>CM031234.1:150071330-152639618 GCA_018340775.1 Taxus wallichiana var. yunnanensis | reverse complement strand
GCTTAATTGCTGGCTGGGGGGCGCTGGAAGGGTGCGAGAGCCATGTGTCTCATATGTCGTGGAAGGAATAAGACCAAGGAAAGTTTGTTTGGTGTATCGCGATTTTCGATCTTCTTCTCTCTCTTTCTCTGCTAGTTTCACATTCTTGCTTTTGACCCGTTCTCTTGAGTTGCATGGTAGAATGAAATTCTCGGCTCTTTTCTCGGCCATGGAGGATATATTGTGAATAGGACGGTGAAATTTTGTTGGTATTAAGCTGTATTTGGGAAAAGAAAAGGAAGTTTGAGCTCTTCCTGTGATGCCTTCCCGGAAATTTGATCAACAAACGGGCATCTTAGGCCATAACCTTTAAATATCTTGCTGTTTTTCAAGTGATTTCATTAAAACAACTCTGTTTAAATGTTACGTGATGATTGGATGAATTTTCTCTGAGATCTAGTTTGATTATTGGCACTTTGTATTTCTTACAGTTCGATTTTTCTTCAAATCCGTTTGTTGGGTGTTTGTGGAAATCGAATTTTAACTCTACTTGTTTGTACATTCTTCTGGATTATGCATGAGAGGTATTTATTAACAATATGCGAGTGTTGACTTTGTTTGGCGTGAGCCCTTGGAATATACCTATGAGAAGTATAGGACCACTTTGTATGTCTTGATTCGTGAGTCGTTGTTTCTTGATATAGAAAGCTGTATTAATGATTTGAAGGAATCTTGTAAGAATGATTGGTATTATCGCTTCTTTGGATGCTCGGTCATGGGATTGTTGACAACGACTAGTGATACTTTCGGGTTTCATTTTGTTTTCAATTTTTGGCTTGGAGCAGTAAGCGTAGTATTACCATAGTCTTTTCGACCTAGCGGAAGTTGTTTTCCTGTTATTAGGTTAGCGGGAATATTTGTGCCTTTGTGTATAATATAAATACACATGCTTTGTTGTATCGACTCGGTGGAGTCGATGATAGAATCGTATTGCTTTCTTTTGCTGGAATGTAGATTTATCCGCAAGTTTTGTGATTGGATTCTTGTAAAAGCCTGATAAGAAGAAACAGGGCTTTTGTCTACTGTTATTTGAAGTAGTTAAAAGATAAAGACTTCCTGTATATGCATTTTCCTTTCTATGTGAAAATTTGTTAGAAAGTTCGAAGCGGCTTAGTTGCTTTTCCTTCTTTAGAAATGGATATTCAATTTGCTTCGCTTGTTCTTTCTGAATGTTATCCATGAATAGCATATATGGATTTATCAATCTATGTCATTATGCGTTCTTTGTAGGGTTCGGTGGTTATGCGTGCGAAACCTTTATCGATCAACAGTGTGTGAATATATAGATTATGCTATTTCGACTTGGGCGACTGCGAGGAGTCGAATGAATGATTCATTTTGTTCATGAAATTGAATAAAGTTAAGTGTTGGTATTTTAAGTGCCGGCGACTTAATGGAATAACATGTATTTCGATTTTGTTATTGCGATTTGGAATTCCTTCGTGTTTTTGGGATTTGAGTACTGATTCTTAGGTGGACATGTATGTCTTTGACTTTGAGCAAATTAGTGTAAAATGATTGGCGAGAGAGTATTTTCTTTGTCGACTATTGATATGCTTTGTTGAGGATTATGCATGTATGAATTCTTAAGCTTTTGCATGAATTGATACCTCCGTTGAATCATTGGAAATTCGGGAAGGTAACTTGCTCTTGTCTTTTTTTTCGAGCTTGACCTTGGGTATCTTTGTTACTTGTGAGGTCCTTGTGTTTGGATGAGTGTTTCGTGTTTTGACCTTGTTAGGGTAAGTCGCGAATAACGCACCAAGACTTGCATGCTTTGCAAGGTAAGGATCGTTTGGTTGAATTCCTTTCCTTCACTTGATCCGATTTTGGTGAGCAAGAATATGTATGCTATGATTCCTTCCATTTTGATCTGTCCGATCATTGTGCATGATTTGGAAGTACCGTGTGGGCAACATAGCATAGTCCTTTGGGAAACCTTAGATTGTTGATGCAATAGTTGTTGTTTTCAGCGATACGCTTGTAGCTCTTGTTTTCAAGCCGGGATAAGGCTTTCTTGTGCAAAAGGAACTTGCATTGGGCTTATGGTTGTTACATGAAATGTTGATGTGTTAGTTCTTGTACAAGAGATTTCTTTGAGTTTCTATTTTCGTGATTTAGAAGCAGTGATCTTGATTTCGGCTTTGTCTAACTTGTTCATTTATATCTTTGGTTATTTGTTTTCATATGTGAAGGCAGTACAGTGATGAACTTATGTAAAAGGAAGTATGAATGGTTTGAATTCTTTCTCTTCCTTTATTTAATATTATTGATAATGAACTATCAGTAGGAAATTGTTTGTAACATATTGGTGGAATCCCGAATTGTTATGATATTTCCTTTTTGGAGAATGAAACAATCTGACCAATGTTGTGATTGTGGGTTTAATGATTGTTGTGTGCATTCGTTCCTTGTTTCTTAATATTTGATGAAATATTAGAAAATGATTAAGACTAAGCTGTAACATGATAGAGTTACATAATTGTAATCATTCGGTATTACAAGGCATAGTCTAATCATGTTTACTTATGTGAATATCTGATTTCATTTAAGCGGGGTGTTTAATGAAAACAATTGATGGATTGCAATTGTTTTAAAAGTTAGTGCTTATCATGCTCGGTTCATTGAAGCGACTCATGTTGACTATTTTTTGCGAGATGGTTGCCGTAAGAGGTAAATACAATGCAGATCGGCGATCCGTCCGATAGTTTATTTGATTTATTATGAATTACAGCTTGATTTTATGGATGTACTATATGAGAAAAGATGTTTCTTTTCCGTTAGCATTATATCAAGTATGCTGTTGCATAAAATGTAATTGTTCGAGTTTCGAAAGGAATGAAAATAAGTGTTTGATACTTATGTGCTGTATTCTATTATGAATGATGAACTTCTTCGGTTTACGTAACGAAGAGGCATAGTTATCTTTGTATAATATGGATGCTTTTGTGATTGACAATGAAAGCTTGTAAGTAATTAGACTAAATTCTTATGAGTATTTAGTAGTTCTAATTTGATCTGGATAATGCAATATTGTAATTTAATTATTGTCTCTCAAGAGGATAGGTTAAAATTGAGCCTAAAAGATAACGCTAAACAAGTTGGATTGAATTACTAATCCCTAGTCCTAAGTATAACAGGACAATAGTAAATTGGATTCTAAATCATTTATATCTTTAAACTAAAAAGTATGATATAAATTCAGTTAAGAGAAGCGATAGGCAATCAATGGATTTCGGTGGCATCTCAAGCATAGGTTATGAGATATTATGCAGAATCTGTTGCATTGCTTAGAATCGAGATGTATTCTAATGACTCCTTGATAGAAGCTAGACCTTAATACCTCTACCAGTGATGGGATTAATGGAGGAGGGTCGTCTTAAGAAAATGAATCCGAGGATTGGAAATGGCTAACCTTAGGGAAAAGTCTTAAGAAGTAATTTAATCTCTAGTGCGTAACGCTTGTTTTGGGTAGATCTTCTCGAGGCGGATTTAAAGGATGACGACATAAGGTCATTGCGTTGGGGCTGTACCTCCGAGAAGATTAGGATCTTCTCGAAGTTACAACAATGCAGGGTGACTTATGGCGACACCCTTTGCATTGATCGCTAAGATTTACACTTGATTTCGCACGAGTTACCTTGGGACCGATTAAGAACGTGACCATGTTATAAGACTGCCTCGGAGATTTGGGGTATCATGACACACTGGTTGAATTGCAAGGTTGAACCAGTATGTCCTCATATCCCTAATCCTCGTAGGCATCCATATAACATTATCACCTTGTTAATCTGCCTCCGAGTGATTCAGCTGTGAAAGAAAGGACTGACAGTAGTCAGTATAAGACATTCTATATAACATATGAATGGGGTGAAGGGCGTATTCAGTTGGCGAGTATGCGTTAAGGAATACGAGACATGAAACAGTATGTTTCAAATCTTTGGCCAAAGTATCGCAAGTGCTGATTGCGTTGTCCTAATTCACCTAGTCTAAGGGATGAGATGCCGATGAATAATGGTACTTGATTATTGAGTTAGATTCCTTAGACGAGAACATTACGAATCCCAGTTAGGGAAGAGAACCGCGAGTATTGTGTTAATTAAGAACACTAACTCTTTTTACTCATGAATAGATCGGTAGTTTACTGAGTCATGGAATGAATAGATCGGAGGTATTAGAGTCATTACATTGCATATGGTTATGCATTATATAAATGGTTATTTGAATTGTGAGTTCTAAATTATGTATTTAGAACCAGTATGCAATTATCAAAAAAAAAAAAATTTGACTTGTTCTATTGTCTAAAATGAGGATGTTACATCTTGGTATCGAGTGAAGGTTGGCTCTTGGACCTATTAGTCCATAATCGATAAAAACACGAATTTTCTTGTAGAGAAAATGGTTAGAACAAGGGGAAACGTTGCGAGTAATGCTCCACCTGAAGGAGGAGCGGCAACAACCCAGAAACTGGATGAGATCCTTGCTGCCCTGTTGGACACAAGAGATCGCTTGGCTGTACTTGAACAGCAGGTGATGGGGAATGAGGAGGGAGAAGAAGCTGATAATAATAATCAGCAACCTCCTGAGGACAACCCCGAAATGGGTGTTGATGTTAATCTTTGAAATGTACACATGTCAACCGAGAAAACAAAAGGCCGGATTAGCGTGGAACTCACTAATGATATCAAAAGGATAAGTCCACCTAAGTATGATGGCACCACACTAGGAGATGGAGCTGAGAACTGGCTCAGCGAAATGGAGAAGTACTTTGCTATAAGGAACTTCTCAGAAGAAACCAAGGCTATATGGGGAGCCTATCAGCTTTCTCACGAAGCATCTTCGTGGTGGGATAGCCGAAAAGCTGAGCTAAATATTGATGAGACCAATATCACTTGGGATCAATTTAAAGGCTATTTTAGGCAACGTTGGCTGCCACAACTTTTCTATGATCAGAAAATGACAGAATTTCAGAACTTGACTCAAGGGAAGTTAACGATGGCCAGAATTACAGGAGCGGTTTACAAAACTCCTCAAGTATGTACCGCAGTATCAAACTGACGAAAAGTTCAGGATACGGAAATTCATCATGGGATTGAATCCTGTGATAGGGGGAGAGGTCGATGTTCACAGTCCAACCACTATGGAAGGAGTTGTTGAAAAGGCCATAAGGCAAGAACAGAAATTAAAGGCTATTTCTGCTCATAAGGAGGAAGTGCGGAAGAAGACTGCAAACCCTTCTTCAACCTCTCTTGCACCCAGAAAAGGACCATGGAAAAAGTTTGGAAACAAGAGTAAGTTTCCAGGAGATAACAATAAGAAAACAGCAGTAAATAAGCCTGCTGGGAATGTGAAGGATAATTTTGCTAAAAATTACAATAATGGTCAGAAGTCCTATGGAGGACAGCGTGACAATTATAAAACTGGAAGCAACTTTGAGCCTAAGAAGGGACCTGTAGGAGGCTGCTACACTTGTGGTAAAGACCATTACGCAAATCAGTGCCCTTTGAAGAAGGATGATCGTAATCAGCAGCATAAGATACATGCTGCAGTAGCGGACAAACAAGCTGAAAAGCAAGTGACACCTATAGAAGTTCCGGGTAAGTTATTCGGCATACCTGTCACTATTCTTTTTGATACAGGAGCTACTGAATGTTTTATATCTAATAAGCTAGCTTCTAAACTTAAAAGAAAAGCTGGAAAAATGGATAAATCTTGGACTGTACAGTATGGTAATAATTCTGTTCATACAGTGAGTATGTGTCTTTTTGGAGCGGTCCTTGACTTACCTAACTTTTCCACGGAAGTTGATCTCTATGTTGCACCTTTGGGATCGTATGACATTGTCATCGGTGTTAATTGGTTAGCTGATCATAAAGCAAAGGTAGATTGCTATGAAAAGAACATAGAATGTTTAGATGATCAGCTGGAATCAGTAGAGATTCAAGGTGTGAAACGAGAAATTTCAGTTAGAAAGCTGTCAGCTATGCAGCTTAAAAAGGCTAAGAATAAAGGATGTACCCTTTATGCAGTAAAGATATCTGAATCTTGAAGAAGATAGTGATTTCATGAAGCAAATCCTTTGTTACAAAGTTTCGAGGATGTTTTCTGAGGAATTACAGGGTTACCACCCAAGAGAGAATTTGATTTTACTATTGAAATCAAGCACAGGCTGAACCTATTTCCAAGGCACCTTATCGGATGACTACTATTGAGTTAGTCGAGCTAAAGGCTCGATTCTGAGAGCTTTTGTCAAAGGGATTGATTAGACCAAGTGTTTCACCTTGGGAGCACACTGTGATATTTGTGAAAAGAAGGATGGAACTACGAGACTGTGTATTGATTATCGGATGTTGAACAAAGCAACAATTAAGAACCGATACCCACTTCCTAGGATCGATGATCTGTTTGATCAAATGCGTGGAGCAGCGGTTTATTCTAAGATAGATCTTCGATCTGGTTATCATCAGCTAAGAATTAAAGAGAAGATATTCATAAAGCGGCTTTCCGAACAAGGTACGGACATTATGAATTCACAGTTCTAGCCTTTGGGTTAACTAATGCACCTGCAGCCTTTATGAATTTAATGAACAATATTTTTCAAGAATACCTGGACAAGTTTGTACTTGTATTCTTGGACGATATTCTCATTTATTCTAAGAGCGTTGAGGAGCACAATGAGCATCTGAAGATAGTTTTGGGAATTTTGAGAAAGAGAAAGCTGTATGGTAAGTTATCCAAATGTTCTTTCTTTGACTCAGAAGTTCACTATTTGGGTCATGTCATAAGCAAGGAAGGAATCGCTGTAGATCCTTCGAAAATAGTGGCGATAACTGAGTGGCCTACACCAAAGAATGTGCATGAAGTAAGAAGCTTCATGGGTCTTGCTGGTTACTATAGAAAATTTGTAAAGGATTTTCTAAGGTATTTGCACCAATAACTTCATTGCGAGAAGAAGGATAAGAAATTCATGTGGAATGACAAGTGTGAAGCGGCTTTCAAAAGTCGAAAGACCAGGTGACTTCTGCACCTATATTGGCTGTGCAGGACCACTAATGGAAATTTTACGGTGGTAGCGATGCTTACGGGAAGGTCTTGGGGGTGTTTTGCTACAAAATGATCAAGTCATTGCTTATGAGAGTAGAAAACTTAAGATTCATGAGCTGAATTATGCCCCTCATGATTTGGAGCTTGCTTTGCCATTGTTCACGCACTTCAAGTGCGGAGACACTACTTGCTGGGAAACCTTTTGAGTTGAAAACTGATCACTTGGGACTGAAATATATTTTTACTCAGCCCAATCTGAATGCCAGACAAAGAAGGTGGTTAGAATTTCTATCACAATATGACTTTGATATCAGCTATATCAAAGGAAAGGAGAATAGAGTAGCTGATGCTCTAAGTCGTAGGAGGCACATTTCTGCTCTTATAACATTAAGAACTCAGTTTAAAGACGAGGTAAAAAGTGCCTCAGAATCAGATACATATTTTCAGCAAGTAAAAGCAGCGCTTGCTGCAGAACCTAAAGATAAAAGGTATGAAGGTTTTCATTTAGATAATGAAGGAATCTTGCGTTATGAAAATAGGGTATATGTGCCTGTGCTGGATGATTTGAGAAAGAAGTTGTTAGTTGAATTTCATAATTCACCTTTCTCTGGACACCCAGGTATCACAAAAATGCTAGCTGATTTGAAACAGCAATACTTCTGGAAAGGTATGAAAAAGGATGTGATAAATTTTGTGACTCATTATCTGGAATGTCAGCGGGTGAAAGCAGAGCATATGCATCCTGCTGGATTGTTGTATCCTCATAGCATACCGCAGTACAAATGGCAAGTAATAACCATGGATTTTGTACAAGGACTACCTATGTCCAGGAATAAACATGATGTTATCCTGGTAGTTGTAGATAAGCTAACTAAGGTAGCTCATTTCATCGCTGGAAATCTAAAGGATGATTCTCCAGTGCTAGCCAAGAGGTTCGTACACGAAATTTTCAGATTACATGGTGTACACTGGCTGATTATTTACGACGAGGATCCTAGAATGGCGTCAAGGTTTTGGCAAATGCTTAACGCAGCCTAGGAGCGAAACTAAACTTCGATTACGCATATCATCCCGAAACGGATGGGCAAGGCGAGAGGGTAAATCAAGTGTTGGAGGACATGTTGCGAATGTATTGCATGGATCAACAGTATAAGTGGGAAGAGTATCTCCCATTAGTTGAGTTCGCATACAACAACACTTATCACTCATCTCTTAAGATGGCACCTTTTGAAGCACTTTATGGAAGAAAGTGCAGAACCCCTGTAAGTTGGGACAGTGTAGAGGATAGAGTGGTAATTGGACCAGAGATTCTCACAGAGATGGAGCAATGAAAGTTAAGCTGATTCGTGAGCGATTAAAGGAAGCAGCGGATAGACAGAAGAGCTATGCTGACCTTAAGCGGGTTGATAGAAAGTTTGAGCTTGGTGATAAGGTTTTTCTGCGTGTTAAACCCAGAAAGAGTTCTATAACTTTTGGCAAGGCTGCCAAGTTGTCACCACGATATGTGGGACCTTTCGAAATTGTCGAGATAATCAATCCTGTAGCTTATCGTTTAGCATTGCCTCCTGCTCTATCTCGTATGCATGATGTTTTCCATATTTCTTTGCTTAAGAAATACGTTTCAGATTTGTCACATGTTTTAAATTGGAATTCCTTGCAGGTCCAAGACCCAGGAATAATCGTGGTTAAACCCACACGAGTCTTTGAAACTCGCCATTGCATTTAAGAAATCGTGATATACAGCAATGTAAGGTCCAGTGGGACCAGTTTAACGAAGAAAGTGCAACTTGGGAAAACCTGGAAGAGATGAAAACTGCTTTTCCTTCTCTTTTTGCAACAGAATGAAATCTGTTGATGAAATACTTTTATGAGCTGATTGTTTTTAAGTATTTATGAAAGCCTGATTAAGGCAGACTTTATTCAGGTTGAATAAAGGTGTGGTGACATTGATTTCTGAAACTATTAAATATGGAAGTAAACACATTGTTTGTGTACTAATAAATTGATTGACCGGAAGGTTAAGTTAATATGTAATTCATCGGGACGATGAATCCTTTTAGGAGGGAAGCATGTAACACCCTGAACTGTTGTTACTTTCTCCTAAGCATTCAAGTGTTGATATGTGATTTCTAGTAAATGGATTGTGTACCTCGATTCGGAAATCATGCTTGATATGTATTAAATTTCTTGCGATTACGAGATCTTGGTAGTCAAAATATTAATAGACTCTTTTATTTATTTCATTTTGTGACTGAATATTAATCTGATCACGGAATGAATTATACAGGTATTCATCAATAATATCTAGACTTGGACCAGAGGAATTGATCCAAGTAATGCTTTAATTTTGCGAAGTGATAAAATTAGATCACGAACCTTGAACAGGTTGCAAGGTATGGAAGCATTTAGAAAGCGGGTCAGGAGTATGACTCAGGCTGATCTCGAGAAATGAAACGGTTCCCGATATTTAGTATATCTGGAAGGTCTCGATTAAAGACCAGGTAATAATTCATTGACATACAATTCTGTAATAAGAACAGGAGTGGCTCTGTTCTAGAAAGTATGATACGAGTCTCTCTCGGGTTTTCGGAGAAGGACCAAATTGAATTACTAAGGGTTAGTAACCTAAAACAATAACCTAACCTAGGGGTTAGATTATTGTTAGTCTAACCTAGACCTAGGCTATGTGTTATGATCCTAAAATAAAAACTAAGTGTAAAATGGTTAGCATGGTCATTACCCTAAAACTCTAACCTAAGATACTAACCTAGCTAACTAAGAGTTTTTGGGAAGGGGCCTTTGAAGGGTGGCGAACCATGGGCGCTATTCTCTATGGCAATAAATGGGAAGGATAAGGATGAGGGACAGACATATGGCGGAGGCTTAGGCGGCGGCTAACCTTGGCAGACTTGGCAATTACTAAGTTTGGAAATGAACTTGAGTTTTTGGATGGACTGTCGCCAATTTCGGCGGTCGGTGGGAGTTGAGATTAAGCGGGAAAATTGGTTTAATGGCACTTAATGTCTAGGGAGTCGAGCCGGAGCTCGCGGAACAGCATGCAAACGAGAAGTTGGAAAGTTTGTTTGGTGTATCGCGATTTTCGGTCTTCTTCTCTCTCTTTCTCTGCTAGTTTACTGTTCTTAGCACCAGTTCTCTTGAGTTGCATGGCGAGAATGAAATTCTCTGGCTCTTTTCTCGGCCATGGAGGATATATTGTGAATAGGACAGCGAAATTTTGTTGGTCGCTGTATTTGGGAAAAAGAAAAGGAAGTTTGAGCTCTTCCTGTGGTCTGCTTCGGAAATTTGATCAACAAACAGGCATGCTAGGCCCTAACCTTTAAATATCTTGCTGTTTTTCAAGTGATTTCATTAAAACAACTCTGTTCAAATGTTCTGTGATGATTGGATGAATTTTCTATGAGATCTAGTTTGATTATTGGCACTGTATTTCTTCTGGTTCGATTTTTCTTCAAATCCGTTTGTTGGGTGTTTGTGGAAATCGAATTTTAACTCTACTTGTTTGTACATTCTTCCTGGATTATGCATGAGAGGTATTTATTAACAATATGCGAGTGTTCGGCCTGTTTGGCGTGAGCCCTTGGAATATACCTATGAGAAGTATAGGACCACTGTATGTCTTGATTCGTGGTCGCTGTTTCTTGATATAGAAACTGTATTAATGATTTGAAGGAATACTGTAAGAATGATTAGTATTATCGCTTCTTTGGGTGCTCGGTCGTGGGATTTGTTGACAACGACTAGTGATACTTTCGGGTTTCATTTTGTTTTCAATTTTTGGCTTGGAACAGGTAACTGTAGTGTTACCATAGTCTTTTCGACCTAGCGGAAGTTGTTTTCCCTGTTATTAGGTTAGCGGGATTACTTGTGCACTGTGTATAATATAAATACACCTGTACTTTGTTGTATCGACTCAGTGGAGTCGATGATTGAATCGTATTGCTTTCTATTGCTGGGAATGTAGATTCATCCGCAAGTTTTGTGATTGGATTTTTGTAAAAGCCTGATAAGATGAAACAGGGCTTTTGTCTACTGTTATTTGAAGTAATTAAAGGATAAAGACTTCCTGTATATGCATTTTCCTTTCTATGTGAAAGCTGTTAGAAAGTTCGAAGCGGCTTAGTTGCTTTTCCTTGCTAGAAATGGATATTCAATTTGCTTCGCTTGTTCTTTCTGAATGTTATCCATGAATAGCATATATGGATTTATCAATCTATGTCATTGTACGTTGCTGTAGGGTTCAGTGGTTATGCGTGCAAACCTTTATCAGTCACTGTGTGAATATATAGATTATGCTATTTCGACTTGGACGACTCTGAGGAGTCGAATGAATGATTCATTTTGTTCATGAGCTGAATAAAGTTAAGTGTTGGTATTTTAAGTGCCGGCGACTTAATGGAATAACATGTATTTCGATTTTGTTATTGCAATTTGGAATTCCTTCGTGTTTTTGGGATTTGAGGTACAGATTCTTAGGTGGACATGTATGTCTTTGACCTGAGCAAATTAGTGTAAAATGATTGGCAGAGAGTATTTTGCTGTCTGACTATTGATATGCTTTGTTGAGGATTGTCTGTATGAATTCTTAAGCTTTTGCATGAATTGATACCTCCGTTTGAATCATTGGAAATTCCGGGAAGGTAACTTGTACTACTGTCTTTTTTTTGAGCTTGACCTTGGACTGTCTTTGTTACTTGTGAGGTCCTTGTGTTTGGATGACTGTTTCGTGTTTTGACCTTGTTAGGGTAAGTCGCGAATAACGCACCAAGACTTGCATGCTGCAAGGTAAGGATCGTTTGGTTGAATTCCTTTCCTTCACTTCATCCGATTTTGGTGAGCAAGAATATGTATGCTATGATTCCTTCCATTTTGATCTGTCCGATCGACTGTGCATGATTTGGAAGTACCGTGTGGGCAACATAGCATAGTCCTTTGGGAAACCTTAGATTGTTGATGCAATAGTTGTTGTTTTCAGCGATACGCTTGTAGCTCTTGTTTTCAAGCGGGGATAAGGCTTTCTTGTGCAAAAGGAACTTGCATTGGGCTTATGGTTGTTACATGAAATGTTGATGTGTTAGTTCTTTGTACAAGAGATTTCTTTGAGTTTCTATTTTCGTGATTTAGAAACAGTGATCTTGATTTCGGCTGTCTAACTTGTTCATTTATATCTTTGGTTGACTTGTTTTCATATGTGAAGGCGATGCAGGTGATGAACTTATGTAAAAGGAAGTATGAATGGTTTGAATTCTTTCTCTTCCTTTATTTAATATTATTGATAATGAACTATCGGTAGGAAATTGTTTGTAACATATTGGTGGAATCCCGAATTGTTATGATATTTCCTTTTGGAGAATGAAACAATCGACCAATGTTGTGATTGTGGGTTTAATGATTGTTGTGTGCATTCGTTCCTTGTTTCTTAATATTTGATGAAATATTAGAAAATGATTAAGACTAACTGTAACAATGATAGAGTTACATAATTGTAATCATTCAGTATTACAAGGGCATAGTCTAATCATGTTTACTTATGTGAATATCTGATTTCATTTAAACAGGGTGTTTAATGAAAACAATTGATGGATTGCAATTGTTTTAAAAGTTAGTGCTTATCATGCTCAGTTCATTGAACTGACTCATGTTGACTATTTTTGCAGATGGTTGCCGTAAGAGGTAAATACAATGCAGATCTGGCAGTCCGATCAGATAGTTTATTTGATTTATTATGAATTACAGCTTGATTTTATGGATGTACTATATGAGAAAAGATGTTTCTTTTCCGTTAGCATTATATCAAGTATGCTGTTGCATAAAATGTAATTGTTCGAGTTTCGAAAGGAATGAAAATAAGTGTTTGATACTTATGTGCTGTATTCTATTATGAATGATGAACTTCTTCGGTTTACGTAACGAAGAGGCATAGTTATCTTTGTATAATATGGATGCTTTTGTGATTGACAATGAAAGCTTGTAAGTAATTAGACTAAATTCTTATGAGTATTTAGTAGTTCTAATTTGATCTGGATAATGCAATATTGTAATTTAATTATTGTCTCTCAAGAGGATAGGTTAAAATTGAGCCTAAAAGATAACGCTAAACAAGTTGGATTGAATTACTAATCCCTAGTCCTAAGTATAACGGACAATAGTAAATTGGATTCTAAATCATTTATATCTTTAAACTAAAAGTATGATATAAATTCGATTAAGAGAAGCGATAGGCAATCAATGGAGTTCGGTGGCAATCTCAAGCATAGGTTATGAGATATTATGCAATACATTGCTTAGAATCGAGATGTATTCTAATGACTCCTTGATAGAAGCTAGACCTTAATACCTCTACCAGTGATGGGATTAATGGAGGAGGGTCGTCTTAAGAAAATGAATCCGAGGGATTGGAAATGGCTAACCTTAGGGAAAAGTCTTAAGAAGTAATTTAATCTCTAGTGCGTAACGCTTGTTTTTGGTAGATCTTCTCGAGGCGGATTTAAAGGATGACGACATAAGGTCGATCATGCGGGCTGTACCTCCGAGAAGATTAGGATCTTCTCGAAGTTACAACAATGCGGTGACTTATGGCGACACCCTTTGCATTGATCGCTAAGATTTACACTTGATTTCGCATGAGTTACCTTGGGACCGATTAAGAACGTGACCATGTTATAAGACTGCCTCGGAGATTTGGGGTATCATGACACACTGGTTGAATTGCAAGGTTGAACCAGTATGTCCTCATATCCCTAATCCTCGTAGGCATCCATATAACATTATCACCTTGTTAATCTACCTCCGAGTGATTCAATTTGTGAAAGAAAGGACTTGACGATAGTCGTATAAGACATTCTATATAACATATGAATGGGGTGAAGGGCGTATTCAGTTGACGAGTATGCCGTTAAGGAATACGAGACATGAAACATATGTTTCAAATCTTTGGCCAAAGTATCGCAAAGTGCTGATTGCGTTGTCCTAATTCACCTAGTCTAAGGGATGAGATGCCGATGAATAATGGTAACATTATTCGATTAGATTCCTTAGACGAACATTACGAATCCCAGATTAGGGAAGAGAACCGCCAGAGTATTGTGTTAATTAAGAACACTAACTCTTTTTACTCATGAATAGATCGGTAGTTTACCGAGTCATGGAATGAATAGATCGGAGGTATTCCGAGTCATTACATGCATATGGTTATCTCATTTATATAAATGGTTATTTGAATTGTGAGTTCTAAATTATGTATTTAGAACCGGTATGCAATTATCAAAAAAAAAAAAAAATTTGACTTGTTCTATTGTCTAAAATGAGGATGTTACAAAGACAGTGAGGCTGCCTGTTTATTACTAATCTAAAACACAACAAAAATAATATGTACAATATTCACATTAATCTAACCATTGGGGTTGGGATAAAATCCCAAAATCCATATCCATGATAGGTAAAGATGTTGTTGTTCCGAAATGGAATGGATCAGAAAAGAATACAAAATGGAAAGGAAATGACGGGAACATATTTTCTTTCAAGAAAACACAGATCACAAAATAATCATACGAGTTCTAGATAACAAATGTAATGTAATGTTTGAAACAATTAAAATGATTGAGAATACTAAACAAAGAATAACTTAAGATCCTGAACATAAGAAAAATATCATAAGGTAGATGAATCTCACAACACAAAGTTTGTAAAAATAACATCGATTTCTATTCCTCAATCGATTAAAAGAAAACACAAAGTTTTTCTTCTTCATAATAGTTCTCAATATTCAAAAATCTCAACCCATTGGAATTCATAATAATACCTTATTTATAATAAAAGGCGTTGAGAGAAAATAGGATAAATTCTAGAAAATAGTCTTTTTAAAGAGAGTCCTATTTTGCTTAACTCTCACATAGAAGACCAAGTCAAATTTTTCTTCCAATATGACAAAACAGAAATGAAAAAGACATGTCGATTTCAAGATTGAAATGACATGTCGCATTGTGATTATTCTATATCATCATCTTTATCTTCCTCTAGGAAATCCTTCTTGTCTCAAAACTCTTAGAATTTTTGGATTATACCCTACATCTCATTCTCGTCAGGTGCGCTGGAATGATCACTCATAACTTCACATGTTTCCTGAGTATCACTAGCATTACCAGGAAGCTTCTTCAATCTTTTGTTGAGTTTCCTCAGGGTCTCCAAAGAATGTTCGATTTTCACAAACATGTCAATGATTTCCATGTTGAACCCGTAAGTTGGTTCATGCTGAATTAATTCTTGGATCTGTTTGTAAAGATCATCAATAGGTAGGATACAGAGCCTTCACTCAATACCATCGCACATATTTTAACCGATCATCTTCTAAGTTGTTCTTGCCATCGACCAATTGATCTCTTGATTCTCTCCATTAGGCTGCGCAAGCTTCATTGAGAATATTTATTTTGAATCTAATGGCTTTAGTTAGCTGAAAATTTTTATCCCCATGTGGAATGATTCCCTCCTCAACCAAGATATGGGATGGAATCTATTTAAGTGTTTGGAGAGCTTCGAAAGTCAATTCTAGCTTTCCAATTTCCGCTAAAAACTCATCGTCTATTTTCTCTCCATCTTTCTTTATATCCTCCAAAGATTGATAGACTTCCACAGTATCTTTGATGACTTCTTTTCCTTACGGGAGTAGCCTTTAATTCCATTCATCGATTTCTCTCCCCTTTTCATTAATTTCTCAATCATGGGTACCGATGAGAAATCGAACCCGATAGGAGTAGAGGATGATGGTGTTAACTCAAGAGGCTTTGAGAGCTTGAATAACACTTCGGTAAACTTCTTCACTTTCTCTTTAATATTATCCCTACTTTCCTTTTTTCTTTTAATTTTTGACACAGTACGTTCATAGCATCCTGTGCATCTTGTTGTGCTCCTTCTGCCATCACCTTCCCTAGATCGACCCTAGTTATCTGATAGTTAGAGGACATTATGTCCTCTCTACTCTTGTCAGCTGTGGGAGTGGCGATCTCTACAAATTTGTGCCCCATAGCATCCAGTAAAACCCTTGAAACTGTTTTGGGTTTCTTGGTTGATTTAGTAGCGAAGCTTTGAGTGAACTGAAATCAAAGGCTAGTACGGGAACTACCACCTTCCTCTTCCTCAGAGTCTGATCAAGCAACCATTGAGGTGTGCTAGAAGAAGTTGCTACTATTGCAGGAGTTAGGGTCACACTTACAGGTGGAGGAAGACTCACTGGTGGAGTGGGAACAACTGCAAGTGTGGTAATGGATTCCGTGAAAAGAGGTGCAAAAGGAGGAGGCATATCTATAGCCACTTTGGTTCTAGTAGAGAGAGGTGAGAGACCGGAGAAGATGCTGGTCATGGCTGATGAAGAAGATGGAGAAAGAGGAGGTGGAAGTGGTTGTAAAGGAGGAGGTGCAGATCCTGAAGCCAAATCTTGAGAAGCAAGAGATAAACTTACTTCTATTGGGCAATTAACAAAAGTTGAAATTAGAGGTTGACTCACCTCTACCTCCAAATAGATTTCTCCTATTTCTAGTGGGATTGGTGAATCTGGTATATTCACCATCTTAGTTGGAGTAGCAGATGAAGGTGCTTCTTGTTCTCCTCCCTTCTTGAAAAATTTGACCTTTATAGACCTCTTTGAAGAGCTCTTGTCCATTTCCTTTTTGGAGGGCCCCACTTCAAAAGCAACCAATTCTAAAAACTCTCTTCTTTGTAACTCATTCCCCAAGAAATGAGCCATGCCTTAGTGTGTACAAGAATTGGAGCTGATCTATCCGCAATAGAGCCTTTTTCACCTATAGACCAATCAATAGCTGGGAAAATGTATTGATCCTTGTTCAATCCATCGTATGAAGCATCCAGAATACTTTCATTGTTGCCAGCACCCTCTGGGATGTCAGTGAGCTCAAGTTTCTGAATCTCTTCAAGTGTTAACCTGCTATGATCCTTTCTGCGGATAGCAACTTCATCATGAAGATCAACCCAAATGTATTCTATGCTAGGCACATGTAGGTACAGAGTTTCCATATGACTTAAGAACTCCTCGGAAGTCAAACCCATCACTTGTGCTTCATGTGCTTCTTTAACTTCTCTTGAAGCTCATGCAATACATTCTTTTCTTTTACCACTTGTTGAGCAGTATACCTTCCAATAGAAATTTTGAAGGATACGGTGGCCTTGTGCTTACTCTATTGGAACTTGTGGAAATCCAACAATTTCTGACCAACTCCATCGGGATCAGCTTGTCTCTGGTTGTGCAGGGAAATCAAAAGGATCACCTGTACATGACCACTCGAAGGTACGTGAACTTCTTAAATTGCAAGAAGACACAACCCCATTTTGAAACTTCAGCCCATGCCTCATCAGAGACTCTTGTTTTCCTCAGTTCGGGATTCATCTTGCAAATGTTCTCGTAAAAGAAAGCATCATTTACTCTTTTGAATTGGTCCTCGGACCCCTTTCTTGTTAGCTGAGGAAAATACCGATAAATGTGTTTAGTTGCCTTGTTCCCCTTTGTGTCCAATCCGGGATAATTCCTCATACCAGCTGCTACATAGGTGACATATGAGGACATATAAAAATTTCCTGTAGACAAGATTGTTTTCATTTGGGAGTCTATCTCATCACTGATAAGACTACCCCAATCAATCCCTTGTTCGTTCTTCTTCATGATCACCATGAATTGATACATCCATCCTTGAAAGTCCCTTAACTCAGGGAGTCCAAATACTCAACTTAGCAAGGTGATGATGTTGTTGATCTCAAGGATGAAATCAATCTTGGGGATAAACTTGGGGAACCTTGAGATGGCTGGCTTGGCCTTGATCAAGAATTTCCTATTCACATGCACGATGCAATTAGCTTGATCCTTGTCCCACAATTTCTATGCTTTGACTTGAGTTCTACGTCCACATACTCCTCGAAATTAGGCAATTAGAGAAGGTCATCAAAGTAACCTCCATCTAACTTAACTATGAGCTCTCCCACCTGATTCCTTCGAGCGAGAAACAAAGTCATAATTCAAGCACATGCCAAGATGAACTTAGGGCACCTTTGAGCGGACATGGGAATCCTGCTTTGTAAGAGGGAGGCCACTGCCAGCTATTGATCTCATCCAGGGGTTTGGGAAGAATCCTTGATTCTATTCCAAAAATCTTCCATGTCTATATTTCTGAGTTTTGTATCCCGGATGTCATAATTGCAATCAATGTAGGAAGGAGACTCCACCTTCCTAAATTTGTACTTCATCTTCCCGACTTATCTAACTTATCCTATGATGGTCTAGGATCCGACATGAGGAGTTTCGGAGGAGGAGTGCACTGATCACTTTTGGTTTTGATATTCGGGTTTGAGAACTTGCTAAGCAACCCCACAGACTGATGCACTATAGAGTGTGTCAGAGATTAGGCTTTGTCAGACACTTTGCAAAATCTAACAAATAGCTAAGTGTGTTGGAAAATATTAGGTGTTTGACACTTGTTAAAACCTGAAACACTGCGGAAAGTTGAGGGTGTTAAACACACCACAAGACTTGACACACTACAGAAAGTTGAGGATGTCGAACACACCACTAGACCCGACACACTATGAAATTAGGTGTAGGAAGATGTTAGATGCCCAGCACGCTACAAGACCCGACACACTCCAGGAAGTGGAAGATGTAAAACACCATGCAAAACCCGAAATAGAGTGATAGGGTTTTGTGATGTCGAGACATGCAAATTTTCCGTCATTTCAATTAGTTAGGATTTTTGTATTCTTCTCTTTTGCTTTGAACAAAAAAATGGTATATTCCAAGGTATAAAAATAGGAAAACACCCAAAGGGTGAATTCTAAGCAACAATTCTATTGGAATGAAACCTAATAATGAAGAAAATAATAAAAACCCTAAACCTAAAAGGAAAAGTAGGAAAGGGGGAAGAATGTCAAAAATATCATCACAAAAATAGATCCAACAGACCTCAAAAGTAAAGGGTAGAGAAAATACCTTCAGCGTTGAAAAAATAATCGAAAATGGATCAAGCAAATGAGCATGAAATCAAATCAGGTTTGGAGGTTGGAAGAGCATGCATGAGAAAATCCATGCAACAAAAAGCATGACTGGTAAAAATGACATGTAAATCTAGCTATTTATAAAAAACCCACATTTATTACACCTCACATGACACATGCGTGAACCACCCAACAACTTAGCATTAAATGCCATGTCATCATGCTTGGAGTGTCCAGAAACCTGACACAAAGGATTTCCTACCAATTTAGGTTTCAGGTTTCGAGAAGCATGAAACATGAAGCATGGCATGTTTATATGTTTGAAGGTTCAAAAACTTGACACAAGGAACATATCGGGTTTCGGGTTTCAGAAACATGTGACATGGAACATGTTTTTGGCAAGACATGTTCGATGCTTCAGAGTTCCGAAAACCCGATAGACTAGCTTGTTTGAGTTTCAGGTTTTGGGGAACAATTTGCATGAAGCATCTAAAAAACATGTTGTCATGTTGTTGAAACTGAAAACCTGAAAATCTTCTCAAAAGAGCATTTTAGAAGATTTTTTCCAAAAGTTTTCTATGGTTATCTTGATTTTAGCTGGAAACACTAAAATGGGATAACAGCTGGCTCCAGTTGGGGAATTTCTTTGTGATATCAAAGGAAGAGAACTCAAAATCTCTGGTTTTATCCATTGGGCTATGGAGTCTGAAAGAAGAAAACCAAAAACAAAAAAAGAAAGAAAGAAACAAACAACAAACACACGACAGAAAACAAAATATATACAATACAAGAGAGCATCTTGCATTACTGATGGAACAAATTTAGATGTTGACCACTAAAAGGTAGAGGAAGTAACTCTCCATCAAGATATGATAGACAGAAGCTATTTTCACCATTCAACTAATGAATCTTGAAAGGTCCTTTCCACAAAGAATCAAACTTTCCATGCATTCCTTTCTGTTCCCTTCTCTTATCCCAAAGAAGCACCAGATCTCCAATTTGAAAGTCACGTTGCTTTGATTTCTTATCAAATATATTCTTTACTTTTCTCTAATGATCTGTAATGTGATCAACCACCTTGCTTCTTTCCTCTTCCAACCTGGCTAGGTACATAACCCTCTTCTCAATAGAACTTTGAAAAGTTTCATCTTCAATTGCTTTGGCCAACCACAAAGCTGGAAATTCTACAGAGATAGGGATCTCAAAGATTAATCCCATACAACACCTAGAATGGAGACATCCCAATAGCTCATTTAGGAGTAATTCAATCGGCCCACAATGCATCATACAATGCTTTGTGCCATGTCCTTTGATTTTCATCAACCAACTTTCTAATTATGCTCACCAGGTTTTTGTTTTTCGATTCAGCTTGGCCATTACCTTGAGGGTAGTAATCAAATGAATGAGCCAACGTGATCCCAAATTTGTAAAAAAATATGTCAACTCGTGGGATGAAAAATTGGAGGCGTTGTCGGAAACAATCTTGTGAGGCACACCAAATCTGACAATTATATTTTCTTTAAGGAAATTACAGACAACTTCAGAGGTTACCTGCTTGATGGGTGCAGCTTCCACCCACTTGGTGAAATAGTCTATGGTAGTGAGCACGTAGTTGTGTCCCACACTAGAGGTAGGATTCAATACTCCAATGAAATCAATTCCCCACTAGCGAAAAGGTTCTTCAATGACCACAGGCTTCAAGGGAAGAGCTGTTAACTGAGGGTGACCAACAAAATGCTGACAAGCTTCACATTTGGATACCCATTCTGCCGAGTCTCGAAAGAGAGTAGGCCAATAGTACCTAGCCTATAGGATCTTATAAGTTGTCACAAAGGAGGAGAAATTTCCTCCGCATGCTAGATTATGGAAGGACTCTAGCAACCTCACCTACTATGACTTATCAACACAGTAGGAATACACCATCAATACCTTTCTTATACATTCCATTATCCCACAGAATGTATCTTGCATATCTTAACTTAACGGCCCTATTCTCCTTTTTGATTAAATGTGGGGGTAATTCACCGTAAGTTATAAATAAATCAATATCTATGTACCATTTGTCGGTTGTGCTCACAAAAAGCACCATGGGTAATTCCGAAGAGGTATCTTTAGTTTTTTCACATCCTGTCTCAACATTATTTTCTGCAATCAATTGGCACAGACCCTTCCTCGTACCAACTTGGTAGGTTTTATGTCCAAGTAATACTCTTGGACTTTATCTATCCATTACCCTGTTGACTACCCAACTCTTGTTGAGTTGGAATGGATTTAACTGATGATCAAGAACGAGAATGAGGGTATGAGAACTCAGCACATAGTATCTAAAATGTTTCACCTCTCGTACCACCACATAAGCATGCTTTTCAATCTGTGACATCTTTAGTTCATGTTCCTTTAATGGGAAGCTCATGAAAGTGATGGGAGCTTCAATGCCTTCTTTGTTCTCCTGGATCAGGATGGTGACTATATGTGCTGAAGCATAACTGTACATGATGAAATCCTTTTTGAAATCTAGACATACCAGAATAGGAGCATGAGCAATTTCCTTTTTGACTTTGTCAAACGCAAGCTTCCCTTTGGTACTCCATTGAAATGGAGTTTTACCTTTCATCATCCCAAGGTAAGAACCTCCTTAGGAAATTGACCTTTCCAAAAAGGAATGCACTCCAGTTTTACTTGTGGGTAAGGTAAGGCCTTGGATGGCCTTAACTCGCTCTGGGTCAATTTTAGTTCCTTCTCTAGTCACAATGTGACCCAGTAATTTTCCTTCAGTTACCCCAAACATAGATTTCTTAGGATTCAATGAAATCCCATGATGCCTGCACCTTAGGAGTACCTACTCTAAGTGATCATAATGATCACTTCACTTCTTAGAGAAAATGTTCAAGTCATCCAAATATACAACTATAACTTTTCCCATCAGATCTCTGAAAGCCAAGTCCATAGCTCTCTGAAATGTGGCTCTGGCATTGATCAAACCGAAAGGCATTCTCCTATAAGCAAAGGTCCCCCATGGGGTTGTGAATGCCATTTTATGTTGATCCTCAGCAGCTACCTCAACTTGATTATATCCTGAAAATCTGTCAAGCATGGATAGCATCTCTGATCTAGTAACAGTCTATAACACCTGATCCATGATAGGCAAGGGATAGTTGTCTTTTAACGAAGACTGATTCAGGTTCTAGAAATCCACACAAATCTAGATTTCACCATTCTTCTTCCTGACAGGGATGATGTTAGCAACCCAGGTAGAATGGTGGATTGGAAAGATAATCCTTGCATCTAACATTTTCTAAATTTCTGCAAGAATAGTCCCTGAGATCTTGGGGTTGTAATGTCTTTGCTTCTACCTGTGGGGTTTAACTTTAGGCTTCAAAGGAATACTATGTTGCACATCTTTGGGCTTGAAGGATTTTAAATCTACATAGGACCAGGCCAAGACATCCATATATCTCTTCAGGAGTGAAGTGAATTTTTCTTTCTCCTCAGGGGAACAACATTTCCTGATATTCACCATCCATGGTTGATCAGGAGAGCCTAGATTAACTTGGTCTACTTCGACGAAGAAGTGCCTTCAGTCTACCTTTTATTCTAGATAAAATGATCATGTTTATCAAACAGACCTTCCAGAGAAACCAATCCCTTGGGAATCTTATTTCCTTTTAGCTGAATGAACTCACCATCAACCTCTTGATATGAATTCAAAACAGATTCATGGAAAGCTGATTCTGACCCTTCAAAATACAGTTCACTAAAATTATCAGCTTTTTCCAGAAAAGACAATATCTGTTGATCATCATTAAATACTTGCCAATGTGCTGAGTTATCTGGAACACTGGGATAATATACAATTTCAATGGTGTACGTGTCTTTTTGAACTATGGATGAGGAAGGAGAAGAGATGTAGACACGGCTAAAGAATCGGCTTTGTCATTATGATCCCTCAAAACTACCTTGATGGAAAAAGCATCAAAGCATTCTATGTTATCCCATACCTTATTCCTGTAATGTCTTAGGTGATCATTTTTCACTTGATAGATCCCTTTCACCTGAGTTAACAATCAACTCTGCATCTCCTTGAACCTTGAGATTTCAAATTCCCTTTTGTCTGGCCATTTCTAATCCTAATAACAAGGCTTCATACTCGTAGTATTATTAGTGTTATCAAACTGCAGCTTGAAGGTAGAGGGAAATATTTTAGAATCTAGAGATATAAGAACTACACCAGCTCCCGATCCGGTAGTTGAACAACTCCCATCAAATTCAAGGGTCCAAATAGCATTAGAATCCTCTTCTTTGATGTCTACAGCTGGTACCTCTGATGTCATGAAGTAATTTCCCAAGCCAGCATCTTCAAAAGAATTTGAGCCTTGGGGTCGTCTGATTTAGTGACCAAATACTTTGCTTGAGGTTCAGGATGGAGAATGCGAGAAACTCCATTAACTAGGATTTTAGCCTTAGTCCAATCCATGTTGATCTCTCCTCCAACGTCTTTACAAAAACCTCTTCCTAAGAGAATACCATAAGCAATTGGAATATCAGCAACCAGAATGGTCATTTTTACTCTCTTCTCTAGGAAGGCAACGAATGCAAATTGTGCATCTTTGATTTGACCAATCAAGGGAACTTGCTTGGTTTCCATGGAGTAACACCATCCATATGATTTAGTCAAAGTAATTCCAAGGGCATGGGCTACTTTTGTGGGCATCACGTTATCGGAGGCTCCTGAGTCAATGATGCAATTGCTGAGTTTGAATCCGTTTATGAGTAAGGACAAATAAAATGGTTCAATCTTCCCTGAAGAAGGAGCAAAGGTCATATTGTTCTGAGGTGAAGGTTGAATAGGACTAGACAAAATTCCTTTCAAAGATGAAGGAATAGCAGCCTTGCTTCTAATGAATTTGGCAAGTTTCTCGAATTGCTCCAGGTTTGATTGAAGGTATTCTGCTTCTGACATTTGGATCTTGGTTCTTTTTGCATGGTCAATGATGTCAAAATCAGTGTATGAAGGAGTGATGGTAGGTTCAGTTCTGATCACATGGGCCTGAGTTGAGGTACTGGTCTTAGGAGCAGGAGAAGGAGAATAGGAGGAAGTTGTTACTTTTTTAGTCATCTCCTTTTCAGTTTGTGCTGAGATAGGAGAGCCTCTCTTAGCTATGACCATTGGAGCTTCTTTACTCTTCTCCTTGGAGCTTTCCACTAGTTTTTGGGATTCTAAGATTGAGATCGAGTGAAGACCACAAATGACTAACCATCAGGTTCGCATCCATCTTCCTCATATTCCAAATACCCAATGCTGGAGTCACCAGCTGAATCGTCATAAGACTCATCAGCATATCCCGAAGCTTCAAAAGCTTCGTGATAATCTTGTTCTTTTGGTTCTTCATCTTCTTCGACTATCTCTACTGCTGTGCATTAACAGGAGGAGCTTCGATGGCCAGCCTTGGTTGAGCAGTAGTTAACCGTGGTCTATCTCTTGTGGGCACACCATTAGTATTATTGAAATTCCATCTAGGGATATCTTGATATGGAACATTGCTCACCTATTGAGACATTTTCTTTTTCAAAGCGATCAAGTCATTAGCCATCTTTTGAATCATGGGATTAGTAGTACTCTGAGAAGAAATCTGATTTTTAGGCTTGGATGATTATTTTTTTATTTTTCTAGCCAGAATAAGATCGTCTTCTATTTCGGTGGTCATAGCTTGAGCGGTGGCCAAATCGGGGATAACATATCTTCTTAACAAAAGCTCACATCTGAAGGTTGAACATTGTTAAAGAAACATTTCTAAATCTCAAGAATAAGAACAGCACAATCTGGAATCTTGTGAATCAACTTGTTGAATTTGGCTATGAAGTCCCACATGGGTTCGTAAGACTCTTTCTTCATGTGGGTAAGTTGTGCCAACAAGGCATGAGAATATTTAGTTGGTTTGAACCTTGCTTTAAATATAGATCTCATGGTATCCCAGTTGGTAATACATGCATTTGGGAGATGATAGAACCATTCTACGGCTACGCCATGTAATGTTTCAATGAAGATTCAAATAGAGACATCTTTGTGAACAACCCCAAGAACACTACATGCAATAAAGAATGAGGCATTGTGTTTGTTAGGATGTTGTTTCCCATCACCATTGAACTTATTAATATTATTCTATGATCCATGGGGTAGGTCATGCAATGGTGGAGTTAGGGAAATAGGACCAATAGTTGTGCCCCAGGGCACAGGCTACGCTGCCATTCTTTTGAATGAAGTGTGAACAGGAATCTGAATATCTAGAAAGAATAATGCACAACAAGTTGCAGATACTTTTTGTTCTTGAGGAATTCTATTCCTTTGGATGGGCGAAGAACTTCTTGCTCAACTAGATGCAACACTGTTGGGTGAAAGCCTGAAATTATGCTATTAAAGCAGATCAAAGAATGGATCAATTTCACCCTTGGCTCAGCTTAACCAAGTGAAGATCTTCCTGGCTAGCTTGAACTGGAAAATGGATCTTCTTGAAAATAAGGCAAATACGAGTCACCAGACACCAAAAGGATAAGATTAGTCTTATCAATCCGTATTTCCCAGTAGAGTCACCAAAAACTATTGGTTGGATATTTTGTCACGCCAAAATATGAGGTTCAACCATAGTACATGGGATTAAATCCCTCCTCAAATATAGGTGAGGCTACCTATTTATTACTAATCTAAAACACAACAAAAATAATATGTACAGTATTCACATTAATCTAACCATTAGGGTTGGGATAAAATCCCAAAATCCATATCCATGATAGGTAAAGATGTTGTTGTTCTTAAATGGAATGGATCAGAAAAGAATACACAATGGAAAGGAAATGACAAGAATGTATTTTCTTTCGAGAAAACACAGATCACGAAATAATCATACGAGTTCTAGATAAAAAATGTAATGTAATGTTTGAAACGATTAAAATGATTGAGAATACTAAACCAAGAATAGCTTAAGATCCTGAACATAAGAACAATATCTTAAGGTAGATGAATCTCACAACACAAAGTTTGTAAAAATAACATCGATTTCTTTTCCTCAAATTATTAAAAGAAAACACAAAGTTTTTCTTCTTCATAATAGTTCTCAATATTCAAAAAATCTCAACTCATTAGAATGCATAACCATACCTTATTTATAATAAAAGGTGTTGAGAGAAAATAGGATAAATCCTAGAAAATAGTCTTTTAACAGAGAGTCCTATTTTTCTTGACTCTCACGTAGGAGACCAAGTCAAAATTTGCTTCCTATATGACGAAACATAAATGAAAAAGACATGTCGATTTCAAGATTGAAATGATATGTTGCATTGTGCTTATTTTGTATCAACATCTTTATCTTCCTCCAAAAAGCTTTCCTATCTCGAAAATATTAGAAT
This sequence comes from Taxus wallichiana var. yunnanensis, assembly GCA_018340775.1. Classification (NCBI taxonomy): domain Eukaryota; kingdom Viridiplantae; phylum Streptophyta; class Pinopsida; order Cupressales; family Taxaceae; genus Taxus; species Taxus wallichiana. Next base: position 152,613,125 of record CM031234.1, on the reverse strand, counting down.
TTTTGGATTATACCCTACATCTCATTCTTGTCGGTGCGGTGGAATGATCACTCAGAACTTCACATGTTTCCTGAGTATCACTAGCATTACTAGGAAACTTCTTCAATCTTTTGTTGAGTTTCCTCAGGGTCTCCAAAGAATGTTTGATTTTCACAAACCTATCAATGATTTCCATGCTGAACCCATAATTTGGTTCATGTTGAATTAATTCTTGGATCTATTTGTAAAGATCCTCAACAGTACGATACCCAAGCCTTCACTCAACACCTTCACACATATTTTAACCAACTCTTCTTCTAAGTCATTCTTGCCATCGACCAATTGATCTCTTGATTCTCTCAATTTTCCACAAGCTTCATTGAGAATATTTATTCTGAATCTGATGGCTTTAGTTAGCTGAAAATTTTATCCCCATGTGGAATGATGCCCTCCTCAACCAAGATACGGGATGGAATCTGTTTCAGTGTTTGGAGAGCTTCGAAAGTCAATTCTAGGTTCCCAATTTTTGTTGAAAACTCATCGTCCATTTTCTCTCCATCTTTCTTTATATCCTCCAAAGATTGATAGACTTCCACAATATCTTTGATGACTTATTTTCCTTATAGGAGCAGCCTTTGGGTCCATTCATCGACCGCTCTCCCCTTTTCATTAATCTTCTCAATCATGGGTACCGATGAGAAATTGAACCCGATAGGAGTAGAGGATGATGGTGTTGACTCAAGAGGCTTTGAGAGCTTGAGTAACACTTTAGTCAACTACTCCACTTTCTCTTTAAGCTCATCCCTACTTTCCTTTATTTCTTTTAATTTTTGACACAACACATTCATAGCATCCTGTGCATCTTGTTGTGCTCCTTCTGCTGTCACCTTCCCTAGATCAACCCTGTTATCTGATAGTCGATGGACATTATGTCCTCTTTGGTCTTGTCAGCCACGGGAGTGGTGATCTCTACAAATTTGTGCCCCGAAGCATCCACTAAAACCCTTGAAACTGTTTTGGGTTTCTTGGCTGATTTAGCAGTAGAAGCCTTGAGTGAACTGAAATCAAAGGCTAGTAGGGGAACTACCACCTTCCTCTTCCTTGAAGTCTGATCAAGAAACCATTGAGGTGTGCTAGAAGAAGTTTTTATTGTTGCAGGAGTTAGGATTGCACTTGCAGGTGGAGGAAGACTCACTAGTGGAGTGGGAATAGCCACAAGTGTGGTAATGGATTTAGTGAAAAGAGGTGTAGAAGGAGGAGGCATATCTATAGTCACTTTGGTTCCAGCAGAGAGAGGTGAGATACTGGAGAATATGTTGGCCATGGCTGATGAAGAAGATGGAGAAAGAGGAGATGGAAGTGGTTGCAAAGGAGGAGGTGCAGATCCTGAAGCCAAAGCTTGAGAAGTGAGAGATAAACTTACTTCTGTTGGGCAATCAGCAAAAGGTGAAATTAGAGGTTGACTCACCTCTACCTCCAAAGAGATTTCTCCTATTTCTGGTGGGGTTGGTGAATCTGGTATATTCACCATCTCAGTTGGAGTGGCAGATGAAGGTGCTTCTTATTCTCCTCCCTTCTTGAAAAATTTGACCTTTATAGACCTCTTAGAAGAGCTCTTGTCCTTTTCCTTTTTGGAGGGCCTGCTTCCAAAGCAACCAACTTTGAAAAACTCTCTTCTTTGTAACTCATTCCCCAAGAAATGAGCCATGCCTTAGTGCATGTAATAATTAGAGCTGATCTATCCACAATAGAGGCTTTTTCACCATGTAGACCAATCAATAGCTAGGAAAATGTATTGATCCTCATTCAATCCATCATATGAAGCATCTAGAACACTTTCATTATCACCAAAACCCTCTAGGATTTCAGTGAGCTCAAGTGTCTTAATCTCTTCAAGTGTTAACTGTTATGATCCTTTACGCAAAATAGAAACTTTATCACGAAGATCAACCCATATGTCTTCTATGCTAGGCACATGTAGGTATAAGGTTCCATATGACTTAAGAACTCCTCGAAGTTGAACCCATCCATGTGCTTCAGTGCTTCTTTAACTTCTCTGAAGCTCAAGCACTACGTTCTTGGATTTTACGATTTGTGAGTATATATACCTTCTAATAGAAATTGGGAAGTATACGGTGGCCTTGTGCTTACTCTGTTGGAACTTGTGGAAATCCACAAATTGTCGACCAACTCCATCAAGATCAGCTTATCTCCGGGTATCCGGGAAATTGGAAAGGATCTCCTGTACATGACCACTTGAAGGTATGTGAACTTCTTAAATTGTAACAAGACACAACCCCATTTTGAAACTTTAGCCCATGCCTCATCGTAGACTTTTGTGTTCCTCGGTTTGGGATTCATCCTACGAGATGTTCTCATAAAAGAAAGCATCATTTACTCTTCTAAATTTTTCCTCGGACCCATTTCTTGTTAGCTGAGGAAAATAACAATAAATGTGTTTGGTTTCCTTGTTCCCCTTTATGTCCAATCCAGGATAATTCCTCATACCAATTGCTGCATAAGTGACATATGAGGACATATAAAAATTTCCCATAGACAAGACTATTTTCATCTGGGAGTCTATCTCGTCACTGATAAGACTACCCCAATCAATCCCTTGTTCATTCTTCTTAATGATCACCATGAATTGATACATCCATCCTTGGAAGTCCCTTAACTCAGGGAGTCCAAATACTCAACTTAGCAAGGTGATGATGTCATTGATCTCAAGGATGAAATCACTCCTGGGACAAACTTGGGGAACCTTGAGATGGTCGGCTTGGCCTTGATCAAGAATTTCCTATTCACATGCCTGATGCAGTCATCTTGATCCTTGTCCCAAGATTTCTATGTTGACTTGAGGTCTACGTCCACATACTCCTTGAAGTTAGGAAATTTGAGAAGGTCATCAAAGTAACCTCCATCTAACTTAACTATGACCTCTCCCGCCTGATTTCTTACTGAACGAGAAGCAGAGTCATAATTCAAAGCACATGCCAAGATGAACTCAGGGCACTGAGTAGACATGGGGAATCTTACTGTAAGAGGGAGGCCACTTGCCAGCTATTGATCTCATCTAGGGGGTTTGGGAAGAATCCTTGATTCTATTCCAAAAATCTTCCATGTCTATATTTTCGAGTTCTGTATCCCAGATGTCATAATTGCAATCAATGTAGGAAGGAGAATCCACCTTCCTAAATTTGTACTTCATCTTGCCTTGACTTATCTTGTGATGGTCCAGATCGACATGAGTAGTTTCAGAGGAGTGTACTAATCACTTTTTGTTTGGATATTCAGGTTTGAGAACTTGCTAAGCAACCCCATAGACACTGATGCATTGTAGAGTGTGTCGGAATTAGGCTTTATTAGACACTTTGAAAAACCTAATAGGCAAACCGAGTGCATCGAAAAATAGTAGGTGTTGGACACTTGTTGAAACACTGAAACATCATGGAAATTTGAGGGTGTCGAACACACCACAAGACCCGACACACTGTGGAAAGTTGAGGATGTCGAACACACCGCTAGACCCGACACACTTTGAAATCAGGTGTAGGAAGATGTTAGATGCCCAGCATGCTGCAAGACCCAACACATTGCTGGAAGTGGAAGATGTAAAACACCCTACAAAACCCGAAATAGAGTGATAGGGTTTTGTGATGTCGAGACATGTAAATTTTCCGTCATTTCAATTAGTTAGGATTTTTGTATTCTTCTCTTTTTCTTTGAACAACAAAATGGTATATTCCAAGGTATAAAAATAGGAAAACACCCAAAGGGTGAATTCTAAGAAACAATTCTATTGGAATGAAACCTAATAATGAAGAAAACAATAAAAACCCTAAACCTAAAAGGAAAAGTAGGAAAGGGAGGAAAATGTCAAAAATATTGTCACCAAAATGGATCCAACAGACCCCATAGGTAAAGGGCAGAGAAAATACCTTCATTACGTTGAAAAAATAATCAAAAATGGATCAAGCAAATGATCATGAAATAAAATTAGGATTGGAGGTTGGAAGAGCATGCATGAGAAAATCCACGTAATAAAAATCATAGCTAGTAAAAATGACGTGTAAATCCAGCTATTTATAAAAACCTCGCATTTATTACACCTCACATGATGTGTGTGTGAACCACCCAAAAACTCGGCATTAAATGTCATGTCATCATGCTTGGAGTGTCTGGAAACCCGACACAAAGGATTTCCTACCAATTCAGGTTTTGGGTTTCGGGAAGCATGCGACATGAAGCATGGCATGTTTAGATGTTCGAAGGTTCTAAAACTCGACACAAGGGAACATATCAGGTTTCGAGTTTGGGAAACATGTGACATGGAACATGTTTTTGGCAAGACATGTTCCAATGCTTCAGAGTTTCGAAAACTTGATAGAGTAGCTTATTTTGGGTTTCGGGGAACAATTTGCATAAAGCATCTAAAAAAACATGTTGTCATGTTGTTGAAACCTAAAAACCGAAAATCTTCTCAAAAGAGCATTTTAGAAGATTTTTTCCAAAAATTCTATGGTTATCTTGATTTTAGCTGGAAACACTAAAATGGGATAACAAAGTATGATACCTCTTGGTTTAGCACCAAATAACACATATCGTAACAATGTTCCTCCCTACTTAAAAATTTATTTAAAATCACCATAGGAGATTTGTTCTCCTCTCCTGGGATGTTTTCTCAACCACATGGATTTCCTTATGTCCCCTGTAAATACATATGCTACTCCATATCAACAACATATTCCACCTCTACCCCCTAGTAGGCACCATCAATGGTCAAAACCTATGTGGTAGGAACTTACTCAGAATATTTGAAAGAACCTCTATATTTCACCGTACGAAGCATCATGCTTCCAAGACCTCTTCTTGATTTTCCTAAATAAAAAGGGGAGGGAGATCCAGATGCACATATCAAGGCCTATGCCAACGGCCATTTAATAATTGCTCCCTTGGGATTCGGTTGTTGCTAAGATATTCCCTAAAATGTTAGAGGGTATTGATCTTGATTGGTATTAGAGAATACCTGAGGCCTCGATACACTCTTTTAAACAACTTGTGTCAAATTTTATCAAAGATTTTGATATGAACAAATTGTTAAGAACAAGGATCAGGGAATTCTTACATATTAAACAAGAACACAATGAATCTTTGCCCATTTTATTCAAAGATGGCATACAGTCCTCTACTCATCAACAAGTGCTCCAAACATGGATCAGATGGAACTATGCAACTTATTCCTTCATTCTCTCAATAGAGAGATAAAGGAAGAAGTCTAGAAGTTCCCACTAAAGACTTATGATGAAGTACTCGAGAGTTCCCTCCTCATCGATCAAGTGGCAATAGATAGCGGTCATAAGACATATGGAACAAATAGGAAATTAATCACTCCCAATCAAAACACTATGACTATCCTAATGTGGGAATACCAATCAAGACCTTAAGATCCTTAACAAAAACTGGGGGGTTACAACAGATGGGGTCACAGACCAAGTTAAAATGGGAAACTTTGTGAACATTTCACCACCCGTTAAAAATTATCAAAATAATAACTTCACTCCAACAATCAACATGGTGGATTTTAATCATCCATCATGACAACAACAACAATGAAAAATCCAGACACAAGGTCCAATCTGAAACCTAACTGGATATCAGAATCAAAACCAAAGGCAACATCCTCAAAATTTTAACTCTAACAACTAGCAACCTAATCATAGTTTTGGACCATAACAGTTTTAAACTAACAACCTTGAAACTATAATCCCAACTTGTATTGTGGTTTCCACAAAATTCAAGGCCATGATACTAGGACTATCGTGACTACGATAAATTCATGCAACATTTGCCAGAAGAACAAAGACAACTCTTTATAGATATGTTTTTAGTAAATGTTTAATTTCCCACACCAAACACTTATATGGGAGTAGTTTCCCCTCAAAATGCACCCCTCAATATTTTTAACGATCCTCTCCCAAATCACTCTAACAATAACAAGTTAGATCCAAATAGGATGAACAAGGGTGTTATAACAGGAAATAACGATCATGAAGCCTCAACTTCATTAAATCCACTAGTCGCACCCCAATTAGGAACTTGACCACAAACCAAGATAGTTGGTCTGGTAGAGTTAGATACTAAGCTACACGTAGAAACCATAACAAGAACATGAGATTATTCTTCTCAACCAATTCCAACCTACCCATTAGAACTAGACAACATTCAACAAACATTGGTAAAACCCATAGGCACTTACGATCTAATTAATGACCTAACAAAGACCTCTCACATTTCCTTCTTGGATTTGTTGAAAAACTCTCCCGCCAACAGGGCTACTCTCTTCAAAGCATTAGGTCTTGGTCATATAATTAACATCACTCCTCCTCTTAAAACACAAGTAAACCATGTAGACTTTGATGTCTATCCTCCGAGCATCCAGATAGGAACACTAATTTTCTATTCGATACAAGAAAAATGCCAACAGACGCCGAGATTGCATGTAGAGGCAACCTATCCTTGCATTTGCAAGTATGGGTTTACAATAATTATGTTAAACATGCAATGATTGACGATGGGGCAACAGTTAACATAATCCCCTTCACTTTTCGTCAAAATCTAGGATATGGAGAAACAAATTGTTCCACAACATGAAATATGCTAAGAGGTTATGATAGCCTCAAGGCCACTTCAATTGGGACTATAGTGTTACCACCACCTTAGGACTTAAGACATTCAGTCCTCACCGAATTTTATATATTATAGATCAGAACCCAACTATAATATGATTCTTGGTCGACCATGGATACATCGTATGAAGGCAATCCCTTCTACATTATTCCAAGAAATAAGATTTTTACACTTGGGAAAAATATTTGTGGCACAAGGTGACCCAAAACCATTTGATATACACCTAGAAGATTTGAAGAAAAGACCAGGTGTTCACTCTGAGTTTGAACTCCCAACGAATCAACTTAATAAACCAATCAATTCAAAACCAAAAGTAAATTTGATACCTACAACAGAATTAGAAATCATGAATCTAGTTGAAGGCATTCGACACTCAAAAATGAGACTAATGTCATAAAGATGGTGTCATTAGGAACTACCACAAAAATTGTCAAGTTACTAGAGAAATATCTACCTATTCTCCTACCATTTGATTCCATGGGTATGGGATACACCCTAGGAATTGGCTCCCTTCCAGCAGACGAAGTTTGTATGGTAGAAGTAACCGAGGCAAAAGAAGTAGACACAAAGAATGTCCCAACATCCATTTTTCTGAGCAAATATTGGACTCTCCACTTCAATGGAGCTAGATGTCATTTCGGAGTTGGGCGGGTGTGATCTTTACTTCTCTTGAGGGAAAGATCCTACCTTTTTCCTTTAAATTAAACTTCGAATGTACGAACAATGGGGCTGAATACGAAGCCCTTCTCCTTGGCCTTATCATAGCTAAAAGGATGGGTGTTGATAACATTAGAGTGCTAGGAGACTTGCGAGTTAGTTGCAAACCAAGTATCTGAGGTATATGAAACTAGAGTTGAACACTTACAACTCTATAAAATGACGGTGTTAGATCTAACCAAGGGATTCGACTTCATATCAATCGAAGAAATCCCACAAGAACAAAACCTTCTCGTTGATTCAATAGCAACCTCAGCTTCTCATTTCACTCCAAGCAGTGAGTTGGAAAATACAATTTTCATGGTATCACTTCATACTGAACCATTGGTATGAAAAATACCAACAACCCCGATCTTGACACATACAGATGTTGAGAATGAGTTTTCTATCCTAGATCAATTTTACAGCGAAAGGGTCACTCTTGGATATCTAAATGCCTATGCGGGATTACATCTTGCTCATCACATAGTATATTTTTCCCTAATCCCCCATTCCTCTTCCTATTTTGGAAATCCCATGATAGAATCTCCCCCACAAGAGAATCATGGTATCTATGAGGTAGAGAATGGATAAGGTTTAGAACTACCTCTGGGCCCACCTAAATTTGAAGAAGGTAACACTTCCTTACTCAAAGGAATGATTGACATAAATATTGGAATGGAGGAAGAACCTTAGATCTTGAAGTTGGGATCCTCATTAACTCCAAAGGAGGTAGAAATACACACCTAGATCCTCAAGAAACATCAAAAGGATTTCACATTTAACTATAAAGAAATGACGAGAATTGCACCACATATCACGATACACAATCTTGTCACTAAACCGGATGCAAAGCCAACCAAGAAAAGTCGAGACCAATGAAACCAAAAGTGGCTCTCATGGTGAAAGAAGAAGTAATGAAGCTTCTCTACGTGGGATTCATCAAACCATTTGACTATTCACAATGTGTATCTAATATCATCCTTTTTCTCAAAAATAATGGGAAGATATGCATTTGCATAGACTTCCGGGACATTAATAAAGCTTGCCCCAAAGATGAATTATCATTACCATCCATCGACGTCATTGTTGACACAACAGCTGGATTTGAGCTTTTGTCTCTCATGGATGGGTTCTCGGGATAAAATCAAATCAAAATATCTAAATACAATCAAGCCAAGACTACATTTATAATTCCTTGGGGAACTTATTGTTACATTGTCATGTCATTCAGTCTTAAGAACACTGGCACTACATACCAATGGGTAATGACATACATATTCCACAACCTTATTCATAATATTGTGGAGTCCTACATAGATGACTTGTTGGCCAAGGCCAAGAAGTGTTGTGATCACCCAGAAGTACTCCGTATCATTCTCTCATGATTGATTGAATATGGCATCACATTAAATCTAGAGAAATGTGTATTTGGCATGACATGAGGCAAGCTTCTAGGCTACATTATATCGTCACGAGGGATTGATGTCAATCCAACCTAAAATCTGGGTTGTTCTTGAAATGATTCCACCATCAAACGAGTCTGTATCGATCATTTCTTGGGAAACTTGGTGTAATTTGAAGGTTCATCCCGAATTAAGTTTTGTTGTTCATCCAATCAACAATTTATTAAAGAACTATAGCATTGATTAGACGGAAGAATGTAACGAGGCCTTCAAAGTAGTTAAACGCTTCTTGTTGTCTCCTCCCATGCTAATGCCTCCTAGACCAGATCATCCTTTGATCCTATATTCATGGGCTACTAATGTCTCGCTAGCCTACATGTTGGCTTAGGAAGATAATGATAAACAAGAATGTGCAGTTTATTTCATTAGCCGATGTTGCTTGATTATGAAACATGTTACACATAGGAAGAAAGAGAATGCCTTGCCATAGTTTTCACAACAAAACATTTAAGACATTACATGTTGAATCAAGAAACAAGGGTCATTGTAAAGACATATCACTTATGGACATTCCTCATGCAAGGGTCTTTATCTAAAAAGGCTAGACGTTTCATAACCTTGATGGGTGAGTTTGAACTAACATTTGTAAACCAAAAGTCTGTTAAGGGACAAATCATTGCAGATTGGTTAGCTAACAATCCATTAGATGGAGGTGATTTGGTAGATCTAGACTTTCCCGATGAGTGCATATATTTTTTTGAAACCAAGCCCCCCATCTCTATATGTCCTTGGTACACCGACATTATCAATTTCATCATGGACCACACGTACCCAGAAGGGGCCACATCATAACAAAGAAGGTAGTTACACATTATTGCTACTAAATACTTTATTTTAGAATAGGTTCTCTATCATAAAGCCTTCGATGGAATGCTTTTAAGATGTGTTGACACTCAAGAATTTGAAAAGATTCTTTATGAATCCGATAGTGGGATATGTGGATGCCACTTCGGTGGTCATGCCACTGGTCACAAAATACATCGGATGGGATATTTTTGGCCCACTCTAGAACATGACGTGGTAGAGTTTGTGTGCAAGTGTCATAAATGTCAAGATTTCTCCCATGAGATTCACATGCCAACACAGGCTCTACAACCAATCGCAACCCCATGGCCCTTTTCCATGTGGGGCCTAGATTTGATAGGGAAATTCTCTCCCTCATCAACAGATGGCCACAACTTTATAATCACAGCCATGGAATATTTTACTAAATGGGTAGAGGCCATGCCTCTCACCACCGTACCGAGTTCTGTAATCACAAACTTCATCTTGAATGAAATCATTTATAGGTATGGTGTCCCGCAAGTCATTATCTCAAACAATGGCACATCCTTTAAAAATGATGAGGTCCATGAGTTATGCAAAAAATTCAAGATAAACCATCACACAACCTCTCTTTATTACCCCCAAGCCAATGGACAAGTTGAGGCAACAAACAAAATGTTAAAATCCATTCTCCTCAAAACAGTTAAGGAGAACAAATGGGATTGGCATTTAAAATTATACCCGGCCTTGTGGGCCCATCGAACCTCAATAAGAACACCAATAGGGGCAACCCCTTTCTCATTAGTATTTAGGGCAGAAGTAGTTCTCCCGCTTGAGGTCGAAATACCCAGTCTCTGCATCTCATTACAAGGGATTTTGGGAGAAGAAGCCTATAGAGAGGCATGCCTCTCTCAACTAGAAATCCTTGATGAGGCCAGGTTAAATGCCAAACAACGGCATAGAGCCTATGCTGACCGGATGTGTCGAAATAACAAAAAGGTCTATGAATGAGAAATATACGAGGGATACATAGTTCTGAGACTAGACAACTGGATTGATAAGAAAACCAGCTAAGGAAGTAAATTTTGGCCCAAATCGTTGGGCCCATACCGAGTCATGAAAGACTATGGAAATGGTGCGTATCTCTTGTGTACACTATAAGGTGAGGAATTCAATGAAACTTTCAATTCCTTGCATCTTAAATGATTTTACGCATAAATCATCAACACCACCATTCGTATATTATATCTACCTACATTGCATTAGTCACTCAGTTATTTCATTTTGTTCACTCATTTCATAAATTTTGTGGTCAAGGAACTTATTCTTAAGCAAGTTATTACAAGCTTCTGAAAATATTGGCAAAGAATTCAAATCATATCTCTTCAATTTTCATAATATTATCAAATGGTTTCAAAATCATTTCATCAATTTGACAGACAAAGTCTTGACAAAAACCATACCAAGGCCCACATACTTGGTCATACTCATTTCTTCTACTAGGTTAAGTTGTTCTTACCTACGGTCTATTCTAGAAGCTTCTTGGTGTCACATCTATCCTTTTTACATCTCTTTGAAACAAGGATACTCCAAAGTCACAAATCAGAAATATCGAAACCAAATTGAATCAAAAATACTAAACAAAATAGAATATTTTTATTTTACACACTTCTTTGCCCCACCAACCTTCGGTGATGAGCCCACATCTCTTACTAGTGATGTGAGGTTGAGAAAGGAAAGAAGTTCCCTTACTCACCTATGTCCTGCCTTCAGTGACAAGCCCATACTTCTTACTAGTAGCATGGGGCGAGTGTAGGGGGTCCATTCATGCAAATTAATGAATCTTAGTATTTTAAAAATGCAAAGAAAAGTGTATTAAGTGAAATTAAGTATCCAAATTCCAAAGAGATCAAATCCTCAAAACCAGATTTTTTCAACCAAATTGCCATTCATGGATCTAAGTCTAGATAAACTAGAAAGTAAGTTGCATTCTGAACTATGTAGTAGTTTTGAGTAAGAGTAAGTATGTAGGTTTAAATTTGATTTCTGTCAATACCTTGTCTTTCTCTCATCATTTCCATTTAGTCAAACTCATACAATTTGCGCCCTTCCCAACTCTTGGTGTTGAGCCCTCACATCTTACTAGTTGTGTGGAGTTAGGAATGGGGAAATTTCATCTCATTATCACTACATATTCATCATGTTTTTTCCGAAACAAAAAGAATAACGAACATTGCCCAAAGAAGCCAAAAGTTCAATACTACAATATGTTTGTATCATCACATATCAACATTACAAAAACAAATAAAAGAGAAACATTCTATTCAACACTTGTTATCACTTATCATCCATTGCATACATTTTGAAAAGCATATATATAAAAGAAAAGATTCTAAATACATCTAGTGTACACATGGAAAACAAACCACAAAAATATAGATACAAAGAAGATCTAGATCCAAAAGATATATATATATATATATATATATATATATATATATATAAGAATCGTGTTTTACATATAATGCCATCATGCACTAGGCATGGTCAAAATGCTCAATGAGCCCAAAAAATACAAAAACAACTCATATAAACATCTAGCAAAATCACTACAAAAAGACCAAATGGCCTCTCAATCCCTATGGGATCCCTCAGAGGGTGCATGATCACATCTAGGACTCCTGCTACGATGACACTCTAAATGAACTGAGTGCTCATGATCATGCCCACTAGCTATGATCTCACTACGAGAATGAATTTGCCTCATTAGATGCTTAGTAGTCCTATATCCAACTACCTCAGCACAAAGGGATGTCACTAACTTTTTCACCTTCTAGATAGGGGAAAACACATCAAGATATATCTCCCACTGTTGAAGGCTCTCCAAAATCCTCAGTAATCTCAGCTTGAGTACTCTCTGAATGGAGAAATAGAGTGTCCACACACACTCGTTGAATCAAATCCCACCATCCCTCAGCAGTCGCTATAAATAAAAAGAGAAATAACAAGTTATAAAATCACAAAAACAAATGAAACAACAAAAGGAAATATCAACTAGACATTTCTAGCTAACAAGGTCAAGAAAAGAGTAGTAACTCACTTAGATCTCTAGGCATCTAGGTAGGGTCTCTAGGATTTGTGCCTACTATTGACACTACTGCCACCGTAGAATATCCCCCAAATTGGGAAAAAAATGACGTCCTGCCAAGGACTCATCATCTCCCTAATGTCCTCAAAAGGAAACTCCTCTGAAATCAAGGTCACCTTCTCTACACTCACCTCCTCCCTCTCAACCCTTGAGATATCCTAAGTGTCATGCCACTCGGGATCACCGTTCCTCTTCGGCCATCCCACCGAGTCTTGTAACACCCCGAATCATTGTTTACCTCCTGAGCATTCAAGTGTTGATATATGGTTTCTTTGTAAAAGGATGTGTTCCTTGATTGAGAAATCATTCTTGATATGTACTGTATCTTCTTTGTAGATTGCAGATCTTTGGTTTCGAATATGATTGGAATCTTTTATTTCTTTCATTTTGTATCTGAGTTTAATCTGATCTCGGAATGAATTATAGAGTTATCCACCTATAATACCTAGCCTTGGATCAGTGGAATTGATCCAAGTATTGCTTTAAGTTTGTTCGTGATGAATTAAAATTACAGACCTTGAACAGGTTGCAAGGTCTAGATGCATTGAATAAGCTAGTCTGGAGTATAACTCAGGTTGATCGTGTGAAAAGGATTGGTTCCCGATATCTAAATATATCTGGAAGGTCTTGATCGCGGACCAGGTAATAATTCAGTTACATATAATTCTGTAGCCTAATGACAGTACGACAGAGTTAACCCTGTTCGAGAATGCATGATGTGGGTCTTTTTCTGAGCGTAAGAAATGTTAGACCTAACTGGAATTATAAATGTTAGTAACCTAAAACTAAACTTAACCTAGGGGTTAGTGTTAATCTAACCTAGACCTAGGCTAAGAGCTAATGTTCTAAGTTAATATCTATGTTCTAAGAAGTTAGACTAGTTGTTATCCTAAATTCTAACCTAATTTACTAACCTAACTATTGAACAAGGATGTAAGGGGACCTATGGAGGGGTGCGAACCATGGGTGGCAGTTTCTATGTTATTAAATGCATGGATAAGCATGAGGGATAGGTAATTGGTGGAGGTTTTAAAATGGCTAACTTGAGCCAACGTGGCGGAGTCGCCAAAATTGGAAATGGTCTTGGAATTTCTCTTGTCTATCTCCAACTATGGCGGTTGGTGGCGGTGGATTTTGAGTGGGAAATTGGGAGTAAATGCAATTAATGAGCTCGGTAGTCGAGCTCGGATTTCACGAGAAGGCATGCAAATTGGAAAGTTAATGGTTTGTTTGGCTTATCACGAATTCTGGTTTTCCCTCTTGCTGTTCACTTTGGTTCTTACACTTTTGATTTCTTGGTGTTGCATGGCGAGTATGAGCGTATCTAGCTCTTTCCTCCGCAAGGAAAATATATATGTCATGGAAATAGCAAATTTTTTTGGTGGCTCTAACTTGGAAAAGGAAAAGAAAGTCCGAGCTCTTTCAGTGGTCTGCTTTGAATTTTGAGCAAATATCCAGGCATGTTAGGCCCTAACTTTTAAAAATCTTGCTCTTCTTCAAATGATTTCATTAGAACAACTCTGTTCAAATGATTTATGGAAATAGATGGTTTCTATGGTATCCTTGTGTGATTTTCGACACTGTATCTTCATGCTGGTTTGGCTTTTCAATTTAACCCTTGATGGGTGTTTATTATATTCGAACTGTTGCTATATTTCTTTGTGTTTTGCATTCCGCTTTTATATGCGAAATATATGAAAAGAAGGTATGCTCGGCCTGCTCTGCGAGAGCCCATAAATTGTTCTTGTGATGGGTACAGGCCACTGTGATGCTTGTTGATTTATACTCGAAGTCGATGCTTGTTGTTGATACTTGCCGTTGTTGCTTGTTGTGGGTACTTGTCGGAAGGGATACTGATGGACATTTGTTTGATTGTTCAGTTAAAATTGAACTTTTTGTAAGCTATGTCGTGGTTATTATTTAGTGGTGGTTATGGATTTTTGTTGGGTTTCGTTATGAATTTTATAGTTATTGTGAAGAGGTAACATATTGTGTTACAGTATTCATTACGACCTCACTGGAGTTGTTTTTCCCTTTCGTGAAGGTTAAGGGGATTCAACCCGTTTATATATATATATATTTATTATATTGAAACGACTCTGTAGAGTCCATTGAATGATTCGTGCACTATGGACCACTGTGGAAGCTTTATATATCTTTGAATATTGGTAATTTGAGTTTCGTTGGAGTCTAGAAGAAGTAACAGGTCATACGACCTCTGTTATTTGTAATAAATTTTGGTACGAGACTCCTGGTTTGTCTTTATTACGTTTCCTTCATGTAATCTTGTTCGAGAATATTGGAGAGATTCAGTTGGAATTCTTGTTACGAAATCAGTGATTTGTTTAAGCCTAATTTTTAATGTTTATCATTGTTGGCACAGTTGGGAATCATTGTTTATTATTTATTTGATATACTGTTACTCGGGTTTAGTGGAATCCTTTCTAGGTAACTACAGTAACTATCTCAAATTAAGCTTGCTTAGTTACTATTGTTTCGACACTGTTGGGTTCCTTGAGTTGGGAAAGATATCTTGTATATTGGCTTCGTAAAAGCTATATTGTGAATACGATATACGGATTTAGTTTTAAATCCTTGATTGGTAATCTGTGTCACTTTATATCTCAGTATAAGCTTTGAGTATGAACATGTAATGTTTTTGGCTTTGTTGGATTTCTTAAAATAACTTGACATTATGTATTATGGCTTTTATAAAGTAGGTCATGAATAACATACTTTCAACTCTGGATGCATTCAGAAGTGACTATGTTATGTTATGTTATGTTTTCTTTCTGATTACATTCCAGATAGATGTGGCTGTGCATGTTGCATGGATTTTGTTTAAAAATCTCTCTGCATAGTCATAGGGAATTGTCATTGCTAAAATGATTTCGAGTCTCTTGTTGACTGCGATAACAGAAGAGATCCTTTGAATTCGACCTTGGGTCTAAAAGCCTTACAGTGTAGAAAGGACTTGAATGAGTTGAAGGTTGTCATAAGGTATTGTTGGCATGTTACGTCTTCTGTGCATAGATATCCATTTCTGAGCTTGATTGAGTTTAGGAGTAGTCAATTTCACCTTAGCAGTAACGGCATTTAATATCTTCTTGTCTGTCAAGCTTCTTGCGTGAGGACATCTTGAGTCTGCTTGTTGATAGACACCGTTGTTTGGCATGAGGGCTCTTATATTGTAGTTGCTTTCTTGTAAGCTTTAACAAAACAAAGGGTGTTTTTGATGGTCTCGACTGATTTATTTGCATGTGTATTAAGTGAATGCCTTGCTCTTGAAAAGACGGTACAGTCATGAGCTAGATCTGAAGGAAATAAGTATTATTTGTTTATTTCTCTTCTGTTATAAAGTATAGGTTGATATAATTGTTTATCTAACTTTTGGAATTGTTCTATCATGCTGATGGAATCATGAAAGGTTATTTATTTATTATGTTGAATATATAATCCGTCTGATGTTGCTGTCCTTGGGATTCAGATGGATAGTTGGTTAGATGCATTTGTCTTCTTGGTCACTAACATTTTAATGATTTGATCTCATTTAAACGGGGTGTTTAATGAAAGCAATTGATGTATTGCAATTGTTTTAAAGGTTAGTGCTTATCATGCTCGGTTCATTGAAGCCGACCCATGTTGACAATTTTTGCGAGATGGATGCCGTAAGTGGTAAAAGCATGCGAGATCGATAGGACGATCAGATTGTTTAAATTGATTTTATAATGAATTACCGCTTGATTTTCTAAATGTACCATATAAGGAAAGATGTTCCTTTTTCAGTTGAGTAATGTATCAAGTATGCTGAATGCATAAAATGTATTTGATTAGTACCGAAAGGAATGGAAATGGATATTTGATACTTATGTGATAGTATTTCTATCTTGATAGTTAGTATTTCTTCTTCGGTTCTTATGTCATGAGAGTATTGTTATCATTGTATAATTGGTGAATTTTGTGATTATCAATGTAAGCTTTACAAGAATATGAGATTGAATTCTTATGAGTGTTTAGCAGTTCTTGTATGTTCTATCGAAGGCTAAATTGAAATTTAGATCACTATCTTTTTGGAAGATAGGGTTAAAATATACCTAAGCAGAACGCTAAACAAGCTGAATTAAATTATTAATCCTAGTCCTGATTATGACGAGACAACATTTAATTGGATTCTTAATCATTTATATCTTGATACTAATAAGTATGATATAAATTCAGTTATGAGAACTGATATAAACCTAATGGGGTTCAGATGGCAATCTCATGTGAAGTTTATGAGATATTGTCCAATTCCGTTGTTTTAGAATTATGTATATTCTATGAACTCCTTGATGAGACCTTGGCCTTAATAACTCCTCCGTAATGGGTTTTATTGCGAAGGTCATTACTATGAAGAAGAATCCAAGGATCGGGAAAGGCTAACCTTTGGGGAACGTCTTTTAATTTAATTTAACTCTATGTGAGTAACGCTTATTAATAAGTAGATCTTTTCGAGGCAGATTTAAAGGTTGACGGCATAAGACAACTGCAGGGTTGTACCTTCAAGAAGATTAGGATCTTCTCGAAGATACCACAATGCAGGTGACTTATGACGACATCCTTTGCATTGATCGTTAAGATTTACACTTTTAACTCGTACAAGTTACTTTGGGACCGATTAGGTATGTGGTCGCATTATATGGCTGCCTAGGAGACTCGGGGTATCTTGACACACTGGTTTAATTAGGATTGACCCAGTATGTCATCTTATCCCTAGTCCTCGGGAGCATCCATATAACGTGGTCACCTTACTAATCCGTTCCCGAGTGATTAACTTGGGATAATAGGGACTGACAGAAGTCGGTATAAGACATTCTACATAACATAGGAATGGGGTGAAGGACGTATTCCAGATTGACGAGTATGCCGTTAAGGAATACGAGACATAAGCAGTATGTTTCAAATCTTTGGCCAAAGTATCGCAAGCTGCTGATTGCGTTGTCCTGAGTCACCTGGTCTAAGGGATGAGATGCCGATGAATAATGGTAACAGTTATTCAGTTAGGTTCCTTAGACAGAGCATTCTGAATCCCAGAATAGGGAAGAGAACCGCAAGAGTGAAGTGTTAAATAAAAACGCCAACTCTTATTACTCATGAATAGATCGGTAGATTACCGAGTCATGGAATGAATAGATCGGAGGTACTCTGAGTCATTACAGCTGCATATGGTTATCTGTTATAAGAATGGTTATTTGATTTGTGAGTTCTAAATTATGTATTTAGAACCAGGATGTAATTATCAAAAAAAAAAAAAAATTCACTTGTTCTATTGTCTAAAATGAGGATGTTACATCTTGGTATCAGAGCTGAAGGTTGCAGCTCTTGGACCTATTGTGTCCATAATCTGATAAAAACCTGAATTTTCTTGTAACAGAAAATGGTTAGAACAAGGGGGAACGTTGCGAATAATGCTCCACCTGAAGGAGGAGCGGCAACAACCCAGAAACTTGATGAGATCCTTGCTGCCTTGTTGGACACAAGAGATCGCTTAGCTGTACTTGAACAGCAGGTGATGGGAAATGAGGAGGATGAAGAAGCTGGAAATGACAATCAGCCACCTCCTGAGGACAACCCCAATATGGGTGTTGATGTTAATGCTGTAAATGCACCTGTCCAACCAGAAAACAAAAAGGCCAGATTGGCAGCAGAACTCACTAATGATATAAAAAGGATAAGCCCACCTAAGTATGATGGCACCACATTAGGAGATGGAGCGAGAACTCGGCTCATTGAAATGGAGAAGTACTTTGCAATAAGGAACTTCTCAGAGGAAACCAAAGCTATTTGGGGAGCCTATCAGCTTTCCCATGAAGCATCTTCGTGGTGGGATAGCCGTAAAGCTGAACTAAACATTGATGAGACCAATATTACTTGGGATCAATTTAAAGGCTATTTTAGGCAACGTTGGCTACCACAACTTTTCTATGATCAGAAAATGACGGAATTTCAGAACTTAGCTCAAGGGAAGCTAATGGTAACTGAATTCTGGGAGCGGTTTACAAAACTCCTCAAGTATGTACCACAGTATCAAACTGACGAGAAGTTCAAAATATGGAAATTCATCATGGGATTGAATCCCGTGATAGGGGGAGAGGTCGATGTTCACAGTCCAACCACTATGGAAGGAGTTGTTGAAAAGGCCATAAGGCAAGAACAGAAATTAAAGGCTATTTCTGCTCATAAAGAGGAAGTGCGGAAGAAGATTGCAAACCCTTCTTCAACCTCTCTTGCACCTTGAAAAGGACCATGGAAAATTTTGGAAACAAGAGTAAGTTTCCAGAGATAACATAAGAAAGCATAGTAAATAAGCTGCTTTGAAACATAAGGGATAATTTTGCTAAAAATTATAACAATGGGCGAAGCCCTATGGAGGACAACGTGACAATTACAAAAGCGGAGACAACTTTGAGCCTAAAAAGGGACTGTAGGAGATGCTGCTACATTGTGGCAAAGATCACTACGTAAATCGGTGCCCTTTGAAGAAGGATGATCGTAATCAACAAAGATAAGATACATGCTTTGCAGAGTGCAAACAAGCAAGTGAAAAGCAAGTGACACCTATAGAAGTTCCTGTAAGTTATTTGGCATACTGTCACTATTCTTTTTGATACAGAGCTCTTTGAATGTTTTATTTCTAATAAACTTGCTTCTAAACTTAAAAGAAAAGCTAGGAAAATGGATAAATCTTGGACTGTATAGTATGGTAATAACTCTATTCATACAGTGAGTATGTGTCTTTTTGGGGCAGTCCTTGACTTACCTAACTTTTCCACGGAAGTTGACCTCTATGTTACACCTTTGGGATCGTATGACATTGTCATCGGTGTCAATTGGTTAGCTGACCATAAAGCAAAGGTAGATTGCTATGAAAAGAACATAAAGTGTTTAGATGATCAAATTTGAAACCGTAGAGATTTAAGGTGTGAAACGAGAAATTTCAGTTAGAAAGCTCACATATGCGACTTAAAAGGCTAAGAATAAAGGATGCACCCTTTATGCAGTAAAGATATCTGAATCTTCAGAAGAAGATGACGATTTCATGAAACGGTTCCCTCTGTTACAAAGTTTCAGGGATGTTTTTCCTGAAGAATTACCAGGGTTACCACCCAAGAGAGAATTTGACTTCACCATCGAAATCAAACCGGGAACTGAACCTATTTCCAAAGTGCCTTATAGGATGACTACTACATAGTTAGTCGAGCTTAAGGCACAATTGCAAGAAATTTTGACAAAAGGTTTGATTAGACCAAGTGTTTCACCTTGGGGTGCGCCTGTGATATTTGTGAAAAAGAAGGATGGAACACTTAGGCTGTGTATTGATTATCGGATGTTGAACAAAGCAACAATCAAGAACCGATATCCACTTCCAAGGATCGACGATCTATTTGATCAGATGCGTGGAGCAGCGGTTTATTCTAAGATAGATCTTCGATCTGGCTATCATCAGTTAAGGATTAGAGAAGAAGATATTCATAAAACAGCTTTCCGAACAAGGTACGGACATTATGAATTCACGGTTCTACCCTTTGGATTAACTAATGCACCCGCAGCCTTTATGAACTTAATGAACAATATTTTTCAAGAATATCTGGACAAGTTTTTACTTGTATTCTTGGACGATATTCTCATTTATTCTAAAATCATTGAGGAGCACAATGAGCATTTGAAGATAGTTTTGGAAATTCTGAGAAAAAGAAAGTTGTATGGTAAGTTATCCAAATGTTCTTTCTTTGATTCAGAAGTTCACTATTTGGGTCATGTCATAAGTAAAGAAGGAATTTCTGTAGATCCTTCAAAAATAGTGGCAATAACTGAGTGGCCTGCACCAAAGAATGTGCATGAAGTAAGAAGCTTCATGGGTCTTGCTGGTTACTATAGAAAATTTGTAAAGGATTTTTCTAAAGTAGCTGCACCAATAACTTCATTGCAAAAGAAGGATAAGAAATTCATGTGGAATGACAAGTGTGAAGCGGCTTTCAAAAGTCTGAAAGACCAGTTGACTTCTGCACCTATATTAGCTATACCAGACCCTAATGGGAGTTTTACAGTTGTAACGGATGCTTCTGGGGAAGGCCTTGGAGGTGTTTTGCTACAAAATGATCAGGTCATAGCATATGAAAGTAGAAAACTTAAGTTACATGAGCTGAATTATGCCCCTCATGATTTGGAACTTGCTGCCATTGTTCATGCACTTCAAGTCTGGAGACACTACTTACTTGGGAAACCTTTTGAGTTGAAAACTGATCACTTAGGACTGAAATATATTTTCACTCAGCCTAATCTTAATGCCAGACAGAGAAGGTGGTTAGAATTTTTATCACAATATGACTTTGATATTAGCTATATCAAAGGGAAGGAGAATAGAGTAGCTGATGCTCTAAGTCGTAGGAGGCACATTTCTGCTCTTATAACATTAAGAACTCAGTTCAAGGAGGAGGTAAAGAGTGCCTCAGAATCTGATAATTACTTTCTGCAGTAAAGGCAGCGCTTGCTGCAGAACCTAATGATGAAAGGTATAAAGGTTTTCATTTTGATAATGAAGGAATCTTGCGTTATGAAAATAGGGTATATGTACCTATGTTGAACGACTTGAGGAAGAAGTTGTTAGTGGAATTTCATAATTCACCTTTCTCTGGACACCCGGGTATCACAAAGATGTTTGCTGATCTGAAATAGCAATACTTTTGGAAAGGTATGAAAAAAGATGTCATAAATTTTGTGACCCATTGTTTGGAGTGTCAGCGGGTTAAGGTAGAACATATGCACCCTGCTGGACTGTTATATCCTCATAGCATACCGCAGTACAAATGGCAAGTAATAACCATGGATTTTGTACAAGGATTACCCATGTCCAGGAATAAACATGATGTTATCCTGGTAGTTGTAGATAAACTGACTAAGGTAGCTCATTTCATCGCTAGAAATCTAAAGGATGATTCTCCAGTGCTGGCCAAAAGATTCGTACATGAAATTTTTAGGTTGCATGGTGTACCAGAATTGATTATATCTGACAGGGATCCTAGAATGACGTCAAGGTTTTGGCAAACGCTTAACGCAGCTCTTGGAACGAAACTAAACTTCAGTTCTGCATATCATCCGGAAACGGATGGACAAACTGAGAGGGTAAATCAAGTGTTGGAGGACATGTTGTGTATGTATTGCATGGATCAACAGTATAAATGGGAGGAGTATCTTCCATTAGTTGAGTTCGCATACAACAATACTTATCACTCATCTCTTAAAATGGCACCATTTAAAGCACTTTATGGAAGAAAGTGCAGAACTCCTGTTAGTTGGGACAGTGTTGAGGATAGAGTGGTAATTGGACCAAAGATTCTCACGAAATGGAGCAATGAAGTTAAGCTGATTCGTGAGCGATTAAAGGAAGCGACGAGATAGGCGAGAAGAGCTATGCTTTGACCTTAAGCGGGTTGATCGAAGGTTTGAGCTTGGTGAGAAGGTTTTTCTTCGTGTTAAACCCATAAAGAGTTCTATAACTTTTGGCAAGGCTGCCAAGTTGTCACCTTGATTCGTGGGACCTTTGAAATTTTCAAATAATCAATCCACGTAGCTTATCGTTTAGCATTGCCACCTACTTTATCTCGCATGCAAGATGTTTCCATATTTCTTTGCTTAAGAAATACATTTCAGATCTGTCACATGTTTTAAATTGGAATTCCTTGCAGGTCCAAGACCCAGGAATAATCGTGGTTAAACCCACACGAGTGCTGGAAACTCACCAATTGCATTTAAGAAATCGTGAAATACAGCAATGTAAGGTCCAGTGGGACCAGTTTAACGAAGAAAGTGCAACTTGGGAAAATCTGGAAGAGATGAAAATTGCTTTTCCTTCTCTTTTTCAACAGAATGAAATCTGTTGACAAAACATTCTTTTCTAAACTTATTTTTTTAAAGTATTTATGAAAGCCAGATGAAGGCAAACATTATTCAGGTTGAATAAAATATGCTGTGACATTGATTTCTGGAACTATTCAAATTGGAAATAGTCACATTGTTTGTGTACTGATAAATTGGTTGACCTGAAGGTTAATCAAATATGTAATCATCGGGATGATGAATCTTTTAGGAGGGAAGCATGTAACACCCTGAACTGTTGTTACCTCCTCCTGAGCATTCAAGTGTTGATATATGGTTTCTTTGTAAAAGGATGTGTTCCTTGATTGAGAAATCATGCTTGATATGTACTGTATCTTCTTTGCAGATTGCAGATCTTTGACTGAGTCAGAATATGATTGGACTCTTTTATTTCTTTCATTTTGTATCTGAGTTTAATCTGATCTTGGAATGAATTATAGAGTTATCCACCTATAATACCTAGCCTTGGATCAGTGGAATTGATCCAAGTATTGCTTTAAGTTTGTTCGTGATGAATTAAAATTACAGACCTTGAACAGGTTGCAAGGTCTAGATGCATTGAATAAGCTAGTCCGGAGTATAACTCAGGTTGATCGTGTGAAAAGGATTGGTTCCCGATATCTAAATATATCTGGAAGGTCTTGATCGCGGACCAGGTAATAATTCAGTTACATATAATTCTGTAGCCTAATGGCAGTACAGGAGTTAACCCTGTTCGAGAATGCATGTTGTGGGTCTTTTTCTGAGCGTAAGAAATGTTAGACCTAACTGGAATTATAAATGTTAGTAACCTAAAACTAAACTTAACCTAGGGGTTAGTGTTAATCTAACCTAGACCTAGGCTAAGAGCTAATGTTCTAAGTTAATATCTATGTTCTAAGAAGTTAGACTAGGTGTTATCCTCAATTCTAACCTAAGTTACTAACCTAACTATTGAACAAGGATGTAAGGGGACCTATGGAGGGGTGTGAACCATGGGTGGCAGTTTCTATGTTATTAAATGCGTGGATAAGCATGAGGGACGGTAATTGGTGGAGGTTTTAAAACGGCTAACTTGAGCCGTGTGGCAGTCGCCAAAATGGAAATGGTCTTGGAATTTCTCTTGTCTATCGCCAACTATGGCGGTCGGTGGTAGTGGAGTTTGAGTGGGAAATTGTTAGTAAATGCAATTAATGAGCTCGGTATTCGAGCTCGGATTTCGTGAGAAGGCATGCAAATTGGAAAGTTAATGGTTTGTTTGGCTTATCATGAATTCCGGTTTTCCCTCTGCTCTTCACTTTGGTTCTTCGCACTTTGATCTTCTTGGTGTTGCATGGCGAGTATGAGCATATCTATCTCTTTCCTCTGCAAGGAAAATATATATGTCATGGAAATAGCAAAATTTTGTTGGTGGCTCTAACTTGGAAAAGGAAAAGAAAGTCCGAGCTCTTTCAGTGGTCTGCTTCGGAATTTTGAGCAAATATCCAGGCATGTTAGGCCCTAACTTTTAAAAATCTTGCTCTTCTTCAAATGATTTCATTAGAACAACTCTGTTCAAATGATTTATGGAAATAGATGGTTTCTATGGTATCCTTGTGTGATTTTCGACACTGTATCTTCATGCTGGTTCGACTTTTCAATTTAACCCTTGATGGGTGTTTATTATATTCGAATGTTGCTATATTTCTTTGTGTTTTGCATTCCGGCTTTTATATGCGAAATATATGAAAAGAAGGTATGCTCGGCCTGCTCTGCGAGAGCCCATAAATTGTTCTTGTGATGGGTACAGGCCACTGTGATGCTTGTTGATTTATACTCGAAGTCGATGCTTGTTGTTGATACTTGCCATTGTTGCTTGTTGTGGGTACTTGTCGGAAGGGATACTGATGGACATTTGTTTGATTGTTCAGTTAAAATTGAACTTTTTGTAAGCTATGTCGTGGTTATTATTTAGTGGTGGTTATGGATTTTTGTTGGGTTTCGTTATGAATTTTATAGTTATTGTGAAGAGGTAACATATTGTGTTACAGTATTCATTACGACCTCACTGGAGTTGTTTTTCCCTTTCGTGAAGGTTAAGGGGATTCAACCCGTTTATATATATATGTGTGTGTGTGTGTGTGTGTGTGTGTGTGTGTGTGTGTTTATTATATTGAAACGACTATGTAGAGTCCATTGAATGATTCGTGCACTATGGACCACTGTGGAAGCTTTATATATCTTTGAATATTGGTAATTTGAGTTTCGTTGGAGTCTAGAAGAAGTAACAGGTCATACGACCTCAGTTATTTGTAATAAATTTTGAGTACACTCTCTGGTTGTCTTTATTCGTTTCCTTCTGTGTGTAAGCTTGTTCGAGAATATTGGAGAGATTCAGTTGGAATTCTTGTTACGAAATCAGTGATTTGTTTAAGCCTGATTTTTAATGTTTATCATTGTTGGCACAGTTGGGAATCATTGTTTATTATTTATTTGATATACTGTTACTCGGGTTCAGTGGAATCCTTTCTAGGTAACTACAGTACCTGTCTCAAATTAAGCTTGCTTAGTTACTATTGTTTCGACACTGTTGGGTTCCTTGAGTTTGGAAAGATATCTTGTATATCGGCTTCTGTAAAAGCTATATTGTGAATACTGATATACGGATTTAGTTTTAAATCCTTGATTGGTAATCTGTGTCACTGTATCTGTATAAGCCTGAGTATGAACATGTAATGTTTTTGGCTTTGTTGGATTTCTTAAAATAACTTGACATTATGTATTATGGCTTTTATAAAGTAGGTCGTGAATAACATACTTTCAACTCTGGATGCGTTCAGAAGTGACTATGTTATGTTATGTTATGTTTTCTTTCTGATTACATTCCAGATAGATGTGGCTGTGCATGTTGCGTGGATTTCATTTAAAAATCTCTCTGCATAGTCATAGGGAATTGTCATTGCTAAAATGATTTCGAGTCTCTTGTTGACTGCGATAACAGAAGAGATCCTTTGAATTCGACCTTGGGTCTAAAAGCCTTACAGTGTAGAAAGGACTTGAATGAGTTGAAGGTTGTCATAAGGTATTGTTGGCGTGTTACGTCTTCTATGCATAGATATCCATTTCTGAGCTTGATTGAGTTTAGGAGTAGTCGATTTCACCTTAATAGGTAACGGCATTTAATATCTTCTTGTCTGTCGCTTCTTGCGTGAGGACATACTGAGTCTGCTTGTTGATAGACACCATTGTTTGGCATGAGGGCTCTTTGTCTTTGTAGTTGCTTTCTTGTAAGCTTTAACAAAACAGGGTGTTTTTGATGGTCTCAACTAATTTATTTGCTTGTGTATTAAGTGAATGCCTTGCTCTTGAAAAGACAGTGAGTCATGAGCTAGATCTTAAGGAAATAAGTATTATTCGTTTATTTCTCTTCTATTATAAAGTATAGGTTGATATAATTGTTTATCTAACTTTTGGAATTGTTCTATCATGCTGATGGAATCATGAAAGGTTATTTATTTATTATGTTGAATATATAATTCATCTGATGTTGTTGTCCTTGGGATTCAGATGGATAGTTGGTTAGATGCATTTGTCTTCTTGGTCACTAACGTTTTAATGATTTGATCTCATTTAAACAGGGTGTTTAATGAAAACAATTGATGTATTGCAATTGTTTTAAAGGTTAGTGATTATCATGCTCGGTTCATTGAACCGACCCATGTTGACAATTTTTGCAGATGGATGCCGTAAGTGGTAAAAGCATGCAGATCGATAGGATGATCAGATTGTTTAAATTGATTTTATAATGAATTACCGCTTGATTTTCTAAATGTACCATATAAGGAAAGATGTTCCTTTTCAAATGAGTTGAGTAATGTATCAAGTATCTTTGAATGCATAAAATGTATTTGATTAGTACCAAAAGGAATGGAAATGGATATTTGATACTTATGTGATTGTATTTCTATCTTGATAGTTAGTATTTCTCTAGTTCTTATGTCGTGAGAGTATTGTTATCATTGTATAATTGGTGACTTTTGTGATTATCAATGTAAGCTTTGCAAGAATATAAGACTGAATTCTTATGATTGTTTAGCAGTTCCAGTATGTTCTATCAGAAGCTAAATTGAAATTTAGGTAACTATCTTTTTGGAAGATAGGGTTAAAATATACCTAAGCAGAACGCTAAACAAACTGAATTAAATTATTAATCCCTAGTCCTGATTATGACAGGACAACATTTAATTGGATTCTGAATCATTTATATTTGATACTAATAAGTATGATATAAATTCAGTTATGAGAACTGATATAAACCTAATGGGGTTCAGATGGCAATCTCATGTGAAGTTTATGAGATATTGTCCAATTCCGTTGTTTTAGAATTATGTATATTCTATGAACTCCGTGATGAGACCTTGGTCTTAATAACTCCTCTGTGTAATGGGTTTTATTGCGAAAGGTCATTCTATGAAGAAGAATCCAAGGATCGGGAAAGGCTAACCTTTGGGGAACGTCTTTTAATTTAATTTAACTCTATGTGAGTAACGCTTATTAATAAGTAGATCTTTTCGAGGCAGATTTAAAGGTTGACGGCATAAGACAACTGCAGGGTTGTACCTTCAAGAAGATTAGGATCTTCTCGAAGATACCACAATGCAGGTGACTTATGACGACATCCTTTGCATTGATCATTAAGATTTACACTTTTAACTCGTACAAGTTACTTTGGGACCGATTAGGTATGTGGTCGCATTATATGGCTGCCTAGGAGACTCGGGGTATCTTGACACACTGGTTTAATTAGGATTGACCCAGTATGTCATCTTATCCCTAGTCCTCGGGAGCATCCATATAACATGGTCACCTTACTAATCTGTTCCCGAGTGATTAACTTGGGATAATAGGGACTGACAGAAGTTGGTATAAGACATTCTACATAACATAGGAATGGGGTGAAGGACGTATTCTAGATTGACGAGTATGCCGTTAAGGAATACGAGACATAAGCAGTATGTTTCAAATCTTTGGCCAAAGTATCGCAAGCTGCTGATTGCGTTGTCCTGAGTCACCTGGTCTAAGGTATGAGATGCCGATGAATAATGGTAACAATTATTTAGTTAGGTTCCTTGGACAGAGCATTCTGAATCCCAGAATAGGGAAGAGAACCGCAAGAGTGATGTGTTAAATAAAAACGCCAACTCTTATTACTCATGAATAGATCGGTATTAGATCATGGAATGAATTCGGAGGTACTCCGAGTCATGGAATGAATAGATCGGAGGTACTCCAGAGTCATTACAAAAAGCATATGGTTATGTCTGTTATAAGAATGGTTATTTGATTTGTGAGTTCTAAATTATGTATTTAGAACCGGGATGTAATTATCAAAAAAAAAAAAATTGACTTGTTCTATTGTCTAAAATGGGGATGTTATAAGTCTCACCTCCCATCATCTCCTCCTCTTTCTCCCCTCCTGTGAACTCCTCAGAGTCTGATTCCACATCAACAGGCTCATCCTCCCCCCACTGAAAGCAAGAGTGGCTCTGATCTAAAGTAAAGGTGCTCGAGGAGCATTGGCTTCCCCTCGGGCCCAAACCACCCACCTAACCATGATAGGAACTCCAAGAGTAACCATGGTCTAACCCCAATCTCCTCTAGGGCCTCCCGGGCCTCACGAATAGTCCTATATACTGGCCCCACTAGAGGAAGCATATCAATGTAGGGGAGGCAAAACTACTAAGGGACTCAATCAAAGGGGTGGACCTCCACCCTTTCTATCATATCTACTAACTGACCTATAGTAGAGCAGAAAATCAATGTAATTATCTCCTCTCCCCATACTCCCACTATGGCCTCATAAGGAGTGGCCTCCATATTTGTAATAGTCAATGAAGCCACTGGCTAATGTGGCACCCTGAGTATTGTCATCCCCATCCACCTCACTACTCTAACAACCCTCGATCCTCCACTAGTACACCCCTTCCATAGGGGACGATGCACTCATACACCCAACTCATAACTAGAGTGGGATGACTCAAGGACTGCCCTATAACTTGACCACCCTGTATAAGTCATGGTATGTGGTCCCAAGAATGTCTACTCCCCAAGCATAAGTATAGCCATGGGCCTCAATCTGTGTAATAATGGGAGCCTAACAGTATAAGAGAGTATCTCCTCCCTTATCCCCAATCAACTGTGAGGCCAAGATACCCATAATGGCCTTACGGATGATAGGGATGGAAGAAGAAGCAATAGATTGGACCTTCACCCCTTCTTTGAGCCAAAGGAGACAACAACATCTCCCATATAGGTAGCCCACTGAACCATCTGAGACATGGATCCTGTTGTCTTAAGAGACAACCGCCTCCTAAGAATCGAAACCCCCAGTATGTGATAGACGTTCTCCAAGGTGATAGTCCACTCACCCCTAACACCTAGAAACTGGAAAGTATTCCGTTCGCATCCTAGTACGAGAACAATTCACATAATATGTGACTATCAGGAGCAACATGAGGAACCTATGAGATCTTCAAAATACTGGCCATCTACAAAGTGTCTCTCTCTGCCTAGGTCAACGATTTCCAACACTTCCGGAGCATATCACACTCCCTCTCTCTAGCTCCATCTAATATACTCCTCCTTCTGCATCCACCCAAAACATAGAAAAGAGAAAGTTAGCAACATAGTCCAATAGATAAGCTCATCAAAAACATAGAAAAATGTCAAAAATGTAAAAACATTTAATTAAGGCATCTGTTTTCACTTTCTATCCAGAACCACCACCCTATGCAGAGTGGTAGTTCCCTGACCATCGCCATCTAAGGGCAAAGGCTCTCAGTAACCACCGCCATCACAGGGTGGTGGTCCCATGACCGCCGCTCTATGCAAGGCGGCGGTCCTATGCCGATTTGACGTGCACCCGTAAAGCCCTAAAAGTGCCTAAAATGGTAAAATACACCATTTTGACCAAAATAAAAACCTACCCTATGGGCGTCCCCCCTAGAGACTCATTTAACACTAACATTTTCAAAAATAACCCCCCAAGACAAAGATTTCAACATTTCTATATTTTAGGTTCAAAAATGATAAATTGAGAAAACTAACCTAAGACTTTGTGGGTTGATCTCCTTCTCTCGAGGCATGATCACGATCTCGCAACGAATGTTTTGACTGCACTCTCATCAAAAATGGTTACCGTGGGTCCTAGAGCTCAAAAATTACCAAATCAACACGCGTAAATGAATAGGAAAATGAGCTCGTTATATATATATATATATAATATTCTAACCTTGTTTTGAATGTTCTTTCATAGAGTTGGAGTGCCGATGGAGGTAATTTTTATCCCCTGCAAATGGTAAGTCCTCATTTCATTTTAATTTAGTATTTATTTTTGATTTCTTTATCTATTTGCACTTGAGTTCTCTTTTCATTTTACAGATAGCGGGAATCTGGATGGTGACATTGTGACACATGGGTATGTTAGGTATAGCTTCTAACTCCCCATTTTGGGACCACCATACTGGACCCACCGTTTTATGCCCCTTCATGGCTAAAACACTTCTCTCAAGGGGCAATATATATATACCAAAAATTATAGGTATTGTACTACCAGAAAGAGGTTATAGAAACCCCAATGATGATTCAAATCTCTTTCGCAAGGTGTTTAGAATCTAGAAAGCTCGCCAAGTATACATTTGCATCCTAAAATACCTTATCCGACCTTTACATGCTTCATTCTAAACCATGTCCCCTTTTTCTTGCATTTCTATCATTAGTTTCAGGACTGCTGCCTTGCCTGGGTGGCGGTCCCATGATCGCCACCCAGGATAGGGCGGTGTCCTGTGCGCATTTTCTAGAACTTTTCTATGCTTTCATCAACGTAAAAAATCAAGTGGCGCTCGCATTTCTCAACCACTCTTTCTTGCATTTATGTTTTAGCTACCTAGTAAATAGTAATTTCTCTTTGTTTATAATAGAAGAGTTCAATTCAAACTTATCCTCTGGTAAATCCAAATGCTATAAATACCAAGCTTGCTTACAAGCAAACGGTCCCTCACCTTCTATGAATTATTATTCAAAGGTGTGTTTTGAAAGTTCTTCAATAAGTTTTGATAAGTTTAGATTTTGTAAAAGCTTTTATCTTCTCGACTCAACACTCCACATTTCTGCTTCCTAGATCATGTCCATTTGAATCTTGATTCTACTTAGAATTATAGGTTGTTTTTTTGTCACAGCAAGATAAGACTTATAGATTTCAAAGATGCTTGTATTGTATCCTCGTAATAATCCCGCTAGGAATTGAATAGTCAAGCTCTATTCTCTTATACTATTCCTCTCCTACTCACATTATGTTTGGCTTACGTCCAAGCTGCCACTGTTTGAACATCTTCTCCTACTGCCACTATCACATTCCCCACTTTTTGGATTCATGAGACTACAAAGGAATGAAGAGATCACACCGAGGTGAAAATTCATGATACAATTGGATTTTTGTTGTTCAGAAAATCCAGGTTTGAATTTTTGAAGTTATAGTTACAATATATCAAATAGAATAGCAAATCATTTTATTTCAGTTAAGCTTGCTTTCAATATTACTAGGGAAGATGTGGGGAATGATAGATTCTGAGAAGATGTGATTTATTCCTCACTTCTGAGGTAAGATTGAAGGTCTTTTGGTCAAATTAGTTAGTTATTTAATATTGAACATAAATTCACAAGTGCACAAGCAACTACATCAAAGCT
The DNA here is from genome assembly GCA_018340775.1 of Taxus wallichiana var. yunnanensis. Taxonomy (NCBI): domain Eukaryota; kingdom Viridiplantae; phylum Streptophyta; class Pinopsida; order Cupressales; family Taxaceae; genus Taxus; species Taxus wallichiana. The sequence goes on along the minus strand of CM031234.1, from coordinate 152,581,763 downwards.
AACTTGCTTATTTTAATTATGTTATTAGATTAATTGTTCATTATCTAAATATATTAGAATAGCTACTCTTTAAATTTCATTCAAATTCACATCCTCGAAAATATAAAAAATAATAATATAAGCATAGTGTAGATTTATTTTTATGATTATTTTACTTATTTAAGTTAGAGTCTTATTATCTCTTGCATGAAAATTACGGGACCTGGAGAGCCCAGGGATTACGTATTCAAACCGGTAGTACCTCAGCCAAATCTCTTCACAACATTAGTGGATATAGATCAAGGTCTTAGAATTAATGTCCTTCAAATGACAATAAACCCACAAGAAGTTAGTCAACAATTGAGAGAATTTAATATTGAAGATGATAAAGCATACACATTCTCGGTCAAGTCAACCCAACTATAGATTTCCTTGATAGGATATCTCGCATGACCATACAAGAACTCGAAAGAGAGAAAATATTTGGTTTTGATCCATTAGCTCCATAGCCAAACGCAGGAGATGTTCTCATTGACATAGACACAAGTTTACATATACAAGTTACCGTAACATACGTAAGGTATTCTTTGAAAATTACACGACTCTAGTATTAAACATCAAGCTGAAAAAGCTTATGACTATTGGATAGTCGAAGAAGATATTGATTCTTCACATGACCATAACAAGTCCACAACAACCACAAACTGATGGTTATGATCCCCAAGTCCCACAACCCAACGGGCCTGCTAATCAATTAAACATTGACATCAATTTATGTACGCTATTATTTAGATCCTCACCACTCTCACTAGATATCATAACACAATTTTCCACATTAAACACAGAAGCCAATCAAGCTAACATTTTTTGGGTTAGACCAGAAAAATGCCCATAGTTTCCTATAAATCCACTACCATTTTCATGACCTTATTTGGAAACATATACAAAGCACCTATAGGTCACTTTCCACGCATCCAACAACTAATAGATAGGATCTCGGTAGAGCTCAACATTGATTAGAGCCTCCAAGAAGCTATTATATCTAAACGATCCATTACACCAATTCAGGTTAGGAGATATTTCTTTTCCTTAGACTTGCAGATCCCATTATTGCGTATTAAGGATATAAGATTACCCAACTAGTTTTTCTATACCCACATATATTTCATTTCCATTGGCTATCTCGAAACGACCTTGGGAGGTAGGGTACGAAGAAGGGCTACTTATATATTCTCATGATCGCATGTCACTTTTCTATTGTACATGTACTCTCCCAAAGTGAAGTATTGAAAAACACATTTTAAGGGATCGAGTAGTTTATATGTGGGTAGCAGGAATGGATGAATCACTAGATAGTTGGGAAGAAGAAACATTAGTTTTTTGAGAATTAGATGGGTTGGCTAATGCATCAGTTGTGGAAGCAAAGGGAATAGAGAAGTTAGTTGTGGAAGATGTAGCAGCAGACATTGGTGGATGAGGCGGTGGTCAAGAATAATTAGTAGCGGCGAGATGCCTTAATTGGTATAAGGACATCATTGGGTCGATACAAAATTTTACAAGTCTTGAATGGTAAAGGGTTGACTGGAATGGTATAGTTGTGTCCTTCATGTTTGAATTTTAATCAATGGTGTAAGGTTGAAGGAACACAACCCATGGTGTGGATCCAATGTTGGCCAAGCAACATGTTATACCTAAATTCCCCTCTAAGACATAGAATAATTCAGAATGGTACAGGGGCCCATACAAAATGTGGAGAATGATGGTTTCAAAGGTGGAAGTTATGGCATCATTGAATGAATGCAACATAACTAGGGTATTATGTATGCAATTAGTAGGGATACACATTTAGTTGTACACATGGGTGGAAATTATGTTAATACTAGCATTTCCATCTATCATAATGCATTGAATGCGTATATTATCAATGCAAATGGAAATAAATAGGGTGACGTTAGGATCATCCAATTAGAGAGGTAAAATGTCATCGTCAGAGAAATTGAGAGTGGTTACATGATGAGTGGTAGTGGATGTAGAGGAAGAGGGTGAAGTGGTGAGAGAGGCCACATGATGAGGAGTGATAATGGATGCAAAAGGAGTAGGGTGATTAGGTAGAACCTCAATATATTGTAGGAATTCAATAAGAGCCTACCCATGGGACTCAAAGGTTTAGACGAGGTTGTACAAATACATTTTTAGAGGAGACTAGTGTAACTATTTTAGCATTATACGATGGGAAACCCCATTAGAGATAGGTTATGTGAGTCCACGGATGGTGATTTTTCTGTAGACGTAGATGGAATATTGGGTAAAAGAGTATAGGTGAGCTGGTTTCTTTCTCCTTTCCTTTGTCCTTTTGGGATCGAGTGGAAATTTGAACCATATTAATCTATGGTAAAGGATAAAGTGAGTCGTGATAGTTGTAGTGACAGTGAGAAAAAATATGGTGAGGGCATATACTGGTTTTGTGAGAATAATGCAACACATTGGCATTTTGGTGGAGGTTTGTCTAGTTCTATTATGTGGACCATATTGATCTCAAATTTTGGAGGAGGATAAAAAGGTTGTGGAGGGTGAGATGAAGTTCATTAAATAGGTACAAGATGAGGATGTGTGGTAATAGGTGAAAGTGGAAGAGGGTCCTCATTTAAAACATCGTCGTCAAAATTTTTCTTCAAGAGGACATAGTTGGAGAAGAATAGTCTTAAGATCCTTACAGTTTTCCACATCATGCCCTAGCACATGATGGTAAGCATAAATTTTGGTATCATCAAACCCTTTTGGTTTAGGTTTGAGTGGGTCTAAGGTCTAAGTGGTGGCAATGTGATGATAGAGGTTTCCAAAAGGTTAGCTAAGATGTTGGCATAAGACCCGCCAATGGATCATAATGTGAAGTAAGTCTAGGTATGGATAGAAGTGTGGGTGACTTTGGTGGGAGAGGTACCACCAGAGGTGGAATCAAATGTTGAGTAAGTTTGACCAACTATTTGGTAGATAGTACAATTTTAGGTTTGGATTGCACCTTCTTGGGTAAATATGTAGTAGGTGAACTAGTTGTTAAAGGTGATGTAGGTTTAAATACATCTTTTGAAGGTAGTGGGTTCTTAGAATTTGGTTGCACCTTCTTGGGTAAAGATGAAGAAGTGCATGATGTAGAAGGGAAGGAAGATGGCGAGAAGGGGTTGGGTTAGCCAAGGTGATAATGGAGGTGTGGTGAAGGTTGTAGTAAGAGGCAACGTGGAAGGTATTGGTTGAAGATAAGGGAATGGAATAGGTAATTATGAGGATAGTAGAAGTGGTGTAGGTATAGGAGGTAGAAAGGATGTAGGTGATGGAAAAGAAATAATCTGTGTAGGTAATTTGGGTGGAAGCAGAGGATCATGACGAGGAGGTGGGAGGTTGTGTGTTTGGTTTACCTTAGGTACGAGGAAGCTTGGCCAAGGTTGATGGGTGGGGACCGAGGATAGATGAAAGTAGAGAAGGTGATAGAGGGGTAGTGGGTGAATCCATTATATGCAGCCTAAGAGTTTGGGTATTCCTCTTAGGTGGGAGAATATTCTTTGTGATAGCTTGTGAGGACACAAATAAATCTAATTTGACAAGAGGATGGACTAGGCTTGATGTCATCATGACTCCCAATGTGACAATGGGTCTGGACGCAAAGGAAGATATAGGTGTAGGTGAGGTTTTAGGCATAGGAAAAAGTTCATTTAATGTTAAATGTTTAGGTGTGGGCGAGGGTGATGAAGAAGAGGTCACTACAACTAGTATGGGCATGGTGGTTTTGGTTGTTTAAACACCTTTGGATAGATTGTGGAATTATTGGCAAAAAAATTGCATTTGAGTTGAGAAAGGAAGTCGAAGGAGTCCCCGAACATGGAATTGTCAACACAATCCAAGCAGTTGGCTAAACATGAAAATGACACCATTGTAGGGGGGATGATGCTGATTTGGTAGTAATCCCTATAAAGAATGTCTTTGATATAGGAAAATGGTTGGCTTCATACTTTGTGGGTAAAAGAGATGAAATAAAATCAACAAGATCCTTGAAAGCCAATGGATAATTATCACCGGTAGGAAGGTACGTTGTTAGTGGATCCCCTATAGGTAGGGGAGATGACAAGTTAGATGTAGTAAGTTCATCTTTTGGTGAATAAAAGGTAAGTATGACTCTCCCATGGGTAGAAGAGTGAGTATTTAGGGTTGTTTGTCAGTAGTGCTTTAAAAATAACACGTCTTCCTTTTACTACATTGCATTAGTGAAAGAGCATCCCTCTTCATGTTCTCCATTTGTTACATCGAACGTAATTGTGGATTTGGGCTTAAAACACTTGCATTTCATTCTGGTTTGTTGCATTATAGCTCACATTAATTTGAGGGCAACCTATACATTGGAAGTCATGCCCAACTGATGGTTGACTAATTTAATCATAGTTCACTTGCACACTCTCTCTCTATACCAAACCACTTACATAATTTACACATCTTCTTAAACATCCTCCTACCTAGAAGAATTTTTCAATGATCACACGATCAGAGGATTGACAGTGGACACCCGGCTAGTTTCTCTATCCAATTATTATCTCAGAGAAAGGACCGCCCCCACCAAAACATTACCTGAAACCACCCTTAGATCTTGGATTTTCATAGGACACCTTCTATTGAACCAAAAATTATGTTCTATTCACAAGTCAGTCTTAAATAGCATAAGCTAAAACATAAAATTCACCCATAGGATTTCGTGTTTCTTAACTTTTTCTTGATTTGTGTTTTGAGTTGTGAGGACGTGTTCTCCATTTTTTCTTTCTTCCTTTCACACTCCAAAATTATAGTTGGTGTATTCCAAATTTTTCTAAGTGTGTTAGGGTCCATCGCTTGATATTTTACCCTATTTAAGTCACAAAAATGAACTTTCTCCATATTTTAAAATTTCACAATGACTAGCATCACTAATGACCAAATTGGTTTACTCTAGTTGTCATTGGTTTACCTAACCATTGTTGGCTATCTACTTTTTGGTCATTTTACCAAAAACAATACTCACCACATTTTATATTCTTTCTGAAGTTCCTCAGACATATCATCATACCCCTAGATCTTTAAAATCATTGTCAAATCCAGTTTTGTCTCATTTTCATCAGTTATTTCCCCATTTGCAAAATTTTTTATTTCCTATAGTAATTGGTATCGTTAACCTAACCAAATCAGTCACCCTATCACCATCATTAGTTAACCCAACCACTTTCAATTCCTGTGTTTTAATTTTTAATTAAAACAATGACCTATTTTTACCTCCCGAACTATTTTTCTCCATTTCTTCTGTTTTTCTGTGTCATTTACAGAGAATAGATTTCCAAGCCTATGCCAACTCACATGGTTTTGACTCATATTCAATCCAAATCCTTGTATTCCATGCAATCCTTTAGCCACTCTCACCTATCCCATCGCCACCTTTCATCCTATCACCTATGGATCCTACTCAGCCCATTATCATCAATATCGATGACAAGGAGTTTGCAAGACTCCTTGACCACAACCCCGCTACCTTACAACATTATCTTTCCCATTCATCTACTCAAGATTCATCAAGACAACTGGTATATGACATTCTTGTGTCCACCCCCGCCCTTGCCCCCACTTTCACTTCAGCCAAGACTAACTCACCCTTTACCTTCTTCCACCTTACCTCCGTAGAGTATCCCAACTTGACCCCACCTCATCCGTATCTAAGGCACCTACAACATCGGTCACACTTTTGACATCAGTTTCTCCCATGGTGTCAAACATTTCCTCATCAGCCACCTTTAGCATAGCCCCATCTACACCCGCCAACTTGTATATACCTATTACATCGCAGCACCCATGGTGGTGAAACTCATACTCTATTCCAAAACATTGTCATCTCCATCCCGCATTTTTACCTCTAATTACTACAAGAATCGCTACATCCACCCCACCTACTTACACATATCACCAATAACCAACTATCTTTCTCACCCTATTTAGGATATTTTACACTTGCATCTATTTGTCCCTCACAATTCTCTTACTCAACACCACCATATACTAGAATTTCATCCACATCATACATTATATCTTTGGGGTGCCTAGTCATCACAACCTACCAATGACCTTATTAAAATGATGATGGAAAAGATGTAAACATTAGAAGCATCAGTTTCTAGCTCTCGTAACTCTTTAACATACAACGAAATCTTCAATGATCTAATTCATCTATCTATTCCCATTCACCCATACCATATGCATTACAAAATTCCCAAATTTAACCCGTTTAATAGAAAAGAATACCCGCAGCAACACTTGTGGTTTTTAAAATCTGGGTGTTATCTAGTCACTCATGACAATGCTCTACTCTTGTGGCATTCCATATGTCCTCGACATGACCCGTGTTAGATTGGTATAGTGTTTTACCTCGACATTCCTTTTATTCATTCAACCAAGTGGCTCAATCCTTCCTGGACCATTTTTCAATCAATATCATCAAGAAGGTCACCATGACCGACTTATACTCAACATGACAATACGAAAATGAGTCTATCGTAGATTTTTTTGCTCATTGGCGAGCCTCATCAACCATCTTACATTCCAACTACCTCAAACTGAGCTTATAGATTTGTTCACTCAAGCTTGTTCCAGGCACATATCACCAACTCTCAAAGTCAAAACCTTCCATAGATTTGATGAAGTGTTCACCAAATCTAGAAAGCTTGAAATTTGTGTCATAGAAGAGAAGAAAAATTAGTTGCGTAACAAAAACACTGCATTTAAATCCAATGATGCTTCTTCCTCTTTCAAACCACAAAATAACTATTCCAAAGCAAAAGGATTTTCCAATGCAGTATTTTTAAAATTTTCCCCATCTCACCCATCTAATCAATCGAAACCTTCTTCTATCCTTTCTCTCATTCCAGTTTCAAGTTCGGTGAGAGAAATGAAAGTACACTCCAATCGGGGAAACTTATTCTTCAATATTAGAAAATATTCTTAAATACAAAATAATTTCTCTACCACCCATCAAACCACATATTGGTTTTGAACCCACTTGTCTTATGCCTGCATGGTACAAGGAACATGACTATTAGTAACTATCATCGTGTTAAAGGCCATAGCGATGGTAATTGTATAACCTTCAAAAACATTGTCCAGAAATGTTAGACAATGGAGATCTTGTCTTAGATAACCCAAACACACCAACTAATCAAAACTTGCATATCTTCAAGAATTCATTCCCTAACCATACCCCATCATCTAACCAAACTAGAAAACCTTCAACTAATGACAGTAATGTCCGTGAGGTCCATGTTGTGTTTGATATTGTAATAACCCTTCCTTGATTTCATCATATCCCCTCCATCGAGGAGATTCTAGCACGAGCTCCTTTACCCACGGAGGATCCTATTTCATCTACTCCTTCACCCATAGAGGAGTTACCTTAATCTCCCCTTCACCCATGGAGGAGACCATAATATCTATTGATGCCATTTCATCACTCCCCTTGTAACCTAATGAACAACCTACGGTGTTGGCTCTCCTACCTGTTATTGCGAGACTCACAAAGACACCCCTGGATGCGATCGGGCTTGTAGAGGTTGATCACTCTAGCATCCAGTGTGATTGCACAACATGGAAACCTCTCTCCAAGTGTGGGACTTGTGAAACTGAGAGAGTAATTTCCAGATTAGAGGCTGGTTCCTCAAACTCCTCTGATTATATCTAATGCTTGCACAACTAAAGAGGTTCAGATCCTAATCCTACTTTAAACTGCAAGGAGACAGGGATAGAAATGCAAAAATTGAAACTAACTAAAGATGGTGATGCACCAAAAGGAGTGGTGAAACATTTCTATCATGAAAATAGACACAAACCAGAGATTGCAACATAAAACATACACAAAGCTTATAAGATATAATTTAGGATCCAAATGAAGCAAACAATACAAACAAAGGATGAAACTCATTCACAAAGCTTGCATTATCATTTCCAATGTCAAAATCACTGCATTACAACCTCAGAGAGGTAAACAACTGTTACAATCTTTGGAGAGGTCTGGTTCTTCCAAACAATCACTTGTTGGAGGTGAAATAAGAAGTTGCTATCTCCAAAAAATGTTCCCCTTGTGAGAAATGAGCCAAATCTGGCTTTTACATTGCATGGGTCGAGCCCAGGAGACATAAAACGTACAAAACATGTGAGCCCATTCCTCCTTAACTACAGATGCATTAAAATGGCATGGGATACCTTACAAACCCATACCCTATCAATTTTGACCGAATTGTAGGAGAATGCGACCCATTCTGCGTTAAATTTGGTCGCTGAAATGTCACTTCTGGCCATGAACACGTGTCAGAGCTGTTTCTTAACTTTCTCTCTCTAGACTACACCAAAATTCAATATTAACCCTAGAATCATGTAGAGAATCTCATAAGCTTTCCGTTGATATAAAGAACATGCAAATCTGAGCTCTGGATCAAAAGATATGGAGATCTGAAGATTTAGGGCACAAAACAGTGAAAATGTGTTTCAAACTCCTTCCTACACTCGCCACCCTGACGACACGTGGCAAGTGCTGATTGGATGCGTAATTCTCTCTCCTCTGCTCACCCGTGGGTTTTCCTTGAAAATTTTGACTTTTTGTGATTTTGGAACATTTTTCACTTTTCCTCCGTGCCCCCGCCACTTGGGACACGTGGCATGCATTGATTGGAGGACAGGGGCGTGGGGTCTTCCTTTACTTTTAGCTTTTTGGCCGAAACTTGGCCAAATTTTCCAAATCCTCCCGAGCTCCACACTTCCTTGTTCCATTGACACGTGTCCAATTCCTATTGCTCAGCCCATGCTTGAAACCTCGCCTTTGAACTTTTAGACGTTCCCCCTTGTGACACGTGTCGTAATGTGATTGGCTCTCGCTCTTTCGGCTATCCACGTCTTCCGCGTCCCTTTGTGCCGGATGTCCCAAACTATTTTTCTTTACGCCGCCAATCTGGGTGGTTTGCATCCTTCACATCCTCATGGCCTAGATGTCCTGGTATCACACGCTTAGCGCTTAGTTGATTTTCCTCGACCTTCGGCCGCCGCCTTTCAAGCGTCCCCGCGCGTCCTCACGGCCTAGATGTCCCTTTGCTCTACGGATTGTCCGGTGGCCTTTCAGTTGATTCGTGCCTAGATGTCCCATCATGTCCCGACTGTTGTGAGGACTAGGACTTAGCCATTTTTCATGATTTTTCCTGCCCAAGCTTGTTTTCTGCAACTTTTTCACCTTTTCTCAGAACTTTCTCTTTTCTTCTTGGACAGGGGAGTTAGAAAAAATCTAAGGGGACCCTAGAAACATGATTTTTTTCCCTGAATCAATCTATTTTCCTGGGACTTGAGAATTTTGATGCATGTTATCAAATTTACCCTGGGGTGAATTTGGATAACAATTTGGTGACTCAGTGGGGTTACCTACCTGCTAGGTAGAAGATACCAGTTGCCTGAAGCAGTCCATTGGGCATGGAGTCATCAAATATTCAGTTTAGAACCCCAACTGACTCAGAATGTGTAAGGAGGAAGATGGAATATCACCTGATGAAAGCAAGGACTACAAAACATCTCCATGGACAACAAGTTGTGCCAAAGCACTTAGGGAAAACAAAACTAACCTACAGCAAAACAATGTGCACAACACTTGGAGGAATGAAAATCTAATCTAATATTTACAAAGTAGTGAACTTCCCTCTAGAAGCAATGCTTGAGATAGATTCCATTGACTGGAATCTGCAGTTCTTCACCATCCAATGAGGCCAATTGAAAAGCATTGTTGTTCTTGCACTTCATGACCATGTATGGGCCACTCCAAATGGCATCAAATTTTGAATGCCTTCCCGGTTTTGCTCTATCCGCATCCCATTTCAACACTAGATCTCCAACTTGAAAAGATCTATCCTTGGCCTTCTTATCAAAGGTCTTCTTGATCAATGCTTGATCCTTTTCCATTGCTTGGGATGCCTAATTTCTGATCTCTTGCAGCTCCATCAACTCTACATATCTCACCTCCATGGGCTCAAATTCAAGCAACTCCAGCTGCTTCATGAGTTCCAATGTTGGCAACTCAAGTGACATGGGCAAGATTGCCTCTCTTCCATAGACAAGTTTGAATGGAGAGTTACCTGTGGATCTTTTGGGAGTTATCCTATCAGCCCATAAGGCTGATTTCAATTTGGTATGCCAAGACCTCTAATTCTCGTCAAGAGTCCTCCTAATAATCCTCAACAATTTCTTGTTTGTAGACTCGGCTTGGCCATTACCTTGAGGGTAATAGTTTGATGAAGTGCTTAGGTAAATACCGTTCTTGACAACCCACTCAGTCACCTTAGATCCAATGAATGCCAACACATTATCATGAGATTATTGTAGCAGGTACACCAAATCTGGTTGTTATCCCCTCATAAAATTCTAAGATGCTAGACTCATTTGCCTCTTTGAGTGCTACTACTTACATCCATTTGGTAAAGTAATGTGGGTCATCAAATCCATTTGTGCCCTTGGCTTGAATTGGGATTAATGACTCCAATGAAGTCCAAACCCCATTGCATGAATGGCTGGTCAACTGAGATTGGGTGCAATGGAAGGGCAGCAAGTCTCTCTTTCCCCGTGAAGAATGCACTATTCTTACACCTCTAGATCCATGCATAGAAATCATCAAGATCTTAGGCCAATAAAAACTAGCCTTCATGATTTTTAGAGCTGTCACTATTGGTGCAAAATGGCCACCACTGGTCCACCATGGAACTCTTCCAATACCCTTTGAATATGATTTGTGCTAATGCATCTCAAAGAGCACTCCATTTACATCTTTCTTGAACAAAACTCCATCAACAATGGCATAGGGACAGCCTACAATCTGAAGTGTCTCCTTTGGGTCTTGTTCACCTCTGGAGGGCATAGGCTCGTGCCTAGGAAGTGCATAATGCCTTGGGTCCAGCAAGGAGTGGGGGCAGCATTGTCTTCTTCTTAATTGCCACTTGGCTTATGGCTATCCCGACTATCAAAACAGCCTCTTCTTCGTTGCGTACTTCTTTTTGCTTCCCCAAAACCAGCTGCTCACACAATCCTTTCCCTCTTACTAGCTTGGTGATCTTGATCTCAATGTCATACTCCATGACATGGGTGATCCAACCTGCCATTTTCTCATTCAAATCCTTGTTGAGGAGGAAGTCCTTGACCCCAAAGACGTGAGACCAAAGAATCGGACCTTGTTGTTTGAGACTAAATGCTTGAATTGTAACATCCCCATTTTAGTACATTAGAACAAGTAATTTTTTTTTGATAAATGCTTCCTAGTTCTAAATATATAATTTAGAACTCACAAATCAAAACAACCATTCTTATAACAGATAACCATATGCAACTGTAATGACTTGGAGTACCTCCGATCTATTCATTCCATGACTCAGTAATCTACCGATCTATTCATGAGTATCAAGAGTTGGCATTTTTATTTTAACACATCACTCTTGCGGTTCTCTTCCCTAATCTGGGATTCAGAATGCTCTGTCCAAGGAACCTATCTGAATAATTGTTACCATTATTCATCGGCATCTCGTCCCTTAGACTAGGTGACATAGGACAACGCAATCAGCAGCTTGCGATACTTTGGCCAAAGATTTGAAACATAATGCTTATGTCTCGTATTCCTTGACGGCATACTCGTCAATCTAGAATACGTCCTTCACCCCATTCCTTTGTTATGTAGAATGTCTTATACTAACTTCTGTCAGTCTCTCCTGCCCCAAGTTATTCACTCAGAAATGGATTAATAATATGGCAACGTTATAAGGATGCTCTTGAGAACTAGGGATACTCTGACATCTGGGTCAACCCTAGTTAACCCTGTGTGTCAAGGTACCCCGAGTCTCCAGGGGCAGCCTCATAACATGACCATGTCGGTAACCAGTCCCGGAGTAAAAACTTGTTCGAGTTTAAGGAGTAAATCTTGACGATCAATGCAAAGGGTGTCGCCATAAGTCACCTGCATTGTTGTATCTTCGAGAAGATCCTAATCTTCTCGAAGGTACAACCCTGCAATTGACTTGTGCCATCAACCTTCAAATCCACCTCGATAAGATCTACTAAAATTTAAGGTGTTACTTACGTGGAGTTTAAATTATACTCTAAGACACTCCTTTTTAGGGTAGTCTTTTCCCAACCCCTGGGTTCCTCATCTTAAAATTGCCTTTCTTATTAAGACCCATTCCACAAAGAGAAGTTTAATAAGATTGAGGTCTCAACAAGGAGATCATTGTTTCACAATAATCCTAATCTATGAAATTGGGTAGTAACCCCAAGTCTTCTCATAAGATTGCTAACTTATCCCTTTTTGGGTTTATTCCAGATCTTTAAAACTGAAATATATCTTACTTATTAGTGTTAAGATATAGTGATTTTAAAAACATTCAGTACGTTGTCTTGACTTAGATCAAGGTTAGAGAGTAACAGATTACTCTTCCCGTTCAGCTTCCTGAAAGGGTTTATTTTAACCTTAGCTTCTCAAAAATCAGTGATCTAAATTACAATTAGCTTTAAATAGATCATAATAGAACTACTAAACAATCATAAGTATTCAGTCACATAACCTTGCAAAGCTTACTTAGATAATCACAAATGTCTCCAAGATATACAATAATAACAATGCTCTTAAAATCATTCAAACCAAAGAAGATCAATCCCTCATGATACGAATGCAACACATAAGTAACAAATACCTCATTCCATTCATTTCTAAGCTATACAAATACATTTTATGCATTCAGCATATTGGATACAATACTCAACAGCAAAAGAACATCGTTCTTCAAGTAGTACATTTAGAGAATCAAATTGAAATTCATCATAAAACCAAATTAAACGATCTGATCATCATATCAGATCTGCGTGCCTTTACCACTTACGGCAACCATCTGCAAAAATTGTCAACACGGGTCAGTTCGGTGAACTGAGCATGATAAGCACTAATTCTTAAAACAATTGCAATCCACCAATTGTTCTCATTAAACAACCTGTTTAAATGAAATCATTTATTCAAATTCCAAACATAAGTCAGGCTATTCATCTTATATGTTAGAGACTAAGAACAAATGAATACAACCAATCTAAGACAACAAAACTCCTACAAAATTGTTTTTAACAATTTCTCAAGGCAATTAAAACATTCAACAAGCTCACTGTCTTAATTCTTTTATCATCATAACACATTTCAATGGTATTGACAAGTATACCCATTTATACAGCAACACACATTTTATACCAGTTTCTCCATACAATAACTCAGTTTATTCTTGTTATGCCCCTACCATAGAGATCGCAAAAGGATGCAAGAAGAAAGCACACAAGTTTTCCTGTCTAGGAGAGAGAGAATTTTTCCTATTCCATTTACCATATACATCAACATATAAATTACAGTCAAGAAGAAAGAACAGGGTCCATCAGAATCCTAAATCAATAACATTCTGGATTGTACCGACTCCTTTAGTTTTATACATATTTATTTACGCCTGCGACTAAACAATCGGGATTACCAGAAGAACTACAGTTCCATCTAAATCCAAAAAAATCACCTGTAGCTACTAAACGATTCAAGAGTTCACGCAACAAGCATTAATAAATAATCCAACTCCAATAGGCTCAATAAAACTTTCCATATTATTCAACAAACATGAAAAATATCCAACGCCATCGCCTGTCATGGCACAACTAAGAGCTCTTTGTTTCAGTCAAACTTGAAACAAGATCACATTAAAACAATTAACGTTTCCATATGAAATACAGTGACATTCACGCAGAGTCGAAACACAATATGCACAGCTTCATTCAACTAAGAAAATCCCTACGATTATACAACATGGGTGTAAATTAGAAGTCATTTTCAAGAAGAACAATCACAACCAGGTCCTCACAGGAGCCGAGTTCCATACCAATAAATTTTCCTCAAGGTTTCATTTGAAGTCGAGTTACTACAAAATATAACAGGGTATCAACAAAGTCGAGTTGATAAAGAAACCCCAACCTTTAATTCCTCAGAATCAAACTGAACATAACACAACGATAATAAGAAAGAATCAAAATGATATGCATGCTCAGCGAGGGCTGAAATCGAGAAACGAGCCAACATGCAGCATATCATGGATTCCAACAGTGCCAAATCCAACCAATACTTATAATCAAGGTTTAAATTGAAGTTGAATTCATATGACAACAATTCAAGAATCCTAAAAGTACTCACAGGAAAACTTCTACAGAAGTTACAACATAAATTACCTTTCAATGACTCCATCGAAGTCAATATCATTTAGTATTCTTAACAAAACAACAACATTCATAACCAAGCTTGACAGAAGTTTGAAATACTAGATACATTTCAAGGACTCTCACTGAGTCAATACCGACCGTATTCATAACTGAGCTTACACAGAAGAGAAAAACATAATATACGCTTCAAGGATTCAAAAGGAGTCAAACCCATGTAGTATTCTTCAAATAAACTTCTACAGAAGTAGAAAGATACAAGATACATATTAAATTCAAGAATTCCAACTATATCAATAACATACAGTATTCACGACTGAACTCCTACAGAAGTAGAAACGTATGTTACTTTTCAAGGACTCAAAAAGGAGTCGAACCCATTTAGTATTCTCAATTAAACTTCTACAGAAGTCAAAAATACTATCTATTCAAGGATTCCAACAATATCAAAAACATATAGCATTCACGACTAAACTTCTACAGAAGCCAAAACATACTATCATTTCAAGAATTCCAACAGTATCAGTTTCAACAAGTGTAAACAGCAAGGCTTCTACAGAAGTTGATATCAACCAAGAAAACTTTTCATGGACTCCAACAGAGTCGAATTCTTACATTATCCTTGCAAGCATTTCTACGAAATCTAACCGAAATGCAAAACACAGCAAGATAATTCAACCGTACGAAACAAAATGTACACCCAGCAAGGGTTCAACTGAATAATCGAACCAGCATGAAGATACAACAAACTAATTCATACAATGCTACCATAAAAACCAACTGGACCAAAAATCATCTGAACAGAGTTGTTCTAATGAAATCATTTGAAGGAAAGCAAGATTTTTAAAATTTAGGGCCTAACATGCCTGGTAATGTTGCTTAAAAATCCGAAGAAGACCTCTGAAAGAGCTCGAGCCTTCTCCTCTTCTTCCACGTTAGATTCAACAACAATAATTTGTTATTTCCATGCCTTATAAACTTTCCTCGACAGAGAAAAGAGCTAGTTATTCTCATAGTTGCCATGCAACACCAAGTAGACTGGTTCGAAGAACCAGTGATCAAACAAAGAGAAAACCGGAGCGTATGGAAAACCAAACAACCAACTAGTTTTCCATTTTGCATGCCTTCCCGAGCAATCCGCGCTCGGAAACCGAGTTCCTTAATTGCATTAACTCTGAAATTCCCACTCAATCTCCATTGCCACCGACCACCATAGTTGGCGATGGACAAAAACAAACCAAAGACCATTTCCAGATTTGGTGACTCTGCCACGTCGGATTTCACTAGCCGTTTGAAACTTCCACCAAATCCCTTGTCCTTCATACTTATCCATCTCATTTAATGCCATAGAAACTACCGCCCATGGCTCACACCCCTTCATAGGTCCCTTTCATCCATGATCATTAGTTAGGTTAGAAACATAGGTTAGACCTTAAGGTGATACTTAGTCTAACCTCCTTAGCGCTAGGTCACTAACCTTAGAACATTTAGCTTATAGTTTAGGGCTAGGTTAGATTAGCACTAATCCAACCCATAGGTTATAGTTTAGGTTTAGGTTATTAACCTTAATAGAACCAGTCTAGGTCTAACAAATAGAATCATTCAGTATAAGAACCAACAGATATACATTCCCGAAATGGATTCAATCTAGCCTTGATAATAAGCTAGCAATAAATATATCAGAATTTATTACCTGGCTCAAGGTCTAGACCTTCCTGATATTACGATATCGGGAACCAATTCATTTAACATGATCAGCCTGAGTTAGACTCTAGAATTGCTTATTCAACACATTCAGACCTTGCAACCTTCGTAAGGTCTATAATTTTTGTTCATCCCGAATAAACTTAAAACATCTCTTGGATCAATGCCACTGATCCAAGGCTGAGTCATATAGACGGGTAAATCCACAATTCATTCCGAAATCAGATTAAACTCAGGTGCAAAAATGAAAGAAATAAAAGAGTCCAAGCATATCCTGGCTCAGTCAAAGATCTTCAAGAGCAAAGAAGATACAATCCATATCAAGCATGACTTCACAATCAAAGGAACACGTCCTTTTTATAGAAGAAATCATATATCAACACTTGAATGCTCAGGAGGAAGTAACAATAGTTCAGAGTGTTACATGCTTCCCTCCTAAAAGATTCATCGTCCCGATGATTACATATTTGATTAACCTTCAGGTCAACCAATTTATTAGTTCACAAAACAATGTGACTATTTCCAACTTGAATAGTTCCAGAAATCAATGTCACGATACATTTTATTCAGCCTGAATAATGTTTGCCTCAATCTGGCTTTCATATAAACATGAAAAAGATAAGTTCATAAAAAAAAATTTTTTGTCAACAGATTTCATTCTATTGAAAAAGAAAAGGAAAAGCAATTTTCATATCTTCCATATTTTCCCAAGTTGCACTTTCTTCATTAAACTGGTCCCACTGGACCTTACATTGTTGTATTTCACGATTTCTCAAATGCAATTGGTGAGTTTCCAGCACTTGTGTGGGTTTAACCACGATTATTCCTGGGTCTTGGACCTGCAAGGAATTCCAATTTAAAACATGTGACAAATCTGAAACGTATTTCTTAAGCAAAGAAATATGGAAAACATCATGCATGCGAGACAAAGTAGGTGGTAATGCTAATTTATAAGCTACAGGATTGATTATTTCGACAATTTCGAAAGGTCCCACAAAATGAGGTGACAACTTGGCAGCCTTGCCAAAAGTTATAGAACTCTTTTCGGGTTTACACGAAGAAAAACCTTCTCACCAAGCTCAAACCTTCGATCAACCAGCTTAAGGTCAGCATAGCTCTTCTGCCTATCTGCTTGCTTCCTTTAATCGTTCATGAATCAACTTAACTTGCTGTTCCATTTCAGTGAGGATCTCTAGTCCAATTACCACTCTATCCTCAACACTATCCCAACTAACAGGGGTTCTACACTTCCTTCCATAAAGTGCTTCAAATGGTGCCATTTTAAGAGATGAGTGATAAGTGTTGTTGTATGTGAATTCAACTAATGGAAGATACTCTTCCCATTTATACTGTTGATCCATGCAATACATTCACAACATGTCTTCCAACACTTGATTTACTCTCTCAGTTTGTCCATCCGTTTCCGGATGATATGCAGAACTGAAGTTTAGTTTCATTCCAAGAGCTATATTAAGCGTTTTCCAAAACTTGACGTCATTCTAGGATCCCTGTCAGATATAATCAATTCTGGTACACCATGTAACCTGAAAATTTCATGTACGAATCTTTTGGCCAGCACTGGTGAATCATCCTTTAGATTTCCAGCGATGAAATGAGCTACCTTAGTTAGTTTATCTACAACTACCAGGATAACATCATGTTTATTCCTGGACATAGGTAACCCTTGTACAAAGTCCATGCTTATTACTTGCCATTTGTACTGCGGTATGCTATGAGGATATAATAGTCCAGCAGGGTGCATGTGTTCTACCTTAACCCGCTGACATTCCAGACAATGAGTCACAAAATCAATGACATCCTTTTTCATACCTTTCCAAAAGTATTATTGTTTCAGATCAGCAAGCATTTTTGTGATACCCGGGTGTCCAGAGAAAGGTGAATTATGAAATTCAACTAACAACTTCTTTCTCAAATCGTTCAGCATAGGTATGTATACCCTGTTTTCATAACGTAAGATTCCTTCATTATCAAAATGAAAGCCCTTATACCTTTCATCATTAGGTTCTGCAGCAAGCGCTGCTTTTACTTGCTGAAAGTATATATCAGATTCTGAGGCACTTTTTACCTCATCCTTAAACTAAGTTCTTAATGTTATAAGAGCAGAAATGTGCCTCCTACGACTTAGAGCATCTACTACTCTATTCTCTTTCCCTTTGATGTAGCTAATATCAAAATCATATTGGGATAAAAACTCTAACCACCTTCTCTGTCTGGCATTTAGATTAGGCTGAGTGAAAATATATTTCAGTCCTAAGTGATCAGTTTTCAACTCAAAAGGTTTCCCAAGTAAATAGTGTCTCCAGACTTGAAGCGCATGAACAATGGCAGCAAGCTCCAAATCATGAGGAGCATAATTCAGCTCATGTAACTTAAGTTTTCTACTTTCATATGCTATGACTTGATCATTTTGTAACAAAACACCTCCAAGGCCTTCCCCAGAAGCATCCATTACAATAGTAAAGCTCCCATTAGGGTCTAGTACAGCTAATATAGGTGCGGAAGTCAACTGGCTTTTCAGAATTTTGAAAGTCATTTCACACTTATCATTCCAAATAAATTTCTTATCCTTCTTCTGCAATGAAGTTATCGGTGCAGCCACTTTAGAAAAATCCTTAACAAATTTTCTATAGTAACCAGCAAGACCCATGAAGCTTCTTACTTCGTGCACATTCTTTGGTGCAGGCCACTCAGTTATTGCCACTATTTTTGAAGGATCCACAGCAATTCCTTCCTTGCTTGCTAATGACATGACCCAAATAGTGAACTTACGTATCAAAGAAAGAACATTTGGATAAATTACCATATAACTTTATTTTTCTCAAAATCCCCAAAACTATCTTAAATGCTCATTGTGCTCCTCAACACTTTTAGAATAAATGAGAATATCGTCCAAGAATACAAGTACAAAATTATCCAAATATTCTTGAAATATATTATTCATTAAGTTCATAAAAAAATTTGTGGGTGCATTAGTTAATCCAAAGGGTAGAACCGTGAATTCATAATGTTCGTACCTTGTTCGGAAAGTTGTTTTATGAATATCTTCTTCTCTAATCCTTAATCGATGATAACCAAATCGAAGATCTATCTTAGAATAAACCACTTCCCCACACATCTAATCAAATAGATCGCCGATCCTTGGAAGTGGGTATCTGTTCTTGATTGTTGTTTTGTTCAACATCTGATAATCAATACACAGCCTAAGTGTTCCATCCTTCTTTTCACAAATATTACTTGGCACTCCCCAAGGCTAAACACTTGGTCTAATCAAACCTTTAGACAAAATTTCTTGCAATTGTGCCTTAAGCTCGACTAACTCTGTAGTAGTCATCTGATAAGGTGCTTTGGAAATAGGTTCTGTTCTTGGTTTGATTTTGATGGTGAAGTCAAATTCCCTCTTGGGTGGTAAACCTGGTAATTCCTCCGGAAAAACCTCTTTGAAATTTTGCAACACAGGAAATCGTTTCATGGAATCACCATCTTCTTCTGAAAATTCAGATATCTTTACTACATAAAGGGTGCATCCTTTGTTTTTAGCCTTTTTAAGCTGCATAGCTGACAGTTTTCTAACTGAAATTTCCCGTTTCACCCCTTGAATCTCTGTTGTTTCCAGCCGATCATCTAAACATTTTATATTCTTTTCATAACAGTCTACTTTTGCTTTATGTTCAGCTAACCAATTGACACCAATGACAATGTCGTAAGATCCCAAAGGTGTAACATAGAGGTCAACTTCCATGGAAAAGTTAGGTAAGTCAAGGACTACCCCAAAAAGACACATACTCACTGTATGAACAGAGTTATTACCATCTTTATGCAGATCCAAGATTTATCCATTTTCTAGCTTTTCTCTTAAGTTTAGAAGCAAGTTTACTAGAAATAAAACATTCAAGTAGCTCTGTATCAAAATAATAGTGAGCGTATGCCAAATAACTTACCTAGAACTTCTATAGGTGTCACCTACTTTTCACTTGCTTGTCTCTTTCATGCGGCATGTATCTTATGTTTTGATTACGATCATCCTTCTTCAAAGGGCACTAATTTGCGTAGTGGCTTTGCCACAATTATGTAGACCTCCTACAGGTCCCTTTTTAGGCTCAAAATTGCCTCCAGCCTTGTAATTATCACGTTGTCCTCCATAGGGCTTCTGCCCATTGTTATAATTTTTGGCAAAATTATCCCTTACATTTCCAGCAGGCTTATTTGCTACTGCTTTCTTACTATTATCCCCTGGAAACTTACTTCTGTTTCCAAACTTTTCCATGGTCCCTTTTTGGGTGCAAGTGAAGTTGAAGAAGGGTTTGCAATCTTCTTCCACACTTCCTCTTTATGAGTAGAAATAGCCTTTAATTTATGTTCTTGTCTTATGGCCTTTTCAACAACTCCTTCCATAGTGGTTAGGCTGTGAACATCGACCTCTCCCCTATCACGGGATTCAGTCCCATGATGAATTTTCGTATTCTGAACTTCTCGTTAGTTTGATATTGCGGTACATACTTGAGGAGTTTTGTAAACCGCTCCCAGTATTCAGTTACCGTTAGCTTCCCTTGAGCTAAGTTCTGGAATTCTGTCATTTTCTGATCATAGAAAAGTTGTGGCAGCCAACGTTGCCTAAAATAGCCCTTAAATTGATCCCAAGTAATATTGGTCTCATCAATATTTAGCTCAGCTTTACGGCTATCCCACCATGAAGATGCTTCGTGGGAAAGCTGATAGGCTCCCCAAATAGCTTTGGTTTCCTCTGAGAAGTTTCTTATTGCAAAGTACTTCTCCATTTCACTGAGCCAGTTCTCAGCTCCATCACCTAATGTGGTGCCATCATATTTAGGTGGGCTTATCCTTTTTATATCATTAGTGAGTTCTGCTGCCAACCTGGCCTTTTTGTTTTCTGGTTGGACAGGTGCATTTCCAACATTAATATCAACACCCATATCGGGGTTGTCCTCAGGAGGTTGCTGATTGTTATTACCAGCTTCATCTTCCTCCTCATTTCCCATTACTTGCTGTTCAAGTACAACTAAATGATCTCTTGTGTCCAACAGGGCAGCAAGGATCTCATCAAGCTTTTGGGTTGTTGCTGCCCCTCCTTCAGGTGGAGCATTATTTACAATGTTCCCCCTTGTTCTAACCATTTTCTGTTACAAGAAAATTCAGGTTTTTATCAGATTATGGACACAATAGGTCCAAGAGCTACAACCTTCAGCTCTGATACCAAGATGTAACATCCCCATTTTAGTACATTAGAACAAGTAATTTTTTTTTTTGATAAATGCTTCCTAGTTCTAAATATATAATTTAGAACTCACAAATCAAAACAACCATTCTTATAACAGATAACCATATGCAGTTGTAATGACTCGGAGTACCTCCGATCTATTCATTCCATGACTCGGTAATCTACCGATCTATTCATGAGTATCAAGAGTTGGCATTTTTATTTTAACACATCACTCTTGCGGTTCTCTTCCCTAATCTGGGATTCAGAATGCTCTGTCCAAGGAACCTATCTGAATAATTGTTACCATTATTCATCGGCATCTCGTCCCTTAGACTAGGTGACATAGGACAACGCAATCAGCAGCTTGCGATACTTTGGCCAAATATTTGAAACATAATGCTTATGTCTCGTATTCCTTGACGGCATACTCGTCAATCTAGAATACGTCCTTCACCCCATTCCTTTGTTATGTAGAATGTCTTATACTGACTTCTGTCAGTCTCTCCTGCCCCAAGTTATTCACTCAGAAACGGATTAATAATATGGCAACGTTATAAGGATGCTCTTGAGAACTAGGGATACTCTGACATACTGGGTCAACCCTAGTTAACCCTGTGTGTCAAGGTACCCCGAGTCTCCAGGGGCAGCCTCATAACATGACCATGTTGGTAACCAATCCCGGAGTAAAAACTTGTTTGAGTTTAAGGAGTAAATCTTGACGATCAATGCAAAGGGTGTCACCATAAGTCACCTGCATTGTTGTATCTTCGAGAAGATCCTAATCTTCTCGAAGGTACAACCCTGCAATCGACTTGTGCCATCAACCTTCAAATCCACCTCGATAAGATCTACTAAACTTTAAGGTGTTACTTACGTGGAGTTTAAATTATACTCTAAGACACTCCTTTTTAGGGTAGTCTTTTCCCAACCCCTAGGTTCCTCATCTTAAAATTGCCTTTCTTATTAAGACCCATTCCACAAAGAGAAGTTTAATAAGATTGAGGTCTCAACAAGGAGATCATTGTTTCACAATAATCCTAATCTACGAAATTGGGTAGTAACCCCAAGTCTTCTCATAAGATTGCTAACTTATCCCTTTTTGGGTTTATTCCAGATCTTTAAAACTGAAATATATCTTACTTATTAGTGTTAAGATATAGTGATTTTAAAAACATTCAAGATCGTTGTCTTGACTTAGATCAAGGTTAGAGAGTAGCAGTTACTCTTCCCGTTCACTTCCCAAAGGGTTTATTTTAACCTTAGCTTCTCAAAAATCAGTGATCTAAATTACAATTAGCTTTAAATAGATCATAATAGAACTACTAAACAATCATAAGTATTTAGTCACATAACCTTGCAAAGCTTACTTAGATAATCACAAATGTCTCCAAGATATACAATAATAACAATGCTCTTAAAATCATTCGAACCGAAGAAGATCAATCCCTCATGATACGAATGCAACACATAAGTAACAAATACCTCATTCCATTCATTTCTAAGCTATACAAATACATTTTATGCATTCAACATATTGGATACAATACTCAACAGCAAAAGAACATCGTTCTTCAAGTAGTACATTTAGAGAATCAAATTGAAATTCATCATAAAACCAAATTAAATGATCGATCATCATATCGATCTACGGGCCTTTACCACTTACGGAACCATCTACAAAAATTGTCAACATGGGTCGGCCTCGGTGAACTCGAGCATGATAAGCACTAATTCTTAAAACAATTGCAATCCACCAATTGTTCTCATTAAACAACCTGTTTAAATGAAATCATTTATTCAAATTCCAAACATAAGTCAGGCTATTCATCTTATATGTTAGAGACTAAGAACAAATGAATACAACCAATCTAAGACAGCAAAACTCCTACAAAATATTTTTAACAATTTCTCAAGGCAATTAAAACATTCAACAAGCTCACTGTCTTAATTCTTTTATCATCATAACACATTTCAATGGTATTGACAAGTATACCCATTTATACAGCAACACACATTTTATACCAATTTCTCCATACAATAACTCAATTTATTCTTGTTATGCCCCTACCATAGAGATCGCAAAAGGATGCAAGAAGAAAGCACACAAGTTTTCCTATCTAGGAGAGAGAGAATTTTTCCTATTCCATTTACCATATACATCAACATATAAATTACAGTCAAGAAGAAAGAACAGGGTCCATCAGAATCCTAAATCAATAACATTCTGGACTGTACCGACTCCTTTAGTTTTATACATATTTATTTACGCCTGCGACTAAACAGTCGGGATTACCAGAAGAACTACAGTTCCATCTAAATCCAAAAAAATCACCTGTAGCTACTAAACGATTCAAGAGTTCACGCAACAAGCATTAATAAATAATCCAACTCCAATAGGCTCAATAAAACTTTCCATATTATTCAACAAACATGAAAAATATCCAACGCCATCGCCTGTCATGGCACAGCTAAGAGCTCTTTGTTTCAGTCAAACTTGAAACAAGATCACATTAAAACAATTAATGTTTCCATATGAAATACAGTGACATTCACGTAGAGTCAAAACACAATATGCACAGCTTCATTCAACTAAGCAAATCCCTACGATTATACAACATGGGTGTAAATTAGAAGTCATTTTCAAGAAGAACAATCACAACCAGGTCCTCACAGGAGCCAAGTTCCATACCAATAAATTTTCCTCAAGGTTTCATTTGAAGTCGAGTTACTACAAAATATAACAGGGTATCAACAAAGTCGAGTTGATAAAGAAACCCCAACCTTTAATTCCTCATAATCGAACTGAACATAACACAACGATAATAAGAAAGAATCAAAACGATATGCATGCTCAGCGAGGGCTGAAATCGAGAAACGAGCCAACACGCAGCATATCATGGATTCCAACAATGCCAAATCCAACCAATACTTATAATCAAGGTTTAAATTGAAGTTGAATTCATATGACAACAATTCAAGAATCCTAAAAGTACTCACAACAAACTTCTACAGAAGTTACAACATAAATTACCTTTCAATGACTCCATCGAAGTCAATATCATTTAGTATTCTTAACAAAACAACAGCATTCATAACCAAGCTTGACAGAAGTTTGAAATACTAGATACATTTCAAGGACTCTCACTGAGTCAATACCGACCGTATTCATAACTGAGCTTACACAGAAGAGAAAAACATAATATATGCTTCAAGGATTCAAAAAGGAGTCGAACCCATGTAGTATTCTTCAAATAAACTTCTACAGAAGTAGAAAGATACAAGATACATATTAAATTCAAGAATTCCAACTATATCAATAACATACAGTATTCACGACTGAACTCCTACAGAAGTAGAAACGTATGTTACTTTTCAAGGACTCAAAAAGGAGTCAAACCCATTTAGTATTCTCAATTAAACTTCTACAGAAGTCAAAAATACTATCTATTCAAGGATTCCAACAATATCAAAACATATAGCATTCACGACTAAACTTCTACAGAAGCCAAAACATACTATCATTTCAAGAATTCCAACATTATCAGTTTCAACAAGTGTAAGCAGCAAGGCTTCTACAGAAGTTGATATCAACCAAGAAAAATTTTCATGGACTCCAACAGAGTCGAATTCGTACATTATCCTTACAAGCATTTCTACGAAATCTAACCAAAATGCAAAACATAACAAGATAATTCAACGAAGCGAAACAAAATGTACACCCAAAGAGGGTTCGATCAATAATCGAACCAAAGCATGAAGATACAACAAACTAATTCATACAATGCTACCATAAAAACCAACTGGACCAAAAATCATCTGAACAGAGTTGTTCTAATGAAATCATTTGAAGGAAAGCAATATTTTTAAAAGTTAGGGCCTAACATGCCTGGTAATGTCGCTTAAAAATCAAGAAGACCTCTGAAAGAGCTCAAGCCTTCTCCTCTTCTTCCACGTTAGATTCAACAACAATAATTTGTTATTTCCATGCCTTATAAACTTTCCTCGACAGAGAAAAGAGCTAGTTATTCTCATAGTTGCCATGCAACACCAAGTAGACTGGTTCGAAGAACCAGTGATCAAACAGAGAGAAAACCGGAGCGTATGGAAAACCAAACAACCAACTAGTTTTCCATTTTGCATGCCTTCCCGAGCAATCCGTGCTCGGAAACTGAGTTCCTTAATTGCATTAACTCAAATTCCCGCTCAATCTCCATTACCACCGACCACCATAGTTGGCGATGGAAAAAAACAAACCAAAGACCATTTCCAGATTTGGCGACTCTGCCACGTCGGATTTCACTAGCCGTTTGAAACTTCCACCAAATCCCTTGTCCTTCATACTTATCCATCTCATTTAATGCCATAGAAACTACCGCCCATGGCTCGCACCCCTTCATAGGTCCCTTTCATCCATGATCATTAGTTAGGTTAGAAACATAGGTTAGACCTTA
Source organism: Taxus wallichiana var. yunnanensis (assembly GCA_018340775.1). Lineage (NCBI taxonomy): Eukaryota > Viridiplantae > Streptophyta > Pinopsida > Cupressales > Taxaceae > Taxus > Taxus wallichiana. The sequence goes on along the minus strand of CM031234.1, from coordinate 152,556,092 downwards.
AGGTGATACTTAGTCTAACCTCCTTAGCGCTAGGTCACTAACCTTAGAACATTTAGCTTATAGTTTAGGGCTAGGTTAGATTAGCACTAATCCAACCCATAGGTTATAGTTTAGGTTTAGGTTATTAACCTTAATAGAACCAGTCTAGGTCTAACAAATAGAATCGTTCAGTATAAGAACCAACAGATATACATTCCCGAAATGGATTCAATCCAGCCTTGATAATAAGCTAGCAATAAATATATCAGAATTTATTACCTGGCTCAAGGTCTAGACCTTCCTGATATTACGATATCGGGAACCAATTCATTTAACACGATCAGCCTGAGTTAGACTCCGGAATTTCTTATTCAACACATTCAGACCTTGCAACCTTCGTAAGGTCTATAATTTTTGTTCATCCCGAATAAACTTAAAACATCTCTTGGATCAATGCCACTGATCCAAGGCTGAGTCATATAGATGGGTAAATCCACAATTCATTCCGAAATCAGATTAAACTCAGGTGCAAAAATGAAAGAAATAAAAGAGTCCAAGCATATCTGGCTCACCAAAGATCTTCAAGAGCAAAGAAGATACAATCCATATCAAGCATGACTTCACAATCAAAGGAACACGTCTTTGTTTACGGAAGAAATCATATATCAACACTTGAATGCTTAGGAGGAAGTAACAATAGTTCGAGTGTTACATGAATTTTTCAAGCTTCGATTCTGCAAGCACATGCTTTCAATAAAAGAGTTCCTCACCTCATAGTCATCTAAGCTCGGCTGAAGAAGGTAATTGGTGCTCATCATTATCCTTGTTCTCACTGCATACCAAAATGGTGGAGATAGTGTCATTACCTCCAAATGCATAGAGGATGAAATCCTTGGAGAATTCCAAGTTGATGAGAGTTGGTGCTTGAGAGATAGCTTCTTTGATTGCTTCAAAACTCTCCTTGCCTTCTCGCTGTCCACTTGAAATTCATGCTCTTCTTTAACATTTTGGTGATGGGCTTGACAAGGGTCATGAAATCAGGACAAACCTCCAAACAAAGTTTATCCTTCCCAAGAAACTCTTAAGGGCTTTCTCGTGGCTTGGCAATGGTAGTGCTCTTATGGCTTCAACCCTCTCTAGATAAATTGCTAATCCTTCCTTGGAGACAATATGGCCAAGGAGCTTTCCTTCATGTGCAAGAAATATGCACTTCTTAGGATTCAAAGACACTCCAAATCTTCGCACCTCGTGAAGACTTGCCTCAAATGAGAGAGGTAGTCTGCTACATTTTTTGAAAAAATAGTGATATCATCAAGGTAAATCAACACAACATTGTTAATCAAACCTTTGAATGCCATTTCCATTGCCCTTTGGAAGGTAGCACCAGCATTGGACAGCCCAAATGGCATTTTCCTGTATGCAAAAGTTCCCCATTTGGTTGTGAAGGCCATCTTGAACTGGTCCTCCTCCTTCACCATAATCTGATTGTAGCCTGAGTAGCCATCAAGCAATGAGAACCTTTCTGAACTAGATACAACTTGTAATATTTGCTCCATGGAAGGTAGTGGGTAATGGTCCTTGAGAGAAGCTCTATTCAAGTCTCTGAAGTCAACACATAGTCTGATCTCTCCACTCTTCTTTCTGACTAGAACTAAGTTGGCAACCCAACTAGAATGCTTGATTGGGAATATAATCCTTGACTCAATCAGCTTGTCCAATTCTTTCCTCATGAGAGGCTCCATGTGGGGATTGACTGGTCTTTGTTTCTGCCTGACAGGCTTAGTATTTGGATCCAATTCAATGGTATGCTGAGCTAAGTTGGGATTGAAACCTTTCAAGTCTTCATAGCTCCAAGAAAACACGTTAGGGAACTCTTGACAAAGCTGAACAAAATCAGATTTCTCTTATGAGGTACTTACTTTGCCAATCTGCAATGTTTTTCCTTCTTCCACTAAAATAGGCTCTGAATCTTCACCCTTCACTTGAATGTTCACTTTCTCCTTGTGGAACTGATCATTCGGGTTGAAGATTGATTCCAAGGTTATGAGGCCTTTTGGTAATTTGTTAGTTCTTAGTTGCACCACTTGGTCACCATACTGCTGCTGCAGCTTGTCTTGATTCCTGGCGGAGAACTCAGCTTCTTCTTGGAGGAAATTAACAATTTGCTGATCATTCTCGAAGACTTGCCAACTTGTATTGTTATCCGGAACAGCTGGTCTCACAACCAATTTGATATGAGGCTGAGATTTCTCACTTTTGATACTTTCTACAACATCAAACGCAGCCCCAATTGCTGCTAGCCTATCAGTGGCTTCATTCTTTTTCTTGGGATGGAATTGATGCTAAAAGCTTCAAAATATTCAATAAGATCCCATACCCGATTTTTGTAGTTCTTTAACAGATCATTTTTGGTAGCATTTTTTCCCTTGACTTGGTTTACGATCAGCTCACTATCACCAAATACTTGTAAATTTCTGATGCCTTTCTTCTTTGCCCAGTGCAGTCCATGAATTAAGGCTTCATACTCAGCTGTATTGTTTGAGCAAGAAAATTGAAAACGGAAGGATGAGTAATACTTTATACCTTGTGGTGAAATGAGCATAGCCCCTCCGCCTGCACCTTGTCTACTCCTTGACCCATCAAAGAACAATTGCCATACTTCATTCTTGTCCTTATGATCTGGCTTGGTGATGCTGGGAATAGGCTGATTTTCTTCGTGTATGCAATAGACCCTAGCTCAGATCCTTCCACTTCTTGATAAGGATCAAATGCATGTACCTTTTTTTCCCATTCATCAAGAGTTAGATCCAGGATGCTTCCAACCTTGGTGTCAGCCTCATCGGTGCTTGGGTGATCCTCTTGATCAAAAGCTGAGCAATTGGCATTAATTTGACTTGGAGTGTAAGGCTCAATATGGAAGTTTGCAATAGGTTCTGACCTGATTGTAGCCTTAGTTCCGTACCTTGTTCTGAATAGCATGTGAGACCAATCAGCAGAAAGATAGCCTCCAATCTTGGCTGTGAAGTCCCTTGACAAGCAAAGGGAAAAGAGTGGTGGGAGGTCTATGACTGATACATCTTGTAAAATGACAACATTTGGACATGCGTGCAAGGTAAGACTCAAGTTTCTAATCACTCCAACTGTTGCTACTATTGTCCCATCTAGCTGCACTACCCCTTTGGATATTGTTTCATACTGGAGCCCTAGCTGATCAGCTATTTGTTTAGGCATTACTGAGCTACTTGCTCCGAGTCTATCATGCAATTGTGCACTAGCTGACTTCTAATGATTAATGAAACATAGAAAGGAGGGGGATTCAACATCTTACCTTGCTGTCCTCCATGATTTCCCTCAGGCTAGGCAGCATTTGTAAGCACTTTGTCTTGCATCTGAACTTGCTGATTCGAAGTTGGCCAGTCCTTCATGGCAGCTTGCAGCAGATCTCTTTGGCCTAGGATAGATAGGGATTCCCACATTGATATATTGACGTTAGTCTTCTTCATCTGATCAATGATACTGAACGGGGATGAAGTATCCTTTTGTTGTCCCTTGGTTTGCACATTCACTCCTTGCATGTGGGCAGCAACAACTGGTATTTGAGTTGGCCTAGGGGCTGTTCTTGGCTGCCCTTGTGCATTTGAAACTGGACTTTGCTTGCCAACCATTTGTGGAGCCATGGAAGGTTGTGGATTGGTTGGGGCTAATGGTTGTTCTTCACCCAAATTCCTCCTTTTTGACCTTGTGTTGGCTGCAACACCTTGAGAAACTACTTGATTCATGCCACAAAATCTTTTTCTTGCCAGTTCACCAATGTGGTGTCATTTGGGGCTGATTGTTGTTGGAATGTTTCTTGTTGTTGACTATTTCCTTGACTTCCCTTGCCCTCCACACGGTGAGTTGTCACCATTAGTGCTTGATTCAAAGCACCATTGAAGCACATGGATTGGTTATGAGGCTCATTGCATGGAAAGCACAAGTCATACTCCCGAGCAATGTTGTTTTGTGTTGGCACCAATGCCTTAGAGGCGATATGGTATTTGGATTATAGGGCTGAAATGGTCTATTGGCAGGAGGCCTTGTTTGATTTATATTTGCAGGTGGGTTAGGTGGCCTTTGTGGTTAGTAAGGCTGCCTATTAGGTTGAGCTTGGGGTTGATAAGAAGGTCTAAAACCTTGGGCTCTTGCCTTTTGAGAGTAACCAGCTCATTGCCTAGGTTTTGCAAATGCTTCATGACTTCTTGAAGCTCATTTGGGGCAATTGGAGATGAAATGGAAGCTTCATTTGAACTCGATTTCTAGGAGGCGGGAGAAGGAGCCAATTTTCATCCCTAATGGCAATGCTATAAGCCATAGGGATAGTTATGCCTCCCATTGACTGAATTAACATAAAAATATCAGAATTTAGAGCTTTGAGATAGTAAAGAAAAGCACCTTCTACTTTGTTGCATGACTGCCATTGGAATCCTCTCCGAAGTCTTTTGAAATTTGAAGTTGAAATTTGTTCACCGCTCATTGGGAGCCCTCTTGATGGTTGTCACTGCTCCAAAAGAGACAAGTTGTCTCCTTTCTCTCCAAATTGCTCATGAAGTGCAATACACACTGATTCCAATTTGTGATAGAACCAGCTCCAAGGCTTCTAAACCATTGTAATATTTTACCCTTGAATGAAGATGCCAATAACTTGTGACCACTTGCATTTCATTGATTTCATGAATTGCACAAAGGTTAGCAATATCTTTAACATGATCACCTGGAGTAGTCTGATTTTCTCCAGTGAAGTAGGGAATGTTCTTCAAGGCTGCAATAGGAACTGGATGTTGTGCATTGAGAGCAAGTGGGCTGCTGCCTGTGAAGTTGACGTAGGGATTGTTTTGAGCCATTTTGATTGGTCTTAAAACCCTTGTTGACTGAATGAAAGGCCTACCAGGTGGAGGAGTTGAGAGAGTTATGTTTGGTGGAGATGGAGACCTTTGAATCCTTCTTCCTCTTTGCCTTCTTCTTAGAGATAACTGCAGGTATTCAAACAACACTTCTTCTTCTCCAACTCTTGACCTTGTGGTGATTCTTCTCATGAGTTTTCAGGCCTGCACTGCTGAAACAAGTTGATTCTTCCCCTTGGATTCGCGGATATGAAAATAATAACTCTTTTCAAGAAATAAAATTGCAACAGATGCACATCAACCTTGCTGCAAATAAAAATGAGACCTCTAGTGTCCCACCGGGCATGCCAAAACTGTTGTTATAGACTCACAGCACCCCTGGATGCAGATCAGGCTTCTAGGTTGATCACTCTAGCATCCAGTGTGATTGCACAACATGGAAACCTCTCTCCAAGTGTGGGACTTGTGGAACCGAGAGAGGAATCTCTAGATTAGAGGCTGGTTCCTCAAACTCCTCTGATTAGATCTAATGCTTGCACAACTACAGAGGTTCAGATCCTAATCCTACTCTAAACTGCAAGGAGACAGGGATAGAAATGCAAAAATTGAAACTAACTAAAGATGGTGATGCACCAAAAGGAGTGGTGAAACATTTCTGTCATGCAAATAGACACAAACCAGAGATTGCAGCATAAAACATACACAGGCTGATAAGATATAATTTAGGATCTGAAATGAAGCAAACAATACAAACAAAGGACTGAAACTCATTCACAAAGCTTGCATTATCATTTCCAGTGTCAAAATCACTGCATTACAACCTCAGAGAGGTAAAAAACTGTTACAGTCTTTGGAGAGGTCTGATTCTTCCAAACAATCACTTGTTGGAGGTGAAAGAAGAAGTTGCTATGTCCAAAAATGTTCCCCTTGTGAGAAATGAGCCAAAACTGGCTTTTACATTGCATGGGTCGAGCCCAGAGAGAGAAAACATACAAAACGTGGGAGCCCATTCCTCATTGACTGCAGATGCATTAAAATGGCATGGGATACCTTACAAACCCATACCCTGTCAATTTTGACCGAATTGCAGGAGAATGCGACCCATTCTGCGTTAAATTTGGTCGCTGAAATGTCACTTCTAGCCATGAACACGTGTCAGATCCGTTTCTTAACTTTCTCTCTCTAGAATACACCAAAATTCAAGATTAACCCTAGAATCATGTAGAGAATCTCATAAGATTTCCGTTGATATAAAGAACATGCAAATCCGAGCTCTGGATCAAAATATATGGAGATCTGAAGATTTAGGGCACAAAACAGGCAAAATGTGTTTTAAAACTCCTTCCCGCGGTCTGCCACCTGGATGACACGTGGCAAGTTCTGATTGGATGCGTAATTCTCTCTCCTCTACTCACCCGCTGGTTTTCCTTGAAAATTTTGACTTTTTGTGATTTTGGAACATTTTTCACTTTTCTTCCACGCCCCCGCCACTTGGGACACGTGGTATGCATTGATTGGAGGATAGGGGCGCGGGGGCTTCCTTTACTTTTAGCTTTTTGGCTGAAACTTGGCCAAATTTTCCAAATCCTCCCCGAGCTCTGTGCTTCCTTGTTCCATTAGACACGTGTCCAATTCCTATTGGCTCAGGCCCATGCTTGAAACCTCGCCCTTTGAAATTTCTAACGTTTCCCCCTTGTGACACGTGTCGTAATGTGATTGGCTCTCGGCTCTTTCGGCTATCCACGTCTTCCACGTCCCTTTGTCCCGGATGTCCCAAACTATTGTTCTCTGCGCCGGCCGATCTAGGCGGTTCACGTCCTTTGCATCCTCATGGCCTAGATGTCCCAGACTATTACACTTAGTAGTTAGTCGATTTTCCTCTGACCTTTGGCCGGTTCACCTTTCCACATCCCGCGCATCCTCACGGCCTGGATGTCCCTTTGCTCTGCAGACTACCTGGCAGCCTTTTGGCCGATTCGCACCCAGATGTCCCTCATGTCTCACTATTGTGAGGACTAGGACTTAGCCATTTTTCATGATTTTTCCTGGCCCAAGCTTGTTTTCTGCAACTTTTTCACCTTTTCTCAGAACTTTCTCTTTTCTTCTTGGACAGGGGAGTTAGAAAAAATCTGAGGGGACCCTAGAAACATGATTTTTTCCCTAAATCAATCTATTTGCCTGGGACTTGAGAATTTAATGCATGTTATCAAATTTACCCCTGGGGTGAATTTGGATAACACTACCCACTAGAGATTCATGCTCACCTCCTTCTCCACCAAAAGAGGAACCTACCTCATCCCACCTATCATCTCCCCTACCAATAGAGGATCCTTTAGAAGTGTCACTTCTTGTTGGTGACAATTCCCCATTTCTAGTTGATTTTTTCTAAGCTCTCTTACCCACGAGTTCAAATCTAACCCATTCCATATCACACACGAGATACTTTACAGGGATTACTACTAAATCAATGTCATCTCCTCTTACAATAGTGTCATTTTCATGCCTGGCTGACTGCTTGGATTACGTTGATAATTTCATGCTTTGGGGGCGTCTCCAGCTACCCTTTTCAACCCAAATGTAAATTTCATCTGTTGATACCTCTATGATTTATCCAAAGGTATTTCAGACCATCAAACCAACCATGCCCATACCGGTCATAACAGCCTCTTCTTCATCACCCTTGCCTACACCTAAACCTTTACACACAATCAAACCTGATCCTATGCCTAAGAACCTAACTGTACCTATACCTTCCCCTGCATCCAAATCCATCACCACATTGGGTGTCATGCCAACATCAAACCTAGTCCACCCTCTTATCAAATTGGACTTAGCCACATCTTCCCAAACCAAAGGTGCAAAAACCACTCCTCCACCTAAAAGGAAGACCCAACCTTCTAGGCCACATACACCAATTTCACCCACTACTCCTCTATCACCTTCACCAATTCCCTCCATCCTAGGAGCTTGCCCATTGACCTTGGCCAAACAACTTCCTATCCAAGGCAAACTAAAAGCACAATAACCCACCTCTTCATCACGATCCTTTATTACACCAAACTTACCTACACAACATACACCTTTGTCATCGCCCGCATCTTTCTTACCACCTATACCCCCACAACCTATACTATCCTCCTCATTACCTATTATATTTCCTTCTCTTCAACTCATACCTTCCACTTTGCCTCTTCCAGCAACCTTCACCGTACCTCCTTTATCACCTTAGCTAACTCATCCTCTTATGATAGCTGCCTTCCTTCCATAATTTGTACTCCTTCCTCACCTTTACCCAGGAAGGTGCAACAAAATTGAAAAACCCACTACCCTCCAAAGAGGTAGTTAAGCCTACAATACCTTCTATCGCTAGTTCATCTACTATGCCTTTACCCAAGAAGGTAAAATCAAAACCTAAAATAGTACCACCTACCAAACCAATGGTCAAACCCATTTCACATCCAATTCCACCTCCCGTGATGCCTCTCCCACCAAAATCACCCACACTTCAATCCAGACCCACACTCACCTCACATTGTGATCCATTGGCAGGGTCTTACACCAACATTCTAGCTAACCTTTTAGAGACCTCTATCATCACATTGTTGCCCCTTAGACCTTACGACCCACTCAAACCCAAACCAAAAGGGTTTGATGATACTAAAATTTATGCCTACCATCATGTGCCAGGGCATGATGTAGAAATTTGTAAGGCTCTTAAAACCGTTCTCCTTCAACTGTGTCCTCCTGAAGAAAAATTTGACGACGATGATCTTCTAGATGAGGACCATGTTCCACCTCCACCTATCACCACACATCCTTTCCCACTACCTATTCAGCAACCTACATCACCACCTCCACAACCCTTTTATCCACCTCCAAAATTCAAGATCAATATGGTCCATATAAGAGAGTTAGCCAAAACCCCACCAAAATTCCAGTGCGCCCTACTCATTTCATAAGGCTCTTATCCCGCACTAGGTTTTTGTCCATCATGTCATTATACTTTTCATGAAACACCTTCTCCATCCACATCTCTTCCTCATATTAACATGATCCAAGTTGCCACTCGTGCCCAAGAAAGACAAAGGAAAGGAGAAACAACTAGTCCATTTGCCAATCCCGTGCCCAATATCCCATCTGCCTAAACCTTTCCTAAACCTTGCCTATCCTTGCCCAATCAACCTTACCCAATATCACATCTTCTTACACCTTTCCTAAAACTTTCCTAACCTTTCCCAATCAATCTTATCCAATTTATCCCAATCTATCTCAACCAATTTACCTTACCTAATTTACCCATTACCTACCTCATCACACTCAAATTTTCCCAATATTAGACAACATTACTTATCATCACATTACCCTCATTTACCCTATGGGGACTCAACATTCCCTCTTCTTATAGTTTTCACCTCTCATCCAAACCATACCTTCTTCATCTACCTTACCTAATTTACCCATCACCTTGCCTTAACCTTGCCTAAACCTTCCCTAAACCTTGCCTAACTTTGCCTAACCTTGCCCAATCAACCTTAACCAATTTACCCCAATATTTCTCAACCAATTTACCTTATCTAATTTACCCACCACTTACCTCATCACACTCAACCTTGAAAAAGATTGCATAATACCCCATATCATCACGTTATTCTTCCTTATCCTATGGGGACTCGACACTTCCTTTTCTTTTATTACTCACCCCTTATACCTAGACCTTATTCATTTACCATACTCCAACTTTCCCAACTTTACCCCACCTCACCCATCTACCTTACCCAACTTTAATCACTTTTTCCCAATCTTACCCAACCTAATATATCACCATCTCATTCTTCCCCATACCCATGGGGGACTTGTCACTTCCCCTTCTTTTAATAATGAATATTTCACTAAAACAAAACTTTTTACATCATACCTTTGCTTCTACCAAATCCTTTCAAGTCGAAACCTCATCCGGAAGAAAAATCAACATGTAACAAAAGAAGAGAAAAGTAAATGGGACAAATTTTCTCCCAATCAGCTTGTACCCTATATCGTTACTCATACCTATGGATCAAGTGCTTATCATTTGTCTTCACTTAAAGGTAAACCTGAACTTGAGCCCCTCAATGCTTTATATCTTCGACCATTCTATTATTGAATCAATTCCTATATCACCTTCTATCCATTAAGTGCTTGTCCCTTGAGCACCATTCACCTTCCACTTACCTATTTTAAGGAGAAATGACTAAACAAGAATCATGTGATTACTCGTCACCTTTTAAGCCTTATCTTCAATATGAGTACCATGGCTCTAATCATGGCATGATTCTCATGGATACTTTTCATATTTTTCAAGATGGAATCCCATGGTCATTCATCACTTAAACCCTCTCTTTCATAATTAGCCTCTCTGTGTTGTGGTTTTGTCTACAACACAAGGACCTATCGGTCTCTATAGTCTTTTCCATGACCTAAAAGTAAAAATCAAAACAATTTCAAAAGTAAAATGGGATTCAAATCCTTGAGTCAAAGTTTCAACAAAAATATGACTCCCTCAAAAAGGACATACACGCTTTCTATCTCGTTGCTATAAATAAACTGCTCCTCGAAGGAAAACTATATCAAGTTAGCCATATTGTACATAGTCTATCATAATAAGAAGACTATTCTTGAAAATAATAAAATAAAATATTCAAAATCTTCCCGCATCGATCAGCTTCACGAATACCTCAAGGATAAAATATACTCATCCCACATAGACTTCTTGCATCGATCAGTCTATCAAAACAAAAACAAAAGCAAAAGGAAAAAGGAAAAGATTAACTTTTTCGTCATGGACTTTCCTATTTTGATCTTGGGTCTCTTGCCAAATAGGCATGTTGTCTCACACTAGGTTACACTAAAACCAACCTACTTTCACCTCATTTCCTTTTTCACCCTAATTTTCTTCCTGCTCAAGGGACGTACCACAAATGTGACATTTTGTGATCATGTGACTTTCTTCACCATTCAAATAGTCAATCAAGAAACACCTTTAGGGCCTTATGTTCATAAGTCGACCTTTGGTATGGTAGACTTGTTATGGTTCCTACCAATTAGGTGACTCTTTTGGTCAACTCTTACCCTTTACCTTCTTCATTAATTTTTGATTCTCCTATATAGGAATAGACCATTGACACTTGCATTTTAAGAATTCCTCTTTCACCAACATCACCATGCCTAACTGACCTAAACTCAACCATTCCTAAAATCACCTAAACTCAACCATGCCTAAATGACCTAGACTCAAAAATTCCTAAAGCATAATGACCCATTCATCTATCCTCATCATATTCTTCCCTAGCTTACGAGACAACTACATTAGATTGAGGACCCTTTTCGTTAGGGCTATATAGGTAGCACTCTGTGTGGGCATTGGGGCCTTGGAGGTTAGCTCAACCACTCTTTACCCTAACCTATTTTCCCCATTTTCCTATTCACATTCTACCTTAGTTAGTTTCCATTTTCTACAACACTTGGAAATTAATACAAACATGCATACCTACCATTTCATCACATCATACATCAATCAGTTCACCATTCCATGATATCAAATATTTGGAAGTTTAAACCATAACATAAATATACATCATCATTTATTTTCCATACTACCAATAACATGGAAATTAAATCAAACCCAACAACATGACCAAATCATACCTAACTGACCTAAAACTCCACCATGCCTAACTGACCTAACTCAATCATGCCTAACTCACCTAGACTCTATCATGCCTACATGACCTCGACTCAATCATGCCTAATTCACCTAGTTTCCATCAATACACAATAACAATGGAAATTAAAAACATAGATACATCATCCATACAATAAATATCATCATCTATATAACTAGGAAAAATTATGTGTATTAATACACATATACACAGATACAAATACATACAAGTATATCAAATCACTCAGATACAACCTCACTATCTTTGGCATGCAGGCCGGTATCAAAATTAAATCACAAATTTCAAATTAAAAGTGATGTTTTTGGATCCCTCCTACCTCATCACGGTGTTGCCTACATGGTGGCATGTCTCGGCCACTATGTTGGTGGTCCACTGAATCCTCTCCCACCTTTGCCATGCCAAAATCTACCTCAAATCTCTCCACCAATCAACTCACTCTTCTTGATCTCATTGACCTATCTGCCAATACCGACTCATGTACTAGTAACTAGCCAACTCAACTTGACACTTTGCAATGTCACTTTCCACAGAGGCACAAATTCTCTATCATTTTCACAAAATGACAAGAAGTTAAAATGAATCCGTAAAACACATTTTTCTTTTTAACCCCAAATTGACATGACCGGCATCGACATACCAAACCAATGTTGGTTACCTTATAACCAGCATTGGTCACCTATCAATACCATTTCACCTACATTTTTCCCATTTTGACCTAAACTCATTACTGCCAAATACCTTTTGGCCTTACCAACACTTATTACACCCTACCCACAAGCCTAAATTACCTATACATTTCCTTAATCACGTTTAGGGACTTGTTATTTACCTATACCTCGGCCTTACCCATGCCATGACCTACATACCTTGACTAGAACTACCTTTTGTGACCTTTGAACTCATGTACTTGTTATACCTTGCGATGTTGTTACCCGTGTGGTTTAGCCTAATGACCTTACCTTGCCTATTGTCATGTTGTTTATCCCGACCAAACCTTTGGTGTACCGGATCATACCTAAATGGTCCTGCACCTAACCTAAGTTGTGTTTTTGGACCATATCCTATACCTTGGATACCTAAATCACTTCAACCTCATTTGGATAAACCTATCAACCTTAGACAATGTAGAGTTTGCATGCTCTTCTACAGTACCATGTCGCAATCTATATGTGTGAGTGTGTTCGATTGCCATTACATATTACCTAATTTGACCATTACCCATTACCTAAAGTTCCCATACCATTACCTATAACCCATGTACCTTCACTTTCATCACTTATATATTTATCAAACCCTCACCAACTCCATCCAACACCTCATCGGTTCCTAGTTTTTCTTTTAACTGTTGCAGAGGTTTAATTGAGAATACTATACGGGTTCGATTCCTTTTTGAGTCCTAGAAAGGTAATATGCGTTTCTACCTTTGAAGAAGTTCAATCGTGAATACTGTATGTTATTGGTATAGTTAGAATTCTTGAATTTGATATGAAACTTGTATCTTTCTACTTCTGTAAAAGTTTATTTGAAGAATACCACATGGGTAAGACTCCTTTTTAATCCCAGAGGCGTATATTATGTTTTCCTTTCTGAATAATCTCAGTTGTGGATACTGTTGCTATGGAATCAGTTGGAATCCTTGATATGTGACTGGTGTTCCTACTTCTGTGTAAGCCCTGTTATGATTTCGGTCGATACTGACTCAGTGAGAGTCCTTGAAAGGTGTCTAGTATTTTTAATTTCATTCAAAGCTGGGTTATGAATGTTGTTGTTATTATGAATACTAAATGTTATCAACTCCGGTGGAGACGCTGATAAGTAATTTATGTTGTAACATTTGTAGGAGTTCTTGCTGTGAGTACTTTTAGTATTCTTGATTTGTTGTCATACGAATTCAACTTCAATTGAAACCTTTAATAAAAGTATTGGTTGAATTTGACACTGTTGGAGCCCATGTTATGTTATATGTTGGCTCGATTCTCGATTTTTGTCCTTGCTGTGTTTTAGTAGGGATTAAATTGAACTGAATGCTGATGTGAGTTTCGACTCAGTGGGATTGTTCTTGTGTTTGAACATGATTACGTCTTCTGTTAGCATGAATATCTAGTAGTGAGCTTGACTGAACTAAAGAGCTGATAAATGTACCTCGACAAGCGATGGCATTGAATATTTTCTTGTTTGTCGATTAGTATGGAAGGTTATGTGGAGTCTATTTGATAGATTATTCATCACTGCCTTGGCGCGAGAGCTACTGTACTGCTAGTAAGCTACAGGAAGTTGTTTTATTTAAATTTTAACAAAACTGTGGTTCTTCTTGTGGTTCGTTTGACTTATTGGTATGCGTATAAGGTGAATGCTTTACTCTCGAGGAGACGGTACAGTCATGAGCTTGTTTGAAGGGAAAAATGAATGACTCGTTTTCTTTCTCTTCTGTTGTAAAGTATATGTTGATATATTTTTATCTAACTGTTGGAATTGATTCAACCTACTGATGGAATCATGAATGGTTATGATATTCATTTTACTATGTTGAATGTAATGGTCTGTCTGATGTTTGCTGTCCTTGGGATTCTGATGGATAGTTGTTTTGGATACTTTTGTTCTTCTTGATCTCTAATATTTTTGATGAAATATCGGGAAGGTATCTAGGACTATTTAGTAACTAAAATATGAGTTACGCTTGTATAGTCTTATTGTATTACAAAAGCATAATCTGAAATATGTTTGCATGTTTGGTGAAATGATTTCATTTAAACAGGGTGTTTAATGAAAACAATTGATGGATTGCAATTGTTTTAAGAGTTAGTGCTTATCATGCTCAGTTCATCGAACTGACCCATGTTGACAATTTTTGCAGATGGTTGCCGTAAGTGGTAAAAGCACGCAGATCTGATAGGATGTTCAGATTGTTTAAATTGGTTTTATGATGAATTACAGCTTGATTCTCTAAATGTACTATATGAGGAAAGATGTTCTTTTTCTGATGAGTATTGTATCAAATATGTTGAATGCATAAAATGTATTTGATTAGCTTGAGAGGAATGAAAAGAGTTATTTGTTACTTATATGATTGTATTTGTATCTTGATAGTTTGACCTTCTTCGGTTCAAATGATCTTGAGAGCATTGTTATTATTGTATAATTTGGAGACTTTTGTGATTATCAATATAAGCTTGTAAGAATATGTGACTGAATACTTATAATTGTTTAGTAGTTCTAGTATGTTCTATCTAAAGCTAAATTGGAATTTAGATCACTGTCTTTCTGGAAGCTAGGGTTAAAATAAACCTGAGCAGGAAGCTAAACAAGCTGAATAAATTATTACTTCCTAGTCTTGATCTAAGTCAAGACGACGTTTAATTGGATTCTTAATCACTATATCTCGATATTAATAAGTAAGATATAAATTCAGTTATGAGAACTGATATAAACCTAAAAAGGGTTTGGTTGGCAATCTCATGTAAAGATTATGGGTTATTGTCCAATTTCGTTGATTTAAGAATTATGTATATTCTATGAACTCCTTGAAGGAACCTCTAGTCCTAATAACTTCTCTTGTGTAATGGGTTTTACTAAGGAAAGTATTTCTAAGGTGAGGAACCCAGGGATTGGGAAAGACTACCCTTAAGGGAGCGTCTTATGGTATAATTTTAACTCAACGTATGTAGCACTTATTAATAAGTAGATCTTTTCGAGGTGGATTTATAGGTTGACGGCACAAGTCAACTGCAGGGTTGTACCTTCGAGAAGATTAGGATCTTCTCGAAGATACAACAGTGCAGGTGACTTATGACGACACCCTTTGCATTGATCGTTAAGATTTACACCTTAAACTCGAACCAGTTACTCTGGGACTGATTAGGAATGTGGTCACGTTATAAGGCTGCCTTAGGAGACTCGGGGTATCTTGACACACTGGTTTAACTAGGGTTGACCCAGTATGTCAGCGTATCCCTAGTCCTCAGGAGCATCCATATAACGTTGTCACCTTACTGATCCGCTCCCGAGTGAATAACTTGGGATAGGAGAGACTGACAGAAGTCAGTATAAGACATTCTACATAACATAGGAATGGGGTGAAGGATGTATTCCAGATTGACGAGTATGCCGTCAAGGAATACGAGACATAAGCATTATGTTTCAAATCTTTGGCCAAAGTATCGCAAGCTACTGATTGCGTTGTCCTAAGTCACCTAGTCTAAGGGATGAGATGCCGATGAATAATGGTAACAATTATTTAGATAGGTTCCTTGGACAGAGCATTCTAAATCCCAGATTAGGGAAGAGAACCGCAAGAGTATTGTGTTAAAATAAAAACGCCAACTCTTTGATACTCATGAATAGATCGGTAGATTACCGAGTCATGGAATGAATAGATCGGAAGTACTCCGAGTCATTACAGCTGCATATGGTTATCTGTTATAAGAATGGTTGTTTTGATTTGTGAGTTCTAAATTATGTATTTAGAACCAGGAAGCATTTATCAAAAAAAAATTACTTGTTCTAATGTATAATAATGAGGATGTTACACTAAAAGGAGTGATTATATCACCATTTCGATTTTAAATTTAGAATACATAGATTGATGTCAGTTAGGGTAACTAATCTTTGGTATGAGGGTAACCATCGCTAGTTGGCCCAAACCGATGTCGATTATTGTGAAAAGTGAGAGACTCAAATATTTGGTAATGAAAGGTGAAAATGGGTCAACCTGGATCCTGAAAATGATATTAGAGATTCAAGAGTGGGATAAAAATGGTATAATAAGCCATGAAAATAACACAAAGATGGAGAATACTATTCTAGCAAAAATAACCAAAAAAATATATAACCAATGTTGGTAAGATGATACAACCAATGTCGGTTCTTGCTAGACTAATATTGGTTGTTGTGAAGGCTAGGAAGAGAATAAAAAATGAAGTTTTGGTGATTTTAGATCAAATAAAAGGGCTAACCTAGAGACTAAGTATGGCTATGAGGAGTCCTAATAAACCCAGAATAAAACCGGAATACACCAGTCATGATGTGGGGCATAAAAGGATAAGAAAGAATGAAAAATGTAACTCACACCTCGAATGAAAATAAAAATAAAAATAAAAAACCCTAAATCCTAAGATGTAGATTTTATGTTGTGGCTTATGCTATTTAGGACTGATTGTAAGCATAATAGAATTTTTGGTTAACAAGGGTGCCCTATAAAAGCTGAAAACTATGGTTGGTTTTAGGTAAGTTTTGGCATGGGAGATCCTTCTCTAAGATGATGACTAGATAGAGAAACCAGCAAGAGCCTAATGCCAATCATCTAATCATTTGATCATTGATAGCTTCTTCTGGGAAAGATGTTGTTTAAGAATTGTGTAATTTATTTTTAGTGATTTGGTATAGAGAGTGTGCAAAATGTGAGCTACGGTTCAATTTTTCAACCATCAGTTGGGCATGACTTCCAACATATAGGTTGCCCATAATTTTAGATTAGTTATAATGCAACAAACTCAACAATGCAAGTGCACAAGTTTTAAAACCCAAATCCACAAATTATATTCGATGAGAAAAAATTATGAAGAGGTTAAGGGTATGACTTTCACTAAATGCAATACAAGAAAAGAAAGAAGAATTATTTTTAATCCCAAAAACAAGTGTCACTGAGATAATCAGAAGAAAAGAATATTTCTAGAGAAGAAGCTTAATGTGAACTCATTTTAAATGAAAATAGACACACAAGATTTTCCCTAGGAATGAACAATGTAAAGAACCCCTGATGGGTCCCACCGGGCATGCCAAGATGTTTCACCTAATTTGTTTCTTTTTGGTTAAAACTGAATAGGAAATAGGTTAGGAGGAATACTTTTGAGATGTAGGTCAAAGGTTGAATGTGCGTGTTATTGAATTTTTCATCCAAGCTGATCGTGAAGATCTTCCCTTTGGCTATGAGGAATGACCTATATAAGAAACACAACAAGGCCAATAAATAGTATTAACAATATCGTTTAGTTGACTACCTAATGAGTGCTAGATCTGGGAATCGAGGTGCTTCCTAGAAGGCTTTCAATCCACTTTCAAATATAGTTTAATGTAAATATCATGAAGTAAGGAAATCCTATTTTATTTATATGATTTAGATATCTCGTGCAAATACAATAAACAAATATAATCTAACATGAAAGGTTATGATTAAATCTAGAAGTTTGGTAGGTTATTTTGGGTTTTTGTAGGTCTAACAGGGGTCTTAGTTTGATCGGTGAGGTCTGGGTTAGTTTTAGTTGATCGAGAGGCTTGTTAGTCAAAAGGAATGAAATGACACAGAGACCAATATCGGTCAGGTGACCGACATCGGTATATAGGTGAAACCATTGGTGGTTAGGTAACCGGTGTCGGTAGGGGAAATTGACAATAATTTGATAAAAATAGTTTTGGGGCTTCTCTATGATTGCATAGAGAGTAAGAAGGGTGTGGTTAGGTTCGTGATATTACTGAGAAGACTCGGGGCTACAAAGGGGGAGTGACAAAATGAAAAAAGGCTATAGGTGGTTGGGTTGGTAGATTGGTGAGGAGGTGGAGATAAAAGAATACATGAAGAAATAAATTATAATGAAAGAGGTAAGGAATCTATACTTTAAGCAAGCACAATATGATTGAAATCACATATACTTACTTGCATTTATAGATATGGTAGGTGAAGGTGGAGGGTAGTTGATCCGTGAAGAGATTCTAGAGTCAGTGTTACGGTAGTACTCCCGTAATGTTCTCATGAGTATTCCAATGCTATGGAAGGAGAACCAGATGCTTGCTTGGGCCTATGGTTGAGTATTTTATGTCATCTAGATGTTGAGAGGCTTTGGATTCACACTTGAATGTAATAGTTCTCTCAAAATTTAAAATTACCAACTTGGGTAAAAGGTTATAAAATTATATATAAAGTAACCGATGACGGTTAGGTGACCGACACCGGTTGAGGAATAATTGGCATCGGTTAGGAGGATAATTCTAGGCTTGCCAAAAATGGCCCAATCTTTGTTATTTTTGGCATGATTGATATCCTTAATCCGGGTCTCAAGTGATATAGTCTTCCTAGATAAGTACGAGTTATTTTACAAGAGGTAGTGTGAGTTAAGGTTAGGTTTAGACTAACTCTAGTTGGTTAGGATTGCTATAGAATTAGTACTAATTAATTAATAGGTTGTGAATTGGTCTTTGAGTGAGCTAGATAGGTGAGTTAGCTGTAGGTGAGGTGGAAGGGTGAGGTAATTAATAAATTTGATTATTGTAATGAAATTAATTAACATGTGTGCATAAGGGACATGAGAGGGTATAGTATGAATTTATTTAATTGACACAGGTTAAGGGAAGTTGTCCCAATTTTCAGTGTCTAGAGTATGCTAACATATTTTCAAGAAAATATAAAGAAGGGACTCAGTATCTGCGCGTGCTTTGGGTGAGCATTGAGCCCTATTGAATGAGGTGTCAGTGAGAAAACATTTAGGTGAAATAAAATACTACATCGCCAACCCTTGATTTAGTGAGGCACCAACCCCACAAGGAGGTTATAACCCCCTAAGGTGATCAAGCACCAACTCAACCATGTGTGAATTTATGATCACCAATAATATTCTACTCACATAAGTGATAATGATCCTAGTTCAGCTCACAAATTCTTCAAACAAACAAAACCCTCATGAAAACAAGTTCTTCTCTAACTCGCTCAAATATTCTTCTTCATGGGCTGAATATATCAATTCCACTTTCACATATGATATTAAAACTTTATCATTTTTTCATAGGTATTATATTCTCTATCCATAACCCCTTAACACTCTCCTTCAATCCTCTCTTGGTCTCTCATAACCCCATTAGCTCAACTAGTCACAAATGACTCATTACATTAGCTTATATACTCAATCATAGCTTATAAAACCTTTGGGTCATCCATGAAAAAGTAAGTAGGTCATCTCCACAGAAAAATAGAACAACATCATATAAATAAAATCCAATGACCCAAGTAGGTCGGTAGGGGTAAAGACATAACCAACAAGAACTAAGATGCTCAAACAAGCTCAAAACATGATCTCCAAGAACTAACGAATGGATCATGATCTCTAAAGGCATACTTTAGATTTTGTAAGACACAAGAAGCTCCAAAAATTCATAAAAATTTCCTCTGTATCATCACCAACCTCGGGAAGCACTAAAACATCTATCTCTACCATGAAGCTCTCTAAGAAGCAAGCAAACCCTACTAGGTCTTTAAAGCCAAAAAAATTGGTCCTAAAGAATGAACAACTTGACATTGTAAAACTCATCATAAAATCTAGAGTCATATACCATTAGAAATATATCTAATTCTACTTTCCATAACAACTCACATTTTCTTCCAAATCATAGTGGAAGACCTCCAAACAACTCAATCTCTGCAATTGCTCCAAATGGGTTCAAGACCCCAGAACTAGGTCTTCAAAACAAAGTTAGTACGTACTTATAAAATATTCATCATGATTAAAATCATATACCATTAGAAATTTTTCCAAGTCTAATTTCCATAACATCTTATTTCATCTTCCAAATCATATTGGAAGGCCTTCAACCAAGTCAATCTCTAAAATTTCCCATTTGGGATCTAAGGACTCAAGAACCTGTCTTGAGAAAAACATGCACAAATTCCTCCAAATCAACTTCTGAGCTCAGCCACCACCTAGAACATATCAATTAAAATTGTTCCAACATGTATAAGCACTAATAATCATATTTCGTATGGATAAATCTTACCCAACACACTTGTTTCAGCTACCTTCTTAAGCAAGCCTAATAGGAATTTCTAGGACAAAAGGTCTTTAATTGAAAACAACTTCACCACATCAAACCAATATCTTCAACACATTATATAAGGTTCCTACATGTGATCCATGATAAAAACAATAACTACATCATGTAAAATGATCAAACATAGCTCAAACCACAAGAATAACATTTTAGCTTTTAAGGACAAAATCGGTAGGCTAACTTTGAGAAAATATATCTTCCATTTTCTTCATCAGAATCTGCCTAAAAATTTTCATGGTTTTGTATCACATCTCCCAAGGATTTTGGAACAATATTTTTTCATCCTCAAACCTCCATCTAAGCCATGAAACTCCAAAACTCACAAAAACTAGGCTTTTTCTCTCTCTTCCTAGAATAGTTGGAACATGAAACCTATGCCAAAATGAGCTCTAATGAATTATTTGAAAGCCTAAATCATCATGTTAACATTTATACATCATTTTGATACCATACCAAACAAATCTTTCAATTCATTTAGTTGTTAGGGTTTTATGAGGGTTTTCAACCAACTTATCTTCTTAACACTCATTCATAAAAAATTGACAATTAAACTTCCTCATTATTTTTCAAATGGTATTAACTCAATGGAAAATCAATCTCCAAAGCCTTAGGATCCCATGCAAAATGTATGAGATTATGTGAGCATCAGAAGTTATCAATTTGATCTAGATTTTTCTTATACAAAGATTAGTTTTACCATTAACATCATAA
The DNA here is from genome assembly GCA_018340775.1 of Taxus wallichiana var. yunnanensis. NCBI lineage: Eukaryota > Viridiplantae > Streptophyta > Pinopsida > Cupressales > Taxaceae > Taxus > Taxus wallichiana. The sequence goes on along the minus strand of CM031234.1, from coordinate 152,534,992 downwards.
CTTAAGCTTCCTTCAAATTTTTGGCCTGAAATTTGTCTTGAAATATCATGCAACATCCTCTATCATACCAAGCTCACCACCTAGCTCAAATATGCTTTAAACTCTATATCCATAATGACTTACTTATGCTTACTTAGTTTATCTTCACCTTCTTGTTTCGTAAGGACCATGAAACAACATCATACCTCTGAGAACTGACCTGAAACTCATCATACACCTCATATGAAAAATCACCATGCTCATACCATGCTTGACCATGAGTACCATGCACCAACGCTCATACCTTCATACCAAAACACGTGTTATAAGTCTAGGAAAATGCTTAGAATGACCTAGCTCAACCCATGAACCTCATGAACTGGTCATGGAGACCACATGAAGACACTTGGACACCTTTGACACACCTCTTGTACCATGTTTGACCTCATAACATCCTTCAATCAACTTATCAGAGCTCAAACTATGACTATGCCCACTAGACCATGCTCCAAAACACCATAGGACTTCACCAAAACATGACACTACCAATCAACCTTCATGTTTGACCATGGTTGACACCTCATGGGGATTGATATGACATCATGATACCATTTTCCATCAATGGATTTGACATCAATGATAACACCTAGACACAATGGCCAACTTGATGGGTTTTCTCCTTTTCTCCACTTTCTGAGAGTTGCATTGTACTTGGGTACCTCATCGACCTTGTTTTTAGGACCCACTTTTTCTTCTTACCCACCTAAGCTACACTTCAGGGGTGTTAGTGTAGGATATTATTTTCCTTGTATTTATTTATTTACTTGGAATATTTCCTACACATGGTGACTCATCTTTCTTAGGTTTCATTTGTGTCATAGGAGTTATTATGATATGTCATAGTGTGCCATAGAGTGCCATAGGAGTTACAATCCCATTTTGGAATGTAACTCCCATAGGAATATTCTCATGGAGGATTTACACAACACTCCTATTTGTACACATCCCTAGAGCTAATGTGAGGTTCTCGGATTTTGCACCATTATTGTGTTTATGAGTTAATATCATATTGAACCACTTGTTAGATCATTATTATAAATTGAGCAACTACATGTGTGCAAACATTCTTTATCGAGATTCTCGTGAAAAATTTTATAAGAGTGTGATTGTTCTTCTACCATATTCACATTAAGGGGAGGAATACTAGGAAAATAATAGATTAGTACTCACATTATTTAATGTGTGGGAGATATAATTGTGAAGATATCTTTATGTGAGTGAAGTAATAATAAAGTGAAAATAATAATAATACAACCTTATATTGAGTTGTATTATTTGGTTGTATCTTGAGTTTAACTTAGCACTAGAATATATGATTTATAGGAGAGAATAATGTGTGAGAGATTTGAGGTTATATGTGTTTCACCGGATTCTTATTAGATTAATGAAACAGATAAGGGTAAAATAGGCCAAGGAGGAATACTTGTAATTTTTCTTGAAGGTCAGTGCACGTGAATCTAATTTCCTAATCCAAATTGATTATGTGAGCTTCCTTTTGGCTAGGAGGAACTACCTGAAATGCAAAGCAAGACCACAAAACATAGTTAATAGCAAAAGGTTAGTGGATTTCCTAGCGTGAGCTAGATCCAAGAAGTGTGATACTTCCTTGATGGTTGTCAATCCACTGATATGTATAATTCAATATAAAATAAATGAACATGTAAATAAAAGAATCTAACACTAGTGTTCTGATTTAGGTATCTCATATTACTATCAATGTTAATTCAATTAGATGCTTTAATAATTAAATTGATGAAGGTCCCAGGTCAGGTTGTAGGCTAGGTAGGTGGTCTAGAGATCACAAGCAGGGTCTGGGTAAGACTTGGTGGAGTTTGGGTTGGTCTTGGATAACTGGGAAGCTTGTTGGTTTGAGGCAGTTTACTAGACACAAGAGACCAATATCACCGGTCAGTGTGTGACTGATGATGGTTTAGGTATGACCAATACCAGTTTAAGATGACTAATATCGGTTCCTATAGGTGTGGCCAAATGTCAGAAACAGGTATCCAAGATCTCTCTATGTCTACACAAAGAGTTGGGAAGGTCTGTGGTGAGGTTGTAGGTGGGGTATTAGGTTTTGGCAAGGTTCTGTGAGGTTTTGAGGTGTTAATGCCAATCTAGTGAAAAATTGACAAGAGACATAGAAACGACGTAGATCTAGTGACCAATGCCGGTGAAGAGGAAACCGATGATGGTTAAGATAACCGGCATCAATAGGGGAAATTTGGTGAAAGTTGATAAAAGGTGATTTTGGCTTCTCTGTGACTACATCGAGAGTAAAGAGGGACTATTTAGGATCACAATAAGGTAAGGAAAACTCAAGAAATTATAAATATTAGGTATGGAAAGCTAGAAGGTTATGGGTCACCAGATAGGTAGGTGGGAAGGAAGATGGGGATGAAGGAATACGGGAAGAGCAATATCTAGTAACTAAAAAGATAAAGGACCTATTTAAGTAAGTACATAAATTATGCAAAATCAAACATACTTACTTGTATATGCAAGCTTGGTGGGTGAAGGATGGTGATGATTGATCTGTGAAGAACTTGGTATTCAGTGTCACGGAAGTGCTTCCTGAAGTGCTACCATGAATGCAGACACATTCGGATCAGTCTAACGTACTTTTTGGGCCTCTAGCTGAATGTATTTTGTCATTTTGATGTTGAGAAAACTCTAGTTTGTGCTTGAATGTAGATAGCTCTCTCTAAAATTCAAAGTGACCAACCTGGGAAAAAGGTTGCAAAACTATATATATGATAACCAATGATAATCAAGGTGACTAGTGTCAACCAGGGTTAACATGTCATTCGTTAGGGAATGAAATCCTAGGTTTACCAAAAATAACAGATCTTGGCTATTTTTGGCATGCTCTACTTATCATTCTAGGTCTTAAGTGATGGTTAGCGCTTAGATAATCGAGAGTGTTGCTGAAGAAGGAATAGGAATTTGATGTTGGTTTTATACTAAGTCCCTATTGGTTAAGATAAGTAGAGATTGAGTCTTAGTTAATTAATAGGGTAAGAGTAAGTCCATGGTGAGGTGTCTAGGTGAGGTTTCTAGGTGATGTGGCTAGGTGAGGTGTAAATTAACCTAATTAAACTAATTAAATTAAAAATATTATGAGGATGGGCATTAATTCAATTGTAAGTAATTAAATTAACATGAATGTGGGGTAAAGGGGTCATGGTTAGGTGAACACGTTATGTTAATTGATTGAAAGGGGACTAAGGGGAGTGTGACCCAAATTTGGTGTCTACATTTGCCCCTTTTATCATGTAACTTGTACTAGTAAGCAATGCTTTGATAAAAACAAGAAGTGGTTGCTCAAGTATATGTGAGAGTGGGGTTTCCCCAAGTAGGGTTGAAGGTGAGGTTTCCCCAAGTGTGGGTACAGGTGATCCCCCTCAAAAAGGAGTTGATGAAGTGTTAGACAGAGTCAGTGAGTGGTTTGATAAATGGGTAAGTGATGAAAGTGAGGGTAGGTGGGTTGTAGGTAATGGTATGGTCACTATGGGTAATGGGTAAGGGTATATTGGGTAATGAGTAATGGCAATCAAACTCACGCACAAATATAGATTGTGATATTGTACCGTGAAAGAGCTTCCAAACTCTACATTGTGACCAAGGTCGATAGGTTTATCCAAACAAGGTTGAAGTGTTTCAGGTATCTAGGGTACATGATACAATCCGGAAACACAACTTAGGTTAGGTGCAAGAAATTTTAGGTATGATTCGGTATACCAAAGGTTTGGTTAGGATAAACAACACAACAATAGGAAAGGTAAGGTCATTACGCTAAAAATACGGGTAACTACATCATAAGTTATAGTGAGTACATAAATTCCAAAGTGTCACAAAAGATTGTTCAGGTCAAGGTATATAGGTCATGGCACAGGTAAGCTGAGGTATAGGTAAATAATATGTCCCTAAACGTAATTAAGGAAATGTATAGGTAATTGAGGCTTGTGGGTAGGGTGTAATAGGTGTTAGTAAGGTCAAAAGGTATTGGGCCAGTAATGTTTTTAGGGAAAATGGGTATTGGGTGGGTCAAAAGGTAAGGGGAGGTGACTGATGCTAGTAAGGGTATAACTAACGTCGGTTGACTAGGGCATGACATGACCAATGTTGGTCATGTAAATTTGGGTTTAAAAAGGAAAAAAATGTTTTTGATTCATTTTGACTTTACCATTTGTAGAAAATGACAGAGGAGCAAGTGAGGAGTGAAAAGCAATAGTAAAAGGCATTGAGCTGAGTTGGCGAGCCACGTAATGGGTGATTGGCATTCGATCAGTGGGTCCTAGAGATCGATTCAATTTTTTCATTTATTTTTAGGAGAGGAGGAGATTTGATCATGGTAGAGGTGAGATAGGGTGCGGGAGGTCCACCAAAGACATGATACACTGAGGTGACACCACATACACACCATTGAGATAAGGTAGGAGGCATTCCCATACTTGTTGTGTGATTAAAGTTTGATTTGAAAAAAATAAAGTGGGTGGAGGTTTTATTTTGAAGTGCGAGTGAAAAGTGGTTGAAATTGATAAGGGGAAGGGAAAATGTAGATTAAATAGGGTAGCAAATGATTATGAGGTAAATTAGGGTGGGTTCCCTAAAATATTGGCTAAGTGCAAAAAGGCACGTAGGTGCACAAGGCCTAGTTGAAGAAAGGTGCACAAACAAAAGGCACGCAGGAAGGGTTTAAGGTGGATAAGGTGTCATCCTGGCAATATGTTGGCCCAGAAGGAATATGCCCTATGTTAGAAGAAGCTTCTAGAAGGACATCATGGCAAGGAGTGGTGAGCTCAGGCTTGGAGGAGCATGCGCTCATGGAGGACCACATTCAAACACTTGGTGATGGATCTGAGGCCATAAAAGAATGAGTTGGTAGTTCAAAAAGGCTATATATACAAGTGCCTGCAGAAGTAAAGATAGAGATATAGAGAGAGGGTGGAGCTCTGCAGAAATACTACAAGGACTCTGTTAACTTGGGTAAATAAGGGTAGGAAAGGATGTATCAAGGTTTGGGGAGTTATAAATTTTCTTTTGAGGGCCTAGTTATATGAATCCAGTTATAATGCATGACTACGGTCTGCCTTTCTGTGACATTTTGTAATGGGCCTAATGAATGTAATGAGGTTACCAATTTATATGAATATGAGCATTAATGGTTTTGATGCATACATCCTTCTTCATAGTTCTTTTTCATTTATGTTTATGAACTAAGTATGAATGCTTGTATGAATTCCTTTCTATTTTGGTGTAAGTTCTATAATCTGTTAAGCACTTTATGTCTGGAATGACTGCAAGGATCTAGAAGCCATTCTGAGCTCTATGGTGCTTGTATGTCTTATTTCCTTTCAAATCTCTTAAACTCAGATCATAGATGATGTTTCCCACTAAACTCACATAAAAGAGAGACTCGGCACCCACATGCGCGTGCCTCGGGTGAGTGCCCAGCCCCGCTTGGGTGATAGGCCGACACATGGGGGATTTCTTTCCTTTGTGATGGGGGTAAAAATGACTACATCTTGGTTCCATTTCTAGGACCTCTTTTTGAAGTTGTAGTGGGAAATGGCATACATCATGATCTGGGTAATGAGTAATGATAGAATGTTTAACTTTGGAAAGTGTTGAATCATGGTTCAAGAGCACGGAGGATGAATTTTCTCAGAGATTCAGCACTGGACCTGAGTTTGATGCACGTAGGTGGGTAGAAGAGAACCTCTACCATGATTTATATGAAACATTTTTCTATTTGCTTCCTAGTAGAACTGTATGAATGGCTCTCAACATATGCATCTAGATCAAGCTGGTATTATAGATCACACGTGTGGACCCAAGAAGAATACCAGAGGCTGTAGGATGCAGATCTGATGTGGACTCGTGTTGTGGATCATTGGTGGAAAGGTGTGTTGGCTAGCTACACTCTTGGAGTATGCTATTTCTACATATTCTTGTCTAGGAAGTTGCTTGAGTTTGAATTTCTATGGGATCCCAGAGGATCATTTTTATGTGTGTTATCCCTCTAGAAATGAAGATCTTGATTGTTACTTTGAGTTTAGAGGCATTTCCAATGGCCGGCTAAACCATTCTGAGCATTGGGTGAGGAAGCTAGGGTGGAGGAAGATGGTAGATATTACGATGGAGAAAGAAAGGGAGGAGAGATGACTCAAGTATAGTGAAGTGCATGAAAGGGAGATTGCTAGACAACATGAGGTTGCAAGTGTGATGGATCTATGGAGGTAGATGTTGTGGGAAGGAGTTGAGGTTCACGTGGAGGATGTGGAACCTGAGTAGTCTGTGCTACCCCATCTTGGCAAGTGCGTAAGAGAGACCCCTTCAGATTTTGATGAGAGTTCATCATGTGGAGAGAGAAGAGTTGTTGGCACACATATCTAAACCCACCTAGTGACCAAACCTTGGTGCTTGGTTTTCTAGATCAAGGAAGGAGTATTGTTGACCCGTTGGTATCAGTGGAAGTGATAGATCTACACCCAAGAGATATAATTTTTTAGTTCCCACTTCTATGGCTACACATATTCCAGTATTTGAGGAGTCTTTGGATAAGGAGAAAGTACACAAGCCTTTGGTCTCACATCTGGGAGTGGCACGGGGTACATTAGTGGTAGTGGGGCATTATCATAGACCATCGACATGTAGTTCAGTGGAACCTTGGGGACACTTGGCATGACCACTACAGGACCTGGTGGTTCTGGTGGATCTGGTGGGTCAAGAGGAATAGGACCAGTGGACCTGGTGGATCTGGGTTAGAGGAATGGACTCTACGGTGGCTCGGAGGCACAAGACTTGGTGGATCTAGTGGATCTGGGCGGAGAGGAAACACCGGAGGGAACCAAGGCTCTAGCTCAGAGGACAAGGGCCCCAGCCACCCCCTCAAGTCTTCTTTGAGATGTCTTTACATTTTCCAGATTACAGAGGTATTGAAGATGTTGTAGAACATGTTCACAAGTGTGAGCTGTTATGGCATGCAAAAGGGATCACAACCTCGAGAGTGGAAGGCTAGTCAGTTTGTAATGACATTATAGGGGTGCGCATATAGTCTATATAGGAAATATGACCCTCATCAAATGGTGGTGGATTATACTACTTTAAAGAATGCCTTCTTGGTAGAATTCCACATCCTTGAGTTTGAATAGAAGAGCATCAGTGCCCTGAAGGAGATTCAACAGGGAATGGAGAGAGTGTGTGGGAGTATGATGCACTTTAAAACTCTCTTGTCTAAGTTATCATATGATATTCACCCTTCACAACATGCTCAATGGTTTTTGGAGGGTTGATCACACCTTTTAGAAGGGCCTTATCTCATAAAACTTTCATAGACCCCGCAGAGGTGTTAGAAGCTTACTCTGCTGTGCCGAGGTTGTTGGAAGTGTTGATACTTGGTATTAGCCCATTTTTGGAGGCTCAGATTGTTGCTATGGCTAAGCAGCTAGAAAATTTGTCTGCAACTCAGCCCATGAGACTCACGTGTGGTTTATGGTGTATATATTGTGAAGTAGAGGGGCATGTCAAGGATAGTTTCCCCCAGGAGGATAGTATGTGCATGCCCGTGATAGTAGACTATGAGATTTTTCATGGGGACCATGATGCAAGTAGATGCCCCTTGTTACAATGCACAATTCGGAAGAATGTGTCTTGCTACTATAAGATCTGCACCTCTACAACCCATGATACTAAGGATTGTAGGCTTATTGACCAGATCCATGAGGCCATTGATCATGGGGTGCACCAGACCAACATTTCCAGTAGTTCTAAAGGTGATGATCACCATTATGAGGAGCACGTAGATGGAGGCACGCATGGAAGGGGATTTCATGGAGGATTTTGTGTCATGGTAACCATGGAGGAAGAAGTGAGTTCCCACGTGGAACTTATTTTAATTGTGGGTCTACAGAGCATTACAAATGAGAGTGCCCAGACCTATTATAGTGCTCATGGTGTGGGAAGAAACACAAGTATGAGGAGTGCCCTGAGTTGTTTGAGCACATGAATCAACAAAAATGGAAAGACAAGGGCACTGCTAATGGTAAGCATTAAGAATATGGACACACAATGGATGCCATGGGTAACACGTGATGTAGGCTTAGAACCTGTTTTAGTAACAACAAGAGTAGAGGCCATGCCACGCACGAAAGGAAATACCAAGGTAGAGGACTCTAGTTTCAAGAGAAGAAGTGGTGCATGGAAAGTACCCAGATCCTGCTCATCAGAAGGAGGTATATCAAGATACCATGGATGTCATTTAGAGTTTACAAGGAGAAATCCAGTGTCTAAAGGAGTAGTCTAGGAGGGAGGAGAAAAGGAGGAAGGTCGAGGCACCAAGAGATGACTTGGATGAGGTCAGGGAAGTATGTAAAATGCTAAGGCAAGAGAATGTTATTCCCTTGCTAGGAGCATGGTTGAGGGAGAAGGTACCACACGCCAGAGAAGAGCACAAGAGGTAGGTCTTGCATGCAAACCTTCCCCCTCACAACCTTGACTATGATAGGGAGATCACGTTAAATGTAGTGGTGGATGGATGGATGCCTTTGAGTAATATCCTCATTGACACATGCGCGAGAGGTCAATGTTCTCACATTGGATGCATGGCATCAAATGGGAAGGCCTGCATTACAACCATCTTCAATGTGTTGTATATGGAAAAAAAAAAAGGCAATGCCCATTGGTGTCTTAAAGATGCAAGCTATCACCATTCAGGGAGCTAAGTTTACTGGGGAACTTGAAGTCTTGGCACTCACCGAGGTAGACAATTTCCCAACACTACTTGGGTGCCCATGGTGTTACAAGAACAATGCGGATCTTTGGTTCAACAAAGGGTACATCAGCTTTGAAAATGAGGAGGAATGAGTCATCATACCCCTGGCTGATGGGAAGTCAACACCCTATACTTGAACCTTTGGGAGAAGAGGTCCTGGATAGAATATATGTGCACTCAATCAGGGATCTAGAGATAATCCATCCTACCGATGGAGTTATCTAGTTTGAAGATGCTCAGTCGGTAAGTGACACCACTAGTCTAGCATGTGATAATTGGGTGCATGGGACCTACGAATTGATCGATGATGATTTAAGAGGATCGGTGACAAAGGTGACAAAGGCACACACAGTCAGGCACCTAGGAGGAAAAGAGCTACCTAAGTACTCAGGAGGAGCCTCCCCTGAGGTCTTTTTGTAGAAAATGGAAGCTCAGTGGAAGGAGGAAAATGAAAGAAGGGGGATGTTAAGTTACGTCCTACTAGGAACTGTTGCGTGGTGGGAAACACATCGGGATAATCTCTTGGAATGGCATGAAGTGAGAATTTCCTTCTCTGTTCATTTCTCTAGAAGCAATGCCCACCACCATCAAGGACTACCATGGTAAGGAGCCCACCTCTTTCCACATCCAATCCTATGAGAGAACTTGGAGGGAAGGCGCATGGAAGCTTTTCCACCATCCCTCTGGGTGCAAAAACTATATTCTACACTACGTAGGGTTACATGTGTGCATGGTACATACATTATGAGACATGCCACCAGAAAGGAATTGGCAAGAATTAGTGGCTGACCTAGTTCAAACATTTGAGTATCAAGTACCAAGCCATCAGTTGATAAGGCATTACAGGTTGTCAAGTGCCTTACCATGGGGGATAGTGCCATGGTAGAAGATAGGCTACTTGGACTTGCTTGGTGAACTAGGTTTGGGGGCACTTTGAAGAAGAGGAAATAGAGGAGGATTAGTTTGAGTACATGTGTGTGAAAAAGGAGAAAGGAAAGCTTGTATATGTGATTGATGGGGAGGAAGCAAGAAAGCTTGGATGTTAACCATTCTATAGGGACATGCGAGGTAGTGGACAATGTTGATACTCATGCACACCTACCATGAACCTTTAAAAACTAAAAAGGTTAACATCAGCTCAGGAGAAGAACCTAAGGAAGCTATCATTGGAGATTACTAGTCGGAGAAGGAAGTCTCTAAGATCATTGATCTTTTGCATGAAATTTGAGGATTTATTTCCACACGTGGTACCATGAGCTCAAAGGCATCCACCATTCCTTGGGGAATGAGGATAAAGTTGAAGGATGGTGCACACCGTCAGGAAGAGACCCTACTAGATGAATCCCAATTTATGCGTGAAGGTAAAGGAAGAGATAGACAAAATGATAGCATCTTGGGATCATTGAAGTTGTTGAAGAATCGGAATGGATAAGTCCAATGGTAATCAACATCAAGAAGGATGGGTGGATTAGGATCTGCATGGATTATAGGGAGCTGAATGCAGTTTGTGTCATCGATCCTTTTCCAACCCCTTCACTTGAAGAAATTTTGGAGGGAGTCACTGGGCATGAAATCTATTCCTTTACGGATGGATTTTGGGGTACCACCAAGTCCGGATTGCAAAGGAAGACCAGGAGAAGACAACTTTCACCACTGAATGGGGAAGTTTTGCATACATGGTCATGCCCTTTGGGTTGAAGAATGTGCCTACTGTTTTCTCACACATAGTGGTACAGGCATTCCAGGACTTCATCCACAAATTTCTTCAGGTCTATCTAGATGATTGGATGGTGTATGGGCTAGTAAAAGACCATTGTGATAATTTGAGGCTGATGTTTGAGAGGTGTTGGTAGTTGAGGATATCCCTCAACATTAAGAAGTGTGTCTTTTCTACCCCCTTTGGAATGTTATTGGGGCATATCATATGTAAGGAGGGCTTGCTAGTAGATCCTGCCAAGGTTGCAGTGATTGTGGGATTGGGGGAGCCTACTAGCCAAAGCACAGTGCATGGGTTTCTTGGACACATGGGCTACTATCGGAAAGTTCATCAAGGGGTATGCCAAGATCACCATGCACCTTTAGAATAATTTCTCAGACATAAAAGTTCCTTCCATTGGGGAAAGGTGTAGTAGAAGGTGTTTGACACATTGAAGGATAGGCTTGTCACCATGCCTATATTATGTTTTCCCTCTTGGGATAAGCCCTTCCATGTTCATGTAGATGCCTCTAGAAATGGCCATTGGGGTAGTGCTTGCACAACCTAGTGAGGGAATTTTTGATCATCCCCTATGCTTTGCAAGTAGGAAGTTGACACCAGTAGAGAAAAATTATACTACGACCAGAGCACAAAGCATTGTCAATGATCTACGCACTTCACAAGTTTAGATAATATCTCATTGGAAACTCCCTTTGTATTTTACACCGACCACATGGCGTTAAAGTACTTGGTGAACAAGCCCATTCTACAAGGGCATATGTCGGTGGGTGTTGTTATTTCAAGAGTTTGAGTTCATGGTAGTTGTGAAGCCTGGAAAGAGTAATTGTGGACCTGATCATTTGTCAAGGATTGATTCAGGGAGGATGCATAGAGCATTGAAGAGACAATGCCAGATGTGTAACTATTTAGGTTGTGGCACGCCCTCATATTTGGAGGAAATTGTAGTATTTCTAAAGGAAGGTGTGGCACTGGAAGGGATGAAGACATTAGAGAAAAAGAAACTAGCCATATGCGTGTCGCCCCTACATGTTGATCAGTGGGGACTTATACAAATTAGGGCATGATGAAGTTTTGTGCAGGTGTGTACTAGAGCATGAGCACCTCACCATCATAGAGGAAGCACATGGAGGAAGTGCAGGTGGACATTATGCAGGTGATGCCACCACACGTAAAATATTAATGGCAGGATTGTGGTGGGAAACTCTTGTATAAGGATTGCAAGGACTATTGTAAAGTGTGTGACCACTTTCGTCGCATGTTGGCAAGCTAGGAAGGAGAGATGAAATGCCTTTGCCCTATCCCTAGCACTGAAACCTTTTGAGAAATGGGAAATAGACTTTGTAGGCCCTATTGCACCAGCAGCACATAGGACTAGATCATGCTACATAATCACTTGCATGGACTATTTGACAAGGTGGGTAGAGGCAACCCCAACTAAAGACTACACAACAGCTACTACAACAAGAAGGTTTTTGTGGGAAAACATTATCACAAGGTATGGATGCCCTTTAAGTTTAACCAATGATAGGGGTACACATTTCTTGAATGAGACCATGAGGATCCTATTAGTAGAGTTCATGGTGGCTCATCACAAGACTACACCTTATCACCCACAAGCAAATGGAACCATGAAAGCATTTAACAAAATACTTGAGTCATACCCTAACAAAAATTTGTGATGTCGGAAGACAAGATTGGGATGACAAGGTATCAGCCATATTATGGGCTTATAGGACAACTTATAAAAGGTTGAACAAAGCCACACCATTTCAATTGGTGTTTGGTGTGGAAGTTGTTTTGTCGAGTTGAGTTCATGATACCTTCTCTATGAATAGCATGCGTGAGGAGGGTGGCTGATGAGAAAGTGCTGGAAGAGAATTGATGAATTGATGAAGTTGGATGAAAGATGATCACTCACTAGGTGGAGCCAAACAATAGAAAAAGCAAAGCAAAAAAGCATGGCATGATCACCACATTAGGAACAAGAAGTTTGAGGTTGGGAAGATGGTCTTACTTGTATGATTCTAAGTTTTACGCCATCCTGGGAAGTTGAAAGTCCATTGGTTGGGTCCCTACACAATCTCGTACATCCTTGATTCGGGTGTGTGCTAGTTACAAGTGCTTTGGATGGAATGAAATTTCTTGGACACTTCAATGGGAGTAGGTTGAAGCCCTACTATAAATAAGGCTTCTTGGTGTTTGTAAATAAGGTAGTTTTTCCAGATAATTTAGAATTTCCTTTATGCATTTTCCTTTCTTGTGTTTCCCTTTCACGTTGTTGTTTTGTTTTGTGCCTTGGGCACCGGTAACCTTGTTACTTTTTGAGGGTTTTGAATGCACGAGAGGGTCATGCATCATTTAAGTGTGGGGTGGAGTGATGTGAAGGAAAGCATGGGTAAAGTGCCAAGGAGGATTCTGTTGGAAATCCCAGGTTGAATGGCCTATGTTGAAAGAGATTCATGAAAGAAAAGGTGGAAAAGGATGGTTGGTGTCAAGATAAGGCTACTTTCAGATCCCACGTACAGAGAAGGAAGAAGTGCATAAACAACATGAGGTAGGTGAGAGAAAAAATCATGACAGAAGAAGTGCCTTCGGTGTGGTGACACGTGTGTAAGAGTCTCCTGTCAAGATGGATTGGTTGTGCACCAGAAGGTTGGAGATTATCCATGCAAGGTTGGGTGCGTGAGTTAGGGCACAAAAGTCAGGATTTGTTTGAAAAATCCACTTTAAATGTTAAAATTATGGTGGTAGGTGAAGTAGCATTTAATGCTTAAAAATGGAAAAACTATAAATAGAGGTTTGAGCATTTCATTATTCACTTTGCGTATAAGGAGAAAGAAGCGCTTTTGCATCTTTGCAAACTAGGGCTTCCAGAACTGATCCATGTGAAGAAAAATTTGAAGAGTTTGAGCATGAGTAACTAGTTTGGATTTGCAAACCAGAAGAAGGGATTTCATGGGCATAAGAGAAATTGTGAGAAGGCATCATCTTGTGAAGGAACTATCCCAGTTAGGGTTTGAAGAACTAGGGCACGGTTTAAGGGGTTTTCTTCACAAGTTTGAGATCTAAGGTTGGAGGGAGTGGAAGAACAGAGTAACAAGAAGTGATTGAAGTGATAAGAGGACCTAGACAATGGCACCCAAGAAACTAGTTGGCACACCTAAGAAGGGAAAGGGCAAGGGCAAGGGAAAGCAACAAGAAACTGTCATGCATACAAATGAAGAGTGGTACGTAGAAATGTAGTACCCAGATGGAGTGTTGTTGGGAAAGGAGTGGGAGTCCCATTTAAGAAATATGTCAGTAAATGATTACAATCATCACTCAAGCACAATCAAGAAGGAAATGGTCTTTGGAGTTAGTGTGCCCAACAAAAAAAAAGGACACCAGAGGGTTTTCCCATCTATAACGATGATGTAAAAGTCAAGTTGGAGAAGTCAAGATTATTGCAACTCTTTGAGTTTCCCTACTTTGGAAGCCTGAGTGCCTTTATCAATGGTTGATGTCACATGTGCATGAAGATTACTTTCACTTTATAGGGTGTAAGATGTGCATTACCCCTCAACTTGTTTCACATTTCACAGCCTCATCTATGAAGGAGATAGTTTGGAGGATGACCTAAGTGACAAGGAGGCAATTAAGGAAACTATCGCTGCTTATGCATATAAAAAGGGGTCGAGGTACTTTGATATCATGACATCAAGGACCTGGTGATGAAGATGGCCACACACCTTGTGACAAAGATAAATGGCCAGGAGAGATGGACCCAGGTTAATAAGGCCTGGTTGAATGTTTGCAGAAAATTTTGGAGGGCACCATCTACAACTTGTCTGCATTCATCATGGATGAGATTATCAATAAAGTGAAGGAAGGTGATAAAATCCTTTTTGGTAATGTCCTATTAACCATTGTGTTTTCAGAGATTGGAGTGTTGGATGTAGTGGAAAAATTCATGTGGGAGTACCTTGTTGAAGACCCTTCACCCACGAAGAGATTTGAAAAGTACACCTATGATAGTATGATGGCCATGCACAAGGTGTGCTTGGAGAAGTGGTATACACACCTGAGGAATGCATTTTGGGGTGGAATGGAGGATCCTTGAACAACTTCTAGTGACCACCAAGGAGAAAGTGAGTTTTTGTGTACCAACATTTCTACCTTGGTAGATTTAAACTGATAGATGAGACATGGAGCCCATGGTGCAAGCTCCCTTTTTCCTTCACAACTCAACACTTCCAAGCGGGAGTGAACAGTTCAAAGAATCCAAGAAGTTGAAGTTAGACCTTGGTAATCTGGACCAGGACCATAGAGAAATGCACAAAGGGTTGGTCTACCCCAACAAGCACGTGTATACGTGGAGAGTACGTGTCGCATGAGGTCTAAATGGTGAGACCCATGACTTTTCCCATTGCAGGAGGATCCATGGCATGAGTATACCTCCACATAAGACCCAAATTTGAGAAGGGTGCATATCTAGAGAATGAGATGTCCATACCTGAGGACCCAACTAGGTAGGAAAATACCCATGCCCAGATGGGAGGAAAAAAAATAACCAGAGAGAAGAAAGTACCAAGTGTAGTGGATACATAGGTAATAGGTTCCCTTGGGACAAGTGCCAAAACAAGTATGTATTCACACAAGAAGAAGTCCATAATCAAAGAGAAGACTCGAGCTAGAGAATCCATTAGACAAGGAGTCATCGAAGAAGAAGAAGAGATAAAGTCACCTACACCGAATCCCTAGTTAGGAAGAAGCAGAGGATAGAAGAGGAGACCACCTCGGAAGAAACTAAGAGTTTGGAGAGATACATAGGTGAAAAGGATGATGATGAAGAAGATGACAATGAAGAAGATGATCCTGAAGAGATCAAGAGCCACTTGTCTTCAATGTGCATGATTCAAAAGAAGAAGGTGGAGAAGAAGAAGAATAGGGGTTCCTTTTCATGCGGCGCAAGGGTAGTCAGGAGGGGGAAGGCACCCAGGACATGGGAAGAAGTGAGGAGGTTGGCGCGTAGAAGTAGAAGGCTCCAAGCCTTACGTAGGAATAGATAAACAAGGTGGTAGAAAGAGAAGCAACAAAGATCATTGAGACCTTGGTGGAAGAGGGGTTGGAGCACAACACTGTTGAGCTGGTGTTGAATAAGGATAAGGAAGAGAGCATGGAAAAGGACCACGGCAGCACTTGGAGGCCCCACTTTAACTATAGTTATTCCTAAGGGCACGTGCATGGGAGGAAAGCACATGGAGGAGGAGAGGCTAGGGATGGGTTATATTGATGACCCCAACAAAGTGTTGCGTGCATGGTTCCAAAGCACAATTCTAGTAGAGGAGCTCATGTGGCAATGTCATCTTTTGATAAGGAGGCTACATACCCACGGACAAGGAAGATGCTCTCATGGGCATTTGAGTCCCATCTTGATGAGCTAGAATTCAAAGTAAGCCATGGGGCAAATAATAACATTTCTAGAATCAAAAGGAGACAACCCATTGGTGAATGCTCAACAGCTCTCAGATGAACAACTATGCAACACACTCAACAAGGTCTCTATTGAGGTCGAAGCTAGACTCTTTGGGTGGAATGATAGAATCAAAGATCTGGAGGATGAACTGAAGAAGAAAGAGGAAGAGCTAGCTACGAGGACAAAGGAGCTAAGTCAAGAAAGAAGTTGATCAACACCCAGTGGTAGTGTGAGTTAAGGGATGAGAAGGCTAGAGTATGTGAAGTTTACAAAAATGTGGAGTCCATTACAGATGCCATAGTGTTGAAGCATCCAGACCTAGCACCTCCATGCGGAAGTATGCATCTGCCCTGGAATGCCTGGAGGACTTAACAAGAACCCTCACCATGGAGAGGCAACCGCTAGCTTTGGAATCTACAAAAGAAGTGGCTGCATGCTTAGAAAAGGAGGATAAATTGAAAGTCATGGTGCTCTCATAGTTGAATACAACAAGGTCCTTGCTAATGTAAAGATTACCTCCCGAAATGTTGAGGCCGCGTATGACAACTACGTGAGATAGAGACAAAGTGGTGAGCATGCTGGTCACAAATGATGAAGTGGAACTTAAAGAGTTCTAGGAGAAGAACAAGGGGAATAGAGCGGAGTGAGAAAATATCCTAGCTAAGGTTGAAAAGAAATCCGAGGCCATTGAAACCTTAAGGGGTTCAATCAAAAACTGGTTGAAGGAACTATACCCATAGATTACACGAAGGATGGATGTACTGGAGGATATAGGCAAGGAGTTAGAAAATATTGTTGACACCATGAGCACACAAGGGGATGGGCTAGGTTTTGATCGGTGAGTCACCTTAGTAGGTGATCTTTTCCAGAGAGCACAGAATGAAGTCAATGCCTGGAACAAGTTGGAGGCCGACTTGCAAAAATATTTCCTAGCTTATTGCAGTAATGCCATCATTGTCCCATTCTTTCTTCTTTCCCAAATTCTTCATCCCCTTATTCTTTTTCCAAGGCGTAAGTCTACTATGATTCCTTATCCATTTAAGAAGTGTTCCCATGGATGGAGAACAAGCGTAGTGTGGGGTGATGTTGGGCCCCTAAAATATTGGCTAAGTGCAAAAAGGCGCGTAGGCACGCAAGGCCTAGTTGAAGAAAGGCGTGCAAGGAGAAGGTGCGTAGGGAAGGGTTTAAGGAAACTTTAAGGAACGCATGGCATGGACAAGCCAAGGTTTCAAGACTTAGCCATATTGGGAATTTTGGGTAGGATACGAGAAAAGCGTGACCCAACTACGCATGCGGAGTGGATAAGGTGCCATCCTGGCAACAGTTGGCCCAGGAAGGAATATGCCCTACATTTAGAAGCTTCTAGAAGGACATCATGGCAAGGAGTGGTGAGCTCAGGCCTGGAGGAGCATGCGCTCATGGAGGACCACATTCAAACACTTGGTGATGGATCTGAGGCCACAGAAGAATGAGTTGGCAGTTCAAAAAGGCTATATATATAAGTGCTGCAAAAGTAATATATATATATAGAGAGAGAGGGCGGAGCTCTGCAGAAATACTGCAAGGACTCTATTAGCTTGGGTAAATAAGGGTAGGAAAGGATGTATCAAGGTTTGGGAGTTATAAATTTTCTTTTGAGGGCCTAGTTATATGAATCCAGTTATAATGCATGACTACGGTCTGCCTTTCTGTGACATTTTGTAATGGGCCTAATGAATGTAATGAGGTTACCAGTTTATATGAATATGAGCATTAATGGTTTTGATGCATACATCCTTCTTCATAGTTATTTTTCATTTATGTTTATGAACTAAGTATGAATATTTCTATGAATTCCTTTTTGTTTTGGTGTAAGTTCTATAATCTGTTAAGCACTTTATGTCTAGAATGACTACAAGGATCTAGAAGTTGTTCTAAGCTCTATAGTGCTTGTATGTCTTATTTCCTTTCAATCTAACACTATAGGTGAATTGTGTGAGATCACGGTATGATGATCAAGCTCATCGGCACAGATGGGATTTCGTGACTAATACATTCCACTTACTTGACAAAGTAGATGACCGTCACCCTAGAGGATGTGTACCCGATCCTATGGCTTCCTATTGTTGGGAGCTAGTTTATTATATTACTTATGATGCCTTGGTGGAGGTGATAATGGTTGTTTTTTGTGAGGTGATGGGTGAGCTGAGATATCACAACGTAATTCTCACTTATGGAGACATGTATATAGTCTACCCATAGGAGACAAGGTTATCCGTACTGATAATGGTGGCCCTAGGTTATTTTTCCCTTCCCAATTCTAAGGGTGGGAGATTCCCATGAGCACTGATGGGAGTACTCCAAGATATGATTGAGGAGCGGATACGCTTCACTTAGGCACCGACTTTCCTAGTTCAACTATATAGGGAGCTATGGGCTTATGGGAGATTGTGGTGATTCGGTATGTGTTGAAATTTTTACTACACTATTGGGTATACGATCATATTGTATGTATGCTCCTAGTTGGTTTTCCTTGACATGACCGGTTTGGATGTGGCTTGCTCTAAGTTGGATACTGAGATGATAGGTACCAAATGGTGGGCAGCCAAGGGTGGCTAGGGCCACATATGATGTTATATACTATAGGTAGTTGTTGGAGGTGCTTTCAGGAGTTGACATTATTTAGAGGCCTTATGTTGACTTTCCATCTTATAGAGGCATGGTGGAGGAGTTAGAGGAGCTCCAGCTATTGAGGTGTTTACAGGGGTCTTTTTCGGCGAGCATGAGATGATACCTGTAGATAGAGTTAGATGATAGGTTAGATCCACATGATGTACCCCCACCTTTTCCATTGTACCATCATGATGATGTTTAGAAACCCATGTCTCCATCACATCTGATTGTCTTTGAAAGGGAAAGAGAAATAGGCGGGATAGAAAAATTGATGATGCTCGAGTTATTGATAGATATAGGAAATGGTGAGTGGCACAACGATGGGTAGCACCACCGAGGCCAGGGGCCTAGATCTTGCTACGGTCATGGTTCGTAGAGATGTATTATAGGAGCAGTGGCCACCCCAGTAGCACGACGATCATAGGTTTGCGGGGTCAATTGATAGGGGCATATGTATAGGTGGTCACCTTACAAGCTTAGGTGATGGCTTTATATGCCTAGTCAAGCATGAGGGAAAGCACCCACACAGGGGCGGTGATGGTGATGGAGTACGTGTGACTACCTTACGGCATAAGTGATAGGTTTGTAGGGCCAATTGGCTACTTCACATGCACAATTAGGGGCCTTACAGGCCCATCTTGTAGCATAGGTACCTCCACATTACTACAAGCAAGCAATAATGTGCATCCCATATACAAGGACCGAAGCTAGTATTAGCAGGACAGGCTCACATTTTATATTGATACCTATGACATCACCTTAGATGGTGACGATGATGAGGTTCATGGATGCCCTGAACGAGGCTCATTATTATCGGATCTCCTGTTGATTGCTAGTATAGATTTCCCTTCATATGCTAAGTACATAGCTCAAAGAAGAAGTGAGTGAGAGGACTAGATCCCACACTCATATCTCACAGAGCACAAGGGCCCAGCGAGCCAAAAGATAGGGTCAGGGTGAGGCAACTAGTTCAAGGAGGTCATGCCTAGGTGAGGACCATGGGGAGATTAGACCAAGACCCATAGAGGGTGGAGAGATGTTGGCAGGGTGGCAGATAGGTTGGGAGGAGGAGACAGGTGAGACTAGCCGGAGGATATGAGGTGGGGTGATGTGTAGTCACTTGAGATGATCAATAAGTTGATTTTTGATATATATATTTGGTCTCCAGCGTGCTAAAGATAGTGAGGTTGTATATGAGAGTTTTGTGATTTTGAGTTTTATACCAGCCTACGTGCCGAAGATAGTGAGGTTGTATCTGAGTGACTTGAGATACTTGTATTTATTTGTATCTATGTATATGTGTATTGATACACAGACTCTCCCATTTATATAGATGATGATATTTATTGTATGGATGATGTACTTATGTTTTAATTTCCATTGTTATTATGTATTGATGGAAACTAGGTGAATTAGGCATGATTGAGTCGAGGTCATGTAGGCATGATGGAGTTAAGGTGAGTTAGGCATGGTGGAGTCTAGGTGAGTTAGGCATGGTGGAGTCTAGGTGAGTTAGGCATGGTGGAGTCTAGGTGAGTTAGGCATGGTGGATTCTAGGTGAGTTAGGCATGGTGGAGTCTAGGTGAGTTAGGTATGGTTTGGTCATGTTTTTGGGTTTGATTTAATTTCCAAGTTATTGGTAGTATGGAAAATAAATGATGATGTATATGTATGTTATGGTGTAAATTTCCAAATATTTGATGTCATGGAAATATGAAATGATTGATTGGATGTTTTGATGATGTGATAAAATGGTAGGTATGTATGTTTGTTGAGTATTTAATTTCCTAGTTTTGTGTAAAATGGAAAACTAAGGTAACCTGTGAATAGGAAAAGAGGGGAAATGGGTTAGGGTAAAGAGTGTCCAAGCTAACCTCCAAGGGCCCCATGCCCTCGTAGAGCTGCCCACATAGCCCCGGTGAAAAGGGGCCTCGTGTCGATGTAGTTCTCTCGTACACTAGGGGAAAATATGATAAAAGAGAGGGATGGGCTGGTATAATTTATGCATGTTTGAGTCTAGGTCATTTAGGCATGGTTGAGTTTAGGTGATTTTAGGCATGGTTGAGTTTAGGTGATTTTAGGCATGGTTGAGTTTAGGTCATTTAGGCATTGGTGAAAGGGGAATCCTTAAAATGTAGGTGTCGATGGTCTAGTCCTGTATAGGAGAATCAACAAGTAATGAAGAATGTGTATGGTAAAAGGTGGAAAAAATCCTAATTGATAAGAATCCTAATGAGTCTATCATACCAAAAATTGGCTTATGAACGTAAGACCCTAAAGGTGTTGCATAATTGATTGTTCTAAGGGTGAATAAAGTCACATGATCACAAAATTTTGCATTTATGGTAAAACCCTTGAGTGGGCAAGAAATTAGGGTGAAAAGGTGATGAGGTGAAAACAAATTGGTTTTTAGTGTAACCTAGTGTGAGACAGCATGACTATTTGGTAAGAGATTCAAGATCAAAATAGGCAAGTCCATGACGAAAAAGTTATATTTTTCTTTTTTTTTTTTTTATTTTTATAGACTGATCGATGCGGGAATTCTATATGGGATGAGTAAATTATCTCCTTGAGGTATTTATGAAGTTGATCAATGTGGGAAGCTTCAAAATATTTTATTTTATTTGTTTGCAAGAATAGTCTTCTTTTGATGATAGACTATGTACAATATGGCTAGCTTTGTATAGTTGTCCTTCGAGGGAGCAGTCTATTTATAGCAGTAAGATAGAAAGATTATATGTCCTTTTTGAGGGATTCATCTTTTTGCTGGAAGTTTTACTCAAGGAGTTGAATCCCATTTTACTTTTGAATTTTTTTGCTTTTGGATATTTAGGTCATGGACAAGACTATAGAGAATGATAGGCTCTTAAGTTGAAGACAAAACCATAACACGAGAGAGTTAACTATGAAATATATGGTTTAAGTGATGAACAACCATGTGATTCCTTCTTGAAAAATAAAAAAATTATCCATGAGAATCATGTTATGAGTAGATTTGTGGTACTCATATTAAAGATAAGGTTGTAAAGTGAAGGGTAATCACATGATTCTAGTCGTTGATCCTTAAAATAAGTAAAATGGAAGGTGAATGGTGTTCAAGGGATGAGTGTTTTAGGTAGACATAATGTGATATAGGAATTTATTCAAAAATATAATGGTTGAAGATGCAAGGCATTGAGGGGCTCAGTTCGGCTTACCTTCGAGTGAAGAAAAATGATAAGCACCCGACCGATAGGTATGAGTAACGATATAGGTTCTAAGACAATTAGGAGAAATTTTTTCCCATTTACTTTTCTCATCTTTTGTTACATGTTGATTTTCCTTCAAGATGAGGTCACCAACCTGGAAGGTTCATTCATGGAAATGTTTATCATAGGCACATTTGATATGTTTTTGGTAGATTTGGAGGTGATCAAGAGCATTGAGACGACATTCGTCTAATAACTCGAGTTGTGCCAAACGGTCTTGGAAAAGTCATCATCGTTGAGTATCTCTTTGAGTGAGATATGAAGAGACGAAACTAGACTTCAAGAGGTAGAACAACCTCTCGTATTGTATACCGAGAAAATTTTTTGGCAATAGTTGAGGTATGAATACTAGTACGATAAGCCCATGAGGCAAAAGAAATGTGCGTATGCCAATCCTTTCCAGTATCTTCAACTATTTTCATAAGAAATTTTTTTAAGGTTTTGTTGTTTGATTCTTGGCCTTTGTTTGAGGGTAGTAAGGTGAACAAAAACTAAGTTAAATGTTGAAGGCATCACAGAGTTTCCATTATGTTTTTTTAGCTATTTTCCATTATCAGTGATGAGACGGTGAGGAACACCAAAGCGACAAATGATGTGATGGTTGATGAATTCACATATTTTCTTGGATTTTGTATAAATAAGAGGTATGGATTCTACCCATTTAGTGTAGTATTTAGCGGTAATAATCCATTGATGATGTTGGGAAGAATGAGGATTGATCTCTCTGACAAGATCTAAACCCCATTGAGAGAAAGGCCAAAGGTCTCATGTGACTTATAAGGTGTGACTAGGTGTGTGATGAAGATTAGTATGTTGTTGGCACTTCACACAACATTTGACATAATTATAACAATCACAGTTTAAGGTTGGATAATAATAGCCCAAGCGAGAATGTGTTTAGCGACAGCTAAAACCATTGAAGTGACCTCCACAAATTCCGTTGTGAACTTCCTTGATGGTGTAGGGAACTTCATAACTTGTAAGGCATTGTAAGAGGATACCATCAAAGCCACATTTATAAATAAGACAACCCATGATGACATAATGAGAGACACTTTTGAGAAATGCTCGTTGTCCATTGCGAGAAAGATCGGGAGGTAGAATTTTGAGAAATGCTCGTTGTCCATTGCGAGTAAGATCATAAGGTAGAATTAAAAGGGAAAGGTAGTCTACAAATTTCTTATACCAAAGGTCACATGTATCAAGTTAAATGGTTCTGATAAGGTTGAAGTCTCAAAATAGATAGGAATTTGATGGAAGCCTTTGTCTATGACAAATATTTTTGAGTCGAGGATGAAGTAGGGATTTGAGAAGAAAGACAAGCCATGGTATCTAAAAATTTATTAGTGGAACATGGGGTGGTTTGAAGCTCATAATGGTTAAAGGTAGTCAAAATTATGTCAACATGACACTTATACTTTTAAGTATATTGTTACGACAATCGGTATATACCATTAACTTATTTTACAACTAGTTGGTAATTTTCAAAGATATTAATTGATTTAACGTCTAAGGAGATGGTGGTTTGAAGGCCAAATACGAGTGCTTCATATTTGGAAATATTATTAGTACAATCAAAATCTAGTTTGAAAGATAATGGCATATGCTCACCATCAAGAGTAATGAGGATAACTCCGGCACCACCCCCACACTGACATTTGGAACCATCAAATAATAAGGTCATCTAGTAAATGGTATCCTCCAAAGAAAGGGTAATGATGGATTCATCCAGAAATCAAAGTTATAAGATTGGTTTCCGGAGAGAGGTACGTATATGAGTTAGTCAGCGATGGTTTTTCCTTTGATATATTTTTGATGAGTGAATTCAAGGTCTAGGTTTACAAGAAGCATGAGCCAACGTGTAACATGTTGATGTTGGTAGGGCTTGGCGTGCATGTGATGTAAGGGGTCGAGTATTCATGAAAATGAAGGATTTTTGGTTGAGTAGGTAATGTTGAAGTTAGTGGCGACAAAAACTAAGGCTAAGTAGAGTTTTTCGGTGTGAGTGTATCTTTTTCGTAGTCTGAAAGTGTATGGATTATATAATAAACCACTTGTTCCCTATGTTACTCGTCACAATGAGCGAGCATGGCACCCAAGGAATGATCAGTGGTAGAAATGTAAAGGTAAAATGGTTGGTCATCCTTAGGTGGAATAAGCACAGGGGTTGGAGAAGATATTTTTTAAGGCCTCAAAGTTTTTGTGGCATTCATCATCCCATTTGAAGGAGACATCCTTTTTTAGGAGATGATGAAATGGGTGGTAGTGGTCGGAAATCTATGAAATAAAATGATGAATATATTACAACTTGCCTTGCAAACTATGCAGTTGATGAAGGTTAGTAGGTGGAGGAATTTTGAGGATAAAAATTTATTTTAGTTGGATTGTCTTCTATGCCACGCAAAGAAACAATAAAATCAAAGAGCTTGCTAGAGAGAATAACAAAGACACACTTCATAGATTGAAGGCGAACACAAGATTGATGATACGGTCAAAGATGACCTTAAGGATGGTAAGGTATTCACTTGATGTTTGGATTTGGCAAGAAGATTGTCAATGTAATCTTCCAATAGACAATGTATAATGCCATAAAAGATATAATTCAAAGCCCACCGACATGTGACACCAACATTTTTAAGGCCAAAAGGCATGACACAATAGCAGAAGGTCCCCCAAGGAGTGATGAAGGTAGTTTTGTGTTGATCTTACGAGGTAAGTAATATTTGGTTATAACCCGAGAAATCATCCATGAGGGATAACATCTCATGGCTGGTGGTGAGATCAACTAGTTGGTCAATACTCGGTTGAGGAAATTCATATTTGGGGAAAGCTAAGTTAAGGTTGAAAAACTCCATGCAAATGTGGAGTCCCCATGTCATTTTTATGACAGGAACGATCTTAGAGATCCATTGGGGATAATAAATGGGTAGGATAAAGGAAACCAAAAGAAGGCATTGGAGTTCTTCTTTAACAAGAAGGGAAATGTGAGGATGCATTTTCCGCAGCTTCTATTTTATGGGTTTGGCTTCAGAATAGTTACAATATTGTGGACCACAATATTTGGGTCAATACTAGGCATATTAGTGTAGGACCAAGAAAAATCATTGCTATGATCTTGGAGGAAAGAATTAAAAGCTTCATGTTCAATAGCATCTAAATATTGGCCTATATTTAGAATGTGCGGGTCATCCTGAGTGTTAATATTGATTTTGATGGTCGATTCATTTAACATGGTTTGTGTCTCAAAAGGTAACGACCGATGAATATAAGAATCTTCTGCACCAAGGTAGGTGAGAATAGACTCATCATCCTGACATTGAATGACATTAATAGAAGGTGTATCGTCATCGATCATGTCAGGATACATGAAGGGAAGAGAAGAGGGAGCCTCACTATCTTGTTGATAAGTCAGAGGTTCCAAGGAAATGGTGTTCACGAAAAAAAAATAGGAGGAATGGATTTTGGATCCATAGAATCCATAGGTGAAGGTGGTAAAGTTGGTAGATGGGGTGAAGGAAGTTTTTCTTCCTCAACGAGTTCGACATGGGATTTTTAGAAGATGGTTTAACAAAGCCAATACTACTTCAGTCTTTATGTTTACGTCGGGTGCATGGGATGACAGTATGGAGGCCTTGTTCATAAAAACCAAAGGAAAAACCATTCCATGCATAACAATGGAGGAAGGTGTGAGTGAAGTGGAGGTTGTTGAGAGATTGAATGTAAGATGAAAATGGTCACGTTTGGGTAGGCAGCTTAGGCGAGTAGGTAGAAGTATCAAGTCCCCTATATGTTAAGTTGGAGCAAAGGTTGAGAGGACCATAAGGGAAAACCTCACCTATGCAGTGATCATAGCGGGGATGTTGGTAAAGGTTACCATACTTTTAAGGAGTAAGTAATGTTTCAATGTTGTACAGTCGGTACTCCCCCAGAGTGAGACGTTGAAAAACACCTTCTAAGGTATTGGTATTCGGTATGTGGGTAGTGGAAATGCATGAATTACTAGGCGTCGAAGAAGAAAAAGCATTGGTTGGTTGAGAAGTAGATGGGTTAGTGGATGGGTTAGCTACAGAGGCTGCAATTGTAGTGGGAATAGAGGAGTTATGTGTCGGAGAGGTAGTGGTAATGTTGGTGGAAGGGGTTTTGGTGAAGGAGAGGTGGCGGTGGTGAACTATGCCTTAACTGGTATAAGGACATCATTAGGTCTATAAAACATGTTACAAGTTTTGAATGGTGAAGGGTTAGTTGGAATGGTATAGTTATGTCCTTCATGTTCAAATTTTACACAACGATGTAAGGTTAAAGGAACACAACCCATGACATGGATCCAAGGTTAGCCAAGCAATAGGTTGTAATGGAATTCCCCTCTAAGACGTAGAATAATTCTAGAATGGTATGGGGGCCCACACGAATGTGGAGAATGATGGTGGCAAGGGTCAAATTTATGGCATCATTGAATGAATGTAGCTTAACTAGATTATTATCCATGTAATTGGTGGGGATGCGCATTTGGTGCTACACATGTGAAGGGATAATGTTGATGTTGCACTTTGCATCAATCATAACGTGTCAATCAAAAAGGGAATATTCTAGGCATGCGATGGAAGGTTCCAAAAGACATCATTTAATAAGGAGTGGAGAGCTCGGATCTGAGAAGGCATGCTCCCATGGAGGACCACTTCAAAACACTTGGCACCGATCTATAACTTCAAGGTTATAAATACAAGCACCCGATGAAGAAGAATAAAGAGATGAGAGAGAGAGAGAGATAGTGAGAGAAGGACCACTGTGGAGAGAGAAAAAGAGAGTGAAGCCCTACAGAAAAATAGATAAATGGAGGATGTTATGGGTTAGGGATTAGAGAAGCTCTGTAAGATAATGGCACATTTAGGGGGATGGGTTTTCATTCTTTTTTTTTTTGTAATATGATGAGCATAATATAGCTTTGATGCATGACTTGGCTCTCATATAGTTATATGAGGATCTGTTATGACCTCAAGGGATGTAATGTGGTTATTGAACCTATTAATATGAATATAAGGCTCTATTATAAATCATATATGTGTTCAGAGTATAATACTTATGTATTTCCTTTCTGTATGAACCATTTCCTTATGTTGCTTGTTATTTCTCTTTTTTGGATGTAATGAGATAACAACTCATTCTAGGTTCTTAGAATGTGGCATGGTTCTTTCTCATTCATTTCCATTTGAATATATGTTATAAGATGATGCATTCTCATAAGACTCACATAAAGAGACTCGACCCGCATGCATGCCTCGGGTGAGTGCCCAATGCCCACTGGGTGATAGGATAGACATGCATGGGATTAGACTATTGGTCTAAGGGTATAAAATATGACTACATCTTGGTTCCATTTTCAGGGACCTCTTTTCAAAGTTGTTGTGAGAAATGGCATGCATCTTTGTCCCTAAATGTGTGATGATAGAGCATTTGACCTTAGAAAGTGTTGAAACATGGTTCAAGAGCACGAGAGGATGAGTTTTCTCAAAGATTCAACACTAGACCTGAGTTCGATGCACGTGTAGATGGGTAGAAGAGAACCTATACCATGAGTTGTATGAGACATTCTTTTGTTGCTTCCTAGTAGAACTATATGAATGGATTTCAACATACACATCCAGATCGAGCTGGTACTATAGATCACGTGTATGGACCCAAGATGACTATCGAGGCTAGGATGCATAGATCTAACTTGGACATGTGTTGTTTGATCACTAGTGGAAGAGAGTGTTGACCAGTTATACTCTTGAATACACCATTTCTACGTATTCTTTCCCAAAAGTTGTTGAGTTTGAGTTTCTAAGGGAGCCTAGAGGATCATTTTTGTGTTTATTCCTTTGGCTATGAAGCTCTTGGTCATTACTTTGAGTTTAGAAGCATTTCCCATGGCCGGCTAAGCTTCTCTGAGCACTGGGAGAGGAAGCTAGGGTGGAGGAAGATGGCGAATATTGTGGCTGAGAAGGAAAGGGAGGAGAGATGACTCAAGTATAGAAAGCTCATGAAAGGGAGATGACTAGACAATGCGAGGTTGCAAGTGTGATGGATCTATGGAGGTAGATGTTATGGGAAGGAGTTGAGGTTCATGCAGAGGACATGGAACCTGAGCAGTCTATGTGCTACCCCATCTTGGAAAGTGGGAGAGAGAGCCCCTTCAGCTTCTGATGAGAGTTTCATCATGGAGAAAGAAGAGCCATCGGTGCATCTAAACCCACCTGTGACCAACCCCTGGCACTTGGTTTTCCAGATCAAGGGAGAAGTATTGTTAACCCAGTTGGTATCGGTGGGAGTAACCGATCTGCCCCAGAGATATATAATTTCTCATTTGGAACATCCATGGCTTGCACAATCCATTCTTATATTTGGAGGAATCTTTGGACAAGGTGTAAGTATGCAAGGTTTGGGTATCACATCTGGGAGTGGCATGGGACATACAACTAGGTAAGTGGGACAATATCACAAACCATCGACGCACAGTTCAGTGGGATGTTGGGAACACTAGGCGTGACCACTTCTAGTCCTTTTCCACTACAGGAGGTGGATCTGTGGGTCAGAGGAACATGACCTAGTGGATCCAGTGGATCTGGTGGAGGAGGAAACACCAGAGGAAACCAAGGCTCTGGATCGGGAGGAAAAGGACCCAACCACCTCCCCAAGTGTTTTTGAGATGTCTTTACACTTACCAAACTATAGGGGTATTGAAGATGTTGTAGAGCATGTGCACAAGTGTGAGTTACTATGGCACATGAAAGGATCACTACCCTAGAGTGGAAGGCAAGTTAGTTTGCAACAATGATTGCAAGGGCACACACATAGTTGGTATAGGAAGTATGACCCCCATCAAATGGTGGTAGACTACACCACATTGAAGAATGCCTTCCTAAGAGTTCCATATCCCTGAGTTTGAGTAAAAGAGCATCAACACTCTGAAGGAGATCCAACAGGGAATGGCAGAGAGTGTGTGGGAGTATGATGATGCACATTTTCAAGACTCTCTTATCAAAACTATCCTATGACATTCATCCTTCTCAACATGCTCAATGGTTTTTCAGAGGATTGATAACACCATTTAGAAGGGCTCTATCACACAAGACTTTCACAGACCCACACGAGGCATTGGAAGCTTCCCTACATGCATGAAAGTTGTTAGGAGCATTTGATACTAGTGTTAGTCCTTTTCTAGAGGCTCAAATTACTGCAATGGCCAAGCAGTTGGAGAAGTTTTTCTACAAACTCAACGCATGAGGTTCATAGTAGTGGGATTTGGTGTATAGACTACTATGAAGTGGAGGGACATGCAAAGGATAGTTTCCCTCGAAAGTTGGTACATGCTATGTCGTGGTAGATTGTGAGATTTTCCATGGGGATCATGATGCAAGTAGATGCCCTCTACTCCAAGCATGTAATCCACAAGAATGTTTCTTTCTATTGTAAGATTTGTACCTCTACAACCCATGATACCAAGGATTAGATTGATTGATCAAATCCATGATGCTATTGATCTGGTGTGTGCCAGACTAGCCTTACAAGTAGTTCAAAGGATGATGACCATCATTATGAAGGATGCACATGATGGAGGAGCATGCATGGAAGAGGTTTTCACAGGAGGATTTCATGGTCACAGTAACTATGGTGGAGGAGGAAAAGTGAGTTCCCATGAGGAACCTTATAATTGTGGATCTACAAAGCATTACAAACATGTGAGTGTCCTGATCTATTACAATGCTCATGGTGTGGAAAGAAACACAAGTACAAAGAGTGTCTAGAAATTTATGAGCATATGAACCAACAACACCGAAAAGACAAAGGCATTGGGATGGTGAGCATCAAGAAGGCCAATTCATAGTGGATGCCAAGAGTGGCATGTGAGTCAGGGCTAGAACCTATGTTGGTGATGATGCGAGCAGAGGCCACACACACAGGGAGATGCCAAGACAAAGGACACTAGTTTCAAGAGAGGAAGTGGTACATGGAAAGTATCCAGACCCTACTCATCATCAAAAGGAGGTGTATCAAGAGACTATGGATGTGATTCAAAGTTTACAAGGGGAGATCCAATGTCTAAAGGAGAAATCAGGTAGTTGGAGCAAAGGAAGGATGTCGAGGTTCCAAAGGATGACTGGATGAGGTCAAGGAAGTATGTAGGATGTTAAGGCAAGAGAATATTATTCCCTTGCTAGGAGAATGGCTGAGAGAGAAGGTACCATGCACCGAGTAGAGCACAAAAGGAAGGTTTTTTACATGCAAACCTTCCTCCTCACAACCTCGACTATGATAAGGAGATTACTTTGAATGTGGTTGTTGATGGATGGCTTCTGAGTAATATCCTCATCACATGACAGAGAGAGGTCAATGTTCTTACCTTAGATGCCTAACATCAAATGGGAAGGCCCACATTGCAGCCATCTTCAAATGTGTTGTATATGGAAAAAAAACTAAGGAAATTCCCATTGAGTCCTAAAGGATGCATTTATCACCATTCAAGGGGCCAAGTTCACTAGAGACTTCAAAGTCTTGGCACTCACCGAGGTAGAAAACTTTCCAACATTACTTGGGTGCACCCATGGTGTTACAAGAACAATGCCACCTGTGGTTTAACAAAGGGTATATCATCTTTGAGAACAAGGAAGAAAGGGTGATCATTCCTTTGATAGATGGGAAGTCAACACCCTATACTGAGCCCTTAGGAGAAGAATTCCTTGATAGAATCTATGTGCACTCCATCAGAGATCCTGAGATAATTCACCCCACGGAGGGAGTTATCTAGTTTGAAGATGCTCAATCCTTGAGTGATACCACTAGTGTGGCATGCAAAAATTGGGCACATGGGACTTATGAGTTAATTGGGTGATAGTTGAGAGGATCTATAATAAGGGTAAAAAGGCACTCAGTCAAGCACCTAGGAGGAAAGAAGTTTCCAAGTTACTCTAGAGGAGCATATCCTAAAATTTTCTTGCAGAAATGGAAGCTCAATGGAAAATGAGGACGAGAGGAGGGGAATGCTCAACTATAACCTACTCAAAACTACAACATGCACTGGTGGGCTACACATCAGGAGAACCTCCTAGAGTGGCATGAGGTAAGGATCACATTTTCTAAGGTTCTCTAGAACAACACACCCACTATCATACAAGACTACCATGGTAAAGAGACCACCTCATTTCATATCCAAGCATGTGAGAAGGCCTGATGGGAAGCACAAAAAGCATTTACCACCTTTTTATGGGTGCATAAATTGTATTCCACCTTACAAGGTTGTGCACATGTGCTTGGGTATATTCATTCAGAGATGCATCATCAAAAATAGGTAATTGGTAGGAGTTGGCAGTTGATCTCATTCAAGCTTTTGAGTATAGGAGTACCAAGCCATCAGTGGATAAGGTGTTGCAAGTAATCAAGTGCCTTACGATGGGAGATAGTGCTATGGTAGAGATAGGCTATTAGAGTTACTAGGTGAGCCTTATTTGGAGATGTGCCTCAATGAAGAAGAATCAGAGGAAGTATAGCTTGAGCACATGCATGCATGGAAAAAGAAAAAAGAAAAATGGTCTATGTAATAGATGGAGAAGAGATGGAGACTTTGGATGTTAACCATTCGGAAGGTACACAAAAGTCATAGATAAACACTGATGAGTGAGCACACCTACCATGAGCCCTTTGAAAACAAATAAGGTTAACATTGGAATGGAGACAAACCTAAGGAAGCTATCATCAGAGACTATTGGTTGAAAAAAGTTTCAAAGGTCATTGATCTATTTGCAGTTCCAAGATTTGTTTCCTCATGGGTACCATGAACTCAAAGGCATTCACCATTCCTTAGGAGAGATGAAGATCAAGTTGAAGGAAGGTGCATGCCCGATTCGGAAGAGGCCTTATCGATGAATCCAAATTTACACGTATGGGTCAAGGAAGAAATAGACAAGATGATAGCATCTGGTATCATTGAGGTAGTGGAAGAATCAGAATGGATAAGCCCAATGGTTATCAATATCAAGAAGGATGGAGGATAAGAATTTGTGTTGACTACAGGGATCTGAATGTAGTATGTGTCATCGATCCTTTCCCAACCCCCTTTACTAAAGAAATTTTGGAGGGAGTAGCCGGGCGTGAAGTCTACTCTTTCACGGATGGGTTCTCAAGGTATCACAAGTCAGATTGCAAAGGAAGACCAGAGAAAACAAACTTTTCACCACTAAATGGGGAAGTTTTTCCTACATGGTTATGCCTTTTGGATTAAAGAATGTGCCTGTTGTGTTCTCACGCATCATGGTACAAGCATTTTAGGACTTCATCCATAAGTTTCTTCAAGTTTACCTGATGACTGGACTGTGTATGGATTGGTGAAAGACCATTGTGACAATTTAAGGCTGATGTTTGAGAGATGTCAGAAATTAAGGATATCCCTCAACATTAAGAAATGTGTCTTTTCTACTCCATTTGGAACCCTTGTTAGGACACATTATATGCAAAGAAGGCTTACTTAGTGGATCCCGCCAAAGTTGCAGTTATTATAGGATTAGGGAGCCTACTAATCAAAGCAAAGTGCAAAGTGTGGATTCCTTGGGCATATAGGGTATTATAGAAATTCATCAAGGGGTATGCCAAGATCACCATGCCCTTGAGGAATTATTAAAACACAAGAGTTCCTTTCATTGGGGAGAGGCAAACAGAAAGGCATTTGACACTTTGAAGGATAGGCTTGTCACGACACCCATATTATGTTTTCCTTCTTGGGATAAGCCTTTCCATGTGCATGTTGATGCCTCAGAAAAACTATGGGAGAAGTGCTAGCACAACAACCTAGTGAGGGAATTTTGATCATCCCTTGTGCTTTGCAAGTAGAAAATTGACACCAACAAACAAAATTACACAACTACTAAGCGTGAAGCATTGTCTATGATCTACGCACTCCACAAGTTTAGGTAGTATCTATTGGCAAACACCATTCATATTCTACACAGACCACATGGCATTGAAATACTTAGTCAACAAGCCCATTCTAGCAAGGGGCACATATGTCATTGGGTCCTATTATTTCAAGAATTTGAGTTCACAGTGGTCATAAAACTAGGAAAAAAATTCAGACCTTGACCACTTATCAAGGATTAACTCAGGGAGGACACACAAAGCATTAAGGATACCATGTCGATGCACAAACTATTTAGGTTTAGGTTTGGTGCACATGCCCCTCAACTTGGAAGATATCATAGTGTTCTTAAAAATAGGTGTGGCACTGGAAGGATGAAGGCTCTGAGAGAAAGTAAGTTAGCAATACGTGTCACACCCTACATGTTGATTAGTGGAGACCTATATAAGTTAGGTCATGATGAGGTTCTACACCGATGCATATTGGAGCATGCATGAGCACATGGAAATTATGGAGGAAGCACATGGTGGGATTGCAGGAGGACACTATGTAGGAAATGCTACCATGGGAAGATTTTATTAGCAGGGATTTGGTGGGAAACCATCTACAAGGATTGTATTGAGTTTTGCAAGGCCTATGACCATTTCCAAACCTTGGAAAACCTAGAAAGAGAGATGAAATGCCTTTGTGACCAATAGCCAACACTGAACCATTTGAAAAATGGGAAATCAACTTTGTAGGGCCAATTATTTCACCACCATGCAAAGGACTAGTTCATGGTATATCATCACTTGCACTGATTACTTGACACAATGGGGGGCAGAGGCAACACCTACAAAGGATTACACCACAACAAAACTATATATTTTTATGGGAGAACATAATCAACAGTAGGTATGGTTGTCCTTTAAGTTTAACAAGTGATAGAGGTACACACTTTCTCAATGAAATAGTCAGATTCTATTAGTAGAATTTATGGTGGCCCATCATAAGACTACCCCCTATATCACCCTCAAGAAAATGGAACTATTGAGGCATTTAACAAGATACTAAGTCACACATTGACTAAGATCTGTGACGTTGGAAGACAAGATTGGGATGAAAAAGTATCATCCATTCTATGGGCATACAGACAACCTACAAAAGGTTGAACAAGGCCACACCATTTCAATTGGTGTTTGGCATGGAGGCTATTTTTCCAGTTGAATTCATGTTACCATCACTACATATAGCATGTGCATGAGGAGGGTTAGCTGATGAGAAAGTGCTGGAAGAAAGAATTGATAAGTTAATGCAGTTAGATGAAAG
Organism: Taxus wallichiana var. yunnanensis; assembly: GCA_018340775.1. Lineage (NCBI taxonomy): Eukaryota > Viridiplantae > Streptophyta > Pinopsida > Cupressales > Taxaceae > Taxus > Taxus wallichiana. Next base: position 152,500,912 of record CM031234.1, on the reverse strand, counting down.
GTGATCACTTGCTAGATGGAGTCAGAAGATAGAAAAAAAGACAAAAGGCATGGCATGATCATCATATCAAGAACAAGAAGTTTGAGGTTGGGAAGATGGTGTTGTTGTATGATTCCAAGTATTTGTGCCATCCTAGGGAAGTTGAAATTCCATTGGTTGGGACCTTACATCATCTCATACATTCTTGATTCAGGCTTTTCCAGTTACAAGTGTTGGATGGGATGAGGTTACTAGGTCACTTCAATGGGAGTAGGTTGAAGCCCTACTATAAATAAGTCTTCTTGGTGTTTGTAATAAGGTAAGTATTTCCAATTAGCTTAGAATTTCCCTTTATGATTTTTTTTTTCTTGTGTTTCCCTTTCTCATTGCTTGTTCCTTTCTTTTTTTTTTTTTTTTTGTGCCTTGTGCACTAGTAACCACATTATTTTTCCAAGGTTGTGTATGCATGTAGAGGACCACACATCTTTTTAGTGTGGGGTGGAGTGATGTAAGTATATAGCCTATAATACAAGTTGAGTGGCCTAGTAGAAGTTACGAAATGGCCCACGTAAAGGATGGAAAAAGGTGGAGAAAGCATGAGGAAATGGTGGATATTGGATTATGGTGTCAAAAAGGCTTTTAAAGAAACCACGTACAGAAAGGATGAAGAGCAAGAGAACAACATGAGGTAGGTGAGGGAAAAATTGGGTAAAGGATAGAAGAAGTGCCTTCGCATGTTTATGGACGACGCACGCGTAAGAGTCTTCTTCTCTGGGTTGGATTTTTGCACACCAAAGGTTGTAAAGGGTTTTTCACGTAGGATGTGGTGCATGGGTAAGGGTGCTTAAAGTTAGGCTTAGTGGAAAAATCCACATTTAATGTTAAAGTATGTTGGTAGGTGGTATAACATTTAATGCTGGAAAGAAGGAAAACTATAAATACAAGGTCGGGAAAGTCATTTGTTACCTTGTGATTATGAAGTGAAAGAAGCTCTTGCAAACTAGAGCATCCAGAGAGAAATTTGTGTGAAAGAAAGAGAATCCAAGAAATTTGAGTGTGCATCTAGAGTAGATCTATGAAACTAGAAGGAAGGAGTACATGGGCATGAGGAAGGTTGTGTGAAGAGCATCATCTTGTGGAAGGATTTCCTAGTTAGGGTTTGGCAGCTAGGGCACGGAGAAAGAAGGATTCATTTCAGGAGTTGAAGCTTTGGAGTGAGCTTTGGGATTGAGAGAGTAGTAGAGAGAGAGAGAGAGAGAAGGAGTATTTAAGTTTAGTCCAACTAGAAAATATGGCACCCAAAAACCAACCATTTCACCAAAGAAAACAAAGGGCAAGGGCAAGGGAAAGAAAATCACTTCCATCAAGCACTCAAATGAAGAATGGTATGCAAAAATGTAAGTACCCAGATGGGGTATTGCTAGGAAAAGAGTGGGAGTCACACTTACAAAGATGGCCATGAGTGATTATAACCATCACACGAGCACAAACGAGAAGGAAATGGTGCTAGAGTTGGTCTAACCAACTAACAAGAGGACACCAGATGGGATGCCCATTTACAATGATGAGGTGAAGGTCAAATTAGAGAAGGCTAGATTATTACAACTATATGAGTTTCCATACTTTGGCAAGCCTAAGCACCTTTACCAATGGTTGATGTCATGCATGCATGAGGATCACTTTTATTTTGTGGGGCACAAGATGCATCATCACACCACAACTGATATCCAAGTTCACATGCCTCATTTGTGAAGGAGATAACATAGATGATGATCTGAGACAACAAGGAGGCTATCAAGGAGACTATAGCCACGTATGACTACAAGAAGGGGTCATGATACTTTGACATCACCAAGATTCTAGACCCAATTATGAGGATGGCCACACACTTGGTGACCAAGCTCAATGATCAGAATGATGGACACAAGTGAACAAGGCATGGCTAAATGTATGCCGAAAGATATCTAAAGGAACCATCTACAACTTTCCACTTTCATCATGATGAGATTATAAGCAGCACAGAGAGGGAGAGAAGATACTCTTCGGTAATCCTCCTCACCATTGTATTTTCAGAGATTGGAGTGCCCGATGGGCCAGAAAAATTTTGTTTGGGAGTATCTAGAAGAGGATCCCTCACCCACAAAAAGGTTTGTGAAATACACTTGTGAAACCATGACATGGCCACTCACAAGTGTGCTTGGAGAAGTGGTATAAGTGAATGCGTGATGCATTCGGGGCTGAGTGGAGGATCCTAGAGTAGTTTCCCTGCGTGGATGGAGAGGAAGAATTTTTAGTATACCAACACTTCTTGCATTGGCATATTTACATTGATAGATGGGAATATGAGTCCATGGTGCAAGCTACCCTTCTCCTTCACCACACAATACTTCCAAGCCAAGTTAATCGGTTCAAGGAGGCCAAGAGACTAAGGTTCACCTTAGTGAGGTAGATATAGACCACCACGAGCTGCACTGGAAGCTCACCTACCCAAAGAAGTGCACGTATGTGGAGAGATATGTCTCCCACGAGATACAAATGATGAAGCCTTTAACGTTGCCGATTGTAGGAAGGACCACAACAAGGGTGTATCTACGCATAAGGCCAAAATTTGAAAAAGGTGCTTACTTGGAGAATGATGTCTCCATCCTGAAGACCCTACAGGAGGAAGAAGGCCACACCTAGAAAGAGAGAAAGAGAAGAGGTGTAGAAGGCACCAAGTGTTCAAACCACACAAATGGTGAGCACATGGAAGCAAGCGCTAAGCCTAGTACTTACGCATGCACAGAGAAAGAAGTCTCTCCTATCAAGGAAAAGACCCTAAAAGAAGAGGCACCAGAGCACGAAGAGCCCTCACCCATGAGGAATCACCAATGAAGACATCACCTATCAAAGAAAAAGAAAAAGAAGAATCTCTTGTACTGAATCCCTAGTAAGGAAGAAGCAGAAAGTGACTGATGAGGTAGATTCAGAAGAGACAGAAGAATCTAGATGCCTACATCGGTGACAAGGATGATGATGATGATGAGAGAAAGGAGGTGAAGACCATCCATTCTATGAGATACATGATTCTGAGGAAGAAGGAGATGAGGAGTATAATGAAGGAGAGATGAGAGAAGGAGGAAAAGAAGAAACTGAGGCCCAAGGTAAGGGGGGGTAGGCGGGGAAGAAAATACAAAGATCAAAGGACCCCAAGCCTCACAAAGGAATAGGTAGATGAGGCCATAGAGAGAGAAGTGGTGAAAAATCATCAAGGACCTAGTGGAACAAGAGGTAGAATGCAACATGGATGAGGTGATGAAGGAAGTTGAGGAGGAAAGCATAGGAAAAGAATATGGCAGCATGGGAGGAGATCCCAGTTTGGTTGTAAGCTTTCCAAGGGCCACACACATAGGGAGGAAGAGCACAAAAAGTAAACACAAGGTCAAAGAATGGGCTACATCGATGATCCAAACAAGGTGTTGTGCACACTTCTAGCACCATGCCAATGGAACAACTCTTAGCCATGGCTTCATTTGATGAGGAAGGTGCATACCCTCGAACAAGGAAAATGTTATCATGGGATTTGAGTCCCACATTGATGAGCCCAAATTTGAAATAAGCCAAGGAGATTGTTGAAGGTGCCAAAAAAAAAGGAATAAACCCTTGGTGAATGCTCAACAATTATCAGATGAGAAAATATGCAACGCGCTCAACAAATTTTTAGTTGAGGTTGAAGCCAAGCTCTTTGAAAGAAATGACAGGTGAAGTTCCTAGAGGCAGAGCTGGAGAAAAAGGAGGAAGAGCTCCTTGAGAAAAGAAAGGACCTAAGTAGGAGGAACTAATCAATGCTCAGTTAAGGCATGAGTTAAAGGATGAGAAGGAAGAGTGCACGAGGCATACAAGAAAATAGAGATGATCACGATGCCATTGTCTTGAAGCATCCAGACTTAACACCACCCGCAAAAATATGGATCAACCTTATAATGCCTAGAGGACTTGACCCACATACTCACTATGGAGAGGTGGCCACTTGCCTTAGAATCCATGCAGAAGAGGCATTGGCATGCACAAGAAAAAGAGAATAAGATGAAGGTTGTGGAAATTGTTTCTCAGTACAACAAGATCCTCACCGATGTAAAAGCCACCACACAAGTTGAGGCTTCCTATGATAACTACATGGATAGGGATAGAGTGGAAAGTATCTTGGTTTCCACCCATGAAGTGGAACTCAAGGAGTTCCAAGAAAAGAATAAGGGGAACATGGGGCTGAGTGAGACAAAATCCTAGCCAAAGTGGAAAAAAGAAATCAGGCCATTGAGACCTTATGGGGCTCAATCAAGAACTGGATAAAGGAATTGTACCCCCAAATCACTCGAGGATGGACACACTCAAGGATTTGGGAAAAAACTAGAGGAGATCATAGAGATAATGAGTGCTAAGGGAGAGGAGCTGAGTTTTGAAGAAGTGAGTGCCCTGGTGGGTGACCTCTATCAACAAGCTCAGAATGAGGTCGACACTTGGGGAAAGTTAGAAGTAGAATTAGGGAAGGATTTCCCTCTCCTCCTCCAAAAATAAAAAAAAGTTCCCATTCTTTCATTCTTTTCCCCATTTCTTCATTCCTTTATTCTTCCATTCCAACCATTTTTAAGGATCCACCATTCTTTATTTTTTGAAGAGAGTGTTTCGAGGATGGAGAATAGGCATAGTGTGGGGTGATGTTGGGCCCCAAAATATCAGCTAAGTATAAGAAGGCACATGGGCACACAAGAGGGACCTAGTTGAAGAAGGGCATGGGTTGAAGGCATAGGGAAGGGTTCTAGTAGGAGGTTTTTTAAAACACACATGCACACACAAGTAAGGAAAAAAGGTTTTGTACTTAGCCATGCATCCGATCCCAGGAAGCACATGAGAAAATCATGACCCTTGTGGATAAGGTGCCAGCCTAGCGATGACTATGGGATCAAAAAGGGAATATTCTAGGCATGCGATGGAAGGTTCCAGAAGACATCATTGTAAGGAGTGGAGAGCTCGATTTGAGAAGGCATGCTCCCATGGAGGACCACTTCACACTTGGTGACCAATCTGTAACTTCTAAAAGGCATGGTGGTGGGTGCTAAGGTTATAAATACAAGTGCCCAATATAAAGAAAAGAGGAGAGAGAGAATAGATAGATAGAGTGTGGAGAGTGTGGAGGAGAGAAAAGAGAGGAGAAGCCCTGTAAAACAAATAATGGAGGATGTTATGGGTTAGGGATTAGGAGAACTCGTAAGAAATGGCACATTTAGGGGATGGGTTTTCATTCTTCTTTTTTTTTTTGTAATATGATGAGCATAATATAGCTCTGATGCATGACTTGGCTTTGCATAGTTATATGAGGATCTATTATGACCTCAAGGGATGTAATGTGGATTATTGAACTTGTTAAGATGAATATAAGGCTCTGTTATAAATCATATATGTGTTCAGGAGTATAATAAATTTTAACCATTTAACCTACACGGAAGGAAATTTATGTGTTAGACAAATTTTTAGAAAATCCTTACACAGTGAAATTTTTCTAAGGCTGAAATTTGAAATTTGAAATTTTCTAACTTCAAATATTTTTTCCTCTTTCGAGTTTTTATCTTAGATTCGAATTGCTCTTGAAAATTTCCGAAAGTATGAATGTCTGAAAGTCCAAATTTTTGGACTTTTGGGCTTTCGGGTTTCGGGAATTTTGACCCCTTTTTTTGTAAATCCCTCTCAAACTTCTGAAGTTTGAATGTCTGAAATCCCAAATTTTTAGACTTTCAGGTTTTCGGGTTTCAGAATTTTCCATTGCCAATTCATCTTTTTGCCTCCCAATCTCAAAGTCTGAAATCCTGAAATTTTGAATTTCAGGCTTTCATTTTCAAACATTCGAGAGATTCTCGCACGAATTTAATTTTTCACCTACTTCCATACAGATCATATTTCTACCATTAATATTGGGTTTTCTATTTAAACTCAATTTTTTACTTGTCATTTTTACCTGACACTTTTGCTCTGACATTCCATTCTTGTACTTTGCGACATCCTTTTCAAGGTATGGTTTTTTTAATTTTCTTTTGGTTTTAGGTCTTTTTCCTTCTCATTTTGGTTTTCCCTTTGGTTTCCCTTTGTGTTTTTTTTTATGTCGTTCCTTGGTTCACCATGTTTCACATTTTGAGTTTTCTTCTGTATTCAAAGTTGTTCAAAGGATCCTCTTAGGCCTCCCATACTTATTTTTGTTTCTCATGTTTCAGAGTTTGTGAGTTAACATTATTTGCAAAGTCCCTTTCCTTGTTTGGAGAAACTTGTTTAGAGAGACTTGTTCGGAGATTTCCTTTGGAGAATTCTTTTGAAATTTATTAAACGAGAAACTTGTTCAGGAATTTTCCTTTGAGGACTTTCTTCCAAAAAACTTTTTCGATTTGAAATTTTGGATTGCTTTCGTTTTGGAACTCCCGACTTAGGGGAAAATCTTTCAAAAACTTCTTTTGGAAATTTTCTTTGGGAAAATTGTTTGAAAAATTGGTTTCGGATATTTCCTTCAGAAAAATTGGTTTCAGAGATTTCAGTTCGGGAAACTTTTTCGAATTAGTTTTCAAGATTTCAAATTCAAGTGATTTCTTTTGGAACTTTTTCGGTTCGAAATTTCGGAAGATTTTCTTTCAAGTTTTTGGAATTTCTACAACTTCAACTTTTGAAACATAGGGCTTGATGTCTGCTTCCACTTCAAAGGGAAAAGAGAAGATGAAATACTCATTTCTTGGGGTTTCTCCTCAATCCTGCTTGTCCTCCAACTTAGGAAATATTGGGGACACTGATCTAGGACAAATTGATCTTCTTGATTTCTGGGAAAGATTAAAGGCTCCAAACAAGAAACCATGGATGTAGGCCATCTATGACAATGGGCTTTCCCTTGCCACTGATTTTCCCACATCCGTGCACTACCTAGAATTTGTTTGAGATGCAGTAGCCCACTTTGAAAAAGACTCCATGTCAGTTAGAGATAGTGATGATAAGGTGGTAATCCGTTTGGACCCATACTTCTTTGAGGATTTGCTTAAACTTCCCAATGTTCAAGATTATGCCACAATTTCATCGAGATAGTAGTGGAACATTGGGACAAGAAAGAGGAAGTATGCTCGAGGATCATGATGAAATCTTATCTAGCCAAGAACTTCACCAAATTACCCAAAACTATGCATCGGTCAGATTTTATTTAGGAAGTCAATGATCTTATTGTGTTGTTAAGTAGAGTTTTAGGTCTTCCTTTTGCAAAGGAATTCCAGAATGGATTTTTGTACATCATGACCATCAAGAAGAACGATGAATTTATCTGGTGGGGGGAGCATATTAGTAGCTCCATTTGTTATCAATTGGGTAGAGTGTCAGATACAAATACTTTCTACATGACATCCTTCCTAGTATATGCAAATACTCTTTCTTATGGGATATTTTGTTGGATTGAATACTAGGAGTGTTCACAAGACCACCCAAATATATGAATTTTATCTCAGTAACTCACTCTGGATGAAGGAAGTAGTCATTTCGCAAATTCAACAATGTTTTCTTCATTGTCATCCTCTATCGTTTTGACAAAGAACTATACAATCGAAGGGTTTCTGATGAGGCTTTCCAAGAAGTGCAAGAATGGGGAGCAATCTACTTTCAGTTTCCTACATTCACCTACATCTGAATTCTAGGTTTCATAGGTGCCCCAAGAAAATTGCCAAGGTGCCCCACTAACAAATGGATTCTATTGGAATTAGTTCGAAGTTGTTGGATTATCATCGAATCCAAAACAAGTGTCACAAAGTGGGAATGCATTTCCCTATTTCAATTGGTAGGTATTCTTGCCCAAATATTCACAAGGTAAAAATGTTGATACGAAATGGCTGAGGTAACCCTATGGACCTTTCATCCACAGACTAATTTTGATTATTGGGGTAAGTTTGGGGAGACAGGTTGGTCCAGTGCCCACATACCCCAATTGGAAGATATCTAGATTCATTTTCAAGATGAATACATCGTGTGACAAAGGGATTATGAAAGATTAACCCTTGATGAAGTTCATAATTTGGTTTGGCTGATGTGCCAAAGGACATGCAAGATAATGATGAGGTTTTGGATTCATCATACAAGAACGATAATGTTGTCAATCAACCACTGTCATGGATTGATTGGTATGTGGAAGAATGTAATAATACCAAGGAGAGGGCGGGACCCATTTTAAAGAGGACTTTCAGTTGGTTGACCACCTTGGGAATCTCACCCAAAGGAAAATCAACCTAAAAATACAGGAACTATACCAGCAATAAGCCAACCAACACACACTAAGGGCAAAAGGTCAGCTCAAAAGGCTTCTACAATTCCAAAGAATATTTCATTTGTTGTTCGTGGCTCATCTCTCTCCAAGTCTTCTGCTCCTAAGATTACATCTCCCGTGATGCCCGTGACAAAAGTGGTGAAGTCGGTGACTCTCTAAGTATCGTCCAAGATCCATCACACCTTCTTCCTCCATTATCACTTCCAATATCAGTTCCTTCCATTTCCACAATCATTTCTTCCTTCCCATCCCCTTCTATGGCCCAAGTGTTACATCACTTCCAGCCTCTATCAAGCTGGGAAAATAATGGGTCACCCATTTCCTCTTCACTTCCTTTAACTCTTCCATTTTCTTCAATCACAACCACTAGCATTGCTCCGTCAATTCCTATGGTTGTCCCCACATCCATGACTTCCATTTTTGGTACCTCTGCTCATATACTAGCTGGTATTTCTAGTGATCTTGCTCTCACCGATGTTTCAGGTATTGGATATGCTTTGCTTCATCAACTCTAGCCATACCAGAATGGTTGTTTAGACAAACTCCCAAGAAAAATAAAAATGTTCCTTTAGGAGATGTCATAGATCTCATCATATTGGAGCATATTCCCAAGATACAAGCAAAGAGACCAAGAAATATGTCAAGTTTTATGGTTAATTCATCTGGAGAACGTGTGATAGAGGTGGCCACCCCCGTTGAGGGGAAAACTAAAGAAACAATCACAATAGTAGATTACTAGATATCAAAATTCTCATTGGGGAAGGCTACTCATGAAGGATCCAAGCAAGATGTACATGTTGTTCTTGGGGCCCTTTTGGAGAAATATGACAAAGACAAGGCCACCAAGGATGAGCTCAAGGCTAAGGTCGAGCAGCTCACTGCACTTCACATGCAAAGTAACCCAACCCACTCCATCCACTAAAGTCTCAACTACTACAGCTATGAAAATTTCATCTACAATCAATGATATTTCTTATCATGAGCTCAAGAATCTAGGCCAGAAAGGGAGATCAATGAGTGGATGGATGGAGAGAATTCTATAGGAAGCCAATCCTTTGATCAAGGAAGTAGTTGAGATATATAATGATTTGCAGGTTACAAAAACCACCATTTCCAAGATGGACAAGTCCTTCTCTGAAGATAATAATAATTTAAATTTAACTTTGGCAACATGGAGTGACATTAGAGAAGAGGATTCTGACTTGCTTCTTCAGGAAGAGGTGATTGATGATGCCTCTAAATTATTTGAATATCAAAAGGCCATGGAATTTCGGTGTCAAGTATTACAGGATCTAATTAAGAAATTGGAGGAGAAATGAGTGGAGATTACAGATTCCTGGATGACATCTTAGAGGAGTTTGATATCACCAATTGTAAATTCTTCAATGAAAATATCGATGCTCTTCCTGAGGATCAGATTAAGGAAAATTTCAAATATTTGGTGAAGTGTGACGATGAGGTCACCAAGACTTTCAATAGTGACTCCATTGACCGACTGGTCTTATGTAAAAATTTCATAGGGAGACTAAAGAAAGTTACAAATAAACTTCAAGATCGCTAGTCATAATCACAAAAGAGATCGAGACAGTAGACGTAGTGAATCACTATGCATGTGGACTGAAATGAGGAAATTCAAGGGATTATCAAGTGTTTATTTAAGTACGTACACCGAATGGCTATATGGGAGGAAGGATAGTAGAAAATTGTAGGTGAGGGAGATGTAGATGAACCAGGCCAAAGCTGAGCGGCCATGAAAGGACATGTTCAAGCTCTAGATTGGTCAAAGTTGTAGGGTTGACTGAGTCAAACCCTTTCAACAAATTTTCTATTTTCATGGGAGCTTATTCCCTTAATATTAATGACATTTCTATTTTTAGTTAAATGTTAGTTAAGGGCCCAGCTATAATGGCTCAACCTAGGAACTTATAAATAGTGGAATGCTTCCATTATTTGGAGGGATATATTATTTTGGAGATATATTTTGAGAGGAGTTGTTCTTCAAGCTTAGAAGAGTGCTTCTAAGATTTTAAGAAACCTTTTAATTATATTCAGAGTTACACCTTGCTATTGAAGATTTGATTTATTGTGTTGAATGTTAATTAGTGTTTACTTTGTGAATTTATAATTCCTTAGTGATAGTGATTAACTTACCTTTATTTTAGGTTGTCTATTTCATGTTGTGAAGAAATAATACTACTATATTTTATGTCAGTTGTGAAGACCTCATTTTCCTTCTGCATTAATTTTTATGTCATTATTGTCCCTACTCATAGAAATAGATGTTGTTACATGCATGTGTGGTTTAATTTTGATAAATTAATTGTGTTGAATCTGATTTGATCTACCCTTATGTACACTCAAGTTTAACAAAGGAACATCCGCCTTGGTTTGTGGTATTTTGTACCCTTTCTAATTGTGATAGGTGAAGGTGGCCAGTTATGCAAGCATACCTCCCACATTAACCCTTCCAGGTGTTAAACATCCCTTAATTTGGTGCATCACCACTTCTAGTATAGGTTTTAGTTCCTTGCAAAATCTCTTTCCCTAATCCCATGAAATGTTAGAATAGGGTGATTAGTCATTTTTCCCGCATTAGAAGTAGTGTTGTGTTTACTTTAGGAAGAGGAAGCCGGTTGTCTCTAAAGGTTCACCTCAAGCCCAAGTTCAACATCTTTAGAGGTGATCCCATGTGTCTTAATCACACCAAATGTCATGATTCATTTTCAGGCCATTTGGGGGATGCAGTGATTTGGTGACAATAGTTTTTGGCATGCCGATGGGATAGAGTTGGTACTTCTCTTCTCATTCCATTGACACAAGGTACCTAGTAACTCCATCTCTCTGGATTTCAAAGTTCAGTACATCAACTTATGTGAAGAATTCACACAAGAGCTTATTTAAGGTAGGAAAATTATAAGCATACAGAGCTTTCCTTGTCTCCCCCAAGGAGAAGAGGAAGAAGCCTTTCAACAGCACCAGTCACCGCTTTACCTCGTAGAGGGCATTCAACTCCTCCTAAAGGACATTTTCCCCCACCAAGACACAACCAGCTTTTGAACATCATGGCAGCCAATGCTTTTCCTCCTTTCAATGCTAGCAGTCCTTTATTGTTAGCACAAAGAGATGCCATACCAAAGAAATTTGCCTTGAAAAGTTTACCATTTTACACTGGGGAGACTAATGTTTCACCTCGGGAGCACATACTAGATGTAGCTAGCATCTACGTGGTACATAGTATCATAGAAGATAACATAGCAATTTGAATCCTTGCTACTTCATTCAAAGGAAGAGCACTTCAATGGTTCCGGAGTTTAACTGTTGGATCTGTTACCACTTGGAACGAGTTAGGCACAAAGTTGTGTAAGCAGTTTGAAGACAAAAGTGATAATCTCTCGCTTGTAGAACAATTTCATACTATCAAGCGGTCTCCTCAAGAGTATATGAGTGATTTCAACCTCTATTTTGACAAGACTTGGAAATGGATCCTAGCACTTGTAAGGCCATCCCCAGATAGCACATTTCTATATTACTTACGAGGAATTGAATAGTGATGTTGCCATCATGATTCAATCCATGGGGGAATTGTTATCCCTGATGCTTATGAAATTTCCGTATGAGCTGAAAATTGCTTGATTCAAGCAGGTAAAATTGCTCCTAGACCTCCCATACCTATTTTTATAGAGCTTATAGGCCAACAACTAGTCATTGCCCTAGTTCTAGCAACTTCTATTCCGATAGCTACGCATGCATCCAATCCCTCAAATGATCTAGCTGAGGTAAATTCACTATTACAAAATTTCGGGAATGAACTCGTAGTAATGAAGAGGTAGCAGTCCCAGTATGCTCTCCCCTTTCAACCCCAATATCAAACAAGTCGTCCTCTATTCCAAGGAAACGGTAAGTCACAAAATCAAGCCACAAGCCAAGTTGTGAATGTAAAACCTTTGAATTTTCATAACCCTTCACTATCAGTTCTTCCAGAGCTATAGTCCCGATCTAGAACAACCTCATCCAAGACTATGAATGGTGTTACCCTTGTTCTCAACCCCATAATCAGAATCTCTACCCAAATGGAGTTTTAATTCAATCCCTTATGGTCTAAATCATATCCGCTCTACCTGAATCATCTGTTGAACCATTCACTTCTGAAAGTCAAGACTAACCTCCTGATGAAACCATGCTACTAAATTGGAAAGCAGAAGACTTTTGTGGTTTGAATATTGATGCCTCCACTATAGCATCCAACACACTTTCCAAGAAAAATGAAATAGATCCACAATCTTCCAATACTGATTAGGCATCTACTTCTCAGCCCCCAGCACAAATATCTGGATGATAAAGGCATGAAAAAAATCATCAGAAATATCCGTTGATCAGTCTACAAAGAAAGATGGGAATTCGAGTATCATGATGCCCAATAAGCATTATCCAAAGGAGGACCCCAATGCCCCAAAAGGCATTAGCAAAGTGGGAGTGATTCCATTCAGCATTGTGGAGCAAATGAAGAAGACCAATTTGAGTGTCACAATGTGGGATGCACTCTTGATTCCTTCTCAAAGGAACTTGCTACGAGAGGCTTTGAACAACTTTGGCACTACTAACAGATCATCAGGTCAAGAAGTAGCAGTGGCAACCAGCTTATGCCAACCCAAGACAAAAATACATGTTAACCATAAAAACCTCGGCATTCTATATCTCATTGATTATTGGTGACCATTTGGTGCATAATTATATGATCAATTCGGAGCCGTAGTTATGTGATTCTAAGAGCTAGGGTCATAGAGCCCGACCACCATCTAGAGCATCACAGGGGACCGGTCTCGGTGGTATAACTAGTGGCACATATAGCCACATTGTAGTAGCGATTCAACAGGCCCTAGCTGAGAGAGATGAGGCTAGGGTAGAGAGAGATGAGGCCCGAGGCTAGTGTGTGACCGTGACAGCTAAGCGAGAACAGGCTCGAACCCAGATTATGATGTTACTATTAGAGCGAGATCAGGCTCTGGCCTAGGCTAACCCAGGAGACGAAATTGCTATGCTCTTCCAATAGATTTGATAGATGGCCTCTAAGATGGCCTAGGTGACATGTTTACAACAGTAGACATAGGCTCACATTTGCGACCTATGATATTAGAGCGAGACAGGCTCAGGGAAGAGCATGTAGTAGGCAAGGCTGAGCTAGCCCAAGCTATAGCAGAGATATCGTCCTACCTATGCACGAAGGGTACCGCAGTGACTACCCAGACATAGAGATTTTGAGACAGCAGAGGGAAGAGCCTCATACTACATGTCTTTATATTTTTAGGCAGTGCCTCCAGAGTGACATGAACCGGCCTATAGTCAGAAATCTAGCAAGGGCACTAGATCTGAGAGGCTTCAGGCCTCAGTGGAGCATCCATGACAAGAGAGAGTTGGTGATACCCATGCAATGGGACCTCCACGGGATAGGCCAGCTATACCTTCGAGGGATCGAGTCAAACCTTATATTTTATACATCTGCGTGTGCCTCTTTATGAAGGCTTATGAGAAGATTATGCTCTATGTATATTCATTTTGTATATGTACAGTAGCTGTAACACATGCCTCTGAAGAAGGATTTTATTATGTCATAAATGTATCACCTTTGTACACCTCAGATGAAGGCATTTTGGATATAGAGTAGTTTTGATACATGCCTCTGATGAAGGTTTTTATTCCTTTGCTACATGTACCATTCTTTTGTATGCCTCATATGAAGGATTTTTTGATGTACTATTGTGATGTGTATCCATTTTTGATACAGATATACCACACATGTATGATTTGGACATTTGTGACATGACATATGTGTATATGAGATGGACATTTATTATTTCTCATGGATAGATAGATGTGCTTATGATGTTTTCTGATTTGATGTGACATGTATATGTCTCATGATCTTGTGATGTATCACATGTGTTTTGATTTCTAGATGATGTGATCTTGTAGAATATATCAATTGTTTTTTTGTTTTATGTGATGTTCCATACTTAGTGGACAAGATGATATGATGATAAGGGTGTCGGGGGATAGATTTTGATATTTGCGATCCCTCTTGCCCCCATTTGATGATGCTATATGTGACGATTAGCTTAGCATTCATGTACAATGTATACTTAGCTTTTTCTTGATATATTATGTATAGATGATGTTAGATGTGATGATATCTTGATGGTAATGCAATGATTTGATAACTAAACATTGCACATGTAACAAACACAATAAAATGCTAATCAAAGAACACAATAAATTAACATTATAATGCACCAATACTCACTTGCATGCAAAAACACACCTCAATATGCACAAGTAAGAATAAATCTAATCTAAGAAAGAAAAGATGAATTCTAACAAAGTACGCCCAAGCAACAAAAAAACCCAAAAGCAAAAACATGAAGCAACTATACAAGCAACAAACAAAGCAAGAAACAAGACAATGCAAGTAAATGTAAGTAAATGTTTTTGTAAGTTTGTTTTCATGCAACAATTTTCTATTGTTTTGGATTTGTGAAACAATTTTCTATTGTTTTTGTGTTTTTGGATATTTTGAATGTTTTTGTAGTCTTTTTGAAACAATTTTCTATTGTTTTTAGTTTATGAAACAATTTTCTTTTTTTTTGTGATTTGAAACAATTTTCTATTGTTTTTGGTTGATGTAAAAATTTCTATTGTTTTTGTTTATGAAACAATTTTCTTTTTTTTTTTTGGTTTATGAAACAATTTTCTATTATTTTTGTGTTTTAAAACAATTTTCTATTGTTTTTGTGTTTTGAAACAATTTTCTATTATTTTTGGTTGATGAAACAATTTTCTATTGTTTTTGGTTTATGAAACAATTTTCTATTGTTTTTGTGTTTTGAAACAATTTTCTATTGTTTTTGGTTGTTTTCTAATGGTTTTCCAGAGTTTTGCACATGTAACCAAGAAAGCGTGGATGCCCCAGGTGTTAGACGGGAAATGTACAAGGGCATAGGCCATGCGCTTATAGAAAAGAAGGTGAAGTCGTTGAATTTCCCCGGCATAAGATGGGGAATAGAGGAAGACCATGCCCCTCACAGATGAATAAAAGAAGACAAATCCGGATCAAGGCTTGACAAGATTGGGCTCACAGGGAATCTCGAAGGCAGAACTAAGGCTAGGTTTAGTAAAAGTACCCTCCAGATGCTAGGTGCCTGTGAACAACGAATCCTCCCAAGGTGCCAGAAACTGGTTTTCACCCAAGAACCCATCTAAAGTACCACAATTGTGTGGTTTTCACTTGTGGTTGACCTATTTTCTCTTTTTCTTTTTCTCTCTTCTTTTTTTGATTTTTTTAATTTTTGATCATCTTACCATGTTTTTGATTATTTTTGTTTTTCTGATTTTGTGCCATGTTTAAGCATAGAACCGCTTGAGATGCATGGCATTCATGGGATCATAGAGCACATCACCATTAGGGTGAGCAAGATTGTATGCCCCTTTCTCGTACTTGGCTAAAATAACATAGGGTCCTAAACAATGTGGTTTGAACTTTCCTTTCTTTTCTAGTTCGCTCTTGTGTTGAATTGATTCTCCTTCATGACTAAATCACTAACCTCAAACTGACAAGGTTCGATTCTCTTGTTGTAGTTTTTGGAGACTCTATTTTAATACAATTTGAGGTGATTAAGAGTGCAAATGCACTTCTCATCTAGGAGCTGTAATTCAGCCCAGGTCTTAACCCGGTAATCCTCATCTTTATCCAAATAGTGCCTAAGAGAGATTCTCAGGGAAGGAAGTTCAATTTCTAATGGGATGATGGATTCTATCCCAAATACTAGAGAATATGGAGTCACATGCATAGGAGTGCGAATGGAGGTTTTGTAAGCCCAAAGAGCTGGGTGGATTTGCAATTGCCAAATATGACCTGTTTGCTGATCATCTTCTCCATTATTCTCACCAAAGTCTTGTTTGTGGCTTCGGCCTATCCATTACCTTGGGGGTAATATGGTGTAGACCATTTTAACCTAATTTGGAACTATTGACAAAGACCTTTCACCGTTTTATTCTTGAATGAATTCCCATTATCTGTAACAATGGCCATGGGAATGTCATATCAACAAATGATATGATTCATGATAAATTTGAAAATCTAAGCTCTGTTACATAGGTTAAAGGGATAGCCTCCACCCACTTTGTAAAGTATTCAATTAGCCGTGATGATGTGTGTATGACCATTAGATGAGGTAGGGGTAAGCTTCCCTATCAAGTTAGTTCCCCATTTAGAAAATGGCCAAGGGGTAGTGATAGGTTGTAAGGGTTGTGATGGAGCATGAATGAAGTTTCCATACTTTTGGTAGAGTACACACTTTTTGACATAATTACAACAATCAGTTTCCATGATATGCCAATAGTAGCCTACTCTTAACAATTTCTTGGCCAAAACCATTCCATAGTATGTTCTCCACACACCCCTTCATGTACTTCCTTGATCACTTGGATCGACTCCGTCATATCAAGACAACGTAACAAATTCCCATCATAGCCATGATGATAAAGCATACCTCCTAAAAGGGTGTAATGGGCTATTTGGTGAATTAAGCTTTGTTTTTGGAATGGGAGATATTGGGAGGGAACATGTTGTCCTTGAGATAGGTAAAGATGGGCTCATACCATGAGGAATTGGGACCAACAACATACAAGATTTTGGCATGTCATACACAGGTTGGCGTAATTTTTCTACAAAGAATGGCATGTCATTATTCCCTAGTGGAATACGAAGCATAGAACCCACTTGTCATCATAGCATCTACCGATCTATTCTACACTCTTGGGATTTGTTCAAATGTAATGCGCATGAAGTACTCCTTTAGAGTTTCTACCAGATTTTTATAAGGTATAAGATTTTCATCTTTAACCTTATATTCATCATTAACTTATATTATAATTAATTGAGAATAACCCAAAAACTTTACATGATGAATATTCCACTTGATAGCTAGCTTCATCCTGTGATAAGTGCCTCATACTCTGTAATATTGTTTGTGCAAGGAAAACCCATACGAAAGGCCTGTGGTATAGGGTCACTAGAGGGAATAATGAGGACTGCCCCCACACCTAAACCATGAAAAGTAAAGGACTCGTCAAATTGTATCTGCCATATAATAGATTATTCAATGTATATAGAACGAGGCATTTGGCAGATCTAGATTCAAAGGTTCAAGGTGCCTTATAAAGGTGCTTACAATTTGGTCAATGAGTACTTGTCCTTTAAGTGACTTTTGATGCCTAAATTCTATGTCAAAATCACTTAATAGAATGATCCAATTAGCCATTCTACCCGTGAGGGTAGTTTTATACAGCAAGTACTTAAGTGGGTCAACTTTAGATATCAACTTGGTTTTGCTATTCAATAGATAATGGCAAAGTTTTTGAAACATAAAAACAATAGCCAAGCAAGCCTTTTTAATTTGAGGATAGTTGAGTTCATAAGTAATGAGAGTGTGAATGAGATAAAACACCACTTTTCCTTATGACCAAGGTCGTATTGGGTGAGCAACGCACCAATAGAAAATTACGTAGCAGAGATATAGAGCAAGAGTGGCTCCTAGGAGTTGGAGGCATGAGGATAGGCGATTGGCCAAGTATTGTTTAAGTAAAGCAAAGGCTTGTTGTTTCTCGGGTCCCTAGATGAAGGTGACATCCTTTTTAAGCAAGTGGGTGAATGAGTGGCACTTATCTGCAAGCTAGGAGATGAAGCGGCGGATAGCCTGGATTTTCCCCTGTAAGCTGCGCAGTTTCTTAATATTCTTAGGTGGAGGCATTTCAGTGATAGCAGACACTTTAGCAAGCTCTAATTCAATTCATCTTTTTGATACAATGAAGCCCAACATTTTTCCTAATAACACTCCAAATACACATTTCTTTGGGTTTAGCCTGACCTTATACTCTCATAGGAGCTCAAAGATACACTGCAAAATGACAGGGTGATCTTCTCTTATCTTAGACTTTCCAAGGGCGTCATCCATGTAGTCCTCCATGATATCATGAATCATATCATGAAAAATTACTGTCATTACCTATTGATAAGTAGCCCCCACATTTTTAAGGCCAAATGGCATTACTTAGTAGCGAAGGTACCCCAGGAGTCTTCAAAGTCATTTTTTGTTGATCTTCATTAGCAATCTTGATTTGGTTGTATCTTGAAAAGCCATCCATGAGAGATAGCATCATATATCTTGCTCTTGAATCCACAATAATGTCAATATTTGGTAGTGGAAAATCATCTTTAGGGAAAGCCTTATTAATGCCTCTAAAATTCATGTAGATTCTAATCCCGACAGGATTTTGTTATACAAGGATGATGTTAGATATCCATTCAGAATAATCAATAGGCTGGATGAATCCTACCACAAGCAATCTTTCTAGTTCCTCTTTAACTAATAGGGCTACTCGTGGGTGCATCTTTTTGAGCTTTTGTTTGATAGGCTTAACATCTACATGCACAACTAGGTTGTGCACAACTAAAGTTGGGTCTAAGCCTGGCATGTCTTTGTAGGACCATGCAAACATGTTTATAAACTCTCATAGCAGCATAGTGAATATCTTATGCTCTCTAGCCAACAAATGATGCCCCTAATTTGAGTATCTTTGGATCCTCTTATGTACCAATATTGAAATCGATAGTCTCCTCTACTAATAATGTTGACAAGTCCTCCGGACACGTAGGATCGGGAGGAAGGTTGAGATCTTCGTCCCAAGGATGTCTCCACGAGATTTTCATCCTTTGCTTGGTCACTTTTATTGTCCATTGATTTTTGTACTGTTTTTCGGCTAGTACCTTAAAGAGGTTTTCACTATGTGATTTGGAATTTGATTTTTGCCAAGGCTTTACATTAGAACTTTTGACCTCACTTTTTCTTAAGTTTTCGACCATGAATCTCAAATCTCTCCTCACCGAAGTAGGCACATGTGTCCAAGTCAATAAAGAAACCCTTCTTGTGGTCTCCAATAGGAATTGTATCCCTTATGCCCATGAACTTTGAGATATCCTCGTCATTCTTGAACAAATCTAGCGACATGTGACATTGTTGGTCCCATTCAACAAGGGAAGGGTAAATAAGGTCAAGGGTTGGTTCCGTAGGGGTTATGGTTAGGATGGCATTGTTCATAGTTAAGTTTGTGGAGGAAATATCCTCATATTGGCTACAATGGGAATCCGTATCGTTGTCTAAGATAGTTAGAGCTATCCTCACGTTCGAACAAGTAGCATCTTGATCATTGGGGTGTGCTTCATAAGGGTGAATCCCAATGCCGTATCTTTCTATCTTAAAATGTGGAAGAGGTATTGGTTCTCTTTGTCCTTGTTCATTTATTCCAAATCATAGGCCCTTGTAGCCCATGGAGTACATCATTTTACTAGATTTCTCATATGCAGGGGTTTGATAACATGATGGCTGAGTATCCTCTGGGACCCAAGTTTTAGGCAGATCCAACAATTTTTCCTCAGCCAACAAGCCTCCAGGTAAGAATGACCCAATAGTGTGTTCATTTCTAGGTCTTCTGAAGCAATAGTTGGGTCGACCTCTAGTATTGGGTGATAATGAGAGGTTTGAAACCAAGAGGGCTTGTTGTACATTATACTCTCCATAGCCATATTCAAGGATTTTCATCTCCTATGAGTCAAAAGGAGAGGTTGATGTTGACACACCATGGGCACAAGAACTAAGAGAATCCAAATCTACCCAAGATTCAATGGCCTTAGATTGGAGAGGGACAACTATATCGGCGAGGGACATGCATATGTGCCCTTACATGCAAAGTTATTGAGAGCTCTGTAGTGAGCGAAGGGCTTAGAATCTCCTTGTATCGTAATGGTGTGTCCCTCATGCTTCAATTTAATGCACTGATGAAACATCGATGGCATGGTCTACATACCATGAATCTATGGGCGGCCTAGAAGCATATTTTACAGAAGTTTAAAGTCCAGGACATGAAACTTCATTTGATGGCAAGTGGGACCCACCTCCATGGGCAGCGTGATTGTGCTTTCGACTCCCTTTCCATGTTTTCATAAGTGGTTATAGTGATGATATTTGACTCAAGATTGGCCTCAGTATGTCTGAGTTTTTTAACCAACTTTAGTGTGCAGATATTGAACCCTGATTCGTTATCCACAAGCACCCGTTTGATCTTCCTACGGGTAACAACTACCTTAATGTAAAAAGGAATATTATGCGTTGGATTCTCAGTAGGGATCTCCATATGCTTGAAGGCAATATGTTCATTTATTACGATGTTGGCCATCGTGGCTTAAAGGTGTATAGGATTGACCTCTAATGGCACTCCCGACCCCTGAAGAGTTTGGTATAGAATGTCTTTATGTACATTGGATATCTTAAGAAGATCTAAGATTGAAATATTAGTAGATGTCTTCTCGAGTTACTCTAAGAGGTTATATTTACCAGTTTGTGGGGTTAATGGAGAAGGTTCCGGAATCACAAGGTGGGCACGCCTTTTTATCGCGGTGCAACCCTTTCCCTTGATTCGTATGGTATTGACATGGTCGATAGGAGAGCGAATACATCCAAAAAGTGAATCATAATAATTGTTAGATTTTTGGTGTATAAGTAATTCACTAATATATAACCTTAGGATGACTCTCCCCAATCTAGCTTTGACTTTTCTAATTTATCGTGATTGGGGAATGGCTCTTTATATATACCCATTTTATCGTTGGGTGTCTAAGTTTTGCTGGGTTTTCCACCTCTATTTCCCCATTGTCAATGAGGTCTTGGATATAATGATGAAGGTGCAGACATTTGTCTATCTTATGTCCTTTGACATGATGCATTTCACAATATTTGTGCTACTTGTACCATGAAGGTTTTGGAGCGTTGCAATCAAATGGTTGTGTCATAGGATATGTCATCATGTGACTCGCATCCAATTGTTCTAGTATAACTGAAAAATGTCCATTAAGAGAGGTGAACATTCTCCATTTTGGTGGTGGTTCAATTGGTCCTTTGGTCAGTTTAAAAGGCTGACTGGTTCGGACCATTTGTACACATTTGGAATTAGTGATCGCATCTCCCACCACATTTTTGTTCTTATTAAAAACCTTCAGCTTCTCCGTGGGTTTAACATTTTGATTATCTCTATATTGGGACTTGAGAGTCCCTTTTGCAATGACATATTTCTCTATTTGAACTCCCTATTCGATGACCTCCTCAAAAGTGTAAACACAATGCATTTGGAGGTGGAAAGCTATATCCAGATTGAGGTTGGGTACAAAAATACTAACCAGCTATTTTTCAGGGAAAGCACAAGGGAAGCAACTAGCTATCCCTCTCCACCGTTGGAGGAAGCTGGAAAAAGTCTCATTAGGGCGTTGTTTGGCACCACATAAATCTGCCATGGTGACATCACTCTCTATGTTATATGAGAAGTGACGCACAAACCTTTCTACCAATTCTAGCCAAGTGAAAATTGATCCCCGAGGTAAATGTATAAACCACTCCAATGTTTGACCTCCTAGACTTTTGGGAAAAATCCTTATGAGATAATTGTCACTATAGGAAACCTCTTTACATGCCATATAGAAATATTTGACATGATCCCATGGATCCCCTTTCCCTTTATATTTTTTGAATTTTGGCATATCAAATTTCTTAGGAAAGGGTTGAAGGGTCATAGTCTTGTCAAAAGGATAGGGGCATAATTCTTCATATTGATACTTTCTAACACTCCCTATATTTCTCTCTTGAAGGATTACAAGCGTTACTTTCATAGACTATACCTCTTACATGAGCAATTGTTCTCTAGTGGGAGAAGCGGGGAGATATACTCGGTACCCCCCTATCATCTTCTTCTTGATTTTCTCTATGGAATTCATTGATCTTAACCTTAGGCCTTGACTTTTGAACATTTTTGCTTGCTTCCTTCTACACATGAGAGGTTAGCAAAGCTAATTGTCAGCTTAGGCTACTAATCTGTTGTTGAATTGTGGTTTCTTCTTCTAAAGGTTCCTCCTCTTCCTCGTTTTGTGGAGGTTCTTCACCATTCTCATGTCCCATCATGTTTTTACATGGCACTTTGATAAAGGGTATTATATGTCCCACTATCTTATTATTTTCTGTGTTGGAGGTAAAAGCATGTCCATGCGTCAAAATATCCTCCATGTTGATGAGGGGTCATTCTTCCTCATTAGTGTTATTCGCAGGTGGGATTGTTTCATTTTCAGTGGGCATTTTGGCCCCTAATTCTATGACCCATGCTAGCACTCTATCTTTATTTCTGAAAAGAAACTCATCTAATAGAGTGGGGTCAAATTTGAATTCTACATGTGGAGATTCCAATTCATTACCACTATGATCAACCATATCTTCTATCTCTTTTCTACGAAAAACAGAGGCCCTAGATCATGTCCAATAAAGGGGTTTGACCCTTATCTGTTAGAGGCTTCCCAAGCTTGCGCTTGTTGTTCCTCATATGTTTGTTTCTTGAGTCCTAATCATGTTTTAGGAGCCATGATTTGTGATAGTTTCACTAGGGTAAGTTGTAAATGTGTTCAAAACTTTGTGACCACACCTAAGTGAAATGCAAGATAAATTGTCAAGAATATGAATAACAATGTGAGAATACCAATGTGATAGAGTGATAAATCACCAAAGACTCAAATGTTTGGTATCGAAGCTTCACAAATGGAGTACTTCCTAGACTACGTCTCAAAAAGTAGTTTAGTGTCACAAGATAATTAACAATATGTTCTCACTTATGCCAAGTTCAAGAGAATGAACAAGATGTAAGTAAATACAAAAAGTTAATGTGACCTCCTAACAAGATATACTAAAAGTGAGTTCAAATTCAATTAAGACCTATATCCCAAAATGTTTCAGTTACAATTCATGAGTGACACAACAATATCACCAAGATATGTTAACCAAACTTTGTGAGAAAGTAAGTTATTAATATCAAGATGTTATTGATATAACATGCATAAGCGGTAACACCTAGCACTCTTCAAAATCGAGGTAATAATAAAATCAAACTAAAATCTCAAATTATAGCTAGGAATAGTTAAAATGTTTACAAGCATAACCTTACAATATAGATATTTATGTCAAAAGGTAAATATCAAAATTGTAGTGATACAATACAAACAAGCTAACCCTTATAAGGAAGTTCAAGATGATGAACCACGCCTAACTATAATGACGATCTTGACATGGGTATCAAGATCACAATGGCCACCAATGATATGAATACGTCTCTGTGCACTTTAGACATTTAACTTACCTAGCCGCAAACATGGATGGGCGTAAATAGACAAAAAAGTGGTAGAAACAATCGATTGGTAACACAGAGGTAGTCACCCTTCTTCTGATCAACAAAGTGTCAAAAGAATGTGAAGGAAACAAATCAAAAATGGGGATAAAAATGTTGGCTTCACTTCGGCATAGTTTCACCTCACCTTAAGGCAAGTAAAAACTAAGCAAAAGTAACGCGTCACACATTTCGCAATGAAAAGATGGTTCACAACTCAACACTGTTTTAGAATGGTCAAAGTGGGCTCCTGGCCAAAGTATATTTTCCTAGGTGGTTCTCTCGTCCTAGGTGTTACAAAAATTATCTACGAGTGGGACGATTTACCCAAATAATCCCGACTATCTTGGGAGTATCTCAACTTTTCCCCCTTCAAGCACAGTGGGAAATAAATGCATCCATCATGTACTTAAAACGGTCATGTGGGAACAACTTGTAATGTTATCTCATAAAGGAATCACTAGTCAGATAGGTAGTGCGAGCACTTCTGTTTTGTCCACAAGGTTCCCTCTTGCGTGGACTATCAGGGGTTCCTAGAACCACCCCCATTGTTGTAGTTTAAGGCATTATGACAAAGGGGTTATGTTCTAGTTGAGCGGAGAGGGACGTACCCTTTTCTCTCGAAAACCTCCAATACAATGTTTTGAATATGTTGTTCTCTTTATCTTGTTTAATTAGGTGTGTTTTCTAGAAACACCTTTTGGCAACCTCGTATAACAACCGTATTAGTAGTTTTTGACTTCGTTTTGATTCCTCCTTTCTTTCACAAGCGAGGTGTTTTGGTCCCGTATGACGATTTTTAGTAGTTTTTCATTAAAAGAGTAAACATTGTTTGCAATTCTCCGATCGTCCAAGGACACAAGAGAAGAGCATACATGGCATTTCCAAAATCCAAAAAGATATCAAATGGAAAAACACTTTAATTTAACTACACCAATTTAACCAATTCCAATTCAAATATTCCTAAAAACCTCAAAGCATCAAAAATTACCTAAGAATCATTTCTTATTCACAAGATCTCCCCAAGGGACATGAGGGAAGAACATACGTGATCTTATTCCTATAATTAAACATGCAAAGCTTATCTAATCAAGTAAAAACATGTAAAAATAGCTTGCAAAGATGAGTATGTGATTAGATAAAACCTACAAGAATGTTAGCATCTCAACACATAAATTTCAAGAAAACAAAAGACACATGCGCCCTTATTTTGCGTCTATGTGTGGGTTAGAGAGAATACGCCACTCTTTGTTTTTACGATTTTCAATGCACCCGCGCTACCCGAGAAGAGTCTACGGGACCAAAAATACATGTGCGCCACTTTGTGTGTTTCTCGGATAAGCATGTACTTATGCCACCCAAGAGGCACATGTGCCACCAAAATAATGTATGCACCTCCTTTGATAAAAACAAGCTGAAATTCAGATAGAATGCTTGCGCTATCAAAAAAGTGTGTGCACCACTGGAAAAGCATGTGTACCACTGCTTTCTAAAATAGTCTCAAATTCTAACAGAATGCTCACGCCAGCAAAATTGTGTCTGTGCCACCAAAATAGCGTGTGTGCTCAGGTTAGGGTGTATGTGCCAATCTAATAGGTTTTGAATTGTAGTGAAGGTACAGTACAAAAATGTGTTGTTTTTAAAACTAATGCTAATACAAGTAAATACTAACACCTAAATAGCCTTAATTAGCAAAAATTAAACAAACTACTAAGCACCATCATGATAAGAATTAAACAAGGGTTAGATGCTAACATTCATCAATATACAAAACTTTGAAACTAACAATGTTAAGCATCTAAATCCTCTATTCTCTAACAACAAATAAATGAATGGACCTAAGTAGGCTCCATGGCAATCAAAAATGGTTGTCTTTGGTATTCCAAGAACCTAGGAATGAGGGCTAGTCAAAGTTGGGCTACAAGACCCTTTTGACACCTCCCATATGACCTAAGCACTTAGGAAAGAGGCTTAACTCTTCAAGATGATGAACTCTCAAGAAAACAAAAGGCAAGCTCTTAGTCTATTTTGCTATATGCTTTGCATTTGCTTTCTCAAGAAGTTTAGGTGTAGGTATAAAAGTAGAAGGAGGGCTCCTTATATAGCCTAATGGATAAAGTAAACACTTCATCTCTTTGCGTATGTGGGATAAAGGTAAAACATGATTAGAAATGGATAAGGTTGCTTTATAAAAGGTAACCTTACTTTAGAAGGGTTTAATTTATGCTTAGCAAGTCATGGGAGTTGGGGGTGTTTTAATTAATCAAAGGTGATTAACTAATAGGTAGATGTAAGCTTATAGAAGCTAATTAGAGGAATATTAGTATGATTTAGGCTATTAGAAGGGGATTAAATCAATTAAATATTGATTTATTGGTTAAATGAAGGGGAAAGCTAATTAATTAATAATAATTAATTAGTCCAGATAGAAGGGGTGATTAATTAACGAAGGTTATTAATTAGGGTGTTTTTTGGATAGGTGACTTAACTAATTAGCATAGTGTAATTAATTAATGATGATATGAGGGAAAATGAGTGTCTTTAACGATATGTCATCAATGCAGTGAGAAAGGAGATAATTAGCGCAATTTGAGTATTTGAATTGTTTGGGCATAATTATGGGTGTCTACATTTGCCCCTCTTTGGGGTGGCATAAGTGATGTCACTTCAAAGATAGTAGACGGAAGAAATTTTGAAGGGATAGAAGAAAAATTAGTAGGAAGGAGAGATGCCCCCTCGAGTGTCGATAGGGTGATGAAGGAAGACGATCGACGATTGAAAAAGGTGAGAGATAGATAGAAGAATGGGAAGGGGCAGGATGCCCCGGTAAGATGGAAGATTAGGGGTGAGAGGAAAGCGATGTAGAAGAAATATGGAGGAGGGGAGAGAAGAGCTTAGCCTCTAGCCACTGTTTATTGGAACAATTTCTTGTCATCATATTACCATAAGAGCTACATCATCGGTCCTTATGAAAAATATAAGCATACGACAAAGGTAGAATGACATGAAAATCCATACTACGAACAATTTTCCATTGCTGAAAATACCAACTCCACGTAACATACAACAATGCAATGCAATACGAGAAGGAAACAAGCTCATTTAACAGGGAAAACAAGTACAAACGCACATATCCAACCCAACAACAGTCAAGATAGTTGTACAAATGTTTTGTTATCAAGATGAAGAGATCCACATGTTCATGATTGATGACAAGGGTTAAAAATGATGCCCCAAGCAAGGATATATGCAAGGGGAAATGACAATGGACATTTGGTCCAAGTAAAAGCATTGTGCACAACGAAACAACACCAGGCAACAAATGTGCCCAGTAGGCGATTTAAGCAAGCAACTAGCTTTATGAATGGTTGTGAATCCGCAATCCGCGAGTCGTATTAATTGGGGAAGATGTGAAACAAACCAGTAGGATATGGAGAAAATACCATGCGCAAGACACAAGTTTCAGCCGTAATAAGCAAGTTACCATTTTTGTAGGTTTTTTACTTTTTAGGATTTTGTGAAAAAAATTACCCTATTTTTGGATTTTTGACAGGATATATATAGTGTTTTTGTTTTCTGTTTTCTAAAATGCAGTGGACAGTAGAAGAAAATAGAATAAAATAGAAGGAAGGGCCTAGGTGCAATAGAAAGTGCCCTAGGTGGAAGAAAGAAGGAACAAGTGACAAATAATGTCTTTGCTTAGTGGAAAAATTAATAAAATAATTACTTTTGACAAATAATTATTTACAAGAGTGTGAATAAGAAGAAAAATCACCTAGGAGAAATAAAATTTCCCTAGGGGGAAGAAAGGGGTAATGGATAGCAAAAATGCCCCAATACAGTGAAAAATAAGAGAAAAATAATTATTTAATTAAAATAATTATTCATCGGTGAACAGAGGAGAAAATGGCAGCTAAAACGAGCCTCCGTGCCCTCCCGAAGGTGAAAAATAGCTTTATATACCCCACAGGGGGTAAATCACCGCAACTACCATTTGTTACCGACCACTATTGAGTTATTATTGTGAGGCTTTGACGGTGAAGAGAACGATGATGATTGCACGGATCGGTTGAGGCAAGAAGACACAGATCCGAGGGTACCAATGGCACGCCGATGACAGCTCCTTCATGAGTATTCAAACTTTTCCTATCAATTTTTGTCATTAATGCTGAAAATTAGTATTTAGGGCTAGGATCTCGCGTCGGCGTGCATGCACGCAGCACAGTGTCAAGTCGGGGCAAAGTGTCTCATGGGGACACAAGCATCCTAAAACACACGCATGCAAGTGCAAGCACAAATGGCACACATGTGTGCACACGTGCACACACCAAAAAGGGGTGCACACACAAAAAGGAGGGTGCACACACTTGGGGGTACACGCACACAAGCGCAAGCATAAAAATGATGGTGCAAGTGCCAAATATGTGGCGCACATGCCCAAAAGGGTGCGCAGCACCTGAATGATGGCACAAACACCAAAAGATAATTGCATGCACACGTATGTGCTAAAAGGGAGGTGCACACATCTAAAAGGGCATGCAGGCATTCCAGTGGTGAAGGATAGACAAAAAAATGCCAAAAAGATGACACTTAGAAGAATTTTTAGGATATTTAGATTAACCATAAAATGATAGATAGATTTTGGAAGAAATGTTTATGAATCGACGAGTGATTTGATATTTTGTAGAGATGTCTACCAGTATTGCAGACGTGGGAGCGTCACACCCAGATAGCTGAGGTAGAGGGGAGCATGCGTCGGTGAGACTGACGAGCTATGTCTATACTTCTCGAGGCAGTGGGGCTAGGCCCCATGTCTCGGATGTCATCCATCACCCTAGACCATGGTTTGTTGACTGTGCTAGCCGAGCAATGGCATAACAAGAGCCAGTGTTTTAGATTGCTACTAGGGAGATGACCGTGACCCTAGAGGACATATGGTGGATTCTCCGCGTGCCGATCATGGGCACTTTGATTGAGTATAACTCTGATGTAGGGCTGATTAGAGTAGCTTGTAGCGACCTATTTGACATAGATGACATACCTCATGATGGTATGACCATTGCTTTGCATGAGTGCATTTCTGACCCAACACTGCATCGGGGGCCTCTTTACGTCATGACACTTATCAGTGGGTTTTTTCTCACTGATAAGATAGGGACATCCTTCCTGAGAGGGTTACTACCCTTAGTACACAGAATTTTTAGTGGGGAGCGATATTCTGGGGCAATGCATACTAGCCCACTTATACTGGGATCTACATTTGATTACTTACCATGGTTAGAAGACCATGGGGCCAGCTTCATTGTTACAAATCTGGTCATGGGACCACATTGCGATCAGACGCCCTATGGGCACTTTACATGTTTGAGACCCAGAGGAGCCATCTTACATGGTGTAGGTACCAGTAGGTGGTGATGCATGAGGCCACCTAGGCAGCCTATACAGATACATGCAAGAGTTCGATGAGTTGCAGAGATAGATATCATATGGAGACCTTATAGACACATTCAGTGGCCAGAGGATGCCACAGAGCTCAGTGTGTGCTCAGTAGAGAACTTTATCATTGGCAGTTGTAGCTACATCATAGAGTTGTATAGAGTTGACAGGTGCCAGTGGTAGCTTGGCATAGTATAGGGGGTGCCACAACCCAATATATGGTATGCCCACAGAGATTCAGAGAGGCATACCATGGGGCCTTGCATACAGGTGGTGGCCCGAGCCAGAGTGAGTTTTTCATAGGTGGTCCCACAGGCATGGAACCAAAGCCACGACAGTCGGGGACCCAAGTACCTATTAGTAATAAAATTTATCGGGTGGACAAACTTGTGGATTTCTTGCCAATGCTTTGAGAATCTAAGTCCCTCTACTTAACTAGTGCAGTTGTCGTATGTGCATGCATAAGAAAGTGTGGATTTATGTGGTGGTCTTTCGACCAGGGATCCAATAGGGGCACTCCATTGACCCTGTGGCAAAGCTAGCAATCTCTTGCTAGGGAATTCTTCATCTGTAGAGTGGGAAAGGGGAGTGAGAAAAGAGTAGGGGAGCTAATGTTGTAGGTAGATAATCAAATTCCTACACACACACTAGTTAGAAACTTCAACACATGCATTCATGAGAAGAAACAACTCTGTAAATAACAACAAGACCAAATAGAATTTATCGATCACAAAGTATCAAGAAACCCCTTAGTCAAAGAAAGCTGGAAACTCCTCTTCTTGTATTGATTTCTCAAACCAAAGTTGTACATAATGGAGAAATAGAGGAAATTTGAGAATGAGGGGAATGGAAGAATTTGGCTATCTCCTTTGTTCTCTCAAGGTACAATATACTCTTGAGTTTACAAGATCAATCACCAACCCTTTGAAATGGGAATGGATTTACAATTTATAGAATAGAATATGACTCTTCATCTTCCTCATGACCTTTCAAATACCTTAATATGACTTAAGACTGTTCATATTCCACTTCAAATATTTAAGTCCCTTTTATAATAGCAAGGTGACTTAATTTACATTATGTTTCTAAAGTCACTTTTAAGTGACTTAAAGGCATATCAAAAAGTGCAAACCCCAACAAAGAATTAGAACATTTGAAAGTGAGAGAAAGTTGGGGGAAGAGGAGAGAGAAATAGAGAGAGAAGAAGAAGAGGAGATGTCATTCCCGATGAAGTCTGTTGATCCTCATTGATGGAAAGCTCCAAATGCAATGAAGTTCTGAATGTCCCATTGTGCCAAAACTACCCTTTGAATGTGACTTACTATTTTTAGTAAATGGTCATTTCCACTATTTTCTAGCTCCGGATAATCATTCTAGCCTTTTGGAGATCTTCAAGTGCACACTACTCTTTCCATAGCCGCTTTTGATGAAGACTTGCCAAAAATAGCAAACATGTATAGGAAAAATTACTATTTTTAGAAAGTGTGTTTCCAGTGCTTGATTTGTGATGGAACATACTTTTTGGACTCTTCTTGTCATTACGATCACACCCTCCGAATTTCACATAGTTTTGCCCACTAGAATACCTGGAAATAAATTTTGAAATTTTGACCTGGCAGTGGCTTCAGGCATAGAGTTGTCATGGTGGCCATTAATGGAGCTCAAAATTTTCAGGTCTAGTTTTTGTCTCTGTTTGCAATGAAAACAACTCCATTGTGATAGGTTTTTCATTTGGAGCTCGTGTGCAAGTTTTTAGCTCGTTTCCATTGCCGGAATGACGGGAAATCCGACGAATGTGAACCGGTGCACAAAGGGAGGATTTTGTTAGAGAAAATGATTCTAGGCACCATTTGACCTCTTTTTTGTTGGATCTTGATCACCTTGAAAAATGAGGAATTCTGCAAAATATGACATCTTGATCCGACTTGTATCTTGCAAGATATGAGGATTTTTCGATCGGGTGACTTCACGGTTATCTGGCAAAAAATCTCCATTTTTCTCTTCGTTCTTCGTCATTTCACTCCATTTTTCTCTAAGGCCTAAATATTTATGTGCATTCATGGTTTGGAGAGTTTATGTGGCCATGACAGAGCTGGTTTGGAGAAACAATGGTGGACCGGTGTCTGGACAATCATGCACGGAGCCATGGCAAGGTATGAAGTTAGTGAAGGAGAAATGAGGGGGAAGAAATGGCTAAGTGCCGATTTAAACTTTAAAAACATGCACATGGAGGGGCTGGGAACATTTTTATGTCCCTAATTTCCCTAACCTTAGGGACATGAGGGACATCAATTTCCACAGTGGTCAAGGTGATGTCATGTGTCCTCGATCCGACGGCAGGGGATTTGCTTGAAAAATGCACCTAGGGGCTAAAAGTCAGTCACATGGGTGTCCAGAAGACTCCTCCTAGGGGCTGGGAACATTTTTCCATGTCTGATGTCCCCCACCTCAGGTACATAAGGGACATCAGTTTCCACGGTGGTCCTGGAGGTGACACGTGGCGCCCGATCCAACGACAGCGGGGAATGGATGCTCCAAAAATGCACCTGGGGGCTGAAAGGAGGTCACATGGGTGTCCAGAAGACTCCCTATGGGGGATGGGCACATTTTCAAAGGTCTGATGTCCCCCACCTCAGGTGCACAAGGGACATAAAATTCCACGGTGGTCCTGGAGCTGACACGTGGCGCCCGATCCAACGGCAGGGAAGGCATGCTCCAAATAAGCACCTGGGGCTAATCTGTCAAGTCTGGAGGTCATATGAGGGCCCCAGAGGTCACATGGGGATGGGTGAATTTTCCAAGAGCTGATTTACCTGACCTCAGGGACTTCGGGACATGAAATCCCACCAGGCTGCTGGTGTTGACACGTGTCCTCTCGAAAAAATGACTAAGTCCTGAACTGCGTTTGAGAGGGTAACATAGAATGAAGATAACTTGAGCTCCCGGTGGAATTTCTTGGTGAAATTTTATATGATCCTAACTGGAAATATAATTTTGAATCTAATTATGGAGTTTTAATTTCTTTATTCAGCCATATGGTCCCTAAAAAATGGATTTTTGATATAGTACTCCACTTGTGCCTGAGAAAAATTACCTGTCAATCATATGCGCTAAGGTGTTGTGAAAAATATTATTTTACCATCATGTGGGTATTAGAATCCTCTTTTTGATGATGTTTTTTTTTACTTCTAAATCCATCCAAAGCTCCTGAAATCTTCTTCTAAAGCTCAGCAGTTGTTTTAGGCCTGTGTACCACCTAGGCTTATGAACCTTGTTTTTTACTCAGACTGCTCCAAGTCTTGCAGAACTTCCCCAGACCTTCCAAAATCATTTCCATGATGTTCCAAGGTATTTCATTTACCTCCATGTTGATTTTTCTCTTCCGTTCCACTCCGGGGGGTGATCCGATCCTGGGAAGGCCAGCGATAGCCCTTCCCTATACTGCCATGAGATAGTGTTTTTTTAGAACTCCCTAAAATCACCTAGGTGGAATGAGTGCACTTTACTAAATCACCTAGGGGACAAATTTGACATCAAATAGGGGGTGATTAGACTGATGGATTTGACCCGAGGTGTCTTGGAATGATGGGACTTGAAAAAATTAACACTGGGGTATTGTTGTCGTGCTTGGAAATTGTCAATTTCCCTGTTGCACATTTACACGACAACAAAGATCTCAAGATATTATTTGACCTAGTATGCCACTATGTTACCTCAAAGATCTTACCATCCCTGGAGGAGGCCTCAGGCAGCAAGTACTCAACCACCTATAGAGATCCGCATGGTTTAGAGTGAAGAGAGAGAGAGAGAGCATCATGGCCTGATCCAAAGGATCCATTTGATGGCCTACCGCATGATGAGCGGGGTGCCCCATAGGTACAGGGACCAAGGCCACGGGGCCCAAAGATAGACATCGGCATAGATTTTGAGAGCTAGGGTCATAGAGCAGGGCTAGTCATCTAGAGTGCCATAGGGACCACTCTAGTGGTACAACTAGTGGTATAAATAGCCACATCATGCAGTAGCAATTACAATAGGCCCTAGCTAAGAGAGATGAGACTAGGGCAGAGAGAGATGAGGCCCGAGGCTAGTTTGTGACCATGACAAATGAACGAGATCAGCTAAGACCCATATTGTGATGTTACTATCAAAGTGAGATCAAGCTCGAGCTCAGGCGGCTCGGGAGGTGACAAAGATACTATGCTCTTCTAATAGATTTGACAAATGGCCTCTCAGATGGCCCAGCGCGATAGGTTTACACCGAGACACACGGCTCGGCTATATCCTATGATATTAGAGTGAGACAAGTTTAGGGTAGAGTATGTATTAGGCCAAGCTGAGCTAGCTCGAGCTACATCAGAGATAGCATCCTACCGACGCATGGAGGGTACCGCAGTGACTTCCTGGACACATAGAGATTTAGCGACAGCAAAGGGCAGAGCCTCATACTACAGGTATTTATATTTTGAGGCAGTGCCTCCAGAGTGACAGGCACCGTCCTATAGTCAACAACAGATAACAAGGGCACTGGATCCGAGAGGCCTCGAGCCCTCGGTGGAGTAGCCATGACCAGAGAGAGCAGGTGATGCCCATGCCATGGGACCTCCACGGGACAAAGCTAGCTACACATTCGAGAGGGATCAATTCAAACCTGACATTTTTGCATCCATGTATGCCTCTTTATGAAGGCTATGAGAAGATTATGCTCCATGTATATTAATTTTGTATATGTACAACAGTTGTAACACATGCCTCTGATGAAGGCTTTTATTCTGTTATAGATGTATCACCTTTGTATGCCTCAGATGAAGGCATTTTTGATATAGAGTAGTTTTGATACATGCCTCTGATGAAGGCTTTTATTCCTTTGCTACATGTACCATTCTTTTGTATGCCTCAGATGAAGGATTTTTTGATGTACTTTGTTGTTATGTGTATCCATTTTTGATACAGATATACCACACATGTATGATTTGGACATTTGTGACATGACATATGTGTATATGAGATGGACATTTATTATTTCTCATGGATAGATAGATGTGCTTATGATGTTTTCTGATTTGATGTGACATGTATATGTATCATGATCTTGGTGATGTATCACATGTGTTTTGATTTCTAGATGATGTGATCTTGTAGAATATATCAAATGTTGTTTTGTTTTATGTGATGTTCCATACTTAGTGGACAAGATGATATGATGATAAGGGTGCGGGGGGGATAGATTTTGATATTTGCGATCCCTCTTGCCCCCATTTGATGATACGATATGTGAAGATTAGCTTAGCATTCATGTA
The DNA here is from genome assembly GCA_018340775.1 of Taxus wallichiana var. yunnanensis. Classification (NCBI taxonomy): domain Eukaryota; kingdom Viridiplantae; phylum Streptophyta; class Pinopsida; order Cupressales; family Taxaceae; genus Taxus; species Taxus wallichiana. The sequence goes on along the minus strand of CM031234.1, from coordinate 152,466,583 downwards.
TTATGTATACTTAGCTTTTTCTTGATATATTATGTATAGATGATGTTAGATGTGATGATATTGATGGTAATGTGATGATGTGATAACTAAACATTGCTTATGCAACAAACACAATCAAATTTTAATCAAAGAACACAATGAATTAACTTTATAATGCACCAAGACTCGCTACCATGCAAAAATACACCTCAATATGCACAAGTAAGAATAAATCTAATCTAAGCAAGAAAAGATTAATTCTAACAAAGTACGCCCAAGCAACAAACAACCCAAAAGTAAAAACATGAAGCAACTATACAAGCAACAAGCAAAGCAAGAAATAATATAATGTAAGTAAATGTAAGTAAATGTTTTTGTAAGTTTGTTTTCATGCAACAATTTTCTATTGTTTTAGATTTGTGAAACAATTTTCTATTATTTTTGTGTTTTTGGATATTTTGAATGTTTTTGTAGTCTTTTTGAAACAATTTTCTATTGTTTTTAGTTTATGAAACAATTTTCTATTGTTTTTCTACTTTGAAACAATTTTCTATTGTTTTGGTTGATGAAAAAAATTCTATGGTTTTTAGTTTATGAAACAATTTTCTATTGTTTTTGTGCTTTGAAACAATTTTCTATTGTTTTTGGTTGATGAAAAAAATTCTATTGTTTTTGTTTATGAAACAATTTTTTTTTTTTTGGTTTATGAAAAAAATTCTATATTTTTGTGTTTTAAAACAATTTTCTATTGTTTTTGTGTTTTGAAACAGCTTTTTTATTATTTTTGGTTGATGAAACAATTTTCTATTGTTTTTGGTTTATGAAACAATTTTCTATTGTTTTTGTGTTTTGAAACAATTTTCTATTGTCTTTGGTTGTTTTCTAATGGTTTTCCGAGTTATGCACAGTAACCAAGAAAGCGTGGATGCCCCAAATTAGACGAGGAATGTATAAGGGCAGAGGCCACTCACTTATAGACAAGAAGGTGAAGTCATTAAATTTCCCCGGCAGTAAGATAGGGAATAGAGGAAGACCATGCCCCTCACGTAAAAATAAAAGAAGACAAATCCGGATCAAGGCTTGCCAGATTGGGTTCACAGGAATCTCGAAGGCGTAACTAAGGCTAGGCAAAGTAAAAGTACCCTCCAGATGCAAGGTGCTTGTGAACAACAAATACTCCCAAGGTGCCAGAAATCAGTTTTCACCTAAGGACCCATCCAAAGTGCCAAAATTGCATGGTTTTCACTTGTGGTTGACCCCATTTTCTCTTTTTCTTTTTCTCTCTTCTTTTTTGATTTTTTTTTAATTTTTGATCATTTTACCATGTTTTTATTTTTTTTGTTTTTCTAGATTTTGCGCCATGTTTAAGCATAGAACCGCTTAAGATGCATGGCATTCATGGGCTCATAGAGCACATCACCATTAGGGTGAGCAAGTTCGTATGCCCCTATGTCGTACTTGGCTACAATAACATAGGGTCCTAAACAATGTGGTTTCAACTTTCCTTTCTTTTTGGTTCCGCTCTTGTGTTGAACTGATTCTCCTTCATGACTAAATCACCAACCTCAAACTGACGAGGTATGATTCAATTGTTGTAGTTTCTAGAGACTCTATTTTGATATAATTTGAGGTGATTAAGAGCACGAATGCACTTCTCATCTAGGAGCTCTAATTCAACCAATATTGTAACCCAGTAATCCTCATCTTTATCCAAATAGTCCCTAAGAGATATTCTTAGGGAAGGAAGTTCAATTTCTAGTGGGATGATGGATTATATCTCAAATACTAAATAATATGGAGTCACACCCATAGGAGTGTGAATGGAGGTTCTATAAGCCCAAAGAGCTGGGTGGATTTGCAAGTGCCAATTATGACCTATTTTGCTGACCATCTTCTCCATTATTCTCACCAAAGTCTTGTTTGTGGCTTCGGCCTATCCATTACCTTGGGGGTAATATGGTGTAGACCATTTTAACTGATTTAGAACTATTGACAAAGACCTTTCATAGTTTTATTCTTGAATGACTTCCCATTATCTGTAATAATGGCCACAGGAATGCCATATCAACAAATGATATGATTCATGATAAATTTGGAAATCTGAGCTTCTGTTACATAGGTTAAAGGGACAGCCTCCACCCACTTTGTAAAGTATTCAGTAGCCGTGATGATGTGATTATGACCATTAGATGAGGTAGGGGTAAGCTTCCCTATCAAGTCATTTCATAATTTAGAAAATGGCCAAGGGGTAGTGATAGGTCGAGGGTTACGATGGAGCATGAATGAAGTTTCCATAATTCGCAAAGTACACACTTTCTGACATAATTACAACAATCGGTTTCCATGATAGGCCAATAGTAGCCTACTCTTAACAATTTCTTGGCCAAAACCATTCCATAGTATGTTCTCCACAAAGCCCTTCATGTACTTCCTTGATCACTTGGATCGACTTCGTCATATCAAGACAACGTAACAAATTCCAATCGTATCCATGATGATAAAGCATACCTCCTAAAAGGGTGTAACGGGCTATTTGGTGAATCAGGCTTTATTTTTCGAAATGGGAGATATTGGGAGGGAACATGTTCTCCATGAGATAGGTGAAGATGGCTTCATACCATTGGGAATTAGGACCAACAACATCACAGAAAAACAAGATTTTGGCATGTCATACACAGGATGGTGTAAGTTTTCTACAAAGAACAGCATGTCATTATTCTCTAGCGGAATACGAAGCATAGAACCCACTATCACCATAGCATCTACCGATCTATTTTTCACTCTTGGGATTTGTTCAAATGTAATGTGCACAAATTACTCCTTTAGAGTTTCTACTAGATTTTTGTAAGGTATAAGATTTTCATCTTTAACCTTATATTCATCATTAACCTGTTTGATAATTAACTGAGAATCACCCACAACCTTGACATGATGAATGTTTCACTTGATAGCTAGCTTCATCCCTGCGATAAGTGCCTCATACTCTGTAATATTGTTTGTGCAAGGAAAACCCATATGAAAATCCTATGGTATAGGGTTTCCAAATGGAGTAATGAGGACTACCCCCACACCTAAACTATGAAAATTAAAGGATCCATCAAATTGTAACTGCCATACGATAGATTCTTCAATGTATAGCAATGAGGCATCTGGAAAATCTAGATTCAAAGGTTCAGTGCCTTGCAAAGGTGCTTCTACCAGCTGGTCAGTGAGTACTTGTCCTTTAAGTGACTTATGATGCATAAATTCTATGTCAAACTCACTTAATATAATGATCTAATTAGCCATTATACCCGTGAGGGCGGGTTCGCATAATAAAAGTACTTAAGTGGGTCAACTTTGGATATCAGCTTGGTTTTGGTATTCAATAGATAATGGCAAAGTGTTTGAAATGTAAAAGCAACAGCCAAGCAAGCCTTTTCAATTTGAGGATAGTTGAGCTCATAAGCGATGAGAGTGTGACTGAGATAATACACTGCTTTTTCCTTATGACCAAGGTCGTATTGGGTGAGCAGCACACCAATAGCAAATTGTGTAGTAGAGATATAGAGCAAGAGTGGCTCCCTAGGAGTTGGAGGCATGAGGATAGGCGGATTGGCCAAATATTTTTAATTAAAGCAAAGGCTTGTTGTTTCTTGGGTCCCCAAATGAAGGTGACATCCTTTTTAAGCAAGTGGGTTAATGAGTGGCACTTATCTGCAAGCTAGGAGATGAAGCGGTGGATAGCCTAGATTTTCCCCTGTAAGTTGCACAATTCCTTAATATTATTAAGTGGAGGCTTTTAGTGATAGAAGACACTTTAGCAGGGTCTACTTCAATTCCTCTTCTTGATACAATGAAGCCCAACATTTTTCCATATAACTTGCCAAATACGCATTTTTTGGGTTTAGCCTGAACTTATACTCTCGTAGGCACTCAAAGATACGCCGTAAAATGACAGGGTGATCTTCTCTTGTCTTATACTTTCCAAGGATGTCATCCATGTAGTCCTCCATGATATCATGAATCATATCATGAAAAATTATTGTCATTACCTGTTGATAAGTAGCCCCCACATTTTTAAGGCCAAATGGCATTACTTGGTAGCAGAAGGTACCCCAAGGAGTCGTGAAAGTCATTTTGTGCTGATCTTCATCAATAATCTTGATTTGGTTGTATCTTGAAAAGCCATCCATGAGAGATAGCATCTCGTATCTTGTTATTGAATCCACAATCATGTCAATATTTGGCAGCAGAAAATCATCCTTAGGGAAAGCCTTATTAATGTCTCTAAAATTGTGTAGATTCTAGATCCTGACAGGATTTTTCTATACAGGGACGATGTTAGATATCCATTCAAAATAATCAATAGGCTGGATGAATCCCGTCACAAGTAGTCTTTCGAGTTCCTATTTAACCAGTAGGGCTACTCATGGGTGCATCTTTCTGAGCTTCTGTTTGATAGGCTTAGCATCTGCATGCACAACTAGGTTGTGCACAACTAAAGTTGGGTCTAAGTCTGGCATGTCTTTGTAGGACCATGCAAACACATCTATAAACTCTCATAGTAGCATAGTGAATGTCTTTTGTTCTCTAGCTGAGAGAGATGCCCCTAATTTGAGTATCTTCGGATCCTCCTATGTACCAATATTGACAGTGATAGTCTCCTCTACTAATAATTTTGACAAGTCCTCCATACACGTAGGATTGGGAGGAAGGTTGAGATCTTCATCCAAGGATGTCTCCACGAGATTTTCATCCTTGGCATGGTCACTTTTATTATCTATTGATTTTTATACCTATTTTTCGGCTAGTGCCTCAAAGAGGTTTTCACTATGTGACTTGGAATTTGATTTTTGCTAAGGCTTTACATTAGAACTTTTGCCCTCACTTTTTCTTAAGTTTTTCTAACCACGAATCTCAACCTCCTCACCAAAGTAGGCACATATATCCAATTCAATAAAGAAACCCTTCTTGTGGTCTCCAATGGGAATTTTATCCCTTATGCCCATGAACTTTGTGATAGCCTCGTCATTCTTGAAAAAATCTAGCGACATGTGACATTGTTGGTCCCATTCAACAAGGGAAGGGTAAATAAGGTCAAGGGTTGGTTCTGTAGGGGTTATGGTTAGGACAGCATTGTTCATAGTTAAGTTTGTGGAGGAAATATCCTCATATTGGCTACAATGGGAATCAGATCATTGTCTAGATAGTTAGAGTTATACTCACGTTCGAACAAGTAGCATCTTGATCATTGGGGTGTGCTTCATAAGGGTGAATCCCAATGTCAGATATTTCTATCTTAAAATGTGGAAGAGGTATTGGTTCTCTTTTTCCTTGTTCATTTCTTCCAAATCATAGGCCCTTGTAGCCCATGGAGTACATCATTTTACTAGATTTCTCATATGCAGGGGTTTGATAACAGGATGGTTGAGTATCCTCTAGGACCCAAGTTGTAGGAAGATCCAAAAAAATTTCCTCACCAACAAGCCTCCAAGTAAGAATGACTTAATAGTGTGTTCATTTCTAGGTCTTCTGAAGCAATAGTTGGGTCAACCTCTAGTCTTGGGTGATAATGAGAGGTTTGAAACCAAGAGTGCTTGTTGTACATTATACTCTCCATAGCCATATTTAAGGATTTTCATCTCCTATGAATCAAAAGGAGAGGTTGATGTTGACACACCATGGGCACAAGAACTGAGAGAATCTAAATCTACCCAAGATTCCATGGCCTCAAATTGGAGAGGGACAACTATATCAGCAGAGGGACATGCATATGTGCCCTTACATGCAAAGATGTTGGTAGCTCTGCAGTGAATGAAGGGCTCAGAATCTCCTTATATCGTAATGGTGTGTCCCTCATGCTTCAATTTAATGCACTGATGAAACGTCGATGGCACGGCCTACATACCATGAATCTATGGGCGGCCTAGAAGCATATTTTACAGAAGTTCAAAGTCCAGGACATGAAACTTTGTTTGATGGCAAGTGGGTCCCACCTACATGGGCAACGTGATTGTGCCCGCTAACTCCCTTTCCACGTTGTCATAAGTGGTGATAGTGATGATATTTGAGTCAAGATCGTCCTCAGTATGTCTTAGTTGTTTAACCACATTTAGTGTGCAGATTTTTAACCCGATATATTATCCACAAGCACTCGTTTAATCTTCCCGTGGGTAACAACTACCTAGATGTAAAAAGGAATATTATGTGTTGGATTCTCAGTAGGGATATCCCTATGGTTGAAGGCAATATGTTCATTTGGTACGATGTTGGCCACTGTGGCTTAAAGGTGTATAGGATTGACCTCTAATGGCACTCCTGACCCCTGAAGAGTTTGGTATAGAATGTCTTTGTGTACATTAAATATCTTAAGAAGATCTAAGATTGAAATCTTAGCAGATGTCTTCTCAAGTTGCTCTAAGAGGTTGTACTTACCAGTTTGTGGGGTTGATGGAGAAGGTCCTAGAATCATGAGGCGGGCACACCTTGTTACCGTAGTGCAATCCTTTCCCTTGATTTGGATGGTATTGACATGGTCGAGGGATAGAGAATACATCTAATAAGTGAATCATAATGATTGTTGTGTTTTTTGGTGTATAAGTAATTTTCTACTTTATAAGCTTGGGATGACTCTCCCCAATCCAGCTTTGACTTTTCTGATTTATCATGATTGGGGAATGGCTCTTTATATATCCCCATTTTCTCATTAGGTGTCTGACATTTTACCGGGTTGTCCACCTCTATTTCCCCATTTTCAATGAGGTCTTTGATATAATGATGAAGGCGCAGACATTTGTCTATCTTATGTCATTTGACATGATGCATTTCACAATATTTGTGCTCCTTGTACCATAAAGGTTTTAGAGCATTGTCATCAATTGGTTGTGTCGTAGGATATGTCATCATGTGAGATGCATCCAATTGTTTTAGTATAACCAACAAATGTTCATTAAGAGAGGTGAACGTTCTCCATTTTGGTGGTGGTTGAATTGATCCTTTGGTCAGTTTAAAATGTTGACCAGCTTTCGCCCATTTATACACGTTTGGAATCAATGATCCCGTCTCCCACCACATTTTTGTTTTTGTTAAAACCTTCGGCTTCTCCATGGGTTTAACATTTTGATTATCTCTAGATTGGGACTTGAGAGTTCCTTTTGCAATGAGATATTTCTCTATTTGAACCCCCTTTTCGATGACCTCCTCAAAAGTGCAAACACAATGCATTTGGAGGTGGAAAGCTATATCCAGATTGAGGTTGGGTACAAAAATACTAACCAGCTATTTTTCAGGGAAAGCACAAGGGAAGTAGCTAGCTATCCCTCTCCACCTTTGGAGGAAGCTGGTGAAAGTCTCATTAGGGCGTTGTTTGGCACCACATAAATCTGCCATGGTGACATCACTCTCTATGTTATATGAGAAGTGACACACAAACCTTTCTACCAATTCTAGCCAAGTGAAAATTGATCCCCGAGGTAAACGTGTAAACCACTCCAATGCTTGACCTCCTAGACTCTTGGGAAAAGTCTTATGAGATAATTGTCACTATAGGACACCTCTTGACATGCCATATAGAAATATTTGACATGATCTCGTGGATCCCCTTTCCCTTTATATTTGTTGAATTTTGGCATATCAAATTTCTTAGGAAAGGGTTGAAGTGTCATAGCCTTGTCAAAATGCTAGGGGTGTAATTCTTCATATTGATACTTTCTAACATTCCCTATATTGCTCTCTTATAGGCTTGCAAAGCGTTACTTTCATATATTGTACCTCTTGCATGAGAAATTGTTCTCTAGTGGGAGAAGTGGGGAGATATACTCGGCGGTACCCAATATCATCTTCTTCTTGATTTTCTCTATGGAATTCGTTGATCTTAACCTTAGGCATTGAATTTTGCACTTTTTTCTTTTTTTTCTTATGCACATGAGAGGTTAGCAAAACTAATTGTCATCTTAGGTTACTAATCTGTTGTTGAATTATGGTTTCATCTTCTAAAGGTTCCTCCTCTTCCTAGTTTTGTGGAGGTTCTTCACCATTCTCATGTTCCATCGTGTTTTTGTGTGGCATTTTGATAAAGGGTATTTTATGTCCCACTATCTTATTGTTTCCTGTGTTAGAGGTAGAAGCATGTCCATGCATCAAAATATCCTCCATGTTGTTGAGGTGTCATTCTTCCTCATTAGCATTATTCATGGGTGGGATTGTTTCATTTTCAATGGGCATTTTGGCCCCTAATTCTATGACTTGTGCTAGCACTCTATCTTTATTTCTGAAAAGAAACTCATCTAATAGAGTGGGGTCAAATTCAAATTCTACGTGTGGAGATTCCAATTCATTACCACTATGATCGACCATATCTTCTATCTCTTTTTCCACAGAAAATAGAGGCCCTAGATCATGTCCAATAAAGGGGTTTGACCCTTGTCTATTAGAGGCTTCCCAAGCTTGCGCTTGTTGTTCCTCGTATGTTTGTTTCTTGAGTCCTAATCGTGTTTTAGGAGCCATGATTTGTGATAGTTTCACTAGGGTAAGTTGTAAATGTGTTCAAAACTTTGTGACCACACCTAAGTGAAATGCAAGATAAATTTTCAAGAATATGAATAACAATGTGAGAATACCAATGTGATAGAGTGATAAATCACTAGTGACACAAATGTTTGGTATCGAAGCCTATCAAATGAAGTACTTCCTAGAATACGTCTCAAAAGTAATTTAGTGTCACAAGATAATTAACAAGATGTTCTCACTTATGCCAAGTTCAAGAGAATGAACAAGACGTAAGTAAATACAAAAAGTTAATGTGACCTCCTAACAAGATATACTAAAAGTGAGTTCAAATTCAATTAAGACCTATATCCCAAAAAGTGCCAGTTACAATTTGTGAGTGACACAACAATATCACCAAGATATGTTAACCAAACTTTGTGAGAAATTCAGGTATTAATATTAAGATGTTATTGATATAACACGCACAAGCGGTAACACCTAGCACTCTTCAAAATCAAGGTAATAATAGAATCAAACCAAAAGCTCAAAGTATAGCTAGGAATAGTTAAAATGTGTGCAGCGTAACCTTACAATATAGATATTTATGTCGAGTTTACAAGAAACAAGACGTAAATATCAAAATTGTAGTGATACGATACAAACAAGGTAACCCTTCTAAGGAAGTTCAAGATGATGAACCACGCCTAACTACAATGACGATCTTGACATGGGTATCAAGATCACAATGGCCACCAATGATATGAATATGTCTCGTGCACTTTAAACATTTAACTTACCCAGCCACAAACATGGATGGGCGTAAACGGACAAAAAAGTGGCAGAAACAATCGATTGGTAACACAGAGGTAGTCACCCTTCTTCTGATCAACAAAGTGTCAAAATAATGTGAAGGAAGCAAATCAAAAATGGGGATGAAAAATGTTGGCTTCACTTCGGCATAGTTTCGCCTCACCTTAAGGCAAGTAAAAACTAAGAAAAGTAACGTGTCACACGTTTCACAATGACAAGATGGTTCACAACTCAACACTATTTTAGAATGGTCAAAGTGGGCTCCTAGCCAAAGTATATTTTCCTAGGTGGTTCTCTCGTCCTAGGTGTTACAAAAATTATCCACGAGTGGGACGATTTACCCAAATAGTCCTAACTATCTTGGGAGTATCTCAACTTTTCCCCTTCAAGAACAATGGGCAATAAATGCATCCATCGTGTACTTAAAAGGGTCGTATAGGGACAACTTGTAATGCTATCTCATAAAGGAATCACTAGTTAGATAGGTAGTGTGGAACACTTCTCGTTTTGTCCACAAGGTTCCCTCTTGTAAGGACTATCAGGGGTTCTGGAACCACCCCATTGTTGTAGCTTAAGGCATTATGACAACGGGTTATGTTCCAGGTTGAGCGAGAGGGACGTACCTTTTCTCAAACCTGTAATACAATGTTTTGAATATGTTGTTCTTTTTATCTTGTTTAATTAGGTGTGGTTTTCTCGAAACACCTTTTGGCAACCTGTATAACAACTATATTAGTAGTTTTTGACTTCATTTTGATTCCTCCTTTCTTTGACAAGCGAGGTGTTTTGGTCATGTATGACAATTTTTAGTAGTTTTCCATCAAAAGAGTAAACATCGTTTTTGATTCTCCAGATCGTCCAAGGACGCAAGAGAAGAGCATACGTGGTGTTTCCAAAATCTAAAAAGATATCAAATGAAAAAACGCTTTAATTTAACTACACCAAGTTAACCAATTCCAATTCAAATATTCCTAACAACCTCAAAGCATCAAAAGGACCTAAGAATCATTTCTGATTCCCAAGATCGCCCCAAGGGACGCGAGGGAAGAGCATACGTGATCTTATTCCTATAATTAAACATGTAAAGCTTATCTAATCAAGTAAAAACATGTAAAAATAGCTTGCAAAGATGAGTGTGTGATTAGATAAAACCTGCAAAAATGTTAGCACCTCAACACATAAATTTCAAGAAAACAAAAGACACCTACGCCCATGTTTTGGCGTCTACGTGTGGGTTAGGGCGAATACGCCACTCTGTGTTTTTACGATTTTTAGTGCACCTGTGCCACCCGAGAGGTGTGCATGGGACCAAAAGATGCGTGTGTCACTCAGTATGTTTCTAGCTAAACACGTACTGCGCACTCCGAGAGGCGTGCGCCACCAAAATAATGTATGCACCTCCTTCGATAAAAATAGGCTGAAATTCAGACAGAATGCTTGTGCTATCGAAAAAGCAGGTGCACCACTGGGAAAGCATGTGTGCCACTACTTTCTAAAATAGTCTCGGATTCTAACAGAATGCTCACACCACCAGAAATGTGTCTATACCACCAAAACAACGTGTGCGCTCGGGTTAGGGTGTATGTGCTGATCTAACAAGTTTTGAATTGTAGTGAAGGTACAAGTATGAAAATGTGTTGTTTTTAAAACTAATGCTAATACAAGTAAATATTAACACCTAAATAGCCTTAATTAGCAAAAATTAAACAAACTATTAAGCACCATTATGATAAGAATTAAACAAGGGTTAGATGTTAACATTCATCAATACACAAAACTTTGAAACTAACAATGTTAAGCATCTAAATCCTCTATTCTCTAACAACAAATAAATGAATGGACCTAAGTAGGCTCCATGGCAATCAAAAATGGTTGTCTTTGGTATTCCAAGAACCTAGGAATGAGGGCTAGTCAAAGTTGGGCTACAAGACCCTTTTGACACCTCCCATATGACCTAAGCACTTAGGAAAGAGGCTTAACTCTTCAAGATGATGAACTCTCAAGAAAAAAAAAGGCAAGCTCTTAGTCTATTTTTCTATATGCTTTGCATTTGCTTTCTCAAGAAGTTTAGGTGTAGGTATAAAGGTAGAAGGAGGGCTCCTTATATAGCCCAATGGATAAAGGAAACACTTCATCCCTTTGCATGTGGGATAAAGGTAAAACATGATTAGGAATGGATAAGGTTGCTTTATAAAAGGTAACCTTACTTTAGAAGGGTTTAATGTATGCTTAGCAAGGCATCGGAGTTGGGGGTGTTTTGATTAATCAAAGGTGATTAACTAATAGGTAGATGTAAGCTTATAGAAGCTAATTAGAGGAATATTATTACGATTTAGGATATTATAAGGGGATTAAATCAATTAAATATTAATTTATTGGTTAAATGAAAGGGAAAGCTAATTAATTAATAATAATTATTTAGTCCATATAGATGGGGTGATTAATTAACGAAGGTCATTAATTAGGGTGTTTGTTGGATAGGTGACTTAACTAATTAGCGTAGTGTAATTAATTAATGGTGATATGAGCTAAAATGAGTGTCTTTGACGATATATTGTCAATTTGTGAGAAAGGAGATAATTAGCGCAATTTAAGTATTTAAATTGCTCTAGCATAATTATGGGTGTCTGAGACCCAAATAGGATTCAAGCAAATTATGTACTTGTCCCTCCCAAGTCATAAAAAGGGTCTCTAGAGCCTTTTAGGAACTATAAATTTTGTTCGAGATTTATTCCTCGGTTGCAACGTTGGCTAAACTACTAACGGCCATGCTTAAAATGAATATCCCATTTTCATGGACGAAGGAGGGAAGAGAAAGCTTTAAAGCCATCAAGATAGCTATCTCCCAAGCTCCTACTCTGGAAAATCCTCGATTTGATAGGGATTTCATTCTCTATGCTTTCACAGTCGTCAGAATTCTCACCTAACAAAATGATGACCTAATGGAGTAACCCATTTCCTTTTTCAGTCAATCTCTTAAGGAATACGAACTCAAATATTCCTTCATCGAAAAATAGGTCTTTGCAGTCATTCGAGCCCTAAAGAATTTTAGGCATCTGTTGTCTAACAACAAAATCCATTTAATGGTTTCTCATCCTGAGTCAAAGAGTTTTTGTTGAATAAAGAGATGAATGAGAAACATGCTAGGTGGATTACAAAAGTAATGGAGTATGACATACACATCAAGGTCACTAAGCTTGTCAAGGGCAAAGGGTTATGTCAGCAATTGGCTATGGACATGGAGACCAAAGATATGGAAGATGTCATGCTTCAATGATGATGAAGGAAATGATCAGATTGATTGGTCAACTAAGATGTAGAATTTCCTTCTTTCAGGATATACCCTCCAAACATGGATAAAGTCCAAAGATGTACCTTCTGTCTCTAGTCTATTCTCGTATGTCGTGATAGATAATGTTCTCTTCCTAAAAATGATCTAAATGGTGTTCTTCTACAATGCATCGCCGAGCAGTGAACAAGGTATTAGAGGAATTCCACAATGGCATGTCCGGAGGACATTACTCTACACAAACAACCACCACTAAGATCATGTGAGCCGGTTATTACTTGGCCAGACTTGTTCAAAGACTCTCATATCTAGGTGAGGAAATGTAAAGAGTGTGCTCTTTTCACAGAAAAAAACAGAGGCCGGAAACTCTCCTATTACGCCTCATTCGTAGATCAACCCTTCATTTAGTGGGGATTAGATTTCATCAGGATGATTAATCCTCCATCCAGTGAGGGGCATAAATGGTTCCTTCATCGCAATAGATTATTTCACTTCACTTGACAGAGAGGTAGTGACCCTAAAGGAAAGTAATGAGAAGGTTGTTCTAGATTTTGTATAAAATTTGATGACAAGGTTTGGTGTTCCTTTAATCAAGTATCTCGATAATGTTATGGCTTTCCTCGAGATGAAGATAAGTGAATTAACCGTCAAGAATGGAGTCTATCTCAAGAATTTGTCTAACTATTACCCATAGGGGAATGGATTGGCTGAATCTAGTAATAAGAACCTCATAAGAATCATCAAATGCACAATGGAGGCCAATAAAAGAACCTGGCATACACAGCTCAAGATCACCCTATGGGTTGATCGGATAACACCTAAGAAAGCCATCGGGGTTTCTCCTTTCATGCTTGTATATGGAAGGGAAGTGAAACTTCCACTTTCCTTAGAGATACCTTCCCTGGACTTGGCTTATTGGCTTGAAGTTATGGAGGATGATGCCTTAACAGTGAGGTTTTCTAAACTCATGGAGCTGGAGGAAATTTGAAACACAACCATGAATACGTTGACAGAACATCAGGCTCAAGTTAAGAAATCCTTCGACAAGAAATCCTCTGATAGGTTGTTCAGGGAGGGAGATTTGGTTCTAAAATGGGATGAAGATCATGCCAAACCTAGCAGGCATGCCAAGTTTGATGCTCTCTGGAGTGGGCCCTATGTTATTACAAGCTGCAAAGAGGTGAATTCATTTTTCCTATCTAGACTCAATGGAGAATAATTTCCCATTCATGTGAATGGGATACACCTCAAAGCTTGCTTTTGAGGATGTTCCACCCTGTACAGTGTTCTGTCTTTTCCTCCAAGTGCTCTGCACATTGTTTTCTTTTCTTTTCTTTTGCTTGTGTGTTTTTTGTTTTGGTTTTTGGTTTTAGACTCCTTTGCCCAATGTTTTGCTTAAGGCTACTAGTCTAAAATCTTAGCAGGCAAGCATTCCCTGGAGATTGCCAAAAATGTTAACCATTTAACCTACCTAGAAGGAAAGTTATGTGTCAGACAATTTTTTAGAAAATCCTTACACAGTGAAATTTTTCTAAGGCTGAAATCCAAAATTTTCAATTTTTTTAACTCGTATTCGGAATCGCTCTTGAAAATTTCTGAAGTCTGAAACTCCAAAAGTCCAAATTTTTAGACTTTTGGGATTTCGGGTTTCGGGAATTTTGGCCCCTTTTTGTTTAAATCCCTCTCAAACAAATGAAGTTCGAATGTCCAAAAACCTGAAATTTCAGTGTTTTAGGTTTTGGAGTTCTTCGAGTCATTTTTAGGATTTTTACTTGAAAATTTCTGAAGTCCGAATGTCTAAAAGCCCAAATTTTTAGACTTTCAGGTTTTCGGGTTTCAAATTTTCCATCACCAATTCATCTTTTACCTCCCAATCTCCAAAGTCTGAAATCCCGAAATTTGGAATTTTAGGCTTTGGGTTTTGGACAATGAGATTTTGTGCATAATTAATTTTTCACCTACTGCATATATCGATTTCTACCATTAATATTGGGTTTTTTATTTAAACTCGTTTTTTACTTGTCATTGTTACCTGACACTTTTCTCTGATATTCCATTCTTGTACTTTGCGACATCCTTTTCAAGGTATGGTTTTTGTTTATTTTCTTTTGGTTTTAGGTCTGTTTCCTTCTCATTTTGGTTTTCCCTTTGGTTTCCCTCTATTTTTTTATGTTGTTCCTTGGTTCACCATGTTTCACATTTTGAGTTTTCTTCAAGTATTTGAAGTTGTTCAAAGGATCCTCTTAGGCCTCCCATACTTATTTTCATTTCTCGTGTTTCAAAGTTTGCGAGTTAACATTGTTCGGAAAAGTTCCTTACCTTTTTTGATAGACTTGTTCAAATATTTCCTTCGGAGAATTCTTTTTGGAAATTTATTAAGCGGGAAATTTGTTTAGGAATTTTCCTTTAGGGACTTTCTTCCGTAAAAAAATTTTGGGAAAACTTTTTCGGTTCAAAATTTCATATTTTTGCTTTTGTTTCGAACTCTTGAATTTGGGGAAACCCTTTTGGAAAACTTCTTTTAGAAATTTTCTTTCGGGAAAATTGTTCGGAAAAATTGGTTTCAGAGATTTCAGTTCGGGAAACTCTTTCGAATTAGTTTTCAAAGATTTTAGATTAAATGATTTCTTTTGGGAACTTTTCTGGTTTGGAATTTCGAAGATTTTTTCTTGGGTTTTCAATTTCTATAACTTCAACTTCGAAAAATAGGGCTTGATGTATGCTTCCACTTCAAAGGGAAAAGAGGAGATGAAATACTCATTTCTTGGGGTTTCTCCTCAATCCTGCATGTCCTTCGACTTAGGAAATATTGGGGACACTAATCTAGGACAAATTGATCTTCTTAATTTCTGGGAAAGATTAAATGATCCTAACAAGAAACCATGGATGCACGAGCCATCTACTGGTAATGGTCTTCCCCTTGCCACGATTTTCCCACATCCATACACTCCCATAATTTGTATTAGCTCCAAAGAGCCCACTTTGACAAAGACTCCATGTCTGTCAGAGATAGTGATGATAAGGTGGTAATCCGTTTGGACCCAAACTTCTTCAAAGATCTGCTTAAACTTCTCGACATTCAAGATTACACCACAATTTCACCAGAGATAGCAATGGAACATTGGGACAAGAAAGAGGAAGTATGCTCAAGGATCATGATGAAAACTTATCTGGCCAAGAACTTCTTCAAACTACCCAAAACTATGCAAGGTTGGATTTGATTTAGGAAGTCAACAATCTTATTGTGTTGTTAAGCAGAGTTTCAAGTCTTCCTTCTGCAAAGGAATTCCAGGAATGGATGTTTTTATACATCACGACCATCAAGAACAACGATGAATTTATCCAGTGGTGGGAGCATATTAGTAGCTCCATTTGTTATCAATTGGGTAGAGTGTCAGATACAAATAATTTCTACATAACATACTTCCTAGTATATGTGGTTGCTTCTGGAATATTTTGCTTGTTTGAATAACAGGGGTGTTCGCAACACCTCCCAAATATATGACTTTTATCCCCAACTCACTCTAGATGAAGGAAGCAGGCATTTCCACAGAGTCAACAACGCTTTCTTTGTTATCATCCTCTATCGTTTTGAAAAATAACTATACAATCGGAGGATTTCCGATGAGGCTTTCCAAGAAGTGCAAGAATGGGGAGCAATCTACTTTCAATTTCCTACATTCACCTACATCCGGGTTCCAAGTTTCATAGGTTCCCCAAGAAAATTTCCAAGGTGCCCCACTAACAAATGGATTATATTGGAATTATTTTGGCAGTTGTTGGATTATCATCGAATCCAAAATAAGCGTCACAAAGTGGGAATGCATTTCCCTGTTTCAATTGGTAGGTATTCTTGCCTAAATATTCACAAGGTAAAAAATGTTGATGCAGAAATGGTCGAGGTAACCCTACAAACCTTTCATCCGTGGACTAATTTTGATTATTGGGGTAAGTTTGCATAAATAGGTCGGTCTAGTGCCCACATACCCCAATTGGAAGATATATGGATTCATTGTTGGGATGAATACATCGTACGACAAAGGGATTATGAAATATTAACCCTTGATGAAGTTTAGAAATTTAGTTTTACGGATGTGCCAAAGGACATGCAAGACAATGATGAGGTTTTGGATTCATCATATAAGAACGATAATGTTTCCAATCAACTGCTGTCATGGATTGATTGGTATGTGGAAGAATGCAATAATACCAAGGAGAGGGCGGGACCCATTTTAAAGAGGACTTTCAGTTGGTTGACCACCTTGGGAATCTCACCCAAAGGGGAAAATCAACCTACAAATACAGAACTATACCAACAATAAGCCAACCAAAACCCACTAAGGGAAAAAGGTTGACTCAAAAGGATCCTACAATTCCAAAGAATATTTCATTTGTTGTTGGTGGCTCATCTCTCTCCAAGTCTTCTGCTCCCAAGATTACATCTCCTACAGTGCCTGTGATAGAAGTGGTTGAAGTCAGTGACTCTCCTAGTATCGTCCAAGATCCATCACACCTTCTTCTTCCTCCATTATCACTTCTAATATCAATTCCTTCCATTTCCACAATCATTTCTTCCTTCCCATCCCCTTCTATGGCCCAAGTATTCTCATCACTTCCAATTCTATCACTAGGAAAATATTGGGTCACCCATTTCCTCTTCACTTCCTTTAACACTTCCATTTTCTTCAATCACAACCCCCAACATTGCTCTGTCAATTCCTATGGTTGTCCCTACATCCACACCTTCCATCATTGCTACCTCTTCTCAAATACCAACTGGTATTTCTAGTGATCTTGCTCTAACCAATGTTTTAAGTATTGGATATGCTAATTTATCACTCTAGCCATACTAGAATGGTTGTTTAGACAAAATCCCAAGCAAAAGAAAAAGGTTCCTTTGGGAGATGTCATAGATCTCAGCATATTGGAGCATATGCCCAAGAGATAGGCCAAGAGACCAAGAACTGTGTCAAGTCTGATGGTTAATTCATCTGGAGAATGTGTGATAGAGGTGGCCACCCCTGTTGAGGGGAAAACTAAAGAAACAATCGAGTAGCAAATTACCGAATATTAAAATTATCATTGGGGAAGGATACTCATGAAGGAGCCAAGCAAGATGTACACACAGATCTTGGGGCTCTTTTTGGAGAAATATGACAAAGACAAGGCCACCAAGGATGAGCTCAAGGCCAAGGTCGAGCAGCTCACTTCACTATTGCGTAAAGTAACCCAACCCACTCCATCCACTGAAGTATCAACTACTATGGCTATGAAAATTTCATCTACAATCGATGATATTTATTATCATGAGCTCAAGAAGCTAGGCTAGGAAGGGAGATTAGTGAGTGGATGGATGGAGAAAATTCTATAGAAACCAACCCTTTGATCATGGAAGTAGTTGAGATATATAATGATTTGTAGGTTGCAAAAACCACCATTTCCAAGATGGACGAGTCCTTCTCTGAGGATAATAATAATTTAAATTTAACTTTGGCAACATGGAGTGACATTAGAGAAGAGGATTCTGACTTGCTTCTTCAGGAAGAGGTGATCGATGATGCCTCTAAATTATTTGAATATCAAAAGGCCATGGAATTCCGGTGTCAAGTATTACAGGATCTGATTAAGAAATTGGAGGAGAAATGAGTGGAGATTATAGATGCCCTGAATGACATCTCAGAGGAGTTTGATATTGCCAATTGCAAATTCTTCAATGAAAATATCGATGCTCTTCCTGAGGATCAAATTAAGGAAAATTTCAAAGATTTGGTGAAGCATGACGATGAGGTCACCAAGACTTTCAATAGTGACTCCATTGATTGACTGGTCTTATGTCAAAATTTCATATTGAGACTAAATAAAGTTACAAATAAACTTTGAATAATGCCACTAGAATAAAAAAGAGATCGAGATGTGAGACGTAGTGAATCACTACGAATGTGGTCCTGAAATGAGGAAATTCAAGGGATTATCAAGCGCTTCTTTAAGTACAGACACCGAATGGTTTTATGGGAGGAAGGACAGAAAAAAACTTGTAGGTGAGGGAGATGTAGATGAACCAGGCCAAAGGTGAGTGGCCATGAAAGGATAGGTTCAAGCTCTAGATCATTCAAAGTTGCAGGGTTGATTGAGTCAAACCCTTTCAACAAGATTTGTTATTTTCATAGGAGCCTGTTCCCTTAATATTAATGAAATTTCTATTTTTAGTTAAATTTTAGTTAAGGGACCAAATTGTAATGGCTCAGCCTAGGAACTTATAAATAGTGGAATGCTTCCATTATTTAGAGGGATATATTATTTTGGGAGATTAATTTTGAGAGGAGTTGCTCTTCAAGCTTGGAAGAGTGCTTATGAGATTTTAAGAAACCTTTTAATTATATTCAAAGTTACACCTTGTTGTTGAAGATCTAATTTATTGTGTTGAATGTTAATTAGTGTTTACTTTGTGAATTTACAATTCCTTAGTGATAGTGATTAACTTACCTTTATTTC
This sequence comes from Taxus wallichiana var. yunnanensis, assembly GCA_018340775.1. Classification (NCBI taxonomy): domain Eukaryota; kingdom Viridiplantae; phylum Streptophyta; class Pinopsida; order Cupressales; family Taxaceae; genus Taxus; species Taxus wallichiana. The sequence goes on along the minus strand of CM031234.1, from coordinate 152,447,544 downwards.
AAGTTGTCTATTTCATGTTGTGAAGGAATAATACTACTATATTTTATGTCAGTTGTGAAGACCTCATTTTCCTTTTGCATTAATTTTTATGTCATTATTGTCCCTACTCGTAGAAATAGATGTTTTTATATGCATGTGTGGTTTACTTTTGATAAATTAATTGTGTCGAATCTGATTTGATCTACCCTTATGTACACTCAAGTTTAACAGAGGAACGTCTCGCCTTGGTTTGTGGTATTTTATACCCTTTCTAATTGTAATAGGTGAAGGTGGCCAGTTATGCAAGCATACCTCCCACATTAATCCTTCTAGGTGTTAAACATCCCATAGTTTGTTACATCACCACTTCTAGTATATGTTTTATTTCCTTGCAAAATCTCTTTCCCTAATCCCATGAAATGTTAGCATAGGACTAGTTAGCCATTTTTCCTGCATTAGAAGTAGTGTTGTGTTTAGTTTAGGAAGAGGAAGTCATCCTTATCCAAATTTTCACCTCAAGCCCAAGTTCCACACCTTGAGAGGTGATCCCATGTGTCCCAATCACACCGAATGTCATGATTCATTTCAGGCCATTCGGGGGGTGCAATGATTTGGTGACAACAGTAATAAGATAACAACTTTTTCTAGAATGTGGCATGGTTCTTTTTGCTCATTTCCATTTGAATATTTGTTATAAGATGATGCATTGTCATAAGACTCACATAAAGGAGAGACTCACCACCCGCACATGCCTCGGGTTAGTGCCCAATTCCCATTGGGTGAAAGGCCAACATGCATGGGATTAGACTATTGGTCTAAGGGTATGAAATATGACTACAACATATACTATTTTTGTGCAAAGAATCCAACGCAATTGGAATTTAGGCAGAGGTTTGGCTATCTCTCTTATACGGACCATGTTGATCTCAAATTTTGGAGGAGGATAAAAGGGTTGTGGAGGTGGAGATGAAGGTTGTTGGATAGGTAAGGGATGAGGGTGTGTGGTGATAGGTGAAGGGGGAACATGGTCCTCATCTAAAATATCATCATCATCAAAAAAATGAGGACATAATTAGAGTAGAACGGTCTTTAGAGCCTTACAATTTTCTACATCATGCCCTAGTACACGATGATAGGTGAAAAATTTTGTATCATCAAACCCTGCTGGTTTAGGTTTGAGTGGTTCATAAGGTCTAAGTGGCAGTAATGTGATGACAATGGTCTCTAAAAGGTTTGCTAAGATGTTGGTGTAAGACCTTGCCAATGGATCACAATGGGAGGTAAGTGTGGGTCGAGATGGAGGTGTGAGTGATTTTTGTGGGAGAGGCGTCATAGGAGGTGGAATCATTGGTTGAATAGGTTCGATCATTGGTTTGGTAGGTTGTACATTTCATTTTTGGGTCACACCTTCTTGGGTAAAGATGTAGCAGATGAGATAGCAATATAAGGTGTTATAGGTTTGACTACCTCTTTGAAGGGTAGTTGGTTTTGTAACTTTGATTACACCTTCCTAGGTAAAGGTAAAGATGACGTGCATGATGTGGAAGGGAAGGAAGATGGAAGAAGGGGAAGGGCTAGCCAAGGTGATAACAGAGGTGAGGCGAGGTGGAGGGTATTAGTTGAAGAGTGGGGAATACCATAGGTAGAGACGAGGCTACTGGAAGTTGTGTGCGTATAGGTGGTAAATAGGTTGTAGGTGATGGAAAATGTGTACGTTGTGTAGGTAAGTTAGGTGTAATAGAGGCTTGTGATGAGGGGATGGGTTGTTGTGTTTTTAGTTTACCTTGGGTAGGAGGTTGTTTGGCCAAGGTGGATGGGTGAGGTCCTAGGATAGATGGAAGCAGTGAAGGTGACAAAGGGGTAGTAGGAGAAACCGGTGTATGCGGCCTAGAAGGTTGGGTCTTCCTTTTAGGTGGAGGTATGGTTTTTGCATGGGCTTGTGAAGACATGGCTAAATCCAATTTGATAGGAGGATGGACTAGGCTTGATGTCGGCATGACTCCCAATGTGGTGATGGTTCTAGATGTGGGGAAGGTGTAGGTGTAGGTAGGTTCTTAGGCATAGGAATAGGTTTGATTGTTGGTAAGGGTTTAGGTGTAGGCGAGGGTGATGAAGAAGAGGCCATTATAATAGGCTTGGGCATGGTTGGTTTGGTTGTCTGAAATACCTTTGGATAAATTATAGAGGTATCAACATATGACATTTGCATTTGGGTTGAAAAAGGTAGCCGAAGGTGTCCCCAAAGCATGGAATTATCAACATAATCCAAGTGGTTAGCCAGCATGAAAATAACATTGTTGTAGGAGGAGATGATGTTGACTTGGTGGTAATCCCTGTAAAAAATGTCTATGAGATAGGGAATGGTTGGCTTCGGACTCTATGGGTAAGAGAGCCGAGAGAAAATCAACAAGGTCCTAGAAGGCTAATGGGGAATGGTCACCAATAGGAAGTGGTGCTTCTAAAGGATCCCCTATGGGTAGGGGAGATGATGGGTAGGATGAGGTAGGTTCCTCTTTTGGTGGAGAGGAAGGTGAACATGACTCTCCCATGGGTAAGAGAGTTAACACCACAAGTTGTTCATTAGGTTGTGAGATGAGTGGTGAAATGGCATCGGAAGATATTGTGGACTCCTCCATGGGTGAAGGGGGAGATGAAGGGGACTCCTCTATGGGTAAAGGTGCTAATGTAAGAATCTCCTTAATAGAGGGGATAGGAGGAAAATAAGGAAGGGCTGGTATGACTTTGAAAACAACATGAACTTCACGAAATTACTATCATTAGTCGTAGGTTCACCAGTTTGGTTAGATGACGGGGTGTGATTAGGAAATGGATTCTTGAAGATATGTAAGTTCTGATTAGTCAGTGCATTGGGTTTTCCAAGACAATATCTCCATTGTCTAACATTTCTTGGACAATGTTTTTGAAGGTTATATAATTACCATCGTTATGACCTTTAACACAATGGTAGTTACAATAATCATGTTCCTTGTACCATGCAGGCATAAGACGAGCAGGGTCAAAACTAATATGTAGTTTTATGGGTGGAAGAGCAATTTCTCTCGACTTTTAGAAGTTTTTCTAAAACTGATGAATAGGGCTCTCCTATGGGAGTGTACTTTCATTGCTCTCACCTAAACTAGAAAGATTGAATGGGAGAAAGGTTGGAAGAAGGTTTCGATTGATTAGATGGGTGAGATGGGCCAAATTTTAAAACTACCGTGTTGGCAGATCCTTTAGCTTTGGAATGCTTGTTTTGGAGTTTGGAAGAGGAAGAGGCAAAATTTGACTTAAATGCAGTGTTTTTGTTATGTAATTGAATTTTCTTCTCTTTTATAGCACAAATTTTAAATTTTCTAGCCATGATGAATGCTTCATCAAATGTATGGAAGGTTTGTACTTGGAGAGTTGGTGAGATGTTCCTGGCACAAGCCCTGGTGAACAACTCTATAAGCTCGGTTTGAGGTAGTTAGAATGTAAGCTGGTTGATGAGGCTTCACCAACGAGCGAAAAAATATGTGATAGATTCATCTTCATATTGTCATGTTGAGTACAAGTTGGTCATGGTGACCTTCTTGACGATATTGATTGAAAAATGGTCCAGAAGGCTTGAGCCACTTGGTTAAATGAGTAAATGGAATGTTGAGGTAAACCACTATACCAATCCAATGCAAGTCCTGTTAAGGACATTGGGAATGTCCACAAGAGTAGAGCATCATCATGAGTGATTAAATAACACCCATGTTTGAAAGATCGCAAGTGTTGTTGTGGGTCCTCTTTGTTGTTGAACCGATTGAATTTGGGAATTTCCTAATGCATAGGGTATGGAAAAATGATAACAAACAAATGAATGGACTCATTACAGATTTCATCGTATGTCAAAGAGTTGCGAAAGCCATAAACTAATACGCCTAATGTTTGCATCCTTTTCATCGTCATTTTAATAAGGTCATTGGTAGGTTGTGATGACTTGAAACCCCTTGCAGTATAAGGGGGTAGATGGTGAATGTATGTTGAGGATGGCATCCCAATATATGATGGTGTTGATTATGAGAACTATGAGGGGGGAATAGATGCAAGCGGAAAATATCCCAAATAGGTGATAGACGAGATAGGTGGTTGTTGGTGATATGTGTAAGTAGGTGGGGTGGATGTAGCAATTCTTGTAGTGATTAGAGGTAAAGACTGTGGGATGGAGAGGATGATGTTTTGGAATGGAGTATGAGTTTCCGACACCATGGGTGGTTGCGATGTAATAGGTATATATGAGGTGGCGGGTATAGATGAGGCTATGCTCAAGGTGGTTGATGAAGGAATGGTTGACACCATGGGAGAAACTAACGTCAAAAGTGCGATCGATGCCATAGGTGCCGCAAATATTGATGATGTGGGGTCAAGTTGGGATACTACGGGTGGTAAAGTGGAAGAAGGTAAGGCCAAGCTATTACTAGTTAACGTAGAAGTGGGCATGAGGGCAGGAGGAATGGACACAGGCATGTCGTATACCAGTTTTCCTGATGAATCTGGAGTGGATAAATGGGTGAGATAATATTGTAAGGCAACAAGATTTTGGTTAAGGAGTATTGTGAACTCCTCGTCAACAGTATTGATGATAATGGCTTGAGTAGGATCCATAGGTGATAGGATGGAAGGTGGCGATGGGATAGGTGGAAGTGGCTGAAGGCTTGCATGGTATACAAGGGCATTGGATTGACTACAAGTCAAAACCATGTGAGTTGGTGTAGTCTTGAAAATCTGCTCTCTATAAATGACATAGGAAACTAGAAAAAAATGAAGAAAAACAGCCCGGAAGGTGAAAACTGATGTTTTTTTAATTAAAAATTTAAAACACGAAAATCGATAGCGATTAGGTTAACCGATGATGGTGATAGAGGGTGATCGATATCGGTTACTATGGAAAATATTTTTTTGCAAATGAGGCAATAACTGATGAAATTGAGACAAAATATGGATTTGATAATGATTTCAAAGGTCCAAAGGTATGATGTTGTATCTAAGAAAACCAATAAAGAATATAAATATGCTTTGAGTGTTTTTGGTGAAATAACCCAAAAATCAAGAAACTGACAATGGTTAGGTAAACTGATGATGGTCATATGTAAACCAAATGATGGTCGTTGACCGACGCTCCACTATGAAATTTGAAAAGATGAGGAAAATGGGATTTAGTGACTTAGGTCAAATAAAATACCAACCCAAAACCCTGAGTATGGTGATGATGAACCCCGGAACACTCGAAATAGTCGAATACACCAACTATGATTGTGGAGCATGAAAGGAAGAAAGAAAATGGAGAAAACGACCTCTCAACTCAAAACACAAATCAAGCAAAAACTAAGAAACATGAAATCCTATGGGTGAATTTTATGTTTCAGCTTATGTTATTTAGGATTGACTTGTGAATAGAACAAAGTTTTTGGTTTGATAGAAGGTACCCTATGAAAAGCCAAGAACTAAAGATGGTTTCAAGTAAAGTTTTGGTGGGGGCATTCATTTCTATGAGATAATGACTGGACAGAGAAACCAGCTAAGCACTCATTGTCAATCCTCTAATCGTGTGATCATTGACAACTTCTTCCATGTAGGATGATGTTTAAGATGTGTAAATTATTTAAGTGGTTTGGTATAGAGAGTGTGCAAAGTGAACTATGATTGGATTAGTCAACCATCAACTGGGCATGACTTCTAGCGTATAGGTTTCCCTCAATTAATGTGAGCTACAATGTAACAAACCAGAATGAAATGCAAATGTTTTAAGCCCAAATCCACAATTATGTTCGATGTAGAAAATGGAGAATAGGAAGAGGAATTCTCTTTCACTAATGCAATGCAGTAGAAAGAAAGACGTGTTCTTTTTAAAGCACTAAAAGCATGATTTCTTTTAGACAATAGAAAGAAGGAGAAGATTCCAGAGAAGAAAATTAATGTGAATACTTTTCAAAGGGAAATAAACACACAATTTTTACTAAGAATGAATAAATGCAACAAAACCCCCGATGAGTTCCACCGGCGCGTGACGTATTGACCAAAGATCCAGAGATGTGAGAATGGGCAGGAGACCCAAGCTCAAGTCCCACCGGGTGTGCCAAAATGTTTCACTAGATTCTTTGTATATTGATGAAACAAATAAGGGTAAAATAAGCCAAGGAGGAATACTTGTTGTAATGTTGGTTGAAATCTATGCACGTGATTCTGATTTCTTGATCCAAGTTGATTGTGTGAGCTTCCTTTTGGATAGGAGGAACTACCCGAATTGCAAATCCGCACCACAAAACATAGTTAATAGAAAAGGATAGTGGATTGCCTAGCGTGAGCTAGACCCAAGAAGTGTGATACTTCCTTAACGGTTGTCAATCCACTAGTATATATAATTCAATATAAAATAAATGAACATACAAAGAAAAGAATCTAACACTAGTGTTCTCGGTTTAGGTATCTCGATTACTATCAATGTTAATTCAATTAGATGATTTAATAATTAAACCGATGAAGGTCCCGGGTCAGTTCTGTCGTGGGTGGATGGTTTGGAGATCACAAGCAAGGTCTAGGTAAGACTTGGTGGAGTTTGGGTTGGTCTTTGATAACTAGGAAGCTTACTAGTTTGAGGCAATTTACTGCATACGCAGACCGATGCCAATCAATGTGTGACCATGACAATTTAGGTATGACCGGTACTGGTTTAAGATGACTGATATCGGTTCTTGTGGGAGTGGACGAATGGTAGAAATATGTATCTAGGCTCTCTCTCGTGACTACATAGAGAGTAGGGAAGTTATGTGGTGAGGTTGTAGGTTTTGACAAGGTTTTGTGTGGTTTTTGGGGTGTTAATGTCAGTCTAGTGAAAATGTGATTGGGGACACAAAGAATCGACATCGGTCTGGTGACCGATGTCGGTGAAGGGGAAATTGATGACAGTTAAGCTAACCAACGTCGGTAGGGGAAATTTGGTGAAAGTTGATAAAAGGTGATTTTTGGCTTCTCTGTGAGTGCACAGAGAGTGAAGAGGTACTGGTTGGGTTCATAATAAGGTAAGGAAAACTCAGGAAAGTTTAAATATTAGGTATGGAGAGCTAGAAGGTTGTGGGTGGCCGGATAGGTAAGTGGGCAGAACATGGGGATGAAGGAATACAGGAAGAGCAAGATCTAGTAACCAAAAAGATAAAGGACCTATTTAAATAAGTATAAAAATGATGTAAAATCAAATGTACCTACTTTTATATGCAAGCTTGGTGGGTGAAGGACGGTGATGGTCGATCTATGAAGAACTTGGTGGTCGCACCAATGATGTAGCCTAGAATTCAATGATACAAACCCAATAAAACCCTAGATGCATTGGCACATCACTCAGCCTAAAATGAGTGCTCACCTGAAGCATGCAAAGGTACCAAGTCCCTCTTTAGGGTTGTTGTAGTAGGATGTTAGCATGATGGAGACTTAACATATATAGTTCTATTACTAACTCATCATTCTACAGAGCATACCAGTTCTGTACCTAAGGGAGAACAAAATTAAGTACTAACCATGATGAGATAAAAACATACTAGATTCAGATACACATAAAAACTAACACTTAGATTCAGCCAATGTCCTTCATTATATTCAATGCAATGAGTATACAAAAGCTTCATTACAATAACAGTAGCATGCGCGTAACAACATAACTCTATATATACCTCCTCTCTGTATGTCTCTATATATCTCTATTACACAGTTTACTACATATTTATAAGGGTGGGGACTTTCCCTTCACCACTTATCCACTCCAAAAATAGGTTGCATGCTATTCTTAGCCACGCGCCTTTACAAAACTAGCCACACATGCAAGTGTGCTAACAATAGACTACTACTAGCTAACTGACAATAGTAGATCTATTTCGGCATGTGTCCATACAAAGTGCTTCATATCCAATCCTCCAAAAATAGCCAATGCATGGCATGCACATCTCTATCTCATTTGTGTTCTTTGCACGCCATCTCTAAAAATAGACCTTTATGAGCGAAAAATGGCTTAAGTCCCGAAAAGTTGAACTTTTGTTCCGTGCGCATGTTCTCCCTATTCATTCGCGCCTTTGAATATGACTCACTTCCCCGTGCGGACTTCTTGTGTGTTTTTTTGTCAAGTGTTATTTGATCAACATTACCCCACACTAATTTCATTATCACCCTCGACAATGGTCATCTCCAAAAATGAAGTAAATAATAGAAGAATGGAAAGAATGAAAGAATGTTTTTACTCTATAATCTCTTCTTCAGTCTGAACAACTAATTCAGGATATTCTTGTTTTATTCTAGGCTCCATGGTCTGTCACTTTGCGAGTGCTTCCTCTACTTTTTCTAGAATGTCCACAAAGAATGGACTCCAATTCATCCCTCACAATCTCCCCTTTTTCATTTTTACAAGACCAACACAATGTTGGACATTGCAGTCATCCTTCCCTCTAGTAAATCCATCTTCTAGCGCAATGAGCTTCCCAAGCTCTTCCAACCGATTCTTGTGTGGTTCTTGTGCTGCTACCAAGGCCTCGCGCTTCTATTTAACCATTGATAATCTTTCTGTGTGGCCCAATGTTTCATCCTTTGTCACTTTCTAGACCTCGGTGTTCTCCTCCAGGGTTTTTATGTTGATGAGCGCCTCTGGAGCTATGCAGATGTTCAAGGCTTGGTCTGCTTTCTTCAATTCTTCTTGCAGTGCTTGCAGCAACCCTTCATAGGATGCAATATTCCACATCACTGAATCCTTCTCTCGTTCTACCTCTTGTGTTGGATCCTTTGGCGTTGGCATGCGCAGAGGCTCATCTTCAAGTACTAGGTCCACCAACTTTCCTACATAGTGTATTGCTGAAGGAAATGTCTGTGGTACCTTTGGCTCCAAGTGTGGCCTAGCTCTTATGACATTATCGCCAATTTCCTCTACGATGCTAATAAATACAACGTTCTTTTTCTACACTAAGTCTCTCTCCTACGTTAGGCATGTTATTTCCCCATCCTTAGTTTTGATCTCTTCCTTGAGCACCCTAATTGTGGCATCCTTATCCATATTCCACCTTGCCACCTCTATTGAGAATTTCACCAATGCATTGCTCACCTGTTCATCTGACATGACAATAGGCTTTACTGTCATGTGTCTATCCCAAGGTGTCTTTTTCAAGCTCCACGATACGCATGAATCCTCACATACATCAAAATCTGGCTCATCCATGTGTGTGTGCATGGACCATGATAACTACTTCCTCATGCACATTGTAGCCATATCTTCATCCATTAATTCCCAGCCATATAATTCCTTTTGTGACAATGCTTTGGAAAAGGGTGCAAAAAAATTTACTCGCATCCTCTGCATAACCCATGGCTAGTGGAATGTGCTCTCCACTTGTTCTTCTAGACCTAGGCTACTTAGGAACTTGAGCTTCTAGATTTGGAACTTGTGTTTCCATGTCTTAGTAGTCTTTGTAGTTGTCTCATATGTTCCCTTTTCCTCCTCTTCTCCTTCCTTCATTTCTTCATCTTTCTGTTCTACATTCTCTAGAGGTGTAGGAGAATTAGGCACACTTTCCTCTTATTCTTCCACCTCCTCATTCAACTTCAGTTTCCTTCTCCTTTTCATGCTTGTCTCTTTCTATGGAGAGAGTCTAGGTGATTTGCGCACTATTTGTGGAGTAGCACCTTGAGTCCTTAGTCTCTTGAACACCCGTTAAATCAGTGCTATCCTTGGATTGCATCCACTTCCTCATCATCTCCTTCTTGTGGTTGAGGTGGTGTAGTGGCGTGCTCAGCTTCATCCTTGGTCATAGGATTTCTTCTACCTCTATGCTCTAAACCACCACTATCCTCACACTCATCCTCCTCATCCTCCACTTCAATTGGCTCTGTGGGCTTATGCAATGGGATGTTCTCCATCGTGTTCTTACCCTTTGGTGGCTGCCGAAGTACGAACTCATCTTACACATACTTGTTATTCTCCAAATTTGGCTTTAGTTGGAGGTACACTAGTGCTTTGCTCCAATATCTCCCATAGCCAAACTTATTGGTTTAATGCTCAATACATCTAAAATGAGTCTTTCAATATATGCACCCACCCCGGATACACATATTTCTTCCTTAGTGTGTGGTAGTCACAATCTACCTTATCCGCATTGAATGTGAGTCACCACATGTCTAAGAACCTATGTATTGACGCCTGAAGTACCTTGTTGTGAAGGCATATGGAAACTTACACCAAGGGCTCCATGCTCCATCCTTCATGGCGAACCGCGCTATATAGAAATGTTGGTATACAATGAACTGAACTAGCCTTTCCAACCACCGAAGGCAAGTCTTTGGGGATGCGTCATTCTTCTTCAAAGGCTACACGGAGCCTATCATACCATTTATCAACCCTTTGCTTGACCTATTTTTTCATGGATCCCTCACACAAGTACTTTTTGAAGCATTCTGCAAGTGACTTGTGTTCCATGGGATACTCCCATATCTTCTCCTTTGGTCCATCAGATACTCCAATCTCCATGAACACCGGTGATAAAAAAATAGCTCCAAAGCTGATATTTCCTCCTGTGTGAGCTTCCGCAATGATAGTTTCTATATTATACCATTAAATGTTGTAGACTACCCCTTCAAACATCTTTTTGGAAATGTGCAACCACATGGTGTTCACTTGTGACCACCTTTCTTGGTCATTTAAATTTGTAACAAGATGCGCGACTGCTTGCACCATTGGATACTTCTTCATTTATCAATGTCCATGTCGTGCGTGCACCTTTGTGTACCCTAACTCCTTTCTGGTCTGCAATATTATGACCTTTTCTGTTAGATCATCTCGCAAATCTTCTCCTATGTCTTTCAACCCCGTTACCGTGGGAGATGAGCACAATCAAATTCTAGCTCTGCGTCCCTATAAAGTAGAAAAAATATTCATGCACTCTGCTCATGAGCCATTGGTACAAGGGCTTATATTTCTTGAAGTAAGGGAGTTCATATAGCTAGTAAACTCCTATCTTATGCAAGATCTTATCACCATCATCATCATACACCGGCATGTCTTCCATTGTGTGTTTATTTATCTTCGTGTTCAAAGAAGGCATCAAGCTATTTCTTATTCTCTCGAGGTATGGTGATTGTACTCACTCACCTTGCTTCTTCTTATGTGAGAATCTCAATCTTGGCCTATGATAACCCCTTCTAGATATTGCATCTCTGAAATTTGCTTTCGGAGCCATCTCCTCTTCCTCTTCGACCACCTTCTTCTTTCCCTTCACTCCTACTGCAACTACTTTCTTGGGTGCCATTTCTACCTTACAATCCTTTGTAGATCCTTGCCTCTTGAATTTTGCAATGTGCGAATCAAACCCTAGCTCAATTCAGCGTGCCCTAGGTGAAATTACGTGCCCTTTCTCCTCTCTATCACCTTGCTTTGCTCAAACCCTTTACCATCGGGACACAAGCTCTTTCTACACACAGATCTCTTCGTCACAATTTGGTTACCCACCCTCGCACTCAATTTGATCACTTGGCTCTTCGCACATAACTCTTTTTCAAATACTCTTAATCGCAATGGTAAAAATGAATTTGCATCCCTTATATAGATTTTCAAATTTTTGATGCATTCATTGCTCCTTCACCTACCAAATATCCTCTCATTAATTGACCAATTCCATCCTTTCTATGCGTTACATCTTCATGCCTCAGCTATAACCTTCTAGTGTGCCTTCCTACCCTTTGGTCACAGACTTATCCTCAATGAGCTTCCTTGCACCCAAGTACCTTATCACTACACCTTCTACTGGTAGTTGTTATGGCCTCTGCTTACCTCTCGCGTTATACTTGTCCCTTCATTCATCTCTATCTTTGGTCACTTTTTAGAGGAAATCCTTTGAATTGAAGAGCACCCATAACAACTTATTCCTTTCACCTTTCAATTCCCACAATCTTGTACTTGGATATCGACAACCACCCCACACTAAAAGTATGTGCAGTCCTCTGTGCATAAACATGCTTCATGTAGTAATTATCTTCATGCGCACAAGCATGCTTATTTCACAACACACCACTAAATTAAAAAGCATAGTGACAAATAAGGAAACACATTAAGGAAATACATAATTGAAAATCTAATCTAAATGAAAATACTTCCTTATTACAAACACCAAGAAGACTTATTTATAGTAGGGCTTCAACCTACTCCCGTTGAAGTAACTGGGTAACAGGGTAGCCATGTTCCATCAAGTGTTTCTAACTGGCAAAGCACCTATTTCAAGGATGTAAGTGATAACATACGGCCCCAACCAATGTACCTTAAGTTTTCCTAGATGGCGCAAGAACTTAGAGTCATAGAGAAGTACCATTTATCTAATCTCAAAATTCTTATCCCTTATGTTTTTGTCATGCCATGCTTTCTACCTGGCATTTTCTTGCTTCTGACTCCAACGTGCTATGGCTCATCGCTCATCTAGCTGAATTATATTTTCAATCCATTCTTATAAATCTTTCTCATTAGCTAGACCTCCAACGGGTAGTGTAATACACAAAGAAGGTAACATAAATTCCATAGAAGAACGGCTTCTGCACCAAACACTAACTGAAATGGTGTGGATTTGTTCAACCTTTTATATGTTGTTCTATATGCCCAAAGTACTACAAATACTTTATCATCCCAATCCTTTCTTCCAATATCATAGATTTTTGTCAATGTGTGGCTCAAAATTTTGTTGAAAGCCTCAGCAATTCCATTTTCCTAAGGATGATAGGGTGTAGTCTTATGGTGTGCAATCATGAACTCATCCAATAAAATTCTGATTGTCTCATTAATAAAATGTGTGCCCCTATCATTGGTCAAACTCAAAGGACATCCATACCTTGTAATAATATGTTCCCATAGAAACCGAGTTGTTGTAGCCATTGTATAGTCCTTGGTAGGTGCTTGCTTCTACCCACCTTGTTAGATAGTCTGTGTAAGTTATAATGTAGCGTGATCCAGTTTATGCGCAGCTAGTGAAATAGGACCCAAAAATCTATAGCCCATTTCTCAAACAGTTCTGTGCTAGCAATAAGTCTCAGAGGCATTTCATCTCACTGACTTGGTCTTCCAAGACGTTGACAATGATCACATGCCTTACAAAATTCCTTACAATCTTTATAGAGGGTCTCCCACCATAATCCAATGAGTAGAATCTTACGCGTTGTGGCATCACCTGCATAGTGGCCTCCTGCAATTCCACCATGAGCTTCTTCCATAATGCCTGTGTGCTCATGTTCCAATACACAATGGCATAATATTTCATCCCGACCCATTTTGTACAAGTCACCACTAATTAACATATAAGGTGCAACATGCATATAACAAGCTATTTCTTCTCCAAGGATTTCATTCCTTTTGGTGTCATCCCTATGCGTAAAAAGACAAAAATGTCCTCTAGTTCTGATGGCACGCATTGTAACATGTATAATTGTGCATCTGGCATGGTATCCTCAATTGCCTATGCTTCTTCTCCTGACTGTATTCTTGATAAATGGTCTGGTCCATAATTACTTTTTCTTGGTTTTACCACAACTGTGAAATCAAACTCTTGAAATAGAGCACCCATCGACATATGCGCCCTTGTAAAACATGACTTATTTACCAAATACTTCAATGCCATGTGATCTGTATAAAAGATGAATGGTGTAGCTAGTAGGTACTGGAAAAATTTATGCAACGCATAGATCATTGACAAAGCTTCGTGCTTTGTAGTTGTGTAATTTTTTTCTACAAGAGTCACTTTCTACTAGCAAAACAGATAAGATGATCTACAATACCTTCTCCAGGTTGAGCCAACACCACGCCAATGGCCATGCCAGAGGCGTCAACATGTACATGAAATGGTTTGTCCCATGAAGGAAAATGTAGAATAGGCATAGTAGTAAGTTTCTCCTTTAATGTCTCGAATGCGCGCTACTTGTTCTCCCCAATAGAATGTACCTTTCCCTTTCAATAACTCTTCTAAGGGTGCGACAACTTTGGCATAACCTTTGATAAATTTTCTATAATATCTTGTATGTCCCAAAAATCTGCACCTCACTTTGACTGGTAGGCTCCCCTAGGCCTATAATGACTGCAACCTTTGTTGGATCAACCAACAAACCCTCCTTGCAGATTATGTGTCCTAAAAGTATCCCAAATGGTGTAGCAAATATACACTTCTTGATGTTCAAAGAGATACTCAACTACCTACACCATTCAAACATTAAGCACAGATTGTCACAATGGTCCTTAACTAACCCATACACCATCCAATCATCTAAATATACCTATAAGAAGTTGTGAATAAATTCCTTGAATGCTTGGAAAACTATGCGTGAAAATACAACAGGTGCATTTTTCAGACCGAAGGGCATTACAGTATAGGAGAAGCTACCCCATTTAGTAGTAAATGTAGTCTTCTCCTCATCCTCTTGGGCAATTTTAACTTGATGATACCCAGAGAACCCATATGTAAATGAATAGATTTCGCGCCTTACAACTCCTAGTATTTCCTCAGTAAATGGTGTAGGGAATGGATCTGTTACACATGCAACATTCATCTCCCTGTAGTCCACGCATATTCTAATCCATCCATCCTTCTTGATACTAATCACCATTAGACTAACCCATTATGACTCATCAAGGGGCTTGATAATTCCATACTTCAACATGTTATCAATCTCTTCTTTGACCTTTTCGCACAAATTGGGGTTCATTCTATAAGGCCTCTTTCTAACTGGGTGCACACCCTCTTTAAGCTTTATCTTCATCTCCCCTAACGATTCATGCACGCCTTTAAGTTCATGGTACCCCCTAGGAAATAGGTCTTGGTAGTCCCTTAGTAACTCTATGATTTTTGCCACTTTAGAGTCTGACCAATAATCTCCAATTATGGCTTCCTTAGGCTTTGTATCTATTCCAATATTCACCCACTTTGTCTTCATAGGTTCATGATAGGCGTGTGTGGTCCTATCCACACTGTCCAATACCTCACGCCTTCCTATTGAATGGTTTACATCCAGATTATCTACTTCTTCGTCATCCACTAGGTAGACCATTTTTCCTTTCTCTTTCTCAAGGCAAGCACATTGAAGTAATGTTGCATCGGCCCCTAGTTCTTTATCAAGACGCACTCCTGAGTCCTCTTTATCTAATAATTCCTAGAGGAGTTCTTCAGCCTTGCACTATCCCCCATAGTTAAGCGCTTGATAACTTTCAATGCTTCTTCTACCGAAGGTTTTGTAGAGAAGAAGTCAAACATCTGGGCCATTCCCAATTAAATTTTACCAATTTCTAGTTTCTCTATGGAGTTCTGCATATACATACCAAGCACGCGCATAGCCTTGTAAAGTGGAATAAAACCGGTGCACCCATAGTGAAAGGGGTAAATCTTCCCGCCTTCTCGTCTAGAGTCTCTAACACTTTTAAACATGGTGCTAAACAAGTTGATCATCATGATAATTGCATATTTGTGTAAGTGCATTGCTCCTAAAGAACCTAGTAGTAAGAGCAACCCCAATTTCATCCCATTCGACTAGATTATCCTCTGTGGACCACCCACCAGCGTGTTGTTGTCCCACATAGTGTATATGCTAGCATATTTCTCCTCTCCAGTGGGTCTATCCATTTTTCTTCCATGGTGCGCAAGAATATCATGGGATCCCCTTCTCCTGTGTAACAAGGTACCGAGTTATTACCTATCCTCCTGACATAATGTGGTTTTGTGCCTCGAGGGAATATGCTCTTCACTTCATGCCCTACCAACTCATAAGTGCTATGAGCCCAATTATCACAAGCAACACTTGTAGTATCGCTAATAGATTGTGCATCCTCCCACTGAATTAGTCCTTCTTTGGTTGGTTCAATCATCTTTGGATCTTAGATGGCACGTACATAAATCCTATTCAGATCTTCTTCACTTAAGGGCTCAACATAGGGCATGACTTTCCATCTATCAAAGGGATAATGACCCTTTCCTCTTTATTTTCAAAACTGATATAGCCCTTTGTTGAACCGAAGATCAACATTATTTGCATAGCACCAAGGATGCCCTAATAGAGCTGGGAAGCTATTTGATTTTGCCAATGCTAAAACTTCAAAGTCTCCAATGAACTTGGCTCCTTGTATGGTAATGGATGCATTTTTAAAACTCATATGGGAGTGGCCTTAGTCCAATTAGCCATGAATAATACATTAGAGGATGGCTTCAATGGGGGTCTCCCCATTTGTACCCATGCATCCAAGGTAAGAACATTGACTTCTGCGCCTATATCAATAAGTATATTACTCAACAACCACCCATCCACAACAACATTCAGAGTGATTTTCCTTTCATAATCCAGCTACGAGGAGGGAGATTTGCACACAAGATCTGTCATCCGGTCTCAGTACTTGTGCGCGGAGTGTTCCCTTTTAACCAACTCCCCAACAGTGGAATAATGTTCTCATGGCACAACATTTTGCACACTTCTGTCAAGTCATCTATATCAGTTTGGACCGTCTTTGATGCTTTCTTTTGCTCCTTTAAATATTATATCTCACCCTGAAGATTCCTTAGAACTTCCATGGTATCCTGATAAACCTCCTTCTAATAGGCAAGATCTGGGTACCATGCATGAAGAACCTCATCTTTAGTGATGGTAGGTTTCTGCTGTAATGCCTCCCTGACACGTGCTGCCTTAGCGTGGGTCGTGATCCTCACTTGTAGTGCCTTAGACTCTGCTTCTATTTTGGGCATCCATTGATTGTCCACAACGCATTGTATCCTAACCATCCCAAAGGCCTTTGTTTTATTTTTATGTTGCTTACTCAGATGCTCATATAAGTCTAGGCACTCTTCATAGCTATGGTTCTTTCCGCAAAAAGAACATGCAATATTTTGAGGGCACTCACACCTATAGTGGTCAGGAGATCTGCATGTATAACACGTTCTGCGAGGGAACTCACTTCTTCCACCACCATGACCTCATCCTCCAAATCCACCATGGTATCCTCAACCTCTACCATGACTACCTTCAAAATGCCCCTCATTCCGATCATAGCGCGCCTGATTGTGCTCCCGGTCTTGATGCTCATTCTTTCCTTTAGAGTTATCTGAAACTCTTGTCTTCCATACACCAATATCTATAGCATCATGGATCTATCCAATCAGCCAACAATCCTCCATGTCATGAGTTGTGGACCTGCAGATTTTACAGTAGCTTGAAACGTTCTTCCTTATCGTGCATTGTAATAATGGGCAATGGATAACATCATGGTTTAAGTGGCATATCTCACAATCCATCAACAATGAGCGTACTATTCTGTGAGGAAAACTATCCTTTGTGTGACCCTCTACTTCACAACTGCACACACCATTCCTAATCACATTTCATGGCCTGAATTTGCCAATAATTTATCTAGTCTGTTTTCCATAGCTGTAATATGTGCCTCTAAGAATGGGATAACACCAGTGTCAATACTCCCAACTTCCTCAGCATGTAGGGCTGATTCCAATGCCTTACGCAGATTAATATATGTCTTATGTGACAACGCCCTCCTAAATGGTGTAATCAATCCCCCAACAAACCATTATGCATGCTAGCTTGCGTGAATATCATAGGAAAGTTTAGACAGAAACATTTTAAAATGGACATCATACTGTGCACACTCTTAGTAGTGCCTTGCTTAATATCCTTGAGTGCACTTATACTCTTCTAGCTCAAATTCAGGGATATAAAACTCTTTTAAGAACACATCCTTCAATGCTGCATAATCCACACAAGTCTGATCAGGGTCAAAATTTCTATACCAGCCGTGTGTGTGCGCCTTGTAATGCAAAGTAGCAAATTGGCTTGCCTTACGCTCAGAAGTTGTGATTCCTTTTGTGCGCCACAATATTTCACACATATGCACATGTTCAACAACATCTTCTATGCCCCTATACTCTGAAGACAAAGAGACATTTCCATATAAATATTTTGGGGTTGGTGCGGACCTTGCCCACCTGATCCAGAACCTCCAGTGTTTCCCCTGCCTCCAGAACCTCTAGATCCACCTGAACCAAAACTTCTCATGCCTCTTGATCCCGAACCTGTATTTAGAATAGGTCATGTAGATGTACTCCCATATGCTCCGACATTAGTACTATACTAAACCCCTACGGTCTGTGAAGTAGTTCCACTTCCAGAAGTGAATCCAACATTTAGCGTGCTCATATTCTATACAAATGATGTGCTTGAAAACACACCTCTAAATAACAATGAAGTCATCTGCCCTGCCATTGATGTGCTTGCTCCCTTACTTCCACACTTGCTTACTGATTACTTGTATTAGATACTGGAAAACCAAGCGCAAGGGCTAGGTTACCAAGTGGATTCGATATGCTTGCCCGCGGCCTAGGTAGTCTCTACTAGCGTGCTTCATCATGGAGGCCGAGGGGGATCCCTGTCATGCTTTCCAAGATGGGGGAGTTCTTGATGCTCTAGCTCTACGTCTTCTACGTGAGCTTTAAATCATTCACGAGCCATCTCTCTCCTCAACGCCATACTTTTTGCAATGGTACATTACTTCTCTATCTCCCTCTCGTGTGCCTTATTATACTTAAGCTACCTTTCCTCTCTTTGCCTTTTTGCCACTAGTTCAGTGCCTTTTTTTGCCACTAGGTCTCATGCCATCTTTCACCAATCCTGTTCTGCCCCCCGCGTGGTGGGGCTTAGTTAGCCATCGGTTTACTCTCCGATTCAAAGTTACCATCGGGATCTTGATCGCCAAAGGGAATGCCTCAGTAGGTAATCTCCCGTGGATGTCGTAAGAACTTTTCAACTACCTCTAGACACGAGTAAGTGGAAATTGAGTATTCCAAGATATAACTGTTCAAGACACCACGAAACCATGTATCCACTACTCGAGTCCAAATCAGATCAGCATCATAAAGTGCCAGGAATTCTTCATGCGTTCAGACAAGTGCGCGGTACCTCCAATTCCACTTAGATGCGTAAAGCAATCAGCCACTCATATAATTCTACTGGAAAGATAGCGAAAAAGCTCTCATATAAATTGTCATACAGATTCTGTTCCACCCAAGTGCGTGCGTTAAACTCAGATCTAGTGTTGAACCGCCGTGCGTATTCTTCTTCCAGATCACGTATCCATTCTTCAATACTTGCTAAGGTCAACTCGGTATGTCTTCATTGCGAACCATCTTGAAAACAACTGAAAAAGAGGTCCCAACAATGGAACCAATGATGCAACCTAGAATTTAGTGATACAAACCCAATAAAACCCTAGATGTGTTGGCACATCACTCAGCCTAGACTGAATGCTCACCCGAAGCGCACAAAGGTACTAGGTTCCTCTTTAGGGTTGTTGTAGCAGGATGTTAGCATGATGGAGACTTAACATAAATAGTTCTATTACTATCTCATCATTCTACAGAGCATACCGATTTGTACCTAAGGGAGAAAAGAATTAAGTACTAACCATGATGAGATAAAAAACATACTAGATTCAGATACACACAAAAACTAACACTTATATTCAGCGAATGTCCTTCATTATATTCAATGCAGTGAGTATACAGAAGCTTCATTACAATAACAATAGCACGCACGTAACAACATAACTATGTATATACCTCCTCTCTGTATGTCTCTATATATCTCTATTACACAATTTACTACATATTTATAAGGGTGGGGACTTGCCCTTCACCGCTTATCCACTCCAAAAATAGGTCGCATGCTATTCTTAGCCACACGCCTTTACAAAACTAGCCACACATGCAAGTGCGCTAACAATAGACTACTACTAGCTAATTGACAAAGTAGCAGATCTATTTCCGGCCTGTGTCCATGCAAAGTGCTTCGTATCCAATCCTCCAAAATAGCCAATGTGTGGCACACACGTCTCTAGCCTTGTTTGTGTGCTCTACATGCCATCTCTAAAAATAGACCTTTATGAGCGAAAATGGCTAAGTCCCGAAAAGTTGAACTGCTCCACACGCGTGTTCTCCCTATTCATTCGCACCTTTGAATATGACTCACTTCCTGCGCGGACTTCTTGTGTATTTTTTTGTCAAGTGTTCTTTGATCAACAACTATGACAAGATGCTTCCCGGAGTGCTACCGTGAATACCAACGCCTTCGGATCGGTCCTAAGGTACTTGTTTGGGCCTTTGGCTGAATGTATTATGTCATTTTGATGCTGAGAAAATTATGGTTCATGCTTGAATGCAAATAGCTCTCTCCAAAACTCGAAGTGACCAACCTTGGAAAAATGTTGCAAAATCTGTATATATGGTAACTGATGATGATCAAGGTGACCGACATTGGTCAGATTAGCCAGGTGTCGGTCAGGGCATGAAATCCTAGGTTTACCAAAAATAGCAGATCTTGCTATTTTTGGCGTGCTTTGCTTGTCATTCCGGGTCTCAAGTGATGGTTAGCGCTTAGATAAGCGGGAGTGTTGTTGGAGAAGGAATATAAATTTAATGTTAGGGTTAGACTAAGTCCCAGGTTGGTTAAGATAAGTAGAGACTAAGTCTTAGTTAATTAATAGGGTAAGAATAAGTCCATGGTGAGGTGTCTAGGTGATGTGGTCATGAGGTGTAAATTAACCTAATTAAAGTAATTAAATTAATAAATAATGTGAGGATGAACATTAATTCAATTGTAAGTAATTAAATTAACATGAATGTGAGGTAAAGGGGTCATGGTTAGGTGAACACGTTATGTTAATTGATTGAAAAGGGACTAAGGGAGTTTGACCCAAATTTGGTGTTTATAATATGGTTGAGTGATATTTGAGATGAGTATTGACTCCTTGAATAAAAGAGTAAACACACACACACACACACACACACACACACACACACACACACACACGCACGTATATGAATGTGTGTGTGTGTGTGTGTGTGTGTGTGCGTGAATGTGTGTGTGTGTGTGTGTGTGTGTGTGTGTGTGTGTGTGTGTGTGTGTGTGTGTGTGTGTGTGTGTGTGTGTGTGTGCGCGCGCGTGTGCGTGTGCGTGTGCGCGCGCGAGCGCCTGCACGCATTCTTTTTTTGAATGAAATAATTATCAAAGTTTATTGTATTTTAGTGGTGTTAAATTGATCTAAATATTATAAGAGCTACTTGTGAATGAGACACTACAACCATTGAATGTATATATATATTTGAAGTTGTAAATGGAATATTTGTGATAACCCTATGAAAAGAATGAATATTCATTCTTTTTCCCAAATAGCAAAGACAAATATTGATTGGTTTATACCTTAAATTATTTCATCATAGGGATGTTATATATGCATGAATTATAATACTAGCAATTGTAGAGGAGTTGCAAATTAAGTGGAGAGAATCTAAATATTTATATATTTATTTTGGCATAGGAGAAAATAATATTCCCAGTTGTCCGATGTTGACACTTTCAGCACATGGACTTCAAATTTACATAGGGAAGAAATAGATACAAAATAGTTATCACATAATCAAGCCAAAAAAAAAAAAGTCCACCCTGTAATAAAATTGGTATGAAATGTGCACCGCCCTTCCATCTGCTTTGCTGCCTTTGTGATAAAGGAATAATATTAAATTTCCCAACTTTATTTAAGAGGTGCGAGACGTGGATGTTCTTTTCCCATTGCGATCTTCAGAGTGTCTTAGAAGGCACTATAAATAAAAAGCAGCAGTTCGCGTCCGAATATTGAAGAAAGTGCGGTAAGAAGGAATACTTACGCACCAGTTGAGATTTGAACGCGGAATTTAAATTAAGTTAAAGTGGGAAATGGAAGGTGGAAAGTGAAGAAGAATATGGAACAACATGATGACTGGCAATGGAGACAAGTTTGGAATGTGGGCAAATTGACTTCCTCACTACGTCTTCCTTCCGATGTCAATCACATCCCAATGCGTTTAAAGCGTTGCTCTCATCGATTCAACTCATCCAAATAATTCTGCGTTGCGCCATTCTTGTGAAATATGAACGATCTTGTTCCTGGAAGGCGGAGGAAGAACTTGAAGGGATGGCTCGACCCCAGGCTGGGGCCGGAGATTCGATCCGGCGACATCCAAGTGTTACAGCAGGAGGGCAGCAAGATACCAGGAATCATTTTCAAAGGCGTGTTCTTGGCTCTGGCAGTTGCCCTGCTGCCCGTTCTTCACAAGCAGAGCCCACAGTTGATGGGGTACGCAAACCATGCTACAATAGCCCGGAGTTGGGAGCTGATAAACCTGGTTATTATTGGCCTGGCGATCTCGTACGGCCTCATCTCGCGGCGCCCCGCTGAAAAGACCAACGATCCCGACGACCTCGCTGTTGCAGCAGCGCAGGGAACGCAAAATTATGTTCAGAGAATGTTCCAGTTCGCCGAAGTGGTCGACAACTTCAGGGCACCCGCCGCCTCCGCCTCCGCCGACAAGCTGGAGGCCTGGAGCTCCAGGTGGCAGCCCGAGGAGCCGCTTGTTGTCTTCGCCTGCGACGGCAAAGAAAATGCCAACGATAAGCGGTTTGGTGAGAAACCGATCCTCCTCCCGATCAGGAGCCTCAAATCGAGTCTCTCCAATCCGGATGTGTTTGATTTTCTCAAGGATGGTCAGCTCCCGAGTTCGACACCCGATGCCCAGAGCGGGGAACCGGTAGAGGTAAGAAACGGGTCCATTCTGTCCGTTGAGTCTGGCAATTTTGATGAACAAGTGAGTAATGTTATTGCTAATGATGTATTTCCGTCTCCGATTCCATGGGCTTCCCGGCTTGATGTATTGAATAACAAGGAAACCCAGCCCCAGGCCCAGGCCCCCGCTACAGCCACTATGGCCTCAACTGATATCCCTGCCATTCCTTCCCCAATCCCGTGGCGCTCACGTCCCGAAAATGGCGACGTTTCAGACTGTAAACCCCCATTGCCGCCGCCTCAAAGACCCCCGCCGCCTCCCCGGAAATACATAAGCGATTTGTAGAGAAAAGTGTCTCCCCTTCCCCATCTCCCTCTCCTCCTCGCCCTCCTTCTGTGGGTGTTGCTAATGGCGATTCTGAGAAAATCTTGCAAACCCCATCTGGGATCCCTCTGCAGAAAGTCCCATCTCCATCACCTCCGCGCCCTCGTCCTCCAATAGTGCAAAATGGAGCCTCTCAGAAATACCCTAATCCAAAACCCCAAAACAGTAATGAAGCTGCACAGTCAACACAGAATGATTCAGTGCAGACAACTGTCAAGGACACGCACCCTGCTTCTACTCCATCTGAAAATGAATCATCTGAACAGCATCATGTAAATGAGGATATATCGAGGCACAAGACCACTAGGAATGTTGTGCCCAATTCAGATGAATCCAAGCCAATCAAAGCATCACTTCCTTCCCCACCTGCACCACCTCTTCCTGTTTTTCAAGATTTTCCAGCCCCTAAGAAACCATTGGAAAATGTTGTAACTCATAGAAGTGATTCAAGAAGCAAAAGCAGAGATGATAGAATTGATCCAAGGAGCAAAAGTAAAGATGCTTTATCTCATTCGCGGAGAGACATTGCGAAGCTGAGCTTGCTCCACACATGAGCAGAAAGTTTCCATCTCCTCCTCCCCCTCTGCCTCCTGCCCCTGTTCCTGATCCTCTTCTACCACCCCCTCCACCGCCATTGAATCCTGATGTACCAACATCCACATATGCCTCTCCTCCTC
Source organism: Taxus wallichiana var. yunnanensis (assembly GCA_018340775.1). Classification (NCBI taxonomy): domain Eukaryota; kingdom Viridiplantae; phylum Streptophyta; class Pinopsida; order Cupressales; family Taxaceae; genus Taxus; species Taxus wallichiana. The sequence goes on along the minus strand of CM031234.1, from coordinate 152,423,900 downwards.
CTCCACCTCCACCTCCACCACCACCACCTTGTCCAAAGGACCAAGACCATTCCCACGATGAGTTAAAGCATGAAAAGAAGACAAGTTCTCCATCAGAGGTGATATTCCAAGTGGGAGGTTCAAATTCAGGGTCAGAGACAGAGACAGAAACAGAAGTAGAGTCCGAGCCTGACCCAGATGCAGTTCACCATAACAGTGAAGAGGAAGTTGATAAAAAGGCTGATCAATTCATCGCCAGATTTCATGAACAAATCAGACTGCAAAGGATCGATTCCATACGGCGATCCCAGGAGCGCCGGGAGAGGAGAGGTCGTAAATAGGCTAGCAATATGCAAGGTGTGCACTGCGCAGGGCGTCCGAATTACTTAACTATTTCAACAAAACTTGCACCCTTTTTTAACTTATGGTGTTTTTTCAATGCATTTTGTAGATGTTCAGTTTGTATAGAATGCTGCAGTGGAGTTACAGTTAAAAGGATGTATACAACATGAAGAGTTTTGGTGCAAAGTTTGTACCACTGCCTATATGCAAGTGTATGTAAGTTGAAGCTTTTCTCAAATTATTAACAATGTGTGTAACTGATTTAAGAAACATTTCAGCCCCCGCTGAAACTCTCACCATATCTGTGTGCAACATTTTTCCCCGGAATAACTTTATCCTCGATATCTTTATTTGGAGAGTCGAATCTCAGATCCCATCTCCATGTTTCCTTCTCTTCATCTAAATTGAAGGATATTGTCTATGTATTTGATTTTGATTTTTGAGAAACAGTGCTTATACTTCTGTTGATTTTTCTCATTTGCATTCAAATTTCAGACTAGTGTGCTTTGTTAACCCAAATGGCAAAGCTTAAGTAGGCACGTAGAAATCTGTAGGCTTGTGCACAGCTTTGAACGAAATAGGAAAATGTAATCCCCCTTTTATTTACCCACATGGGATAGTTTTACTTGATTCAAAGTACAAACTTATGAAAAACAGTGGGCAACTGAATAATCCTTCAAAAACATATGTGAGATTTTCATTTTCATTGTGGTGGTTGTATCTTTTTGCTTGGCGGGTGGCCTGGCAGGGTGTAAATATATATTTTCCTTTATTATTATTATTTTAGATATTTCAGGAGTTGATGACCCAGTGACCTGGCATACTTCTTGGCAGGGTGTAAATATATATTTTTCCTTATTATTAGATAAGGGAAAATATATATGCACAAGCGTAGTCAGGGCAGGGTGTATCTCTAGATAAGGGTTATGGATTATCAAGATATTTGAATTAAAAACATTGGTGATAAATGAGACCAACGGTCATTTTATACAGCTAGATACTAATAAAAAAGTAATGATTAATATGGTGCTGCCTTTTCTCTTTTTGTTTTTAATTGCAAGGAAAACATATTTTTTGGCATCTGCATTATCTTCAAGAGTAGCACTTACTATGGATCTCAAATCTTCTCTATGGCCTTTAAAAGGAATTGTAGGAAAGGCTTATGACAACTGTAAATGCAGCCTAAAGATTTAACCTTTTATGTTGTTCTGAAGGTTTATTATGGATATGGATATTTATTAAATTTTAATACAAGTACTATATTTAATTGGATCTAAATATGTAAAAATAAGAAATTCGATTGAACTAATGGATTTTGAATCTAAAGAAAAGAGGTAACTTTTAAGATTTAGACTTGTATTTTGATAGTGTGAGATTTGATAAGAGTCCTCAAGATCTGAAAATAGAAATGTGCATCCCGATGTAAGACAACTAGTCTAGAAATTTTGTGTGACATAGAGAAACTTTGTCTAGAACCTTTGCTATGATGTGTGCAGATTTTTACTATGGCTGCACCCTAACTGCCTTTGCCATGTTTCGAGGCAAAATGAGCACCAAAGAAGTGGAAGAGAAGATGCACTTAGAACATGGTCCCATGCAAGGGGAAAGCTAAAAATTTTGAGCGGGTGAGGGAGAGAAAAATTAGGATATTTTAACATTAATAGGGTCCCATGATTTTTTATTTTTCTCGTGCAGAGATAAAATAGGAAGCTTTAGCACTAGCAAAAATAGGGTCCTATGAATCCGAAATAAATTTTTGGATGGAAATTTGAGAGGGAAGCTTAAACTAAATGCCAAGTGTCAAAAAAGCTCACTAAAAATTTTAAGCAACAGATTTATTTTTGTGCCCCCAACTGCTTTATGGGGCTGGAAATCCTCTCCCTAAGTTATAGCTGCTGAGAAATTTCAAGGACTTTGTTGGGTTTTAGCAGCAGCGATAATTTTTTTTTGCATGGGACCATATTTTCCAAATAAATAGGAATAGTAGCCCCCAACACGGGACCATGCTCTTAGATATTGTAGATTATTAAATCTATACCTATTGGCACTTGGCAATTAATTTTTGTAATTTAGCTAAGTAGATAACTCTTTACATAATCATTTGACTAATTTTTACACATGCTTGATTCATTAAACACTATCGACTACTAGGTCATACTTGTTATCAATCATTGACTAGTCAAAACTTTATTCGTAGAATATTAGACACATTTTTAAACATTTGGCCACCATCTCTAACAAATAGATTGCATTGTGTATTGTGCTTGAATGAAGTCCACTATGTAGAACAAAGTTGTTTGGTTGACTTTGTTTGTAGTCAATGACTTCATCCTAAAAATTTTAATAGGCACATTTTCAAATTCACAAGTTCCGTTAATCAACCATGTGTCATTTGAACATGATATCTTATCACAACACTCACCTATAAAAGCACATTAACTTAACCCATGTCAAAGGTCTCACATCTCACATCTTTGGGATATCTAGAAGATCACAACAAAGACCTTGTTGTCACTCTAAATTTTTTTGCATGAAATTCTTCAAAATTTGGTTTCACTAAGTGTCTAAGCCCCCTATCCAAATTCATGTTTTACCTTAGTCAAATTTGAGATTTTTGGGGCCTTAATTGTGAGTATTGCCCCAAGTTGTGCCCATATGAAACAAGAGGAAAAATTGCAAGTGTTCCTAGGTTCGTGACATGAGCGATAGGGTGATGAATGGCTTTTGAAAAATGTCTTCCGAATATATGTCGAGTCACCTAAAGTGCCTATGGTGTGCCCAACAAGAACTTGGGGAATAGTTCCTTTGTTCTCTCTATTCAATGATGATGCACCAAGGTCAAGGCTAGAGTGGTGGGGAAAGGCTCAAAACATAGTGGTGTTGCCTATGTTGTGTACCAAAAAGAACTTGAGGAACTATTCCCTCAGTTCCTTAGTTTTGTGACTTGGGCAATGGAGCGACCAAGTGACAAACATTGCGAATGTCTTAATAAGTTACTAAGGCAATGATTTTGGGCAATAAGTGTTTTTTTGGCATCATAAATTCAATTTTTCTCCCACTCTTGATTCATTTCAAAAAGGGCCCTCTCGCCCAAGTCTTCGCTCCGCATTGTTCGACTCATTTCCTTCCCTAATCATTGCTTTCCCTCCATATTTTCTTTGCCTCGGAGGTTTCGCTTGCAAATTTGAATCTGCCATTGAAACCGCCTCTATATGTGCATCATTTTTACTGGATTTTTGAGTGTTTTTGTAGGAGTTTGCATTCTGTCCATTGTTTTTCTCTATTTGTCCAGCATTTGCTCACCATTCCCAATTTTCCACACAACTGCTCTTTTCCCTTCAAAGTTGAAAATTTGAGTTCCCTGGTTGCCACCATGAAATTCCAATACACAAGGTACGAGAACATTTCTTCCCCGAAACCAATATCCTTGAAATATGTGACAATGATGTAAAGCATATGGATTTGATAAAGTTCTAGATACATATGGAAAATGGCAAGAGGTCCCCATTTGCTCAACACACCTACAATAGTGGTTTGGATCACGCAACAATATTCCCAAATTCAATCCTAATGAGCAGACATGGACTTGAGTTATGCTTGGTGCTTCAACCATACAAAGGAGTATAAAGATCCTCATGGAAAAGTAATTGCCAAGTTGAAGCTCACCATATTAATGCTGCCCTTGGAATGAAATTCTCACAAGATGCTAAGGTATTAACACCGGAAATGGCCCAAGATGAATTCAATCTAACTCCAAAGAAATATCAAACTATGATTACCAAATCTTGGTTGAGCAAGAAAAAGAAGGTGCCTTCTAAGCTACCCCAAAGTTTGTACAAGTCGATTTTGAAGAAAAGCTTTCCAATATGATCACTCTATTGGCTAGAGTTATGGGATTGCAAACTACTAGAGAATTCCAAAGTTGGATGTGGACCCTCATCAATGTTATTTGTGCTGAAAACAAGCTATCGGTTGGGAGAAATCATCACTATTTTTTTCAAAACAACTTATTCAGCTAAGCTTTGCCAAGTCATTTTATATTACTTCACACCTAAAGTATACCACTACACTCTACATCATCCGGGTTGGCATTTTTGGGTTAGGTAGGCATGATCCATCAAAACCCATTAATGTGCATTTCACCCAAATCATGTTTGAAATTAGCAAAAGCCATTTAATAAGGGTGAATGATGCCTACACCATATTGATTATTATAGTATTTGATGGAGATACAATAGAAATAGTCCCCAATGAAGCAAAAATATTGATTAAAACATATGGAAGCTTCTTTATTCAATTCTAAAGATTCACTTATCTCATGGTGTTGGGTTTTGAAGGTTTATCCTATAAGCTCCCTATATTCTACAACGATAAGTTGGTTCTCATTAAACTACATGTGCAACATGATGTCATATACAAAGTATGCAGAGAGAGACAAGCTCATGGCATCGATTTCACTATTGCTTTGGGCCACTACGTGTGTTGATTTGGTATGGATGCTCAAAATCCTTCTAGTTTTCAATTTCTCAAGATTTGTAAATCCACATTTGATAAAAATGAAGAAGAATTGATCTTGGCTGATTATGAGTTGACACGATCCTCATTAAGTGAGGCCAATAATGAGGGAAATGTTCGTAATTTTAAATGAACAACCTTAAAAATTATTGAGAGATTAAAAAGGAAAAGCAAACACAAGATTATCTTGAAGAACGGGTTCACACTTTCACCGCATATGTCAAAGCCTTTATGTCCCATGACCCTAATCCATTGACATCTCTTTCCTCTTTAAATTTAGTGGAAGAAATTGACCCCCATGGCCATATCTGAGATGCACAAGCACAATAACTAGGGCAAGGTCATTGAGACTTGGGTAGAGCAACTTTTGGATAATGGTCTAAATTCAATTGATGAAAGGCGAGAAAGTATGTGGGCAGCTAGTTGAAGCCCAAGAGATGATGGTAAGTCAAATAAAACCTCCCCAAAAAGAAGTTTCCCTATGGGGAAGTTTGACTCGAGATTTGAAAGTAATGTTAATTTTATATGAGAAGCTTATTATCTCTACAAAGGTTTTCAATCATTCTCAAGATAATCTCTCTCGAAATTGGTCAATAAGTGTTGAATGGAGGATAAAAGTGTTTGAAGAAAGAAAGATTTATCTCCAATTTTAGATTCAAGGGAGAAGTCACAAAGGAGAAATCTTTGCGACATGAAATCCCTCCACCGTGAGATTTTCAAAGATAATTCCTTAGAGTTAAACATAGTGGTATACATCAAAGAGAAATTTAGAAAATTGGTCCATGAAGAGGTTATGTATCTTGAAGGATTCAACAAAGAAAAGTTGGATGAGCTTTTCGAGATACACCCTAAAATTGATGAGGCATCCAAAGGCCTCACCAAATTTGGCGGTGGAAGTTCCAAGATGATCAATGCCACAGAACTTGGTTAATTAATCTTTCCAATACCAAAATTCCAAGAGAGAAATTGTAACTATTGTCACAAGGTTCGGATTGCAAGTGTTAAATCTCAATCCTTATTCCTTTTCTCTTAGATTTTGACTTCTCTTTGTGCGACTTTTCTATTTCTTCATTGCACTTTTATTTTCCACCAATTTAAAAATCATAAAAGTCACTTAAGTGGCTAATGAAGAGGAAAAGTAAAGTTTTTAAAGTTACAAATGATTACTCAAGGGGTAGTTATAATCCTAGTTTTATTCTCAACCCTATTTAAGGTGAAGACTATCTCATTGTAAGGGGTTGGAAATTTTGAGAACCAAAATACTCAATAGGACCACACTTTCTCTCCATTATTTGTCCTTGGCTCTACGTTTAATAGAATAAGTAATATGCAACATTGAGTTCATTTTTGTGCCAAAAAGAATATTTAACTTTGTCTCTATTTCTTTAATTAGACATACTCTATAGAATAATATGATTTATGGGAATTTTACTTTTCTATTATGTGATGTGGAAATACTTCATTAATGTGTGACATGCACAAGTCATTTAAAATCTATTTTTTCTTATATGAAAGTGTGGTCTTCGCTCCCTTCCCTTCTAATTTATTTCTTTCCCATTCTCTTACCTCTCCTTTCCCTCTCCTCTTCATTATGTTATGAAGTTTCACACCAACATGGGCTTGAAACTCCAACACCCAAGATAATTAGCGTGAATATTTTAATATATTCAATTTGCTTTTGTTTTGGTTTTCAATAAGGGGAGCATACCCTTATAATAGAAGAGAGACTTTGTCTATTGAGATGTTGCGAACTCCTCATTTTTCCAAGTGCAAAATATACCCCAACATAACCCAATTGTAAAATTAGTTTCTCAAAATATTCAATTGGTTCCAAGTTTGCACAAAAATCATTAAAATATGCCTAGGAAACTTATCAAGCTACATCACACACCAAAGATCACCGTCGATTGTTGGAGGTTCTAGTAAGTCCTTATATCCAAAATACATTGTGATATACATTTTGCACACATTCAATGGGTGGGGAACTTTGAGGGTTTGATGCCCTTCGAGTATTTATACGTACGTAGGCATGATAAGGTTCCACACATCCCAAAAGAAGAATAAGAAGCCCTAATTATCTCGCACAAGTGCAATCATGGAAATTCAACCATATAAGAAGAAACTATATGCATAGAGGAACATAATTTCATAATCAAGATATAACCACTATTAACAAAGGACAAATCCAACCAAAGAGGAGAAAGTTATCTCGAGAGACTTTGTCTAAGACATGTGAATTTTTCCTGCTTGTAGAAGTACACTTCAAAGTTTTAAAAAGTTGATGACAATCTGCACACCCTTTCTACACATTTTCATAGCATAGTCATCATATCTTAGTTCGAACCGGTATAATCCTCTAACCCTAGTTTTTGCATTCCTAGTTAGCTCATTTATGCTAGTGCAATTTACTATATTCTTCTCGAATATAATTTATGATCTATATGTTTGTTTTTTATTGACTATAATATGATCTTATTTCAATAATAACAAATTATTTAATATAGTAAATAGATAAACCCTAATTTTGGTATTACATTATGGTGAACCCACTTATTTAATTTTATGCAATCTAAGGATTCTTAAAGCCTTGATTTTATCTTAGATCTGCTATATTATTACAATGAGTATGATCTATGCATTTAAAATGGATGGAATCCTTTCTTTAAAAAAATAAAATCTTAAATTAAGCCTTGATCCTAAGAATATGCTTCGTGAATATATCATGTATATGATCAATCAAATTGTCAATATAAACCTTGCATTATAAATTATGCCTACAAATATCTATCCACTACATCTTGCATCAATTTCCATTACAACTTCTACCATACCAACACTTATTTAAGTAAATATGGACATATTCCAGTTCAAACAGATAAAAATATAGCTCTCATTAGAATCCAATATTACTAGTTTTGGATTCCAAAACTTTAAATATTGGAATTTACTATACTCCAAAATCACATATATTGGAATCCAATGTTACAAATATTGGAATCCGAAAATCAAAATATTGGATTCCAAAACTTTAAATATTGGAATTTATTATACTCCAAAATCACATATATTGGAATCCAATATTACAAATATTGGAATCGGAGTTCGATATATCATATTACAGATTACATTAATGAATCTGGGAAAATTCCATTTAATGATTTCAGGGAATCCAACATTGAACTGCAAATCAATAAACAAAACATGTTTCTATTTTATCCTAGCTAGCGGCCGCTAGGCTTTATTTATGCTTTGAAATATGGTTCTTATCAGTTTTAAAATGCCTTTAAGATTAAACTATGGTGATTTAAATAATTAAAATGCCTAAGACCTAGCGGCCACTAGGCTAATGACATATAAGAGATGTGAGACACTTCCAGGTTCTTTTAGAATGGTGTGATTGATCCTTAGTATAATCAGAGAAATGTTGAGGCTTCTTTGAAGAAACTAACAGAGAACGACGATCGAGATGTGCGAGAATAAGATGATGATACTTTTGGATTATGAAAAGTTTGATGTTATTAAATTTTTTTAAGTAATAGGCTCAAAATAGTTTGGTGTACTTGTCTTCCCAGGGAAGAGGATAAGAAAGAAAGGGAGAAGATTGAATATGAAATGAAAATGGGAGAGCCTACCCTTGTTACAATCCATGAGTAACTACATGCTACAAAGGCCACTGCAAAGGAATGAAAAAATAATCTTTAGCATAGCATTATGAAGGAAGCTAGGAAATTAAGAGATGAGGGTGGAGATGGAGAGAGGGGGAGAGAATGAAAGGGAGATATAGATATAGAGAATAACTAGTTAAAAGGAAAGTGTTAGATGTTGGATCTGGATAACATTTCATTCCATCAAGGGAGACTAGCTAATGAAAAACAAGAAATGTGAGATACCTCCTAGTTCATTTATAATTTTGAGGAAAGGTTATGAGTAAGTTCATGTCCTTGCTTTGAATCCAAAACCCCTTGCAAAAGGGGAGAAACTAGTCAAAAATACTAGACATGGCAGATTGGGAAGAGTCTAAAGTCGGTGAAATAAAGAAAGTGAATAGAGTGCGAGAACAAAGTGTATACAACTTCACTATTTGCTAATGAGAATTTGCTATTTTTGCATAAGCACATGTCTTTAGTAAGACCGATGTTATAATGTTAACCATACTTCAACAAATTGCTCTCATTAGGAGTCTAGATGGTTCCATTGATTTGAGTAAGTTTAAGATTATTTACATAGTACCTCCGAGATAATCCTGGTTGTTAAGGTGGTTGGGAATTTGTCAAATCCTTAAATTCTTGATCATCACTAAAACTAGTGCTTTCATAGATGCCACGTAAATAATCCTAAATTTAATCAAGTCAATAGAACCATCTAGACTCCTATTGAGAGAAATCTATTTTCATGGTTGGTATCGATGGAGAGCCGTGAGAGTTCTGTGAGTGTTGTGTCAACGGTTACGGTTGCAAAATGTTTTCTTTCTCACCACAACTAGCTGCAAAAGGCCATTATCTCGTGTCAAATCGATGATTGAAATGTCAATTCGCATCTTTGAACGATAAGACATCCTCATTTGCTGCATGGGTTGAGATTCTCAAAGTACCACAGAAAATAATGTGGGACCTCAATCGCCTTCGAATGTGCAAAATCTATTCAAAAGCACTAAGGACAAGGAAGGAGTGACCCACCTCCATGTGCCAGATGGGTGCTTGTATCGGGCAATGGGCAAAATGAATCTTGCACTTGTTGGTAAGTTTCAGGGATCTAGACCCAATATTGATGCTATTAGGAAATGGGCCTTGCAAAGGTGGTAACCAAAGGGAGATCTGGTTATTACAACCATGCCCCACAGTTTTTTCCTTTCCAAGTTTAATCAACATACAGATCTTGAATCGGTGCTTTTCGGAGGACCCTGGTGTATGGGCAATATGGGACTTTTCTTGACAAGATGTTATCCAGGGTTTGATCCAAATACTGAAAATATACACACCATCCCCATATGGTGTATACTACCTGGTCTCCCCCTTCAATACTGGGATGATGAGGTTTTTTTGAATATAGCTAAATTTATTGGATCTCCGATTGGACTTGATGGACCAACAAGAAATAGATCCATACTTTATTTTGCAAGATTCTGTATCTCATCAGAAATGGAACAAGAACTCCCAGAGTATATTATTATGCAGTTTAAATTTGGCACATGGCAAAAAAAGATTGAATATGAAACTTTTCATTTGAGGTGCAAAAATTCCATAAAATAGGAAATTTCACTAGAAAATGTCCCACTTTGGCCAAACACAAGGAAGAAGGGCTACATCGGGCTAAAATGTTGAGAAAAAATCACACTGTTAATGATGGATCTGTAGAGCCACCTGAAATAAGGAAAGAGAATGAGCCTTGGGTTCCAACACATGGTATTGATAGCCAGGAAAAGGAGCAAAATAAAAAAGGAGTGGAAAAAATTGTTCCGAATCGGAAAATCTGAAATACAAGAGGTTCAAAAAGGGGTTCCGAACCCCCATAAAGAAACCATTGGTTTGTAGGAAAATTTGGCACTCTAAAACTCTTGTGGAAAAACCAAGTAGGAGAGATTTCCAAAACACAAGGAGATCCAGAATCAAGAACCAGTTCAACTAATTATGGAAGTAGATGAGAAGAATCCTACAATAAGAATAAATCTTATTTCCAAGGATGCGAGAACACATGTAGAATCTAAATGATCAGCCTATCTCTCACAGGGCATCAAATTACTGTGGAACAACCAAATGAGAGCAACTATGAATCTGAAATGCGGGAGGTAGCTTTGGGGATAATATTGAGAATAAATCTTTAGATACCATAGAGGAAGAGGTTTCGATGACAAAGATAATAAGGAATGCAATGAGGAAAATTTATCTATGACAGATCCCCTCTCACCAAGATATGTGATCACTTCACTTCAGCAACAAAGCAACAATATCACAATCACATGATGATCATGAACAAATTGAAAAGGAGGAGGGCAAATTTACACCATACTCGCCAAGATACTTTACGATCGTGACAATGAATTGAAAAATGGTTTTATTGAGGTCAAATAAAAGAGAAGAATGAAAGGATTTGAGGAGATCCCTAATGCTCTTTACAATGATAAAAAATGAAAATAGGAAACCGGGAGGCCTCAACTTCCGAATAACTAGAATAACCAGATCATCTGCTAGAAGGATAACAAATTTTGGAAGCAGTTCCAAAAAAGACAAACCTTCTAAAAAGAACTCAGAAAGAAGGAAATAGAAAAATATATTGCAGATGGAACTCAAATTCAATTGAGCCATTTGGAAAATTCCTCCCCATCCTTTTTAGATGAAGATAATCTCCTAGAATATTAGAGGGCTGAATGGAAGCTCTAAGAAAAGAATACTCAAAGAATTAAGAAATTCAAGTAGACCTAATATTCTGATTTTGCAAGAAACTAAAATGAAAACAAGTGTCCTAGAGGATTGTAAAAAGGTTTTTTGGGATAACTCAGAATTTGTTGTTGTTGATTCTCAGGGAGCATCAGGTGGAATGGCCATTTTCTAGGATAAGAAACTACTTACTGGTATGGTGATTTCTAGCCACTAATACTCATTTTGTTGTTAAGTTTCATGCTCTTGGTAATGATTTAATGTGGATCCTCTCAAACATTTATGCACCTAATACTGTGAATGGAAGAAGGAAACTTTGGGAAGATTTAAAGCTTTTTAGAAATCAATATAAAAATGATAATTGGATGGTTATGGGAGATTCCAACTCCCCTCTCAATCCTGGAGAAAAACAAGATGGTAATCCTAGTTATTCCATTGACATGGCTGAATTTGCTGAATTTTCTGATTTTAATCTTATGGATGTGGAACTCCATGGAAATCAATTCACCTGGACAAATAGAAGAGTTGGAAATGACATGATCCAGGTTAGATTAGATAGAGCTCTTATACCAGCTAACTGAATTCTACATCATGATTTCCATTTATCTTCTCTACCCATAATTGGCTCTGATCATAATCCGATAGTGTTAAATACTTTCAACTGGCCCAACCTACACACAATCCTTCAAATTTGAAAAGATGTGGCTGGATCATGAAGACATTTCAAATCAGATTAAAGAATGGTGGAATTGGGATAGAGAAGGAATTGCTCAATATAGGTTAATTTAGAAATTAAAAAATGTTAAAAAGCAGATGAAAACTTAGAATAAAGATTTTTTTGGCAATATTTTTGAAATGAAAAAGGATATAAAGAAGCAAATTTAGGAGCTTGAATCTCAAATCTCTATAAATGGTATGACCTTGGAGGATTAACTTACGAAAAAGAAACTACTATATGAGCTGTATACGGTTTGTAGTAGGGAAGAAAATTTTTGGAGGCTCAAATCTAGAGCCATTTGGCTAAAAGAGGGAGATAGAAACACAATTTTTTTCATATGACCACTATGAAACATAGAGCATGCAATAGGATAACAAAGGTCTTAAAAGGAAATGGTATTGTTATCAAAGATTCCAAGGACATCAAGGCTGAAGCTCTTAGATTCTATGAAAATCTGCTTAAGGAAAATAGTGCTTATAATGGAGAGGCAGTCTCTTTTCTATTAGGGGCCATTCTAGGAGACATTATAGCTGAACAAAGATTCAAAAATATTACCAAATTAGTCACTATGGAGGAGCTTCAAAAATATGTATTTGCTATTGAAGGTGATAAGGCACAAGGTCCCGATGGTTTCTCTACTAATTTCTTTCAAAAATTCTAGGAAATATGTTTGGAAGACCTTCTCAAGGCAGTAAATGAGTTATACAGAACATGAGACCTCCTTAAGGAGCTGAATAACACTCACATTGTGCTTGCTCCAAAAAAATGGATGCTAAATACTTTAAGGACTTCCATCCTATAAGTTTGGTAAATGTGATTTATAGAATCGTATAAAGATTATTGCCACAAGAATCCAACCCATTCTTTCTGACATAATCTCAAAGCAAAAAAGTGGCTTTATTAAAGTGAGGATAATATAAGATGGGTGATCATGGTGTATGAAATTATTCATTCAATGGATAAAAATAAAAACGCTTTGGTATGGTAATGAAAATTGACATGAACAAGGATTTTGACAGAGTTTCTTGGCACTTCTTTGATAAGGTTATGGCCAAATTTTGCTTTCAAAATAAATTCCAGAAGATCATTTAGGCTTGCATTTCTACAGCTAGATTTTCAGTAGTGGTCAGTGGTGATCCAGTGAGCTTCTTTTCTAGCGAGAGGAGTTTAAGACAAGGAGATATTATATCCCCTCTTCTCTTCATTCCTATGGTTGATAGCCTTAGCAGATCCATTACCAAAGCTATTAATGAAGGTATTTTAAAAGGAGTTAGACCTACTTATGTAAACCAAACTACCCCACATCAACAATTTGCTTGATGATACAATTTTACTTTTGATGACCTCCATCTTTGAAGCTAAGGCTATTAAGTCTATTCTAAAATTCTATGAGGCTGCCTCAGTCAAGAGGTTAATTTTTGTAATGCGCGTTTCAAACTACCACTTGAGACCAAGAAATAAACTAGGTTTAGCTAGAAAAAAAAAATTGGGATATTTTTTTAAGGGTGTTAACAATGAGGGTTATAAGATCATAGTCATCACAAACCACGGTTAGGTTAACAAACAAGATTGACCTACAGAAATGATTCTACAACACATCACAACAAGCACAAGGTCAAAACAAGGGATTAAATTCATCACTTAGGTTAGGAGAGTAAATTCTCACTCCTCCCTGCCCTAACAGGATTATAGGGTTCAACTTGATTTTTCACACACTTAGAGTCATCAAAACTTTCCTAAATCATGCTCATTGGATAGGAAATTCTCTCACCTTTCCAACCATATAAAGAAGTCCTTCTAACTCCTTATAAAACTCAAGTTATGGGGCGGCGGAGTTTCAGGGAGAAATTTCCCTTCCTTAGGTGCAAGGCGCAAAACACCTCCGCGCGCCTTGTGGGGCCGACAAAGGGGACACGTGGCATGTTTCAGATTGGCTGGAAGGGTTGGCAAGCCAATGGAGTGGGTTGAGACTTTAAGTCTCAATCACCAAACAACGCTAAGAGGACAAAAAGGTCCGCGCGCATGCCGATGCCCTAGTGCCATGTGTCGAATGCCTATGGGCAATGAGGAAAAATTGGGAATTTTTCCTAAACCCAAACCTAAAATTTTCCAAAGGAAATTTTTCCTTTCCTCCTCTACCATCACCAAAATGCCACATGGCATCCTGTGATTGGACGTAGGTTGGCGGAGCGACGGAGGGAATTAAAATTTTGCGCCAAAAGGTTTAAGAAGCCAAAGAACTCGCGCGGCCCTTGCGTCCACCAGGACACGTGTCAACACCCCATTGGTTGTGGGTGTGCGGGGCCGTGGGGAAAATGATGAAATTTTTCCAAAAGGCAAAAATTTAAAGTTTTCAAATTTTCTTTCGTGCGCCCGCCAAGCCACGTGTCAGCACGTGATTGGCTGCAGGCCGTGGGGTTGCGGAGAAAATTGGGAAAATTTTCCCAAAGACAATTTTTTTCAAAAGTTAAGTTTTCAATAGATTCGCCCCTCCCAAGTGCCACGTGGCGACACATGATTGGTTGAGAGTGTTGCGGGGTCGCGAATTTTTGGGGAAATTTTTCCAAAGTTCAAATTTTGATTTTAATAAAGTTAGATTTATTTTTGGATGGCCATTTTGAAGTAAAAACTTCAAATGGCCATAACTTTTGATAGGAAACTCCATTTTGGGCAAACAAGGACTTTCTGAAATCTCTTGGAGTCCTATTTGCACAAAAATCATTAATTTAGGATTTTGATGAAGTTTTGGGGTTAATTTTAAGAAATTGATCTGCAGGGTTTTGCATTTAAAACTGACAATTTTTCCAACTTGTAAGATTTATTCAATTTTGATTTTTCTTCTTCTCAACATGTAAATTGAACATGGAGGAATGATATTGGATAAATTTTAGATTATTTTCAAGGTTAAATTTGTGGATTTAGTTGCCATTTATATATTTTGTAACTTTTGACAGGAATGGTTGGGAAAGTTCTAAAATTGATTTTTGTGAAGTTCTAAAATGTCTTTCTTAAATGTTGAGGTCAAATTGAGTTCAATAGGACTTATTACATCTAAATTATAATGTTTCATATCTGATTACAAGTTATAATTTCGAACTGTACATTTATTTGATAAATTTAATTGATGATTTGTGGATAAAACAGAGATCATTTATTAACAGCTTTTAATTAGCAATTTTACAACTCTTAAGCATGGAAATCATATCAAATCTGATCTAAGGCATTATATTCTTGTCTAAAGCAATTAATTGACTTATCCACTCATTTCAAGAGCACAAACAACAATTGATATTTCAAATTTTAAATAATTGCAGAGAATAGAATGTTGTCTCTTTCTCCCACACGTATTTTCCTTTTTCAACAGAGATTTTAAAACACAACAGCAGTTAAATTGCAATGCAATAATACAATTTGAGAAAGAGATGTTTTTCTTTCATTGATTTCAAACAACACATTACAACTTATCTCTTTCTTTAAATTTCAATCTACAAATACGAGCAGATTTCATTCTGTCACGTTATTTTCAAAACAGAGTATGAAATAATAATTCCTTACATTGCACAAATGAGATTCAACCCTTCCTTACCAATGCAAAGTGTCTTTACATTACAATTAACAATACAATTCATCCACTTCAAGTGGGAAAATAACAATGAAATTTCTCAAAGGATGGGACTGTCAAAACTGTGTTTTCTCCAATCTCCAAAACAACAGCATGCTGATTTCTTCATCTTTTCATCTGATCACAACAAGGAAGGGGGAAAGGAAATGCTCTCCACCCAACCAAGACATCCAATGGGAAAGGAGAAGCCATCTTTCCCCATTGGCCCCCGAGCCCCAACCATATTGAAATGGAGCATGAATCACAACACATGGCAACATAGGATTCTTTCACAACAAACAACTTTCTTTTCACATGCATAGAACAACAAAATGCACAATTCAAAACAAGACAATAGTTCCCAACTGCATTTAAACATTTCAAACAACACAAAGGCTTCTTCAAGCAAGCCAAACAAGAGCAAGAGCTATGGGGAGCTCCTTATACCTCCCAAGTTGGAATTGGGCATCCACCAAATGCATACCACCATAAACATACCAAATCCCATAAACCTTATATCTCCCAACCCCTCCTTATGCCCCCAAAGTTTCTCCCTTATGCCCCCAAGAGTAAGAAATGTAAGCAATTTCTTTTCCTAGGTGGATCCCAAACCAACACTCCCTCCACAAAGAATAAGTGCCATTGGAAATCCCTTATGCCCCCCATATGAAACCCCATAGTCTTCTCCTACACCTTGCCCTAAGCATTCTACCCAACCAGCCAAGAATGCAAACACAAACATAGTTCAAAAATACATGCAAGAAAAGGGAAAAACAACATTTTACAAAGGAAGGACCCTACCTCTCCATAGTGGAGATTGTTTTCCCAATAACAGCTTCCTCGGTGCTCGAATGCAGTCCAACACAAAGCAAGGTATAAGCATGCATAATTATTCCCAAGTTCTTCCACAAAGCAAGCTCCAACAACAATAAAAATTTGACCCAAGGATGAGAGAGAAAAGTTTCAACAACCATAAACAAAGGAAGAATTCAAATTTTAAAGGAGAGGGAGGGAGAGGATGATGTGGATTCCAAGTGGGATGCCACATCATTCTTACTCAACCCAAAAAGGATAAAGTCAACATCACAACTAAACACAATAAATGGAGATGACAAGCAACTTACACACTCAAAATTAACCCATACTTTAACAAGGACTGAATTAAAAATTTGTAAGTAAAGTGCAATAAATACTTACACATAGTCATTTCAAATTTTAATTAAAAAGGATAAAATTTACTCCCAACCCATAGGCATGGATGGTGTATGATTTTAAGAGGTGTGGGACAAGTTTAACTTGTCCCTCAAGCCTCCAAATTTGGCCTCCAAGGTCAAATTCGAGTTCAAAAGAGAATAGAGTGTTCTGCACTCCAAAATCTGACTTACACAAACTTTCACATCACTTACACATCTCTTACATCCTCTTGCACATTCTAACAACATGTATTAATACCTATGCCTTCATTTATTACATACTTTTGACATAATGATTTATTTATTTAACATATGGTTATACATGACATAAATCCAATTTAATTAATAACTAAGACAACAAATTTATTACTTACATTCCACATCCCAATTAAATTAAATAAAGTTTAACTATATGACTATCTCATTAAAATTATCACAATTAAATTAAATAATCAAAAGAACACATTACAAATAAAAATACATACAACAATAATAAAAGGGAACACATAAATAAAACACATACCCCTTGGTCACATATAATGGAAATCCCTCTCATGGGAAATCCTAACATAACACAACACACAAAAATTACGATTGCCATGGTGACCTGTTGAGTTCATCTAGAATTTCAATATGGTTAGTCTCCAGGTCCCCGACATTGTTGTGATATTTTAACTTTCTGCAAAATGACAATACCTCCTTTGGCCTCATGGCCATATCAGAACATCCAAAATGATATAAGCAACATATAAATATCAAATCCAAATCACAACAATATCGAGTATTCAACAATTTTAAAATTCAATTTTGTCACTATATCATCATCTAATGAATCTCTATATTAGAGCTACTCATAATATCAAATGTCACATGTCTAAAATCAACATAAATAACCTATCCATATTAAAGATATCATCATCCATATATAATAATGTCTCTAATAATCATCAAGCATATAACTAGATCCAGTCCATAATAATCCAAGATCTAACATATACACATCATACTAAATCAAAACATAATAATGTCTAAAATGAGATCAACGAGCAAGATCGTATCTAAACGAGTGTCAAAGAGAAGTGGGCAATACATCCCCTCCCCTTAGACTTGAATTCCTCCTGAAGTCACTGGAACAAATGTAGAAACTATACTCGTAACATAGTAGCATCCTCCAAAGTGGCTGCAATCTCATCATATTTGTCCCACTTTGCACGTGCACGATCAATCTATCTCGCCTCGAAGGCCTAGGGTCCTGCAATCTATGATGCGAGACGGATCCACTTGTCACACCGCCCCGATTCTAAACTGTAATGATTTCCAATCCAACACATGAGAAGGATTTGTAATGTATCTCCTAAAGAAAAAAACATGAAACACATCATGTACGCGAGACAAGCCGGGTGGCAATGCTAGATGGTAGGCCAAAGGGCCAATACGCTTCAAGATCTCAAAAGGACCAACTAATCTAGGAGTTAACTTAGAACCTTTTCCATAGCAGATAGGGATCTTGTGTGGCCTAACACGAAGGAAAACCTTCATGCCCACATCAAAGCTATGATCAATCCTATATTGATCCTGGATACTTCTTCTACCTATCCTATGCCTCTTGCAATCTTTTCCTAATCAACACTACCGTAACACCTTGGACTGTAGTTACTTCCTCCTGAGCATACAAGTGTTGATATGTGATTTCTTTTGAAAGGATGTGTTCCCTTGATTGAGAAGTCATGCTTGATATGTACTGTATCTTCTTTGCAAATTACAGATCTTTGACTGAGTCGGAATATGATTGGACTCTTTTATTTCTTTCATTTTACACCTGAGTTTAATTTGATCTTGGAATGAATTATGGAGTTATCCATCTATAAGACCTAGCCTTGGATCAGTGGTATTGATCCAAGTGGTGCTTTAAGCTTATTCGTGATGAATTAAAATTATAGACCTTACGCAGGTTGCAAGGTCTAGATGCATTGAATAAGCTAGTCCGGAGTATAACTCAGGCTGATCGTGTTAAATGAATTGGTTCCCGATATCGTAATATATCTGGAAGGTCTTGATCGTGGACCAGGTAATAATTCAGTTACATATAATTCAATAGCCATTTGGCAGTGCAGGAGTGAACCCTGTTTGTGAATGTATGTTGTAGGTTCTTTTTCTGAGCATATGAAATGTTAGACCTAACTGGATTTATTAAGGTTAGTAACCTAAAACTAAACTTAACCTAGGGGTTAGATTAGTGTTAATCTAACCTAGACCTAGGCTAAGAGCTAATGTTCTAAGTTAGTATCTATGTGCTAAGAGGTTAGACTAGGTGTTATCCTAAATCCTAACCTAAAGTTACTAACCTAACTATTGAACAAGGAAGAAGGGGACCTATGGAAGGGTGTGAACCATGGGCGGCAGTTTCTATGTCATTAAATGTATTGATAAGTATGAAGGACAGGTAAATTGGTGGAAGTTTTAACGGCTAGCAAGAGCCGACGTGGCAGAGTCGCCAAAGTTAGAAATGGTCTTTGATGTGCATTTGTCCATCGCCAACTATGGTGGTCGGTGGCAGTGGAGATTTAGCAGGAAATTTGGAGTAAATGCCATTTATGAACTCGGTCTTCGAGCTTGTGTTTCATGGGAAGGCATGCAAAATGGAAAGTTAATGGTTTGTTTGGTTTTTCAAGTGCTCCAGTTTTCCCTCTGTCTGATCACTGGTTCTTCGCACCAGTCTTCTTGGTGTTGCATGGCAAGTATGAGCGTAACTAGCTCTTTTCTCTGGCAAGGAAAATTTATAAGTCATGGAAATAGCAAATTTTTGTTGGTGGATCTAACTTGGAAAAGGAGGAGAAGGTTCGAGCTCTTTCAGTGGTCTGCTTTGAAATTTTAAGCAAATAACCAGGCATGTTAGGCCCTAACCTTTAAAAATCTTGCTTTCTTTCAAGTGATTTCATTAGAACAACTCTGTTCAAATGATTTTTGGATTCAGTTGGTTTTTATGATAAGCTGTGCGTGATTTTGTTGCTATATCTTCTGACTGGCTCGATTTTTCAATAAAACCCTTAACGGGTGTGTGTTGTGTTTCGATCTGTTGCACTATCTTGTTGGGTTTTACATTTCGGTTAGAATTAAAGAAATGCTTGCAAGGAAAAATACATGAATTCGGCTTGTGGGAGTTCATGCATTGTTTTCTTGTTTGATTCAGTCGATACCTTCTTTTTTCACTTGTTGAGAAGGATACTGTTGAAACTCTTGAAGGTGCATGATATATCAACTTCTGTATATGATATGTCATGGGTAATATACGTTATTGATGCTGTTGAACTTCATTAAACAAAATTACGTCTTGTTTTCTGAGGAAGTACAGTTGTGAATGCATCTTGTTATTGAATACTTGAGTTGATAGTATTTTGACTTCTGAAGGAGTTTTTGATGGAGAATATTACTTGGGTTCGACTTATTTTAAACCATTGATGCGTATGTTATGTTTTCCTCTCTGTGTAACTTAGAGCGGATATTGTTTTTTTGGGCTCAGTTGGAATCCTTGTTACTTAACCAGTATTTTGCTTCTGTATAGGCCTGAACAGTGAATATTATCATTAAAATGCATTCATCTTGTATAGCGGCTTCTGTAGAAGTTTATTTGTAAAATACCACATGGGTAAGACCTCTTTTTTATCCTGGAGGCGTATATTATGTTTTCCTTCTGAATTTTCTCAGTTGTGAATACTGTGGTGAAATTCTTGAGTCGTGGTCTCATGAAATCAATTTCAGTATAAACCTGTTTAGAGCATTATGGTATGGATACAGTTAGAGAATTGAAATGATGCGAAGTGGCTTGATTTTCGATTTAACCTTCACTATACATGTATAACGTTTGGACTCTTATTTTAATTTCTCGTGTTCCTTCTGTCTGTCGTTGTGGAAAGTAAAGGAAGAGTTTTCTTTTCATAACTTACTTGGTTGAGACCTTGTTGAAATTGTTTCCTGAAAAACGACTCCTTTGTTAGTCATGGCTGTGTTATTTTAAATTCATTTATACATTAATGAGGTTGTGCGTGTTGTGTGGATTCAGTACGAATATCTCTACATAGGCATAGGGAAAACATCATTTGTTTTAATGTTGTTGAGCCTCTCGGTTGACTGTGATAAAAAGGTTGTTTTTTTTATTACGGCCTTGGAAACTAAGTCCTCGCAGAGTTTTAGTTGGGATGAGATTGAGCTGTACGTTGCTGGGTGGAATTGTAGTCGTGCTTGTGCATAGTTACGTCTTCTAATAGTATGAATATCCAGTCTTGAGCTTGACTGAACTCAAGAGCTGATTTTGTACCTCGACAAGCGATGACATTGGATACTCTTCTCATTTGTTGATTGTATGGAAGGTTATGTGGGTCTGTTAATAGATTTTCATTACTGTCTTGGCGTGAAATCTACTGTATTTCTTGGAGGCTACAGGAAGTTGTTATAATCCAATTCTAACAAAACTGTGGTTCTTCTTATGGTCTCGTCTGATTTATTTGCATGTGTTTAAGGTGAATGCTTTGCTCTTGGAAAGACGGTACAGTCATGAGCTAGTTCTGAGGGAAATATGTATGATTCATTTATTTCTCTTCTGTTATAAAGTATAGGTTGATATAATTGTTTATCTAACTTTTGGAATTGTTCTATCATGCTGATGGAATCATGAAAGGTTATTCATTTATTATGTTGAATATATTAGTCCGTCTGATGTTGCTGTCCTTGGGATTCAGATGGATAGTTGGTTAGATGTATTTGTCTTCTTGGTCTCTAACGTTTTGATGAAATATTTGAAAGGTATCTGTGACTATTTAGTGACTATAATATGAGCTACGTGTTTATAGTCATGTTGTTTTACAAAAGCATAGTCTGAAATGTGTTTACTTGTTTGGTGTTTTGATCTCATTTAAACAGGGTGTTTAATGAAAACAATTGATGGATTGCAATTGTTTTAAGAGTTAGTGCTTATCATGCTCAGTTCATCGAACTGACCCATGTTGACAATTTTTGCAGATGGATGCCGTAAGTGGTAAAAGCACGCAGATCTGATAGGATGATCAGATTGTTTAATTTGATTTTATGTTGAAATACAACTTGATTTTCTAAATGTACTATATGAGGAAAGATGTTCTTTTTCCGTAGAGTATTGTATCAAGTATGCTGAATGCATAAAATGTATTTGATTAGTTCGGAAGGAATGGAAATTGATATTTGTTACTTATGTGTTTGTATTCTTATCTTGATAGTTTGACCTTCTTCGGTTCAAATATCTTGAGAGCATTGTTATTATTGTATAATTTGGAGACTTTTGTGATTATCAATGTAAGCTTGCAAGAATATGTGACTGAATACTTATGATTGTTTAGCAATTCTAGTGTGTTCTATCTAAAGCTAAATTGAAATATAGATCACTGTCTTACTGGAAACTAGGGTTAAAATAAACCTAAGCAGGACGCTAAACAAGCTGAATTAAATTATTAATTCCTAGTCTTGATTAAACCAGGACAACGTGTAATTGGAATCTTAATCACTATATCTCGATACTTATAAGTAAGATATAAGTTCAGTTATGAGAACTGAATTAAACCTAAATGGGGTTCAGATGGCAATCTCATGTGAAGTTTATGAGTTATTGTCCAATTTCGTTGATTTAGAATTATGTATATTCTATGAACTCCTTGATGGAACCTTAGTCTTAATAACTTCTCTGTGTAAAGGGTTTTATTAAGAAAGGTCATTCTAAGGTGAGGAACCCAGGGATCGGGAAAGGCTAACCTTAGGGGAACGTCTTTTAATATAATTTAACTCAGCGTATGTAACACTTTTTAACAAGTAGATCTTTTCGAGGCGATTTAAAGGTTGACGGCACAAGTCAACTGTAGGGTTGTACCTCCGAGAAGGTTAGGATCTTCTCGAAGATACAACAATGCAGGTGTCTTGTGACGACACCCTTTGCATTGATCGATAAGATTTACACCTTAACTCGAACAAGTTACTCTGGGACCGATTAGAAATGTGGTCACGTTATAAGGCTGCCTAGGAGACTCGGGGTATCTTGACACACTGGTTTAACTAGGGTTGACCCAGTATGTCATCGTATCCCTAGTCCTCGGGAGCGTCCATATAACGTTGTCACCTTACTAATCCATTTCCGAGTGAATAACTTGGGATAGGAGGGACTGACAGAAGTCAGTATAAGACATTCTACATAACATGAGAATGGGGTGAAGGACGTATTCCAGATTGACGAGTATGCCATTAAGGAATACGAGACATAAGCAGTATGTTTCAAATCTTTGGCCAAAGTATCGCAAGTCTAATTTGCGTTGTCCCGAGTCACCCGTCTAGGGATGAGATCTTGAATGAATAATGGTAACAATTATTCAGTTAGGTTCCTTGGACAGAGCATTCTGAATCCCAGAATAGGGAAGAGAACCGTGAGAGTGAAGTGTTTAATGAAAACTCCAACTCTTATTACTCATGAATAGATCGGTAGATTACCGAGTCATGGAATGAATAGATCGGAGGTACTCCGAGTCATTACAATGCATATGGTTATCTGTTATAAGAATGGTTATTTGATTTTGAGTTCTAAATTATGTATTTAGAACACGGAAGCATTTATCAATTTTTTTTTTTGACTTGTTCTAATGTATAAAATGAGGATGTATTTAGGTCCTGCAATCTATGATGCGAGACGGGATCCACTTGTCACCCGCCTGATTACTCGCACTTTTTGTAATGATTTCCAATCCAACACATGAGAAGGATTTGTAATGTATCTCTTAAAGAAAAAAACATGAAACACATCATGTACGCGAGACAAGTGGGTGACAATGCTAGATGGTAGGCCAAAGGGCCGATACGCTTCAAGATCTCAAAAGGACCAACTAATCTAGGAGTTAACTTAGAACCTTTTCCATAGCAGATAGGGATCTTGTGTGGCCTAACACGAAGGAAAACCTTCATGCCCACATCAAAGCTATGATCAATCCTATATTGATCCGCATACTTCTTCTACCTATCCTATGCCTCTTGCATCTTTGCCTAATCAACACTACCTTTTGCTCCATGTCCCGAAAAGAGCTAGTCTAAGAGATGCTCTATCCTCCAACCTATCCCAACTAAGGGGTGTCCTACACTCTCTACCATAGAATGCCTGAAATGGAGCCATGCCTATAGAACTCTGGAAACTATTATTGTAGGCAAATGCCACTAAGTACAGTACTCCTCCCACTTAGACTGCTAATCCATCATGTACATCCTAAGCATATCCTGTAAAATCTAATTCACTCACTCGGTTTTTCCATCTGTCTCAGGATGATATCTTTGTGCTGAAATTAATCCTCGTCGTGAGGACATACTTTGCATGGTATTCCATAGATGTGAAGTGTACAAAGGGTCGCGGTCACAAATGATCTTCCGCAGAATCTCGTGCAACCTGATAATCTCATCTAAATATACTCGTGCCACTGCTCTAGCTGTATAAGTGGTCTTCACTGAAGAAAAGTGAGCTACTTTTGTCAATTTATCAACCGTGACCATAATGGCATTGTGGTGATATCTCGACATAGGTAGTCCAACAATGAAATCCATGGAAATGGTGTCCCACTTCCATTCCGGTATGGCATGAGGATAAAGAAGACCTGCTGGATGCTGATGTTCGGCCTTAACCCTCTGGCACTCTAAACATCGTGACACAAACTAAGCCACGTATCGATGAAGTCCTCTCCAGTGATACAACTGTCACAAAGTGGCGTGCATCTTCTTCACCCCAGGGATGGGCTGAATAGGGTGCACGATGTGCCTCGGTCAAGATGTCCAGCCTCAAGCCTCCATCTCTGGGAACATATATCCCGCCTCGTGCACTGAGAAGACCATCGATTCTAAGGTAAAACCATCAAACTTCCCCTCAAGGGGTCTCTGTGACTCGATCTCTACTCATATTGTAATGTAGAAGGCATCAAGAGGAAGTTCTTTGAAGAATCCTACTCCGCAAATCTGTGCTCACTGTAGTGGCCATAGCCACATGTCTCCATCTATTGAGAGCATCTACTACCACATTCTCCTTCCCCTTCACATGTTTGATCTCCATGTCATACTCACAAAGCAACTCCATCCAACACCGCTAACGAGTGTTTAGATTGGGCTGCGTGAAGAGGTGGCGAAGACTCAAATGATCTGTCTTGAGTGTAAATTTCCATCCAAGAAGAAAATTTCTCCATCTAACCAAAGCATGCACAACTTCCATAAGCTCAAGATCATGGGTAGGATAATTAATCTTGTGATCCTTGAGTTTGTGAGACTCAAAAGCTATAACCCTGCCATTCTGCATCAACACACCTCTAAGCCCCGCTAAAGAAGCATAAGTGCAAACAAAGAACTCACCCTATGGATCCGGTACTATAAGAATGGGTGATGTAGTGAGGCATTCCTTTAGTGTCCTGAAGGCCTAATTACATTTTTTCCATCCAAACAAACTTCTTCCCTTTCCTCTGAAGGGAAGTGATAGGGTGCACAATCCGAGAGAAGTCCTGAACAAATCTCCGGTAGTATCCTGCTAAACCCATGAAGCTGTGCACCTCGGTCACTGTAGTGGGTGCTGGCCAATCCATAATGGCTCTAATCTTGGAAGGATCGATTGTGATACCTTCCCCAGAAATAACATGTCCCAAATACTACACCTCTGTCTGGAAGAAAGCACACTTCTCCAAGTTCTCGTAAAGCTGCTGCTCACGAAGACACTGAAGAACCTGTCAAAGGTGACCCTTGTGCTCCTCACGTGTACATGAGTATATCAAGATGTCATCAAGGAAGATGAGCATGAAGTGATCTAAAAGGTTCTTGAATACCCCATTCATCAAACTCATGAACATTGCAGGGGCATGCGTCAAAACCAAAAGGCACCACTGTGAACTCATAGTGCCCATATCTCATGCGAAAGGCGGTCTTATGAATGTCCGCCTCCAAAATCCTCAACTGATGGTAGCCTGACTTGAGATAAATCTTAGAGAACACTATGGCTCCCTTCATCTAATCAAACAAGTCATCAATGCGAGGAAGAGGGTAACGATTCTTGATCGTCACTTTGTTCAACTAGCGGTAATCAATACACAACCGCAATGACCCATCCTTCTTCTTCATGAAGATCACCGGTGCACCCTAAGGGGATACACTAGGATGGATAAGGCCCTTCTCTAAAAGGCCCTCAAGCTGCAACTTGAGCTCACAAAGCTCTCGGGGTGGTCATCCGATAAGGTGCCCATGAGATAGGCTTTGCTCCTGGACTAGGTCTATATGGAAATCAATCTCACGTGGAGGTGGCATCCTCGGTAGATCCCCTGGAAAAACATCAGAAAACTCTCTCAAGATGGGATGATCATCTAGCGATGGTCCACTAGACCCATCCTTCGACACATCACCGACTTTAACAACGTACATCTGATAACCCTATCGCACACATCTCTTAAGCTACATAGCGGAAATGGTACGAATAGAAATGGGTCTCCTGACCCCCATAATCACTGACTCTACTCCCACATCATCCACACAAGATATATTCTTATGATAACAATCCATCCTGGCCCTATGTGCGGATAGCCAATCCATACCTAAAATAACTCCATACAAGCCCAAAGGAAGAATATGGAGATCTGAGGTAGTGGTGAAAGGTCCCAAATATACTACACACTCCTTAACTAAGGATTCCACAAAGATCTTGGCTCCAAAAGCCATCTCAACATCCCAACTAATACCATGCCTAATCGCCATGAGCCCGCATCGCTCTACTAAAGATGGTGTAATGAAAGAATTAGAAGAACCATAATCAAACAATATAGAGATAGGAATACCACCAATGCTACTGTGGTCTCAATGACTGTGCTCTAGTGCTCTGCCTGATGGTTCTCAACCGTTGCATAGATCCTATGGCATGTCCCATATCTCCAACTATCACTCGAAATCGGTGCCTTACCCTTGTTAGGGTTCTCCGAGGGCAATCTCTCTAGAAATGTCTAGATACTCCACATCCAAAGCAATCACCTAATCCTCTCCAGGAGCAACACCTCTAATAGATGCCCTAGAAGCTGTGGTGTAGATCACGATGATCCGATTATAGTCTGTTGTGGCCTCTACTGGCGAGCTCCAGCTGACTAAGCTCTAGGTCTACCCTGTGTTCTAGGAGGAGGCCCCATACTCCACCCTCTCTATACATCAGCTCTCTGTGGAGGTCTATATGGTGGGCGAGAGTGTTGCTTTTTCTGTGGCCTAAAGGATGACTGTGTTGAATTATTCCCACCAAGAGGGAGAGGTGTTGGACCTCTTGATCTACCATCATGCATCCGCTAAATGTGGCTCTTGACTCGAGTCTCTAGCTGCTTTGAGTTTTACCACGAGTCTCCTCTCGCAATATAGGCCTTCTCGACGGCCTTTGCTAAATTTTGTGGGCGGTGAATCTGAACCGCACCCCCAATGTCCAAGTTCGGCCCCAAATGAACTCCGTGAATCCGCACCTACTCATCATACATATACTCAACATACTGAAGTAGATCTAGAAATCTACTCTCATACTCTGCTATAGAAAGGGTAGCCTGTAAGAGGTCATGGAACTTGTCAATCCTCTGCTGGATGAACCTCTGATAGGTACATGCTCCTGAATATCTCCTCAAATAGCTCCTAAGTCACTATCTCTGAATCAACATGGAGCTTCTACTCCTCTGTCCTCCACTATACTTCTATTCCATCCCTCGGATGGATTGCAACACGAGCTTTCGTGTTGCTTTAGAACAAGGACAAATATTGAAGCAACCGCTCAAGCTCACTAGCCGTGCCTCTACCCGAAATTCACTTGTATCATCCGAGTAATGTGAGGGCCTAAGCTTTAGGATCTCCCTGATGTGATCCACAGCTGTGGTTTGTCGGCCTCTAGGCCTCTCTGCAAGCTCATCCCTAAGCCTAGGGCTCCGAGACCTCTCTCTATGCTCCGGAACTATGTCACCCTGTCTCCTAGGTGGTGAATCTACTCTGACTGACTCCGCATGGGAGTTATCTCCTCTATGCTCCTCACTAAGTGGAGGAGGTGCATGTCCCTCAATAGAAGTAACTCTGTCATGTCTTCCTGAATGCCCTCCTACTGATCCTCCGCGTAAGGTGGCATTAACATCCTAGAGGGTCTGGCCTTGATCTCAGGCGGGATATCTCTACACCTCGATCTGGTGGTGGTGGTGGTGGTGGTGGTGATGGTGGTCATGAATCCAAGTCTCTTTGAATGTTCCTCTTGCTCCGTCTGAGCCTCATGCAAATACCAAAGCGAGAGTTAGTCCCTTACTTCAAGTCTTCTTCAGTTTCTAAGTTTACTATCATGTTTAATTTTCAAATAGTTCTGTTTTCTATATTAACAGGTTTACTAGTTTTAAAGTTTCAAGTTTCAATTTTGAGAGTGCCCAATGGTCTAAGCCTTTGAACCACTACTCTGATACCAAATATAATGCCCGCTTCAAACTACCACTTGAGACCAAGAAACAAACTAGGTTTAGCTAGAAAAAATCGAATAATTTTTTAAGGGTGTTAACAACGAGGGTTACAAGATCATAGTTATCACAAACCAGGTTTAGGTTAAAAATAAGATTCACCTATAGAAATGATTCTACAACATCTCACAACAAGCACAAGGTCAAAACAAGGGATAAAATTCATCACTTAGGTTAGGAGAGTAAATTCTCACTCCTCCTTGCCCTAACAGGCTTACAGGGTTCAACTTGATTTTTTTCACACACTTAGAGTCATCAAAACCTTCCTAAATCATACTCATTGGATAGGAAATTCTCTCACCTTTCCAACCATATAAATAAGTCCTTCTAACTCCTTGTAAAACTCAAGTTATGGGGCGGTGGAGTTTCAGGGAGAAATTTCCCTTCCTTAGGCACAAGGCACAAAACACCTCCACACGCCCATGGGGCTGATGAAGGGACACGTGGCATGTTCCGGTTAGTTGGAAGGGTCGGCAGTCCAATGGAGTAGGTTGATACTTTAAGTTTCAATTGCCAAATAATGCTAAGAGGACAAAAAGGTCCGCGCGCACGCCGATGCCCTAGTGCCACGTGTCGAACGCCTATTGGTGGCGGGGAAAAATTGGGAATTTTTCCTAAACCCAAACCTAAAATTTTCTAAAGGAATATTTTCCTTTCCTCCTCTGCCATCGCCAAAATTCCATGTGGTGTCCTGTGATTGGACGCGGGTCGGCGGAGCGGCAAGGGAATTAAAATTTTGTGCCAAAAGGTTTAAGAAGCCAAAGAACTTGTGCGGGCCCTTGCGTCTGCTAGGACATGTGTCAGCACCCCATTGGTTGTGGGTGTGCGGGGCCATGGGGAAAAGGATGAAATTTTTCCAAAAGGTAAAAATTTAAAGTTTTCAAATTTCCTTTCGCGTGCTCGCCAAGCCACGTGTCAGCATGTGATTGGCTGCGAGGCCGCGGGAGTGCGGAGAAAATTTGGAAAATTTTCCCAAAGGAATTTTTTTCAAAAGTTAAGTTTTCCATAGATTCACCCCTCCCGAGTGCCACGTGGTGGCACGTGATTGGCTGAGAGTGTTGTGGGGTCGTAGAATTTTTGGGGATTTTTTTCCAAAGTTCAAATTTTGATTTTAATAAAGTTAGATTTATTTTTGGATGGCCATTTTGAAGAAAAAACTTCAAATGGTCATAACTTTTGATAGGAAACTCCATTTTGGGAAAGCAAGGAATTTTCAAAAATATCTCGAGTCCTCTTTGCATAAAAATCATTAATTTAGGATTTTGATGAATTTTTGGGGTTAATTTTAAGAAATTGATCTGCAGGGTTTTGCATTTAAAACTGGCAATTTTTACAACTTGTAAGATTTATTCAATTTTGATTTTTCTTCTTCTCAACATGTAAATTGAACATGGAGGAATGATATTGGATAAATTTTAGATTATTTTCAAGGTTCAATTTTTGGATTGAGTTGCCATTTATATATTTTGCAACTTTTGACAGGAACGGTTGGGCAAGTTCTAAAATTGATTTTTGTGAAGTTCTAAAATGTCTTTCTTAAATGTTGAGGTCAAATTGAGTTCAATAGGACTTATTACATCTGAATTATAATGTTTCATATCTGATTACAAGTTATAACTTCAAGATGTACATTTATTTGATAAATTTAATTGACAAATTTGTGGATAAAACAGAGATCATTTACTAACAGTTTTAATTAGCAATTTTGCAACTCTTAAGCATGGAAATCATATCAAATCTGATCTAAGGCATTCTATTCTTGTCTAAAGAAATTAATTAACTTATCCACTCATTCCAAGAGCACAAAAACAATTGATATTTCAAATTTTAAATAATTGTAGAGAACAGAATGTTGTCTCTTTCTCCCACACGTAATTTCCTTTTTTAATAGAGATTTTAAAACACAACAACAGTTAAATTGCAATGCAATAATACAATTTGAGAAAGAGATGTTTTTCTTTCATTGATTTCAAACAACACATTACAACTTATCTCTTTCTTTAAATTTCAATTTACAAATACGAGCAGATTTCATTCTGTCATGTTATTTTCAAAACAGAGTATGAAATAATAATTTCTTACATTGCACAAATGAGATTCAAACCTTCCTTACCAATGCAAAGTGTCTTTACCTTACAATTAACAATACAATTCATCCACTTCAAGTGAGAAAATAACAATGAAATTTCTCAAAGGATGGGACTGTCAAAACTGTGTTTTCTCCAATCTCCAAAACAGTAGCATGCTGATTTCTTCATCTTTTCATATGATCACAACAAGGAAGGGGAAAGGCAACGCTCTCCACCCAACCAAGACATCGAATGGGAAAGGAGAAACCACCTTTCCATGTTGGCCCCTGAGCCCTAACCATATTGGAATGGAGTATGAATCACATCACATGGCAACATAGGCTTCTTTCACAACAAACAAATTTCTTTTCACATGCAAAGAACAAAAAAATGCACAATTCAAAACAAGACAACAGTTCCAAACTACATTTAAACATTTCAAACAACACAAAGGCTTCTTTAAGCAAGCCAAACAAGAACAAGAGCTATGGGGAGCTCCTTGTACTCTCTCAAGTTGGAATTGGGAATCCACCTAATGCATACCACCATTAACATACCAAATCCCATAAAATTTATATCTCCCAACCCCTCCTTATGTCCCCCTAAAGTTTCTCCCTTATGCCCCCAAGAGTAAGAAATGTAAGAAATTTCTTTTCCTAGGTGGATCCCAAACCAACACTCCCTCCACAAAGAATAAGTTCCATTGGAAATCCCTTATACCCCCCATATGAAACCCCATAGTATTCTCCTACACCTTGCCCTAAGCATTCTACCCAACCAACCAAGAATGCAAACACAAACACAGTTCAAAAATGCATGCAAGAAAAGGGAAAAACAACATTTTACAAAGGCAAGACCCTACCTCTCCATAGTGGAGATTGTTTTCCCAACAACAGTTCCTTCAGTGCTCAAAATGCAATCCAACACAACAAGGTATAAGCATGCAAAATTATTTCCAACTCCTTCCACAAAGCAAGCTCCAACAACAATAAAAATTCAACCCAAGGATGAGAGAGCAAAGTTTCAACAACCATAAACAAAGGAAGAATTCAAATTTTAAAGGAGAGGGAGGGAGAGGATGATGTGGATTCCAAGTGGGATGCCACATCATTCTTACTCAACCCCAAAAGGATAACCTCACAATCTAAACACAATAAATGGAGATGACAATCAACTTACACACTCAAAATTAACCCATAATTTATCAAGGACTGAATTAAAAATTTGTAGGTAAAGTGCAATAAATACTTAAACATAGTCATTTCAAATTTTAATTAAAAGGCTAATTTTAAGAGGTGTGGGACAAGTTTAACTTGTCCCACAAGCCTCCAAATTTGGCCTCCAAGGTCAAATTCGAATTCCATAGAGGATGGAGTGTTCTACACTCCAAAATCTGACTTACACAAACTTTCACATCACTTACACATCTCTTACATCCTCTTACACATTCTTACAACATGAATTAATACCTATGACTTCATTTATTACATAATTTTGACATAATGATTTATTTATTTAACATATGGTTATACATGACATAAATCCAATTTAATTAATAACTAAGACAACAACTTTATTACTTACATTCCACATCCCAATTAAATTAAATAAAGTTTAACTATATGACTATCTCATTAAAATTATCACAATTAAATTAAATAATAAAAAGAACACATTACAAATAAAAATACATACAACAATAATAAAAGGGAACACATAAATAAAACACATACCCCTTGGTCACATATAATGGAAATCCCCCCATGGGAAATCCTAACATAACACAACACACAAACAATTACAGTTGCCATGGTGACCCTGTTGAGTTCATCTAGAATTTCAATATGGTTAGTCTCCAGTCCCCCGACATTGTTGTGATATTTTAACCTGTAAAATGACAATACCTCCTTCGGCCTCGTGGCCATATCAGAACATCCAAAATGATATAAGCAACATATAAATATCAAATCCAAATCACAACAATATCGAGTATTCAACATTATCATTTTAAAATTCAATTTTGTCACTATATCATCATCCAATGAATCTCTATACTAGAGCTACTCATAATATCAAATGTCACATGTCTAAAATCAACATCAATAACCTGTCCATATCAAGCAATATATCATCATCCATATATAATAATGCCTCCAATAATCATCAAGCATATAACTGGATCCAGGTCCATAATAATCCAAGATCTAACATATACACATCATACTAAATCAAAACATAATAATGTCCAAAATGAGATCAATAGTAGCAAGATCAGTATCTAAATAGTGTCAAAGGGAAGTGGGCACTACAATTTTGATAAGTGTTCCATCTTCTTTTTCAATGCTCCTTTGGAATGGAAAAAATGAATCGCTCATATTTTGGGCTATAAAATTAGTTCACTACCTACAACTTATCTGGGACTACCTTTTGGAACTAATAAAGTTCCCATAATAGTTTGGAATGGTTTACTTGACAAGTTTAAGAGGAAAATGGCTAGATGGAAAGGGGCTATTCTCTCCAATGCTAGAAAATGTCTCCTCATTAAAATCACATTGCAAAATTTACCTATCTACATTATGTCTCTATACAACATTCCTGCAAAGAATTATGGACAAATAGAAAGTATCCAATTTTTTTACGGTAGGGAATGGAAGAAAAATTTGGGTATCACAAGGTGGCATGGGATCAAGCTTATACACCTAAAAGAATAGGTGGGTTGGGCATTAAGGACATAAAAAAATGAACATGGCTTTAATTGCAAAAATGGGATGGAGAATGTTAACAGAGGAACAACCTTGGATTGAATTAATCAAATTAAAATACTTAGCTCAACAATACGTGAATTATTTCCTTTATGATGATCAATTTCCTCATGGATCTATTTTCTGGAATAACTTGACTCAAATGAGAAATTTTATCAAGCAAGGATGCAAATGGAAAGTGGGAAATGATAGTGATATATAATTTTCGAGTGATAACTAGACTAACTTCAGTCTAAATGATAGATTTGGATCTATCAAGGATATATTAATTCAAAAGTATGGAACTAAATTCAAATACTACATCGAAATGGAGGGAAATAGAAGAAGATGGAAACAAATTAGTGTGGAGGTGAATGAGCCAAATTTCATGGGTTTCTCTCTCCAAGAGTAGTTAGATATTATACCACTGAATCAAATTGATGTCAAGGATGATATTGTTTGGAGTAACTCATTTGATGGTGAATATACTATCAAATTAGGATACAATTCCTTTTTTGAAAATATTCATTGTGATTTTAAGTGGAGTAGAATTTGGCTACCTGAACTAACTCCAAAATTTGATTTCTTTTTTTGGCTAGTCCTCAGAGGTAGAATTCTCACGAATGATAATTTAATCAAAAGAGGGTTTATCATGCCAAATATGTGTTGCATATGTAAAAAGGAGGCTGAGGACATTAAACACCTTTTGTTACACTGTGAGTTTTCTTCGAAGATCTGGAGTTTTGATTTTTCAAGATTCAATATTTGTTGGACCTTGCCAAAGGAATTTTCACAAACTTGGGAACAATGGGACCCCCATAAAAACATTGCATGGTTAGGAGATTATGGAAACTAAATTTGCCTCATATAATCTAGAGAATCTAGAAATTCATGACTGATATAATATTCAGAAACAACAGGTAGATTTGTTAAAAAAGCTTCAATAAGATTGGTAATGCAGCCAAAGATAATATTGAAAGATTTAAACCACCCAAGAACAAGAAATATCCTAAAAATGAAGAGGTTATCCTTTCAAATTGGAAGATTGATATTGAAAATGTTTAGAAACAAATACCTCCAACCATTGACAGGTCTTCAATATATTGGATCCCTACTCCTAATTATTGGTATAAGATCAATTTTGATGGAGCCTCTAATGGAAATCTAGGTGCGGCTACAAAGTGGAGGAATCATATAGGATAAAAAGGTCATTTTTAATTGCTGATTATGCAAGCGAATGAGACACCGACTAACCATTATGCTAAAGCCTTATCAACTTTATGGGGCCTAAGACTTGCTAAAGAATGTAACATTCTAAACATTATTGTTGAAGGAGATTCCTTGAATGTAATAAATCATTTAAATCAGATTCATCCTCCAAGTTGGACAATTAAGGATTTTATATAGGAGTCTATAAATATTTGTAATACCTTCAATAACCTTAAAATTGGCCACACTTATAGAGAGGGAAATAGTGTGGTGGACACTTTGGCTAATTATGGAATTAGTAACAACTTCATCACTTGGTATTATGAGGAAAATACCCCTATTGAAGTACAAAACTCTATCACCAAAGATAAATGTGATAGATTACATCTCACGTAGAATCACTTATGAGATTTCATGTGCTTTATTGGAAATGCAAGTTAGCACATGTGAGAGGAGTACATGCATTTATAATCATAAAATTTCACATGCTTGACGAGTCTGTAGATGGATGGTTAAAAAGTGGATTAGGGAAGAAACAAACAAATTTTTCACTGGTATCAAAAAGACTACATGTAGAGGGTGGTAGAATGAGGGGAGCACCTTGCCAAATCGAACCTAATCGTGCTCATGCATGGAAAGAAAACATAGATATTTGGAACTACCCAAAGCTAGGGGGTCACTAATTTCATTGAGAAGCTCCAAGGGCATGATCAAAACATTTCCTTACACTTTTCCGCAGATTGGAAAGAACACAAGGTAAAATATGGTGGACAAAATGTGCTACCGATAGAGGAGATTATTGTAGGGGTCACGGGACTCACTTTAGATGGAATCATATTTTTCAGTAAGAGAGTGGATAAAAATGCGGAAGGTAAAATTTTTGTTGAAATAGGGGAGGAGCTTCAATTTGTAATAATAGGTATAAAGGTAAGTTAAATCCCTGATCCATTTGATGAAATTTCTAAGATGATGGTTCACTTTATTTCACTTAAAGGTAGATACATCACTATACTCACAAAACATTTTGTTTTTCTTAACCATTTTAGGAGAAACCTTCTTGTTTTCTTCCCACACTATCTCCTAAACTCAATGGAGTGTTCCATACTTGATTTCCAAAACCACACCCGGACCATTCTCCTCCATCATGGATTGATCCTCCTCCTTCACAGACATTGCCTTGTTCATCATCCTGTCATACCTACTACTCTCGTTGTCCCACCCATTCCCATTATCCCTATTCCTACTATCACCCCAACCACCATCTCTGGCCAATAGAAAATCAGAACTAAAAATCCTTCCTTCTCCAAACTGCACCCCTCTCCCTCCAACGAGTTCTCGGGAGTAGTAAGGACATTGAAATTTATTAAATTTATTGCACATCAGCACTACATGAAAATGAAACACTAATCAACATGAGAAGGATAATATTCTTCATAGGATGGAAACCATGGAAAAAGAGATGGAGAATCTCAAAAGGACATGCATCAGATTGATTAAGCAAAGGGGTAAAATATAATTGAATGAGGATGTTGGAATTAGTGAATATCATATAAATAAAATTTATAACAAATTGAATTCCCTGGACAATGAGACTAGGGAATTCTAAGGAATGACATGATCATAACATCTCAATTTTTAGTGATATCTATGATTTTTAGAATAGGTCGAAATGTTACCATGCTTAGTGGTATCTCGAAGCCATTTGAGGAACTAATGATGAAAGGTAATAGATGATCTCCCAACTAAATGCCAATGAACTGCACATGTCACTACTCTGACATTATTTACCTCACTTCAGACTGTTAAATCAAGAATCGACAGGGATTCTAGGAAATAAAATTCTTTAGAGTAGTCTTCTTTGGAGGGTTTGTTGCTATTTAACTACTGCTTTTTAGTAGTTCTATACTTTTTCTTCTCTTTTTGGTAGTTCCTTTTTTGACTACTGCTTGGCTTATAGTAATATCTGGATCTTGATCCGTTTTTGATACCTACTCATGTTTATCTAGATTTTGAGCCTTTTTGTATTAGGGTATAGTCCCTTCAAAACTATTTTCCATTAATAAAAAAATTGGTCTTAATAGCATATGTGGTTATGCAAAAAAATAAAATTCTCATTAGTAAATAATGAAGTTTGATACACTCTTCTCTGCACTCTATTGAATTGTTTCATCCTCCGAAATGCAGGATCTATCCGAGCCGGTATGTATGATATTTTGACAAGTTCCTTTCCTTCAGCAAGGGGTTTTGGCTTCAAAGATGGGACCTTAACTACCTCATGAACTTTTGTATTCGATCTAATTGAACCCAATTACAACTCAAATATCCCGCTTTCCATCAATAGCTCCCTTGATAGAACAAAATTCAATCAAAAGCCAACATAATATTTTTGTCTTAACCAAATATTATCTATTTCTCTATCTCCCCACCACTCCCTCCCCCTCTCTCCATCTCCACCCTCATCTCTTAATTTAATATCTTCCTCCCTAAAAAAAAAAATTTGAAGCTTTTACCATGATATTGCTTAAGGATTACAACAATGGCATGCTATCCCATTGTCATTTCATCTTCCATCCTTTTCCTTTCTTTCAAATCCCCTCCCTGGATGAGGCGAGTACACCAAACTATCTTTAGATTGTTATGTAAAATCAATGTAAAAAATATCAAACCTTTAATAATCCAAAAACATCACCAACTTGTTATGTAATTAATTGAAATACCATTCCTCTAGTAGGCCATATTTACATATTATAACATTACTAAAGATATAGTCAAACATCAACTTATCAAAAAGTGTTCTAGCCAATTATCACGCATTGAAAGGATCAACATTCATTTGCACCTATTGACATGATTATCCTTGAGTTAGAAAACCTATAACTTTCCATACATGGCATGAAAAGGAACATACAAAAATATAGAGCTTTGTGGACACTAGGATTTACTTTTATTTGTTGTCCATAAAAATTTATTAAAAGGACTAACCTAGTGGCCATTAAGATTTAATGTTTCATATTCTGAATAGAGTGATGGAAAATATAATTATAGTCACAAAGTTAGCGGTCGCTAAGAATTTTTGTTTATATAAAACGATGTGAAATATGTGTACAACAAACATTATGAAGTCGCGAGGATTATATGTCTTTAACAAATCAAAGTAAGATATTTAAAGCTTACCAAATGTTATAGTCTTATTATTTCACCTAGCTGCTATGCACACTGACACCTCATTTAGATAGATATGAATGCTCACCCAAAGTGCATGAAGCTATCATGTCCTTCCTTTATATTGATTTTCAAAATGTTAGCGTGTATATATATGATGATAGATAACCAAGTGCTCATTCATTCATAGGAACTCATTACATACATTCAATTGGAAACACATGTAATAAGGAAAAGTACAGATCAAATAACAACTAACATCATATGCACCATGTAATCACCATATTCGAGACATAAATTACCGAATCCATCTTCCAAAATCCATTATAGCAAAGTATTACACAATAGTAGATGAATACATCATCATAAATAGGCAATGAAACATGTGTAACATCAAACCCTAAGTCATAAATATTCTTATATACATGGTAACTAAAACAAGGAAATAATCCAGATATATATAGGGGTGGGGAGTTTCCCTTCACCTCTTATGCAATCTCAAAATAAAGTGCATGCTCAAAATAGCCATGCGTACATACAAAAGCAACTATAAGCATCCATGCTCTCCCATCAAGCCTAATAATAGATTAATCCTATAAATTAAATTTTCTTTAATCCTATTATTATCTCAATCCATGTATGACCTTTGATATCCTCCTCACATGTGATTTATCCAAAAATAGCTCTTACTTTGTTTATCGATCCTCCATGTTTTTCTCTAGATCCAGAACATTGCTTGACCGACACTCCAACATGTCATTGTCTATTTTTAGCCCATGGTTCGTAAAATTGGCTAAGTCTTGGATGTGTCCTACTTAGGTGCAAGACTTCATGCACTATCCATTATGTCTTTCATGCACCCCTTTGTGCCTACCTTGCATGCATCCAAAATTCCTCGCATACATGACCCTATATACTTTGTCAAAATTGGCCGTGCAACATTACCCCACACTGAATTGGATTGTTGTCCTCAAGAATATATTAGTCACCCAAAAACATAAGTGATCTCCAAAAATAACTGAATGCCAAAAAAAATCATTGCACCTACAACTATTAATTTAGACCTCGGGTGGTTGAAAGATTTCTGGGAACACAACATCTATTTCACTCTCCACCTTCTTCCATTCATCTAGCTCTACCAAAATCCTTCCTAAGTACTACCTTTATAATTCCAGGATTTGGTCTGGTGAACTCTTCAACCTTGCTCTTGAGCTCCCGAAAGACCACGATCGCCCATACACACTCCCTCAATCACTTTCATGTGGTCCAACACCATATTATGAAATTAACCTATTCAAAGATCTAACTTATCCTTTTTCTCCTTAATCACTTCTTTTTGTTTCGTTACTTCAGCCATAAGATTGGTGCACTCAATTTTATTGATAGGCGTACTCTCCTGGATAGTCTCGAGTACTACTTATTCATCAATCATGTGCACATCAAGAATTGGTTCACATTTATGGCACCTGTTAAAGGCCACATTGGGCTTCTTTACTTGCCTCTTTGAGCTTTGTGAATAAATCCTCAAGCTCGGTAATTATGGCCTCAACAACCACTTTGTTTGCTTCCTTTTCCTTTGCTATCTCTTTTATTGTTGGCCCCACACCACTCTTAATGTTCATCAGAGCATCTTGTGACTGGTCTTCTAGTACTCCATCTCGTCATTATAGTTGTATCTAGATTGTATCACTAGGGATGGGAACCGACTTAAAATTTGTTTTACCAACACGCGTCATCCCTCGTCATATGCCTCCTTGGTCATCTTATGTTCCCTTGGAGGTCCTTATTCAAAATACCAATTTCAAACTCCTTTTCTTTCTTGTCTACTACCAATACCTTCATAGTAATGCCTATATCCAAGTTCCTACAAATGACATCTGCAACCATTTTTTTCAAGGCATTACATGCCTTCTCATCAGTCATGTACATTGGGTTGACTATCTTATACTTCCTCCCCATCTCGCTCTTGAGTTTAATCACACTGATGGAATGGTCACTTACCTCGAACTCAGGTTCTTTTACATGGTTATGCAAGTTCCATCTCAACATATTCTTGGTTTGTGATACTCATCCATGCTTTCCCATCAGCTTCCCAAGCATAAAAATTATCATTCGACACCGTGCTCTAGAACACATCCTTAGCACCTTCTTAGGGTCATCCAAAAAATCCATGTGTGGTGACCTGGTGTCCATCAATTTTTCATCACCTTCACCTTTTTTATCTTCTTCTTAGGGGTAGAGGTTCCTGTATTTGTTCTAAATCCTACACACTTTTCTTCTCTGATAACATACGTGTCATTAGTCTCCTCTTTGTGCACCTTCTCTTGCAAAGGTGTCTTGTCCTTGGGTGGAATTTTGTTCACTTCTTCCTCTCGTGGCACTTAACTACCTCTCGATCCTCAACATTCTTTTTTGAAAACTTCTCAGTCCATTTGTGCTCAAGATATTCTTAGAAGGTTTATCCCTTCTTTTCCATATCACATTCCTTGCTTTTTTTTGTGTTTTAGACAACATTTGATCCGTTGTGCTTGAATTTTTATTTCTCTCAGGTTGTCCTTAGGTGGATGAGATGTTCTTGTGCCATCACCAATCTTCCTCCTTGTATAATACATTTTCTTCCTTCATGAGTGGTTAATTCCATCTTCCTCTTCCTATTGTTCTCCCTCGTGAGTATCTTTACATGTTATCTTAAGTAGTGTTACTACACTTAGTCTAGGATGGGGGAAACAAGAATATATAACCTACATTTTGACCCCTCCTTGAGTCTTTGGCATTAACACCACGAGGAATCTACATATCATCCCCTTTATGGTAACATTGATATAGTGGCTCAAATCCAACGTGTTTGGATCCAACATCTCCATACATATAGGACTCCAGTCATACCTCTAGGTCTCACACAAAATATGAAAGTCCGAGCCAACCTCAAAGGTTAACTTCTACACATCCTTTATTATATTCTCAAACTTGAACAAATTTAAATGAAATCTTACACCATGGGATCATTTCCCCATCCTCCATTCTAAAACATGCAAGGTCTTTGCTGCATCACTACAAACTTCTCCTGAGCCAACCTTTTTGGAGATAACGTGTGGAGCACACATAGAGATGAAGACTTGTCACTCCATGCAAATGGTATTTTGGGAACAAGCGACAGATAAGCACCATGCATAGTTTAAGCTAATAATAGGATTTCTACTTGGAGTTAACTATAGGACATCTATTGTTAGAGAACTTGCATGTTGTGCATACTATTGTAAAGGTGCATGGCTATTATCAACATGTGACCTATTTTGAGAAGTGCATGGGTGGTGAAGGGAAATCCCCACCCCTATAAATATGTATTGATTTGTGTAGTTTAGTGTGGTGGTGAATTATTGTAGAGTTGTGTTGTTGGTTTTGACGCACACATGACTCATGGAGATATTGATATAGTGTAAGAAGCTTATGTGTTTTACAATATTTAATGCAATGGAGTATATTGGTTGGATAATGGCATTAGACATAACTGAATTTGGCTCTTGTATGGTTAATCTTATCATAGTTATTGTTTAGTTCATCTTTCATATAATCTAAGATCTAGATCTGGTTTATGCATTGTGGGTTGTTTACTACTAATTATGAATCTGAATATGTTTAAACATCATCATGCTAACATTCTATATAAGAAACTCTAAAGAGGGACCTGGTGCCTTTGCACACTTTGGTGAGTGCTCAGCTTAAGTGTTGAGTGATGTGCCAGTGCACCTGGGTTATTCACAATAAATTCTAGGTGCATCATTGGTTCCATTTTGGGACCTCTTTTTCAGTTTTTTTTTAGGATGTTTCATGATGAAGACATACGATTGACCTTATCAAGTGTTGAGGAGTGGATAGTAGATCTGAAGAAGAATACACTTGAGATTCAACATTGGATCTAAGTTTGACATGCATGTACATGGGTGGAGAAGAACTTGTATGACTATTTATATGAGAGTTTCTTTGCTATCTTTCCAATAGAGTTGTATGAGTGGCTGGTTGCTTATGTGTCTAAAAGGAATTGGAGGTTTCACACACTTTTTTGGATGCAGGAAGAATTTTAGGCCCTCTATGATGCTGATTTGATTTGGATGCGTGCGTTGTGGACACTTGGTTCCATGGTGTTCTGAATAGCTATATTTTGGAGTACTCAATTTCCACTTATTCTTTCCCAGAGGTAGTTGAGTTTTAGTTTTTACGTTATCCCAGGGGAACCTATCTATAAGGCATTCCACTAGTGATCAAAATCTTGATGGTAACCCTAAATTTGGAAGAGAAGTCATGGCTAGCTAAACCCCACCACATGCGGGGGTAGGAGCAGGTTTGGTGAAAGATGGTGGACTTAGCGAGAGAGGAAAAGAGAAGAAAGGTGAAGCTTAAGTATAATGAGGCATGCGAGAGGGATTTAGGAAAATAATGTGAGATTGTAGAATGATGGCATTGAGGAGAGAGATGGCTCATGAAGGATTTGGAGCTCACACAGAGGGCATGGAGCCGAGCATTTGGAACTCCCCATTTGGGAAGCATGATAGGGAACCCTCATCGGCCTCTTATGAGAGTGTGCACCAGCAGAGACAATTTGGGCCATGGGTGCACATCTAAATCTACTAGCAACCTAGCCCTTGCGCTTGGTTTTCCAGTTTAGTATAACCAGTAGTCAGTCAAGCTAGTTTAGGTAGTACAATAACAAGAGTGAATCAAATAAAAGTACATCTATGGTGCATTTATGGAAGACATCTTCTTCCTTGTTATTTGGAGGTACCTTTTTAGGTGCATCATCATCATCATAGAACTCAAGGGCGTAAAATTTTGGACTCACCTCTGGGAATAGTACCACCTCACAGATGGTAGGAGTTCAGTTTAGTACCACTATTGGGACACATGGTAAGTGCATCCTCTTGGTTCAATTCCTACTACATAGGTGGAGGATCAAGGGAGGAATAGGTGGTGCTCTGGGATCTGGTGGATCTGGTGGATCTGGGTGGAGGTAACACAGAGGTTCTGGATCCGGTGGGCATGGTCCTCACCAACCCCAAATATTTACATGGAGATGTCACTTCATCTTCCAAGAGTATAGGGGAATAGAAGATGTTGTTGAGCATGTGCACATGTGTGAGATACTGTGGCATGTAAAAGGGATCACAACTTCTAAGCACAAGGAAAGTTAGTTTGTAACTACGTTGTAGGGATGCACATAGTTGGTATATGAAGTTTGACCCTATCACTTGTGTAGATTATACAACATTATGGGATGCTTTCCTTAAGGAATTTTATATCCCTGAGTTTGAGTAGAAGAGTATAAGCATGCTCAAGGATATTAAGCAGGGCAACTATTGAGAGTGTTCGGGAATATGATGCCCATTTCAAAACACTTTTGTCTAAAATTTCCTATGATATCCATGCAAGCCAACATGCACAATGGTTCATCGGAGGTTTGATCACACATTTTAAGGGCATTGTCACATAAGACATATATGGATCCATGTGAAGCACTTGAAAAGCAACGTTTACACATGAGGCAGTTGGAAGTATAGACACTAGAGTGAGCCCATTCCTGGAAGCTCAGATTATAGCTATGGAAAAGTAGTTGGAGAAACTATCGGCCAATTCATGCATGAGAACACACATTGGAGATTTGGTGTACAAATTGTGAAGTAGAGGGGCACACTAAGGATAGTTGTCCCCATAGATCAATACGTTCATTATTTCTAGACTATGAGATATGTCATTTAGACCATGATGCAAGTCCATTTCCCATTGTTACAACACGTGATAAGGAAGAAACATCTTTTACTTGTAAGATTTTCTGGTCCACGACTCACAATACCAAAGATTGTAGGTTGATTGATCAGATCCATGATGTCATTGATATTGGTGTATGATAGATAGGAGTTTTAAATAACTCTAAAGGTAAAAGTGAGCACCATGATCATGATCACACTCAAGGGCACTATCGATGAAGGGGCACTTTGAAGGAGGTCATGGTAGAGGTCGAGGATATCATGGTGGATTCGGGGCCAGGCCATGGTGGTGGATGAGGTGAGTTTCCTCATGGAACATGTTATACGTGTGGATCTCCTGACCACTACAGGCATGAATGTCCTCAAAATATTACTTGTTCTTTTTGTGGAAAGAATCATAACTATGAGGAGTGCCCAGACTTATATGAGCATCTTAGCAAGCAACATAAATAGGAGAACAAGGGCATGGGATGGTTAGAATACAACG
The DNA here is from genome assembly GCA_018340775.1 of Taxus wallichiana var. yunnanensis. NCBI lineage: Eukaryota > Viridiplantae > Streptophyta > Pinopsida > Cupressales > Taxaceae > Taxus > Taxus wallichiana. The sequence goes on along the minus strand of CM031234.1, from coordinate 152,380,220 downwards.
TGCCATGGAAAACCAATGGATGCCAAAGTTGGCACTAGAACTGAGGTAGTACCTATGAAAATTACTACACACATTGAAGTTGCGCACAGAGAAAGCATTGCAACAAAAAATCCTACCATTACTAGGGAGGAGGTCTTACATGCAAGATACCTAGATCCTACACATCAAAAGGAGGTTTATCAGGAAACCATGGAGGTGCTCAGAAATCTTCAGGTGAAATACAATGTTTAAAGGAATAATCATGGAAGTTGGAGAAAAAGAAAACAGAGATGGTCTAGTCAGATGTTGATGATCTTGAAAGAGGTATGCAAGATGTTGCCAGAGAATATTATTCCATTACTAGGGAATTGGTTAAAGGGAAACACTCCACGCATAGTATTGAGAATGGAATGGAAGATCCTACATGCTAATCTCCCCCTCATAGCTTGGATTATGAAAAGGAGATCACCTTGAATGTTGTTGTGGATGGGTGGCTTTTGAGCAATATATTGATTGACACAGGCACAAAAGTTAATGTGCTTACTTTAGATGCATGGGTGCAGATGGGAAGACCTCCATTACAACCATCCTCTAATGTATTGTTTATGGAAAATCAAACTAAGGCCACTCCAATAGGAGTTTTAAAGGATGCATCCATTACTATACAAGGGGCCAAGTTCACTGGGGACTTTGAGGTTTTAGCACTTGCAGAAGCAGATAACTTCCCAGCTCTACTTGGGTGCCCTTGGTGTTATGCAAATAATGTTGATCTATGGTTCAACAAGGGGTATATAAGTTTTGAGAACAAGGAAGAATGAGTTATTATCCCTTTGAAAATGGGAAATATTGCACCTTATGTTGAACCTTTGAGTGAGGAAGACCTGAAAAAAATTTATGTGTGCACATTCAGATCCAAAAGTACTTGAGCCATCTAAGGAAGGAATCCTCCAGTGGGATGATGCATAATCCATTAGTGATACTACAAGTATTTCTTGTGATAATTGGGCACATGGAACTTACGAGATGGTTGGGCACAAAGTAAGAAGTGCATCTGCATGTGAGGAGGAAGACCTCATTGTGTTAGGAGATTAGGAAACAACTCTGTACCCTGGTACACTGAGAAGGAGACCCTAAGGTATTCCTTGTGCACACCATGGAAGAATAATGGAAGGATCAAGTGGAAAAGAAATATGTTAGTGTATACCCTACATGGGACAACAATGCAATTGGTGGATGGTTCACAGGATAATCTCATAGAATGGAATGAAGTGAGAATTTCTCTAACAACCCGGTTTCTCAGGAGCAATGCACTACTCAAATCTACACATATCATGGTAATCATCCTGTTCAACACCACATTTCAGTAGTGTGAGAGACTCTAGACAAGAGGGGTAGGAAGCTTTACCACCTTCACTGTGGGTGCACAAACTTTATTTCACCTTGTGAGGTTGTGCACACATGCTTGGTATGTTTATGCGGAGCTGCATAGGGAGACTAGAAATTGGAAAGACTTGACTACAGGAATGATCCATAATTTTGACTACTTCTCCACTAAACCTCCAGTGAAAGAGGCATTATGAGTTATGGAGTGATTGACTATGGGAGATAGTGCAAAGGTTGAAGAACTCATTCAGGAGTTATTTGGTGAGGTAGACCTAGGAGCACATTTTGATGAAGTAGATGAGACAAATGCCAAACTACTTGAGTGCACTTTCCTTGAGAAGGAGAAAGGAAAGATGGTCTACATAGTGGATGATGAAGAAGTAGAAAATTTGGACATAGATCATTCAAAAGGTACATGTGAGGTTTTAGACAGTGTGGATAAGAAGGCACATGCCTATCATGAACCTATGAAGACCAAGAAAGTGAACATTGGCATGGATGTTGAACCTAAGGAGGCCATAATTGGAGATTATTGGTCTGATTCTAAAGTGGCTAAGATAATTGAGTTACTACATGTGATTTCCAGGACTTATTTCCTAGGGGCTACCATGAGTTAAAGGGAGTGCATGAGTCTTTGGGTGAGATGAAGATTAAGTTAAAGGAAGGTGTGTGCCCTAGGTTAGGAAGAGACCTTACAGGATGAACCCTAACCTACATGCATAAAAGTTAAAGAAGAAATTGACAAGATGTTGAAATATGGCATCATTAAGCCCCTAGAAGAATCGAGTGGGTTAGCCCCATGGTAATCAATATAAAGAAATATGGTCGGATTAGGATTTGTGTGGACTACAGGGAGCTGAATGTTGCATGTGTGATTGATCCTTTTCCTACACCTTTCACCGAGGAAATATTAGAAGGCATTGCAGGGTGTGAAATTTACTCTTTTACAGATGGATTCTCTGGGTATCATCAGGTAAGAATTACAAAGGAGGATCAAGAGAAAAAAAATTTCACCACTAAATGGGGAAGTTTTGCATACATGGTGATGCCCTTTGGACTAAAGAATGCACCTGCAGTATTTTTGTGCATTGTGGTTCAAGCATTCCAAGATTTTATTCACAAATTCTTGTAGGTTTACTTGGATGATTGGACAATATATGGGCTTGTCAAGGATCATTGTGACAACTTGTGATTAATGTTTGAGAGGTGCAGATAGTTAAGCATCTCTTTAAACATCAAGAAGTGTGTATTTTCTACACCTTTTGGAACTCTGCTAGGGCATATCATCTACAAGGAGGGTTTGTTAGTAGATCCAGCCAAGGTTGCAGTTATCTTAGGCCTGGAGGAGCCTACCAGTCAGAGTGAGGTGCATGGATTCTTGGGCCACACAGGTATTACAAAAAATTTATCAAAGGATATGCTAAGATTTTCACGCCCTTGGAGGAGTTATTAAAAGGTAAAGGGACATTCTATTGGGGAGAACCACAACAAGCGCACATTTGAAGTGTTGAAGGAGAGGCTTACTACGACACCTATTCTGTGCTTTCCCTCATGGAACCAACCTTTTCACGTACATGTGGACACCTCTGACCATGGCCATTGGCACAATATTAGCTCATCCTGAGAAGGTATTATAGATCATCCTATCTATTTTGCTAGTAGAAAGTTGACTCTGTAGAACAAAATTATACAACTATACTACAGCAGAGAGGCCTTGTCAATGATTTACGCGCTACATAAGTTTAGATAGTACTTTCTAGCAACACCTTTTTGTTTATATAGATCACATGGCATTGAAATACTTGGTAAATAAGCCCATTTTATAGGGGCATATGTGATGGGTTCTATTATTCCAAGAGTTTGATTTTATAGTCATGGTAAAGCCAGGTAAAAGTAATTATGGTCTAGACCACTTATCAAGAATTCAATCAGGAGAGGATGCGTAGAAAATTGAAGATACAATGTCAAATGCATAGTTACAGGTTAAACCACACCCTTCGGAATTGGAGGATATTGTTGTCTTTTTTTACACACATGTATATGGTGCTAGAAGGAATGAAATCCTTGGAAAAGAAACAACTTGCAATTCACGCCACACCTTTCATGTTGATCAGTGGTGACCTATACAAACTAGGATGAGATGAAGTATTGCACTGTGTGTGTGTTGGAGCATGAGCACATGAAAATCATGGAAGAGGCTCATGGTGGTATTGCAGGTGGACACTATGTAGGTGATGCCACCACAATTCTACTCACTGGTTTATGGTGGGAAACCTTGTACAAGGATTGCAAGGAGTATTGTAAGGCATGTGTGATCACTTTGTCAGTGCACCTTGGAAAACCTAGGAAAAGAGATGAAATGCCTTTAAGGCCTATTACTAGTGCAGAGCCATTTGAAAAATGGGCAATAGACTTTGGGTCCTATTTCCCTAACCCACACGTAGAAATGGATCACGCTACATCATCACTTGTACATATTATCTTACAAGGTGGGAAGAAAGAACACCTACAAAAAGGATTGTACAATGGCTACAACAAAGGTTTTATGGGAAAATATTCTTACTAGGTATGGATGTCCATTGAGTTTGACAAGTGATAGGGGCACACATTTCTTGAATGAGACAATCAAGATATTATTGGATGAATTTATGGTCACACACCACAAGACCACACCTTATCACCCTCAAGAAAATGGGACTGTTGAGGCCTTCAACAAGATATTGAGCCAGACCTTGAAAAAATTTGTGATGTTGGAAGGAAATATTGGGATGATAAAGTTTTGTTGTACTTTGGGCATATAGAACAACCTACAAAAGGTTGAATAAGGCCACACCCTTTCAGTTGGTGTTTGGCACAAAAAGTAGTTCTTCCCATAGAATTTATGTTACCTTCTTTGTATTGCATGCATGCGGGAGGTCTAGCTGATGAGAAAGCATTGGAAGAAAGAATTGAAAAATTAATACATTGAGAGGATGAGAGGTGTGCCATAACACGTTGGAGTCAAAAGTAGGAAAAGGCTAGACATAAAGGCATGGCATGATAGACACATCAAGGAAAAGAAGCTTGAGGTTGGGAAGATGGTGCTTCTTTATGATTCAAAGTTTTGTGCCACCACCTAGGAAAAGCTTAAGGTGCATTGGTTGGGACCATATGTTATCACTCACATACTTGAATTGAGGAACACTTTCCAGTTAGAGGCGCTTGATGGAACACGGTTACCCAGTTACTTCAATGGGAGTAGGTTGAAGCCCTACTATAAATAAGCCTTCTTGGTGTTTTTAATAAGGCAATATTTCCATTTAGTATAGATTTCCCTTACTATATTTCATTTAATGTGTTTCCTTCTTCATCGCTATGCTTTGTCAATTTAGTTTAGTGTTTTGTGTAATAAGCACATTTGTGCGCACCAGAAGCTGATCACAATCTGAAGTGTTTTTATGCGTAGAGGACTACACATACCCTTGGTGTGGGGTGGTTGTCATTCAAACATGGGTACACATAAGAAAATATTGTTACAGGTGATTTCTCTTGTTAAAAAGTGTAGATACTATGAAAAGGTGTTGCTAGAAAGAAAATTGCTCCTAAAGAAGACCATAGCTAGAAACAAATGAATGAACAATATAACGTGAGGTAAGTTGTGGCCATAAAAAATACTAGAGGAAGGCACAATGGTGAGGTACTTTGGTGCATGGAAGTGCAAAAGAGAGTCTGTAGCCAAAAGGTAGGAAGGCATGCTAGAAGGTTATAGTTATGGCAGCATATAGGTGTATCATCGTGAAATTGGGAAAATGGTCAATTAATGAGAGGATCAATGGTAGGTAAAGGAGCAATAAATGTGATAAATTTTCCCAACTCTATATAAAGATGTGATGTGGGTTCATTTCTACCTTTGCGATCACAAGTATTCAAGTGAGCTAGTTGTGACCAAACCAGAAAAATGCATGTTGAGGTGTAGAGAGTTGTGAAACTAGGCGAGGAGAGTAGATTTGTGCATAGAATTGGCTTGCATCCCCATTTGAGAAGGGTTTGAGAAAAGAAGAAGCATGCAGAGAGAAGAAATAAAGTGCACTAAGGTTGAGAAGGAGCTAGGGCACATGGTTTTGAGCTAGGGCATGGTTTTGAGCTAGGGCATGAGAGCTTTCTCAACAGAGGAAAAAGGTGCAACTTTATCTTATCATGGCACCAAGGAAAGCACTTGGAGTAGGAAAAAAAGGGAAAAGAAGGTAGAAACCGAGGTCGAGGATGCTCCCAAAGAATTTTTTTGAAATGTAGTATCCAAAAGAAGTAATTATCAGATGGGATTGGGATTCCCATATCCACAGGTGTAAGGTGTGTGACTACAAACATCACACCACCGAGAACAAGGAGGAATTGGATGCATTGCTGAATAGAAAGACCAACAAGTGAATGGTTGATGACATGTCAGTTTGTATGATGATGTTGGAGAGAAGTTTTGAAGAAGGTAGGGGTGTACCAGTTATACGAAACTCCCATACTTTGGAAAACTAGAAAATCTATACGGTGGCTGATGAGTAGAGTCCATGAGGACTTCTTCTACTTTGTTGGGTGGCGGGTGAGGATCACAACACCCTTAATTGCTATGTTGATAGATTAAAGGGCACATGGATAGAGGTTAGTAGTGATCTAACTAATAAGGTAGTTGTCATGGCCACCAACAAGGAGTTGGGATATATGAAGGGTCCATGTGGGATGGATATTTACAAGTTGAGGAAGTACCCTATGATACAGTGGCATGCACATTTACTCACCAAGTTGAATGATCAGGAAAGGTGGTCACAAGTGAACACCATGTGGCTACACATTTCTAAGAAGATTTCACAAGGAGAAGTTTACAACTTAGCTGGGTACATAACATAGATACAATCATTGAGGAAGCGTGCATAGGTGAGAAGATAAGTTTTGGTGTTGTATCTTTTATCACTTGTGTTTGTAGAAATTGGAGTGCCCGATGGGCCAAACAACAAAATATGGGAATACCCCATGGAAAATAAGTCCCTCGCAGAGAGGTTTGAAAAGTATTTATGTGAAGGATCAATGAGTGGTCCATTCAAGAAAAGGGTGGAGTTATGGTATGACCAACTTCACGTGGCCTTCGAGGAGGAATGGCATATTCCAAAGGAGCTACCCTCAGTGGTGGGAAAGGTCATGCAATTTGTGGTATATCAACATTTTTACATCACGTGGTTCATAATGAAGGATGGGACATGGAGTCCCTAGTGCAAACTACCATACACCTTCACAACATGATTCTTCCAGGAAGCAAGTACATAGGTTTACGAGACATGCGTGTCTTAAGCTACAATGTGGACAAGGTAGACTGTGACTACCATACCTTAAGAAAAACTTATGTTTATCTAGGTCGATCTTCCTACATTGAGAGGCTTATTTATGATGTTATAAGTATGAAGCCAATAAGTTTGGCCATTGGGGATAGTGGGGCCATGCTTATCTATCTCCAGCTTAAGCCTAGATGGAAAAGGGCCAAATACGTGGAGAATGAGTTCATGCTCCCAGCCCCTAAAAGGCAAGCATACAGTTGAAAATGTGGCAGCTCCAAATCCTACCTCGACCTTAGAGGAAGATGAGGAAGGAGAAATCAATGAGGATAGTGGAGGCTTAGACCACAGAGGCCGGAGGCAGCCCACTAACAAAGCAGAAAGTGAGTGCGTGATACTCCTCCACAACAGGAGAAGAGAAAGACTTGGACATAAACACAATCCATGAGGAACACCAGTTCAAGAGGGTGTTTAGAAGAACCAAAACCCAAGGCAGGGACATCCCAACTTTTACGAAGGTCACCTCAACTCTCCCCTAAAAAAAAACACACCAAGAAAAAGAAGAGAAGAAAGTTGAAGCTTAAAGATGACAATGAGGAGGAGGAGTCAGGGGAGAGCACGCAGAACCCCGATTCAACCTAAGATGCAAAAGAGCCCCAGGATGAGGAGATGAGAGATGATGAGGAAGGGGTGAAAGAAGTAGAGGAAGCTGTGGGTGAGCCACCCAATGCACCCATTACTACTCAGGAAGGAGAAGGGCCAACTCTAGACCCTGGCACCCAGGTTCTAAGGGGCGAGGACAAAAAGAGAGAGGACAAGTGAAGAATATGTTGTCCCTAATATGGGCTATGTTGAAGACATGAGAAAAATCATCCACGCCCATTTTTAGAGCATTGTGGGCCTGAAAGAGTTATATGGGTGGGAGCTGATGGATCCAGATATGGCTACTACACACACAAGGAAGCAATTATCCTGGTCCATGCAAACTCATATGGATGAACCAGAATTTTGATGTGTGTGAAGAGTCTTGTGTCTCACACAGAGTGAAGAAGGCACCACAAAGAGAGGCACATGACAATAAAACCTACTGTAATGTCTGATGAGTAGGTCAACAATGCCTTGGTCAAGGTATCTACTGAGGTGGCACGGAGGAACATTGATAAGGCCACCACCATTCGAGTGCTACTTGAAGATAACAAGGATAAGACTATAGAGATAAAGTGCTTAAAAGAAGAGAAGGAATGAAAGAAGGAAAAGAATGAGGCCTTCGTTAGCATGGCTGAGGAGCTTGGTGATCACATTCTTAAAACAAGGCCTCATCTAGAATCTCAAGTTCTGAAAAATTTCCTTCTGCTATGCATTATTTTGCACTTTTGGTCAATTTGGTATTAGATGATGGACCAATTCAATGCCCCACACCAAAATATTCTAAACAAGAAGCAAGAAAGAGAAAGGGCCACTATTGTTAGAAAAGTTTCAACTTATGAGGCTTTGCTCCAAACCTTGAAAGATGAGCTGAAGAAAGTTGACCAAGCTCTCAATTTATGTGTGGCACCAAAAGCCAATAATAAGGATCAAACTATAGTAGAGGACAATGAAGTTCTAAAGGAAATGAAAGATGAAACACTTGGGCATGCAAAAAGATTAGCACTGGTAAAAAAAAAGTGTGAGGCCCTCGCAGCAGCCCAGGATCCACACAAGGATAGAATTGATGAGATTGGGAAACTCATAGCGTAGAAGATGGATCTCATGGAAGGAATGTTGTCAGGTATGGCCAATGTTTCTAGGTGCTACAAAATGAGAAAGAGAAGATCACTCAGATGAATTGGATGCCATAGCCACAGATATTCTAGAGAAAAACAAGGAACACACTAAGTGACTGAAGAGACCTTGGAGGCTGAAATCAAAACTGAATATCCAGTTAATCCTTCCAATCAAAGAAGAGGGTGTTGCGAGAGTAAATTTCATTCTTTTGTATAGTGTTTCATTCATTCTTTCATTACTTATTCTTTATTATTGGAGACATCAAAAATAATTCCCATTTCGGGATGAAATGTACTTTAGTGTGGGGTAATGTTGAGCAGACAAAATGTTTCTCTAAGGAGAAGACACACAAAGGATGCACATGTGGAACAAGGCACATTTGAAGGCAGGAAGATAGGAAAGGAAACACACGCAGAACACTTTGGATCAAGGACTTAGCCATTTTTGTGGATAAGGACTATTTTTGAGATAACATGTGGAGCACACATAGAGATGAAGACTTGTGCTCCACCTGCAATGGTATTTTGGGAACAAGCGAAGATAAGTGCCATGCATAGTTTAAGCTAATAATAGGATTTCTACTTGGAGTTAACTATAGGACATCTATTATTAGAGCACTTGCATGTTGTGCATACTATTGTAAAGGCACATGGCTATTATCAGCATGTGACCTATTTTGAGAAGTGCATGGGTGGTGAAGGGAAAGTCCCCACCCCTATAAATATGTATTGATTTGTGTAGTTTAGTGTGGTGGTGAATTATTGTAGAGTTGTGCTGTTGGTTTTGACACACACATGACTCATGGAGATACTATATAGTGTAAGAAGCTTATGTGTTTTACAATATTTAATGCAATGGAGTATATTGGTTGGATAATGGCATTAGACATAACTGAATTTGGCTCTTGTATGGTTAATCTTATCATAGTTATCTTGATATGGATAAGTCTTTTTACTCTTAAGATCCTTTGATTGAATTGGAATGGCTTCCCTAATCCATTTTTCACTTCGGTAGGTGATTTGTAATCTGGTTTAAGAGTTGTAAACTTATCTATTTATCTCGACTCATCCTTGATCAATTTTAGTGATCCAAGGAATGTTTTAAATCTCTCTTGTTGAATGAATGGTAAAATTGACATTCCATGAGTTAAGATACACGTTGGACTAAACTTTGTTGTTGCAAGTTCTTTGATTTCTATGTGAACGTACTTCCATTCAGTGGATTATTTTTCTTGGGTCATTGGAGATCGACCATGACAGTCATTGCTGATGAAAATGGATGCAACCTATTCACAACATAAGAGAGATCTAGGATCCTATAGAGGACTAACCTACAGATCCTAAGCTAGGTAAAAAAAATATATTTCTACCTAAGCTATGTCACTTGATAGAATTTTTATTCTAACCTAAGCTTGGTGCTAACGGAATTAGAAAGGTTACTAGGTATTAAATTAACCTAGATTCTAATACTACAAGGTATTATTTTAACCTAACCTAGTGTTTTAAACTATGGCACTTTGAATTATTTACCTATGAGGGTTTATCTAAACCAAATTACTAAGGCCTAAGGTGGGGTTAGTTGTTAGTGTTATATCCTAAGGTATAAATTTTAATTCTACCTAAGATCTAACCTAAGCAATCTAATCTATCCTAAACTAATGGATATGAATTGGGAACTTAAGTGGTCGCATACACTTGGGCGATGGTTCCTAAGGCATTTATGTTATTGATAAGGATGGTGAATGCATCATATGAACTGCCAGCTTTGGTAGGGGTTAGTTGGCTTAGCGAGGCTTAGGTGGCAGTATCACTAAAAATGGAAACTCATGTTAATTTGGACTTGGCATTCACCAGACTTGGCAGGTGGTGGCAAGGAAGATTAGGTGGGAGATATGGAGTTAATGAAATTAATTTTTTTGGTTCACGAGCCCAAACCATCTTGGTAGGCATGCCAACAATTTTTTGCTGGGTTGTTTCATTTTGTATGTTCTCTGATTTTCATTCTGCATGCGCTCTAGTTTTTCGAACCAGCAGATTAAACTGCACATCATGGCTATTTTTGAGGTTTTGAATCTATTTTCATTTCATGGAATGTATAAGAGGCATTGTGGAAGAAGTATCTTGGTTGTTTGATCTTTCATGGAGAAGAGGAGAAGAAGTGAGCTTGGCTGGAGGTCTTCTTCGATTTGACAGAGACACTATCAGGCATGATAGGCTCTAACTATTAAAATCTCTTGCTTTCCTCTAAGTGTTTTCATTAAAGCAACTCTTCTTTGTTGAGTTTTGTGCATTGCATGCTCTATCTAGTTAACTGGTTGATGGGTTTAGTAAATCTTGCATTCTGGGTTTCAAATCCATGATATATGTGATTCTGTTGGAAACTTATGTTGTATTATTTCTACACAAAAGTTCTATGCATGCAAGAACAAAGTTGGTAACTCTGTTAACTTTTTCAGTTGTTGAAATTTTTGTTTGGTTTTGACCACTTTTGTTGACAATAAATTACTAGCTGAGTTTTTAAAGGAACTCTGAGTTCTACTGTATTTGTTGAGAATAGTGTTTTGAGAACTCGAAGTGATTTGTGATCTCGAGCTGGTAAGGAACTCCAGTTCTTATTAAACTTGTATGCAAGTTCAAGCTTCTGTTGGAAACTTGTTTTGGTAGGAGAGAACTATTGTAGAGATTCTCGGTTCTATGGTGCTTGTGTTTTATTTCATAGTTAAATGGGACTGTGGATAAAACCATATATGGATTGGTTTTTGTATTTCATCTTGTGAAAACTTTGACTATTGTTGAAACTCGCATGCACTTGGAACCTGTGTTTTATTATCTTGGATAAATTGGACTGTTGATTAAAGTCCACTTAAGGCATGGTGCTTGTGATCTATTGTCCTTATGACCATTTAACTATTATTGGAGGTTCTTTATGAACCCGAATTTCATGTTTTGTTGTCATCTGGTCTGAGCTCTATCAAGCATCTTACATCCCATTTGAGTTGGGAAATAGGGTTTGAAAGGATGTTAACTGAAAATGGAAGCATTTTTCTTAGAATGAATTGTTTTATAAGTAATTTCATTTTATTCGATCTAGCATTACGATATTGGTGTATAAATGAACTCGTGATTGAGATATTGTAATGCAACACTATACAATCAATTTGTTCTTGGTGTTTTAAAAATTGTAACCTGAATGATGGATTGGTTCAGATCTCATAGTCTTTTAGTTTCTTTGACTATCTTTATAAACTAAAAAGGGAGCATATGTAGTTTCCCAAACTTGTTTATAATCACTTGAATGATCTTGTTCCTTTGAAGGAGCTTATGCTTTACATTGTGCTTGGATTTGTAATTCAAGTCTTGGACAATACATATTTTATATATGTTGTTTTGATCTTGTCATTTTATTGGAAACCCAATCTGTAGTTCTTGTCATTGCGTTGAAATACTGTCAAGATAGTTCTGCCTTACTAAACTATTGGGAAGTTTTGAGTGTTAGCATCTACTCAGATTTCTTGCCTCTTGTTGGGTCCAATAAATGAATGTTAAGTCTTGAAAGATAAATTGCGATTCAAAATTGATTGCGGGCTGTGTTTTGAACTTCACTGTTTTATTATCAAGTTTAAAAAGGGAAAATTAATGGTAAGGATTTATGGAACTTCACTGTTTGATGGTAAAGGGTTCTAAGAAAGAAAAATGTTAGCATGTTTTCTTCTTACCTTGAGGTTGTTCTGGTCCAATGAAAGAATGTTAAGTCTTTGAAAGATACACTTGTGAATCTTTATTATCCATGGACTGTGTATGAACTTCATTTCTATAATGTTCCGAATGGAAAGTAGAATTCATGCATTATAATGGGAAGATTTTGAAAGGAAGGTAGCATTAAGTTTTCTCTTACCTTGAAGTTGTTCTTGTTCTCCTTTTTGGGAACTCTTGCATGAACTTAAACTGTATGTATAGAAAAGGTAAAACTATTAATTAAGTTGAAGGAAATGATTACAGGTTGGGATCATTTTCTGTTAGGACTCCTTTTCTAATGCAGTTAGGTTAAGTTCATTGGTTTGGAACCTTCTGTTAATTATTCTTATGGAAAAGAATCATTACTTAATTAGTCTTTTTATACTTGTCATTTGACTGAAATGAAGTAGAAAGAGATTGATGATTGGTTGGCAAAAAGAAATTGCAAACTTGTTGTTTGACTGTTAATGCATCATTCCTTCTTGGATTTCTTGTATGTGAATCTGTTTTGATGAATACCATAAAATGTTGAATTTTAAAGTAGATGACCTAAAAAGGAAATAATTTAAGTCATGATATGCACCTGTTTCTACTTTGCTGATATTATGTACTTTAGCATATTGGAAATGGTTGTCTTCTTCCTTACTTGAAGTTAGATGAAACATCCTAGTGAGAAGATGTCTGTAAACACTTCCTGTATCTTATAGTAAAGATAAGTGTTGTATTATGTTTTGGTAGGATTGGAAACAATGAGATGTTATGATCCGTTGTTGGGTAAAGATAATTGATAGGATCAATTATACTTTAATTCGTAAGACATATATTATATATATTATATTTCTTCTTTTTGTGAATTCATGGTTCATTATTGCTCTTCTTTTTATTGATTTTACTTATGCTTAGAGAGTATGAAATACTAATTGTTCATTAAAGAAGGGTTGTTTTTATTGGAACAATTAGTGGAATGCACTTCATTTTAAGGCTTAGTGCTTATCATGCTCAGTTCATTGAACCGACCCATGCTACAATTTTTGTAAATGGACTTCGTAAGTGATAAAAGAAGGAAAAACTTATATGATGCATTGGCTGATCTAAGTTTGATTCTTGTGAAGAATTTTGATTCGTTCTTAAGTTGTATTGAAAAAGAAAAGTTATTCTCTTTTGAATGAAGGTTATTGTCATGCAGTATGCCTAAAATGCATAAGTTGTAAATGTATAAGTTTTGAAAATGAATTGAAGGATGAGAATTTACTTGCATGGGTTGTGTAAATTATCTTGTACCTTTGTAAAAGAAATGAAACCCTATCCTGTTGATATTCTTCATGTTATTTATATGTTTAAATGAGTATTTTTGGATAAGTAGGAAAAAGGGAATTAGAGTAATTTCCCTAAATGTGATGCAGCTAAATAAGTTGCAGAATTCAATGTTCTTATCTAAGAAATTCATATTATTAAGGTAACATGTAATGAATTTACAATGAATTCTATAGAATTTGTAAAGGACATAAAGGGTGTGTTAAACCCTAGAACTTAACCATGAAGAGGAAGACTCTTCCTCTCTTATGAAAAAGTAAACAAAAAGGAAGATATGATTTGTAATCATTAGGCTTCTTTTAATAAAGTCTAATAAGATACAACCTAGGTGGTTATTACACTTCCTTGAATGGTTAAGTCACATTAAATGGAACTTAAGAGGTTGATGTCCTTTCTTCTTGGTAGTTTCTTGTTAAGCCAAAATTAACGAACATCGAAAGCAATCTTAAGTTAAGGAAGTTCTTCAGGGAATAATGGAACCTAATTTGGAAAAGAACTTAGGAGAGTTGGATTAGAGTTTGGGTAGGGTTGCTGAAATCTACTATTAAATATCTAAATTAATTAAAAATTAATAATCTCCTAGGGGTATGTACATCTCGAACGAGGCTATTCTATAGGATGCTGGCACACGCCAACTATAGGGCTGTACCTTTGAGAATATTGGGATCTTCTCGAGGATACAATGTTGCAGTCGACATGTGGCAACACCCTTCTGCATTGATCATCTAGATCTACACACTTGTGGACTTGAACTTAGTTTCTCTCTAGGACTGGGTAGTAGCATAGTTACGATATGAAGTAGCCCTCTAGGACTCAGGGTACCTTGGCACACGGGGTTGACCTAGGTTGACCCAGTATGCCAATATATCCTAAGTCTTTGTGAGCCCCTTCCTAACATAACCTACGTTGTTAACTAGAACTAGGGTTAAACCTTGGGCAAGAGGACTGAATGGAAGTCAGTAAAGGACATTCTAGATAACAATAGAGTGGGGGTGAAGGACATATTCTAGATTGACGAGTATGTCATCAAGGAATAAGTAATACGAATAATATGTTAGAAATCTTTGGCCAAAGTATCGCAAGCTGCTTTGGTTGCGTTGTCCTATGTCACCTAGTCTAAGGATCATGATGCAGATGAATATTGGTAACAATTATTCAGTTAGGTTCCTTAGATAGATCACTCAATACCCAGAATAGGGTAAGAGAACCAAGTATACGTAGTATACAGAAAGTATTCAATACTTAGTGTTAAACATGAATAGATCGGTAGTTCACCGAGTCATGAAATGAATAGATCGGTAGCTTACCGAGTCATCTCAACTGCATATGGTTATCTATTATAAGAATGGTTGTTATGGAATGTGTGTTCTAAATTATGTATTTAGAATAGAGAACATTACTCAAAAAAAAAATTCCCTTATTTCTAAAGTCTTAAAATAGGAATGTTACATCTTGGTATCAGAGCTGAAGGTTACAGCTCTTGGACCTATTGTGTCCATAATCTGATAAAAACTTGAATTTTCTTGTAACAAAAATGGTTAGGACAAGAGGAAACATTGCGAATAATGCTCCACCTGAGGAAGGAGCAGCAACAACCCAAAAACTTGATGAGATCCTTACTTCCCTGTTGGACACAAGAGATCATTTGACTGTACTCAAGCAACAAGTGATGGGTAATGAGGAGGAAGAAGAAGTTGGTAATAACAATCAGCCACCTCTTGAGGACAACCCCAATTTGGGTGTTGATGATAACAATGTTAATGTGCCTGTCCAACTGGAAAACAAAAAGGCAAGGTTGGTAGTTGAACTCACTAATGATATTAAAAGGATAAGTCCACCTAAGTTTGATGGCACCACATTAGGTGATGGAGCTAAGAATTGGCTCAGCAAAATGGAGAAGTACTTTGCAATAAGAAACTTCTCAGAAGAAACCAAAGCTATTTGGGGAGCATATCAGCTTTCCCATGAAGCATCTTCATGGTGGGACAATCATAAGGCTGAGCTAAACATTGATGAAACTAACATCACTTGGGATCAATTTAAAATTTATTTTAGGCAATGATGGTTGCCACAACTTTATTATGATCAGAAAATGACTGAATTTCAGAACTTGGCTCAAGGGAAGTTAATTGTAACTGAGTATTGGGAATGGTTTACAAACTACTCAAGTATGTACCTCAATATCAAACTGATGAGAAGTTCAGGATACGGAAATTCATCATGGGATTGAATCCCATTATTGGGGGAGAGGTTGATGTCCACAACCCAACCACTATGGAAGGGGTTGTTGAAAAATCCATAAGGCAAGAACAAAAATTAAAGGCTATTTCTACTCACAAGGAGGAAGTACGGAAGAAAGTTCCAAACTCTTCTTTAGCTTCTCTTGTACACCTAAGAAAGGACCATGGAAAAAGTTTGGTAATAAAAGTAAGTTTTCTGCTGATAATAATAAGAAAACAACAATGAATAAGTCTGACTGAAATACACGGAACAACTTTTCCAAGAGTAATAATAATGACGGAAGTCCTATGGAGGTCAAAATGATAACTTTAAGGTTGAAATAATTCTGAGCCCAAAAAGGGACCGGTAGGAGGCTGTTATAATTGTGGCAAAGATCATTATGTGAATCAATGTCCTTTGAAGAAGGATGATCATAATCAACAGCACAAGATACATGTTGCAGTAGCTAACAAGCAAGCTAAAAAGCAAGTTACACCCATAGAAGTTCCTGGTAAGTTATTCGGCATACCTAGTAACTATTCTTTTTGATACGAGAGCTACTGAATGTTTTATTTCTAGTAAACTTGCTTCAAAACTTAAAAGAAAAGCTGGAAAAATGGATAAATCATGGACTATACATTATGGTAATAATTCTGTTCATATAGTTAGTATGTGTCTTTTTGGGGCAGTCCTTGACTTACCTAGCTTTTCCACAGAAGTTGATCTCTATGTAGCACCTTTGGGATCTTATGATATAGTCATAGGCATAAATTGGTTAGCAGAGCATAAAGAAAAGGTAGACTATTTTGAAAAACATATTAGTTGTTTAGATGATCTATAGAAAATAACAGAGATTCAAGGTGTAAAATGAGAAATTTCTGTTAGGAAATTGTCAGCTATGCAACTTAAAAGGCCAAAAATAAGGGTTGTACCTTATATGTAGTAAAAATTTCAGAATCTACGGAAGAAAATAACAATTTCATGGAACGTTATCCACTGTTATGGAACTACAGTGATGTGTTTCTAGAAGAATTACTGGGATTACCACCCAAAAGGGAGTTTGACTTCACGATTGAAATCAAACCAGGTACTGAACCTATTTCTAAAGCACCTTATCGAATGACTACCATAGAGTTAGTAGAGCTTAAGGCTCAGTTACAAGAAATTTTGTCTAAGGGTTTGATTAGACCAAGTGTTTCACCTTGGGAGCACACGGTGATCTTTGTGAAAAAGAAATATGGAACACTTAGATTGTGCATTGATTACAGGATGTTAAACAAAGCAACAATCAAGAATAGATACCCACTTCCTAGAATTGATGATTTATTTGATCAGATGCATGGAGCATCGGTATATTCTAAGATAGATCTTCGATCTAGATATCATCAATTATGAATTAAGGATGAGGACATTCATAAAATGGATTTTAAACAAGGTATGGACATTATGAATTCACGGTTTTACCCTTTGGATTAACGAATGCACCTACGCTTTTATGAACTTAATGAATAATATATTTCAAGAATACTTGGACAAGTTTGTGCTTGTATTCTTGGATGACATTCTCATATATTCTAAAAGTGTTGAGGAGCATCATGAACACTTGAAAATAGTTTTGGAAATTTTGAGAAAGAGACGGTTATATGGTAAGTTGTCCAAATGTTCTTTCTATGACACCGAAGTTCACTATTTGGGTCATGTTATAAGTAAAGATGGGATTGTGTAGATCCTTCTAAAATTGTAGCTATAACCGAGTGGCCTACACCAAAGAATGTACATGAAGTTAGAAGCTTCATGGGCCTTGCAGGTTATTATAGAAAATTTGTTAAGGATTTTTCCAAGGTGGTTACACCAATAACTTCATTGCAGAAAAAGGATAAGAAATTTGTTTGGAATGATAAATGTGAATCTGCTTTTAAAATTTTGAAAATTCAGTTGACTTCAACACCTATTTTAGCTATTGTACCTGATCCTAATGGAGACTTTATGGTTGTAACGGATGCATCCGGGAAGGTCTTGGAGGTATTTTGTTACAAAATGATCATGTCATAGCTTATGAAAGTAGAAAACTTAAGTTACATGAGTTGAATTATGCTCCACATGATTTAGAGCTTGCTTCCATAGTACATGCACTTCAAGTTTGGAGGCATTATCTACTTGGTAAACCATTTGAGTTGAAAACTGATCATCTTGGGCTGAAGTACATTTTCACTCAACCAAATCTGAATGCAAGACAACGAAGGTGGTTAGAGTTTTTGTCTCAATATGATTTTGACATAAGTTACATTAAAGGAAAAGAGAATAGAGTGGTTGATGCTCTAAGTCATAGGAAGCACATTTCTGCTCTTATAACACTAAGAACTCAGTTTAAGGATGAAGTAAAAAGTGTTATGGAATCTGACTCTTACTTTCAGCAAGTAAAAATAGCACTTGCTATAGATCCGAAGGATGAAAGGTATAAAGGTTTTCACTTTGATAATGAAGGAATCTTACGATATGAAAATAGAGTATACATACCTTTGCCTAATGATTTGAGAAAGAAATTGTTGATGAGAGTTTCACAATTCACCTTTTTCTGACACCCTAGCATTACAAAAATGCTTGCTGATATAAAACAACAATATTTCTAGAAGGGAATGAAAAAGGATGTTATTGATTTTGTGACTCATTGTCTTGAATGTCAATGGGTAAAAGCGGAACATATGCACCTAGCTAGTTTATTGTATCCTCATAGCATACCACAGTACAAATGGTAGGTAATAAGCATGGATTTTGTACAAGGATTGCCTATGTCAAGAAATAAACATGATGTTATTTTGGTAGTAGTTGACAAACTAATGAAAGTAGCTCATTTTATTGCTGGAAATCTAAAGGATGATTCTCTTGTTTTGGCTAAAAGATTTGTACACAAAATTTTCAGATTACATGGAGTACCTAAATTAATCATATCTGATAGAGACCCTAGAATGACATCAAGGTTTTGGAAAATGCTCAACGCAGCTCTTGGAACTAAATTGAATTTCAGTTCTACGTATCATCCGAAAAAATGGATGGACTCAATAAAAGAGTAAATCAAGGTTTTGGAAGATATGTTACGGATGTACTGTATGGATCAACAATACAAGTGGGAAGAGTACCTTCCATTAGTTGAATTTGCATACAATAACACATATCATGCTTCTCTTAAGATGGCACCTTTCGAGGTGCTTTACGGAAGGAAATGCAGAACCCCTATTAGTTGGGATAACATTGAGGATAGAGAGGTAATTGGACCTAAAATCCTTACGGAAATGGAACAACAAGTTAAAATGATTCATGAGCACTTAAAGGAAGCAACAGATAGGAAAAGAGTTATGTTGACTTAAAGTGGGTTGATAAGAAATTTGAACTTGGAGAGAAGGTTTTTCTTTGGGTTAAACCGAAAAAGAGTTCCATAACTTTTGGCAAGGCTGCCAAGTTATCACCTCATTATGTGGGACCTTTTGAAATAGTTGAAGTAATCAACCCTGTAGCTTATCATTTAGCACTACCACCTACTTTGTCACGAATGCATGATGTTTTCCATATTTCTTTGCTTAAGAAATATGTTTCAAATTTATCACATGTGTTAAATTGGAATTCCTTGCAGGTCCAAGACCCAAGAATAATCGTGGTTAAACCCATTCGAGTGCTGAAACTCACCAGTTGCATTTAAGAAATAGAGAAATAAGTCAATGTAAGGTCCAGTGGGACCAGTTTAACAAGGAGAGTGCAACTTGGGAAAATCTGGAGGATATGAAAACTACTTTTCCATATCTATTTGAACATAATTAAATCATTGACTGATAAATTTTTTATGATTTTATCTTTTATGACATTAAGTAAGCCAATTTTGGGCAGATATTTACTTGATTTGAATAAAAATTTATTTAATGCTGATTTCTGGAACTATAAGGTTTTGAAATATTTGACTTAGGATAAGAGAAGTGAATGAATTGACTATCCTTGATGTAAATTGTTAAAAGAGATAATCATCGGGATGATGATTTTTTTAGGAGGGAAGCATGTAACACCCTTGACAATTGTTATTTTTCCTCCTTTGCATTCAAGTGTTGACATGTGATTTTCCTTATAAGGATATGTTCTTCTGATTATTGGAAATCATGCTTGATATGGATAAGTCTTTTCTACTCTTAAGATCCTTTGATTGAATTGGAATGGCTTCCCTGAATCCATTTTTCACTTCTGGTAGGTGATTTGCAATCTAGTTTAAGAGTTGTAAACTTATCTATTTATCTAACTCATCCTTGGATCAATTTCAGTGATCCAAGGAATGTTTTAAATCTACTCTATTGAATGAATGGTAAAATTGACATTCCATGAGTTAAGATACACGTTGGACTGAACTTTTTGTTGTTGCAAGTTCTTTGATTTCTGAGTGAATGTACTTCCATTCAGTGGATTGTTTTGCTTGGGTCATTGGAGATCGATCATGATAGGTCATTGCTGATGAAAATGGGAATGCAACCTGTTCACAACATAAGAGAGATCTAGGATCCTATAGAGGACTAACCTACGGGATCCTAAGCTAGGTAAAAAATATATTTCTACCTAAGCTATGTCACTTGATAGAATTTTGATTCTAACCTAAGCTCGGTGCGAATGGAATTAGAAAGGTTACTAGGTATTAAATTAACCTAGATTCTAATACTACAAGGTATTATTTTAACCTAACCTAGTGTTTTAAACTATGGCACTTTGAATTATTTACCTATGAGGGTTTATCTAAACCTAATTACTAAGGCCTAAGGTGGGGTTAGTTGTTAGTGTTATATCCTAAGGTATAAATTTTAATTCTACCTAAGATCTAACCTAAGCAATCTAATCTATCCTAAACTAATGGATATGAATTGGGAACTTAAGTGGTCGCATACACTTGGGTGATGGTTCCTAAGGCATTTATGTTATTGATAAGGATGGTGAATGCATATGGACTGCCAACTTTGGTAGGGGTTAGTTGGCTTGGCAGAGGCTTAGGTGGCAGTATCACTAAAAATGGAAACTCATGTTAATTTGGACTTGGCATTCACTAGACTTGGCAGGTGGTGGCAAGGAAGATTAGGTGGGAGATATGGAGTTAATGAAATTAATTTTTTTGGTTCACGAGCCCAAACCATCTTGGTAGGCATGCCAACAGATTTTTGTTGGGTTGTTTCATTTTGCATGTTCTCTCGATTTTCATTCTGCATGTGCTCTAGTTTTTCAAACCAATAGATTAAACTACACTTCATGGCTATTTTTGAGGTTTCAATCTATTTTCATTTCATGTGGAATGTATAAGAGGCATTGTGGAAGAAGTATCTAGTTGTTTGATCTTTCGTGGAGAAGAGGAGAAGAAGTGAGCTCAGCTGGAGGTCTTCTTTGATTTGACAGAGACACTATAAGGCATGATAGGCTCTAACTGTTAAAATCTCTTGCTTTCCTCTAAGTGTTTTCATTAAAGCAACTCTTCTCTATTGAGTTTTTGTGCATTACATGCTCTATCTAGTTAACTGGTTGATGGGTTTAGTAAATCTTGCATTCTGGGTTTTGAATCCATGATATATGTGATTCTGTTGGAAACTTATGTTGTATTATTTCTACACAAAAGTTCTATGCATGCAAGAACAAAGTTGGTAACTCTGTTAAATTTTTTTGGTTGTTGGAAATTGTTGTTTGGTTTTGACCACTTTTGTTGACAATAAATTACTAGCTGAGTTTTTAAAGGAACTCCGAGTTCCACTTGTATTTTTGAGAATAGTGTTTTGAGAACTCAAGTGATTTGTGATCTCGAGCTGGTAAGAACTCCAGTTCTTATTAAACTTGTATGCAAGTTTGAGCTTCTATTGGAAACTTGTTTTGGTAGGAGAGAACTGTTGTAGAGATTCTCGGTTCTATGGTGCTTGCATTTTATTTCATAGTTAAATGGGACTATGGATAAAACCGTATATGGATTGGTTTTTTTATTTCATCTTGTGAAAACTTTGACTGTTGTTGAAACTCGCATGCACTTGGAACCTGTGTTTTATTATCTTGGATAAATTGGACTGTTGATTAAAGTCCTTAAGGCATGGTGCTTGTGATCTATTGTCCTTATGACCATTTAACTATTATTAGAGGTTCTTTATGAACCCATTTTCATGTTTTGTTGTCATCTGTGTGAGCTCTCACAAGCATCTTACATCCCGTTTGAGTTGGGAAACAGGGTTTGAAAGGATGTTAACTGAAAATGGAAGCATTTTTCTTAGAATGAACTGTTTTATAAGTAATTTCATTTTATTCGATCTAGCATTACGATACTGGTGTATAAATGGACTCATGATTGAGATATTGTAAAGCAACACTATATAGTCAATTTGTTACTAGGTGTTTTAAAAAAATTGTAACTTGAATGATGGATTGGTTCAGATCTCATAGTATTTTAGTTTCTTTGACTATCTTTATAAACTAAAAAGGGAGCATGTTGTTTCCCAAACTTGTTTATAATCACTCGAATGATCTTGTTCCTCGAGGGAGCTTATGCTTTACATTGTGCTTGGATTTGTAATTTGAGTCTTGGATAGTACGTATTTTATATATGTTGTTTTGATCTTGTCATTTTATTGAAACCCAATCTGTAGTTCTTGCAGTGATGCATTGAAATACTATCAGTCGAGATAGTTCTGCCTTGCCTAAACTATTGGGAAGTTTTGAGTGTTAGCATCTACTTAGATTTCTTGCTCTCTTGTTGGGTCCAATAAATGAATGTTAAGTCTTGAAAGATAAATTGTTTCAAAATTGATTGCGGGTTGTGTTTTGAACTTCACTGTTTTATTATCGAGTTTAAAAAGGGAAAATTAATGGTAAGGATTGATGGAACTTCACTGTTTGATGGTAAAGGGTTCTAAGAAAGAAAAATGTTAGCATGTTTTCTTCTTACCTTGAGGCTGTTCTAGTCCAATGAAAGAATGTTAAGTCTTTGAAAGATACACTTTGTGAATCTTTATTGTCCATGGATTGTGTATGAACTTCATTGCTATAATGTTCCGAATGGAAAGTAGAATTCATGCATTATAATGGGAAGATTTTGAAAGGAAGGTAGCATTAAGTTTTCTCTTACCTTGAAGTTGTTCTTGTTCTCCTTTTTGGGAACTCTTGCATGAACTTAAACTATATGTATAGAAAAGGTAAAACTATTAATTAAGTTGAAGGAAATGATTACAGGTTGGGATCATTTTTTGTTAGGAATCCTTTTCTAATGCAGTTAGGTTAAGTTCATTGGTTCAAACCTTTATTAATTATTCTTATGGAAAAGAATCATTACTTAATTAGTCTTTTTATACTTGTCATTTGACTGAAATGAAGTAGAATGAGATTGATGATTGGTTGGCAAAAAGAAATTGCAAACTTGTTGTTTGACTGTTAATGCATCATTCCTTCTTGGATTTCTTTATGTGAATATGTTCTGATGAATACCATAAAATGTTGAATTTTAAAGTAGATGACCTAAAAAGGAAACAATTTAAGTCATGATATGCACTGTTTCTTTTTGATGATATGTACTTTAGCATATTGGAAATGGTTGTCTTCTTCCTTACTTGAAGTTAGATGAAACATCCTAGTGAGAAGATGTCTGTAAACACTTCCTGTATCTTATAGTAAAGATAAGTGTTGTATTATGTTTTGGTAGGATTGGAAACAATGAGATGTTATGATCCATTGTTGGGTAAAGATAATTGATAGGATCAATTGTACTTTAATTCGTAAGACATATATTAATGACTATATTCTTTTCTTCTTCTTTTGTGAATTCTGGTTCATTATTGCTCTTCTTTTTATTGATTTTACTTATGCTTAGAGAGTATGAAATACTAATTGTTCATTAAAGTAGGGTTGTTTTTATTGGAACAATTAGTGGAATGCACTTCATTTTAAGGCTTAGTGCTTATCATGCTCAGTTCATTGAACTGACCCATGCTAGCAATTTTTGCAGATGGACTTCGTAAGTGATAAAAGAAGGAAAAACTTATATGATGCATTGGCTGATCTAAGTTTGATTCTTGTGAAGAATTCTGATTCATTCTTAAGTTGTATTGAAAAATAAAAGTTATTCTCTTTTGAATGAAGGTTGTTGTTATCATGCAATATGCCTAAAATGCATAAGTTGTAAATGTATAAGTTTTGAAAATGAATTGAAGGATGAGAATTTACTTGCATGGGTTGTGTAAATTATCTTGTACCTTTGTAAAAGAAATGAAACCCTATCCTGTTGATATTCTTCATGTTATTTATATGTTTAAATGAGTATTTTTGGATAAGTAGGAAAAAGGAATTAGAGTAATTTCCCTAAATGTGATGCAACTAAATAAGTTATAGAATTCAATGTTCTTATCTAAGCAATTCATATTATTAAGGTAACGTGTAATGAATTTACAATGAATTCTATAGAATTTGTAAAGGACATAAAGGGTGTGTTAAACCCTAGAACTTAACCATGAAGAGGAAGACTCTTCCTCTCTTATGAAAAAGTAAACAAAAAGGAAGATATGATTTGTAATCATTAGGCTTCTTTTAATAAAGTCTAATAAGATACAACCTAGGTGGTTGTTACACTTCCTTGAATGGTTAAGTCACATTAAATGGAACTTAAGAGGTTGCTGTCCTTTCTTCTTGGTAGTTGCTTGTTAAGCCAAAAATTAATGAACATCGAAAGCAATCTTAAGTTAAGGAAGTTCTTCAGGGAATAATGGAACCTGATTTGGAAAAGAACTTAGGGAGAGTTGGATTAGAGTTTGGGCAGGGTTGCTGAAATCTGCTATTAAATATCCAAATTAATTAAAAATTAATAATCTCCTAGGGGTATGTACATCTCGACGAGGCTGTTCTATAGGATGTTGGCACACACCAACTGCAGGGTCTATACCTCGAGAAGATTGGGATCTTCTCGAGGATACAACGTTGCAGTCGACATGTGGCAACACCCTTCTACATTGATCATCTAGATCTACACACTTGTGGACTTGAACTTAGTTTTCTCTAGGACTGGGTAGTAGCATAGTTACATTATGAAGTAGCCCTCTAGGACTCAGGGTACCTTGGCACATGGGGTTGACCTAGGTTGACCCAATGATGCCAATATATCCTAAGTCTTTGTGAGCCCCTTCCTAACATAACCTACGTTGTTAACTAGAACTAGGGTTAAACCTTGGGCAAGAGGAATGATGGAAGTCAGTAAAGGACATTCTAGATAACAATAGAGTGGGGGCAAAGGACGTATTCCAGATTGATGAGTATGTCCATCAAGGAATAAGTAATACAAATAGTATGTTAGAAATATTTGGCCAAAGTATCACAAGCTACTGGTTACCTTGTCCTATGTCACCTAGTCTAAGGATCATGATGCAGATGAATATTGGTAAAATTATTTAGTTAGGTTCCTTAGAAAGATCACTCAATACCCAAAACAGGGTAAGAGAACCAAAGTATATGTAGTATACAGAAAGTATTTAATACTTAGCATTAAACATGAATAGATCGGTAGTTCACGAGTCACGAAATGAATAGATCAGGAGCTTACCGAGTCATCTCACCGCATATGGTTATCTGTTATAAGAATGGTTATTATGGAATGTGTGTTCTAAATTACGTATTTAGAATAGAGAACATTACTCAATTTTTTTTTCCCTTGTTTCTAAAGTCTTTAAATAGGAATGTTACATGATTTGTTATAGGTGGGTAAACCCACATGTCATTGTCCAGACCATATGGAACTCCAATCTCCTAGAAAACAATGATAAGGAGGATTGCGCCCCAAGTTATCTTCTCTCCTTCTTTGTTCAATGCCTTGGCCTCCTTAATGATTCCTCTTGCAATGTATTGTGTAATGTTGAGCAGTCATGTTTACCATTTTGTGCACAATATATAAAAACATTTTGTTCACATCTGTCCACCTCTTTGAGGCTCCCAATCTCCCACTTACCAACCTAGCTGCAAGCCTAGTTATAGGATATGTAAGGTTATTAATAGTCATTTCCGTACCCCATTTTCTATTTTAACCGAGTGGCTAATTCACAATTTTTGCATTAGCACATAGGTCCAACTCCATATCATCCCCTATACTTCTCAAACTTCGACGTGCTCAATAAGTTGTGTTATAATTCTCATTCTTTGGACCAAAAAATAGATAAATTCCTCATACACCCTAGACATGACCCATTAGAATAAATGTGAAGGCTTTATGAAGAAGGGTAGTTCAAAAAATGAAGAACCCCTAATTTCTCCAAATTCCTTTGTACAGAATCATCAACCAAAACTTTCTCTTCTTTTTTTGTCCCAAGAAAGCTCCTGCAACATGTCCACCTTCATTGTTTCTTCATTCCCTGGAGCCCTATGGTTATATTCACTAATTTTTCACTTGGGAAGATGCAATTTCCAAGTCTAAACCCTAAGTAATCCAAGAGGTACTGCATTTATGAATAAATGTCTTCAAGAGGTTCCTCCACTTCAACTTCAACCCTCTTCATGTGATGCTTTCTTTAGGTTTTTGGTGCCATTGTTCCTACAAATTTTATCCCTAGGTACTCTATTTCACCACACTTACTTTACTATCTCGAGCACTGCAAACTTAGTTGTTTAAACCTATCGTACAAACCCTTCTCTATGTTCCCTAGTGTTACTTCCAACTACTGGATCAAAATTCAATCTTCACAAGGAGTCGTACATAACCTCGTACACATGTTGTTATGGTTTTTTCTTCACGTATCTCATGTTGTCACTCCAAGTCACTTGATAGCTCTATTGCTGAAGTTCTCTCAAATGCAAGGTAGCAAATGAATTCGACTTGCCCCCTTTTTATACTTTTTCATACCCCACCAACTTAATTTTTCCACTTAACACACACTTCTTCTTACTTTAAATCTTTTAAGTTATCTTCTTAATAAAGGACCTTTTCCCACTTTTTTATTTATCACTTAACCTCCTTTTGCACTCTTTAGTCATAATCTTATGGCATGCCTACTACTTCTCGTCTAAAGACCTCCTTATACGTGCCCCATGCATCAAAGTACATAATCCTCTACACCCCATACTAAGTAGTTCATCATGCCACTAGCTACCTCACCTTACCCTACACAACCCTTTTCTTACACATGGTCTTCATCATGAGAAATTTCCCTTATGAGCACCATAACCTTTAACACCTGTAACACCTTATTCTTCTAATATCCTTATATCAAACTTATACCTACGTCATTATTTCCAACGTGCTAAATGATCAGGGTATCATTTTTTATATCAAAATTTCCCTAAACATCCCTAAATTGTGTCAGTGCAGAAGATATTTTTGAGATCTTTCCATCAACTATGAGAACACGACAAAAAAGACATTAAGAGCTCTAGTTATGTTTGGTCAAAGTTCAGTCAATGGGAAAGTCAACTATGGTCAACATGTCAATAGTGGACCAATAGCACTATGACACGTGGCCAAAGGGAATTCGAAAAATTGGAGGGGTTTTCACCGCTGTTCTTTGACGATCATAAAATGATATAGCTCGTGGGAGAAAGAGGCTTAACTTTTGTTACGGAGGGGAGCCCGACCGCATTGTGAGGACTATGGTATTATCACCGATGTGGTGGGTCCTCAAGCCACCATGTCACTTGCCACCATGAATTAAATAGGATCAATTTGACTATCAAGAGTCAATAAGTGGACTATGTGTTGATTGAGTTTCTCATTGAGTTAAGGATCGAGTTACACCTCGAGCTATTCACCGAGTTGATTATGTTCTATGACACAATGTATGAGTCATATTTCTATTATCTCTGTGAGACCACTTACAAACCTGGTGGTCAAACATTACCACATTTCCACCCACGTGGATAGACATCCCAACCGCACAACTTAGCCCAAACCTCATCCCGCTACCATCTCAAATAAGTATAAGACTCGCCATGTAAATCCGCCAACTCCCACACATATTCTAAGTTCCACGTGGTGGGGAAAAGGCCCATGTGTGGAAGTATCCATATGAATGGTGGGAGGCTAAGATTTATTAAAACCTTATCAAAACGAAAATTCTACCCCATGTGGGATTTTATCCCATTCTACATGCTATGGTTTAAGGCTTATAATAGCCAAAGGATAAATAATTTAGCATTATTTTAGGGCCCCATTTGGGTATAAATAGGGGACCCCTTGCATTGTAAAAACACACCTAGACACGAGACACCGAGCTTATTATTTGTTAAGCTTATTCGGCTAGGCATTTTTAATAGTTTTTTTAGGGATTTTTAATATAGTATTCAAACTATATTATAATCTTTAAAATTACTATATGAAAATATTGTTTATTGGCCTACTATTTTAGGAAATAGTAGATAAAATAATTGTGATTAGGAGTATTTATAAACTACCCAACAGCCCATTGAGCCACAATATTTTCACTCGCGATGTTTGAGTATCGACCGAGTGCCGAAGGACACATGGAAGTGTTGGGAAGGCCGATCGAGTTCCGAAGGAGGTTGTGCATCAAGAAGGTGGAGAATGATTCAAATGATCATCAAAATTTCTTCAAAGAACTAGATTACTAATAGGCAAGTGAAATTCCATTAGATTGTATTGTAAGAAATAACATCAGTACTTACAATTTGTTACTAGTGGAAAAATTTGATAAGAACCCGAAGACGTAGGCTATTGCGAACTCGTAATCAGGCATGTGTAATTGTCATTACATTCTTGCATTTATTTTAAATTGATTACTTAAAAGGAGAAACTTGTCGGAAAATAAAATAATCCTATAGGGGTCCGAGATCAGGTAGATAAAAACTTGATCATTTTCAAATCACCAACTTACATATAAGCCTTTCAATCACCAAACTATTTCAATTTTCTATTCAATGCACTTGCACCCGCATATCTGGTTTACCCCACACTAAAAGTATGCACCATCCTCTATGTATGGAATCTATAGATAGTAATCATCTTCTTGTGTGCAAGCACACTTATTATAACAAAACAAAGAATAACATAATAAAAATCATAAAAAATATTTAAAGGAAACACATAAAAGGGAAATCTAATCTAAATGGAAATATTGCCTTATTACAAACACTAAGAAGAATTATTTATAAAAGGGATTCGATCTACTCCCATTCAAGTAACCAGAAACATGGTTCCATCCAACACTTGAATCGATTAGTGCCTGATTATCTTGGTTACCACAAAAGTTCCCACCAATGCACTTTCAATTTTCCTAGATGATGCACAAACTTGGAGTTATAGATAAGGACCATTTTACCAACATAAAACATCTTGTTATTAATGTACCTATCATTCCATGCCTTTTATCTCGTGTTCTTGGTCTTTTGGATCCAACATGCAATGGCACGCCTCTCATCTAACTGCATCAATTTATCAATGAACTCTTCAAAAAATTGTTCATCATCAAGTCCTCCTACACATGTAATACGCAAGGATGGTAACATGAATTAAACTAATAGTATAGCCTTTGAGCCAAATGCCAAATGAAAGGGCGTGGCCTTATTCAACCTCTTATAAGTGCTCCTATAAGACCAAAGTATAATTGATACTTTGTCATCCAAATATTTTCTTCTAACATCACATTTTTTTTGTTATTGTCTCTCTCTGAATCTCGTTGAAAGCTTCTAGAGTAATATTAGACTCATGGGTGATAAGGAGTAGTATTATGGTGCACCACCATAAAATATGCCAATAGAATTCTAATTATCTCATTCAAGAAATGAGTTCCTCTATCACTTGTCAAGCTTAATGGGAAGCCATACCTACTAATGATATTCTCCCACAAGAATTTGGTTGTTGTAGCTAAAATATAATATTTCAGAACTTTACGCCACTTCCCACCGTGTAATATCATCAAGTGAAAGTAATAATATAATGCACGTCGATCCTAAGTGCTAGTGGTGAAATCAGTCCTACAAAGTCAATCGCCCACTTTTCAAAAGGCACTTGCACTTGTAATTGGTCGCAATGACATTTCATCTCTATGTCAAGACTTTCCAAGATTGAAAATGGTCACATGCCTTGAAATATTCCTTAGTATCTTTATACAAAGTATCCCACCAAAGTCTAACCATTAGAATATTACATGCGGTAACATCACCAACGTAATGACCTCTTGCTATTCCACCATGAGATTCTTCCATAATAGCCTCATGCTCATGCTCCAGAACACACAACAAAAAAACTTCATCATGACCCAACTTGTACAAGTCTCCACCAATCAACTGATAAGGTGCAAAACATATGAAAAGATTTTTCTTTTCTAATGTCTTCATTCCTTCAGGTGCCATGCTAGTATGCAAAAACAATGAAATATATTCTAATTATGTGGGCATGTGGTTCAATCTAAACAACTACATGTCAAACATAATATATTCAATGATCTACGCATCATCACCAATTGATCCTTGATAAATGATCATGTCCCGAATTGTTTTTTCTTAGTTTCAAAAAAATTGTAAACTCAAACTCCTAAAATAGAAATATCCACCTACAAATGCACCTTGCAAAACATGCTTGTTGACCAATTACTTGAGTGCCATATGATCCATGTAGAAAATAAATGGTATTTCCACCAAGTATTGTCTAAAATTTTGCAACACATAGATCATAGACAACACATCACACTTAGTGGTTGTGTATTTCTACTTAACAAGTGTCAACTTCCTATTTGCAAAAAAATGGGATGATCTACAATGCCTTCCCTAGGTTAAACAATACTATGCCAATTACCATGCCAAAGGCATCAACGTGAACATGAAAGGGCTTATCCCATGAATGTAAGCCCAAATTAGGTGTTAGGGCTTAAAATTTCACCCGTATCTCAGATCTGAAATAACTGAGTCTTTGATTCAATAATGGGACTACCTCCAAGTTGTGGACCTTGCGTGCTTGAGACAAACCTATGGAGAAGGACGATTCCTCTACCTACTTCTATTATTCTGCTACTCCTAATGCTGAAAACGAAAATCCTAAGATAAATATGCCAAGGGACCAGGGATAAATGGATATGTGAAAATGGAAAAATAAAACTAAGGGAGGCAATAACACTAGAAAGAAAAGGGGAAGAAAATTACCGGATTTGAATGAAAGTGAAGGAGAATGCATAGAGGAAGGAGAGAAACAAGTAGCAGAGACTAGAACATACATGTATAGTTGTTTTTGTGAGCCACAATTAGAAAATAAGATGCAAGGAACATGAGAAGGCACAAAAAAACACCACATGAAGGAAAGTCAAGGAAGAAGAACAAAAATAAGCTAAGGTAGAAGATAACCACAAAACAATGCTTCTATTACTTCCGAAATGCACAGCTTGGTCACAATGGTGTCAAAGGTCGATATCCACATGCAAAGACCAGATCTAAAGGTTTGTAACTCAAAATACAAGGCAATGCCTATACAAACTGAAATAATCCAACCCTTATCAATGAGAAATTCTCTTACATTTATAGATGAATGAATGAGAGGAAAAGGAGAAGGAGGGAAAATTTGATTTGAAAACTCAACCACCAAAACCAATAATGAATGCATGAAAATATGTCAAAAGAACTTCTTCATGTCTATTTGGAATGTAAGAGAAGGAAAGGGGCTAGATCTGAATCAAACCAGGTGGTTGGACCAATCAGATCTTGCATTAACGGTATGAGAGATGTTATCCAGCTTCTCACCTACCTAATCCCGCCAAAATTTGAACTGGAGTGATCTAGAGTGTAACCCACATCATCAGTTATTTTGTCATTTTATGCCATGTTTCACACCTTGGTTGGTTGTAAGGATGAGTGTGATTCACTCAATGTCTGATAGCCTACGTGGCATAGGAACTGCACATGAGAAAGTGTGAAAGATGTGCACAGAGGAAAGAAGCATAAAGGAAGGTAGTAGAAGGAGGCGTACAAAAGTAATGCACAAAGGAGGAATGGAAGGAACACCTACCGAAGGAATGTATGGAAGAGGAAAAATCATTACAAGATAATTTTGGGCAATAAGGAAGAGGGCACACAAGGATGTGAAAAACTTAGCTAATTTTGGGAAGTAAGTCTAAGGTGCACACGAATGGTGTATGAAATGCTTTGGAAAGAAGGTGAATGCATAGAGATTGGGTACGAGGGAAAATGGGACATAATAGAAGAAAGGAGAATGAAAATATGGGAAGCATAGGAAAGGAACACACAAGGGTGTGAGAGGAATAAGAGCCAAAAAATGTGCCAAAATAATAATTGAGGTACACATAACCAACAATGTAGAACCTTAGAGCTATAATGGGAATGTAATTTTTCCAAATAAATAGGGGATTTGTTTTGGATAACAATAGGTGTAGTAGTTAACCTTTCCCGTAGTGTCAAAAATGCCTACTTTGTTGTGTGTAATCCCAATAAAACTTCCATTTAGATTTCAATAGTTCTTCCAAGGGCATGACAATATTTGTATATCCTTTGATGAAATTCCCGTAATACCCTTTATGTCCTAGAAATCCACACACCTCACTTTGATTGGTAGGATATTCTAAGACCAAGATTACAACTATCTTGGTTGGGTCTCGCTAACAATCCTTCCTTAAAATTATGTTCCCAAGTAAAGTTCCAAAAGGTGTAGTAAAGATGCACTTCTTGATTTTGAGATAGATGCTCAACTACCTGCACCTCTAAAAATAAACCTAAAATTACCACACTAGTCCTTGAATAAGCCATATATTGTCTAGTAATCCAAATACACTTGTAAGAATTTGTGAATAAAATCTTGAAAGGCCTGCACAACAATGCGTGAGAAAACCGTTGTTGTATTTTTCAACCCAAAGGAAATAATTATATATGTAAAACTTCCCCTTTCCATAGTGAAAGTTGTCTTCTCTTGATCCTCCTTCACGATGCGCACTTGGTGATAACTTGAAAATCCATCTGTAAAAGAATATATCTCACACCAAGATACACCTTCAAGGATTTCTTCTATAAAAGGGGTGGGAAATGGATCTATGACACATGAAGCATTTAACTCTCTGTAGTCCACACAGATCCTAATCCTTCCATCCTTCTTAATGCTTATGACCATGGGACTAACCCATTCAGATTCTTCAATAGGCTCAATAATTCTAGACTTGAGCATCTTATCAATTTCTTCTTTCACTTTTACGTGCAAGTTAGGATTCATACTATAAGGCCTCTTCCTAATTGAGCATGTGCCTTCTTTTAGCTTGATCTTCATCTTTCCTAAAGAAGGGTGAACACCTTTTAACTAATGATAGCCTTGTGGAAAGAGATCCTAAAAGTCACACAAGAGCTCAATAATCTTTACCAATTCTTGTTCTAACCATTAATCACTAATAATGGTCTCCTTAGGCTCTACCTCTTTACCAATGTTAACCTTATTTATCTTTATAAGAGCATGATACACATGCACCTTATCATATGTAGTGTCCATTACTTCACATGTACCTTCAATGTGGTCAACATCTAAGTTATCAACTTCTTCATCATCTATCATATATATATCAGTTCTCCATTTTATTTTCCTCAAGATCAAGATGTTCCTCAAGGTCGTTCATAAAATATTTCTAACTTGATCTCTTTAGCCTTCGTGCTATCCCCTAGAGTTATGCACCTCATTATTTGTAATGATTCATAGAATGAAGGCTTAGTAGAAATGTAATCAAAATTTTGAATCATATCTGAAGTCATCTCTTGCCAATTTGTTGTTTCTCTTTTCAACTCAACATGGACATACCATGCACGCATAACCACACAATGCAGAATAGAAATTTCATATCCCAAGTGATGATAGTAAGGCCTCTAGATGCCTTAAAATCAACACATGATCTTAAGCGCACACGACATCCCAAGTTCATGCTTTGAGATAGCCACAATGTTATGGATAGATGGCTATGGAATGGACTAAATAAGGTAGGTACGTGGAATGTATGAAAATGAGTGAAAATGGTCAATAAGTGATCAAGGAAATCCAATGTTCTCAATAGGAATTATGGAGATTTTCTCATCTAAAGAAACGAATGATTTCCTCACTTGGGAAAGATATATGGTGTGATTGAGGAGAATAAAAAATGAAGAATTCTATCAATATCAAGTGTCACTAAATAATCTTTGAACCAGCTACGGAATGTGAGGGAACTATCATGCATTTTCCTTGTAGAAGTCTCCAGACAAGGTTATGGAGGTGTGGGAGGAGCTTGTGAATAGGAAAAATGTGTGAATTGTGGAAGATAGTTTTTTTATGTCGGGTTTTCTATAACTCAAAAGCACTTGTTGATGCAAAATCACAGCACCCCTGGATGTTGATCAGATTTCTAGGTTGATCACTCTAGCATCCAGTGTGATTGCACAACATTGACTCCTTTCTCCAAGTGTGGGACTTGCAGAAATGAGAAAGGAGTCTCCAGAGAAGGCTGGTTCCTATTCCTCTGTTCAGATGCACACAAAAATGCAGAGGGTTTACTCAAAACCTAATCTAACTTGCCAAGGAGACAGGGTAAGAAGATGCATAAAAATAAACCTAAGCTAACAGAGGTGATGCACCGCAGAATGAAGAACATCTATCTTGGCTTTGATAAACACAGAGACCATTCAATTGTGATGCAAGATCATGCACGATAACAAAATTCACAAAGTGAAAGATCGGACGATGCAAATGAACACAGAGAGGGTTGAGAATCATCCACGTACATGCATTACTTGCTCCAAAGATTGATATAACACACTACAAAATTCCAAGAGGCGAGTCACATTACGCTTTCAAATGGGAGGTTCGAACTCCACAAATTCACCTGATAGAGAGAAGAAGGGAGGAGCAAAACAGAAATGTTTGACCTTTTTAAAGAAGCCCCTCTTTACAATATATAAGAAGAATGAGAGAGGGAAGAGAGAGGAAGGTCAAATCTACCCCAACCACTTCCGTGTCATATTTAACTCATCTTATTATGGTAGAAGTGGCGAATCCTGAAAAATGACGACTGTCTTGCAGCGAAACGCATTTAACCGTCTGCATTGTATTAAAGCTAGTTGTTGAAACGCCGCTTTGTCTATTATTATGTGCCGAGGAGTTTCTAAATTTTATCTCTCCAAACTAAGCAAAATGAAAGATTGACCACGAATCGTGTAGATAATTTCACCCTCTTTCCATTGATATAAAGAACGTGAAAATCCAAGCTCTGGATCGAAAGATATGGTGATCTGAAGATTTTAGGGAAAAAATAGGCAAAAACGGATTTTGAATTTTTTCCCCACGCTCTGCCGCTTGGATGACACATGTCGGGTGCTGATTGGATGAGAAATTCTCTCTCCTCCACCTTTCCATGGGTTTCCTTGAAAATTCTATAACTTTGGAAAATTTTCCATTTTTTCCCCGCGCCCCGCCACTGGGGACACGTGGCATGATCTCGGTGGAGGACAAAATGGGTCATCCTTTACCTTTTAGTTTTTTGGCCAAACTTTTGCCAAATTTTCCTAAGTCTTTTCCTGGCTCCAAGCTCCCTCGCCTTAGGACACATGTCCTATTCCCGATTCATTGGTGGCTCTTTCGGGTCTTCGTGTCCCTCGCGTATTCTTGGCGCGGATG
The DNA here is from genome assembly GCA_018340775.1 of Taxus wallichiana var. yunnanensis. Taxonomy (NCBI): domain Eukaryota; kingdom Viridiplantae; phylum Streptophyta; class Pinopsida; order Cupressales; family Taxaceae; genus Taxus; species Taxus wallichiana. Next base: position 152,344,932 of record CM031234.1, on the reverse strand, counting down.
TCCCAAACCGTCTCAGGACAAATTTCTCCGATCCGCCCGATTCGGGCTTCCCCGTCCCTCTTTGAAGCAAAGACATGTGGCACATTTCCATTTGCTCTTGGCTCTTTCAACTTTTCACACCCCACGCGTCCTTTTGGCTCGGATGTCCCAAACGAAAGTCCTCTGCTTTTAGCCAAACCGGCCGGTTCGCGTCCTCCGTGCACTTTTGTCCCAATTGTCTCGACTGCCTGGGACAAATACTTCCAAACCGCTTGAAATGTACTGACTTGCGCCAAACCGGCCGATCCGCATCTTCTACGTACTTTTGTCCCAGATGTCCCAAACTCTGCGAAGCAAGACTTAGGCAATTTTCTTCATTTTTCCGGCAGGTTCGGCTTTTCACGCCCCGCGCGTCCCAATGTCCCAACTGTCCCAAATGCCAGTGCGGACCGCCTGGAGGCTTTTCAGCCGATTCGTGCCCCAACATCCCAACTGTCCCAAGGACCTCCTAGACTAGGACTTAGCCGATTTCCTCTGTATTTCGGCACCAAGCTGGTTTTCTGCAATTTCTTCCATTTTCTCGACCTGTTGGGATTTCTTCTTGGATAGGAGAGTTAGAAGGAAGCTGAGGGGACCCCAGAAACATGATTTCAGGCCTTGAATCATTCTACCCGCTCGGGATGAAAAGTATGATGCATGTTATCAAAATTACCTTTGGGGGTGAATTTTTGACAATAGTTTTGGCGACTCAACGGGGTCACCTGCCTGCTAGGTAGAAGATCAGTGGCCTTTTAACAATCCATTGGGCATGGAGTAATAACCTAAAACCAACTTGATCTCTGATCCCGATCCTGATACCACAACTCATTCTTCAAGAGCACTCTGAACTATAGAAATTCAACCTGAGAGTGACAAAACCTGTGCCAAAGCACTTAGGAAAAAGAAACCTAACTACAACAAGACAATGTGCATACACACTTAGAGGAACTGAAATCTAGGCTAATATTTACAAGGGTAAACCTTTTCCTTTTTAGTAGCAATGTTTAAGATAGATTCCGTTAACTGGAATCAGGAGTTCTTCTCCATCTAATGCAGACAATTGGAAGGCATTACCACTTTTACATCTCGTGACCATGTAGGGGCCGCTCCAAATGGCATCAAACTTGGAATGCCTTCCGTGTTTCGCCCGATCTGCATCCCATTTCGAACTAGGTCCCCTTCCCCGTAAGATCCTTACTCCCGCCTTCTTATCAAACCATCTTTTACTAAGGTCTGATCCCTTTCAATCATCATAACTGCATGTTCTCTTATTTCTTCTAATTCCATCAACTCTGCGTACCTGGCTTCCATTGGTTTGAACTCAGACAACTCCAACTGCTTCATGAGCTCCAATGCTGGAAATTCTAATGATATAGGAAATATTGCCTCTTTCCCATAGACCAATTTGTAGGGAGAACTACCTGTAGACCTCTTTGGTGTTATCCTATTAGCCCATAATGCTGATTTTAGCTTGGTATGCCATGTCCTTTGGTTTTCATCCAGAGTTCTTCTAATGATCCTTAGCAACTTTTTGTTCATGGACTCTGCCTATCCATTACCTTGTGGGTAATAATTTGAAGAGGTGCTTAAATAGATTCCATTCTTGACAGCCCATTCCATAATCTTGGAACCTATGAATGCTAATGCATTATCTGATATGATAGTGGCTGGCACACCAAACCTGGTCACTATTTCTTCATAAAAGTCTAGTATGTTAGACTCACTTGCTTCTTTGAGCGCTACTGCTTCGGTCCACTTGGTGAAATAGTCCTTCACCGTGAGAATCCACTTGTGGCCTTGACTCGAATTGGGATTGATGACTCTAATGAAGTCTAGTCCCCATTGCATGAATGGCTGATCTACTAAAATTGGACGAAGGGGCAAGGTCTGCTAACCTTCCTTTCCCTGTGAAGAATGCACATTTCTTGCATTTCTTAACCCATGAGTAGCAATCATTGAATACAGTAGGCCAATAGTAACCAGATTTCATGATTTTGAGAGCTGTTACTCATGGGGCAAAGTGGCCTCCTGCTTCCCCGTCATGGAACTCGTGTAAGATCCTCTCAACTTGAACTGTTCCAATGCATCTTAATAGAACACCATGGATGTCTTTCTTGAACAAGATACCATTAATGAGTACATATGGGATAACTTGTAATCTAAAGTATCTCCTGCTTCACCTTTCTCACTTCCGGAGGGCACAAGCTTGTTTGGAGGTAACGCACCAAGTCTTGAGTCCAACATGGAACGAGTGCATCATCGGTCGGTTGTTCTTGATCATTCTCAGTAGTAGCAGGACATCATCTTCTTCACCTTCTGAGCCATCTGGTTGTCTGGAAGCAAGCTACTCACACAAACCTTTGCCACGAACCAGTTTGGTTACTCTAATTTCAATATCATATTCCATCACCCGAGTGATCCAACCTGCTCCTGTTCTCATTTAAATCCTTGTTTAGGAGAAAGTCCTTGACACCAGCATGAGACACCAGCAGCTGAATCTTATTGTTTGAGACCAAATGTCTAAACTTCTTCAAGATCCCGATGACAGCAAGGACGTGCTTTTCAATGAAAGAGTACTTATTTTCGTATTCCTCCAAGCCTTGATCAAGAAATCAACTGGTTGTTCTAATCCTTCTTTGTTTTGTTCTCGTCAGATTGCAGAAATTGTGTCTCCACTACCAAAGACGTATAGCATGAAACCCTTGGAGAAGTCTGGATTGACGAGAGTGGGAGCTTGAGATATAGCCTCTTTTATTGCCTCAAAACTTGCCTTGCCTTCAGATGTCCACTTAAATGCCATGCTCTTTTTTAAAATCAGCATTATTGGCTTTACGAGAGATGCAAAGTTTGGAACAAACCTGCGGACAAAATTGATCCTTCCCAAGAAGCTTTGAAGAGCCTTCTTGTGACTTGGAAATGGCAACACACAAATTGCTTCAACTCTTTTCGGGTCAATCGTAAATCCCTCTTTTGAAACAATATGGCCTAGAAGTTTTCCCTCACGAGCCAGGAATATGCATTTTTTGGGATTCAATGATACCCAAAATCTTCTACACCTCTCAAATACTGCCTTGGATGAAAGAGGTGATCCACCGCATTTTTGAGAATATAATGATGTCATCAAGATATATCAGAACTATTTTATTGATCAACCCTTTGAATGCCATATCCATTGCCCTTTGGAAAGTGGCTCCAACATTTGATAGTCCAAATGGCATCTTCTTGTAAGCATACGTGCCCCATTTGGTGGTGAAGGCTGTCTTGAATTGGTCTTCCTCCTTCACCATAATCTGATTGTAGCCTGAGTAGCCATCAAGTAGTGAAAACCTCTCGGAGCCAGCCACAACTTGCAAGATTTGCTCCATGGAAGGGAGTGGGTAATGGTCCTTGAGAGAGGCTCTATTCAAGTCTTTGAAGTCAACACACAATCTGATCTCCCCACTCTTCTTTCTGACTGGAACTAAGTTGGCAACCCAACTAGAATGCTTGATTGGGAATATGATCCTTGACTCAATCAGCTTGTCCAATTCTTTTCTCATGAGAGGCTCCATGTGTGGGTTGACTGGTCTTTGTTTCTACCTGACAGGATTAGTATTTGAATCCAATTCGATGGTATCTTTGAGCTAAGTTGGGATTGAAACCATTCAAGTCTTCATAGGTCCAAGCAAACACGTCGGGAACTCTTGACACAATTTGTATGAACTCATACCTTTCTTGTTCATTGTCATCCTTCGGATTTGCAATGGTTTGTTCTCTTCTACCAAGATGGATATTGAATCCTCTCTCTTAACCTGCATGTTTGCTTTCTCTTTCCTAAACTGATCATTGGGATTAAAAACAGACTCCAAAGTGATAAGTCCCTTGGGCAGCTTGTTAGTTCTCAGCTGTACAACTTGGTCACCATACTGCTGTTCCAATTTTTCTTGATTCTTGGCTGAGAAATAGACTTCTTCTTGTAAGAAATGGATGATTTTCTGGTCATTCTCAAACACTTGCCAACTGACATTGTTATCTGGCACTGAAGGCCTCAAAATCATGTGGATGTTTGGCTATACCTTGTCTTGTTGAATACTTTCCACAATGTCAAAGGCTGCCCCTATTACTGCAAGCTTCACAGCTGACACTCGATTCTCTTTCCTAGGAATGGATTGATGCCAAAACCTTCAAAATCTTCCATGAGGTCCCACACCCTGTTCTTGTAGCATTTGAGTAGATCATTCTTGGTAGCATGCTATCCCTTGACCTGATTTACAATCAATTCACTGTCCCCAAAGACTTGCAAGTTCTTTATTTTCTTCTTGATTGCCCAATGCATCCCTTGTACCAAGGCTTCATATTCAGCAGTGTTATTGGAGCATGTAAACTGAAATCTAAAAGCTGAATAATACTTTACTCCTCGAGGTGAAATAAGCATGGCTCCACCTCCTGCACCTTGTCTACTCCTTGATCCATCAAAAAACAGCTGCCATACCTCATTGTCATCCTTATGGTTTGGCTTGGTGATGCCAGAATAGGTTGATTTTCTTCGTGTATACAATAGACCCATAGCTCGATTCTTCTACTTCTTGATAAGGATCAAAAGCATGTATCTTGTTTTCCCATTCATCAAGAGTTAGATCCGGGATGCTTCCAACCTTAGTGTTAGCTTCATCAGAGCTTGGGTGATCTTCTTGATCAAATGCTGAGCAATTGTCATTAATCTGACTTGGAGTGTAAGGATCAATATGGAAGTCTATAATAGCTTCGACCTGATGGTGGCTTTGGTTCCATACCTCATTCTGAATAGCATGTGTGACCAATCAGTAGACAAATATCCTCCAATCCTGGCTGTGAAGTCCCTTGACAAACAAAGGGCAAAGAGTGGTGGAAGGTCTATGACTGATACATCTTGTAAAACAACAACATTTGGACATGCATGCAAGGTAAGACTCAAGTTTCTAATCACTCCAATCATTATTACTCTTGTCCCATCTAACCTGTATTACCCCTTTGGATATTGTTTCATCTGGAGCCCTAGCCGATCAGCTATTTGTTTAGGCATTACTTGAGCTACTTGCCCCGAGTCTATCATGCAATTGTGCACTAGCTAATTTCCAATGATCAATGAAACATAGAAAGGATGGGGTTTCAACATTTTACCTTCTTTGTCCTCCATGATTTCCTTTAGTTTGGGCAGCATTTGTAAGCACTTTTTCTTGCATCTAAACTTGTTGATTCGAAGTTGGTCAGTCCTTCATGGAAGCTTGCGATAGCATGAGATATCTTTGGCCCGGGATGGATAGGGATTCCCACATTGATATATTGATGTTTGTATTCTTCATCTGATCAATGATACTGAATGGTGATGAAGGATCTCTTTGTTGTCCCTTGGTTTGCACGTTCACTCCTTGCATGTGGGCAGCAACAACTGGTATTTGGGTTGGCCTAGGGGCTGTTCTTGGCTGCCCTTGTGCATTTGAAATTAGATTTTGCTTGCCAACCATTTGTGGAGCCATGGAAGGTTGTGGATTGGTTGGGGCTAATGGCTGTTCTTCACCAAAATTCCTCCTTTTTGACCTTGTGTTGGCTGCAACACCTTGAGAAACTACCTGGTTCATGCCACAAAAATCCTCTGCTTGCCAATTTACCAATGTGGTGTCATTTGGGGCTGATTGCTATTGGAATGTTTCTTGTTGTTGGTTTTTTCCTTGACTGCCCTCACCCTCTACACCAGTAGTTGTCACCATTAATGCTTGATTTAAAGCACCATTGAAGCACATGGATTGATTATGAGGCTCATTGCATGGAAAACACCAATCATACTCCTGAGCAATGTTGTTTTGTGTTGGCACCAATGCCTTAGAGGCAGATATGGCATTTGGATTATAGGGCTGAAATGGTCTATTGGCAGGAGGCTTTGTTTGATTTATATTTGTAGAAATCTGTATTAGGAGGCCTTTGTGGGGTGGTATGGCTGCTGTTAGGCTAAGCTTGGGATTGATAAGAAGGTCTAAAACCCCGGGCTTGTTGCCTCTTGAGAGTAACTAGCTCATTACCTAGGTTTTGCAATTGCTTCATGACTTCTTGAAGCTCATTTGGGGCACTTGGAGATGAAGTGGAAGCTTCATTTGAACTCTGATTTCTAGGAGTGGGAGAAGGAGCCAAATTAGGTGCTTGATTGGTGTTTGGATTCTCTAAACTTGGAAACAGTGGCATGGGAGGTCTAGGGGCAAGTTTTCCAGCTTGGATCAAACAATTTTCAGCCCTAATGGCAATGCTATAAGCCATAGGGATAGTTATGCCTCCCATGGACTGAATCAACATAGAAATATCAGAATTTAAGGCTTTGAGATAGTAGAGAAAAGCACCTTCTATTGTTGGCCTGACTTCCACTGGAATTCTCTCTGAAGTCTTTTGAAATCTGAAGTTGAAATCGGTCAGATGCTCATTGGGAGCTCTCTTGATAGTTGTTAGCTGCTCCGAAAGAGACAAGTTGTCTCCGTTTTCTCCAAATTACTCATGAAGTGCTATACACAGCTGATTCCAATTTGTGATAGAACTAGCTCCAAGGCTTCTAAAGCATTACAATGCTTTCCCCTTGAATGAAGATGCCAAGAATCTTGATGACCACTTGCATCTCATTGATTTCATGGATTGCACAAAGGTTAGCAATATCTTTAACATGATCACCTAGAGTAGTCTTATTTTCTCCAGTGAAGTATGGAATGTTATTCAAGGCTACAATAGGAATTGGATGTTGTGCATTGAGGGCAAGTGGGCTGTTGCCTGTGAAGTTGACATAGGGGTTGTTTTGTGCCATTCTAATTGGTCTTAAAACCCTTGTTGACTGAATGAAAGGCCTACTGTGTGGAGGAATTGAGAGAGTTCTGTTTGGTGGAGATGGAGACCTTTGAATCCTTCTTCCTCTTTGCATTATTCTTGGAGATAATTGTAGGTATTCAAACATCACTTCTTCTTCTCCAACTCTTGACCTTGTGGTGACTCTGCTCATGAGTTTTCAAGCCTCGCACTGTTTGAAACTAGTTGATTCTTCCCCTTGGAATCACCGATATGCAAATAATAGCTCTTTTTAAGCAAGAAAATTACAGCAGATGCACATCAACTTTTCTACAATAAAAATGAGACCTCTAGGTCCAACCGGTGTGCCAAAACTGTTGATGCAAAATCACGGACCCTTGGATGTTGATCAGATTTCTAGGTTGATCACTCTAGCATCCAAAGTGTGATTGCACAACATTGACTCCTTTCTCCAAGTGTGTGACTTGCGAAATGAGAAAGGAGTCTCCAGAGAAGGCTGGTTGCTATTCCTCCGTTCGATGCACACAAAAACGCAGAGGGTTTACTCAAAACATAATCTAACTTGCCAGGAGACAGGGTAAGAAGATGCATAAAAATAAACCTAAGCTAACAGAGATGATGCACCGAGGAATGAAGAACATCTATCTTGCCGATAAACATAGACCATTCAAATGTGATGCAAGATCATGCATGATAACAAAATTCACAAAGTGAAAGATCGGGAGGATGCAAATGAATACAGAGAAGGTTGAGAATCATCCATGACACATGCATTACTTGTTCCAAAGATTGATACAATACACTACAAAATTCCAAGAGGTAGATTCACATTACAGCTTTCAAATGAGAGGTTTGAACTCCACAAATTCACCCGATAGAGAGAAGAAGGGAGGAGTAAAACAGAAATGTTCCACCTTTAGAAAGAAGCCCCTCTTTACAATATATAGGAAGAATGAGAGAGGGAAGAGAGAGGAAGGTCGATCTACCCCAACCACTTCCAGTGTCACATTTAACTCATCTTATTAGGGTAGAAGCAGCGAATCCTAGCAAAACGGCGGTATCTGTCTAGCGAAAACGGTGGAACTGTCATTGTATTAAAGCTGGTTGTTGAAATGTCAGTTCTGTCTATTATTACGTGCTGGGGAATTTCTCAATTTTCTCTCTCCAAACTAAGTAAAAATACAAGATTGACCCTGGAATCATGTAGAGAATTTCACCATCTTTCCATTGATATAAAGAACGTGAAAATCTGAGCTCTGGATCGAAAGATATGGCGATCTGAAGATTTTAGGGCAAAAACAGGCAAAAACGGATTTTGAATTTTTTCCCACACTCTGCCACCTGGATGACACGTGTCGGGTGCTGATTGGATGAGAAATTCTCTCTCCTCCACCTTTCCGTGGGTTTCCCTTGAAAATTTTGACTTTTCTATAACTTTGGAAAATTTTCCATTTTTTCCCCGCGCCCCCGCCACTTGGGACACGTGGCATGATCTGGTTGGAGGACAGGGGCCGCGGGGTCATCCTTTACCTTTTAGTTTTTCGGCCAAACTTTTGCCAAATTTTCCTAAGTCTTTCCCTGGCTCCGAGCTCCCCACCTTAGGACACGTGTCCTGTTCTGATTCGTTGGCGGCTCTTCTGGATCTTCGCGTCGTCGCGTATTCTTGGCCCGGATGTCCCAAACCATCTGGGAAAAATTTCTCCGATCTGCCCGATTTGGGCTTCCCTGTCCCTCTTTGAAGCGAAGACACGTGGCACATTTCCATTCACTCTAGGCTCTTTCAGCTTTTCATGCCCCGCGCATCCTTTTGGCCCGGATGTCCCAAACGAAAGTCCTCTATTTCGGCCGAACCGGCCGGTTCATGTCCTCCATGCACTTTTGTCCCAATTGTCTCGGATTGCCTGGGACAAATACTTCCGAACTACCCGAAATGTACTGACTTGTGCCAAACCGGCCGATCCATGTCTTCCACGTACTTTTGTCCCAGATGTCCCAAACTCTGCGAAACAAGACTTAGGTAATTTTCTTTATTTTTCCAGCCGGTTCGGCTTTTCACACCCCGCGCATCCCGATGTCCCAACTGTCCCAAATGCTGTGCGTGATCGCCCAGAGGCTTTTCGGCCGATTCGTACCCCTTCGTCCCAACTGTCCCAAGGACCTCCTGGACTAGGACTTAGCTGTTTTCCTCTGTATTTCGGCACCAATCTAGTTTTCTGCAATTTCTTCCATTTTCTCGACCTGTTGGGATTTCTTCTTGGACAGGAGAGTTAGAAGGAAGCTGAGGGGACCCCGGAAACATGATTTCAGGCCTTGAATCATTCTACCTACTCGAGATGAAAAATCGATGCATGTTATCAAAATTACCTTGGGGGTGAATTTTTGACAACAACACTATCTAATTTGACGTTTAAAACTAGCAATTGTGAGATGATGATGGGTGGAAGTGGTGAAGTCCGGAAAACGAAGGATCTTAGACTTGTGTCAATGTCTCGTAAATAGATCGCTTATGTTTCGTTTGCAGGAATTGGGGTCATATTTGTAATCTCTTGGTTGTTGAGGGCCTTGAATGGTCATGTGGGATGTGTGAAATACTAAAGCAAATAAACAAACAATCTCACAAAGAAAACCACAAGAGGGCAAGGTTAATCCTAAACTAACTAGGGATACATGGGGAGATGTGTTAATTCCTTTCTTAATTAGCTCTACATTCCTAATTTTAAAAATGGAAGAAAAAAATTAAAATTAAATTGATTCAATTACTTTCCTTGAAATTAATTAACTCTATGTGTTGCCAACTGCTAACTAATAAATGAAAGCTAACTAATTGAACAAGAAAATAAAATCTTATCTACTATTTTTGTGATTTTTAATGATTTAAATGAAAGATATAAACAAATAAGGAAAATAATTACTTTAATCTATGTTTTTGTATTTTTAATGCTTTCTGGAAAATAGAAAAAATACACAGAAAAATTAAATTTATTCTAATTAATTAAAATTACTTCTATGCTAAAAACTAATAGAACTAAACAAGAAAACAATTGGATGTGGCTATTTCCTTGTGCAAAGAAGATCTAATCTATTCTAATAAATCAAAACTTTTCCAATTTGTACTTGTGGATCTACAATTTCCTCTATTCTTTCTTCGAGTCATGGGAAGAAATAAAAGCTTCTCAAAAGCTATTCTTCCCTAAAAATTCCCTAGAAGAAACAACAGGATCTATGGAAGCTTAAAAAATGAAGGGAAATTACAATAACACTAAACAAATGCAGAAGCTTCTTCTAGAAAAACTTCTCATGCAAACCCACAAGGATAGGCAGGGAAGCAACTTTCAATAGAAGCTTTGTGTGAATAAAGGAAAGCTATAGAAACTAATATACTCTAATAGATTGTGGAATAAAATTTACTAAAACAAAGAAAGCTTTAAGAATCCAAATACATCCCCAACCTAGAAATTGTAGAACTATGACAATGCCGAACTGGTTTTGGTTTGTTTTCCCCTCAGCTTCTTTCCAACTTGGTGTTCAAACGAGTCCAGGAATTGTGTTGGATTGTGTGGAAGAAATGATGAAGAAACACTAGAGCTGGAATGACTTACAAGCAATCTGGTGGCAACGTAGGTGAGAGAATAATAAGGTGATAAAACTGAGCTTACTTATGTATTTCTCAATAGGATTATGGGTAGCATAATAAGTACAATTCAAAATAATAATCTCCAACCAATGCTCTGGATAGAAGCTTGGATCTTATAGGAAAAGATAGAGAAATGGTCTAAGCCATTTGGAAGCCAAGAAATGCCACCTCTCTCAAAGAAGGGGAAGTTAACTCACACTTAACAACAAGAAGGAAAAGATAAATTGGTACACATAAAATGAGCTCAAGAAGAATCAAATTGCTTAAGAAACATGCACTAAAATCAAGTTTGAAGAAGTTGACACATGTTCAAAACATGATGAAAGAGTCTCACGAAAAAGCACACATAATCGTTGGTCTATAAAGACCGATAGTTATGCAACCTCTATGGTAATTGCGTAACTTCCACTCAAGGTAGACTGGTGGTTACAAAACCATTGGGGGTGACACAACCTCCTTAGTGATTGCATAACCACCACTCAAGGTAGACCAGCGATAATGTAATTATTAGGGTTGTTGTGTAATCATCGAAGTGGTTCCATAACTTAAAGCATGAAAGCTAAGGAAAATATGTGAAATAGATAAAGGAAAACATGAAAAGCATGGAAATGGTTAAGGGAAGCATTCTAGGATATAAATATATACCGTAAAAATAAATTGAAGTTCAATAACATTATAAATATATTTATCATCATTGGGGATTTTGAACCATTACGAAAATGTAGCACATGAAAAATTGGGTGCATACATATTGCCCTCTTAAAGAAGTGTTTTAGCCATGAAGAGGTGTAAAACATAGAGTCTAAGTATGGCGTTTCCAAATGGGGAGTTAGAAATTATACTTGACACACCCGTGTATTAAAATGAAGCCAATCAAAGCTTCCCCGCCACATGCAAGAAGTAAAAGAGAATCATAGAAACATACTAAAATCAAAACGACAAGAGGAATTACCATATCCAAGAGGATAGAAATATACCTACACCAACGCAGTTGCTCCAGTTATGAAAAACACACATACTTGAAAATAGAGTTAAAAATCCTATATATAACCAAAATTATTATTTCTAAAAATCATTTTCACCCACCGAAGTAGAGATTTTTGAGCTCTAGATTATATGTGATGGTTTCACACAAAAACATAGACAAATCAAAGAGCATTCAAGTGATTGCAGCCAAACCATCGGGAAGAGTCATGGGTCTAAAATTGGTGAGTTATTTGCATTTATTTATTTTGACCCCATAATGTGTAAAATGTGAAAAATTCAGCCTAGGGGGGAGTCTATTAGTAATTTGGTAGTTAAAATGTTCATAAAGGGGGAACCTAGGGGTATTTGTAATTTATTTTGCCAAAAAAGGTCTATTATTGTCCTTTTTGCATTTTATGGGGCCTAGAGTATGACCCGATTTCCGTTGATGTAATTATAACTTTGCGCAGAGAGGCGGTTGTGTAACCTTCAAGGTTTAAAATATTAGGTGGACTTGTTGTGGTGGTTACACAACCACTTCTCTAGATGGAGGGGTGGTTACACAATTGCCACTTTGTATAGAGGGGTGGTTACGTAATTGCTGAGGCAGATTCAAAAATTGACTAAGTATGATGAAATTTTTAATTTTGAATGTTTTTATGATGTTTTTGATGAGCTTATTATGCACTAAAAGGTTATAAATTTCTCTTTTCTTGATGTTTGTGAATTTAGGGTCCATACATTAGATAGATATGGGCCAGAGAGTGTGATTGACTTCCTTCCATCTTGGATTCACTATCTTAGGAGGAGAGAGATTTATTGCACATGGATGGGATGTGGAGAATATCTCATAATGAGTTAGTTGCCCCCGGCTACTTGTTAGTTAATCTAATGAGTTATCGGGACGCATAATGGAACACTTTCCAACTACCTAGAGTTTGAGGAGAGTGGATTATTACTTTGGAGGATGTTTATAAGATTCTTGGAGTTCCTGCCATCGGGCGGGAGCCGACTCTAGAGAGTGCAGTTCGGTGGTTGACCAGTTAGTGGGATAGTTATAGCATTGTAACCATAAACGAGTGCTAAGAATGGGATGAGATTGCTATCATTTTCCTCTGCACCTATCCCTACCTTGTGTAAGGCCATTATTGGCATCTTGGCTTCGCGCTTAGTAGGGAAAAGGGTGGGGATAAGCTTCTTTACTTTTGGGCACCGATTATTCGAGTATAAAACAACATGGCCACATCTATGCATGGGATTTTGAAATAATTGGTGCCACCTATCATGATTCATACCAAGTTTTTCAATTGAAGGGAGAGGAGCTTAGACATTCAACACTAGTGACAAGATGGGTCTATGAGTGTATCATCCCATATCAGAGGGGTGTTGGGATAGAAAATACGGGGCTATTACGGTAGTGAGATGGAAATTCATGGCCCAATCAAGGGGTGTCATCAATCTGTTGTAACACTTACTACAGATGATATGGTTACATGGCCATATAAGGACATTGATAAACTATCGGTTGAGGATGCCGTTATTGGGGTGAAATACAACACTACCACATAGTTAGTGGATAAGACCAGCCGGGTGGAGATCCATCTAGTTCGTAGGGGTGCCTAATAGTTTGGGTTACTTTACATTGACACCCTCCTAGTAGTTTTGATCATATATATGGGGATCGAAAAGGATAGAGCTTCCTTGAAGGGAAATATCAAGTAGATCATTGTTACACATGGGATCCCAATTGGAATACCATGAAGCTTCCCCGCATCTAGTTAGACCGGTGATGATCCTTTAGATTGAGGCCACTCCCACACATAGAGGGGAGGACGAGGAGGAGGCCAAAATAGATACTAAGGAAGAGAAAAATTAGGAGGGAGGAGATGAGGAGGGAGGAGACAAGTATACTCAAACAATGGAGAGCCACTAGAGAGGCTTCTAGAGCAGCAGCAAGGCCGAGGTTGAGGACGAGGCCGAGACCTATTTTTAAAGGAACCTCTTTTACATGAGGGAGGGGGTGATGAGCAGTCTATTATGGGACCATGGGTGGCCAAGGAGGAGGTTAGAGAAGTGGAGGTTCTATAGTAGATCCACCAAAGACCAAAGCACCAAGAGACCCATCCTAGATCCCGTAAGATCCGAGTAAGAAAAACACTCTTCTCTTAAATCTACTACTCGAGAATATAACTGTTTGTGAATTACACACTATTTATATATATTATTTTTGTGTTTTTAATTTTTTTCTAACTCACCATTATTTTCCTATGTTTTACAGCTACGAGAGATGGTTGGCGAGACCTTATTCATAGTATTCTCATGGATACCTTTGCAAACCCCACGAGTATGACATGAGATAAGATGCTCATGGATTCAGGGAAGTTGATCATGGCGGGCCGAAAAATTTACATGTTTACTTCAGATGGATTGTAGTGGGAGCTATGACCAAGATGAGGACCGAGATTTCTGTATATTAGCTGACACAAGAGAGGAGACAATGGTGAGAGCATTCTCGCAGTGAGGCCACCACTGGTAGATATCATAGTTCATCGTCTCATGGTCACTCTCACAGGTTTGGGCATGGAGGCTCTCACTCCCATCACATGAGTCAGTAGCAGAGTCCTAGCCATTCATATTCATCTATATCCCACATTCATCTTCATCTGGATCCCGCAGAGAGGGATAAGCCATAGGCCCTTATTGCTTTGGGTCATTTTTTATTATATATATCATTTTTTTGGATTTTGTGCTCTTTGCGAGTGTTTTGACCACACATAGAGTGTGACGAAATTATACACAAACATGATTATTACAGATATGTATATATATATATATACACATATGTTTCTTTTTGGCTCGGATATCTCGTGTAAGAGTTTACTTGTTCATGCCTTGCTTTATATTTGTACTCTTAGATGTGTGGAATCTATGGTGTTTTTGTATGCTATTATAAATGCATGTATGCATGAGGATGATGATGATAATGCAAATGTCTAACAAAAATATTTTTTTGTGTGTTTTTGATGTATATGTGATGTAAGTGAGGAAACATTGTAAACTAAAACTTTGATTTTTAAGAAATATTTGGTATTCCTTTTTTATTGGAAAACTTGATGAAAGTGGTATGGTAATGAAATGAACCCACTATGTTCTTAACTCCACACAACCATTAAGATGTGAGGGATCAAAACCAAGGGACAAGAAGGACACAAGTTATATGACTTGATGAATGAAAACAATGATATGAAGATAATATTTTGACAAAGACCCAATTAGGAAACTACAACTCAACTCTAGGTAAGGATAACTATCCAATTTAAAATGTAGTTTGCTTGCAAGTTTAGCTAGACTTAGACCCATAGATGGGCTCCTGATTGACAAAATATGGTTTTATGGATTGAATCTCTTATAACTTATCCATCTAACTAATTTTATGACGATTTCAAAGGACTCAAAGCACTTTTTTTCTTCGAGTTGTTTACAATTTTTTGATTTATTTGAAAGGCCCCCTACATCTTGTCTCATGCTACTAGTAAGAAGTATGGGCTCATCACCAAGGATAAGGCATAGGTGAGTAAGGGAACTTCCCTCCTTTCCTAGCCTCATGCTACTTGTAGGAAGCATGGGCTCATCACCAAAGACTAATAGGGAAAATAAGTGTACTTTTATTTGTTTAATGAAATTATTTTGTCTTTTATTGCTTGTTTATCTTTATATATATTTTATTTTTATTGATTCTTGAACTTTGTGATTTTTGGGAAGGAATACTTGCCCCTAGCCTCAACCCCATGCAACTAGTAGGATATGAGGGCTCACCACCAAGGGTTGAAATAGGAGAACAAGAAATCTGGGTGAAATGCTTTAGATTGTTTTTGTCAAAAGAGAGATTTCTAGGAAAGATGTGACACCAAGAAGCTTCTAGTATAGACTATGGGTAAAACACCTAAGCTAGAAGCAGCCATGAATAGAACTAAGTGTGTAGATATTGGTAGGATCAATGTCAAAACTTCATCTAATAGGATGATAAATAGATTGAATAGTTTAGAGATGACATAATGAATGGTTGAAGAGGTATGATTAAAATGTTTTGCCAATTCTTAGAAATTTTGAAAGTCACTTGAAAAATAAGTTTCTTGTTTCACAATGTTACAATATGATTATGCAAATGATATGTAGTGTGGATGCAGTAATGTACATGTGGAAATGAAAATGAATTATGCGTAGAAGCATTTAGGGTGAAGTGAATTTATTGATTTACCAAATTCCTCAACTTCTAAGTTACATAGATGATATGCACCATTCTTATAGTCCTCTATGACTTAATATGGACCTAACCACTTAGGCCTGATGTAACAAATTTTTTTTTCACTTCACATCAAGGGGATTTTAATTTTTTTTTAAACTTTATGCTCCATGATTTAAATACATATATATTTAAATCCAACATAAAACTGAATGCAATCCATTATGATAATTGTCATAAACCATGTGCAACTGCATGAGAGTATACAGATCCTACTTGATCCCTCTCAATGCTCTTTACAAGACAATACAACAAGTGTATCCTTTGGTATTTCCTTTATCAAGAAATGATAGTTAAGTGATGATCTCTAAGTGTTTACCTAGGTTCCACCACAGAATCCCACCAGGCATCCCTCAGCTTAGATCTTGGTGAAATCATGACAACAGTAATCAACAGCTTACACTACTTTGATCAAAGTTTTAGAGACATGTATGCCATGCTCGGTTCCATGATGACACACTCACCATTGGGAAATTTTCATCTCACCTAATCACTTATTCAGTTATATGGATTAACATTCAACAATGGTGTCATAAATGGCTACAAGTCTCGTACAAGGTACAAATCTAGAATTACCAAAAGGAAGATGTGCCACTATGACAGATTCAAATTTCGTGGAAGGTAGGTGACCCTATAATGATTTTCATCATTACTGGACCACTTCCTTCTCATATCCATTCTAAGTTGGCATGGGGTATGTGTTCGTGAGGTACAATCCAAACTTGTAACTTTAACGAAGCTTGTACTTAATGCATTACCATGTCACAATTCAGGGTCTTGATGAGGTGAATCAATATAGATGCTATGCGGTGGTATCCAAATAATGACTATCGTCATTAAATGGATATGACCATGTAGTGTCCATAGTGAGTTGACCCGCCAAGGGTCCTAAATTAGAACATGGTAACTTAAATAATTTAATCACGATAGGTTACCTTAGATTCCATGAATCTTTCACTATGAATGAATCATACCTAGGGTTCTACATCATTGTATTCCAATAGGTTGAATGTAGTTCTTATAAGTACTTTACATTATTTTCTACCTATAAATTTCAGATATAAGTTTAGCTCACTACCTTAGTACTATACTTCCAATCTTTACTGTTACACAAATAATGATTCTTTTCCAAATTGTGTAAATGATTATCTCTCTTTACCAAGTGAGTAAGCAATTATCAATGTTATACTTTACCCATATCTATAACATACAAGGTTAATATGTTGTTTATTAGATATGATAGATTGTATCATTTTCATTTAATCAACATATATCATTGAATCATGTTGTCTAGATGTACCTTTGCACCTTTCTGCCAATCAATATCTATCATACATGCATTTGTATCTTCCTCTACAATATTTGTCACCCAAGTTAGTGATATACTAATCCTCTTGAGTGTCTTATGTATTAATCTCTATGTTAATTTTTTAGATACCTTCCATGTTATTAAGGTATTCTTTTTTCTTTGACATCTATACCTTTTCCAGGTCTATGTTCACCATTTCCATATACCAATTGTATGTGTCCATTCTTAGTTACTAGGTTTATAGGTCCTCTTACCTATTAGTATTCATGTCCTCCTCCTCGAGTCAATAAAGGTCAATTGATTATACTTGAAATAAGAATGTACATCAACTCCAATCATAAGGCACATATATGTTAGATCCTTTTTGTTGCAGATGCAACACTCTTAGATCATGATAATTATATTTCTATATTGCAATGGTGATTGATCACCACTTGGTAAGTTGATGTCCCAAAAGTCATTTCCATATAATTTCTTTCTTAGACTTAATTATACTTTAAGTGTATCATATTTAACCTTATATTAAATTCCTACAAGTATTTCATCGTACTTGAAACCTAGATTAAGCTCATCATATCCAAGTCTTTTATTAAGGGATATATTTTTAAAAATCTTTAGGAGCAAGGTTTCAATCCTCGGACCTATGGGTTATGGACCCACCATGCTTCCGCCACTTAACCTCTTATCTTAATATTGAGATTATAAAACACAACCAAGGTTTAGTTTGTAAAAATAACTCCTACACATAGTTCCCTAATGTGTCAAGAGTCTCATAACTTCCTAGTTAAACATCTTAGTGTTAACTATTTATATGATATAATAAGTTGTGGTTACATATTAAGAAGATCACAACCTTAGAACCTTATTATAACCATTCAAAGCATGCTTACACTATCGGAATAATAACAATTAAGAAGAGGCTTTAGCTAGTTATAAATTCCTTAACATCTTGTATTTACACATACACAGACATGTTGTAGGCACAAGACTTTGTAAAAACCCAAGCATTCCATTTTACCATTGAAGAAAATGAAGAAAGATTATAATAAGAGACTACATGATCTCATCATGCATCCCAAAGACATTTCCTTTAACCAAGTAAGGTAATATCTTACGAAGTATAGGTTATTACTTAGTATGATTTAATTCAATCATAAAAAAACCATACTTTATGCGACTAATCAGTAAGTATTGAAAATTATGTATTGTGTTTCATTTAATACATAATATGGAATGGTTTAACAACACCACAGGACATTTATTATTTACAATAATTAAAAATCAGAATAAAATGAATTTGATGACAATAATTATGACAATCTCTTTTTCTTTACAATCTTTCAAGATAAGTAAATCTTTCAATTCAAAACCCTTCTTTTACAACTTTCCAAAGTAGATAATTCTTAACATGTAAAGAACACAATCATTTCATTTTCTATTCAAAAATAGAGATAATAATCAGGTTGTCATTGCCTTCTTTCAAATTAAAAAGTACAACAAAATTTTCTCAATCACAATCTTTCACTTAAGCAATACATTTCAACTTGAATCAGTCAAATCAACAGATAATTTCTTTCATCTTCCTTCACCATGCAAACTAGATTAGACCATCTACAAAAATTGTTAACAAGGTCAGTTAAGCTGAACTAAGCAAGAAAAACCCTTCTTTCCACTTGACAACTCTTGCCATTTGGTATTTGAATTAAGGATTTAATGCAACAATTAATAACAACATCATAATAATGTAGAGGTTCATATAATGATACATAGAATAATCTAAATGGAATTCTAAAATTTCTTCTTTCATTATTTCATTCCATACCTTAGAAGATAGAATAATAAATAAAGATTCAGATCATAAATCAGTACAACAATCAGGAAATCAAGTAATCAAGTAATCAAGTATGATCTAATAAACATTAGCTTATACAATCCTTCAAGTACAAGTTGTTCAAATACTTTTTGTACATTCATTTTCTAACCAAGTATAGTCCATGCAAACAATACTTATTCAAGGATCAAGTATAAGCTTATATCTTTTATAATGTGATCACCATTCCTTATAAATTATACACACCAATAATTCATTCAATAACTAACATAAGTTATAACCCAACACTTATTCAAACATATCAACAAGGTCTATATGGCCAATAAGGCTATTCAATAAATTATACCTAAGGGTTTACTAAACCATAGGTAATATCACTTATCTATGTTACTATGGCTAGTAACTTCTTGATGATAAAGATAAGACTCCATATACCTTTTTATCTTCAAATAAGTGTAGTATAATATAACCATTCAGACAATGATCAAATCCCTGTCCATGGTTTGGGCTCTATTGTGAGATCTCTTAAAAAATTCATACTAATTCAAACCCTTAAGAAAAATTCATTTCTCAACTATGAATTAGGGATCTAAGAAGTAGGTCAGCTTTAACAGTTAAGAACATAACTATAAAATAGGTCATCACTACATATCCACCCCAAGGGTCTAATCTTCACCAATACTTCATGTCAATTCAGTGTTGACTGAATTCATTTATTGAACATATAAAAATTAATGCTGATAATGGATAATCTATTGACTAGTTGAGACTAAGGTTCAATGCACTCCTGCATATTATTACAAGAAAGTCATGAGATCTGAAATGTTGATTTATAGCCATGGGGAAACATAGTATAAGTTCAGATCGGCCATAGGATTTTATAAATATACTGTATCATAATCAACAGGATGATAAGAAACATCAATGTACAGCCATACCATTTTACATCCATAAATACAACAAGAATCTAAAGTTGTTGCAAACAACACCAAAATATATATATTTAGCCAACAACAAAAATCTCCTACAAAAATTGTAGAGTCCAAGGACTCGAAAAACTAAGGGATAATATTCAATTTTATTCATCCACACACAAAACCCATATATCTCATAATCTTGAATACCTAGATCAACCCTTGAGGTGAGCATAACTGTGAGGCATTTATACAAATACCCATTAAGGGTATCTAACTAGCCATGGATAACCGATAAAAATATGCAATAATAAGAGCAACATACAAATGATGTCACACAAACCGTCTCACTAGCTCATCCTCATAACATTCAGGTTTATTTAAATGATAATTAGGAAATAACCCAAAACCTTTTTAAAGTCACAAATCCATACTAATGATCTTCCTAAAAACTACAACATAGATTTATTACACTTTCCACCATATTTTAAATAATAACAACCCAAGTTTACTAAGGAGATCACATAGTAACAACCTCATATTTACAACGGTTGAATATATATCATACACCCACAATAGCAAGTGATAACTTGTACATGATTTCCTTTCTAAGCCCCGCTTAAGTAAGGTTATAAGGATAAAACTACCTGAGTCGATTTCATTCCTAGAATCCCATTTCACCCATTTTCAGAAACTAATTTAACGAAAAAGTCTCATTATAGAATGGGTATATGTAGAAATGAAAACGCATATGATAACCATAAAATCTTAAATCATAGCCCATATAAAAATGTAATAATACAATAAAACCATTATCAAAAGGGACCGATGGCTTGATTGTGCGTAATAGATGGTGTATTTAATTATAATAGTAGCCCAACTCAACTAGTTGATTCAAATTGATTTAGGGTATATTAAACAAAAAATTCCCTTATAAAATAATATACCCACGATGGAAAACCGTGCAAAGATACTAGTTGCACGAATTCATTAATGCAAATACAAAATGAAGATAGATATCAAGGAGAAAGAAAAACGTTTCATTCCTTATTCTCTTGCAAAACCCCTTTGAAATCTTCACACTTCCAACAAGCACTATGATGAGATGTCAGACTTATGGATTTGAATCCCTCCAAGCACTTCCTCGGTTGAAGAAAAATGCCACTTTCTAAAATGAAAGGTTTGAATGGAATGAATTGCAGAAATAGGTTGTCAGTATTCTAAAATATCCCACTAAAATATGTATTGATTTGCAAGAGAATTCAACTAGAAGAACTCCCAATTTACATGAAGAGCAAGAAAACTCTAGAAAGGAATGTGAACAAATGAAACTCAACTCCAACTAACAATTACTCAAGCATTCTTCCCCAAAAATCCGTAATTTCTTATAATGTAATAAATGCAATAATTTTTTTCCAGTTATAATTATTCATATCCCACCACCATTCTTATCTACCACTCTGCATGGAAAACTGTCTTGGTTAAAAATAATTAAGCCTCATACATTTACATAAGAAGGGGTCATCATGACCATTTTAAAAATAGTCAACTCGCATGCAAGGGGTTACCAACTTTTCCAAAGATAAGTAGGGAAAATTCGTACTAATTGCTATATACAATCATAATTATTACCTTAGTCAACTATGCTAGGGCCCTTATGGTATAAGCCCAACTTAGCTTTACATTAGCTAGAACCTCAACAATTTAAACATCAAGATTATTTAATCATTGCTAGGTCCTTTAAGGTCTATGTCAAAAACTTAGCTCTTAGTAATGACTCCCTTAAACAATGCATGGTCAATTTGACTGATATGCCATACTTATAAACTTATAACCAATACAAAAACCCTTACGTGCATGAGTCAAATAGTCATTTTGATAACACAAGCTATTTTCATGTTTAGTAAATCAACTATTCAGCCTATAATGATTCAAGCTAGTTACTAATCTCCCATAGGATACTTTTACCAGGATAAGGTCTATAGACCAATAGCCATAATATTATTTCAGGCTAGTAATCCTCATCAACCTCCAGGTCATAAAGTCACAAGATCAACCTTAGCCTATCATGTTAAGCTCGTAGTCCTTATTTTGATCAGAAATTGTCTTTGCATTGTGCAATGAGCCTTGTCCGACAACCCCATTGTAATTCTATGGAGTATAGATATGAATAGGTTAGATGACTACCATACCCTCAAATTAGTCGAAGCTAGGTAATAGTATTATCATAACAATATTACTTAGTATGTTTTGAATATCAATTGCAACAAGGTAATTACTTTCCAAATTCCTTAATGCATTCATTTGAAATCACCCATCTCAGTAGGGTTATGCTAAGGACCATGCACATGTAAGTCCTCACATTGGTTCAAAGTACTAATTTTAAAATTAGCTAAGGAATTTAATTTCTCATTAAGTACAAAAATCACTTAGTCAATAACTTATCTTTTCCAGAACCATTCTCAATTTTTGGGGTATAACACCTGAACTTTATTTGTTCATTGGTCTTCTTATCAACCTGGCTATTGAGTCTTAACACTAGATCCCCTACACTTATTTCACACTTGTAAAATTCCTTTTTATAATGATGACACATCCTATAAACATAAACACTATGTCACTATTCATATATGAGTTGAGTGTAATCAAGGGTTTTTAGCTGAACTAGTTGTGCCTCTCGATACCCATCTTCATATAGGATTCCTTGCAAGGATATGCAGAGGATAGGAAACTCTACCTCAAGAAGTAAAACTACTTCTGATCCGAAGAATAAATAATATTGGGTTACCCCTATGGGTGTTTTCACTGACATAATATAGGCCTACAAGGCTGTAAATAAATTTAAATGCCGCTACACTTGTTCTTCTTAATTGTTTTGAGGAGAATTGACTTCAATGTTTTATTTATCACCTCATCTTGTCCATTGGCCTGAGGGTAATACAAAGAGGCTATGTGGTATGAAATTTTGAATTGTGAGCACATGTCATGGACCTCTTCGTCTTGAAGTACATGCCATTATCTAAGATAATGACCTATGGGACTCCATACCTGCAGATGATCTAATTCAAAATGAACTTGGTAATCATAGACCCATGTACAGTAGTGAGAGGCATGGCCTTGACCCACTTTGTGAAATATTTTGTGGCCGTAATGATAAAGTTGTGGCCATTTGTTGATGAGGGAGAAAAATTCCCTATCAAATCTAGACCCTAAGTAGAAAATGGGAAGGGTTTTATAATGGGCTCTAGATCCTGAGTAGGGATGTGTATCTCATGCAAGAATTCTTGATGGTTATGGAACCTACGTACATATTATACAACATCATGCTATAAGGTAGGGTAAAAATAGCCCATTCGATGAATTTTTTAAGCGGTAACATACCCTCCAAAGTGACCCCACAGACTCCACTGTGGGCTTCAAAGATAATCTTTTCCAACTCTTATTCATCATACAACCTAAAAAGCATGTCATCAAAGGCTCTGTGATATAACACCTCTTCTATAACTACATAGTTGGAAACTATGAAAAATAACCATCACTTTTTTTGTGAGGTTTCTCCCTCATGATACATATGGTACACAATATGATTAACAATATCACCGTACCATGGACATGACATAATGGGAGGATTTGTTTCCACATAAAATAAAAACTTATATGGGAAATATAGGTTTGCTAGGTCTCCAAACTCTATCGATTGCCTACCAACTAGTCAAAAATAATTTTTCCTTTGAAGGAATTTTTCTTGATGAAGGTGAGTTTGAATTCACCCATCAATGTGAGAAAATGTCCAACCTTTTTGGATAAGAAACCTTGAGTTAAGAAGGTTCACAACTGGTCGGACTTGACGATCACTCACGTTTCCTAGTTAAGCATATAATGTCTTAACCTTTTTGTTTCAAATAAAATTAGTAGGCAATACCTCATCAAGAAGAGTGCAACTAATGAAGTAAAAAAACACTCACAATTATCATCATATTCTTGAGCTAACATACAAGCTAGGGAGACCTATTTGGCTCAAGAGTATAAGATCAAGGGATGATCAAATTTGGGTGGCATGTTTGTAAGTGGTGACATGAGAAAATTTTTTTACTAACTTAAATGATTTGTGACATTCTGAATTCCACTCCTTCTATACTCCTTATTTAACAAATTGTTAATGGGATGGACAACACAAGTTAGATCGGGAATAAACCTGTGGATTACCCCAAGTTTACCTAGAAAAAACCTAATTCTTGATTCGTCTGAAGGTGGATTCATCTCTAGAAATTATCAAATAGTTTCTAGGCTGTACATAAATTCCTTGAGAAGAAATGATATACCCCAGAGTTTACCTCCTATTACTTTGAATACACACTTTTCCGGGATTCATCGTTACATTGTATTCGATAAGATGAGAGAGGATAACACAAATTACCTCGGGGTGATCATAACACTTTCTAGTCTTAGAATAACAAAGCCATCGATGTAATATTCCACAATATTATGGATAATATCATGGAAGATATATGCCATTTCTTGTTGGTAGGTGGCTTCATAATTTTTCAATCCAAATGACATGACTACATTGTAAAAGGTCCCCCAAGGAGTAGTAAAGATAGTATTAGTCTGATCCTCCTAAGAGATCCTTATCTAAGTGTATCCGAAGAAGCCATCTATAAGTGAAAATAACTTATATCCCCCTATTGCATCGATAATGACATCAATAGAAGGAAATGGAAAGTCATCCTTAAGACAAGCTTTGTTGATGTCTTTAAATTCAATAAAAATGCGCATCTTCCCATTATTTTTAAGGAATGGGACGATGTTAGACACCCACATGGAATAGTCTACTAGCTTAATGAAACCCACTTGAAGGAGATTCATCAATTCTTCCTTAACCATTAAAGCCACCTTTGGATTTATAGGTCATGACTTCTCCTTCACGGGCTTGACATCGGCTTCGTGAAAAGGTTAAACCACCATGTTGGGAGATATTCTTGTCATTTCCTTATAACTAAAAGTGAAGGATTTCAAATGTTCTTTGAGCACCTTCGTATATTCTTCTATCTCATCTAGAGTAAGAGAAGAACCGAGTTTCAAGATCTTAGGTTCCTCCTCTGTCCCTATATTGATATATAATGATCCTTCAATCAAAGAGGCGTTACCCTATTTGAACTCAGACATGGAAAAAGGTAGTTCCAATTATTCTTCCTCTACCTCATAGATCTCAAGACCCTCCAATGAGGAAGGATATAATGTGTGATCTCCAAAGTAGGAGGAAGGGTGAGGTATGAGATAAAATCCCCTCTTATGGTGCGTAGGATGAAGATCAGTGTATGCATTGAGGAATCCTAGGATTTCCTCATCATTCTCCACAATGTCTATGGTGGCAAGCTCATTTTAGGCCTCAATAGATGCCAGAATCACGTTGGTTGGCACTTTTTGAACTAGGGGTTTGGATCAAACCGAGACCATAAAATTAGTTTCTTTCAAGCTTTCTCTTGGAAAAAGAGAGAGGAATAAGTAGCCATTGAATTGACTCAAGAGGTTTTTCTCTCTAGGTATGGATTTGATAGAAATGAAATCAAAACCTTTAATAAGCTCAAGAATGATGATCTTGTAGAGTCTGTAAGTGTTCTGCATTTTGGTCTCATAAACTTTTGATACTTGATTAGTGACAAGTTGGGAGTCACCCAAAACTCTTACATTGTTGATGCCCATCCTCTTGCTACGATGAGACCAAGAAGAAGAGCATCATATTTTATAATGTTGTTTGTACATTCAAAGTTTAACTTAAAGGAAAAGGCATGACCCTCCCTTCTAGAGAAGTAAGGATCACCCCTGCCCTAACACCATAGTGACACTTCGCACTATCATAGTTAAGTGTCCAAAAATCATTGGGGAAGATATAAGTTTGATCATTCATGGAATCTTTCTCTTTGAATTTCAAAACTTCAACCATAAAAATATCTCCAAGGCCATCAACCAGAAGATTATCAATTCCAAGAGCATGGCCTATGCCCAAGGAATAAAAAATAAGAATGATAGGAAAGTATATTTCTAGAATTTTAACTCTATCACCATAGTTTTCATTGATACAATTTATACTATGGTGGTTTTATTTTCATTAGGATTTACCCCTTCAATTTCCTTAGGGGCTTCCAACTCAGTCGTAGGGACAAGTTAGGACTCAGGTTTCAAACCCTAAGGCTTGTTCAAATGATTTTTGGGAGTTCAAATTCGGTATGAACCCCTAATTTCTTCTTTAGATTGGAAAAATGGATGTCAAATGGCTTTGGGTCACCCTGAGCTATGAAAAACTTACCTAGGTGTAGGAATCTGACCTCTTAGAACAACATAGAAGGGATTACCTTCATTTTGTGTATCCAAGGTCGATTGAGGATCATATTATAGTTGGTTTCCTGATCTATAATGTAAAAATCAGTCAACATAGTCTTTGGTCCAAGGGTAACCAAAAGCACTATAGTCCCAATGGATGTTGCCTTGAGACTATCGTATCCTCTTAGTGTATTTCACGTTGAAGAACAATTGGTTTCTCCATAACATAGCTTCTAAAGAAATGATAAAGGAACTATGTTAAAAATAACCCCATATTCTATTATTATACGTTTAACGAGTTGTTGTAGATCCAAACCTGGAGGTACAACGTAGGGTCACCTCTTTGTGCCAACTCAACATCATTTGACATCTTTCTAATGTCAAATACAAACCCCGCATCCCTCTCGGGATTCCCTAGAGGATAGACATCAAAGTATATGTGATTAACTTGGGCCTCTAGAGGAGGGGTGACATGAATTAAATGGCCAAGGCCTAATACTTCTAATAAATCCACTCAATGTGTAGGTGAATTATTCAACAAATCCAAAAAGGAAATGTGAGAAAAGGTTTTGGTCAAATCCATGATTAAATCATAGGATCCTACTCTTGGTTTAGGATCCATCAGTGTATCATGTCGACATTGAGGGGTAGAATAGAAGAGGTTGTGAGGAATACTATTGGGTACGAGTTTTTGCGTTAACCTTGGGTTCAGTTTCTAGTTCCACTAAGCCCAAAATATTTGTTTGATTTCGACTATCTAAAGGGAGAAAAAATAGAGGGTTTATATATGTAGATGCCTCGTGATCATTGTTTCTAACAAGTTTTCCCTTATTAGTCCCATGAGGATTGAGATTTCCATTCTCAGGGTGTGTTTGAAGGGGGTATCTATAAACCCAAAGGGTATCATTTTGAAGGGAAACGAGTCCCATGTGAACATTTTGAATCTATGTAATAGGATTAAAAAAACATATAAAAAGAGATACCTTTGGTCCTTCGGAAGTCTTTATATAAACTTGTTGCAATTGTGACATGTATGAGCATCATTCCCTCTAACCCTATGAAAACCACAATACAAATCAGGATCATAGTCATGAGGTCTTTGATTCTAGTTCTTTTGTGGACCATAGTTTCTATTATTATAATGTTGTTGGTTGTTAAAGTTAAATTTTGGGGGCCTCTAGCCTTGGTTTTGATATTGAACCAGGACCTTGGGCTTAGACTTGCTAAGGAGGTGGAGGAGAGCAACTAAAGTCCATCACATTAACAAAAGGAGTAAAATTTATACTTCTTTAGTTTCTCAAGTTGGAATTTTTGTTATTGTTATTCATATTTTTGGTGTTAACAAAATTCAACTTTTTAGATTGGTTGGTTATGCCATGCCTTGTAGAACTATAGTTCTTATTAAGGACTTTGGGTCCTTGATTATTGTTGTTTGAACTGTTTGGGTAGTTTGAATTACCCTGAGAGGGAGTGACCAGATCTCCCATTTAAGTCATACATCTTTCGGCCACTATCAATCACCATTTGGTCAATGTGGAGAGCACCCTCTAAGACCTCCTCGTAGCTTCTAAGAGGAAAATTTTGAACCTCCTCCTTAGTTTCTTGGTTAAGAGAATGAAGGAACAAGTTGTAAATATCTGTTTGGTCCATGTTTGGAGTGCTAGTCGAGGAGTAGAAGACTTACCACCATCTCTGAATGAAATTGGTAGTGGATTCATTATGCTCTTGTTTGATATGAAGGAATTCTCGATTCCTATCCATAAATGTTTTTCATATCAAAATCCTTTATGAACTCTAAAATGAGTTGCTTGAATGAGTTAATTGAGGCTTCTAGTATCCTATAATACTAATAGAGAGGAATCCCTTTGAGTGTCTTGGGGAAAATTTTAGCTACAACTGCATCCCATGGGAGCAACACTGACGGAAGTCATATATGCTTTGATATGTGCTTTTGGGTCCCCTTCCCCTATAAACTTTGGCAAGTTAGGAAGAATTCATGGTTGTATTATGCTTTATATGGTAAAGTCAAGGGGCTAATTGTGATATTCAATGTTGATAGGAAATAAGAGATAAAATATGCGAGAATAATCCCTTACGAATCACAACAAGATAAACTAATATGTAGAAAATATTACAAATCTCAAATAAAAGTGTATAATAAATAACACAACACGAAAGAAAATATTTAATGTGGTTCACCCGATTTGGGTTACGTCCACCAAGAATCACTTGCTTAGATTTTATTACAAGCCTCCACTCTCTTAATACAATACCTACCCAGATCTGTTTGGAGCTATGCTCAACAAACTCTACATAATTCACACCCGATTCAAAGCACATCTGAATGCATTTTATTGTATATGTATCATATGCATAAGACCATATAAATAGAAAATTTCTTAAGCGGTTTGATACAAAATCATGGGTATCAAAACCATGGGAAAAAAACCATGGGTATCAAAACAATGGGTACCGAAAACCATGGGCCCAAAAACAAGCACATAATGGTTACCCATTACCCATGGGTTAATGAACCACCCATGAAAATTTACTTTTGGGTCTTCGCCCTTGAACCCCCATCGATTGGGGGGCTTCACACCCCAAACCCCTTGACCTACTCACCGGTGAGCAGGGACCGCCGTAAAAATACCCGAGTGTAACACATAGAAGGTGTAGCACACTCTAACATGAAAATAGGCTACACAAACATAACAAATGTATGTTCCCAATTCATAAGACTCTAGCATGGAAGAACCATGATGAGGAGGTGGGGGAGGAATAAGAGGCTGATATGGTGTAGCATAAGCATTAACATGGGCATAAGACATCCCATGAGGCTGAGAATATGAGCGAAAGGAAAACATGTCCCCCTGAGGTGATTTAGAATACATGTGGAGGTACGGGGAACATTGTTTTGGTATGGGGGTAACAAAAAAATAGGGAATGTCATATTTCAAGTTGGAACTGATTTCAAGAATTCACGTACGGTCGGTGTCTCTGTGGAGGATATTCGTCAAGAAGTGTGAGAGGCATACCCAATGTGCACGATCCAATAAGAAGGTCTCCGGGTTAGGAACACCATTTTTAACCGAGAGGAGGTGAAGGTGCCAAGGGAACATAACCAAAGTTATGTGCATGGTGGGGGATATTTCCTTTCCTTACAAAAGGTTTAGTATGATAAGGTTGGGAAAGCTATAGTTACCTAACTCTATCCACCAATGTTGAAATAAAATTGCCTACTGGACGACATTGTATTTGGCTTAGGTGAATTCTTGAGTCAATTGGGAAGAAAAGGCACATGATGTCCTGCTATGGATTGATCTGTGAGAGGCCACCCCTCTTTGGATGTATTTCCTATTATAGGAGGAGGGGTAGAAGATTTTTTCTGAAGAAGAACATTAGTGTACTCTTACATCTGGTCCGAGGATTGGTCTATTACTTTAAGAAACTCATTTCTTCAAGAAAAGTCGTCAAGAGTTCATATTTTGGAAATAGGTAGGACATGAGAGAATGAGATTGAATGTTGATTTGCGGTCTAAACAAGACCCTAGGATTGGACCCTTACTCACCCATGAATGTCATGTTGTTTGAGTTGGAGAGCTCAGGTTAGGGGCTATACGTGAGCTTGATCAATATCCTCTTTCTTGACTAATGAACCATTGTGGACACCTTGAGGAGGAGGAGTGTGAGGGAAAGGAAAGTTGGATGAGTAATTATCATCCCACTTAGATAATAAAGGAAACTATTATATACCCATGTGGTAATAATATGCTTCAAGACCCAAAATGATCATATCATATTCTTGACCAAACATATTTAGGGGGTATACAAATACCTGTAGAATAATGGGAGAGGATAAGGATGGATGAAACAAGTTATAAATAACGGAAACGAAAAGGAACTAGTCCTTCATGTTGGGTTAAATAATTTTGTATGCCTTAAAATCAAAACAAGATCTTAAGCGCACATGACCTCCCAAGGTCTTTCTAGGACAATCATAATGGAATGGATAGTTGGGGATGGAATGGGCTAAAAAGGGTGGGTAGGGAGAATGTACGAAAATGGGTGAAAATGGTCAACAAGTGATCAAGGTAATCTAATGTCCTCTACGGGCATTGTGGGGATCTTCTCGTCTAAAGAAATGAATGCTTTCCTCACTTAGGTGGGAAAGACAATGTGATTGAGGATAATGTAAACATGAAGAAGTCTATCAATATCGGTGTCACCGAATACTCTCCAAACTAGATGTGAGATGCGGGGAAATGGCTTGCATTTTCTTCATAGAAGTCTCCAGAAAAGGTCATGGAGGTGTGGGAGGAAACATGTGAATAGGAAAAATGTGGGAATTGTGGAATTTATTTTTGTCCATGATGGTTTTACCAGAAATCATAAGAACTATCTACTTCAATGTTCAAAACTAGTGATTGTGAGATGATGACATGTGGAAACGGTGAAGTCTGGAAAACCAAGGTTCTAAAACCCATGTCAATGTCTGTAAATAGGTTAGTTGTGTTTGGTTGTGGGACTCGGGGTTGCATACATAATATCTTGGTTGTTGAGGGCCTTGAATGGTCATGTGGGATGTGTAAAATACTAAAGCAAAGAAAAAAACAATCTCACAAAGAAAACTGCAAGAGGGCAAGGTTAATCCTAAGACAACTAGGGATACATGGGGAGATGTGTTAATTCCTTTCTAATTAACTCTACATTCCTAATTTAACAAATTGAAGTAAACAAATTGAATCTAAAATGATTCAATTACTTTCCTCAAAATTAATTAAATCTACATGTTTCCATCCATTAACTAATAAATGAAAGCTAACTAATTGAACAAGAAAAACAAAACTAATCTACTATTTTTGTGATTTTCAATGATTTAAATGAAATAAATAAACAAATAAGGAAACTAATTACTTTAATCTATGTTTTTTATTTTGATGCTTTCTAGAAAACAAAAGGAAATACACATAGACAAATTAAATTTCTTCTAATTAATTAAAATTACTTCTATGCTAAAATATAACATAACTAAACAAACAAAGAACCAGATGTGGCTATTTCCTTGTGTAGAGAAGATCTAATCTATTCTAATAAATCAATACTTTTCAATTTGTACTTTTGGATTTCATCTATTATTTCTTCATAGTTACGAGAAGAAAGAAAATCTTCTCAAAATCTATTCTTCCCCTGAAACTTCCTTGGAAGAAACAACAAGATCTATGGTAGCTTACAAAATGAAGAGAAATTAAAATAACACTAAACAAATCTAAAATATTCTTCCATAAAAAATTCTCATGGAAACCCATAGGGATAGGAATGGAAACATCTTTCAGTTTAAGTTTTTTGTGAATAAAGGAAAGCTACAAAACTTGATATACTCTAATAGATTGTGGAATAAAATTTACTTCAACAAATAAATATCTTAAGAATCAAAATACATCCCCAACCTTAAAATTGTAGAATTAGGAAAATGCTAGAACTGGTTTTGGTTTGTTTTCCCCTCATATTCTTTCCAACTTAGTGCTCAAATGAGTCCAGGGAACTGTGCTAACTAGTGTGGAAGAAATGATGAAGAAACGATGGAGCTAGAATGAATTGCAAACAATATGGTGACAATGTAGGTGAGAGAATAATAAGGAAAGAGAACTAATCTTTCTTATGTATTTATTAATAGGATTAAGATAAGCATAATAGTGCAATTCAAAACATTAATCTCTAACTAATGCTCTAGATAGAATCTTGGATCTTATAGGAAAAGGTAGAGAAATGGTATAAGCCATTTGGTAGAAAATAAATTCCACCTCTCTTAAATAAGGGGTATTTAACTCACAATTAACAATAAGAAGGGAAAAATAAGTTGGTACACATCAAGTGAGCTTAAGAATAACTGAATTGGTTAAGAAACATGTGCTAAAACCAAGTTTGAATAAGTTGACATGAGTTTAGAACATGTTGAAAGAGTCTTGGGAAAAAGCACACAGAACCACTAGTTTGCATAGGTAGCGGTTACACAATCACTGTTGGGCCTCTATTATCAGCCAATTTTGACTTCGCAAAATTATAAAAAAATTGGAAATTTTGAAATTTTTCAAAAGTGTTACTTTGCATGATTTATCACTCTCATCACGATCATCTCATTTTTGTGATCGTTCCAGTCTTCGTTTCATCCATTTCAGGTGAGAACTCCTCCTGCCAGGCTTTAAACTGCATTAAAATTGATTAATTAATATTTAATTAATTAATTACTCTTTGTTTGATAAAATTAATTTTTAATGACTTGGGAGTATTTAATTAAATAAATGTCAATTAAAATTCATTCGAAAAATTTCTTAGTTTATTACCGGGAAGTAAGCTTGTGCTTCCAACTGCCAGGAATGCCAAATTGGCTTCCCGAACCCGATTTCCCCTTTCCTAGCAAATTTATTTTAATTTCCCACTTGTGGGATTTTCTCCACCAATTGCCAAATCAATGAATTGGCAAATGGGTAAGAAATCTCCCGATTTCCCACATGGGGAAATTGAACGGAGATTGCCAACCCACCTTGCCATTCCTATTGAAATTGACCGTTGCTTTCCCCATTTCCCCTGGCAATTAATTCCATTACCCAGGAAGAGGGGAAGTCAGTTTAGCCTTCATAAATTCCTCCGTCTCGAATCATTGGAAAGAGTCATGTGAAGCTTTTTGATTACTTCTTATTTCTTCTAAAGAAACATAATATTTTATCACATCCCAAAATACTGCGAAGACCATTGAAAGTCTCAAAACACAACCATAAAAATACATGCATTCACTAGGCAGTATAAGAAACAAGAATATTATTTCCTAAAGCTTCACGCAGGGTCTAAAAGCCAAAGCCATACACATTGGTGAAGGAGTTTTATTCCAAACAACAAGAAGACAAAGATCTGTTAATACAGACTAGTCCAAAAGACCATGCAGGAGCAGTTTTAGAGGTTCCACGTTTTGGGACAACACAGGCCCAAGCTAAAATACCACGCAGCCATAAAGGGAATTTACAAAGACATTGTTTTGGAAGAATTGAAGTTTTTAATGCATTGAGAAAATACAACACCTAGCCAAAGGAAATACACATCCAAACTAAATTTTCCACATGGGGAGAGAAGGAGTTTACATGCCTTCATCAAGAGATACAATCCAAACAAAGTATAGTGCACCACCAAAGAAGAGAAAAGTGTGTAGGTTTCAAAGGAGAAGGACAATCCAAAGCCGAGAGAAGAAGGTTTTCCATGCATGAGGTAAAAGAAGGCACTTTGTTTTATGCATCAAGAATTTTTTTCCCAACCATAGCCAATAGAAGGAGAACACATAGAAAGAAAGAGAACAGTCTAAAATAGAAAAGAAAGCATTTTTTCACGCATTTTTCAAGAAAACAAGCTTTCCACATCCCACGCAGGAGCAGGAGGAGAAGACCAGAAAAATTAAAGGAGAGGATAGTATAAAATATTAAAGAAGACAAAGGAGATTCATGCATTTTTCAAAAGGAAAACCAAAGCATTCAACTGAGTTTTAACGCCCAGCTGTCTAGTAGAGAGGAGGTAGAGGCCACGCATTGGTCTAGGCAATTCAACCCCATAAAGTCCAAAACAACATAAGGAGGTTTCCATGCATGGAGGTTGAAAAGGAAAAATCCAAGAAAAAGAAAAAAAAGAAAGACCACTGCAGACCCAAGAAAATACACACTTGAAAGAAAAGAAGATTCCAATGCCTAGCTAGGAGAAAATAGAAAGTGTAACACCCTGAACTGTTGTTACTTTCTCCTGAGCATTCAAGTGTTGATATATGATTTCTTCTGTATAAGGACATGTTCTTTTGGTTTTGTGAAGTCATGATTGATATGGATTGTATCTTCTTTTCTCTTGAAGATCTTTGACTGACCCAAAATATGCTTGGACTCTTTTGTTTCTTTCATTCTTCGCACTTGAGTTCAATTTGATTTTGGATGAATTGTGGATTTATCCATCTTTATGACTCAGCCTTGGATCAGTTACATTGATCCAAGGAATGTTTTAAGCTTATTCAGGATGAACAAAATTTATTGACCTTACGAAAGTTACAAGGTCTGAATGAGTTTGAATGATCAATCCCGGAGTTTAACTCAGGCTGATCATGATAAATGGACTTTGGTTACAGATATCG
Source organism: Taxus wallichiana var. yunnanensis (assembly GCA_018340775.1). NCBI lineage: Eukaryota > Viridiplantae > Streptophyta > Pinopsida > Cupressales > Taxaceae > Taxus > Taxus wallichiana. Next base: position 152,310,680 of record CM031234.1, on the reverse strand, counting down.
TAACATCAGGAAGGCCTAGACCTTAAGCCAGGTAAGATGTTCATGTTTATACCGTAAGCTTAATTTAGTGATGCCAAATAGAATCCTTTACAGGAATGTTTTACCCTGTATGGACTCTAACTTTGATTGGTCCTATTTTGGAGACCTAGATTTGATTCGTTAAGGTTAATAATCTTAACCTAAACTATAACCTATTGGTTAAAATAATTGCTAATCTAACCTAGCCCTAAACTATAAGCTTAATGCTCCTAAGAGTTAACTACACCTAGCGCTATGGAAGTGAGACTAATGTCTTAACCCTATGATCTAACCTATCTTAACTAATGATAAGAATGGAGGGGGACCTATGAAGGGTCGTGAGTCATGGGCAGTGGTTTCCATGGCATTTATGCGGGAGATAAGGTTGAAGAACTTGGGATGTTGTCAGGTTTGGCGGAGGTTAAAAATGGCTAATATGACCTGACGTGGCAGTATCACCAAGTATGGGAGTGTTTTTTTGTTTTCTTTTGGAGATCACCAATTTTGGCGGTCGGTGGCAATGGAGAATAGATGGGAGGAAGGCATTAATTTAATTAATGAGCTTTTGTTCCCAAGCGCGGATTGCTTGGGAAGGCATGTAAATGGAATATTGTTTGGTTGTTTGGTTTTCCATGCATTCCGTTTTTTGCTCTGCTTGAGCACTGGTTCTTCAAACCAGTCATCTACTCTATGTTGCATGGCAACTTTGAGAATTTCTAGCTTCCTTCTCTGTCGGGAAAGTTTATAAGGCATGAAGGTAACAATTTATTGTTGTTTAATCTATCATGGAAGAAGAAGAGAAGGTGCGAGAACATTCAGAGGTCTTCTTTGAATTTTTAAGTGACACTTATCTCAGGCATGATAGGCCCTAACTTTTAAAAATCTTGCTTTCCTTCAAATGCTTTCATTAGAACAACTCTGTTCAGATGATTTTTTTGTACAGTTGGCTTGGCTGGAAGCAATGTATTGGTTTTCTTCTTTTCTTGTTGATTTGGGAATCCCTGGTTATACGAAGACTCTGTTGAAATGTTTTGCTGTGATTACTTTATGGATACGACTTCTGTTGAAGTCCTTGTAGTGTTTTCATATGAATTCAACTTCTGTTGAAGTCCTTGCTATGATTACTTTATGGATACGACTTCTGTTGAAGTCCTTGCAGTGTTTTCATATGAATTCGACTTCAGTTGAAGTCCTTGTTGTGTTTACATGTTGGTTCAACTTCTGTTGAAGTCCTTGCTGTGTTTACATGTTGGTTCGACTTCTGTTGAAGTCCTTGCTGTGTATACATTATGGATTCGACTTCTGTTGAAATGTTTTTTTGTGATTACATATGGGTTCGACTTCTGTATATGTTGTTTCCTAGTCTCTTGTTCGACTGAGGTAATGAGTTCCTAACTGTACCATGTTAGACATTGCGTTGGATGATTTCATGTTTGAAGAATGACATGGAAAGAATTGTTGTGTCTAATTTGGTTGGTTTATTGATTATTGCTTGGTCGCAAGAGCTCTTTTATTGCTTGATAGCTTCAGGTGAATATATAATTGAATTGTGATGAAACTGTAGTTCCTTCTTTTGAGCTCGACTGATTTAGTCGCATGCGTAAGAAATATGTTGAATTTAAGCCTGTACCTCTGTGAAAAGGGTCTGGATGGTCAATGATTATGGGTTCTGTATGTGATGAAATATTAGTGTAGCTGTTGTTTTCTTTACGACTTTACTTGGTTAATGGGAACACAGCCTGACCGAGAGAAATCTTGCTTTGAGGAACTCTGATTCTTAATAACGTGTGGGTAATCCTAGATCTGCATGGATGGAAATTAGGTTTTGTACTTGGAAGGGATGGGATTGTGTTGATTTCACCTGTAGTGACCTTGAAATCTATCATTAGAAATCATCTAGTAATACTGGAAGTGCTATTTGTTTGGTATCCTTGAAACACAATAACAAATTATCCACTGTAATGACTGGAAATAGTTAGTGTTACCTATCAGTAAGTAATGATAGTGGTTACCCGAACTCGTAGTCTAAAATGATTCGAGTCCTGGGTGAAGGGAAGACTGTTTTAATTGGGCCATGATTGTGTACTGATATTGAATGTATATGTATTTCGTTTATAACAATTTGTGTCTTTTGTTAATGTGCAATTGTAAGACCCTTGGAATCTTAGGGTGACCTTTTTAAACAGTTCTATCAGATTGGAGCTAATGGTAAACTTGGGTGTTGATTTTCTTGCTTTCTCTTCTTCCTTAATTGAATTCAAGATTGAATGTATATGCATTACTCCTGGGAGGTTGGTACAGTCCTGAACCTGTTTGGAATGGAGATCTGAATGCCTCTGTTTCTTTCTCTAAGACTGTAAAGTATATGTTGATATAGGGCTTTTGGAATAAGAAAATATTCTCTCCCTTGTCTGGAAATTATGAGTGCTCTCTTCTTTTGTATCTCTATGTGAACTCTACGGTACGGGCATAAGAAGAATAGATTGTTAAATTTGTAAGAGAGACTGGTAAGTACTGACTCTTGACCGAGTCTTCTTTCCTTATCAACGGTTATATTATTATCCTGTTTGAGTTATTCGGTTATCCACTTTTATAAAAATAGTATTGTAGTAGAGTTGGTATACTTATCAATGTCATTGAAATAATGCTATGAGTATAAAGGAATCCTATTAGTTGAACTTGCTGGAGGTTATAATCTGTCTTTGCTTGAATTGTTAAATGCACATCTGTTGGATACACGTACTGATAGGAATTCATTCTTGAATGGAGTAATTTTGTTGGATTATTACTGTCCTTGGTTTTCAGATGGATGGATATTGTGGATTCATTTTGTTTCTTCTTAGTCTCTAATATATATGATGAATCATCTAAAAAATATTTAGGTTTAACTGGCAGCTATAATATGAGTTATGTGTTAAAGTCATATTAGAATTGTAGAAAGATGATTAGCCTGATTCATGTTTAAGGATTTGAAGAAATGATTTCATTTAAACAGGTTGTTTAATGAGAACAATTGGTGGAATGCAATTGTTTTAAGAATTAGTGCTTATCATGCTCAGTTCACTGAACTGACCTGTGCTAGCAATTTTTGTAGATGGACATCATAAGTGGTAAAGGCATGCAGATCTGATATGATGCTCAAATTGTTTAATCTAGTTTTTATGATGAATTCCAACTTGATTTCTCTAATTGTACTATAGGAAGAAAGATATTCTTTTGATGTTGATTATTGTATCAAATGTGCCGAAGTGCATAAGTTGTAATTGTATGGTCTGGAAATGAATGAAATGGGGAGATTGTTACTTATGTGGCTGCATTTTTATTTGTTGGATTGAACTTCTTAGATCTGAATGAATGTGAGTGCATTTTTATTATTGTATACCATGGGAGTTAGTTGGATTCTCTAAGTAGGCCTTGTAAAAATTATGTGACCGAATACTTCGTGAATGAATAGTAAATTCTTTTATATTATGAATAAGGCTAAATTGGAAATTAGTCCACTGCCTTTCGAGAAGTTAAGGTTAAGCTACGCCCGATAGGTAGCTGTAACAGGAAGAGTAATCTATTACTCCCTATCCATGATCTAAGTCAAGACAACGTAATTGATGGTTTTAAATCACCATGTCTTAATAACAATAAGTAAGATATATTTCAGTCTTCGGAGTTGATATAAACCCTTACAGGTTTAGTTAGTTTCCTTATGAGAGAACTTAGGGCTATTGCCCAATTATGAGGAATAAGATTTATTAGGAACCGATGGACACCTTGACGAGGTCTCAAATCTTATTAAACTTCTCTCTGTGAAATTGAACTTAATTGCGTAAGGCAACTCAAAGGTGTGGAACCCAGGGTTGGGAAAAGACTACCCAGTTAGGAGGGTCTTTAATTCAATTTCAACTCAACTTAAGTAACTTCTTGAAGTTATGTAAATATTTCCGAGGTAGTTTTGTAGGATGTTGACACATGTCAACTGCAGGGTTGTACCTTTAAGAAGATTAGGATCTTCTCGAGGATACAACAATGCAGGTGACATTTGGCAACACCCTTTTGCATAGATCATTAAGATTTATACCTGAAACTCGAACAAGGTTTTCCTTTGGGACTGGTTAGGACCATAGTCATGTTATGAGGCTACCCTTTGAGACTCGGGTACCTTGACACACGGGGTTAGCAGTGGTTGACCCAGTATGTCAGCTTATCCCTAGTCTTCAAGAGCATCCTTATAACGTGTGTTATGGTATTAACCCGTTCCTGAGTGAATAACTTGGGACAGGGGAGGCTGACAGAAGTCAGTATAAGACATTCTATATAACATTGGAATGGGGTGAAGGACATATTCCAGATTGACGAGTATGCCATCAAGGAATACGAGACATGAACAATATGTTTCAAATCTTTGGCCAAAGTATCGCAAGCTACTGATTGCGTTTCCCTATGTCACCTAGTCTAAGGGACGTGATGCCAATGAATAATGGTAACAATTATTCAGATAGGTTCCTTGACATGAGCATTCGAAATCCCAGTTAGGGAAGAGAACTGCAAGAGTGAAGTGTTAAGATAAAAACACCAACTCTATGATACTCATGAATAGATCGGTAGATCACCGAGTCATGGAATGAATAGATCGGTGGTACACCGAGTCATTACAGCTGCATATGGTTATCTGTTATAAGAATGATTGTTATGAATTGTGAGTTCTAAATTATGTATTTAGAACTAATAATCACCTTTCAATTTATTTTTCTTGTTCTAATGTACTAAAATGAGGATGTTACACAAAGCCACACATGGGGTAGTTTGGAAACTTCAACACATAGTTTGGAATAAGTAAAATCAGTTACCAAAAGACAAATAAATTCCCACGCCCAACCAACATAAGGAGGTTTTCCACACATTTGCCTAGGCAAGTCACGCAAGAGACAAGAAAGAAATACCGCGAAGCTATCCAAACATTGCTCACGCGGCCTGTAGGAGGAAAATTTTCAACAAAGACAATCACAACAATCTCCAAAATAGTCCAGAAGAATCCATGCAATTGTAGAAGAATTAAGCAAGTTTATTCACGCATCACTTAGAAGATCGCAAGGAAGAAGTGAATCTCAAAGTACGCGGCTATTTAAATTAGGTAATTTTCACACATACTAGGCAGAATTGGCTCTGGAAAATTAAATAAAAATCAAGATATCAAAATCGTGGATTTTTAATTTAAAAAAAAATTGTCACCCAAGTCGAATTCAAACCGAGTCTTGGTGCGTGTATTTAAAAAAATTAATTTTTTGTTTTTTATTAGACAAGGTAAAAAAACAGGGATCAGCTCTCAGGGGCCATACAAGAGAGAGGAGTAAAAAGAGATAACCAATAAGAGTTACCAAACCAAAAGAGTCCTAGAAAATGAGTTAAAACATATTAACTCTTACCATGCAAACCGGACCCAAAGTGAGGAAACCCCTAGAGATGGACAAAAAAACTAAGAACCAAAAGTTCACCAAACTTCTTCCCATAGTTCAGAGAGGGCTCCAGCAACCTGCATCACATGACCAAGGAGCACCAACCAAAACACATCAAACCAGGGGATTAGGGCCTGCCATGGCCATCATTATCCATCCCCTCTTCAAAGATACTTGATCCTAAGGTTAAATTTCCTTCTTTTGTTTCCTAATTCCATCATTTCTACTATGTCCAACAACACCTTCACTTGATTTTCCAGCTCATTAACTCTATGTTTAGTCTGGACTTGATTGGCAACCATTTTCTTAGAAATATTGATAATGTCCACCATAGAATCTCTTTGGCTAGCACTGGCAGCCTCCATGGCCTTTAGGACACTCTCTAGGTACAACATTTTCCTACTCCATTCATCAAAGACATTAGGATCACCCACACAATTCATTTTCCTAGAAGCACTAGCTTCCCCAAGGTCACCATCTCTATTGAATTTTTCCCAATCCTTTACCACTTCGATACCCTTGCCCACCATCATTTTATTGAGGCAAACAACAAGAGTGACATCATCCTCCTTAGCATGCTCATCCAACATCGACCTCAAAGGAGGGACCGGGTCAGAGTACCATTCTCGACCAGTAGGAGAATCAAACCTTTGTGTAGGGGATGCTCAACCTTTTCTTGCTGAAAGGCAATCAAGAAATTCGTGAGAGAGGTAGTAAGGAAGAAAGGGATACTAATCATCACCTTGTGCCAAAACATGTTGAGCAGGGTCATATGGTGGGTATAGATCTTTCTATACTTTCCCTCCAAAGTGATGTATTTCATGAGTTGGAGGCGACGTCCTTCCACACACCAGGGATGCAAGAGCAAGCAATACCATCTGTGAAAAACCAGCACCTCTCTTTTCCAACAAAAAACCTGTCAATCTCCAAATCCCTGCATTTTCTATCCTTATAGAGCTTCAATCCTTCCATTTTCATTTCAGTAATCCTAGCAATGTTGGTCTCTGAGACCTCAACATCCATGCCGCGAATATGAAAAACCCCCTCCTTCCAAGAAATGCCGAAATCTTTTGATAGAATTGAGTCATGACCATGTAATTTGGTAATGAAATTGCTAAAACCCCCAACCTTAAGCTTATTCCATAGACTCGATTATTCTCTTAAAATTTTTGACTAGCGAGTGCTCCACCTTGATTCTTTTTCCTCCCATCTTAGCTTTACCAAAATTCCATTTCAAACGGCGAACCCCACAACTAGTAGCAAATTCACCCTTTATTAAAAGTAATTTTTTGTAACCAAGACTATTTATTATTATTATTATTGTTTTTAAATAATAATAGTAATAATAAAATTAAAGTTAGTCATATTTTTCTTGCACTGACGGGGGTTTCGAGGACCGAGACCCAACCCTACTTGCATTTTTTTGCGAACTCGAGTCATTCTTTTGTGAAATTCATAATGGCTAAGAAATCTAACAAATCAATAGGAAGATCAAGGAAGCCAGTGGAGAAATCGAATAAGTCCGCACTCAGGTATGAATTCCAAGGAATCATCCCTCCCAGTTCCTTTAAGTCAACATATGACAACATCACTGATATAAATATGGGTCACATCAATGTGCAAAAATTCTGCGAATAGGTGAAAATTGAAGGAAAAACCATATTCTCGGATAGGCTTTACCATAGTGGTCTACCCCAAGTAGCAGCATTTCCTATCTCGGTGCAGTGTCTAGAATTGGTTATTGGTTGTACTAAGCACTATGATCCCGAGAGATGAGGAGTTTTTAAGATAATCACGATCCTTTCATCTTAATCACACCAGAGAACATTAAGGAATTGCTTGGCATACATGACTTTCCTAAGAATGTGGATATCACTCACCAGTCATCACAATAATTCTAGGATGAAGAACCCCTTAGGTGGAGCAAGATGGTTAATAATAATTGGTTAGTAACCAAGAGGCCTCAAATTGACAAGATTCCCAAAGAACTATACCGTGTTGAGTTCGTGGAAGAAATCGGGGACATGATTACTCTCCTAAGTTGAGTTTTTTTATTTATCCTCTACTAGGATTTTCCACCCATGGATGTATCAGTTTATTTGTATCATCCTAGCCAAGAAAGAGTTTTTGGATTGGGCCACCATCATCAGTAACACCCTTCAAAAATAATTGATAGAAGTTAAGATGACTGGATGCTTCTATATGACATCATATCTGACTTATGCGGTATCAAGAAGAAAGCTATTGTCGAGACCTCGAAACGAGAGGAGTCATGGGGATGTTAAATAGTGTTCTTCATTATTACCCTTAACTCAATTTCAAAAATATTTCTCACCATTTTAGAAGAGTCAACGATGCGTTCACCTTCCACGTGATTCGAACTTGAATCGAATACTGAGGAAAGGTTTTCTAAAGAAGCCATGAGTGTCATTTCCAAATGGGGAACCTAGTTTATTCAATTTTCATCATTTTCCTACATTCACGTGAGTGGCTTTAGTGGTACCCCATGGAATCTTCCTAAGTATGTCAATGATAGATGGGCATTAATGGAGCTTACGTGGAATACATTCCAAGTTCACTGTCTTCTTAGTAAGAAGCACCGTTTAGAAATTCATTTCCCAATCTAAATCAGGGAATAAAAATGTCCAAATCTTTTCAGTGCACAACTCATGGAAAAAGAGTTCACTCTCATCACAATTCATCCATATGTGAAGAGAGCCTAGTTTGATATCAATGGATATATGCAGAAGATTCTAGGAGTAAAGTATAACCATAATCCTACCATTGAAGATTTATGGGCTGCCTATTCGGACAAACATGAAGTAAGAAGACGAAAGTTTTCTCGCTTAAAACTTGCTCAGATCAAGGCCTTCCGCATCAAGAACCCTCTCGATTCATTCATAAATGATGATGAAGATGTCCTTGATCCCTCATATTATGCAGATTGCTTTTACCCCATTTCCTTGACTAGACCAAAAGAGATGAATTTTATCTTGATAGCAAGAATCAACCAATTATTGAAAGAAGAATATCTTGGTATGATAGAGAACTTGTGAAGTTATAATCAATTTAAGACCATGCTTTAGGATCAAAAAAATTACCAACACGAGGAGGCCTCCATTCAACCAAATCCTCTTCTCGATCAACCTCTGTACCATCCAATCATACATAACAAGCAAGAAAGGAGTGGTTTCCAAAATCCACTTCGCTAAGTAATGTGTCACGAGGAGAAAAATCTAAAGATCCTAACCCCAAAGAAGGAAGAGAGCGTGTATCAAGATTTTCTACCTTGAGTAGAGATTCTTCTACCCACATTGTTAATAGTGCTCAGAAGCGTGTGGTAAACGATCCTCAGCCATGCTTCGAACAAACATCCACTCAGGTGTAGGTAATTCAAATATCAAACACTTCGGAGCATGTAGTTCATGAAGGGATTTCCTAAAATCTCCCGAATAATTAGGAAGTGGATATTGAGGTTGTTTCTCCTCAAATCAAGGTCGTAGATAGGATTCAAGTAGGATCTCATGATGTCGAGAACAATGAGAATATTGATTTGATCATGAGGATTTTATATGTGGAAATAGTGCATGATACTCCTTCCTGGTTTGATTCCGAGGTTAAGAAAAGGAAGAGGGTTGTCAAGGCAATTGACATTGATTTTGATGCCCTTTTCAAAATTTCAAACGACGTCATTCCAAAGAAGCCTAAGGTGATTTCTCGAATAATGGTGGATAATGATGGAAATAGATTTGTAGATCTCACCATCCCACAAGTTGATAAGGAGCGTGATACCATGACACTTGTTGATTATGAATTTTCTAGAATTGGACTTGGGAGGTTTACATTAGAAAGTGACATGGGGATGGATTGAGATTCGATTGATATCATGCTAAAGAGACTTTAGAAATATATAAGTCTCGTAACTCTTAGCTCAAGGCCGAAAAGAATCAATTAGTGGAATATGTTCAACATTTTATAAATTCCATATCATCCACTTTCCCCATACCGATGCAATGGATTCCCCGATGAAGAAACTCTCAATTTGTCAAAATAAATAAACACATTAGGCCATGTCACTAAAACTTGGCTTTGAGAGATTCTCGTTTTAGGCCAAGGGATGATCAAGACAAATGCGTTAAGCTTCATGAAGATGTCGGTGCATATCTTGATCTAATTCTTTTTTCAAATAAACTTTTGTTTCTAATATATTAAATTTGGATGAGATATTTCCCGGTTTGTAGGAGATGACAAGTATGGAATCCTCGGTTTTTGCCATTGAAGGAATTATTGAATTTAAACATCGAGGGACACATTTTATTTGGTTTCTGCATCTCAAATCAAAGAAGACACTTCTCGAGGATTCTATGATTCATTATGAGAGCATATGCAATGAAGCCTTCACTTCACTCTCCTTGATTCAATAATTTATCATTGAGATTCCTTGTAACCTTGTAAATGAGCATAATCAAAGGTGTTCATCGGAGTAGGTGGAAGAGCAATTTTCACAATTGTTTAAGGACATGTACACTCCCGCCAACAATTTATCGTCAGTTTCAATGGAGCGGTGCATCAAATTAAAGAACTTAGTTGAGAACACCTTGAATCAAAAATTGTTAATTTAAATGATATGCCATGTAGAATTATTGAATTGTAGGTATTTTGTGAGGCTATTCTTTGACCAAATGAACCTCCAGAAGAAGAAAAGATGTTTGAAACTTTGGGAAGGTTTAGATCCTTTCAACTAGCAAAAGCGGCAGACCCTAATTTCACCGGTGGTTCAGGAGTTAATTTTCTAGGTATCTAATGAAGTGGGAGATTCCATTTCTCATACGCTTGAGATAGGAGGACCCCATTTAAATGGATAAGGCACTGGTTATTATTGTATATTTTAAAAGGTGTTGTTATTTGATTTCGGGAAACTATGGATATTTTAAGTAATTTCTATTTTTGGGTTGTCTTTAATAAAGTTGGTTGAAAAATTAAAAGGTCACTTAAGTGCCTTATTTAATGATCATGTTAAACCCTAACTACTTTGTAACCAACTTTTTGGGTTATAAAAGGAAGTGAGGGGCTCATTTGTAAAGGGTGACTTTGAGAGAGAGAAGAAATAATTTTGTGTACAAGATTTGTTTTAGGAAGAAAATTTGTGTTCTTTTGTGAAATTTTTTTGGAGTTAATGAAATATGAACTTTGTGTCTAATTCATTATCTCTTATAACATTTGATGTTATTATATTCATTAGATGTTAGGTGTTTGAATCTTGCATGCAAATATTATCTTTTATCTTATTGTCAACGTTATTAATCAGTTGTTCTAGTTCACAAAGTGATCAAGCTATGATTATCTACTTGGTCATGTGTGTTCCCTTTACACATTTTTTTTTTGGCTAACTCAAACTCCATTTTATTTGTGTTGGTTATTCATCTTTCCTCTTCATGCAATATTAGGCTTCTTTTTACCTAGCTCTTGCATGTTATTTTAGTTCATTCCATTCAAATCCTTTCTTTCATTCCATTCCATCTCCCTCATTCAATTTTCTTTGCATTGATGTTCCAAAACACCCCCCACATACAATTTTGAAAGTACAAATGTAAATACGGTTTTGGTTTTCAATAAAGGAAGCCTCACCTTCATTGAGGAGGGACTTCATTCCCACACCATTACATGTCATTTTTATGTGTGCAATTCCATATGCTAATAGTTTATTGGTGACTTTACTTGGGATTCAGAAATCGTTAACCAGTGCTTGGTTAAATATTTATGACTATCCCCTCTACACAAGCTTTAGTTCTCTAACCGAACCTTGTTCCTGATGAAGATTTTCAAGGATACATTCACGCCAACCTTTAAACAGAGCTTGGAAAAACTATGAAAGCTTGCAACAATCTGTAGCTTTTAATAGAGCCATTGAGAGAGAAATTTACATTGAAGACCTTATAAGAAGAGCACCCACACTTGTGGCTCAAAGCCCTTCTTGACACGTTTTGATCATTGGTCACCGACGTGGTCCTCTTCCACCAAGGTAATAAGTTATATGACTATTACAAGTAACCCACCTATCTTGCAACCAAATATTGTTTTTACAGATAATCAAGAAGATATATCATCAGATTTGAGGCAAGCTATTTGGGAAAAGCACACAAATAATTATCATTTTCATCTCACCACATCAGTACTAGATAACAAAGAAGAGAAAGCCGTGAGAGTTTCTAGAGCTATTCAGCACGAATAGCTCAAGAAAGAGTGTGAAGAGAAAGGGTTAGAGTTGATCAAAACATGTTAGTTATCCCTTCATAATAAAGATTTCAAACTGGAAGGAAGGAGGTTTACTCGAGGAGAAAAATCTAAAGGTCAATCTAATCCCACTTTTGACTTTCAAGGAAAGTTCGGTTTCAAGTTATCTCCTCCAAAGAAGAACACACCTCATAGATATGCAAGACTTGCATCAAGTCCTGAAAGATCAAGCAAGGAAGGAATCACTACCCGGTCAAGCACTTGTCCTTTCTCACATTGTTTTACGTTCGCATACCACCTTTCCCAAAATGGTAGTCAATGTACCATGGGAAACACCATAAGCCCATTGGCCTTACTTGCTCGACATGAAATCCCATGAGGATCAAGAAAGATTATTCCCAAGTTTGATGGAGATGGGAAGACGTCACCGACGACCATATTTCTACCTTTTTTACTACATGTGCTATTTTATCGGTAGAAGATGAAGATTTTTCTATTCATCTTTTCATCAAAACATTGTATGATGTTCTTTGCCGATTGGTTTCATCATCTGCCAAATGGATGCATTACAAATTGGAATGATATGAAAACTAATTTTGAAGATCGATCTAAGATGGCAGAAGATGGACATGCCCTTCTTTCCCAACTATCTCAGGTGAAGAAAGAGCCAATAGAACCCATGAGGAATTTTGTGGCTAAATTCAACAAAATGGTGAACAAATTTCCAGTTGGGATTCACCCGAACCCTAATGGAAAAAAATGTTTCTTTATTAACGCACAATAGCCAGAAGTGTGCTATTAGCTGAGAAGGGATAGAGTGGCTACCCTAGAACTTTCTCAGTCCTTGGCCATCAAAATTGAGGATGAATTAATCATGGCGGGTAAATTCAAGAAAAATTCCCTCAGGAAAGAGTCGAAACCTCTAATGATTCAGAAGATATACTCACTAAGTTAGCTAATGATGTGCTAGCTTTGAAAAGAAAGTTTCTCAAATAAGTAAACCTGCTCCTTACAAATACATCCCAAGGAAAGGATATATTTCCCAACAAATCCATGATCATAGGTCCTCCAACGAGGCTTGCTATTGAAGCAGCTCCCTCAACTAACTCAAAATGTGATGTCATTGAAGAAAGTGATGATGAGGTTGAATTCATCAAGGTTGATGAGGAAGAGCCAAATTCTTGAACATCTAAACCTAAAGTTGAAGATGCCTTTGAGGAGAAAGCAATAATCATTTCTTCAAGTACCATTCAGGAAGAAGAAATTATAGAAGATATGAATAAATGGTCTTTTCTGTCTTCACATGCTCACGAGAAAAGGAGCAAAATACCACTAAGGTGGGAGATAAATAGGTTTCCAAGGAACTTCAAAAAGAATATAAGATTAAGGAAACTTCCAAATAATCCAAGACAAATGAGAATCCTAAAGATACCGAGGAAACCGAGGTTTCAAAGGTTAAAACTATCTTAAAGAAAGGAGGGCCTTTGTTAAATTAATCAATTGATAAATCGGAGTACGAAGAAAGTTTCTTCCTCCACGTCCGTATCAACCAAGCCAGAGACAAAGGTCAAAAGTGTGCCATCATCAAGTTTGAAAGAACTAGTATTTGAGACATCAAGTACAGTTACTTTGCCCAAATTTGATATCATTGATCATATCAATAAAAAAATTTCCATGTCACAGGCAGAGTACTTGAAGTCCAATAAGGATCAACTCGAGAAATTGGTCTAGTTTATCAAAGGTGACTCTATTGTTCATTCCTCCAAAGGGATTCTGAAAACTCCCAGAGATGGGAAAAATCAAACTATTGTGGTGGCCACTACACCTTCAAATGAAAATATTGAACCTTTCTTTATGTCCTTTCTGATCAATGGATGCAAATTAAGTAATTGCATTCTAGACTCGGAGCCTCGGATAATGTGATGCTTTGGAAAAATTAGCACATGCTCTTGGTTTGACTTGTACAAGAACATTTAGATTGTGCTACTCCATAGAAACCAAACAAGTTCCTTTGATCAGGTAGATTAAAGATGCCCAAATGGTTTTTGCCCAATTTCCTTAAAAGTGAGTAAAGGTAACTATTTTAGTTGTTGATATTCCCACATTGTAATGAATGTTGTTGAGTAAAAAATTTTGTAGGGATCTAGGTGGAGAAATTTAAATGGATTGGTTTCATGCCATGATCCCTATTAGTGGAGAAATGAAGAATCTTATCTTTGGAAGCTCGGAAAAGTTCACGGTATCTAAAACCGAAGATCCTCGTGCACAGATCCATTTCCAAGGCTCAAGTATGGGTAATTATATGATGAATGTAGAAATTCATAACCCTGAGATCACTTGCCAAGATTCCAATGAGATCTGGACTCTTGAGTTTGATGGAAGTTGTTGCTTGATGGGCTCACAGTGCCGGTGGTGCTCATATCTCCGAATGGTAAAATATTTCCTTTTTCCTACAAACTTGAATTTTCAAATACTAATAACACTACAGAGTACAAGGCATTAATCCTTGGCCTTCAAGCTGCAGAGGAGAAAGGGATAAAAAATTTGGAAGTCTTTGGAGATGCAGAATTGATCATGAAATAGGTAAGAAATCAATTCCAAGTAAAGAATGATCGTTTGAGACACTACAAAAATAAAGTGTGGGATGTGATAGAAGTCTTCGATGCTTTTTCCATAAAATCTATCCCTCATGAAAAGAATGACAAAGCAGATTCTCTAGTAGTCTCAGCTTCATTAATGATTCCTCATTCATAATTTGATCAAGTCAAATACACCATGGTTTTTAGGCCAAGTGTTATTGATAATGAAAAAATTGGCAAGTATTTAATGATGATTAACAAATTATTGCCTTCTTGGAAAAGATAGAATTTTGAATAGTTGTACTTTGAAGGAAGTGATTCTACATTTCATGAATCAATTACCTCACCTATTTAGGAAGGAGTTGAGAACGAATATCCTAGTGATGGTATCATTCAACTCAAAGGAAATAAAATTCCCAAATGATTGGTTTCACTTGAAGAACTTTTTGACAAACATGACAGGTTTATCAAAGAGAAAGAGTAGGTAGGACCTGTGAATTCTGCTAACTATGAGCAAGTTAACATTGGTACTAAGGATAAACCTCACCTAGTCAATATCGGTAAGTGTTTCTCACCTGAGGAGCGCAGGAAATTCATAAGCCTCCTTACCAAATATTATGAAGTTTTGGCTTACTCATACAAAGACTTGTTGTCTTTTCAACCCAGGAAATGGAGCATACCATACCCTTGAAGCACAGTGCGCCTCCATTCAGGAAAAATCAAAGACAATATAATCCCAAGGCTGCAGGGACAATATTTCATGAACTTCAAAAGATTCTAGATGGACTAATAGTGTTTCCTATTCAACATTCAACTTGGATAGCTAATATTGTACCAATTTGCAAGAAAAATGGAGAAATTAGGATTTGTGTGGATTTCCGCAATCTTAATCGGATTCCTTGAAGGATAACTACCCACTTCTAGTCATGGACCATATTAGTAGGTAGTAATCGGATTGAAAATGCTATCTATGCTAGATGGTTTCTCTGCTATAATCGGGATAGAAGTGGCTAGAGAGGATTAACGTAAAACCGCTCACCACCCCTAGTGTATGTTTACATATAGAAGAATGCCTTTTGGTTTGATTAATGCTGATGCTAATTTTCAAAGGGCTATGGATATGGCATTCACAAATTATAAAGATAAAATCATCATAATATACCTAGATGACTTGATAGTTTTCTCAAAGAAGTGAGAAGATCACCTAAGAGATTTAGAGAAAATATTGCAAAGATGTAGACTTCATAAGATTTCTCTAAATCTAAAAAAGTCTATGTTCGAGTTACGAAGGGAAACTCCTAGGGCATATTGTTTCTAAGGAAGGAACTAAGATCTATCCTAAGCATGTTAGAGCTATCGAGAATCTTTCCTTGCCTACAAGTAAGCTCCTGAGTCCACTCCTTCTTTGGGAAGGTGAAATTTTTGAGAAGGTTTGTGCCAGATTTTACCGAGCTGACTAAAAAAATCACTGATATGATGAAAGGAAAATAATTCTTCAAATGGTCAAAGGAAGGTAGAGAGGCATTTGAGAAAATCAAGGGTGCTATTGCAAAATTTCCTACATTGGTGTGTCCTGATTTTAAAAAGGATTTCATAATTTATTGTTATGCTTCGCCACACACAATCTCTGACATTTTGACTCAACACAATCAAGAGGGGATAAAATATCTTATTGCATTCATGAGTTCTATATTTAAGAAACATGAAATTAATTACACTCCTCTTGAGAGACATGCGTATGCGGTTGTGAGATCCACAAAACACTTCAGGTACTACGTGTTGAATTCTCACACCAAAGTCTTAGTTCCAGACATCGCAGTTAAATCAATGCTAACACAACAAGAACCAAGATCTAAAAGAGGTAATTGGGTCTCCAAGATCCAGGAATATGATTTAGATATCAAGCCTACCAAGTTGGTTCGAGGAGGAGGACTCTACCAACTCATCGCAACGAACCGTGAGATAACTCGAAGAAGAACCAATTGAAGAAAACTTAACACTGATAGTTTTTGTCGACCACGTATGAATGGTATTATGATATTTCCTACTTCCTCATATATGGTGAGTGTTTAGAGAATTTGATAGCTAAGGAGAAATGAGCTATCAAACTAAGAGGTGCTAGGTACATCATTTGGGACAACACGTTGTTCAAGAAAAAATTGATGGCATGTTCCTCGACGTGTTGATAAAGAGCAACAACCTAGATTGTTGGAAGCTTTCCAAAATGATGCTTGTGGTGGTCATTTCTCTGGCCCAGTGAAGGATCATAAAATTTTGTGAACACATTATTACTGACCCACTATGTTTTTCGATGCTCAGAAATGGGTGAAAAAATGCGAAGCTTGTCAGCAATTTGTTGGAAGACCAAAGTTGGCAGCTTTTCCTTTGAAGCCAATTGTCATTGAAGAACCCTTTCAATAATGGGGTTTAGATTTCATTGGGGTTTGAATCTTAATTCTAGTGCTGGTCATACTCATGTGCTCACTACAACTAACTACTTTACAAAGTGGGTAGAAGCTATACCAGTGAAACAAACATCTACTGTAGTAATTTGTGACTTCATCAAAGAAAATATATTGGTTCGTTATGGAATTCCACACAAGATCATGATGGAAAATGCCTCAAATTTTTATTTTGTAGAGATGATAGGTTTTTTTTATGGGTATGGGATATCTTTGTCTCATTTTTTAGATTCCTACCCTCAGGGAAATGGTCAGTGAATCTAGTAACAAGAACATCATTACTATCATGCGCAAGTTAGTCAAAGAAAATCAAAGAACTTGGCACAAAAGGTTATATGATGCATTGTGGGATGAATGCATAACTTCCAAAAGGGAAATCGGGATGTCTCCATTTCATTTTTATATGGAACCAATGCTCAAATTCCCATCACATTGGAGTTACCAAAGCATTAAAATTAGCCCAGAAGTTGATGACGAATGCTTCACCAATGCATTAGATAAAAGGACCATATTCCTAAGAAAGTTTGAGGAACAAAGAAGTTAAGTGGAAAATAGGATAGAGGAACATAAATCCAAGGTAAAGAAATTGTTTAATAAGAAAACTAGGGATAGACAATTTCAAATCAATGACTTGGTTCTTCTTTGGGACAAGAGACATGAACTAAAAGGAAAGCATGGGAATTTTGATTCACTGTGGCTAGGCCTGTTCAAAATAAGACATTTCTATGGAGATAGCACCTATTACTTGGCATATCTTGATGGAACTAATTTTCCTTTTCCCTACAGTGGGCAATATCTCAAGCACTATCAAAATTGAAAATAGGTTGTTCCCCGTATGTACATAAGTA
This sequence comes from Taxus wallichiana var. yunnanensis, assembly GCA_018340775.1. Lineage (NCBI taxonomy): Eukaryota > Viridiplantae > Streptophyta > Pinopsida > Cupressales > Taxaceae > Taxus > Taxus wallichiana. The sequence goes on along the minus strand of CM031234.1, from coordinate 152,293,092 downwards.
ATTAGGATTTTGGTTTGTTTGTTTCCTTGTTTTTCGGTCTCCTCTCTTGTGTCACCCCATTTTTGTGCCCCATCAGTTTGAGATCATGTTCATGAATGTTTTGGTGCAGGTCCATTCGCATCCATAAACTCCTTGTCCCCAATTATAGCCAGCTGTTATCAGCCAATTTTGACTTCGTAAATTATAAAAAAATGGAAATTTTGAATTTTTTCAAAGTGTTACTTTGCTTGATTTATCATTCTCATCACGATCGTCTCATTTTTTTGATCGTTCCAAAGATTTGTTTCATCCATTTCGTGCAAGAAATCCTCCCGCCAGTGCTTTAAACAATGTTAAAATTGATTAATTAATATTTAATTAATTAATTACTCTTTGTTTGATAAATTAATTTTTAATGAATTGGGAGTATTTAATTAAATAAATATCAATTAAAAGTCATTCGATTTTTATTTTGTTTTATTGTGAGGGAAGTAAGCTTGTGCTTCCAACTACTAAGAATGCCAAATTGGCTTCCCGAACTTGGATTTCCCTTTCTTGGAAAAATTGTTTTAGTTTCCCGCTTGTGGATTTTCTCCACCAATTGCCAAATCAATGAATTGGTAAATAGGAAAGAAATCTCCTGATTTCCCACATGGGTAAATTGAACAAAGATTGCCAACCCACCTTGCCATTCCCATTGGAAATTGGCCATTGCTTTCCCTATTTCCTGTGGTAATTAATTCCACTACCCGGGAAGAGGGGAAGTCAGTTTAGCCTTCATAAATTCCTTCGTCGGACTCGTTGGAAAGAGTCATGTGAAGCTTTTGATTGCTTCTTATTTCTTCTAAAGAACATAATATTTTATCACATCCCACAATACTGCGAAGACCATTGAAAAGCTCAAAACACAGCCATAGAAATCCATGCATTCACTAGGCAGTATAAGAAACAAGAATATTATTTCCTAAAGCTTCACACAGGGTCTAAAAGCCAAAGCCATACACATTGGTGAAGGAGTTTGATTCCAAACAACAAGAAGACAAATATATGTTAATACGTACTCTAGTCCAAAAGACCGTGTAGGAGTATTTTTAGAGGTTCCACATTTTGGGACAACATAGGCCCAAGATAAATTACCACACATCCATAAAGGGAATTTATAAAGACATTGTTTTGGAAGAATTGAAGTTTTTAATGCATTGAGAAAATCCAACACCTAGCCCAAGAAAATACACAACCAAACTAAAGTTTCCATGTTGGGGAGAGAAGGAGTTTACACGCATTCATCAAGAGATACAATCTAAAAAAAGAATAGTACACCAGTTCAAAGAAGACAAAAGTTGTGCATGTTTCAAAGGAGAGGGATAGTCCAAATCCAATGAAGGAGGTTTCCATGCATGAGGTAAAAGAAGACACTTTGTTTTATGCATCAAGAAATTTTTTTTTCCCATGCATAGCTAAAGCAGAAGGACCACACACAACAAAGAAACAGAAAAGTCTAAAATAGAAAATAAAGAATTTTTTTCACGCATTTTTCAAGAAAACAAGCTTTCCACATCCCATGCTGGAACAAGAGGATCAGACCAAAAAAATTAAAAGGAGAGGACAATATAAAATATTAAAGAAGACAAAGGAGATTCACACATTTTTCAGAAGGAAAACCAAAGAATTCAACTGAGTTTCAATGCTCACTGTCTGGTAGAGGCCATGTATTGGTCTATGTAATTCAGCCCCCACAAAGTCCAAAAAAACATAAGGAGTTTTCCACGCATGGATGTTGAAAAGGAAAAATCCAAAAATAGAAAAAAAAGAAAGACCACGTGCGGCCCAAGGAAATACAAAACCAAAAAGAAAAGAAGATTCCAATGCCTAGCCAGGAGAAAAATAGAAAGCCACGCATGGGGAAGTTTGGAAACTTCAACGCATAGTTTGGAATAAGTAAAATCAGTTACCAAAAGACAAATAAAATCCCATGCCCAACCAACATAAGGAGGTCTCCACGCATTTGCCTAGGCAGGTCATGCAAGAGACAAGAAAGAAATACCGTGAAGCTATTTGAAAATTGCTCATGTGCCCTGTAGGAGGAAAATTTTCAACAAAGACAATCACAACAATCTCCAAAATAATCTAGAAGAATCCACACAATTGTAGAATAATTAAGCAAGTTTATTCACGCATCGCTCACAAGATCGCAAGGAAGAAGTGAATCTCAAAGTATGTGACTATTTAAATAAGGCAATTTTCACACATACTAGGTAGAATTGGCTCTGGAAAATTAAATAAAAATCAAGATATCGAAATTGGGTGATTTCATTTATTTAAAAAAAATGTTGTCACCCAAGTCGGAATTCAAACCGAGTCTCGGTGTGTGTATTTTTAAATTTTTTTTTCTTGTAATAGATCGTTTATTATTATGATTATTGTTTTTAAATAATAATAATAATAATAATAATAATAAAATTAAAGTGAGTCATATTTTTCTTGCACTGACTGGGGTTTCAGAGACTGAGACCTGACCTCGCTTGTATTGTTTTGTGCACTCAAGTCATTCTTCTGTGAAATTCATAATGGCCGAGAAATGTAAAAACCACAGGAAGATCAAGGAAGCCAGTGGAGAAATTGAATAAGTCTACACTCAAGTATGAATTCCAAGGAATCATCCCTCCCAGTTCCATTAAGTTAACATATGACAACATCATTGATACAAATCTGGGTCACATCAATGTGCAACAATTCTGCGAATGGGTGAAAACTTAAGGCAAAACCATATTCTTGGATAGGCTTTACCATAGTGGTCTACCCCAAGTAGCAACATTGCTGTCTCGCTGTAGTGTCCAGAGTTGGTTATTTCTTATGCTGAGCACTATGATCCTGAGAGACAAGGAATTTTTAAAGATAATCGTGAGCATTTCCTCTTAATCACTACAGAGCACATTAAGGAATTGCTCAGCATACCTGACTTTCCTAAGAATGTAGATATCACTCACCAGTCAACGTAAGAATTCTGGGATGAATAACCCCTTAGGTGGAGCAAGATGGTTAATAATAATTGGTTAGTAACCAAGAGGCCTTGAATTGGCAGGCTTCCAAAATAACTAATCATGCTGCGTTGAGTTTGTGGAAGAAATCGGGGACATGATTACTCTCCTAAGTTGAGTTTTGGTTTATCCTCTACTAGCATTTTCCACCCATGGATGTATCGGTTTATCTCGTATCATCTTAGCTAAGAAAGAGTTTGTGGATTGGGCCACCATCATCAAGATAACACCCTTCAAAAACAATTGATAGAAGTTAAGATGACTTTCTATATGATATCATATCCGACTTATGCGGTAGCAAGAAGAAATCTATTTTGGGACTTGAAATGAGAGGAGTCATGGGGCCATCAAATAGTGTTCTTCATTATTACCCTCAAATCAGTTTTAAAAATAGTTCTCACCATTTTAGAAGAGTCAACGATTCATTCACCTTCCATGTGATTCGAACACGAATCGAATAGTGAGGAAAGGTTTTCTAAAGAAGCCATGAGTGTCATTTCCCAATGGAGAACCTGGTTTATTCAATTTTTATCACTTTCCTACATTTGCATGAGTGTCTTTACTGGTACCCCATGGAATCTTGCTAAGTACATTAGTTCTGAGATGGGCATTAATGGAGCTTTCATGGAAACTATTCCAAGTTCATTGTCTTCTTAGTGAAAAACACCGTTCAAGAATACATTTTCCAATCCAAATCGGGGAATACTAATGTCCAAATATTTTCAGTGCACACCTCATGGAAAAAGAGTTCACCCTCATCACAATTCATCCATATGTGAAGAGAGCCCAGTTTGATATCAATGGATATATGTAGAAGATTTTGGAGCAAAGTATCAACATAATCCTACCATGGAAGATTTCTGGGCTGCCTGTTTGGACGAACATGAAGTAAGAAGATGAGAGTTTTCTCACCTAACACTTGCTCAGATCAAGGCCTTCCACATCAATAACCCTCCCGATTCATTCATAAATGATGATGAAGATGTCATTGATCCCTCATATGATGTAGTTGCTTTTACCCCATTGCCTCAAATTGACTGGACCAAAAGAGATGAATTTTCTCTTGATAGCAAGAATCAACCAATTATTGAAAGAAGCATATCTTGGTACGACAAAGAACTTGCCAAGTTACAATCAATTCAAGACCATGCTTTGGGATCACAAAAATTACCAACATGAGGAGGCCTCCATTCAACCAAAGACTCTTCTTGATCAACCTCTGTACCATCCAATCATACACAACAAACAAGAAAGGAGTGGTTGCCAAAATCCACTTCGCTAAGTAACATGTCATGAGGAGAAAAATCTAAATATCCTAACCCCAAAGAAGGAAGAGAGCATGTATCAGATTTTATACCTCGAGTGGAGATTCTTCAACCCAAATTGTTAATAGTGCTCGAAGCCCATGGAAAATGATCCTCGGCCATGCTTGAATAAGCATCCACTCAAAGCGGTAATTCAAATATCAAATACTTTAGAGCATGTAGTTTATGAAGGGATTTCCCAAAATCTCCCGAATAATCGGGATGTGGACATTGAGGTTATTTCTCCTCAAATCGAAGTCATAGATAGGATTCAAGCGGGATCACATGATGTCGGGAACAATGAGAATATTGATTTGAGCTCTAGGATTTTGTATGTAGAAATAGTGCATGATACTCCTTCATGGGTTGATTCTGAGGTTAAGAAAAGGAAGAGGGTTTTCACGGTAATTGAAATTGATTTTGATGCCCTTCTTAAACTTTCAAATGACGTCATTCCAAAGAAGCCTAAGGTGCTTTCTCAAATAATGGTGGATAGTGATGGAAATAGATTTACATATCTTGCCATCCCACAAGTTGATAAGGAGCGTGATGCCAAGAACCTACTAATTATGAGGTTTCCATACTTGGACATGGGAGGTCTACATTAGAAAGTGATATGGCGATGGCTCGAGCTTCAATTGATATCATGCTAAAGAGACTTGAGAAATATAAGTCTCAGAACTCTCAGCTCAAGGACAAAAAGAATCAATTGGTGGAATATGTTCAACAATTGATAAATCCCATATCGTCCACTTTCCCAGTACTTGATGCAATGGCTGCCTCTGATGAAGAAACTCTCAATTTTTCAAAATTAATAAACACATTAGGCCATGTCACTAAAACTTGGCTTTCAGAGATTCTCGTTTTAGGCCAAGGGATGATCAAGATAGCAGTTAAGCTTCATGAATATGTCAGTGCATATCTTGATCCAATTCTTTCTTTCAAAGAAAATTTTGTTTCTAATATATCAAATTTGGATGAGATATTGCCCAGTTTACAGGAGATGACAAGTATGGAATCCTTAGTTTTAGCCATTGAAGGAATTATTGAATTTAAACATTGAGGGACATGTTTTCTTTGATGTCTGCATCTCAAATCAAGGAAGACACTTCTCAAGGATTCTATGATCCATTATGAGAGCATATGCAATGAATCCTTCAATTCACTCTCCTTGATTGAAGAATCCATAGTTGAGATTCCTTGCAACCTCGTAAATGAGCATAATCAAAGGTGTTCATCGGAGAGCGGTGGAAGAGCAATTTTCACAATTGTTTAAGGACATGTACACTCCTGCCAACAATTTCTTGTCAGTTTCAATGGAGTGGTGCATCAAATTAAAGAACTTATTTGAGAATGCTCAATCCAAAATTGTTAATTTAAATGATATGCCAAGTAGAATTCTTGAATTATAGGTATTTTGTGAGGATATTCTTTGACCAAATGAACCTCCAGAAGAAGAAAAGATGTTTGAAACTTTGGGAAGGTTTAGATCCTTTAAAATGGAAAAAGTGGTAGACCCTAATTTCACCGGTGGTTCAAGGAGTTAATTTTTAGGTATCTATCAAAGTGGGAGAGTCCATTTCTCATACGATTGAGATAGGTGGACCCCATTTCAATGGATAAGGAAATGGTTATTATTTTATATTTTAAAAGGTGTTGTTATTTACTTTAGGGAAACTATGGATAGTTTAAGTAATTTCTATTTTTGGGTTGTCTTTAATAGAGTTGGTTGAAAAAGTTAAAGGTCACTTAAGTGCCTTATTTAATGATCATGTTAAACCCTAACTACTCTATAGCCAACTTTAGGGTTATAAAAGGAAGTGAGGGGCTCATTTGTAAAGGGTGAATTTGAGAGAGGAGAAGAAATAATTTTGTGTGCAAGCTTTGTTTTAGGAAGAAACTTTGTGTTCTTTTGTGAAATTTTTTTTGAGTTAATGAATTACGAAATTTGTGTCTCATTCATTGTCTCTTGTAACATTTGATGTTATTATGTTCATTAGATGTTAGGTGTTTGAATATTTCATGCAAATATTATCTTTGATCTTATTGTCAACATTATTAATCAATTGTTCTAGTTCATAGTGATCAAGATCTGATTATCTACTTGGTCATGTGTGTTCCCTTTTACATTTTTGTTTGGCTAAGTCAAACTCCATTTTATTTGTGTTGGTTATTCATCTTTCCTCTTCATGCAATATTAGGCTTTGTTTTTACCTAGCTCTTGCATGTTCTTTCAGTTCATTCCATTCCATTTCCCTCATTCACTTTTATTTCCATTTATGTTCCAAAACACCCCCACATACAATTTTGAATGTATAGATGTAAATACAGTTTTTGTTTTCAATAAAGGCAGCCTCTCCTTCATTGAGGAGGGACTTCATTTCCACACCATTGCATGTCATTTTCATGGGTGTAAATCCATATGCTAACAAATTTCTCAAAATATTGGCTAAGTACCAAGGCACATTTACATGCATGGGTCTAGTAAAGAAGAAGGGCACGTAGGGGAAAAGTGCGTATGCTAGGGATTTTAGAAGGGTTCAAGTAGAAACCATGGCACACACACAAGGCGTAACAAACAATCTTAGGACTTAGCCATATTCAGCTCTCCAAGAAGCACTTGAGGAAAAAAATGACCCAAATAGGTGTGCTAACTGAATAAGGTTCCATCTTGGTGACTTGGTGGTCAAGGAAAGAATATCCGATGTGTAGAAAATTCCTGAAAGAGATCATTTTAGAAAGTGGAGAGTTGGGATCGGAAGAAGCAAGCTCCATTAGAGGACCACATAAACACTTGGTAAGAAATATTCTCCTAGAGGAAGGTATGGCAATGGGTGCTAAAACTATTTATAGAGATGCTCTAGAGTGAGGAAAACACACTTGAATGGAGAGAGGTTGATGAGGGGAAGCTTCAGGATCATCGAAAGAGGATGAAAGCTAAAGCCTTGCGGAAAAGTGTAGGAGGTTCTAAGGGATGAGGTTACCATTAGAGGACTATAGGAATGATATCATATCTAGAGGGATGGGTTTGTGAAAATTTATGTAATATAGGAACCATAACTAGGGTCTCTGATACATGAGTCATGTCTGTCTTGGTACATTTTTTCAATTATGAACCTTTTGAATGTAATGTTCTTACTAGAACTATGATCAATATAAATATATGTCTCTCATTACGAATATTGTTCATGGGTACAAACCCTAGTGTATTTTATTTATGTCATGACTCAAATCCAATATTTATATGATATTTATCTTATTTGAATGGGTATATTGATATAAAAATCATCCTATGCCTTTAGAATGCATGTATGATCATTTACTTTCATCCATTTAATCTATTATCAATGGAATCCTCTTCTCACAATGCTTACATAAAGGAGGGGCTCAGTGCCCACGTGTACCTCAAGTGAGTGCTTAGTGCCTGGGTGATATGATAATGCACATGAGATTAGAGTGTTGTTCTAAGGGAAAATAAAAATGACTACATCTTGGTTCCATTGTCGGACCTCTTTTCAAAGATGTTGTGAGAATGATGTGTGATGATAGAGTGCTTGACCTTGGAAAGTGTCGAAGCATGGTTTAAAATAAAAAATGATGAATTGATCATAGATTTAGTATTGGACCTAAGTCTGATGCATGTAAATGGGTAGAAGGACACTTATATCATGATTTTTATGAGACCTTCTTTTGCTATTTTCTAGTATAATTATACGAATGTCTCATAGCATATGCATCTAGATCAAGCTGGTACTATAGATCATGTGTGTGGACCCAAGATGATTACCGAGAGGCTATAGGATGTGGATCCGACTTGGACACTTGCTATTGATCTCTAGTGGAGAAGAGTGATGACCAGTTATACCCTGGATATGCCATTTATACGTATTCTTGTCCGAGAGGCTGCTAAGTTTGAGTTCCTAAGGGAACCTAGATGATCATTTTTGAGATCCGTCCCATTGGATATAAAGATCTTGATCATTACACTAATTTTGAAGGCATTGCCTATGCCCGAGATAAGATTCTCTCGAGTGATGGGAAAGGAAGCTAGGGTGGAGGAAGATGGCAGACCTTATGGTGGAAAAGGAGAGGGAAGAGATATGACTCAAGTATAGTGAAGCACATGAAATGGAGTTGGCTAGAAAACGTGAGGTTACAAGAGTGATATATCTATAGAGGGAGATGTTTCAAGAAGGAATTGAGGTTCACGCGAAGGACATGGAACCTGAGTAGTCTGTGTTATCCCATCTTGGCAAGTGTGGGATATAAAACCCTTTAGTTTTTGATGAGAATTCATCGCATGGAGAAAGGAGATCCATCGGCGCACATCTAAACTCACCTAGTTACCAACCCCTGGCACTTATTTTTCCAAATCAAGAAACAAGTATTGTTAACCTAGTTGGTATCGGTGGAAGTGACCGATCTACACCTAGGAGGTATAACTTCTCATTTGGGACATCTATGGCCACACAAACAATTCTTGTGTTTGGAGGGATTTTTGGGAAAAGTGCAAGTACAAAAAGTTTGGGTATTGTGTCTGGGAGTGGTGCAGGATACACATCCAGTAGTAGGGACATATAAAAAACCATTGACATGCGGTTTAGTGGAATATTGGGAACACTAGGCGCAATCACTTTAGGACCATTTCCAGTTGTAGGAGGAGGATTTGGTGGAGTAGGAGCTAGAGGACCTGGTGGACTTGGTGGATCTAGAGGATCAGGAGGGATAGGACCTAGTGGATCTAGTGGATCTAGTGGTGGAGGAAACACCGGAGGGAATCAAGGTTCTGGATCAAGAGGATAAGGACCTCAGCCACCTCCACAAGTATTTTTGAGATGTCCGTACATATACCGGCCAGTTATAAGGGTGTTGAGGATACTACAGAGCATAAGCACAAGTGTGAGATACTATGGCATGCGAAGGGGATCACTACCCCTAAGTGAAGGAATGTCAATTTACAATGATGTTGTAAGGGAACATGCATAGCTGGGTAATCTTTGAAGTATGACCCCATCGACGGTGCTATATTACATCATGCTACTGAATACCCTCTTATTTGAATTTCATATCACTGAGTTTGAGCAGAATAGCATTAAAACTTTGAAATAAATCTAGTAGGGAATGATAGAGAGTGTACGGGAGTTTGAAACACATTTTAAGACTCTCTTGTCAAAACTATCTTATGATATTCATCCTTCTCAGCATGCTCAGTGGTTTGTTGGAGGGTTGATAACACTATTTAGGAGAGTGCTTTCACACAAGACATTCACGAAACCACGTGAGGCCTTGGAAGCTGCCATGCACAATGAGGATGTTGGAAGTGTAGATACTGGTGTTAGCCCTTTCTTTGAGTCTCAAATTTTTGCAATAGCCAAGCAGCTAGAAAATCTATTTGTGAACTTGGCACACGAGACTCACAGTGGTATGTGGTGCATGGATTGTGAGATAGAGGGGAAAAGAAAGGATATTTTTCCTTGAAGGTTGGTACGCACCATAACGGTGGACTGAAATTTTCCACAGGGATCATGATGCAAGTAGGTGTCCACTACTACAACACACGATACATAAGAATGTGTCTTGCTATTGCAAGATCCGTACTCTATGACCCATGACACTAAGTATTGTAGGTTGATTGAATAGATATATGATGCTATTGATCTTGGTGTATGCAGTTAGCCTTGTAAGTAGTTCAAAGGATGATGATTACCACTATGAAGGGCACATGGATAGTGGGGAAAGTGGAAGAGGTTTCTGTGGAGGATTTCATGGTCGTGGTAGCTATGGAGGAAGAAGTGAGTTCCCATGAGGAACCTTCTATAACTATGGGTCTATAGAGCATTATATGCATGAGTGTGCTGATCTATTGTAATGCTCGTGGTACAGAAAGAAGCACAAGTATGAGGAGTTCCTTAAGTTATTTGAGCACATGAGCCAAAAAAACTAGAAAGAAAAAGGTGACTAGATGGTAAATGTTAGGAAGGATGATTCATAATGGATTCCAAGGGTGGTGCACGAGTTAGAACTAGAACTGGTACTAGTTATGACATGAGCTGAGGCTGCACGCATGAGGAAAGTACCAAGGAAATGACCGATGGTTATCAAATAAGAAGTGGTATATGGAAATTATCCAAACCCCGCTCATCGAAGGAGGTGTATCAAGAAACCACATATGTGATTTAGAGTCTACAATGAGAGATCTAGTGTTTGAAGGAGAAGTCAAGGTAGTTAGAGAAAAAGAAGAATGATGAGGCCCTGTAGAAGGATTTGGATGAGGTTAGGGAAGTATGCAAGATGTTAAGGTAAGATAATATCATTCCCTTACTAGGATAATGGTTACACGAGAAGGTACCATGCACTGAGGAGAGCGTGAGAGGAAGGTTCTACATGCTAACCTTCCTTCCCACAACCTCCAATATGACAAGGAGATAACTTTAAATGTTGTTATAGATGTCTATATTCTATGTAATATTTTGTTTGACATGGGTGTAAAGGTCAATGTTCTCACTCTAGATGCTTTGTATCAAATGGGAATGCCCCATTACAACCATCTTCAAATGTGTTGTATATGGCAAAAAAGACGAAGGAAATGCCCATTGTTGTCTTGAAGGATACCGTTATCACTCTTCAAGTGGCCAAGTTCACTAGAGACTTCAAAGTCTTTGTGCTAGCTGAGGAAAATAACTTTCCAGCATTGCTTGGGCACCCTTGGTGTTACAAAAACAATGCCGACCTATGGTTTAACAAAGGGTATATCAGTTTTGAGAACAAGGAAGAACATGTTATCATCCCTTTGATGGATGGGAATTTAGTGCCCTATACTGAGCACTTGGGGGAGGAAGAGCTTAATAGAATCTATGTGTGCTCTATCAGAGACCGTGAAGTAATTCATCCTATGGAAGGGGTTATTCAGTTTGAAGATGCTTAGTCTATGAGTGATACAACCAACATAACATGTGAAAATTGGGCGCACAAGACTTATGAGTTAATTGGGTGACAGTTAAGAGGCTATGTGACAAGCGTAATAAAAGCGCACTTAGTGAAGCACCTAGGAGGGAAGAAGTTGCCAAGTTACTATGGAGGAGCCAACCCTGATGATTTCTTGTGGGAGATGGAGGCTTAGTGGAGAAATGAGGACGAAAGAAGAGGGATGCTCAGTTATAACCTACTCGGGACTGTAGCACGTTGGTGGGAAACACATCACAATATCCTTCTAGAGTGGCATGAGGTGAGAGATGCATTCTTTGTTAGGTTCTTTAGAAGCAACATGCCCACTATCATACAAGACTACCATGGAAAAAAACCCGCCTCATTTCACGTCCAAGCATGTGAGAGGGTTTGGATGGAAGGAGCAGAAAATTTTCCACCTTATTTATAAGTGCATAAGCTGTATTCTACCTTACAAATCTATGTGTGTGCATGGTACATTCACTCGAAGATGCACTATCCTGACAGGGAATTGGCGAGAGTGGGTGGCTGATCTCATTCAAGCTTTCGAGTATCAGAGTACAAATCCATCAGTGGATAAGGTGTTGTAAGTTGTCAAGTGCCTTACAATGAGAGATAGTGCTATGGCAGAGGATAGGATACTGGAGTTATTAGGTGAACCTAGTTTGGAGATGTGCTTTGAGGAGGAAGAATCAGAGGAGATACAACTTGAGTGCGCGTACATGGAAAAAGAAAAAGGAAAGATGGTCTATGTAATAGATGGAAAAGATATGGAGAATTTGGATGTTAAACATACTAAAGGTATGCACGAAGTCATGGATAGTGATGATGAGAGAGCGTGCCATGATCCCTTAAAAAAAGAAGGTTAACATTGGTTTAGAGGTAAAACCTAAGGAAGCTATCATTGGGGATTATTGGTCGAGAAAGAGGTTTCTAAGATCATTGACCTTTTGCGCGAGTTTTAGGACTTTTTCCCATGTGGATACCATGAACTTAAAGTTGTTCACCACTCCTTGGAGGAAATGAGGATCAAGTCAAAGGAAGGTGAGTGCTTGACCCGAAGAGGTCATGTCTCGGATGAATCCAATGTCGTGCGTATGGGTGAAGGAAGAGATAGAAAAGATGATCACTTCAGGAATCATTGAAGTTGTGGAGGAATCATAATGGGTAATTCCAATAGTCATAAACCTTAAGAAAGATGGAAGGATACAAATCTATGTTGATTACAGGGAACTAAATATAGTGTGTGTCATTGACCCTTTTCTAACCCCCTTCACTGAAGAAATCTCGAAAGGATTATCTGGGCATGAGGTCTATTCCTTCATGGATGGGTTCTCAAGGTATCACCAAGTTAGGATTGTAAAGAAAGACCATAAGAAAATGAATTTCACCACTGAATGGAGAAGATTTGCCTACATGGTCATGCCTTTTGGATGGAAGAATGTGCTGCCGTGTTCTTATGCATTATGGTATAAGAATTTTAGGACTTCATTCATAAGTTTCTACAAGTCTACCTAGATGACTGGACTGTATAGACTAGTAAAAGATCATTGTGACAATTTGAGGCTGATGTTTGAGAGATGTTAGCAATTGAGGATATCCCTCAACATTAAGAAGTGTGTTTTTACTACTCCATTTGGAACCCTGTTGGGGAATATTATATGTAAGGAAGGTTTTCTTGTGGATCCCGCCAAAGTTGTAGTTATTATGGTATTAGGGGAGCCTACTAGTTAGATCACAAGTGCACGATTCCATGGACATACATGTTACTATAGAAAATTTATCAAGTGATATGACAAGATCAACTGTGCCATTAGAGAAGTTACTAAAACACAAGTGTTCATTTCATTGCAGAGAGGTGCAACAATTGGTGTTTGACACTTTGACTGAGACGAGCTTGTCACTGCACCCATATTATGCTTTCCTTCTTGGGACAAGCCTTTCCATATACATGTTGATGATGCCTTAAGGATAGCTATTGGAGAAATACTAGCACAACTCGGTGAGAGGATTGTTGATCACTCCCTTTTTCTTAAAGTAGAAATTTTATACTAGAAGAAAAAAACTACACAACTACTGAGCATGATGATATCTCAATGATCTATGTGCTGCATAAGTTCATGAAGTATTTGGTGGAAACACCATTCATATTCTACATGACCACATGGAATTGAATTACTTGGTGAATAAGACCTTTTTGCAAGGGTGCATATGCCGTTGGGTCCTATTATTTCAAGAATTTGAGTTTATAGCTGTGGTAAAACTAGGAAAGAGTAATTTAGGGCCTCATCATTTATCAAGAATTGACTCAGGGAGAGGATGTGCAAAGCATTGATGCTACCATGCTAGATGCACAACTATTTAGGTTACGACGCACACCCTCTGACTTAGAGGATATTGTAGTGTTTTTAAAATGAGTATGACACCGAAAGGAATGAAGGATTTTGAGAGAAATTAGTTAGATATACAAACCATGCCCTACATGTTGATTAGTAGAGATTTGTACAAGTTAGGCCGAGATTAGGTTCTAAAACGATGCGTATTAGAACATGAGCACATTGTAATTATGGAAGAAACACATGGTGGGATTGCATGAGGACACTATGCAGAAATGCAACTCCACGAAGATTCTACTTGGAGAGTATCTACAAGGATTATACTTGAGTTTTGCAAGGTTTTGACCATTTCTGTGACTTGGGAAAAATGGAAGGAGGGATGAGATGCCCTTATGACCAACAACCCATTTGAAAAATGGGAAATTGAATTTTTAGGACCTATTTCACCTTCTGCGCGAAGGACTGGCTCACATTACTTCATCACTTGCACTGACTACTTGATGATATGGGAAAAGGTAGTACCTACAAAGGATTACACTGCAACAACAACAACTGGATTTTTATGGGAGAACATAATCAGTAGGTATGGATGTCCTTTAAGCCTGACTAGTGACATGGTTACACATTTTCTAAATGAAATAGTTAGGATTTTTTTTTTGGTAGAGTTTATGGTGGCCCATCACAAGACCACCCCTTATCATCCCCAAGTGAATGGAACTAATGAGGAATTTAAAAAAATACTAAGTCACACGTTCACAAAATTTTTGATGTTGGAAGACATGACTGGGATGAAAAGGTATTATCTGTTCTATGGGCATATAGGACAACCTACAAGAGGTTAAACAATACCAAACCATTTTAGTTGGTATTTGATGCGGAGGTTGTTTTACCAAACTGAATTTATGTTACCATCACTTCATATAGACTACATAGAAGGATTGGTGATGAAAAAGTTCTTGAAGAGGGAATTAATAAATCAATGTAGCTAGACGAAAGGTGATCACTTGCTAGATGGATTCAAAAGACAGAGAAGGAAAGAAAAAAATCATGACATGATTGTCATATCAAAAACAAACAATTTGAGGTTGGGAAAATTGTTTTGTTATATGACTCTAAATTTCTACGTCATCCTAGGAAGTTGAAAGTCCATTGGTTAGGACCATACATCATCTTGTACATCCTTGATTCAGGTGCTTTTTAGTTACAAGCACTAAATGGGATGAGACTACCAAGCCATTTCAATGGGAGTAGGCTGAAGCCCTACTATAAATAAGTCGTGTTTGTAAATAAGGTAGTTTTTCCTATTAGCCTAGGATTTGCCATAATGCATTTCTCTTCCTTGTGTTTCCATTTATTTTCACTTGTTCCTTTCTATTGTGTTGTTTTTGTGCACCTTGTGTACCGGTAACCACATTAATTTCAAGGTTTGTCTATGCACAAAGGGATGTAACATCTGTTTTAGTGTGGGGTGAAGTAGAGTGAAGTGAAATAGAGGTTGGAAATGAAAGTTGTGTTTTAATGGCTTGGTTTTAAAGATAAAAATCATGTAAGGTAGGAGAGTGCACGTGGAAAAAGGTGGACGAGAAATTTTGGTGTCAGGATAAGGCTTTATAAGGACCACGTACAAAGGATAAGAAGCTAGGAACAACATGAGATAGGTGAGGGAAAAAATCAGGTCATAGAAAGAAAAATTTCCTTTGGCATTGCAGAAATGTGCATAATAATCTTCATTCGGTAGGTATTTTTGCATGCTAGAAGATTATAGAATTTTTTGTGCATGATTGGGTGCATGGGTAAGAACGCTTAAGGTCGGATTTGGTGGAAAAATCTACATTTAATGCTAAGTACATTGGTAGGTGGCATAACATTTATTGCAAGAGATAGGAAAAAAGCTATAAGTAAAGGGTTGGGCACATCATTATTTACCTTGCTATTATGAGATTGAAGAGATCTTATGAACTAGGGAATCAGAAGAAATATTTGTGTGAAGGAAGAAGAGTTAAAATTTTAAGTGCATGACTAGGGTGACATAAAAACTAGGGTGGAAGGAGTACATTGGTGTAGGGAGGTCTCGAGTACAATACACCGTCTTGTGGAAGGGATTTCCATGTTAGGGTTCTACAACTAGGGCACGGGAGTAGAAGGATTATTTTGCAAAGTTGAGCCATAGATTTGAGTAGAGTGAGGAAGAGGAGAAAGGAAGAGTTGTTTTTAAATCGACAAGAAGATAACACAAAATAAGGCAACCATTTCACCTAAGAATGGCAAGGGAAGAGGAAAAAAAAATTCCACCCCGGTTCAATGAGGAGTGGTATGCGGAGATGTAATACCCAGATGGAGTGTTACTTGGGAAAGAATGGGTATCCCATGTGAGGAAGATGGCCATGAGTGACTACAACCATCACAAAAGTACCACATAAAAGGAAATGGCATTAGATATGGTTCATCCAACAAATAAGATGAAACCAGAAGGGATTCTAATCTACAATGATGAGGTGAAGGTAAAATTGGAGAAGGCCGGGTTGCTGTAACTTTGCGAGTTTCCCTATTTTGGAAAGCCCGAGTGGCTATACCAATGGTTGATGTCACATGTGCATGAGGACCATTTCTACTTTACGGGCCATAACTAGTGCATAACTCCCCAACTCATTTCTAAGTTTACCGACCTGATCTGTGAAGGAGATTCCTTAGATGATGATCTAGAGGATAAAGAGCCTATTAAGAATATTGTGGAGGAGTATGAATATAAGAAGGGGTATTACTAATTTGACATCCTGATATCTCCATCCTAGTGATGAGGATGGTCGTGCACTTAGTAATAAGACTGAATGGTCAAGAGTGGTGGACACATGTACACAAGGCCTAGTTGAATGTGTGTTGGAAAATTTTAGAATGAACCATCTATAACCTATCCGCATACATTGTAAAAGAGATCATCAATGCCACATAAGAAGGAGATAAGATTATGTTTGGAAATGTTATTCTCACCATCATCTTCTCATAAATTAGAGTGCCTGATGATCCAAAAAGTTATTTTGGGAGTATCCAGATGAAGACCCCTCCCCCATAAAGAGGTTTGAAAAATACACATGCGACACCATGATGACCGCCCACAAGGTATGCCTAGAGAAATGGTACAAGTGAATGCACGATGCATTCAAGGATGAGTGGAGGATACCTGAATAGTTTCCAATACTAGTAGATGGGGAAGTTGATTTTGCTATCTATCAACACTTTTTCATTGGCAGGTTCACTCTATCATATGGGACCAAGAGCCCATGGTGTAAATTACCCTTCTCTTTCACTACACAATATTTCCAAGTAGGGGTAAACCACTTCAAGGAAGATAAAAGACTAAGGTTTGACCTTAACAAGGTGGACTATGACCACCATGACTTATAGAGAAATCTCATATACCCCAAGAAGTGGAATTATGTGGAGAATTATGTCTCCCATGAGGTGCGCATGACAAAACCCATGATGCTGCCTATTGCTGGAAGAACCACAATAAGAGTATACTTGTGCATTAGGCCCAAGTATGAAAAGGGTCCTTTCTTGTAGAGTGATATCTCCATCCTAGAGGATCCCAATGGTAGGAAGAAGGCCGCACCAAGAAAGAGGGAGAGGGAAGATATGCCAAAGAAGAAGGCACTAAGTGTGTAGATAACACAATCTATGGGCGTACACTGCAGGTATGCACCAAGACAAGCACATACGTGTGTAGAAAGAAGTATCCCATTAAGGAAAAGGGAAAGACACTGTGGAAGAGTTGCTTCTGAGAAAGAAGAGTCACTAAGGAAGGAATCACTTGCTAGAGAGGAAGAGGAAGAAGAATCCCCAGTTAAGAAGAAGCATAAGGTAGTGGGGAAGGTAGACTCAAAAGAGACGGAGAGCTTGGAGGCCTACATGGGTGAAAGAGAAGATGATGAGGATGAAGAAGTTTAGGATCATCTCGTGTATAATGTACATGACTTGGAGGAAGAAAGAAGTGAAGAAAAGGGTAAAGAAGAGGAAGGCACTCAAGGAAAAGGGGAGAGTGAAGAAGTAAATACTAAGGATCAGAGGACCCCCAACCTCACCAAGGAGTAGATAGAAGAGGTCATGTGGAAAGAGAAGTAGCGGGCATAATAGAGAAGTTAGTGGAGAAAGAAGTGGAGTGAAGTGTTGATGAGATACTCAAGGAAATAGAGGAGGAAAGTGTAGGGAAGGAGTATAGAAGCATGGGTGGAGATCCCACCTAGCAGTGAGATTTCCAAAAGTAGAATGCATGGGAGGAAAATGTATGGTAGTGGGGCAAAGGCAAGGGATGAGATACATAAATGATCCAAGTACGGTACTATGCAAACACTTCCCAGTATCGTTCATGTAGACCAAATCATTGCATGGTGTTTGTTCAAGGAAGAGGGTGCGTATCCCCAAACTAGGAAAATGCTATCTTGGAAATTTGAGTCCTACGTTGATAAACCTAAGTTCAAAGTAAGCCTAGGGGAATAGATGAAGGTACCAAAGAACAAAGGAATAAACCTGTTTGGTGAATGCTCAACATTGTCGATGAGAAAGTCTACAATGCACTCTGTAACATCCTCGACAATTTTTATATTCCTCTTTTGCATTTCAAGTGTTGACATGTGATCTTATTCTAAATATGTGTTCTTTTGATTGTTGGAGATCATGCTTGATATGGATAAATATTTTCTGTTCTTAAGATCATTAGACTGGAATGGAATGGCTTCCTTGAATCCATTTTTCACTTCTTGTAGGTGAGTTGCAATCTAGTTTAAAAGTTGTAAACTTACCTCTTTATCTGACTCATCCTTGGATCAATTTCAGAGATCCAAGGAATGTTTTAAACCTTCTTAGTTAAATGATGGTAAATTGACATTCCATAATTGACGGACATGGTGGACTGAAAATTGTTATTACAAGTTCTTTAATCTTGTGTGAATGTGTTTCTATTCATTTATATGTTGTGCTTAGGTCCTTGAAGGTTGATCTTGGCAAGAAATTACCGACGTAAGAGAAATACAGCTTTCTCATGACATAGGACGGATTTGAAATCCTAAAACTAAAGGATTATCCTATGAAATCCAAAGGTGGTTAAGAATATTCACTACCTAGCTATGTTAATTAATTGAACTTTTATTCTAATCTAAGCCTTATGTTAAGGGAATATAGAAAGGTTGCTAGGCTATTTAAATTAACCTAAAAACTAATGTTATAAGATTATGAGATTATCTAACCTAATGTTGGAATTACCTAAGGTAATGTGTTAAGGCCTAAGGTAATTATTCCTAAACTAACCTAAGTGTTAAGGGATCTATCTTAAGCTATTAAATGGGAACCTAAATGGGTCATATACCTCTAAGGTGATGGTTCCAATGGCATTTAATTGTTGATAAGGTTCTTAAAGGCATTAAGTACTGCTAGTTTTGGCAGGGGCTAGTTGATTTGGCAGAGGCTTATGTGGAAGATCCACTAAAAATGGAATTACATGTTAAATGGGAATTGGCATTCACCAGATTTGGGAGGCGGTGGTAAGGAGAGTTGAGCAGGAAAATTGGAATTAATGAAATTAATTGGCCTTGGTTTTTTTCACAAACCATCTAGGAAACTTGGAAGGCAGGTTTGTGGGAGGTTGTTGGTTTTTACATGCTTTTCAGATTTTTCTCTGCATGAAGAAAACTAGTTCTTCAAACCAGCAGTTCGACTTGCACTTCATTGTTATTTTTAACTCACCTAGTCTATTTTCGATCATGGGAAGGTATATGAGGCATGCTGAGGAAAGTTGTTGGTTGGTTGATCTTTCATGGAGGAGAAAAGGAGTTAGAAGCTCATCTGGAAGTCTCCTTTGATTTGGTAGAAGTGCTATCAGGCATGATAGGCTCTAATCTTTAAGATCTCTTGCTTTCTTCTAAATGTTTCATTAAAATGACTCTACTCTTATGAGATTCTTAGCTTGCATGTTTTATCTAGTTATTTTCTTGCTGGGTTTTGTAATCTTTGGAAATTTGGGTATGAATCCATGGAAAATTGGTGATAAGTGTTTGAAACTTTCTTGGTATGTGCTATTAGCGAGACATGCATGAGAAACTTTTTACTATAACTCTGCTTGTCATTTCTTGAACCAGTATATGAAGAAGTTGTGTTTTCAACTGACCTTCATCACTGTTTATTTGGTTCTGGGTTTTGGGAACTTGAATCCTGTCTAATATTTCTATGGAGCTCATCTTTATTTGAGCTAAAGCTTGTTGTTGAGCTCGTCTTTGTTTGAGCTAAAGCTTGTAGTTGAGCTCATCTTTTGTTTGAGCTAGAGCCTGTATTCGGGTTCATGTTTGTTTGAGCTAAAGCTTGTAGTTGAGCTTGTGTTTTGTTTGAGCTTGAGCTTGTGTTGAGATGGTGTTTCATTTGATCCTGTATTCAAGTTCATGTGTAGTTAAGCTTGATTCATGGACTGAGCTGAAAAATGCATTTAGATTGCAGTATGGTGACAAGACCGATCCTAGATTTCTTCCGTCTAAATTTGAAAATATCAAGAAGAACACTTGTTGGTCGTCAAATAGGACTTTTAAGAAGAGCAACAATCAGGGGACAAGAAGTCCCTCCTCTTTAATGGGAGAGGTTCCCTTATTCAGAAACGAACTTATTTACAAATATACAAAACATGATTTTATGGTTGAACTTGGATATTACGAAAGTGTTTTCCACAAGGATCATCAGTTACAAAAGGACTGAGGAAAGGGAATACGAGGATGAGCAGAAGAGCAACATGTAGAATTATAGATAACAGAATAATCCTTTATGTATACGAAGTTGCAGTGAATTTAAAACAAGATCGCTTACACAAGGTGAGATTACTGCACACAAAGTTCTCAAATAACCTTCTTCAGATTCATCAATCAAGGACACAAAGTTCCTTCTTGGTTTTACAAGATCACTATATTCGCAATATTTGAAAAATCATGCAATTAGTGAGACTAATGAACTAGAAACAAATGATCTTCACGAAATTAAAAGAAAACACAGAGATAACAGAGATTAGATAGACAATGAATGGAAAGCCCTTTTGTATTGATTTCTTTCTGATCTATTTACACTTTCAGAAAATATGCCAAGTTCTTCCTCCCTTTGGAATGGCGTGGAAAGGCCATTATATAGCTTACAAATCAGTTATTCTTTGTAACCGCTTCTTTAACCGAGAATAGTTAAGGACCGCCAATCGTAACGCCTTAACTTCTTACAAAGAAAATGGAAAAAGAAAGGGAAGAAGAGAAAAGAACAAGGAGAAGAAGACAGGTGGCCAGTCACTGAGAGGGACCCACCGACTTCGGAATCCGCTGCCTGAACTTCTTTAACACCTCGCCATGTCTCTGCCACGAGGGACCGACGTGTTGATCGTAGACTGAGTCCAAAATCCAAGACACTTCTCCATCTCATTATCAAACTCGACATGAGTATGATAATCTTTGTTTGCTTCTTCAATGGTAGATCAAGAGAGAAAATCTCCTTCATTTTCTCCTTGAGATGGAACTTTCCTTGAATAGGTTATCTTTGAAAAAGCTCAATTGAGCTTTGATTTCTTGCAAGGAAAGGGAAGTACCAGAAGTCTCATCCTGAAGATGACAGTGTATATCTTTGAAAGCAGAGACCACCAGTGTCTTGAAAGCTTCACCCTTCTGCCAACTGTTCTTCAGTTCTCCCAAAGCCTCCTCCAGGACTCTGATCTTCCACTCCACACTGTAGACCCAGGACTTCGACAGATTATCCTTTGCATCATCAAAGACTTTACTCGCCAACAAAATGTTCTCATCTGCTTGTCCCATGAGTCGAGGTCTACTATGCAACTGCTCCAGAGTTTGAGCTCTTTATCCATGATATTGATAGTGGAGGAGAGCTTCAGTTGTACATTGCTCACCTTTTCGTGGAGTTTGAAAGCTTCATCGATGAAGTTTAATCCAACAAAAAGCATGTCATCCACCATGGCTTCAATAGCTCTGCCATAGACAAAATACTTGTGCATATCTTTGATACTTTGCACTTCATCTTGGCTTAGAATTACAGGAGGTGGAAGAGTAGTCAATGGGGTAGGGTCCAAGACTTTATCCTTAGACAAAAGAGACTTGATGAAACCTGTGAGAATTTGGGCTTGTTCTTCCAACTGTTCAATAGTTTGCTGCCCTTTCTCTACCCTTCCAATGACTCTTGTGACTGTTTCCTGGAGGTTGTGAATTTCACCTTCAGGAGTAGACTCTCCCATTGGGATTCTCGAAAGCTCCAAGTCAGATGCCAGCAAGTCTGATTCTGATTTGTCCACTGTAGGCTTAGCAATCTCTAAGAATTGCTGACCTTGAGCATCAGATACTATTCTAGAGGTAACCTTGGCTCTCTTGGCACGAGAAGGAGTGGTGCCCAACAAGGCTGCAACGGCATCAAAATTTGGTCCTGAGCTTTGGGAGGAAAATCTCCTCTTCCTTTTGTCAACCAAAGGTTGCACCCACGCAAAAGAGGAAGAGGAATCAGTAGGAGGGGCAAGGGGACCAAGAGACAGAGAGCTCATGACGCTCAAGGTCTGCGCAGCTGTTGATTCGAGTTGAGAAGTGAGTGGGGCAATTGGGGCAATTGCGACAGAAGAGTCAACATCACCTGAAAGCTCAGTGCTCTGGATTTCTTTATCTTTATCAGCTGGATCTTCAGGAGCACTTGCAAGAGTCAGGTACTTTGCTTTCTTCACTTTCACCGAGAATAATGATGTTCTCGGTCCCATAGGCAACTCTACTTTTCTTTGAGGATCACTTTCCATAGGCTCCTTCTTAACCTCCTTGAGCTTCTTCCGTACACTTGAGTGGATGAAGAAGGAGTAGAAGCCGCAGTCCTTGTATTGATGAGGCAGAGGGGTCTTCACTGGTGTTCCTGACCTTGGAATAGATGCTTCTCTTCTTGGTGTTGAAGCATCCTTAGAAGAGGATTCCCCTGAATGCCTCCTGAATTCTCGAACCATCCTGTCAAACCAGACCTTAGTCCTGACTAAGACTGGAGCAAGGATCTCAGCCAGATCATCCCTCTCTTTCCTGTTCCAATCCAGGTCCTCCAGAGGGGTGTGCTTAATCACATTTTCATACTCATACGAGTATAGATCAGAATTGTCATCCTGGAGACCTTCAGGAACTTGGTATAGACCGAGTTCTTGGATCAATTGCAGGGAGAACCTGCCACAATGCCTTCTCCTGGCTTCAAAATCATCTGCACAGTCAGCCCAATAGTCTTCTGTATCAGCCCTGTGATGGTAGATTATCTTGATGTTCTGTTCAATGAACTTCTTCAAGTCAAAGCAGGTTCTTGGCTTGAAGAAATGAACAGTGATAGGAACAAGGGCTCTCTCTATATTCTGTGCGTCCAGGGCTGTTTTGCAAGTGTAGTTCCCCAGAGAGATGGGAAAGTGCAAGCCAGAAATCTTCTTATCTCTGCAAGTTCTGTGCAACTTGTCTAGTTGCCTGCATATTTCTATCAAGGCCATTTTATCATTGCAGAACATGGGAAGCCGCAGAGGAGTGCTCTCATAGCCAGCAAGCCTGATATAAGAAAATTTCCTGAATTGGATGAAATAAGCACCATATTGCGATATCAGGTTCATGGCTTCATCTGAAAACCTTCTAGCAGTATCACCTTCGAGCAGTCTAACCACGTACATGGTGAAAGCATCATTGACCCTTCTGAAATTACGGTTGCTGGTCTCCAGGGTGAACTGCGG
Source organism: Taxus wallichiana var. yunnanensis (assembly GCA_018340775.1). NCBI lineage: Eukaryota > Viridiplantae > Streptophyta > Pinopsida > Cupressales > Taxaceae > Taxus > Taxus wallichiana. The sequence goes on along the minus strand of CM031234.1, from coordinate 152,269,745 downwards.
GCAGTAAGCATATACTGGATCATCTTTGTGTGCATCTATATAAGAAAAACCGAACCACTGCCTTGATGCTACCAGAGTATACATCAGATACGAAGTCATGTAGAACTTCTTCGTTTGCTACACATTGGACAGCTGCTCCGCCAAATTCATGCTTATGATTTCCACCCAATTTATGTTTTGCGTTCCTTCGCACACCATGCTGATGAGCGGGCACATCCAGAAGTGAAATTCATTGGTAGAGGGAAAACCCATAACCCGAGCCAGCAAGATTATGAAGTCTGAAAACTCTTCATTGAAATCTACTCGGAAGAGGGTTTTGGTCAGACGAGAAGCTCCTTTCTTAGGGTTCTTCAGCCAGGACTTCGCCACTCGTGCCTTATATTTGTCACTGTCTTGGTCGAACAGGGTCTGTGCTTGATCTCGGAAACGACTATGGCATTATCCATCTCTCGAATTCTCGAGCAGCAAGCTAATGGCGGCATCCAATTTGGCAATGAGTTCCCATGTATATTAGTCAATTTGCTCAAACGGGGTCGAAGTGAGCTCCGCATGAAAGCACGGTATCAAGACACCGCATCGAGATTGGGAAACCTCCAGCAAAAAGCCAAACCACTATCGTGAATCATCTCGCGCCATCGGTGTAGGGTTTACGTCCGCCATTCTTGCCCAAAAATCACTGAAATCAAGATGACGAGCTTCGCTGTCGCCAATATTACGAACGGCAGACTCAAGTGGTGAAATTTGTTCCTGTCCCTGAAACTTGATCTTCATATTGATAGTAGCTAGGAGGACAGAGCCACAAACCAGACCTTGGAAAGGAATTACAGAGGGAGGGGAACACGCGCAGGTTTGCAAATTGCAAGGGTTTGAGTGAAAGATAGCATGGAAGTAGTGCGAAAAATGCAAGGGGAAATGCTCGTTATATAGCCGTTTAGGAGAGAGAAAAGCCATGAATGCGCATTTAATAGATAACCACCAATTTGAATAGGCATGATATTCGGGTAGAGCGGGAAAAATAAGCACGAATGACACTTGGTACGCTTGGGACATGTGAGACGCGAATGCGCGAAACACGCGGCTCGGCCGGTTCGGGTGAAACGGGGAGAAGACGCACAAATGCATTTTGGGACACTTGGGACGAAAACGCGCGAAGGACGCGGTTTGGGTGTTTCGGCCGAAAATGGAACAAAAGGCCCGTTTGAACTTGGGACATTTGGAACAAAAAGTTCCGAGTACGCGGCTCGGCCGGTTCGGGTGAAAATGGAACAACTTGCACTTTTTGATTTGGGACATTTGGAACAAGAAAGTGCGAAGTACGCGGTTCGGGTGTTTCGGCCGAAATTGGAACATCTCGCACAATAAGTTTTGGGACACTTGGGACAAAAAGTTCCGACGGGCCCGAAAATGGAACAACTTCGGGGATTTCGGCCGATCGGGGAACAGAATGCACTTTCGTACTTGGGACAAAGTGGACAAAATGTCCGACAGTTCCGAAATACATACAAAATGACCCAAAACATATTTTTTCAATTTTCACGACTTAGGCACTTTAGAGAAAAACACTCATAACTCAAAATTTTGAAATTTTACTTTTATCAGAGCAGGGAATTTTGAGTGGACAACAACTGGCTCCTTCTGGGGATGACTTGGCATAAATTCAAGGAATGAGGCTAGGCAAGAACTTAGACAAACTCGGGAAAGTAGACCAGTGCCTTATCCATTGGGCAACGGAGTCAAAAATAGACCAATACAGAGGGCAACACACCAAAACAACAAAAGGAAAACACACCAAAAGCAGAGAAGCAAAACACTGTACAGAATATACAAAGGACTCCCTAATCACCTAGGACTTGAACAACTTGAGATACTGCCCACTATAAGGGAGTGGGAGGGGAGAACCATCCATGTAATCAAGATAAAAGGAATTCTCACCAGCAAAGTGTCTGATCTTGAAAGGTCCGAGCCACAGGGAATCAAACTTTCCATGGCTGCCACGAGGTTCATGTCTTTTGTCCCATAACAGCACGGTGTCTCCAACTTGGAAATCTCTGAACCTAGCTTTCTTGTCAAACAGGACCTTTACCTTCTGCTGGTGAATAGATATCCTATCAGCAACCATCAATCTATCCTCATTCAGTTTGTGCAGGTACATAATTCTCTTGTCCAGAGCATCACTAAAGCTAGTATCCTCAATGGCCTTCATTAGGTGCAAGGCCGGCAGTTCCACCGTTACTGGCAGTTGGGCCTCTACTCCATATACCACTTGAAAAGGAGACATTCCAATAGCTCTCTTTGGTGTAATCCTGTCTACCCAAAGAGCATCATAGAGCTTCTTGTGCCAGTTTCATTGAGACTCATTGACCAACTTCCTTATGATAGCCACCAAATTTTTGTTAGTAGATTTTGCTTGCCCATTGCCCTGAGGGTAGTAATCTGAAGAGTGAGCCAAAGAAATGCCATACCCATAGCAGAAGTCCATTATCTCAGCTGAAGAGAAATTCGAGGCATTATCTGTTACAATCTTGTTAGGTACACCATACCTTACCAAGATGTTCTCTTTGATGAAGTTGCATACCACTTCAGAAGTAGTGCTCTTGACTGGAATAGCTTCCACCCATTTGGTGAAGTAATCAGTGGCAGTTAGCACATGAGTGTGACCGGCACTAGAAGTAGGATTAAGTGTACCAATGAAGTCCAAACCCCACTGTTGAAATGGCTCCTCAATCACAACTGGCTTGAGAGGCAACGAAGCCAATTTAGGTCTTCCAACAAAAGTCTGACAAGCCTCACATTTGTCAACCCACTCGGATGCATCTCTGAACAAGGAAGGCCAGTAGTATCCTCCACGGAGTATCTTATGAGCTGTAACCATTGATGAATAGTGCCCTCCACATGCATGATCATGAAAAGCTGAGAGCAACTTTCTCTGTTGTTCCTTGTCCACACATTTCAAAAATCTCCCATCTATTCCTCGCTTGAACAGGGCATTTTCCCACAACACATATTGCGCTGACCTCAATTTAACAGTCCTCTTTTCTTTGGTAGTTAAATGAGAGGGGCATTCCCCATAGGTGAGAAAATGGCGATGTCAAAGATACCATTCATCAACCGAACTAAGGAATGTAATGTAGGGAAGGTCAACCTTCTCCTCCAAAGAACTCATGCTTAGCTCCTTCAAAGAATGAGCTCACAAAGACCTTTTCCACGAACCAGCTTGGTCGGCTTAATGTCAATGTCGTACTCTTGACCTTAGCAACCTAGTTCCCTCTCTTGATCCAAATTCTTGCTATGTGAGGATTGACTTAACAGTTGTATCTCGGAACCAAAGACCATGGAATGAGAGTTGAGGATGTAAAAGCGAAACTGCTTGACAGCTTTAACCACCGCAAAAGCATGTTTCTCCATCATAGTATATTTCAACTCATGATCTTTCAGAATATAGCTCATGAACGCGATTGGTAGCTCATGCTCATTAGAGTCTTCTTGAGTTAACACAGCAGCCAAAGTATTATCTGTAGCATAGCAATAGATGATGAAATCTTTGCTGAAATCAGGACAGGCTAAAACAGGAGTTTTAGCGATAGCTCTCTTGATACCTTCAAAGGATTCCTTTCCTTCGGAAGACCAACCAAATGTTTGCTTCCCTTTCATCATCTGAGAAATATTCAAAGTTAATTCTGCAAAATCAGGGATGAATCTTCTCAAGAAATTGATCTTACCAAGAAGGAGTGCACGCCCTTTTTACTGGTTGGGAGAGGAATTTGCTGGATGGCTTGAACTCGTTCAGGATCAATCTTAATACCATCCTTGGAAACGATGTGTCCTAATAAATTTCCCTCAGTGACACAAAAGATAGATTTTTTAGGGTTCAGAGAGATCCCATGCTCTCTCGCATCTCAAAGAATCGCTCTCTAGGTGATCAAAATGATCCGCTCTTGTCTTGGAAAACACTGTCAGGTCATCAAGATAGATGACAATACACTTCCCTTTCAAGCTTCCAAAAGCCAGATCCATAGCTCTCTGAAAGTGGCACCAAAGATTAATAAGCCCAAAAGGCATTCTCTTGTAAGCAAAGGTGCCCCAAGGAGTAGTGAAAGTTGTTTTATGTTGATCTACAAGATCAACCTCTACCCGATTGTATCCAAAATCCATCAAGCATAGATAACATTTCGAGAGCTCATTATACGCTTGCAATACTTGATCCATCATGGGCAAAGGATAATTATCTTTCGAGAAGCCCGATTCAGTTCCCAAATCAACACAGATGCGGATCTCACCATTTTTCTTCCTGACAGGCACAATATTTGCAATCCATGTTGAATGGTGAATGGGAAAATAATTTTAGCCTTCAACAACTTCGTATCTCCCGAAAGATGGTGTCACTACTTTGGGGTCAGTATTGTCTCTGCTTCGCTTGAAAGGCTTAATTCCGTGCTTGAGGGGAATAGAGTGTTGCATATCTTTGGTTTGAAAGCTTTCAAATCTTCATAAGAGTAAGCGAGAACATCTTTATACCTTTTTAGAAGATCAATTGCTTTTCCCTCTCATCTCATTGCAACATTTTCCAATGTTCACGAGCTTGGGGTCAAGAGAACTCCCAATATCAATCTTATCATACTCACCTCATTGCCGAGGCCCGTAAGAAGCTCTAGATTTCACATACCACATGCTTATCAAATAGTTCCTCCAAACTCACCAAATTTCTTTAGGAATCTTGTTTCCTTTGAGATTGATGCATCCATCTTGATCTGCTTTCTTCTCCTTGGGTGACAAATTTGTCAAAGGGCACACTCTCACGAGGTAGATTGTCACTTCCTCAAAATACAAATTGCTCAAAATTACCCTTGAGTTCCAGGAAGGAAAGCAAATGCTGATCATTATTGAAAACCTGCCAGTTATTGGCATTATCAGGTACACTAGGCCGATGGACCATCTCAATGGTGAATTTATCCCGAGAAAAGTCAGGATGAGGAATCAGCAGTGACCCTGAGACAGCCAACGAATCAGCCCTGCTTTCTTTTTTCCTAGGTACTGCTTCAATAGAGAAAGCATCAAGGAACTCAATAGAATCCCAAACCTGATTCCGGTAATGCCTTAACCTTCCATTTTTTACTTGAAAAAGGTTTCTGACCTGCTTTACAATCAACTCTGCATCACCACGAGCCAGAAGATTCTTTATACCTTGTTCTTTGGCCACCTGCAATCCGAGAATGAGAGCCTCGTATTCTCTGTGTGTTATTAGTATTCTCGAACTGCAACTTAAATGAAAAAGGATGAAGGACACCTTCTGGTGACACCAGTAGAACACCAGCTCCAGAACCAGCTGAGGAACAACTTCCATCAAACTCTAAAACCCAAATACCATTAGGGTCTTTAGGTGACATCCTGGGAAGTTGGATTTCATCAGGGGACATAATCATGTAGTTGCCATGACCCATATCCTCATAGAGTAGTATTTGTGCTCTAGATCATCCGTTTTCGCACAATATACTCGCATCGCTTTTCAGCAACAACTTCTTCATTTGTCCATTGACAGCACGAGTGCATGCGACCACCCATCCGGATTTCCCCACCTACGCTCTTTGCAGGTTCCTACTTAGCAACATCCCGTATGAAGGGGGGATATCTGCTACTAGGATGGTAGCCAACACTTTCTTTTCAGGCAAGGCAGCAAAAGCCACTTGCGCATCTTTAATTCTCCCGACCAGGGGCACTTATTTACTTTCCATGGAGTAACAGATCCATAAGTGCGAGTGAGGGTCGCCTAAAGCATGAGCTACTTTAGCAGGCATTACATTATCTGAAGCTCCTGAGTCTATGACACAATTACTGAGCCTATGGCCAGCTATTAGGAGCGTTACATAAAATGGTTTAATTTTGTCACCAAAGCGAGGTGACAAAGCAGCCTACTGACTGATCAAGGTGCGTAAGTGCGATGAGGAGGGTAAAAGGCCTTTAGAGGTGGTTTTGGAATGGGAATTAACAAATTGAATCATCTTGGCAAAAGATTTGGGATGGGTCTCGATAGTACTCACTTCCGAGATTTGGACCTTGGTCTTTTTCAGTGATCAACAATATCAAAAGACCTGTATGGACGGGCCATCATCATTTGGAATTCTAGGCTTATCAACTTTAGGAGAAAAAGAAGAAGCAACTTTGGTAGCAGGATTGATAGGACTCACCTTTGGTGCAGATGAAGTAGGGATAGGAGATCCTCTTTTTGCAATTACGGGAATAGTTGTCGACTGCTCCTTAGATTTCTTTATGGGCTGTGTCACCTTCTCCTCTCGCTTTGTCTCTGCTTCGAGTCATGACAAAGAAATGATTCGCTATTCATGTCTGCTACCACTTCATCATAATCATCTCCATCATCGATGCCCTCAGTGGTAAAGAAATTAACCCGAGATCCCTCAAGTTCTTCTACCTCATCATCAAATTCTTCCGCATACTCCTCGCAAGCTTCATTGTCTTCATCATCATCTGGTTCTTCAACCTCACAAGTTTCATTCACGGAACTTTAACGGAGGTCCTTCAAGTGCTAGTCTTGTTTGAGAAGCCGGCAAACGATTCCTGGGCTGGAAATTTCTTCTTGGAACATCTGCATAAGGGGCATGCTGAGCCAATTGTTTCTTTATAGCAATAAGATCATTCGCAAGTTTCTGAACTAATGGATCGGTGTTAGGTCCAGGGGTGGAAGAGGAAGAAGCAGCGGACTTAGATTTGGGAGGGTCTCTTCTCAACTTCCCTGACATGATCAAGTCATCCTCGATACTAACAAAGAAGAGTTTGATCCTCGACCAATGTTGCGAGATTAGCCCTTCTTAGTGCATAACTAACTTTGGGCGTTTGAGCATTTAGGAAGAAACACTTTTGAATTTGATCAACAAGGTGAGTATTTACAGAATCTTGTTGATCACCATGAATCGGGCCACAAACTCTCTCATGGGTTCTTGTGAATCTTTCTTTATCTCGAGAAATTTGGGCAAGCAAAGCATGCACATCTTCTCGCCGGCTTGAAATAGTTTTCAAACCGAGTTCTCATCGTGTTCCAAATGTGATAGCATTAGCCTGGAAGGTGGTAGAACCAATCAGCAGATTGTCTTGTAACGCCTCAACGAACGACCTCACGGAGACGTCTTCATGTTCGACTCCCAGAACTCCACAGGCAACAATGAAAGCTGCGATGTGTTCATCAGGATGCACTTTTCCGTCACCTTTGAACTTGGGGAAGTTCTTCCGGTTACCTCTAGGTAACTCATGCAAAGGCTGAGTAAGGGCCAGGGGCCCGACACGATGACCCCATGGTAATGGCGCCGCCATTCTTGGAAAAACGGCTTGGAGAGGAACTTTAACACCAGCGAGGATCAAAGCTCGTAGATTGGGACTAGCAGGCTTTGAAGGAATACCACCCGCAGGACTTCTTTCTTGAACAGGTGGAGTGCTCGTCGAACGAGTTCTTCTATTTCTTGTGGAAGGAAGAGGAAAACCCTGCTGCTCCAAAAGCTGAAACTGAGAGTCTTCAATACCAAGGGTCCTTCTCCCTCGAGTAAAACGCGGAGTCGCCAGATCAAAAGATGATCGAAAAATTACAGAACTGGAATATGATTTTCCCCAGCGGAGTCGCCAAAAACTGTTGGTCGTCAAATAGGACTTTTAAGAAGAGCAACAGTCAGGGGACAAGAAGTCCCTCCTCTTTAATGGGAGAGGTTCCCTTATTCAGAAACGAACTTATTTACAAATATACAAAACATGATTTTATGGTTGAACTTGGATATTACGAAAGTGTTTTCCACAAGGATCATCAGTTACAAAAAGGACTGAGGAAAGGGAATACGAGGATGAGCGTAAGAGCAACATGCGAATTATAGATAGCAGAATAATCCTTTATGTATACGAAGTTGCAGCAAAGAATTTAAAACAAGATCGCTTGCAGACAAGATGAGATTACCGTACACAAAGTTCTCAGAATAACCTTCTTTAGATTCATTAATCAAGGACACAAAGTTCCTTCTTGGTTATACAAGATCACTATACTCACAATATTTGAAAATATGCAATCAGTGAGACTAACGAACTAGAAACAAATGATCTCCACGAAATTAAAAGAAAACACAGAGATAACAGAGATTAGATAGACAATGAATGGAAAGCCCTTTTGTATTGATTTCTTTCTGATCTATTTACACTTTCAGAAAATACGCCAAGTTCTTCCTCCCTTTGGAATGGCGTGGAAAGGCCATTATATAGCTTACAAATCAGTTATTCTTTTCAGAATCGCTTTCTTTTAACCGAGAATAGTTAAGGACCGCCAATCGTAACGCCTTAACTTCTTACAAAGAAAACGGAAAAGAAAGGGAAGAAGAGAAAAGAACAAGGAGAAGAAGACAGTGGCCACCACCGAGAGGGACCCACCGACTTCGTAATCCGCTTGCCCGAACTTCTTTAACGCCTCAGCTATGTCTCTGCCACGAGGACTGACGTGTTGGTCATAGACTGAGTCCAAAATCCAAGACACTTCTCCATCTCATTATCAAACTCGACATGAGTATGATAATCTTTGTTTGCTTCTTCAATGGCAGATTGAAGAGAGAAAATCTCCTTCATTTTCTCCTCGAGATGGAACTTTCCTTGAATAGGTTATCTTTGACAAAAGCTCAATTGAGCTTTGATTTCTTGCAAGGAAAGGGAAGTACCAGAAGTCTCATCCTGAAGATGACAGTGTATATCTTTGAAAGCAGAGACCACCAGTGTCTTGAAAGCTTCACCCTTCTGCCAACTATTCTTCAGTTCTCCCAAAGCCTCCTCCAGGACTCTGATCTTCCACTCCACACTGTAGACCCAGGACTTCGACAGATTATCCTTTGCATCATCAAAGACTTTACTCGCCAACAGAACGTTCTCATCTGCTTGTCCCATGAGTCGGAGGTCTACAATGCAACTGCTCCAGAGTTTGAGCTCTTTATCCATGATATTGATAGTGGAGGAGAGCTTCAATTGTACATTGCCCACCTTTTCGTGGAGTTTGAAAGCTTCATCGATGAAGTTTAATCCAGCAACAAGCATGTCATCCACCATGGCTTCAATAGCTCTGCCATAGATAAAATACTTGTGCATATCTTTGATACTTTGCACTTCATCTTGGCTTAGAATTACAGGAGGTGGAAGAGTAGTCAATGGGGTAGGGTCCAAGACTTTATCCTTAGACAAAAGAGACTTGATGAAACTTGTGAGAATTTGGGCTTGTTCTTCCAACTGTTCAATAGTTTGCTGCCCTTTCTCTACCCTTCCAATGACTCTTGTGATCAAGCTGTTTCCTGGAGGTTGTGAATTTCACCTTCAGGAGTAGACTCTCCCATTGGGATTCTCGAAAGCTCCAAGTCGATGCCAAAAGTCTCGATTCTAATTTGTCCACCGTAGGCTTAGCAATCTCCAGGAATTGCTGACCTTGAGCATCAGATACTATTCTAGAGGTAACCTTGGCTCTCTTGGCACGAGAAGGAGTGGTGCCCAACAAGGCTGCAACAGCATCAAAATTTGGTCCTGAGCTTTGAGAGGAAAATTTCCTCTTCCTTTTGTCAACCAAAGGTTGCACCCACGCAAAAGAGGAAGAGGAATCAGTAGGAGGGGCAAGGGGACCAAGAGACAGAGAGCTCATGACGCTCAAGGTCTGCGCAGCTGTTGACTCGAGTTGAGAAGTGAGTGGGGCACTTGGGGCAATTGCGGCAGAAGAGTCAACATCACCTGAAAGCTCAGTGCTCTGGATTTCTTTATCTTTATCAGCTGGATCTTCAGGAGCACTTGCAAGAGTTGGTACTTCGCTTTCTTCACTTTCACTGAGAATAATGATGTTCTCAGGTCCCATAGGCAACTCTACCTGCTTTCTTTGAGGATCACTTTCCATAGGCTCCTTCTTAACCTCCTTGAGCTTCTTCCGTACACTTGAGTGGATGAAGAAGGAGTAGAAGCTGCGCAGTCCTTGTATTGATGAGGCAGAGGGGTCTCACCGGTGTTCCCGACCTGAATAGATGCTTCTCTTCTTGGTGTCAAAGCATCCTTAGAAGAGGATTCCCCTGAATGCCTCCTGAATTCTCGAACCATCCTGTCAAACCAGACCTTAGTCCTGACTAAGACTGGAGCAAGGATCTCAGCCAGATCATCCCTCTCTTTCCTGTTCCAATCCAGGTCCTCCAAAGGAGTGTGCTTAATCACATTTTCATACTCATACGAGTATAGATCAGAATTGTCATCCTGGAGACCTTCAGGAACTTGGTATAGACCGAGTTCTTGGATCAATTGCAGGGAGAACCTGCCACAATGCCTTCTCCTGGCTTCAAAATCATCTCGCACAATGCCACCCAATAGTCTTCTCGTATCGCCCCGTGATGGTAGATTATCTTGATGTTCTTTCAATGAACTTCTTCAAGTCAAAGCAGTTCTTGGCTTGAAGAAATGAACAAAGATAGGATAGAACAAGGGCTCTCTCTATATTCTCGTAAGGCCAGGGCTGTTTTGCAAGTGTAGTTCCCGTAGAGATGGGAAAGTGCAAGCTAGAAATCTTCTTATCTCTCGCAAGTTCTGCAGTGCAACTTGTCTAGTTGCCTCGCATATTTCTATCAAGGCCATTTTATCATTGCAGAACATGGGAAGCCGCAGAGGAGTGCTCTCATAGCCAGCAAGCCTGATATAAGAAAATTTCCTGAATTGGATGAAATAAGCACCATATTGCGATATCAGGTTCATGGCTTCATCTGAAAACCTTCTAAAGCAAAGATCACCTTCGAAAGCAGCTAACCACGTACATGGTGAAAGCATCATCACCCTTCTGAAATTACGGTTGGCTGGTCTCTGTGGTGAATCATGGCAAGAAGCATATATACTGGATCATCTTTGTGTGCATCTATATAAGAAAAACCGAACCACTGCCTTGATGCTGCCAGAGTATACATCAGATACGAAGTCATGTAGAACTTCTTCGTTTGCTGCACATCGACACACCGCTCCACCAAATTCATGCTTATGATTTCCGCCCAATTTATGTTTTGCGTTCCTTCGCACACCATGCTGATGAGCGGGCACATCCAGAAGTGAAATTCGTTGGTAGAGGGCAAACCCATAACCCGAGCCAGCAAGATTATGAAGTCTGACAACTCTTCATTGAAATCTGCTTGGAAGAGGGTTTTGGTCAGACGAGAAGCTCCTTTCTTAGGGTTCTTCAGCCAGGACTTCGCCACTCGTGCCTTATATTTGTCACTGTCTTGGTCGAACAGGGTCTGTGCTTGATCTCGGGAAACGACTATGGCATTATCCATCTCTGGAATTCTCAGAGCAGTGCTAATGGTGGCAGCATCCAATTTGGCGATGAGTTCCCCATGTATATTAGTCAATTCACTCAAACGGGTCAAGTGAGCTCCGCATGAAAGCACGGTATCGCACACCGTATCGAGATTGGGAAACCTCCAAAAAAGCCAAACCACTATCGTGAATCATCTCGCGCCATCGGTGTAGGGTTCATGCGTCCGCCATTCTTGCCCAAAATCACTCAAATCAAGATGACGAGCTTCATTGTGCCAATATTACGAACATTAGACTCAAGTGGTGAAATTTGTTCCTGTCCCTGAAACTTGATCTTCATATTGATAGTAGCTAGGAGGACAGAGCCGCAAACCAGACTCGGAAAGGAATTACAGAGGGAGGGGAACACGCGCAGGTTTGCAAATCGCAAGGGTTTGAGCAAAAGATAGCATGGAAGTAGTGCGAAAAATGCAAAGGGGAAATGCTCGTTATATAGCCGTTTAGGAGAGAGAAAAGCCATGAATGCGCATTTAATAGATAACCACCAATTTGAATAAGCATGATATTCGGGTAGAGCGGGAAAAATAAGCACGAATGACACTTGGTACGCTTGGGACATGTGAGACGTGAATGCGCGAAACACGCGGCTCGGCCGGTTCGGGCGAAACGGGGAGAAGACGCACAAATGCATTTTGGGACACTTGGGACGAAAACGCGCGAAGGACGCGGTTCGGGTGTTTCGGCCGAAAATGGAACAAAAGGCCCGTTTGAACTTGGGACATTTGGAACAAAAAGTTCCGGAGTACGCGGCTCGGCCGGTTCGGGTGAAAATGGAACAACTTGCACTTTTTGATTTGGGACATTTGGAACAAGAAAGTGTGAAGTACGTGGTTCGGGTGTTTCGGCCGAAATTGGAACATCTCGCATAATAAGTTTTGGGACACTTGGGAGAAAAAGTTCCGACGGGCCCAAAATGGAACAACTTCGGGATTTCGGCCGATCGGGGAACAATGAATGCACTTTCGTACTTGGGACAGTGGGACAAAAATGTCCGACAGCCCGAAATACATACAAAATGACCCAAAACACAGATTTTTCAATTTTCACGACTTAGGCACTTTAGAGAAAAACACCATAACTCAAAATTTTGAAAAATACTTTTATCGAGCGAGCGGGAATTTTGAGTGGACAAAAACCGAATGACCCTTCAATAAAAGATTCACATTGAGAAGGTTTTTGTCAAGGCCTTTTTTCTTGATCAAATATGCTTGCATTTGATAAAAAGGTAGCCTATTACTTGAGAGAAAAAATCACTACAAACTTGAGGCAAGCTTTCACCATGGCTAGATTTGGAAATCATCCTAGGGGTGATCAAAGACAAGATGATAGAGGTAAAGGGCATGTTGGATTTGCAAATAGACAACTCTAAGCACGTAAAAATAGAGTGGTGCCTAACCCTTTGATTGTAAGGGTTGCTTTTGTTCAAGAAATTACTGATATGGATTGGTGTGATAGATGTTTTTTTCTCATCCTCCATGTGAAATGGACCAGCAAGATATTGATGATGATAATGAGAATGAAATGGATGATGACATTTGTATGATGGGCAGCTCTTTAGGCTCACAACAAGCAACAACATCAACAAATGTGATAAGTGCAAGGACTGCTGCAACCTTTTGAGATTACATAAAGAGGGTACCAATTATTTCTCTTCCTCAAATTCATGATGTAGATGTAGTTCAGGCCTTTGAAATTCCTAATAATGACTTTGAATATCTAAGGGCTTTAATGATCAAGAAGTATGATGGTGGTATTCTTTCAGAGGAAGATAGACAATTGTTAATGAATGTTGTGGTTGGTCAAGAGAAAGAGTACAATACTAGAAGTAAAGTTGTTAGGGGAGTTGGTCCTCAAGCCAAACCAAAGACACCCTTGCTCATAAAAATTCCCAAAGACAATCCTAGAAGAGAAATAATTGCCAAGAACCTTGATGTCCCATGCAAAAATATCAGTCCTCTTCATGCCTAGGCTACCAAGAATACTTGTCCATCCGATGAACCTTCTTGTTTCCCTTCCAATGCTTTTGTTGATGAAAAATCACAAGCACCCCAGGACGTTGATCGATTTCTAGGTTGATCACTCTAGCATCTAGTGTGATTGCACAACATTGAATCCTTCCTCCAAGTGTGGGACTTACGAAATGAGAAAGGAATCTCCGAGAGAAGGCTGGTTCTTGCTCCTAAAATACCTGCCACAAGCTATTCCAGTGCAGGCAATCTAATCTAAACCTAATCTAACCATGCCAAGGAGACAGAGAGAGAGAGAAAAGGGAAAAACAGCAAAAGCCTACACTAAAATGGTGATACACCAGAGAAGGAGAATGTTGAACATCTATCAAAACTACCATGGAACAAGGAGAGGTGAGCAATGAGAAGGATAGAAAGATGCATCATAGGCCCAAGGATAGATTTCACACAGAAAATGTCCCAAAACTCCATGAACACATCTCCGGACTCCGCAATGAACATTCAAACTTGCACAAATACCGCAATGAAGAGAGGCAAGAAGAAAACAAGCGAAAAATGAGCAAGGATGGATAGATGCATCACAAACATGTTCTTGTTGCTTCAGAAGTTTTCACAGAACATCATTTCAATAGTAAAACGCAAAAAATGCCATTACAGAGCAAGGGAGGAGGTTCGAACTCCATTTTCAACCCTAGAGAAGAAAAGAAGGAGGCGAGCTGAAAAGATGAACCACTTGTAATTATTCTATAAATGAGCCAAATCTAGCCTTTTACAATCTATGGGTCAAGCCCAGGAGAGAAAAATGTAGGAAAACATGCAAGCAGCCCAACCATTGACCAAAACGCATTCTTCATTAAAATCGGTGGTTGAAACATCACTTCTGGCCATGCTGAAGAAGAATGCGACCCATTTGCATTAAACTGGTTGTTGAAACGTCGCTTCTAGCCATGCTGAAGAAGAATGCAACCCATTTGCATTAAAATGGTTGTTGAAACGTCAGCTTCTGGCCGTGCTGAAGAAGAATGCGACCCATTTGCATTAAACTGGTTGTTGAAATGTCACTTCTGGCCATTACTACGCGCCAGAGACGTTTCTTGATTTTCTCTCTCCAAACTGAACCAAAATGCAATATTGACCCTAGAATCATGTAGATAATTTCATCAGCTTTCCATTGATGTAAAGAACGTGCAAATCCGAGCTCTGGATCAAAAGATATGGCGATCTGAAGATTTAGGGCAAAAAAACAGGCCGGAAAGGATATTTGAAATTTTTCCCGCACCCTGCCACCTGGATGACACGTGTCGGGTGCTGATTGGATGAGAAATTCTCTCTCTTCCACATTTCCGTGGGTTTCCCTTTGAAATTTTGACGTTTTTATCACTTTGGGAAATTTTCCATTTTTTCCCGCGCCCCCGCCATTTGGGACACGTGGCGTTATCTGGTTGGAGGACGGGCGCAGGGTCATCCTTGTCTTTTAATCTTTTGGCCCAAGACTTTGTCAAATTTTTCTATGTCTTTCTTTGGCTCCAAACTTTCCCTGCCATTGGACACATGGCATTTCTTGATTTGTCTGTGGGCCGCCCGGCTTTTCACGTCCCTCACGTCCCTTTGGCTGCATTGTCCCAAACCATCTGGGACAAATTTCTCTGATCTGCCCGATTCGGGCTTCCTTGTCCCTCTTTGCAGCGAAGACACATGGCACATTTCCATTGGCTCTCGGCTCTTTCAGATTTTCGCATCCGCGCGTCCTTTTAGCCCAAATGTCCCGCAAAAGTTTCTATTTTAAATCGAACCGGCGGTTCACGTCCTCTGCGTACTCTTGTCCCAACTGTGTCCCGAATTGCTTGGGAAAAATATTTCCACCTTTGCACAAATGGATCGCCTTGCCAAATCAAGCGATCCGCGCCTTGCGCATGCACTTTTTGTCTGGAAGTCCCTCACTCTACGAAACAAGACTTAGGTAATTTTCTTCCCTTTTTGGTGAATCGGCTTTTCGCATCCCACGCGTACCTACGGCCCAAATGTCCCAATTGCTGCGTGAACCACCGGAGGATTTTGGCGGTTTGCGCCCGACGTCCCAACCGTCCCGAGGACCGCCTTTGGGCTAGGACTTAGCCAATTTTCATGATTTTTTTCTGCTCCAAGCTTGTTTTTACAACTTTTTCACCCTTTTTAGAACTTGCTCTTTTCTTCTTGGACATGAGAGTTAGAAAAAAGCAGAGGGGGCCCTAGAAACATGATTTTGGGCCTTGAATCATATACTTGCTTGGGATGACAATCTGATGCATGTTATCAAAATTACCACAGGGAAATTTTGACAACAAATTGCTTTACCAAAGAATGTTCCATATGGTATAGCCCAGTTTTGAGCCACATTAAAGTGAGTGTTCCAATTATTGAATTGCTTAGAATTCCTAAGCATAAGAAGAGAGCATTCAAGTACTTGAGATTGAAAGAAGAAAGGATTACCCCAAGCATAAATGTAAATGTTGTTGAGAATCCTCTTCAAAGCATTGTTGGCCTAGAAATACCACCACTAATGGAAGATTTTGGAGAGGCATTGGAAGTATATTTGGGGACATCCTTGGTTTATTCCCAATTGAATGTTGATCCATTCTTCACAATTTTTCTCATAAAAGATAGGTTTCTTCACAATTGCATGTTTGATTCAGGTGCATCATGTAATGTCATGCCTCTAGAAGTCATGAATGAGTTGGATATTAAGGTGAAAAAAGCAAATGGGGAGTGTACAACCATGGATTCAAGGGAAGTGCCGGTTGTTGGTTGTGTGAAGTGTTTAGTAGTGTAACTTGTAGCCTATCTGGGTAAGGATTTAAAATTTGATGTTGTAATTTTTGATTGCCCGCCAAATGGGGTATGCTTTTTTCTAGAAAGTGGGCTACAAGTGTTGGTGGTAGTGTTCAAATGGACATGTCTTTCACCACCATTCCCATTGAGGGAAGCCTTGTCAAACTCTATGGTGAAAAGAAGATGTTACACTTGATTGAAGATCCCAACAATGCTTCTTATGAAGTGTTGTTTGCTGATGTAGATGTTGACAAATTCATTGGTTTTGCTGATGGAAAAGAGAATAAGATGGAAAAATCAGAGTGCCTTGGTATGGTAGGTTCTCCATGGACATTACTATTTGATGGAGCTTGCTCCAAATTTGGCAATGGTGCTGGTATAGTGTTGGTTTCTCCTAGTTTGGAAGAGTTTCCTTTTTCCTTCAAGCTCAATTTTGAATGCACTAACAATATAGCTGAATATGAAGCATTGTTGTTAGGGTTAAGGATTGCATGGAAATATGGAGTGAAGGATATTGTTGCTAAGGGAGATTCAGAGTTGGTGGTGAAGCAAGTAAGAAAGTTGTATGCTACAAAAAATCAGCATATGAAACAATATAAGCATGTTGTTTGGGACTTGATTGAAATGTTTGATTCCTTTAACATTGTTTACCATGATAGAAGTCTTAATGCTGCTGCTGATAAGCTGGCTGTCCTTGGTTCTAGATTTGACAATTACACCGTTTCACCTTTTTGTGAATATAACATTGAAGTGCTAACAAGGCTAGCTGTCCCGGATAATGTGAAACATTGGTAGATTTTTGATAATGATGCCCAAGTATTGAGATTATTAAAATGCCAAGGTGAGTTTTCTGGTCAGAATATTAATTGGGAACCAATGGTATGCATGAATGAAGGTAGAGAAAATTTATTTGACAAGGATATAATACAATTGAAGACAAACACCATTCCTAAAGGCCTTGTGGCACTTGAATCCAACTTTAGCAATGCTGATTGTATCATTAATAGAAACTTGTTTGCTTCAAGGGATGTGGAAGAGCACAACTTGGGAACCAAGGAAAAACCAAGGAAGATTTGGTTGGGCAGCCATCTCAGCAAAGAAGAAAAATAGTCCTATGCCCAACTTTTAAAGAAGTATCAAGACTGCCTTGCTTGGTCTTATTCAGAGCTAAAGGCATATAGAGAAGATTTGTTCCAACATGAGATTCCTCTTGAGGAAAAAGATAAGCCATTTAGACAAAGAAAAAGGCCCATTAATCCACTTCTATCCATGAAAATGCAAGAAGAGTTGAAGAAATTAAGAGATGGTGGCATCATTCAACCTACTAGATACTCTTCTTGGGTTGCAAACCTTGTGCCAGTTAGGAAAAAGAATGGTGATATCAGACTTTGTGTGGATTTCAAGAATCTAAAAAAAGCATCTATGAAGGAAAAATACCTATTTCCAAACATGGAGAATATGCTGCAGCTTGTAACAGGGTCAGAGATGCTTTCTACTTTGGATGGTTTCTTTGGATACAATCAAGTAGTTGTCAAAGGATCGAAAGACTTAAGACAACCTTCGCTACTCCTTGGGGGACTTATGTTTTTGTAAGGATGCCTTTTGGATTGATGAATGCTGGTGCTTTTCAAAGGGCAAAGGATGTTTCCTTTTGGTTATATCAATGAACTCATAGCAGCTTTACCAAGATGATGTGACTGTTTTTTCAAGGCAGCGAGGAGATCATTTGCAACACACTAGAGAAAATGCTGATCGATGTAGAGAGTATAGTATTTTACTTAATCCAAAGAAGTGTCATTTTGGTGTATAAAATGCCAAGTTGCTGTGACATATAGTGTCCAAGGAAGGTGTTATGAGAGATCCAGAGAGAGTAGAAGCAATCAATAAAGTGCCCATTCCAAGAACCAAGAAAAGTATTCAATATTTTTTTTCGCCAAATCAATTTCATTAGAAGGTTTGTTTTTAATTTTGCTGAGCTAACTCTCCCAATCACAAGCATGCTAAGAAAGGATCAAGTTATTAAGTGGGAAGAGGCTGCCATCCAAGATTTTGAAGGAATAAAGGATGCACTCAAGCATGCACCTATTTTGGTAGCTCCAAACTATAAGATGCCTTTCCAAATCTTCTCTTTTGCATCTGAATTTACTATTGCTTTAGTTTTGTTACAAAAGGATGAAAAGGGAGCTGAGAGGCCTATTGCTTTCTTTAGCAAGGCTTTACAAGTAGCTGAGTTGAAGTATACAATCATGGAAAAATAGGCATTTGCATTGGTAAAAGAAACAAAGATTTTTAGGCCCTATATACTGAGTTCAAAAGTTGTTGCTTATGTTCCCCACACCATGGTTAAAGACATCTTATCAGACATGGAGATATCAAGCAAGAGATGTAGATGGGTCAAAAATTACAAGAATATGATATAGATATCCAAACAACAAAGCTGGTAAGAGGTTTGGGTCTTGCCAAGCTCATGGCTGAGAGCAATTTTCAAGATGTAGAAGTAAATCAACTAGAGGAAGAAAGGACAGATCTTATTGAAAAATTGACGAGGTCTGAGTGGTACAAAGAGGTGATTTTTTACCTTAGACACCTATGCTATCCTAATCACTTGAATAAATATCGAAAAGATCCCTCAAGATGGCTTCTCAAAATATATCATAACAGACCTTGGGCTGGCTTAGAAGAACCACAAGGTGTCCTCTTGAAATGCATAACTGAAGATGAAGCTCCCAAGTTGATTGCTGATTTCCATGAGGGAGTTTTTGGAGGAATTTTTTCTGGGAGAGTGACAGTACATAAGATTTTAAGAGTTGGTTATTGGTGGCCTACTCTTTTTAAAGATGCAACCTAGTGGTTAGAAAGTGTGATAGTTGCCAATGTTTTTAGGAAGATTGAAAGCTTTAGGTTCCCTTCCTTTGCCGCTTGTATCAATCGAAGCTCCTTTCAAATAATGGGAATGGATTTCATTGGTGAGATTTCAGATCCTTCTAGTGCTGGTCATAAATGGATCCTTGTAGCACCGATTATTTCATAAAGTGGGTTAAGGCCATTCCATTTAGAAAGGAAACACACCAAGTGGTAATGGATTTCTTGCTGAATCATATCATATGTAGATTTGGAGTTCTAGTTAATATTATATCTGATAATGACATGTGTTTCAGAGCTAAGCCTTTGATGGCAATGTGCAATGAATATGGGATAAATATGACTTATTCTTCAAACTAAAATCCACAAGGTAATGGGCAAGCTGAGTCCAGTAATAAGAACTTGCTCAAGATTATTAGAAGGACCTTGGAAATCAACAAGAAGAAGTGGGGAGAGCAATTGAAATTTGCAGTTTGGGCTGATAGAATAACTCCAAAAAGAGCAACTGGTAAAATTCCATTTGAATTGGTGTATGGAACTCAAGCATTTCTGCCCTTGCACTTGCAATTATCCACTTTTCAGTTTTCCCAATAGTTGGAAGATCAAGAACATGGCCCATATGAATCAAGGATCAATCAGATCATTGAGTTGGATGAAGAGAGAAGGGCTTCTCACCAAAGGCATGTTAGATTTAGAGAGAAATTGAAGAAGTTGTTTGATAAGAAGGTCACTCCTAGAGCCTTCAGTGTTGGAGATCTGGTTTTGCTGTGGGATAGTAGGCATGAAGACAAGGGCAAGCATGGCAAGTTTAATGCTCTATGGATGGGCCCTTATGCCATTGACATTAGAATTGGAGAGCATACATTCTTTCTCAAGGATTTGGATGGGGATTTGCTGGAGCTACCTGTTAATGGAAGACATTTAAAACACTTTTTGGATTAAATCCCCAAGGGAGGTATGCACAAGTTGTACATTTTTGTATAACCATTTTTTTGTTTTGTCTTTGCTTTTTCTTCTTGCTGTTGTTGGCTTGTGGTTTTCCCTTTTGTCCTTGGCAACCATTGTTGGCCCGGTTTTCTCGGTCCTTTTGGTGAAAATTCTAGTTTTTGGGCTACAAATGTGTTTTTGACTCCTTGCCCAATGGATTTCGCAATTGGTCTACATTTTGATCTTGTGTCACTCATGGGGAGTGCCCATCCCAAGCCAGGAGCCTATGTTGGTGCAATTTCTAGGTTTGCATGCTTTTCCCTAATTTTCTATATCCATTTTTGCCCAATTTGTCAAGAAACGTTCATTTTCTCGAGCTGGTGGTCTGCAGTTCATCTTTTCTAGTTGAATGCTTTGAAAATGCCCTCAATGTTGTTATTTTTGCCCTAAATTGAAACAAAATCCAAGTTTCCCCCCATTTGTGCCCTAATTTCTTCATTTTTTTCAGTTTGTATCATTTCTCTTTTGCCAAATCATGACTAAACCCGTGTTTGATCGAATCCAAGTTTTTAGAAGTTGAAATCCTAATCCCTAGGCCAAAAACAATGATAAAACATGATTCAATTGATTTAAAACCGAGAAATCTACCTTCCTTATCAATTTTTTTGATTTCTAGGGCATCCCCTACATTTTTACGTTTTGACGGGCATACGGGTGTCATTTTCCTGTCAAATTCATCCTTGCAACATATTGCTAATGTGGCAGGTTTCTATTGGCCGAGGATGTGCGGGAAAAGTTTATAACTTGTCACTTTTTGAAATTTTGACACAAGGAAAATTTTGGTCCGGAGCCCCGCCTGCTACAGTGATGTGCCTACGTGGCACGATGTGATTGGTCAAGGAGTGGTGGGTGGTGGAAGTCACTTAGGAATTTTGCTTCCATTTTGGAAAAATTCTCAAAATCCAATTTTTCTTGAAGGCCCACATCTAATGGGAGGTGGACACGTGGCAGGGAGATCAAGCGGACATCGGGGAGTTGGAGAAAATTTTGATGTTTTTGGCTCAAGGTGTTAAGGGGAAAATTTTGACCAGAGGCCTGCACCCAATGAGAAGAGGACACGTGTCCAAGAAAGGCCATATCGGGGTGGAAGTTTTGAAGACTTTGAAGTTTTAACTTCAAAATGCTAAAATCAATTTTTTGAAGGCCCACGATGAGTAGGAAGGAGACACGTGTCCAGGAGGAGAAATGGGAATGGGGGTTGAAGAAAAATTTTGTGAATTTTTTCCCATGGTATAAAAGGAAAAAAATGAGGATTGGCTCTGAGCCAATCATTTTTGAACACGTGTCCAAAAGGTGGTGGAGGTTCGGATGGCGGGAAGAGTTTCAAAATTTTACAAATTTTGGGCAAAAATCTCAAAATAAAAAATTGATCCATGGCCCCGAAGAGGAAAATTTGGAGGTGTGCCCCCACATCCAATCAGGGGGTGACACATGGCACATTTCAAAAGGTAAACAAGGAAGCTTGGGCCCGAGAAGAGTTTTGGTGCCTTTGGTGGTTTGAGGGCAAATTTGGACAAATGGCCCATGGCAAATCAAAGACCACCATGTAACAGGAAATGGAGTGGGTGTTCGGGCCCTGTGGAGTTTTTGGAGAAAATTTTCCTTTTCTCAAAAAGGAGAAAAATTCATAAAATTGGCCCGTGGTTCTTGGTGGGGCCCACAGGTGGACACGTGGCGGGTCCAGGGGCAAGCGGGGAAAATTTTCAAAATTTTCCTGAAGTCAAAAAAGGTTTAAAATGCATTTTTGAAGGCAAGGGCCCGGTCCAATGGTATTTGGACACGTGTCCCACCTCATCCAAAGACAAAAAGAGAATATTCGAGATCTCATCTGCCACGTGGAGGGCGGAAATTTAAAGTTGATTTTTAATCAACGGTTGCTGAGTGTTTTTCATTCTTGCCGCCATTGGAGCTCCAAGAAGCTTGGATTCATCGTTTCTTCACCAAATCACATGAAATTTTATGTGATTTTGCATCCCCTCGGCCTTCTGAGTGCAATGGCACCATTATTTTGAGCTAATTTGATGTCCTATGATGTTTTTGATGAAATTTTTTCCTCAGCCTGTGAAAGAACGTGAAAAGTGAAAAATTAAAGTTGCAGAGGTAAAAAATGATGAGGTAAAAGGTGGAAAATGATTGCAAAGGCATGCTGGCATGCATGAATGAAAAAAACGTGACCCTGGGATGGATAAGGATCCAAATTCATGCAATATTTTAACATTTTTGTGCATCTCTGGCATTCTGCGAGCTATTTTTATAGTTTGATGTCATTTTCACAAATGGATAAGGTTTATTGTAACAAATTTGATCCCTTAAGCATATTATTTTCTTGGGATGCAAGGATCTTAGCTGGCATAGGGTATATTATATAATTTGGAAGCATTTTGTAAAGTTTGTTGAGAATTTTGGAGAAAGAGAGAAGAATTTTCATGAGGAAAACTAGAAGAAGTCCATTTTCTTTTGGAGAAACTACCTTAGAGCCATTTTTTATTCCTATTTGCATCAAATGCTCATCATGTTGAGTTGGTTTCAGTTGTAAAGCCATCAACAAGCTTTGATATTTTCTAAATAACTTTCCTTTACTGATATATTTGATCAAATCCTTGGATTAACTGGTTTTATCTCTTGGCAAAGCTTGCATACACTTGTATTTCATTATGTTTTCAATTTGTGTTTCATGCTCATGTTGCAATCTTGTGTTTGGGGTCTTTATTGGTCATACATGGTCTCATTTCTTGTAGAGGATTTGAAGGCATCTACAATCTTCCATTCAGAAGAGCATTCATTTGAGTGAAGATAAACATATTTAAATTCATCTTACCTTCCTTGTAAATTGAGGGTGGTTATAAACCTTTGGGTGTACCTTAGGTAATGATCTAACAAGGGTTTCTAAATGTTTCATTGATATTTTCTTCAAGCCTTTGTGGCAGGTTATCAAAGTTTGTATGGAATAGTGCATATTTGGGCATCCATGTGTGCACACATCTTGGTTAAAAGAGCACTTCAAATTCATTGAAACATCTCTGGTGTTTAGGTGTTGTAATTCATTTGCAAAGCTTCCCAAAGAAGGTGATGATTTCTAGCTACTCTTGTCCCAACATCTCTCATCAGAATTTCATTTTAAACTAACTCATCCTACCTATAATACCCCTGCATCTGCATTGTGTGTCCACAAAATAATTCAATCCTTTCACTAAAATGCACAAAGTTGATCAGGGTTTTATCATGTCTTTAGCAGCTCTAGCTTTGTTTTGAAAACATTTCCATCATTTAGTAGTGACAACTCCTTTGAGTTTGGATAATGGATACTTGGTTATGTTTTCACAAAGCCTCTTCCATATCATATGCAAAGCACAAGGATATCTCCATCTCCTTACCATATAGGGGATGCAATATAGGTTCTCTTGCCTTCGTTGATAGGCACAACCTAAAATAGTGAGGGTTAGATCAAAAGCCTCTTGAAGGTGCTATCCACTCCCTCAATTCTTGAATACAAACAAGCAGATAGGTGTGCTTCCCCAGCTACAAATGACATATAAAACATCTATCTATCCTTGAGTGTCTTGTGCAAATTTATGATGTTGTTCAAGTTGTGAAGGAGAGTAAAATTGATACTGGAAATTTGAAGGATGATTCTCGTATTTTGGCAAGAAGATTTGTACACGAAATTTTCAGATTACATGGACTACTGAGTTAATCATTTTGGATAGAGATCCTAGAATGATGTCAAGATTTTGGTAAAAACTTAATGTAGTTCTAGGAACTAAGCTAAATTTTAGTTACGTGTACCATCCGAAATGCAGATGGGTAGACCGAAAGAGTAAATCAGGTTTTGGAAGATATGTTACGAATGTATTGCATGGATTAGTAGTATAAGTGGGAAGAGTATCGTCCATTAGTTGAATTCACATACAATAATACATATCATGCTTCTCTTAAGATGACACCTTTTGAGGCATTATAGGGAAGAAAATGCAGAACCCCTATTAGTTGGGATAGTTATTTAATGCTGATTTATGGAACTATAAGTTTTTTTTTGATATATTTGAATTATGGTAAGAGAAGTGAATGAATTAATTGTCATTGATATAAAATTTTAAAATGAGGTAATCACTAGGATGATGGTTCTTTTTAGGAGGGAATTATGTAACACCCTCGACAATTTTTATATTCCTCTTTTGTATTTCAAGTGTTGACATGTGATCTTCTTCTAAAGATGTGTTCTTTTGATTGTTGGAGATCATGCTTGATATGGATAAATATTTTCTATTCTTAAGATCATTAGATGGAATGGAATGGATTCCTTGAATCCATTTTTCACTTCTTGTAGGTGAGTTGCAATCTGGTTTAAAAGTTCCAAACTTACCTCTTTATTCGACTCATCCTGGATCAATTTTAGTGATCCAGGGAATGTTTTAAACCTTCTCAGTTGAATGAATGGTAAATTTACATTCCATAATTGAGGGACATGGTGGAATGAAAATTGTTATTACAAGTTCTTTAATCTTGTGTGAATGTGTTTCTATTCAATTATATGTTGTGCTTAGGTCCTTCAAGATTGATCTTGGTAGTACATTACTGACGTAAAAGAAATATAGCCTGCTCATGACATAGGAAGGATTCAAAATCCTAAAACTAAAGGATTATCCTACGAATCCAAAGCTGGGTAAGAATATTCACTACCTAGCTATGCTACTTAATTGAATTTTTATTCTAATCTAAGCCTTGTGCTAAGGGAATATGGAAAGGTTGCTAGGCTATCTAAATTAACCTAAAACCTAATGCTATAAGGTTATGAGATGATCTAACCTAATGTTGGAATTACCTAAGGTAATGTGTTAAGGCCTAAGGTAATTATTCCTAAACTAACCTAAGTGTTAAGGGATCTATCTTAAGATATTAAATGGGAACCTAAATGGGTTGCATACCTCGAAGGTGACAGCCCAATGACATTTAGTTGTTGATAAGGTTCTTAAAGGAATTAAGTACTACCAATTTTGTGCCAATTTTGGCAGGGGCTAGTTGATTTGGTGGAGGCTTATGTGGAAGCTCCACTAAAAATGGAATTGCATGTTATATGGGAATTGACATTCACTAGATTTGGGAGGTGGTGGAAAAGAGATTTGAGTGGGAAAATTAGAATTAATGAAATTAATTGGCCTCGGTTTTGTTCACAAACCATCTAGGAAACTTGGAAGGTGGGTTTGTGGGAGGTTGTTGGTTTTTGCATGCTTTTCAAATTTTACTCTACATGAAGCAAACTGGTTCTTTGAACTAGCATTTGACTTGCACTTCATTGCTATTTTTAACTCACCTGGTCTATTTTCGATCATGGGAAGGTATATGAGGCATGCTGAGGAAAGTTTTTGGTTGGTTGATCTTTCATGGAGGAGAAAAGGAGTTAGAAGCTCGTCTAGAAGTCTCCTTTGATTTGGTAGAAGCACTATTAGGCATGATAGGCTCTAATCTTTAAGATCTCTTGATTTCTTCTAAATGTTTCATTAAAATGACTCTACTCTTATGATATTCTTGGCTTGCATGTTTTATTTGGTTATTTTCTTGTTGGGTTTTGTAATCTTTGGAAATTTGGGTATGAATCCATGGAAAATTGGTGATAATTTTTGAAACTTTCTTAGTATGTGCTATTAGCGAGACATGCATGAGAAACTTGTTATTGTAACTCTGCTTGTCATTTCTTGAACCAGAATACAAAGAAGTTGTGTTTTCAACTAACCTTCGTCGCTGTTTATTTTGGTTCTAGGTTTTGGGAACTTGAATCCTTCTAATATTTCTTTGGAGCTTGTATTTATTTGAGCTAAAGCTTGTTGTTGAGCTCGTCTTTGTTTGAGCTAAAGCTTGTGGTTGAGCTCATCTTTTGTTTGAGCTAGAGCTTGTATTCGGGTTCGTGTTTGTTTGAGATAAAGCTTGTAGTTGAGCTCGTTTTTTTTTAGCTTGAGCTTGTGTTGAGATGGTGTTTTGTTTGATCTTGTATTCAAGTTTGTGTGTAGTTAAGCTTGATTTGGGGATAGTGTTTTGTTAAGGATTTGGATTAGAGATTCTTGTCACTCTGAAACAGTGTTTGGATTCTCAAGTAATATTGGATTGTTGTTTTAAGTCCATATGTACCTCTATACTTGTGTTTATTCTTGTGTTATTTTGGACTGTTAATAGAAGTTTGTAATTTACACAGTAATATTACTTTTTTATTAGTTCTGAACTTTGTAGGAGCTCGTGTTTCGAGATGGTATGAGCTTTCTTGTTTGATATACAAACTAGAATGGGAATTGTGGTTTCCCTGAACCTACGAATATCTACTTGAATAGTTCTAAACTCCTCTGTGAGAAACTTGTGATTCATTTTGAGTTGGAATAGGGTTTCTTATTTATACTATAAACTGGTTAAGGTTGTCGTGTTATATTCTGACTTATATCACAATATTTGTGTATATCTATGATCACGTTTGAGACTTTGTGATTCAACACTATACATGTAATTTGATACATAGTGTTTGAATTTTTAGTTGATCGACGTGTTAGCTCTATTATGGTATTTGTGAGTTGGTTTTAAATTATATTCTAGTTGGAAGCCTATAACTCTTTTAATGCAAACCGCTTACTCCAGGTAATTCTGGGTAAGTAGTATGACTGAGTTGTTTGAGTATCTCTTGGAGATTTAACTAGAAATGTTTTCATTTGTTAGTAGGATTTGGAATTCTTTTAAAATGAGTTTGTACCTGTGCTTAGAAATAGTAGTGGAGGCAGAATACTTAAATATGTTTAGCCTGATTTTGTTTTATAGTTCTAAAAGAATTATGAATCATCTACATTTAAGTACAATGTTGTGGAGGCATGTAAGGGAACTTCAGTTTTGAGTTTGAGGATACTCCTGAACTGGTTTAGTTTAAGGTTTCGGGTTTTCTAATCTTGTTGGGATCAATAAGTTAATGCTTAAGTCTTTTAGAAGAAGAAGGAAATTGGGAACCCTTAGGGACAGGGTGCTGTTTTAGAACTTTACTGAGTGTTGTTCTAAACTGAAATTGGAACTCATGCTTGTAATGATAAGGATTGTAAGGGGGACTTGCAGGACGTTTCTTCTAATGAGTTAGTTTTGTTCTCTTCTTAGGAACTAGTGTATGAACTTATTGTTTGGATTAGAGATGGGAATTTTTGTTAAGTATAAAGAAGAAATTAAAGATTGAGTCAAATTCATATAATATTCCCTTTCTAACTTTGTAGGGATTAGTTCATTTTATTGAACCCTTTTGTTATTAGTTCTCTTGCAAAATGGTGCATTATTATACCTGTTTAGCCTTCCTTGTTCATATCATTTGTTAAAGTGATGAAGGAAGAGATTTGATGTTTTGATTTTGTTGAAAAGAAAATACAATCTTGTTGTCAGACTGTTAAAATTCTATATTCCTTCTTAGATTGATATGGGATTCTGTTCTATTTAAAATATGAAATGTTGTATTTAAAGGTAGTTGTCCTTTAAATGAAACAGTTAAATTCATGTTATGAACTTGTATCTATTTTCTGATATTTTTGTGTTGAGCATAGTTTGGTATGGATATCCTTCTTCCTTCCTTAGGAGTTAGATGAATCATCCCAATGAGAACTATGATGTAAACCCTTTTTTGTTGTTTAAAGGTAATTGTTAGGATCAATTAAACTTTAAATTTTGTAAGGAAGATGTTGTGGATTATATTTTGTTCTTCTCTTAGAAGTGAATTTAGATTGGTTAATGTACTTATTTTCCATTTGCTATTACTTATACTGATATTTATGATGTATTAATTGTCTCATTAAAGTAGAGTTTTTTTAATGGAACAATTATTGGAATGCACTTAATTTTAAGGCTTGGTCTTATCATGCTCGGTTTATTGAAATGACCCGTGCTAGCAATTTTTACGGATGGAATTCATAAGTGATAAAAGAAGGCAAAACTTATATGATGCATTGGTTGATTTAAGTCTAATTCCTTGTGAAGAATTATGATTCGTTCTTGATATCGTATTGAAAAAGAAAAGTAGTACTCTTTTAAAATGAAGACATTTGTTATACGGTATGCCTAAAATGTATAAGGCTTGTATGAATCGTATAAGTTATAAAGATGAATTGAAAGATGAGAATTTACTTGTATGGTTGGGTAAATTATCTTGTAATTATATGAAAGAGATGGATTTCTATCTTGTTGATTTTCTTCATATTATTTTTATGCTTAATTGGTTATCCTTTGATAAGTTGGATAAAGGGATTTAGTTCAATTTCCCTAATTAAGATGCAACTTGTTAAGTTGTAGAATATGATGTTCTTTATCTAAACAATTTAACATAGTAATGTAATGTGTGTTGAACATACATTAAGAATTATGTATATTGGGTAGGATATACTTTAACATTTAAACATGTAGATAAAGAATATTTCTATTTTGAATATAAAAAAAAGGTATGGAAATATGATTACAATGTATTGGACTTCATTTTGTATGAAGTCTACTTTAAATTAGATTTATTCAGACGTTGAACCCATCTAAAAGTTATTGTAATTTTTTGAATGAAACTTGATAATGTTGTTCGGTTGAGGTTAATTGGTAGTGTAACTGAGAGATCTAACATTAAAAAAGCCATAAGTATAACGAAGTTCTTCATGGAATAAATGAAGAAAATTTAGGAAAGAACTTATTGAGCGTTGGATTAGGTCTGTAGAGTTCTTTGTAATCAAGAAATAATTCAGACCAATAATGTATTAACTATTCCCTCGGGGTATGTACATCTCGATGAGGCAGTTTTTGTAGGATGTTGGCACATGCCAACTGCAGGGGCTATAATTTCGAGAAGGCTTGGGTCTTCTTGAGAATAAAATGTTGTAGTTGACATGTGGCATCACCCTTCCACATTGATCATCTAGATCTACACACAATAGGAACTCAGACTTGAACTTAACTTCTCTCTAGGTCTGGATAGGAGCATATTTAGGATATGAATTAGCTTCCAATGGCTCAGGGTATGTTGGCACATCCAGTTGACTTAGGTCAACCAAGTATGCCCATTTACCCTAAGCCATTGTGAGCATCTTCTTATAATAAGTTATGTTCCTATCTAGGGCTAGGGTTAAACTTGGAACAAGTGGATTGACGATAGTCAGTAAAGACCAATCATGATAATGAGGAGTGAGGTGAAGGATGTATTCCAATATGACGAGTATGCCATCTAGGAATAGTGACATACATAGTATGTTATAAATATTTGGCCAAAGTATCACAAGCTGCTGGTTGCATTGTCCTATGTCACCAAGTTTAAAACAACGTGATATCAGATGAATATTGGTAGCAGATATTCAGATATGTTCTTTAAACAGATCACTCAGTACCTGGTGTAGGGTAGGATGACAAAGTATACAAAGTATACAATATGTATTCAATACATAAGATAACATAAATAGATTGGTAGCTTACCAAGTTATGGAATGAATAGATTGGTGAATCACTAAGTCATTACAGCTGCATATGTTTATCCATTGAATTTGATTGGCATGGAATGTTTGTTCTAAATAATGTTTTATTTAGAATAGTGAACAATATAATTTTTCCCCTTATTTCAAAAGTCTTAAAATGGGAATGTTACAACACTCAATAAGGTATTGGTTGAGCTGGAGGAAAAAATATTTGGGAGGAATGACAGGTGAGATTCCTAGAAGGAGAATTAGAGAAGAAAAATGAGGATCTCATTGAAAGAGAAAGTATATGAAGCAGAAGAGATGATCGGTGAAAAATTAAGGCACAAGATGAGGGAGGAAAAGGAAAAGGTGTGTGAGGTATACAAGAAAATTGAGATGATTACAAATGCTATTGTCTTGAAGCATCTATATTTGAACCCTCTTGAACAAAAATAAGATTCAACCTTACAATGCATGGAATATTTGACTTGCATCCTTATGATGGAAAGGAATCCACTCACCTTAGAGTCAATAGAAGAGGCACTAGTACACCAAAAGAAAGAGGAAAAGAAGAAGGTTGTGGAGATAGTCACTTAATACACTAAGCTCCTTGCCAATGTAAAGGATGCAACACAGATGGTTGAAGCTGCATATGACAATTGCATTGACATAGATAGAGTATCAAGCATTCTAGTTGCTACACATGAGGTAGATCTCAACAAGTTATAAGCTAAGAATAAGGGAAACATGGAAAAGAAGGATAATAGCTTGGCAAGTAGAGAATAAGTTAGAAGCCATCAAGACATCATGGGGCTCAATCAAAAAATGAATTAATGAATTATATCCCTAGATCACCTGTGGGATGGATGCATTGGACGAACATGGAAAGTAGTTGGAAAAAATTGTGAGAATGTTAAATGATAAGGATGATGATTTAAGTTTTGATGAGCTAAGTGCTGTAGTAGGTGATCTATGTCAATAGACACGGGGTGAAGTGGATGCACAGGGAGAAGATTGAGGCAGTTATAAGGAAGGATTTCCCACTCATTCTTCAGTAATAAACAAATTCTTCTTCATTCCTCCATTCTTTATTTATTCCATTTCTCATTCTTCATTCCTTCATTCCTTATTTCAACCATTCAAGGTCCCGTCATTCTTTATTATTTAGGGAGAGGATGGTTACGAGGATGGAGAACAAGCTTAGTGTACAGGTCATGTTGGGCCTCAAAATATTGGCTAAGTACCAAGGAGTGCATATGTGCGCGGGTCCAGTAAGAAGAAGGGAACGCAGGGGAAAAGAAAATAGGACGGGGGGTTTTAGAAGGGTTTAGTAGAAACCACGGCATGCGTGTAAGGTAGAACAAAGGATCTTATGACTTATCCATATTCATCTTTCCAAGAAGCACATAAGGAAAAAGATGACCTGACTAGGCATCTTTGAGTGGATAATTTGCTAGCCTGGTGACTTGGTGGTCAAGGAAAGAATATCCCACAAGTAGAACATTCTGAAAGACATCATTTTAGAAATTGGAGAGCTTGGATAAGAAGAAGCATGCTCCATTAGAGGACCACATGGACACTTGGAAAACAATATTCTCCTAGAGGAAGGCATGGTGGTGGGTGCTAAACCTATTTATAGAGATGCTCTAGAGTGAAGAAGACACACCTGAATGGAGAGAGGTTGATGAGGGGAAGCTTTAGGATCATCATAGAGAGGATTAAAGGAAAAGCCTTGCAAAAAAGAGTAGGAGGTTCTAAGGGCTGGAGTTACCATTAGAGAGTAGTAGGAATGATATAATATCTAGAGGGATGGGTTTGTGAAAATATATGTAATATAGGAAGAATAACTAGAGTCTACGATACATGAGGCATGTTTGTCTTCATACATTTGGTCCATTATGAACATTTTGAATGTAATGTGGTTATTGGAACTATGATCAATATAAATATATGTCTATGTTATGAATATATTGTTCATGGGTGAAAACCCTAATATCTTTTCTTTATTTCATGACTCAAATCCTCTCTTTGTATGATGTTTCTCTTATTTGAATGGGTATATTGATATAAAAACTCATCCTATGCCTTCAGGATGCATGCATGATCATTTATATTTTTGCATTTAATTTGTTTTCAATGGCATCCTCTTCTCACAATACTCACATAAAGGAGGGGCTCAACGCCCGCATGTGCCTCAGTGAGCATCTAGTGCCCCTTAGGTGATAGGTCAATGTGCATGGGATTAGAGTTTTGTTCTAAGGGCACATAAAAATTACTACAAATACCAAGAAAATTCTGTTATCATCTTTGCTCAAGGTAGGCCGGTGGTTACACAACCACTAGGGTAGTTTCATAACCATTGGTGCGGTTTCGTAACTTAAAGTATGAAAGCTAAGGAAAATATGTGAAAGAGATAAAGGAAAGAAGGAAAATCATGGAAATGGTTAAAAGAATCATTCTAGGCTAAAAATATATATTGCAAATATATTTATCATCATTAGGGATTTTGAACCATTCCGACAATGTAACACATGCAAAATTGGGTATGTACAACATCCTTACCCTACATCCATGATCTCTTACACTCATGGAAATGATGAGAGACAAGAGACTTACCTTGAAATTCACATGTTTGTGTAGGTACATTACTCTGAGTAAAACTAGTATAAAAGGTGATTCTTACTTCTCACCATTCCAAGAGGCTATTTCTATGTGTTGTCCACCAACATGGTATTTTCTGTGCAAGGTATAGAAAAAAATATTCCTGTTGTCTCCTTAATTCTACCACTAAGTCTCCATATCATGTAGGAATGTATCAAGTTTCCCTTCACTAGTACACCATGGTTCTGAGCTAATGCCAACCACCTCACCATGCTTGACTTTATCATCCTAGTGGCTCACCCTTTAAATTCACACCCAACCATTTCATACGCGCTATACACCATGTCATCACGGAAAAATTATTAGTGTCACCTACCAAATGCACATCCTCCTATTGAATAAAGCCTTCCTTAAATGGTTCTAGTTTCTCTAGATCACACACCGTCTCGAGCATAAATTCTATTAAATTTTTATTCAGTCAAAGGCTAAACATAAGGCTCGCCTTCTTACAAAACAAGGGTATAATCACACACTATTATTTGTTCTCAAAACTGATGTACCTCTTATTAAAGCATAAATCAAAATTATTTGCATAGCACCAGTGGTCATCTAAGTAATTTTTGAAAGTTTCCTAATTCTGTAAGCTCCAACATCTCAAATTCCCCTAGTAAACTTGCCCCCTAAATGATAATAGATGCATCGTTTAGTACCCCAATAGGCATTGTATTATTATTTTTCCATGTAAAACACATTCAAATATGGCAGAATTTATTTCTTCCCATCTAATTTCATGCTTCAAGAGTCAATACATTTACTTCAACACCTGTATCTATCAAGATGTTACTTACCAACTAACCATCAATTATTGCATCCAAAATGATTTATTTATAAAATTCATGGTCCTAAGGTGGTATATTTTCATGAAGAATCTTACTCTTGTTCTCTAACCCAACGCGTAATACCTTTTCTCGAAGCTATTCCCCTAGTAATGGGATGATATTCTCTCAGTGCAACATTTTTCATACTTCTTTCAGGTCATCCACATCATTCTGCGGAATCTCAACACTCTTTGCATGTTCTCTTATGTGTGCTGCACTTTAAGCACTTTGTATTTCACCATGCAGATCTCTAATAACCCCCATAGTGTCATGGTATACTTATTTTGATGCGCCATGTAAAGATACTTAACATGTATCACTTCCCACCTTATTATAAGAGGCTTGGCCTCTAGAGGTTTGTGCACATGTGCTTCCTCGATGCACATCGTAACTAACATAGGCTCTAACTCTAGATTAATATTCTTAGGAATCCATTGATCAACATTCACACATTACACATTGATCAGCTGATAACCTTATCTTTCTTCTTTGTTTATTGATATGTTCATATAAATATGGTTAATCCTCTAAATTATGTGGCTTCCCACACCATGAACATGCTACATTCTTAGGGAAATCATGGTGATAATGATAAGGGGATTCACAAGTATAATAAGTTCCTCACATGAATTGACCTCTACCACCATTGCAACCTTGACCTATATATCCTCCTTGAAAGCCTCCATTCCTATTGTCTCCATGGTTGTGCCCTTCATGATTATGGCCTTCTTGTTCCTTTGATCCACTCACCACACTAGTTTGGTGTACTCATGTATCAATGGATTTGTGGATGTGATTAGTCAACCTACGGTCTACGGTGTCGTGAGTGTGAGAATTGAAAATATTATGGTAAAGGGACACCTTTTGGATCGTGGGTAAAAAAATAGGGAAATATTAAACATCATGGTTCAGGTGACAGACTTCACAATCTAGTAATAACATGCACACTGACTTACGTGGGAAATTATCCTTAGTATGTACCTCTAATTCACAATATGTACCCCATATTCCACTGTGTGTCTCATGTGATGAGTTGGTCGAAATATTCTACAACTATTTTTCCACACTACAATCTTCTCCTCTAGGAATGGGCTCACCTTTCAGTATAAACATTTCAAACAACCTTAGTAAATAGAGTGACTTCTAAGGCTTCGTGTGGATCCACATATGTCTTATGAGAAATTTCTCTTCGAAATGGCATCAACAATTCTCCAAAAAACCATTGTATATGCTGAATAGGATGAATATCATAAGACAACTTAGATAATAGAGTCTTAAAACATGTTTCATACTCCCTCATGCTTTCAGATAAACCCTACTTGATATCCTTGAGTGCACTGATGCTCTGCTGCTCAAACTTTGCCAAAAACAAAGAATGTAAAGCATCATAATCAACCACAATATGATGTGGGTCATACTTTATGTACCAGTTATCTAAGTGCCCTTTTAGTGTAGTATCAAACTGATTATCCTTCCTATCTAAAGTTGTAATTCCCTTAGCATGCCATAGAAGCTCGTACTTATGGATATGCTTTGTTTCATCTCCAGTCCCTCTATACTCTAAAAAAGAGAGACATATTGTAATAAACCTGATGTGTCACATGTATTGGTTGCTAATGTTGATATGGGGGTTTTGGGGATGTGAAACTTTCCTCCGGATCCAAAACCAGAACCTCCACCAATATTTCCTCATTCCCGATCCACGTGATCTGCTTGATCCTCCCGCCGTGGGTTACATGCCTATTGACATACTCCCTTGTGTCCTAGTGGTGGTACTAGACTAGAAAACAATGGTTTGTGTGGTCAAATATACTATTGTAGTACTTCCAATGGTCTCGCACACCAACATTCTATCTTGATGATGTGTCTAGGAATAATCTTGCCACAAGACTTCCAAACAATGACCTTGATTACGATGCCATGGGTGCGTTACTAACTTTTTCTCTTGAATTCAACACAAAATGATATATACTCATCTCTACTTGTTTACTTGCACTATCCTGCTTCTCAATGACTACCTTTGGACTTGGAACACCATGCACAAGGGCTAGTTGGCTAGGTGTGTTTAGATGCATGCCTATGGTTCTCATTCTCTCCTATGACATGCTCTCATAAATTATTGATAAATGCACCTTCTATAACTTTAATTGGAATTTTTACATTGGGTTTTCATAATCAACACGATTGTCGTGAGTTGAGACGTTTGTTACGAGATCTGGACATCGGAATTAATCAAATAATTCCTGAAGGAGGATCTGTAGAAGATCTTAAAAATTTACCAAAAGCTTGGTTCAATCTAATTCCTTATCGTGAAGTGGGCTTAATGACAGCGATGTATTTGAATAAAGAATATGGAATGCCTTACATATCCACAGCCCCCATGGGTGCTGTGGATATGGCTGAGTGGATCCGCCAAATTCAAAAAAATGTGAATACCTTAACTCTTAGTTCATCGATTAAAAGAGTTGATTATGAACATTATATCGACGGACAAACTCGATTTGTTTCCCAAGCTGCTTGGTTTTCAAGATCTATTGATTGTCAGAATTTGACGGGGAAAGGATTATTTACTATGCTTGCCTAAATTTGGAAGAGTGTGATAACACAACTCTTTATCTTCCACGAGATCTTCAAAAAATTTGTGACCCATCCTCCTCCTCAAGTATAGTGTCTCATGAATCTCCAATGCATTTTCCATGTCCCTCTCTTGCACATCATTAAACTTGAGATGTCTTTCCTCTCTCTGCATTTTTACCGCCAAAGTGCGCCATCTTTTCCACACTGCTCCTACCGCTACACATTGTGGGAGTTTATATAGCCATGGGTAGGTGATCTAAATCTAGTTTTATAATCAAATCCTTTATTGACAATGATATAATGTGCAAGTATAATCCTATAGGATCATGCAAGAATCTAAACTAGCTTCCTCTAGACACAAATAAGTAGAAATAGCATACTCTAATGTATAATTACACAATACTCTAGCCCACTAATGATCTACAACTCAAGTCCACTCTAAATAAAAATTAACAAGAGTATGGGTAATATTGATGCGTCCAATGTCTTGATATATATTCCTAACACTTTCCCAATGCATATGCTGCCAACCGCTTGTACAATTCTACTTTGGAAAGAAAATGAAGAACGTCTCATAGAGATCATGATAAAGATTTTCCTCCATCCAACTCCATGCATTAAAATCATCTCCAATGTTATATATCTGCACAAAATGATCTTGACCATTCTATACCTAGATTTCAATGCTCTCCAGAGTCAATAAATATGCCATCTCCAAGCGACATATTGGAAAACAACTTGAAAAGAGGTCCTGACAATGGAACCAAAATGTAGTCTTATTATTTCACCTAATCGATATGCACACCGATGCCTCATTCGGGCATATCTAAACACTCACCCAAAACATGTGAAGCTACCAAGTCCCTCCTTTGTATTGTTTTTCAATATGTTACTAACCAAATACATGATAATAGATAACGAAGTGTTCATTCAATCATAGGTGTTCATCGCATACATTCAATTAGAAACACATGTAATAATTAAACATATAGATCAAATAAAAAATAACATCATATACACCATGTAATCACCATATTCAGATACATCAATTACAGAATCCATCCTCCATAATCCATTATAGAAAATTATTACATAACAATAGCTAAATACATTGTCATGACTAGGTCTTTGGAACATGCATAACATCAAATCATAAGTCATAAATACTCTCACATATATGGTACCTAAAAAAATGACATAATCCAAATATATATAGGGGTGAGGAATTTCCCTTCACCTCCTATGCACTCTAAAAATAGACTACATGCTCAAAATATCCATGCGTACATACAAAATAAACTATAAGTGTGCATGTTCTCCCACCAAGCATAATAATAGATTAATCCTATAAATAAAATTTTCTTTAATCCTATTAGTATCTTAATCCACGCATGACCTTTTATCTTCTCCTCACATGTGTTTTATCCCAAAATATATCTTTCTTGGTCGTAAAGCCTCCATTATTTTCTCTAGATCCAAAACATTTCTTGATAGAAACTCCAACAAGTCATTGCTTATTATTAGCCCGTGGTATGAAAAATTTTATAAGTACCAGAGGTCTCCTGTTTAGGCATCAGCCTTCATTTGTTATCCATTCTATCTTACATGCATCCCTTTATGCCTACCTCATGCGCATCCAAAATCCTGTGTATGGTTTGCACTTAGTCAAAAGGGCCGTGCAATAGTAATGTCGATGTAGATTATCTAGGTAAATTAACATATATCAAAATAGAATCCACAATATATAAAATTATTATTTAACCTTTTGTTGGAAAAATTATTTTTCACAAAGAGAAATTAGCCAATTTTCACCAACGCTCTGGGACTATGTCCCTCTTTCTTGTGAAAGGGGAGGCTCCCTTTATTGAATATAGATAAAAAAATATTTTTGGTGGCAAATAGGTCAGTGATCACATAGGGACATTCCACTAAACCTTTGGAAAATTATTACACATAGTGTAAGGGAAGAATTTGATAGAAAGTTGAGATACTTTGGGAGTGAGAATTTTAGAAGAGAGGTTTAATCTTGTAAATAAGCACTAACATATTTTTACAAGTTTTAACCAAAATTTATCCACACACAATTAGAATAAAACAACTTTTTTAACAATGGCAAGACAAAATGAATCATGAACACAAAATTTCAATAATCCATTCATCAAAGGCTCTAACACATTTCTTGGTTATACAAGATTGTCACATTCACAAAGATGAAAAGAGAAATA
Source organism: Taxus wallichiana var. yunnanensis (assembly GCA_018340775.1). Taxonomy (NCBI): domain Eukaryota; kingdom Viridiplantae; phylum Streptophyta; class Pinopsida; order Cupressales; family Taxaceae; genus Taxus; species Taxus wallichiana. The sequence goes on along the minus strand of CM031234.1, from coordinate 152,232,057 downwards.
GAGGAAAAATATAGAAAAAAGAATGGAAGAATGCCATCTTTTTATTTGCTTCTTAGTAGTGCACTAGTTATCTACTTAGAGACTCAAAATTGAAAACCATTTGAAATGAGGGAGTCATACAATATATAGTTTTTAAAATGACTCTTTTCCTACCCCCACATGACTTTTCACTAAATTTTACAATTTGTGACCTTTCGTATCCCTAGGAAAGAAATTGAGTCCATTTTTAATAAATTGGAGGAAACACATTAAGGATTTTAAATCTAGGTCACATTTAAATGAACAAGACAAAAATGAAAAGTAAACCCCCTTAATGAAGAAATAGAACATGAGAGAAGGGAAGGGGGTGGGAAGGAGAAAAGAGAGGAGATAACTATGCTGAAGAAGATGGTACATTTTCCAATGAAGATCCACTTGCTCATGGACTATGGGAGAGTTTTCCTAGAAATATCTCAATTCCCTTAAAATTCTTTCTAAAACGAGCCACTGTGGGTGTAACCTTCTCCACTTGAGGAATGTGCACACAACTTAGAGCATGAAGATAATTCTTAAAGGTGTTGTTGATTCTCCTTTGCAGTGTTGGAGATAACACATATGACTAAAAGATATTACAAGGTGTCTTCATTGAAGGAGAATGGGCCTCCCGCCTCTTTCTTAACTAATTTTTCATATGGATTCACGAGATCATTCACCAAAGTGTTCTATTTTACCGCAAGTAATCCAATATTCTTCATTTCCATGCTGATGTCTTCTTAAATTTTTGAAGTGAGATCATCACATGAATCCAACTCATCAAGAGCTTAATTGGGAATCTCATATCGAGCAACTAGAGTTTGGGACCAAATTGGAGACATGTTTTCAGATGCAGAGTTGAACACATTTCTATCTACCAATACAAAAGAATTGATTTTTCCCATATCAATAAATGGAAATAACCGATCCCAATTATCTTTCTTAGTTTTAATATCATCTCTTGTCATCTTCTCTTTTATGGCGATGAAAAAAATGAATTAAAAAAGTGAAAGAATTTATGGAAGCATGGTCCTGTATTTCGCAAGGATTTTTTTCACCCACCTACCATTAGCCCAACCTTGTATTGTGAAGCATTATGTCCTCTTGATTGATTGAGGATAAAAATGCTGATTGGAGTTGTTGGTATCAAAATTTATTATCCCTTCGAAACCAAGCAACATCAAAGATTTAGCAAGACACCGAGAGACAAACATATCTTATTATGATTCATTTTATAGCTAGGGAGGGGATTTGTTTGATTCTTTTTCACTTGGACATCAGAGAAATGGATAACACCTTCATTAAGGATTTGATCTATCCTCATTACTTTAGGCCGTGCCTTTTAACCAGGGTTAGAGGACCCATTTTGTAACCTTTTTCGGTGAAGGAGAATGAAGATATCCTTCTTTACACAAATCTAAAATGGGACCCTGAGAAAATATGATCAATGCACCACAACTTAATTCTCACGAGTTGTCACTTCTAAAGAATGGTGATATTTCCTGACAGACGGGGCTAAGGTTACGAAAGAAATTATGGAATCCTAATTGCTTCGCATATTTCAGTAGTAGAATTTATAAATTTTTGGACACACAGGGAAAACAGGGTAGTTCAGGATGGATTCATTGTTTTTGAATAATTTTGGTGGGAGATTAAGTAGGATAAAATTGATTATACCAGATATTTGAGAGAATTCACAACAATTGGAAAGATAAATGACATAAATTGTTAGAATAGCTAAAATATTCCTTCAACCAGAAGGTGTGCATCAATGAAGGCCCGATTTTCATGGTTTCACACAATCTAAAAGAATTTAACACAAATACTCGAGCTAAAGACTCAATAAAACATCAAAGACCCCGGTTCCTCACACCTTATATACAATCGAAGGCTTATAGAAAATATTTAGCAAAAAATGATAGTGAAGTGATTTTAAATTGTTTATCTATTCACATGATGAAGGTTCTTCTTGAAATGAAATTGTAAATTCCACTAAAATATCACAGGGATGAGATCCTATGTGATTCGGAGGGAGTTTAACACAAGATTGCAATAGGAATAAGAAAAACTACTTGCAGACATTTTGAAACAAAGCAGACAAAAATTGCTCCAAGATTGACAAAAATTAACTCAAAATTGATTAGATTCATCAGCAGGGGAGAGTGTCTTTGAACAGTCTCAAAGATTTTCAATGGCTTTACACTCACAAACAACTTGACGTGATTGAAATCTAAAATAGAAGAAATTGACAAGTTTCTCGGATTGGTCTCTTAGGAAGATGGGATCTCTCAAATTTTCTCTTAATAATTCAACCCCCGACCTTTTGCAAGAGTATTCTCATTGCATTTATACATTTCACTTGCTCACTCATCCAAAATTTCTTCCCCAAAAATAAGAATATTCAAGGGACCTTTTCTTATTACCAATTTGCCTCAGAAAGTGACGTTTAACAAATTCATATATGAAAGCTTCCAGGTGGACTAATTATGAACTAATCACGTTTCTCAGACCCTCAACTAATGACTAGGATGCCATGACACAAATTTTTGGTAGTACTTCTAATCATTCTGATTCTGTCATGTGAGAAATCCCTGTTTTAATCATTTTCCGAGGCTCTGTATAGTTGGATCTGACAGGTAATCCTTTTTGCCCTCGAGGAAACACCTTTTTCATATTTTATGCCTACAACCTCCATCATTTCATCCTTTTCCCTCTCTTTCCTCTGCAACTCTACCCCGCATCCATCTTCTCTATTAATTCATGTTTTTACAAGTGCTCGAGCAATTCCAATTTTGAAATATCAACCTTAACAATTCTTGAACTCATAAATTGAGTTCTGAATCCATTCAATGGCACTTTGTAGAGAAAAACTACAAGGAATTTCATCAAAAATGATGAAAAACAATGCGTATTCACATCTCCAGGAGTCTTGGAGAAAAATGGTGGAAAATAGGTGAAATGCATAGCAACCATTGATTTTTCCCTTCTCAACTCTAGATTAGAGCCATCCACATGTTTTCTTAGCACAACTACAAAGGTGAGGTATAGTGGCAAGTTTCCAAACAAGTGCGGGCCTTCCATGTGCCCTGGGCCCAAGAAAAATGCCTTTTAGCCTTTAAAAAGTCTCAGTAAAAGGAGCCAACGAAAGCCTCCACGTGTCACCTTGGCACACCTTTGGTATGGTCCTCAAAAGTGGAGACCCCAAATAGGCATGGTCCCTCCACGTGTCTCAGTCAGTAGAGTTGTTGAATTTTTTTTGAAGGATCAGTGGAAGGCGCCATGTGTCTAGGGTCCGAGATAGTTTTCCTTGGCCGTTGAAAAGTCCAAGTAAGGGCAGAGTGAGTGGAAGCCTCCAAGTGTCCTCTTGGTGCTTCTTCAAAATAAAAATAGGGGCCGAGTCCCCAAATAGGCATGGTCCCTCCACATGTCCCAGGCCTTAGAAAATTTCTTTGAAAAGTTTAAGTATAGAGTGGAGTGGTGGAAGCTTTCATGTGTCTCCCTAATGTAACTCCAAGGTCAAACCAAAAGGATAATTTTCGATGAACTTCAGCCCTCCATGTGGACAAGATTTGAATTTAATTAGGCCTTAGAGTTTCAAAGTTCCCCTCCGAGATGCATCCAACTAGAAAGGGCCACGTTTCCATAGATGCTGAGATGTAAATTTGATGGGGAAAACACACCTGTCAAACCATAAAATGCAGGGAAATCACCATTTGTGCCCGGAAATGAATCTTTCTTTAAGGACAAAGATTTTAGAAATGATATAAGGCCCAAATGTGATCCAACGAGCCACATCCAATTAGAGAAGACCACATTTCCACATATATTTGGGACAAAAATTGATAGGGAAAATAAAACATGACTGTGGAAAATAGAAGGAAGGGAAAAAACCCAAGTTTTCACCCAAGTTATAAATTCTTTCACATGGACAGAGGAACAGAAAAAAAATCTAGATTTAAAGTGATCCTTGACCAAAGGAAGGGACTGATCATGGAAACCAAATGGAGGATAGAGTTTTCATGCATAAATACGGGAGATAAAAAATATGACAGAGCCCGCAAATTGAAAAATTTCAAGCAAAAATGGGGCGAGATCAAATTGAGCACCAATATTGGCTTCGACTCAGGGATGGGCACTTGCCATGAGTTCCATAAGAAAAATAACGAGAACAAGTGACAAAAATAAACCATTGGGAAACAGAGTAAAAGAATAAGCTTGCAAAGTAGAACAATAATAACCAACTCCCCCAAGGATGAACCGAGAAACCAACAAAACGACCGGAAAGGACTAGAACAAACAAAAATAGAAAAACATGAAAGCAGAAAGAAACAAAAATACTATACATTATATAATGGAGTATACCTTGATTATGAGAAATCAATCAAGGAAATGTTTCAAATGCCTGTCATTAAAATACAATTCAAGAAATTCCCCATCTAAGTCCTTTAAGATGAAAGTACGTTCACCAATTCAAATGTCAATTAAATAAGGGACAATCCACAATGCATCAAACTTTCCATGTTTTCCGTTATCCTCATACCTGCTTTGTCCCATAATAACACAATATTTCCCACACCGAAAGCTCTTGAGTCACTTTTTTTTATCAAATAACTTCTTCAAATTTTCTCTAAACTTCACATGTCATTGATGGGATGCCCTTATTTCTTCATCTAACTCAATAATCTAATTTATTCGAGCATCATATGGACTAACTTCTTGATCTTCAATTTTTTGAACAAACTGAAATGAAGACAATTGCAAATGAAGGGGCATCAAAGCTTGAGTTTCATATACCAACTCAAATGGGCTTTTACCAGTAGCTCTTTAGACAAAGTGATTCTCATCATTAAACAACAAACTTCAGTTGCTCACCCCACTTCTTTTTGTTTAGCTCCAAGGTTCTTCTAATGATCTTCAACAAGTTTTTATTGCTAGAATCAGCTTGTCCATTTCCTTGGGGATTGTAGTTAGAAGCATATGTCAAATTGATTCCATACCCTTTACACATTGCCACCAAAGGTTTGGCTCTGAAACTCATGGCATTATCAGCAACAATCTTAGCTAGCACTCCAAATCTACATATGATTTGATTTAGCATGAAGTCCATGATGACTTGGTGTGTTGCTTTCTTGGTGGGGATTGCTTCCACCCACTTAGTGAAATAATCAGTGGCTACAAGAATCCATTTATGACCAGCACTGGAAGGATCTAAAATCTCACCAATGAAATCCATTCCCCATTTCTTAAATGGGGCTTCAATTGACACAAGATGTAAAGGAAGGGAACCTAAAGCTTTCAGTCTTCCGAAAAATGTTGGAAAATTTCACATTTCCTAACCAATAGAGTTGTATCCTTGAAAAGAGTTGGCCACCAATAACTAGCCCTTAAGATTTTATGTCCTGTAACTCTTCCAAAAAATTTCCCCAAAACTCCTCCATGAAGATCATAAATTATTTTGGGGGCCTCATCTTCAATGATTCATCTCAAGAGCACTCCCTCGGGTTCTTCCAAGCTAACCCAAAATCAGTAATGACATATTTTTGGGAGAGTAAATTAAGAGGTCCTTTTTGATTTTTAGTCAAATTTTCAAAGAATCATAGATGTCTGAGATAAAATATTATATCTTTGTACCATTTCGAGCTTACCAACTTTTCATGGACATCTACCCTTTCTCCTTCTACTTCATTTACCTCAATAGTTCGCAAGTTGCTCTCAGCCATAAGCTTAGCTAGGCCCAAACCTCTTATCAATTTCATGGTTTGGATATCCATGTCATATTCCTATAACTTGTTTACCCATCTCGAATATTTTTCTTGAGATTTCCATATCTAATAAGATATCTTTCACCATGGTGTGGGAACATAAGCAATAACTTTAGAGCTCAAAATGTAAGGTCTGAAAACCTTTGTTGCTTTTACCAAGGAAAATTCTTTCTTCTCCATGATGGTGTACTTCAACTCAACTCCTTACAATGCCTTACTGAAAAAGGCAATTGGTCTCTCAACCCCTTCATCATCCTTCTACAACAAGACAGATGCAATGGTGTTTTATGAATCAAAAGAAAACATTTGAAAAGGATTCTTGTAATTTGTAGCTGCCAAAATAGGGGCATGCTTTAATGCTTCTTTGATCCCATTGAAATATTGAATGGAAGCTTCTTCCCATTTGATAACTTGGTCCTTCTTCAACATGCTAGTAATGGGGATAGTCAACTCAACAAAGTTAGACACAAATCTTCTGATAAATTTTATTTTTCCAAAGAAGGATTGAACTCCCTTCTTAGTTCTCGGAATTGGAACCTTGCTGATGGCTTCCACTCTCTCGGGATCAATCATGACCCCTTCCTTTGATACAATGTGACCAAGTAGCTTTTCCTTTTGCACTCCAAAATGGAACTTCTTGGGATTCAATGATATGCCATACTCTCTACACCTTAACAACATTCTCTCCAAGTGTTGCAAGTGATCATTTATTTTTCTAGAAAACATAGTTACATCATCTTGATAAACATCAATGAAATCATTAATATAACCAACAAACGCTACATCCATTGCTCTTTAGAAAGTTTCTCCAACATTAATTAAGGAAAAGGAATCCTGAAAAAAAGGCATCTTGACATAGACATAATTTCCCCAAGGAGTGGTAAAGGAAGTATTTATTCTTTCTAACTCCTTCACAACAACTTGATTATAGCCAGAGAAACCATCCAAAGTGGATAACAATTTAGAACCAGTTACCAATTGTAGCATATTCTCCATGTTTGGCAGAGGGTAATTATCTTTCAATGATGCTTTATTCAAGTTCCTAAAGTCTACGCACAACCTTATATCACCATTATTTTTTCTGATATGTACTAAATTTGCAACCCAAGATGAGTACCTTGTGGGATGAATGATCCCTCCATCCCTCAACTTCTTCAATTCTTCTTGCATCTTCAAAGAAAGGAGTGGATTGATCAGCCTCTATTTTTTCCTGAAAGGCTTGGCATTAGATTCAAGAGGAATTTCATGTTGGAACAAATCTTCCTTGTATGCCTTCAACTTAGAGTAAGACCAAGCTAGGCAGTCTTGATATTTCTTCAACAATTGAACATAGGACTACTTCTCTTCCTTGCTCAGATTGCTTCCTAACCAGATTTTACATGGTTTTTCTTTTGTGCCCAGGTCATGCTCTTCCACATCTCTTGAAACCAACATAATTATGTTAATAATGCAATCAAAATTATCAAATTTTGATTCAAGTGCCACCAAACCTCTGGGAATCATGTTTGTCTTCAATTGGATGATGTCTTTGCCAAATAAAGTTTCCTTTCCTTCAATAACACACACCATTGGTTCCCAATCTATATTTTGGTTAGAAAACTTGCCTTGGTTATGTAGAAACCATTTCACCTGGGCATCATCATCGAAAACTTTCCAATTTTTAATGTTTTCGGGACAAGATGGCCTTGTTAGTATTTCAACATCATACTCACAAAATGGAGATACTATACAATTTCTAAATATGGATCCTAACACTGCTAACTTTTCTACAACAACATTAAACTTTCTATCATGGTGCACAATATTAAATGAGTCAAACATTTCAATCAAATCCCAAACTACATGTTTGTATTGTTTCATTCTCTAATTTTTAGTAGCATACAATTTTCTAATCTTTGACAATTAGTTCTGAATCTCCTTTGACAATGATATCCTTTACACCATATTTCCATGTAATTCTCAAACCCAATAATAGTGCTTCATATTTAGAAATGTTTTTAGTGCATTCAAAGTTGAGTTTGAAAGAAAAAACAAACTCTTCCTGGCTTGGAGAAATTAGAACAATACCAGCACCATTTCAAAACTTGGAACAAGCTCCATTTAATAGTAAGGTCCAAGTAAAACCTACTTGTTCAAGGCATTTACATTGATCAATCTTGTGCTCTTTTCCATCAGCAAATCCAAAAATTTATCAACATCTACATCATCATACAACACTTCATAAGAAGCATTATTAGGATCTTCAATGAGGTGCAACATCTTCTTCTCTCCATACAACTTTACAAGGCTTCCTTCAATTGGAATGGTGGAAAAATACATATCCATCTAAACACTTCCACCAAAACTTGCAGCCCACTTTCTTGATAATAACATGCCCCATTTGGCAGGGCAATCAACAATAACAACATCAATTTTCAAGTTCTTACCCGGATAAGCTGCAAGTTGTACCACCAAACCTTTTACACATCCTATAACTGAACCTCTCTAGAATCCATTACAATACACTTGCCATAAGCTTTTGTCACTTTAATGTTCAATTCATTCATGACCTCTAGAGGCATAACATTGCTCGATTCTCTAGAATCAAACATACAATTATGCAGCAATTTTTCTTTAATAATCAGCGTTGTAAAAATGGATAAACATTTAATTGAGACTCAACCAAAGATGTTCCCAAGTAAAATTCAGGTGGTTCACCTATCTCCTCCAATGTTGGTGGTTTTCTAGGTCTGCAATGGTTGGAGGAGTGTCTACATTATTTATATTTCTTCCTTGGGTACTCCTATCTTCTTCCAATCCCAAATACTCAAAGGCCCTCTTCTTGTGCTTAGGAATCCTAAGAATTTCAACAATTGGAACAGAAATATTGATCTACTCAAGACTTGGGCAATGTCATAAGGAATGTATTTGGGAAAATTAGCATTTGGAGAAATATTGACAAACTCATCGGATGGCACAAGATTTTTCACATTTTGGGCATGGGTGGGAACACCAGTTCTACTTGAGACAACAAGGCCTTTTCCAGATGCATCTTTCTTTGGAGTTTCTTTTGGGATATTGGTGAGAACTGGGGTTTTTGGTTTGGCTTGAGGCCCTGCCCCTTTGAAAACTTTACTTCTTGTGTTATACTCTTTTTCTTGGGCAACAACAACATTCATTAACTGATTCGAAAATAGGTGTTTTATTTTTTCCACTTTTAAATGTTTTCATTAAATTTTTAATCAACTTGAAGTCTTTTATGCTCCAAAAGATGATCAAATTCTTATTTAGGACATTTTTCAAAGTGAAATTTTAATTCCTTTTTATTAAACATTCATTGTTTCTTGATTTAAATTGATTTTACAATTTTATAAAATACTGATTACCATTGCATCCACATTATTTATATGAAATTAAATTATTGCAAATAATCAGAAACTAAAAATAAAATTAGAACACAACACTAGATTGTTTACGGGGTTCATAATTCCTACGTCCTCAGCTTGTGATGAATCGATCCATTAATAATGTTAAAAAATGTAAATACAATAACATTTAAATTAACCAATAATGAATCAAAAACCTACAAAACTATGTTTCAGACCTTCGAAGGATGTTAATGGAGCTCAGCCTATGTCCTTCACCTTCCTGATCCACTTGCAGCAGTGTCTCCCTTTGGTTCTACGCCTTCGTGTGACTTTAACAAAAATAAATCTATCACAAAAGCTCCAAATCAGATAAATGATCACACCATTGTGATCATCTTGAAATTATGAGCAACTTTCATATATAACTTGAGATCTAGTTTTGAGTGGAAGTGCCTCAAAATTACATTTTTCTACAAGTACCCTATTCTCTTTATACACGGACTGGCCACTTTGTCCTTGTATAGTTGTTGCAGCGACCCATTTTATAACCTATTGAGCCTCTTGGGTGAGTTGGTTGGTAGATATTTCTATGAACTAAGTGGTTGGGGATTCAAATCCAACCTCCTACTCTTAGCCACTTCATTTTGTTTTAATTCCATATCCAATTTGCATAAAGGGTGGAGGAGATATTTAAAAGATAGGGCTGTTTAGTTATTAATTGTCTTTTGAGCCATTTTATTGGGTTGTTGATAAGCCTTAGCTATATTTGCATTCCCCCATGATTTGGGCACATAGTTTGAAATGGTGAGCACTTTAAGAGGTGGATGTGTATTGGTTGGTATGCGTGGAGTATGGAGATAAAGCGGTGGAGTTAGAATAATGTGTGGCAAAAGTAGTTAGAGTATATGGTGTGGATAATACCATTGCATGGAAAGTAATATATTACGCCAATATAGAAATATGACCCCAATCATAAGGAAATGGATAACATTGCGATCAATTTGACCATGGAGAATAATATAAGCCTCGAGCATTACCAAGACTAACATGGTGAATAATTACAAGATAATATAAACTTTGACCGTTACCATAATATGATATTGTAATAATTAAATATGGAAATTTGACCCAAATGAAGTATGGAAAATAATCCCACCTGTCGACCCTCAATAGGAAAATCGAGCTCGTGGTTGTTTGAGGACCCACCACATCAGCAATAATAAAATCATTCTTACTTACGCTTGGCTCCCCTCCGTAAAAAAAGTTGAGCCTCTTGTTCGGCCCACTTTTATGTGTGTCGAAGACTAGAGGTTGCAAACAACTTGAACAACCTTCATTTTCCCATTTTCTCCTTTTTCCATGTGTCACATTGACTATTGGTCCATTATTGACTCGTTGACTAGAGTTGACCTTGTAGTTGACCAAAATTTGACTATATTGAGCTCGAGTGTCCATTTTTCACGTTTTACAATCGATTCGAAATATATCTAAAGGCTCTACAATGGAATGGTATCAGGAAATTCTAGGAACGTTTGAAACTAAAAAAATCCCATCATTAACAAATTTCTATCCTCTTCTGATGGGATTCCTCCATCATACTTCTTAATCATTAGAGATCTTAGGTACTCAAAATCATTATTAGGAAGTTCAAAATATTGTACCATATCTATTTCTAAAGTATTAGAGGGAGGAAGAAGAGGTACTCAGTGAATGCAATACCAAAAACTTGTAGTAGTTCTTGCACTTATTACTTCAATTGAATTTGCTCCTTTTGTGAGCTTGTAGAGCAATCCACCATGCATGCATCATCATTAGTGTTATCATCATCATCAGCTTCTTCAACTTGCTGATCTACTTCACATGGTAGGTGGGGTAAGAAACATTTGTCACACTAATCAATTTCATTTGTCTCTTCAACAACAACAACTCGACATTTAGAGGATCAGGCACTACTCTATTTTCCCTAGCTTGGGGTTGTCTATCTCCCATGGGTCCTTTACCTCTGTCATCAGATCTTTGATCATTTATAGGATGATTTACAAATATGTCTTGTCCTTTTTTCCTATGCTGACCTTGAGAACCTTTTCCAATTCCTTTCTCTTCCCTGGATAGCTTGTAAGAGATTTATTTGACAGCTTCGGCCAAAGTCTTTACAACTTCCTCAAGATCCACAACCTTACTTGATTGAGGCTTCTCTAGATTGACTAGCTTGATACCTTCCCTCTTAGGAGGCTTACCAACTTCTTTGATATTATTTTCAATCTACAAAGCCATGGTGAAGGCCTACCTCAATGTTGTTAGGTTCTTGTCTCTTAAATAATAGGCAACTTTCTTATCAAAAGCATTAGAGTATTTTATCAAACAAGAAACATCACTTGGCCTTAGGATCATAGGAAACCTATTTAGGGTCTTATTGAACCTTGTATTGAAGTCATGAACAAACTCATTAGGATTATTTTTTATATTTTCAAATTCTGATAAAAGAAACCTAGGGTCTATTTTATCTCCATACTTTGTAATCTAAAAGCGTTCTTCATTTCTATCCAAGAATCAATGGAATTATCTAGAAAATATTTATACCAATCCCTTGCATCTTCTTCTAGAGTATGGATAAAAATTTAATGTACACATCCTCAAATTCTATTTCAAAGTCCTCCATCATATTGATAAAAAGATTTAAGTGTTGATCCCTAGTAATGGCATTATTTCCTTGAAATTTAGGCAATCTATTTCTAACATCTTGGGGCACAACATTTGGATATCCAACCATACCTCTAAAATCTATAGGACCAAAAGTGTTCACAAAAAATGGAGGTCTGGGGGGGGCTGGGCCATATTGTTTTAGGGAGGTGATCTTACATGAGAAACAAAATGATGAGGAGTGAGGGGTCTATGGAGCATAGGAATACAATTCTCAGAATGAATGTTCTCTAAAAAATTTGTTTCTTGGAAGATCCTATCAGCTTTGGAGAATACAGGGACAAAATGAGATGTAAATATTTCAAATACAAAAGAAGGACCCTCTCTAGTTGGAGAATTTATATTTACAAAGAGACTACATGATTCAGAAGCACTTGAGAAAGTATTGCAATCTTCAATCACAGGATGATCATTTTCACCAATGGAGATCTCTTTCCTTGATGCTTGATCTCTAAAAACCTTCCAAATTCTTCTTCCTTCTGAATTATAATTTCCCAACTCTAGAAACAACCTTCTACTAGGGTCCTTGGCAAATAAATATCTTCTTCCTTCTAGCTTTTGCAGAGATTAATGACAAATATTACTTGATATATGTTAAGACATTGGTATTTATTAATAATTTAAACAACACAAAGTCACCACTAAGGATTTTCACCTTAGTTTGTGCAAATGCACTATGAAATACCTATCAAATGTTTGTCAATACTAGATTCATGCAAAGCTTACAAGATCTGCTCTTCTTTTACCCAAATTTGTCAATGATGATACAAAATTTAGTGTAATAACTATATAAGATGGAAATATTGCACTCAAAACTTACAACTTTGAACAATTCTTATAGATCTAAATAGATAATGATGTTTCAGCAATGTATTAGCAAAAATACATGTAAGAAGCATTAAGAAAGTCTATATGTACTACATTTGTAAAATACTTCAAAGAGTCCTCGAAATGATGTCATTTTGGTGTTGTTGACAGCCAAATGGGTATGAACTAGAAACAAGTCAACAAATTATCCCCTGGCAATAGCATAATTTTGGTGTTTTTGATGGGTCAAATGGATATGAACTTACAAAAATCAACAAATTATCCTCGCAATGGCACCATTCTGGTGTTGTTGATGGGCCAAATGGATATGAACTGAAACAAATCAACAAATTATCCTTATTAAACGGCACCATTCTGGTGTTCTTACCACACAAATAAATCTTGGAGCTCAATTAATCCCCAAAAATATAAATTAGGTCCCCGGAAATGGTGCCATTTTGGTGTTGTTCACGAGACAAATAGATATGAACTGGAAACAAATCAACAAATTATCCCCAATAATGATGTCATTCTAGTGTTGGTATACAAATTGATTCTCTCTTGCAAGAAACAGAGTAGCATCAAAGATTTAGCATGATGCTGAGAGATAGATATATCTTATTATGAGTCATTTTATAGATGGGGAGGGGATTTGTCTGATTATTTTTCACTCGGGTATCGTGGAGAAATGGATAGCACCTTCATTAAGGATTTGATCTATTCTCACTGCTTTAGGCCATGCCTTTTACTAGGGTGAGAGGACCCATTTTGTAACCTCTCGTTAGTGAAGGATAATGAATATATCCTTCTTTGCACATATATGAAAGGGTACCTTGAGAAAATATGATCAATGCACAAAATTTAACTCTCACGAGTTATCACTTCTAAAGAATGGTGATATTTCCTAGATAGGGCTAAGGTTACTAAAGACATTATGGAATCCTAATTGCTTCTGCATATTTTGGTAGTAGAATTTATACATTTGTGGACACACAGGAAAACAAGGGTATTTCAGATGGATTCATTGTTTTTGAATAATTTTGGTGGGAGATTAAGCAGGATAAAATTGATTATACTAGATCTTTGAGAGACTTCACAACAATTGGAAAGCTAAATGACAGAAAGCTTCGGAATAGCTAAAATATTCCTTCAACTAGAAGGTGTGCATCAATGGAGGCCCAAATTTACATGGTTTCACACAATCTCCAAGAATTTAACATGAAGGCTTGAGCTAAAGACTCAATAAAACATCAAAGACCCCTGGTTCCTCATGCCTAAGATACACTTGAAGGCTTACAGACAATATTTATCAACAAATGATAGTGAAGTGATTTTAAATTGTTTATCTCATCACAGGATGAAGGATATTATTGAAATGAAATTGAAAATGCCAATAAATTATCACAGGAAGATGAGATCCTGTGGTTCGAGAGGAATTTAACACAAGATTACAATAGGAATAAGAAAAACTACTTGCAAACATTTTGAAACAAAGTAGACAAAAATTTCTAGAAGATTAACACAAAATAACTCGAAATTGATTATATTCATTAGTAGGGAAAGTTTCTTTGAAACAATCTCGAGCTTGTTAATGGTTTTACACTCATGCAACCAACTTGACGTGATTGAAATCTAAAACACAATAAATTAACAGGTTTCTCGATTGGTGTCTCAGGAAGATGGGATCTCTTAAATTTTCTCTTAAGAATTCAACCCCTGACCTTTTACAAGAGTATTCTAATTGAATTTATACATTTCACTTCCTCACTCATCCCAAAATTTCCCCCCATAAATAAGAATATTCGAGGGACCTTTTCTTGTTACCAATTTTCAGAAAGCTACGTTTAACAAATTCAAATCAAAGTTTCCGGTGGACCAATTATGAATGATCACATTTCTCAAACCCTTGAATAATGACTATGATGCCATGCCACAAATTTTTGGTAGTCCTTCTAATCATTTTGATTCTGTCATGTGATAAATCCCCATTTTAATCATTTTCCATAGGCTCTGTACAGCTAGATCTAACAAGTAATCCTTTTCACCTCGAGGAAACACCTTTTTCATCTTTTACACATGCAACCTCCATCATTTTATCCTTTTCCCTCTCTTTCCTCTACAAAATTTCCCCACATCCATATTCTCAGATAATTCACATTTTTGTAAATGCTTGAAAAATTTCAATTTCAAAATATCAACCTTAACAATTCTTGGACTCACAAATTAAGTTCAAAATCCATCAATGGCACTTTGTAGACAAAAAAACAAGGAATTTCATCAAAAATGATGAAAAATAGTGCATGTTCACATCTCCGGAGTCTTCCATAAAAATGGTGGAAAAATAGGTGAAATGCACAACCATTGATTTTACCCTTCTCGACTCTAGATTAGATACACCCACATGTTTTCTTGGCACAATTGCAAAGGTGAGGTATAGTGGCAAGTTTAAAAACATGTGTGGGCCTTCCATGTGCCTTGGGCCCAAGAAAAACACCTTTTAGCCTTTGAAAAAGTCTCAGTAAAAAAGGAGCTAGCGAAAGCCTCCACGTGTCACCTTGGCACACCTTTGGTATGGTCCTCAAAAGTGGAGACCCCAAATAGGTGAGGTCCCTCATGTGTCTCGGTTGTGAGTTGTTAAAAAAGTTGAAGCATCGGTGGAAGGCACTATGTGTATAGGGTCCGAGACAATTTTCCTTGGCCATTGAAAAGTCTAAGAAAGGGCGAGTGAGCGAAGCCTCTAAGTTTCCTCCCGGCACTTCTTCAAGATAAAATTTAGGGTTCGTCCCTAAATAGGTGCGATCCCTCCACGTGTCCCGAGGCCTTAGAAAATTGCTTTGAAATTTTAAGTATAGAGTGGAGCCAGTGGAATCCTCCACTTGTCTCCTCGACGTAACTCCAAGTCAAACCAAAAGGAAATTTTCATATGAGCACCTTCCCTCCACATGGAAAAGCTTTGAGTTGAATTAGGCCGTAGAGTTTCAAATATCCACTCCGAGCCGCATCCAACTAGAAAGGGCCACGTTTCCATAGATGTTGAGATGTAAATTTGATAGGAAAACACACATGTCAAACCATAAAATGTAGGGAAATCACCATTTGTGCCCGGAAATGAATCTTTCTTTAGGAAAGAGATTTCGGAAATGATATAAGGCCAAAATTTGATCCAATGAGCCAAATCCAATCAGATAAGACCACGTTTCAACAAATATTTGGGACAAAAATTGACAGGGAAAACAAAATGTGGCTATGGAAAATAGAAGGAAGGGAAAAAACCTGAGTTTTTCCCAAGTTAAAAATTCTTTCACATGGATAGAGGAATGGAAAAGAAACTCTAGATTTAACGTGATCCTCAACCAAAGGAAGGGACTGATTATGGAAACCAAATGGAGGAAAAAATTTTCATGCATCAATACATAGAGATAAAAATGATGACAAAGCCCACAAATTGAAGAATTTCAAGGACAAACATGGTGAGATCAAATTGATCACCAACAAAGTGATTTATTCAGCTTGTAGGAATGGCACAACATCATACTCCATGAAGGATTAAACATATGATGTAAGAGATCTCATGTGTTCTTCTAATTATTGAATCTTGTCCTTATACTCCTCATATCTTACAAGAAGATGAGTGGAAGATTTGTTGAATAGATGAGAATATACTTTGCGCATTGCTAGCCCTAGAGGATTTTTTTAATTTCATAGTTAGGTGGGGTAATCTCACCAATATTATTTACATCCTTAGGGTGACATAATTCCACATACTAATTTCTCAAGGCACCATTGAAGAAGCAAGAAGTAGTTTGAGTTTTCTTACCTTGCTTTGTTTTCACCATCATTGAAATGAATTGAAAATCCAACACCATTACTGTTGAAATATGTGAGTATATCCTTTGATCAATTATTTTACCCAAGGGAATATTTCAGTTATCTCGGGTTTAACATTGGGCATGATTGCAATTTCGTGCTTAGTGTGAGAGGGTACATATTGCATTTGTTGAGTTGGTACGGTTGCATAGGAGGAGATGCTTGGAGACTGATGTGGAATTGGTGGATGAGAGGGATAAATTTATCCTTGTCCCGATCTTTTACAAGATATTGAATGGATCTTTCTTTCTTGTGAAACCTCATGTAATGGGGAACCCCGCTTATTGAATTCCTTTTTCGTAGGATATCCCGAGCGAGCAGATCTTGTTGCCCTTTCCATTTCCTTTGAAGTTGAGATATGAGATGCATATATCCTAAGAGTTTAAATACCTCCTAATTCAATAAGTTCAACCTTTTTTATTGAACCATTATCTTTGATATTTGGATTACTAATTCATTTCTTTCACTGATGTATCTTGACTCATGAATTCTCCACAAGATCTCCGAGAGAGGTGATATCTTCACCACTTGATTTTAAGTATCATACAACATGTTCCCATAATATTCTAATCCATCCTCAAACCAATAAAATTTGAACTTTATCATTTTGCCAATGGTCATTCTCATGCGATAATGCTCCTTTACATCCAAACCATCTTAGCAATTTACCCAAGAATCTTCTATTTGTGAACATGGTGCAAATTGGGAAGATAGAAATTTTGAGGGTTGCTACGGATGTCAAAATATGCCTTGGGTGTATATGAATAGAGGTTCAAGGGGGAAAATGAAGTTTCAAGATTTAAGGCATCATTGACATCCTTGTAAGAGAATATTCTGAGAGGGAGATAGGAAATGATACACCTTTCTTCTTGTAGTTTTGAGTTTTCCATTGACATGGGAAATATAGCTATATAGCTAAAACATCATAATATTATCACCGAGGTACCTAGGGAGCTTACGAGGAGAAATATCAAACCCTAAAACTATGATATATGAGAAGGTTGCAAAGTCCCGAGTGAAATAGGATCCATATATTTTCATCAATACAATGACTTGAGAAGAAAACCTTAGCTCGGATCACCTTCTAGGAAAATTATTATGAACATGGTGAATGCATCATTAACCATTGAGAAATTATGATTTATTTATTTGAGAGGTAGTTGGAAATAACTTTCATATGCGAAGGGTCGTTAGAGAAATGTTATGAGAAAGAGCCAGCCCTCTGAATGATCTTATACTCGTAAGATCATAGACCATATATGATGTCATCGAGAACTTTTTGGTAACCATTGAATAAATTGATGGTGGATGTTGTCCTATTTATTTTCCCCAATCAATCATTTTTTTTCTTTTGATGACAATAAAGATGAATTGTGTCATCCAATCTTGAAAATATTTTATGGACTCTTCTCCCATTACCTGCTCGTGAGAATGATTGATTAGAATAGCCTTCATGAAACTCACTTCGAGACAATTATTTTGGTACATGAGAAGGATTCCTCCATTACTTAATCCATGATCCACATGAAATACCTTGGAGATAGGATTTGGTTTTGACCATTCACTAGATGTAAAAACCTTTGTGATTATGACTGTAGTCACAAAATCATGCACTTACTATTACAATTATACCACCAAGTATGTTATTTTATATATGGATCTCATGTAAGAAAAGTATTCACTAATGGCTCATCCCATATTCCTATCATTAGTTTAGTTGATCATTTTCATTAAGTGTCTTACAAAATCATCATTTGTTTACATAGTTCGGGCCGTCTCTCGGGAGTCTTAACTGTCGTTAATTACTTAGTTGTCATCTCTAGTATTTGAGTAGGGTGCCTAGGGATGGATTAGGGCACCCATGGGTGCCCAGTCCTTATTTTTAGGTTCCCTGGTCCCGAGTTGCACTTGGGTCTCATTCAGATTTTTGAGGTCAATATTTACAATTTTTCCTTCGATTCCACTAGGTAGTAGTTGGTATGTCAGGTCATTAGTTTAAAACTTTACAAGATATCCCTATATAAACACAACATACTTACTATCTTATGGGAAGACTATCTACTACTAAGGGCTAGTTATCTACTAAGGCAAGGGATTATATTTGGGCATCATTGCATCACACACACTACATAGGAAAGGGAAGTCTATTATATTCCATCCACCATTTTTCCATTTATCTAGCTATTGCCCCTTATCTCTGCATCATTGGCACTAGGAAACCTAGGAACACTCTTGCACACACAAGAACACATAACTAAATTGGGTTTGAGATGTAGTGTAATGCTTTGTTGTAAGTCCACCATTGTGGCTGCTAAGGATAGTCCAACCCCTTCATATATATCTTTCATTTTTATGGGTTTGATGATTTGTATGGGGTTTTTCACGTAATTATTCATTATGGATCTACGATGCCATCAATGAAGCTACTGTGACACTCACATGACAAAGATCGAGATATTAAGAAAATCTAACAACCCTTCCGGACTTTGTTTGTTTGTTGTTACGTAGACTAAGATACCCATACTACTGACCAAGGCACCCAAAGGTTCCTAATCTTCCTCAAGGTGCCCCGATCTGGATAAATCTTCTTCATTACAATTTTTGAGGTACACCATCATATTATGCTCCGTCCACTCATCATCTTGTTCAGTCTTGGATCACTGTGAGGTAAGTCATTCATAGGTTAGTACCTTTACCCTCCTATTTTATTTATTTCATTTCATTTAAAAATAAAATAAATTATCTAGCATTCATATTTCAGTTTATACCAGTTATTTCATTGTTGTTCCTAGTTTAGATTAACTTCTAAAATTTATAATTTTAGTTAATCATTTTGGTGAACCCGTACTTTAGAATATTTTTCCCTAGGATCCACTTCAAACCCTAATGGCTAAGGATAGTTCATTTTCTTCTCCATCTATCATGTCTCATTTTAGTATTAACCCTATTTATGATGAGGCTATCATCACTGAGCTCACAACTCTCTATAGTAATACTACTACCCCACATGATGTTCAAATTTTTTTATATGGTCAACAATATGTGCCTACTTTTTTTGAAGATTCTCCCATTGGAATTAATATTTTTGAGGATCCGGTAGCCTTTACTCATTGTACACCTTGCTATATGACTACTAGTGATCCTCCTATTGATCTTTCTAAGGAAATTTTAGATGATTCTCTTATCGATTACTTGCTTGGTATTGACAATCAATCACATGTGTATATTGATTCTTCTTCTAGTTAGGCCACTGTGCTATAGTTCCATCTCATGATTCTTCTACTTTTGATATTACTTCTCATCATTCATCACATACTAGTTCTCATATACCTTCATATTATGTTGATGATCCTATCGATAGTATGCTTAATGAAATTATCATATCTTAGTCTTTAGGAGACATTGATGACACACATGATAGCCGGGATTATTCTACTTTTTATTCTATCAACTATGAATCTCCATCACCACTTTCTCCCAAGGTTGCATCTAGCATAGTGCATGAGTTGTCTCCATTCATTGATTCTTATTCTCCTACCATTTCACCTCCTCTTTTTACATCATCTATTCCTATCAGTCCATCCTCTCCTATAGATTTGTATCCATTGGCCACCTCACCTGTTAGGGATGTTTTTTATGCTAGTCCTACCATTTTTATGTATATTCCACCTACATCATCTACTATAGCTTCTTTAACACCTACTCCTAGTGTGCCTTTAGCATCAGAATCTCCTTTATCTTATCTTGATATTCCTATGATCACTCACAATGGAAAGTTACAACCACTCAATACATTATTACCATCTTCTACTATTCCTTCAAAGGATATCATATTTCTCATGCATGTCGTACATCAATTGTAATCTCGTGCAGTCTCTCACTTTAGAAATTAGGGTTTATTACGCTTCTATTGAAAACAATTCACTACATGGTAACCCTATCCTAAGAAGATTCATAACTCTACATTTCCTAAGGACTTTATCATGCACACATTCATGTTTTGATGGTCTTTGTGATCCTCATGCTCATCTTCTACATTACCGCATGTTAATGACATCTTATTCTAATGATATATTATTTCTTAAGGCCTTTCGATATAGTCTTATTGATGAGGAATTAAAATGGTAAAATTAACTTTAATTTGGGTCCATTAGTACTTTCTATGACATGGATGATGCTTTACTCCATTGTTTTATGATTAATAATGGCCCTAGAGTTACTTATGACCACTTAACTAATTTACATTAGAGCTCATCGAATCTATCAACGACTATATAATTTTATTCAATGGTTGAATGCATCAACTAATATTCCACCTATCGAGCTTGAGAAGGAATTCATTTTATATCATGGTTTGATTCCAGGACTTACGAAAAGATTGTTGTATGATACATGTGAGTCATCCATTATTCTATGCTATTAAGTTATCAAACTAGAACAAGATCTTCTCTCGACACACATCATATATCCTCCATGCATCTCTACTTTCTATGTAGACACCTAAAATTGGTTACATAATTTAGTGTCCCCCATGTTCACTCACCTATTCTATTGTCGGAAAATGCTACACTTTTATATCACTACTTCTCTCTTAAGATATTAATTAATTATCTAATTAAAATACCTATCCTAAGTTCATTCCACCCCATTATATTTCACCCATGGATAATTAAACATTAACCATGTAATTCTACCTTTTTACCATTATTCCAACTACTTATTCATCCCATATCATTTCCCAACCTCCCGTATCATTATTCTTCATCCATACCACCTTTTTCTATTCTCCTAAACATGTGCGATGGGTTTTACTGTATTTAAGTTGGAGGGATAAGTTTTATCCCCACAACTCATTTATTTTCCTCTTTGGGATACTATTCCTGATTGGCACCAATCAATCTTTGGTCGACGTTGATTCTTTGGAACGACGCTGATTTTATCTCGATAAACACCAACTATAAATACACAACTAGAGTTCTTCTTTGGTTATATTCTAAAGAGCTGGTTGCTTGGATATTATTTTGTTCGAGAAATTAAAGAGATTATCAGAGAGAGAGAGTGAGTTCTGTGCATTTTAATCCTTGAGAGGTGTACTGTTACTCTGCTTGCACAACTCTAGGAACACTGCTGAAGTTCCTCAAATTTCTCGATATCCCCAATTTTCCATTCAGCCAAGGTGGAAGCTCAGCCGGTGTGTCTAAAGCTCTTGCAGGTCTCCATAGCTCCCTTCATTAATCATCAATCATCAATCAAGCATTTTCCAGGTATTCCCCTTCATGGATTTCTATAATTTTCTTTCGGTTGATGCCGACCTAGTTTGGTCAACACCGATTAATCTTCCATCGATGCCGATTTTTCCAATTGACACTAACTCAAACCTTTGATGCTGATCACTATCTAATCGATCTTTGACTAGCCTACAAAAAAGTATAGAATTTAGGTAACACAATTTCAATTCTATTTTTACAGTTTCCTACTTTCTTTTAGTTCCTGTTGCTTTATTTTTTTACATCCTCAGTATGCAAATTAAAATAAGAAAATATAAATATTTTCTTACATATTTTATCATGTATGCCTTTATCCTTAATTGAGAACGTGAACTGACATCCACCGAGGAAGCTCATTGCTTCCTGGACCCACTTTTCGGTAGTTCACTCTTTTATCTTCTAACGTTGTCTTTTTCTATTAAGCATTTGTGCATTACAAGATTCTTGGATCTACTCCATAGGATTGCTTGTGTGTGCCCATCTTGACATCATCGACATTCATTTATATGTTCAAATCTTGTCCCATCAATAAGGTATTGAATTTATTTGAGTTTTTCCAGGGTTTTTGTGTTTAGTTTGGTTCATTGACTTGGATAGGTAACAAGCGCGAAATTCTTGATCAACATCTGGAATGATCGATGGGACCCTACCAAAGTCCCTTATTGGTAAGTTCATCTCTCTTCTAGTTTTGAGCTTTGTTATTTTTCCTCAATGATTTTCATCAGTTTTTCTTAAGCATTTCCTTTCTTCATTTCAGTCTTGCTTATTTTTCTAAAATTGCAAAGTTAAGCTCCTTATTTTTTTTGCAAATCTCAATTCCAATTTCTATTTCTAAAGATTAGTAAATTTTTCATTTGAATTCAATATTGCATTTTAGATTCATCTCTTTGTGCGAAATTTCCATTTCTTTGAAATTTTCTAAATTGTTAAAATAGAAATTTTCTTTCCACTAGTATCTAGTTATCTGGATATATTTTCTTGGGTTTCTTGTATTGCGTGTTTTTTCTTAAACTTGTCTTACATAGAGGTTCATAGGATTGATCGAAAAAAAAATGTCAACAAATGCGCTTTTCAAAATCCACCCACCTTGGAGAGCTAAAAACTATAGGTATTTCTCTTTTGCGGTGTTTTCTCCTTTTTAAGAACTTAAAAAGAACTTGTTTGTTTGTTTTTTATCACACTCAAACACTTCAACTATGGTGCTTAAAATGAATTAATTACATTGGGAAATAACTTGTTTGACTTGTCTTCATTAAAATCAAACACTTCAGTTTTAGTGCTTAAAAAGAACATTTTCTTTTTCATTTTTGTTGTATGTTCTTCACCTAGTTTTCTAAATAGGCTAGAAAATTAATCAAAATTGGTAGTGACACGATTTTATTTGAATTTATTTTTCACCCTTACACACAAAGCCAAAATCACTAGGTATAAAGCATTTATAAAAACCTCCCTCCCCGGCCTCGCCTACTTAGAAGTGACATCCAAGAGGAAGAGACTACGCAAAGAATCAGGCCACTACAAATTCATGAAATTTCTGGTATATATTGGCAAAGCACTTGACTCCTTCTCGCAATAGTGTGTGAAGTGTGGGGGTAGGCTCTATATAAAGCCATGTACCAAGATTTCACTTATCAAGTGCCTTCGGACTCCTCACCAAAATATTCCCAAACCATCCTTAGTTTTCCAATTCGGTAGTTCCCATTCCAAAATCCTTCCTAACATTTTCTTTCTTAAAAGCATGAAAAATTAAAAGAGATAATCATCTACGCTACTTGAATTATTTTTCCATTAATTAGGTTAATCTCTTTTTCTATTCTATGTTTATGCTTGTTTGTGTCGGTCATTACCCGGTCACAATCTATAAAAATGGCTCAACAAGCCTCTTCCTCATTTGAAACCCCCACTATTTTAGATGTTTTGGAACCCCTCGTGTCTTCTTCATTCAATGTTAGTTGGTTCCCCATCTTGGTCGTATAATATTTTCTATTATCCTAAAACAATCCCATCATGACCAACTTCCCCGATCCTTAAGAGGCATCATCTATCCTTGATATATAGTATATTCCTCATGAAGATCCTTAATTTCAGGTTCTCCTTGACCACAACCCGATAGCCCTTATGGACTACTTAGGCATAACTCTAATCGAATATTTGATCATGGAACACCAATCCAAAGAGGTTTACAATTATCCTCATGAGCCATCCTAGGCTCTCATAGAACAGCTTGGCATGCTTCTTCTCATGTTGAACCATGAAAGAAGGTGGTGCATCTATGCCTCTTTTTATCTTCCACCAACCATGACAATGGTTCTCAAATGACACCGCCTATCCTTAGTATAGTAGCTGCCTCATCTACCCCACAACCTACTTTTGAGAGGCCCTCTTCTTCAGCTATGACGAGTGCATCCACACTCCCACAAGTTGTCAATTATTTTATGTCATCTATTACATCTCAAAGTCATTATCTCCCTTTGAGCCAACCCCCTCTTACGAGTCATTCCATTCCTCTTTCTTGTCCTCTAGTGGGTATTTCTTGCATGGCTCCAGCGATAATGGATTTTACTCATCCCTTGGCATCGGCACCCTTAATAACTAATTCGACATTCAAAAGCCTCATTCAGAGGATGTTTCCCACATCACAAACCATATCAAATCAAATATACACCCACATTCCTCAATCCATTCTGATTCAGTTGGCAAGTGTAGGAACCCACCAATCACAACCTCCATTATTCATTCAGAAGTCTTTCTCTCAACCACTTGTCATCTCATAACTGTTTATACTCAGGATCCTTCACACCAGATACCTCACCAAGTGTCACCTAGAACACATGGCTATTCCTCTTATCATCCTGTTAATCAAAGAACTAAATCCCCCATTAACATCTTAACATAACATACCATTCACTTCTTATATAGGACATACCAACATGCCCCCTCCTCAATAAGATGTCATCCAACTTATTTTCAAAAAAATCACAGACCTAGAAGTCTCCACCAAAGGGGCTCACCCTTCATACTCTTTTGAAGAAATATGTAACGAACCAATTCATCCATTAGTGGATTTTAGGTCTTATCCTCCCCAATGGGAACTTCCTAAGTTCTCAAAATTTCATAGTCGGGAGGACCCTCAACAACACCTATGAGTATTTAAACATGCTTGCTACCTTATAATCCAAGATCAGGAGCTTATGCTCCATACCTTTCGTATGTCTTTAGCAGGGCCCGCTTTAGACTGATATAACAACATACCCCAACATTCTCTATTTTCTTTCTCTCAATTAGCCCATATTTTTATTGAGCACATATCAATAAATATAACACATAAGATATCGATCAAAAACATTTATAACATTCAACAATTTGATGACGAGTCTATTCAGACTTTGTCGCTTGATGGAGAGGAATAATAAATCAATTTATCCTTCTCCCTCCTTCAATCTCGGCAAATCAAGTTTTTACTCAATCTTGCACCAATAATATTTCTTCCACTTTAAGGATTCAAACCTTTCATACATTTGAAGAATCCTTTACGATGGCACGTAAACTTGAGTCTCGCGCCATCGAACAAGGAAAGTTAAAACTTCGCTCTAAGTCTAAACCAGATTTTTCTCGGTTTACTAAATCAAACCCTTCTTCTTCTAATAAAGACAAGAATCATGGGTCCACAAATGCTACTATCCTAAAAACATCACGATATGATAACATTTCCAATAAAATACCTCGGAGAGACTCTCAATCTCCTCAAAGAGGACCTCTTCCATCTCGGTCTTTTAATTCATTGGGAGTCATGTACTTCTATCATAGATAAAATGCTAGAAGTTCACATGATTGAACTTCCTCCTATTAGAAATTTTGATGAGAAAAAGAACAACCATTCGATATCATGAAAATGATTTTTTTCGTTATCATAGAAACAAAGGCCATGACATTGAACAATGTTAGACCTTCAAAAACTCTCGTCAAAATTCATTGATATAGGTGAGCTTATTTTGGATAACCCAAATGCTCTCCCAAATCAGGTGCTTAATGTATTTAAACAAACTTTTCCAAATTATTCCCGAACAATGATGCTTCAGGATCTGAAAAAATAAACACACATACTCTCAGCTTCATTTCTGCTGATAGTTCTTCTTCTAATTCTGAGCCATCTACAAACATGTCGACTAAATCAAAACATCTTTCTGCTCCTTCAACCTCCAAGATTCCACCATCCTCGGATGGTCCATCTTCAAGTCTTACTCTATTATTGGAGACAAAGTCATCTCCCTCTGTCTCTCTATCTAATCTTCCATCTATACCTGAGACAGTGTCATCTCCATCTGTCTCATCGTTAGGCATTCTTTCGGTGCTTGAGTCATTAACATCTCTTCAAGTTTCCACTACGGACACTTCTACTTCTGTTGCTCCCATTTTTGCGGCAACCATGCCTTTGGTCAACATACCCATAGTAGTACCAACTTCTATGCCTTCGGAAGCATCTTCGATCTTGACTCTTCCTGTCTCTTTTCCTACAGTAGTTGCACCCACGATTACTACATCTGAAGTACTCTCCTCACATACAACTAATTATTTTTATCTACCTCTTTCACCTTCGGTGCTTCCTTTCCTATTAAGGAAACATCTAAAGAGATAACATCGACACCCATACTTCCGACTCCCGAACTTAGACATAAATAGTTGAAATTTAAGTCTAAAGTTGCATCATCGGTATCATCTCCTCCACTTCCTCTGAAAAGGTTACAATCACCTTATGCGGTCAAAGTTATCACCATCCCTGAAAAGGGAAAACCAATATTTCAGACCATCAAAACTCTTGGTGTCCTCCCTCAAAAATCCCTCACTACGCCTCATAAAAAAGTGAATTTATCCACCAAAAGGTGTCTTCTTCATATGTACCTCGGAAAGTGGATTTACCTATTGGAAAGGTGTTACCTCTTTTATCAAAACCATCATCTTCATCACCAAAAACCAAGGCACCTTTTGTGCCACCTATAAAATCTATTTTGGGAACTCTTCCCCCATCTAAATCAGTCATATTTAAATCATCCTCTATTTCGGTCAAACAACCTTCTTCATCTCTGAAGATTACAACACTTGTCTTGTCTTCGTCATCCCCAAAATCTATCTTAGGAGACCATCCTTTAATGAAATCAATCTTGCCTCACTTGCTTCCATCTTAAGCACCTAAGGCTACTTCTCCCGTTGTTCAAAAAAACAAAATAGTCCCTAAAAATACTTCCAGGACCAGATATGAAGGATCTTTTACCTCGGCGATCTGCTAAGCTTAAATAAGTGCTTCCTTCACCTCCATCCACATCTTCACCTATAGGATTTTATAATGAAATTCTTCACAAATTCATCCAGTCCTCATTTATATCACTTCCTTCAATCAATCCTTATAATCCAAAAGGAGTAAAACCTTCATGGTTTAACTCTAATGTGATTTGTGCTTACCATCGCACTCCAGGTCATGACACCGAGGGATGTAAATCCCTTCAATCTGTCATTAATAGCATCTTGGAAGAAAGTGATCTTCTATTGGAAGAAGAAGAGGAACAAGTGTCTCTTATTATCCCAACTATGTCTGAGCTTGAACGACCTATTCAGGCTCCCAATTCTATTGATATCACTTCAGTCATCTCAGATGACCTCCCACCCTCTCAAATCAATGTAATTTGTATCACCACTAGAATAGTATGGTATGCTAATCCATCATCTCCTACTACTTCTCGACCACGAGTCATTATTTCCACTGCCCCCGAAGGAGCTCCTCCTTCCTCATCGGCCCCGAGACCTTAGGTATCTATTCATGCTTCACCTCGGGCTGAATTCTTGTGTCATTTGAGGAGAGTGTTATGAAACAAATCACTCATGCTCCTATCAAAATGTCTCTTTTTGACCTCATTCAGTCATCTCCTCAAGCATCTCTAGACTACGATTGATAGTTTGCACCACATCACGGTGAATTTAGATGAGCCTCAGCCTTTCAAGATGGTCGTTGTGTTGAATAGATCTTCAATTACCATCTCCTTTGAGGATTATGAAATTCCTACCCTTTCTTCTAAGGATTTGGAGGGTCCTCTCTTTATCATAGTTCAAATCAATAGCACTACGTTACAATGTACTGTGATTGACAGTGGTGCTACACTCAACATCATCTCCTCTCACACCTTTGAGCAACTTAAGTTGCCAAAGAATGTAGTATCACCTCCACCTTTTTCTCTTCGATCTTTTAATGATTAGATGGCGGTTACCTTAGGAACTGTGGTCCTACCCATTCGGGTGGGTAAGAAACTTCTTCACAAGATTTTTTATATTGTTGAAGGAAATTTCTACTACAATATGAACCTCATACGCTCCTGGATCTGCACATTGCATTACTTCCCATCAACCCTCCATTGATGCATAAAATATTAGTATGAGGGCAAAATCTATACTCATTGAGGTGACCCTTTTCCATCCGTACGCAGTGTGACATGACTACGTGGTCTCTGTCCCTCTGAAGGAGAATGCTAATTCTCCTAATGAGGCTTCGTCTTCTTCCATACTTACAACAAAACTACCAGATCTAAAAATTTGGAAGATACGTTGCAATTTTTCTCACTATGGGAGCTTCCTTCTCTCTTTCAGCTCCCATATCAAACCTAATGAGTATGGTAGGCCGTAAAAACAACTTGAATATTAACTAGGTCTCGGCTGCATTATCACCATTGGTCTGCCCAATCGATGCACCAACTTCATCTACGGTGGTATTGATACACCTCACTTTCATCCAGACTCTCCTCCTAAGGCCAAACCTTATTATGTAGGGTTTGATCATATACATAATCCCGCATTTGCAAAGACTTGCCTATATCGATGCACATGGAAGGGATTTTGTATGGGAAAGTATGAACATGGTGTGCATGACCTTGCATGCATTCTAACTCTTAAACAACATCAAAAATTTGGTTTAGGATTCAAACCTCCTTTGAAATTCACCATCACCATTCTCTCTCGAGCCTCTTTCTATTAAGGAACCATCTTCTCCCGTCATTTCTCAAGCATCGCTTGATGTAGATGACACTGTTTCCATCCCATCTATATTTTTTAGTCAATTCCATTTCCTTAGGTCCACCGACCTATAAAACTAATGGTAAGGTCACTTTCATACTGTTAGTCTACTCCGAAATAGTCGAGACGATTCTCTTACAATCAAGTACTATCCATTGTTCATGATGATTACTGTCCTAACTTATCTAGGGCAGAGGATTCTTATATTCCTAAAACCATTCCTTCTAACACATCTACGATTCTCAATGAAGCCACCATCGACCTTAATATAGGGACTTCTAAAAACCCTTGCATAATTAAGGTCACCAATCTCTTAACCCACAAGAGTTAGGAGACTTCATCACCTTTCTTTTCGACTATCGACAAGATTTTTCTTAGTCGTATGAAGATATGTCGGGCCTTGATCCTAACATTGTGGTCCACAATATCATCATTCTTCTAGACATAAAACCATTAAACAAACATTGCATAAGATGCATCCTCATGTAGCTCTCCTCGTTAAAGAATATTTACGGTGCTTTCTTTCACCGACTTTATCAAACCCATTGACTATCCACAATGGGTTTCAAATATATTACCACTAACCAAAGCCAATGAGAAAATTTTAATCTACACCGAATTTTGGAATCTCAATCTCACTTTCTGAAAGATGATTTCCCTCTACCTAATATCGACCAACTCGTGGAATTAACTGCAGGTCACGAGATGATTTCTCTTATGGATGGTTTATTTGGGTATAATCAAATTCTCATCACACCAGAGGATCAGCATAAGACTTCCTTCATAACCCCTTGCAGAAATTTTTGTTATCACATCATGCCCTTCGAGTCTTAAGAGCGTAGGGTAAACTTATCAATGCGTGGTGACCTACATCTTCCATGACCTCTTACACAAAACTATAGAAGATTACATCGATGACATCCTTGGTAAATCCAAACACCGTCAGGATCATATTCTCATCCTTGTACCTCTCTTTGAGAGACTCTTTCATTTCTACCTTTGCCTAAATCCATCTAAATGTGTATTTGGCATTCTCACTAGTAAACTCTCACGTTTCATCATTTCTATCAGTGGTATTGAGGTCGATCCTGCAAAAATAAAGGCTATCATCAAGATGCCTTCTCCTTCCAACTTAAAATAGCTTTGTGGTCTTCAAGGACGCCTTCAATCAGTGGGTCACTTTATCTCACAAATTTTAGACCGTTGTCAACCTTTTCATCACCTCCTCTGTAAAAACGTTCATTTTGAATGAGATGAGCATTGTTAAAAATCCTTTGATGATATCAAGGCTTATCTTCTTTCTCCGCTTGTGCTCACACCTCCACGTGAGGGGGAGCCATTTTATCTTTATATTTTTTTGACTAACCATGCTCTGGGAGCCATGATATCGCATCGAGATGCTAATGGTAAGGAACAAGCTATCTATTATATTAGTTTGCACTCTTCATGAGTATGAAACTCACTATTCGAAGATAAAAATTTATGTTGTGCTCTCTTCTTCGTAACTTTTAAGCGTCATCATTATCTCCTTAATCATAAAAATTACATTATTACAGTGTCAATCTTCTTAAGACAATGAATGAAAAACCATATCACAATGATCGCCTCACTCGTTGGCTCATGCTCATGACATAATTTGACCTCAATTTCATCTAAAAAAATCCATCAAGGGCCGAAGTTATTGCTTTGATCAATTAGCTAATGCCCCTCATCTGGACAATCAAGTCCCTCTTTCTATATTCCTAGAGAAATCCATCCAACAAATTGATTTCAGTCTGTCTCCATTTAAATTTAAACTCTTCTTTGACGGGTCCAAGTGTCAACAAAGAGGAGGAGCAGGTTTTGTTATGATTCCTCCTTAGGGTATTGTTGTTGCAAATCAGCAAAGCACTTCCACGGATGCAAATTAGGTTTCTAAGTTGATGTTTAAGGCATCCAGTGTGATTGCACAACATTGAAACCTCTCTCCAAGTGTGGGACTTGTAAAATGAGAGAGGAATATCCAGATTAGAGGCTGGTTCCTCAAACTCCTCTGATCAGATCTATTATTTACACAATTACAAAGGTTTGAATCCTAATCCTACTCTAAATTCCAAGGAGACAGAGATAGAAAGTGCAAAAATTGAAACTAAACTAATAGGTGATACACCAAAGGAGTGGTGAACACTTCTTGTTCATGAAAATTGACACAATTTCATAAAATGCAACATGAAACATCATACACAGGCTGATAAGATGCAATTAGAGGTCTGAAATGAAGCAAGACAATACAAACAAAGGATTGAAAATTGATCACAGAGTCTGCACTGTCATTTTTCACTGTCAAAATCCTTGCATTTACAACATCAAAGAGGTAGAAACCTGTTACAATCATGAAGAAGGTCTGATACTTTCAAAAATCACTTGTTAAAGGTGAAAGAAGAAGCTTGCTATCCAAAAAAATGTTCAACCTCAAAAAAATGAGCCAAATCTAGCTTTTACAATGCATGGGTCAAGCCCGGGAGAGAGAAAACATGTAAAAAACATGGAAGCCATTCCCATTAAATAAAGGTGAATTAAAATAGCATGGGTGTCCTTACAGACCCATGCCCTAACATTTTTGGCCATGCTGAAGAAGAATGCGACCCATTTTGCATTAAAACTAGTTGTTGAAACGTCATTTCTGGCCATTACCACGTGCCAGAGGTGTTTCTTGATTTTCTCTCTCCAAACTCAACCAAAATTAAAAATTGACCCCATAATCATGTAGATAATTTCACCATATTTCCATTGATATAAAGAACGTGAAAATTTGAGCTCTGGATCGAAAGATATGGCGATTTGAAAATTTAGGGCAAAAACAGGCCAAAATCGGATCGGTGGGCAAAATTTGAATTTTTGCACCTTTTTGGTCATTTGGAATTTTTTTCAAATTTTCCCACGCTCCGCCACTCCAGGTGCCATGTGGCGGCTTCCTATTGGCCGTGGGCCTCCTAAGGGAAAATTTCCCACAAAAACTCCGCCGAGCCATAACTTGAAAAATATGAGGAGTTAGGAGGAAAACTTTACCTTTCTGGAAAGCTGAGAGAGAGCTCTATCTAATGGTGCCATTTTTAGAAATATTTGAGTGCCTAAAAATAAAAATGAAGACTGAGGCACAAGAGAGGTAAGAACACAAGGAGTTAGCCACAAAATGAGCAGGGGCACATTTTGGATAACAGTACACCTATCCCCGTCACACACAAGCTTAACTTTGAATGTACTAATAATATGGCTGAATATGAAGCCCTTGTCTTAGGTCTTTAAAATGTCATTAATCTCAATGCTCACCATATTGACATCTTAGGTGACTCGAGGTCATCGTTAATCAAATCACTAGTGTCTATCATTGTAAAAATGATATCCTTCAAAACTATCTTGATATTTTCCTCTTTTAGCTTCAATATTTTGATAAATTTACTTGTCTAGGCCATTCCTCGCACTATAAACAAGTTTGCAGATACAATGTCTTCTTTAGCCTAACTTATTCCTCCATTCACCGAGGATTCATGACTTTACATGGTTATTTAGTGTCTAGACCACCATCTCATCTCAAGAAGCTGCCTTCAATCAACATCTTCATGACTAATACTCAAAATGAGTGGTATCGGTACATTTTAGATTATCTATCTTACTCAATTATTCCTTCAAATTTGACTACCAATGGCAGAATATCTTTCATCCAATGCGAAAACTACTATACTATTCTGGGTAGAATCCTGTACAAACATGGCTTTGATGGTATTTTACATCAATGCCTCAAAACCTCTGAGTCATCTAAAGCCATTCAAGAGGTCCATAATGGTATCTGTGGTGGACACTTTGGTGGTTTGGCCATGGCTAAGTGCATCCTATGTTTAGGTTACTATTGTCCTTTTATTAATCAAGATTGCTGTGAGTATGTCAAGAAATGCGTCAAGTGTCAACAACACACTAATCTTACACATATCTCTAGTCATGCCTTGCAACCTAAAATACATTTGTGGCCTTTTTCACAATGGGGTCTTGATCTCAATGGTCTCATCAATCCTCACTCTTTGCAGCATCATCACTCTATCATTACCGCCATAAAATACTTCACTGAATAAGTGGAGGCTATTCCTCTTTCATCAACCAAAGCTAAACCTATTGTTGATTTTGTCTATCAACACATCATTTGTCGCTTTGGTGTTCCTCATAAACTCGTTACGTAAAAATGAAAAGTATTTCAAAAAAATGGATTTGAATAAAATTTGTGATGCTTTTACTATTAAGCTCATCTTCTCTTCTCCATACTATCCCCAAGCTAACAGCCAAGCTGAAGCTTCTAATAAAAATTTGCATAATATCCTCGTGAAAGTAACTAGTCGACCTGGTAGGGATTGGCATTTACACATCCCTTTTTCTCTATGGGCTTATCGTAATAGCATTCCTACCCCTATCGGTGCTACTCCCTTCTCTCTCATCTATGGGTCTCGAGGTTTTCCTTCGTTTGGAAGTCTAGATTCCTTCTCTTCGCATCTCTCTTGGAGAGTTGGTCTCGATGAAGACTATTGTCAAAACTATCTTGGCATAGCTTGAGTTTTTAGATGAACATCATCTCAATGCCCTTGAGCATCATCAAGTCTATCTTGAGCTTTTCAAACGTGCTTATAAAAATCACTTGCAGTAGCATGACTTCAAAATTGGTGATCTTATTCTTAAAGAAAACCAAAATGTCACTACACTGGAATGGAGTAAACATGGTAAGTTTTCTCCTAACTAGACCATATGTTATCACTCATAAGTATGGGTCTAGAGATTATAGCCTATCTTCCATGGATGGTATACCCGAAGTGGAACCTCTTAATGCATAGCATCTAAGTCCCGTCTATTATTAAAATTTATCTTACACGATCTTAGTCGAAAATAGTTCTTTCATCTATTTGTAACTTGATCATGCATTTCGTAGTGATTTAGAACTATGTGGTTGTTCACGTTATTTCTTTCTATACCTTAAATGTGAGTACCGTGGCTTTACTCACAACATTTTCCTTACAGATTTATTCCTCCTCATGGTAGGAACACCTTAATCACTACTTCATCTGTCCTAGGTGTCTATCTTAATCGAATCCACTTGGGGCATGAGTACGTGCTTGTATACATTTTATTCCCCTCTATCTGATCTACCTGGTCTACACTCAGCTTCTTCCAGAGCTAAAAAAAGAGAGAGAGAAGAAGATGCTATCCTAATCCCAAAAGATAGACTGATCCCTCGAAGACAGCTATCTATGCCTTATCGAATAAATCAAAAATGTAGACCATTCCCTCGAAGGATGGCTACCATCAAAATCAAAATACATACCGCTCCCTTGAAGGATGGCTATTTGTTTCATGGCATTTCCAAGATTCTCGTATTGATCAACCTTGGCAGCAACAAACTTCCCGTATCGACTAGTTTGTTCACTTTTTAGCATCTCTAAAAGACTTCCCATATCGATTAGTCTTTCCATATCTAGCAAACTTCCCACATTGATCAGTTTGATTTTCAATAAAAAATAAAAATAAATAAAAATAAATAAAAATAAATCATGAAGTCAGCATAAGACATTTTCAATCATATGGAAACCCTATTTTTTCCCATATTAGCGCGTATTCAGACCTTCGTGTGTTTTGACAAGATACATTCTTATCTCTCGTTCCATCTACCTCCTAGATCCGGTTTGTGACTAAATAGTGTCAGGTTCATTTTATCCATGTCTATGGCCTTATGTGCATCGTCTTTTGGTTTACCATCAAGGTCTCCGATTATGGTCGGGTAGGGGTCTAACTTATCATTCATTCTCCTATCTAGATGTAGTGCTTTTTATTTCTAAGGGATAAGATCATTACATCACTTTATTTTTATCAAATCAAATAGACATTACCCGTGTTTATTTGTTGTTCATCCAATTAAATTGACATCTTAACATGTTAATTTAATCAATCATTCATCTATGTCAAATCAAAACTAAATCACATCTATAATCCATCTATCATCTATAATCTATCTATCACATCTATAACATCTATTTGTATCTATCAAAATTAAAAGCATAAGTCCAATCACATAACACATTTTTGGGCTCAAAAGATGTATATACATATATCCATCTCAAAATGTTTGTACAAAAAATGTATGGCTTCAAATCGAGCCGTATACATCATATCAAAAATGCCTTCAAATCGAGGCTACATTGGTATATCTCTAAAAACATCATCTCTATATAGTAAAATCGAGGCATGGAGATCAATCTCTCTGCCTCCCTCCTATGGCACAAATCTCCATCTGGATCTCCATCCTAACCATCACCTACAGAACTAGAGGTTCCTCTGGCCAGTTGTGGCCTGTGACCTCCTTAATCTCCCCTAGTACTCACACCCTCAAAAGCACCACCGCGGTAGCTCTCGCTGTCCTCCTCCTCGCCCGTGAACAAGGCACATCTAGAGCATGCTCTGCTAAAGCATCCTCATAATATCTTACCTCGGCTAGGAGAGCCTGATGAGTACTCAGAATCACCATGCTAGGTGCTCTCATCGGTGTTGCTGGTGGTGGCCCTCCTGTTCAACACCCTCTGCTCCCCCGACTCGATGTGGTGCCCTTATCACCATACTTGGCCCTGAGGGCCTCTCTATATCTATGATATCTGTCCCTCTACAAGATAGCTATATCTCACTCTTGATGAGCGACAACTCTCTCTTGTATAACTGCATCTCTCTCCTTCCTAAGAGTCCTGATCTCCTCGAGAGTAGTCTAGTGTGTCTCTACCAAGGAGGCATGCTCCTCCTGCAATCTCTCTAGCTCAGCAGCCATATCCTCCTCATCTAATCAGTACGAGAGGCTATGATGTGTCTTGTGCAGCTCATTGTGATACCAATCCTCATAACCTTGTTCCACACCTACATCATCATCATCTTTTGTGGGAGGTGGGGCCTCCTTGAGTGGATCTACTAGGACCAGTGTTGGAAAATCTATCTTTTTTTTTTGTCTGTATGTATGTCACATATACAGTTGGAATAACCTGTATCAATCCAAACTGTCTCATCACATGTATAAACGAGACTCACTCTAAAACCTCTGGCCTGTGGCCCCTAATCACTCTACTGTGTCTTAGCTCCACTAAGTGGGCATCCTGTTTGGAACATGTCAAGTAGACTATGTATGGCCTCCATATATTCTGTGGTGGTGTCAGAGTCCTAAATCTCTGGGCATACCACTCTGTCGGTCTCCCTATATCTTCATGGGCCATGTCTCTGCTGCCATCTCAGAAACCCATACTCAAGGGCTCCCTCTGCTCCTGGCATCCATGGAAGTCCAGATGGTCTAATCACTGATATATGCTCGTATGCCCAGCAATGGAGTACAAAACTAACATCTATCCCAGTCCACCTGCCTGTGGTATACATCCATAGCTCATGATATATCTATGCCAGTAGCACATCAGCAAATGCAAATACCTGCCTGAACTCTAAAATGTCATAGATGTAGTCAAGAAGGAGCAGTGGGAACCGTCCACCTCTAGAATCTGGTAGCGCATAATATGATATCGCCATCTGAATCAGTGCTATCAGTCTACTCCTCGGCTCATCCTGTCGATACTATGAGGCTATCCTCACAGCCCCAAACACTAACTCTGAGGCATCTACCATGTCTCCATATAATCATACCAGGGCCCTCATTGCTGATCCCATGGAGTAGGCTCTATCAGGTCCCCTGTGATTGGCAACCTGAGTATCCTATAAATTTCCTCGTGGGTGATAGTCATCTCACCCATTCGGAACCAAAAGGTGCATGTCTGGCTGTCCCACCGATGCATCAATACTCGCATAAGCTCTACATCTCGGGGTACCATCGCGATAATAACAGAAACCCCCTAGTTTGACTAACTCCAAGTGGTACCAGTCATCATCTATCACGTCTGGAAGTATAGTCTCAAGTAGCTCAGGAATATCATCCTACATGTGTAGGACCTCTCGTGCCTACATCCACAACATCAAAAATCTTCATTAGATTCACATCTATCAAAATCAAAATCATTAAACTTCATCAAAACTCTCTCAAAGCTTCCAAGTGTCTCATCTTTTCCAATCAGTGATGTTTCTTTTTGATCAGCGATGACACACTCAATTGGTGTCGTTGACTTTTTAGTTGATGCGGTTGAGCTAAATCGGTGCCAATTTCATCCTAGTCAATGCCAATTTGGAAAATCAATGCCGACTAGGAGGCAGAGCACCAAATAAGCTCTTTTGCCTCCTACTTTTCTACAAAATCCTCTAATCTAACATCCTAGCATACTACAAGACAACAAAAACATATAAACAAAGCTAAGGGAGGACCACTTACCCCTGGCCACGTCCTCTTCCTCTTCTAGCCGCTCCCGAAGCTTCCATCTCGCTCAAATTCAACTTTTGACTTTTCCCAAATCAATCGTCATAATGCAAATGAATCATTGACGTTGGCCTTTCCCCTATTTATAGATTTTGGGGGCAGTCGACACCGTTTTTTCTAGTTGGCGCCATTTCTTATGGTCGACGTCGATTAGGTCTAGTCGACACCAATTAGAAGAAATAACACCGACTAGTTAGGTCTGTATATTTTTGTCATCTCATCCCACCAGGACGCACTTCATCCTCATCTATTATCCTATCTTGTGCATGTGTCACCTGTAGCATGTGGTTTCCTTCTCCTGTGCTCTCACCTGGGGCACCTTTGTCTTGTGACTTCACTGAGTCTCTCATGTGTGCCACCCATAGCACACTTGTAATTCCTAGTCTGTCAACATGTCTATTGCAAAATACCACTATTGTGGCCATATTTTGATTCTTGTTGTGGGTCACGTCTTAACGGCCCTCCTTTCGAGTTTGTCATTTCATCCTTTTTACCTATGTGTTGATGCTTGGCTTGTTTATCTGATCATCATTATGACCTTATTTTAACCTTTTCACACATATTTTTGGTGTTATCACCCATTCCAAGTTTCTCCCTATACATGGGTAACTTGTGTTGGTTACAACCTAAAGATAAGCAGTCTCAGGTACTAACATCGTCTCGCTCAAAGACCGCTTAGTTATCCCTACCAATGTGTCACTCTCTGATTGTTACTATTTTACAGTCACCTTTAACTCACAAGTTTGTAGCCACTAACATCGTCTCATACGAAGACCATCTAGTCTGCCCTACCAATGTGAGTTCCTTAGGTCATTGCCTTTTTTGTTTTTTACGTGTGTCATCAATGATCAGATTTACTCCAGGCATCTCGCTAGGGCATCATCCATTCTACTCTTTCTCATCTATCTCTTTCAAACTTGGGATTGGTTGGCTCTTTTTGGGGCCACCCCATCCCTAGTTTGAGGGGGAGCACATCATCAATATTCTTCCTTTTCTTCCAACTCCTTGTTTTTGTCTCATAGCATTGCTTATCGCAAGTTACTCGACAAAAAGGGGAAAATGTAGACACCTAAAATTGGTTACTCAATTTAATGTCCCCCATGTTCACTTACCTATTCTATTCTTGGGTAACCCGGTGCACTTTTGTATCACTACTTCTCTCTTAGGGTATTAATTAAATATCTAATTAAAATACCTATCCTAAGTTCATTGCACCGCATTATATTTCACCCATGGATAATTAAACATTAACCATGTAATTCTACATTTTTTACCATTATTCCAACTACTTATTCATCCCATATCATTTCCTAACCTCATGTATCATAATTCTTCATCCATCCCACATTTTTCTCCTCTCCTAAACATGTGTAGTGGGTTTTACCCATATTTTAGTTGGAGGGATAAGTTTTTATCCCCACAATCCATTTCTTTGCCTCTTTGGAAGACTGTTCCTCGATCGAGAGCCGATCAATCTTTGTCAACACTTGATTCTTCGAACGACACCAATTTTATCTCGGTCGATGTCAACTATAAATACACAACCAGAGTTCTTCTCTGGTTAGATTCGAAGAGCTGGTCGCTTGAGATTATTTTGTTTAAGGAATTAAAGATATTATTAGAGAGAGTGAGTTTTGTGCATTTTAATCCCTGAGAGGTGTACTATTACTCTACTTTTGGTGTAACTCCGGAAACTTTCTTAAGTTCGTCAAACTTCCCAGGTATCCCTAACTCTCCCTTTAGCCAAGGCATAACTCTATCCACATGTCAACAGCTCTTGTAGGTCTCCACAACTCACTTCATTAATCATCAATCATCAATCAAGCATTTTTCGTATTCCCTTTCGTGGATTTCTATAATTTCCTTTTGGTCGATGCCGACCTAGTCCAGCTTGACAACTTTGTTTAATCTTCTATTGAAACCGATTTGTCTAATTGACACTCGATTCCATCCGAGTAAATGCGAGATCAAACCATTGATGCCAATCATTGTCGATCGACATTGACTAGCCTACGAAAAGAACAACATTCGAGTAACATAATTTCAATTCTATTTTTATAGTTTTCTACATTCTTTTAGTTTCATTACTTTTTTACATTTTGTCCACAACTAAAAATTAGAAAACTTAAACATTTTCTTACATATTTTATCATGTATGCCTTTATCCTTAATTGAGAATGTGAACTGACATCCACCGAGTCTCGTCACTTCCTGCACCCACTTTTCGGGCGAGTTCACTCTTTTTATCTTCTAACGTTGTCTTTTTCTCGTTAAGTATTAATGCATTGTAGGGTTCTTGGATCTACTCCACAGGATTATCATGTGTTCCCATCTTAACTTCATCGACATTCATTTATATCTTTGAACCTTGTCCCATCAATCAGGTATCGACTTTATTTGAGTTTTTCCAGGGTTTTTGTGTTTAGTTTGGTTCATTGACTTGGATAGGTAACAAGTGCAGAAATTCTTGATCAACATCTGGCATGCCCAATGGGACCCTACCAAAGTCCCTTATTGGTAAGTTCATCTCTTTTCTAGTTTTGAGCTTTGTTCTTTTTCCTCACTGATTTTCATCAGTTTTTCTTAAGCATTTCCTTTCTTCATTTTAGTCTTGCTTCTTTTTCAAAAATTACAAAGCTCCTTTTTTAACAAATCTCAATTCTAATTTCTATTTCTAAAGATTAGTAAATTTTTCATTTGAATTCAATATTGTATTTTAGATTCATCTCTTTGTGCAAAATTACCATTTCTTTGAAATTTTCTAAATTCTTAAAATAGAAATTTTCTTTCCACTAGTATCTAGTTATATGGATATATTTTCTTGGGTTTCCACTACTATGCCCATCCCTCCTACACAACTTATTCCATATAGTAGTATTGATACATATGATGTTGGTCAGTCTAGTGCTTCACAATCTTCTTCTACTACTCCAAGTACTCCAGTTATTTCTACTCACACTACTACCATCATTTCACCCATAGTTCCTGCTCCTACACAAGCTACTCATCAGCCCGTTGATGCTCCTATTACATCTAGTACACCACCTACCAACATACTTGATACTACAATACAACATGACAATGTAAACATAGACAATTCTGATGACTCTGATGACAAAGTTGATCATGTTGAACTTACTAACAAAGCATTAGGAAAACTTAATTTCAATCCTATTGATATAGATGACTCCTATTTCAATGAAACTTTCATGGCCAATGGCCCTAGTGAATACAAATTCAAGACCCCTCCCTCTACTAATGTTATGGTACTTTACCAGGGGTTTGTCCATACTTTGGATGTTGTTTCACCCTCTTCGAGCAATATGCATCTACACCACCTCCTTTCACATACATACTCTTAATCAACAAATCATATTGGCATCATATTCTGGTGGATTGTACTTGTTTTGATACTATTTACACATATGATAGCTTAGCTATGTTTGGCTTGACACTTAATGATATTTTACCACCGCCTCACTCACCTCATCTTTATCATGGTTATTTCCACATTACAACCACCTATGGTCTTTGTATTTTTCATCTCACAGTATTCGTTGCACGTAGTCCTCACACTTCTCCATTGACACTCAAGCAATCTTGGCTTGATTATATTGGAGGAACTTTATACTCCAGTCACACTTCTATCACTTTTCCCATGCCATTTGGTAATGTTTCTATCGGTAATGATTCATCTCCTAGACATTCTCAAAATATTACTCATTAGTATGCACATGGGTGTCCACTAACACCTTTCACTGATGAAAATATGTAATGACCGTATACACTTTGTGTCACAATCGATCTCTTTATACGATACTCCCCATACTATTGCCTATCAAGTCTCTAATGCCACCCTAATCAACTTCAATTAGGATAATGACAATCTTTTAGATAGTGGCACTTGATCATTTTTCTCATCACACACTTGGGGGGCATTGTGCTTATTTCTCCCTACAACTTAGCATCGACATGTATCTTATATCCACATCATTTCACACCTTTATTTTAGTATATACATCTTCACACACACTCATATCACCATTACCCTATGAGACACTCTTGTGTTATAGTTCACACTTGACTGTTGAGGGCATACTATACACATGAACCTCACACACTACACATTACACACATCGCACATCATGCAATTTTGTACATATACACCATCTTCCTCTTCAACCTACCTTATCATCCTCTATGCACTACACTCACTACCCGATGACGCACTCTAGTCCAATGGTTCATACTCAACTGCTAAGGGTCCAAATCAAAATTGAACCTCACCCCATCACGCCTTACATCATTCTAACATTGATATTCATAATCAATCAATCAATATTTTTATCATACCATGCAACATTCCTCACTTGTTCCTTCTTCATTCATATCGTGATATACACTTTGTGCTACATCATCACATATTTCTAGCATCTTATCGATACATATCGTGATATGTCTTGTGTTACATCATCACATGTTTTGCATTTTTCTCACACGTCTAATGATATATGTTTTAGGCTAAATAATCACATATTCAATATCATCTACACATAATCATTCTACTATCAACAATCTATGCTCAATTCATCAAATCTTTCCACACGACAAAACATTTCTCAAACCATTTCCCAATGACGCACTGTAGTTTATGATTCATTCTTGATTGTTGAGGGGGCATAAATTAATGAACCTCATTGCATACATATGCATCCACTTGGGGGCACACTACTCCTATCATTCACTCTGAATTCCATTCTTCCTCATCCATATCATACTACATATCTTGCTCACATTTAATCTTGTCTACTCATGATTTTACATTTTCATCTTATTACACATGCTAGATAGATATCTTATATGTCATTATATTTATCATACACACAT
Organism: Taxus wallichiana var. yunnanensis; assembly: GCA_018340775.1. NCBI lineage: Eukaryota > Viridiplantae > Streptophyta > Pinopsida > Cupressales > Taxaceae > Taxus > Taxus wallichiana. The sequence goes on along the minus strand of CM031234.1, from coordinate 152,189,948 downwards.
GCGCATTCAATTTCATTTTTAGTTGTGATCACAAATTATATAGATCTATTAAATGTAGTATGGATGCTTGGTGTAGTACCTATTACCAATCTCATAGCGGATCATGAGGGCATCCACTTTTGTACACTATAGGTGATATTGTTTCATTTTGTCCAATAACACTTTACTTCTCATATTTTACACGCCTTGACATAATTATCATCTTTCTAACATACTAACGGGTGCTTCATGTGCAACATTTGTTTTGCAAGACTATTTACTTCCATGGTTGTCTGTTACATTATCTGTCATTGTATACTCTTGTTTGCAAGCTTTTCCCTATGTCTTTCTTGTTCTTTGATTGCTTGTAGCCACTACGGCCTTTATTTTCTTATGACATCATGAGTGATGTCCCATTTTTTCAACCCACTTTTTGTAGTCTACATTGTCTTACTTGCGTCTTAGCTTACACATTGTATGTTTAGCTTACATTTCATCTTATACATGAGTGTTTGTCTTTACTTGTACTAACACTTATTTTCCTAGCCACTTGTTTACATGTGCCTTAGTTTCTACCAAGCACATTCCCTTCCCCTTGTAGGGCATAGTTTCACCACAGTGGTTGGTCCTCCTTTGGGATGCATACTCCTCTAATGACGTTGTATGCACCCAAAATGAGGGGGCATCATTTGGGTGAATTGGTCACCCCATAAAACATCATACATAAAATGGTACTAGTACAACATAGTTTTCGGGTTTCGAGATAGGGCTCAAACTCGACTTGGGTCCTTGGCATAGTGGCCTTTCTTGGATGCACGAAACTAGGGAGAAATGCAATGACCTTTCTTGGGTACTCGAGACCATGGGGAAATCAAACATTGATTGGTAGTTGAAAATAGTCTACAGAACTCCATACGTAGCATATTTTATAGGGATCGAGGAATTATACTTGGGTCCTTAGCACATGTGTTTATACAAACCATTTGCAGTGGTGTTCTACATAATGGGAAGTAGTTAAAGGTTAAAGGATGACACCAGGACTATTATCCCTACACTTATTCCATTTCACTGGTGTGAGAACACTTGAAAAATGTGTGCGTCAACATCATCTACAAGATCCTTTTCTAAACCCATTTCCTCATCACAGATCAAGTGCACATGTTCCTTTTTCACACTTTCAACATTTTTACATACTTTCCTTACACTTTTTTATATACATGTGTATTTGACTACTTGTCAATTTTCTTTAGCAAGTAAATTCGTATGGGAAGAGGTATTCAACATCAACAACCAACAACATCACACACATCGACATGAAGAACATGTACTTCATGACATCTACACATGTGTTTCTACCCTAGGTTCATTTTAATCATCAATTTTTGCACTACCTCATCCTTAACATCAACATTTCACATTTTTATCATTCCACACTTTTTCTAGTCCCTTGACATGCCTTTCATCATCGATCTCAATGGTTATTAGGTATGCATCTCTATCTACTTTATGTTACTGAGATTTTCACTCACCAACATAAAGTGGGGGAAATGTAGACACACAATCACACACTTTGGGTAATTATCTAGTCTTGACTACATACTACTATTCATGTAATTCCTAAGTAAGAAAACTATTAATTAACCCATGTCTTTGGTCACCTTTCTTTACTTTATGTTGTTATTTTCAGTATTGTACCCTTACTTTCTCAGTCTTCCTTTTTAATCTTCAGCATTTGTCATCTTGGACACCAGTTCCCAACCATGATTCTAACGTCAGCGCCCTTGTCCCCTCTAGGCAACCCTATCCCCTTTGTAATTTACACTCACTTTTTGGGACATTTCTAGTTGTTTGAGCATCTTATATTTTTGGTATTCATCCTTTTCAGGGTTAATTATGAAATTCAAGTGAAGGAATCATATAAATATAAAGTTATGTGATCATAATAAGGGACCAAACACTAAGCACTATCTATCACCACCTAAGGTTACATCCATCAAAGCATTTAAGAGCTCCATTGCATCCATCTAGCTCCATCACAAGGGAAACAAGGGTTGGTTTTCTACATCACACTTCATAGGAGGGAAGTTCATTTTATTCCATCCACACATTTACTAAATTCTACATCTAGCTACTTGCTTGATATTCCAAGTGTGACACGCACAAGAGCAACCTAGGGCACAATTCCACAAACACACACAGAACTACATTGGGTCTGAGATGTAGTGTAGTGCTTAGTTGTAATTCCATCATTGTGGTAGGCGAGACAGTCGACCCCTCATTTTACATCTTTCTTTTTAGGATTTAATGCCTAATTGAGGGTTTTATAGGTGAAATCTTTATTACAAGCTACATGTGAATTTGATAGCTATATTGTACATACAAGTGACCAAAAGTGAAGATTTTTGATACTCTTTTCACCAAGAAAAATTCATATCCTAAGAACCTGCCAAGATACTAGACCCTAGGATCAAGATTATAGTGGTTCTTGATGCTCTTGTCTCTTCCATGGGCACCCATTTACAAAATCAAACCCTTCTTCTTCTACAAAGACAAGAATTAGGGGTCCATAAATGCTATTTTCTTAAAAACATCATGATCTGATAACACTTCCAATCAAATACCTCGGAGAGACTCTCAATCTCCTCGAAGAGGACCTCCACCATCTTGGTCTTTTACTTCGTTGGGGGAGTCATATGCTTCTATCTTAGACAAAATGCTGGAAGTTCACATGATTAAACTTCCTCCTATTATAAATTTTGATGAGAACAAAGAACGACCATTCTGGTATCATGAAAATGATTTTTGTCATTATCATAGAAATAAAGGCCATGACATTGAACGATGTCACACCTTCAAAAAATCGTCCAAAAATTCATTGATAGAGGAGAGATTATTTTGGATAACCAAAACACTCTCCCAAATCAAGCGTTTGACGTATTTAAACAACCTTTTCCAAATCATTCCTCAAACAATGCTACTTCGGGATCTGAACAAACAAACACGCATACTATCAGCTTCATTTCTACTGATAGTTCTTCTTCTAATTTCCGAGCCATCTACAAATATGTCAAGTGAATCGAAAAATCTTTCTACTCCTTCAACCTCTGAGATTCCACCAGCCTCGGATGGTCCATATTCAAGTCTTCCTCTATTTTTGGAGATAAAGTCATCTCCATCTATCTCTCTATCTAATCTTCCATCTATCTTGTCATCAAGAATTATTTCGGTGCTTAAGTTATTAACATCTCTTCAAGTTTCCAATACGATACACTTCTACTTCTATTGCTCCCATTTTTGTGGCAACCATGCCTTTGGTCAATATACCCATAGTAATTCCAAATTCTATGCCTTTAGAAGTGTCTTCAGTCTTGACTCTTCTTGTCTCTTTTCCTACAGTAGTTGCACCCATGATTACTGCATCTGAAGTACTCTCCTCACAAGAAGCTGCTTCTTCGTTATCTACGTATTTCACCTTCGGTTATTCCTTTCCTATCAAGGAAACATCTAAAGAGATAGCATCGACACCCATACTTCTGAATCCCAAACTTAGACATAAATAGTTGAAATTTATGTCTAAAGTCACCTCATCATCGGTATCATCTCCTCCACTCTTACCTGAAAATATTACAATCATCTTATGTGGTCAAAGTTGTCACCATCCTTGAAAAGGGAAAACCAATATTTCATACCATCAAAACTCTTGGTGTCCTCCCTCAAAAAATCCCTCACTACACCTCATAAAAAAGTGAATTTACCCACTGAAAAGGTGTCTTTTTCTACAAAACAAGTATTCTTCATTTCTACCTCGTAAAGTCGATTTACCTCTTTTGGAAAGGCGTTACCTCTTTTATCAAAACCATCATCTTCGTCACCAAAAAAAAAAGGAACCTTTTGTGCCACTTATCAAATCTATTTTGGGAACTCTTTCCCCATCTAAATTAGTCTTATTTAAATCATCGTCTAGTTTGGTCAAACAACCTTCTTCATCTTCGAAGATTACAACACCTATCATGTCTTCGTCATCCCCAAAATCTATCTTAATAGCTCCTCCCTCATTGAAATAAATCTTGACTCACTTGCTTCCATCTCAAACCCCTAAGGCTATTTCTCCCAGGTGTTAAAAAAAACAAAATAGTTCTAAAAATACCGTAAGACCGGATATACAGGATCTTTTACCTTAGCAGTCTACTAAGATTAAAGAAGTGCTTCTTTCACCTCCATCCACATCTTTGCCTAAAATATTTTGTATTGAAATTCTTCACCAACTCATCCAGTCCTCATTTATATCACTTCCTCCAATCAAGCCTTATAATCCTAGAGGAGTAAAACCTTCATGGTTTAACTTTGATGTGATTTATGCTTACCATCACATTCCAGGTCATGACATTGAGGGATGTAAATCCCTTCAATCTGTCATTAATAGCCTCTTAGAAGAAAGTGATCTTCTGTTGGAAGAAGAAGAAGAACAAGTGTCTCCTATTATGTCATCTAAGTCTCGAGCTTGAGCGGCATGTTCAGGCTCACAATTCTATTGATATCACTTCGGTCAGGTTGGATGACCTCCCACCCTCTCAAATCAATGCAATTTGTATCACCACTAGAACATGACGGTATAATAATCCATCATCTCCTACTACTTCTCGAACATGAGTCATTATTTCTACTGCCCCTGAAGGAGATCCTCCTTTCTCATCAGCCCTGAGACCTCAGGTCTCTATTCGTGCTTCACCTTAGGCTCCAATTCTTGTGTCAGTTGAGGAGAGTGTTATGAAACAACTCACCCATGCTCCTGTCAAAATGTCTCTTTTTGACCTCATTCTGTCATCTCCTCAACATCGCCAGGCTCTAATTGATAGTTTGCACCACATCAAAAGGAATTCAGATAAGCCTCAACCTTTTGAGATTCTCATTGGTTTGAATAGATCTTCAACTACCATATCCTTTGAGGATTCTGAAATTCCTTCCCTTTCTTATGAGGATTTGGAGGATCCTCTCTTTATCATGGTTTAAATCAATAGAACTACGTTAAAATGTACTATGATCGACAGGTGGTGCTGCACTCAATGTCATCTCTTCTCACACTTTGAGAAAATTAAGTTTCCAAAGAATGTAGTATCACCTCCACCTTTCACTCTTCGATCATTTAATGATTAGCTAGTGGTTACCTTAGGAACTGTGGTCGTACCCATTCTGGTAGGCAAGAAACTTCTTCACGAGATTTTTTACATTGTCAAAGGAAATTTCCACTACAATATGATCCTTGGACGCTCCTGGATCTACACAATGCATTGTGTCCCATCAACCCTCCATCTATGCATAAAATATCAGTATGAGGGAAAAATCTATACTCATCTAGGTGACCCTTTTCCATCCACATAGTATGACATGACCACAGGACTTGTCCCTCTCGAAGGAGAAGGATGATTCTCCTAAAGAGGCTTCGTCTTCTTCCATACTTATAAAAAAACTACCAGATCTACAAAATTTGGAAAATAGGTTACAATGTCTCTCGCTAGGGGAGCTTCCCCTTCTCTCTTTCAACACCCATCTCAAACCTAATGAGTATGGTAGGCTAGACAAACAACCTGAATATCAACCAGGTCTCAGCCGCATTATCACCATTGGTCTACCTAATCGACAGACTAACTTCATCTACGATGGTATTGATATACCTCACTTTTGTCCAGACTCTCCTCCTAAGGCCAAACCTTATTTTGAAGGGTTTGATCATCTACATAATCCCACGTTTGCAAAGACTTACCTATATTGATGCGCGAGGAAGGGCTTTGGCTCGGAAAGTATGAAAAGGGTGTGCATGACCTTGCATCCATTCCAACTCTTAAACCACATCAAAAATTTGGTTTAGGATTCAAACCTCCCTTAAAAGTCACCATCACCATTCTCTCTGAGCCTCTTTCTATTAAGGAACCATCTTCTCCCGTCATGTCTCAAGCATCGTGTTGATGTAGATGACACCGTTTCCATCCTATCTATATTTTTTTAGTCAATTCCATTTCCTTAGGTCAACTGATTTATAAAAATAATGGAAAGGTCACTTTCATACCATCAGTCTACCCCAAAATAGTCGGAGATGATTCTCCTACCATTAGTACTATCCACTATTTTGATGATGATTCTATCCTTACCTATCTGGGGGTAGAGGATTCTCATCTTCCTAAAACCATTCCTTCTGACACATCTACGATTATCAATGAATCCATCGTCAACCTTAATATAGGAACTTCTAAAGACCCTCACATAATTAAGGTCGGCCAATCTCTTAAACCAAAAGAGTTAGGAGACTTCACCGCCTTTCTTTCCGACTATCGCCAAGCTTTTTCTTGGTCATATGAAGATATGCCAGGCCTTGATCCTAACATCATGGTCCACAATATCGTCATTTTTCTAGACATCAAACCAGTTAAACAAAAACTACGTAAGATGCATCCACATGTAGCTCTCCTCATTAAAGAAGAGTTGTAGCGCTTACTTTCGGTTGACTTCATCCTACCCAATGAATATCCACAATGGGTTTCAAATATAGTATTAGTAACCAAAGCCACTTTGGAAAATTTTAATCTGCACCAAATTTTGGGATCTCAATCTCACTTTCTGAAAGATGATTTTCCTCTACCTAATATTGACCTACTCGGGGACTTAAATGTAGGCCACAAGATGCTTTCTCTTATGGATGGTTTTTCTAGGTATAATCAAATTCTCATGACACTAGAGGATCAACGTAAGACTTCCTACATAACCCCTTGGGGAACTTTATGTTATCACGTCATGCCCTTCAGTCTTAAGAAAAAAGGGGTAACTTATCAACACGTGATGACCTACATATTCCATATCCTCTTACACAAAACTATAGAAGATTACGTTGATGACATCCTCGGTAAATGAAATCACCGTCAGGATCATCTTCTCATCCTTGTGCCTCTCTTTGAGAGACTCATTTGTTTCTGTCTTCACCTAAATCTGTCTAAATGTGTATTTGGCATTCTCACTGTAAACTCTTAGGGTTCATCATTTCTATCAGGGGTATTGAGGTCGATCCCCAATAAATAAAGGCTATCATCGAGATGCATCCTCCTTCTAACTTAAAAATCTTCATGGTATTCAAGGACACCTTCAATCAGTGCTTCACTTTATCTCACAACTTTCGGACCATTGTCAACATTTTCATCACCTCCTCCATAAAAATGTTCATTTTGAATGGGATGAGCATTGTCAAAAATCCTTTGATGATCTCAAGGCTTATCTTATTTCTCTACCTATGCTCACACCTCCATGTGAGGGGGAGCCATTCTATCTTTATATTTTTGTGTGACCATTCTCTGGGAGCCATGATCTCACATTGAGATGCTAATGGTAAGGAGCAGGCTATCTATTATATCAGCCGCACTATTAAAGCTGAAAAGTTGGCTTGTGCTCTCTTTTCTTAACTTCTAAGCTTCGTCATTATCTCCTTAATCATAAAACTTACATTGTTATGAGTGTCAATCCACTCAAGAAAATGCATGCAAAACCATATCACAATGATCGCATCACTCATTGGCTCATGCTCATGACAGAATTTGACCTTGAGTTCATCTCGCAAAAATCCATCAAGGGCTAGGTTATTGCTGATCAATTAGCTGATGCCCCTCTTCCGGAAAATCAAGTCCCTCTTGCTCAATTCCCAGATGAATCCATCCAACAAATTGATTTGATCTGTCTCCATTTAAAGTTAAACTCTTCTTTGACGGGTCCAAGTGTCAACAAGGGGGAGGAGTAGGTTTTGTTATGATTCCTCCTTAGGGTACACCTATCCCCATCACACACAAGCTTAACTTTGAATGTACCAATAATATGGCCGAATATGAAGCCCTCATCTTAGGTCTTTAAAATGCCATTAATCTTGGTGCTTGCTAGATCGACATCTTCGGTGACTCTGAGGTCATAGTTAATAAAATCACTGGTGTCTATCAGTGTAAAAATGATATCCTTTAAAACTATTGTGATATTGTCCTCTTTCATCTTCAATATTTCGATAACTTTACTATCCAGGCTATTCCTTGCACTACAAAGTGATTTGTAGATATGATGGCTTATTTAGCCTCACGTATTCCTCCATTCATTGAGGATTCATGACTTTACGTGGTTGTTTTACGTCTGATGACCATCTCATCTCGGTGCAACTACCTTCAATCAACACCATCATGACTGATACTCAAGATGAGTGGTATCAACACATTTTTGATTATCTATCTTACTTAATTCTTCCTCCGTTTGACTACCAATGGCGAAGATCTTTCATCCAACGTGCAAACTGCTATACTATTATGGGCGTAATCCTTTACAAACATGGATTTAATGGTATTTTTCTTCAATGCCTCAAAACCTCCAAGTCATCTAAAGCAATTCAGGAGGTCCATAATGGTATCTATGGTGTACACTTTGGTGGTTTTGACGTGGCTAAGCACATCCTACATTTAGGTTACTATTGGCCTTTTATTAATCAAGACTCTGCGAGTATGTCAAGAAAATGCATCAAGTGTCAAAACACGCTAATCTTACATATATCCCTAGTCGAGATTTGGAACTGCGAATGGATTTTGGTCTTTTTCAAAATGGGTCTCGATCTCATTGGTCTCATCAATCCTCACTCTTCGCAGCATCATCACTATATCATTACTACCACGGAATACTTCACTAAATGGGAGGAGGATATTCCTCTTTCATCAACCAAATCTAAACCTATTGTTGATTTTGTCTATCAACACATCATTTATCGCTTTGGTTTTCCTCATAAACTCGTTCTGAGATAATGAAAAGTCTTTCAAAAAAAATATTTGAAGAAAATTTATGACGCTTTCAATATTAAGCTCAACTTTTTTCTCCATACTATCCCCAAGATAATGGCCAAGCCAAGCTTCTAATAAAAATTTACGTAATATCCTTGTGAAAGTAGCTAGTCAAGCTTGTAGGGATTGGTATTTACACATCCCTTTTGTTCTCTAGGCTTATCGGACTAGCATTTGTACCCCTACCAAGTGCTACTCCTTCTCTCTCATCTATGGGTGTAAGGTTGTCCTTCATTTGGAAGTCCAGATTCCTTCTCTTTGTGTCTCTCTCGGAGAGTTGGTCTCGATGAAAACTATCGTCAAAACGTATGTCATAACTTGAGTTTTTAGATGAACGTCATCTCAATGCTCTTGATCATCATCAAGTCTATCTTGAGCATGTCAAATGTGCTTATGACAAGCACTTGTAGCAGCATGACTTCAAAATTGGTGATCTTGTTCTTAAAAAAACCAAAATGTCACTACACTAGAACATAGTAAATGTGGTAAGTTTTCTCCTAACTTTGGATTAGATCATACATTATCACTCATAAGTATTGGTCCGGGCTTATCACCTATATCCCATGGATGGTATACGAAGTGGAACCTCTTAATGCAGTACATCTAAGGCCCTTCTATTGTTAAACTTTATCTTACACGATCTTAGGCGCAAAATAGATCTTTCATCCATTTGTAACCAATCATGCATTTCTTAGTGATTTGGAACTATGTGGTTCTCCACGTTATTTCTTTCTATACCTTAAATGTGAGTATCGGGCTCTACTCATGGCATTTTCCTTACGGATTTATTCCTCCTCATGGTAGGAACACCTTAATCACTACTTCATATGTCCTAGGTGTCTATCTTAATTAAATCCACTTGGGGCATGAGTACGTGCTTGTATACATTTTATTCCCCTCTATCTGATCTACCTGGTCTACACTCAAACTTTACTAGAGCTCAAAAAAAATCAGAAATGTAGACCGATCCCTTGAAGACAGAAATCTATGCCTTATCGAATAAATCATAAATGTAGACCATTCCCTCGAAGGATGGTTACCATCAAAATCAAAATGAAGACTTCTCCTTGAAGGATGACTATTTTTTCATGGAATTTCCAATATTCTCGTATTAATCAGCCTTGTAGAAAAAAATTCTCTTATCAACTAGTTTGTTCACTTTTTAGCATCTCTAAAAGACTTCCCATATTGATCAGTCTTTCCATATCTAGAAAACTTCTCGCATCGATCAGTTTGCTTTTATATAAAAAAATAAAAAAATAAATTAAAAAAATAAAAACAAATCATGAAGCTAGGGGTATAAGACCTTTTCGATCATATGGAAACCTTATTTTTCCCATATGAGCACATATTCATTCCTTCGTGTGTTTTGACAAAACATACTTATCTCTCGTTCCATCTACCTCCTAGATCCGGTTTGTGACTAAATAGTGTCAGGTTAATTTTATCCGTGTCTATGGCCTTATGTGCATCGTCTTTCGGTTTACCATCAAGGTCTCCAGTTATGGTCGGTTAGGGGTCTAACTTATCATTCATTCTCCTATCTAGATGAAGTGCTTTTTATTTCTAAGGGATAAGATCATTACATCACTTTCTTTTTATCAAATCAAATAGACATTACCCATGTTTATTTGTTGTTCATCCAATTAAATTGACATCTTAACATGTTAATTTAATCAATCATTCATCTATGTCAAATCAAATCTAAATCACATCTATAATCCATCTATCATCTATAATCTATCTATCACATCTATAACATCTATCTGTATCTATCAAAATTAAAAGCATAAGTCTAATCACATAACACATTTTTGGGCTCAAAATATGTAAATACATATATCTATCTCAAAATGTTTGTACAAAAAATGTATGGCTTCAAATCAAGTTGTATACATCATATCAAAAATGCCTTCAAATTGAGGCTACATCGATATATCTCTACAAACATCATCTCTATATAGTAAAATCAGAGGCATGGAGATCGGTCTCTCCACCTCCCTCCTCAAGCACAGATCTCCGTACAGGCTCTCCCTCCTGACCATCACCTATAGAACTAGAGGTGCCCACAGTCATGGCCCTATGACCTCCTCGATCTCCCCTAGTGCTCACACCCTCCGATGCACCACCGCTAGTAGCTATCACTGTCCTCCTCCTCACCTGTAATGAGGCACATATGGGGCATGCTCTGCAAAAGCATCCTTGTAATATCTTTCCTTGAAAAGGAGAGCACGATAAGTACTCGATTCACCATGCCAAGTGCTCTCATTAGTGATACTAGTGGTGGCTCTCGTCTTTCTGAGAACCCTGTGCCCCTGACTCTGATGTGGTGCCTGTATCACCATACTTGGCCCTGAGGGCCTCTCTATGTCTATGATATCTATCCCTCTGCAGGATAGCTATATCTCACTCTTGATGAGCGGTGGATCTCTCTTGTATCGCTGCATCCCTCTCCTTCCTGAGAGTCTTGATCTCCTCGAGAGCAGTCTAGTGTGTCTCTACCAAGGAGGCATGCTCCTCCTACAATCTCTCTAGCTCAGTAGCCATATCCTCCTTGTCTGACTCTATAGAGGCTATGATGTGTTGTGGTAGCTCATCATGATACCAATCCTTGTAACCCTGGTCCACACCTACATCATCATCATCATCTATGGGAGGTGGGGCCTCCCTGAGTGGATCTGTTGGGACCAGTGTCGAAAAATTTGTCTCCTTGCCATCTCGTCTGTATGTCACATATACAGTCAGAATAATTTGTATCAATCCAAACTGTCTCATCACCCGTATAAACGGGACTCACTCTAAAACCTCTGGCCTGTGGCCCCTAATCACTCTACTGTCTTAGCTCCATTAAGTGGGCATCCTGTCTGGAACATGTCAAGTAGACCATGTATGGCCTCCATATAGTTTGTGGTGGTGTCAGAGTCCTAAATCTCTAGGCATACCACTCTATCGGTCTCCCTGTATCTTTGTGGGCCATGTATGCTCACCATCTCAGAAACCCATACTTAAGGTCCCCCTCTACTCCTGGTATTCATGGAAGTCTAGCTAGTCTAATCACTAATATATGCTCGTATGCCCAGCAATGGAGTACAAAAATAACATCTAAGTCCACCTGTATGTGGTATACATCCATAGCTCATGATATATCTATGCTAGTAGCACGTCACCAAATGTAAATACCTACTTGAACTCTAAAATGTCCCAGACGTAGTCAAGGAGTAGTGGGAACTGACCACCTCCAGAATCTGGTAGCACATAATGTAATATCACCATCTGAATTAGTTCTATTAGTCTACTCCTTCGCTCATCCTACCGATACTATGAGGCTATCCTCACAGCCCCAGAAACTAACTCTGAGGCATCTGCCATGTGTCTATATAATCATACCGGGGTCCTCTCGCTGCTGATCCCATGGAGTAGGCTCTATCGGTCTCCCGTGATCAACAACCTGAGTATCCTATAAATGTCCTTGTGGGTGATAGTCATCTCACCCATCCGGAACCAAAAGGTGCATGTCTGGTTGTCCCACCGATGCATCAACGCTTGCATAAGCTCTATGTCTCGGGTACCCACTATAATAACGGAAACCCCCTAGTCCGACTAACTCCAAGTGGCGCTAGTCATCATCCATCACATTTGGTAGTATAGTCTCAAGTATCTCGGGAATAACATCCCGCATGTGTAGGACCTCTCATGCCTACATCCACAACATCAAAAATATTCATTAGATTCACATCTATCAAAATCAAAATCATTAAACTTCATCACAACTCTCTCAAAGCTTCCAAGTGTCTCATCTTTTCCAATCGGCAACATTTCCTTCTGATTTGTGACGATACACTCAATCCCACAGTCAAATTTTCAGTGACCTTTGGTTGAGCTGAATCGGTGCCAATTTCATCCTAGTTGATGCCAATTTGGAAAGTCGATGCTTGACTAGGAGGCGAGCACCAAACAATCTCTTTTACCTCCTACATTTCTATAAAACCTTCTAATCTAACATCCTAGCATACTACAAGACAAAAAAATGTATAAAAAAGCTAAGGGATGACCACTTACCCTTAGCCGCATCCTCTTCCTCTTCTGGCCGCTCCCAGAAGCTTCTATCTCGCTCAAATTCAACTTTTTAATTTTCCCAAATGAATCATCACAATGAAAATGAATCGTTGACATGTGGCATTTCCGGTATTTATAGATTTTGGTGGCGGTTGGTGCCATTTTTCTAGTCGGCGCCATTTCTTATAGTTGACATCGATTAGGTCTAGTCAATCTTGATTAGAAGGAGTAGAACTGATCTGGTTAGGTATGGATATATTTTGTCATCTCATCCCACCAAGACTCACTTCGTCCTCATCTATTATCCTATCTTGTGCATGTGTCACCTGTAGCATGCGGTTTCCTTCTCCTGTGCTCTCACCTGGGGCACCTTTGTCTTGTGACTTCACTGAGTCTCTCATGTGTGCCACCCATAACACACTTGTCATGCCTAGTCTACCAGCGTGTCTATTGCAAAGACCATTGTTGTGGCCATATTTCGATTCTCGTTGTGGGTCGCGTCTCGATGGCCCTCCTTTCGAGTTTGTCATTTCATCCTTTTTTCCTAAGCGTTGATGCTTGGCTTGTTTATCTGATCGTCATTATGACCTTATTTTCACCTTTTGGCACATATTTTTGGTGTTATCACCCATTCTGAGTTTCTCCCTGTACATGGGTAACTTGTGTTTGTTGTAACCTAAAGATAGCGGGTCTGTAGGTACTAACGTCGTCTCATTCAAAGACCGTCTAGTTGTCCCTACCAATGTGTCACTCTTTGGTTGTTACTATTTTACAGTCACCTTTAACTCACAAGTCTGTAGCCACTAACGCCATCTCATACGAAGACCGTCTAGTCTACCCTACCAATGTGAGTTCCTTAGGTCACTACCTTTTTTGTTTTTTTTTACGTGCATCATCAATGGTCAGATTTACTCTAGGCATCTCGCTGGGGCATCATCCATTCTACTCTTTCTCATCTATCTCTTTCAAACTCAGGATCGGTTGGCTCTTTTGGGGCCACCCCATCCCTAGTTTGAGGGGGAGCACATCATCAGTATTCTTCCCTTCTTCCAACTCCTTGTTTTTGTCTCGCAACATTGCTTATCACAAGTTACTTGACAAAAAGGGGAAAATGTAGACACCTAAAATTGGTTACACAATTTAGTGTCCCCGTGTTCACTTACCTATTCTATTCTCGGGCAACCCAATGCACTTTTATATCACTACTTCTCTCTTAGGATATTAATTAATTATCTAATTAAAATACCTATCCTAAGTTCATTCCACCTCATTATATTTCACCCATGGATAATTAAACATTAACCATGTAATTTTACCTTTTTTACCATTATTCCAACTACTTATTCATCCCATATCATTTCCCAACCTCGCGTATCATTATTCTTCATCCATCCCACCTTTTTCTCCTCTCCTAAACATGTGTAGTAGGTTTTACTGTATTTGAGTTTGATGGATAAGTTTTTATCCCCACAACTCATTTCTTTTCCTCTTTGGGAGACTATTCCTAATCGGCACCGATCGATCTTCGATCGACACCGATTTTATCTCGTTTTATCTCTGCTAACACTGATTATAAATACATGACCAAATTTATTATCTGGTTGGATTCAGAAGAGATGATCACCTGGAGATTATTTTGTTTGAGAAATTAAAGAGATTATCATAGAGAGAGAGTGATTTATGTGCATTTTAATCCCCGAGAGGTGTCTTCACTCTCGCTAACGTAACTCTAGGAACTTTGCTGAAGTTCCTCAAACTTCTTGGTATCCCCAATTTTCCCTTCAGCCAAGGCGGAAGTCTATTCGTGTGTCTATAGCTCTTGCGGGTCTCCACAACTCCCTTCATTAATCATCAATCATCAATCAAGCATTTTCTAGGTATTCCCCTTCGTGGATTTCTGTAATTTTTATTCAGTTGACATTGACCTGTGCGTCGATGCCAATTAATCTTCCATCGATGCTAATTTTTCCAATCAATGCTGACTCAAACCTTCGACGTTGATAACTATTTGATTGACACCGACCAGCCTACGTAAAATTACAAAATTCATGTAACACAATTTTTAGTTCTATTTTTACAATTTCTGCTTTCTTTCGGTTCTGTTGATGTTTTTTTACATTCTGTTTGTAACTTAAAATTAGAAAATCTAAACATTTTCTTACATATCTTATCATGTATGCCTTTATATTTAATTGAGAACATGACCTCGACATCCTATATGGAAGCTCATCGCTTCCCGGACCCAATTTTCAGGTAGTTCACTCTTTTATCTTCTAACGTTGTCTTTTTCTATTAAGCATTTGTGCATTATAGGGTTCTTGGATCTACTCCATAGGATTGCTCATGTGTGCCCGTCTTGACTTCATCTACATTCATTTATATCTTAGAATCTTGTCCCGTTAATTAGGTATTGACTTTATTTGAGTTTTTCCAAGATTTTTGTGTTTAGTTTGGTTCATTGACTTGGATAGGTAACAAGTGCAGAAATTCTTGATCAACATCTAGCACATTCGGTGGAACCCTACCAAAGTCCCTTATTGGTAAGTTCATCTCTTTTCCAGCTTTTGAGCTTTGTTATTTTTCCTCCCCGATTTTCATCGGTTTTTTAAGCATTTCCTTTCTTCGTTTCTGTCTTGCTTCGTTTTCTAAAATTGCAAAGTTAAGCTCCTTATTTTTTTGCAAATCTCAATTCCAATTTCTATTTCTAAATATTAGTAAATATTCATTTGAATTCAATATTTCATTTTAGATTCATATCTTTGTGCAAAATTATGATTTCTTTGAAATTTTCTAAATTCTTAAAATAGAAATTTTCTTTCCACTAGTATCTAGTTATCTCGGATATATTTTCTTGGGTTTCTTGTATTGCCTATTTTTTCCTAAACTTGTGTTGTGGAGCGTTTTGTAGGATTGATAAAAAAAATCAATAAATGCGCTTTTCAAAATCCACCCACCTTGGAGAGCTAAAAACTACAGGCATTTCTCTTTTGGTGTTTTCTCCTTTTTAAGAACTTAAAAAGAACTTGTTTGTTTGTTTTTTATCACACTCAAACACTTCAGATTTGGTGCTTAAAATGAATTAATCATATTGGGAAAGAACTTGTTTGACTTGTCTTCATTAAAACCAAACACTTCAATTTTAGTGCTTAAAAAGAACATTTTCTTTTTCATTTACATTGTATGTTCTTCACCTAGTTTTCTAAATAGGATGGAAAATTAATCAAAATCAGTAGTGACACTATTTGATTTGTTTTTATTTTTATCATTGCACACAAAGCCAAAATCACTACGTATAAAGAATTTAAACAAAAACTCCCTCCCGACCTTGCCTAATTGGAAGTGACATCCAAGAGGAAGAGCCTACGTGATACTCGGGCCACACTACAAATTCATGAAAGTTCGGGTATATATAGGCAAAGCACCCGACTCCTTATCGCAACAATGTGTGAAGTGTGGGGTAGGCCCCTATATCAAGCCACGTACAAGGTATTTCACTTACTAAAGTTCCTTCGGGACTCCTCACCGCAACATTCCCAAACCATCCTTAGTTTGTCCAATTGAGTAGTTCTGTTCCAAAAGCCTTCCCTAACATTTTTTTCTTAAAAGCATGACAAATTAAAAGAGATAATCACCTATGTTACTTGAATTATCTGTCCATTAATTAGGTTAATCTCTTTTTCTTTTCTGTGTTTGTACTTGTTTATGTCGATCATTACTCGGTCACAATCTAGAAAAATGGCTCAAAAGGCCTCTTCCTCATCTGAGACCCCCGCTAATTTAGATGTTTCGCACCCCTTGGGTCTTCTTCAGGACCAATGTTAGTTGGTTCCCCATCTTGGTCATATAATCCTTTCTATTATCCTAAAATGATCCCATCATGACCGGCTTCCCCCGATCCTTCAGAGGCATCATCTATCCCTGATATAGAGTATATTCCTCATGGAGATCCTGAATTTTAGGCTCTCCTTGACCACAACCCGGTAGCCCTTATGGACTACTTAGTGCATAAGTCTACTTGAATATCTGATCATGGACCACCAATCCAACAGGTTTACAATTATCCTCATGAGCCATCCCAGGCTCTCATAGAATAGTTGGCATGCTTCTTCTCACCTCAAACCATGAAAGAAGGTGGTGCATCTATGCCTCCTTTTACTCTTCCACCAACCATGTCGACTGGTTCTCAAATGACACTACCTATCCCTAGTATAGTAGCTACCTCGTCTAACCCACAACCTAATTTTGAGAGGCCCACTTCTTCAGCCATGATGAGTGCATCCACACTGCCACAAGTTGCAGTCAATTATTCTATTCCGTCTATTACATCTCAAAGTTAGTATCTCCTTTTGAGCCAACCCCCTCTTACAAGTCAGTCCATTCATCTTTCTCATCCTCTAGTGGGTCTTTCTTCCACGGCTCCAGTAATAATGGATTGTACCCATCCCTTGGCATTGACACCCTTAATAACTAATCTGGCAAACAAAATCCTCATTCAAAGGATGTTTCCCATGTCACAAACCATATCAAATCAAATCAACACCCACATTCCTCAATCCATTCTCGATTCAATCGAGTAAAGTGTAGAACCCACCAATCATAGGCTCCATTATTCATTTAGCATTCTTTCTCTTAACCACTTTTCATCTCATAACCTATTTATACTCAAAGCTCCTTCACATCAGATACATCACCAGGTGTCACCCAGAATGCCTGGTTATTCCTCTTATCATCCTATTAATCAGCGGTTGAATCGCCCATTAACGTCTTAAAAAAATACCATTCACTTTATGGTTTAACTTTGATGTAATTTGTGCTTACCATCACACTCCAGTGTCATGACACTAAGGGATGTAAATCCCTTCAATATGTCATTAATAACATCTTGGAAGAAAGTGATCTTCATTGGAAGAATAAGAGGAACAAGTGTCTCTTGTTATCCCGGATACGTTTGAGCCTAAATGGCCTATTCAGGGCTCCCAATTCTATTGATATCACTTTGGTCGGATCGAATGACCTCCCACCCTCTCAAATCAACATAATTCGTATCACCACTAGAACACGATGGTATGATAATTCATTGTCTCCTGCTACTTCTCGACCATAATTCATTATTTATCCTACCCCGATGGAGCTCCTCCTTCCTCATCGGCCCTAAGACCTTAGGTCTCTATTCATGCTTAACCTTAGACTCGATTCCTATGTCATTTAAGGAGAGTGTTATGAAACAACTCACCCATGCTCTTTTCAAAATGTCTCTTTTTGACCTCATTCAGTCATCTCCTCAAGATCTCCGGATCTGGTTGATAGTTTACGCCACATCACAAAGTGAATTCAAATTATCCTTAGCCTTTCAAGATGGTCATTGGGTTGAATAGATCTTGAACTACCATCTCCTTTGAGGATTTTGAAATTCCTCCCCTTTCTTCGAGGATTTGGAGGATCCTCTTTTTATCACGCTTTAAATCAATAGCACTACGTTAAAATGTACTATGATCAACAGGTGGTGCTGCAATCAACGTCATCTCCTCTCACACCTTTGAGCAACTTAAGTTGCTAAAGAAAGTAGTATCACCATTTATATCACTTCCTTGAATACTCGAAATTCAATACCGACTCATCCAGATTCCTCATTTATATTGCTTCCTTCAATCAAGCCTTATAATCCCAAAGGAGTAAAACCTTCATGGTTTAACTCGATGTGATTTGTGCTTACCATTGCACTCTACGTCATGACACCAAGGGATGTAAATACCTTCAATCATCATTAATATCCTCTTGGAAGAAAGTGATATTCTGTTGGAAGAAGAAGGGGAACAAGTGTCTCATATTATCCCAACTACGTCTAAGCTTAAACGGCCTATTCAGGCTCCCAATTCTATTGATATCACTTTGGTCAGCTCGGATGACCTCCCACCCTCTCAAATCAACACAATTTGTATCACCACTAGAACATGACGATATGATAATCCATTATCTCCTGCTACTTCTCAACCACGAGTCATTATTTCCATTGGCCTTGAGACCTCAAGTCTCTATTCATACTTCACCTCGGCTTAGATTCTCGTGTCAGTTAAGGAGAGTGTTATGAAACAACTCACCCATTCTCCTGTCAAAATGTCTCTTTTTGACCTCATTCAATCATCTCCTTAGCATCGCTGGACTACGATTGACAATTTGCACCGCATCGCGGTGAATTTAGATGAGCCTCAGCCTTTCAAGATGGTCGTTGGGTTGAATAGATCTTCAACTACCATATCCTTTGAGGATTCTAAAATTCCTCCCCTTTCTTCTGAGGATTTGGAGGATTCTCTCTTTATCACAGT
This sequence comes from Taxus wallichiana var. yunnanensis, assembly GCA_018340775.1. Taxonomy (NCBI): domain Eukaryota; kingdom Viridiplantae; phylum Streptophyta; class Pinopsida; order Cupressales; family Taxaceae; genus Taxus; species Taxus wallichiana. Next base: position 152,170,744 of record CM031234.1, on the reverse strand, counting down.
TCAAATCAATAGCACTATGTTAAAACATACTATGATCGATAGTGGTGCTGCACTCAATATCATCTCCTCTCACACCTTTGAGCAACTTAAGCTGCCAAAGAACTTAGTATCACCTCCACCTTTTGTTCTTCGATCATTTAACAATTAGATGGAAGTTACCTTAGGAACTATGGTCCTAGCCATTTGGGTAGGCAAGAAACTTCTTCACAAGATTTTTTACATTGTTAAAGGAAAGTTCCACTACAATATGATCCTCGAACACTCCTAGATCTATACAATGCATTGTGTCCCATCAACCCTCCATCAATGCATAAAATATCAGTATGAGGGAAAATCCTATACTCATCCAGGAGACCCTTTTCCATCCACATAGTGTGACATGACCACATGGCCTATCCCTTCAAAGGAGAATGCTAATTCTATTGATGAGGCTTCATCTTCTTCCATACCTGCAACAAAACTACCAGATCTACAAAATTTGGAAGATACGTTGCAACGTTTCTCACTAGGGGAGCTTCCCCTTCTCTCTTTTGATGCCCATCTCAAACCTAACAAGTATGGTAGTCCAGAAAAAAATCTGAATATCAACTAGGTCTTAGCCACATTATCACCATTGGTCTACCCAATCGATAGACCAACTTCATCTACGGTGGTCGTGATACACCTCACTTTTGTCCAAAATCTCCTCCTAAGGCCAAACCTTATTTTACAGGGTTTCATCATCTACATAATCCCACATTTACAAAGACTTACCTATATCGATGCACATGGAAGGGCTTTGGCCTAGGAAAGTATGAACATGGTGTGCATGACCTCAAATCCATTCCAACTCTTAAACACACACACACACACACACACACACACACACACACACACACACACACACACACACACATGTACGTGTGCACGTGCACACACGAGAATATTGATAAATATAGAACCACACACTACAGAAATAAATTATATGTTTTTGTAACATAGTATAGTGTAAAACCATTCCCAAAGATAGATTTCCAAAGTAAAAAAGGATTTACAGAAAGGTGCTCTCAAATAAATTTAGGGACAAATTAAATAATTATAATTGGGTTTTTGATTTAATGACATCTTAGATGTATTCCACATCCTTCAATGGTTGCAACATAGGCCAAAACTCATCTATCAAATATTTTTCTGTCAATTTAGATCATATGGTAAATGTTTTAACAATTACGTAGTTCCCCACATTGTTGAACTTGTTTTTCTATACAAAGTCATATATAAGAAACGTATGTATACACCTAATTTTTCATGCTTTCTATTTTCATACATGTTACTAAAAATTTCTATTTTCAAGTTATATGATGCTAATGCATTTATTTCGTGAAAAAGTTGCCTCAATGGGCTCATTCTATGATAGGGGTATTGTTGTTCATGTAACCTTTGGGTTAGGGATGATACATGGAGAGAGAATAGATATTGGTCCTATTTATCCACCTCTTTTGCTATTAAATGCTTTTATCTTTGCATTCTTTTGAAATCTTACATGACAATGGCCATATTATTTCTATCTTGCATTTCATTATCCATCACAACACATTACACACACCCTTAACATTTCACCCCCATATCCAACGCCATCATCTGCAGATGATTGTGTCGGTGTTTTGTCAAATCCTAGCCAACACCTTCACATGCGGTTGATGGCGTTGGTATAAATTCCAAATGCACATCTTCACCACATAACAAATAACTCTAATTTGACAAGAACTCATCATTATCTCTACTCTTTTATGCTAACTTTCTTTTACTTGATCAATTGTAACATTCCCATTTTAAGAATTTAGAAACAAAGGATTATATATATATGATTCTCTCTGTTCTAAATAATAATAATTTAGAACATAAATTACATGCCAATCAATCTCATAACAGATAACCATACGCAGCTATAAATGACTCGGTGAACTACCAAACTATCATTTCAAGACTCATTGAAATTATATACAAGTATACTTGGTTTTCTTACCCTAATATGGGTATTGAAGATTTTTTTAAGAGACCTATCTCAATATTTGTTACCAATATTCATCTCAATCCCATTTCTTAAACTAGTCACGGGACAACGTAACTAGAAGCTTATAATACTTTGGCCAAAGATTTCCACATATTATCTATGTTTATATTCCTAGACAACATACTCATCTAATGGAATACGTCCTTCACCCCACTTAATCATTATCTCAGAATGGTCGTCATTGACTCTTGTTAGTCTACTTGATCAAGGTTTATCCTTACCCCGGGTTTGTAACATAGCTTGGTATAGAGAGACACTCGTGGTGAATAAGGGTACTTAGACATACTCAATCGACCTATGTTGATTGCATGTGTCTAGTTATCCAAAGTATTCGTGAGTTACTCTCCTATACTAAATCATGCTCCTAACCTGACCTAGAGTATAACCAAGATTAATTCCAAATTTATTTAGATCTAGTTGGTCAAATTCTAATGGGTGTTGCCACATGTCAACTGTAACACTGTATCCTCATGAAGACCCTAGTCTCCACGAAGTTACAATTCTGCAATTGGTGTGTGTCAACAACCAACCAAATCACCCCATCTGGATGCACATACCCAAGTAAGAGGTGAATTACACAATTATATTTCTTAATTAAGATTATAATTACAACAACCTTGTTGAACCGTAAGTTCCTTAACCATAAAGTTTGAAATCCATAGTTGAGTTGTTGAAGTTTTTTAGAACAACATGATTACTTTTTAATCATCAAATTCTTACTTTAGGATTCAGTTAATTAAAACAGAAACAACAAACTATAAAAATATTCACATATTAAACCCTATCATTCTTAGCCTATTTTAAATTCCAAAACAGGTTCCATTATATTAGAATTCATTGAAATTAAGTCTAATTAATAAATTTTCGTATTTACCTTTCATTATTTTTATACTTATGAAAGTATTGGTTGAGAGGAGGTTCACCTTCCTCTTTCTTGTTTGAATCAGGGTTCTTGTACCCTTTTACATTATACAAGACATCATAATAAATTTTCACTTTCATTAACATATTTTAATAAACCATAGTGTCTTAGTTAAAGAACATCTATGCATGCCAACTCAATAAGTTGCATTTCAATCTAGGGATAGAGTATCTAATTCCCTTCCATCTAACTTATTTGAGTCAAACTAAAAGGATTCCAAACAGACAAGAATAAGAGAAATTAAAGATAAGATTACAAATTCCTTCATAGAATGCACAAGGAGAATGACTCATCAAGTACAAGTATCTCACAATATTTTTCCATTCATCAAAGTGAAATACACTTTTTACAAGTCCAATCATTTCAGAAATATTTCATATCAAACAACATTAATAAGCCCAATAAGAAATACAACTTTTTTCTTACAAATAAATTTCATTAGTGAATCATAATTCCTCATAAAAGATCCAGTCTTTTGGAAAACAAGTAACATCATAAAAGATATTGTCTTCCTCTATCACTTACGAAGTCCATCTGTAAAAATTGCTAGCATGGGTCAGTTCATTGAACTGAGCATGATAAGCACTAAGCATTAAAATGATGTTCTTTCAACTAATTGTTTCATAAAAAGAAATTTTCTTTTATGAAATAGTTAAAATATTACAGAAAGATACATTCAATGAAATAACATTCGTGAAAGGAAGCACAAGAGATAAGACCAAATTAAAATTAGTAAGGGTCATTGTGTAAAAACAATCTTCATCAATGATTCATAAGGGATTAAATTGAACAAGTAATAATCCATCCAAATTACTTATCACATTCCTACTAAATATATTTATAGTTCAAATCATGGCTCATTCAACCTATATCAATGAAGATGCTAACTCTAATTAGTTACAAAAATAGAGTTATTTTTAAAGAAGCAGTGATCCATAATAATCATTATTAACATACTTTATCAGAGAATAACTAAGGATGAGTACATTCTAAATATATGAAAAGTTTAGGAAGAACCATCAACATCCTAAAATAGGAGTTTCCTATTTAAGATACAACATCCAAATTCAAAGCCAAATCTAGCCTAAGTTATATGTTTAGCTTCATCATGTTTAGTAATGCAAAATTTCCATTTACTTACACCTGAGAGTAGTCACACATCAAAATAATTATATCCTTTTCAAGCATTTAGGAAGGAGAAGAAAATAAAGATGTATCCTCCCACTATCCACTCTGCCATTTCATTCAGACCGAACAACCGAACTATACTACTCTCACACAAGAATAACATGATGAAAGAGTGAATGAAATAAGAGATATCTACAACCACTTCTCACAGACATCGAAGAAAATAGTATTGCATTCCTCAATTAAGAACAAAGAGAGAACAACTAACAACTTCCTTCTGAGTTCGGAGAAAAATAATGGAATACCTTAACTCATAATAGAGAGAAGGATGTCAAAGAAAAGGTGAGATAAAATCTCATTATTCCATATTAGAAGATGAATAATATTCTATAATAAAAGAACCGATGTAGATCAACTCATGAGTTCATTCAACTCTAGTAATTATTGCAAACACAACAATAACCACTCGATACAGAAAAGAGATATATGAATTAAATCATGAAGGTCAAAAAACTAAAGATATAGTTCCCTCAACCTACAAACAACATTGCTACAGTAGTGCAATAGCTACAGGTTACAAGTAGTTAATCAAATGCCTTTCCATGATAGCAATGTCCAAAGCAACAAAAGGAAACAACAACAACATACTGAATTCCTTCCAAATTTTACCATCATCTGGAAAGAATTTTTCTTATTTTCCCCAAACAAAGAGAGAGAAAGTATCATCAAATAATGAAACCTTATGCGACCGTAATTTCATTTAAAATGTCATCGCATACAAATATTAACCATCCTTTTATGGTAAATGTAGAAAAATGTAAACAAGATTTACAGTCGAGCCATCCCATATCCCCAATTATGTAAGAAAAAAGAATAGTCTATAGGGTAGGGATGGAAAGAACCCTACCAAGATTTGAAAATAGAGAAGAACAAAAAAATTAGTTATCCCCAAGTCGTGTGATCAAGTTGAGCTCAAGAAAGAGTAACAATTGAAACCATTCCAGGATATTTACTAGGCGAAAAAGACTGACCTAACCCAAAGTTAAATATAGATACCTCATTCCTATAGCATCTCCTAAACATTATACTTGAATGAGAAGAACTATTAATCCAACAAGATGACTGAAAGATAACTCTAGAAGCTTGAAATCTCCATACAACCAAGAAAAAGGGTAAAAACCAAATTCGAGAAACCTTTTCAACATGACAGAAGTATAGCTTCCAACTCTGCCATCAAGTAGATGTATCAAGGGGATTGGTACACATCCCAAACCCATGTATGTCATTTTTAATCATCCCATACCATACACTTGAGAAAAATAAATAAACAAAGTCATATAAGTTCAAACAAGAGTTAAAACACGTTTTTATCAAATCTCAAGCAAGGATGAACAAAACCGAAGGATACTTATTCCATAACCATCCAACTGAGTTAAAGAATCAACACATCTCAGTTCAGCTATGATTGAACATGATTTCATTAACCTCCAACAAGAATGATTTCCAAACTAGAATCAAACTATCTACATAATCATAGCTCGAGAAGATGAAGAAAAGGGTTTAAAATCATCTCAAGCTTTAATAGAATTTGCATAGCCAAGACAAAATACAAGAGTCAAAACATCTAGTTCATACAAGGTTAAGCCTGATTCTTTCATTTATCTAGCAAAGAAACAACCCAGATTAAATCTTTTATCAAACAAAGAATCTCATCAGAAGGATATAGTGAGAAATTCAAGCATAAGTGCAAATAAACATCACAAATAAAACCCATTTGTTTCCAAGAAAAATTTGTTTTAATGAAAAAATTTAGTAAAAAGTAGAACAACTTAATGGATAGAGCCTATCATGCCTGATAGAGTTCCTATCGATTTACAGAAGGTTTCCACCATGCCTTCCCAGTTTCTCCTTTTCCCAAAATGATGTCAACAACCCAAACATTATTTTTATTCTTCTAACAGATCCAAGGATAGCTCAACAATGTAAAAAATAAAATAATATCAAAAATATAACTTTTGGTTCTAAGAACCAAAACCTCCATGTAGAGAAAAAATCACAAGGATAAAATGATCAAACAACTTCTCACAAAATCCTCTTCACATCTTTTCCTAGGTGGTTTCCTCGTCGTGAATGAGGTCATTAAATGCAAGGAAAATGAAATTTACCTCCTCTTTCTCTATGCCACCGCCATCCAAATCTAGTGCAATCAATTTCAAACTTTGCATGCCTTTTAAATTTAGAGATGATGCCAACTAAGCATCCCCTTAACTTCCCATGCCTCCACCAAAACTAGCAACTCAGAGTTCAATAAATTCAAAATCAAATCACATAAATGACTTAGAAACAAATGCCATCGACTCACCATTTGCCATGCAACCCCATAGGTTCCCCTTTAGCTTCATATTAGTTTAGGTTAGATTGACATTATATTAGAATTCAACCTTAGTCTAGGTAAATAATATTTACCTTAGGTTATTCCAAATTTTTTCCCTAATTAAAACATGCCAACATAGGTTAAGACATAAACCTTAGTAATAGGTACTAGGTAGACCTGAATTACCTTAGATTAGAATCCATGTAGGATAGAACATTGCAACTAAGGTTAAGGTATTCACCTTAATAGTCTCGTAATATACCCTTAATCCACTTATGATTTTCAACATCTTCACAAAAGTATTTAATAAGAAGGTCCAAGCTCATTGTTTACAACAAGATGCAAAGAAAAGACACCTGGAGCTAGGTCTCTTATATTTATAACAAAATAAGACTCAAACCCACACTACCTTTTTCTTTCTTTCGAATACTAGGTTACCAAGATGATCAGTTAATAAGACTAAAGCATACCTTAGATCAATGGAATTGATCCAAGGTTTGATGTTAACATATGATAATTATGAAAACAATAATATAGGTTCACAACCCTTTGTAACACGAGAAAAAATGACTTCGATTTCAAGTGAACAAAATCTTAGAAAATTGAATCCTTGAACAATAATAATTTATCCATTGCAAACATGATTTCCAATAGTCAAAAGAATACACCTTCTTAAGAAAAATATCATGTCAACATTTACAATTTCAAGAGGAAATGGAATCAAAGTAAAAATCATCAAAGATGTTACATAAATTCTTGGATTTCTTGCATCTTGACTCTTGGCTTGGATATTATTCTTGATTGGATTGGTTTTCCTGCAATTTTGGGTCATCTATAGTGAGCTAGGAATAGATTGTCTCCCCTTCTCTAACCAAAACATATTCTCTCTTGGTGTATGGTCCTTTTGGAAATAAATACATCAATGACTAACCCCTAGCAGGTAAGTTCTCTAACTTGACTTATCATTTTGTATAGAGTAGTCTCCTATATTTTCTTATTACTTTATGTTAGCTTAGTATTTTATGCACATTTTAGGTTATCATATTGTATTTAGTTATTTACTTTATGTTAAATTATTTACTTTAGTTAATATATAATTTTCATGTTTATTTTGTTCATCATCACCCTTGTAGTCTTTGATACCTCAATAGGGTTCCTTCCTCTTCTTCGACCTAGTGCCTTGAAACCTTATGTTTTCATACTATAAGGGATAATTCTATTTGGGTATGTGATATTATAGGTCCCTATACCCCTTTAATTCTATAATTTATGTGCTGGGATTGATGCATCTCTTACTCATTGCCTCGATACCCTAGTTGAATGGATCTTTGAGAGTGCATGTTGTTTAGACATATTTTTTCCTATCATACATCCTTGGTAAACCCGACGTGAATATTTATTTTGTACCTTCTGATCGAGCACAACTCATTTAAAGAATCCATTTTCATTTTTGTCTTGTTTCAAGCCTTAAAAATATATAAACCCCTAAAACCCAATTTTCCAAGATGCCATCAGCTACGTGTCAAGTCTCGTAAAGCCCGATCTTATATGTTTTATCTAAACTTTATTACAGAGACCTTCGGAATGTATGAAACAATTTTTACAGGCTGATTGTGTTGGTATCATATTTTTCTAATATTCTTCTCGGGGTCGATAAGAAATCCATAATGGAGTATCTTGGCCCGGGGCTCTCCAATTTTGATGAATAGTCATTTTGAGAAATTAATATTCAAGAATCTATGTTTCCTTTCTACTCATATTTTTGTATGGTAGGAGCTAACAGAAAAAGTTACAACACCCATACAATAATGTGTTAGGCATTGAAGGGAACGTGATTCAAAGTTACGAGATATCTTTTATCTTCTACTTGACATCTAAAAATTCCTTGACTAGTTTCCTCAATATAAGGGAGAACTTGAATTAGTAATCCAAAATCATCTTCTTGATTTTGTATTTGAGTAACTTGAAAATATGATGGATAGCGGGAAGGCTAATATGAAAGAATCATCCAAGAATGCCTCTAGCTTTGACCCTACTAATCTTATCCTCCAAATATATAAAAAATGAGCCAACAAGAAACTACCACTATGACTCAACTCCTCTAAATGCAAACCAACATGGATAAAATGGTTAACCATCCCAACCCAGGATCTAGGGGTGAAATTCCCCCTCCCTTACCTAATGGACCTAATGGGGAACCTATTTCCTAGCCTCTCATTCACAATAAAGTCTTGCGGGTAGTCCAACAAGATCCTCTAGCACCCTACATTGCTAGCATGGATATTGGAGGCATTTCCCCTTCTATTTCCTATGATGGATCAACCGATCCTAGTCTACACATTAAGGATTTTGGAAATCTTTATAAAGAATGGATCAAATTTAACTCCTATGCTACCACTAAAATTTTAGCTAAGACTATTACTAGGGATTCCTTAGATTGGTATCATACTTTACCTCCTAACTCCATAGTGGAGCTAGAATATTTGGTAACAACCCTAGTTAATGAATTCCAATATCATGATTTACCTGAGAATAACATCAATAATTTCATTAATCTGTAAACACCATGAGAATGAATCATCTCAAAAATTCATAAAATATTGGAAGATCCTATCTACTAAGGAAGAACATAACATGCTAAATGATAGCCTATTCCAACTCTTCCTTCGAGCCCTAGAACCTCACCTTCAATATAAGGTTAGGTCTTTCTCTCCCAATTCCATAGATGAAGCTTTACCTCATGAGAGAATTTTAGAATGATCCTCCTAATACTCAAGCAACCAAAAATACAAATCCTCCAAAATTCAAAGAACACAAACACCACGATGACGGGGGTCTCAGATAACCTTCCTCTTATGGATTTTTCAAATAGGAATGTCTTTAATATTGATCAAAAAGATAATAATAATAAGATTCAACCTACTTATTATCAACCATTGACCAAGGATGAGTTTATACGATGCATTCCTAAACCATTTAGTCAGATCCTTTATCCTTCTTGACCTATCCCTCAATGACATGATGAGAACAATTTTTGTTGGTGACACAATAACTGGGGCCATTCTCATGAAAATTATCATGCTCTTTGCATAGTTTCCATAAAATTATTCCTAGGACCTCAATTTGACCATGAAGCCATCACTAGAGAGCATTAGAATGAAGAGGTCAAAGCTCATGACACTCAAAAGAAAAAAGATCACCATAATGCTACCAATCAAGCTATTTAAGAACTCAAACTTTTCTCTAACCCTACACCTAACCACAATACATGAAGAAGATATAAGAAAACAGAAAATTCCACAACAAACGTGGTTGATCCTGATTATCCTCCTGAGAACATAGTTTTCATAAATGATGTGAGGCATGTTATAACATACATTGAGCTGAATATACTCCATCATTTCAGCCTCATAATCACATAGTCATTTACCCTTGTGTCTTTCAAAATCAAACCTCCAAATACAAAATTCCATCTTCTACATATGCCATCGGCCCCTGTGAAAAAAATTATACATAGATGAAGGTGTTTAAAAATGCTTCTCCAATCATAGATGCCTTCGGCTAGGCCAATGGCATCGAGCATAAATAAAAATCAATTTCTAAAGTATATTTAATCTCTCCTAATTTTGAGCCTATTTTGAGGATCCTCAGAAATCTCAGCCTGCTTCTCATTCCAACCATGATAAGTGATATCCCTTGGAAGCACTGTCTCAAATTATTAGTCTAATCCCCCTTTTAGAGCTCATGCTGATTTCATCTCACCATTGTGAGCACACCATGACTATAATTTTTTACATGAACTTCCCCTTCCCTCCTACTTTGGGGAAGACTCCTACATTACATAATTGAGAAGAAAGTATCCTCTCTCAATGTGAGGTACTTTCCATTTATATGGATCATACCAATGACATTCAAACTTGTATCCATTTCCTCATATCTCGATATAATTTTATATGAGTTCTTGCTTCAGGAAGATGACCTTCCACTATTTATCTCTATAAAAATTGGTCAAAACATGGTCAAGCATGCCCTCATTGATGAGGTTTTTGACACCTCTACCTCATTAGATTTCATCAAAGCCCTTGGTTACTCAATAGACAACCTCAAAACCACACCTATTAATTGTTAAGGGTATGATCAATGGTAGATGCCTCATATAGGTTGCATTTGGCTTCCCATCACATTCCTCCTAGGATCAGTACCTATGAAATTCATGGTATTTAACTTCCCTCTATCTTATTAAATTCTCCTCGGTTAAACTATGACCCATTGCATGCATGTGGTCGCATTTTTACATATCAATGTGTAAAGTTTACACATCAAGGGGCTATCTATAACATTGGAATAATGAAACTCAACAAAAAAAGGAAATATAAATTCCCAACCCTTCAAGAACAATTTCCCATCCCATTCCATGAATATCAGTGCTTCAACTATCTTGTTGAGTCTCTTTGTAGTAATGTAGGTCATTAATAATTGGTTGGGTGTAGACCTCCTAATATCTTATATTCTGATGATGACGAGCCTAATAAGATTACTATTAGGATTAAAAAAATCTAACCTACAAGATCTCTTCATTTCACAAATTCCTCCTAAATTTCTACCTCACGAAAGGATCCGTCCATGCCCATTACTATTTCACGTACATCTCGACCTCCACTAGAGAAAATAGTTCAATTAAAAACCAGGGTTTACTCTTGTGTGGTAGATATCTCTACTCTTGAATACGATGATGCTTTGGATGATCCCCATTTAGCTAATTATTCCCAAATTCGGGAAAGAGAAGTCCAACATTACCAAAGCACCCTCCAAAGCATGATCACTTGTGATGTGAATATCAATATTGTATAAGAAGAATCTTCACATTTGGTTGAGCCTCCTCCTAATATACTAGTGCATGAGCCTCATAAATCTCCACCAAACTCTCCCTCTCCTCGCAACTCCACTACTATACCACATGATGTATCTCCTCATTTAAACAAAAGGGAAACTATAACTTGTTTTGACTATGAAGATGACAATATTATGGATGATGAAGCACAAGATACACTGATATCATCCATTTTTACACATATAAGTCACTCAAATCCTCCCTTACCTCTCTTCTTTATGGCTCCTTGGCCCTCTCGGGAAAATCCATATTATACATGAAACGATGTATATGACTATAGAGCTTACACATGACACATAAAAAATATTGAAGCTGAGGTTAAACAACATAAATCTTGAAAGGATACATGACCTTCCACCTCACCTCCATTGTACTTCACACCACATGAATATTGCTTGCATACCAATGTAGAATTTTGGGTCATGTATAGTAGGTGCCCGATTCATGAGTCCTCTTCACATAGAAAAAATCATAGATTTGACTCCTCTCAGAGCCTCCCACCTTCCCCTAGACCATCTAGACCACAACCTACATATGGGCCTCCACCTTTCCTTGAACCTCACCCCACTCTTAATGATATTCAACGTAGCATCCTTGCTCACTAAAGGACCGAATAAATGACACTTTATTTTCCATGCGGTCTATATTCCATTGACAGGTAGCTTTTATGTAATATGCTATTGAGAACCTCATGAATCATGCTCAAATTCATATTTTGAACCAGATAGATGATAAAATTACTAATACTCTATGATCATTCACCCCTCATAGCTAGACATCCCATTTATAATTAGCTCGATTACATATTTCTTTGGCGTGGGCTCTTGACCCCCCTTGGGTTTTATACACATCTACAAAAATATTATCCTTTTTGGGCTCTCCATCATGCATGGGTTTATCATCACTTATCTTTTCCCCTAACATCTCCTACCGTTGGAATGTCGAGGTATTTCTTTTTACTAGTTGGCTTTAATTGAGTTGGCCTTTCCTATTAGATCACCGCGGTCTTGTGCATCCTTTCTTAGGTCTTTAACCTTTCTAGGATTTATATTCTATCAAATTTATTTCCTAAATATCATTATCTTTATTCCTAAGTATCATGAGTATTACCACATACATGCATGAGAAAATAAAGGAAAGAGACAATCCAAACATCAATATAAACAAGCATCATCATCATCAAAATTATATATATATATATATATACATATATACATACATATATATATATATATCTCGAATTAGTTTTATACATCAACAAAAATATATCATAATACATCGTAATCTATATCTAGGTGGCTTAAGAATCCTCACCCCCTTGTGGGGTCTCTGGATGCTTTGTGTCGAATGTGTCATGCTAGATGCTCAGGATGTGAGAGCTAGAGACACTTCCATAGACCGGGATCTAGTGACATCTCCCTATGCTCTCGTCAGCTCCACCTCTAGCATCGTGATACTCTCTATAATGCTCCTCACATTTGAAATACATGTTGCATTCTCCTGAACCAAGGAATATTATTCTTGTAATAAGATCCACAACATCATATCTATGTTATCGGTGTCTACCAATTCATGTGCATCTCTTGATATTTGAAGTTCTATAATAACCTCATGACCAATCAAAATTCCCCATTTGAATTGCCAACGGATGATGTTGTGGGGGCTACGATGAATTAGGTATCCCGAGTATCCAATAATGGATCTAGGATCTTTTGGTGTGACCTCTCTATCAAAGAGAGCTACTCCGCTATCATCTTCTCCACAAAACCAAAAATTCACTAATAAATACCAATCTAATAATCTAGTTATCAATATATCATCTACATTTCTTAATAAAATCATCAAAATCACTCAAACCTGGCTGCCCAAATTTCTTGATGATGGTCTTACCATCTCCGAGACCTCCCAATACCACTTTAGCCTTATAAAATTGATAGGATATCCATCTAACATATTTTTCCCATCTATCTTAGGGCCCTAAAATCATATCTCCTTTACGATGGGTCATGTTCCTATCTCATAGTTGTAGGGCCATCTCCATCCCTAGTGGTGTCAGGTAACCACCTCCTAAGAATCGCAACCTATGCTATTTCAACCATAATCTTGGTTATCTCTCCTCCCTCTATCTAGTGCTAGGAATAGCTACACTGTCTCTCCCACATATGGGTCTAGGCTAATGGGTCCTCCAATATATCTCTCATTTAAGCTCCCAACTATAATGATCTATAGTTCTGAGCTGCCCCACCTCTCTTTCTCTACCTATGACCTTGTATGCTTGTTACCCATTCTCTCTGGATTTGTAGCACTGGTAATCTATCTACTATACTAGTACCCTCTCATGCATGTCACCATCATTAGGTGGTATTGATGGTACCATGATAGGATCTAGTTGCCCAAAGTATCTAGGTACCCTATCCATCGGATTAGTCTCTACCCAATGTAAGTAATGTACCATGACCTCATCAAATACATCTAACTCTATTACCATATGACAACTAGGCCAATGATAAACATCGATACATAGGGTTCCCATATGACTGCATCTATATGTACCTATTGTATCATTTAGTATGCTCAAGTACTCTCACTTTGTCACCCTTGTGCCAACTAAAGTAATCTCATGGCATTTGATGCTGTGAACAATGGCACCCATGTGGGCCTTTACATAAAAAATATCTCATAAATCCATACCATTAATAGTATCATGGGACCTAGGTCCTCTGTGCTCTCCATCATACATTATATAAGTCATGCACCAATATCACCCATATAGTTGTCCCCAACCGAAAAAAGTATTCTTATTAACTACATCCTTGTAAAAGACCACTAAATACAATGGAATGGTCTCATCTACCTTGTGAAATAATGTACATGCCATGGTAATACCCATAACCACCTTCCGGATAGTTGGAATCTCTGGAGAAAATACTGCATTATGTCGAACACCGAGCAACCCTCATACTTGTGACTCGCTACATGTGGCATGTGTGATGAAGAACCTCCTCTATGCAATATTCGGGTAATACCACAATACATATGATACCCCTCTATCAAAAATCCAATATCCCATGCACATTCTGAAGTGTCATGGTCATTTTCACTATCTCTCCTACCTTTGGCTTAAGGCTCTCATATGGTCAAACATCTACAAAAGAAATCTAAAATCAATGGTATCTTGGTAATCTGCATGATGCCTCCAATGGCCCATCCATGTAACTATATTAACTCTACATTTTTTAGTCTTGTAATCAAGTCATTAAGCCATTTTATATCAACAATTTCCATATTTAGATCCTTCAATCTCCTTGCATTCACAAATTAATGAAATCTAGGCATTAGATTCTTTAAAATATAATTTAATATCCAAAATTTTAAAAAGTCACATGATTTTATAATTTTTCTTATGTCATCAGCCCTCCGGCTTACACCATCAGCCCTATCAAATGTTTACAATGTTCCCGATACCATCAAACCCGTTGTTTGGGGGCCAATGACGTCTGGATCCGTATGGTTGTGACTTTAATTTTTTAAAGGAAATAATATACAAAACTAAAAATCTAAAAACAAACCATTCCCAAACCCACTTGTATTTTATCCAACTCTTTATAGTGATGCAATTTTAACTTAAAATGACACCCTAATACCTTCATAATCCTATAAATACCAAATTTCTACTAATCTACCTAACAAAATTTAATGCAACGACTTACCCATGGTTACACTCCACTGCGTACACCTCCTCATCATTATCTACCTCCTCCTTGTACTCATGCCATATCCTCACACTAATCTCTAAATTTGGAATTCCAGAGATCAGTTCTCTTAATTCTAGAAATAATAATAATAAGAAAATAAACTAAAAATCCTATATAAACCTAATATTTCTATTTAAATCCATCGCAATCGGCCTAAAATTTAAATACTCATCATTTTTCTTGCTGATCTCTAAAACATATACCGTCTATTGCATTAGGATCATTATCTTCTCCCACTCCTTTTGACATATTATATGCATTGTCCCACTCTCCGGAGAAAAATTACTTATTTCGACCCTATAGCTCCAATTCCTCGAATCCATGACGTCTAACCCACGGGCCCCTAGCTAGGTGATTTATGCCTTATTTTACTGATGATCCTCTAATGTTTATTTTAAGTTTTTCTTATCCAGGGTTCTAACAACATGAATTACACCCATACATGGTAGGATGAATGACAATATTAGGTACAAAATGGTGGGTATATTTCATTTCATCTAGTCCTTTATTTACTTTTATAATTACTTCCAGTTTCAGTTTTATGTATCATTGTTTCCGTTGACTACCCCATGTTTTTCTATTGTGACATGTGGTATTCAAAGTTTGGGGCATATGTATACATCTAATTTCACGCTTTCTATTTTTATACATGTTACTAACAATTTCTCTTTTCAAGTTAGAGGTCACTAATGTATATATTTCTGGGAACGGGTTCCTGAAGGGGCTTTTTCCAGGATAAGGGTATGGTTATTCACATAACCATTAGGTTAGGGATGATAGATGGAGAGAGAATAGATTTTGGTCCTATTTATCCACCTCTTTTACTATTGTCTTCTTTATTTTATTTAAATTCTTCCAACACCTTACATGACCATGTCCATATTATTTATGGATGCATTTCTTTATTTATCATGACACATTACACACACCCCTTAGCATTTCACTCCTTAGCCAATTCCATTGACCATGGGAGATTAAATCAATGCTATTTTAAAATCCCTCATTGATACATTCACTCGCGGGTGATAACATCAGTATAAATGCTAAAAACACATCTTCACCACATAACAGATAGAAAAAATTTCATAGAAACTTGCCATTAGCTTTTCTCTTTTCAACCAACTTGAATTTTCTTTCTCATTGTTGGGCCCCTAAAATATTGGCTAAGTGCAAAAAGGCACATAGGCATAGAAGGCCTAGTTGAAGAAAGGCATGCAAGGAGAAGGCATGCAAGGAATGGTTTAAGGAAACCCATGGTGCGCGTGCAGACAAAGCCAAGGTTTTAGGACTTATCCATATTGGGAAGTTTGGGTAGGATACAAGAAAAGTGTGACCCGACTGTGCATGCGAAGTGGATAAGGTGCCAGCCTGGTGACAGTTGGCCTAGGAAGGAATATGCCCTACGTTAGAAGCTTCTAGAAGGACATCATGGAAAGGAGTGGTGAGCTTAGGCCTGGAGGAGCATGTGCTCCTGGAGGACCACATTTAGACACTTGGCAATGGATCTAAGGCCGTAGGAGAATGAGTTGGTAGTTCAAAAAGGATATATATACAAGTGCCTGTAGAAGTAATAGATATATATAGAGGGAGGAGCTCTGTAGAAATACTACAAGGACTCTATTAACTTGGGTAAATAAGGGTAGGAAAGGATGTATCAAGGGTTTGGGGAGTTATAAATTTTCTTTTGAGGGCCTAGTTATATTAATCCAATTATAATTCATGAGTACGGTCCGCCTTTCTATGACATTCTCAGTAATGGAATTAATGAATGTAATGAGGTTACCAGTTTATATGAATATGAGCATTAATGGTTCTGATGCATACATCCTTCTTCATAGTTCTTTTTCATTTATGTTTATGAACTAAGTATGAATGCTTGTACAACTTCCTTTCTGTTTTGGTGTAAGTTCTATAATCTGTTAAGCACTTTATGTCTGGAATGACTGCAAGGATCTAGAAGCCGTTCTAAGCTATATGGTGCTTATATGTCTTATTTCCTTTAACATCCCTAAAAATCAGATCATAGATGATGTTTCCCACTAGACTCACATAAAAGAGAGACTCGACACCCACGCATGCCTAAGGTGAGTTCCCAACACCCATTTGGTGATAGGACGGTGCACATGGGATTTCTTTCCTTTGTGATGTGGGTAAAAATGACTACATCTTGGTTTTGTTGCCGTGACCTCTTTTTGAAGTTGTAGTGGGAAATGGCATACATCATGATCTAGGTAATGAGTAATGACAAAATGTTTAACTTTGGAAAGTGTTGAATCATGGTTCAAGAGCACGAGAGAATGAATTTTCTCAAAGATTCAAGATCTTGGACTGAGTTTGATGCATGTAGGTGGGTATAAGAGAACATCTACCTTGATTTATATGAAACATTTTTCTGCTTCCCCCAAGTAGAACCGTATGAATGGCTCTCGGCATATGCATCTAGATCAAGATGGTATTATAGATCACGCACATGGAACCAAGAAGAATACTAAGGGTCATAGGATGTAGATCTAACGTGGACTTGTGTTGTGGATCATTGGTGGAAAAGTGTGTTAGCTAGGTACACTCGGAGTATGCTATTTCTACATATTATTGTCCGAAAGTTGCTGAGTTCAAATTTCTCAGGGAGCCCAGAGGATCATATTTTTCATATTATCCCTCTGGTAATGAAGATCTTGATTATTATTTTGAGTTTAGAGGCATTTCCAATGGCCAACTAAACCATTCTAAGCATTGGGTGAGGAAGCTAGGGTGGAGGAATATGGAAGATATTATAACAGAGAAAGAAAGGGAGGAGAGATAACTCAAGTATAGTGAAGCACATGAAAGGGAGATTGCTAGAAAATGCAAGGTTACAAGTGTGATGGATCTATAGAGGTAGACGTTATAGGAAGGAGTTGAGGTTCACGTGGAAGACATGGAATCTGAGAAGTCTGTGCTACCCCATCTTGGCAATCATGTAAGAGAGACCCCTTCGGCTTCTGATAAGAGTTCGTCATGTGGAGAGAGAAGATTCATTGGAACGTATCTAAACCCACCTAGTGACCAAGACCTAGCACTTGGTTTTCTAGATCAAGGAAGGAGTATCGTTGACCTAGTTGGTATCAGTGGAAGTGACAGATCTGTGCCCAGGAGATACAATTTTTTAGTTCCCACTTTTATGGCTACATATATTCCAGTATTTGGAGGAGTTTTTGGACAAGGAGAAAGTAAACAAGCCTTTATTCTTGCGTATGGGAGTGGTGTGGGGTACATTAGTGGTAGTGGTACATTATCACGGCACGTCGACACACGCTTCGGTGGAACCTTGGGGACACTTGGCATGAAAACAATAGGACTGGTGGTTCTCATTAGATTAGGTGGGTCGGGAGGAAGAGGAGCTAGTGGTTTTGGTGGATCTAGTGGCTCGGGAGGCATAAGACTGGTGTGAACTAGTGGATCTGGTGGTGGAGGAAACACTGGAGGGAAATGTATGATGGAAAAGTGACAAGCGAGCATGGGAATCTACAAGTAACTCTTCCTCGCACCCGACCTCCCGAGGTCGTGCCAAGACAGCCCAAGGGGATTGAATATGTGTGGGATATATAAAAACTAGCTAGGTAATCTAATGTATTCTACACACACTAGTGGAAATTATGAATCTAAGGCAAAGAAGGCCATCCTAACTTGAACTAGTGTGATAGATTGATCAGCAAGGATTACTGCTCAAAGGCTCCAATCAATATCATCCATCCATGAGAGAAAAAGTTCAAATCCAAATGTTGCATCAACAATGACATCTATGGATGGTAATGGGAAGTCGTCCTTAGGACATGCTTTGTTAATGTCTTGGAAATCTATGTAGATGTGTATCTTCCCATTCTTTTTGAGAACGGGAATGATATTAGATACCCATTGAGAGTAATCGACTGGTTTGATGAATCCTACTTGGAGGATTTTATTACTTCCTCTTTCACCATGAGAGCTACCTTAGGTTTCATCGGTCTTGACTTTTGTTTGACTGGCTTTGCATCAGATTTAGTGACAAGGTTGTGCACCGCAATGTGGGGTGTAACTCCTATCATTTCCTTATAATTAAATGTAAAATCCTTTTGATGTTCCTTGAGGATTCAAGTGTGTATTTCTACTTCTTCTAGGGTTAGCGAGGATCCTAATTTTAAGATCTTTGGTTCATCCTCTATTCCGATGTTAATATCAATTATTTCTTTGATCAAAGAGGCGTTACCTTCTTCAAACTCAGGTGGGGCTGGAGGTAAATCCAAATCGTCCCCATTTTCTACTGTGTATACGCTAGGTTCCATTTGCGAGGGAAGCTCCATCATGGGATTTCCGAAGTAGGAAGACGAATGTGGGATTAAGGAAAAATCTATCATATGATAGGAGAGATGTAATGCTGCATAGGTGTTTAAGTAATTCAAAGTGGCCATATCACTATCAATGTGGTCTAGGGTAGTAGATTTGTTTTCATTTCCGTTTAAAAGAAAAAAATTCATTGTTTTTATCAATGGTTCATCATGAAGGGATACCATGAAACGGGTATCCTCTAACTTACTGTTTGGAGTAAAGCGTGATGCCAAGGTTGCTATAGAATTGGCAAGAAGATTGTGTTCTCGTGGGATTGCTTCAATTTATATGAAGTCAAACTCCTTGCTTAGATCTAATACAGTTGTTTTGTAAAGTTGTAAGTCCTCGGCTTTGGTTTCATATATCTCAGAGACTTGGTTTGCTACCAATTGTGAGTCTCCTAACACCCTGATGTTATTAACATTGATCCTCTTGGCTAAAATGAGGCCAAGGAGGAGGGATTCGTACTCAAATCCATTGTTTGTACATTCAAATTTTAGTTTGAAGGTAAATGGTAGGACTTTTCCTTCAGAGGAAGCAAAGATTACACCTGCCCCTGCTCTGTAACGACATCTAGCTCCATCAAAATGGAGTGTCCAATATTTAGCTAGGAATATGGATATCTGGGATATTTTTTTGTGTTTGCACATTCTACTTCCACCATAAAGAGATCCTCTCACTGAAGAGAACCAACACCTAGGGAATATCCCATGCCTACAAAATCAAATGGTAAGAACATTGGTAGATCCTATTCTAGCAATTCAACGATTTTTGCAGTAGTTTCGTTGTAAATATCTCCCCCTAGGTAGATATAGACAAACAGAAGAATATGGAAATCAAAGAAACTTAGAGCCCGATATTTATTGCTTCACCAACAGCAAAAGGCGCAGGTAAAGGGCGCATGAAAATGGATGTCGACATGATGTCGAGATGTATGCACCAAGGCGTAGGTAAGTGGCACACATAAATGAGTGTCAACACTAAAATGTATACGCCAAGGTGTAGGTAAGTGGCACACGTAAATGGCGCATGACACAGAGTGTCGACATGGTAAAAGTTGCACCTTGGCGCACGTAAATGGTGCATGACACAGAGTGTCGACATGGTAAAAGTTACACCTTGGCACATGTAAATGGCACATGACATAGAGTGTCGACATGGTAAAAGTTGCACCTTGGTGCATGTAAGAGGATGTTGACACAGATATGGATGCACCTATGGTGCACCTTCAGGAGGCGCAACATTTTGAGCGCTGACAGGAAGTAGACCCTGGCGCAGATATTCAGATGGCCATAACTTTTCACAGGGAGCTCGGATTCACACAAGGTTGGACTTCTTAGAAAGCTTATGAGGTCCTCTGTCCAAATTAAAAATTATTAAAAATGCAAAATACAGTTCGCCACTTTTTGGGTTCACTAGGGTTCTCACCTACCATCATAATGAGATGAATTAAATGCAACCTAGAGGTGGTTGGGGTAGATTTGGAATTCCTCTCTCTTCCCTCTCTGATTCTACCTATAAATTGTAAGGAGGGATTCTTTCTAAAGGTTGGACATTCTTGTTTTACCCCTCCCTTCTTCTCTTTGGCGGGTGAATATGTGGAGTTCAAACCTCCCATTTAAAACTGTAATGAAAATTTGCCTCTTGGCATTCTGTAGTGTATTGTATCAATCTTTGGAGCACATAATGCATGTCTCAGTGGATGATTCTCAACCTTATCTATGTTCATTTGCATCGTCTTGATCTTTCACCGCAATTTAGTTATCTCATGCATGATCTTGCATTGCATTTTAATGGTTTGTGTTTATTGGCAAGACAGTGTTCTTCATTCCTCGGTGCATCACCTTTATAGTTTAGGTTTTATTTTATGCATCTTCTTACCTTGTCTCCTTGGAAAGTTAGTTTAGGTTTTGAGTAAACCCTCTGCATTTTTACGTGTGCATCTGAATAGAGGAATAGGAACCGGCCTTCATCCGGAGAGCTTTTCCGATTTCGCAAGGTCCCACACTTGGGAAAAGCTCCATATTATGCAATCGCACTGAGAGTCTCAACCCATCGAGTTGCAGAGTCCTGTGGGTGCCGTGATTCGCCACCAAACCGAATTCCTAATGATACCATTTCTACAATGTTAGCCTCATCTTTTGAGGTTGGGATTGTCTTGACTAGACTCATAGTATCAAGATCCGTTGTAGGTACCAAATTTTCCTTTGGTTTTGCATCGATGGGTTTATTAAGTTGGTTTGTTGGAAGTTCAAATTCGAGTGCATGCCCGGTCTTTTCTCTAAGTCGATAGGTGTATATTGGATGGCTTTGGATCACCTTTGGCTAAAACACCTTTCCTAGATGCAAGAATCTTACTTCTTGGAATAACGTAGAAGGGATTGCCTTCATACCGTGTATCCATGGTCACCGAGGATCATATTATAGTTAGTTTCCGATCTATAATATAAAACTTAGTCAAGATTGTTCTAGGTCCTAAGGTGATTGGTAGTATTATAGTCCTAATCAAAGTGGCCTTAAGGCTATTATAGCCTCTCAATGTATTTCGAGTTGTGGAACAATTTGTTTCCCCATATCCTAGTTTTTGAAGGAAAGAGAAGGGGACTATGTTGACCACCGCCCCATTGTAATTCATTATTCGTTTCACATAGTTATTATAAACCCATACTTATAAGTGTAAGGTTGGATCACCTCGGCATGCAATCTCAAAGATCTGTAGGCATTTTATTTATTTCGAATATGAATTCGACATCCTTATCCGGCTGCCCCGGAGGGTGGATATCAAAGTCTACATGGTTCACTTGTGTTTCGGGAGGTGGAGTGATGTTAATTAGATGACCTAAACCTAATGCCTCTAGAAGAGCAGCCCTGTGGGTAGGAGAATTCTTCAGTAAGTCCAAAAATGAAATGTGCGAGAAGGTTTTTGTTAGGTCACTAATTAAATCATAGGCACCTACGGGTTTTTCTACTATTTGTTGGATCTTATCTGTCTCTGGTAGGTGGCTTGGACTTGGCTGAGAGGAATACTCTCGTGTCCTTGTTACAGCTTCGATGGGTAGTTCGGTGTCTAACTCTACTAAACCGACTATCTTAGGTCGTGGCTGACTCCCTAGTTGTGGCGCAACTGATGGATTTAGTGAAGTCGAGGCTTCATGATCATTGTTTCCCGTCATTATGCTTTTGTTTGTCCCATTTAGACTTAGCCTATTGTTATCATGATTTGGGAGTGGATCATTAAAGATTTTGAGGGGAGCATTCTGAGGGGAAACTACCCCTGTGAGCATGTTTGGTGGTGGTGACACAGGATCTGCCAAGAACATATCTGTGAAGAATTGTCTTTGTTCCTCTGCAAATGTTGCATGAATTTATTGTAGTCACGACACGTTCTAGTGTCATGACCTTGAATTTTGTGGAAACCACAATATGAATTGGGATTGTAATTCCTGGTTTGTTGGTTTGGTGTATATTGTGGCCTAAAACTCTGATCAAACCGTTGCCTATTAGGATTAAAGTTTTACATTTGTTGTTTCTGGTTTTGATTATGGTTTTGATAACTAATTGATTTTTGGCTTAGACCTATGCGGGATTTTGTCATTGTTGTTGTTGTTGAGGATGATTAAAATCCATTGTATTGATTGTTGGGGTAAATATGTCGTTTCGTTGATTGTTCATTGGTGGTGAAGTATTTGCAAAGATTTACCTTTTAGGCTGATCGATTACTCCATATGTTGCCCCCGCAATTTTGTTAAGGATTTGAGGTCCTTGATTGACATTCATGGTAGTAGGATAAGTTGTAGTGTTCTGGTTGGAGGTGATTAACCTCCCATTTGCTCCATATGTTTTGCGACCACTATCAATTGCCGCTTGATCTATTCGGAGAGCGCTCTCAAGTACTTCATCATAAGTCCTTAGTGGGAACTTCTGGACTTCTTCCTTCACTTCTCTGCTGAGAGAATGAAGGAATAAATCACATAGTTCCATTTGGTCCATATTTGGAGCACTGGCTGAAGAATAAAGAAATGTACGCCATCTCTAGATGAAATGAGTGACAGATTCATTACGTTCCTGCTTAATGTTTAAGAACTCCCTGATTCCTGTTCTCAATAGTTTTTTCATGTCAAATGCCTTAATGAACTCTGAAACGAGTTGTTTAAACAAATGGATGGAAGCCTCAGGTATTCTATAATACCAATCGAGAGTGATGCCTTCCAAATTTTTGGGAATATTTTAGCAACAACCCCATCCCAAGGGAGTAGTTCTCATATGGTCAGTAGCGTAAGCCTTGATATGTGCATTTGGATCTCACTCATCTTTGTACTTGGGTAAATCAGAAGGGGTCTTGGAAGCATGATGCTTCATATGGTGATGTCAAAGGGCTCTTTCAAATATTCTCAATAAGTCGTTATCACATAGGTTTCGACCATTGATGGTGCTTACCGAGAGAGTGGTGGTGGAATGAGTTGTTGATATGGCATAGTGTATGCATTGGTAGGGGCATAAGGAAACACTTGCGTTTGAGCAAACATGCTTTGGGAGAGGAGAAAATATCCCCTTGTGGTGATTTGGAGTACATGTTTAAGTATTACGGGGTATTGTCCAGAATGGATTGTTTTGCGCTAGACCAGGAGGAACGGTGTTAGAGATGGTGGGTCTAGTTGGCATTTGTTGTGAATACTGAGGAGACATGCCTAACGTTCCTATTCCTATGAGGAGGTATACTTGGCTAGCATGGTGTGGGGGATTGGAACTTCTTGCTTGTAAGAATTGAGAATTTTGACTTGCTTGGGAAAGTTCTAATCCCCTAACTTTTTCTACTAAAGTCGAAATGACTTCATATGGTGAAGTCACGATATTTTGCCTTGGTGGCGTTTGTTGTATATTCTGATGTTGTATAGGTCTATGATACCCTGCTATGAACTGACCATTGTCTTGCCAAGTTTCTTCAAGGGTATTTCCTATATGCAGTGGTATAGAGGTATTTTCTTGAAAAGAGGCCTCGGGTTGTGTTTGTAAACTCCTTATAGGTGGGTACATACTCCGAGAGCGTTGTTCATTCCTGGGATAACGTATTGACTGTTCATCATCTAAAACCAGGTATGGGTCTGATTGTCTACTAATTTTTGGTCTAAGTAGCACCTGAGGAGATGAACCAGATTCTCTCGGTGAACGTCATATTATTCGAGCCTGAAGGCTTTGTTTGTTCTGTTTGATCGAGTTGATCTAACTCCTCGGTTGAAAAGATGAGTTATATCTGATCCTTGGAGTTTGTGTTGACAATTGGTTAGTTGAGTAGTTGTCACCCCATACTGAGAGTGAGGGTGATGATTGCCTATTTTGTTGGGTGTAGTATGCCTCAAGACCCAAGAGGGGTCTACCATACGCATCGAATCTCGACATATTCGGGGGGTATATGAATACCCGCAGAAATAATGGGAAGGAGTGAAGGTGATGGTGAAAACTGATGAGGTAGTACAAATCTAACTCTAAATCAGAAGGTAGAAAGTTCACGTCGGGTTCACCAATTTTGTTGGTGAAGCTGATGTGAAGGCTAATGAGGTGGAAAAGATGAAAAGTATACTAATTTGGAAGAACACGTAATAATATGACTCCGAACTAGAAAGTAGGAAGGTTCACGTCGGGTTCACTAATTTTGTACGATGGAAAAGTGACAAGCGAGCGTGGGAATCTACAAGTAACTCTTCCTCGCACCCGACCTCCCGAGGTTGTGCTGAGATAGCCGGTGGGGATGGAATATGTGTGGGACATAGACAAACTAGTTAGGCAATCTAATGTATTCTACACGCACTAGTGGAAATTGTGAATCTAAGGCAAAGAAGGCCCTCCTAACCTGAACTGGTGTGATAGATTGATCAGCAAGGATGAATGCTCAAAGGCTCCAATCAATATCGAGCTCTGGCATGATTCAGTCTATAGGTTGTGGGATACGTGGAAAATGGCCTGGGATAGTTTCGTGTATGTCTCCAGATAGGGTCATAGAGTGGATGATGGATGTAGTTATTTTTATGGGCGGTTCTCTGGCCTAGTCTAGAATTCTTTAGCTTCGTTAGCCACTATATCTAACAAGGATAATTGTGTGATGATGATAGGTGGAAGTGGAGTAGATCTGAATACTAGTGTGCGTAGGCCAGTGTCTATGTCTGATTCACTTACGGATTCGTTGGGTTGCGGGATTTGTGGATCGCAACCGTAGACTCTTGGTTGTTGCGGTCCTGCTATGGTCATGTACGAATTCAGTCCCTGATCCCTAGTATCTAATAATCATATGCTTTCTCAGCCTCTATATTCAAAATTAATAGCTGTGTGATCTTCTCAGAGTACCTCACAGGTGTTCTTGCAACCTGAATTCTTAGGCTAGTATCTATGTCTGTGAGAATGTCTCTTGCATCTGTTGTGGGACCAAAGGATCACAACCAAACGTTTGCTCTCTTTCAAATCCCTCCACAGTCATGCGGGCATGTATCTAGGGTAATCTGTAGTTTGGTTGAGTTGACCAAAACGTATGCGCTTGATTGTCTTCTATGTTTAATCCCCTCAACTGAGAGCTGATCTGTTGTAAGTCTGTTGTTGTTTGGAAGACTTGGATTCTAAGATTCTGGTCTATGTCAACTATTGCTGTGACGAGATTGGGTTGAGGCACGATTGGCTCGAATATGTATTCTCTGGGCTCCCTAGGTCCCGTGATTGTCATACAGAAGCAACAATATAGATTAACTACAACAAAGTGAAATTTAACTACTTTGAATATATCTATAGCATATATGATTTCTCTATTTTTGTATTTTCTGATGAACTATTCGAATGAATCTAAAAGAGTAACTATTTAACATATCTAGAATTGACAGCTAAAATAACAAATTAAAACAAACAAGATAACCGAGTATAGCTATTTGTCTGTGCAACTGTGAATCTATTCTAAACAATGAAATAACTGATCTAATCTATTTGCAAGACTCTCGATCCTACCTCAGAAGTGAGGAATGAATCATAGTCTCTTAGAAACTATCAATCCCCAAAACTTCCCTGGAAATATTGAAAGTGAAATTGACTGAAATAAAGTGATTAACTACTCTATTTGATATGTTTCTAATTTAGAACTTTGAAAACTAGAACCTGGATTCTACAGAATAGTGGCGAATCCGATGGTGTGTGTGATCTTGTCCCCTCAGTGTGATCTCCTCATTCTTTCGTATTCATGTGGATCCAGAAAAGCATGTAATGCTAGCATCAACAGAAGTAGATATTAGGACAAAGGTAGCTCAAGATATAGGCCCAATACAATGCGAGTAGGAGAGGGATAGCACAAGAGTACAGAGCTTGGCTTATGTAATTCCTAGCGGTATTTATTGCGATTCATGCAACATGAAACATCCAGAACCTGAAACTATCCTGTTTGAAGAACAAAACCTGCAACTTTAATGGCTTCCTATTGAAAACAAACTATTCTACTCCAATGGATTGGATGAAATATCAACAGCACTTGCACAAGATGAATATGTGGCTTCCTAACAGCAAAACAATACTAACTAAGCATGCAATGAAAGAAACTAAGAACTCTAAAAAAATGAAAGACTAAATCTATTACAAAGAGAAATTCAGAGGCAAATTTGAGGGGCCATTTGCTTGAGCACAAGCCAACTATTTATAGCATTTGCATTTACCCAAGGTAAAAACCAAATAGAACTCTTAAACTATAAACAATGGCAAAACACTATTCCAGGGAACTAGAATCATTAATGCAAGCTTATGGCGGTGAAAAAAGATGGTGAATCATTGAATTTATGTGAGTCATGTTAAAAGAGCTGCTGGAAAAAATGCATGCGGGACCGTCACTGAAAGGGCGGCGGTTAAAAAGACCACCACCTGATCGGGGCGGCGGTCACGAGACCGCCACCCAGGCAGGGCGGTGGTTTTGTAACTGAAGAGAAAAAGGTCAAGAAAAGAGAAAAAAAGAAAAAAAAAAGACGCAGGGGCTAAGCGGGGCATGTGGGATGTTAACACATGTTTAGAGAGATTTTTCGGATCCCGAACACCTTGCGAGGAGACTTGTATCATCATTAGGGAGTGTGTTACATTGTTCTGACAGCGCATTACCCTACAATTTTGGGTACGTACATAGTACCCCCTAAGAGAATTGTTTTTGCCATGAAGAGGCATAAAATGGTGGGTCCGAGTATGGCGGTCCCGAAATGGGAAGTTAGAAGTTATACCTGATACGTCCGTGTGTTGAAATGACGCCATCCAAATTTCCCGTTACCTGCAAAACGAAAAGAGAACTCAAGTGCAGATAGACACAATAATTTGGAAAATAAACGCTAAAATAATAGGAAATGAGGACGTACCATTTGTGTGAGGATAAAAAAACTTACCTCCGTCGGTGCTCCAAACTGCGGAAAAAGGCATTTAAACCAGTCAGGTTGCTATATATATGAAAGTGGGCCCATTTTCCTATTCATTTGCACGCGTTGATTTGATTGATTCTGAGCTCTGGGACCCACGGTGACGGTTTCTTGCGTGAGTAGAGTCAAAACGTTCATGATGGGATAGTGATCATGCCTCCGCGAGCGGAACATCGACCCACGAGATCACAGGTTAGTTTTCTTCAATTTATCCTTTTTACCCCCTTAATTTTAAAATGCTAAAATCTTTGTCATGGGGGGTAATTTTTGAAAATGTTAGTGTTAAAAGGTCTATCTAGGGGGCGCCTACTGGGTAGGCTTTGTTTTTAGCTAAAATGGTTGTTTTTTAGTGTTTTTAGGATTTTTAAGCTACAAAACCCGCGTGGGTTTTCGCCATGACCGCCACCCTGCCCAAGGCGGCGGTTACATGACCGCCGCCCTATTCAGGGTGGCGGTTACATGACCACCGCCTTTAAGGCGGTGGTTACAAAACCACCTCCCTGCTCAGGGCGGCGGTTTTGCATAGAATGCCAAAAGAATAACTGTTTAAGGTTGTTTTTGTGTTTTTAGCATTTCTACGTGTTTTCATGATTTTTCTAATATCACTCGGATGCTAACTTGCTTTGTTTTGTGTGTTTTTGGGTGTATGCAGGTGAGAGAGGAGTATATCCAGTGGAGCCGAGAGAGGGAGTGTGACTGGCTCCCAGGAGTGTTAGATGCCCTCTCACAGGATGAGGAGGATACTCTTCATGGGGTGGTATACTGCGCATATCGCGCGTGCCTCATGTTGCACCATCTAGTCACATTCTTTGTGACTTATTCTCATATTGGGATGCTGATCGGAACACCTTCGATTACCAGGGGTCCGTGGTGAGTGGACCATCACTTTGGAGGATGTTTACCGTATCCTGGGGGTCCCGATCATTGGGAGACGACTCACCCTAGAGACAGCAGGTTCACGGGCCCAGATAGCACAGTGGGATACATACATGGGAGATGCAGTCATCTCCACGGGTTCAAAGAAGGGGGTCGAGTTCAATCTATTCCCGCTTTCCCATCCCCCTACTTTGCCAGGCTATTATGGGGATCCTTGCCTCGAGACTGATCGGGGACAAGGGAGGAGACACATTGTTATATTGCTGGTCCCCCATTATTACACAGATAGAGGGACATGGCTGGATATATGCCTAGGGAGAAGACATACTTGGGACCACCTACCATGATTTATACAGGGTAGTCCGTTTACAGGGGCAGTCCTTGAGCCACCCGACCCTGGTCATGAGTTGGGTCTATGAGCACTTCATCCCCTATGGCAGAGGTGTAGAGGTGACAGATCCCGGAGCTGTGAGGGTAGCTAGATGGATAGATATGTCGGTGCTCCGAGCACCTCATCAGCCAGTTTCTTCTCTGACCACTGCTGACATGGAGGCCACACCGTATCAGACTATGGAAGGTATATGGGGCGAGGAGACTCTTACTTTGATCTCCTACTCCACCACAGGGCAGCTTATTGATAGAGTGGGGTGAGTGGAGATAAACCCCTTTGGTCGAGTTCCTTAGCAGTTTGGCCTACCCTATATGGGCATGCTTCCCCCAGTAGTGCTAGTATACAAGTCAGTTCGAGAGGCCAGAGGGGGTCCTAGAGGCCGGGGTTGGATAGTGGTTACTCCTAGCATTCCTATTGTGGCCAGGAGGGTAGTACGTGCTAGAGGGAGAGCTGGTGCGCCTCAGGCACCCTTGCTTCAGATTACCGTGGGCCCTGCCCATAGTAGCAATGACCCCATTGACATAGACTCCGAGTCTAAGGAGTTTACAGGGGAAGAGACAGAGGAGGACAATGATCCTGAGTGGCATGACACTCAGGATATTATGCATGCAGTGAGGGCTGAGTAGAGTGCAGAGAGAGTTACTCTGGTCTCAGAGGAGCCACTCTCCCAAGGCCATAGCAAGGAGGATGAGTTTGTTGTGGGATGCTATATTTCTCCAGTCACAGGAGCAGCACCACGATCGCGCGCGACATTCGTGGCAGTCCTGACCCTAGCGATCCATCCTGGAGGCCTGGTGATCCGAGTAAGTTACCATCCTTCCTTTTAATGTTGGTTTTTAGTTAGGATTTCCTTAGTTGCTATCTCTCCTTTTGTTTACTCTTTGTGTTTTATCTCTTGTTTATTTCTAATTTGTCTTTGTTTCCTTTGTTTTGCAGAGACCGCCGATGAGTGGCGAGACTTGATTCACAGGGTATGCACCGATACCCTAATGATCCCCATGGAGAGGACCCGCAGAGCAGCTATGTTTGTAGATGCCGGGAGCCCTCGGCGGTGGGTGACACACCGACATCTTTTCCCGGTCGGCATGTGGCTAGGATGGTATCGACTCCGCACGGAGCTAGCGGGGTATAGGACAGCCGAGTGCCTGATGAGGAGTCATTCTCGTGGCGAGACTATGGCTGCCCCTCGGATCCTAAGCCCTCCATGCACTCAGAGTGCCGGCGTAGCCGAAGTCCTAGGTGTGGGCATGCACCTTCAGAGGGGTTTCGTAGGGATTGAGAAGCCACTTGGCTCTTGTAGATTTTGTATGATATATTCTTTTGTATATCCCGGGCTCTTTGAGTATTTTGACCATGCTTAGTGCATGATGGCATTGTCTGAAAACCGTGACCATTCATATATATATATATATTATTTTTGGATCAGAATTTTGGCATTTATGGCTTACTTTCCATCTCTGTTTATTCATGTAAACTATGATGTTATGTATGTATGCTCTTTAGAATGTATGCAATGGAGAACAAATTATGTAAGTGTTTATTTTCCTTTTGTATTTCATGATGCTGATATATGATAATGTAGATACAATGTGACTTTGAATCTTAGTTTCTGTAAGCAATTTTGGATACTTCATATTTTTTTTGGCAAAGTGGTGAAGATAAACTGATATGATGAGTAGATAAACTTTCCCCTACTCCTAACTCCATGTAACTAGTAAGATGCATGGGCTCATCACTGAGAGTTTGGCAGGGCACAAGTTATGAGATGTGTTGAAATGATAGTGATGAAAGATAGACAAAGCTTTGGTGGAACCAAATTAGGATGCCACAAGCTTACTCCACTCGAGTGACTTCATAGTTCTGGATGTAACTTGCTTTGCGGTTTATCTAGACTTAGATCCATATATGGCCACATGGTAGACAAAATCTGGGATTTTAGGATTTTGAACTCTTTTGAAATTTTAGACATCCGATTCATTTATTTTTGACTCAAAGACTTTGAGATTTGAATTGTTTGTGTATGACCTTTTGCATTTGTTTGTCAAGAGGACCCCCTACACTTTACCCCATGCTACTAGTAAGAAGCGTGGGTTTATCACCGTGGGCAAAGCATAGGCAATTAAGGTCATTTCCATCCTTTCCTAACCCTACGTCACTAGTAAAAGACGCAAGCTCATCACTAAAGGTTGGTGGGGTAAGGAAATGTGTAAAATTAAAATTTTCTGTTTGATCAATATTTGACTTGTTTACTTGAGTAAAATGTCAGTATGTGCTTATTTCCAAAGAGATATACATATGGGATAGATGTGACACCATGAAGCTTCTAGAATGAGATCATAGGAAAGAGACCTATCCTAAGAAGAAACCAAAAGTGAGAACAAACCCACGATCTTGGCATGGTTACCGTTAAGACCTTGTCATATCTAGCTTTATTTGATGAAATGATTCCGAGATAGTTTGATGATATCATGGAAATGGAGAAGTATGATTAGAGTGTTTATGCCAATAACATCAGAAGTTTGTAATGAATTTCTTTAAGAATAAATTCCTTGATCACAAGATTCATACAAAACATGTGGACAAAATGAACCTAACTATATGAAGATGCAATGTAAATGTAGCTATAAATAGTGCTAGTTTCTTATGCGTAGAATCGTTTGAGGTGTAGGGAATTGACTGTTTCACCAAATTCCTCACCTTTCAGCGTACATAAGAGGTATGCACCATTTCCATAGTCCTTCATGACTCGATATGGGCCCAACCATTTGGGCCGAAACTTCCTTCCTTCGCCATATTTTTTGTCTATCCGGTTGTCTATCCTTAAAACTAGATCACCTTCATATATGTCGCATTCATAGACTTTCTTGTTATATTGCGCAGGCACATCCGATTAGCATAGACTCACGTGTCATTGCTTCAAACATCGAACCTAGCTTCATCTAGGATTTCTAGTTGGGAAAGACATGCTTTTCTATAAGTGTCTTCATCCAGGATCCCTTGTAATGAAATGTGGAGACTGGGTATTTCAACCTCAAGTGGGAGAACTGCTTCTGCCCCAAATACTAGCGAGAAAGGAGTCACTCCTGTTGGTGTTCTTATTGAGGTTCGGTGGGCCCATAAGGCCGGATATAACTTCAAATGCCAATCTTGTTTGTTTTCTTTCACCATTTTAAGGAGAATGGCTTTTAATGTTTTGTTTGTCACCTCAGCCTGTCCATTAGCTTGAGGGTAATATAACGAAGCCGTATGATGGCTTATTTTAAATTTATTACATAGTTTGTGAACTTCATCATTCTTAAAAGAAGTTCCATTATCTGATATAATGACTTGCAGGATACCATATCTATAAATGATTTGGTTCAAAATGAACTTGGTGATTACAGAACCCGGTACAGTAGTAAGAGGCATAACCTCTACCCACTTGGTGAAATATTCGGTGGCCGTGATTATAAAATTATGGCCATTTGTAGACAAGGGAGAGAATTTCCCTATCAAATCAAGACCCCACGTAGAAAAGGGCCATGGAGTAGTAATTGGTTGTAGAGCTTGTGTTGGCATGTGAATCTCGTGGGAGAATTCTTGACACTTATGACACCTGCGTACAAACTCTACTACGTCGTGTTCTAGAGTGGGCCAGAAATAGCCCATTCGATGTATTTTGCGAGCGGTGGCATGGCCACCGAAGTGGCCTCCACACATTCCACTCTGAGATTCATGGAGAATCTTCTTGGATTCTTCTATGTCGACACATCTTAGAAGCATTCCATCGAATGCTTTTCGATAGAGAACTTGCTCTATAATGACGTATTTTGCTATGATAGTGCGTAACCACCTTCTTTGTTGCGGAGTAACACTTTCTGGATACGTATGGTCCATGATATAATTAATGATATCAGTGTACCAGGGACACTCAGAGATAGGAGGTCTGGTTTTAATGTAGTATACGCACTCATCTGGAAAATCCAGATCTACTAGATCACCTCCATCTAATGGGTTATCAGCTAACCAATCCGTGATGATTTGTCCCTTAACGGACTTCTAATTTACAAATGTTAATTCGAATTCTCCCATTAAGGTTATAAAACGTCCAACCTTTTTAGACAAGGACCATTGCATGAGGAAATTTCGTAAATGGTCCGTTTTTACCATGACCCTTGTTTCTTGATTTAGCATATAATGTCTAAGTGTTCATTGAAAGACTATGGCGAGGAATTCTCATTCTACTTGTGTATAACGTGTTTCATAGTCGAGCAACGTTTGGCTAATGAAATAAATCATGTGCTCTCTCTCTTGTCATCGTCCTCTTGGGCCAACATACAGGCCAGTGAGACATCGGTAGCTCGCGAGTATAAAATTAACGGGTGGTCTAGCTTAGGTGGCATTAGCGTAGGTGGTGATAACAGGAAATGCTTAATAGCATAAAAAGATTCATTGCAGTCTTCGGTCCAATCAATACTATAATATTTCTTGAGCAGATTGTTGATTGGATGGATGGCAAAGCTTAAGTCAGGATGAATCTCTAGATTGCACCAAGTTTTCCAAGAAATGACCTGATTCCAGATTCATTCGAAGGTGGGACCATTTCGAGGACAACCCAAATTTTGGTTGAATCAACATCTATCCCTCGTGACGATATGATGTAACCTAGGAGCTTTCCTCCTATTACACCAAAGACACATTTCTCTGGATTTAGCGTGACTCCGTATTCTATTAGACGTGAAAGAATGACGCGGAGCACCTCCGGGTGGTCACAGCACTTCTTGGCCTTAGCCAACAAGTCATCTACGTAGGATTCCATAATTTTATGAATTAGATCATGAAATATATACGTCATAGCTTGCTGGTATGTGGCACTAGCGTTCTTGAGAACGAATGGCACAACAAACAGTAGCAATAGGTTCCCCAAGGAGTTATAAACGTGGTTTTAGCTTGATCTTGTTCAGATATTCTGATTTGATTGTATCCCGAGAATCCATCCATGAGAGACAAAAGTTCAAATCCAACTGTTGCATCAACAATGACATCTATGGATGGTAATGGGAAGTCATCCTTAGGACATGCTTTGTTAATGTCTCAGAAATCTATGCAGATGCGTATCTTCCCATTCTTTTTGAGAACGGGAATGATATTAGATACCCATTGAGAGTAATCGACTGGTTTGATGAATCCTACTTGGAGGAGCTTTATTACTTCCTCTTTCACCATGAGAGCTACCTTAGGTTTCATCGGTCTCAAATTTTGTTTGACTGGCTTTGCATCAGATTTAGTGACGAGGTTGTGCACCGCAATGTGGGGTGCAACTCCTGTCATTTCCTTATAATTAAATGCAAAAGCCTTCTGATGTTCCTTGAGGATTCGAGTGTGTATTTCTACTTCTTCTGGGGTTAGCGAGGATCCTAGTTTTAAGATCTTTGGTTCATCCTCTGTTCCGATGTTAATATCAATTGTTTCTTCGATCAAAGAGGCATTACCTTCTTCAAACTCAGGTGGGGCTAGAGGTAAATTCAAATCGTCCCCATTTTCTACTGTGTATATGCTAGGTTCCATTTGCGAGGGAAGCTCCATCATGGGATTTCCGAAGTAGGAAGATGAATGTGGGATTAAGGAAAAATCTATCATATGATAGGAGAGATGTAATGCCACATAGGCATTTAAGTAATTCAGAGTGGCCATATCACTATTAATGTGGTCTAGGATAGTATATTTTTTTCATTTCTATTTAAAAGAGAAATTTTCATTGTTTTTATCAATGGTTCATCACGAAGGGATACCATGAAACGGGTATCCTCTAACTTACTATTTGGAGTAAAGTGTGATGTTGAGGTTGCTATAGAATCGGTGAGAAGATTGTGTTCTCATGGGATTGCTTCAATTGATATGAATTCAAACTCCTTGCTTAGATCTAATACAGCTTGTTTTGTAAAGTCAGTAAGTGGTCGAATTTGGTGTCATATATCTAAGAGACTTGGTTTGGTACCAATTGTGAGTCTCATAACACCTTGATGTTATTAACACCGATCCTCTTGGCTAAAATGAGGCCAAGGAGGAGGGCTTCATAGTCGGTGTTGTTATTTGTACATTCAAAATTTATTTTGAAGGTGAACGGTAGGACTTTTCCTTCGGGGAAGTAAAGATTACACCTGCCCCCTGCTCCGTAACGACATCTAGCTCCATCAAAATGGAGTGTCCAATATTTAGCTGGGAATATGGACGCTGGGATATTTGTTGTGTTTGCGCATTCTACTTCCACCATACAGAGATCCTCTGCTGGAAGAGAACCAACACCTAGGGAATATCCCATGCCTACAGAATCAAATGGTAAGAACATTGGTAGATCCTGTTCTAGCAATTCAATGATTTTTGTAGTAGTTCCTAATGATACCATTTCTACAATGTTAGCCTCATCTTTTGAGGGTGGGATTGTTTTGACTAGACTCATCGTCTCAAGATCCGTTGTAGGTACCACCTTTTCCTTTGGTTTTGAGTCAGTGGGTTTATAAAGTTGGTTTGTTGGAAGTTCAAATTCTAGTGCACGCCTAGTCTTTTCTTTAAGTCAGCTAGGTGTATATTGATTGCCTTCATACGGTATATCCATGGTCGGCCGAGGATCATATTATAGTTAGTTTCCTGATCTATAATATAAAACTCAGTCAAGGTTGTTTTGGGTCCTAAGGTGAATGGTAGTATTATAGTCCCAATCGAAGTGGCCTTAAGGCTATCATATCCTCTCAATGTATTTTGAGTTGTGGAACAATTTGTTTCCCCATATCCTAGTTTTTAAAGGAAAGAGAAGGGGACTATGTTGACCATTGCCCCATCGTCAATCATTGCTCATTTCACGTAGTTATTATAAACCCATACTTGTAATTGTAAGGCTGGATCACCTCGGTGTGAAATCTCAGCATCTGTAGGCATTTTATTTATTTCGAATATGAATTCGACATCCTTATCCGGCTTCCTCGGAGGGTGGATATCAAAGTCTACATGGTTCACTTGTGTTTCGGGAGGTGGAGTGATGTTAATTAGATGACCTAAACCTAATTCCTCTAGAAGAGCAGCCACAGTGTGCGTGGATAATTCTTCAAAGAAGTCCAAAAAGGAAATGTGTGAGAAGGTTTTTGTTAGGTCACTAATTAAATCATAGGCACCTACGGGTTTTTCTATTATTTTTGGATCTTATTTGTCTATGGTAGGTGGGTTGGACTTTCTTGAGAGGAATAATCTCGTGTCCTTGTTACAGCTTCGATGGGTAGTTCAGCGTCTAACTCTACTAAGCCGACTATCTTAGGTCGTGGCTGACTCCCTAGTTGTGGCGCAACTGATGGATTTAGTGAAGTCGAGGCTTCATGATAATTGTTTCCCATCATTATGCTTTTTTTTGTCCCATTTAGACTTAGCCTATTGTTATCGTGATTTGGGAGTGGATCGTTAAAGATTTTGAGGGGAGCATTCTGAGGGGAAACTACCCCTGCGAGCGTGTTTGGTGGTGGTGACATAGGATCTACCGAGAACATATCTGTGAAGAATTGTCTTTGTTCCTGTGACAAACGTTATATGAATTTATTGTAGTCATGACACATTCTAGTGTCATGACCTCGAATTTTGTGGAAACCACAATATGAATTGGGATTGTAATTCCTGGTTTATTGGTTTGGTGTATATTGTGGCCTAAAACTCTTATCAAACCTTTGCCTATTAGGATTAAAGTTTTGCATTTGTTGTTTCTGGTTTTGATTCTGGTTTTGATAACCAATTGAGTTTTGGCTTAGACCCTATGCGGGATTTTACCATTGTTGTTGTTGTTGTTGAGGATGATTAAAATCCAATGTATTGATTGTTGGGGTAAAGTTGTCGTTTCATTGATTGTTCATTAGTGGTGAAGTATTCACAGTATTTACCTTTTTAGGCTGATCGGTTACTCCATCTGTTGTCACCCCGTGATTTTTGTTAAGGATTTTAGGTCCCCGATTGACATTCATGGTAGTAGGATAATTTGTAGTGTTACGGTTGGAGGTGATTAACCTCCCATTTGCTCCATATGTTTTGCGACCACTATTAATTGACGCTTGATCTATTTGGAGAGCACTCTCAAGTACTTCATCGTAAGTCCTTAGTGGGAACTTTTGACTTATTCCTTCACTTATCTACTAAGAGAATGAAGGAATAAATCACGTAGTTCCATTTGGTCCATATTTGGAGCACTGGTGAAGAATGAAGAACGTATGCCATCTCTGGATGAAATGAGCAACAGATTCATTATGTTCTGCTTAATGTGTAAGAACTCCCTGATTCCTATTCTCAATAGTTTGTTCATGTCAAATGCCTTAATGAACTCTGAAACAAGTTGTTTAAATGAATGGATGGAAGCCTTAGGTATTCTATAATACCAATCGAGAGTGATGCCTTCCAAATTTTTGGGAATATTTTAGCGACAACCCCATCCCAAGGAGTAGTTCTCGTACGATGTTGTAGCATAAGCCTTGATATGTGCGTTTGGATCTCCCTCACCTTTGTACTTGGGTAAATCAAGAAGGGTCTTGGAAGCATGACGATTCGTATGGTGAAGTATAAGGGCTCTTTCAAATATTCTGAATAAGTCCATATCGCATAGGTTTTGACCATTGATGGTGCTTCTTTGAGGGAGTGGTGGTGGAATGGGTTGTTGATATGGCGTAGCATATGCGTTGGTAGGGGCATAAGGAAACACTTGTGTTTGATAAAACATGTCGGGAGAGGAGAACATATCCCCTTGTGGTGATTTGGAGTACATGTTTAAGTATGACGGGGTATTGTTCAGGAATGGATTGTTTTGCACTA
The DNA here is from genome assembly GCA_018340775.1 of Taxus wallichiana var. yunnanensis. NCBI lineage: Eukaryota > Viridiplantae > Streptophyta > Pinopsida > Cupressales > Taxaceae > Taxus > Taxus wallichiana. Next base: position 152,132,776 of record CM031234.1, on the reverse strand, counting down.
GACCGGGAGGAACGGTGTTAGAGATGGTGGGTCTAGTTGGCGTTTGTTGTGAATTCGAGGAGGCATGCCTAACGTGCCTATTCCCGTGAAGAGGTCTACTTGGCTAGGATGGTGTGGGGGATTAGAACTTCCTACTTGCATGAATTGAGAATTTTGACTTGCTTGGGCAAGTTCTAATCCGCTAATGTTTTCTACTAAAGTCGAAATGACTTCATATGGTGAAGTCACGATATTTTTCCTTGGTGGAGTTTGTTGTATATTCGATGTTGTATAGGTCTATGATACCTGCTATGAACTCGACCATTTTCTTACCAAGTTTCTTTGAGGGTATTTCCTATATGCAAGTGGTATAGACGTATTTTCTTGAAAAGAGACCTTGGGTTGTGTTTGTAAACTCCTATAGGTGGGTACATACTCCGAGAGTGTTGTTCATTCCCCGGGATAATGTATTGATTTTTCATCATCTAAAATCGGTATGGGTCCGATTATCTACTATTTTGTGGTCTAAGAAGCACCCGAGGGATGAACAAGATTCTCCAAAGAACGCCATATTATTCAAGCCTTGAAGGCTTTGTTTTTTTTGTTTGATAGAGCTGATCTAAATCCTTAGTTTGAAAAGATGAGTTATATCTGATCCTTGGAGTTTGTGTTGACAACTAGTTAGTTGAGTAGTTGTCACCCCATACTGAGAATGAGGGTGATGATTGCCTATTTGGTTGGGTGTAGTATGCCTCAAGACCCAAGAGGGGTCTGCCATATGCATCGAATCCTAACATATTTGGAGGGTATATGAATACCCGCAGAGATAATTGGGAAGGAGTGAAGGTGATGGTGAAAATTGATGAGGTAGTACAAATCGACTCCAAATCGAGAGGTAGAAAGTTCACGTCCAGTTCACCAATTTTGTTGGTGAAGCTGATGTGAAGGCTAATGAGGTGGAAAAGATGAAAAGTATAATAATTTGGAAGAACATGTAATAATATGACTCCGATTTAGAAAGTAGGAAGGTTCACGTCGGGTTCACCAATTTTGTACAATGGAAAAGTGACAAGCGAGTGTGGGAATCTACAAGTAACTCTTCCTCGCACCCGACCTCTTGAGGTCATGCCGAGATAGCCGGTGGGGATGGAATATGTGTGGGATATAGACAAACTAGTTAGGCAATCTAATGTCTTCTACACGCACTAGTGGAAATTGTGAATCTAAGGAAAAGAAGGCCCTCCTAACCTGAACTGGTGTGATAGATCGATCGGTAAGGATGACTGCTCGAAGGCTCCAATCAATATTGAGCTCTAGCATGATTCGGTCTATAGGTTGTGGGATACGTGGAAAATGGCCTGGGATAGTTTCGTGTATGTCTCCAGACAGGGTCATAGAGTGGATGATGGATGTAGTTGTTTTTATGGGCGGTTCTCTGGCCTAGTCCAGAATTCTTTAGCTTTGTTAGCCACTATATCTAACAAGGATAATTGTGTGATGATGATAGGTGGAAGTGGAGTAGATCTAAATACTAGTGTGTGTAGGCCAGTGTTTATGTCTGATTCACTTACGGATTCATTGGGTTGCGGGATTTATGGATCGCAACCGTAGACTCTTGGTTGTTGCGGTCCTGCTATGGTCATGTACAAATTTAGTCCCTGATCTCTAGTATCCAATAATCATATGCTTTCTTAGCCTCTATATTCAAAATTAATAGCTATTTGATCTTCTCGAGTACCTCACGGCGTTCTTACAACCGGAATTCTTAGGCTAGTATCTATGTCTGTGAGAATGTCTCCTGCATCTGGTTATGGGACCAAAGGATCACAACCTAATGTTCTCTCTCTTTCAAATCCCTCCATAGTCATGTGAGCATGTATCTAGGGTAATCTGTAGTTTGGTTGAGTTGACCAAAACATATGCGCTTGATTGTCTTCTATGTTTAATCCCCTCAACTGAGAGCTAATCTGTTGTAAGTCTGTTGTTGTTTGGAAGACTTGGATTCTAAGATTCTGGTCTATGTCAACTATTGTTATGACGAGATTGGGTTGAGGAATGATTGGCTTGAATATGTATTCTCTGGGCTCCCTAGGTCCCGTGATTGTCATACAGAAGCAACAATATAGATTAACTACAACAAAGTGAAATTTAACTACTTTGAATATATCTATAGTATATATGATTTCTCTATTTTTGTATTTTCTGATGAACTATTTGAATGAATCTAAAAGAGTAACTATTTAACATATCTAGAATTGACAGCTAAAATAACAAATTAAAAAAAAACAAGATAACCGAGTATAGCTATTTGTCTGTGTAACTATGAATCTATTCTAAATAATGAAATAATTAATCTAATTTATTTGCAAGACTCTCGATGCTACCTTAGAAGTGAGGAATGAATCATATTCTCTCAGAAACTATCAATCCCCACAACTTCCCTGGCAATATCGAAAGTGAAATTGACTGAAATAAAGTGATTAACTACTCTATTTGATATGTTTCTAATTTAGAACTTTGAAAACTAGAACCTGGATTCTACAGAATAGTGGCAAATCCGATGGTGTCTGTGATCTTGTCCCCTCAGTGTGATCTCCTTGTTCTTTCATGTTCACGTGGATCCAGAAAAGTGTGTAATGCTAGCATCAACAGAAGTAGATATTGGGACAAAGGCATCTCAAGATACAGATTGAATACAATGCGAGTAAGAGAGGGATAGCGCAAGAGTACAGAGCTTGGCTTATGCAATTCCTAGTGGGATTTATTACGATTCATGCAACATGAAACATCCAGAACCTGAAACTATCCTATTTGAATAACAAAACCTGCAACTTTAATGGCTTCCTATTGAAAATAAACTATTCTACTCTAATGGATTGCATGAAATATCAATAACACTTGCACAAGATGAATATGTGGCTTCCTAACAGCAAAACAATACTAACTAAGCATGTAATGAAAGAAACTAAGGACTCTAAACAAAATGAAAGACTAAATCTATTACAAAGAGAAATTTAGAGCCAAATTTGAGGGGCCATTTTCTTGAGCACAAGCCAACTATTTATAGCATTTGCATTTACCCAAGGTAAAAACCAAATAGAACTCTTAAACTATAAACAATGGCAAAACACTATTCCAGGGAACCAGAATCATTGATGCAAGCTTATGGTGGTGAAAAAAAGCTAGTGAATCATTGAATTTACATGAGTAGTGTTAAAAGAGCTTTCTGAAAGTGTGTGCAAGATCGCCGCTGAGCAAGGCGCGGCATACAGACCGCCGCCCGATCAGGGTGGTGATTTCATAATCAAGAGAAAAAGGTTAAGAAAAATGGAAAAAGAGAAAACAAAGGACACAGGGGCTAAGTGGGGCATGGGGATGTTAACGCATGTTTAGAGAGCTTTTCCATATCCCAAACACCTTGTCGAGACCTATATCATCATTGGGGAGCGTGTTACGTTGTTCGGCAGCTTAGTACCCTAGAATTTTGGGTACGTACGAAACCAAGGCTCGCTCGGGAGGACAAGGGCCCCAACCACCCTCTCAAGTCTTCTTTGAGATGTCTTTAAATTTTCCATATTACAGAGGTATTGAAGATGCTTCAGAACATCTTCACAAGTGTGAGCTGCTATGGCACGCAAAGGGGATCACAACCTTGAGTGGAAGGCTAGTCAGTTTAGAACAATGTTGCAAGGGCACACACATAATCGGTATAGGAAATATGAACCTCATCAAATGGTGTTCGTGAGTATGATGCACACACATAATAGGAAATTACACATCCTTGAGTTTGAACAAAGAACATCAATGCCCCAAGGAGATTTAACAAGGAATGGCGAGAATGTGTGGGAGTATGATGTGCACTTTTAAAATTTCTTTTCTAAGTTATCATATGATATTCACCCTTCACAACATGATCAGTGGTTTATTAGAGGGTTGATAACACCTTTTATAAGGGCCTTATCTCATATAACTTTCACAGATCCACGCAAGGTGTTAGAAGTTACTCTGCACGTTGAGGCTATTAGAAGTGTTGATACTAGTATTAGCCCATTTTTGGAGGCTCAGATTGTTGTTATGGCTAAGCAACTAGAAAATTTGTTTGCAAACTCATCCCATGAGACTCAAAGTGGTTTATGGTGTACATATTGTGAAGTAGAGGGGCATGTCAAGGATAGTTTCCCTCAGAGGACAATATGTGCCGTGACAGAGACTGTGAGATTTTTCATGGGGACCATGATGCAAGTAGATGCCCCTTGGTACAACGCATAATTCAAAGAATGTTTCTTGATATTGTAAGATATGCACCTCTAGAACCCATGATACTAATGATTGTAAGCTTATTAGCAAGATCCATGAGGCCATTGATCATGGGGTGTGCCGTACTAACATTTCCGTAGTTCTAAAGGTGATAATTTCCGTTATGAGGAGTGTATAGATGGAGGCACATGCGGAAGGGGATTTTACAGAGGATTCTATGGTCATGGTAACCACAGAGGAAGAAGTGAGTTCCCACGTGGAACTTGTTTTAATTGTGGGTCTACAGAGCATTACAAATGAGAGTGCCTAGACCTATTGCAGTGCTCATGGTGTGGGAAGAAACACAAGTATGAGGAGTTCCTAAGTTGTTTGAGCACATGAATCAATAGCAATAGAAAGAAAATGGTACCGTAATGGTAAGAATTAAGAATATGGACACACAATGAATGCCATGGGTAACATGTGATGCAAAATTAGAACTTGTTTTAGTAACAACAAGAGTAGAGGCCACGCGTGTAAAGGAAATACCAAGATAAAGGACTCGGTTTCAAGAGAAGATGCGGTGCATGGAAAGTACCTGCATCCTACTCATCGAAGGAGGTATATCAAGATACCATGGATGTCATTCGAGTTTACAAGGAGAAATACAAAGTGTTTAAAGGAGTATTCCAGGAGGGAGGAGAAAAGGAGGAAGGTTGAGGCGCCAACAGATAACCTGGATGAGGTCAGGGAAGTATGTACAATGTTAAGGTAAGAGAATATTATTGCCTTGCTAGGAGCATGGTTGAGGGAGAAGGTACCACGTGCCAGAGAAGAGTGTGAGAGGTAGGTCCTGCATACAAACCTTCCCCCTCATAGCCTTGACTATGATAGGGATATCACATTAAATATAGTGGTGGATGGATGGCTACTGAGTAATATCCTCATCGACACAAGCACAGAGGTAAATGTTCTCACATTAGATGCATGGCATCATATGGGAAAGCCTACATTACAACCATCTTCGAATGTGTTTTATATGAAGAAAAAACAAAAGCAATGCCCATTGGTGTCTTAAAGGATGTAACTATCACCATTCAGGGAGCTAAGTTTACTAGGGACTTCGAAGTCTTGGCACTTGCCAAGGTAGAAAATTTCAAAGAACTACTTAGGCACCCATGGTGTTACAAGAATAATGTGGATCTTTAATTCAACAAAGGGTACATCATCTTTGAAAATGAGGAGGAATGAGTCATCATACCCCTGGCTGATGGGAATTCAACACCCTATACTAAACCTTTGGAAGAAGAGGTCCTGGATAGAATATATGTGCACTCAATTAGGGATCCAAAGATAATCCATCCTACCAATGGAGTTATCCAGTTTGAAGATGCTCAGTCGAAGTGACACCACTAGTCTAGCATGTGATAATTGGGTGCATGGGACCTATGAATTGATCGGATGACATTTAAGAGGATCGGTGAAAAAGGTGATGAAGGCATGCATAGTTAGGCACCTAGGAAGAAAAGAGCTACCTAAGTACTAAGGAGGAGCCTCCCTTGAGGTCTTTTTTTAGAAAATAAAAGCTTAGTGGAAAGAGGAAAAAGAAAGAAGGGGGATATTAATTTATTTCCTACTAGGAACTACTATGCGTTGGTGGGAAACACATTGGAATAATCTCTTGGAATGGCACAAAGTGATAATTTACTTCTGCTTCATTTCTCTATAAGCAATGCACAAACCACCATCAATGGTTACCATGGCAAGGAGCCCACTTGTTTCCATGTCCAAGATTGTGAGAGAACCTAGAGGGAAGGTGTGGAAGCTTTGCCACCATCCCTCTGGGTGCACAAACTATATTCTACACTGCAGGGTTATGCGTGTGCATGGTACATAAATTATAAAACATGCCACTAGACAGGAGTTGGTAAGAATTAGTGGCTGACCTAGCTCAAACATTTGAGTATTGAATTACCAAGCCATAATTTGATAAGGCATTGTAGGTTGTTAAGTGCCTTACCATGGGGGATAGTGCCATGGAAGAATATAGGCTGCTATAATTACTTGTTGACCAAGTTTGGGGAAGCACTTTGAATAAGAGGAGGATTAGTTGAGTGCACGTGTGTGAAAAAGGAGAAAGGAAAGCTTATATATGTGATTGATGTGGAGGAAACAAAAATATTTGATGTTAACCATTCTATAGGGACACATGAGCTAATGGAAAATGTTGATATTCACACGCGCACCTACCATGAACATTTATAAACTAAAAAGGTTAACATCAACTCGTGAGAAGAAACTAAAGAAGCTATCATTGAGATTACTGGTCAGAGAAGGAAGTCTCTAAGATCATTGATCTATTACATGAATTTGAGGATTTATTCCCGCGTGGGTACCATGAGCTCAAAGGCGTCCACCATTCCTTGGGGGAGATGAGGATAAAGCTAAAGGATAGTGTGCACCTAGTTAGGAAGAGACCCTACTAGATGACTCCTAATTTGCATTTGAAGGTAAAATAAGAGATAGAAAAAATGATAGCATCTGGGATCATTGAAGTTGTTGAAGAATCGAATGGATAAGTCCAATGGTAATCAACATCAAGAAGGATGGGTGGATTAGGATCTACATGGATTATAGGGAGCTGAACGTAGTTTTTTTCATTGATCCTTTTCCAACCCCCTTCACTAAAGAAATTTTTGAGGGAGTCATTGGGCGTGAAATCTATTCATTTACGAATGGATTTTCGGGGTACCACCAAGTCCAAATTGCAAAGGAAGACCAAGAGAAGACAAATTTTTCCACTGAATGGGGAAGTTTTGCATACATGGTCATGCCCTTTGGGTTGAAGAATGTGCTTGTTGTTTTCTCATGCATAGTGGTACAAGCATTCTAGGAATTCATCCACAAATTCCTTTAGGTCTATCTGGATAATTAGACGGTGTATGGGCTAGTAAAATACCATTGTGATAATTTGAGGATGATGTTTGAGAGGTGTCAGCAGTTGAGGATATCCCTCAACATTAAGAAGTGTGTCTTTTCTACCCCCTTTGGAACATTATTGGGGCATATCATATGTAAGGAGGGCTTACTAGTAGATCCTGCCAAGGTTGCAGTGATTGTGGGATTAGGGGAGCCTACTAGCCAAAGCACAATGCATGGATTTCTTAGACACACGGGATACTATCAGAAGTTCATCAAGGGGTATGCCAAGATCACCGCACCTTTAGAATAATTTCTCAGACATAAAAGTGCCTTCCATTGGGGAAAGGTGCAGCAGAAGGCGTTTGACACATTGAAGGATAGGCTTGTCACCGTGCCTATATTACATTTTCCCTCTTGGGATAAGCCCTTCCATGTTCATGTAGATGCCTCTAGAATGACCATTGGGGTAGTGCTTGCACAACCTAGTGAGGGAATTTTTGATCATCCCCTATGCTTTGTAAGTAGGAAGTTGACACCAGCAGAGTAAAATTATACTAAAACCGAGTGCAAAGCATTGTTAATGATCTACATGCTTCACAAGTTTAGATGGTATCTATTGACAACTCCCTTTGTATTTTACACTGACCACATGCATTAAAGTACTTGGTGAACAAGCCCATTCTACAAGGGCACATATGTCAGTGGGTGATATTATTTCAAGATTTTAAGTTCACGGTAGTTGTGAAGCTTGGAAAGAGTAATTGTGAACTTGATCATTTAACAAAGATTGATTTAGGGAGGACGCGTAGAGCATTAAAGAGACAATGCCGATGTGCAAATGTTTAGGTTGTGGCACACGCCTTGATTTGGAGGAAATTACAGATTTCTAAAGGAAGGTGTGGCATTGGAAGAGATGAAGAAATTAGAGAAAAAAACTAGCCATACGCGCCACGCCCTACATGTTGATCAGTGGGGACTTATACAAATTAGGGTGTGATGAAGTTTTGTGCAAGTGTGTACTAGAGCATGAGCACCTCACCATCATAGAGGAAGCACATGGAGGAAGTGTAGGTGAACATTATACAAGTGACGCCACCACACGTAAAATATTAATGGCAGGATTGTGGTGGGAAACTCTGTATAAGGATTGCAAGGACTATTGTAAAGCATGTGACCACTGTTAGTGCATTGGCAAGCTAGGAAGGAGAGATGAAATGCCTTTGCACCCTATCCCTAGCACTGAACCTTTTGAGAAATGGGAAATAGAATTTGTAGGCCCTATTGCACTAATAATGTGTAGGATTGGATCACACTACATAATCACTTGCACGGACTATTTGACAAGGTGGGCAGAGGCAACCCCAACTAAAGACTGCACAACAACTACAATAGTAAGGTTTTTGTGGGAAAAAATTATCACAAGGTATGGATGCCCTTTAATTTTAACCAGTGATAGGGGTACACATTTCTTGAATGATACCGTGAGGATCCTATTAGTAGAGTTCATGGTGGCTCATCACAAGAATACACCTTATCCACCACAAGAAACTGAACTGCAGAAGCATTTAACAAAATACTAAGTCATACCCCGAATTTTTTTGTGATTTTGGAAGACAAGATTGGGATGACAAGGTATCAACTTTATTATGGGCTTATAGGATAACTTATAAGAGGTTGAATAAAGCCACACCATTTTAATTGGTTTTTGGCACGGAAGTTGTTTTTCCAAATGAATTCATGATACCTTCTTTGCGAATAGCGCATAGGAGAGTTGGTGATGAACAAGAACCGGAAGAGAGAATTGATGAATTGATGAAGCTAGATGAAAGAAAATCACTCGTTAGGTGGATCTAAATAGCAGAAAAGAAAAGCAAAAAGCATGACATGATCACCACATTAGGAACAAGAAATTTGAGGTTGGACAGATGGTCTTACTGTATGATTCTTAGTTTTTGCACCATCCTAGGAAGTTGAAAGTCCATTGGTTGGGTCCCTACACAATCTCTTACATCCTTGATTCAAGTGCATGCCAGTTATAAGCGCTGGATGGAACGAAATTTCTTGGACACTTCAATGGGAGTAGGTTGAAGCCCTACTATAAATAATGCTTCTTGGTGTTTGTAAATAAGACAGTTTTTCTAGATAATTTAGAATTTCCAATATGAATTTTCCTTTCTTGTGTTTCCCTTTCGTGTTGTTGTTTTGTTTTGCACCTTAGGCACCAGTAACCTTGTTACTTTTTGAGGGTTTTGAATGTATAGAGGGCCACACATCGTTTAAGTGTGGGGTGGAGTGATGTGAAGGAAAACATGGGTAAAGTACCAAGGAGGATTCTATTGGAAAGTTCAGTTGAGTGGCCCTGTTGAAAGAGATTCATGAAATAAAAGGTGGAAAAGGATGGTTGGTGTCAAGATAAGGCTACTTTCAGATCCCATGTATAGAGAAGGAAGAAGTGCATAAACAACACAAGGTAGGTGAGAGAAAAAATCATGATAGAAGAAGTGCCTTCGGCGCCAGTGACATGCACGTAATAATCTTCTGTCAAGATGGATTGGTTGCATGCCAGAAGGTTGGATATTATTTGTGCAAGGTTGGGCACATGAGTTAGGGTGCAGAAGTAAGGATTTGTTTGAAAAATATACTTTAAACGTTAAAAGTATGATAGTAGGTGAAGTAGCATTTAATTCTAAAAAAACTATAAATAAAGGTTTAGGCATTTCATTATTCACTTTACGTATAAGGAGAAAGAAGTAATTTTATATCTTTGCAAATTACGGCTTCCTTAACTAATCCTGTGAGGAAAAATTTGAAGAGTTTGAGTGCAAGTAACTAGTTTAGATTTTTAAACCAGAAGAAAGGATTTCATGGGCGTAAAAGAAATTGTGAGAAGGCATCATCTTGTGAAGGAAGTATCCCAGCTTAGGGTTTGAAGAACTAGGGTAGAGGTTTAAATGGTTTTCTTCACAAGTTCGAGATCTAATGTTGGAGGGAGTCAAGAACATAGTAACAAGAAATGATTGAAGTGATAAGAAAACCTAGACAATGGCACCTAAGAAACCAGTTAGCACACCTAAGAAGGGCAAGGGAAAGGGAAAGGGCAAGAAATAATAAACTACCGCACATACAAATGAAGAGTGGTATGCAGAAATGTAGTACCCAGATGGAGTGTTGCTGGGGAAGGAGTGGGAATCCCATTTAAGAAATATGTCAGTAAATGATTACAATCATCGCTCAAGCATAATCAAGAAGGAAATGGTGTTGGAGTTAGTGTGCCCAACAAATAAAAGGACACCAAAGGGTTTTCCCATCTATAATGATGATGTAAAAGTCAAGTTGGAGAAGTCAGGATTATTACAACTCTTTGAGTTGCCCTACTTCGGGAAGCCTGAGCACCTATATCAATGGTTGATGTCACACATGCATGAAGATTACTTTCAATTCACATGGCACAAGATGTGCATCACCCTCACTTGTTTCAAATTTCACAGGCCTCATTTATGAAGGAGATAGTTTGGAGGACGACCTAAGTGACAAGGAGGTAATTAAGGAAATTGTCGCTGCTTATTCATATAAAAGGGGTCGAGGTACTTTGATATCACAAACATCAAGGACCCAATAATGAATATTTCGCACACATTGTGACAAAGATAAATGGCCAAGAGAGATGGACCTAGGTTAAGAATGCCTGGTTAAATGTTTGTAGGAAAATTTCAGAGGGCGCCATCTACAACTTATCTGCATTCATCGCAGATGAGATTTTCTACAACACAAAGGAAGGTGATAAAATCCTTTTTGGTAATGTCTTGTTAACCATTGTGTTTTCAAAGATTGGAGTGCCGATGCAACGGAAAAATTTGTGTGGGAGTACCCTACTGAAGAACCTTCACCCATGAAGAGATTTGAAAAGTACACCTGTGATAGCATGACGGCCGTGTACAAGGCACACCTGGAGAAGTGGTATACGTGCTTGAGGAATGTGTTTAGGGAGAAATGGAGGATCCTTGAACAATTGCTAGTGACCACCAAGGGAGAAGTTGAGTTTGTTGTGTACCAACATTTCTACCTCGGTAGATTTAAATTGATAGATGAGACATGGAGCCCATGGTGTAAGCTCCCTTTTCCTTCACAGCTCAACACTTCCAAGTGGGAGTGAACAGGTTCAAAGAATCCAATAAGATGAATTTGGACCTTGGAAATCTGGACCGATACCATAGAGAAATGCACAAAGGGTTGGTCTACCCCAACAAGCGTGTGTATGTGGAGAAGTACGTGTCACATGAGGTCCAAATGGTGAGACCCATAAATTTTCCCATTGTAGGATAATCTGTGGTGTGAATATACCTCCGCATAAGACCAAAATTTGAGAAGGGCACGTATCTAGAGAATGAGATGTCCATACCTGAGGACCCATCTGGTAGGAAAAGACCCACGCCCAGATGGGAGGAAAAAGAACCAGAGAAGAAAATACCAAGTGTAGTGGATACACAGGTAATAGGTTCCCCTGGGACAAGTACCATAATAAGTATGTATTCACACAAGAATAAGTCCATAATCAAAGAGAAGACTTTGGAGCCAGAGAATCATGTTAGATAAGGAGTGATCGGAAGAAGAAGAGACAAAGTCACCTACACCGGAATCCCCGATTAGGAAGAAGCAAAGGATAGAAGAGGATATTTCCTCGTAAGAAACTAATAGTTTGGGAGAGATACATACGTGAAAAATATGATGATGATGGAGAAGATGACAGTGAAGAAGATGATCCAGAAGAGATTAAGAGCCACTTGTCTTCAACGTGCATGATTCAGAAGAAGAAGGCAAAGAATAAGAATATGGGTTCCTTTTCATATGGCACAAGGGTAGTTAGGAGGGGGAAGGCACCTAGGACATGGGAAGAAGTGAGGAAGTTAGTGTGTAGAATAAAAAGGCTCCAAGCCTTACATAGGAACAAATAAACAAGGAGATAAAAAGAGAAGCAACGAAGATCATTGAGACCACTCTGGAAGAGGGGTTGGAGCGTAGCGCTAAGCTGGTGTTGAATAAGGATAAGGAAGAGAGCATGGAAAAGGACCATGGAAGCACTAGAGGCCCCACTTTAACTGTAGTTATTTCTAAGGGCACGAGCATGGGAGGAAAGCACACAGAGGAGGAGAGGCCAGGGATGGGTTATATTGATGACCCCAACAAAGTGTTGTGCGCATGGTTCTAAGTCACAATTCCAATAGAGGAGCTCATGGAAATCTCATATTTTGATAAGGAGGCTGCATACCTATGGACAAGGAAGATGCTCTTATGGGCATTTGAGTCCCATCTTGATGAGCTAGAATTCGAAGTTAGCCACGAGGCAATAATAACATTGCCAGAATCAAAAGGAGACAACTCATTAGTGAATGGTCAATAGATCTCAAATGAAAAACTACGTAACATTCTCAACAAGGTCTCCATTGAGGTCTAAGATAGACTCTTTGGGTGGAATGATAGAATCAAAGGTCTAGAGGATGAACTGAAGGAGGAAGAGCTAGCTATGAGGACAAAGGAGCTAATTCAAGAAAGGCCGATCGGTACCTAGTGGCAAGTGTGAGTTAAGGGATGAGAAGGATAGGGTATGTGAAATTTATAAAAAGGTGGATTCCATTACGATGTCATAGTGTTGAAGCATCTGGACCTAGAACCTTTCGCGTGGAAGTATGCATCTTCCCCCGGAATGCCCCGGAGGACTTAACAAGAAACCTCAAAGCATGGAGAGGTAACCGCTAGCTTTTGAATCTACAAAAGAAGTGATCAGACGCTTAGAAAAGGAGGATAAATTCAAATTCATGGTGCTTATAGCTGAATATGACAAGGTCCTTGATTATGTAAAGATTACCTCCCGAATACCGAGGCTACATACAAAAAATGTAAAAACAGAGACAAAGTGGTGAGCATGCTGGTCACAAATGATGAAGAAGAACTTAAAGAGTTTTAGGAGAAGAACAAGGGGAATAAAGTGGAGCAAGAAAATATCCTAGACGAGGTCAAAAGAATCTAAACCCATTGAAACCTTAAGGGGTTCAATCAAAACCTGTTGAAAGAACTATACCTGCAGATTACACGAAGGATGGATGCACTAGAGGATATAGGCAAGGGGTTAGAGAATATTTTTGACACCATGAGTACACAAGGGGATGGGCTGGGTTTTGATTAGGTGAGTGCCTTAGTAGGTGATCTTTTCTAGAGAGCACAGAATGAAGTCAATGCTTGGAACAAGTGGGAGGCCAACTTGCAAAAATATTTCCCTAGCTTATTACAATAATGCCACCACTGTCCCATTCTTTCGTCTTTCCCAAATTATTCATCCCCTTATTCTTTTTCCAAGGCATAATTATACTATGATTCCTTATCCATTTAAGAAGTGTTCCCATGGAAGAAGAACAAGCATAGTGTGGGGTGATGTTGGGCCCCTGAAATATTGGCTAAGTGTAAAAGGCACATAGGCGTGCAAGGCCTAGTTGAAGAAAGGCACATAAGGAGAAGGCACACATGGAAGGGTTTAAGGAAGGGTTTAAGGAAACCCATGGCACATGTGTAGACAAAGCCAAGGTTTTAGAACTTAGCCATATTGGGTAGTTTAGGAAAAATACAAGAAAAGCATGACCCGAGTGTGCATGCAGAGTGGATAAGGTGCCAGCCTGGTGATAGGTTGGCCCAGAAGGAATATGCCCTATGTTAGAAGCTTCTAGAAGGACATCATGGCAAGGAGTGGTGAGATCAGGCCTAGAGGAGCATGTGCTCATGGAGGACCACATTCAGACACTTAGTGACGGATCTAAGGTTGTAGGAGAAGGAGTTGGCGGCTCAAAAGGCTATATATACAAGTTCCTATAAAAGTAATAGATATATAGAGAGAGGGCGGAGCTCTACAGAAATACTGTAAGGAATCTATTAACTTGGATAAATAAGGGTAGGTAAGGATGTATCAAGGGTTTGGGGAGTTATAAATTTTCTTTTGAGGGCCTAGTTATATGAATTTAGTTATAATGCATGACTATGGTTTGCCTTTCTGTGACATTCTGTAATGGGCCTAATGAATGTAATGAGGTTACCATTTTATATGAATATGAACATTAATGGTTATGATGTATACATCCTTCTTCATAGTTATTTTTCATTTATGTTTATGAACTAAGTATGAATGCTTGTATGAATTCCTTTCTATTTTGGTGTAAGTTCTATAATGCATAAGCATTTTATGTCCTGTAATGACTACAAGGATCTAGAAACCGTTCGAGCTCTATGGTGCTTGTATGTATTATTTCCTTTCAAATCCCTTAAACTCAGATCATAGATGATGTTTCCCACTAAAATCACATAAAATAGAGACTCAACGCCCACACATGCCTCGGTGAGTGCCTAGCGCCCACCGGGTGAGAGGTCGACGAGGATGGTATTTCTTTCCTTTGTGATGGGGTAAAAATGACTACACTCATCTCTTGGATTTCTTGCATCTTGACTCTTGGCTTGGAGATTATTCTTGATTGGATTGGTTTTCTTGTACTTTTGGGTCACCTATAGTGATCTCAAACTAGATTGAATCCCCTTATCCACCCTAAATATTTTCTCACTTAGTGTATGGTCCTTTAGGAAATAGAGGCATCATCGACCATCCCCAACAAGTAATTTATCTAACTCCGACTTTTCATTTTATATAGAGTAGTCTCCTATCTTTGCTTGTTACTTTATGTTAGCTTAGTATTTTATGTACATGTTAGGTTAAAATATTTTATTCAATTATTTATTTCATGTTACATGATTTACTTTGGTTAGCATAGACTTTGCATGCTTATTTTTTTCATAATCCACCCCATAGTGTTGATACCTCAATAGGGCTCCTTCATGTTCTTTTACTTAGGGACTTGGGAACCTTAGGTTTTCCTAGTGTAAGGGATACTTCCTTTGGGTATGTGATCTTAGTGGTCCCTGTACCCCCTTTAATTCTATTTGTTGTGTGCTGATATTGGTGTGTCACTTACTCATTGCCTTAATACCCTAGTTGAATGGATGATGATGGTGCATGTTGTTTAGACTCATTTTTTCCTCCATACACTTTGCATTTTTACAATTATAATATGCATTAAAATTTCTCCAAATGGTGCTAATATTTTTGAGAAATATGTTGGGATTCCTAAAACCTTGATAATCGGTACATTTGGACACAATGCAATCTTCTTGTGTAAATATAAACTTGAAGGTTCCAACCTTTAAACCAATGTATCGAAGGAATGAAGGAATCATATCATTAACATTTTAATTTCTTACCGATGTTGATAGAGCTATTTTGAATTGTTTTTGCAACATTGTAAGAAATATTTGACATTAGTTCTAAGAAAATAATTTTATATTTTTGAGGTTGAAGCCACTAATTTTTTTAACATCTTATAGAAAAAATCATCCTTGTGAATTTTCTCGTACAAAACACACCATTTATATCGATTAATATCAATTTCATGTTGCATATGTTCTTATTTTAAAATGAATAAAAACAAAAGCAAATGGTTGTGGATGGTAAATTAATCCAAAAATAAAAACTGTGTTTTTTTAAAGTTTACCAGAATAATTTTGGTTGTTAAAAAAATTGAATCAAATAAAAATGTTTGTGGACTGTGAATATTTAAAAACTTGAAGGTATTTATTTTATTCCATATAAATGCATCATACATTGTTAATTTTGGAAGCAAAATATATAATTCAGTCACTAATAGTGCGCTTGACGGTTTTTAATGATCTACTTGTTAGTGCCATTTCGAGGTTGCATTGTGTGCCCTAATTTTTTCATGTCCGATTATGCTCAAAAGCATTTTATTTCTCAAATTGGTGATCTCAGCTTTTCTCCTCCTAGTTGAAATGCTTCAAAAATGACCATAAAATTGTTGTTCTCTTTCTGATTTAAAAGAAAAAATCCATGTGTGCTCTTATTTGTGCCCTAGGTTTTTCCAATTTTCAAGTTGTGTCATTTTCCCTTTGTCAAATCATGCAAAGAATCAAAATTGATCAAATCTAAATTGTATGGGTTAATTTCCCAATCTTAAGGTCAAAAATAATGTCAAAACATGATTCAGTTGATTCAAAATATAAAATTTGCAATCCTTGCTGAAATTTTTTATTTCTAGGGCATCCCTTAAATGTTCCATGATTTGATGATCATACGGGTGTCGTTTTCCCGCCAAATTTATCATTGCAAGGTAATTGTAACACTCGAACTGTTGGTACTTCCTCCCGAGCATTCAAGTGTTGATATATGATTTCTTCCGTAAAAGGATGTGTTCCTTTGATTGTGAAGTCATGCTTGATATGTATTGTATCTTCTTTGCTATTGAAGATCTTTGACTAGTCGAATATGACCGGACTCCTTTATTTCTTTCATTTTTGCACCTGAGTTTAATCTGATCTCGAGAATGAATTATGGAGTTATCCATCTATAAGACCCAGCCTGGGATGAGTGGCATTGATCCAAGAGATGCTTTAAGTTTATTCGAGATGAACAAAAATTATAGACCTTACACAGGTTGCAAGGTCTGAATGCGTTGAACAAGCTATTCCGGAGTCTAACTCAGATGGAACATGTTAAATGAATTGGTTCCCGATATCGTAATATCAGGAAGGTCTCGATCGTGGGCTAGGTAATAAATTCAGATACATTTATTCAACTAGCCTATTGGTAGTGCAGGAGTGAATCCTTTTCGTGAATGTATGTTTGTAGGTTCTTATTCTGAACATTCTAAATGTTATACCTAAACTGGATTTATTAAGATTAGTAACCTAAACCTAAACTATAATCTATGGGTTAGATTAGTGTTAATCTAACCTAGGCCTAAGCTATAAGCTAAATGTTCTAAGTTAGTAACCTATTGCTATGAAGGTTAGACTAAGTATTATCTTAAATCCTAACCTATGTTTCTAACCTAACTAATGAACAAGGAAGAAAGGGGACCTATGAAGGGGTGCGAGCCATGGGCGGTAATTTCTATGGCATTAAATGGGATGGATAAGCATGAAGGATAGGTAAATGGTAGAAGTTTAAACGGCTAGCAAGAGCCGACGTGGCAGAGTCGCCAAAGTTAGATATGGTCTTTGAATTGTTTTTATCCATCGCCAACTATGGCGGTCGGTGGCAATGGAGATTGAGCGGGAAATTTGGAGTAAATGCAATTAATGAACTCGGTCTTCGAGCTCAGGTTTCTCGGGAAGGCATGCAAAATGGAAAACTGGTAGTTTGTTTGGTTTTTCATGCGCTCCGGTTTTCCCTCTGTCTGATCACTGGTTCTTCGCACCAGTCTACTTGGTGTTGCATGGAAAAAATGAGTGTAACTCACTCTTTTCTCTGTCAAGGAAAGTTTATAAGGCATGGAAATAACAAGTTATTGTTGTTGAATCTAACGTGGAAAAAGAGGAGAAGGCACGAGCTCTTTCAGTGGTCTTCTTCAGATTTTTAAGCAAATAACCAGGCATGTTAGGCCCTAACCTTTAAAGATCTTGCTTTCTTTCAAATGATTTCATTAGAACAACTCTGTTCAAATGATTTTTGGGTTCAGTTGGTTTCTATGGTAACTGTGAATGGATTAGTTGCTGTATCTTCTTACTGGATGGATTTTTTTAGAGAACCCTTGATGGGTGTATATTTGTTTCGAATGATTATACTATCTCATTGTGTTTTGCATTCCGGATAAAGTTTGTGAAATGCATGCAAGAAAGTATACGAAACCTGCTCTGTGGGAGCCCATGAATTGTTTCCTTGTTGGGTTCAGGCTACAGTCGATACTTGTTGTAGATACTTGTCGAAAAGGATACTGTTGGATTTTTGTTTGAATGTTCAGTATAATTCGACTTCTTTGTAAGTTCTGTCGTGGTAATATAAGTGGTGGTTACTGAATCTTATTGGGTTTCGCTATAATACTTAGGTTATTTTGAATGGATAACTTGTTGTGTTTACAGTATTTTAATGCGACCTTGTAGAAGTTGTTTTCCCTCCCTTGTGTTGCAATTATGGGATTTAACCCATTGATAGTTTGCAATATATTTATTTATATACAAAATGACTCTGTGGAGTCCTTGGAATGGTTCGTATATTATGGACTACTGTAGAAGTCATGTATGTGAATACTGGTAGTTTGATTCAGTCAGAGTCCTGGAGGGGTAACTGGTAATACGACTTCTGTTGTCTTGTTATGAATACCTTTGTTTAGCAATGAATTTCTTGGTACAGACTCAGTTGGTGTACTTTTATGTTTTCCTCTCTATGTAAGCTTAGAGTGAATATTGTTGTAGGGGTTCAGTTGGAATCCTTGTTACGAAACCAGTATTTTGCTTCTGTATAAGCCTGATTGTGAATATTTATCATTATTGACACGGTTGGAATCCTTAATAGATATTTATCTTGTATATCAGCTTCCAGAGAAGCTTATATCGTGAATAATGTATGATTTTGGATATGGTGGGAGTCCTTGAAAGGTTTCTAGTATTTTTAATTTCATTCAAAGCTGGGTTGTGAATGTTGTTGTTATTATGAATACTAAATGTTATCAACTTCGGGAGACACTGAAAAGTAATTTATGTTGTAACATCTGTAGGAGTTCCTGCTGTGAGTACTTTTAGTATTCTTGACTTGTTATCATACGAATTCAACTTGATTTGAAAACTTTAACATAAGTATTGGTTGAACTTGGCACTGTTGGAGCCCATGTTATGTTGTATGTTGGCTCGATTCTCGATCTTTGTCCTTGCTTTGTGTTTTAGTAGGGACTAAATTGAACTGAATGTTGATGTGAGTTTTGACTCAGTAGAATTGTTCTTGTGTTTGAACATGATTACGTCTTCTATTAGCATGAATATCCAGTCGTGAGCTTGACTGAACTATAGAGCTGTTAACTGTACCTCGAAAGTGATGGCATTGAATATTTTCTTGTTTGTCGCTTTGTATGGAAGGTTATGTGGGGTCTATTTAATAGATTATTCATCACTGTTTTGGCGCGAGAGCTACTGTACTGCTAGTAAGCTACAGAAATTGTTATATTTTAATTTTAACAAAACTGTGGTTCTTCTTGTGGCTCGTCTGATTTATTCGCATGCGTATAAGGTGAATGCTTTACTCTTGAGAAGACGGTACAGTCATGAGCTTGTTTTGAAGGGAAATATGAATGACTCGTTCTCTTTCTCTTCTGTTGTAAAGTATATGTTGATATATTTTTATCTAACCATGGGAACTGTTTTAACATATTGATGGAATCATGATTTGTTATGATATTCATTTTACTAAGTTGAATGTTATGGTCTGTCTAATGGTTGCTGTCCTGGGGATTCAGATGGATAGTTGTTTTGGATACTTTCATTCTTCTTGATCCCTAATATTTTGATGAAATATTTGAAAAGTATATAGGACTATTTAGTAATGATAATATGAGTTACGCGTTTATAGTCATGTTTGTATTACAAAAGCATAGTCTGAAATATGTTTATTTGTTTGGTGAAATGATCTCATTTAAACAGGTTGTTTAATGAAAACAGTTGGTGGATTGCAATTGTTTTAAGAGTTAGTGCTTATCATGCTCAGTTCATCGAACTGACCCATGTTGACAATTTTTGCAGATGGTTGCCATAAGTGGTAAAAGCACACAGATCTGATAGGATGTTCAGATTGTTTAATTTGATTTTATGATGAATTACAGCTTGATTCTCTAAATGTACTATATGAGGAAAAATGTTCTTTTTCTATTGAAGTATTGTATCAAGTATGCTGAATGCATAAAATGTATTTGATTAGCTTGAAGGGAATGAAAAGAGATATTTGTTACTTATGTATTTGTATTCGTATCTTGAAAGTTTGACCTTCTTCGGTTCAAATGATCTTGAGAGCATTGTTATTATTGTATAATTTGGAGACTTTTGTGATTATCAATGTAAGCTTGCAAGAATATGTGACTGAATACTTATGATTGTTTAGTAGTTCTAGTATGTTCTATCTAAAGCTAAATTGGAATTTAGTTCACTGTCTTTCTAGAAGCTAGGGTTAAAATATACCTGAGCAGGAAGCTAAACAAGCTGAATAAATTATTACTTCCTGGTCTTAATCTAAGTCAAGACGACGTTTAATTGGATTCTTAATCACTATATCTCGATACTAATAAGTAAGATATAAATTCAGTTACGAGAACTGATGCAAACCTAAAAAGGGTTTGGTTAACAATCTCATGTGAAGATCGAGGGTTATTGTCCAATTTCGTCGATTTAAGAATTATGTATATTCTATGAACTTCTTGAGGGGACCTCTAGTCTTAATAACTTCTCTTGTGTAATGGGTTTTACTAAGGAAGGTAATTCTAAGGTGAGGAACCCAGGGATTGGGAAAGACTACCTTAAGGGAGCGTCTTATGGTATAATTTAACTCAACGTATGTAACACTTATTAATAAGTAGATCTTTTCGAGGCAGATTTAAAGGTTGACGGCACAAGTCAACTGCAGGGTTGTACCTTCGAGAAGATTAGGATCTTCTCGAAGATACAACAATGCAGGTGACTTATGACGACACCCTTTGCATTGATCATTAATATTTACACCTTAAACTTGAACAAGTTACTCTGGGACTGATTAGGAATGTGGTCTCGTTATAAGGCTGCCCTAGGAGACTCGGGGTATCTTGACACACTGGTTTAACTAGGGTTGACCCAGTATGTCAGCGTATCCCTAGTCCTCGGGAGCATCCATATAACGTTGTCATCTTACTAATCCGTTCCCGAGTGAATAACTTGGGATAGGAGAGACTGACAGGAGTCAGTATAAGACATTCTATATAACATAGGAATGGGGTGAAGGACGTATTCCAGATTGATGAGTATGGCATCAAGGAATACGAGACATAAGCATTATGTTTCAAATCTTTGGCCAAAGTATCACAAGCTACTGATTTTGTTGTCCTAAGTCACCTAGTCTAAGGGATGAGATGCCGATGAATAATGGTAATAATTATTCAGATAGGTTCCTTAGACAGAGCATTCTGAATCCCAGATTAGGGAAGAGAACCGCAAGAGTGATGTGTTAAATAAAAACGCCAACTCTTAATACACATGAATAGATTGGTAGATTACCGAGTCATGGAATGAATAGATCGGAGGTACTTTGAGTCATTACAGCTGCATATGGTTATCTGTTATAAGAATGGTTGTTTTGATTTGTGAATTCTAAATTATGTATTTATAACCAGGAAGCATTTATAAATTTTTTTTTTTTTACTTGTTCTAATGTATAAAATGAGGATGTTACATCTTGGTATCAGAGCTGAAGGTTGCAGCTCTTGGGCCTATTGTGTCCTTAATCTGATAAGAACCTGAATTTTCTTGTAACAGAAAATGGTTAGAACAAGGGGAACGTTGCGAATAATGCTCCACCTGAAGGAGGGGTGGCAACAACCCAAAAACTTGATGAGATCCTTGCTGCCCTGTTGGACACAAGAGATCATTTAGCTGTACTTGAACAGCAGGTGATGGGAAATGAGGAGGATGATGAAACCGGTAATAGAAATCAGCAACCTCCCGAGGACAACCTCGATATGGGTGTTAATGTTAATGCTAGAAATGCAAATGTCCTAACTAGAAAACAAAAAGGCCAGGGTTGGCAAATGTAACTCACTAATGATATAAAAGGATAATCCCACCTAAGTATGATGGCACCACATTAGGAGATGGAGCTGAGAACGCTCAAGAAATGGAGAAGTACTTTGCAATAAGAAACTTCTCGAGGAAACCAAAGCTATTTGGGGATCCTATCGCTTTCCCACGAAGCATCTTCGTGGTGGGATAGCCGTAAAGCTGAACTAAATATTGATCGCACCAATATTACTTGCGATCAATTTAAAGGCTATTTTAGGCAATGTTGGCTGCCACAACTTTTCTATGATCGTAAAATGACAGAATTCCGAACTTAGCTCAAGGGAAGCTAACGGTAATCGAATCTGGGAGTGGTTTACAAAACTCCTAAAGTATGTACCACAAGATCAAACCGACGAGAAGTTCGAATATGAAAATTCATCATGGGATTGAATCCCATGATAGGGGAGAGGTCGATGTTCACACCCAACAACTATGGAAGGAGTTATTGAAAAGGCCGTAAGATAAGAACAGTAAATTAAAGGCTATTTCGCTCATAAAGAGGAAGTGCGTAAGAAGACCGCAAACCCTTCTTCAACCTCTCTTGCACCCAAAAAGGGACCATGGAAAAAGTTTGGAAACAAAAGTAAGTTTCAGGGGATAATAGTAAGAAAGCAAGAGCAAATAAGCTCGCTTTGAAATGTAAGGGATAATTTTGCCAAGAATTATAACAATGGGTAGAAGCCCTATGGAGGCCAACATGATATTTACAAGGCCGGAGGCAATTTTGAACCTAAAAAGGGACCCGTAAGAGGCTGCTACAATTGTGGCAAAGACCAATACACAAATCAGTTCCCTTTGAAGAAGGATGATCGTAATCAGCAGCATAAGATACATGCTACAGTAGTAGACAAGCAAGCGAAAAAGCAAGTGACACCTATAGAAGTTTCGGGTAAGTTATTTGGCATACCCATCACTATTCTTTTTGATACAGGAGCTACTGAATGTTTTATTTCTAATAAACTTGCTTCTAAACTTAAAAGAAAAGCTGGAAAAATGGATAAATCTTGACTATGCAAGATGGTAATAACTCTATTCATATAATGAGTATGTGTCTTTTTGGGGCAGTCCTTGACTTACCTAACTTTTCCATGGAAGTTGACCTCTATGTTGCACCTTTGGGATCGTATGACATTGTCATCGGTGTCAATTGGTTAGCTGACCATAAAGCAAAAGTAGACTGCTATGAAAAGAACATAAAATGTTTAGATGATCAGCTAGAAACAACAGAGATTCAAGGGGTTAAATGGGAAATTTCAGTTAGAAAACTGTCAGCTATGCAGCTTAAAAAGGCTAAAAATAAAGGATGTACCCTTTATGCAGTAAAGATATCTGAATTTTCAGAAGAAGATGGTGATTCCATGAAACGATTTCCTCTGCTACAAAGTTTCAGGGATGTTTTTCCGAAAGAATTACCAGGGTTACCACCCAAGAGGGAATTTGACTTCACCATCGAAATCAAACCAGGAACAGAACCTATTTCCAAAGCACCGTATCGGATGACTACTACAGAGTTAGTCGAGCTTAAGGCACAATTGCAAGAAATTTTGTCTAAAGGTTTGATTAGACCAAGTGTTTCACCTTGGGGAGTGCCCGTAATATTTGTGAAAAAGAAGGATGGAACACTTAGGCTGTGTATTGATTATCGATGTTGAACAAAGCAACAATCAAGAATAGATACCCACTTCCAAGGATCAACGATCTATTTGATCAGATGCGTGGGGCAGCGGTTTATTCTAAGATAGATCTTCGATCTGGTTATCATTAGTTAAGGATTAGAGAAGAAGATATTCATAAAATAGCTTTCCGAACAAGGTACGGACATTATGAATTCATGGTTCTACCCTTTGGATTAACTAATGCACCCACAACCTTTATGAAATTAATGAACAATATCTTTCAAGAATATTTGGACAAGTTTGTACTTGTATTCTTGGACGATATTCTCATTTATTCTAAAAGCGTTGAGGAGCACAATGAGCATTTGAAGATAGTTTTGGGAATTTTGAGAAAAAGAAATTTGTATGGTAAGTTATCCAAATGTTCTTTCTTTGATTCAGAAGTTCACTATTTGGGTCATGTCATAAGTAAAGAAGGAATTGTTGTAGATCCTTCAAAAATAGTGGCAATAACTGAGTGGCCTACACCAAAGAATGTGCACAAAGTAAGAAGCTTCATGGGTCTTGCTTACCATTACTATAGAAAATTTGTTAAGGATTTCTCTAAAGTGGCTGCACCAATAACTTCATTGCAGAAGAAGGATAAGAAATTTATATGGAATGATAAGTGTGAAGCGGCTTTCAAAAGTTTGAAAGGCCGCTGACTTCGCACCTATATTAGCTGTACTGCACCTAATGGGAGCTTTACTCAGTTGTAACGGATGCTTCTCGGGAAGGCCTTGGAGGTGTTTTGTTACAAAATGATCAAGTCATAGCATATGAAAGTAGAAAACTTAAGTTACATGAGCTGAATTATGCTCCTCATGATTTGGAGCTTCTTTATTGTTCATGCGCTTCAAGTCCTGAGACACTATTTACTTGGGAAACCTTTTGAGTTGAAAACCGATCACTTAGGATTGAAATATATTTTTACTCACCTAATCAATGCTAGACAGAGAAGGTGGTTAGAATTTTTATCACAATATGATTTTGATATTAGCTACATCAAAGGGAAGGAGAATAGAGTAGTTGATGCTCTAAGTCGTAGGAAGCACATTTTTTCTCTTATAACATTAAGAACTCAGTTTAAGGATGAGGTAAAAAGTGCCTCAGAATCAGATGCGTACTTTCAAAGAAGTAAAAGTAGCGCTAGCTGCAGAACCTAATGATGAAAGGTATAAAGGTTTTCATTTTGATAATGAAGGAATCTTGCGTTATGAAAATAGGGTATACGTACCTATGCTGAATGATTTGAGAAAGAAATTGTTAGTTGAATTTCATAATTCACCTTTCTCTGGACACCCGGGTATCACAAAAATGCTTACGGATCTGAAACAACAATACTTTTGGAAAGGTATGAAAAAGGATGTCATTGATTTTGTGACTCATTGTTTGGAGTGTCGGGGGTTAAGGCAGAACATATGCACCCTGCTAGACTGTTATATCCTCATAGCATACCGCAGTACAAATGGAAAGTAATAACCATGGACTTTGTATAAGGATTACCCATGTCTAGGAATAAACATGATGTTATCCTGGTAGTTGTAGATAAACTAACTAAGGTAGCTCATTTCATCGCTAGAAATCTAAAGGATGATTCACCAGTGCTAGCCAAAATATTCGTACACAAAATTTTCAGATTGCATGGTGTACCAGAATTGATTATATCTGACAGGGATCCAAGAATGACGTCAAGATTTTGGCAAACGCTTAATACAGCTCTTGGAATGAAACTAAACTTCAGTTCTGCATATCATCCAGAAACGGATGGACAAACTGAGAGGGTAAATCAAGTGTTGGAAGACATGTTGCGAATGTATTGCATGGATCAACAATGTATAAATGGGAAGAGTATCTTCCATTAGTTGAATTCGCATACAACAACACTTATCACTCATCTCTTAAAATGGCACCATTTGAAGCACTTTATGGAAGAAAGTGCAGAACTCCTGTTAGTTGGGATAGTGTTGAGGATAGAGTGGTAATTGGACCAGAGATTCTCACAGAAATGGAACAACAAGTTAAGCTGATTCGTGAACGATTAAAGGAAGCAATGGATAGACAGAAGAGCTATGCTGACCTTAAGTGGATTGATCGAAGGTTTGAGCTTGGTGAGAAGGTTTTTCTTCGTGTTAAACCCATAAAGAGTTCTATAACTTTTGGCAAGGCTGCCAAGTTGTCACCTCGATTCATGGGACCTTTCAAAATTGTCAAAATAATCAATCATGTAGCTTATTGATTAGCATTACCACCTGCTTTATCTTGCATGCATGATGTTTTCCATATTTCTTTGCTTAAGAAATACGTTTCAGATCTGTCACATGTTTTAAATTAGATTTCATTGCAGGTCCAAGACCCGTGAATAATCGTGGTTAAACCCACACGAGTGTTTGAAACTTGACAATTGCATTTGAGAAATCGTGAAATACAACAATGTAAGGTCCAAAGGGGACCAGGTTTAACGAAGAAAGTGTAACTTGGGAAAATATGGAAGAGATGAAAATTGCTTTTCCTTTTCTTTTTCAATAGAATGAAATCTGTTGACAAAACATTTCTTTTATGAACTTATCTTTTTCAAGTTTATATGAAAGCCAGATGGAGGCAAACATTATTCAGGCTGAATAAAATGTGTTGTGACATTGATTTCTAGAACTATTCAAGTTGGAAATAGTCGCATTGTTTTGTGAACTAATAAATTGGTTGACCTGAAGGTTAATCAAATATGTAATCATCGGGACGATGAATCTTTTAGGAGGGAAGCATGTAACACTCTAAACTGTTGTTACTTCCTCCTGAGCATTCAAGTGTTGATATATGATTTCTTCTGTAAAAGGATGTGTTCCTTTGATTGTGAAGTCATGCTTGATATGTACTGTATCTTCTTTGCTATTGAAGATCTTTGACTGAGTCGGAATATGATTGGACTCTTTTATTTCTTTCATTTTTGCACCTGAGTTTAATCTGATCTCGGAATGAATTATGGAGTTATCCATCTATAAGACCCAGCCTGGGATCAGTGGCATTGATCCAAGAGATGCTTTAAGTTTATTCGGGATGAACAAAAATTATAGACCTTACGCAGGTTGCAAGGTCTGAATGCGTTGAACAAGCTATTCCGGAGTCTAACTCAGACGGAACGTGTTAAATGAATTGGTTCCCGATATCGTAATATCAGGAAGGTCTCGATCGTGGGCCAGGTAATAAATTCAGATACATTTATTCAACTAGCCTATTGGCAGTGCAGGAGTGAATCCTTTTCGTGAATGTATGTTTGTAGGTTCTTATTCTGAACATTCTAAATGTTAGACCTAAACTGGATTTATTAAGATTAGTAACCTAAACCTAAACTATAATCTATGGGTTAGATTAGTGTTAATCTAACCTAGGCCTAAGCTATAAGCTAAATGTTCTAAGTTAGTAACCTATTGCTATGAAGGTTAGACTAAGTATTATCTTAAATCCTAACCTATGTTTCTAACCTAACTAATGAACAAGGAAGAAAGGGGACCTATGAAGGGGTGCGAGCCATGGGCGGTAATTTCTATGGCATTAAATGGGATGGATAAGCATGAAGGACAGGTAAATGGTAGAAGTTTAAACAGCTAGCAAGAGCCGACGTGGCAGAGTCGCCAAAGTTAGATATGGTCTTTGAATTGTTTTTATCCATCGCCAACTATGGCGGTCGGTGGCAATGGAGATTGAGCGGGAAATTTGGAGTAAATGCAATTAATGAACTCGGTCTTCGAGCTCGGGTTTCTCGGGAAGGCATGCAAAATGGAAAACTGGTAGTTTGTTTGGTTTTTCATGCGCTCCGGTTTTCCCTCTGTCTGATCACTGGTTCTTCGCACTAGTCTACTTGGTGTTGCATGGAAAAAATGAGTGTAACTCGCTCTTTTCTCTGTCAAGGAAAGTTTATAAGGCATGGAAATAACAAGTTATTGTTGTTGAATCTAACGTGGAAAAAGAGGAGAAGGCACGAGCTCTTTCAGTGGTCTTCTTCGGATTTTTAAGCAAATAACCAGGCATGTTAGGCCCTAACCTTTAAAGATCTTGCTTTCTTTCAAATGATTTCATTAGAACAACTCTGTTCAAATGATTTTTGGGTTCAGTTGGTTTCTATGGTAACTGTGAATGGATTAGTTGTTGTATCTTCTTACTGGATGGATTTTTTTAGAGAACCCTTGATGGGTGTATATTTGTTTCGAACGATTATACTATCTCGTTGTGTTTTGCATTCCGGATAAAGTTTGTGAAATGCATGCAAGAAAGTATACGAAACCTGCTCTGTGGGAGCCCATGAATTGTTTCCTTGTTGGGTTCAAGCTACAGTCGATACTTGCTGTAGATACTTGTCGAAAAGGATACTGTTGGATTTTTTTAAATGTTCAGTATAATTCGACTTCTTTGTAAGTTCTGTCGTGGTAATATAAGTGGTGGTTACTGAATCTTATTGGGTTTCGCTATAATACTTAGGTTATTTTGAACGGATAACTTGCTGTGTTTACAGTATTTTAATGCGACCTTGTAGAAGTTGTTTTCCCTCCCTTGTGTTGCAATTATGGGATTTAACCCGTTGATAGTTTGCAATATATTTATTTATATACAAAATGACTCTGTGGAGTCCTTGGAATGGTTTATATATTATGGACTACTGTAGAAGTCATGTATGTGAATACTGGTAGTTTGATTCAGTCGGAGTCCTGGAGGGGTAACTGGTAATACGACTTTTGTTGTCTTGTTATGAATACCTTCGTTTAGCAAGGAATTTCTTGGTACAGACTCAGTTGGTGTACTTTTTATGTTTTCCTCTCTGTGTAAGCTTAGAGCGAATATTGTTGTAGGGGTTCAGTTGGAATCCTTGTTACGAAACCAGTATTTTGCTTCTGTATAAAGCCTGATTGTGAATATTTATCATTATTGGCACGGTTGGAATCCTTAATATATATTTATCTTGTATATCGGCTTCTGTAGAAGCTATATCATGAATACTGTATGATTTTGGATATGGTGGGAGTCCTTGAAAGGTGTCTAGTATTTTTAATTTCATTCAAAGCTGGGTTGTGAATGCTGTTGTTATTATGAATACTAAATGTTATCAACTTCGGGAGACACTGAAAAGTAATTTATGTTGTAACATCTGTAGGAGTTCCTGCTGTGAGTACTTTTAGTATTCTTGACTTGTTATCATACGAATTCAACTTGATTTGAAAACTTTAACATAAGTATTGGTTGAACTTGGCACTGTTGGAGCCCATGTTATGTTATATGTTGGCTCGATTCTCGATCTTTGTCCTTGCTGTGTTTTAGTAGGGACTAAATTGAACTGAATGTTGATGTGAGTTTTGACTCAGTAGAATTGTTCTTGTGTTATAACATGATTACGTCTTCTATTAGCATGAATATCCAGTCGTGAGCTTGACTGAACTATAGAGCTGTTAACTGTACCTCAAAGCGATGGCATTGAATATTTTCTTGTTTGTCACTTTGTATGGAAGGTTATGTGGGGTCTATTTAATAGATTATTCATCACTGTTTTGGCGCGAGAGCTACTTGTTGGGAATATTTTATAGTGTAAACATTATATTATGATTTGTTGTGGAACAACAAATTATTACACTGGAATTATATGTGAAGTTGTTGTAAACAACTTCACGTATTTAGCTTGTTGTTTACAATCACTCCTAAATTATAGGAGGTTGTTTTGCTATTTGCTTGGCTATTTATTAGCCATGTATTGTGTGTATGTGAAGTGAATGAAGATCAATATATTCTATTATTCCGATTCGAACTCATCATATGGTAGCGAGAGAGCGAGTTTGATGATCTCGAGAATAATATTGAAGGGGCAATCATGATGTGATGGCGGACATGTTTGAGAGAGTACGCAGTATCTAAAGTTGTATTTGCTACACATTCGACCACGCATTCTTTGGAGCGATCGACTCGGTTTGGAAAGCCCGGTGATGCGAATTAAGGAATATCTCAGTAGATCTGCGTCCCTCTACGTTGTTTCAAAGACTTTCACATTATTTACGGTCTTGAACAAGAACAGTCCTATTCTCGACCCTTGAGACCGATCTCCAAGCTCTCAAACTCATTCTCCTCATACAGAAATCTGGTGATTGTGATTTGATTTGCTTATGTTAAGGATTCTGTTATTGAAAATTTCTCTCCACGTATTGACCTGTGCACAACTCACAAAGAAACAAAAATCATCATATCTATTTTTTAGCCTACAAAGGTGACTCCAATCCGAGCTCGCTTCTATATTGCATTGGATCTCGCCTCATTATTGTGCTTCCTTTCATAAATACGGTGCTGCAATCTCATGTGGTTATCTATTGATTGCTACTCCGCCTTAGAAGTTGGACTAGGAAACCGCAATATTTTTACAAATGGTACAAATTTGGGGGGCCACGTGGTGGTAGAGAATTATGTACAAATTTTTTTCCACATTGGATCCCATGCATTTGTTGCTGCGGGTGCCTTGGTTGTTCAAGATGTGCCTATGTACGTGATGGTGGCTACAGATTGCGTAGAACTTCATAGATTTTAAAATTCAATGGTGGAGTTTAGTAAGTCATTTTGACAAGTTTTAAATAGTCTATTTATTGTTTTAGTGTCCATTCCATGTTTTAGGTTGCTTGTTTTTTCCATGTTTCTAATTGGATAGTATATATTGATGTCGATTAAGTCAAGTATTGTCTAGGTCACGTTTTTTAATTAATTAGTTGTTTGATTATAGTGTTTAATATTTTATGAAAAAAATGTGAATTTGGTCGTCAATATAGTTATTGTCAAAGTTTATTATAAATCATTGTGAAGATAGTGTCAACTTTCAAATAAGATTCAAGGTCAAAATAATTGTTAGTGGTTAAGTCATCTAGATTGTAGTCATTTTATGTAAATGTGTTGGCATTGAGTCTTATAGGTGATTTTAGGAATTATGTTGTAATATCGTGTCATTAAAAAATAAAATTTTTGCCTTACGAACGTATTTTCGGTGGAATCCGATGTTCGGGAAGGTATGTAATTTATGAGCCTCAAATTCCAAATCTGCTAAGTTAAGTAGCATATTACCGAGGACGGAGGCAACGGAGGATGGAGGGCAATCAGCGCCTCTCGTTAGTCACCAACGACGGGTCGCATTAAAATTTGGTGGCAATACTTTATATTATTTCATTGTGTGGTGTGCGAATAAAATGATGTGTGGTTTTCTTCCCCTGTTTTGATTCAAATGAGGAAGATATGCATTTTGGGTGCTTGAACAGTTGTATAGAGGGCAAATGAACCGGAGAGATCCTCATGATCGCAGAGATTCTTCGACTGTCATTACTTCTAACATCGATCGGCCGGTGAAATCTATCGTTCACTGGAAGTGAAAGCGGGAATTGTTGAGTTCACGTATGTAGGTGAATCGGTGGAAGTGTGATCATCCGGTATGGGGTTCACTGTGGTGAAGCGGATTGGTCATTGCCTGCAAGATCTAGACAGCAAAAGAAGATCTAAGCCAGCAGTATGCAGACCTAAAAGTATGCAGAGACATACGATTCTGGTTCCAGTTCTATGGTGAATTTTTTCCATGTTCACATTAAGGGGGTGATATCAGTAAATAATGTTCACACTAAGGGGGTGAATGTTGGGAATATTTTATAGTGTAAACATTATATTATGATTTGTTGTGGAACAACAAATTATTACCTGGAATTATATGTGAAGTTGTTGTAAACAACTTCACGTATTTAGCTTGTTGTTTACAACCACTCCTAAATTATAGGAGGTTGTTTTGCTATTTGCTTGGCTATTTATTAGCCATGTATTGTGTGTATGTGAAGTGAATGAAGATCAATATATTCTA
Source organism: Taxus wallichiana var. yunnanensis (assembly GCA_018340775.1). Lineage (NCBI taxonomy): Eukaryota > Viridiplantae > Streptophyta > Pinopsida > Cupressales > Taxaceae > Taxus > Taxus wallichiana. The sequence continues at coordinate 152,101,453 of CM031234.1, read as the reverse complement.
TTATTCTGATTCGAACCTGTCATATGGTAGCAGAGCGAGTTTGATGATCTGAGAATAATATTGAAGGGGCAGTCGATGTGATGGTAGTACATGTTTGAGAGAGTACGCAGGTATCTAAAGTTGTATTTGCTACACATTCTGACCACGCATTGCTGGAGCAGTCGACTCAGTTTGGAAAGCCTGCAGCTGATGCGAATTAAGGAATATCTGTAGATCTGCGTCCCTCTACGTTGTTTCAGCACTTTCACATTATTTACGGTCTTGAACAAGAACAGTCCCTATTCTCAGTCCTTGAGACCGATCTCCAAGCTCTCAAACTCATTCTCCTCATACAGAAATCTGGTGATTGTGATTTGATTTGCTTATGTTAAGGATTCAGTTATTGAAATTTCTCTCCACGTATTGACCTTTGCCTGCACAACTCACAAAGAAACAAAAAAAATCATCATATCTATTTTTTAGCCTACAGTGACTCCAATCCCGAGCTCGCTTCTATATTGCATTGGATCTCAGTTCATTATTGTGCTTCCTTTCATAAATACGGTGCTGCAATCTCATGTGGTTATCTATTGATTGCTACTCCGCCTTGGAAGTTGGACTAGAAACCGCAATATTTTTACAAATGGTACAAATTTGGGGGGCCACGTGGTGGTAGAGAATTATGTACAAATTTTTTTGCCACATTGGATCCCATGCATTTGTTGCTGCGGGTGCCTTGGCTTTTCAAGATGTGCCTATGTACGTGATGGTGGCTACATTGCGTAGAACTTCATAGATTTAAAAATTCAATGGTGGAGTTTAGTAAGTCATTTTGACAAGTTTTAAATAGTCTATTTATTGTTTTAGTGTCCATTCCATGTTTTAGGTTGCTTGTTTAGTATATATTGATGTCGATTAAGTCAAGTATTGTCTAGGTCACAGTTTTTTAATTAATTAGTTGTTTGATTATAGTGTTTAATATTTTATGAAAAAAATGTGAATTTGGTCGTCAATATAGTTATTGTCAAAGTTTATTTTCAAATAAGATTCAAGGTCAAAATCATTGTTAGTGGTTAAGTCATCTAGATTGTAGTCATTTTATGTAAATGTGTCGGCATTGAGTCTTATAGGTGATTTTAGGAATTATGTTGTAATGTCGTGTCATTAAAAAATAAAAATTTTGCCTTACGAACGCATTTTCGGTGGAATCCGACGTTCGGGGAAGGTATGTAATTTATGAGCCTCAAATTCCAAATCTGCTAAGTTAAGTAGCATATTACTGGAGGACGGAGGCAACGGAGGATGGAGGGCGATCAGCGCCTCTCGTTAGTCACCAACGACGGGGTCGCATTAAAATTTGGTGGCAATATTTTATATTATTTCAGTTGTGTGGTGTGCAGAATAAAATGATGTGTGGTTTTCTTCCCCTGTTTTGATTCAAATGAGGAAGATATGCATTTTGGGTGCTGAGAACAGTTGTATAGGAGGGCAGCTGAACTGGAGAGATCCTCATCGATCAGCAGAGATTCTTCGACTGTCGACTTCTAACATCGATCGGCCGTGAAATCTAGCGTTCACTGGAAGTGAAAGTGGAATTGTTGAGTTCACGTATGTAGGTGAATCGGTGGAAGTGTGATCATCCGGTATGGGCTTCACTGTGTGGTGAAGCGGATTGGTCATTGCGTGCAAGAAGATCTAGACAAAGAAGATCTAAGCCGGCGGTATGCGAGACCTAAAAGTATGCGAGAGACATACGATTCTCGTTCCCAGTTCTATGGTGAATTTTTTCATGTTCACATTAAGGGGGTGATATCAGTAAATAATGTTCACACTAAGGGGGTGAATGTTGGGAATATTTTATAGTGTAAACATTATATTATGATTTGTTGTGGAACAACAAATTATTACCACAATTATATGTGAAGTTGTTGTAAACAACTTCACGTATTTAGCTTGTTGTTTACAATCACTCCTAAATTATAGGAGGTTGTTTTGCTATTTGCTTGGCTATTTATTAGCCATGTATTGTGTGTATGTGAAGTGAATGAAGATCAATATATTCTATTATTCGATTCGAACTGTCACTCTTGTCTTTGCTAGTAAGCTACAGGAAATTTTTATATTTTAATTTTAACAAAACTGTGGTTCTTCTTGTGGCTCGTCTGATTTATTCACATGCGTATAAGGTGAATGCTTTACTCTTGAGAAGACGGTACAGTCATGAGCTTGTTTTGAAGGGAAATATGAATGACTCGTTCTCTTTCTCTTCTGTTGTAAAGTATATGTTGATATATTTTTATCTAACCATGGGAACTATTTTAACATATTGATGGAATCATGATTTGTTATGATATTCATTTTACTAAGTTGAATGTAATGGTCTGTCTGATGGTTGCTGTCCTTGGGATTCAGATGGATAGTTGTTTTGGATACTTTCGTTCTTCTTGATCCCTAATATTTTGATGAAATATTTGAAAAGTATCTAGGACTATTCAGTAACGATAATATGAGTTACGCGTTTATAGTCATGTTTGTATTACAAAAGCATAGTCTGAAATATGTTTATTTGTTTGGTGAAATGATCTCATTTAAACAGGTTGTTTAATGAAAATAGTTGGTGGATTGCAATTGTTTTAAGAGTTAGTGCTTATCATGTTCGGTTCATCAAACCCGACCCATTTTGACAATTTTTGCAAATGGTTGCCGTAAGTGGTAAAAGCACATAGATCTAATAGGATGTTCAGATTGTTTAATTTGATTTTATGATGAATTACAACTTGATTCTCTAAATGTACTATATGAGGAAAAATGTTCTTTTTCTGTTGAAGTATTGTATCAAGTATGCTAAATGCATAAAATGTATTTGATTAGCTTGAAGGGAATGAAAAGAGATATTTGTTACTTATGTGTTTGTATTCGTATCTTGATAGTTTGACCTTCTTCGGTTCAAATGATCTTGAGAGCATTGTTATTATTGTATAATTTGGAGACTTTTGTGATTATCAATGTAAGCTTGCAAGAATATGTGACTGAATACTTATGATTGTTTAGTAGTTCTAGTATGTTCTATCTAAAGCTAAATTGGAATTTAGTTCACTGTCTTTCTGGAAGCTAGGGTTAAAATATACCTGAGGAAGCTAAACAAGCTGAATAAATTATTACTTCCTGGTCTTAATCTAAGTCAAGACGACGTTTAATTGGATTCTTAATCACTATATCTTGATACTAATAAGTAAGATATAAATTGAGTTACGAGAACTGATGCAAACCTAAAAAGGGTTTGGTTAACAATCTCATGTGAAGATCGAGGGTTATTGTCCAATTTCGTCGATTTAAGAATTATGTATATTCTATGAACTTCTTGAGGGGAGCTCTAGTCTTAATAACTTCTCTTGTGTAATGGGTTTTACTAAGGAAGGTAATTCTAAGGTGAGAAACCCAGGATTGGGAAATACTACCTTAAGGGAGCATTTTATGGTATAATTTAACTCAACGTATGTAACACTTATTAATAAGTAGATCTTTTCGAGGCAGATTTAAAGGTTGGCACAAAAGTCAATCGCGGGGTTGTACCTTCGAGAAGATTAGGATCTTCTCGAAGATACAACAATGCAGGTGACTTATGACGACACCCTTTGCATTGATCGTTAATATTTACACCTTAAACTTGAACAAGTTACTCTGGGACTGATTAGGAATGTGGTCTCGTTATAAGGCTGCCCTAGGAGACTCGGGGTATCTTGACACACTGGTTTAACTAGGGTTGACCCAGTATGTCAGCGTATCCCTAGTCCTCGGGAGCATCCATATAACGTTGTCATCTTACTAATCCATTCCTGAGTGAATAACTTGGGATAGGAGAGACTGACAGGAGTCAGTATAAGACATTCTATATAACATAGGAATGGGGTGAAGGACGTATTCTAGATTGATGAGTATGTCGTCAAGGAATACGAGACATAAGCATTATGTTTCAAATCTTTGGCCAAAGTATCGCAAGCTGTTGATTGCGTTGTCCTAAGTCACCTAGTCTAAGGTATGAGATGCCGATGAATAATGGTAATAATTATTCAGATAGGTTCCTTAGACAGAGCATTCTGAATCCCAAATTAGGGAAGAGAACCACAAGAGTGATGTGTTAAATAAAAACACCAACTCTTAATACACACGAATAGATTGGTAGATTACCGAGTCATGGAATGAATAGATTGGAGGTACTCCGAGTCATTACACTACATATGGTTATCTCTGTTATAAGAATGGTTGTTTTGATTTGTGAGTTCTAAATTATGTATTTAGAACCAGGAAGCATTTATAAAAATAAAATAAAAAATTACTTGTTCTAATGTATAAAATGAGGATGTTACAGTAATGGCAATGTGGCGGGTTCCTATTGGCTGGGGGCTGTTGGGAAATGTCTCTAAATTATCATTTTTTGAAATTTTGGTGAAGGGAAAATTTTGACCCGTGGCTCTGCCTTCTGCAATGAGGTGCCTACATGGCACATTTTGATTAGCTAGGGGATTGGCGTGCGGCGGGCTTTCCTTAGGAAATTTTGATTTCATTATGCAAAATTTTCAAAATCAAATTTTGGCCCGAAGGCCCGCAGCGAATAGGGAGAGGACATGTGGCATGGAGGGCATGTGGATGGCGAAGGACTTGGAAAATTTTGATGTTTTTGGCTCAACATGATGAAGTGAATTTTTGACCAGAAAGCCCTCGAAAATCATCACTTTGGACATGTGTCTAGGAAAGGATAGGATGGGGTAGTGAGTTTTGCAATGAATTTGAAGTTTTTAACTTCAAATGGTAAAAAATCAAATTTTGGGTCGAAGCTCTGCAACAAGTCAGGAAGTGACATGTGTCCAAGGAAGAAAAATGGAGGCAGAGGTTCGGACCTCGGGGGACAATAAAAGTTTTCCTTTTTGGTGAAAGGAGATAAAGTGTAAATGTGAAGCGTGACTCCATAGCCTATCCATGATGGACACGTGGCACATTCTAAGAAGTCAAAGGAAGAGCGTGGGCCCGCGGTGAGTTTTTTTTTTTTTTTTTAATTTTACGGGAAGTTTTGAAGGCGGAATAGGAGGCTTGGCCCCGTGGCGAATGGAGAGCACCACGTGGCGCGAAGAGATCGGGCTTCCAAGCACACAGAGAGGTTTTGTGGAAAAATTTCCTTTTTCAAAAAAGTTGCAAAATTGATAGAATTGGTCCACGTTTCAATGGGACCCACCTTTGGACATGTGGTGGGCCCGAAGGCAGGCGAGAAAAATTGGAAAATTTTTCCAAATTTTCAAAAGGTCACAAATGCATTTTTAAAGGCATGGGCATGGGCCTTATCCAATCTAATATTGAGCTTATTTTTAAATTTCATCTTCCACATAGAGGGCTGATATTAAAAGGTGGATGAGATCAATGGTTACAAGCAGCATTAGTTTGTTTGGGCCACCATGAGCTCAAAAGCTTGGAAATCACTTTTTTACATCAAATTTCATCAAATATTATATGATTTTGTGTTGTCTTGACCTTATGAGAACATTGGCATCATTTTCATGACCTAATTCTTCGATCTATGGTGTTTTTGATGTAATTTTGGCTCAGGCCCGAGAAAAAATGTGAAATTTCAACATCAAAAGTTGTAGAGGTAAAATTAAAAAGGGGAAAGGTAAAAATGATGAATGAAAGATGCTTGCATGCCTGAATGATAAAAATGTGCCCTTGGGGTGGATAATGATCCAAATTTTTGTAATGATTTAACTTTTTGTGCACACCTGACAACCTGCATGAGTTATTTTTCCATTTGGTGTCACTGTTATTAAATAATGAGGTTTTATGTGAAAAATTTGATCCCATAGCATATTATTTTATTAGGAGGGAAGAATACAAATGTGGTATGAGATATGTAATGCATTTTGGAGAATTTGTAAAAGCGATGGAGTTGAAAATCACAATTAAATTATGAGAAAAAGCTCATTTTATGTGAAAATCCACCAAAGAACCAGGTTAATGTCTCATGTGTTGGAAAATTCATGTATGTGGGTTGGTTACAAGTGTATAGACACCACACAGCTCTGAGATTGTTCATGTAACTCTCCCCTAATGTTGAATCTAACAATTTTTGAATTAAATATGTGTTTTTCTTTGGGCAATATGATGTCTATTATCAATGTTAAATTCCCGCAAATAAATTTTATTGTTTGTGTTGCAATCTTGCATTGAAAGTTCTTAGGAATCACATGGGATCTCCATTTATTGTTGATAGTTTAGTGGAATTTGCAATCTCATACTCAAAAGAGCCTTCATCTGATAAGGAGATAAACAAATATAAAATCACTTTACCTTCCTTGACAAAAGATATTTCTTGTAAGCCTTTAGGGTTAGCTTAGGCATGGTTTGATCATGGATTTTTGTGTTTAATTGAGTTCTTTACTTCAAAATTTTGTGGTGAGTTCTCAAATATTATGTTAACAAAGTGTATCCCGGGATTCCATTTGTGCCTCTTCTGGTTGAAAGAACATCCTAATTATTTTAGGCATTTCATCTGATAGTTGTTCAAGTATTGTATAGATTGTCAAAGATCTGATCTATCCCAGTTTGTCTTATCAATCCCCCACCAAAAAATCATCCAAAAAAAAAGATCCTATCAAGTACTATCCCTGATTTGCATGTGTATACCCACAGAAGATCAAAATCTATTTGTAAAAGTATGCATAACAGATCAGGATTTCCAATGTCTCTAGTAACCTTTACCTTGTTTTGAGAACATACCCATGTTTTGAGAAGTGACAACTTGTGACATTTTAGATCTAGGGTGTTGATCATATTTTCATCAAGGTTTCCATCATAGAACTTCAAGAAAAGAGAAGGAAATCTTCATCTCCTTCACCATTACAAGGTTACAAAATAGGTCCTCTTACCTTGGTTGTAAGGCACAACCTAAAACAACTAGGACAAGATCAAGTCCTATTGGAGTGCTATCCATTTCTCCACAAACCTGAGTGCTAGCTAGACCATATCCCTGGTTACCAATGACATACAACATGGTCTAATATGTCTTTAAGCTCCATGACATAACTGTGGTGCTACTTAGACTGAAAAGGAGAAAAAAATTGGATACCAACATGAGTGGTGCCGTTTCCGGGGACTTCTTGGATTTTGCTTGTGTTTTTAAAGTGTTTGAAGAGTTTGAGAATTTTTGTATTCAAGTATTTGAGCTGCTACATTGTTAAAATATCATCCTATACTTCAGATCTACACATTCTTAAACAAGGGTTTCAATTTTCGTCTGCCCTTTTTTCCATTTACTAGTAGTTCATACACTTTGGGTGCATTGTGATTGATTGATTTAAGAAGAAGAAGGTCTGATTTATAAGGATTTGCAAGGGTTTCAGTACTAGCAAACATTTGACAGAATTATTTTAGTGCATTCTTGCACAACTAAGGTGAAATTCCTTAGTGGTGACTCCATGCTAATTTGAATTTTGAAATACCAGTGTCTTAAGCTTTATGTCATTTATTTGTGTTGTTGATCTCTACAAAACTAGAGGGAAGAAGATCTCTCTTCCTTAAATACTCTGCTAAGAAATTGTTCTCAGATTCAAGAAATTCAGAGTTGGAAGGGAGAAGAGTTTGGAAAGTGGTTAAAGGTTAGACATCAGGCAAAGATATAGCCATTGGTGAGAGAGATCAGCCTTTGGTAGAGGACTATCACTCTTCTTCAAGTGATTTTGATTCAAGTAATCCTCTCATAATTTTTTTGCCTTAGCTAGTGAAGGTCCTTCTCCAATCTACACCTCTGTGTTTTAATTCAAGTAAAACTTTCCAAGAAAATCAGAACTTAGAGGATACCAGTCTTGTGAATCACATTCTTGAGCCCCAAAGATATAACACTCCTCATCAGCTTGTCTCACCTCCAAGATCACCCCCACCAAACAATATGGCTTAACCTAGACCTCCATTTGTTGTTAACACCTTTGTCCTATTTAATTTAGAGGAATGGATGGTTACCCAAATGCTATCCCACAAGATGTCAGAAATAGGTTGCCCAAATTCCAGGGTAATAATGTTATTACTGGTGATCAACATCTCAAACTTTTTGATAATATGATGGAATATTTTGAGATAGAGTTTGAAGATGTGTATATTAAGTTGTTTATTCATACACTAGAAGAAGATGCTAGGGATTGGTACAAGGCTCTACCTGATAACTCTATTGATTCACAGACTGAAATGAAAAATGCATTTAGTTTGCAATATGGTGATAGGACTGATCCTAGATTTCTTTTATCTGAGTTTGATAATATCAGCAAGAACCCTAATGAACCAGTCCATGACTTCAACACGAGGTTCAAAAAAACTTTGAGAAGGATACCTGCTGGTTTGAGGCCTTGTGATGAATCTTGTTTAATCAAATATGCAAATGCATTTGATAAAAAGGCAGCCTATTACCTAAGAGACAAGAACCCAACCAATCTAAGACAAGCTTTCACCATGGCACTTCAAATTGAGAACAATATCAAGGCTATTGGGAAACCTCTTAAGAGAGATGGTGTAAAATTGATAAACCCTAAAAACCTCAAGCTAGCAAAGGTGTTGATTTAGAAGAGGTTGTGAAGACTTTGGCAAGGGCTGTCAAGGAAATCTCATACAAGTTGGAAAGAGTTGAGAAGGGAATTGGGTAGACTTCACAAGGTTAGCCTAGGCATCGGCATAAGATAGATTTGGCAATCACCATAGGAATGAGTAGAGGTTTGATGACAAGGGTAAAGGGCCTATTGGATCTACAAATAGACAACCCCAAACACGTGAAAATAGATTGGTTCCTGACCCTCTAACTGCCAGGGTTGTTGTTGTTGATGAAGTTGCTGATATGGATTGGTGTGATAGATGTTTTCTTCCTCATCCTCCATGTGAAGTGGACCAACAAGTTGATGAAGCTGATAATGAGGATGGAACTGATGATGATATTTGCATGGTGGGCTGTTCTTCAAGCTCACAAGGAGGAGCAACATCTACTGAAGTAATAAGTGCTAGGACTGCTGCTACCTTTTGGGATTACATCAAGTGGGTACAAGTCTTTCTCCCCCTCATGCTCTTGAAGTTGATGTAGTGCAATCTTTTGAAATTCCTAACAATGACTTTGAATACTTGAGAGCTTTGATGATTAATAAGTATGATGGTGGTATCCCTTCAGAGGAAGATAGACAATTGTTGATGAATGTTGTTGTAGCTCAAGAAAAGGACTATAACACTAGAAGAAAAGTTTTTAAGGGAGTTAGGCCTTAAGCCAAAAATAAAACATCCTTGCTCACAAACATTCCAAAATAAGCTCCTAGGAAAGAAAAACTTGCTAGAATCTTTGTTATCCCGAGAAAAAATTATAGTCCTCATCACACCCAAGCTGCCAAGAATCCTTTGCCATCTGATGAATCTTCTTGTATCCCTTCCAATGTTGTTTTTCCAAAGAGTGTCCCCTATGACATAGCCTAGGTATTGAGCCAAATTAAAGTGAGTGTTCCAATCATTGAGTTGCTTATAATTCCTGAGCATAAGAAGAGAGCATTTGAGTACTTGGGATTGAAAGAAGAGAAGATCACCCCAAGCAGAAATGTAAATGTTGTTGAGACTCCTCTTCAAATCATTGCTGACCTTGAAACACCACCAACACTGGAAGATCTTGGAGAGACACCTGAGGTATATTTGGGGACATCCTTGGTTGATTCCCAATTGAATGTTGATCCATTCTTTACAAATTTTCTCATAAAAGATAGGCTACTTCACAATTGTATGTTTGATTCTGGTGCATCATGTAATGTCATGCCTCTTGAAGTCACGAATGAGTTGGATATCAAGGTTACTACTACCTATGGGAAGTGTATTGCCATGGATTTAAGGGAAGTTCCACTGGTTGGTTGTGTGAAGGGTTTGGTAGTGCAACTTGCAGCCTATCCGGGTAAGAATTTGAAAATGGATGTTGTAATTGTTGACTGCCCTGCTAAATGGGGTATGATTTTTTCAATAAAATGGGCTGCAAGTGTTGGTGGTAGCGTTCAAATGGATATGTCTTTTTCCACCATTCCCATTGAAGGCAGCCTTGTCAAGCTTTATGGAGAAAAGAAAATGTTACATCTAATTGAGGATCCAAATAATGCTTCCTATGAAGTGTTGTTTGCTGATGTTGATGCTGATAATTTCATTGGTTTTGCTGATGGAAAAGAACACAAGATGGACAGATCAAAGTTCCTTGATATGGTAGGTTCTCCTTGGACCTTTCTATTTGATGGAGCTTGCTCCAAATTTGGAAATGGTGCTGGTATAGTTCTGCTTTCTCCTAGTTTGGAAGAGTTTTATTTTTCCTTCAAACTTAATTTTGAATGCACTAACAACATTGCTGAGTATGAGGCATTGTTGTTGGGGTTAAGGATTACATGGAAGTATGGAGTGAAATATATTGTTGTAAAGGAAACTTAGAACTGGTTGTCAAACAAATAAGAAAATTGTATGCTACAAAAAATCAGCGTATGAAATAGTATAAGCATGCAGTTTGGGATCTAATTGAAATGTTTGATTCCTTTAACATTGTTTACCATGATAGAGGTCTTAATGCTACTATTGATAAGTTGGTAGTGCTGGGTTCTAGATTTGAAAATTGCACCATTTCACCTTATTGTGAATACAACATTGAAGTGTTGACTAGGCCAGCTGTCCTTGATAATGTGAAACATTGGCAAGTCTTTAACAATGATGCTCAAGTGCTAAGGTTCTTGCAAAACTAGGGTGAGTTTGTAAATTAGAATATTGATTGGGAGCCAATGGTATGCATGACTGAAGGAAGAGAAACTTTTTTTGGAAAATATATCATCCAATTGAAAACAAACACCATTCCTAGAGGTCTTGTTGCACTTGAGTCAAATTTTAACAATGCTGATTGCATCATAAATAGAAACATGTTTGCCTCAAGGGATGTGGAAGAGCATGACTTGGGAACAAAGGAAAAACCAAGGAAGGTTTGGTTGGGTAGTAATTTAAGTAAAGAAGAAAAACAGTCCTATGCCTAACTCTTAAAAAAATGAAGATTGCCTTGCTTGGTCCTATTCAGAGCTGAAAGCATATAGGGAAGATTTATTTCAGCATGAGATCCCTCTTGAAAAAAATTCCAAACCATTTAGACAGAGGAAAAGGCTAATTAATCCACTTCTCTCCATGAAAATGCAAGAAGAGTTAAGGAAGTTGAGAGATGGAGGTATTATTCAGCCCACTAGATATTCATCTTGGGTTACAAACCTTGTGCCGGTTAGAAAGAAGAATGAAGACATTAGACTTTGTGTGGATTTTAGGAATCTAAATAAAGCATCCATGAAGGAAAAATATCCCTTTCCAAATATGGAAAATATGTTACAGCTTGTGACAGGGTTTGAATTGCTTTCTACATTGGATGGTTTCTCTGGATATAATCAAGTGGTAGTTAAAGAATCAGAAAGACTTAAGACAACATTCACTACTCCTTGGGGGACATATGTTTTTGTTAGGATGCCCTTTGGTTTGATGAATGTTGGTGCCACTTTTCAAAGAGCAATGGATGTTGCTTTTGTTGGTTACATCATTGTTGTTGCAAATCAGCAACACCCCTGATGCAAATCAAGTTTCTAAATTGATGTTTTAGGCATCCAGGTGTGATTGCACAACATTGAAAACTCTCTCCAAGTGTGGGACTTGTAAAAATGAGAGAGGAATCTCTAGATTAGAGGCTGGTTTCTCAAACTCCTTTGATTAGATCTATTATTTACACAACCTGCAGGTTCGATCCTAATTTTATCCTAGATTGCAAGGAGACAGGGATAAGAGATGCAAAAATTGAAACTAAACTAATAAGGGTGATACACCAAAGGAGTGGTGAAAATTGCTCATGAAAATAGAAAAAAATCAGAAATTGCAACATAAAACATCATGCATAGGTTGATAAGTCAGTAATCAAAGGTTTGAAATGAAACAAACAACACATACAAAGGACCGAAAGCATTCATAGAGCTCAGTATCATGATTTTCAACATCAAAATCTTTGCATTCCAACACCAAAGAGGTAGAAAACTATTACAATCCCTAAAAGGTCTGATCCTTACCAAAATCACTTGCTTTGAAGGTGAAAACAGAAGCTTGCTATGCAAAAAAGTGTTCCTCCTTTGAAAAATGAGCCAAATCTAGCTTTTTTAGTGCATGGGTCGAGCCTAGGAGAGAGAAAATGTGAAAAACATGGGATCCATTCCCCATTGACCAAAATGCATTAAAAATAGCATGGAGGTCCTTACAAACCCATGCCCTGACATTTTTGACCATGCTGGAGAAGAATGCGACCCATTTTGCATTAAAATTGGTTGTTGAAATGTCAGTTCTGTCCATGGGCGTGTACCAGAAGAATTTTTTGATTTTCTCCCTCCAAATTAAACTAAAATTCAAAATTGACCATGGAATATTGTAGATAATTTCACCATCTTTCCATTAATATAAAGAACAAGAAAATATGAGCTCTAGATCAACAGTTATGGTGATTTGAATTTTTAGGGCAAAAACAGGCCAAAATCGGATCGGCGGGCAAAAAGTTTGAATTTTTACCCATTTGGTCTTTGGAACATTTTTCAAATTTTCCCCGCGCTCCACCACTCCAGGTGCCACATGGCACATTTTGATTGGGTGTGGGCCCTTCCTAACCATTTTTTCCTTCGGGTCGCTTGGTGTTTTTTCACCCTTGGACATGTGGCAGCTCCTGGTTGGCTGCGGGCCTTCTAGGGAAAATTTTCCCACCAAAACTCCGCTAAGCCATAACTTGAAAAATACGTGGAGTTAGGAGGAAAAATTTACCTTTCTGGAAAGATGAGAAATATCTCTATCCAATGGTTCCATTTTGAAAAGGTTTTGATTTCTTGGAAAATAAAATATTCTCGACTGAGGCACAAGAGAAGGAAAGATGTAAAGGAGTTAGCCACAAAATGAGCAGGGGGCACATTTGGATAACAATTTTGGTGACTCAGAGGGGTCATCTTCCTACTGAATGAATGATTAGAGGGGTCATGAGTAGTAGCACGAAAACTGATATGAACTTTGAAAACTTCCCTCCGAACCGCTTGAATCCCACCGGACATGGAGTTGTTCCCCAAAATGCCATCAAAATGAACTATGCAAGAGCGAAACTAAGCAGCACCAAAACTATGTACAAATTAAAAATCATACATGCTCTAAATGGAACATGCACAGTGTGCACAAGCACTTATTCTACTGAAAGAAAACCTACCTACTCTACTCTAACCGGAAGAAAAGGTGAGCTAAACGAACCTACCGTTCGGTTGTGCAAAATAGCTTCCTTTCTTCAAAATTGGCAGCCATGCAAATGATTTGGAGCTGAGTATGGCTGATTGGATGAGTGGAAAATTAACAAGAAGCTGGTCTTTTACCCAAATTAGCAAGGTGTCAACTAAAAACAAATCCAATACCTCTTTTAGTTGCTCTGCATTTGGATTGGAGAGGTATGACACCTGATCCTTGAACTTTGCAGCTCATCCTCATGCTTAGAAGCAAGCATGACTGGTTGTGGCTTCTCCTTTGGCTCCAATGAAGCCAAATACCTAATTGGGCAAGGTCTGATCTGTTGAGATGCCCATAATTCTTATTTTCAATTCTAAGAATGGAGTTCTCTTGTAGACCCCGAATGGATGGTGTGGAAGCAATGGTAGAATCCTTCATACGCCCTTTCTCTTCCTCTAATGAAGGACATGAAAGATTAAAATCTTCCAATCTTGGTTCCAAAGAGCTTCTATAAGATGCAGGCTGCTGAAAATGAATACTCTCCTCCATGACAAAGAGCTCTTGTGTTTGGAAGATGGCTGATGAAAGAGAGAATGGTGGAAACTCAACCAGCTTCTTCTTCATCAAAATAGTCCTCCAAATCGACAGGTAAACTACCTCATTTTTGTCCTGCTACAAATGTTCAACCTCTCCTATGGCGTTCTCTTGATCTACAACTTGATCACCATGGTTTCTTTCATCCTCCAGCATTGAGTTTGAGGGATCAAACTCTTCTTTAGTACTATAACTTGAGAGAGATGAAGTAGAGAGAAGAACTGGAGGTTCTTCTATAACCTGCTTTGTGCTCAAAGCCTTTGGATATGCAATTTTCTCCCCCACAACTGGAATGTGCTCCTCTTCTTTTGGATTTGGAGTAGCTTCTCCTTCCTCTTGCTGTCCCTCATGACTGATTTTTGTAATTTGAATTGGATCAACATTTCCTTCAAATAGGGTGCCAACATGGACACTATATTTTGAACAAATTGATTGCTGATCTGCAACTCCTTTTTGCTCTTCTTCTGCTGCAAAAAAATCAGTCCTGACCACCATTTGTTCTTTAACTCCAACCTCTTCTAAAGGTTTCATCAGCAAAGGGATCTTCTTCATCCCAAATTTAAGAGCCCAACTCTTCAAAATTTGAATTTCTTCATCCTTGTTTGGCTTCTCTTTTTGCTGTCCTTCATGACTGATTTTTGCAATTTTTTGTGGTGGTGGAGGAGGTAAAACCTCTTGTTTCTTTAGAGGAAGGGGTGTTTCATTTAGCTCTTGTGGAGGGGATGACTGTTTGGAAGGGAAAAGGACAGAAGAATTGAGATGAGGTGGAAGACTAGGGGGTGGAGAAATGGATTCAACACTTGGGACAGCAGATGGAGAGTTTAAAACTTGACACTGCTGAGATAAAACAGATTGGGAAAGAGGAAAAGAAAAGGCATGAGATGGTGTGCTTACCTATTGACAAGGTTACTGAATACTCCTCTCATACACCTCTATTCCTTCAATCCACTTTGCAAGCAATGGCAACATTGCAATCATGAAGTCAATCTTCTCTTGAGGGCTGTAATGCCTTAGGAAAGGTCCCACCCATGGATAGGGTGCTCAACAACCGATTCCAAATGATTTCATTTGCGCTTGAGCCTTGATTGCACCATGTTTACCTCCATCTTTTGGATTTTCTCAACAGACCAGCATCTTGCATCTGATTGTCTTCATTGTATGCACACCCTTGCTCTTGGAAAGATCCATAGCCAAACTGATTTTGGCATTTTTGCTGCTCATATGGGTATATATGCTGATTTTGAATTTGTTCAAAATGCTGATTTGGAGGATTTAAAAACATGTTGGAGGTGGGAAACATTGCTGCTGTTGTAAATGTGAGTTCCATGACAGAAATAAATTCATGATTGCACAACTTCATGGAATGGAAAAGAATGAAAGAGATGGAAAGAATAATGGATGGAAATGGATGAAAAATAGGTCTGCAACTTCAGAAATGGGTTGCTGATCAGATGGAGTCACCAGATGTGTTTGCAAGTGCCTCCAAAGGCTGAAATCTTCACAGGAACACACCAACTTGTAAAATATGAAGTGGAAGACCTCTAAGGTCCCACCGGTGTGCCAAAACTGTTGTTGCAAATCAGCAGCACCCCTGGATGCAAATCAGGTTTCTAAATTGATGTTTTAGGCATCTAGTGTGATTGCACAACATTGAAACCTCTCTCCAAGTGTGGGACTTGTAAAAATGAGAGAGGAATCTCTAGATTAGAGGTTGGTTCCTCAAACTCCTCTGATTAGATCTATTATTTGCACAACTGCAGAGGTTCAAATCCTAATTTTATCCTAGATTGCAAGGAGACAGGGATAAGAGATGCAAAAATTGAAACTAAACTAATAAGGGTGATACACCAAAGGAGTGGTGAACATTTTTGCTCATGCAAATAGACACAAATTAGAAATTGCAACATAAAACATCATGCACAGGTTGATAAGCTGTAATCAAAGGTTTGAAATGAAACAAACAACACATACAAAGGACTGAAAGCATTCACAGAGCCTATATTATGATTTTCAACATCAAAATCCTTGCATTCCAACACCAAAGAGGCAGAAAACTATTACAATCCCTGAAAAGGTCTGATCCTTGCAAAAATCACTTGCTGAAGGTGAAAACAGAAGCTTGTTGTGTAAAAAAGTGTTCCACCTTTGAAAAATGAGCCAAATCTGGCTTTTTTAGTGCATGGGTTGAGCCTATGAGAGAGAAAATGTGAAAAATGTGGGAGCCATTCCCCATTGACCAAAATGCATTAAAAACAGTATGGAGGTCCTTACAAACCCATGCCCTGACATTTTTGATCATGCTAGAGAAGAATGAGACCCATTTTGCATTAAAATTGATTGTTGAAACGTCACTCTGTCCATGGGCGCGTATTTCGGAAGAATTTTTGATTTTCTCCCTCAAAACTGAACCAAAATTCAAAATTTACAATGGAATCTTATAGATAATTTCACCAGATTTCCATTGATATAAAGAATGCAAAAATCTGAGCTCTAGATCGAAAGTTATGGTGATTTGAAGTTTTAGGGCAAAAACAGGCCAAAATCGGATCGGCGGGCAAAAAGTTTGAATTTTTACCCGTTTGGTCTTTGGAACATTTTTCAAATTTTCCCCGCGCTCCACCACTCCAGGTGCCACATGGCACGTTCTGATTGGGCGTGGGCCCTTCCTGACCATTTTTTCCTTTGGGTTGCTTGGTGTTTTTTCGCCTTGGACACGTGCGGCTCCCGATTGGGCATGCGGCCTTTTAGGGAAAAATTTCCCACCAAAACTCCACTGAGCCATAAATTGAAAAATACGTGGAGTTAGGAGGAAAAATTTACCTTTCTGGAAAGCTGAGAAAGATCTCTATCCAATGGTGCCATTTCTAGAAGGTTTTGAGTTCCTGGAAAACAAAATATTCTGACTGAGGCATAAGAGAAGGAAAGATGTAAAGGAGTTAGCCACAAAATGAGCAGGGGGCACATTTGGATAACAGATTACATCAACGAGTTCATTGTAGTTTACCAAGATGATGTGACTGTATTTTCAAGGTAGAGAGGTGATCATTTGCAGCACTTGGAAAAGATGTTGATAAGATGTAGGGAGTATGGCATTTCTCTTAATCCGAAGAAGTGTCATTTTGACGTGTAAAAGGCCAAGCTGCTTGGTCACATTGTGACAAAATATGGTGTTATGATAGACCCTAAGAGAGTTGAAGCAATCAGCAAGGTACCTATCCCAAGAACCAAGAAAGGCATCCAATCTTTCTTTGGTCAGATTAATTTTATTAGAAGGTTTGTTTCACTTTCTTTGAGTTGACTTTTCCAATAACAAGCATGCTAAAGAAGGACCAAGTTATCAAATGGGAGGAGGATGTCATTCAAGATTTTGAAGGAATTAAGGGTGCACTTAAACATGCATCTATTTTAACAGCCCCAAACTATAATAGGCCTTTCCAAATCTTTTCCTTTCCTTCTGAGTATACCATTTCTTTTATTTTTCTGCAAAATGATGAGAATGAGGCTTAGAGGCCTATTTCCTTCTTTAGCAAGGCTTTACAAGCTGCTGAATTAAAATATACAATTAAGGATAAACAAGCATTTGCCTTGGTGAAAGCAACAAAAGTTTTTAGGCCTTATATATTGATTTCAAAAGTCTGTTTCCTATGTTACCCACACCATGGTGAAAGAAGTCTTATCAGAGATAGAGATCTCAAGTAAAAGATGTAGATGGGTGAACAAACTGCAAGAGTATGATATGGATATCCAAACCAAAAAGTTAGTAAGAGGTTTGGGTCTTGCTAAGCTCATGGCTAAGAGTAACTTACAAAATGTGGAAGTGAATCAGCTAGAGGAAGAAAGGGTAGATGTGCTTGCAAAGTTGGTAAATTTTGAGTGGTACAAGGATGTAATCTTTTACCTTAGACACCTTTGTTGTCCTGATCATTTAAATAAAAATCAGAAAAGAGCCCTCAAGCTGGCTTCTCAAAAATATATCATTACAGACCTTGGGCTGGCTTGGAAGAACCCTGAAGGTGTCCTCTTGAAATGCATAGCTGAAGATGAAGCTCCCAAGATAGTTTCTGATTTCCATGGGGGAGTTTGTGGAGGACACTTTGCTGGAAGAGTAACAACACATAAGATTTTGAGGGCTAGTTATTGGTGGCCTACTCTTTTTAAAGATGCAACCTAGCTGGTTATAAGATGTGATAGTTGCCAACGTTTCTCTGAAGACTGAAAGCTTCAGGCTCCCTTCCTTTGCAGCCTATATCAATTGAATCCCCTTTCAAACAATGGGGAATGGAATTCATTGGTGAGATTTCAGATCCTTCTAGTGTTGGTCATAAGTGGATTCTTGTAGCCACTGATTATTTTACAAAATGGGTTGAAGCAATCCCATCTAAAAAGGAAACACACCAAGTGGTAGTGGACTTCTTATTGAATCATATCATATGCAGATTTGGAGTTCCAATTAAGATTGTATCTAATAATGCCATGTGCTTTAGAGCCAAACCTTTAATGGCAATGTGCAATGAATATGGAATCAATCTAACTTATTCTTCAAACTACAACCCCCAAGGGAATGGACAAGATGAGTCTAGTAATAAGAACTTGCTGAAGATCATTAGAAGAACCTTGGAAATGAACAAGAAAAAGTGGGGAGAACAATTGAAGTTTGTAGTTTGGGCTGATAGAATAACTCCTAAAAGAGCAACTGGTAAAAGCCCATTTGAATTGGTGTATGGAACTCAGGCTTTTCTACCCTTACATCTACAATTATCTTCATTTCAGTTTTCCCAACAGTTGGAAGATCAAGAGCATGGCCCATATGAATCAAGGATCAATCAGATTATTGAGCTTGATGAGGAGAGAAGAGCATCCCATCAAAGGCATATCAGATTTAGAGAGAAATTGAAGAGATTGTTTGACAAGAAGGTCACTCCTAGAGCCTTCAATATTGGAGATCTGGTTTTGTTGTGGGATAGTAGGCATGAAGACAAGGGCAAGCATGGCAAGTTTGATGCATTATGGATGGGCCCTTATGCCATTGATATTAGGATTGGTGAACATACCTTTTTTCTCAAAGATCTAGATGGGGAATTGCTGGAGCTTCCTATTAATGGTAGACATTTAAAACATTTCTTGGATTAATCCCCAAATTGAGGTATGCAAAAATTGTACAGTTGTATAGTCTTTGTTTGGATTTGTTTTTTGTTGTTTGTGGTGTGTGGTTTGCCCTTTGTTCTTGAAAGCCATTTTGGTTGGTTTCTTGGCTTGTTTTGTTGGGTGGTTCTAGTTTTTGGGCTGCCTTGTATTTTGACTCCTTTTCCCAATGGTATTTTGGCACTTGGTCTACATTTTGTCCTTGTGGCACTCACTGGGAGTGCCCATCCCCAAGAAGGAGCCAATGTTAGTGCCATTTTTGAGCTTGCATTGTGTGCCCTAATTTTTCATGTCTCGATTTTGCTCATAAGCATTTTATTTCTCAAATTGGTGATCTATAATTTCTCCCCCTAGTTGAAATGCTTCAAAAATGCCCATAAACTTGTTGTTTTGCCTTGGTTTAAAAGAAAAATCCATGTGTGCTCTTATTTGTGCCCTAGGTTTTCCAATTTTCAGGCTGTGTCGTTTTCCCTTTGCCAAATCGTGCAAAAATTGAAATTGATCAAATCTAAATTATATGGGTTAATTTCCCAATCCTAAGGTCGAAAATAATGTCAAAACATGATTCAGTTGATTCAAAATCAAAAAATTTGCAATCCTTGTTGAAAAATTTGATTTCTAGGGAATCCTTTAAATTTTTCATGATTTGACGATCATACGGGTGTCGTTTTCCCGTAAAATTTATCATCGTAAGGTAATGGAAACATGATGGGTTCTTATTGGCGAGGTTATTGGGAAATGTCTCTAACTTATCATTTTTTGAAATTTTGGTGAACAATGAAGTGCCTACATGGCACATTTTGATTGGCTAGGGGATTGGTGGGTGGCGGGATTTCCTTAGGAAATTTTTCTTTCATTATGTAAAATTTTCAAAATCAAATTTTGGCCCGAAGGCCTGCAGCGAATAGGGAGAGGACACGTGGCATGGAGGGCGTGCGGATGGCAGAGGGACTTGGAGAATTTTGATGTTTTTTGGCTCAAAATGATGAAGTGAATTTTTGACCCAAAGCCCTCGAGAAAATCATCGATGGACACGTGTCTAGGAAAGGATAGGATGGGGTAGTGGGTTTTGCAATGAATTTGAAGTTTTTAACTTCAAATGGTAAAAAATCAAAGTTTGGGCTGAAGCTCCGCAACAAGTTAGGAAGTGACACGTGTCCAAGGAAGAAAAATGGAGGCAGAGGTTCGGACCTCGGGGGATAGAGTAAAATTTTTCCTTTTTGGTGAAAGGAGCTAAAGTGTAAATGGGAAGTGTGCCCCCGTAGCCTATCCATGATGGAAACATGGCACATTCTAAGAAGTCAAAGGAAGAGTGTAGGCCCATGGTGAGTTTAATTTTTTTTTAAAATTTTATAGGAAGGTTTGAAGGCGGAATAGGAGGCTTGGCCCCGTGGCAAATTGGAGAATGCCACGTGGTAGAGAAGAGATCGGCTTTCAGGGCCCATGGAGGTTTTGTGGAAAAATTTCATTTTTTCAAAAAGAGGCAAAATTGATAGAATCTATTCACGGTTTCAATGGGACCCACCTTTGGACACATGGTGGGCCCAGAAGGCAGGCAGAGAAAAGTGGTAAAATTTTCCAAATTTTCAAAAGGTCGCAAATGCATTTTTAAAGGCATGAGCCCAATCTAATCATTTTTGACACGTGTCCCGCCTTATCCAAAGTTTAAAAAGGTAATATTGAGCTTATTTTTAAATTTCATCTTCCACGTGGAGGGCTGATATTAAAAGGTGGATGAGATCGACGGCTACTGTGCATTCATTTGTTTGGGCCGCCATGGGAGCTCCTATAATCTTGGAAATCATGTTTTTGCATCAAATTTCACCAAATCTTATATGATTTTGTGTTGTCTTGACCTTATGAGAACATTGGCATCATTTTCATGACCTAATTCTTTGATCTATGGTGTTTTTGATGTAATTTTGGCTCAGGCCCAAGAAAAAATGTGAAATGTCAACATCAAAAGTTGTAGAGGTAAAATTGAAAAGGTGAAAAGGTAAAAATGATGAATGAAAGATGCTTGCATGCCTGAATGATAAAAACATGCCCACAGGGTGAATGATGATCTGAATTTTTGTAGTGATTTAACATTTTGTGCACACTGCAACCTACGAGTTGTTTTTCCATTTAGTGTCACTGTCATTAAATCATGAGGTTTTTTGTGAAAAATTTGATCCCATAGTATATTCTTTGCTTGGGAGGGAATAATCCAAATTTGGTATGAGATATATAATGAATTTTGGAGAATTTGTAAAAGAGAGGGAGTTGAAAATAATGAGTAAATTATGAGAAAAAGCTCATTTTATGTGAAAATCCACCAAAGAACCAGGTTAATGTCTCATGTGTTGGAAAACTCATGTATTTGGGTTGGTTACAAGTGTATAACCACCACACACTCTCCGAGATTGTTCATGTAACTCTCCCTACTTGTTGAATCTAACAAGTTTTGAATTAAATCCATGTTTTTCTTCTTTGGGCAATATGATGTCTATTATCAATGTTAAATGCATGCAAATAAATTTTATTATTCTTGTTGCAATCTTACATTGAAAGTCTTTTGGAATCACACAGATCTCCATTTCTAGTTGATATTTTAGTGGCATTTGTAATCTTATACTCGAAGAGCCTTCATTTGATAAGGAGATAAACAAATTTAAAATCACTTTACCTTCCTTGACAACAAATATTTCTTGTAAGCCTTTGGGGGTACCTTAGGCATGGTTTGATCATGGTTTTTATGTTTAATTAAGTTCTTTACTTCAAAATTTTGTGGTGAGTTCTCAAATATTATGTGAAGAGTGTAGCTTGGGATTCCATTTGTGCCTCTTCGGTTGAAATAACATCCCGATTATTTTAGGCATTTCATCGATAATTGTTCAATTATTATGCAGTTGTCAAAGATATAATCTATCCCAATGTGTCTTATCAATCCCCCACCAAAAATCATCCAACACCAAAGATCCTATCAAGTACTATCCCTGATTTACAGTGTGCATATCCACAAAAGATCAAAATCTATTTCCAAAAATATGCATAACAGATCGGATTTCCAATGTCTCTAGTAACTTTTGCCTTGTTTTGAGAACATACGCATGTTTTGAGAAGTGACAACTTGTGAGAGTTCAGATCTGGGGTGTTGATCATGTTTTCATCAAGGTTTCCATCACAAAACGTTAATCAAAGAGAAGGACATCTTCATCTCCTTCACCATTACAAGGTTACAAAATAGGTTTTCTTACCTTGGTTGCAAGGCACAACCTAAAACAACTAGGATAAGATCAATTCCTATTAGAGTGATATCCATTTCTCCACAAACCTGAGTGCTAGTTAGAGCATATCCCCGGCTAACAATGACATACAACATGGTCTAATCTATCTTTAAGCTCCATGACATAACTGTGGTGCTGCTCAGACTGAAAAGGAGAACAAATTTGGATACCAATGCTACACATGTTCTTGTGTTGTCTAGCACGTTTCATCCATGTACACAATTGACTGTAAATCAATGAATCAACTATATATTTTCCATCAAATCTCCAACATATCGGGGTTTTGAGAGTAATTTTGTCATTAACATCCTAAGACATGAATATCTCGTCATCGATCAAAATAATATTATTTTCACCATAGACATTACCAAAAATGTCTAGTATCTGTTGACTGGTACTTGTTTTGGTCTTACATTGGCCTTATCCCCAAACAAACCTGAAATGGGTATCTCGCAACCAACTAAATTTTTCAATGAAAATGTACTTCACAAGTGTTGAATCCATACATGTAGACCATAAGGAAATTTCAAAATATTTTTTGTAGTTCTTATCAAATCAACACTAAATACTCATTCAAAGTATTTATAGTTCCCATGTGTAAAATATGAAACCATATTATGGAGTATTTTGTTGCTAATACCAAAAATTCTAAACAAAAAACCTTCAACTCCCAAAACTAGTAATTTTTGAGTCTTCCTAATTGGATATATAAAAACAAATCACAAATTCATAAAAAAACTTCTCAAAATATTGTTATGATAATATTTTATTTTGGTAATTCACACAAACAACTTATAAATTTATACTCTCAACTTAAACATAATGAAGATATAAATACTCCCAACTTATAAATGTATAATCTCAACATATAAAATAAAGAGTGAACATATGAATGTATCTTCTTTACAATGTTTAACAATATCATTATAAAAACATTTTGAAATAATAAATAATTATTTAGTTTTTGTTTTCTCCAATTTATTGATGCCCTCTATAACACTCAAACCCTAAGACACTATCAATGATAATTTTTTTGTACAAATCGTCACCAACCACATATCTTTAGAACAATTTTCTCCATTTCTTTTCCTCCCCAACATAAAATTTTCTAGAGGGTTTCCTTTGTACATATTGTGATACACAATGTGTCTTTAGAGATGAAAAAATATCATCTCTACTCCAAACCTTTTGTAAATATTTTATTACAATTCCATCATGTATATTGCAATGTTATTTTCCCTAAGTAAGTACTAGTTTCAATTCAACTACTAATTTTTTTCAAATCCTTTGTCATCTTTTCAACTTCAGTGAAAGTGAGATTGTTAGACAAGAATACCACTTCAAATTTTGTTGATAGTAGATTTAAAAATCTTTGAGGACACCTCACAGGTTTATAGTCTCCTTACTGAACTTGAATGCCATCTCCTTATAGTTTCATTTTTTATCATTTAACAAACCATACAAATATAAAATAAGTAAATAATCATTTTGGATAACTGTATGGAAGTAAATATTTTTATTTCAAATGACTGCAATTCAATTTTAACCAATTAAAATAAACAACATTTCAGGAGGCTACCACTTTCTAATTAATATTATGGCTTGGCTTGCATCATTCTCATATCTTATTGGCTCTTGTGATGCATGTTCTATTTCAAAAAAAAAAAAATCAATTCATAATAAATTTCATGTTGAGGTAAATAAAATCATGATACAAATTGATTCTATATGTTTTACTACCCTTTCTTGGAAAATATTGCATAGCTATAAATGTATATTAACGAATGCTAGGCTAAACCATTGTTGACTGGACTATATTTGGTCAAATAAAATTTGATGAAACTAGGGATATTAGCTTTCACCATGCTTCATATGGGCATGATATCAAATAAATATAAAAAATAGACCAGTTTGTTATTGTTCCGTGTGAAAGCTAGTCCATTTTCCTGAGTTAGATATAATGGGTTCCTATAAATATGCGGGGATTATAAATGGTTGTGTTTATAATTGTAAACAACTAACATACAAGGTTCTAACTACGTATTTGTGCATGATGTGACAATTCCCTCCATATTTTTCATCAACAATGTGAAAAAGTAAAGTATTGTTAAATAAATGAAAACTATGAAAATCGAAAACATAATGTAGTGATTATTTTATAAAACGATTAAATGTTAATAACTTGGCATAGATTCATTGGTTATTTGGGTAGAGACATTGGCGTAATAAGTTGAATTATTTGTACGTTATAAAATATATCATTTCCAATAGTTTGAAGTGGCTTAGAACTGAAAGTTACTTCATCTCTTTGTTGGAAGTCTACATAAATATTGAATGTATTAGTAGCTTATTTCAGTTCAAAGGAATTAAACTAAAATATTTGTTCAAGTTGTCTTAATTAAAGAAACTTTTTCAAATGAGAATAGTTATGTTTAAAAAAATTCTTGATCATGTGTCTCAACAAAACAAACTACGAGATAGACCTAAGTAAACCAAAGCATGAAATTCAACAATACCATCATAAATAACTATTATTGGATAATTTATGGAAGATCTTATAGTGAACATATGAGACAATAACTCATAATATCTCTAAAAAAAAAGGATGTGTATTTCCCCGTAGGCCAATTTCACTTGCATTCATCAATTGCTATGGAAATTACTCCATCCAATCCTTGATGGTATCTTCTCTCTCCTCATCATCAACATCACAATTATGCACACCAGTTATTGTGTACATAAGACACAAGATTTTAAATTTCCCATTGCTATCCTAAATCATAACAACCATCCATAATTGATTCCCCCTTGTCTTTAACCTTTTCCATGTATTTTTTAGTGTTTCTCTTAACATTTTTGAATAAGAAATTGGTAAGAGAATAATAATAATACAATTCAATAGACTTGATCTAACAACTGTAAGCGTGTCCATTATTGCATTGAAATATATATCACTAGACAAATTATAGAAATATATGATCATACATTCGACATTGAGTAGATTAGTCAATGGAATAGTTGATATTGTTGATAGAAGCTGAAAGGGATATGGACATCAACAAGTAAAATATTTTGTGTATTCCATCCTTGCTAGTATATCTTCTTCCTTTAAAATAACATAGTTTTCTCGAAATTATTTGAGCTTTGGCTAGAAGAACCTCTCCTAATTCAATCGATTTTTCTTCTCTCCAATTTTTCACTTCACTTTGGGAATAAAATTTTCTTTTCCTTTTCTCTCTTCTTCCAAGAGTATAGAAAACTAGCGGTAGTGAGATTCATATAGTCCAAATTTTTGAATAACATTGTCTTCATTGTATTACCCAATACAATATTATCTAGATATTTATTTTTTAAATACTTCAGAACATTTCTTCTCATTTTTCTTTCACCTTTTACTCTCCTGAAGTAATATTCAAATGTTTCTTCTATAAAACATACCTCAATAGAGATAAATAGACATACATTCCCTGCTTACTCTTTTTTTTAGCTAGTACTAATAGTTCTTTAGTGGTCATTCCTTTTGCAACCCTGAAGAAATTTTCGTGAACCTTTCTATTGAATTTGGTTGAAATTTAGGCTAGTTATCCTTACAAAGAGAAAAAAATCCCACCTAATATAAACAACTCAAAGGTTATTTTCCATTTAGTCCATATATCCTTAGGAAAAATAGAAAATTCTATTTTCATATAGACTCTTTGGCTTGTGCACAATGATAATACCTAGACATTTATTCTTAAAGCTTTTCATTCAAAGCGCAAATAATTTACTTACTTTGTGTATATTACAAAATCGATGTTAAATAATAATGCAATAAAAATAAAATCCATTACCTTCTACTCCTCTGTCTTTGGGTTTCCCACTGGGCATCTAAGGACATCCTAGTGATTTCCAAAATGATCAAGCCTTGTAGAGAAAATCAATACACTTGGTTTCAATCTAAGTTTTGTTTACTTTGTTTTATTGCTTACAAATATTAACAATGGTATCACTAGATGCTTTTGATGAAATAATGTGATCCTTTCAAACTACAACCTAGATTGTAAAGACTTGTAAGTGCTTTCAAATAAATTATTTTTGGGAACAAATTGTATGTTGGCCATCTAGAATGTAGAAGTGCACATCATCCCTTTTTAGATCAATGGATCCTCTAGTTCTACAACATCCTTTGTAAATTGTAAGAAGCGAAGAAGAGTTTCACCCTCGTGTAGAAATAACATTTATCAACATAGAATGTACAAGAAGGTCAACATTCTCCTCATCTATATGATGGTACTAAAACTATGGAGGTACTATATGGAGCTTAAAAATGACATTTGGAAATACATCGAATTGAACAAAAAGAAATCAAATTGTTCAAGGTTTGAAGATTCTTCTTTCTTGAATATGTTGGTTTCTTTCTTAAAAATGAATCCTATTTATTATTATTTTTAGCCCATGCAACTTTGAATTAGAGGGTCTATCTCCAATTTAGAAAAATAAGATCGCCTTAGCATTGTAAATAGCTTGGCATGTTTTGGTGGAGAAAGAAAACATTTTCTATTCAAATAATGACAAATAGAAGAGGTATTATCATATCTATATAAGTTTTTAAATACCAAATTCATGCCATTATGAATTTTATTGGAATTTTCAAATCTGGTTTTTCTAGAGTCTATAAACATCCTCAAATTCCAACCATATTTAGAAATTGAACTTGTATGATTTTCTATTGAGACCTACATTTCTTGTT
This sequence comes from Taxus wallichiana var. yunnanensis, assembly GCA_018340775.1. NCBI lineage: Eukaryota > Viridiplantae > Streptophyta > Pinopsida > Cupressales > Taxaceae > Taxus > Taxus wallichiana. The sequence goes on along the minus strand of CM031234.1, from coordinate 152,074,447 downwards.
TCATGAATAAGGAAAAATACAACTCCATTTCAAGAATAAAACACTTATTAATTTCAATGTCAATGCATTCATGCTAAACATGTAGTGTTCTCTAATCAATAACTTGTGAGGATATAACCATACCGACTTCCTATTTTATGTCATCATCAACAAAAAATAACCATAGGTTGGTGTGATAGTTTTCTGGGGAATGGATTTCTACAATCCATTCCTCATCTATTTTCTTCCAATCCTCTATGCCTTGAATGAATGGAATTTATGTGAATGGAGTGTGATTAACATAATACATATTACAAGTAAATGGAAATAAACAAATTAATAATTCATAAATATATGAAACTTAGTATACATTATATTTTTCCATCGATTCCTTATTGAATTTAGTTAATGTTTGTTAGTATTTTCTTTTGTATATGTTTATTAGTATTTATAAAAATAAAAGGAGAGTGATTCCAATTTATCACTTGTGTACTACACATAACTTATAACATCAAACTTACTTTGTTGTTATTTTTAAATTTAAAAATGGAGTGGTCTCGATGACGCTTAAGCTATACATTTTGATAAGAGAAATATAAAATGATATCATGAAAATAGTTATGTTATTATTTATGATATGTAAGAAAAAAAAAAGTAAATTGTCTCTATCATTCTTTATCACCGATTAAAAGTAGTATCATTTTGTATCTAATCTTTGTAAGAAACTCTAGAGTTAAGTTGTCACCAAGCTTTAACTCCAAATGGTGTATACATTTAGTAGTATACAAGATTATATTCCTTTAAAAAATCAATGTAAGATATTTAGAGCTTAGCGAAGTCATTAGGAAATGCCTCAACAAGCTATCATATACAAATAGGAAGTATTAATAATTATTTTGGTTAGATTAACAACAAGGCTATCATATACTTCAGTTTGATCTTCATAATATAAACAGTCATGAAGAAACCTTTTGGAGAATGAAATCTAGAGCCCTTTGGCTTAAGGATGGTGACAGAAATACAAAATTCTTTCATTTGACAGCCATCAAACATAGAGCTTGTAACAAAATTTCTGAGGTTACTAAAGGAAATGGAAACATTACTAAGGATCCTGAGGTTATCAAAACTGAGGAACTTAATTTTTACAAGAACCTCCTCACTGAAAACACCACTTACAATGAACAAGCGGCCTCTTTCCTCTTAGACTCCATTCCTAATAATCTTATGCCTGCTGAGAGATTTAAAAGTCTTTCAAAAATAGTCACCATTGAGGAATTAAAAAAGGTTGTCTTTGCTTTAGAAGGGGATAAGGCTCCAGGTCTAGATGGATTTTTGGCTAAATTCTACCAAAGATGCTGGGAAATATGCTCTGAAGATCTCTTAAAAGCTATCAATGAATTTTATAGAACAGGAAATCTGATTAAAGAGCTAAATAATACACACATTGTGCTTGCCCCAAAAAATTTGGATGCGAAAGACTTCAAAGATTTCAGGCCTATCAGTTTGGTGAATGTCATCTATAGGATTTTCACAAAGATTCTCACCACTCGAATGTAACCTTGTTCTAATGGAGATCATTTCACAACAACAGAGTGGATTCATTCAGGGAATAATTATCTAAGATGGAATTATCATGGTTCATGAAACTATACATTCTATGGATAAAAGTAAAAAGGCAGGGATGGCCATCAAACTTGACATGCATAAAGCTTTTGACAGGGTCTCCTGGAGATTCATGGATGAGGTCCTATCCAAATTTGGTTTTCAAGGTAAATTTAGAAAAATCATCCACTCTTGCATCTCTACCTCTAGATTCTCTGTGGTTGTTAATGGGGATCCTGTGGGTTTTTTTTCCAGTAATAGAGGTATACGGCAAGGCGACCCAATCTCCCCTCTTTTATTCATTATTATGGCTGACAGTTTAAGCAGATCTATATCCAAAGCTATTGACATTGGCATGATAAAAGGCTTCCCTCCAACTACTGGTAATCAGACCTCCTCTCATCAGCAGTTTGCTGATGACACTCTGCTACTTCTAATGGCTTCTATTATTGAAGCAAAGGCCATTAAAACTGTCCTTAGATTTTATGAGGAGGCCTCAGGACAAAAAGTTAATTTTGACAAAAGCTCTATTTATTTCTTTAATACTCCTGAGGAGAGGCAAAGAAAGATTGCTAATATTCTTGGTTGCACCATTAATTCCCTACCAGCTACTTACTTAGGGTTACCTTTAAGCACTGGCAAGATTTCAGTGGAGGTTTGGAATGATCTTATTAAGAGATTCCAAAGAAAGTTGGCAGGATGGAAAGGAGCCATCCTTTCAAGTGCAGGTAAGTGCCTTTTGGTTAAAAGCATGCTTCAAAACTTGCCTATTTACATACTATCAATGTTCAACATGCCTGCAGCTGTGATGAATAGTATTGAGAAGATTCAAAAACACTTTCTGTGGCACGCACTGAGGAAAGATTCAGATATCATCTTGTGGCTTGGGAACAGGTTTGTAAACCCAAGAGACTAGGGGGGTTAGACATCAAAGATATCAAGCATATGAGTACTGCCCTTACTACAAAATTAGGATGGAGATTGATAAAAGAGAACAGACCTTGGACAGAGCTGATTAAGATCAAATATCTTTCAAATCAAAACAAGATTTCCTTCATATATGATCAGTCCCTTCCGAGTGGTTCTATTTTCTGGAACAACCTTCTTCGCAGCAGATACATTCTCTCTCAGGGATGCAGCTGGAAGCTTGGAGATGGGCAAAACATAAACTTCTGGACCGATAAGTGGACTGATTCTAACTGGATTTCTGCTTATGATCATATGAAAGATATTATAATTGCAAAGTATGGACACAAAATCCAAGGATACATTGAGAGAGATGGATACAAAAGAAAATGGAAGCAGCTAAAAGTGGAGAATGATAGTATACAGGCTGATATTATATCTCTTCAGAATCAACTTTCCCTAATCCATCTAAGTAATCAAAATCTTAAAGATGAGCTCATCTGGAAGGATTCTTTTGATGGGGATTACACTGTTAAATCAGGATATAATTCTTTCTTTGCATCCATGGAAAGTGAAATTAAGTGGCACAAGTTGTGGATGCCGGAGCTAACCCCTAGAGTGAACTTCTTTTGGTGGCTGGTTATTAATGGCAAGATCCTAACTAATGATAACCTAATCAAGAAAGGATTCATCATGCCTAATAGATGTTGCATGTGTCAGCAAGAGGCTGAAGATATAAAACATTTATTCCTCCATTGTGAGATTGCTTCCAAAATTTGGCAGCTTATTTTTGCAAAATTCAATCTAAGATGGATTTTTCCTCTTACCTGCCTTCAGACTTGGGAGCAATGGAGCTCTCCATTTAAACATTGCATGGTGAAAAGACTTTGGCAACTTGTTCTGCCACACACTATGTGGAGAATCTGGAAGGCTCGTAATGATAATATTTTCAGAAGCAATAGACAGGCTTGTAACAAAGTTTATAAGGAAATAATCATTGTTGTGCAAGATAATATTGCTAGATTTAAACCCCCTAAAAATAGGCTCTACCCGGAGAATGAAGATTGCATTCTGACTGAATGGAATATAGCCACTATCAATAGAAATAAAAATGGTATTGACAGAAACACAGTCCGATGGATTAAACCCCCCACTGATTGGCACAAATTAAATTTTGATGGGGCCTCAAAAGGCAATCTAGGTGACTCTGGTGGAGGGGGCATCATCAGGGATCAAAGAGGCTGCTATGTTGCTGCATTTTCTGGGAGAATGGGAAGACAGACTAATCATTATTCCGAAGCCATGGCGGCTCTTTGGGGTATTAGACTTGCCAGAGATTGTAATATTCAAAATATCATAATTGAAGGTGATTCTCTAAATATTATAAATCTTTTGAACAAAAAACAACACCCCAGCTGGTCTATCAGGGATTATATTGAGGAAGCTATAGATATTTGCAAAAGCTTTGCTAATGTCCACATCACCCATACTTATAGGGAAGGAAACAGGGTTGCCGACAGTTTGGCTAACTTAGGTGTTTATAATTCCTTTCAAACTTGGATTGGCGGGGACGTTCTGCCAGCTCATGTCAATAAAGCCATCATCATTGATCTTCATGGCAGTGAAAATCATGACTAACGGCTGTATTTTAGATGCTAATGTGCGGATCCCCAAGTACATGATGATGACATCAAAAAGATCTGGATGATTGTTGCGACTTGTGCGGGCTGGATTGCCATCATTTCTTGGCATGGAAGGAAAGCTGGGGAGTGGGGCAATAATAACAAATGCAACATTATAATTAAACCAGCTTTCATGGGAAGAGCTGATTCAAATACCAAAAACACCGCTCGGACTGTCCCGCACATTGCAAGCTTTTTTACCGTTGAAAACAGGAATAGGAATAGAGGAAACATGGGGGGTCCGCCATGTAAAACCGAACCGACCCACAACCCTGAGTGGAAAGAGAACACGGAGCTCTGGGAGTACCTGTAAATCGGAGGCCTGTCGAATTTCATTGAGAGGATTCAAGGCTTCAACCAAGACATCTCCATCAAATTCGCCAAGGGTTGGAAGAACAGAATTGTAAAGTACAGTAACATGAAAATGGAAATTACAGAAGAGCTCATAGCTCAGATCACGGGTCTCAGCCTGGAAGGCACAAAATTCTTCAATAAAAAGGTCACCGTCACTTTTCCAGCTGCCCTCCCATGAACCCTATCCCACCTCCCTCCTTCATACCCCCACCTGCCCATACTGCTCCCACTCCACCCCTGCTTAAAAGAAAGAATGATGATGTTGGCTCCAGCAAGAAAAGAAAGAAAGCTAAAATCCCTGCCTCCCAACGTGTCCTTAGGAGCCACAAGGACTTAGAACTTGCTGAAAACCTCCTGCATATTAGCATGCCTGTGGAGAAGCCCAAAGAGGAGGATTTGCTGAAGAGGATTGACAGATTGGAGAAGGAGATTCAAGAACTCAAAGGGGCTCTAAAAAACATGGAGAGAGCCAAGGGAAAAAGGATCCTTCAAAGTGAGGAGGAAGAGGGGGTCATTGATGAAGTCTTCAAGAAGCTGCAGTCACTTGATGGCAGATTGGGGAATGCCAAAAGCCACAATGACTGTATTTTATCTGCCCTCAAAAGCATCTATAACTTCATTGAACAACATGTCCACAACGTTTGCAGTTTAAGTGGAATCAATGAAGACATATGGGGCCCTAAGGAGAATAGGGACATTGCAATCTCCCAAGCTGACATGAAGGACCCCTCTCAGGCCACGGCCATTGCCTTTTTCATGTCACTACAGGCCATCAAGACCAAGATAGACAGAGCCATCAAGTAGCGGGCTGTTGTGCTGCAGTTTTTTGGCTGCGATCTGGCTGTCGTCGGCGGTTCTGGAGCTGTTTTTTGGTGGAGCTCGCTTTTCTGTTTCTCTTTTGGTCTCTTTTTGTTCTTGTCTTCGTTGTTCTGGATCTCTATACGTTTTGATCCACTTTTCACCTTTATTGTAATTTCTGGCTGTTGAGCCTTCTTGGTTGGCTGTTTTGCCCCTCTCTGGGCTTTTTCTCTCATTTTTCTATCTGGATTTTGAGCCCTTTTGTATACAGGGTATAGTCCCTTCAAAACTATTTGCCCTTAATAAAAAAAAAAAAAAAACAAGGCTATACTATCTCTTACTCGAATATTTGGTGTGATTTATAAATCATTACAAATGGAACTTATCCGTAGTGTTTAGGAAAATTTTCAATTCTTGAAATGAGCAAAATTAATTTTCACATTTCAAATAGATTATTCTTGTTTCAAACATGTGGCTATTAATTATGCTATTTTACATACAAATATTTTACATAAATTTTTTATTTATTTTCTTGTGTAGAATGTAATAACTAGCATAGCCATTTGCTAATGTCCAATGTTCATTACATTGTATCAAAGCGAGTAATAAACTTAGAGCATAATGGATGCTAGGCTTATAATACTGTATTAGAATATATAACCATTGTAAAGGAGCTTAGCGGTAGATCAAAGTTTATTTTATACAAGCCAAAAATAAATAAGTGTATAATAGACATTTCACAGTATATATGATTATTTTCCTATAACAAATCAATTTAAGATATTTAGAGCTTAATGGTCACCGAGAAAATGCCTCAACTAGCTATCAAATACAAATGAGAAGGATTAACAATTTTGTTGAATAGATTAACAATAAGGCTCTATCGTCTATTGCTCTAAATATTTAGTGATATTTACAAATCATTGCAAATGGGACTTATCCAAAAGTGTTCAGGAAAATGTTCAAGTCTTGAAAGGATCAAATTTCAATTGCACATATTAAACGACTTATGTTTATGTAAGACATGTGGTTATTAATAATGATATTTGACATAGAAATAGATTGCATAAAAAATATTTTCATCATTTTCTTGTGTGGAATGAAATAACTAGCCTAACAACCACAAATATCCAATGTGCATTATGTTGCATCAAGGAAGAGTAATAAAATTAGATCTTAGTCGCCTTCGGGGCTTAGAATATCGTATTGAAATATCTAACCATAGTAATGGATATTAGTGGTAACTAAGTAATGTATTTTATGCAATATAAAAAGAAATATGTGTATAATAGACATTTTGTAGTATACAAGATTATATGCCTTTAACAAATCAATGTAAGATATTTAGAGCTTAGTGGTCGCTAGGAAATGCCTTAACAAGATATCAAATACAAATGGGAAGGATAAAAAATATTTTTGAATAGATCAATAACAAGGAGATTTTGTCTCTTAATCTGATTATTTGGTTAGATTAACAAATCATTAGTAATGTAATTCACCCCAACATTTTCGGAAAATGTTTGCATGGTGAAAGGATCAAATTTTATTTCATGTATTAAATGGATTATGATTGTGTCGGACATGTGGCTATTAATTATGCTATCTGACATAAAAATAGTTTTCATAAAACATCTTTTCATCATTGTCTTATGTGGAATGTAATAATTAGCATAGTAGTCACTAATGTCTAATGTTCATTACATTGCATCAAAGTAGAGTAATAAAATTAGAGCTTATTGGCCACTAGGATTAGAATATCATATTGGAATATCTAACCATAGTAATGGATCTTAATAATAGCTAATCAATGTCTTTTATGCAAGCAAAAGATAAATATGTGTATAGTATACATTTCATAATATACATGATATTGTACCTTTAACAAATCAATGTAAGCTATTTAGAGCTTAGTAGTCATTAGGCAATGTGTCAACAAGATATAAAATACAAATGGGAAGGATAAACAATATTTTTGAATAGATCAACAACATGTATATGTTGTATCTTAATCTGATTATTTGGTTAGATTAAAAGTCATTAGTATTGGGACTTATCCCAAAATGTTCACGAAGTGAAAGGATCATATTTAATTTGCACGTATTAAATAACTTATGATTATGTTAGACACATGGCTATTAATTATGCTATTTGACATACAAATAGTTTTCATAAAACATATTTTCATCATTTTATTGTGTGGAATGTAATAATTAGCCTAGTGGCCGCTAATCTCAAATGTTCATTACATTGCATCAAAGCAATGTAATAAACATTGAGCTTAGCGATTCTAGGCCTTAAATATCATGTCAGAATATCTAATTATAGTAAAATTATTACCGACCAAAACAAGGAGATATTAGAAAGTTCAAGCCACATGTCATCTTCTTAGTGGGTATTATTTGAATAATAATGCTACAGGTTTATTCATGATTTAACTGGTTTAATATTTTTTGAATACTAATGCTACAAGTTTAAAAAGTGACACATGTCACATTCCAATGGAGAAGTCTATTAAAAAAGTGCAAACTATCTAACAACATTGATAAAAAAAATAATGTGTGTTGTATCAATTTAAAACAAAAATAGTTTAATATTGTTTTAGTTTAATGTGATTTGTTTATTGTTGGATAAATAACTAGGTTTCACATATTTGAAAAAAATCAAATGCCTATGTAAAAAAAGTAATTTCAAATTTTATTTCCCTCCAAATTTTATTTTCCCTTAGGGTTTTTCAAATTTAAATTTCCCCATATTTGAGATGGTTCAAAATTCTGACCCCTCTCTCTTTTTTTCTTAATGAGGGGGAAATTAAAATTTTAAGATTTCAATATCCCATGAAATGTGCAATGAAATTTTATTAAATATCCCTAAAATTGATTATGGTTTATACTTTTTTGAGTCGATGGGAAGGCAATATGAGAAATTAAAAAAAAAAAAAATTCGTAGAGTCGAGGGTATGACTTGAAAATATTTTGGAAAGGAAAATATGATGTAAGGGAAATAATATGATTTGCAAAGCAGGTACAAAAAGGAGGTTGTAGAGCACAAAAATAGTTTTAAATGGAAAGAAAACAAGGGAGATAAACACGAAAAATTTCCATACAACTTTAGAACAAGTATTTATCAAAAGTATATACCATATACTTCCAATCTATCAAATTCATTCCATACATTTTTAGAACAATAATTTATCAAAATTGATGTGGTTTTTACACCTTTTTATTTGAGATATCATTCCAATTAAGTGTCCAGGAAAACCAATGTGTTATAGATATTCCTCTTGTGCTTTGCACACCAAAATCCACCCTTGATTTTTACCAAATGAATCATGATGCATTACCTTTTCAGTTCCTTTACTTTTCTTGTTAAAACACATTTTCTAATGCCTTGATGAAACCCTTGTGCTCCCTTTCTAGATTATGCTGGATTGTTGACATATTTATTTCCTTACACTGTGTTTTTTTATCATTTTTCCCGTCGGTTTTTTTTTCCTTGATAACGAATTCCTACCTCCACAATGATAAAAATTCCATCACACATCCACAAATAGTTATGAGTAGTAATGCTTTGGGAAACAAAAATCTATCGAGTTTTCACATATTTGAAAAACAATAAAAAAGTGTTTAATATTATATTGTTTTTAGGAAACAATTAATTAGGTCTTCCTATATGCTAGTTTTAATTTTTGTTTATTAATATGTTGCAAATAAACATAGCTAATTATTATACTTAACTTTCATTATATTATTACACTTAATTGTCAATATTGAGTCGACACTCCTAAAAATTCAATTTCTAAAGTTGGTAATTTAGAAGATGTGGAAGAAAAATAATGATATTTTTACATCTTTCCTATGTACATGTAAATTATATTTAAATATAATAACTTACATATATGCATGAGCAAATATAATAAATATAAATATCAATCTATTTAATAATAAATGCATATTAAACCTTGTGCCCGCTAGGCTATGCAATAAAATTACATAAATTTGTGGTTGTTATGCAATAAAATATGTAAATATACAATTATATGCATATATGTATGTCTATAATCATATATAAATTCTAGATTGTATACATATTACATGGAGAGATTATATCATACATCCATTAATTGTATTTCATTTTCATCACTATACACCCTAACTTAAAATAGTTGTTTGGCTTGGAGGTCGCTAAACTATATTTCTACTTTTCTAAACTCAAATATTTACAATTCAATTTCATTAAATAAGATTATTTTAAACTAGATATAACCCTCTTAATTAATAAAATGGTTTACATTAGAGGCCCTTATGTTCCATCTATTCATCTTATCATTGTATTTTTTTGTATAGCTTAGAGAACGTTAGGATAAATCTCTTGATTTTATATATAGGTAAAAATTGTCGTTGTATAGGGTAATATGCTATACATATTTTGTTGAAATACTAGTTGGAGATTTTATTATATAACCTTTGGTGAAATTGTTGGAGATAATAAATTATATTATACACCCTTTTATAATACATGCATGTTATAAACAAGATAAATCCCCCTCAAGTCATGTCATTGTATAAATTATTGCTCGCTTAGGATTCGTTTGCTGCATTCTATCGTTGTCAAAAGAATATGGTCTAGCTTAATGGATGCATGATCCAACCATTATATCTATTCATTGTAAAAACTATATGTACAACTTTTGAATTGCTAGTTTTTTTCATTGTTTATAATTATATCGATTGGTTGGACTATTCTTGGTTGAGCCAAGTGCTACACTATATACCCTTGAGAGGGATCAAGCCTTATGTAGTTCTCATTAAATATATTATATATAACACATAATTTATATTGGTTCATATGAAATAAAATGCTTAGCAATTGCTAATATCAGTTACTTATTGAAAGGAATAGCTTAAAGATCGCTAGGCTTAATAGTTTATTATTTTAAAAATAACGATCAAATAAAAATTCATAGTAATAGATATTAGTGGTCATTAGGCATTTTTATTTTAATATTTTGATGAGAAATATGTTTATAACAAACATTTCATACTCTCAAAGGCTATGGAGGGATTTTCCTAGTCGGAAAAAAGATGATTATTAACAAATTTTGCAAGGCACTCATACAACATCATGATGTAGAGACATGTCATCTGAAATATTGTTGAGGCATGCATGATTTAGTATAATAAAATGGTATCCTATCGAACGCTAGGCCATTTATATTTTTTCTTTTCATTATTCCAAATAATTTAAAAATAACTAACACCTGTTTAGTACAATTATATAGGATAATGGTTGCTAGCCACATCCACAGGATTTTGTCATTGTAAAAATTGTTTGAATATATTAGTGGTTTAGTGGAAGCAAGTATACAACCTTTAGAAATTTTCATTGTAAAACAATTGTTTGTATATATGTGTTGTCATTTTGTTTCAAATATTTATAATCCAATTTCATTATATACAAACATTTTAAACTGATTCATTGTATTGAAAATTGAATAATATATGAAATTAAGATTATGGTTCTTTCCTTGTTCTTGTTTTCATGTTAGAGGGATTTTTAGGCCTATCAAAAATAATTGCTGCACCCAGTGTAGGATTATTTAGCATAAATCTTGTTTAGGTTTACGATTGATAGTATATTCAAAATATATTAAATTGAAACTACCCGATAAATCCTAAAAGATTACACAAATTTTTCACTTTGTGAAAACAATACTTGTATAAAACATTGTCAACTTCTCACAAATATTTTCATAAGCTATATTGTGTATAACACATAATTCACATTGGTTCATATGAAATAAAATGCTTAATGACCGCTAAGCTCCATTACTTATTGAAAAAAATGGCTTAGTAAGATAGACTCTAGAGTTTCTTATTTTTAAAATAGAAATCAAATAACAAACCATATTAATAGATATTAGTGGTCTTCAGGAGTTTTTATTTATACATTTTTATGATAAAAGTATGTAATAGACATTTCGTACTCTCAAAGGATATGGAGGGATTTGCCTAGTCGGGAAAAAGTTGATTGTTAGCAAAGTTTGTAGGGTTCTCATTGGAGATTAGTAGACTTGAAATGTTGGAGATTGGTATAGTTGAAACATTATTTTCCCATCTATGGAGAGATATTCCTGGCCTTCATGACTACAATCATCCAAATAAATAGACATTAAGTTCTAGGATGTACTTACACTTACGTAAAGGATTAACAGTCACAAGGTAATACCTCAACAAAATATAAAGGATTTACAATTCAGTTTCATTATTCAAAATCATAGGTTGGTGTCTGCTAACCACATCTATAGGATTTTATATTTGTAAAAAGTATTTTCATGGGTTAGTGGTCACTAGGCTTGGAACTATACATATTTTCTTCATAATACTCTTTGTATATCTTAGTGGGTGCAAAGATACAACCTTTTCAACTTTTCATCATAAAATATGTTTTTATATGTGTGCAATTGTTGTGTTTTAAATATTTATAATCTAATTTCATTATATAAGACTATTTTAAATTGGTTCATTATATTAACAATTATGTCACACCTCACAATTAAATTGATTTTTTGTTTTTAAGTTTGATGGTTGATGACTAAATTAATTGTAAAATTTGATTTAATAATTATATTGATATTATTGTATATACGAAAACATATACATATATGTATATAGATGAATGCATAAGCATATATGTATATGTGTGCAATTATTTCATTGTATGATTATTTAGATTCAATAACCATCTTCTTGGTTGTATGGTTGTATGACATTGATTTGATTAGATGACCACTTTATGGTTAACATCGTACAAGATGATGAATTGTTAAGAATTCATTCTGGTTGCAAAGGTTATTGATATTTGGAAAAAGGCTTAAATGTAAATGTTCATCAGTAACTTGGTCATGGACCATATTGCATTATTCTCGATTCATGTTTATGACCCCTCCTTGGCATCATGAACGTGGTCATGGACCATTGACGAGGTAATAAGTGTAATGTTATTGATTATTGGTTTATTGCTATTGTTGATAGGTCATAAAACATGTAACAATTAAAGATTATCGATTAATGCTTATACTGCTTTATTAAAATATCAAGGAGTAATGGTCATTGACCATAGTGTTGGCATGTAAAATTGATTGATGCTATTGTAAAGCAAGGGTCATCAACCTCAAGGCAATTAGATTAATTAAGGTTTATATATTGAATGGTCATGGACCAAATTCAAGGTAAAGAGTTATGTTTAAGTTTTATATATAAAATGGTGATACACCAAGGGAGAAAATAAATTTTTTTGATTAATGGATCTTAGACCACCTTACTTGGAAAGTATTAAACTAAATGATTATAGATTATTGTTTTTATGGTCAATGATCCAACAGAGCACAAATACCCATCAATGGTGGCAAGGTCACAAAAATGACATATCAGAAAAACAGAGAAATGAAAAGGAAGCATCTAATGATGGCATCTCAAATGATTAAAGGAGACCACTATATGAGCTTACAAGTAAAAACTTTGAGTAAATGAAGTTACCCATCAACAACAAGAGCAATGTGCAGGTTACTGAATATAAACAACAGAAATCAAACCCACTGTTCCACACGTAGAATTTCAGAGATATTGAACCCTAATTAGCCAAAGTAGAAAATCAAACAGATTCTAAAAGAACATTTCCGTAGCAAACAAGGAACCCTATTGCATGCAAGAAGCCACATGTCTCCAGGATCCCACAACAGAGCGAGGTGGACAGAAAACACCTACACCAGATGGCAAAGTCTGAAAGGAGAATAAAACTTTAATAAAATTAGGCGTATCTATGCAACTGGAAGAAACGACCAGCGGCAATGGGGGATTAATACTGCACTAATCAGCAGCGACCAAAACAAAAAATTTGATGATGTTTATCAAAAATCACAACAAATATATGAACAAACATTAGCATGCCAAAAAAAATCTACCAGTAAGAAAGCACCGACCCACCGCTGTGTAATTAATCAGAATAGGCAAAAACAATAGTACACTGCCAGCGGCAGGTACTAAAAAGGATAGCGGAATAATTCTTGGTTAATTATTTATTAGGTGAGATGGTCTTAGACCATACACATTGCATGAAAGCTAATTTGGGATGAAAGATAATTTCAGTTTTTAATGAAGCCACAAGTGGCACCGCTATTCATTAAATGCAATTAGTAACACATACACATTTTTGGGGAAGGAGGAAGCTTTCATTCTAAGGGAAAATACATGCACTTCCCTTCTCATAAGCATATTTTGATTTTCTTTTGCTTTGCATGAATATTTGAAAGGAGGAAAATGTTGGGATCTATTGTGGGTGAGTACAGCACAAAGAAACTATATTTAAATCGATATTTGTGTTTATTATTCTTGTTTTTTGTCTTGGAAATCTTTGGAGATTTGCTAGAAATGTGAGTTGCGAGTTTAAGAGAAAAGAGGAAAAATGAAATAAAGGAAAAACTTTACCATGCATGGGTTATTTTTACTTACACTCTTTCTATTTTAATATGAAATTGGTGAATATATTTGGGTTTTCTTAGATGTTCAAAAATTTAGAATGTCTCTTATTCTTATTATTAAAACTTGAAAATAAAATGGTAGGAAATTGAAGATAAGAAATGGGTCTTGTGTCTGAAGTGAAATATTATTTTATTGGTTGTTATAGCATTCTAGGTCTGTTATTTTTGAATGATATTTTAAAAGAAATTGACTCCATTTATTAGTTCAATTTTTATCTTACTATAATCGAATTGGAAACTAGAATTTTCGTTGAGTTTCGTTGCTCTTCAAAATTTTATATATATATATTCCTTTTCATTTTTTGAAATATATAGGAAAATAATTAGAATGTAGATGGTTTATTCGACTTTGATTTCCGTTATTAAAAAAATATAGGTAACGTGCACTTATTTTATGGACTTGAACCAAGCTTGTGAAGAGTTCTATTCTTTATCTAAAAATGCATTTTGGGTCATTTTAAAACTTCTAATTTGAAGAAATTTTAAAATGGATTCTAATCTAAAATTTTACCTTAAAAATATGCATTATATTTTGTTTATCACTTGAATAGAGCTTGCTGGTAGTACACTAGTTTTTGGGATTTTTACTTGTGTTGGTATGGTTAAAAATTTGGAGTTTCTTGTCTATTTTAGTATGGACATATTTGTGAAAAATATGTCAAAGAAATTAAAACATTGTGGGTTTGTTGGGAAATAAAAAATCTATAGATTTTTTCATTTTTGGATCCTAGGTCTGTGTTTTTATGGAAAAATATGGATTCATATAATTTGGGTTTTTGTGGGTATAATTGTAAAAGATTATATTAGTCAATTTGGTAAAATATCCTTGTTTAGCTATGAACATTATTATCGACTTGATCCACATCATATTTGGTATGATATCTAGTTATTTTTAAGAGAAAAATAAGGTAACCCAATATGGGCTTAGTTATACAAGTTGTTAATAGCTTGTTCAAGCTCACCTTTTTATTTAAAAACACATTTTTCTTTATTTAAGAGCTCACCTAGAGCTAGGTTATTTTAACTTGTTGATTTTAAGTCCTCCTTGGTTTTGCAAGCACGATGTGCTAGTAGTTTTTGGATGAAATTGATTGTTGTGGTTTAATCATTGTAATCTTGATTGTTTATGAACACTTAGTTCATCCTTAGTTGGAATAATTTGATTATTGGTTTGATCCATTGAGAAATGGATGGTTAGTTAGATGGTTGACATTTACTTATCATGACTATTTGACTTCTTGATTTGAAATAATGAAGTTACAAACAAATCTTAGAAATATATGATTACTTGTACAATAGGGTTTTGTTCCATCTCCTTTTAACTTTATTTAGAAATTACTCGAGGAATTAGCTAAGTTACTTCAACCGAATATGAATGTTAGACATATACAAAGTCTACTTTGTTAGAGTTACTCTTAAGGATTACTCTTAAAAATTGATTGATGTTTTTATGAAATATTAGCCTTGAATATGGCACTAATAAACTACATTAGTAAGTTAATAATCAAGCTAGAGATTTGTACAATAGTAGGAATCTTGGATTGTGTGAGAAGATAGCTCAAGTTATGAAGCATCATTCCATTGAGTAATGATTTAAAAACATAATAAATTAAATACGAAATTTATAAGTCATTGGTTAAGCTAGACTTAACATATTAATTTAAAAACATTATGAATAAAATAAGAAATTTATAATTCATTGGTTAAGCTAGCCTTAACATCTGGAGATTACTACTTGGAACAAGACTTTTGACTTGTTTCAAAATGTTATCTCACAACAAGATAACATGGGCATTTCCATTATTCCTAGTGAATAAGAAATCATGTTTGCTATTTTTGATATAGAACTGGATGTTAGGAAATATATCTTAGTGTTCCATTTGTATGTATGGGTGAATAATAATTACATATGTAATTATTATTAAGGTAAATTAGTGAAAGTACATTTACTATCTAAATTTATATAGTAAATGTAAAATGTGGTTAGTGTATTCATTTTTACCCTTAACATAAAGAAAGGAATCCCGTGCGCACCGGCCTATCACCTAGAAAAATCTAGGTGCTCACTCGAGGCACGCACGGGTGTCAAGTCTCTTTTATGTGAGTTTTAGTGGGAAACATCATCTATGATCTGTGTTTAAAAAGACCTTCAAATGGGTTCAGGACATACAAGAACCATAGGGCTCAGAACGGCCTCTAGATCCTTGCAGTCATTTTAGGTAGAGTACTTTACAAAATCTATAATGTGCATCATTTCAAAAAGAAACATACAAGCATCCATACTTAGCATGAAAGGAAAGAGAACTCATGAGAGAGAAGTATGCATCAGAATCATTGATATTCATGTATACATATAACAGGTAACCTCATTACATCCATTGAGCCATTACAGAGTGTCACAGAGAAGCAGACTGCAGTCATGCATTGCACTGGACTTATGTAACTAAGCTACCAAAAAGAAAAATTACAATCCCATGCCTAATACATCCTCTCCCAAATGTAATTATCCACTAGTAGAGTCCTCACAGTAATTCTACAGAGCTCCGTCCATACTCTCTGTCTCTCTTCTTTTACTCTACAGGCACTTGTATTTATAGCTCTCCTGGACTGCCAACTCACCCTCCAACACCCTTAGATCTGGTGCCAAGTGTCCAAATGTGGTCCTCCATGTGAGCATTCCTCTCCAGGCCTGAGATTTCCACCTTATCCCATGATGTTATTCTAGAAGATTCTAGCATGCTCCTTCCTAGGCCAACCTATCGCCAGGATGGCACCTTATCCACATGTAACCGGGTCATGCTTTTCACGTGTTTTACTCCGGATGTCCAAATTGAATAAGTCCCGAACCCTTGGCTCTGTCCTCGCGTGTCGTGTGCACTACGAGCTTCCTTAAACCCTTCTCTTAAACCCTCCTTTGCACACTTTTAGATTTCGACACGAGACTCGTAGGCCTATGCGCCTTGACATACTTACTCGATATTCTAGGGGTCCAACATCACCCCACACTATGTATGTTCTCCATTTGTGGAAACACTCTAATTAACCAAGATGTATGTTGCCTTAAGGAACCAAGGTGTAGTCTTACATTTTGTAAAATAATAAAGGAATGAAATAATTGGGGAGAAGGAAGGATGGGGGTCATTAACTCAAGCTAGGAAAATCCTTCCCAAGTCTCGCCTCCCACTTGTTCCATACGTCAACCTTGCTTTGTGGCTTTTGATGAGGTCACCAATGTAGGTGCTCACCTCATCAAAACTTAGGCCAATTCCCTAGCCACCCAAAGTGTCAACAATCTTCTCCATCTCCTTGCCCAAATCTTTGAGCGTGTCCATCCTCCCGGTAATGAGAGGTATAATTCTTTCAACTAGGCATTTATCGAACCCCTTAATGTTTCAATTGCCTCAAATTTTCTTTCTACTTTGGTAAGAACCTTGTCCCTCTCTGCCTTGTTTCCTTTATTCTTCTCTTGGAACTCCTTTAGCTCCGCTTCATGTGTGGCGACCAAGGTGCTTGCTACCTTATCCTTGTCTGCACAAGTATCATATGTGGCCTTAGCAGATTGGGAAGCAACTTTAACCTCTACAAGCACCTTGTTATACTTAGCAATGAGCGCTACCACCCTCAACTTGTCCTCTTTCTTTAAGCGTGCAGCCACTTCCTTTTACTGCAGACTCCAGGGCCAAAGGTCATCTCTCCATGGTGAGGATGCGTGTTAGATCTTCTAAGCATTCCAAAGTGGATGCGTACTTCTATGTAGGTGGCACTAGGTCTAGGTGCTTTAAAATGATGGCACTCTTGATAGACTCCACCTTCTTGTATACTTCTTGCACCTTTGTCTTCTCATCCTTTAGCTCACACCTCAGCTACACACTGATCAGTTCTTCTTGCTTCAAGCTCTTGGCCTTCTCATCCAATCTCCTCTTCTTTCTTCCCTAGCTTTCCCTCTAGCACTCTTATTTTGTCATTGTGCACAAAGAGCCTAGCCTCTGTCTTGACCGTGACCTTGTTGAGCACATTACAGACCTACTCATCCGAGAGTTCTTGGGAATTTACCAAGGGATTGGCTCCCTTAGACTCTGGTACTGTTATGATTTCTCCTTGGCAGACTTCAAAGTCTGGCTCATCAATGTGGGATTCAAACACCCAAGAGAGCATCTTCTTTGTCTGGGGTACATACCCTCCTTTTCAAATGACCCCATGGCTAAAATCCTTTCTATGGGTACAGTGCTCTAGAACCACGTGCGTAGCACCTTCTTTGAGTCATCAACATAGCCCATCACTTGTCTTTTCTCTATATCAAGGGTCCTCCTACCCGAGCGTGTGCCTTTGGGAAAACTCACCATTAGAGCGGGACCTCCTCCCATGCTTTGTCATGCTCCTTTTCAATGTTTTCCTCTTTTCCTTCCTTCAACACTATGTTAGTGCTACACTCCAACTCTTGGTCTACTAATGCCTCGAGCATTTTCTTTTCCTCTCTCTCTGTCACCTCACTTATCTACCCCTTTTTGAATATTATGGGCTCTTGCTTCTTTACACCAATCTCCTCATTCCTTCCCATGTCCCAGGTGCATTCCCCATCCTTTCTACCCTTACACTGCATGAACATGAACTCCTATTCTCTTATTCACTCTCTTCTTCTAAATCATACACACTAAAGACATGTGGCTCCTGGTCTCTTTCAGGCTCATCCTCCTCCTGTCATCTTCTTCACTCTCGTCCTCTCTTCCACCCATGTACTTCTCCAAGCTGTCGGTATCCTCCGAGTTAGCTTCCTCTTCCATCCTCTGCTTTTCCTAAGAGGTGATTCTTTGATAGGGGACTCAACCTTCTCTTCTTTCTCTGGTGACTTCTCCTTGGTGAGGGGTTGTTTTAACACCTCTTCCTCTGGTGTCTTTTCCTTTACTGGTGATTTATTTCTATGCACATAGGTGTTATGCTTGGTGCTCATTGATGGCATGCTTACCATTTGAGCAGTCTGCACACTTGGTGCTTCTTCACCTCTTCCCCTCTTCTTGGGTGTGGGCCTCTTCCTACCCATGGGATCTTCAGGTATGGAGACATCGTTCTCTAGGTACACACCTTTCTCAAACTTCAGTCTTATGTGGAGGTATACATGCATCGTGGATCCTCCTGCAATGGGAAATGTTATTGGTCTAGTCATATGTACTTCATGCGATACGTATCTTTCTATGTACGTGCACTTGCCACTGGGGTAGTTAAAATTTTTACACAACTCTCTGTGGTCCCGATCTAAGCTTCCAAGTTCTAGCTTTAGCTTCTTGGATTCCTTGAATCTGTTTACTCCCACTTGGAAGTATTGAGCTGTGAAAGCGAAGGGAAGCTTGCACCATGGGCTCCATGATTCATCTATTAGCCTGAACTTGCCTAGGTAGAAATGTTGGTATACTACAAATTCAGCTTCTCCTTCAGTGACTACTGGTATTTTTTTGGGAATCCTCCACTTTTCCCGAATGCGTTCCATAGGTGAATATACCACTTCTCCAGTTGTTCCTTGTGGGGTGTTTTCATTATGTTGCATGCATACTTCTTGAATCTCGTCATGGGTGAAGGATCCTCGGAGGGTACTCCCATAAAAAAATTCCAATGCATCGGAACTTCAATCTCTGAAAAATGATGGTTAGTAGGATGTTTCCAAAGAGGATTTTGTCACCTTCCTTCGCGCAACTAACAATCTCCTCCGTGATGTATGCAGACAAGTTGTATATGGTGCCCTCTGTACAATATTTCTACAAACATGTAACCATGGTTTATTGACCTAGGTCCATCTCTCTTAGCCACTCAAATTTGTTACTAGACGAGCAGTCATCTTCATCACTAGGTCCTTGATGTCTGAGATGTTGTAGTACCTCGACCCCTTCTTACAGGCATATTTGGTGATGGTTTCCTGAATTTCCTCCTTGTTTCCTAGGCCATCCTCCAAGATATCTCCTTCACATATGAGGCATGTGAACTATGAGATGAGTTGGGGAGTAATGCGCATCTTGCACCCTGTAAAATGGAAGTAATCTTCATGTACTCATGACATTAGCCATTGGTATAGGCACTTTGGTTTTCCAAAATAGGGCAACTCATAGAGTTGTAACAACCTTGCCTTCTCCATCTTGACCTTAACATCATCATTGTAGATGGGCAAGCCCTCTGGTGTCTATTTACTCATGGGGCACACTAACTCTAGTGTCATTTCCTTCTCAATCATGTTCATTCGATGGTTATAGTCACTCACAGGCACATTCCTCAGGTGGGACTCCCACTCCTTACCCATCATTACCCCATCTGGGTACTACATCTCCGCATACCACTCTTCATTCATATTCATGTCAGGTTCTTGTTGCTTGGCCTTTCCCTTTCCCTTTCCTCTCTTGGGTGCCATTGTCGAGGTCCTCCTATCACTTCACTCCCTCCTTGTTACTTTGCTCTTCCACTTCTTCCAGCCTCAGATCTCAAACCTGTGATGAAAAATAACTTGAACATATGCCTTAGTTTTTAAACCCTAACTGGGATAAAAATTCCACAAGACGGTGCCTCCTCACAACTTTTCTCATGCCCATGAAACCCCTTCCTTCTATTTTGTAAATCCAAACTAGTTGCTCATGCTTCAACCTCTCAGATCTTTCTTCACACAATCAAATTTGGAAACCCTAGTTTGTAATAGATGTAAAAATAACTTCTCTCTCTATTCGTAAAGTGAAAACGAAAGTGCCTCGACCCTTTACTTATAGCTTTTTCCACTCCATAACATTAAATGCTACCCTACCTACCACCGTACCCTAGCATTAAATGTGGCTTTTTAAAAAACTTGATTTTTAATGCCTTGTCTCCCACACCCCAACGTTTGTGCCTTGATTCACGTGCCACACCTTTGCGCCTTAACTCATGTGAACATCCTTATGTAGACCATTTTCCAAATGTTTGGCATGCAACCCACCTTTCGTACTTTCACTTGTGTGCCCCACCTTGCATGGATAATTCTCCAACCTTCGGTGTGCAACCAAATCATCTAGATATGATACTCTTGCACACATGTACCTTTCATTTGAAGGCACTTCTTCTATCATGATTTTTGATTTCACCTACCTCATGTTGCTTATGCGCTTCTTCTGCCTTTATACATGGTTCCCTAATGTAGCCTTTTCCTTACACCCACCGTTATTTTTTCACCTTTCTTCCATGAAATTTCTTCATAGGGACACTTAATCGAGCTCTACAATTCATTCCTTCTTGGCGCTTCACACTTAACTTTCTTCCACCTTACTGCTCAACCCCACACTTAAACTAATGTGCAATCCTCTATGTATATTCACCCTCACTAGAAATTAATGAGATCACCAACGCCCAAGGTGCACCATAAACCAACAATGAGAAACACAAGGAAAACTACTCAAAAGTAAAACCTAAGCTAACTGGCAATACTACCTTATTGAAAAACACCATGAAGACTTATTTATAGTAGGGCTTCACCTAATCCCATTGAAGTGTCCTGGAAATCTTGTCCCATCCAGCGCTTGTAACTTGCACACGACCCAACTCAAGGATGTACGAGATGGTATAAGGACCCAACCAATGCACTTTCAAATTCCTAGGATGGCACAAAAACTTGGAATCATATAGTAGTACCATCTGCCCAACCTCAAACTTCTTGTTCTTGATGTGGCGATCATGCCATGCTTTCTGCTTTTCTTTTTCTGTGGTTTGGCTCCAACTAGTAAGTGATCTTCTCTCATCTAGCTTCATCAGTTCATAAATTCTTTCATCCAACGCTTTCTCATCAGCCATCCCTCATGCATGTGCTATATCATAGATAAGGTAACATGAATTCAACCGGCGCATAATAGCTTCCATGCTAAACACTAATTGAAAGTGTGTGGCCTTGTTTAGCCTTTGATACATTGTCTATTGGCCCATAACATAGATGATACCTTGTCATGACAATCCCGCTTATCTTCTAACATCACATATCTTAGTCAATGTGTGACTAAGTATTTTTTAAATGCCTCAGTAGTTCCATTTTCCTGAGGGTGATAGGGGGTAGTTTTTTGATGAGCCACCATGAACTCTTCTAATAGGATCCTCACAGTCTAATTCAAAAAATGCGTACCCCTATCACTGGTCAAAATCAACAGGCATCCATACCTTGTGATAACATTATCCCACAAGAACCTCACCACTGTGGCTATTGTGTAATATTTAGTCGGGGCTACCTCTACCCACCTTGTCGAGATAATCAGTGCAATGATGAGATAACATGACCTAGTCCTATGTACCACTGGTACAATAGGGCCTACAAAGTCTATTTCACAGTTTTCAAAAGGCTCTGCACTAGGGATAGGGTAGAAAGGCATTTCATCTCTCGTTCCTAGATTTCCAATGCACTTACAATGGTCACACGCTTTACAATAGTCTTTATAATCCTTGTACAGGGTTTCCCACCAAAAACTTGCCATTAATATTTTACGCACGGTGACATCACCTCCATAACTCCCACCCGCACTTCCTTCGTGTGCTTCCTCCATGATGGCTAGGTGCTCATGCTCTAATACACACCTGTGAAAAAATTCATCACATCCCAAATTGTATAAGTCTCCACTGATTAACATGTAAGGCACGACGCATGTGGCCAAATTTTTTTCTCCGGTGTCTTCATTCCTTCTAGTGCCACACCTATTAAAAATACTACAATCTCTTCTAAATCGAGGGTGCGCATCGTAACATAAATAGTTTACATGTCCGGAATTGTCTCCTCAATACTCTATATGTCCTCCCCTGAATCAATTCTCAACAGATGATCAGGTTCACAATTCCTTTTAATAGACTTCACTACAACGGTGAATTCAAACTCTTGAAATAACAACACCCACCGATATATAAACCCTTGTAGAATAGGCTTGTTCACCTAATACTTTAATGCCATGTGGTTGGTGTAAAACACAAATGGTGTTTCCAGTAGATACTTTCTAAACTTGAAGAGCACGTAGATCATTAAAAATGACTCACGCTCAATTGTGGTATAGTTTTTCTCTACTGGTGTTAGCTTCCTACTTGTAAAACACAGAGGATGATAAACAATACCTTCACTTGACTATGCAATAAATTTTCCAATAGTGGTCCCCGAGGTCTCTACATGGACATGGAAGAGCTTGTCCCAAGAGGAAAACATAATATAGGTGTGGTGACAAGCCTATCTTTTAATGTATCAAATGCCCTATCTTTGTACCTCTCCTCTATGGAAGTCACTTTTATGTCTAAGAAGGTCCTCTAAAGGTGCAATAATCTTGGCATATCCTTTAATGAATTTCCTGTAATAGCCCATATGCCCAAGGAATCCGTGCACTACACTCTGGCTAGTAGGCTCCCCTAACCCCACAATAACTACAACTTTAGCGGGATCTACTAGCAATCCCTCCTTACATATGATATGCCCTAATAAAGTCCCAAAGGGTGTAGCAAACACACACTTCTTAATGTTGAGGGATATCCTCAACTACCTACACCTCTCAAACATTAACCTTAAATTGTCACAATGGTCCTTAACTAGACCATACATTGTCCAATCATCCAAATAGACCTAAAGAAACTTATGTATGAAATCCTGGAATGCTTGCACCACTATGCATGAGAAAACAACAGGCACATTCTTCAACCCAAAGGGCATGACCGTGTATGCAAAAATTCCCCACTCAATGGCAAAATTCATCTTCTCCTAGTCCTCCTTTGCAATCTGGACTTGGTGGTACCCTGAAAACTCATCCGTAAAGGAATATATTTCATGCCCAATGAATCCTTCCAAAATTTCTTCAATGAAGGGGGTTGGAAAGGGATCAATGAAACAAAATGTGTTCAATTCCCTATAATCCACACAGATCCTAATCCGCCCATCCTTCTTGATGCTGATTACCATTAGACTTATCCATTCTGACTCTTCCACTACATCAATGATCCTAGAAGATATCATTTTGTATATCTCCTCCTTAACCTTCACGCATAAATTGGGATTCATCTAGAAGGGCCTTTTCCTAACCAGGTGCACCCTCCTTTAGTTTTATCTTCATCTCCCCCAAGGAATGGTGAACACCTTTGAGCTCATGGTACCCGCGTGGGAATAAATCCTCAAATTCACACAATAGATCAATGATCTTAGATACTTCCTTCTCCGACCAATAGTCTCCAATAATAGCTTCCTTAGGTTCTTCTCCTGAACTAATGTTAACCTTCATTGTCTTTAAGGGTTCATGGTAAGCACACGTGTAAGTATCAGCACTATCCACTACCTTATATGTCCCTAATGAGTGGATAAAATCCAAGCTTTTCGATTCCTCTCCATCAATCACATGCACAAAATTTCCTTTCTCCTTTTTCAAACATGTGTGCTCAAGTTGTAACTCTTATGTTTTCTCTACTTCTTCAAAGTGCACCTCCAATC
Organism: Taxus wallichiana var. yunnanensis; assembly: GCA_018340775.1. Lineage (NCBI taxonomy): Eukaryota > Viridiplantae > Streptophyta > Pinopsida > Cupressales > Taxaceae > Taxus > Taxus wallichiana. Next base: position 152,050,152 of record CM031234.1, on the reverse strand, counting down.
CTAGTTCACCTAGTAATTGCAACAACCTATCTTCCATCATGGCACTATCCCCCATGGTAAGGTACTTGATACTCTATAAGGCCTTATCAACTGATGGCTTAGTACTCTGATACTCAAAGGTGTGAATAAGGTCGCCCACAGATCTTTCCAATTTCTTGTCTAGCGGCATGTCTTTGAATGAATTTACCATGTGCACACACAACCCTGTAGTGTAGAATACAACTTGTGCACCTAGAGGGATGGTGGAAAAGCTTCCACACCTTCTCTCTAGAATTTCTCACACTCCTAGATATGGAAAGAGGTGGGCTCCTTCCCATGGTAGTCCTTGATGATGGTGGGCACATTGCTCCTAGAGAATATGACAGAGAGAGCAATTATTACCTCACACCACTCCAAAAGGCTCTCCTGATGTGTAGCCCACCACCATGCTGATGTGCCAAGAAAGACATACCTTAACGCCCCTCTCGTTCCTTTTAACCCTTTCACTAAGCTTCCACTTCCTACGAAAAAGATCTCGGGGAAGGATCCTCTTGAATACATGGGTAGTTCTTTTCCTCCAAGGCACCGAACCATGTGTGCCTTTATTACCTTGGTCACCAACCCTCTCAACTATCATCCCATCAATTCATAAGTTCCATGCACCTAATTGTCACATGCTAGACTAGTGGTATCACTCACTGACTAAGCATCTTCAAACTGGATAACCCCATTAGTAGGGTGTATCATCTTTGGGTATCGATTGAGTGCGGATATATCCTATCTAGAACTTCTTCCCCAATGGTTCAATATAGGGTCTCAACTTCCCATCAGCCAGGTATAATGACCCGTTCCTCGTTTTTGAAGCTGATGTACCCTTTGTTGAATCAAGGTTCGCATTGTTCTTGTAACACTAAGGGCACCCAAGTAGCATTGGGAAATTGTTTACCTCGGTGAGCGCCAAGACTTTGAAGTCCCCAAAACATAACTCCTTGGATAGTAATAGCTTTATCCTTTAAGATGGCGATGGGCATCACCTTAGTATTGTTTTCCATAACACATTCGAAGATGGTTGTAATAAAGGTCTTCCCATCTGATGCCACACATCCAAAGTTAGAATATTAACCTCCACACCAAAGTGTCAATGAGGATATTCTTTGAGGACAAATCCATCTACCATTTGCCGCATTCAATGTGATCTCCTTATCATAGTCAACACTATGAGGGAGGAGGTTCACGTGTAAGACCCGCCTCTCACACTCTCCCTCGGCATGTGGTACCTTCTCTCTCAACCATGATCCAAGAAAGGGAATGATATTCTATTGCCTTAGCATTTTACACACCTCCTTGACCTCGTCTAGGTCATCCTTTGTGCCTCAATTCTCCTTCCTTGTTCCTCCCTCCTAGGACTCGCTCCTTTAGAAACTATATTTCCCCTTATAAGCTATGAATGAAATTCATGGTGTCCTGCTATACCTCCTTTTAATGCGCGGGGTCTAGATACTTTCCATGAATGACCTCCTCCCTTGAAACCAGGTTCTTCTATCTTGGTATCTCTCTTACGTGTGCGGATTTTGCCCTTGTTGTTGCTAAGACAGGATCCAAAACTACATCCCATGTTACCCAAGGAATCCATTGTATGTCTTCCTTCTTGATGCTAACCATTGCAGTGCCCTTGTCCTTCCAGTTTTGTTGATTCATGTGCTCAAACAATTCTAGGAACTCCTCATACTTATGCTTCTTTCGCACCACAAGCACTGTAACATGTCCAGGCACTCTCATTTGTAATGCTCTATAGATCCATAATTGAAACAGGTTCCATGTGGGATCTTAGTCCTTCCTCCTCTGTAGTTTCCATGACCATGGAACCCTCCTTGAAAATCTCTTCCTTTTGCACCTCCATCTACGCGCTCCTCATAATGGTGATCATCACCCTTGAACTACCGGCAACACTGGTTTGGCGCACCCCATGATCAATGGCCTCATGAATCTGATCAATGAGCCTACACTCCTTAGTATCATGGGTTTTATATGTGTAAATTTTACAATAACAAGATACATTGTTCTCGGATTACGCATTGTAGCAAGGGGCATCTACTTGTGTCGTGGTCCCCATAGAAAATTTCAAAATCTACTATCACAACACGTCTTTCCTTTGGGGAAATTATCCTTAATGTGCCCCTCTATTTCAAAATATATACACCAAAAAAACTATGAGTCTCATGGGATGAGTTTGCAAACAATTTTTCCAACCTGCTTTGCCATAACGAAATTTGAGCCTCCAAGAACGGGATAATGCTAGTATCAACATGACCAATAGCTTTGATGTGTAGGGCAGATTCCAATGCCTTGCGTGGGTCTATAAAAGTTTTATGAGATAAGGCCCTTATAAAGGAGTGATTAAACCCTCAAAAACCACTGAGCATGCTATAAAGGGTGAATATCATATGATAATTTAGACAAGAGAGTTTTAAAGTGTGCATCATACTCCCGCACACTCTCTGCCATTCCTTGTTGAATCTCCTTGAATCACGATGCTCTTCTACTCAAACTCATGCATGTGGAATTCTACCAAGAATGCATTCCTTAAAGTAGTATAGTCCACCACTATTTGATGAGGGTCATATTTCCTATACCAGCTATACGCGCACCCTTGCAACATGGTTACAAATTGAATAGCCTTCCATTATGGGGTTATAACACTCTTTGCCCACCATAGTAGTTCACACTTGTGAACATGTTCCAACATCCTTAATATCTCTATAATCGGAAAATGTAGAGACATTTCAAAGAAAACTTGTGGGGGTGGTTGGGGCCCAAATCCTCCTACACTAGATCCATTGTTTTTACCTATGTTTCCTCCATTACCCGATCCACCAAGTCCTAAACCACCCACTAGATCCACTAGGCCCACCATGTAGGTATTGAACCACGGATCCACTCATCCCACCACCAGTCCCAAGTGGTCATGTCATGCCAGGGTCCCCACCAGTTCCCACCGAGCTGCACACCTACAGGTCTACGACAATGCCCCACCGACAATAGTATACCACGTGCCACTCCTAGATGCAGACCAAATTCTTGTGTGCCTATACCTTGCCTGAAAATTCATAACACTTTGGGTTGGTGTTTGCAGCCATAGAAGGCCCAAATAAGAAATTATACCTCACAGGTGTAGACCGATCACTTCCAATGCAACTAATTGGAATGATAGTATTTTCCCCATGATCAAAAACCAAGCACTAGGTCGGTCACTAGGGTGCTTAGATACACACCAAACGGTTCTTCTTTCTCGCGTGATGAAATCTCATCGAAGCCAAAGGGTGTCTCTCATGCGCTTGAGAAGATGGGGTCACACGGACTACTCAAGTTCCACGTCCTCTTTGTGAACCTCAAATCCTTCTCACATACATCTGCTACCATACATCCATCACACATAACCTCATGTTGTCTAGCAATCTCCCTTTCACATGCTTTGCCATACTTGAGTCATCTTTCCTCCCTACCATTCTCCATCGCAACATATTCCATCTTCCTCCACCCTAGCTTCCTCGCCCAATGCTCAAAATGGTTTAGTCACCATTGGGAATGCCTCTAAACTCATGGTTATCATCAAGATATTCGAGAGATAGAGGGAAAACACATAGAAATGATCCTTTGTGCTCCCACTGTAGAAACTCAAACTTAGCAACCTCTCGAAAAGGAATATGTGGAAATGGCATACTCCAAGTGTAGCTAGCCAATACTCCTTTCCACCAATTATCCACAACACGGTTCCATGTCAAGTCTGCATCCTGTAGCCTTTTGTATTATTCTTGGGTCCACATATGCGATCCATAATGCCAACTTGATCTAGATCCATAGGTGAGAGCCATTCATACAGCTCCAGTGGAAACAACGAGGAAAAGGTCTAATATAGATCATGGTGGAGATTCTCTTCTACCCATCCACTTGCATCAAACTTAGGTCCAATGTTGAATCTTTGAGTAAATTCATCATTTGTGCTCTTGAACCATGATGCAACACTTTCCAATGTTAACCTCTCTATCATTACTCACTACACAGATAATGATGTATGTTAAATCCCACTACAACTTTGAAAAGAGGTCCTAGAAACGGAACCAAGATGTAGTCATTTTTACCCTTAACATAAAGAAAGGAATCCCATGCATGATGACCTATCACCCAGTGAAATTTAGGCACTCACCCGAGGCATGCATGGGTTCTGAGTCTCTCTTTTATGTGAGTTTTAGTGGGAAACATCATCTCTTATCTATGCTTAAAAAGACCTGCAAATAGGTTCAAGACATACCACAACCATAGGGCTCTGAACGGCCTCTAGATCCTTGCAGTCCTTTTAGGTAGAGTACTTTAAAATATCTATAATGTGCATCATTTCAAAAATAAACATACAAGAATCCATACTTAGCATGAAAGGAAAGATAACTCATGAGAGAGAAGTATGCATCAGAATCATTGATATTCATGTATACATATAACAGTAACCTCATTACATCCATTGAGCCATTACAGTGTCACAAAGAAGTAGACCGTAGTCATGCATTGCACTAGACTTATGTAACTAAGATACCAAAAAGAAAAATTACAATCCCATGCCTAATACATCCTCTCCCAAATGTAATTATCCACTAGCAGAGTCCTTGAAGTAATTCTAAAGAGCTTCACCCATACTCTCTGTCTCTCTTCTTTTACTTTGTAGGCACTTGTATTTATAGCTCTCCTAGACTACCAACTCATCCTCTAGCACCCTTAGATCTGGTGCCAAGTGTTTGAATGTGGTCCTCCATGTGAGCATGCTTCTCTAGGCCTGATCTTTCCACTTTATACCATGATGTGCTTCTAGAAGCTTCTAACATGCTGCTTCCTGGGCCAACTTTTCACCAGGCTGGCACCTTATCCACACACAACCGGGTCATGCTTTTCATGTGTTCTACTCTAGACATTGAAATTGACTAAGTCCCAAACCCTTGGCTCTATCCTCACGTGTCGTGCACATTATGGGCTTCCTTAAAGCCTTCTATTAAACCCTCCTTTGTGCGCTTTTACCTTTTGACCTAAGACTCACACACCCACACACCTTGTGCACTTTTACCTTTTGACCTAAGACTCACACACCCACACATTTTCAGCACAAAGTCTTAATATTGTATTAATATATTTTACATTTACAAAAGCTCAAAGTCTTTTCTTCCTACTTCTATTTTTCATCTGAAATATATCCACTCCTTGAATACAACAAGCATTCAAGTATATATATAGAAGAAGGAGAGAAGAAAAGACAAAAAGAAACCAACGACTTAATTACAAAGTATCTACAAATTATCTAAAAGTCAACTATTGACTTTTAGCAACTTGGTGGATGACATCATCCCATGGTGCAACATGGATGATGTCATCATTTGTGCCAACATACTCTTAGATATTTACAAAAGGAGATTGAGAGGAAGGAGACTATTCATCGTCGTCTCGCGGCCGAAAAGGGGTATCTTGCTTCTGCTTGTTGCTCAGGAGAGGTGATATGGAACTGGGCCCGATATTCCATGAACTTGCTGATCATGGGCTGAAGTTGATCTTGGGAAGGATCCTTGTGACGATCACTGATAACTTTGCAAGTTTCCCGCTCCTCTGTGAGCTTTTCTGGGAGCTTGGAATATTCATTTCCTACCTCTATCAGGTACCCTATGAAGTCACGATAGGCCAGAAGGTTGTTGATGGATTCGGTGTCAAAGGTGACTTCTGGCCCCAGCCCCTGCGAGACGATCTCCTTGAAGATCCAAATAGTTTTGTCTGCCTTCCTCAAAGTGAAAGAAGGAGTGAGCAATCCTGGGGACATTCTTAGGATGATTTGCTCCATCTGGTGAATAGTTTCGTTTGCCTTCCTCAAGGTGAAAGAAGGAGTGAGCAAGCCTAGGGACATTCTCAGGACGATCTGCTCCATCTGGTGCATAGCCTCCAAGGCCTCCTCCTTGAATTTATCTATTTTTTCTAGGACAAACTCCAACTGATCGACCCAGTAGTCCAGAGTAGAAAGGATTTTGTTGGGGGCTCTGGGGTGATCGAAGACGCCGAACTTGACCAGATCTTCGACTGAACAGTCGAGCATTTTCTAGAAGGTCTCATCTTTGTAGCCTAGCATGGTATAACTCTTTGGAGATGGGTCCCACAATCCCTGCAGTGCCTTATTCCCCCAATCAATATTCTGATATAATTCGGTGAACCTGACAATTACTCCCTCACTTTCCTTGAGGATTTGGTCTCCTAGGAAGATCTTTGCCATACCCTGCTCACCGATTTTGGCATATTCATTTATCTTATCCTGGCTTAGGGGCTCAGGATTTTTGGTGGTAGTTGTAGGAGGTGCACTACCCATTTTCTGTAAGGCATGGAGAAGATGTTTATTTTTCTACTTTAATAGCCTCTTTTCTTCCTTTGCTTCCTGGAGCTTCTTAAAAGGGCATCGACTGCAGATAGGGCTTCTCCCTGAAGGCTTTTAGAAGATGTTCCCATTATGACTTGGGTCACTATATAATCTGTCGGTGACAGATCTTCTTTACTCTTGGAAGGATTGGGATACATGACCGCCTTTACCCTCTCCCGATGCACTCTCGGAGAAGTGGGTTATGGGAATTTGTTTCTTAGCCCCCTTTGATGGGATGACAGAAATTCCATCGGTGTGATAGGGACTTTCCTCTTATGTTGGCTCGATTCTTTGAGAGATCCAAGCTGGACTTATGGGAGTGGGACCAGAAGTGGAAGAGGGGGAAGCTGCAATAGTGGAAGGGAAGTGTGTAGAGACACTTGGTGGTGGCATTGAAAGAGAGGCCAACAAAGTGCTCATGGAAAGAGGAGACACTACAAGGGAAGTAGATGTGGGGATGGAAGGGAGCTAAGAAATGAGAGAAGAAATGGTGGGGGACAGCTCCATAAGGGAAGAGAAGATGGAGGAAGAGGAAAGGGGAACAATGGAAGATGGGGAAGAAGATATGACCAAAGCGATGGTCATTTGAGCCACGAGAGGAGGGGGAAGAGGAGGAAGAGAAGGAATGTTAGTAGTTAAAGTAGTGGCAACACCCTGAGTGGATGTGTCCATTGGAAAATATTCAGCCACTTCTTTCTCTAGAGATAACAGGCTCACAACCTATTCTTGTGCGGTGGAAAGGGGACTCTCAGGAGATCCTTCTTGAGTAGAGCATGGTCTTCCCTCTTTGTCCTTACCTTTTCCCTTTGGCAAATGTTCTGGCTTAACAGGTGCATTACCTAGAGGTGACGTGGTGAAATCTACCCTGAGGTAGATAAGGCCATTCATCCTGCACCAGTGCTCATTCCACCACAATGTCTCCTTGACCCTTTCTTCAATAGTCTGGGGTGCTTTTGTTTTGTTGATTGCAGCAAACGTCCGGTTGTCTCCATCCATGTCAAGATACACACGATCAATTTTTGATTGGTAGTTTGATAACCTTTTGGGACAATGGGCATGCCATATTGAATGATCTCTGCTAGGGCCGGGCGAGAGTGGTCCTTTCTTATGAGTTTGACCTCATAAGTACAGTCGATGTAGATATCCTCAATTGTGGAATGTGGATTGGATCGAGTTTTGCCTTGGGAAGACAATTCCTTGGATCGAAAGTGGGCCGGCCGAGAAGTTGTGCTTTAGATTTAGCATTTTTATCTCTCGCAAACATTTCCCATGCTTTGTGATGAGAAATTCAAGTGTATCTACCTATTGTGAGGGGTAAAGGAGTTCCACCCTTCTTCCTCTTTAAACATTTCTCATGATAAGTTATGAGTTATGCAGACAGTCTAACAGATCAACTTGGGGCCGGCATATCTCGGCAATTTGGTGGCCTCCCTCAAGAAGTTGGCCGCTTTGAGATAGGTGAAGGTGGGGAATTGGGTAAACAGTGCTCCCCACTTCTTAGTTGCTGTGACAATGCTCTTGGTCATTCGACCATGAGTCATGTTTGGCCTCAAAAGGTAGATGACATTGTAGAAGAAAGTGTCATTAATCTTGGTAAACTATGGGATGCTATTCTCCAGCTTCAGCTCTGGGTAGTACTCATATATTCTCACCTGGGGCCAAACCCCACATTGGCTCAATGCTGGATAATCCCTCTCCAAGGCTGTAGCATAAACTACGTAGGAGTTCATGTAGAACCTCCCCATTGTGGTGAGTTGTTGGAGCTACTCGGATATGGTACTACTTATGATCTCCGCCCACTCAAAGCGTTGATCTGGTATGTTCTTGTTCATAGTTTCAAAGTACCTGAGCATCCATTTGTGAAAGTAATGGGTGTCAGAAAGCCCAAATACTCTACTCAGGAACATGATAGTGTCACTCAGTTCCTCGGAGAAGTCGCTACGGTGAATAACCTATGGCCATCTGGTTATCACCTTCTTGTTCTTTAGGTAGACCTCATTCATGAGCTGCATGCACTGGTCTTCATTATCCTCCCATGCCTTAATGCAATCTTCTTGGCTCACGGCCATGAAATGCCGGTGGTGAGGGATGCCAAGCATGATTTCAAATGTCGGGCAGTAAGGTTGATTATAACCTCGCCCTTTTCATTTTCGACACATCTTGTGTCTTTATTGTAGCAGCGGGCCACTACCATCATGAATTCATTGTTTATTGTCGACGGGAATCCATTCGACAAAATGTAGACCACTTTGCCCACCGCTTGTTTTTCCAAGGACTTCCTGTGACTCTTTTGGTTCTGGCCTAGAAATCTTCCATGTCAATGTGATGAGCTCATAGTCTCTTATATCTAGGTCACATTTTACCTGGACTTGAGCATTCGACCTGTGATACTTGTACTTCATCTCTTCTTCTATAAGTTTAGCTTCGCCCTTTGATTTGGTAAACCTCTTGCTTGATGTAGACATATGTGGATCAGAGTTCAGTTGCTGATCTACAAGAAGGAGGAGTGAATTCCAACGCAAAAGAGCCATGTTAGCCGTAAGATCTTCCATTAAAGCATTGACAGAATGAAGAGTTAGTAATTTTAAGGCCCCTAGGGCATAGGGCAAAGGGCACCGTAGGTCGTAGGGTTAATAGTATGGCACACAGAAGGAGGGTGTTGCAAGGAACAAATTAGCACCAAAGGGCATAGGGCGCAAGGATGCTGCACATGAAATTTGTGTTATTGTAAGTAGAAGTGTGCCTATGCCATTCATATGTGTTTTATATTGGGCGCAGATAATTTTCATGTTACACGGGATAGGATGCGCCAATGGAACATATATTTTTCATGTTACATGGAACTTTGGTGCGCTGAAGGGTGCAGGGTTAATGTGTGTAACATAGGCTTAATGTGCACAAAAGGGGAACTTGGCGCGGTTCAAGGAAGGCTTGCATGACATTGTGCTACTATAAGAGGGGATGCACCTGCACCATTGTTAGGATTTACTCAGTTTCACATGGCGCGGGTAATTTTCATGTTGTAATAAGGATCAGTGCGCCTTCTTGGTGTGACTGTATTTTATGTAACAGTGTGGCAAATGTGCCAAGAGGAAAAAGTAGTCCAAAATGGGTTGTTAAGTTTTCTCTCTCCCTGATGGGTTTGTGTGTGTTTTTAGGCCATTTCCTTTCAGGGATTCAGATGGTGAAGGGGTGCAGTAAAGAGATCCAGGTCAGCTTTTTGAGGCGGAGCCCTCTTTAACAGCAGATCTGGAAAGAGGGATGGAAATAGCTTGGGGAGAGAGATTGCAAGAACAACAGGAAGGGGAGGGTTTCATGGTTTCATAGATCCATTATATCCTACCACAAACAACCAACAAAAATGAAAACACAAGAGGAACAAGGACCACTCACCTGGAATATATAGGACGTGAGAGACGGCGGTGTCCATGAATCATGACACAAGGACAACGGGTGTCTTTGGCAGTACAGAGGAATAAAATTATCACGTGTTTTCAATTGTGAAAGTGACAGGCGGATGCGCCTATATATAGGCAAGGGTGTAATAAATGTGCCAACCACTTTTTCAAGTGGCGCACCAAAACACGTGTCGACACGTAAAAATTTACACCCTTTGGCGCAGAGATAAATGCATGTCAACACAAAATTATGTGCGCCTTTGGCGCGTTTAAAGGAGTGTCAGCACTAGATTTTGAGTGCCGAGGCGCACCAAAACATGGTGCAACTTTTGTGTTGTTGACATGAAGGCACATGCGCCTTGACACAGGTGGAAAAGGTGCATCATGGGGAGGCACAACAATTGTTGTGTCAACACCACAAAGGATGCACTAAATAAAATGAAGAGGGTGCGAGATAAATTGAGTGTTGCATAGACAAAAGGCACACCCAGCCAAAAAAGGACAAAAATGACTAAGTTCGGAAAACTGGATTTCCCAGAAGGGATCTTAAGATCATTCTCAGCACTCTCGGTCCGTCACGGATGAAACAAAAATTTGGTATGGTTTCTGTAAAATTTCCCTTGTCAATTTTACGAGATAACAGCTGGCTCTTTCTGGGACTATCTTTGAGTGAAACTTAAGGGTAGAGAATCCCATATTTTCATGTGCCTATCCATTGGGCAAGAGAGTCAAAAACAAGGGCGAAGCGAAAAGCAAACACACGATGAAAGAAAACACAAAAAAAAAGTAAACTGTACAAAGAAGAGAGCAAGCTCTACTTCCTGAATATTTTGAGATGCTGCCTACTATAGGGAAGCGGGAGATCAATTCCATCTAGATACGAGAGATAGAAGCTATTCTCTCCATTGAGCCATTTGATCTTGAAAGGTCCTCTCCACAGGGAATCAAATTTTCCGTGCATGCCCTTTGGCTCTTTTCGTTTGTCCCACAAAAGGACGAGGTCTCCCATCTAGAACTCTCTTTTCTTAGATTTTTTATCGAACAATCTCTTGACTTGATTCTGATGTTCGGTGATCCTGTTGACCACTCTTACTCTTTTTTCTTCGAGCTCTGCTAGATACATGATCCTCTTTTCAAGAGAATTTTGGAAAGTCTCATCTTCAATCACTCGTGCCAAGCGTAGAGTAGGAAGTTCCACAGAAATGGGAAGTTCGGCATCGATCCCATATAACACTTGAAAAGGTGACATACCGAGGGACCTCTTTGGAGTAATACGGTCTACCCACAAAGTGTCATACAATGACTTGTGCCACGTTCACTGATTCTTATCGACTAGCTTTCATATAATGGTCACTAAGTTTTTATTACTGGATTCTACCTGACCATTTCCTTGGGGGTAATAATTTGAGGCATGAGCCAAGGTTATCCCGTATTCATAGAAAAAACTAATAACTTCCCGTGAAGAGAAGTTGGAAGCATTATCAGCAACAATCTTGCTTGGAATGCCAAACCTGACAATGATATTTTCTTTGATGAAACTGCAAACAACCTCGGAAGTGGCATGCTTGACAGGTATGGCTTCCACCCATTTCATGAAGTAATCTATTGCTTTCAGGACATAACTATGTCTAGCACTCGATTGGGGATTGAGTGCACTGATAAAATTGATTCCCCATTGCTTGAATGGTTCATCAATGACAACCGGCCTGAGGGGAAAAGCAACCAATTTTGGCTTACCAACAAATTGCTGGCAAGGCTCACACTTTGCTACCCAGGTGGCTATATCTTGGAAAAGCGTTGGCCAATAGTACCTGGCCCAGATGATCTTGTGTCTATGTCATGGAAGAGGATAAGTGACCACCACAGGTTGAATCATGAAAACTATCTGTTGTGGTTTGTTAACACATCGCAAGAAGATGCCATATATCCTGCGTTTGTATAAACCGTCATCCCAGATGACATATTTGGCTGCTTTGAGCTTTATAGCATGCTTCTCCTTTATAGTTAGATGGGCTGGGCATTCACCATAAGTGAGAAATAAAGCAATATCGAGATACCATTATCTCATTAGTCACGACAAATAGAACCATGGGTAGTGAATCATCCTTCTCCAGCTGGCTTTGTACTCCATTGGTGCAATCATCTTTTCCGTCAGGGTCTTTTGAACCTCGGTTTTCAGCCATGAGCTGACAAAGGCCCTTGCCTCTTACTAGCTTGGTTGGTTTTATATCTAGATCATACTCCTGGACCTTTGCGATCCAATTCCGTCGCAAACTCCCTAACTCCTGTTGAGTTAAGATGGACTTGACTGTTGTGTCAGGAACTAGAACTACCATATGAGAGTTTAGAATGTAATACCTGAAGTTCTTGAATGCTTTGACAATGGTGATGACATGCTTTTCCAACTGAGACATCTTCAATTCATGAGGCTTAAGGGGAGAACTCATAAACGTAATTGGGGATTCAACATCCTCATAATTATTTTGCATTAGGATAGCTGACACTGTATGCTCAGATGCATAACTATACATGATAATTTTTTTGGAGAAATTAGGACATACCAGGACTGGCACATGGGCGATGGAGGCTTTTATCTCCTTGAATGACTTCTTTCCTTCTTCGCTCCACCGAGAAAGCTGGTGACCCTTTCATCATGTTTGATATATGGCGAGTCTTCTCAGCAAAATCAGGAACGAAGCGTCTAAGAAAGTTTACTTTTCCAAAGAAAGAGTGAACACCGGTCTTGCTTGTTGGTAAAGTAAGGCTCTAGATAGCCCTAACCCTTTCAGCATCTATCTTTGTTCCTTCTTTGCTGACTACGTGCCCCAGTAACTTTCCTTCTGTGACTCCAAAAACAGACTTTTTCAGATTCAGGGAGATCCCATGCTCTCGGCATCTGGCCAATACTTGCTCCAAATGATCACAATGATCATTTCACCATTTAGAGAACACAGTTAAGTCATCCAAATAAACTACGATGACCTTCCCCATTATACCTTTGAATGCGAAGTCCATTTCCCACTGGAAGGTGGTGCCAGCGTTAGTCAAGCCAAAGGGCATCCTGCTATAGGTGAATGTACCCCAGGGGGTAGTGAATGTTGTTTTTAACTGGTCTTCAGGAAATACTTCAATTTGATTGTAGCCAGAAAAACCATCAAGCATAGACAACATTTCTGATCAAGTTACTGCTTGCAGAACCTAATCCATTATGGGAAGGGGGTAGTTATCCTTTAAGGATGCCTGATTCAGGTTGTGAAATTCTATGCAGATGTGTATCTCACCATTATTCTTGCGTATTGGCATAATATTTGCAACCTAGGTACTGTGATGGATATGAAAAATGATTCTCACATCCAGCATTTTCTGAATTTCAGCCTGGATAGTACCCGAGACCTTAGGATTGTAGTGTCTCTATTTCTGGCGAAAGGGTTTGACACCTTCTTTCAACAGGATGTCATGCTGGATGTCTCTTGGCTTAAAAGACTTTAGATTGGCATAAGACCATGCTAATACATCCATGTATTTCTTCAACAATTTGACAAACTTCCGCTTTTCTTCAGGTGTGCAACATTTTCCGATGTTTACAAACTGTGGATGTTCCATAGTACCTAGATTGACCGGCTCGGTCTCTGGGGAGGAGTTAGGATTGTCTCACCTTTTCTTTCTGACAAAACAATCATGTCTGTCGAACAAACATTCCAGAGAAACCAAACCTTTTGGAATTTTATTTCCTTTGAGTTGACATATGCCATCGCTCCTTTTTGATTCATCATCTTGATCAGTAACGGATTCTCGACATGCAGAAGTGGATCCTTCAAAATGAAGCTCTCTGAAATTTTCTGCCTTTTCCAAAAAGGCAATAAGTTGATTGTCATCATTGAATACCTGCCAGTGCTGAGAATTTTCTGGCACGCTTGGGCGGAAAACTACCTCAATGGTATATGTGTTTGTTTTCAACCCTGGGTGGGGGAGCATGAGGGATGCTGAGATGGCTAATGAGTTGGCCATGTCATTCTGAGCTCTCGGAATGGATTTTATTGAAAAAGCATCAAATTCTTCGATGCTATCCCATACCACATTGTGGTAATGTCTGAGCCTTTCATTCTTTACTTGGTATATCCTTTTAACTTGATTTACGACCAGCTCTGCATCACCCTATACTTTTAGATTCTTGATTCCTCTTTCCCTTGTGGCTTGCATGCCAAGTAGCAAAGATTCATACTCAGCAGTATTATTCATGTTGAAAAACTACAACTTGAAGGAGAGAGGGATAATCTCTTCCTCGGGAGATATTAGCATGGCTCCAGTGCCACATCCACTAGTCACGCAACTGCCATCAAACTATAATGTCCAGATCTTGTTAAGATCCTCTACTTGGATGAGGACATCCATTTTTTTAGAATTAGACAAGAAATAGTTTCCCATCCCTGATGATTCAAAGAGAATTTGGGCTTTAGGGTCATCGGAGTTAGTAACCAGGTACTTCTTTTGTGATTCTGGCTCCAACATTTGCATTATACCTTTGACAGGGATTTTAGCCTTAGACCAGTCCATATGAATCTCTCCACCAACCTCTCTACAAAAAATCCTTCCTAATAGAATTCCATATGCTTCTAGAATGTCGGCGATAAGGACGGTCATCTTTACTCTTTTCTCTGGGAACGTTGCAAATGTGAACTGCGTGTCCTTGATTTGACCGATCAACGGAACCTACTTGGTTTCTAAGGAATAACATCTACCAAAAGGCTTGGTAAGGGTGAGGCCCAAAGCATGGGAAACTTTTGCTGGCATGACATTATCAGAAGCCCCAGAATCAACTATGCAGTTGCTTAGTTTGTGGCCATTAATTAGGAGGGAGAGATAGAAAGGTTCTATCTTACCTGATACAAAGGTCGAGGCAACGTTTATGCGGGACAAAGGAGGAGTAGAAAGAATGCCTTTCGGGGATACCTCGAGTGGTTATAAAAGTTTGGATTTGAATGTATTTAGTTAACCTTACAAACCGTTCGGGGTTTGATCAAGATACTTGGCTTCAAACATTTGGATCTTGGTCCTTTTATCATGATCAATAATGTCAAACGCGGCCAAGGGATGTGATGATGAAGAAATGAGTCCTTCATTTCACGGTGGTAGAGTAGGATTATTGGCCTTAATAGGAACATGAGAGGGATGATTTAGAGGAGATACAGGGGAAAAATATTTTCTTGAAAAAGACCTAGTGACTGATTAAGCCGGAAGGGGATTACCTCTTTTTACGATGATTGGAGGAGTGTTTAGTATGGATTTCTCTTTCTCCACCTTGGCAGTAATTTCTGCCTCTTTTCCTTACGAGCAGGTGAAAACAACATATGATTGTCTGCTCACATACCCTTGGGTACCCTCTTCTTCATCATATTCCCCCTCATCAAATTCCATATACCCGATAGTAGAGTCGCCAGTCGGTTCACCGACATCTTGATCATCTTCACCTGGCGATGAAGGTTCTTCATAATTTTTCTCTTCTTCTTCTTTGATCTCAGCTAAAGCGTTGACCAGAGGAGCCTCAAGTGCCAAATGCAGAGCAGTTGTAGGAAAATGTGGCCTATGTGGGATGCTGTTGGAAGTGAAAGTTCTTCGTGGAATATCCCGGTACGAGGAACTGGGGGAAGCTTGAGCTAACTGCTTCTTTAATGCGAGCAAGTCATTTGCCATCTTTTGAAATGCTGGATCAGATGAAGTGGTGGGAGAAGGGATCGAAGCTTTAAGCTTGGATGGTTCTCTCTTTAATTCGCCAGATATTAGCAAGTTGTCTTCAATCCGTATGGCAGCAGCTTGGGCGAGAACCAAAGTAGCGACTTGTTCTTGCAGGAGTAAGAAACTTACTTTTGAGCTCATGGCATTTATGAAGAAGCACTTCT
Organism: Taxus wallichiana var. yunnanensis; assembly: GCA_018340775.1. Taxonomy (NCBI): domain Eukaryota; kingdom Viridiplantae; phylum Streptophyta; class Pinopsida; order Cupressales; family Taxaceae; genus Taxus; species Taxus wallichiana. Next base: position 152,034,442 of record CM031234.1, on the reverse strand, counting down.
AATTTTCTGGAGTTGGAAGCATGGTAGGTGGGACATGGTTGATCAGTGAATTGAAATGGGTGATGAAATTGTGCATAGTTTCATTGACCTCCTTCTTTAGGTGAGTGATCTTTGTGAAACACAAACGTTTCTTTGGAAGGCTTATGCCTATCTTCAAATGCAGCCCGTAAGGTAGCCCAACTAGTAATAGATTCGGCGGCAGATGTTGAAACCATTCCGCCACAGGTCCTTGCAAGGTTTCTAGAAAAAGGTGAACCGACACATCTTCATGGGTCACATCGAGGATACTGCATGACATGATGAATGCAAATATATGTGAATCAGTACTTTAGTTTCCTCTCCCATCAAATTTAGGAAAATTCTTTTGGTTTCCATGTGGGAGCACGTGAACATGATGTGGCAAAGCTAGAGGGCCCATAGCATTTCCCCATGGTATTGCCATTTGGACAGTCGAGAAAAAGAACGTGCGTTGGGAGTATGGTCCCACTGAGCAATAAAGCACTGTAAAGTGATGTGGATGTTCCTGGTGAGAGATGCTTCCTTTGTGGAGGTGAGACACTCCTGGACAACTAGTCGGCTGAGCTTAGTGACAAGAATTGTGCTGGTGTAATAATAAATTTTTTCCTTTGAAGCAGATCGAAAGTAAGATCAACTTATCCATGAGCTCTCCTGCTACAAGTAAATGGTTCACCCGCTAGTGTACCTTCCAGATCTATAATTTTTGGAGTAGATTTAAGAACTCTTTTTTATTGTACTTGCTGATTTTCTGATTTTTCTGACAAAAATCAGCAGCATGCACTTTTTTGGATATTTAATTTTTATCCCTCTTTTGAAAACCGATTGCGGTTTTAATAACAAAGATCAACGAGGATAAAAACAGGGTAAAACTTAGTAAGCTGATTTTCAGATCTAGAGTTGACTTTTTGAAGAGTTTGAAATTTTTGGTAAACTGTCAGAAACTCAGATCTATGAAGAAATATAGGTTTTTGTAAAAACTCAGTGAACTAAAGATCTCTAACTAGTCCAGATCTATGGATCTCTGAAGAAAATTTTCAATTTGGAGCATTTTTGTAAAAATTGTGGATTTTAGACAAAAGTTAAAATTTGCAAACAGGCAGTGATTTTTGACTTTTTCTTGATTTTCTAACATACCACTACCATAGATCCAGTAGATCTGTTCAATCCCCAGTAGAGTCACCAAAAACTGTTGGTCCGAAAATCTGTCATGAGAGCAGATCTATGGATAGACAAGCCAACAGTGTGTAGGGCATAGCCCCTCTTTGAGATAGCAAAGCGAAACTGGTTTATTGCTATTCTATCGGCAGGAATCTGTGCAAGTCCCACAATATTCTACCTTCGGGGGTTTGGGATCTCATCCCGGTAGGGGTATTTCCAACTGTGAAGAGAAGGGAATGAAAGGAAGGGTGAAGAAAGATCAGATCCGAAGGGAGAAAAGAAATGAATTCCAAAGCAGAAGGATCAGAAGGATTATGTTTTGGGATTGGTAATAAGTGGAGCCAAACCTACTTGCATAAATGAACAGAGCAATACTGATGGATAAATGACAAAAGGTAGAGATATATTTAACAAAATAAGCACATAAACCTGACGTAAGAAAGATTAAAATGCTCATAACACGCATATTCAACACAAAGTCTTAATATTTGTATTAATATATTTTCTGTTACAAAAGCTCAAAGTCTTTTCTTCCTACTTCTATTTTTCATCTGAAAGATATCCATCCCTTGAATACAACAAGCATTCAAATATATATATAGAAGAAGGAGAGAAGAGAAGACAAAAATAAACCAACGACTTAATTACAAAGTATCTACAAAATATCTAAAAGTCAACTATTGACTTTTAGCACTTGTGGATGACATCATTCTATGGTACAACATGGATGATGTCATCGTTTGTGCCAACATACTCTTAGATATTTACAAATAGGAGATTGAGAGGAAGGAGACTATTCATCATCATCTCATGGCCAAAAAGGGGTGTCTTACTTCTGTTGTTGCTCAGGAGAGGTGATATGGAAATGGGCTCGATATTCCATGAACTTGCTGATCATGGGTTGAAGTTGATCCTGGGTAGGATCCTTGTGACGATCACTGATAACTTCACACATTTCTTGCTCCTCTGTGAGATTTTCCGGGATCTTGGAATATTCGTTTCCTACCTCTATCAGGTACCCTATGAAGTCACGACAGGCCAGAAGGTTGTTGATGGATTCGGTGTCAAAGGTGACTTCTGGCCCCAACCCCTGCGAGACGATCTCCTTGAAGATCCGAATAGTTTCGTCTGCCTTCCTCAAGGTGAAAGAAGGAGTGAGCAAGCCTGGGGACATTCTCAGGATGATCTGCTCCATCTAGTGCATAGCCTCCAAGGCCTCCTCCTTGACTTTATCTATTTTTTCTAGGACAAACTCCAACTGATCGACCCAGTAGTCCAGAGTAGAAAGGATTTTGTTGGGGGCTCTGGGGTGATTAAAGATGCCAAACTTGACTAGATCTTCGACTGAACAATCGAGCATTTTCTGGAAGGTCTCATGCTGCAGCCTAGCATGGTCCAACTCTTTGGAGATGGGTCCCACAATCACCTGGAGTGCCTTGTTCCCCCGATCAATATTCTGATACAATTTGGTGAACCTGACGATTACTCCCTCACTTTCCTTGAGGATTTGGTCTCTCCAGGCGGATACTGCCATACCCTGCTCGCTGATTTTGGCGTATTCATTTATCTTATCCTGGCTCAGGGGCTCAGGAGTTTTGGCGGCAGTTGTAGGAGGTGCACTACCCATTTTCTGCAAGGCATGGAGAAGATGTTTATTTTTCTCCTTTAATAGCCTCTTTTCTTCCTTTTCTTCCTGGAGCTTCTTACAAAGGGCATCGACTGTAGATAGGGATTCTCCCTGAAGGCTTTCAGAAGATGTTCCCATTGTGACTTGGGTCACGGTATAATCTTTCAGAGACAGATCTTCTTTACTCTTGGAAGGATCGGGATACACGACCTCCATTATCCTCTGCCCTTATGCACTCTGAGAGAAGCGGGTTATGGGATTTTGTTTCTTAGCCCCCTTTGATGGGATGACGGAAAAGTCCATCGGTGCGATAGGGAATTTCCTCTTATGTTGGCTCAGGTGCTGAGAGATCCAAGCTGGACTTATGGGAGTGGGACCAGAAGTGGAAGAGGGGGCAGCTGCAGTAGTGGAAGGGAAGTGTGTAGAGACACTTGGTGGTGGCATTGAAAGAGAGGCCAGCAAAGTGCTCATGGAAGGAGGAGACACTTAGGGGAAGTAGATGTGGGGATGGAAGGGAGCTGAGAAATGAGAGAAGAAATAGTGGGGGACAGCTCCGCAAGGAAAGATAAGATGGAGGAAGAGGAAAGGGGAACAATGGAAGATGGGGAAGAAGATACAACCAAAGGGATGGTCATTTGAGCCACGAGAGGAGGGGGAAGAGGAGGAAGAGAAGGGAGATAAGGAACATCGTAGTTATAGCAGTGGCAACACCCCGAGTGGATGTGTCCATCGAGAAAATCTTCACCGCTTCTTTGTCCGGGAGATAACAGGCTCACAACATGTTCTTGTGTGGCGGAAGGGGGACTCTCAGGAGCTCCTTCTTGAGCAGAGCTTGGTTCTCCCTCTTTGTCCTTACCTTTGCCCTTTGGAAAATTTTTTGGCCTGACAGGTGCATTTCCCAAAGGGGACGTGGTGAAATCTACCCCGAGGTAGATAAGGCCATTCATCCTGCACCAGTGCTCTGTCCACCGCAATGTCTCCTTGACCCTTTCTTCAATAGTCTGGGGCACTTTTGTTCTATCAATTGTAGCAAATGGCCAGTTGTCCCCATCCGTGTCAAGATACACCTGATCAACTTCTTGATTGGTAGTTTGATAACCTTTTGGGACAATGGCCACGCCATACTGAATGATCTCTGCCAGGGCCAGGCGAGAGTGGTCCTTTCTTCTGAGTTCGACCTCGTGGTACAGGTCGATGTAGATATCCTCGATCTGTGGAATGTGGATTGGATCGAGTTTTTCCTTGGGAAGGTAATTCCTTGGATCAAAAGTGGGCCTGGCCGGGAAGTTGTGCTTTAGATTTAGCAGTTCTAGCTCTGCAAACATTTCCTAGGATTTGTGATGAGAAATGTAGGTGTATCTACCTACTGTGAGGGGGAAAGGAGTTCCACCCTTCTTCCTCTTCAAACATTTCTCATGATAGGTTATGAGTTGTCTGGACAGCTCTAACAGGATCAACTTGGGGCCGGCATATCTCGGCAATTTGGTGGGCTCCCCCAAGAAGTTGGCCGCTCTGAGATAGGTGAAGGTGGGGAATTGGGTAAACAGTGCTCCCCACTTCTCGTTGCTGTGACAATGCTCTTTGTCATTCGATTGTGAGTCATGTTTGGCCTCAAAAGGCAGATGACGTTGTAGAAGAAAGCATCGTTAATCTTGGTAAACTGTGGGATGCTATTCTCCATCTTCAGCTCTAGGTAGTACTCATATATTCTCGCCTAGGGCCAAACCCCGCATCGGCTCAATGATGGATAATCCCTCTCTGAGGCTGCAGCATAAACTACGCAGGAGTTCATGTAGAACCTCCCCATTGTGGTGAGTTATTGGAGATGCTTGGATATAGTATCGCTTATGATCTCTTCCCACTCGAAGAATTGATCTGGTACGTTCTTGTTCATAGTTTCAAAGTACCTGAGCATCCATTTGTGAAAGTAATGGGTGTCAAAAATCCCAAATACTCTACTCAGGAATGTGATAGTGTCACTCAGTTCCTCGGAGAAGTCGCTACGGTGAATAACCTGTGGCCATCTGGTTATCACCTTCTTGTTCTTTAGGTAGACCTCATTCATGAGCTGCATGCACTGGTCTTCATTATCCTCCCATGCCTTAACGCAGTCTTCTTGGCTCACGGCCATGAAATGCCGGTGGTGAGGGATGCCAAGCATGATTTTGAAATGTCAGGCAGTAAGGTTGATTATAACCTCACCCTTTTCATTTTCGACACATCTTGTGTCTTTATTGTAGCAGCGGGCCACTACCATCATGAATTCATTGTTTATTGTACTAACAGGAATCCCTCCGGAAAAATGTAGACCACTGCCCACCAGTTTGTCCATCCAAGGACTTCCTGTGACTCTTATGGTTCTGGCCCAGAAATCTTCCATGTCAATGTGACCGAGCTCAGAGTCTCTTATATCCAGGTCACATTCTGCCTGGGACTCGGGCATTCTGACCCTCTGATACTTGTACTTCATCTCTTCTTCTGTAAGTTTAGATTTGCCCTTTGATTTGGTCAGCCTCTTGCTTGATGTAGACATATGTGGATCAGAGTTCAGTTGCTGATTTGCAAGGAGGAGCGAATTCCAACGTGAAAGAGCCATGTTAGCCGTTAGATCTTCCATTAAAGTATTGTGAATGAAGAGTTATTAATATTAAGGCCCCAGTGTAAAGTGCAAGGACACCTGCAGGCTGCAGGGTTAATAGTATGGCATACGAAGGAGGGTGTTACAAGGAACAAATTAGTGCCAAAGGGCGCAGGGCGCAAGGATGTTGCACATGACATTTTTGTTATTATAAGCAGAAGTGCACCTGCGCCATTCATATGTGTTTTATACTGGGTGCAAATAAATTTCATGTTGCACGGGGATAGGATGCGCCAATGGCACATATATTTTTCATGTTACATGTAACTTTGGTGCACCGAAGGACGCAGGGTTAATGTGTGTAACATAGGCTTTATGTGCACAAAATGGGAACTTGGCATGGTGCAGGGAAGGCTTGCATGACATTATGTAATCTTGTAAGGTGGGATGCACTTGCACCATTGTTAGGATTTACTCGGTTTCGGATGGTGCAGGTAATTTTCATGTTGCAAGAAGGATCAGTGTGCCTTCTTGGCACGACTGTATTTTATGTAACAAGTGTGGTGAATGTGCCAAGAGGAAAAAGTAGTCCAAAATGGGCTGTTAAGTTTTCTCTCTCCCTGATGGGTTTGAGTGTGTTTTTAGGCCATTTCCTTTCAAGGATTCGAGACGGTGAAGGGCGCAGTGAATATATCTAGGCTGGATTTTTGAGGTGGAGCCCTCTTTAATAGCTGATCTGGAAAGAGGGATGGAAAAAACTTGGGGAGATAGATAACAAGAACAGTAGGAAGGGGGAGGGTTTCATGGTTTCATAGATCCATTATATCCTACCACAAATAACCAACAAAAATGAAAACACAAGGGGAAAAAGGACCACTCACCCAGAATATATAGGACGTGAGAGACAAAGTGGGGTCCACGAATCACGACACAAGGATGATAGGCATGCTGACACGTGCAGCGGAACAAAATTATCACGTGTTTTCAATTGTGAAAGTTATAGGGTGGATGCGCCTATATATAGGAAAGGGTGTAATAAATGTGCCAACCACTTTTTCAAGTGGCACACCAAAACACGTGTTAACAAGTAAAACTTTGCACCCTTTGGCACAGATAAATGCATGTTAACACAAAATTATGTGCGCCTTTGGTGCATTTAAAGGAGTTTCAACACTAGATTTCGAGCGTCGAGGCGCACCAAAACACGACGCAACTTTTGTGTTGCTGACATGAAGGTGCATGCACCTTGCACAAAGAGAAAGGTGCATCATGGGGAGGCACAACAATTGTTGTGTCAACGCCACAAAGTATGTGCCAAATAAAATGAAGAGGGCGTAGATAAATTCATTGTTGCATAGATAAAAGGCACACCCAGCCAAAAAAGGACAAAAATGACTAAGTTCGGAAAACTAGATTTCGCAGAAGGGATCTTAAGATCATTCTGAACACTCTCGGTCTGTCACGGACCAAAACAAAAATTTGGTAGGGTTACCTGTAAAATTTCCCTTGTCAATTTTACGGGATAACAAAACCATACAGTGTATGGTTGTATATATAGACAAAGTTTGTTGTGAGGATTTTTAGTATACATCTGCTATATAATAGAGTGCAATGAAATAATGAATCAATAAAATATGAAATTGATAATAATATACTATTTTTTATTTTAATTATTATGCATGTAGCTATTTCTTGTATTATGTGTATTAGATCGTAGTAATTTTCACATTCGGTACTAGAGCAGGTTAAATCTATCTTGAAGAAGATCTTGTAACTTTTGTTTTGCAATCTAGGTCTCTTCACAATTTTTCACGTGAAACGATCTGCTATACAGAAGCTATAGAATTTTTTTAGCCAAACTCATCTCGTCTTTTGGGAGAAACGTGTAATTTACTATACAGTACATTGATCAATGCTTTTTTTTTTGAAGAAATAAGAGAATCAAAGGTAATACAAATCTACATTCAATTTTTTTTGGATATTTAGATTCAATAAAATGGATACACCATTAGATAAATTTAATGGGTTGAACTTCCATACATGGAGAGTAAAAATCCGTCTGCGATTAATGAATAAAAACCTATGGAGGATAGTATATGGAAAAGAAAAAACATCTACAAATGTAAGAAAAATTGTAGAATGGGAAACTAGAGATGACCAATCCAAAGCAATAATTGGACCTGGTCTTTCAGATTCTAAATTACATCATGTAGATTTAGAAAAATCTTCTACATAAATATGGGATTTACTAAACAAAATTTTTGGGGCTAAAGCGAATAATGCAAAATTCTCTTTAAAGTTACAATTATTCAAATTGAAAATGAATGAAGAAGTCATAATGTCAAGTCATATAAATGAATTGAGATCTCTTCTTAGACAACTAGCAGAAGTTAAAGCTCCTGTTGATGATGAAGATGCAAAAGCCATATTATTAAATAGTTTTCCATCCAAGTACAATAATGTTGTCTTTACTCTAGGGAAAATGTCTTCTCAGTCATTAGAGGGCATGATTTCAGCTCTCCTAGCTGAAGAGAAAAGAACTAAAGAAGATATAGAAGAGGAAACTGCTTTGTATGTTAAAAAGAAATACAAAAATTTCTTGAAAAAAAGGATGAAATTGAATGTTTCTATTGCAAGAAAAAGGGTCATACTAAGTCTTTTTGTAGAGATCGAGCTAAAGACTTGCTCAATGGAAATCTTAAAAATGAAGCAAATATAGTCACTGAAGAAGGCTCAGACAATGAAGATGAACAAATAATAGATGAAATTGACTATAATTCTGAAGACTTTCTATACTAAGTGAAGTTCTTGGAGGAAGGAGGCACAGGAGGTTGGAGGTCATTCAACGACCTCTCATCATCACCACCAATAATGGGGTTGTATTAGCTATGGTGATTTTTTTATACAGTGTGTTCTTGTTGTTTCTTTGTGTGTCAGTAGAGTGTTTGGTTGTAGCGTTCCTATTGTGGTTTGCAAAATAAAGGAAATTTCACATTGAGGGGGGAACATGATCTCAATGTTCCATTTCTAGTTTTCTACATTTTTGGTACTTTCTATATGTGAGCAGCTATATTTCCTATGTTTTTCCATGCGGTGAAATGTGCTTTGAGAGATGATAATCTTATTTGACACATCATGATGTGGTTGTACGTAAACCACTTGTAAAACCACCATTTTTCGGTTGTTGGTAAACCCTATGCAAAACCATCACCCTTTTGGTTTGTGGTAAACTAGTTGTAAAACCATAATTTTTGGTTTATGGTCAACCCTATGAAAAACCATCTATTAGGTTTATGATCATGGTATAAAATCATCGATCATGAAAGTAAGTGCAAGTACAAAGGCATGATTTTCCCATGTTCGCACTAAAGGGGGAATGCTAGGAAATATATCTTAGTACTCTAGTTGTATGTATGGGTGAATAATAATTACATGATTAATTATTATTCGTAAATTAGTGAAAGTACATTTACTATGTAAATGTAAATAGTAAATGTAAAATGTGGTTAGTATGTGGTAAGTTAGTAATTTAGAATAATAAAACAATTAGTATTGTTTTATTATTATATTGGTGAGAGGTTGAAACCATACGTGTGTATGGTTGTATATGCAGAACAAAGGTTGTTGTGAGGATTGTTATTATACATCTCCTATATAATGGAGTGTAATGAAATAGTGAATCAATAAAAAATGAGTGTGAGAATAATATAGTGTTGCTGATTTTAATTATTGTCTTTGTAGCTATTTCATGTATTCTATGTATTAGATCAAAGTAATTTTCACATTGGATAAATCTCTGGGACCGGATGGTTTTCCTGTGTTTTTATTGCAACATTTCTATGAAGTGGTTAAGAAGGAGGTAGAGGATATGGTCTAAGAATTCTTCAGATCAGGGAACATTCTTAAACATATCAATAATTCCTTTTAGTTCTCATTCCTAAATTGAGAAGAGCTAAAGATATAAATTATTTTACAACTATCAGTTTATGAAACACCAGCTACAAATTGATTACCAAAATCATCTCCTACAAGATTAGGAAGGTGCTATCAAAGTTCATCTCTCTTAATCAGGGAGCCTTTATTCCTGGTAGATAAATTCTGGATAACATCATTTTTATTCAAGAGGTCATTCAATCGGTGAAGAATTCAGGTAGATCAACTATCTTAGTCAAGTTAGATATGCATAAAGCATACAATAGGGTATCCTGGTCCTTCCTCTAAGCTATCATGGTCAAGATGGGTTTTTGCGACCTTTTCATCAATATGGTAATGACTTGTATTTCCACTTCTAGCTTCTCTATTATTGTTAATGGAAAGCTTGAAGGTTTCTTCCAAGCACGGAGTGGTTTGAGGAAAGGTGACCCCCTCTCCCCTTTTCTCTATATCATCATAGCTGAAACCTTGAGTAGGTTATTTAATCAAGATTTATCTCAAAACCTCATTCAAGGGATCAAAATTTCTAATGGCTTACCTCCTATTTTTCTTAATCAATTTGTGGATGATAATTTCCTTTTGGGGAAATTTTCTATCCAAGAGGCCTCTAACTATAGGAAGGTGTTGAAGGATTATGAGATGATCTCCGGAATTTGGTCAACTTTCATAAAAGTGCGGTCTTTTTTATAAATGTGGAGGATCATGTTAAAATCATATTATCTCACATTCTTGGATGTAGAATCAAAACCTTTCCGGACTCCTACCTGGGAATTCCCCTCATTCATAAGAAGCATACTCTTATTTAGAAAAATCTAATAGAGAGGGTTAATTGAAGGATTGCCACATGGAAAGGGGGTCTACTTACCCAAGTTGGTAAGATTCAACTCCTTCAAAGTTATCTTCAAGGAATCCCTATTTACATTATGTCACTCTTTAAACTACCTGTAAAAATTATTGAGGCTTTGGAAAGGATCCATAAATAGTTTATGTGGGCTGGAGTAGAGGAAAAGTTTAAATATCCCTTGGTGGCTTGGGATAAAGTCACTAGACCTAAAAGATTTTGGGGCTTGGGTCTGAAGAATATCAAATTAATGAATGAATCCTTGATAGATAAAGCTGGTTGGAGGATTATCAAAGAGGAAGGACTTTGGGTGGAAATTATCAGAAAGAAATATCTAAGGAATATAGGAAGAATGAAATTTTTTTTTATGTAGAATGATCTTCCTAATGGTTCCACATTCTGTAGATCCTTCATAGCTTCCAAGGATATTTTTAGTAATGGTATTAAATGGAAAATTAGGAAAGGAAACAAAATATCCTTCTAGTAGGATTTGTTGGATTGAGGATAAACCCCTTGCTATGGAAGAGCCCTAGAAAATTGTCTCTTAGTATTTAGAGGAAATTGGTAAAGTATGGGTCTAGGGCTATTGGATTTATATTAATGAGGGGCCTAAATGGTTAACTATTGTTACTCTATTGGGCTGCAAATATTGATTAAGTACCAAAGGGCATGTACCGTGTAGGACTAGTGAAGAAGATGGGCATGCGGGGAAAAGCACACAATACATGGGTTTCAGAAGGGTTTAATAGAAACCATGGCACGCACATAAGGAAGAGAAAAGGATTTCAAGACTTAGTCATATTCAGCTTTCCAAGAGGCACTTGAGGAAAAACGTGACCCGACTAGGCATGCTGAGTGGATAAGGTGACAACCTGATAACTTGGTGGTCAAGGAAATAATATTCCACGCATGGAACATTACTCAAGAAATAATTGTAGAAAGTGGGGAGCTCAGATCAAAAGAAGCATGCTCCATTGGAGGACCACCTTGACACTTGGCAACCGATCTGCTACTTCAGGAAGGCATGGTGGTGGGTGTTAAACCTATTTATAGAGATGCTTGAGTAGAAGAAAATAAGGAGGAGAGAGGACCATTTTGGAGAGAGCATCATTAAGGGAGCTAGAGGAGAAGAGGGCCATGGTGTGATTAACCATAACAGAGTAGGTGAAGATCTGCAGAAATGAGTAGAAGATTCTAGGGGTTGGGGTTCTCATTAGAGGACTATAGGAATGTTAGCATATCTAGGGGAATGGGTCTAGCTAAATTTTTGTAATAGGGAAGAATAGCTAGAACTTATGATGTGTGATTCATGATATATTGGTTTGATATGACCCTTTTGGATGTAATGTGGTTACTTGAACTATGATCAACATGAATATATGGTTCTTTTAAATATATTGTTCATGGGTGTAAACCCTAGTTCCTTTTTCTTTATGTTATGGATCAGATCTACTATCTATATGATGTTTCTTTTGTTATCTGAATGGGTATGTTGGTGTAATGACTCATCCTATGCTTTCAAAATATATGCATGATCATTTACTTTTCTGCACTTAATCTATCATCAATGACAACATCTTCTCACAATGCTCACATAAAGGAGGTTCTCGGTGCCCGCACATACCTTGGGTGAGCACCCAACACCCGTTGGGTGATAGGTCGGCATGTAAGGGATTATAAGGTTATTCTAAGGGCATAAAAATGACTACATCTTGGTTCTATTACCGGACCTATTTTTAAAGTTGTTTTGAGAGATGACTACATATTGGTTCCTTTGACACATGATGAAAGAGTGCTTGACCACTGAAAAATTTTAAAGTATGATTTAAGAGAACGAAGGATGAGTTTTCTCAAATATTTAGTACTGGACCTAAGTTTGATGCACACAGATGGGTAGAAGAACACCTATATCATGAGTTGTATGAGACCTTCTTTTGTTGTTTTTAGTAGAATTATATGAATGGCTTTCAACATATGCATCCAGATCAAGATGGTACTATAGATCACATATATGGACCCAAGATGATTACCAGAGGTGTAGGATGTGGATATGACTTGGAAATGTGTTGTTGATAACTAGTGGAAAATAGTCCTAACCAGTTATACCCTAGAATACGCCATTTCTACATATTCATGTCTAGAGGTTGCTGAGTTTGAGTTCCTAAGGGAGCCTAGAGGACCATTTTTACAAGCTATTCCATTGGCTATGTAGATATTGATCATTACACTAAGTTTTGAGGCATTCCCCATGGTTGGCTAAGCTTATCTGAGCATTGAGAGAGGAAGCTAGGGTGGAGGAAGATGGTAGAAATTGTGGAAAAAATGGAGAGGGAAGAGAGGAAACTCAAGTATAGTGAAGTGCGTGAAAGGGAGTTAGCTAGATAATGTGAGGTTATGGGAGTAATGGATCTATGGAGGCAGACATTGTGGGAAATAATTGAGGTTCACGTAGAGGACATGGAACTTGAAAGGTCCGTGTTACCCAATCATGGAAAGTGCGGGAGAGAAACCCCTTCAACTTATGATGAGATTTCTTCACGTGGAGAAAGGAGAGCCATCGATGCACATCTAAAACCACTTGTTGACCAACCGCACATGCTTACTTTTCCAAATCAAGAAATAATTATTTCTAACCCAGTTGGTATCGGTGGAAGTGACCAATCTACACCTAGGAGGTATAACTTATCATTTGGGACATCTATGGCCGCACAAAAAATTCCTGTGTTTGGAGGGATTTTTGGGAAAAGTGAAAGTACACGAGTTTGGGTATCGTGTCTAGGAGTGGCTCGGGATACATGTATGGTAGAAAAGAATTATCACAAACTTTCAATGTCTAGTTTAGTGGGATGTTGGGAACACTAGACGTGACCACTTCAGGCCCGTTACCTACTACAGGAGGATGACCTAGTGGATATAGCTGATATAGAGGTGGATTTGGTGGATCAGGAGGCATAGGACCTGGTGGATCTAGTGGATTGTGTGGTGGAGAAAACACCGGAGGGAATCAAGGTTTTAGATCAGGAAAACAAGGGACTCAGCCACCTCCGCAAGTATTTTTGAGATGTCTCTACATCTACCAAATTACAAGGGTGTTGAGGATGCTGCAGAGCATGTGAAAAAGTGTGAATTTCTATGGCATAGGAAGGGGATCACTATCTTAGAGAAAAATGAAAGTCTGTTTGCAACAACAACGTTGTAGGGGTAGATACATAGTTGGTACTGTAGTATGACCCCCATCAGATGGTGATAGACTACACCATGTTGTGGAATGCCTTCTTAGATGAGTTCGATATCCCTAAATTTGAGAAGAAGAGAATTAGCACTTTGAAAGAGATAAAACAAGGAATGGAAGAGAGTGTGTGGGAATATGATGCACGTTTCAAAAATCTCTTGTTAAAACTATCTTATGATATTCACCCTCTCAAAAAGCTCAATGGTTTGTTGTATGATTGATAACAACATTTAGAAGGGGGCTTGGAGGCTGCCCCAGTGCCCGAGGTGTTGGAAATGTAGATATTGGTGTTAGCCCTTTCCTTGAGGCTCAAATTTTTGCAATGGAAAAACAACTAGAGAAGCTATTTGCAAACTCGGTGCATGAGACTCTTGGTGGTCTATGGTGCACAAATTTTCAAATAGAGGGGCACACAAAGGATAATTATCCTCAAAGTTTGGTACACACCATGATAGTGGAATGTGATATTTTCCAAAGGGATCATGATGTAAGTAGATGCACACTACTGGAATGCGTGATCCATAAGAATGTGTCTTGCTATTGCAAGATCTATACCTCTACGACCCATGAAACCAAATATTATAGGTTAATTGATCGATACATGATGCCATTGATCTTGGTGTGTGCCAAACTAACCTTGCAAGAAGTTCCAAGGATGATGATCACTGCTATGAAGGGCACGTAGATGGAGGAGCACGTGGAAGAGGTTTCTGTGGAGGATTTTGTGGTCATAACAACCATGGAGGAAGAGGTGAGTTCCCACGAGGAACTTGTTATAATTATGGGTCTACAAAGCATTATAAGCATGAGTGTCTTGATTTGTTGTAATGCTCGTGGTGTGGAAAGAAACATAAGTATGAAGAGTTCCCTAAACTATTTGAGCACATGAGCTAGTAGCACCAAAAAGACAAGGGTGCTAGGATGGTAAGCATAAAGAAGGCCAACTCACAATGGATGCTAAGAGTGGCGCATGAGTCAAGAATAAAACTTATATTAGTGATGATGCAAGTAGATGCCACATATGCCAAGGAGATACCAAGACAAATAACACTAGTACATGAGAAGTATCCAGACCCCGCTCATAAAAAAGAGGTGTGTCAAGAGACTATGGATGTAATTCAAAGTCTATAATGAGAGATTCGGTGTCCGAAGGAGCAATCAAGGCAAATCGAGAACAAAGGAAGAATGTCGAGGCTCCGTATAAGGATCTGGATGAGGTTAGGGAAGTATATAATATGTTAATTAAATATAATATCATTCCCTTTCCAGGAGAATGGTTACAAGATAAGGTACCACACAGTGGAAGAGAGCGTGAGAGGAAGGATTTGCAAGCTAACCTTACTCCCCATAACCTTGACTATGACAAAGAGATCACGTTAAATTTTGTTGTAGATGGATGGCTTCTGAGCAATATTCTGATTAGTATAGGCATGGAAGTCAATGTTCTCACCTTGGATGCATGGAATCAAATGGTAAGGCACACATTACAACCATCTTCAAATGTGTTGTATATGGAAAAAAGATGAAGGAAATGCCTATTGGTGTCTTAAAAGATGTGGTTATCACTATTCAAGGGGCCAAGTTCACTGGAGACTTCAAGGTCTTAGTGTTAGCTGAAGCAAACAACTTTCCAACATTGCTTGGGTGCCCTTGGTGTTACAAAAATAATGTTGACCTACAATTTAACAAGGGGTATATCAATTTTGAGAACAAGGAGGAATGGGTCATCATCCCCTTGATAGATGGGAAGTCAACACCCTATACTAAGCCCTTAGGAGAATAAGTCCTTGACAAAATCTATGTGTGCTCTATTAGAGACCTTGAGGTAATTCATCCTACAGAAGGAATTATCTAGTTTGAAGATGCTCAATCTATGAGTGATACAACCAACATAGCATGTGACAATTGGGCACATGGGACTTATGAATTAATTGGGTGATAGTTGAGAGGATTAGTGACAAGGGTAAAAAAGTGCGCTCGGTCAAGTGCCTAGGAGGGAAGAAGATACCAAGTTACTCTCCTGAGGATATAACCCTAATGATTTTCTACGAAAAAATTGAGGCTCAAAGTGGAAAAATGATAATGAAATAAGAGGTATGCTCAGCTATAACCTACTCGGGACCACAACACGTTGGTGGGAGACACATTGTGAGAACCTTCTAGAATGGCACGAGGTGAGAACCACGTTCTCTGTTAGGTTTTCCAGAAGTAATGTGCCCACTATCATACAAGACTACCATGGAAAAGAACCCACCTCATGTCATATCCAAGCATGTGAGAAGGCCTGGATGGAAGGTGCAGAAGCTTTACCACCTTTGCTATGGGTGCATAATTTTTATTCCACCTTACAGGGTTGTGTACACACATGGTACACTCATTTGGAAATGCGTCATTAGATAGGGAATTGATAGGAGTTAGCAGCTGATCTCATTCAAGATTTCAAGTATTAAAGTACAAAGTCATCAGTGGATAAGGTGTTATAATTGGTTAAGCACCTTACACTAAGAGATAATGCTATAGTAGAAGATAGGAAACTTGAGCTATTAGGTGAATCTTGTTTGGAGATGTGTTTTGATGAGGAAGAATCAGAAGAGACACAACTTAAGCATGTGTGTATGGAAAAGGAAAAAGGGAAAATGGTCTATGTGGTAGATGGTGGAGAAATGGAGAGTTTTTATGCTAACCATTTTGAAGGTACATGCAAAGTTAGGGATAATGTTGATGAGCAAGCGTGCACCTACCATGAACCCTTGAGACAAAGAATGTTAATATTGGTTTCAAGGAAGAACATAAGGAATTTATTAGTAGGGATTATTGGTCAAAGAAATATGTTTCTAAGATCATTTACCTTTTAGGCAAGTTTTAGGATCTATTCCCATGTAGGTACCATGAGCTCAAAGGTGTTCAACACTCCTTGGGGTTCAAGTTGAAGGAAGGTGTGTGCACGATTCGGAAGAGACTATATTGGATGAATCCAAACTTGTGCATATGGGTCAAGGAGGAGATAAAAAAGATGATAGCATCAGGCATCATTGAGGCTATGGAGGAATTTTAATGTTTGAGTCCAATGGTCATTAGCATTAAGAAATATGGAACGATAAGGATTTGTCTTGATTACAAGGACTTGAATGTAGTGTGCTTCACTGACCCTTTTCTAACCCCCTTCACTGAATAAATTCAGGAAGGAGTAGTCAAGTATGAGGTTTATTCTTTCAAAGATGGGTTCTCAAGGTACCACCAAGTTAGAATTATAAAGGAATACTAGGAGAAGACAACTTTTTCCACTGAATGGGGAAGTTTTTCCTACACAATCATGCCTTTTGGGCTGAAAAATGTGCCTATTGTGTTCTCGCACATCGTGGTACAAGCCTTTTAGGACTTCATCCATAAATTTCTTTAGGTCTACCTAGGATGACTGGACTATGTATGGGCTAGTAAAATACCATTGTGACAATTTGAGGCTGATGTTTGAGAGATGTCGGTAGTTGAGGATATCCCTCAACATTAAGAAATGTGTCTTTGTTACTCCATTTGGAACCATGTTGGGGCATATTATATGTAAGGAGGGATTACTGGTGGATCCTGCTAAATTTGCAGTTATTGTGGGATTACAGGAGCCTACCATTCGAGTGTTATGCATGGAATCCTTGGGCATACGAGGTACTACAATAAATTTATCAAGGGATATGCCAAGATTGTCGTGCCGTTGGAAGATTTTCTTAAACACAAGAGTTCCTTTCATTGGGGAGAGTTGCAACAGAAGCCATTTGACACATTAAAGGATAGGTTTGTCACTGCACCCATATTACGCTTCCATTCTTGGGATAAGCCCTTCCATGTGCATGTTGATGCCTTAGGAACAACCATTGGATCAAGACTAAGCACAACCTAGTGAGTGGATTATTGATCACCCCTTGTGTTTTTGAGTAGATATTTGACACTAGCGAGAACAAAATTACAAAACTACTGAGCGCAAGGAATTGTTAATGATCTACACATTGCATAAGTTCATTTAGTAATAGTTGGAAACACCATTCATATTCTACACGGACCACATGGAACTAAAGTACTTGGTAAACAAGCCCATTCTACAAGGGCACATATGCCGTTGGGTCCTATTATTTCAAGAATTTGAGTTTTCAATTGTGGTAAAACTAGGAAAGAGTAAT
This sequence comes from Taxus wallichiana var. yunnanensis, assembly GCA_018340775.1. Taxonomy (NCBI): domain Eukaryota; kingdom Viridiplantae; phylum Streptophyta; class Pinopsida; order Cupressales; family Taxaceae; genus Taxus; species Taxus wallichiana. The sequence continues at coordinate 152,016,886 of CM031234.1, read as the reverse complement.
TTAGGACCTGATCATCTATCAAGAATTGACTTAGGGAGGATGCACAGAGCATTAAGGATACCATGCCAGAAGTGTAACTATTTAGGTTGCATGGCATGTACCCTCTGACTTAGAGGATATTGCAATGTTTCTTAAAATAGGTGTGGCACCGAAGGAATGAAGGATTTGGAGAGAAAGCATTTGGCTATACATGTTGCACTTTAAATGTTGATTAGTGGATATTTTCACAAGTTAGGCCATTATGAGGTTCTACGTTGATGCGTATTAGAACACGAGTGCATTGTAATCATGGATGAAATTTATGGTGGGATTGCGGGAGGAAACTATGTAGGAAATGCAACCACATGGAAGATTCTAGTTGTAGGGATTTGGTGGGGAAGTATATACTAGGATTGTATTGAGTTTTCAAGCCCTATGAGTGACCACTTTCAATGCCTTGGAAAACCCGGAAGGAGGGATGAAAATTCCTTGCGGCCGATAGCAAAGACTGGAACCATTTGAAAAATGGGCAATTGACTTTGTATGACCAATCTCACTTATCGCGGGAAGGACTGAGTCACATTACATCATCACTTGCACTGATTACTTGACAAGATGGGTAGAGGCAACATATACAAAGGACTACACAATAGTGATAATAGTGATATTATTATGGGAAAACCTAAACAACAAGTATGGATGTTAGTTGAGTTTAAAAGTGATAATGGTATACATTTTCTGAATGAAATGGTCAGGATTTTGTTGGTAGAGTTTATGGTGGTCCATCACAATACCACCCCTTATCACCCAGAAGTGAATGGGATTGTTGAAGTATTTAACAAGATACTAAGTCACCCATTAACTAATATTTGTGATGTTGGTAGATAATATTGGGATGACAAGGTGCCGGTTGTTCTATGGGAATACATGAAAACCTACAGGATATTGAACAAGACCACACCATTGCAATTGGTGTTTAATGCGAGAGCTGTTTTACTAGTTGAATTTATTCTACCATCATTGCGTATAGTACACGGAGGATGATTTATTGATGAACAAGTGCTCGATGAAATAATTGATAAGTTAATGTAGCTAGACGAAAGATGATCACTTGCTATATGGAGTCAAAAGAAAGAGAAGGAAAGAAAAAAAAACATGGCATGATCTTCATATAAAAAAAAATTTGAGGTTGGGTGGATTGTTTTTTTATATGACTCTAAATTTCTACACCATCCTAGGAAGTTGAAAGTCCATTAGTTGGGACCATACATCATCTCATACATCCTTGATTCGGGAACTTTCTAGTTACATGCGTTGGATGGGACAAAATTACTAGAAAATTTCAATGGGAGTAGGTTGAATGTTGATCAAAGAACACTTGACAGAGAAAGCAAAAAGAAGTTCACATGGGAACGTAAGTCATACACAAATGCAAAAATGGATAAGGAGAACATGCGCATGGAACATAATTTTAGTTTTCGAGACTTATCCGTTTTCACTCATAAGGTCTATTTTTAGAGATGACATGCAAAACACACAAACAAGGAAGGGACGTATGCGTGCCATGAATTGGATATTTTTGGAGGATTGGATATGAAGTACTTTGCATGGACACAAGCCAGAAATAGATATGCTACTGTCAGTTAGCTAGTAGTAATCTATTGTTAGCGCACTTGCATGTGTGGCTAGTTTTGTAAAGGCACGTGGTTAAGAATAACATGCGACCTATTATTGGAAAGGATAAGCGGTGAAGGGAAAGTCCCCACCCTTATATATATTTATTACAACTTTGCTTAATAGACATAAGATATATAGTGGAGATTGTGATATAGAGGTGATGAGATTGAGACATATAATGTTATGTTGCTATGTGCATACTTTTGATATTGTAATGAAACTTCTATAACTTACTACATTGAATATAATGGAGGATATTGACCGAGTATAAGTATTAGTTATATGAGTATCCGAATCTAGTATGCCTTTGATCTCATCATGGTTAGTACGTAGTTATGTTTTTCCTTGGATATAGATCTAGTATGCTCAGAGAGTGATGTGCTAGTAATAGAACTATGCTAAGTCTTCGTCATGCTAACCTCCTACTACAACAAACCTAAAGAGGGACCTAGTACCATTACGCTCTTTGGGTGAGTGCTCGGTTTAGGTTGAGTGATGTGCCGGCGCGTATAGGGTTTCATTGTGTTTGTGTCACTAAATTCTAGGCTGCATCACTGAAGCCCTACTATAAATAAGTCTTCCTTGTGTTTGTAAATAAGGTATTATTTCTAGTTAGCCTAGGATTTCCCTTAATTCATTTATTTTCTTTTGCTTTCCTTTCTTGTATCTTGTTTCTTTTTGTTATGTTATTTTATGCACCTTATGTGCCTAGTAACCATATTACTTTCTAAGCTTGTGTATGTGCTAAGGAAGGTGCATCTATTTTAGTGTGGGGTGGAGTAGAACAAAGAGAGAAAGAAGCTGGTAGTAGTTGTGATGACCCAAATTGAAAGATAAAAATGCATAAGGTAGAAGAGCATGTGGGGAAATAATGGATTTTTTTTTGTTGGTGTCAAGAATTCTTTAACAAATACCACGTATAAAGGATAAGAAGTGTAGGAACAACATGAGGTAGGTGAGGGAAAAAATCAGGTGAAGAGAAGAATTTCCTTCATCTATAGAACGGAAGAAAGAGTCTTCATTAGTAAGGATTTTTTCATGTTATAAGGTAGTAGAGCATTTTTTTGTGCAAGACTTGGCGCATGGGTAAGGGCACTTAAGATCATATTAGTGGAAAAATATGCATTTAATGTTGAGTACATTGGTAGGTGGCATAAAATTTACTACGGGAGATAGGAAAAAGCTATAAGTAAAGGGTTGGACACATCATTATTTACCTTATTATTACAATATTTAAAATCTCTTGTGAACCAGGGCATCCATAAAGAAATTTTTTTATGATGAAGGAAGAGTGAAAATATGAAGTGTGTGAGTAGGGTGATCTACAAACTAGAGTGGAAGGAGTACACAGGCATAGGGAAGAAGGTTTTAGTGGAATACACCATCTTGTGGAAGATTTTTCCAGGTTAGGGTTTTGCACCTAGGGCACGGGAATAGAAGGATTATTTCATAGATTTGAGCACGGTTAGGAAGGAGAGCAAGGAGTTTATTATTTTAACCCAACAAGAAGATGACACCAAAGAAGGTGACTGTTTCACCTAAGAAGGGAAAGGGAAAAGGAAAACAAACTGCCACCACCATTTTCAATGAAGAATGGTATGCGAGACTGCAATACCTAGATGGGGTGTTACTTGGGAAAGAATGGGTATCCCATGTGAGGAAGATGTCCATGAGTAACTATAATCATCACACAAGTACCATAGAGAAGGAAATGACACTAGAACTAGTTTGTCCAATGGATAAGAGGACACTAGAAGGGATGCCAATTTACAATGATGAAGTGAAAGTAAAATTGGAGAAGGTCGGGCTGCTGCAACTATTCAAGTTTCCCTATTTTGGAAAGCTCGAGTGGTTATACCAATGGTTGATGTCACATGTGCATGAGGACCATTTCTACTTTGTGGGCCATAGAATGTGCATAACTCCCCAGCTCATCTCCAAGTTTACCGGCCTTATCTATGAAGGAGATTTGTTAGATGATGACCTAGAGGATAAAGAGGATATTAAGAGGACCATGGAGGAGTATGATTATAAAAAGGGTTCGTGTTACTTTGATATCTCAGATATCCCCGACCCTGTAATGAGATTTGCCATGCATTTGGTATCCAAGATGAATGGGCAAGAAAGGTGGACACAAATAAACAAGGCATGGTTGAATATATGGTAACAATTTCGAAGAGACCATCTATAACCTATCCACCTATATTGCAGAAGATATCATTAGTGCCATGCAAGAAGGAGAGAAGATAATGTTTAGAAATATTCTTCTCACCATCATCTTCTCATAAATTAGAGTGCTTGATGGGAAAGATAAGTTCATATGGTAATATCCAGATGAAGATCCCTCCCCTATGAAGAGGTTTGAGAAATACACATGTGATACCATGACAACCGCCCAAAAAGTGTGCCTAGATAAATGGTATAAGTGAATGTGCGATGCATTTAGGGTTGATTGGAGGATACCAGAACAATTACCAACACTAGTAAATGGAGAAGATGAGTTTGCTATTTATCATCATTTCTGCATTGACAGGTTCACTCTATCAGATGGGACCAAGAGCCCATAGTGTAAATTACCCTTCTCCTTCACCGTGCAGTATTTCCAAGAAGGAGTGAATCACTTCAAGGAATCTAAAAGACTAAGGTTTGACGTTAACAAGATGGACCAGACCACCATGACTTCGAAGGAAGTTGGTATATCCAAAGAAGCACACCTATGTGGAGAATTATGTCTCCCATGAGGTGTGCATGATAAAACCTTGACACTGCTAATTGTTGGAAGGGCCACAACAATAATATACTTGCGCATTAGGCCCATGTAAGAAAAGCACACTTACTTGGAGAATGATATCTCCATCTAAGAGGATCCCACTGGTAGGAAGAAGGCTGCACTAAAGAAGAGGGAAAGGGAAGAGACCCTGGAGAAAGAGGCACTAGAGAAGAAAGCACCAAGTGTGCAGACAAAAAAATCTATGGGCATGTTAGAGTCAGGCACCAAGCCAAGAACATATGTGGGTAGGAAGAAGTATCCCATTAAGGAGAAGGAAAAGACACCTAAGGAAGAGGTGACAGAACAAGAAGATTCACCTAGAAAGGAATCACCTATTGAGGAAGAGGAAGAATCCCTAGCTAGGAAGAAACAAAAGGTAATGGGGAAGGAAGACTCAGAGGAGACAGAGAGCTAGGAGTCGTACAGGGGCAAGGGAGATGATGATGAGGATGAAGAAGTTCATAATCATCCCATGTACAATGTACATGACTCAAAGGAAGAAATAAGTGAGGGGAAGGATGGAGAAGAAGAAGGTGCCCAAGGAAAAGGGGAGAGTGAATAAGTAAATACTAAGGATCAGAGGACCCCAACCTCATCAAGGAGCATATAGAAGAGGACGTAGAGAAAAAAGTAGTGGGAATAATAGAGAAGTTAGTGGAGACAGTATGGGTCATGCGCATGGATGAGATACTCAAGGAGATAGAATAAGAGAGCATAGGGAAGGAGTATGGAAGCATGGGTGGAGATCCCAACTTAGTGGTGAGCTTTCCAAAGGCTACACATATAGGAGGGAAGAATGTGGTAGTAGCACAAGGGTAGGGAATGGGTTATATCCATGATCTAAAAAAGTGCTATGTGTATGTTTCTAGAGCCGCATGCCTACAGAACAACTCCTAGAAATGTATTCATTCGAAGAAGAAGGCACATACCCATGAACCAGAAAATGCTATCTTGGGAATTTTAGTCCCATGTCGATGAGCCTGAGTTCAAAGTTAACAAAGGGGTGTTGATGAAGGTGTAGGAAACCAAAGGTATAAAACTACTGGTGAATTCTCAACAATTTTTTGATGAGCAAGTTTGTACTGTGCTCAACAAGGTTTTAGTCAAGGTTGAGGCAAGAATCTTTGGGAGGAATGATAAGGTGAGATTCCTAGAGGGGGAATTGGAAAAGAAGAAGGAAGAGATCATTGAAAAGAGAAAGGATCTGAAGAAAAAGGAACTAATCAGCACATAGTTAAGGCATGAGCTAAAGGAGGAAAAGGAAAGGGTGTGCGAGGTATATAAAAAGGTAGAAATGATTACATATGTTATTTTCATAAAGCATCCAAACCTAGCACACCCGAGTATAAGTATGGTTCAACTTTGCAATGCTCTAATACCTAACTCACATCCTCACCATGGAGAGATAACCACTCACTTTGGAATCAACAAAAGAAGTGTTAGCATGCTAGGAGAAAGAGGAAAAGCTGAAGGTTGTGGAGATATTTTCTCAGTACATTAATCTCCTTTCCAATGTAAAGGCTACCACATAGATATCTGAAGCTTCTTATGACAATTATGTGGAAAAAGATAGAGTGGCAAGAATTTTAGTTGCTACCCATGAGGTAGACCTTAAGGATTTTTAGGAGAAGAATAAAGGAAACATGGAAGAGTGGGATAAGATCTTGGCTGAGGTAGAGAAGAAGTCAAAATCCATTGAGACCTTGAGAGGCTTGATCAAAAACCGATGAAGGAATTATATCCTCAAATCACCCACAAGATGGATGCATTGGATGACCTCAACAAGTAGTTGGAAAACATTGTTGATACATTGAATGCTAAGGGTGATGAACTAGGATTTGAAGAGGTGAGCACCTTAGTAGGTGACCTTTATCAACAGTGCAGGGTGAGGTGGATTCCTAGGAGAATATTGAGGTAGATATAAGGAAGGATTTCCCACTCATTCTTTAGTAATAAACAAATTCTTCTTCATTCCTCCATTCTTTATTTCTTCCATTTCTCATTCTTCATTCTTCATTATTTAGTCCCACCATTATTTATTCTTTGGAAAGGATGTTTTGGAGATGGATAATAAGCTTAGTGTGGGGTGATGTTGGGCCTCACAATATTGAATAAGTCCCAAAGGGTGTGTGTGTGCGCAGGACTAGTGAACAAGATGGGTGTGTGGGGAAAAGCGTGTAGGGTAGGGGTTTTAGAAGGGTTTAATTGAAGCCACAACATATGCGTAAGGTATAGTAAAGCATTTCAGGACTTAGTCATATTCATATTTCCAAGAGGCACTCGAGGAAAAATGTGACCCGACTAGGTGTGCTGAGTGGATAAGGTGAAAACCTGGTGACTTGGTGGTCAAGGAAAGAATATTCCACACATGGAACATTCCCAAATACATCATTATAGAAAGTGGGGAGCTCAGATCAAAAGAATCATGCTCCATTGAGGACCACCTTAACACTTGGCAACCGATCTGCTACTTCAGGAAGGCATGGTGACGTGTTAAACCTATTCATAGAGATTCTTGGGTAGAAAATAAGGAGGAGAGAGGACCATTCTAGAGAGATAATCATCAAGGGATCTAGAGGAGAAAAGGCCATGGTGTGATTAACCATAAAATAGTAGGCAAAGCTCTGTAGAAATGAGAAGAAGATTCTAGGGGTTAGGGTTCTCATTAGAGGACTATAGGAATGTTATCATATCTAGGGGAATGGGTCTGCTAAATTTTTGTAATAGGGAAGAATAACTAGAACTTATAATGCATGAGTCATGATATATTGGTCTGATATGACCCTTTTGGATGTAATGTGGTTACTGAACTATGATCAACATGAATATATGGTTATGTTCTAAATATATTGTTCATGGGTGTAAACCCTAGTGCCTTTTTCTTTATGTTATGGATCAGATCTACTATCTATATGATGTTTATTTTTATTTGAATGGGTATTTTGGTGTAATGACTCATCCTATGCTTTTAGAATATATGCATGATCATTTACTCTTCTACACTTAATATATCATCAATGAAAACATCTTCTCACAATGCTCACATAAAGGAGGGACTCGATACCCGTGCATGCCTTGAGTGAGTTCTGAGTTCCCACTAGGTGATAGGCCAACGTGCAAGAGATTAGAAGGTTATTCTAGGGCATAAAATGACTACATCCTCCCCTAGATATAATGGTTATTTACAACCCATCATATAAATTAATACTATAATCTTAAATTTTCACATTCTTGGATTCTAGTATCAAGAAGACTCTGTCATTTGGAAAGAAGAGGAGTCAGGAAATTTCACGGTCAAATCTGCATATCTTCTAAATTTTAAAGATTCTATCTAGAAGGAGTATTGGAATATGCTTTGGGTGAAATATCTCATACCCAAGGTTAACATCTTCTACTGGTTGGCGGTCAAAAATAAGATCCTCATGGTGGATAATCTAAGGAAGAGAGGCATGGTTATCCCCAGTAGATGTCCTTTATGTGGCAAGCAGGAGGAAAGTGTTAACCATATTTTTATTGTGTCCTTTTTCTCAGGTGGATTTTTCTTTTGTGATGGAGATGTTTCAGATCTAGTGGTTACAACCTAACACCATAGCTGACTTATGTTTGCAATGGGAGTGTCCTTTCAGATTTCTTGTCTTGGTGGCTTCCTGAGGATGGCACTTCCCCACTTCCTTTGGAGTTTGTGGAAGGATAGGAATGATATTATTTTCAGAAACCACATAGTTAATATAAAAAAGGTTAGTGCTCATTGTTTCTCTTCCAAGAAAAAATCAAACTTTTCAAGGGAAAGATTAAAGCTTCATGTCCTAGAGTGGAGGCATAAGTCCTCAAACAGTTCATATTTAGTCTTCCCAATGTTAAAATGACCAAACTAGTAATTAAATGGTCTAAATTGGAGGAAAAAAAGGTTAGGATGAAATTTTACAAGTACTTTGAAGGGAAAACTTGGTCGAGGATGGAGGAGGGGGGATTATTATAAACCATGAGGGAGACTATATTCTGGCATATACTAGGCCACTGGGTCTTCAAAGAAACAATGTGGCAGAGGCTAGAGATTTATTGTGGGGGTTAACATAGCTAGGGAAAAGGGTGTTACACATATTCAAATCAAAGGGGACTCATTGCTCATTGTGAACACCCTTAAAAGTAATCTCATCCAGAACTGGACACTTGGCAATATTTTATAGGATGTTAGGGAACATCTTAAAGCATTTGAAAATTATAGTATCACACACACTCATAATGAAATAAATGTGTGGATAAGTTAGATAGATTTAAAATTTTGGGTAAAGGGTGATGAAATCCCCTTAGCTATTAATAATATTATTCACCATGATAGGTCATAATGTAATTATTTCTTGTCACATGAGGGATATCACTTTTTTGCTACTTGTCAAGGTAGGGAGCTTAAGTGTTGTGGAATCAATACGGGATTTTCATTCATTTCAAACCTTATAGAAATATTGAACGACCGGGTTGTGGTTGGAGGGTAAAAATATAAGCCATGGGTGGTGACAAAGTTCATGTTGAACCTTCGAGTCATGGGGCTATCGTTAACAATCCTTCAATGTGGCATATGCTTAGAATTGGGGGCTTCAGGGAGTATATCTCCAAGATGATAGGGCATGACCCCTCTCTCACCATGGAGTTCGAAAGGCCTAGAATATTGGAAGGTTTTTTTGGGGTTGAAATGGAGATTTAAGATAAGTTTATAGCCCAATTTATGGGCATGGACACATGAAAGTGACTCAAAAATATTCAAAGATCGGAATCGCAAAGACCATGAAATCAATAATGTTTTTAAAGGTAAGGAAAGAGTCTATTTTATTACTAATGGCATTGCTAGGTCATGTATTCTTAGGGTGTGGAAAGAAGTTTGTTATCATATTATGTGGTATATCACTCTCGAAGGCAAGTTTTAGAAGATATACATGCATCACCTGTCTCTATTGAATATGTTTAGGAATCGGGTTATGTTGAGAATTCCTTTCTTTTTATTCATGTCACTTTTGGTATCAATGAGGGATTTTAAAAATGGGAAGTTGGAGGATCCCATTCATGAAGGTCTATTTATTTTTTTGTATCATAACGACAAACCCGTCATGTCAAAGGAGGTTTCCTCCACTAGTGGGTCTAAAGATGATATCACCTTGCGAATGTTTGACTAAGATGTCCATGGGTAAGGGTCCCAAAAAAAGGGACAAGAGGGAGGAAATACCATAGACTAGGTTTCTAGAAGCTATTTTTAATGAAGGGCCTTCTAAGGGGAAAGCTAAAGTCTATAAGGAATAGGATCAGGATTATGATAATATTAATAACAGAATACAACATTTGGAGATGATTGTCTAGGTGATGAAAGAGTCCAATTTGGACATGAGGGATGCGATGATTGACTGCATTGGTGCATCCAAAAATATTTGAATGTTATATAAAAACATAAGAGGGGATGTCTCGGAGTTGTAAAAATTGGTCGATGATACGAGGAAGAGAATGGAAGTTATGGAATTGGGCTTGAAGAAAAGAAAATTCTAACTCAGATTGAGAAACTTCGATGAGGATGAAGGTGGGAGGGAGATTCAAAAATATATGGAGCATGAGCATCAACGGGATGAGTCCACGGTACTCTGGACAACCCCCTAAATTTTACAAGATAATTTAATTTCTTGTTTTGTTGGTCTAGACTGTTAGGGGACTTCTTTCAACCGTGTCTACTTGTTGTGCAAACTTTTTGTTTTTATCCCATTTGGTTGTTGGTTTTTGTTGGACCTTTTTTCTCTTTATTTAATTATGTTTAACTCTTTTTGTTCATGTCTCTCTTTTTACTTGTTACTAGGTGATTTCAAAATGAATCTTCTCTTATAAGGCCTCAGAGCTGATCCCTGTTTTTACCTAATCTAATAAAAAAACATATTCATTTATTTCTATTAAACACAACAAGATTATGAGTTAAGATAACTCATGCCAGTTCATAGAATTGACCATATATACATTTCTCTCTCCTATAGTGTGCAGGATAGAGTGATATTGTGAAGTGAATAACTAGATTGTATACACATGATTTCTCATTTATATTGTTTAAAAATCCATTCAAGATTATTGTATTTAATTGTAATGTGAAATTATTATTTTTGCAAGTTGATTGAAGGAATTTTCCTATTGTACTATTATGAAAAATTGTATGTCATCATTTTGGAAAATAAGGATTTATCCTTATGAAGTTTAAATAAAATTTCTTGCTGTTTCATATCACATTTTGTGAGTTATAAAGGTGTTTTTAATGTTTTTTTACAACAGAGTATGAATTAAATTTATTAATATTATGTTATGAAACTATATCTGGTTTAATAATTCATCTTGAATGAATGAATTTGATGATTAACAAACCTAGTATGATATGGATAGATGTTCATCGAAAAAAATGCTTATATTTTTATATACCTTATTAAAATGAAAATGTTTAAGTGATGCTTTTAATAGTCATGTATAAATATAAGTTAATGATTTTTTTTTATGATAGGTAAAACATGGTTGATGGGAACATACCCCTTACATGGCAAAGCTCCCGATTGAGTAGATAAAAACATTACAAAGCATTCCAAAAGATACATATAAAAGGTTTAATAAGAGTTAAGCTCCTTTCTAAGCATATATACCAAACATAAAAAAAAATAAAAAGACTAATAACAACATTGAAAAAACCAAAGTCTAAACTAACAACATAGTAAACTAACAACCATACAATCACTAACATTACTTTTTAGCTTTCTCCAAATTAGCTAAAATTTTATCCCATTCCTTTGAGAGACTCAATATTAGCACCTAAAGAATTCAGATCACATTCAAAAACTTCCCTTTTCCTTTTTTCAGGCTACCATGCTCGTCCACTTGCTGTAAGCATTGCCAAAATATCCAAGGGTTTGAAGATGTTGCAAAGTGGACCTCACCATGACAATAATACATTCTATATAGTTGTGCAAAATGGATTTAATATGATCCACCTCATTGAAGAGGTTACTGCACTTTTCTTTCATGATTTCAAGACTTCCTCCATTGGTAATTTTGGCCACATCTTCAACTTGCATTCTCATAGAATTTCAGTCATTAAAGAGAAACTAAACAGAAATTTTCATAAGCCTCATGTCACCTTTCAGTTCATCAATGTCCATAGCCATTTTGGCAAGATGATTTTCACCCTTCTTGGACCCCATTTGACCCAAAGCCTCGACCTACTACTCCAACTGGGAATTCACAAGAACCTAATTCCCCCACATGCTCAAATCCCCTATGGATTTGATAGACACTATTTGTTATTTCTTCAATTTAAGCTCGTTAAGGCTCTGAAATGCATCAGTTTCAACCACTTCTTTCTCATCCCTAGAATCATCATCTTCCTATGAATTTGAAGTTTCATTGGATTCATCTTCCTCTAAGTTTGAGTTCTCTTCCTTAGCATAATCCTCATGGGATTTAGTAAGAACACCAATTTTTTCAATGTTGAGGGTAGATTTTTGACTAGGAAAGTATGAAACCTTGGTGAATGGGGACATTACTTATGCCATTTTTAAAATAGGAAATCGAAACACACAAAGACCAGAATAGAAAATAGAGTAAACTAAAGCTATGGAAATGTCTTAGAAAATTTAGCATCGGTAAATGGTAGGCATCATTTGTGGAAGCCTTCAAGGATCAAAAACTTAATGATGGATATGGCCACTTCATCATAAGGGTGGGCTAAAGATGAGCGTAAGAAACCATTAAAATGGGTTGTAAGTTTTTCATTACCTTGCAAAGAAAATATTCAATTCATCTATGGCGCTTGTACACCTCCCGACCTTCATCGATAAACCCATGATATTCACCACCATATCAATGGTAATATCTATATGCATACCTTTTAGGTTCATGATTCCACCTTTTTTAGTAGATTTCCGGTTACGAAAAAATATTTGCTCGGGCTTTCTTAATGTCCCTCATAATTTAGAAAAAGGGAGAGATCCCCATCCTCTCAAAAACTTCCATAGCCTCCAAATTAACTCCTTCTAAGTCCCATGGTTCAATTCACACGAGATCACCCCCATCGATTTTCAAGCAAAAATCCACATAAGCTCTCGATTGAAGTTAACCAAGATGTTTTGCACAATCCTAACTATGTCAAATTCAATGAACATAAAAGAGGAAATAATAATAATGAAATGGTATGAGCGACTCAAGTTCCAAAGATTCATGTAACCCCAATTTTGAAACACACATGGCTTGTAAATCTTATTAATAAAATCCCAATTATATGGTGGGAGACTCCATGATCTGTAATAATTATCTAGTGGTGACATGTCCATATGGTTCATTTCGAATGTTTGTTTGCACCTTACTATCTATAACTTTCACGTTGGTGACTAATGTCATTCCATGACTTGTAAGCCCCTTGTTGGCAAAATAATCTGCAATACTATTTTCCTCTCTATAAACATGTTTAAATTTAATTTCTTCAAATATATTTATCATCCCTTTTATGCTAGCTATATAAGTTAATGATTTTGTTAAGTAATCATAGCTGATTTTATGGTTCCATTATGGATGACTAAAAGTTGTCGTTGATGAAAAAATATGTTATTGGGAAATGATTGAACATAAACTATGTTACACTAAGATTGTACCTTATTAAATAAGTTGTAAAATTCATATAGATTGATGATTAAATGAGATAAAGTGAATTAATCATATTAAATGATGTACTTATGTGAACGATACCAATATTAACTATGAAGTGAATGGATCATATAAATGAGACACATAATTTATTAACATATAGTAAATGGCAACACTGTGTCATGATAGTAAGATAATAAGTAATTATTAAAGATAGTAACTCAAGAAGTTACTATGACTCTCTATTGTGAAATGGATAATGTGATGTGATTTGAAACAAAATAACATAAAAATAAATTTATCTACTTAATATAAATAGATAATGAATTTGTAAATGAAGTGTAGATATATGGAATCATCATTCTTATTGACGAAATCTTAACCATTCTAGCTTAGGATGGTTATGGGAAAGATAATGAGTACATAATGATGCAAGTCATTATGTGATCACTACCTTTCCCATAGGGATCCTAATATGGTACTAATATGATTATCTCAATTATAATAACAAACCATGATCCATACATCTTCAAAACTAAACTAAATTTCTTAAACAATGAAATGAGATCCAAATAATAATTTTATTCAATTTAGCTTACCACCCAAACCGATATACTGACATCGAATGAGTAAATCAAGTCCTATAGGATATACTAAGGATGCATTATATGGACTATTAATACAAGTGGGAAGAATATCTTCCACTGGTTAAGTTTACATATTATAACACATATCAATCATTGCTGAAAATGGATCCTCTTGAAGCTTTGTATGGAAGAAGGTGCAAAATGCCTATTAAATGGGATAACATTGAAGATAGGAAGTTGTATGACTTGAAATGATAACTAAAATGTAAGGATAAATAAAAATTATCCATGAATGGATAAAATAAGAATCAGATAAAAAAGAGCTATGATGATTTAAAAAGAGTTCCAAGAAAATTTAATGTGGGCGATAAAGTATTTTTAATAGTGAAACACAAAAAGAATTCCATTACTTTTGGCAAGTCTTCCAAATCATCACCTAGATTTATGGTATCATTCAAAATTTTATAAGTTATAGGTCTTGTAGCCTATAGTCTATCTCTACCTCCTGCATTATCTAAAATGCACGATGTCTTCCATGTATCCTTGAAAAAAGTATGTTTCGATCTAACTCATATACTAAATTAGGATTCATTGAAGGTACAGAATCCCAAGATCATCATATTTGAACCTATAATAATCTTGGAAACAAATTTTTTTAAATGAGAAATAATTATATTTCACAATGCAAGGTCCAATGGGATCGGTACTCAAGAAAGTGTAACTTGGTAAAATATGGATGACATACATGCTACTTTTCCTTTTCTATTTGATCAAGTATAAAAAGAGAAAAATACTTTTATTATTGTTATATGATTTGAGTTGACTATATTAATGAAAATATGAATCATGAATATTTATTAAGTTATGAATTACTCTTTTTTATCAAAAATTGCTACAGTTTGAAGAAATTCTAGAAGTGAAAATTTAAAAAAAACCACAGTTAAAATTTTGTATAAATATTAATTGGTGTCTTGGTTAAATGTTATTATTTTTAATGAATGAACATTTCATCGAGATGATGAACATTTTTAGTGGGAAGTATGTAACATCCCATCCCTTTTTATTCCTGAAATTATTAAACATGTAAATGGTTAATATATTGTTAGTTGGTTTAAACAAATTTATTAACCAGAGTCTTAGCTCACATCAAAATTTCATGTTAGATATATGTTATCACATGTTGGCTAATGATAGTAAGTTTATTTCATCACTTACTAAATCATTTAATAAGTACTCTATTTATTTATTAAGTTTAATCACTTACTAAATCTATAATAAGTACTTTTTATAGAATATTTTGGTATATATATAAATTGTGATATCTCTATGTGTGGTGAGTATAAGCCTTACTTGGCTAGCTCAAATGAATGAGTGCTTCTTGAATAGTCCATAAATTGGACGGTTTTGGAAATATAGATTTACATTTGTGTGAATATTGATTTAAATACATGAAAAATTATTCCACTTAATATAAGTGGATAACATTTATATGCTTATGGAATACATTTGATATTTGTTTAAAAGGTGGCATATATGTTAATATTTTTGAATGGAGACATACACTTTAATTTTTCTAAGGCATAGTAAATGGGATCTTGTCAAAATTAGCCTAATCCTAGGAAGGTATTATGTGAGTCAGGTTTGAGAAATGTCATATGATCTATGTTGTTTAATGTGAAGTTTTATTGAGTTTGTGGCATGCTAAGTAGTAAGGCATGGTTTATGGTTTATGAGAATTTATGGCAAACCCGACTTCTCAGAATGGTTAACTTCCCGAGAATCCAACTTGATTTGGTCACATATTTTCTTTTCTCCATCTCATTTGGTCATTGTATTTTTTTGGATATGCTCTGCTATTTTGTGGTTATAAAGATGATGGTATATCTCCTCCAAAGTATGCCTATTTTATGGCCATGGAAATGATTTTGAATATGGATATAATGTGAATCGATTCTGAAAGGGATATTTTGATAATATTATTTTTATTTTTGATTTTGGAGAAGGTTTCAGGAGGAAGAATTTTTTTTTATCAAAGGCATATGCATACCAAGCATGAAATTATTTCTCATATCCTAAATCTTATTCATTTTAAGTGATAATGACATTTTGGGCATTGTTGTAAGTTTTCCTCATGTTATATTTATTCTTCTTTGATAGATATGTTTTTTGGTATTCTTGATTTGATTTATAGATTGGAAGAGGTTATATTATTATCTAGGTATGCACTTGTGCATGCGTACTTATGGGTATGTACTTGTGTATGTGTATTTTTGTTGGGTACTTGGGTTACAAAACAAGTATATATAAATTGGTTATTTAAAGCTTTAGGTTTGTTTATAAGTTAAAAGGGCATACATATTTGTGGGATTATAAATTAAATGATGCAAAATGGGGTATGAGAAATTTATATTTTGTATAAGTTTTGAAAGTTTTATTGAATTTCATGTTGAAATGATATTTATTTTGGCATGTGGAAATGGAAATTTTGTATAATGTTTAAATGAATAAATTTTGTAATGCATTCGAATGTGTATTAGATAATATATGGAAATGACATACATATTTTTTTGTTGAAGGTCAAAATATTAAATGGGTATTCTTATATTATTAATAAAATAGAAACCATGGGCTTAGATCGCATTGTACCATCTTTCCATGTGTATTTTAATAGGAAAGATAGAAATTGTTAATTTTAATGTGTTATATTACATGGATATGTGGAACGAGTTATGGTATTGTGAGATTGGGAATTTTCATTTTCTCTTATCAGTTATAAGTACCCATACAGTTTGCATTCTGTTATGGGTTTTTATTAGATGTATTTGTGTTCTAATAAGTGGTATTAAAGCAACCATAAGGGTCCATGCATTAAAGAATTGTTGCATGAACATGTACATATTTTGTAAAACATGATCCAATAGAGTTTTGTTTTATTGTGTATGAAATGAGTGTTGTAGACATATGCATGTAAATTTAGGTACATGTAGTACAAATTTGGAATATATATGAACTATTTGTAATTTGTTTCTTTATGGATCTGAGTCCATTTGTAAGGGATAAATAAGTTATTTATTCTTTGTTTTGAGTATTTATAAGACATTTAGTTCTTTGTTCACTCTTGAAAGGAAAATAAGTACTTATAGAATAACAAGTATTCAATTGTATATATATTTTATTTTATAACACAAAACTCTTTGTGAAACTGATTTTATGTTGGGTCTTGATGAAAAAATTATGTAAGGTAAGATCATTATTTTAATGAAATTGTAGATATTGCAAATGGGAGAAGAAATACTAATTAAATTTTCTTTAATAATAATTTTATGTTAGGATTTATAAGGAATGAGTAATACACTGATTATAAATCCATAATAAATGTCAAAGATTATAGATTATGTTATGCAGATTATATAATGTAATAATGAGAGATGAAAGAAAATAATAGAGAAAGAGATAAAGAACACCATATTTAAGTGGGGAAAACTGAAGGAAAAAACCCCACTATAATAAAGCATTATCTGTATTAAGAATCTCAAGACTTTAACTCATCACTTCCACTTCACTCGTTTTTACAATATATTTGAGCTATTTTCACAATAGTTCAATGTTATGTAATACAATCCCATTTTATGATGATCAAGAATAATCTTACCAATTTTATATCTATTTTGTTATCAATATGTATAAATGTAATCATTGCTAATAGCCAATCCCGAGAGGTGTAACAAAAACAAATATGGATGGGTGAATCGATCGAGTTTCTTCTCTTTTAAATGTGGAAGACCATCATAATAAATTTTGATGGAAAATCTTCTAGGATAATATGGGTGTACCACGGTTTTATATATCCCACTTAAAATTATTACCCCAACACTCCCCCTTAATGTTGATTGGGAAGAAAAAACAAAACAAGACATGCCGAGTTTACCTTTCTCAACAAAAGGATTTATAGATCCGTGAATCAATAGTTGTGATTCAAAGCTAGCATGCAAACAAAGAAAACCATACAAATCTTCCCATACAAAAATTCTTAAGACCAATGCTTTATATATATATATATATATATATATATATATATATATATATATATATATGAAGACTTCTATAATATTATGGATCCTTTTATAAACCAAGGCATACCCATAACTAATGCTTCACTGGGATTTATAAGTAACTTCACATAGTGTGACACATTTACTTATTTAAAAATGCAAGAAGTATTGGAAGTTTACAAAACGAAATTAAGAGGACGCATTGATCATGCACATTCCCTCTAAATGAAACTCGATAGGCCGAACAAGGCACAAAATTTGCAAAACTTAAAAGAACACAAAAACTTTGTGAAGATATCTACGACTTGATCTTTAGCTGAACAGAACTTGATATCAATATCACCATTCAATAAATTTTCTCTAATAAAGTGCATATAAAATTCAATATGCTTGGTCCTTTAATGCTAAAATGGATTATTTTCAAGAGAAATGCAACTTTGGCTATCACATAGAATATTAGTGCTCCCTTTGATGCCCATATGCAGCTCATCTAAGAGATTTTTAGCCACATAGCTTCTTTTACAGCTTCCATAACACTTATATACTATGCCCTAGTAGAAGATATAGGCACTTCAAGTTAATTCTTGCTACTCCAAGTGATGGAACTTGCACCAAAATTGAAAACATATACAAAAGTAGACTTTCTATCCGTAACATCACTAACATGATCATAATCACAATAGCAAAATAATTGTGCATTAATAGAAGAAGAATATAAAATACCATAATTTATTGTTCCTTTAATATATTTCAAAAAACAAAAAATTCCATTTTCGAATGATCCTTATAAGGATCCTACATAAATATTGAAACTACTCCTACATATGAGATATCGGCCTAGCAATAATCAAATAAATTATGCTACCAACTAGTTATCTATACAAAGTAGGATCAAATTTAGCACAAAAAAGTTTAGGATATAGCTTGACACCAACTTCTATAGGGATATAAATAGGCTTATAATCAGTCATGTTAAATATTATTAAAAATTCACAACATACTTGAGATTGAGATACAACAATATACTTGTGATCTTGAAATATAACCATGCCTAGAAAGTGATTTAGCAATCCTAAATCAGTCATATCAAAATGTTGTTTTATCCTTTCTTTTATTCTAAGCAATTAAATTTTTATCACCGATAGTAATAAAAAAATCCTCAATGTAAAAAATGATACCGATAATATGATTATCTTCAAAGTTAACAAATAATTCATTATCATAACAACAATTAGAGAAACCAAGATCCTAAAAGAAAGTATTAATTTTAGCATACCAAGATCTAGGAGCTTTTCTAAGACCATACAAAGAAATTTTCAGCTTACATACATAAAGTTCCTTACCAGGTTATTCCAAACCTTTAGGTTGATGCATGCATATTTATTCTTTTAAGTCACCGTTTAAAATAACATTTTTAACATCCATTTGGTGAATCTCCCAACCATATTGGGTAACCAAAGCAAGAAGAATTCTAAAAGTTCTCATCTTAGCTACATGAACAAAAGTCTCAACATAGTCAAGACCATGTTTCTGAGTTAAACCACAAGCTACCATCCTTTCCTTTATTTTTTCAATTTCTCCTATAAATTTATATTTGATCTTATCCAACCACCTAGATCTTATAATGATTCTCTTAGAAGGAGGAGGGACTAGTTCCCAAGTGTTATTTTTAATCAAAACATTGTATTCATCTTTTTAAGCCTGAATCCATCTATCATCTTGACAAGATTCTTTAAAAGATTATGGTTCAACATCATAGAGGGTCATCAAGAAATTATAAGAATACCGACTACGACTAACCTTTCTAAGATTAGAAGGATGAGAGTATTAAACAATACATTGAGCCCATTTAGGAACCTTGTGATGCAAGACATTTTGAGATAACTCCCCCTCAATATCTATCATATATATATTAGGATAATCAACCTCTTGAAATTATATTTCCATAATGGTAGGAGAAATATTATCAGGCTCTGTCTTAGGAGAAGTAGAGGAGGGTTGATAAGAAGCATCACAAAATGTATTTTCTAAGACTTGAACTTTTTTTTTCAACAAGTGTCATGCTTGAAAGGATCATAGACTCTTAAAACCTTATTTTAAAAACCATACCAAAAAAATACAAGAAGAATATATTAGATCTATTTTATTTCTTTTAACTTTTGGAATAAAAATAGAAATAGGACTACCAAATATTTTTAAGTGAGAGATATCTGGTTTTGATTTGTCCATAATTCATGAGGAGTAGTTTGATGAAGGTATTTAGTAGGAAATATATTAAGAATATAGACTTCCATGTTCATAGCTTTTCCCATTAAAAATTAAGCACATTAGATGCATGAATCATAGTCCTAGCCATTTCAAAATAGTCCTATTTTCCCTTTTGTAATGCAATTTTTCTATGGGGAATAAGGATTAGTCAACTCTCTTTGAATCCCACATGACACACAAAACTCATAATTTTTTTTGCTAACATATTCTCCTCCATTATCAGTTCTAATAATTTTAATTTTCATGTTATAAGCATTATCAACTAAAGATTTAAATTCCTGAAATTTAGAAAAGACGTCAAACTTCTTCTTAATGAAATAAGACCAAGTCATCATAGAGAAGTCATCAATAAAGAAAACAACATAAAATCACCACTAAGAGAAGGAAATTTGAGTGAACCTCTCCCATCATTGTGAATCAATTCTAATAACCGAGAAGAACAAGGATCATGATGTCTGTGAAATGGTTCAACATGTTTCTTACCACGCAAGAAACTTTCACACGTATCATGATCAGATTGTAATTTAGGGAGACCAACAATAAGATTCAACCTAGATATTTCATAAAGACTTTTAAAATTTATATGACCAAGTATTTCATGCCAAAGTTGAATATCATTCCTAGAAGAGGAAGAAAATAAATACTCAGACACAAAACCATCAAAGATATATAAGCCATTTTTCTAAATACCATAGAAGCAATAACATTACTAAATTTATCTTTTACATACCACTTATCTTGCAGAAAAAAAACTTTACAATTTTCTTTAGTTAGTTGAGAGAAAAAAATATTTTTCAGTTAAGGAACATACAAAACATTCCTAATTACTCCATTTGATAGCTTAATATTCCCAAAACTTCAAATTTAATTATAGAGTTATCTCTTAGATATATGTTTTCCTCACATTTGAAAATATCTGAGAGGATACCAGAGTACAAGTCATGTGCCTAGAGGCACCATTGTCAAGAATCCATTCATTTTCATTTGAAGTTGAAAGGGTAGTATACAAGGCAATAGACTACTCAACATTATTTTCATGATTTTTCTTTTGATTTTGATCTTTCTTTTGATTGTTAAATTTACTAGTTTTAGTATTTTAACAAATTTTTTAGGTTTTACTTACCGATCAAACTCTCTATGCCAAAATTTTCCACATTTGTTACATGTGCCATTAAATTTCAATTTAAAATTATGAATTTTCTTAGCAGAGTTAGATTTAGGATTGGGTTTAAATCTTAGTCTAATATTGGAATTTTGACGAGGATAATTATTTTTCTTATTATGAGTAGACTTATGATTTTGAGAGAACTATTCTTGAGAATCACTCTCTTTTTAATCAAAATTATCCATTACATGCTCTTTTTGAATTAACAGAGAAGAGAAAGTGTCTAAATTAGGCAGATCATTCTCATTCTGATACTTAGAGTTAAGAATTGAGATATAATTCCTAAAATTTTCATGAATATTTATCTGAATAATGACGTAAAAATATTGTCTTGAAATTTTTTCAGTTATAACCATCTAATTGGGATTTAATGTTCTTAATTTTAGCTAGATAATTAACAATTTTCTCATCCCCCTTCATGGGAGTTGTAAACAATTCCATAATTAGCTTAATTATCTTGGACATACGACTTCCTTTATGCATAGTATCTAATTTCTTCCAAGCATCAACGGGTGAGTCCATATGACCTTTATGCATAAAAAATTCATCTTTTATGCTTTGTAAAAGGATGGATAGAGCTTCCTATGATCTCTTAGAGAAGGATCTAAAGTTTTCAGGTGTAGATTTTCTACTAGTGGGTCATTTTTGTAAACCAATCCCAAGATTCCATAGCTTCCTAGCCATTAAGAAGGATTTTTTTATTATTATGGGTAAAAGAGGGTTAAGGGGACCCTACCCCATACAATAAGGAGAAAAATATTTATCGATGAGGAATGAACAAAATGGCCTCTACCATCAACACAAAAATCAAGGAAAACACCACTAACAATACAAACTAACAGCAGAAACACAAACATGAAAGCTCATCCTTGGGATCCCTTCCCATGGGATCTAAGGTGCATCTTAAGGGATTCATTGTTCCCTTTCTTTCTTCTGCTCATAGTAGACCAACCATTACTGGGAATCGATTTACATTTTTAGTTGTGTGAACAAGCACATTTCCATATTATTGTTGTCCGACTGAATACCAAGAGGAGAGGTAGAATTCCCCACCTCATAGGTCTCCTCTACATTGTTAGACAAAGGGGGAGCCTCCTCCTCCACTGAAGCCAAATCCTCATTCGCAGATCCATCTTGAATCTAAATCAATGATCACAATAATAAAAGTGCGTGGATATGCATTCTTCCACCAAGAAGTGTGTCTACTTGCATGTTTCTTCCCATTATTACAATCCACAACTAAATGTCCAAGTGAAAATAAGGTTTTGCATTTGAAGGGAAAACCTTCATAGTCCAAGTTTTGAGTCCATATTCTATCCTCAACCAAAAGATCAATAGAAGCAGGAAAATCCGTTGAGGTGTTCATGTCAACTAAAATGTGAGCATACATAGTATACTCATACAAGGTCATTTTTGTGTCGATAGCTAGGGTTTTACCCAGTGCCCCCAATGGTGGTTAAACATTTCTCATCCCAAAACTACAGAGGAAGATATGGCAGATGGACCCAAATAGGTCTGATTTGGAAAGTTTCAGTGTAACTGGATTAAAAGGGGAAACCATGGCTTCATGAGTAGAAAGTGGGATTGAAAGTCCCACAATCTATCAAAAATTAAATCTCTATCAGAGGTAATATCAAAGACAACAATGAAAAAACCTCTAGTTAAAGGGTAAATATCCACTTTACCATCCATTAATGGCTTCGAAGAAGAGATCCAGTCATGGAGAGTAGTCACCCAAGAAAAATTTGTTGAATCTGCAAATAATGCCCTTTTTCTTGAAATAAGCCTCATGTTTTCAAAACAATTGGGCTAAAATGCACAAAGGGGGATGATTTGGCATGAGTCATGGCCTTTGGAGGAGGGAATGCTAAGGATTTAGCCACATCAGTGAAGCTTTGACTTTGCCTTGAGCCCCTAAACTCGCATGACATCTAAAAAACCAATAATCTTGCTTGAAGGTAAGATCCGAGACATTAAGGGAGAGACTGGACATGTCTACATAAGAGGATTTTCCCTTCAGAGGAGATCCAACTTGAAGAACCACTACCATTCTTCAAAACACCCCTTTTCGCAATAGCAGAAGTAGGGGAAATAATCTGTTAAATTTTTTTTTTGACAGTAAAGGAATCTGATTGTTTCGCCTCACAGAGCCTCCAAAACCACTAGAAAGCACATCTCCCGAGAACACCCTAAGCCAACCCATACAGGGCCATTTGGGACAAAACATTATCATTGGCACTTTGTATTGTACCATGCCTCTAAAGACCTTTCCACAACGTCCATGACCCAAGTTTGGAGTAGGGCCGCCATGGAAGTCGCTAGGGTTAGGTAATTAAGAAGGATTTTAATCAAACTCTCCAAATACTATAATTCATTTCATTCAATAACTAAGAATTATTCATAAAAAATAGCATAACTATCCATTTTTAATACTTAGATGATATTAGTAATAAATACAACTAAAAATTTATATCAAAAAAGCCAAATAGAGACAAAATATAGGATATATATAATTTGAGAAAAAATACACATATATAACTAGCTAAAATTGATAAGGACAAGCCGTGGAAGGCCATAGAGAAAATATCTAAGATTTTTAAATTTTAGAATTTACGAGAGAAAGAAACGTAGAAATACCATGAGAATAAAGAGAATTAGAAAACTTGTGGTATAAAAAAACTTCACAATATATAGTACATAGAAAATAGATACCCATGGAATGAATAAAATTAAAAACCCATAGAACATAGAATTTGAAAACCCACAGAATGAAGAGAATTAAAAAAACCATGGTACAAAGAAACTTCACAATCAAGAGTACACAAAATTAAAAACCTGCAGAATGAAGAAAATTTAGAATATGTGACACAAATAAAAGAACCACGCGACACAATATTACAAAAATGACACCACACAAATAGAAAGACATGTCTCACTTTTCTAGTAGATCTCACTTCGTAGTGCAACAATCAAGTTCAAAGACAATTAATAGAAAGACATGCGTAAAAAAATACATGTCATTAATTAATTGGTTCACTTTTTCGCACTCAAACATGATTAAAACCAAGGACAAACAAAATGTGAAGGAACTTGGACATGTTCAATTGGTTCAAAACTGACATATAATAACAAAGTATTAGTCAAACAATGACACTTGTCGATAATCCATTCTTGAAAAAGAAATTTGGCACCTTTTCTCGAAATTTAAATAGATTTGCTTAGGCAGACTTAAAATATTCAAAATATGCTAAACTTTAAGATAAAGTTCATATCTAAAATCTAAAGATTAGTGTCACAATCTTAGTGGCTAAGATAAATAAGAGATTGACACCTTGAAAGATAGAGTCAAACACATGCGAAGAGTGACAAAACAAAAAATTAATATATATGTCTAAATGCATTTGGTTCACACTTTGTAGTGCTACCAAAATGACAAAGGAAAAACTGAACACAAGTGGAGCCTTTTAAATGGCTTGCTCTTTGCAAGTCTAAAAAAGAATGAAAAATATGAAAAAGGTGGATAATTCATTGTGGATAAGATAATT
Source organism: Taxus wallichiana var. yunnanensis (assembly GCA_018340775.1). NCBI lineage: Eukaryota > Viridiplantae > Streptophyta > Pinopsida > Cupressales > Taxaceae > Taxus > Taxus wallichiana. Next base: position 151,992,197 of record CM031234.1, on the reverse strand, counting down.
CCAAAAATGAAAATTGACAAATGCAAACAAGTGGCAAAATTGAATTGGATAACCCACTACCACACTTAGAAAAAACTGACAAATGTGAAATGAAAAGATACTTGGAGCTATTCTATTGGCTCAAACTTCACATATGATAGAGGATACTAAAAAAATATTGATAATATGAAATAGAAAAGACTTTTCACTTTTCTATTAGTACAAATTTACATATGACAGAGTACGTAAGTAAAGACACAACTAACGAGAAAAATACAGAGCTACTTGGAAAAATCCCGTTGGCTCGAGTTTCGTAATGATAGAAAAAATATTTTAAAAAATGACAAAGGGAAAGAAACATGGAATTCCCTATTGTCTTTCATTTCACGATTGATAATCGATCGAAAAAAATACGATAATGCGAAGAAAGATGAAGCCTTATGATTGGACCGGGATTTAGAAAAACAAAAATGTCATAAAAATACTAACAAGACAAAGCGAGATGGAAAAAAATGATTGGATCAAGATTCAAATTTAACGAAACTTCGTACAAAAGGAAAAAAGCTAATAAAATTAATACATCAAATCCACTTGGCAATCAATGATTAGATTGGGCTTTGTAAAAGAATATCTAGCAAAAATTTAAGAATTATAAACTCGTAGGCAGATTTAAATGCTTCAAACTAACTGGACCTAAGGACATCCTTTCACATGCAAAAAAAAAAAAATCCCTAATGGCTACGATGGCGTGAAAAATTAAATTAAGCTCGTAAAAAAGAAGGATTTAAACCAAAAATGACTAAAACAAGATGCAAAAGAACAAATCTAAACAAACAAATGCTAAAACACGATCTAAATAGCCATTTAACCAATATTTTCACAAAATATTTGGACAAAAATGGGAATTTAAAACCTTTTAACTTGACAAAGACTACAAAACTATTAGGGCTTTACATATGCATGAATAAACTTAAAGATTATTCACTTCATAAAATTAAAAGCTTCCACATCAATCATGCACACACATAATCACCAGCTCTAATACCATGTCAGAATTTATAAGGAATGAGTAATACATTGATTACAAATCCATAATAAATGACGAAGATTAAAGGTTATGTTGTGTAAATTACAAAATGTAATAACAAGAGATGAAATCAAATAATAGAGACAGAGAGATAGAGAACACCAAATTTAAGTGGGGAAACTCGAAGGAAAAATCCCACTATAATAAAGCACTATCTGTATTAAGAATCTAAAGAATTTAAACCAACACTTCCACTTCACTCCTTTTTACAAAAGATATTAGAGATCTACTTTCATAGTAGTTCAATGCAATGCAATACAATCCCATTCTATGATGATCAAGAATAATATTTCCAATCTGATATCTATGTTGATATCGGTATGTACAAATGTAATCATTGCTAATATCCATTCCCAAGAGGGATCACCCAAATCAATATAGGTGGGTGAATAGGTTGATTTTCTTCAATCTTAAATGTGGAACACCATCATAATAAATGTTGATGGACAAGATTTTAGAATAATATGGGTGTATTGCGGTGGTAGATATCTCACTTAACATTATCACCCCAACAAATTATAGGAGTTAATTATTATGAGTTAGATATGTATGATATAAGTTAATAAGGTTGTACTTTTTATTTTGAGTTGCATTGTTCAAACTTGTAAAATGGGTTGATTGGAATAGGGACAACCTCAGATTGTTATTATAATTATATAATGATTATGGTGTAGGAAATGAGTTGGTTGTCTCATGCCAATTCTTTTGAACCAGCGTATGTATATTATCTCTCTTAATTGATTTACAAGTAAATATGAGAGGATTTGAAGTGAAAATTAGGGCTGATTTAAATTTTTTTATTGTTTACAACCTTATGGTCATGTATAGAATAAATATCTTTTAATAATTATTTTTTTTGTAATATTTGATTTCATGAAGAAATCCTCAATGATAGGGTGGGCTTATGACCCTAATGTAAAGTTATAATTATGAAATTATAATGAAATTTATTTTACAACTTCGTAAATTTTTGGTATTAATAAATATATGAATGACCTATTGATCATGATATGTGTAGAGGTAAAAATTGTCTACATTCATAATTAACAAATATAACTTGTATAATATGATGTTGATTCAATAATAAATATGTGGTCAAAAGAACATTTTGATAAAATATTAAGTCATAACTTAATCTAATTCCTTATCTCCAATAGGCTATAACTAAACAACAATAAGTAATTTATTGATCCAATTAGATATTATGAACTAATATTACGGATCACTATTACATTTTTAAAGTAAATGTATGTTAATTGAAAATGGTAATGATCTTATCTTTATTTTATAATAGGATGATATTATGATAATGAAAATGGAAAATAAAATCGTAATTGAGATTTAATTGTGCATGATTTAAAAGAAACAATAACCAAATCGTACTAAGCCAAGAACACATATGCTAATCAAACACCATGATCAATAAGATGAAAGTAATTATCCGAATAAATTTACATAAACCTTTGTAAACAAATGAGCAGCAATATCATATATTATTATGGAACACAATAAAATACATGAGAATTGGCCTTTCTTATATAGGCAAGGAATAACAATCTAAGAACTAGTCAAGGTCGTAGATCAATCCATAAATCAAGGAAATAACTAGTCATCAAATAACTAGTCACGACCATAGATTTAGGAGAGAACTAGACATCAAGGATCTAGTCAATACCATAGATCAAGGAAATAACTATACCTAACTAGATAATATATCCTAATATCTAAATAAGATAAAAGAAATATCCACACACATAAGTGGGTGAGGATAAATACAATAAAGGTAAATAAAGTACCTAGGTGAACATGAGCTAAGGTAAATACCTACTCTAACACCCCCTCAAGTGAAGATAGGGGCCAAAATAGAAGTGGCATGTCTACAGTATGAGTCCCGAAAACTAGGCCTGATGAGGTACTCATGTACAATAATTGAGAAAAAGGACAACACAAGGTACCCAAAACCAGTAACAACAAAGTAAAGAGAGTAAAAACCCGTTGCAAGGCATCCCAAGAATTTAGGCTCAAAAAATCATACAATGCTAAATAATTTTGGTGTGCACCGTGATTTGAATCCACCGATCGATCACAAAACTCAAAAACAACTCGACACTTGGGATTCACCATAATAGCTCCATACAAGGAGATTGTTAGCAAGAGTGATGTCAAAAGTGCAAAAAGAAACACCAAACATAATTCAATCAACTTCTGCGAATAGGTGTGCCATGATCCAAGAACAATAACCAAAGAAACAAGGCAAGGACACAAAATGCAGAGTGTCACGATCCAAGAAAAGCCAAGGTAACAAGTCAAGGACACAAAACCTAAAGTAGGATCAACACTACACCCTCCCATACTACTGAATGGGTGGAGTGACACCAAAAATCTGTATGAGTTTCCCAAAATCAACTACTCAAACACTAAAAAAATAACACTAGGATTCACCAGAATATCTCCCCCACAAGACAGATTGTCAACATGCCAAAAGTGTAAAAAATATAGATACAAAATCTCTCAACAAATAGGAGAGGTACACTACACTGCTATAAAAAAATTCTCAAAAAAGAAGCATTACAATGCGAGAAGGTATAAAAAGTGGAGAAAGAGGCCGAATGGTGGAGGAGCTATGCCTATAGAGCCCTCTCGATGAATGCCTATGTCACCACCATAAGTGATTAGATATCCACCCCGAATCAACATATATGGATGAAGAATATGCTTTCATATAACTTGGTGTAAAATACACAATGGGTGCATGCAAACGAACATCGAAATGTGTCAGGTTGATCATGTCATGTACGGCATTTGAAATATCGGTTTCTCGTGATTGAGTGAAGGTGCAAAACTCATATTTTTCTCATGATCATAAAAAGAGTCGAGAAAACAAAAATAGAAGCTCACAATGTGTGATCCCAATGAAGTATCTTCTTGAAAACAAATGTCATGGCAAGAATTCTAGTTAACAGTGGAATAGGGAAATAATACCCTATGAATTTTGGCCAAGACTCCACTAGTAAAAGCCATATAATAGAGCAGTATGCGAGAACTGAATGTAGTGATATGTTTCTTAAAATATCAATGCATATAAGGTATATGAGTAGAAGTAGGATACACAACATGTGTTACTATAATATGTACATATGTGGAAGAGCATGCAGTAACAAGCCTCATAGGATTAGGAACATCAAGAGTAGTAACATGATCAAATACTAATAGATCAATGTCAATGGGTACAAGAGCAAAAACTGCAAGTGGACTAGGAGCATGGACATGGCTGTCCACAATATTATGGCGATGTTGAAGGTTACTAAGTGTTTGTTGTAGAGAGTTTATTAGTGTATCCTTATCATGAATGAGTGATAGTAGAAGATAATTTCACTTCTCGAGTGATCTATTTTCTTCCAAAAAATTTACAATATCCTCTTGATGTCCACACACTTCAAAGAAAAACATATTATTATCGAAATCCATGATAGATACAAGAATGTAACTCCCAAAATTTTAGGACGTCGGACTTAGCTGAAATTGTGTCCACAATTGATTACAACGCTCCTCCATATTTGTAACTTTATAATGAGTGTGTGTTACAATATGGCACTTAATAATCATAGTGAAATTATCAAAAAAAGATTCCAATGGAAAGAGCCCAAAAAACAACACTCAAAATCGAGTTATCGATCAAAAGATACAAGCTTTTCAATATTGTGCTCTCGCTATTTATTTATTTTAGTTGCCACTAAAACAAAATAAAATGTTATTTCCTTCACCACACAAATAAAATGAAAGGGTGCTAGTGTTAAGCACCTACTAGTAGGAATCACAAGCTTAAGCCCTCATATGACCATACCATGTGACCAGGGGCTAATGATAAATAAATATCCACACACATAAGTGGGTGAGGATAAATACAATAAAGGTAAATAAACTACCTAGGTGAACATGAGATAAGGTAAATACCTACTCTAACATGATTAACACAAAATGAATATTTATAAATTATCATTTCGTTAGGAAACATCAAGTTACTTCTTATGGGTAAATGATGATATTATTATCTCTAAAATAAGAGAGAAGTTAGTGAACTAAACCATTCTTTACTTGGTATTTTATAATATTATTAAGATGACCTTACAAGATGACAATAAATGGTTTACTCTATAACACAATTAAATTTCAAAGTTAAGGGAGCACAATTGTATGGCTTAAGAAGTTATAAATATTGTTTCACGACTATGACTTGAGTAAAAAAAGTAGGCTAAATCACAATGAAATAGTCACAAGATGTAAAATGGATGTTATAGTAAACATTAAGTATGATGTAGATTAGATGTAATATCACATCATCATACATTTACCTTGATTTACGTACTAACTAGGAATAGTTATGAAAGAGAGAAAGAGGATGTAATGGAAATAATTCCATTATGTGGTATCTTCCTATTCCATAATAACCCCAAGTAAGTAATGGATATTTTCATTTATGAAGATGGCCCCAAAGAACACACTTCCTCATTCTTAACATGTTCCCCTTCATAAAAAAATATCCAAGTAATCGTGTTGAGATAAAGTTTTGGTGATGGGAGACTATATCTCTAGGATTTTGTGTGGTCTTGAGATATGTTATTTATGCACACCAAGAAACTTTCTCCAAAGTAGTGCAAGTAGATGACTCGTATTTTTTGTTCACCGTATCCTTACATTATATATATCGATACTGTAATACGAAGATTGACTTTCATATTAGAAATTTAAGGATGGAAAATATATTTGTCTCATCCTTAAAAAAGGTAAACTTGAACATAATAAACATTGTCTGATTACTTGTGTAGAGTGGAATAAAGGGAGAAAATAATAAAACGCTCTCAACTACACAAGGCTTATATAGCTGAAAATGGTTTATACATGGAAGAGTTATCAGATGGATCAAACCAAACTAATAACTAGTTATTTAATTTTATTAACTAGTTGTTCTGAGTTAAATCTATTACACATTTGTGATTGAACATGAAGATTGTTCATTATTAAGGGAAATATTAAGGTGTTACATTGTGTCCATTATTGTCCTCTTTCCTTCTACTCTTTCATAATGATTGTGTATTCATTGTTTTTTGCATAGTGTCACGTCATTTGTGTCAAATTAAACATGGCTTCAAGTTGATTTAGTCATAGAGTTTGGTTGTGGAAAGCATCTACCCCTTCAGCCTTACATTTAGCCTCATTACTTCCCTAAGGATTTGAGAGAGATAGATCAAACCTTTCCTTATTTATACCTCCTCTATTTTTAGTTTAGTTTATTATGCTCCCTTAACACTCTCTCTCTCCTTAGTTACTTGGATGTATTAAAATAGGCTTAAGTTAGAGATAGTTTTAATGTCAACATTAGAAATAGGTAGAGGAACTAGGATTCTCTGGAGGTTGATCTCAATTTGTAAGTACCATATTATTTATATCATTTAATGTTTTCCAGAATTATTGATCTGTCATGACAAATTCTAGGGTATAATTTTGATCTACAACATCTCGCATGAAGTAACAATTTATCAACACCATAGTGAGTGAATATTTTAAGTTAGGGAATTTGTTCTTGTATAATTATATCCATATAAAACACTATTCTTGAAACAATATAAAAAGATAACAAGCTCTTAACATAAGTATTATGGTCCTTATCAAGTGTTGAAAAAAATTGTATGGAATATAAATTGGATCTTCCTTAATCAACTAAAATACATCCATTTTTCCCTGGTTCATGCTTAAAGAAGGTTATTTGGTATAAGGTGTCAAATTGATAGTGTTACCAGAGATTGATGAGGAGGGATATGTCATCTTGGAGCCTAAAGGAATATTACAGAAACATAATAATAATTTGAGGACAAGTATCATCACTTAGTATCTCATCAAGATGAATAATTTAGACATTGAAGATGTAACATGGGAAGATGAAGTATTCTGACATTATTATCCATAGAATACCAACATTGGGTATACTATTTTTTTAAGGGAGGGGATTATTAAACTCTTCATAGTAGGTCATATATCAAGATATGGATAGAAGACTTGTGGCAAAGATGATCTTTTATCATGTCATATTACATTTATTTAAGATTGCATATGATTAGTAGGTCCTTGGGAATTCACATAACATAGTAGGGTATATATATGGGTTAGTAGCTTGTATATGGTCATAATATTGAGCATTTGAGTTTTATTATATGGTTTGGAGGTTTCCTCCTCAAAGTGGACAAGTCATTATACTTGCATATTATGATCATTTATCGATATTTTGGTATTGTTTGGAGTTATATTATTGTTGATATTCATATCTATCTAGGTAATTTCATTACATTATTTTCATACAAGATTATCCCCTATGCACTAACCTAATCAACAATTGATATTTTATATGCACTATTTTATCTATCATTAATATATCTAGTCTATGAAATATTCCTACACAATAGATCTAATTCCAATTATTCCTAACTTCTCACACTTATATTTCTCATCTCTATCATCCCATGTGTAAGATTTATGCATGATCAATCCCAACATAAAAATATTTTTACAATCAATTTCTCTTTCATTATAACTTCATGGTATATTTCTTACTTGGTGGGTTTTCTACTTATTCTACCAAGCAATATCTCGTATAGAAACAATAACAACAATGATGATCATTTTCCTAATCTAGTTCCTCATTACACTCGACTATTTAACCATGGGAGTTTCTAAAACTAAGAAGCCAAAAACACTATCTCACAATGTTAATCACTCTTCCAACATTTGGAGTCATATCTTTGAATGTGAAGAAGGGGGCAATAAATATTTCCTTGAATATTATCACCCTCATGCTATATAAAAACTCTTCAACAATTTCTTAAATATGTAAGAGAATCACATTATACATTGTAAAATACATTGAGGATTACCTTTAAAGCACGATGCATTCAAATATCAATCAAACTAAGTATCCTATAAAATAGTTTTTTATCTAAACAATAAAATAAATATTCCTTTAAATAATGATCCTATAAATCTCATTGTGTAACTTATTGATCATTTGAGTCAACAATAGAATATAACCACATATCAATTCCTACAAATGTAGAATAGCCTAGTGAAAGTTTTTTTTTTATTAGAGGTAAAAGTTAGCGTTGAGGGGACCCTACCCCCTTACAAAGAGTTACAACATACTTATATATTGGCCAATGGATTTACCTTTAAAGGTCATTCATGTTCCAAAAGTTCAAAAACAAAGACTTCAATAAGATATCTGTTAGATAGGATTTACAATATATAACAGTCCAAAGGATTATACTAACATCATAAGGGTAAACAAACAACAGATTCAAAACCTTTGAATTTCATTATTCTTTGACTAGTTCTTCCACCATCTCCATACAATCCTGTTCCATTCTTTGACCAGTGTTGTTATAGTCTCCTTCCAGTACTTGTATTTTGGTTCTTGAATCACCACCTTCAGCCTTGTTCCATCCTTTTCCTTTTATTTTGCCAACTCCATGGACTAGATCATTTCGGCCAGCAGTTTGAGATGGTAAATAGTACTTTTCACATTAAGGATATGTGCATCCCTGATTTGCATAATAATACCTTTCAGTTTCAACAACTCACTTTCCATTTCCATGCTTATGGCATTAACATTTTTGAGGTTTTTGTTGAGGATAAAGGAAGACATTTTATCCACTTTGTCATGTAGCTCCTTAAGGTCCACAGAGATCAGGATAATTTTGTGCCTATTGATATCAGTAGTCAGTTTGCAATTTTAAAACTCTCTCATAAAAGCATGGGTTTTAATAAATGATTTCGGCCAAGAAAATATCCCTCCGAGCTAGATTAATATTATGTAGACTGTGGATAGCTTCCTCAGTGTTCTTAGAATGCTTGTCCTTGGAAGACTCCTGTTCTTTTATGTTGATAACATCCTCATTGCTTGCTCATTCCCCTTCTACTTTTTCATGAGGGGATTCCTTCTGGATCGGGGTGTCACCAAGGCTTTCACCTGAAACAATGGTGATGTTTTCCTCCTTAGCCCAACAGGGATACTACACTTTCCTATTCTGAAACTTATCCCCACTTTTCCCATGCTTGACCTGGTACATTTGGCCACTAGATTCCTAGGCCCAAAATCATCACAGCTATCTTCCTTAAGGTCCAAACTCATAGTCCTTTTTCCCAGAGATATTTTTGAAGCAAAAGCCCTAAATTTATCATTTTTTCCCATCGGATTTCTCGAAAATGATAGTTTTGATCAGACCCTGGTGTAAAGGGAGAATGAAAGTTCCTTTCTTCACCATAGCAATTGATTTTTCCAAAGAAGAGAATAGGTAGAAAGGAAAGTTATAGGGTTTGGAATTGTGAATATGGTTTAACATGGGGAAATGGTAGCCATAGATAAATTTATATCTTCCTTCCAAAGTTATGTAAGACATTATCAGTTTGGAAATTTCATCAAAAGGGGAAGGTAACTTACTCTAAGTGTATCCATTATGCAGAGAGATGGGATCCCCTTTTCCTTGAAAGAAATAATCAATCTCAAGACTGTAGTCAGATTTCAGCTTGAAAATACATCTACCTTCCAAAGAGAGGCCAGTCACTTTTGCGATGAGCTTAGGTGAAATTGTGAGAGAACAATTACCAACCTAAACCTTGCCCTCATTCCATGTTTTTGTGACCACTTCACTCAGACTCTCATCATGGCCCTCAAAAGTGTGGAGAAAAGACAACAATCCCGCTGCATCCAAAAGAGCTTTGGCATCCCTGGAGATCTCCGGACACCTAGATGGTTTAGTGCAAACCAGTCCCCCCATCCTTCTGCACCCAAAAAATTTTTACACAGAAACCAGACCAAAAATTCAGCTTTGTCTTTCTACTTCCCCAAATCCAAAATGACCAAGCTATCCCGTGAGAAGAAAGGGAGCCAACTCACGCACAAAAGAAAAAATCATGAAAGGTTACTGGCACGAGCGGAGAGTTTACAAAATTATTATTGGAAGGAATGAAAGAGACTCCCTCCCTTTTCATGATTTCAATGAAATTGGCATTCATACCAAAGAGGTGCTCAACAACTTGGAGACCACTAGCGGTAACCCCCAGATTAGCTACAAAGTCAGCACCCGCATTACCTTCCCTATACACATGTTTGAAAGAAATATTCACAAAAGAATTTAAAAAGAACTTAGTTTTACTGATGAAGTCTTCTATAGATATGGCAGGTCTGGATGAACCCTTCATACAAGAAATGATGTACAACAAATCTCCTTCCACTTCCAGAAGGTTGAAACCTTTTTCTTTTGCAATCTTCACCCCCAAGATAGAGCAGTTGCCTCCGCCACATTATTTGATTGTTGTCCAAGGTCAAAGAAATAAGCAAGAATAAAATGACCAAGAGAGTCCTGTATGACTCCTCCTCCCCCTGCTTTCCCAGGATTCCCTTTAGCCACTCCATCAAAGTTGAGTTTTAGAGAACCTTCACAAGGAGGATTCCACTTAATCCCCAACCTGGGATTAGGCCTATTTGTTTGAGGGTTCCCAGAAACATTCCAATTCATTAAGAAGTGTTGTTCATTATCTAGTATTTCCAATTCTTTATTCCTGAGGATAGAGAAATTGTTTCTAACTACCTGAAAGAGGTTGTTTATAGATAGTTTGATAGGAAGATTCTTGTTTTTGAATATCCTTCTATTTCTTTCCTTCCAGATTTCCCACCAAAGATGGCTTAAGCTCATGGCCCATATATTTTTTAGCCCTTGACTATGAAAGGGGCTCTTCCATTGGTTCCAAGCTTCCTTTATATCTTTGGGGATGACCCAGTTTACTGAGAAACAATCCAAAATGGAGGATAACAATTGATGTGCATACTGACATTCCAGAAACATATGGTTTACTGATTCCATTTTTCTTTTACATAGCACACATCTATTAACCCATTGGAATCCTCTTTTTACAAGATTATCAACCATGAGGATTTTATTTATAAAAGTGAGCCAGCTAAACACATTAACCTTTGGTGTTATATTCTTGTTCCAAATATTTCTAGCCATTAAATCTTCTTCTCCAGTTTGTCCCTAAAAAAAGGCCATAGGCTGATTTGACAGAAAAATTTCCACATGGTTCCTTATCCCAAATGATTCTATCTTGGTCCTTGCTATTAGATGATACATAATTTTTTAAAAACTCATTGATCCCTCTCAAGTGATCATTTAGTTCTTGTCTATCCAATTCCAGAATTTTCCATGTCTGAAAACTCTCTTCATTAGCCATGTAGTTGTTTACTTTTTCTCCATACTTAGCTTCCAGTAATGCAGAGATTTGTGGAAATTTATCTTGAAGGGTGAAGTCTCCAGCCCATTTGTCTTTCCAAAAACCTATCTCATTTCCTCTTCCTATTTTCCATCTGCTTCCCTTATTCAGAATTTCTTTGGCCTAGTTAATGGCTTTCCATATGCATGAGCCATTGAAATTTGCCTGTTTAAACATCCATATTTTATCATTATCATCCAACCAATATTTTTTCTTAATAATTCTGGCCCAAACTCCATTTTCCTTTGTTAGTCTCCATCCAATCTTAGCAAGTAGAGCTTTATTCATCTTGGACCAATCTCTGAGACCAAGTCCTCCTAGCTTTTTGGGTCTACACACTCTACTCCATGCTACTAAAGGGATTCTATCTTTACTTTCAGTGCCACTCCATAAAAACCTTTTCTGGATCTTTTCCAACCTTTCCCCAATTGCTAACAGGAAGTTGGTATAGGGACATGACATACACTGGAAGACTCTAGAGAGAGCTAATCAGAAGAGTGATTTTTCCAGCTTGGGATAACAGATTAGCTTTCCATCTAGCTAATTTCCTTTCAAACCTTTCAATTAGAAAGTTCCATTTAGAACAAGAGGGTCTCCTATCCCCAAGAGGAATTCCTAAATATAAGGTAGGGAAGGGTTTATAGGTACATTCCAAAATTTCTGCAATCTTCTTACAATGGTTGTCCATAGTATTTAGAAAGAAAAGAGAACTTTTCTGAAGTTGATCAGCTATCCCGAGACATCCATATAGTCATCAAAAATGGTTTTAATTTTTCTTACTTCCAGAACAGTAGCTTCCCCCACCACGAAAGTGTCATAAAAAAGTGTTGGTGAGTAAATTTTTCCATATCAAGTGCCGGAGAAATCCCTTTGATAACCTAGTGAAAGTTAATGTTTGACCACAAATCATTTCTTGGGGCATAAAAATAAGGTCATCTCACTCCTCTTATGGTTAGGATAAATGTGGAACCCATTACACAATCTCACATCCATAATAGAATCTATCACTCTTTACATAGATTTCGTTTACATTAAAAGTGACACCCCTTCCATATCTTATGATGGTTCTACTAACTATACTCTTCATATCAATTTTTTTAAAAACATTTACAAGGATTAGATTAAATAAATTTATTTTACTTCCACCAAGATCTTGGCTTACACAATATAAGATATGTTTTATATTTGTATCATACCCTTACGCCTAAATCTATTATCAACATGAAATATTTTGATCACCTTAGTAAATTTATTTCAATAGCATGACCTTCCTAAAATTTAACATAAATTATTTCATCAATTAAAAACAAGCTAACATCAAACCATCCCAATCCTTCATTAAGCATTGGAAAATATTATCTACTAAGGAAAAACAAAACATGTTTGATGAGAATTTATTCATTCCTTATGGAACTCAAGCCTCACTTTCAATACAAGGTGAGATTCATATCTCCTACTTATTTTTATGTATCATTTGAGAAATTAAATTTTATGATTACCTCATGAATGAATTTAAAAATTCTTCCCCTTAGTGAAAACCACCTAAGAAAATGCATGCCATGATGTAGCCTAAAAATAAGAATGTCATAGATGATGGAGTTACAAACATTATTTTTTGAGGAACATCTTCTAATAGGAAAATCCTTAGATTTTATCAATTTACTTCTAAAGCATAAGGAAATTCCAATATATTATTATGCCATTTTTACTATCACTAATGCCTATTTAAGGAGGAGTTGAGACAATTCCTACCCCAATCATTCATCATGGTTGTGGACCTTTCTCTACATCTTTGTCAATGACATGATGAGATATTTAATTGGTGGCATGATAATTGAGGAATTTATTATAAAAAAATAGATGTCCCTTCAATCATTTTCTTATACCTTCCTCTTTGGGAAAAACTTTTATTATGAATCCATCACATGAGAAAGGCTATATGAAGCTATCAAGGCACATAAAAAATATTGAAACATTATCAAAATGAGGAATTTTAACAACCCAATGGGTGTTTGAGGGTATTTAATGGTCCGCTCCTTATCACTCTGAAAATAAATAACCTAACATTGGTCCTACCTAAAACAATAATGTTATAACTAACAATGTTGAAACCTCGAGCCATCTACTAGTACATATACAGATAACATGGTTACCATATAAGGTACCAAACATATCATCACTTGTATTTATATGTCATATTCTTATTATACTTAGACCAAGGATTAGAGAGTCATATATCCATGTTATCCAAGAAAAACCTTATTAGAAAAAGACACGATTATATAATTCACTATCTAAATAAATGTTATCATCCCATGTGAAAATAATTTTACATGGTTAGTCCCATTTTTGCTTCATCATTATCTTCAAATTCCATCTACCCCTACATTCATACATGGTCAATCTCATTTGACATTATTTCTACTACTCCCTATGTCATAGGTATTTTTGAATATTCTTCTTCCAAAATATATCCTTAAAATATTAGAAAAACATCAAAATATGGATATATCTATAATACCCACTTCTTCAAAATCTATTTAGATTAATATTCCTCAAGTTTATACTATTTCATAGTTCATCCCTCAAGATTAGGATCCCCTTGTAATTTTTTTTTAGGTCATAGGTCAAATCCCCTTTTTGGAGCTTATTCATACCTCACATAAACATCATGAGTGTATTATGTCATCACTCTTCACTATGAACATATATTTTCTACCTATTTTGAGGTAGAAATATACCCTACATAATTTATAAGAGAGTATCACGTGTCAATGTCAAGAGCTATCCATTTCCACTTATATTTATACTAATCATTCCTTATGTATTATTCCCTCTTAATTCAATTATTCCCAATAAGATTCTCTTTCAAATAGGAAACCTTCCCCTCTTTATATTATTTTAGATTGGCCACACTATAGTTAAGAGATCCCCCATAGATGAAGGTTTTTATAAATGTGTTGATTCTCTTAATTTCATTAAGATGCTCAACTACTCTTTTGAAAACTTTAAATCCAATAGGAGAATGTGTTAGGGTTATGATTATAAATAAAGTTCCCTTATGGGATATATTTGGATCCCTATCATTGTTCCTCATCATTGATCCAGAGGACAATTTTGAACATCGAAGTTCCCTAAACTTCCCAAAACCATGATAGTATCGTAGAAAATTCTGAGAGGTTTTTGACTATATAAAGAACACTGAAAAATGTAGATCGTATGTTGAAGTTACCATTGGTCAAAGTTTGGTCAAAGTTGGGAGAAGACAAAGTAAAATGGCCAATCTGGATGTGACACATGGCAAAAATGAAAATTGGGAAAAATGAAAAAATTAGTTTTGTGATTCCGGTCATCGAAACTCGTGTTCGGATGGGTGGGCCCCACTATTTACTGGTTGGGGGCCCTCATCTAAGATCATCACACTTTTTATAATGAGGGGTGCATTTTTAACCTTTTCGTCATATTAACATTGTCGCAATTTCCTATATATGCAACAATGTTTTTGTGTAGCATGAATGTGGGATTACTATTATAGGGAATTAATATTTTGCATTATAGGGGACTAAGTTAATCGCCGGTTTGTTGATTTGGTTACCTAAGCATCCCACATTTCTTGGCCCTAACACAATGTCTAGGCCTTAAGAAGCTCTAATAACCTTTGAAATATAGCCACAACCCTCGTCAACATTTCTCGAGCCAAACATGGTGGTCAAACAAAAAGCATCGTTGGCCATCCTATGAGGCCATCCACATGGAAAACAAACCAAGTCATAGCCTTTTACATGGAATTTGAACATTTGGCCATACAAAAAATGGAAAAAATTCATATGCGTGGCTGTAGTCACATTAAACAAGGGTGGACAAAACCTTTTTAATTGCCATTCTAAATCATATCCCGTAAATGTGGGATTTTTCCCACAATATTAAAAAAGGCGAAGGGTGGTTAGGGTGGTTCAAACCCCCAATCACCGGCTTACCAAAAATAGGCCTCACCGCTAGACCATTAAGGATATTTGAGTTATAAAAGGGGCTAGATGAAATGTAAACAATGTTTTTGGCATGTCCGTGAGAGGGACAAAATATACTAGTTTTTGAAATCATCATTTTTGGAGAACTTAAAGGAAAAACCAGAGTTCACAAAGTGAACTAGTGAAATGTTCAAAATTCTGATACGCTCATGATGGTATAATAATTTTACCATTTTGTATTTTTTGTGATGACATTTTATGTTTTGGAAGTCATTGGAAGATAAAAAAATCCTAAGGGAAGAACCTCTGCAAATGATTCAGGAAGGTGAAAGAATAATAATGAGTTATGCTAGGGTATTCCAAAGGTCTAAAAACAAAGTATTGCAGGTTTTGATCTTTTTTTTTTATTAGTTTTATGGGTAATTATACTTACAATTTGAGAAAAATTAAAGGATTGGTTCTAAACAAACCCAAGGATGTAGGAATTACGAACCCCATCTTTTAGTATTTGATTATTTGTAGTGATTAAATTTATAATTTGAATGTGGAAGCAATAATTAATTAGTAAATGACATTTTTGGGAAAATCAATGAAATCAGGTAAAAATTGAACTCTAAGTTTTGATAGGATTTGATCAAATAGTGAAATAAGAAAACTTAAAAATTAGTTTTGGACCAGTCATAATTTAGTTTTGTGTTTGTATTTGGGTTGGGTGTGGCCCCACATATAAAAAAACCACCCTATTTTTTCTTTCTTATCTTGGCATTTGTTAATCCTTTTGTTGTACTTTTGGGTAAGGTCCCTTCAAAACCTTTTACCTTTAATAAAAAAATTCAGATTGAAATCAAATTTTGATCATTTTTGGATTAATTAGATTTATAAAAATTTATGAAGTTATGTGATCTTGGTAAACAATTAAAAAGGTATAATAATTACTAGTGTTTACAAATCAATTGTACAATTCATTTCAAATCATGATCTTTAACTTTCCTCTTGTCATATAATATCCTCTTAGATCAATCATGGAATATTCACATGTATAGTCACATCATCCACCTAAAATTGTGTTATGTTCACATGCCTAAGGGATATCCTAAAGTGCAAGGTGACACTAATCCTTGCAAATTTTACATCTTCCAACAATATGGGATATTCAAAATTCCCACTTTCAAAGAAAAACTACTATCTAATTTCAATAATATCAATGCTTCAACGATCCTTTGGATTCCATTCATGGATACATTTTTCATCCCAAGGTCATGTTCTATATTCTAGCAAATCTTATCGATTTAGATCATGACGACCATAATGAAATGAACCTTATGATTAATACTTAAGATATAACTAATACCATTATATCATAGTTTCCTCCTAATGTACAACCTCATGAAATAAGGACTTTGAATGATCCCCTATCACTATCACTCACATTAAGTGTCCTCCCTAAAAATATCATTCAAACTAGTAAAATCATCAACTCATATACTATGTATGTCACCGCACATAATTGAAAATGGTTAATCTTTATATTATCCTTTCCTAGCAAGCTATACCTAGGCTAAGAATGTAAAAATATTTTTGTAAAGAATCATTAAAATCTATGTTTAATCATATCATTAACACACGATCATGGTCTCCTCTTTAAGAAAAAATAATTTGACCACGAGAATGATGACCTCATGGATGATGTTGATGTTTTCTCTAAATTTTTGATCTTATACTTGAGACATAGTCTACTCCCTTACTTTTGTGAAACTTGTCGTGACATCTCCTCCATACTTCTCCACATGTTAATATGACTCTATACTCCATGATATCACCTCTAGATCTTCTTACCATTATGAACCCTAGCCCACATGTGGCTAAATAATATTCACATGGAATGAATCTACTATGCATGATGTTTTAGATTTTAGATCCTACCAAATACATATGAAAAAACTCAAAGTGGAGGTTCGACAAGATCAACAAAAGAAAACAACTCAACACTCTTTTTTGTACAACTCAATGAAAATTTAAAGACCCCCCCAAAAAAATTCATAGATATTATTTGGAAAATTTGTGAGAATGAATATTGAAGTCATGGTGGGAAAGAAATTGCTTTCACGTGGTTGAAAAATTATTTGATAATATTTTCATTCGTAATAATTCTATTCCAATAGCATTTTATATGCTACCATCTACTAGCATGATGTATTATACCATTGGAAAGTGTATACATGTTACCAATTAATAGTACATAGTTTTAGATGGTATCATAGTGTATGTTTTTAGTCAATAACACATATTATTGGTTGGTAGTATGATGTATACTACCGACATCACATTATGAACAGATTCTCGGTATGTGGCATAAACTTTAATACTTAGTACTACTATTCAAGAGCTTATGAATGCTACTGGTTGGTAACAGTATAAAAATGTTAATGTCCCATCAGATACATAACTACCAATTTGTGTCATGAATCTTAGCATCTATAAATAGACTAATTTCCATATTTTATCACTTTTAATAATCCCTCTCACCCACAACTCACAAGAAAACTAGAAATTATTTCCCCCGCTACTCACCATACATCATCTATAAAATCAATTCCACTACAAATATGGGTTGACTTGGGAGGATCAAAAATATGAACCACTCGTATGTAAATTCACATACAAGAACCTCGATGTTTCCCGAAATCCACGTAGATACTAGAAGATCCAGATTATTTTTCTCAAATGATCAAAGAAAAATATTATAGTGGCCTCATCTACATGAAATAATTTGTAAAATAATTCAAATTACTAAACTACCTAGTGTCCAATTATGAAAACTATGAGGATACTTTTCACATACAACTCACCTCCCACACATTTTCATTCAGATTTTACCCTTTAGAATTCACCATTTGATAGGAATTCCACATAAATATCTAGATCCTATCACAACAATGGCCTTGAATAATGAATATTTCAAATAATTGGAATTTTACTACAACCTTTTAATTGACCTAACAAAAACTAATTATTCAAAAAAGGGGAATTTAAAGTTAGGGTTTCAAACAATTGTTTCTATGTGCCATGGTGGAATATTTCCAGGTTAGGATTATTTTTAGGGAATATATATTAACATTCCATACTAGACCCTGGTTTACACTATGTGTACCATTGAAAGTAACCAATATGATTTGTTTTCCTAATTATCCACCAAGATAAGTAATGACATCATTAGTTCTCTTGTAATTAAAACTTCAAATTATGTACTTTCAACATATTTTGAGTATTTTCACATTTTGCACAACACTTTTGTTCTAACTATGAGCCATAAACAGTTGAATAAATTATCCTTGTCCCTTCAATAGCTTGGGGTGAGTTTAAACTCTACCATTCTTTTATTCAAATTAATATTCTAACATTCTCCTATTTTTTATAGTGTTATATAAAATATAAATATTTTATATAATTTTGACAAGTCATAAACACTATAACTATCTCTTGAAGAGAGAAAACTATAATAAGACACTTACCACCTAAGAGTGCCATACATAACATTGGGGATAGTCTACAAGAGGAATTTGTATACAACTAAATTTTAAAATTTTCATCTTTCATACATGTTACTACCGATTTATTTTGTAGATAAGGGTCATTGATGCATCTATTTATTGATTGGGTTCCTTAAGGGTTCTCTTAGGAATAGGAAATGGTTATTCACGTAATAATTATGGTTAGAGATAGTAAACAGAGAGTCTCACTAATTGGTATTGGTCTTAGTTATCATTAAATTAGTTATCCTTATCCCCTTAGATGTTATACACATTACATTCATGAAATTTTTGAAGCACAAGACACTCGAGAGGGGAGGTAAATTAGTCTATTAAAAATTTGAACCATTTCCATTCATCATTAATTACTAATTAGATAACTATTCATCTATACAACAATCGTATGTGCATTTAGTTAAGCATTGAATACACCATGTTGGTGCTTAATTTTATCTTGCCCCATTTGTCCTTGAAATTCTTCAATTTGTGGGCTCTGTTTTCTTTTTATCTCCTCAGTATTGATGCATGAAAACTCTATCCTCCATTCGGTTTCCATGATCAGTCCCTTCCTTTGGTCAAGATCACTTTAAATCAAAAGTTTGTTTTTCGCTCCTCTTTCCATGTGAAATAATTTGTAACTAGGGTGAAAACTCAGTGTTCTTTCCCTCCTTCCATTTTCCACAGATCACGTCCTATTTTCCTTATCAATTTTTGTCCCAAATATTTATGGAAATGTGGTCTTCTCGATTGGATGTGGTTGTGATGCCCAGCTTAAAACAACCCACTTGAGAACCATGAACAACCTAGGTTTAGTTAGAAAATTATGGATTTTTTTTTTTTTTTGATTAGGAGTTAACGGCCAAAGTCTCAAAGACAGTTAAATTCAACTGATAAATTTTCCCATCATAATAATTATTAATTCCACATTAAAAAGAAACAAGAGTAATAAGTCCACACCAAGTTCAAATCTCCATAGGGATTAATTTAATTACTGATTACATTGACATTTTAGCTAAATATTTCCTGATTAGAAATATTAGGGTTAAGGGACCCAAAACAATTAAATACCAAAGGTATTTAATTCCACAAGATCAAGACAAGAGCAGGGTTTAATTGCAGTGAGGAAAGGAATACCTATTTAAAACATTAGAGTAAGGTCTCACTTACCCACTCCCTGAACTCGATTAAGAGTGTCTATAACTAGGTTACAAGGCAACAACTGCCACTAACAAATTTTAGAACAAGTCTAAAATTACTAAATCATACTTTTCATTTATTAACAATTATCAAGGTCACATGGTGTAAATTTCAGGGTTAGAAGTTTCAGTTAGGTTCAAGGAGTAATTTACCCCCATACCCAACTCTCTAACAGGCTCATAGTTTCAACCTGATTTTTCTCATACATAATGATTCAAAAATTTCCCTAAATCATTTCCATTGGATAGGAAATTTTCTCACATTTCTGGTGATACAAATAATTCCTCCTAACTCCTTCTATAACTCAAGATATGAACAAGTGGACTTTAGAGGTCAAATTTTCCCCAAGGGGGACACGTGTCAAGCAGGGGTGAAAAACCCCTTTGGTGGGTTGGCGGGTCGCGGGGCGGCTTAAGGAAATTTTCCTTGCATGGGATAAATTTCCCAAATGTGCCCACACCTCCGTGGGTCCTCCAGGGACATTTGGCGGCCTCAGAGACAACGTTGGGGAACATGGGAAAGGCAGAGAGCGGCGGAAGAATTTTAGGCATTTTGCCCAAAGAAGAGGAAAAACCAAACAATTCTCCCATGCATGGGGTCCACTTGGGGACATATGGCACTCCATGGTTGGCCGTAGGGATAATAGAGAAGGAGGGGTGCGGAGTGGCAGGGAGATGCTGAGAATTTTTCAAAAAGGGACAAAGAGGAGAAAGGGAAACATTAGGCACATGGGTCCACGCATCCGTGGAGGGGTCGCACCAAGGCAAGGGTGGGAGTGTGGGGCCACGGAGATTTTTATGGAATTTTTCCAAAGGAAAACATTTCTAAGATGATGAAGTTCTCCCTCCTCTGTTGTCACCCCAAGGTGCCACGTGGCACCCTCTAGTTGGTTGTGGGCCAATGGGGGAGAAGAAGAAAAATTAAAAAAAAATTCAAAAGGCTAAGGGCAAAAGAAAATGCCACTCCTCTGTCGTTGCCTCACGAGGACACGTGGTAGCCTCTAATTGGCTATGGGCCACCAAAGGAAAAGGTGAAAATTTTCCTAAGCCAAAATTTTCAAAAAAAATTCCTAAGGATTTTAAATGGGAAATTTTCGGGCCGTGGGCCCGCCAGGGAAAATTTTCCCAAATTTTCCTGCCAAGGTCCAAAAAAATTCAAAGTGCCATAAATTTTGCAAGGAAGCTTAGTTTTGGTAAAAAGGACTTTTGGAAAGATATCAATGCCATCTTTGCACAGAACCATAAAATTTACTTTTTTTTAACTTTAAGGGGTAAATTTTGCAAAAAGGATCTACATTTTTTTAATAAGCCAAATGGCAATTTCAACTTTTCAGTTTGTTTAAATTGGATCTCCTTGTTCGCTCAACATACCAAATATACATGAAGAATTGATCTAGGGAGGGTTTAAAGTGTTTTAGAGAATTTTATTTGTTCAATTGATTCAAAATTGAATTTGTCCAACAAATGAAAAAAATGGTTGAAGAAGAGATTAAGCTCAATTTTGCAATGGTTTGAGTTATTCTCTTAAATATTCTTTATCAGTTGAGTTCATTTCTAATATATCATGTGGAATTTCCAAGTTGATTTAAAATTTCAGTGTCTGAATCAGCATTTTTATTAAATTTAATTGTCGTTTTAAGTTTGTGATAGAAATCCTGTTTCTAAAAATTGTTTATCAAATTCATCATTCGAGTGTGGTTTTTATTTCTAAACTAACCCAATACATTTAATTGTCTACAAACAAACCATTTCAAAGTTAAATTGAAAATCTTATTTTCCAATTTAATATATATCAAAAGAGATAATGCAATACAATTTCTACACACACATTACTTTTATTTTCATTTTCTAAAAAGGTTCCAATCCCATATTGATATTTCTAATTTCATCACAACAATGCAAATGAGAAATCAACATGCAATTCTTTATTGAATTTAATTAAACAACTTTACATATTTCAATGTTGGAAACCAATAACCACATTTAAATTATTTCTTTCCAATGTACAGAGAACAATGCAAGTATCTTTGACATTTCAAATATATGACTTCATAATCAATTTACATACATCTTTCTTCACAAAAATCATATTAAAATTTCATCCACATCATGTGGGAAAAGATTACAAATGAATGGGTTTCCATAAGGGACCAGTAAAAAGCTGTATTTTCTTTTACTCTAGGATAGCAACATGCTCATTTTATTTTTCTCCAAGTTGATCACAACAAAAGAAGGGGAAAGGAAATGCTCTCTACCAAACCAAGACATCCAATGAAAGGAGAATCCTTCCTTCATCATTGGCCCCGAGCCCCAACAAAAATACAATCAATGGTGTAATTCAACCATGGGAACAACTGCTTCCACAACACAACATTCTTTCACATACACAACAATTCACAATTGCATTTAAAGGCATTTCAAAATAGAACTTGGGCTTGATCATGCAAGCCAAAGGAGCAAGGCCTATGGGGAAGCTGGTTATGCCTCCCAATTGGGAATTAGGCATCCACTAATAACAAATTGCCAAATAATTCATCACATAGATTTCTTTATACCCCCATAAATCCCTCCTTATGCCCCCACAAAGTAAGAAATGCAAGCTATTACTTTTCCATGGTGGATCTCAAACCCAAACTCCCTCCACAAAACTCGGATGCCAATGGAATTTCCTTATACCCCCAACATGGATTCCCTATAGCCTTCTCCTACACATTCCTAAGGCAGTCTACTCAACCAACCAAAAATGCAATAAAACATTCTCCATAAACACACACAACAATAAAATAACAATAATAAAACAAGGAATAAACTCTTACCTCTCCATGGTAACTTTGGTGTCCAAAGAACAATCTTCAAGTTCCAAAACATAGTCCAAAATAGAAAACTCCAAGCATGTAAAGCTTTCTCCAACTTCCTCAAAAAAAACAAGACCTCCAAACAACAAAAATGCGCCCAAGGAAGAATGCAAAAGGTTCAATAACCCCCAAACAAGAAGAGAGTTTGAGTTATATAGAAGATGGAAAGAAGAGGATGATGTGGATCCACATGTAGAATGCCACATAAAATTTCCTCAAAATTTAAACACAAAAGACAAGATTTAATTCTCACAAGCACTATAAAGAGGTGGGTGAAAAATGACAAGTTACTTGCACACTCAAAAGAGCCTTCACCTCAAGGAACAACAATTATTTAAAATGTAAGAAAGTGTAATTAAAAACATGCACAAGATGAATAAAATGCATTATAAAAAGTCACAAATCACTTCCCCAATCATAAGTATGGTTGGTAACATAAATTTAGATTCATGGGACAAGTTTTACGTGTCCCACAAGCCTCCAAAAACAGCCACCAAGGTCAAATTCGAAGTTCCATGGAGGTGACGTATTTCTTACTCCAAAATATGACTTACACAAGCTCTTACACATCTTACAAATCACTTAAAAATTAAATACAACAACCAAAAACTCTTATAATTACTTTCCCATATCCCAATTTAATTTATTTAAATTTTAATCATATGATTCTCACATTAATCCATCACAATGTTAATTAATTAGAACAAGGAATATATTACTAATAAAATACATACAACTATAAATAAATATTAACCATATTAACAAAAATACACAACCCGTAGTCACATATAAAGATGATTCCCGATGTTTGTTGTGATATTTAACCTGCAAAACACAAATACCTCCTTCAGCATTGTGGCCATATCAGAACATTCAAAATGAATATAAATAAAATAAAAAAACCAACCATATAAATGAATCACAACAACATCGAAGTAACAACTACATCATTTGCATTTTTAATCAACAACTATATCATCATCAAATAATTTCCATTTTCTAGGTTTACTCAAAATATCAAATATCACATGTCCGAAAAACATCTACAATATAGCCATGTCCGACAACATGTCAAAAACTATATAAAATGTCTCCAAAGAATCATCATGCATGATATATGAATCAAATCCAACAATAATCCGGGATCGACATCTAACACCATACTAAATCAAAGATGTCCATCCTATAGTCTATGGTATCATGATCAGTAATAAAGGGTGCCAAAGGGAAGTGGGAACTACATCCCCTCCCCTTAGAAATCTAATTCCTACTTGGAAGTCACAAGAAAGAGAGATAAGAATAAATGCAATAGAAAAAGATCACTCCCATTTTGGGATTGTTTTCTTCAAACAAGTGTGGGTCTACAGAACTCTAGTTTGGTCTAATGTATTTTAACAAGGAGAAGGAAGATTACAAGGGATGAGTTATAAACTTTATACATGCAAGGCTACAATCATTTCAATCTAAGGAGTAACTTTACGCTATCAAATAAGATACAACACATAACAATATAACATGAAGAGTTCCAAAAGATTATTAAGAGTAACCACCAAGTAAGGGAATTACAGGGAAAATTTCCATAAACTTGAGATGACCACATAGTTTCCCACTGATACACATACCACATTAATAAAAGTTAAGGTTTCTACACATTTAAGCCATGATTTCAAGGTTTGTTGTCCATACAAGGCTAGCAAAATCAACTATGACAATTTTTGCATGACAAACAAGTCTACACAAGGTCCCACAAATTATTATCACACAAGATGCGGTTAATTAATAAGGGCACTTAAATCAGAAAAACATTTACAATCAAGGAAATATTCAAGGAAATCACTTCTATAACTTGAGAGGGCACAATTAACTTTTCATGGTAATGCAAGAGAAGTCAAGACCACAAGGTTTTCCTATAGTATGAATTTTACACTTTTGTTTTAAGAATCGAACACACCATACCAACCAAATCTAAAGAAGTCAAGTATATGGAAAAAGAAATATATATCAATTCAACCACCATACATTAAAGCACAATGGGGGTTATTTATCCTATTTCTTACTCAAGCTCGAAATAACCATAAAGAGAGCACAAGGAACAAAAAGGACCGCTCAAGGTTGCTAGGGAGAAGAGCAAGTAACATGGGGTCCAATCAAATCCAAGGGTGAATAACATCATCTTGAACTTTGCATCCTAATGGGAAGAATGGATTCAACAACATGGTGACCCAAGAAAATATGAAGAAAAAAAAGACTTCCCAAAGTTATCTTATTTTCTTAATATATGTTGCCATAAAATTACAATAAATTAGGTCTCCAAGGACAAGACAACATGCACGGAGATTTCTTCTCAAACAATAGATAAGTATCAATCAAAAAGGACCCCAACTCACATTCATCAAGCTATGGGATGATAAGGGTGTGATGACCCAAAAATCCCACAAGAAAGGCACATACATCCATGGACAAGAAGTAATAAGCAACTAGAACACATTATTATCCACTGGGTGTTTCACAATTTCAGGTAGGTGACAAAACTACAAGTTAAACTATATATTACACTCAATACACATAAATTTTACCAATTTTATAAATAAAATTATTAATTCAAAAGTTATAGCTTTGCTTAATAAGAACATTCCTTTCATGCTTCCTTATTTACAAACTTCCTTCTATTATGACATCATCAGTTTACGTTATAAAGATCACCATTAAGGTGGGCATGATGTCTCACCATTTTGTATAGGAAGAGAGCATTTAGTTTAATTGCAAGGAAGGTGGATGGAAAATATTTTCCTTATATTATTCTACATGGTTTTTATTTCTTTTATTAATCTACCAAGGGTATAACAAGGATCGCTTCTCTTTTTCTATGCTCCAGCTTAATTTCAAGGTCAAATCTCCTTAATTATAGTTTTATGATGTTTTGGTTGAGTCATCTTATCAATCAAATTTTGATGAGAATGATGGTTCAAACATATCACAAAATTACTTTTATGGGAAGGAGATATAAATCAACATGCCACATTTTGATTCTAAAGGAACAAGAGACATTCAACATAGAAAACACATTATTAATTTTTCTATAAGAACTAGGAAACAATGAACCAACATGAAGAACAAAAATATTTCAAAAATTCACCGAATAATTTCAAGCATCATTAAAAATTCTTAGTGGTTCTCCACAAGTTTCATAAGAAATTTTCAAGAAAGGCTCATTAAAGAGGTATAATCTTACTTTTATGAATCTATTAAGGTTTAACAATTTTTTTTTGTGGTTTAGGATGGTAACATTTTACTCCCCTAATAACCAAAGAAGGTTTTGTAATCAATACTCATTTTGCCATAAGATACCACCAGCCAAGCAACTAGATGACAATGTAATTATACTCCAAGGAACCACATCCACACTAAAAGACATCAAATGCAATGGGCAACCAAATAATTTACCAATCATGGACTTTACAGCCAAGAGTTAATTTTTTTTTTTAAAGGAGGAAGTACAATATAAGCACCACCAAGATTAACTATTAAGATCTACCAAACTAACATTTCTAAGAGAAAGATCCAAAATACCCAAAGCATCCATAAGTGTTTCCAAGTAACCCAAAGATTAATAGGTCATAGAATTTTATTCATAGTAAAGGAAATTTAAGGTAAGTGTAAACTTATTTATAAGTCAAGAGAGTAAAACAAGTACACTTAAATAAACACACTACTTGAAAGGATGAAATCTATCCATAATTACCAAGATGCATACATTTCATGAGTCAAAACTTTCTATGATGCAACCAGGAACCCAAGATATAATTTAACATGTCATCGATGAAAAGTTAATATAAAAAAAAACACTTTTCCAGAACATTACAGAAAACCAAAGGCAATTCAATCCTAACAAAATATAAAATCCTATAAATAAATACTTATACTCCGATGAGGGTCAAGCTCTTACCAAATTGAAATAGAATCACCACTACCATTGTCAAACTTCTCTCTAGACCACACTACACAACAAACTTTCTTTTGGCAAGTTCAAGCAACAAAAAGGGTCATTCTAACACCTTAGAAACACTAAAGGTTCTAGGAATCCATAACCAAGGCATGCCTTTAAGCACCTAAAAGGACATTCAAGACACCCAGGGTGTACCCCCATATGACAATTGTCACCATACATAAAGCATAGAACTAGCTCAACAACATGCAAGAAGGAAACCACGTAATGTTTAGCCAAGTACCCAAAAACATCATGAGCTTTGATTCATCAATCAAATAAAGTCCAAGAAATATCGAAATCAATAAAAGTGGCTAATTAGCTACATTGCAAAGTTTGAAAAATCTTATAAGAATTATAACTAAATAAAATATCCTCGTAGAGCTTCTTCAATCCAATCATAAACTAAGATGTTGTTCCTTGATAAATTACACAAGATTACAAATGTAAAACACAAAATTTAACACCACATTCACTTTGCAACCTTTCATGGTCGCCAATAGGGGTGCTCTACCTTGAGTTTAGCTCAAAGAACACATACATAGGATTGGGTCCTAGATGACACCTAGACTTAGTTTTCACCCTCTCATATGGGTAACAACATAGAAAAATGACAACCAGACCCTATTTCTTAACCACTCAAGAAAGGAAGCTCTAAAAAAACTCTAATTAGCTCTTCCCGACCTAGAACACAACCACTATTGTCCAACCACAAGGATCAAATCATATAACTCATCATTCCAACAACTCTAATAAGGAAGGGTCTCAACAAAGGGCTTAATGCATCATACAATTAAATCAAGTTTTAGGACTTGTAAAACAACACATTTTCAAAGGGGAACCAAGTTTCCATTATACTAGAAGTTCACAAAATCAATTTAATCTAACATTCTTAGTTACCCTAGGTTTAGAAAAAATGTCACTAAGCAAGCACAACAACTCAAACAACTTATTATTATTTTATTATCATTTTAATTCTGGTAGTTCAAATGAACAGAGTAATGTAATATTTCTTCATGCTTATTTCTTCTTTCAATTTTCAAACAAGTTTGTTTTCTTAGATTCAAAAGTGTGCTACGTTTACAGTTCATGTCTCAAGTTTTCTAGTGTACCCAATGGCCAAAGCTTTTGAACCACTACTCTAATACCAAGTGTCATGCTCGGTTAAAACAACCCGCTTTAGAACCATGAACAACCTAGGTTTAGTCGAAAATTATGGAATACATTTTTTTATTAGGAATCAACAACCAAAGTCTCAAAGACAGTTAAATTCAACTCGATAACTTTTCCCATTATAATAATTACTAATTCCACATTAAAAATCAAAAAGAGCAATAAGTCCACACTTAGCTCAAATCTCCCTAGGGATTAATTTAATTACTGATTACATTGACATTTTAGCTAAATATTTCTTGATTAGAAATATTAGGGTTAAGGGACTCAAAAAAATTAAATACCCAAGGTATTTAATTCCAAAAGATAAAGACAAGTGCAGGTTTAATTGCAGTGAGGGAAGGAATGCTGTTGGTGCAAATCAACAAAGACTTCTCGGATGTTGATCAAATTTCTAGTTTGACATTTTGGACATCTAGTGTGATTGCACAAAATTGAATCTTTTCCCCAAGTGTGGGGATTGTAAAGATGGGAAAAGAATATCTAGGTTAGAGGTTGGTTCCTCAAATCCTCCGATTAGGTTTATTACTTGCAAAGTTGCAGAGGTTTAACCTCAAAATCCTACTCTAAATTCCAAGGGGACAGAGATAGAGAATGCAAAAGAAATAAAACTAAGACTAATGAGGTGATACACCAAAGGATTGGTGAACATTATTTACTTCTGTAAATTGACACAGATCATAGAAATGTAACAAAACATCATGCACAAACTGATAAAATGTAATGAAAGGTTAGAAATGAAGAAAACAACACAAACAGAGGATTGGAACTCATTCACAGAGCTTGCATTGTCATTTCCAATATAAAAATACATGCATTACAACATCTGAGAGGTAGAAAACATGTTACAATCTTGGAAGAGGTTTGATATTCCACAAAATAACCTTTTTAAGGGGAAAAACGGAATCTACAATACATAAAAATGTCCAACCCTCAAAAAAAGAGCCAAATCTGGCTTTTACAATGCAAAAATGAGCCCAGGAGAGAGAAATGTGGGAAAACATGAGAGGAGCTTCAACCACCAACAAAAATGTAATAAAATAGAATGGGCATCCTTACAGTCCATTCCTTGACATTTTTCACCATGCTGGGAGAGAATGCGAGCAATTCTTCATTAAAAATGGTGGTTGAAATGTCATTTCTGTTGATTACCATGTGCCAGAGGTGTTTTTCAATTTATCTCTCTAAAATCCATAAAAATACAAAATTGAGCCTGGAATCATGTAGATAATTTCACCATATTTCTGTTGATATAAAGAACATGAAAAACCAAGCTCTGGATCGAAAGTTATGGTCGTTTGAAAATTTAGGGCAAAACAGGGCCAAAACGGGTTGGAGGGCCAAAATTTCAAAAATTTCCCACTTTTTGCATTTGGGAAAATTTCCCAAAAATCTCAGTGCTCTCACAACTCCTGGTGCCACGTGGCATCATTTGATTGGACGTGGGCCCTCTGCGCTTCATTTTCCACTATTTTGGCCATTGGAAAATTTTCCAAAAATTCTCCGCCGGGCCGATGACCTGAGGACACATGGCAAGATGTGATTCGTTGTGGGCATTTAATTTTAAATTTTCCATCACTGATTGACCATTTTTCTAACTTGGACATGTGGAAAAACCCCATTGATGTGGGCTTTCTCCCATTTTCCTGTGCAGCCTGTCTTGCATTTTTTGCCGCCACATGGACACGTGGCATGATCCCATTGGCTCGCATTTTGGGGCGAGCTTTTCCTTTGAAAATTTTCTTTGATTTTGCTTGGGAAAAAATCTCCCAATTTCTCCCACACTCCTTGGTTGAAGACACGTGGTGGGTTTCGATTCATCCCGGGCCATGGAGGCAAAAATTATCTTGCGCTAACCCTTGGGAAAAATTCCCAATTTCTCCCCGCGGCCAAAGCTCCTACTCCTTGACGAGACACGTGGCGAGCTCCCATTTGTGCGGCCTTCGAGATGAAAATTCCTCCTTTCCTCTTTCCAAAACACTTCAACAAATTTTCAATTTTACCTCTACCTTCTGCCCTCCTTTCCTCTAGAGACACATGGCACAATGTGATTGGATGCGGGCCTGGTGTCGAAATTTTGCTTGTGTCAACCCTTAGGAAATTTTCCTAATTTCTCCCTGCCTAGACACATGGTAGCATCCAATTCATTGGTAGGCCTTTGGGGTGAAAAATTCCTTTTGAAAACTTACCGAACACTTGGTAAAAATTCCAAGTTTACCTCCGCCCTCTGCCCTCCCGAGGACACGTGGCCTCATCTTATTGGCTCGAGCTTTTCAGGGAAAATTTCCCACAAAATCTTTGCCGAGCCATAACTTCAAAAATACATGGAGTTAGGAGGAAAAATTTACCTTTTTGGAAAGATAAGGAAAATATCTATCCAATGGTGCCATTTCCGAGAAGATCTTGAGTGCCTAAAAATAAAAAAATTATGACTGAGGCAAGAAGAGGGGAGAATGAAGGGAGTTAGGCACAAAATGTGCAAGGAGCTCATCTGGATAACAACTTTGGTGACTCGGAGGGTCATCTCGCTGTTGGATGAGGTTACCAGTTTCCTAATACAATCCATTGGGCATGGAGTCATTAAATTATCTACTTCGTACCCCAACTGATTAGAGCACATCAAGGAGGAAGATGGAGGGTAGAACACCATCTGATTGGAGCAAGGCCTACAAAACACATTTCTTGGAACAACAAGCTTATGCCAAAGCACTTAGGGAAAGCGAAGCTAATCTACAACAAAAAATGTGCATAAGCACTTGGAGGAATGAAAACCTAAGCTAATATGTACAAGGTGGAGAATTTATTTTAGTAGCAATGCTTCAGATGGATTCCATTGACTGGAATCTACAACTCTTCACCATCCAATGTAGACAATTAGAAGGCATTGCTATCCTTACACTTTGTGACCATGTATGGGCCACTCCAAATGGCATCAAATTTTGAATGCCTCCCTAGTTTTTCTCTGTCTGCATCCCATTTTAACACTATATCTCCAACTTGGAAAGATCTATCCTTGGCCTTCCTATCAAAGGTCTTCTTGATCAAAGCTTGATCCTTCTCCATTGCTTGGGATGCCTGATTTCTGATTTCTGGAGCTCCATCAATTCTACATATCTAACCTCCATGGGCTCAAACTCCAACAACTCCAATTGCTTTCATGAGTTCCAATGTTGGCAACTCAAGTGACATGGGAAAAATTACCTCTCTTCCATAAACAAGCTTGAATGGAGAGTTACTTGTAGATCTCTTCGGTTATCCTATTAGCCCATAAGGCTAACTTCAACTTAGTATGCCAAGACCTCTGATTTTCATCAAGATTACTCCTAATGATCCTTAACAAGTTCTTGTTTGTAGAATCATCTTGGCCATTACCCTGAGGGTAATAATTTGATGAAGTGCTTAGGAAGATCCCATTCTTGATAGCCCATTCAGTTACCTTGGACCCAATGAATGCCAATGCATTATCTGATATTATTGTAGCAGGTATGCCAAATCTGTTTCTATTCCCTCATAGAAGTCTAGGATGCTAGATTCATTTGCTTCCTTGAGTGTTACTACTTCAGTCCATTTGGTGAAGTAATCTATTACTGTTAGAATCCATTTATGCCCTTGGCTTGAATTTGGATTAATGAATCCAATGAAGTCCAAACCCCATTGCATGAATGGCTGGTCAACTGAAATTGGATGCAATGGAAGGGCGGCTAGCCTCTCCTTACCTGTGAAGAATGCACAATTCTTTCACCTCTTGATCCATGCATAACAATCACTGAAAATTTTGGGCCAATAATAGTCAGCCCTCATGATCTTCAGAGCCGTCACTCTCGGTGAAAAATGACCACCAACTGATCCACCATGGAACTCTTCCAACACCTTGTGAATCTGATTTGTACCAATGCATCTCAGCAGCACTCCATTCACATCCCTTTTAAATAAAACACCATCAATAAGGGCATATGGGATAGCCTGTAATGTCTGAAGTGTCTTATTTTGGTCTTATTCATATTTGGAGGGCATAAACCTATGTTTAGGAAGTGCATTATGTCTTGGTTCTAACAAGGAGTGAGGACACCATCATTTTCCTTTTGAGTGATACTTTTCTCATGGTTGTCTTGCAACGCCAAAACAACCTCCTTCTCATTGCATGCTTCCTTGTGTTTATTCAAGATTAGCTACTCACACAATCCTTTTCCTCCTGACCAACTTGGTGACTTTGATCTCAATGTCATACTCCATGACACGAGTAATCCAACCTACTCTTTTTCATTCAGGTCTTTGTTGAGGAGAAAGTATGAAACTAGGTGCTTGAATTTCTTTCTTCAAGCTCCCGATTACTTGTAAGAACATGCTTCTCAATGAAAGAATATTTCTTGTCATAGTCCTCCAGGATTTGGCTGAAGAAAGAAATTGGCTGCTCCTCATTGTCTTCATTCTGTTGTACCAAGATTGCAGAAATAGTATCATCACCCCCAAATGCATAGAGGATGAAATCCTTGGAGAAATCTAGGTTAATGAGAGTTGGGGCTTGTGAGATGGCTTCTTTTATTGCTCCAAAAATTTCTTTGCCTCCTGTTTTCCATTTGAAAACTATGCTTTTCTTTAACATCTTGGTGATAGGCTTGACTAGGGCTGCAAAATTTGGGACAAACCTCCGAAATTTTTTTATCCTCCCTAAGAAACTTTGAAGGGCCTTCTTGTGGCTTGGTAATGGTAGTGCTCTTATGGCTTCTACTCTTTCTAGATCAATTGCTAATACTTCCTCGGAGACAATGTGGCCAAGGAGCTTTCCTTCATGGGCTAGAAAAACACACTTTTTAGGATTCAAGGATACCCCAAATCTTCTACACCTTTGGAACACTTATCTCAAATGAAAGAGATGGTCCACTGCATTTTTTGAAAAAATGGTGATATCATCAAGTTATATCAGCACCATGTTTTTAATCAAATCCTTGAATGCCATGTCCATTTCCCTTTGGAAAGTAGCCCCAGCATCAGACAACCCAAATGGCATTTTACGGTATGCATAAGTTCCCCATTTGATTATAAAGGCTGTCTTGTATTGATCCTCTTCTTTCACCATAATTTGATTATACCCTGAATAGCCATCAAGTAAAGAAAACCTTTCAGATCCAGCAACAACTTGCAAGATTTTCTCCATTGAAGGAAGTGGGTAATGATCCTTGAGATATGCTCTATTCAAATCTATGAAGTCAACACACAATCTGATTTCTCCACTCTTTTTCCTAATTGGAACCAAGTTGGCTACCCAACTAGAATGCTTGATAGGGAATATGATACTTGACTCTATCAACTTATTCAATTATTTTCTCATGAGAGGTTCCATGTGTGGATTAACTGGCCTTTGTTTTTTCCTGATGGGTTTAGTACTTGGATCCAATTCAATGGTGTGTTGAGATAACTCATGATTAAAACCTTTCAAATCTTCATAGCTCCAAGAAAACACATCAAGGAATTATTGACAAAGTTGTATGAACTCATACCTTTCTTGCTTAGTTGTCATTTTACCAACTTGGAGTGATTTTCCTTCTTCCACCAAGATGGACACTGAATCTTCTCCCTTGACTTGGATGTTTGCTTTCTCCTTCCTAAACTAATCATTAGGATTGAAAATGGACTCCAAAGTAATAAGACCCTTTGGTAGTTTTTGGTTCTCACTGTACCACTGGTCACCATACTATTGTTCTAACTTTTCCTAATTTTTAGCCGAGAACTCGGCCTCTTCTTGTAAGAAATGGATGATTCGTTGATCATTTTCAAACACTTGCCAACTTACATTATTATCTGAACTGAAGGCCTTACAATCACATGGATGTTTGGTTGTACCTTGTCTTTTTGGATGCTTTCAACAACATCAAAGGCTGCTCCAACTGCTGCAAGAAACTATCAGCCACAGCTTTGGTTCTCTTTTCTAGGAATGGATTTGATGCCAAATCCCTCAAAATCTTCAATGAGGTCCCAAACCCTATTTTTGTAGCACTTGAGCAGATCATTATTGAAATCATGCTGCCCCTTAACTTGGTTGAAAATCAACTCACTATCACCAAATACTTGCAAGCTCTTTATTCCTCTCTTGATTTACGAATGCAATCCTTGTATCAAAGCTTCATATTCAGCAATGTTATTAGAGCATGAAAACTGAAATCTAAAAGCTTAATAATACTTAGCTCCTTGAGGTGAAACAAGCATAGCTCCCCCTCCTGCACCTTGTCTAATCCTTGATCTATCAAAAAACAACTGCCATACCTCATTTTCATCCTTGTGGTCCGGCTTGGTGATGCTAGGGATAGGCTGATTTTCTTCATGCATGAAATAGACTCCTAACTTAGATTATTTTATTTCTTGATAAGGATCAAAAGCATGCACCTTGCTTTCCCACTCATCAAGGGTAAAATGCAGGGATGCTTCCAACCTTGGTGTCGGCTTCATCGGTGCTTAGATAATCCTCTTGATCAAAAGCTAAACAATTGGAATTGATTTGGCTCGGAGTGTGAGGCTCAATGTGAAAGTTTGCAATAGGCTCAAACCTGATTATGGCTTTAGTTCCATATCTTGTTCTAAACAACATGTCTGACCAATTAGCAGATAAATAACCTCCAATCTTGGCTGTGAAATCCCTTGACAAACATAGGGAAAAGAGTGGTGGAAGATCTATTACTAAGACATCTTGCAAAACAACAACGTTGGGGCATGTGTGCAAAGTGAGACTCAAATTTTTAATCATTCCTACTATCGTTATTACTATCCCATCCAATTTACTACCCATTTGGATATGAATTCATATTGAATCTCTAATTGAAAATCTATTTGCTTGGGCATTACTGAACTACTTGCTTCGGAATCAATCATGCAGTTGTGTACTAAATGGTTTCCAATGATCAATGAAACATAGAATGGAGGGGGATTCAACATTTTACCTTGTTGTCCTCCATGATTCCCCTCATCTGGGCAACATTTGTGAGTACCTTCTCTTGCATTTAGACCTGCTGATTTGAAGTTGACTAGTCCTTCATGACAGTTTATAGAAAATTTCTTTGGCTTGGGATGGATAGTGATTCCCACATTGATATGTTTACATTTTTCTTCTTCATTTGATAAATGATGTTGAATGGAGATGAAGCATCTCTCTACTGTCCCTTGGCCTGCACATTTATTCCTTGCACATGGGCAGCAACAATGAGCATTTGATTTGGCCTAGGAGTTGTCTTAGGCAGCCCTTACGTGTTTGGAACTACATTTTGTTTGCCAATAATTTGTGGAGTGGTATAAGGTTGTGAATTAATTGGAGCCAATGGTTGTTCTTCACCCAAATTTCTCCTTTTTGACCTTGTGTTGGCTGCAACACTTTGGGAGATTGTTTGATTCATGCCACAAAAATATTCTACCTACCAGTTTACAAGTGTGGTATCATTTGGAGCTGATTATTGTTGGGAATGTTTCTTGTTGTTGGTTATTTCCTTGACTCCCTTCACCCTCCACACCAGTTGTTGTTACCATTAATGCTTGATTTAAGGCACCGTTGAAGCACATAGACTAGTTGTGAGGTTCATTGCATGGGAAACACCAATCATACTATTGCTTTAGAGGTAGATGCAACATTGGGATTATAGGGCTGAAATGGTCTTGTTTGGTGGAGGTCTTCCTTGATTTTGATTTGTAACTGGATGGGTGGTCTTTGAGGCTGGTATGGCTACTGTTAGGCTGAGCTTGAGGCTGGAAAGAAGGTTTAAAACCTTGGGCTTACTGCCTCTTGAGTGTAACTAGCTCATTGCCTAAATTTTGCAATTGCTTCATGACTTCTTGAAGTTCATTTGAGGCACTAGGAGATGAAGTAGAAGCTTCACTTGAATTCTAATTTCTAGGAGTGTGAATAGGAGCTAAAATAGGCACTTGAATAGTACTTGGGCTCTCTAAACTTGGATATAATGGCATTGGATGCCTAAGAGGTAGCTTGTCATCTTGAATCAAACAATTTTCAGCTCTAATGGCAATGTTATAAGCAACAGGGATAGTTGTGCCCCCCATGGATTGAATTAACATAGAAATATCAGAATTTAGAGCTTTAAGGTAATATAGAAAAGCACCTTCTACTGTTGGCCTTACTGCCATTGGAATTCTCTCCCAAGTCATTTGAAACCTGAAGTTGAAGTCAGTCAGCTGCTCATTGGGAGCTCTCTTGATGGTTGTCAACTATTCCAAAAGGGACAAGTTATCTCCCTTTTCTCCAAACTGCTCATGGAGGGCTATACATAGCTGGTTCCAATTTTGGATAGAACCTGAGGAAAGACTCTTGAACCATTGCAAAGCTTTCCCTTTGAATGAAGATGCCAGTAGTTTGATAGTAACTTGCATCTCATTAATCTCATGGATTGCACAAATATTAGCAATATCCTTGACATGATCACCAGGAGTGGTCTGATTCTCTCCAGTAAAGTATGGAATGTTCTTCAATGCTGTAATTGGGATTGGATTTTGTGCATTGACAAAAAGTGGGCACTAGTGAAATTGATGTAGGGGTTGTGTTGTGCCATTCGATTGGCCTTAGAACCCTTGTTGATTGAATGAAAGGCCTACTAGGTGGAGGAGTTGATAGAGTTATGTTTTGTGGAGATGGAGACCTTTGAATTATCCTCCCTCTTTGCCTTCTTCTTGGAGATAATTATAGATACTCAAACAACACCTCTTCTTCTCCAACTCTTAACCTTGTAATGATTCTTCTCATGTGTTTTCAGTCTCCGCACTACTAAAACCAACTGATTCTTCTTCCTTGGAGTCACCAGATATGTAATTTAAAGCTCTTTTAAGCAAGAAACTTGTAACAAATGCACATCAATTTTGTTGTAATGAAGATGAAGACCTCTAAGGTCCCACCGGTGTGCCAAAACTGTTGGTGCAAATCAGCAACACCCCTGGATGTTGATCAGATTTCTAGTTTGACATTTTGGACATCCAGTGTGATTGCACAACATTGAATCTTTTCCCCAAGTGTGGGACTTGTAAAAATGGGAAAAGAATCTCTAGGTTAGAGGTTGGTTCCTCAACTCCTCTGATCAGGTGTATTACTTGCAAGTTGCAGAGGTTTAAACTCAAAATCCTACTCTAAATTCCAAGGGGACAGAGATAGAGAATGCAAAAGAAATAAAACTAAGACTAATGAGGTGATACACCAAAGGAGTGGTGAACATTATTTACTTCTACAAATTGACACAGATCATAGAAATGCAACAAAACATCATGCACAAACTGATAAAATGTAATGAAAGGTCAGAAATGAAGCAAACAACACAAACAGAGGATTGGAACTCATTCACAGAGCTTGCATTGTCATTTCCAATATCAAAAATACATGCATTACAACATCTGAGAGGTAGAAAACATGTTACAGTCTTGGAAGAGGTCTGATATTCCACAAAATCACTTTTTAAGGTGAAAAAGGGAATCTGTAATACATGAAAAATGTCCAACCCTTAAAAGAGCCAAACCTCGCTTTTACAATGCAAAAATGAGCCCAGGGAGAGAAAATGTGGAAAAATGTGAGAGGAGCTTCAACCACCAACCAAAATGTAATAAAATAGCATGGGCATCCTTACAGGTCCATTCCCTGACATTTTTCACCATGTTGGGAGAGAATGTGAGCCATTCTTCATTAAAAATGGTGGTTGAAACGTCATTTCTGTTGATTACCACGTGCCAGAGGTGTTTTTAAATTTTATCTCTCTAAAATCCATCAAAATAAAAATAAAGCTCAGAATCATGTAGATAATTTCACCAGATTTCCGTTGATATAAAGAACGTAAAAAACAGAGCTCTGGATCAAAGTTATGGTCATTTGAAAATTTAGGGCAAAACAGGGCCAAAACGAGTTGGTGGGCCAAAATTATCGAAAATTTCCCACTTTTTGCATTTGGGAAAATTTCCCAAAAAATCTCCATGCTCTTCTGCTCCTAGTGCCATGTGGCATGATTTGATTGGACGTGGGCCTTCTGCACTTCATTTTCCACTAGTTTTGGCCATTGGAAAATTTTCCAAAAATTCTCCATCGGGCCGATGACCTGAGGACACGTGGCAAGATGTGATTCACTATGGGCATCTTCTTTTAAATTTTCCATCACTGTTGACCATTTTTCTAACTTGGACACATGGCAAAACCCCATTGGACGTGGGATTTCTCTACCATTTTTCCCTGCGGGCCTGTCTTGCATTTTTACCACAACATGGACACGTGGCATGATCGCATTGGCTCGCGTTTTGGGGTGAGGTTTTCCTTTGAAATTTTTCTTTGATTTTTCTTGGGAAAAAATCTCCCAATTTCTCCCACACTCTACCAGTTGAAGACATGTGGTGGGTTTCGATTCAATGTGTTCCATGGGGAAAAAACTTCTCTTGCGCTAACCTTTGGGAAAAATTCCCAATTTCTCCCCAGTGGCTGAAGCTCCGATGCCCTTGATGAGACACGTGGTGAGCTCCCATTTGATGTGGGCCTTCGGGGTGAAAATTCCTCCTTTCCTCTTGCCAAAACACTTCACCAAATTTTCAATTTTACCTCTGCCTTCCGCCACTCCTTTCCTCTAGAGACACGTGGCACAATGTGATTGGATGCGGGCCTGGGTGTCAAAAATTTTTCTTGTGTCAACCCTTAGGAAATTTTCCTAATTTCTCCCCACCTGACACGTGGCAGCATCCAATTTGTCGGAGGCCTTCGGGGTGAAAAATTCCTTTTGAAAACTTGCCAAACACTTGGTAAAAATTCCAAGTTTACCTCCACCCTCCGCCCTCCTAAGGACACGTGGCCTCATCTTATTGGCTCGGGCTTTTCAAGGGAAAATTTCCCACAAAATCTTTGT
The DNA here is from genome assembly GCA_018340775.1 of Taxus wallichiana var. yunnanensis. Classification (NCBI taxonomy): domain Eukaryota; kingdom Viridiplantae; phylum Streptophyta; class Pinopsida; order Cupressales; family Taxaceae; genus Taxus; species Taxus wallichiana. The sequence goes on along the minus strand of CM031234.1, from coordinate 151,953,248 downwards.
TGAGCCATAACTTCAAAAATACATGGAGTTAGGAGGAAAACTTTACCTTTTGGAAAGATGAGAAAAAGCTCTATCCAATGGTGCCATTTCCAGAAGGTCTTGAGTGCCTGAAAGGAAAAAAATTATGACTGAGGCACAAGAGAGGGAGAATGAAGGGAGTTAGCCACAACATGTGCAAGGGGATCATTTGGATAACAATACCTATTTAAAACATTAGAGTAAGGTCCACTTACCCACTTGTTCTAACTCAATTAAGAGTGTCTATAACCAAGTTACAAGGTAAAAACGCCACTAACAAATTTTTCAGCATCAAGTCTAAAATTACTAAATCATAATTTTCATTTATTAACAATTATCAAGGTCACATGGTTCAAATTTTAGGGTTAGAAGTTTCAGCTAGGTTCAGGGAGTAATTTACCCCCATACCCAACTCTTTAATAGGCTCAAAGTTTTAACCTTATTTTTCTCATACCTAGTTCTTCTAAAATTTCCCTAAATCATTCCCATTAGATAGGAAATTTTCTCACCTTTTTGATATAAATAAGTCCTCCTAAGTCCTTCCGGAACTCAAGATATGAGCAAGCGATTTTAGAGTCAAATTTTCCCCAAGGGGGACACGTGTCAGCAGGGTGAAAAACCCCTTTGGTGGGTTAGCGGGTCTTGGGTGGCTTAAGGAAATTTTCCTTATGGGGAGAAATTTTCCAAATGTTCGCCCCTCTAAGGGACACGTGGCGGCCTCAGAGACAACGCCGGGGAAGAGGGGAAAGGCGGAGTGGCGGAAGAATTTGGGGCATTTCACCCAAAGAAGAGAAAAACCAAACAATGCTCCCACACCCACAAGTCCACTTAGGGACAAATGGCGCTCCATGGTTAGCCGTGGGGAGAAAGAGAGAAGGAGGGGAACTTGGAGGGTGGGGAGATGTGGAGTAATTTCACCAAAAGGGACAAAAGGGAGAAAGGGAAACATTAGGCGCATGGGTCAGTACGTATGCGGAGGGGTTGTACCAAGGTGAGGGTGGGAGTGCTGGGCCGTGGAGATTTTTATGGAATTTTTCCAAAGGAAAAATCTTCTAAGGTGATGAAGTTCTCCCTCCTCCAATGTCACCCCAAGGTGCCACGTGGCACCCTTTGGTTGGTTGCGGGGAGGGGGGAAAAGAAGAAAATTTTCCAAAATTTTCAAAAAGGCTAAGGGAAAAGAAAATTCCAAACCTCTCCGCTGCCTTGTGAGGACATGTGGCAGCCTCTAATTGGTTGTGGGCCAATGGAGGAAAAGGTGAAAATTTTCCCGAGCCAAAATTTCAAAAAAAAAAATTTCCTAAGGATTTTTAAATGGGAATTTTTCGGGCCATGGGCCTACTAGGAAAATTTTCCCAAATTTTCCCACCAAGGCCCAAAAAATTCAAAGTGCCATAATTTTTTCTAGGAAGCTCTGGTTTTTGGGCAACGAGGACTTTTGAAAAGCTCTCGATGCCCTCTTTGCACATAAAACCATAAAATTTACTTTTTGTTGAAGTTTAAAGGGTAAATTTTGTAAAAAGGTTATGTAGTTTTTTTAATAAGCCAATGGACAATTTCCAACTTTTCAATTTGTTTAAATTGGATCTCCTCCTTCACTCAACATACCAAAAACATGGAGAATTGATCTAGGGAGGGTTTAAAGTGTTTTAGAGAAGTTGATTTGTTCAATTGATTCAAAATGGTTGAGGAAGAGATTAAGCTCAATTTTGCAATGGTTCGAGTTATTCTCTTAAATATTCTTTGTCAATTGAGTTCATTGCTAATATATCATGTGGAATTTTAAGGTTTCCAAGTTGATTTAAAAGTGCAGGTCCGAACTATGCATTTTTATTAAAATTAATTGCCAGTGTTAAGTTTGTGACAAAAATCCCGTTTCTAGAAATTTGTTTATCAAATTCATCATTCGAGTGTGGTTTTTATTTCTAAACTAACCCAATACATTTAATTGTTTACAAACAAACCATTTCAAAGTTAAATTGAAAATTTGATTTTCCAATTTAATATATATCAAAAGAGGCAATGCAATACAATTTCTACACACGCATTACTTTTTTTTTCATTTTCTAAACAAGGTTCCAATCCTAATTTGATATTTCCAATTTCATCACAACAATGCAAATGAGAAATGAAATTTCAATTCTTTATTGACTTCAATTAAACAAATTTACATATTTCAATGTTGGAAACACATAACAACATTTAACTTATTTCTTTCCAATGTACAGAGAAAAATGCAAGTATCTTTCACATTTCAAATATATGACTTCATAATCAATTTACATACATCTTTCTTCACAAAAATCATATTACAATTTCATCCACATCATGTGGGAAAAGATTACAAATGAATGGGTTTCCACAAGGGACTATCAAACTGTATTTTCTTTTGCTCCAGGATAGCAACATGCTCATTTTCTTTTTCTCCAAGTTGATCACAACAAAAGAGGGGGAAAGGCAATTCTCTCCACCCAACCAAGACATCCAATGAAAGGAGAAGCCTTCCTTCATCATTGTCCCCGAGCCCCAACCAAAATACAATCAAAGGTGTAATTCAACCATGGAAAATAACTGGCTTCCACAACACAACATTCTTTCACATACACATTTTTTAAAAAAAAACACAATGCAACACAACACAACAGTTCACAACTACATTTAAAAGCATTTCAAAATAGAACTCAGGCTTGATCATGCAAGCCAAAGGAGAAAGGCCTATGGGGAAGCTACTTATGCCTCCCAATTGGGAATTGGGCATCCACCAATAACAAACCGCCAAATAATTCATCACACACATTTCCTTATGCCCCCAAAATCCCTCCTTATGCCCCCCACAGATTTCCTTATGCCCCCACAAAGTAAGAAATGCAAGCTATTTCTTTTCCATGGTGGATCCCAAACCCAAACTCCCTCCAAAAATTTTGATGCCAATGGCATTTCCTTATGCCCCCCCACATGGATTCCCCATAGCCTTCTCCTACACCTTCCTAAGGTAGTCTACCCAACCAGCCAACAAATGCAATAAAACATTCTCCATACACACACACACACACACAACAAGAAAATAACAACAATAAAAGAAGGAATAAACTCCTACCTCTCCATGGTAACTTTGGTGTCCAAACAACAAGCTTCAAGTGCCAAAACATAGTCCAAAATATAAAACTCCAAGCATGCAAAGCTTTCTCCAACTTCCTAAAAAAAAAGAGCTCCAAATAAAAAAAATGTGCCCCCAAGGAAGAATGTAAAAGGTTCAACAACCCCCAAACAAGAAGAGAGTTTGAATTATATAGAAGAGGGAAATAAGAGGATGATGTGGATCCATGTAGGATGCCACATCAAACATCCTCAAAATTCAAACACAAAAGACAAGATTTCATTCTCCCAAGCACAATAAAGAGGTGGGTGAAAAATGACAAGTTACTTGCACACTCAAAAGAGCCCACACCTCAAGGAACAACAATTATTTAAAATGTAAGAAAGTGTAATTAAAAACATGCACAAGATGAATAAAATGCATTATAAAAAGTCACAAATCACTTCCCCAACCATAAGTATGGTTGGTAACATAAATTTAGAGGCATGGGACAAGTTTTACTTGTCCCACAAGCCTCCAAAAATAGCCCCCAAGGTCAAATTCGAATTTCCATGGAGGTGGAGTATTTCTTACTCCAAAATCTGACTTACACAAGCTCTTACACATCTTACACATCACTTACAAATTAAATACAACAACCAAAAACTCTTATAATTACTTTCCCATATCCCAATTTAATTTATTTAAATTTTAATCATATGATTCTCACATTAATCCATCACAATCTTAATTAATTAGAAGAAGGAATACATTACTAATAAAATACATACAACAATAAATAAACATTAACCATATTAACAAAAATACACAACCCATGGTCACATATAAAGATGATTCCCCCCATGGGAATCCCTAACAAAATACAACACACACACACACACACACAAGACATGTTGCCATGGTGACCTTGTTGAATTCACCTAGAATTCTATTATGGTTGGTCTCCGATCCCCTGATGTTTGTTGTGATATTTAACCTACAAAAAACAAATACCTCCTTCGGCCTCGTGGCCATATCAGAACATTCAAAATGAATATAAATAAAATCACAAAACCAACTATATAAATGAATCACAACAACATCAAAGTAATAACTACATCATTTGCATTTTTAATCAACAACTATATCATCATCAAATAATTTCCATTTTCTAGGTTTACTCCAAATATCAAATATCACATGTCCAAACAACATCTACAATATAACCATGTCCGAAAACATGTCAACATCTATATAAAATGTCTCCAACAATCATCATGCATCATATATGAATCAAGATCCAACAATAATCTAGGATCTGACATCTAACACCATACTAAATCAAACTATAAGGATGTCCATCATATAGTCTATAGTATCATGATCAGTAATAAAAGGTGCCAAAGGGAAGTGGGCACTACATCCCCCTCCCCTTAGACTCAACTTCCTCTTGGAAGTCACAGGAAAGAGAGATAGGAATAACTACAATAGAAAAAAAGGATCACTCCCATTATGGGATTGTTTGCTTCAAACAAGTGTGGGTCTACAGAACTCTAGTTTGGTCCAATGTATTTTAACAAGGAGAAGGGAGATTGTAAGGGATGAGTTCTAAACTTTTTGCATGCAAGGCTACGAGCATTTAAATCTAAGGAGTAACTTTACTCTATCAAACAAGATACAACACATAACAATATAACATGAAGAGTTCCAAAAGATTATTAAGAGTAACCACCAAGTAAGAGAATTTCAGGGAGAATTTCCATAACTTGAGATGACCACATAGTTTCCTCATGATACACATACCACATTAATAAAAGTTAAGGTTTCTACACGTTTAAGCCATGATTTCAAGGTTCATTGTTTAGACAAGGCTAGCAAAATCAACTATGACCAAATTTGTACGAGAACAAGTCTACTCAAGGTCCCACAAATTGAGATCACACAAGATGAGGTTAATCAACAAGGACACCTAAATCAACAAAACATTTAAAAACAAGGAACTATTCAAGGAAAGCACTTCTATAACTCGAGAGGGCACAATTAAATTTTCATGGTAATACTAAGCAAATCATGACCACAAGGTTTCCTATAGTCTGATTTTTACACTTTTGTTTTAAGAATCGAACACACCATACCAACCAAATCTAAAGAAGTCAACCATATGGAAAAATATAAATAAATATATATATATATATATATATATATATATATATATATATATCCCCTAACTAACATATCAATTCAAGCACCATACATTAAAGCACAATGGGGATTATTTATCTTATTTCCTACTCAAGCTCGGAATAACCATAAAGAGAGCACAAGGAACACCAAGGACCACTCAAGGTTGCTAGGGAGAAGAGCAAGTAACACGGGGTCCAATCAAATCCAAGGGTGAATAACATCATCTTGCACTTTCCATCCTAATGGGAAGAAGGGCTTCAACAACAAGGTGACCCAAGAGAATATGAAGAAAAGAAGACTTCCCAAAGTTATCTTATATCCTTAACATATGTTTCCTTAAAATTACAATAACTTAGGTCTCCAAGGACAAGACAACATGCACGGAGGTTGCTTCTCAAAAAAAAAAGATAAGTCTCAATCCAAAAGGACCACAACTCACATTCATCAGCTATGGGATGATAAGGGTGTGATGACCCAAAACTCCCACAAGAAAGGCACATACATCCATGGACAAGAAGTAATAAGCAACTAGAACACATTACTATCCACCGGTGTTTCACAATTTTAGGTAGGTGACAAAAACTACAAGTTCAACTATATATTGCACTCAATACACATAAATTTTACCCATTTTATAAATCAACTTATTAAGTCAAAAGTTATAGCTTTTCTTGATAAGAACATTCCTTTCATGCTTCCTTAGTTACAAACTTCCTTCTATTATGACATCATCAGTTTACGTTATAAAGAGCACCACTAAGGTGGGCATGATGTCTCACCATTCGTATAGATAGGCAGAGAGCATTTAGTTTACTCGTAAGGAAGGTGGATGGACAAGATTTCCTTTCTATTCTTCTACATGGTTTTTTTTTATTTCTTCTATTAATCTACCAAGGGTATAACAAGGATCACTTCCCTTTTTCTATGCTCCAGTTTATTTGTTAAGTTCCAAGGTCAAATCTCCTTAATTATAGTTTTATGGTGTTTTGGTTGAGTCATCTTATCAATCAAATTTTGATGAGAAGGAAGGTTCAAACACATCACAAAATTACTTTTATGGGAAGGAGATACAAATCAACACACCACATTTTGATTCTAAAGGAACAAGAGACATTCAACATAGAAAACACATTATTAATTTTTCTATAAGAACTAGGAAACAATGAACCAACATGAATCACACCAAGATTTCAAAAATTCACCAAATAATTTCAAGCATCATTAAACATTCTTAGTGGGTCTCCACAAGTTTCATAAGAAATTTTCAAGGAAGGCTCATTAAAGAGGTATAATCTTACTTTTACGAATCTATTAAGGTTTAACAATTTTTTTTTTTTTGTTTTAGGATGGTAACATTTTACTCCCCTAATAACCAAAGAAGGTTTTCCAATCAATACTCATGTCCCCACAAGATACCACCAGCCAAGCAACCAGATGACAATGCAACTTTACTCCAAGGAACCACATCCACACTAAAAGGCATCAAATGCAATGGGGCAACCAAATAATTTACCAATCATGGACTTTACAGCCAAGAGTTAAAGTTTTTTTAAAAGAGGAAGTACAATATAAGCACCACCGAGATTAACTATTAAGATCTACCAAACTAACATTTCTAAGAGAAAGATCCAAAAGACCCAAAGCATCCATAAGTGTTTCCAAGTAACCCAAAGATTAATAGGTCATAGAATGTTATTCATAGTAAAGGAAATTTAAGGTAAGGGTAAACTTATTTATAAGTCAAGAGAGTAAAACAAGTACACTTAAATAAACACACTATGAGAAAGGCTTAAATCTATCCATAATTACCAAGATGCATACATTCCACAAGTCAAAACTTTCTATGATGCAACTAGGAACCCAAGATACAATTTAACATGCCATTGATGAAAATTCACTATCAAAACAAACACTTTTCTAGTAACATTTACAGTCAACCAAAGAGGCAATCCAATCCTAACAAAATCTAAAAGCCCATAAATAAACACTTCTACTCGATGAGGTCAAGCTCTTACCAGATTGAAATAGAATCACCACTACCATTGTTAGACTACCCTCTAGACCACACTACACAACAAACTTTCTTTCTAGTAAGGTCAAGCAACAAAAAGGGTCGCTCTAAGATCTTAGACACACTTAAGGTTCCATGCATCCATAGCCAAGGCATGACTTAAGCACCTAAAAGGACATTCAAGACACCCAGGGTGTACCCCCATACGACAAAATATTACGAGACAAACAACATAGAACCAGCTCAACAACATGCAAGTGAGAATCACGTAACATTTGGCTAAGTAGCCAACAACATCATGAGCTCTGAGTCATAATCAAATAAAGTCCAAGAAATATCGAGCAATCAATAAAAGTGGCTAAGTAGCCGCATTGCAAAGTTTGAAAATTCTTGCAAGAATTATAAATAAATAAAATATCCTCAGAGCTTCTCAATCCAATCATAAAATAAGATGTTGGTCCTTGATAAAATACACAAGATTACAAATGTAAAACACAAAATTAACACCACATTCACTCCACAACCCTTCATGGCCGCCAATAGGGGTACTTTGCCTCGAGGTTAGTTCCAAGAACACATACACAGATTGGGTCCTAAACACACCCAGACTTAGTGTCCACCCTCTCATATGGGTAACAACATGAAAAATGACAACCAACCCTCTTTCTTAACCACTCAAGGAAGGAAGCTCTAAAACAACTTCTAATTATCTCTTCTCGACCCAGAACACAACCACTTACTACCCAACCACAAGAATCACATCATACAACTCATCATTCCAACAACTCCAAAAGGAAGGGTCTCAACAAAGGGCTTAATGCATCATACAATTAAATCAAGTTTTAGGACTTGTAAGACAACACATTTTCAAAGGGGAACCAAGTTTCCATTATACTATAAGTTCACAAAATCAATTTAATCTGACATTCTTAGTTACCCCAGTTTAGAAAAAAATGTCACTAAGCAAGCACAACAACTCAAACAACTTATTATTATTTTATTATCATTTTAATTATGGCAGTTCAAATGAATAGAGTAATGTAATATTTCTTCATGCTTATTTCTTCTTTCAATTTTCAAACAAGTTTTTTTCTTAGATTCAAAAGTGTGCTAGGTTTATAGTTCATGTCTCAAGTTTTCTAGTGTGCCCAATGGCCCAAGCTTTTGAACCACTGCTCTGATACCAAGTGTAATGCCCGGTTAAAACAACCCACTTGAGACCATGAACAACCTAGGTTTAGTTAGAAAATTATGGAATAATTTTTTGATTAGGAGTTAATGACCAAAGTCTCAAAGAAAATTAAATTCAACTGATAACTTTTCCCATTATAATAATTACTAATTTCCCATTATAAGCAACAAGTGTAATAAGTCCACACCTAGCTCAAATCTCCCTAGGGATTAATTTAATTACTGATTACATTGACATTTTAGCTAAATATTCCCTGATTAAAAATTTTAGGGTTAAGGGACCAAAAAATTAAATACCCAAGGTATTTAATTCCACAAGATCAAGACAAGAGTAGGGTTAAATTACAGTGAGGAAAGGAATACCTATTTAAAACATCAGAGTAAGGTCTCACTTACCCACTCCCAAACTCGATTAAGAGTGTCTATAACTAGGTTACAAGGCAACAACTACCACTAACAAATTTTGGAACAAGTCTAAAATTACTAGATCATACTTTTCATTTATTAACAATTATCAAGGTCACATGGTTCAAATTTTAGGGTTAGAAGTTTCAGTTAGGTTCAGGAGTAATTTACCCCCATACCCAACTCTCTAATAGGCTCAGAGTTTCAACCTATTTTTTCTCATACCTAATGCTTCAAAAATTTCCCTAAATCATTCCCATTGATAGGAAATTTTCTCACCTTTCGGTGATATAAATAAGTCCTCCTAACTCCTTCTGGAACTCAAGATATGAGCAAGCGGACTTTAGAGGTCAAATTTTCCCCAAGGGGGACACGTGTCAAGTAAGGGTGAAAAACCCTTTGGCGGGTTGGCGGGTCGGGGTAGCTTAAGGAAATTTTCCTTGCATGGGAGAAATTTCCCAAATGTTGCCAACACCTCACTAGGGTCCCTCTAGGGACATGTGGCGGCCTCAAAGACAACATCGGGAGGAGGAAGGCGGAGCGGCGGAAGGATTTGGGGCATTTCACCCAAAGAAGAGGAAAAACCAAACATGATCCCATGCCCACGGGTCCGCTTGGGGACACATGGCGCTCCATGGTTGGCCATAGGGAGAAGAGAGAAGGAGGGGCGTGGAGTGGTGGGGAGATGCGAGAATTTCACCAAAAGGGACAAAGGGGAGAAAGGGAAACATTAGGCACACGGGTCCGCATGTCCGCGGAGGGGTCACACCAAGGTGAGGGTGGGAGTGCGGGGCCACGAGAGAGTTTTATGGAATTTTTCCAAAGGAAAAAAATTCTAAGGTGATGAAGTTCTCCCTCCTCCGCTGTCACCCCAAGGTGCCATGTGGCACCCTCTGGGTTTCTCTGCAATGGTGGCGGGGAAAAGAAGAAAATTTTCCAAAAATTTTCAAAAAGGCTAAGGGCAAAAGAAAATGCCACGCCTCCGCCATTGCCTCGTGAGGACATGTGGTAGCCTCTAATTAGCTACAGGAGCTAACGAAGGAAAAGGTGAAAATTTTCTGAGCCAAAATTTTCAAAAAAAATTCCTAAAGATTTTTAAATGGGAATTTTTCGGCCGCGGGCCCTAAGGGAAATTTTTCCCAAATTTTCCCGCCAAGGCCCAAAAAATTCAAAGTGCCATAACTTTTTCTAGGAAGCTCAGTTTTGGGAAAATGAGGACTTTTTGGAAATATCTCGATGCCCTCTTTACACAAGAACCATAAAATTTACTTTTTGTTGAAGTTTAAGGGGTAAATTTTGCAAAAAGGATCTGCATGTTTTTTAATAAGCCAACTAGCAATTTCCAAATTTTCAATTTGTTTAAATTGGATCTCCTCCTTCACTCAACATACCAAATCAGCATGGAGAATGGATCTAGGGAGGGTTTAAAGTGTTTTAGAGAAGTTGATTTGTTCAATTGATTCAAAATTGAATTTGTCCAACAAATGAAAGAAAATGGTTGAGGAAGAGATTAAGCTCAATTTTGCAATGGTTTGAGTTATTATCTTAAATATTCTTTTTCAATTGAGTTCATTGCTAATATATCATGTGGAATTTTAAGGTTTCCAAGTTGATTTAAAAATGCAGGTCCAACATGCATATTTATCAAAAATTAATTGCCAGTGTTAAGTTTGTGACAAAAATCCCATTTCTAGAAATTTGTTTATCAAATTCATCATTCGAGTGTGGTTTTTATTTCTAAACTAACCCAATACATTTAATTGTTTACAAACAAACCATTTCAAAGTTAAATTGAAAATCTGATTTTCCAATTTAATATATATCAAAAGAGGCAATGCAATACAATTTCTACACACGCATTACTTTTATTTTTTCATTTTCTAAACAAGGTTCCAATCCCAATTTGATATTTCCAATTTCATCACAACAATGCAAATGAGAAATGAACTTGCAATTCTTTATTGACTTCAATTAAACAACTTTACATATTTCAATGTTGGAAACCAATAACAACATTTAACTTATTTCTTTCCAATGTACAGAGCATAATGCAAGTATCTTTCACATTTCAAATATATGACTTCATAATCAATTTACATACATATTTCTTCACAAAAAGCATATTACAATTTCATCCACATCATGTGGGAAAAGATTACAAATGAATGGGTTTCCACAAGGGACTGTCAAACTATATTTTCTTTTTCTCTAGGACAGCAACATGCTCATTTTATTTTTCTCCAAGTTGATCACAACAAAAGAGGGGAAAGGCAATGCTCTCCACCCAACCAAGACATCTAATGAAAGGAGAAGCCTTCCTTCATCATTGGCCCCCGAGCCCCAACAAAATACAATCAAAGGTGTAATTCAACCATGGAAACAACTGGCTTCCACAACACAACATTCTTTCACATACACATTTTTAAAATGCAACACAACACAATAGTTCACAACTACATTTAAAATCATTTCAAAATAGAACTCAGGCTTGATCATGCAAGCCAAAGGAGCAAGGCCTATGGGGAAGCTACTTATGCCTCCCAATTGGGAATTGGGAATCCACCAATAACAAACCACCAAATAATTCATCACACACATTTCCTTATGCCCCCCACAAATCCCTCCTTATGCCCCCACATATTTCCTTATGCCCCCCACAAAGTAATAAATCTAAGCTATTTCTTTTCCATGGTGGATTCCAAACCCAAAATTCCTCCATGAAACTCTCATGCCAATGGCATTTCCTTATTCCTCCCCACATGGATTCCCCATAGCCTTCTCCTACACCCTTCTAAGGTAGTCTACCCAACCAGCCAAAAATTAATTAAAACATTCTCCATACACACACAAAAGAAAATAAAATAACAAAAAGAAGGAATAAACTCCTACCTCTCCATGGTAACTTTGGTGTCCAAAAAAAAAGCTTCAAGTGCCAAAACACAGTCTAAAATAGAAAAATCCAAGCATGAAAATATTTCTCCAACTTCCTCAAAAAAAAAGATCTCCAAACAACAAAAATGCGCCCCCAAGGAAGAATGCAAAAAGGTTCAACAACCCCCAAACAAGAAGAGAGTTTGAATTATATAGAAGAGGGAAAGAAGAGGATGATGTGGATCCATGTAGGATGCCACATCAAACATCCTCAAAATTCAAACACAAAAGACAATATTTCATTCTCCCAAGCACAATAAAGAGGTGGGTGAAAAATGACAAGTTACTTGCACACTCAAAAGAGCCCACACCTCAAGGAACAACAATTATTTAAAATGTAAGAAAGTGCAATTAAAAACATGCACAAGATGAATAAAATGCATTATAAAAAGTCACAAATCACTTCCCCAACCATAAGTATGGTTGGTAACATAAATTTAGAGGCATGGGACAAGTTTTACTTGTCCCACAAGCCTCTAAAAACAGCCCCCAAGGTCAAATTCGAATTTCCATGGAGGTGGAGTATTTCTTACTTCAAAATCTAACTTACACAAGCTATTACACATCTTACACATCACTTACAAATTAAATACAACAGCCAAAAATTCTTATAATTACTTTCCCATATCTGAATTTAATTTATTTAAATTTTAATCATATGATTCTCACATTAATCCATCACAATATTAATTAATTAGAATAAGGAATACATTACTAATAAAATACATATAACAATAAATAAACATTAACCATATTAACAAAAATACACAACCCATGGTCACATATAAAGATGATTCACCCCATGGGAATCCCTAACAAAATACAACACACACACAAGACATGTTGCCATGGTGACCTTGTTGAATTCACCTAGAATTCTATTGTGGTTGGTCTCCGATCCCCCATGTTTGTTGTGATATTTAACCTGCAAAACACAAATACCTCCTTCGGCCTCATGGCCATATTAGAACATTCAAAATGAATATAAATAAAATCACAAAACCAACTATATAAATGAATCACAACAACATCGAAGTAACAACTACATCATTTGCATTTTTAATCAACAACTATATCATCATCAAATAATTTCCATTTTCTAGGTTTACTCCAAATATCAAATATCACATGTCCGAAAAACATCTACAATATAACCATGTCCGACAACATGTCAACATCTATATAAAATGTCTCCAACAATCATCATGCATCATATATGAATCAGATCCAACAATAATCTAGGATCTGACATCTAACACCATACTAAATCCAAACTATAAGGATGTCCATCATATAGTCTATAGTATCATGATCAGTAATAAAAGGTTCTAAAGGAAAGTGGGCACTATAGTGGCTTGTTGGATAGAATTTAGGCCTTATATCATTTCCAAAATCTTTTTCCCTAAAGAAAGATTCATTTCCGGTTGCAAATGATGATTTCCTAGAATTTTACGATTTGACAAGTGTGTTTTCCCCATCAAATTTACATCTCAGAATCTGTGGAAACATGTCCCTTTCTAGTTGGATGTGGCTTGGAGGGGCACTTTGAAACTATAAGGACCAATTCAACTCAAATCTTGTCCACGTGGAGGGGTGGCTATCATATGAAAATTCACCTTTTGGTTTGACCTTGGAGTTGCGCCGGGGAGACACGTGGAGGCTTCTGCTAGCTCCGCTCTATACTTAAACTTTTCAAAGCAATTTTCTAAGGCCTAGGACACATGGAGGGACCGTGCTTATTTGGGGACCAACCCCTAAATTTTATTTTGAAGAAGCGCCAGGAGGACACTTGGAGGCTTTTACTCACTCTTCCCTTGCTTGGACTTTTCAACAACCAAGGAAAATTGTCTCGGACCCTAGACACATGGCACCTTCCGCCGATCCTTCAACTTTTTTTTTAACAACTCTGTCAGACTAAGATACATGGAGGGACCATGCCTGTTTGGGGTCTCCTCTTTTGAGGACCATACCAAAGGTACACCAGGGTGACACGTGGAGGATTCCGCTGGCTCCTTTTTTACTTAGAATTTTTCAAAAGCCAAAAGGAATTTTTCTTTGGCCCAAGGCATGTGGAAGGCCCGCGCTTGTTTGGAAAAACTCTATCGTACCTCAACTTTGTAGTTGCACAAAGAAAAAATGTGGACAACTCTAATTTAGAGTTGAGAAGTGGTAGAATTAATAGTTGTGCATTTCACCTATTTTTCTACCATTTTTGCTCCAAGACTCTTGGAGATGTGAATACGCACTATTTTTCATCATTTTTGATGAAATTCCTTGTTGTTTTTTCTGCAAATTACAATTTAATGGATTTAAAACTTAATTTATGATTCCAATAATTATTAAGGTTGATATTTTGAAATTGGAATTTCTTGGGAACTTGCAAAAATGTGAATTACTAGAGAAGATGGATGTGGGGAAAAGTTGTAGAGGAAAGAGAGGGAAAAGGATGAAATGATGGAGGTTATAGGTGCAAAATATGAAAAAGGTGTTACCTCGAGGGTGAAAAGGATTACATATAAAATCCAGGTTATACGAGCCTCTAAAAATGATTAAAATGGGGATTTATTACATGCCACAATCGAAATGATTAGAAGGATCGCTAAAAATTTGTGGCATGACATCATAGTCATTAGTTAAGGGTCTGAGAAATGTGATCAATTCATAATTGGTCCACCTGGTGGCCTTCGGATGTGAATTTTTAAACTTCACTTTCTGAGGAAAATTGGTAACAAGAAAAGGTCCCTCAAATATTCTTATTTTTGGAGGGAAAATTTGGGATGAGTGAGCAAGTGAAATGTATAAATGCAATGAGAATACTCTTGCAAAAGGTCAGGGGTTGAATTCTTAACAAAAATTTGAGAGAGCCCATCTTCTTGAGAGACCAATCCGAGAAACCTGTTAATTTCCTGTGTTTTAGATTTCAATCATGTCAAGTTGGTTACAAGTGTACAACCATTGAAAATATCTGAGACTTTTCAAAGAAACTTTCCCCTTCTGATGAATCTAATCAATTTTGAGTTAATTTGTCTCAATCCTGGAGTAATTTGTGTCTACTTTGTTTCAGAATGTCTACAAGTAGTTTTTCTTATTCTTATTACAATCTTATGTTAAAGTCCCTCTGAATCACATAGGATCTCGTGAATGTGACAATTTAGTGTCATTCGCAATTTCATTTCAAGAATATCCTTCATCTTGTGATGAGATAAATAATTTAAAATCACTTCACTATCATTTGTTGATAAATATTTTCTATAAGCCTTCGAGTGTATCTCGGGCATGAGGAACCGGGGTCTTTGATGTTTTATTGAGTCTTTAAATCAAGCCTTCATGTTAAATTATTGGATATTGTGTGAAATCATGTAAAACTAGGCCTCCATTGATACAAACCTTCTAGTTGAAGGAATATTTTAGTTATACCAAAGCTTTCTACCATTTAGCTTTCAAATGCTGTTAAGTCTCTTAAAGATATGGTATAATCATTTTTACCTTGCTTAATCTCCCACCAAAATTATTCAAAAACAATGAATCCATCCTAAACTACCCCTGTTTTCCCTATGTGTCCACAAATGTATAAATTCTACTACCAAAATATGCAAAAGAAATTAGGATTCCATAATGTCTTTAGTAACCTTAGCCCTGTCTAGGAAATATCACCATTCTTTAGAAGTGACAACTTGTGAGAGTTAAATTGTGGTGCATTGATCATATTTTCTCAGGGTATCCTTTCAGATTTGTGCAAAGAAGGATATATTTGTTCTCCTTCACCGATAGAGGTTAAAAATGGGTCCTCTCACCCTGGTTAAATGACACGGTCTAAAGTAGTGAGGATAGGTCAAATCCTATTGAAGGTGCTATCCATCTATCTACAATCTGAGTGATAAAGGGCCAGTTAGATCTCATCCCTGACTATAAAATGACATACATTATGATCTATCTGTCTCTAATATCCATGTCAAATCTATGATATTTCTCAGCTTGAAAAGGAGAACAAATTTGGATACCAACACATAATGGAGTTGTTTTCGGGGATAATTTGTTGATTTATTTCTAGTTCATATCCATTTGGCCCATCAAAAACACTAGAATGGTGTTGTTTTCGGGATAATTTATTTATTTTTACCAATTCATATCCATTTGGATCGTCAACAACACCAGAATGGCACCATTTTCAAGGACCTGATTTGTGTTGTTGGGGATTATTTGATTTGAGATTTATTTGTGTGGCACCAACACCAAAATGGCGCCATTGTTGGGGATAATTTTTGATTTTTTGCTAGTTCATATCCATTTGGCCCATCGACAACACCGAATGACACTGTTGTTTGATGAATATTTGAATTATTTTACAAATTCGGTTTATATAGGCCCCTGTAATACTTATTACATGGGTTGTGTGCTAATACATTGTTGAAACATCATTATCTATTCAGATCTATAAGAATTGTTCAAAGTTGTAAGTTCTGAGTGCAATATTTCTAGCTTATACAATTATTGCACTAAATTTTGTATCATCATTGACAAATTTGGGTAGAAGAAGAGAAGATCTTGTAAGCTTTGCATGAATCTGGTATTGATAGACATTTGATAGGTCTTTCATAGTGCATTTGCACAAACTAAGGTGAAAATCCTTAGTGGTGACTCCATGTTGTTTAAATTCTTAATAAATACTAGTGTCTTAACATATATCAAGTAAGATTTGTCATTAATCTCTACAAATCTAGAAGGAAGAAGATATTTCTTCACTAAGGACCCTATTAAAAGGTTGTTTCCAGAGTTGGGAAAGTCTAATTCAGAAGGAAGAATAATTTGGAAGGTTGTTGGAGATCAAGCATCAAGAAAAGAGATCTCCATTGGTGAAACTAATCAGCATGTGATCGAAGATTGCAATACTTCCTCAAGTTCTTCTGAATTAGGTAATATCTTTGTAAATCCAAATTCTCCAACCGGAGAGGGTCCTTCTATTGTATTTGATAGATTTACATTTCATTTTTTCCCCGTATTCTCCAAAGATGATAGGATCTTCAAAGAAATAGATTTTTTAGAGAACATCCATTCTGAGAATTATATTCCTATGCTCCACAAACCCCTCACTCCTCATCATTTTTTTCTCATGTAAGATCTCCTCCCCAAAAAAATATGGCCCAGCCCCAACCCAAACCTCCATTTTTTGTGAACACTTTTGGTCTTATAGATTTCAGAGGTATGGCTGGATATCCAAATTTTGTGCCCCAAGATGTTAGAAATAGATTGCCTAAATTTCAAGGAAATAATTCCATTACTAGGGATCAACACTTAAATATTTTTATCAATATGATGGAGGACTTTGAAATAGAATTTGAGGATGTGTACATTAAATTGTTTATCCATACTCTAGAAGAAGATGCAAGGGAATGGTATAAATATTTTTATATTATTCCATTGATTCTTGGATAGAAATGAAGAATGCTTTTAGATTATAGTATGGAGATAAAACAGACCCTAGGTTTCTTTTATCAGAATTTAAAAATATAAAAATAATCCTAATGAGTCTATTCATGACTTCAATACAAGGTTCAATAAGACCCTAAATAGGCTACCTGTGATCCTAAGGCCAAGTGATGTTTCTTGTTTGATAAAATACTTTGATGCTTTTGATAAGAAAGTTGCCTATTATTTAAGAGACAAGAACCCAACAACATTGAGGTAGGCCTTCACCATGGCTTTGCAAATTGAAAATAATATCAAAGTAGTTGGTAAGCCTCCTAAGAGGGAAGGTATCAAGCTATTCAATCCAGAGAAGCCTCAGTCAAGTAAGGTTGTGGATCTTAAGGAAGTTGTAAATACTTTGGACGGAGTGTCAAATAAATCTCTTACAAGCTAGCTAGGGAAGAAAAAGGAATTGGAAAAGGTTCTCAAGGTTAGCATAGGAAAAAAGGACAAGAAATTTTTTTAAATCATCCTAGAAATGATCATAGATCTGATGACAGAGATAAAGGACCCATGGGAGCTAGACAACCCCAAGCTAGGGAAAACAGAGTGGTGTCTCGAACCTCTAAATGCCGAGTTATTGTTGTTGAAGAGATAAATGAAATTGATAGGTGTGACAAATGTTTCTTACCCCACCCACCATGTGAAGTAGATTAGAAATTTGAAGAAGATGATGATGATGATAACACTGATGATGATGCATGCATGGTGGATTGCTCTACAAGCTCAAACAAGGAGTAACTTCAACTAAAGTAATAAGTGCAAGAACTGCTACAAGTTTTTGGGATTGCATTCACCGGGTACCTCTTCTTCCTCCCTCTCATACTTTAGAAATAGATATGGTACAATATTTTGAACTTCCTAATAATTATTTTGAGTACCTAAGAGATCTAATGATTAAGAAGTATGATGGAGGAATCCCATCAAAAGAGGATAGAAAACTATTAATGAATGTTGTTGTTGCCCAAGAAAAAGAGTATAACACAAGAAGTAAAGTTGTCAAAGGGATAGGGCCTCAAGCCAAACCAAAACCCTAGTTCTCACCAATATCCCAAAAGAAACTCTAAAGAAATATGCGTCTATAAAAGCCCTTGTTGTCTCATGTAGAACTAATGCTCCCACCCATGCCCAAAATGTGAAAAATATTCTGCCATCCGATGAGTTTGTCAATATTTCTCCAAATGTTGGTTTGCCCAAATACATTCCTTATGACATTACCCAAGTCTTGAGTTAGATCAATATTTTTGTTCCAATTTGTGAACTACTTAGGATATTTGAGCACAAGAAGAGGGTCTTTGAGTATTTTGGATTGGAAGAATACAGGAGTACCCAAGGCAGAAATATAAATAATGTAGACTCTCCTCCTCCAACCATTGTAGAACTAGAAAAACCACTAGCATTGGAGGAGATAGGTGAACCACCTAAAGTTTACTTAGGAAAATATTTGGTTGAGTCTCAATTAAATGTTGATCCATTTTTTACAATGCTGATTATTAAGGACAATTTAGTGCACAATTATATGTTTGATTCCAGAGCATCATGCAATGTTATGCCTCTAGAGGTCATGAATGAATTGAACATTAAAGTGATAGAAGCTTATGGCAAGTGTACTATAATGGATTCTAGAGAGCTTCCATTTGTAGTATGTGTTGTCACAAAATCACTACACCCTCATAATGGTCGGGAGGTGAATAGGACATTTGGTGTGATTGGGACACATGGTATCACCTCTCAAGTGTGGGACTTGGGCTCAAATTGAACCTCCGAGAAGGCTGGCTTCCTCTTTCTAAACTAAGTGTTGTACTACTCCTAGTGTAAAAAAATGATTATCTAGTCCTATGCTAATGTCTTCATGGGGTTTTAGGGAAAGAGATTTACAAAAATGAAATTATACTAGGGATGGTGATGCACCAAATGAAGGGTGTTTCCAGACTTAGGAAGGGTTAATTTAAAGAGGGTGTGTGCACCACAAGTCAACTTCACCTACTGCAACCTAGAGAGGGTACATGATAGCAATAACTAAGCCACATGTGTTCCCTTTGTTAAAATTTATCGACCGAGAAATATGCTAGTTTCTGGTGAAGAAGAATGAACTCAAGAAGGGTGAACATACACCACAACTCAACTCGATAAGCACGTAACTCCAAGAAATTGCAATAGAAATTATCTTGCATAGTGTACCTGCAAGTATGAGAAAGGCACAAAGAAGCATAGAAGGATGAAAGGACCAAGATTAGTCACAAAACACACACTTTTATTGCTTCAATAACATGCACAATGCATCATACATTCAGAAGAGGCAATAGTTTCCATTACAGTCTTGAAGAGGAAGCTTGAAAGTTCTCTCAACACACAAGAACAACTTGTAGAAGAGAGAGGACTCTTGAAAAGAATACACTCGCCTAAGATATCTAACTATCCAACTTGTCTGAACCATTAGAACCCTTTGAAATGAGCTTCCAACTTACATTTATAGAAGAATATGAAAGAAAGAAGAGGAAAGGTCATAATTAGATTCTTAAATTGAAGGCCCATGATGTATTTATCATAGTTAATTGAATCACTTGAGAAGGTTCCAACATGGTTCAATAATTTCTGATGACCTAGTCTTCTCAATTAATTAAAAGAATGTTTAAATAAAAATAATAAATATTATTCTTAAAATATTTAAATAAAAATATTAAATTAATTAAGATAATGTCGAGACCCCTGTTGAGCCATTTGACTTGAAGAGTAGGGGGTCCATGTGAATAGAGTCTAGACATAGCCCAACTCGGTGAGTTTCAAATCCTATAACTCAATGTTGCACTCTATTTTGAACCCCACACCAACTCTTTGCTTGCCTTGGCAATCGAGCTCTTTTGCATTGAGTCCTTCGAATGGTGAGATATCAAAATTTATTCTTATCATTTTCCTTGGTTAAATCGAGGCCATTTATGCATTCCGCATTACCTTTCATGAAATATATGTGTGCCCAAGCCACCTACATGTATCGTGAACATGAAGCTTTAAGCTCGAAATTGAAAGACTCTACATAATACGTTTCCACAATATGAAAAGTTTGACTCTAAATCATACTTCGTGGCTTTGTTCTATAATACATTGGTGACCCACATAGGTTAAACAATTCAATGAATTTAAATTATTTCACTCCTGCATGTTGCGCTATTTAGAAATGATTTTTGAGCTATGAAAATTGTTAGGGATCACGTCACGTGGCCCTGTCAACACTCAATCAATTGATTTCTCTGTGATAGCTCTAGCTTGATAGATAGAGTTATTTCTTCTTGTTTTAGACCACATATTCACATGCATTCCATGTTCAAACTCCATGAAACAACACCATGAGCTCCTTGAATTGTCATTCACGCTTTCTGAGCCAATTCTTTCCAACTCGGTGAGCTCTACATGAAATCTACTAAGTTGTCCTAGCATCAATATCACCGCCAAGTGTGTCCCCACGAGCTCTTCAACTAACTTGGCCTGGCTTTGTTTTGCATGTCAACCCGAGCACTGGTTGGCTCAACTCGGACTCTCACATGTCTATGTACCAAGCTCATATTTACCATCTTACACATCTAAGTTCCATTTATTTTTGAGAATAAATTTCATGAAGAGTTGATTGAGATTCTTTACAAATCAATACCATTCTCTCTCCTACATGAGTAGTTACTAGATCAACTCCGAGCAGTAACCTTCCACCATGTGGCATGAGATCGAAATGGACTCTCAGAAATACACAACTTCCATTTCACTGTGACTAGGCCTGATCATTTCCCTCAACTGAACTCAGTCACTAAATTACTTCAATGCAGCTACGTTGCCCATAACCCAAAGCACTCTGCGAGCTCATGTTAGTGTCAAATTCATGCAGAGAACATAAGCTACAAATCCAACCCCATGATTTGAAGATTGGACACAAGACATAATGATTACATCACGCTCCTGTCCCTGAAAGGCATCTACCGTATTAATATATAAACCTTTTCCTTCATCAGATTTGAGGAAAACATCAAACTCTCGGTGTAAACATTTCAGCTATAGCTTTTAAGGTGTTATAATTCCAACATAAGCCTTTATGCCTGCCAACTTAGTGACTCATTGAAGATGCTCATATAATTGCAAAGAAAATTGAGCTTCATGAATATTCTGATATGAAACAGATCCACCTCTATGAGATTCACTTCCATAAGTTACATCATAAAACAAGTAAGGTCTCAATAGAGAATCTTTGTAATAAATTTCATCAGGTGTCCTGGTAACACTCTTACTATCACTTAATCGATTTTGATAAAAATATAGTGAAGAAAAATCCCAAATTTGAGGATGCATTCGATACTAAACAGATAACAACATAGTTGGACAACCTGCTTGTTGGAAGCACTCAAAAAGGCTTCTACTATACTACAACATGATTTTTTCCTGGTGTGTGGGAGCTTGTCACCTATCCCTTCCATCTGGTTCAACTTGATCATGCCAAACACCGTCGAGTTCAAATTGATTGGCCTTTCTTTCCTCGCATCCTTTGATCTCCATGCACTGGTTAATGCTGACTCAGGCCTCAACTCGGTCTTGATTCCCATTTGATGAACACTTGTTATTCATTTTACTAATATCCTTTCAATGTTTGGTGTTCCTCACTTTGTGATGCATTCAAGGTCCATGCACCGCTCCACTTGGCATTTGACTCGTTCTTCCAACTTGGCGTCATTCCTTATTCACCTGTTTATATGGTGATTCACTCGCCATACCTCGGTCATCAACTTCCTCCTCCAAATTCACCAACGTGCTCTGATCCTCCCGTTTACATGGCCCGTGCGGAAGTCTCATGTTGGTTTTCCATCCCAATATTTCCAATTGACCATGCTTTCCTGAATCTCCCCTACACAGAGTTAACAGCTTGGCCTGCCATCTCCAATGTCTCAAACTCAACATACTAGCTCTAAATCCCCATGTAACGGCTCAGCCACATTAATCCATGGGGCCCAACCTCAGCTTCACCATGCGGAAACTTGGCAAGTAAGTTCCTTATCTCCATAATTCCCATGAGCGTGTAGGATCACCATGATTTTTCCCTCCTGCCGAGTCAAGCTAGATGGGCTCTTCTTTCATCCCATGAAGTAAACTTACCTCAAAAAATTAGTGGCCTCAAGAGAGAGATAATTGCGATAGCTATCGTAGGGTGATCCCAAGGAATCATTGGTGTTGATTGTGATGTTTTGGTTACACATGACCACAGTCGTAATCAGTTGTTGCAAAATCTTGCAGCTATAGTAGAAGAATGAGATAAAAATTTTAGTTGAGTTGTCTCACCTTTTCATTTTAGAAAGTCACTTCCATGGAAGAATATCGATCAAATCTTGAGGCAAGTTTTGCAAATGAGGCTGAGATTGTGTTCACTACTCTTTCTAGTAGTGGCCGGAAGTTATTCTAGCACCTAGCCCATGGGTTTTGTATGGTGGTTATATATGAAGCTACAAGCTATTGAATTAGGCGTGTTACCTCCACTTTCATCTCATTTCTCACATTTTATCCAACTCTATGCATGGTGGTTTATTAGTCCAAGCCTGAGCTCCATTGGTCTCATTGCGAGCAACATCATATCGACCTCTTTAGATTTGACACCGAGCTCCCTATGATGAGATCCTTCTTCACCAAGCTGAGCTCATGATACGATCTCCCTTTCCCTAAACCAACTCGATGCATAACCCTTAGAAAACTCATTGCAACATGTTAGTCAACTCACCGAGTAGCTTGTTGAGCTACTTGGTGAGTCATCTGGGTTCAAAACCCTATTAGATATTTTCACATTTGTCTCCATAAAATTTTGAATATAATTGAATGTTCTTTAACCATGAAGATCATGAAATGAAAAAATACACCTTTAAATGTGATTAGTTAATTTTGACCACCTGTGCCACCGTTAGCTAGATGTGCATCCAAGTCAGATACATTGCTTCATATCATGCGACACTGTGAATGTTCCTAAAACATTGAATTTTGGTTTGTAGGCTTCCAAGTTCTTCCGTGAATCCCTCTTTGGTTCAAACGTATAATAGGACCCCGTTGTCCAATTTTGCCATGTGTTCAAAACTGGATAACATTTTTGGTGACCTCTCGGGGATGATTGCATGCTAAGCATGATTCTAGTATCCTTAAGTCATCCATTGGGTATGGAGTTTGTGTTAGAATCCTGAAAGTAGTATGATTTTCTTTGACACATCCCAAAATCTCCTTGAGCATTATTGATATCCTGGACCTCCTTGGAATGCTAAGCACGAAGTATACTAAAATTGTTGAATGCTTGACATCTATAGAACACCGCAAAATTTGAATGAAGAAAATTTTGAAACTCTTATGCAAACCTTGACCCTTTCTTCTCCTTGACATCATCCAATGATGAAAAAATGTGTGGAACAAAAAAAACACAACAAAAAGGAAAGAAAAACAACAACACACAACAATGTGCATAAGCACTTGGAGGAAAACACCTAATTTAATTGTACGGGGGAGAACGCTTCTCAAAAACAAGCTTTGAGATGTATCCCATTCACATGAATGGGAAATTATTCTCCATTGAGCCTAGATAGATGAAATGAATTTTCCTCTTTGCAACTTGTGATGATGTATGGCCCACTCTAGAGAGCGTTAAACTTGGCATGCCTGCTTGGTTTGGCCCTGTCTTCATCTCATTTGAGAACTAAATCTTCCTCTTGAAAACACCCATCGAAAACCTTCTTGTCAAAATATTTCTTAACTTGAGCCTAATGTTGCTCCAAATTTTTCATAGCCTTGTCTCGTACTTCCTCTAACTCCATGAGTTTAGCAAACCTTGCTGTTAGAGGATCACTCTCTATAACTTCAATTTGATGAGCTAACTCTAATGAGAGCGGGAGTTTTTCCTCTGTTCCATATACAAGAACGAAAGGATAATTTTTGATGACCCTTTTAGGTTTGATCCAATCTGCCCATAAGGTGGTCTTAAGATTTGTATGCCAAGTCCTCTTGTTAGTCTCCATTGTGCGCTTAATAATCCTTATAAGGTTTTTGTTGCTAGACTCAGCCAATCCGTTTCCTTATAGATAGTAATTGGATGAAGTTTTGAGGTATACCCCATTTTTAACAACCCATTCACTCAATTTCATACCAAGAAAAGCCGGTCGTTGTCTGAAATGATTGTAAACGGAACACCAAACCTCATCATTATACCCTCCAAAAAATCTAGAACTACCTTTTCATTGCTCTCTTTTAATGCTACCACCTCTGTCCATCAAGTAAAATAGTATGTTGCGGTAAGGACTCACTTATTTCCATCACTAGATAGAGGATTAATCATTCCGATGAAGTTCAACCCCCATTGAACAAAATGTTGATGCACTTGAATTGGATGCAGCGTGAGAAGAGTTGCCAACTTCTGCTTACCTGTGAAAAAGGCACATTCCTTACATTTCCTTACCTAGAGATGGGCATCCTTGAATAAATCTAGCCAATAGTAGCCGGCTCACATGATCTTGGTAGTTGTTGTTCATGTGGAATAATGTCCCCTAGATAGGCCATTATGAAACTCTTTGAGTATCTTACTAACCTGTTCTAGTCCTATGCATCGAAGAAGAACGTCATTTAAATATTTTCGAAAGAGAATCCTATCTACCAAAACATATGGGATAGATTGAAGATGGAAAGTTCACCTTTGGTTTTTATCCATGTTTTTTAGGTATGCTCCCGAGAAGATGAAATTCTTCATTTTGGATAACCAATCAGCTTGATCATCATTCTCATCAATATTTACGAGTTTCATGTCCTCATTACCTTTTGATTCCATGTCTACAGCAAGTTGCTAACACAAACCCTTACCTCTGACAAGTTTAGTGACTTTGATGTGCATGTCCTACTCCATTACCTTCGTAATCCATCCAAAGATGATTTTTGTTCATTTCTTTGTTCAACAAAAACTCCTTGACACCTTTATGAGACACCATCAAATGAATCTTTTTGTTGGACAACATATGCTTGAATTTCTTCAAAGCTTGAATAACCGCAAAGAATTTATTTTCAATGAATGAGTATTTGAACTCATAGTATTTGAGGGATTTACTGAAGAAATAAATTGGTTGCTCCATCATGTTGTTGTTTTGTTGGGTGAGGATCCCTGAAATGCTCTCTTGACCTACAAAAGCATAAAGGATAAAATATTTGTCAAACCCAGGGTTGACCAAAGATGGGATCTTGAGAAATGGTTATTTTAATGGCTTTGAAGCTTTCTCCTCCTTCCTTTGTCCATAAGAATGGCATGTTTTTCTTCAGCATGTTTATCAGTGGTTTAGCCAATGTCACAAATTGAGGGATGAATCTTCGCACGAAATTTATGGTTCCCAGAAAACTTTAGAGGCCCTTCCTATGACTTGGGAGAGATAAGGACATAATAGAATGAATCATGGATAGATTGATTGATAATCCTTCCACTTTGAAACAACATGCCCCAACAATTTTCCCTCATGCACCGTGTGAAAATACATTTCTTGGGGTCAAGTGAAACCCCAAATTCCCTACACCTTCGAAAAACTTTCCTTAGATGCGTGTGTGATCTTCGCATGCTTAGAGTATATAGTTATATCATCAAGGTAAACCAAAATAATATCATTCATTAGTACCTTAAATTCCATGTCCATGGCTCTTTGAAAGTATCCTGACATTGGACAATCCGAATGGCTTTTATTATAGGAATGCATGCCCCACTTGTAATGAAAGATGTTTTAAATTGGTCGGATTCTTGGACTAGGATTTGAGTGTAACCCAAATATCCATCGAGAAAAGAAAATATTTGAGCTCATACCACTATTTTAAGGATCTTTTCCATCGATGGAAGAGGATAATGGTCTTTTAATGATGTATGATTCAAATCCCAGAAATCCACACATAACCGAGATCTCTTCGTTCTTCTTCCACACGGGCATCAAATTGGATACCCATGAGGAATGCTTGATGGGAAAAATTATACAGCCTCGATGAGCTTGGTTAGCTCCTTTCTCATTAGTGGCTCAATTTTGGGATTAATTGGTCTCTATTTCGATGAACTGGCTTAGCATTAGGATCCAATTTGATGGTATGTTGTGCTAGACCTAGATCAAAACCACGTAGATCTTTATAGCTCCATGCAAATATTTCATGATACTCTTGACAAAGTTTGATGAAAGATTATTTCTCCTCAGAAGTACACACTTTTCCAATCTTGAGAAACTTTGCATTTGATACTTTGACTTCCTCAAAATATTCTTCTTTGACCACCATGTTAGGGCTTTGTCTTTTGGCTTGGTCATCTGAATTGAAAATGGATTCCAAAGTGACTAAACCTTTTGGTAACTTGTTGCTTTTCAATTGGATAATTTTCTCACCATATGACTCCTACAACTTATCTTGATTCTTTGCAGCAAACTCCACCTCTTCTTGTAGGAAGAGGACAATTTGTTTGTCACTATCGAACACTTGCCAACTACTCACATTATCGGGATTGTTGGTCGAACCACCATTTAAACAAATTATTTCCCTTATTTTATGATATCAACTAGTATGTTGTATTGCGAACCAATTGTAGAAAGCCTATCCATATCTGGATTTTGATCTCTAGGAAGCAATTGTACCAATTGCGAACCAATTAGAAAGCAAGCCTATCCCAAAAGCTTCAAAATATTCAATCAGGTTCCAAACTCAGTTCTTGTATGATCTTAAAAGATCATTTTTGGATGCACTACATGCCGAAACTTGATGAAAAACTAACTCACTGTCTCCAAAATATTCGGGGCCTTGATTCCATTCCTTTGGGCTAGCTAAATTCCTTGCACAAGAGCCTCGTATTCAGCAACATTGTTAGTGTAATCTGAACTACAAACTGAAAGATGAGAAGTACTTATCTCCCTTTAGAGAAATTAACATTACACCAGCACTGGATCCATTCTTACTTCTTGATCCATCGAAGAACAATTTCCACAGTCCTTTAGAATCACTTGGTGTTTTGACAAGTTGTGGTATGATCATATCTTCTTCATGGATATAGTAGGTACCTAATCTTGTTTCTTCCAAGACCATCAAACCATATTCTTCTTCGCTAATACATTAGCGTAGTGATCATACTAATGGCCTCTACTTACTTCATCTAGCAAAGTATCAGGAACTTCTTCAACAAGGGTGTTTGGTTCATGATCGACATCTTCCTCTTCTAGATCACCGATGGTGTAATTTCCATTTATGGGACTAGTAGTGAAGGGTTCTACATGACCGTGGTAGATTGGTTCTACAATTATAGTTACTTTGGTTCTCAGATCGAGTCTTGAGAATCATATGTTACCAATCAATCGATAGGTAACCACCCATCTTGGCGGTGAAATCCTATGATAGGTAGATGACAAAGAGGGGAGGGAGATCAATGACCGATATATCTTGGGTGAATGAAAAACTTGGGCATGCGTGGATGGTAAGTTGAAGTCCTTTGATAACCCTAAAATTATTAACAAATGCTATGCCATCTAGCTGAACAACCCCTCTTGCAACTGGCATATATTGTATGCCTAGTACATCTGTAATTTTTTAGGCATGACAGAGCTACTGGCACTAGAATTGATCATGCAATTATGTACTAGGTGGTCACCAATGAACATGGAAATGTAGAATGGTGGTGGTTTGTTTTCCGTAGGAATAATTTTCCCTTCTGGTTGACACAAAATTGTAGCAGCTTGCCACTCCATGGCTTGGTGATCCACTAGTTGTACTAAAATGCTCGAGCTTCTCAACAAGTTTCTTTGAGAAGGGATCGAGAGTCGTCCCCACATGGTAATGCTAAGATTTTTTTCTTTGAATTTGTTTGACTATGTTGAAGGGAATCACTCCTACTTTGATGAAACTTTTTTGGGCATTGGGTTCTTCCTTTGGAAAATGTTTGTTAGGTACCGTGATGCTTGAAGAACCATCTTTCTTTGCGGTGTGGCTAATATGGTGTTTCGGTGATTTCTTTCCCATATTTTTATCAACCGCCATTTGTAACCTAGGTTGAGAAGTGGATGCTAGATTAGCTTTGGGAGGTTGAGGCTCCATTACTCTCTTCTTGGAATGAGTGTTTCCTACCACTGATGAAGAATATGTATTCAATCCACAGAAATCTTTTTCTTGCCAGTTGAGCAAAGCAGATTCTTCAGGTGCCTGTGGTTGATCTGTTGCTTCTTGCGTAGATGAATTGTTTGTTAAATCTGAAGGGGAAGATACACTTTGAACCATAAGGGCCTGGCTAAGAACCCCATTGGGAAAAATATTTTGATTGTGGGGTTGAGAGCAAGGATAACACCATTCATAGTCTTGAACTAGATTATTCTAAATAGGTACTATAGCTCTAGATGAGCTAGCTACAAGAGGGTTCCAAAAGTTCAAGGGCCTGACATTTGTAACTTGACTTGTAGTTTGATTTTGAGGCTGATTGTTTCCTTGAAAAGGAGGACGGTTAGCCTGATACTACTGATTTTGTGGCTGATACGACGATTGTATTGAAACTGTTGCCTTTTGAGTGCAACGAGCTCATTTCCAAAAATTTAAGCAATACTTGACTTCAAATAGGTCATTTGAAGAGGCAGGGAAGATTGAGATGGTTGCTTGGAGTCTACTGGAATAGGAGAAATGATAGGCTAATGATTTGTAAGATCTGGAGAAAAGGGCATTGGTGGTCGTGGAGCTATCTTTCCATCCTGAATCAAAGAATTCTTTACACTTATGGCAACTTTGTAAGCATCAGGAAGTGTAGTCCCTCCCATAGAATGGATCATAACTGCTATATCACTATTCAAGGCTCACAAATAGTACAAGAATGCATTATGTGCAGAAGGATTTACAAGTGCTAAAATCCTATTCCAAGTCCTGTGGAATTGGAAGTTGAAATCACTCAAGTATTCTTGGGAAGATCTCTTCATGATAGTGAGTTGTTCCAAAAGTGATAGGTGATCACTTTTGTCTTCAAACTGTTTACATATATTTTCTCCCAACTCATCCCAAGTGGTTATAGTGCCAACACCTAACCCGTGAAACCATTGAAGTTCTTTTCCCTTGAAAGAGGTAGTAAGAATTCTAACTGCAACGTTGTCTTCTGTGATATTATGTACTCGCATGATGCTAGCTACATCAAAGATATGTTCCACTAGAGTAACGTGAGTTTCCCCCATGTAGAAGGGTAAAATTTTGAGTGTTGTAATAGGTATCAGGTCACGTTCAGCCAACATAAGAGGACTGCTTGCATTGAAAGGGGGAAAAACTTGGTTCCTCGCCATAGCAACGAAAGGTTGATTGTTCCTAGGTGGAGGAAACCTTCCGTAAGGAGGATTCAAATGACCCCTACTAGGTAAATCTGTAACTGGGGATGTGGAAATGCCTCCTCTTCTTCTCTTTGGAGGAGACAAGGAAAGTTTGATATGCTAATAATTTCCTTTCTTTGAAGATGATCTTGTCTGAATTCTTCACATAAGTTACCGCACTGAGATTGGGAATCCAGATATATAGAGTCACCAGGTACTTTGGCTTGTGTAAGTGAGAAGAGAAGTACCACTTCTGTCCCACTGGGCATTCCAAAACTATTGTCTCCAAATCACTGCACCCTATGAATGGCTAGGATGTGAATAGGATGTTCGGTGTGATTGGGACACATGGGATCACCTCTCAAGATGTGGGACTTGGGCTCAAAGTTAACCTCCGGAGAAGGCCGACTTCCTCTTCCTAAACTAAGTGTTGTACTACTCCTAGTGTAACAAAAATGATTATCTAGTCCTATGCTAACATCTTCATGGGGTTTTAGGGAAAGAGATTTACAGAAATGAAATTATAATAGGGATGGTGATGCACCAAATGAAGGGCATTTCCAGAATCAGGAAGGGTTAATTTGAAGAGGGTGTGTGCACCACAGGTCAACTTCACCTACTACAACTTAGAGAGGGTACATGATAGCACAAACTAAGAGACATGCGTTCCCTTTGTTAAACTTTATCAGACTGAGAAATATACTAGTTTCCCAGTGAAGAAGAATGAACTCAAGAAGGGTGAACAGACACCACAATTACACTGCATGCAATACTCCACCACTCGATAAGCATAGAACTCTAAGAACCTGTAATATAACTTTACTTGTACAGTGTACCTATAAGTATGACAAAGGCACAAAGAAGCATAGAAGGATGAAAGGACCAAAATTAGTCACAAAACACACAATTTTATTAGTTTAATAACATGCACAATGCATCATACATTTAGAAGAGGAAGCTTAACAGTTCTCTCAACACACAAGAACAACTTGCGAAGAGAGAGGGCTCTTGAAAATCATACACTCACCTAAGATATCTAACTATCTAGCTTGTCTAAACCATTGAACCCTTTGAAATGAGCTTCCAACTTACATTTATAGAAGAATATGTGAGAAAGAAGAGGAAAGGTCATAATTACATTCCTAAATTGAAGGCCCATGATGTATTTATCACAGTTAGTTGAATCACTTGAGAAGGTTCCATCATGGGTCATTAATTTCCTGATGACCTAGTCTTCTCAATTAATTAAAAGAATATTTAAATAAAATATTTAAATAATAATAATAAATATTATTATTAAAATATTTAAATAAAAATATTAAATTAATTAACATAATGTCGGGACCCCCTGTTGACCCATTTGACTTGAAGAGGAGGGGGTCCATGTGAATAGAGTCTGGACATAGCCCAACTCGGTGAGTTTTGAATCCTCTAACTCGGTGTTGCACTTGATTTTGAACCCCACACCAACTCTTTCCTTGCCTTGGCAATCGAGCTCTTTTGCATTGAGTCCTTCGAATGGTGAGCTATCAAACTTGATTCTTATCATTTTCCTTGGTTAACTCAAGGCCATTTATGCATTCTGAATTTCCTTTCATGAAACATATGTGAGCCCAAGCCACCTACATGTATCGTGAACATGAAGCTTTAAGCTCAAAATTGAAAGCCTCTACATAATACGTTTCCACAATATGAAAATTTTGACACTAAATCATACTTCGTGGATTTTTTCTATAATACATTGGTGAACCACAGAGGTTAAACAATTCAATGAATTTAAATTATTTCACTCTTGCATGTTGCGCTATTTAGAAATGATTTTCGAGCTATGAAAATTATTAGGGATCACATCACGTGGCC
Source organism: Taxus wallichiana var. yunnanensis (assembly GCA_018340775.1). Classification (NCBI taxonomy): domain Eukaryota; kingdom Viridiplantae; phylum Streptophyta; class Pinopsida; order Cupressales; family Taxaceae; genus Taxus; species Taxus wallichiana. The sequence continues at coordinate 151,921,783 of CM031234.1, read as the reverse complement.
CTGTCAACACTCAATCGATTGATTTCTCTGTGATAGCTCTAGCTTGACAGATAGAGTTATTTCTTCTTGTTTTGGACCACATATTCACATGCATTCCATGTTCAAACTCCATGAAACAACACCACGAGCTCCCTGAATTATCATTCACACTTTCCTGAGCCAATTCTTTCCAACTCGGCGAGCTCTACATGAAATCTACTGAGTTTTCCTAGCATCAATATCACCACCAAGTGTGTCCCCATGAGCTCTTCAACTGACTCGGCCTGGCTTTGTTTTGCATGTCAACCCGAGCACCCAGTTGGCTCAACTCAGACTCTCACATGTCTATGTACCGAGCTCATATTTACCATCTTGCACATCTGAGTTCCACTTATTTCTGTGAGTAAATTTCATGAAGAGTTGATTGAGATTTTTACAAATCAATACCATTCTCTTTCCTGCGTGAGTAGTTACTAGATCAACCTGAGCAGGTAATCTTCCACCATGTGGTGTGAGATCGAAATGGACTCTCAGAAATACGTAACTTCCATTTCACTGTGACTAGGCCTGATCATTTCCCTCGACTGAACTCAGTCACTAGATTGCTTCAATGTAGCTACGTTGCCCATAACCCAAAGCACTCTGCGAGCTCGTGTTAGTGTCACATTCATGTGGCGAACATCAGCTACAAATCCAACCCCATGATTTGAAGCTCGGACACAAGACATAATGATTACATCACACTCCTGGCCCTGAAAGGCATCTACCGTATTGATATATAAACCTTTTCCTTCATCAGATTTGAGGACAACATCAAACTCTCGATGAAAACATTTTCGTGTAGCTTGTAAGGTGTGATAATTCCAACGAAACCTTTATTCCTACTAACTTAGTGACTCGTTGAAGATGCTCATATAATTGTAAAGAAAATTTTGCTTCATGAATATTCTGATATGAAACAGATCCACCTCTATGAGATTCACTTTCATGAGTTACATCATAAAAAAAGTAAGGTCTCAATAGAGAATCTTTGTAATAAATTTCATCAGGTCTCCTGGTAACACTCTCACTATCACTTAATCTATTTTACTAAAAATATCTTGAAGGAAAATTATAAATTTGAGGATGCATTCGATACTGAATAGATAACAACATAGTTGGACAACCTGCTTGTTGGAAGTGCTAAAAAAGGCTTCTACTATATTGCAACATGCCTGCTACCTGGTGCATGGGAGCTTATCACCTATCCCTTCCATCTGGTTCAACTTGATCATGCCAAACACCATCGAAGTTCAAATTGATTGGCATTTCTTTCCTCGCATCCTTTGATCTCCATGCACTAGTTAATGCTGACTCAGGCCTCAACTTGGTCTTGATTCCCATTTGATGAACACTTGTTATTCATTTTACCGATATCCTTTCAATGTTTGGTGTTCCTCACTTTTCATGCATTCAAGGTCCATGCACCACTCCACTCGGCATTTGACTCGTTCTTCCAACTTGGTGTCATTCCTTATTCACCTATTTATATGGTGATTCACTCACCATACCTCGGTCATCAACTTCCTCCTCCAAATTTTCCAACGTGCTCTGATCCTCCTATTTACATGGCTCGTGCGGAAGTTTCATGTTGGTTTTCCATCCCAATATTTCCAATTGACCATGCTTGCCTGAATCTCCCCTATGCAGAGTTAATAGCTTGGCCTACCATCTCTAATGTCTCGAACTCGGCATACTAGCTCTAAATCCCTGCATAACAGCTTGGCCACATTAATCCATGGGGCCCGACCTCAGCTTCACTATGCAAACTTGGCAAGTAAGTTCCTTATCTCCACAATTCCCACCAACGTGTGTAGGATCACCATGATTTTTCCCTCCTACCGAGTCGAGCCAGATGGGCTCTTCTTTCATCCCACGAAGTAAACTTACCTCAGAAAATCAGTGGCCTCCAGAGAGAGTTAATTGCGATAGCTACCGCAGGGTGATCCCAAGGAACCATTGGTGTTGATCCTGATGTTCTGGTTACACGTGACCACAGTCATGATCAGTTGTTGCAAAATCTTGCAGCTGTAGTAGAAGAATGAGATAAATTTTTAGTTGAGTTGTCTCACCTTTTCATTTTGGAAATTCACTTCCATGGAAGAAGCTCGATCAAATCTTGAGGCAAGTTTTGCAAATGAGGTTGAGATTGTGTTCACTACTATTTCTAGTAGTGGCCGGAAGTTATTCCAGCGCCTAGCCCATGGGTTTGATATGGTGGTTATAGATGAAGCTACAAGCTAGTGAAGTAGGCGTGTTACCTCCACTTTCATCTCATTTCTCACATTTTATCCAACTCTATGCATGGTGGTTTATTAGTCCAAGCCTGAGCTCCATTGGTCTCATTGCGAGCAACATCATATCGACCTCTTTAGATTTGACACCGAGCTCCCTATGATGAGATCCTTCTTCACCAAGCTGAGCTCATGATATGATCTCCCTTTCCCTAAACCAACTCGATGCATAACCCTTAGAAAACTCATCGCAACATGTTAGTCAACTCACCAAGTAGCTTGTTGAGCTGCTTGGTGAGTCATCTAGGTTCAAAACCCTATTAGATATTTTCACATTTGTCTCCATAAAATTTTGAATATAATTGAATGTTCTTTAACCATGAAGATCATGAAATGACAAAAATACACCTTTAAATGTGATTAGTTAATTTTGACCACCTGTGTCACCGTTAGCTAGAAGTGGGTCTGGTACAGACAATGCTTCATATCACACGACACTGTGAATGTTCCTAAAACATAGAATTTTTGTTTGTAGGCCTCCAAGTTCTTCTCGTGAATCCCTCTTCGGTTCAAAGGTATAATAGGACCCCATTGTCCAATTTTTCCATGTGTGCAAAACTAGATAACAATATGTGTAAAAGGTTTTATGCTACAACTTGTCGCTTATCCGTAAGAACTTGAAACTTGATGTTGTTATTGTTGATTTCCCTTCCAAATGCGGCATGTTGTTATCAAGAAAGTGGGCTGTAACTATTGGTGGAAGTGTTGTATGATGATGTAGATGTTGATAAATTTGTTTTATTTACTGATGGAAAAGTCACAAGATTGATCAATGTAAATGTCTTGAACAAGTATAGTTTCCTTGGACCTTGTTATTTGATGGAACTTGTTCCAAGTTTGGAAATGAAGCTAGTATTGTTTTGATTTCTCCAGATAGGAAGAGTTTATTTTTTATTTCAAACTCAACTTTGAATGAACTAACAACATTGTAGAATATTAAGCACTATTATTGGGTTTGTGAATTTCATGGAAATATGGTGGAAAGGATATCATTGTCAAAGGAGAGTCAGAACTGATTGTCAAACAAATTAGAAAATTATATGCTACTAAAAATCAGAGAATGAAACAATAAAAACATGCAGTCTAGGATTTGATTGAAATGTTTTACTCATTTAATATTGTGCACCATGATAGAAAGCTTAATGTTGTTGCAGACAATTTAGCAGTGCTAGGATCTAGATTTGGAAATTGGACAGTATCTCCATTTTATGAGTATGATGTTGAAATACTAAAAAGGCCATCTATCCCTAACAAAGCTAAAAATTGGCAAGTGTTTGATGATAATGCCTAGGTGAAATGGTTTCTATAAAATGAAGGAAATTTTGTTGACCAAAATAAAGATTGGGAACCAATGGTGTGTTCTACTAAAGGAAACTTTATTTGGCAAAGACATCAACCATCTGAAGACAAACATGATTCCCAGAGGTTTTTTGGCACTTGAATCAAACTTTGATAATGCTGATTGCATTATTAATAGAAGTATGTCGGTTTCAAGATATGTGGAAGAGCACGACCTAGGCACAAAGGAAAAACCACGTAAAATCTGGTTAGGAAGCAATCTGAGCAAGGAAGAGAAGCATTCCTATGTTAAATTGTTGAAGAAATATCAAGACTGCCTAGCTTAGTCTTACTCTAAGTTGAAGGCATATAGGGAAGATTTGTTCCAACATGAAATTCCTCTTGAATCTAATGCCAAGCCTTTCAAGAAAAAATAGAGGCCGATCAATCTGCTCCTTTCTTTGAAGATGCAAGAAGAATAAAGAAGTTGAGGGATGGAGGGATCATTCAACCCACAAGGTATTCATCTTGGGTTACAAATTTAGTACCTATCAAAAAAAAGAATGGTGATATAAGGTTGTGTGTAGACTTTAGGAACTTGAATAAAGCATCATTGAAATATAATTATCCTTTTCCAAACATGGAGAATATGCTATAATTGGTAACTAGTTTTGAATTTTTATCCACTTTGTATGGTTTCTCCGGCTATAATCAAGTTGTTGTGAAGGATTTGGAAAGAATAAATACTTCCTTTACCACTCCTTTGAAAATTTATGTCTATGTTAGGATGCCTTTTGGCTTAATGAATGCTAGAGAAACTTTCCAAAGAGCAATGGATGTAGTGTTTGCTGGTTCTATTAATGATTTCATTGTTATTTATACATATGATGTAACTGTGTTTTCCAAAAAAATAAATGATCACTTGAAACACTTGGAGAGAATGTTGTTAAGGTGTGGAGAGTATGGCATATCATTAAATCCCAAGAAGTGTTATTTTGGAGTACAAAGGAAAAGTATCTTGGTCACATTGTATCAAAAGAAGGGGTCATGATTGATCCTGAGAGAGTGGAAGCCATCAGAAAGGTTCCAATTCTAATAAATAAGAAGGGAGTTAAATCCTTCTTTGGACAAATAAAATTTATCATAAGATTTCTGTCTAACTTTGCTGAGCTAACCATCCCCATTACTAGCATGTTGAATAAGGACCAAGTTATCAAACGGGAAGAATCTTTCATTCAAGCTTTCAATGGGATCAAAGAAGGATTAAAAGATTCCCTATTTTGGTATCTCCAAATTATAAGAAGCATTTTCAAATGTTTTCTTTTTCTTCAAAAACACCATTGCATCTGTCTTGTTGCATAAGGATGATGAAGGGGCTAAGAGACCAATTGCTTTTTTCAAGTAAGGCATTGTAAGGAGCTGAGTTGAAGTACACCATCATGGAGAAGCAAGCATTTTCCTTGGTGAAATCAACAAAGGTTTTTAGACCTTACATCTTGAGCTCTAAAGTTTTTTCTTATGTTCCCCACACCATGGTGAAAGATATATTATCGAGATGGAGGTCTTAAGAAAAATATGCATATGGGTAAACAAGTTACAGAATATGACATGGATATCCAAACCACAAAATTGATAAGAGGTTTGGTCCTAGCTAATCTTATGGCTGAGAGAAACTTGCAAACTATTGAGGTGAATGAAGTAGAAGGAGAAAGGGTGGATGTCCTTGAAAATTTGGTAAGCTCTGAATGGTACAAAGATATATTATTTTATCTTAGACATCTCTCATTACCCCTGAACATTTGACTAAAAATCATAAAAGGGCTCTTAAGTTAGCCTCCCAAAAATATGTCATTACTGATTTTGGGTTAGCTTCAAAGAACCCCGAGGGAGTGCTCTTGAGATGCATCACTGAAGATGAGGCCCCAAAATAATTTTTGATCTCCATGGAGGATTTTGTGGGGGAATTTTGCTAGAAGAGTTACAACACATAAAATCTTGAGGGCTGGTTATTGGTGGCCAAATCTTTTCAAGGATACAACTCTATTGGTTAGGAAATGTGAAAGTTGCCAGTGTTTTTCTAGAAGACTGAAAGCTTCATGTTCCTTTCCTTTGAATCTTGTATCAATTGAAGTGCAATTTAAGAAATGGGGAATGGATTTCATTGGTGAGATTTCAGATCCTTCTAGTGCTAGTCATAAATGGATTCTTGTAGCCACTGATTATTTCACTAAGTGGGTGGAAGCAATCCCCACCAAGAAAGCAACACACCAAGTCATCATGGACTTCATGCTGAATCACATTATATGTAGATTTGGAGTCTTTGGCTAAGGTTATTGTTGATAATGCCATGAGTTTCGGACCAAACCTTTTGTGGCAATGTGTAAAGGGTATGAAATCAATTTGACATATGCTTCTAACTACAATCCCTAAGAAAATGGACAAGATGAGTTCAGCAATAAAAAAATGTTAAAGATCATTAGAAGAACATTGGATCTAAACAAAAAGAAGTGGTGTGAGCAAATGAAGTTTGTTGTTTAGGTGATGAGAATCACTCACAAAAGAGATAATAGTAAAATCCCATTTGAGTTGGTATATGGAACTCAAGATTTGCTTCCCCTTCATTTTCAATTGTCTTCATTTCAGTTTTTTTAACAAATTGAAGATCAATAAGTTAGTCCATATAATGCTTGAATCAATTAGATTATTGAGTTAGATGAAGAAAGAAGGCTTCTCATTAGAGGCATGTGAAGTTTAGAGAAAATTTGAAGAAGTTATTTGATAAAAAAGTGACTCCAAGAGATTTCAGTGTGGGAGATCTTGTGTTATTATGGGACAACATGCACAAGGATAAGGGAAAGCATGGAAATTTTGATGCATTGTGGATGGGTATTTATTCAATTGACATTCAAATTGGTGAACACACTTTCTTATTAAAAGACTTAGATGGGGAAGTTATTGAATTTCCTCTTAATGGTAGGCATTTGAAACATTTCCTTGATTGATTTCTCATAATCAAGGTATAAGTTATTCTACAGTGTATAGTCTTTTGGTTTCTTTTTGCTTTCATGTTTTTCTGTTTTTGTTTATCTTGGTCCTTGGCGGCCATTTTGTTGGTTTCTTAGTTTGTCCTTGGGGAGTTGGTTATTATTATTCTACTCTGCAAGCTTATTCTTTGACTCCATTTCCCAATGGTTTGTTTTTGGAAATTGGTATGCTATTTGTTCTTATGGCACTCACAGGGAGTGCCCATCCTCGATTCGAGCCAATGGTGGTGATCAATTTGATCTCACCCCGTTTGTCCTTGAAATTATTCAATTGGCGGCCTTTGTCCTCTTTTTTATATCCTTATATTGATGTATGAAAACTCTATCCTCCATTTGGTTGCCATGACCGGTCCCTTCCTTTGCTCGAGGATCACTTTAAATCCAAAGGTTTTTTTCCATGTGAAAGAATTTGTAACTTGGGTGAAAACTTAGGTTTTTTTCCCTTCCTTCCATTTTCCACAAAAGTGAGGTTTTGTTTTATTGTCAATGTTTGTCCCAAATATATGTGGAAACATGGTATTATCTTATTGGATGCAGCTCGTTGGATCACATTTGGGCCTTATATCATTTCCAAAATCTTTATACCTAAAGAAAGATTCATTTCTGGGTGCAAATGGTGATTTCCATACATTTTAGGGTTTGACAAGTTTTCTTTCCCCATAAAATTTCCATCTCAATATTTATGGAAACATGGCCCTTTCTAGTTGTATGTGGCTTGGAGGGGAAATTTGAAATTCTAAGGCCCGATTCAACTCAAAGCTTGTCCACGTGGAGGGCTGACACTCATCTGAAAATTCACCTTTTGGTTTGACCTTGGAGTTGTGCTAGGGAGACACATGGAGGCTTCTGCTGGCTTCACTCTATACTTCAAATTTTCAAAGAAATTTTCTAAGGTATGGGAATTGTGGAGGGACCGTGCTTGTTTGGGGACCGACCCCTAAATTTTATTTTGAAGAAGCACCAGGAGGGCACTTAGAGGCCTTCACTCATTCTCGCCCTTGCTTGGACTTTTCAATGCCTAGGAAAACTGCTTTGGAACCTAGACACATGGTGCCTTCCACTCGATCCTACAACTTTTTTAACAAATTTTCTGATCGAGACATGTGGAGGGACCGCGTTAGTTTTGGGTCTCCACTTTTGAGGACCATACCAAAGGTGTGCCAAGGTGACACGTGGAGGCTTCTGCTGGCTCCTTTTTTACTGAGACTTTTTCAAAGGCCAAAAGGCATTTTTCTTAGGCCCAGGGCATGTGGAAGGCCCGTGCTTGTTTGGAAACTTGCCACTGTACCTCACCTTTGTAGTTACGCTAAGAAAACACATGGATGGCTCTAATCTAGAGTTGAGAAGGGGAAAATTAATGGTTGATGTGTATTTCACCTATTTTTCCACCATTTTTGCTCCAAGACTCCTGGAGATGTGAATACGCACTATTTTTCATCATTTTTGATGAAATTCCTTGTCATTTTTGTCTTTAAAGTGTCATTGAATGGATTTAGAACTTAATTTGTGAGTCCAAAATTTTTAAGGTTGATATTTTAGAATTAGAATTTCTTGGGAACTTGCAAAAATGTGAATTACCAGAGAAGATGGATGCGGGGGAGTTGCAGAGGAAAGAGAGGGAAAAGGATGAAATGATGGAGGTTGTAGATGTAAAACATGAAAAAGGTGTTTCCTTAAGGGTGAAAAGGATTACTTGTCGAGATCCAATTATGCAGAGACTCCAAAAAATGATTAAAACAGGATTTATCACATGCCACAATTAGAATGATTAGAAGGTCTACCAAAAACGTTGTGGCATGACATCCTAGTCATTATTCAAGGGTTTGAGAAATGTGATCAGTTCATAATTGTTCCACCTAGTAGCCTTTGGATGTGAATTTGTTAAACGTCACTTTCTGAGGAAAATTGTTAACAAGGAAATGTCCTCAAATATTTTTTTAGGGGAAAATTTGCGATGAGTGAGAAAGTAAAATGTATAAATGCAATGAGAATACTCTTGTAAAAGTTTGGGGGTTGAATTCTTAAGAAAAAAATTGAGAGAGTGCATCTTCCTAAGAGACTAATCTGAGAAACCTATTAATTTATTGTGTTTTAGATTTCAATCACGTCAAGTTGGTTACGAGTGCACAACCATTGAAAATATCTCAGACTGTTCAAAGAAAATTTCCCCAGCTAATGAATCTAATCAATTTTGAGTTAATTTGTGTCAATCTCGAGCAATTTGTGTCTACTTTGTTTCAGAATGTCTGTAATTAGTTTTTCTTATTCCTATAACAATCTTGTGTTAAATTCCCTCCGAATCACATAGGATCTTATGCTTGTGATAGTTTAGTAGCATTTGAAATTTAATTTCAAGAAGAGCCTTCATCTTGTGATGAGATAAACAATTTAAAATCACTTCACTGTCATTTTTTGATAAAGATTTTTTGTAATCCTTCGAGTGTATCTTAGGCATGAGGAACCAGGTACTTTGATGTTTTATTGAGTCTTTAGCTCGAGCCTTCATGTTAAATTCTTGGAGATTGTGTGAAACCGTGCAAATCTAGGCCTCCATTGATGCACACCTTCTGGTTGAAGGAATATTTTAGCTATTCCAAAGATTTTTGTCATTTAGCTTTCCAATTTTTGTGAAGTCTCTCAAATATCTGGTATAATCAATTTTATCTTGCTTGATATCCCACCAAAACTATTCGTCGAAACAATGAATCCATCCTGAACTACCCCTATTTTCCCTATGTTTCCACAAATGTATAAATTCTACTGCTAAAATATGTAGAAGCAATCAGGATTCCATAATGTCTTTAGTAACCTTAGCCCTGTCTAGGAAATATCACCATTCTTTAGAAGTGACAACTCATGAGAGTTAAATTGTGGTGCATTGATCATATTTTCTCAGGGTCTCCTTTCATATTTGTGCAAAGAAGGATATATTTTTTCTCCTTCATCGAAAGAGGTTACAAAATGGGTCCTTTTACCCCACAGTTGAAAGGCACGACCTAAAGCATTGAGGATAGGTCAAATCCTCTTGAAGGTGTTATCCATCTCTCCACAATCTGAGTGACAAAGGGCTAGTTAGATCTCATCCCCGCTACAAAACAACATACATTATGATCTATCTCGAATCTAAACTCCATGTCAAATCTGTGATGCTTCTCAACTTGAAAAGGAGAACAAGTTTTGATACCAACACACCATACACAAGAACAAGAGCAAGATAGTAAACAATAACATACAATATATGTAGGAAAAACTAAAGGGGAAGAAAACCACTAAAAATTTATTATTATTACTCACAACAAAAAAATATAGTGAAACACCAAATTCACAAGGAGCACCACCCCTAGTTTAGTAGAGCAAGGAGCACCAACCTCTAATTTAGTGAAACATCCAATCCAAAAGAAGGATATAACCCCTAGGATGAAAAGGCACTAAATTAGGCACTGAATATGGGGGCATTGGGAGCAATGGAATAGGAGCAGAACAGAGGGATTTTTCAAAATTTGAAAGCGAGCGGGAATGTCCGGAGCTGAATCTATAGGGAGAATGGGAGTAGAACCTAGTGAAGGAGCACGTGATCGTGGAGCCCATTGGAAATAGGGAAAAGGATGGGAGACCAAGCACGTGGGTGGAACTTTTGGGGGAAAAATCAAGATCTAGGTGTCTCGAGAATTTGGAACTGGTTAAAGAAAAAGGTAATCTTTCCCTCAAAATTCCTGACTCTTTGTTGGCTAGAACTAAAGTTTCCATGGAAGGGGCACTCTTTGCAAAATGTATGGGATCTAGACCAAATATAGATTATTTTAGAGGTTGGGAAAAGAGACGCTGGGTAGCTAATGGCACCATTGAGATCTCAGCTTATGCTAATGGGTACTTCTTAGCTATTCTTCCTAGTAAGGATCATGTGGCAAAAATTTTGGCAGAAGGACCATGGTTCATTGGAAAATCTCATATAACTGTTCAGAAATGGGAGTTGGATTTCAATCCTTATGGGAATCTTGTTATGGAGTTCCTGATATGGGTCAACCTATCGAGCTTACCATTGGAATTCTAGGGAACCGGAGGTCCTTTTTGGTATAGCGAAAAGTCTGGGAAAACCTATTGCCCTAGATCCAGTAACTAAAGAAAAACTAGACTCACTCATGCCAGATTCTATGTGAATATGCATCAAGAGTCATGTTTGGAAAGTAATATTAAGCTTATGACCCCTGAGGGTGATTGGGTGCAGCATTTTGATTATGATCCTACCCCCTTTGCTTGTAAAAATTGCAAGTTGGTGGGTCATGAACAATGCTCTTGTCTAGATCTCAAAAAGAAGAAGCCTGAAGTAAAAGTTATGCCTCAAAAGATGGCAAACTAAAAAAGTGACAAAGGAATGGAAAGGATTGGGAAGAATGGAAGGGTTATTGAAATCAAGGAACAGGAGGTTCTCCAGTTAGATCCTGAAGTAGAGCCATTGAATCTACTTATCAAAACTAGAGAGGAAGGAGTGGGGACTAGTACTCAACAACAAAGAAGTACCAATAAAGAAACTAAAGAAAAGGATGATGAGCCTATTCATCAGGTGTTGGAAGAAGAAATCCAAGATTTTGAGGATAGGGAAAGCAAAGACATGGAAGGAAACAAACTTGCTCTGCTAGTTGCTTTGATGGACTATCACTGGACGAAGTATCGTCTATAGGGTAGAGCTCTTTTGCACAAAGAACAGAAGAAGATTTAACAATGTCAAATGGGTTTGGGATCCTAACAGATTTTGTAGCTAATACCTATGAGGTGATAGGATCACCAAAGACACCTATGAGTAAATCCAAACCTGTCACTTGTAGTAGCTCAAGAGCTGACTTTGGTAAATATTCTAGCCAAAAGGGTAGGAAAAGTAATAAGGAAGTAAGGGAGACAAGTTCAAGAAAGGAAGTGGACGCAGGTATTCAGAAAACTCTGGGGAATCTATTCCCCCATAATAAGAAATGTTAAATGATTCTTCTCTCCTAGAACATTAGGGGTTGAATAACCCCAGCAAACATAGAATAACAAAGGATCTTAGATTGAAAAATAAACCAGATATTTTCATGATTCAAGAAACTAAAATGAGTATGGAAATATTTAAAGAAGTGGGAAGGTCTATTTGGAAAGATAGCTATTGGGAAGGGTGTAGTTCGTTGGGAGCCTCTAGAGGTGTAGTTACGCTTTGGGATCCCAACATTGTGCATGGTATTCCTTTACTTATTGTTCTGGGGCATATGGAAATGTGTTTTACGAATCTGAACTCAAAGAAATCCCGGTATGTCTCCAACATTTATGCTCCTAACCTAGTAAGTGAGAGAAGAAAATTATGGCAAGATCTCTCTAATTGTAGGAATTTATTCAAAGATAAAGACTAGATTATTGGAGGATATTTCAATTCCCCCCTTTCTCCGAGGGAAAAAAGGGTGGCATCACTTCCTTTACTAGTATAGTATGGAGGACCTTGCTGATTTCCTTAACAATAATGGTTTGGTCAATTTGGATTTGGAAGGTTCAAAGTACACCTGGGCTAATAGGAGAGTTGGGACAGAGCTTATCCAAATTAGACTTGATAGGTTTGTTGTAAGTCATCTCTGTATGATCAATCAACTCTACTCTCTAAAGACTCTCCCTAGAATTAGCTCTGATCATAACCCTATCCTCCTTAATCTTGATTTAAATCCAGTCAAGAAACCTAGACCCTTTAGATTTGAAAATATTTGATTAGACCACCCTGAACCTTTTCAATAAAATCCAAGAGTGGTGGAATATCGGGGTCTTTGGGGTGGCCAGTTACCGACTTAGTTACAAATTAAAGCATCTCAAAGGTTTCCTCAAAAAGTGGAACAAAGAGGTCTTTGGTAACATCTTCCAGGAAAAAAGTAGAGTGGCTAAAGATTTAAGGAATATTGAGGAACTTATCGATCTTGATGGTCTTAATCTGGTGCTTAAGGAGCAGGAACAAAATCTTTTGGTTGAGTATCATGATATTCTGGCAAAGGAAGAAGTCTATTGGAAGCAATAGTCGAGAGTGAAATGGCTTAAGGAGGGGGACAAGAATACCAAATTATTCCACTTCTTAGCCACCTCCCAAACAAACCTCCTCAAGATAAATGAAATTAAGAATGAGAATGGTGAGATCCTCTTAGAGAGAAAGGAAATAAATCAAGTCATCATAAACTACTTCAAGGATATTTTTCAACAAGGTCAAGGGATTGAGGAGTAGAATCAAAACAATATCTTGAAACTACTCCAGAAATTCATCTCCCCTGAAGAAAATTGTGAGCCCTTAAGGATCCCTTCTGAGGAGGAAATCAGATTTGTGGTCTTTGATATGGAACCTGACAAGTCACCTGGGCCTGATGGTTTTTAGGCTTTCTTTTACCAAAATTTTGGGAGCTGATTAAGAAATAAGTCATTGAAATGATCCAATATTTCTTAAATAATGGGAAGCTCTTCACCACTTGATAATAATTTCCGGTTCTTATTCCAAAATCATTGCAGGGGCCAATGAAGTCAAAGATTTTAGACCGATCAATCTTTGTAACACGAGTTATAAAATCTTGACTAAAATCTTAGCTGGCAGAATTAGATTGGTTCTCACCCATTTTATCTCTAAAAATCAAGGTGCTTTTGTCCTGGGTAGGTAGATTACTAATAGTATTGTGGTGATTCAGGAAGCCATCCATTCCATTGTTAATTCTAATAGATCAGCTATGTTCCTTAAGTTAGATATGCACAAGGCCTATGACATGATTACTTGGTCTTTCCTTGGTGCCATCCTAAATAAAGTGGGCTTTGATAATACTTTGGTTAGAATGATTATGACCTGTATATCTACTGCTAGTTATTCAGGTCTTGGTCAATGGCAGCCCGGAGGGCTTCTTCAAAGCTAGTAGAGGCTTGAGACAAGGTGACCCCCTATCTCCTTTCCTCTATGTTATAATGGCTGAATCTTTGAGTAGAATTTAAAAGCAGAATTTTCTTTCTAGGAGCATTCATGGAATCAAGATTTTTAATGGTCTCCCTCTGATCTGCCTCAACCAATTTGTTGATGATAACTTCTTGATGGGAAAGGCCTTTGTCGAAGAATCCACCAACTTCAAATCTATTCTCAAGGACTATGAGTCGGTCTCCAAGGAAGATGGTTAATTATCTAAAAATTGTTGTTTACTTTATTAATGTGGATAAACAAGTATAATTAAGGCTAGCTCACATTCTGAGTTACAAAATCAAGAGTTTTCTATACTCTTACTTAGGAATCCCTCTTATCTACAAAAGGCCCGACATCTCTATTTGGAATGACCTATTGGAAAGAGTTAATAAGAAAATTTCCTCCTGGAAATGTCTCCTTCTCTCTTAGGTGGGAAATATAGAACTCGTTATGATCTCTCTTCCAGAGTCCCCATTTACATTATGTCTCTCTTTAAGCTTTCGGCTAAAATAATCAATTCTATGGAAAAAATTCAGAAGATATTTCTTTGGGTTGGGGCCTCGAAAAGTTTAAATTCCCTCTAGTGGCCTGGGAGAAGGTCACTAGGCCAAAGATGTGTGGCGGTCTGGGTTTGAAAAGTATACCTATCATGAACAAATATTTGGTTGCTAAAGATGGCTGGAGAATTTCTAGAGAGGAAGGATTATGGATTGATATAATAAAAATAAATATCTACAGAATTTAGGTAGAATTGACTCATTCTTCTTTCATGAAAATATCCCTAGAGGATATTTCTTCCGAATTATCTACTAGATTCAAACATATCCTCTCAAAGGAGCCCTATGGGAGATTGGAAAGGGGAACATGATATGATTTTGGTGGGATAGTTGGATAGAAGATTCCCCTTTAGCAGATCAGGATATATGGAAGGAGGTTGCTCAATTCTATGAGGAGAATGGTAAAATCTGGATAAGAGATTTTTGGAGTCATGATGATGAGGTCCAATGGGAAACCATAGTTCCTCCCCCTGATTATGATGGTGACATCAAATCCTTTCAAGACATCAATAAGAAACTCGGGAATTCCACATCCCCATCTTCCAAACTAAGGAGGATTCCATCATTTGAAAAGATGAAGACTATGGAAACTATTCTGTTAAATATGCCTACAACTTACAATTCAAGAAATATTTTCAAAAAGAGTATTGGGTTAAGTTATGGATCAAGGACTTAATCCCTAGGATCAATTTTTTTATTGGATGGTTATTCAAAATAGAATCTTGACAATACAAATCTTATAAAAAGAGGAATGCAGATCCTAATAGGTGAACTCTTTGTTGGAGAGGGGAAGATAATTTGAATCATCTTTTTACATTTCCATTTCTCTAAAGGTTTCTTCTCATTGATTTTGGAACTTTTCAACATGCAATGGATTATGCCTTCGAATATGGAGGATTGTTGTCTTGAATAGGAGAGCCCTTTTAGGTTTCCTTATCCGGCCCGGGCTCGGAAGATTACTCGCCTCATCTCTTATGGGGTTTGTGGAAAATAAGGAATGAAAGTGTTTTTAGAGATTAGAAACCTCTTATTGTGGTGGATTAAAGGAAAATCCTAGCTTCCATTAAGGAAAATATCAAATTTTTTAAAGGTAAAAATAAAATTCCTTGCTCGAAATGGGAGCAGAAGTGCTAGATAAGTTTGCCTATAGTTTGGTCAAGAACAAAAGCTCTGGTAAGAATGGTAATTGGATTAGACCTATGGGAAATATGATCAAGACCAATTTTAACGGGGCTTTAAAGGGGAATCCTAGTTAAGTCAGGGGTGGGGGTATATTAAGGAATAGTGAAGGTGATTGGTTGTTTTTTTATGCAGGTCCCCTGGGAAAGTAGACTAAGAACATGGATGAAGCTAGCTCCCTCCTTTGGGTTATTTTTGTCACTAAGAAAAAAGGCCTTAAGGACATTCAGATTGAAGGTGATTCCTTAATTGTTATAAATGCTCTCCTCAATAGGAGTAAGATCAATTGGTCATTAAAAAATATCATTCAAGATATCAAGGAATTGCTAAAGTTTTTTGACAAGATATCTATCAATCATACCTTGAGGTAGGGAAATAAATGTGCGGACAAGATGGCCAATGTAGGAGTCCTTAGTAATGAGTGAAAAATTTGGTACAAAGTGGAGATATTACCCTATAATATTAATGATGAAATCATAAATGATAGAAGGTGCTAAGATTAATGATGCCAATATGAGTGGGGGAAAGTATTTTAGGTACCAAGATAGCTTATAAAAAAATCATTGTTCCAGTTCAAACTTTGATAGGGAGAACAACTTGTGGGTTGTGAAAAGATTTCACTGGAATGGTAACTTTGGAAAAGTGTAGATGGGTGGAGATAGGATTTGAGTGGAACTCGCCAATCATAACATGGAGGAGAGTAATAAGGATTTTGGAACAAGATTAAATTTTGCAGATTTAGCAATTATAGTCCAAATTACATGGTCATGAACCAAGTTTGTTTAAGGACTTTGGAAAAGATTGGAAAGAGGGGATTTTTACTTTTGCAGTGTGGAGGTTGAGGTCTCAAAGTGTAATATTTCTAGGGTGACTGATATGAAGATGGATGGGATAAAACTCTACAAGGAAAGAACCCATAGAGACCTCAAGATTGAGTGATTTTTCGTTGGCAAGTGTTGGTTGTCAAATAGGACTTTTAAGAAGAGCAACGGTCGGGGACAAGAAGTCCCTCCTCTTTAATGGGAGAGGTTCCCTTATTCAGAAACGAACTTATTTACAAATGTACAAAACATTATTTTCTGGTTAAACTTGGATATTACGAAAGTGTTTTCAATGAGGATGTTCAAGTACAAAAGGACAGAGGAATGAGAAGACGAGAATGAGCAGAAAGGCAACATGCAGAATTATAGAGAATCAGAGTAATTCATTATGTATGTGAAGTTACAGTGAATTGAAACAAGATCATTTGCATCGTATGAATAAGATGGAATTCAAAGACACAAAGTTCTGTAAATAACATCTGCTAGAACACAAAGTTTCTTAACATAACACAGACTCATTAATCAAGGACACAAAGTTCCTTCTTGGTTATACAAGATCACCGTGCTTGCAAAGTCGAAGAGTATGCAATCGGCAAGACTAATGAACTTGAGACAAATGATCTTCACAAAGAAAATAAATGAAAGCTTAGGAGTAATAGAGATCAGATAGACAAAGAATGGAAAGTCCTTCTGTATTGATTTCTTTATGATCTATTTACACTTTCAGAAAATATGCCAAATTCTTCCTCCTTTTCTCGAATGGCGTAAGGAAGGCCATTATATAGCTTACAAATCAGTTACTCTTCGTAACCGCTTCTTTAACCAAGAACAGTTAAGGACCACCAATCGCAATACCTTAACTTCTTACAAAGAAAACGGAAAAAGAAAGGGAAGAAGAGAAAAGAACAAGGAGAAGAAGACAAGTGGCCAGTCACTAAGAGGGACCTACCAACTTCGTAATCCGCGCTTGAATTTCCTTATCACCTCAAATATGTCTCTC
Source organism: Taxus wallichiana var. yunnanensis (assembly GCA_018340775.1). Taxonomy (NCBI): domain Eukaryota; kingdom Viridiplantae; phylum Streptophyta; class Pinopsida; order Cupressales; family Taxaceae; genus Taxus; species Taxus wallichiana. The sequence goes on along the minus strand of CM031234.1, from coordinate 151,904,658 downwards.
GCCACGAGGGACCGACGTGTTGGCCGTTGATTGAGAGAGAAGGGTGATCAATGCGCATTTAATGCATACCCACCAATTTGAATAAGCGGGATATTCGGGTAGAGCGGAAAAAAGCTGCACGAATGACACTTCGGGTTCACTTGGGACATGTGAGATGTGAATGTGCAAAACACGTGGCTCACCGATTCGGGCGAAACAGGAGAAGACGCACAAATGAATTTTGGGACATCTGGGACGAAAACGCGCGAAGGATGTGGTTCGGGTGAATCGGCTGAAAAGGTGAAAATGATTCCAAAAAGTTTGGGACATTTGGAACGCAAGTACGTGAAATACGCGGTTCGGGCGTTTCGGCCGAAAATGGAACAAAAGGCCCGTTTGAACTTGGGACATTTGGGACATGAAAGAGCGAAGTACGCGGTTCGGGTGTTTCAGCCGAAAATGGAACAACTTGCACTTTTTGACTTGGGACATTTGGGACAAAAAGTTCCGAAGTACGCGACTCGGGCGGTTCGGGCGAAAATGGAACAACTCGCACGAAAAGTTTGGGACACTTGGAACATGAAAGAGTGAAGTACGTGGTTCGGTGATTTCGGCCGATCGGGGAACAGAGCGCAATTTTGAACTTGGGACAGTTGGGACGAAAAGCTCCGACGGGCCCGAAAATGGAACAACTTCGGGGATTTCGGCCGATCGGGGAACAGAGCGCACTTCTGAACTTGGGACAGTTGGGACAAAATGTCCGACAGTTCAAACACACACAAAATGACCCAAAATGCAGACTTTTCTCAATTTCACGACTTTGGTACATTAGAGAAAACACTTAAACTCAAAATTTTGAAATTTTTACTTTCATCAGAGCAGGGAATTTTGAGTGGACAACAGCTGGCTCCTTCTGGGGATGACTTGGCATAAATTCAAGGAATGAGACAAGGCAAGAACTTGACAAACTTAGGGAAGCAGACCAGTACCTTATCCATTGGGCAACGGAGTCAAAAATAGACCAATACAGAGGGCAACACACCAAAACAAAAAGGAAAGAAAAGTAAAAACGCTGTACAGAATATACAAGGGACTCCCTAATCACCTAGGACTTGAACAACTTGAGATATTGCCCACTATAAGGAAGTGGGAGAGAAGAACCATCCATGTAATCAAGATAAAAGGAATTCTCACCAGCAAAGTGTCTGATCTTGAAAGGTCCGAGCCATAGGGAATCAAACTTTCCATGGCTGCCACGAGGTTCATGTCTTTTGTCCCATAACAGCACGGTGTCTCCAACTTGGAAATCTCTGAACCTAGCTTTCTTGTCAAACAGGACCTTTACCTTCTGCTGGTGAACAGATATCCTATCAGCAACCATCAATCTATCCTCATTCAGTTTGTGCAGGTACATAATTCTCTTGTCCAAAGCATCTCTGAAACTAGTATCTTCAATGGCCTTCATTAGGTGCAAGGTCAAGGGCTCCACTGCCACCGCAATTGAGCTTCTACTCCATATACCACTTGAAAAGGAGACATTCCAATAGCTCTCTTTGGTGTAATCATGTTCCGCCCAAAGAGCATCATAGAGCTTCTTGTGCCGCTTTCACGAGACTCATCGACCAACTTCCTTATGATAGTCACCATTTTTTGTGAGTGGATTCTCGCTTGCCCATTTCCCTGGGGTAATAATTTCAAGAATGAGCTAGGGAGATGCCATACCGTAGCAAAATCCATTATCTCGGTTGAAAAGAAATTTGAAGCATTATCTATTACAATCTTATTAGGTACACCATACCTTACCAAGATGTTCTCTTTAATGAAGCCGCACACCACTTCGTAAGTACTCTTTGATCGAATAGCTTCCACCCATTTAGTGAAATATTCAAAGGCGCTTAGCACATGAGTGTGACCAGCACTAGAAGCAGGATTAAGTGTACTAATGAAGTCCAAACCCCACTGTTGAAATGGTTCCTCAATCACAACTGGCTTGAGAGGCAAAGAAGCCAATTTAGGTCTTCCTACAAAAGTCTGACAAGCCTCACATTTATCAACCCACTTGGATGCATCTCTTGAACAAGGAAGGCCAGTAGTATCCTCCACAGAGTATCTTATGAGCTGTAACCATTGATGAATAGTGCCCTCCACATGCTTGATCATGAAAAGCTGAGAGTAACTTTCTCTGTTGTTCCTTGTCCACACACTTCAAAAATCTCCCATCTAACCCACGCTTGAACAAAGCATTTTCCCACAATACATATTGCACTGACCTCAATTTAATAGTCTCTTTTTCTTTGGCGCTAAATGAGAGGGGCATTCCCATAGGTGAGAAAATGGGTGATGTCAAAGATACCATTCATCAACCGAGCTAAGGAACAAAACAAGAGGAATGTCATCTTTCTCCTCCAAAGAATTCATGTTTAGCTCCTTCAATAATGAGCTCACAAAGGCCTTTTCCACAAACCAGCTTGGTCGGTTTGATGTCAATGTCATACTCTTGGACCTTAGCAACCCAGTTCCCTCTCTTGGATCCAAATTCTTGTTGTGTGAGAATTGACTTAACAGTTGTATCTGGAACCAAAGACCATGGAGTGAGAGTTGAGGTTATAAAAACAAAACCGCTTAATGCTTTGACCACTGCAAAAGCATGCTTCTCCATCATGGTGTATTTCAACTCATGATCTTTAAGAATATAGCTCATGAACGCAATTGGGAGTTCATGCTCATTAGAGTCTTCTTGAGTTAAGACAAAGAACCAAGGTATTATCTAGCATAGAGCAATAGATGATGAAATCTTTGCTTTGAAATCGTGACAGTGATAAAACAGGAGTTTTAGCAATAGCTCTCTTGATACCTTCAAAGGATTCCTTTCCTTTAGAAGACCAATCAAATGTTTTCTTCCCTTTCATCATCTGAGAAATATTCAAAGTTAACTCTGCAAAATCAGGGATGAATCTTCTCAAGAAATTTATCTTACCAAAGAAGAAGTGCATGCCCTTTTTGTTGGTTGGGAGAGGAATTTGTTGGATGGCTTGAACTCGTTCAGGATCAATCTTAATACCATCCTTGGAAATGATGTGCCCTAATAACTTTCCCTCAGTGACACAAAAGACAGATTTTTTAGGGTTCAGAGAGATCCCATGCACTCTACATCTCAGCAGAACTGTCTCTAGGTGCTCAAAATGATCCGCTCTTGTCTTGGAAAACATTGTCAGGTCATCAAGATATATGACAATACACTTCCCTTTCAAGCTTCCAAAAGCCAGATCCATGGCTCTCTGAAAAGTGGCACCAGCATTAATGAGCCCAAAAGGCATCCTCTTGTAAGCAAAGGTACCCCAAGGAGTAGTGAAAGTTGTCTTGTGTTGATCTGCAGTATCAACCTCTACCTGATTGTATCCCGAGAATCCATCGAGCATGGATAACATTTCAGACCCTGTAACTGCTTGCAAGACCTGATCCATCATAGGCAAAGGATAATTATCTTTCAAAGACGCCTGATTCAGGTTCCTGAAATCAACACAGATGCGGATCTCACCATTTTTCTTCCTAACAGGCACAATATTTGCAATCCATGTTGAATGGTGAATGGGAAAAATGATTTTAGCCTTCAACAACTTCTGAATTTCCTGAAAGATGGTGTCAGCTATTTTGGGATTATACTGCCTCTGTTTCTGCTTAAAAGGTTTAATTCCTGGTTTGAGAGGAATCGAGTGCTGCATATCTTTTGGTTTGAAAGCTTTCAAATCTTCATAAGAATAAGCAAGAACATCCTTATACCTCCTTAGAAGATCAATTGCTTTTCTCCTCTCATCTACTGTGCAACATTTTCCAATATTTACCAAAATTAGGGTCATTAGAACTCCCAATATTGATTTTGTCATACTCACCGATCACGAGGTCCTAGAGTTTCTAGACTTCACATACCTGTCATGTTTATCAAACAGTTCCTCTAAGCTTACCAATCCTTTAGGAATCTTATTCCCCTTGAGTTTAATGCACCCTTCCTGACCTGTTTCTTCCCCTTGGGTGACTGCTTTGTCAAAGGGCACACTCTCACGAGGTAGGTTGTCACTTCCCTCAAAATACAGCTGTTCAAAATTATCCTTGAGTTCCAGGAAGGAAAGCAAATGTTGATCATCATTGAAAACCTGCTAGTTATTGGTGTTATCAGGTACACTGGGTCGATGGATCATCTCAATGGTGAACTTGTCTTGAGAGAAATCAGGATGAGGAATCAGTAGCGACCCTGAGATAGCTAGTGAATCAGCCCTACTGTTCTTTTCCCTAGGTACTGCTTCGATAGAGAAAGCATCAAGGAATTCAATGGAATCCCAAACCTGATTCCGGTAATGTTTCAGCCTTCCATTTTTTACTTGAAAAAGGTTTCTGACCTGCTTTACAATCAGTTACGCATCACCACGTGCCGAAGGTTCTTTACACCTTGTTCTTTGGCCACTTGCATTCCAAGAATGAGAGCCTCATACTCTACCGTATTATTAGTGTTTTCAAACTGTAATTTAAATGAAAAGGATGAAGGCCACCTTCCGGTGACACCAGTAGGACACCAGCTCCAAAACCAGCTAAGGAACAACTTCCATCAAACTCTAAAATCCAAATACCATTAGGATCTTTAGTGACATTCGGGAAGTTGGATTTCATCGGGGACATAATCATGTAATTGCCATGACCCATATCCTCATAGAGTATTTGTGCTTTAGGATCATCTGCTTTTTGCACAATATACTCGATTGCTTCTCGTGCATCAACTTCTTCATTTGTCCATTAACAGTATGAGTGCATGCGACTACCCATTTGGATTTCCCCACCCACATCTTTACAGAAGTTCCTACTTAGCAACATCCCGTATGAAGGAGGGATATCCGCTACTAAGATGGTATCCAACACTTTCTTTTCGTAAGTCAAGAAAAGCCACTTGTGCATCTTTAATTCTTCCGACTGTGGGCACTTCTTTACTCTCCATGGAGTAACAAGATCCATAAGTGCGTGTGAGGGTCGTGCCTAAAGCATGAGCTAATTTAGCAGGCATCACGTTATCCGAGGTTCCCGAGTCAATGACACAATTATCGAGCCTATGACCAACTATAAGAAGTGTTACATAAAATGGTTTAATTTTGTCACCAAAGAGGTGAAAATAGCTACCGACTAGGCTCAAAAGTGCAGATGAGGAGTAGGTAAAAGGCCTTTAGAGGTGGTTTTGGACTGGGAATTAACAAATTGAATCATTTTGGAAAAAGATTTGGGATGAGTTTGATAATACTCGCCTCCGAGATTTGAACCTTAGTCTTTTCGATGATCAATAATATCAAAAGACCTGTATGGACGGGCCATCATCATTTGAAATTATAGGCTTATCAACTTTAGGAGAAAAATAAGGAACTTTGCTAGTAGGATTGACAGACTCACCTTTGGTGTAGACAAAGTAGGGATAGGAGATCCTCTTTTTGCAATTACAGAATAGTTGCCGATCGCTCCTTAGATTTCTTTATGGGCTGCGTCACTTTCTCCCGATGTGTCTCGCTTCTCTCGAGTCATGACAAAAATGATTCGCTATTCATGTCTCGCTACCACTTCATCATAATCATCTCCATCATCGATGCCCTCAAAGGGTCAAGAAATTAACCCGAGATCCCTCAAGTTCCTCTACCTCATCATCAAATTCCTCCACAAACTCCTCGCAAGATTCATCATCCTCATCATCATCCGGCTCTTCAACTTCACAGTTTGCATTCACAGAACCTTAACAGAGGTCCTTCAAGTGCCAGCCTTGTTTGAGAAGCAGCAAATGATTTTGGGCTGGAAATTTCTTATTGGAACATCTCGCATAAGGGGCATGCTTTGAGCCAATTGTTTCTTTATAGCAATGAGATCATTCGCAAGCTTTTGGAATTACGAATCAATATTAGGTCCAGGAGTGGAGGAGGAGGAAGCAACAGACTTAGATTTGGAAGGGCCTCTCCTCAACTTCCCCGACATTATCGATCATCCTCGACACTAACAGCAAGAGTTTGATCCTCTGCCAATGTTGCGAGATTAGCCCTTCTCAGCCGCATAACCGACTTCGTGATGATTGGGCATTTAAGAAAAACATTTTTGGATTTAATCAATAGGTCGAGTATTTACAGGAATTTTGTGGATCAATCTTTTGAATCGGGCCACAAATTCTCTCATGGGTTCTAATGAATCTTTCTTTATCTGAGAAATTTGGGCAAGCAAAGCATGCACATCTTCTGCTGGTTTAAAATGGTTTTCGAACTGAGTTCTCATTGTGTCCCAGTCGGTGATAGCACTAGCCGGAAGGTGGTAGAACCAATCAGCAGCATTATCTTGTAACATCTCAACGAACAGCCTTACGGAGACGTCTTCATGTTCAACTCCCAGAACTCCACATGCAACAATGAAGGCTGCAATGTGTTCATCAGGATGCACTTTGCCATCGCCTTTGAACTTAGGAAAGTTCTTCCGGTTACCTCTAGGTAACTCATGCAAAGGCTGAGGAAGAGCAAGGGGCCCGACACGATGACCCCATGGTAATGGCGCCGCCATTCTTGGAAAAACAGCTTGGAGAGGAACCGCAACACCAGCAAGAATCAAAGCTCGCAGATTAGGGCTAGCTGGCTCTGAAGGAGTACCACCCGTAGGAATTCTGTCTTGAACAGGTGGAGTGCTTGTCGAACGAGTCCTTCTATTTCTTGTTGAAGGAAAAGGAAAACCCTGCTGCTCCAAAATCTGGAACTGAGAATCTTCAATACCGAGGGCCCTTCTCCCTCGAGTAAAACGCGGAGTCGCCAGATCAAAGGATGATCGAAAAATTACAGAACTGGAATATGATTTTCCCCAGCGGAGTCGCCAAAAACTGTTGGTCGTCAAATAGGACTTTTAAGAAGAGCAACAGTCAGGGGACAAGAAGTCCCTCCTCTTTAATGGGAGAGGTTCCCTTATTCAGAAACGAACTTATTTACAAATGTACAAAACATTATTTTCTGGTTAAACTTGGATATTACGAAAGTGTTTTCAATGAGGATGTTCAAGTACAAAAGGACAGAGGAATGAGAAGATGAGAATGAGCAGAAAGGCAACATGCAGAATTATAGAGAATCAGAGTAATTCATTATGTATGCGAAGTTACAGTGAATTGAAACAAGATCATTTGCATCATATGAATAAGATGGAATTCAAAGACACAAAGTTCTGTAAATAACATCTGCTAGAACACAAAGTTTCTTAACATAACACAGACTCATTAATCAAGGACACAAAGTTCCTTCTTGGTTATACAAGATCACCGTGCTTGCAAAGTTGAAGAGTATGCAATCGGCAAGACTAATGAACTTGAGACAAATGATCTTCACAAAGAAAATAAATGAAAGCTTAGGAGTAACAGAGATCAGATAGACAAAGAATGGAAAGTCCTTCTGTATTGATTTCTTTATGATCTATTTACACTTTCAGAAAATATGCCAAATTCTTCCTCCTTTTCTTGAATGGCGTAAGGAAGGCCATTATATACCTTTACTAATCGGGCCACTTTTCAGTAACCGCTTCTTTAACCAAGAACAGTTAAGGACCGCCAATCGCAATACCTTAACTTCTTACAAAGAAAGGGAAGAAGAGAAAAGAACAAGGAGAAGAAGACAAGCGGCCAGTCACTAAGAGGGACCCACCAACTTCAGAATCCGCTGCTTGAATTTCCTTAACACCTCGCCTATGCTCTGCCACGAGGGACCGACATGTTGGCCGTTGACTGAGAGAGAAAGGTGATCAATGCGCATTTAATGCATACCCACCAATTTGAATAAGCAGGATATTCGGGTAGAGCGGCAAAAACTGGTACGAATGACACTGGGTTCACTTGGGACATGTGAGACGCGAATGCGCGAAACACGCGGCTCGGCCGATTCGGGCGAAACAGGGAGAAGACGCACAAATGCATTTTGGGACATCTGGGACGAAAACGCGCGAAGGACGCGGTTCGGGCGAATCGGCCGAAAAGGTGACAATGAGTCCGGAAAAGTTTGGGACATTTGGAACGCAAGTACATGAAATACACGGTTCGGGCGTTTCGGCCGAAAATGGAACAAAAGGCCCGTTTGAACTTGGGACATTTGGGACATGAAAGAGCGAAGTACGTGGTTCGGGTGTTTCGGCCGAAAATGGAACAACTTGCACTTTTTGACTTGGGACATTTGGGACAAAAAGTTCCGAAGTACGCGACTCGGGTGGTTCGGGTGAAAATGGAACAACTCGCACGAAAAGTTTGGGACACTTGGAACATGAAAGAGCGAAGTACGCGGTTCGGGTGTTTCGCCGATCGGGGAACAGAGCGCAATTTTGAACTTGGGACAGTTGGGACGAAAAGCTCCGACGGGCCCAAAAATGGAACAACTTCGGGGATTTCGGCCGATCGGGGAACAGAGCGCACTTCGGAACTTGGGACAGTTGGGACAAAAATGTCCGACAGGCCCGAAACACACACAAAATGACCCAAAACTGCAGACTTTTCTCAATTTCATGACTTCGGTACATTAGAGAAAACACTTAAACTCAAAATTTTGAAATTTTTACTTTCATCAGAGCAGGGAATTTTGAGTGGACAACAGCAAGGAGACTTGTTTCTTCTTCACGGATGGTATTGCATGTTCATGCATTCCTAGAGTTTGGAAGGATGTCTGCCTTCAAGTTATGAAATATATTACACTAGAGGGTAAGTATAGAAAAATCTATACCCATCACATGACCTTCCTCAACATGTTCCGTCACAAGTTTATGGTTAGTATTCCCTTTTTCTTGCCACCTCTCTTTTGAATTCACTGATGGCCTTCCAGAATGAGAAAGCTAAGCTGCCCCTACATGAGGGCCTGATTCTTCTTCTAGTTGAGAATGGCAAGTCTGGTTTTGGATCATCCTTTGACAACGGCCTTGGAGGATCAAGACGAGGAAGATGACATTACTCTTGTGGAGTGTCTTACTAAATTGAAAGAGGGTAAGGGTACCTCTGGGGAATGAGAAAGATAAAGATAAAAATGAGGGAGGTGGTGGGGAAGCCAGTGCTTCTAGGAAGAATGAATGTGTGGGAGACCCCATTGTTTTTAAAGAATGGAGCAGGAATGTGTTGTATTTATAAGGGTTCCTAAAAGCCATGGAGGACACGAATGAGGGGAAAGGGGAGACCATTCTGAACATCATCAACATTTTGATGTTGAAGAAGATGGTCACAGATGAGGTCCAGATAAAACACAGAATGAGGGAGATGGAGATTCAAGTTAAAGTTCTGATTGACATAGTGGGGGAGATTGAAGGGGAATAGAAATGGAGGAGATTCAACCTTCACATAAGTATGTCAAAGGAGGAGTAGGTGTTGGATGGTACTGGAATCCAGGATGGCTACTGTTGGCTTGGGGCCTCTTGTGGGTTTTTTTGGTCTTTGAACTGTGTGCGGACTACTGGTAAACTATGGTACCATATTACTTCTTGGTAACTTTTTTCCTCTCTAGGGTCCAGATCCTACAATGTAAGAGTTAAGCCTATTTAACTCATCTTTCTGGGACCCCTTTCTGGGTTTTCTTTCTATTTTGTTTCTAGTTGCGTTCCTCTCTTTTGTAGACTCGCCCCCTAGGAGCTGATCCCTTTTTTTCCTAATATAATAAAAAAAATGTTTTATCTCTGATTTTTCTACTACCATAACTGATGGATATCACATATTCATCTCATAAACCATAGCTCATACCCTAGGTCTTCAGACTTTCTCAATATTCTTCTTTCTCAATTTATCTTAGCTATAAAATCTTGATCTCATGTATTCAATAAGTCTTAAACCTATAATACTATTATTTATCCTTAAAATCATACACACATACATGCAAATCACTCTCCTATATGGTCACACTTCTTCCCTCTAAGAGCACTTGTTCAAAAATGAACCAAACAAGCAGCTTAAATGTGATTTTATTCAAACTCACCATAGGTAGGTCATAAACCTTTTTCTTTACCAATTAATCTTTAAAAATCCCATAAAATTCATTACAATGGTCACATATGACCCAAGTAGGATTATATAAAACCACTTTTCATGTACCAACAATACTCAAATTCTTTCCATTCAATGAGAAAGATCCCCACATTCCAAAAGCATTCTTATTCAATCTCACATATTCATAAAACATGAGTAATATATAATTTAAACATCAACCATGGTTATAATTTACATGAACCAATCATATTATTTCATTTAATGGGCCCATTGGCTAATTGCCTTCACAAAACACCCGTTTCCAAAGACCTTGAATCTGACTTTGACCCTCAAGATCACTCAAAAAAACTAAAATATGGTATGTTACCAATATATGGAAATTAAATTACTTGTAAAACACTTCTAATAAAGTTATATCTCATGAAACATCCACTAGTTCAAACTACATCAACGTTTGGCTTCACCAAAACATGTTTCCCAAAACATGTTTTCCAAAATCAATTGATAAACACCCTTTATGTTACTTAAACTACCTAAAAATGGATTAAATAGGTTCTAAATTACCCCAATTAATATTAAATGTCATATAAATATTCAAATCATCCATATCATGCTCAAACCATCTCAATCTTTTAGTAAATACAATTCTTTCCTAGATAGTTAAAAATATTCTTGTCCACAAAATGACTTGGAAACCATAGAAAAATCATCATCATGAATAAAAATTATATAAATTTAAATATATCTGAATTATATTTCCAAAACAACTTGAATCACCTCCTAATTCCACTTGTAGCTCTTATTATATACATTTTACTAAAGCCTCAGCTTCAAACTACCCCAAACCGCCCTTTGACTAGTCAACACAAATAGGTACAATGCACTTTTTCACCATCAACATAACCCGAGACCTTCAAAGACATATATAAAAACTTTTGGGCTATTAGAAATCACAATTTAGACTTTACCTCATTTGGAAAAAAATTCCTCAAACTAGAAATCTTCATAAACAAGCATCTTCGTGTGGGGCCCACATATTTTCACAAGATCTATATTACCTTTATAGAATTATGGGAGATTCCTCTACAACATTAAATAATCACTTTTGTAAAATAAATTAAAATAGGCTTAGTATACTCAAACTTCTGCAAGCTGCTCCTAACAAGGGTTTTAAACCACTTTTCCTTCTTAACGATTGTTCATAAAAATGTGATAATGAAACCACCTAATTATTTATTTGAAATATGAATAACTAACATAATAAGAAATGCCAAATATTTCATGTTCCTATGCAAATCAAACAACTCATAACAAGCATCGAAGGTCCAAATTTTCTATAAAAATAAACTATAACTTACATGGTTTCATCAAAACTTGCATATCTTAAAAAATATTCTTCAGAATGACCTAAAATTTGGTGTGAAGCGCCATGAAAACCTGATCTAACTTTCTAATTAACCATCTATCTAGAACACTCCTAAAACTCTCTATCTAATCTCATTTACATGTGCTTACCTCCTTATTTCTCACATGTTGCTTCCCAAAGACCATGTAAATACATCAAACCATTAAATGCATACCTGAAACTTACCATAAACCATACATAACCTGTCAAAACACTATTACCATGCTCCACCATGACTGATTTGGTCTAAATCTCACATCTCCAACTCATTCTACATGTTCCAAGGCTAGAAACAAGCCTAGAATGACTTGACTCAACCATGAAACCTCATGAATTGACCATGCTCAAATTATGAAAAACAAAAACACCTAAAACACATCTTTAGTAACATGTTTGACCTCATAAAATCATTTATCTATCTTGGGAGACCTCAAACCATGAATAAGCATACTCAACTATGCACTAGGACACTGTATAACTCAACAAACCACTCAATCTTCATGTTTGAAATTTTAATAACACATAATCGAGACACACATGACCACATGACACCCTTTTACAGAAATGGGGTTGAAATAAATGAAAACATAACCACATAATGGCCAATAGACATCTTGCTTGTATCTCACCACTTGGCACAATTTTCATCCATGTAAATGATCCATGAAACCTATTTTTCGCTTTACATGACACATCACCTCATTAACCATTCTTGGATGATGTAATCACTGGTAGGTAATGGTGTTGGTGTAATGTTTTTCTTGAAAAATTCCATCACACATGGCTGATGGTGTCCCATATATACACACCACATCTTGAAATTCAAAAGGAATGAATCCTAAACCTTAGGAACTCTCATATTCTCTTCTCTTTTTTGCTAGCTTAACATCTTCTCACTCATCTCTTAGTTCATCTTCCACTTGGCTTGGATTGGAAAATCTTCTTCTTGGTTGGATTTATTCTAGTATTGGGTTATCTATAATGAGTCTAGGATAGTAATGTTTTTCCCCTTCTCTAGCTAATAGTGATTCTCTCTCGGTGTGCTACTTCTCTAGAGAGATATATACATCAGTGACCACCCTACATGTACAAGGTGAGTTCTCTAAATATATTTATCATTTTTGATAGATTAGTTCATCTACTTCCTGAATTTTACTATGTTTTCTTAATGTTATATGTATTTTGATACTAGTTAACATAGTGCATTTATTCATGATCGGATCCTTATCTTTCCTTACTTTCATTTCAATTATATTATGCATACTTGTCTTATCTATCATCTATCCATACCTCTCCTCACCCAATTGTTATATATTTATAGGGCATTCTCGTTTATCTTGATTGCAGCCTTGAAACCCTAGGTTGACCTATTATAGGATTACCGCCCTTTATATATTTGACCATAGTGCTTGTTTTAGCCCCTTTAAAGATATTTGATGTGTACTAATCCATGTGTGTCTCCTACTCATTTCCTCAATACCCTTATAGGATGGATAGTTTAGGAGTGTAATTTATTAAGATACATTATTGTCTTTCATACATTTTTGTGAACCCGACATTAATCTTACACACCTTATGATTGAGCACATCTCTTTAAGAGCACCCATCTTCAATTTTACCCCATCTAGTATCTAAAAACCCAAAAATCTCAAAAATTTGTCATCCATGACACCATCTCCTAGGAGCGATCCTTTATGTTCCAATTTTTTTAATCTCTAAATTTCATTGGCCCATGTGCATACTTTTTTCCTCATCTAATCCTTTTTATCCCCCAAATCTACTTCCATATGCCATCAACCATTGTGTATACTTTTGGGCATAGATGATTGTGTCCGTAGCCCTCATTTGTGGAATATTTCTCATCCGATCATCACATCATCATGGAGTATCTGGGCTCGAGGTCTTATAACTCACAGTATATATTTCCTAAATCCTATCATCTTGAAGCTGAGTTAACATTTTCCATGGACTATTACATCATAGGACCACATTGAAAGAATTCTTCTACCCAAAAAAATGGAACATTTTAAGATGAAGAATACTAAAACCATAATGATGAGACTTTTGATCATCCTCCTAGGATTTAAAATTTTCTATCTCGCTTCCCCAATACAATAAATAATTAGAAGAAATTATTAGTAAGTGTATTATTGAGTTCATTTTTGAACAAATTTAAAATAGGGAAAAAGGGAAAGGTCATGAAGTAGGTTTTTCTAATAATTCCTCTAATTTTGAGCTTACCAATATCATTCTTCAACTCATTGATTGGATGATCCAATATCACTATTCTACTACAACTCAATTTCTCCTAATATAAGCCAAATGGCTTAATTAATCAACTTCCCTACAACGGGATCTTGGGGCACCAGACCTTCTCCTTTTTTGAATGGGCCTAATGGGGTACCCATCACATAAATCCCTATAAAAACATAGTCTTGAAAATATTCCAAAATATACTTTAGTACCTTATATTTCTAGTATGGATATTTGTGGCATTTCTCCTTCTATCTCTTACGATGGGTCTACTGATCCCACCCTTCATATTAAGTCCTTTAGTAATATTTACAAGGATTGGATAGAAAAAAAATCATACTCTTCAAAAAAATCCTAACTAAAACACTCATTGAGACGCTTTGTATTGGTACCATACTTTTCCTCATAATTCTATAGTTGAGCTAGAGTCCTTAGTGACAACCCTAGTGAATGAATTCCAATATCATGATCTACCCAAAAATACCTATTCTTTCATCAATTTCCAACAATATACAAATGATTTAGTGAAAAATTTCATCAAGCATTTGAAGACTCTATCTATGTGAGTAGAACATAATATGCCTAATGATATCCTTTTCCAACTTTACTTATGAGCTCTTAAACCTTGCCTTCAATATAAGGTGAGGTCCTTTTCTCCCACTTCCCTATAAGAATCCTTTGAACAAGACAAAAGGTAAGATTATATTACAAGGGAATTTAAGAAAGATCCTCCTAAGAAAAAAATTAATAAGAAAGTACAAATCATTCAATGTTATATAAATGAGAACATGACAAAGGATGGAGCTCATGATACTGTTCCTCTTATTGCTTCTTTGAATATGACTGCTTTTAACATTGACCAATAATCTAACAATAATAAGATTCATCCTAACTATCATCAACCACAAAGTAAGGAAGAGCTGAAACATCCCTTACCTAATCCATTTTCCATGAAATTGGTATGATGAGAGTACATTTTTTTGTGGAATGTCAATTAGGGTCACTCCCATGAAAATTTTCATGCACTACAAATGGTTTCCATCATACTCTTCCTAGGTACCCAATTTGAATATGATGTCATAACTCGTTAGAGTTTGACCAAGTGCTAAAATATCATGATGCAACTCAAAAAAAGGATCACCATGGATATATCAACCAAACTAAAGAGAAGCTACAAATATTCTCTAATCCTATGCCTAGTAATAAATTTGTTGAAATTTCTAATAAAAAGAAAATACTATGACCAATGTAGTTGACATGGATTATGATCCTCAAAATATAGTTGCAATTAATGATGTAAACATGTCATAGCTTATGTAGAACCAAAATACCTTGTAACATTCCAATCTTAGACTCACAGGGTCATATATACCTCTATACCTAAAAACTAATATCCTTACAACAAAATTATACCTACTTCACATGCCATCGCCCTTCTCGGAAATTCTCCTATAGTGTCTATGATGTCTCGAATCTATTTCTATGGCTACAAACACCATATGCCCCTTTGCTAATGAAACTTACATGGCTAATGGCATAATAACTATGAAAAAATAGTTTCAAAATATCCTTAATCACCCCTGCTCCTTATGGCTCTATTTATAAGGATTCCTAGGACTCTCAACCTACTACATAGTCCCACATGATAAATGAGATACTCTTGAAGCACTAGCCCAAATTCCTAACCAATTTCTCTTCTTAGAGCTTATGCGTACATCATCTCACCATTATGAACTTCTCATGACTACATTATTTAATATGAACATTCCCTTTTCCCTTCTTTAGGGAAGAGTCCCACATTACATGGGTCAGAGGAAATAATTCACTGGTAATGTGATGAGATATCCATTCATACCGATCTTACTATGGATGCTCATTCTTGTAGTCACTTTCCTATAGATTCTATGATTCTATATGAGCTCTTGCTTCACATAGATGATCTTCCTCTCCTCATTTTACTTTAGATAAGTCACATTATGGTAAAACATTTTCTACTTAAGGAAGGATCCGAAACGTGTGTGACCTCATTAAAATTTATTAAGGTTCTTTGTTATTCTATCGATAACCTAAAATATATGTGAACCACTTGTCAAGGATATGGTCACCGAAAGATGCTACCTCGGCTTATATTTGGCTACCTATAACCATTTCCCCTAGGTCTTTCCACGTCAAATTCATGTTCTTCAATTTTTCTCTATCTTATAACATCTCCTCGATGGCCTTAGACTCATCATATGCATGCCATTTCTTCCTCTCGCATGTCAATGTGTGAAATTTTCTCACATAGAAGTTATTTATAAGATTTAAAGGGACACTAACCATTGGAACTATGATACATTTCAAAAAAGGGGAAATATAAATTCCCCACACTCGATGAATTATATCATATTCCATTATGAGAATATTAGTTTTTTAATTATCTTATAGATACTCTTTGCAGCAATACCAGTCATCCCAAATTGGTTGGGTGCATTCCTCCCAATATATTAGAGTCAAATTCTTAGGAACCCGATGATGTCAACTAAGAATCAATACTTCTAATCATCTCGATATTATCATTTCCTAGATGCCTCATTCCTTGTGGACTCATAAAAAGTAGCCTTTAATTCCTACATTCATCTCATGTACACTCGTATTCCCACTAGAGAATATGGTCCGACTTAATACCATAGTCAATTCTTGTGTGGTGGATGATTTTGCATAAGATTATGATGACTGCTACACTTTATATGACCCTAAATTAGCTAGCTATGCTTTTTGATCTAGCAATATTGTGCTACAAAGAAACCCTTCATACCAAGTTCACTCATGATGTGAATGTAATCCTAATACAAGAGGAATTTTTGGACAAACTTGACACTTATTTCCCATAATTTCCTAATCCTTAGATTACTCCACCGGATACAACTCCACATATTAATGTAAACTTAGTTGACCTATTTTCCTTACAAAATTGGATGATCGGATCACTAGTTTTGACTACAAATCTAATAATCTCATGGGTGATGATCAAGTATATTTTTCCTTGATGACTAAGTGACATATCACTCCATCAATGCTAGTTTAAACCATTACATCGATCCCCTCATCAAATACTCTCACTAACCCTCTACATCCTACGAGAGCTCTTCCCTAACCTTTTTCCTTATGGATCCTCAGTCCTCTACAATCGACCCATATTACACATAACACAAGTCTCTGTGGATATGATGTTTCTTATTACATATCCTATCGACGACATGAAGAAGCTTTAAGCTGAGGTCAAATGTGACTAAACCAAAAATATGCATAGTCTTCTCGCTTGCCTTTATTTATCTATAATCACAAGTATTACACACACACAAAATCTAAATTTCAATTCCTACATGCAAAGAGTCCCATTATTGACACTTCATTCAGCAATTGGAAGTGTGGAGCTGATTCCTCTCATAATCGATAACCTTCCCCTATACCAACTAGATTAAAACCTACCTATGGACCACCACCTTGCACTAATCCTCATCCCTCCATGAATGACATTCTCACCGAACTATAGGATCGGATTGATGACACCTTATTTACCATGGAGTATGAAGTTCAATGACAAGTCACTATTACACATCATGCCATCGCAGACCTCATGAATTGTGCTATAATTCATATCTTGATTTAAGTTGATGATATTATCACTAATATATTGCAATATTTTTCCCCTCATGGAAAATATCTATAGTACATTAATTACATTGTATTTCCATTCCTTAGCTTGATACCTTGTGTTTTTGAGCTCTCATTCCCACACTCGGGTTTTACACAACATCTTCTTCCTTCACTTGGGATATTAATATCCTCTTTAGGTTTTCACACTATCTCAAATATCTCATTACATCCTTGCTTGATCTATTTACTCCAATAGGATTTATCACCATATACGACCTGATTTATCCTACCATTGAAGTTCCTTGGTCCCGAATTTTCCTATTTTTCCTATGATTCAACTTGATATTTCCTATTTAATTTTTTCAGTATTATGTGCATCCTTGTTTCCACCTCTTGTAGTTTGCACATCACGTGGATTGGGCTATCTTACTGTTGTCCAAAATAACTATCCTAGTTATTTAAAAACTTGTAGTTTCATCCTAGCTCGGATATAAGTTGTTCGGGTTGTGGCACCACCGGTTCCTCTCCTTGCACATTTAATTGGATGTAGTTCTTCACGTGCATAGTTGAGTTCCCTTCATTCTTATTTCTTTTGCTTTCTCTTCCCTTCACTTTATTTTGTACATTCCGACAATTATCCTTTATTCTTGTATCTCCTTTCCATTTTCCATTTGTGCACATTGCTTGCACATTTTCTTTCTTTCTCGGTCATTATGTATTTCCTCGTGCACACTCATTCCTTTACCATATTTTCTTTGCACATTTTCCCTACACAATTTATTCCACGCATCCTTATCTTTCACTCCAATGCTTCATCAAATACTTGTCCATCTTTACAGATATGTACCATTTCTTCCCATTCCTCACACAACCCCTTTGGGTGCTTGCATACTTCTTCATTATTCCCTCTTGTGCCTCTTTCTCTTGCACGTGTGCCAAGTGAAATCTTCTACATAATTCATTGAGTTCCACATGCCAACTTATTAGATAAATTGTATAACACACAACCTATTAGAAGATCCCAAATGTGTGCCCAATCCTTATGGTGAATGAACTCCTAACATGTTGAAGAAAAGAAAAGAATATAGATAGTCATCTGGATCCTTTATATGATGATATCATGACACATGTCCTACATATTTACCTTGTACTACATATCTTCAAATCATCATAAATTCAGCTACGATCTTGGATTCATATGTTCTTGGTATTGTTTGAAAGATGTTAATGTGTGCTACACCTGGGAATTTCAAAATCAAATTTTGGGTGGATTTTTTAGGTGAAATTTTGAAATGTGACATAAACCATTAATGCACATATTTAATTGACTTAACCACCTATATTTGATTAGATATTCATCTTTACTTCTTGTACAAGATAAGATGACATGGAGAGGTGGTTCGATAGTGATATAGGCACATTTAAAGAATATCATTGCTTATTGTTGGTGGTAGGATTTAAAAATATGAGTTTCCCACTCTTTCCCATCCTCTTATCTTCCCCTTTCTTCTATATATTGTTGAACATTTCTCATTTGTAAAGGTTGTACCCTCTTGGTTTGCTAAGAGCATTGTTCCTTGGAATTTTGAGTTGCATACCTCACATTTAAGCCATTATTGTATATCATTTCCTTTTTCATCTTTATAATTGATTGTGAGACACTTGGAAGCAATAAAAATGTATTTTGTGGCTATATTCTACCCTACTTTGAACTATATTGCATATTCTTTCCTTATTTTGCATTTTTGATCTATTGTGCATATCTTATATCTCTTGCAGGGATTTTTTCATTGTGCTCCATAAAATAAAGTGAGTGAGTGTTGTTTCAGACTATGGCACACTTCCTTGCCCTCCCTATGTGTGTTTTCCTTGTTTTCACTCAGCTGAGAGTGTTCATCCCCCTCTTTTTGGTGCTATCACCTCCCCTTAGCTTAGGTTTCCATCCCATGCATCTCTTTCTCTTCCTGGTCCCTTGGAAACATAAACTAGTGATAGGTAGTTGTATTTACCTTCATAGGAGTAGTTTTAGTTGTAGGAATAGGTAGAGGAATCTAAAATTCTCTAGAGGTCTATCTTAAGTGCAAGTCCCATGACCTGGAGATAGTCCCATGTTTCCTCAAAGCCCCAGCTTTATCCTTATCTCGAGATGAGTCTAATTTTGAGTTCCAATACTTTTTGGCACATCTGGTGGGACCAATATTGAAAGCTCAAATTTTATCATTGATAAATTCTAGTGTGTGACTTAGTGATTTTGATCCTTTGGAGGCATGTGTAGCACATTTGGTGACTCCCAACATCCATATCTACTATTTTCAATAGTCAATGCACCCTATTCATAAGAAGATTACATACCGTATAATGCAATAGTTGAAAAATATTTCAATTATATCTAGTTATCTCTATGAAGAAGAAGTATCAAAACTCCCACACACACATATCTATCTTTTACGTGTAGTGTGTAATCTACCACTCTTCTTAAAGAAGCCTCCTAAATGCTCTATAATGGTATTCAAACCATTTCTATCCATGGCATAAAGAAATATGCCTTTTGTTAATTTTGACAAAGGTAGTCCTTTGGGTCTTCCCATGCAACATGAAATACCAGCTTCACAAAAATAATTCCATTTTTACTAGTGAGAATTAAGTTACCCCTATTTAGAATATTTAAGCCATAAAAATGTATGCTATGTTCACCTAGTTATAGAAGATGATGTAGTCATAAGGATTCTTTCTTCATCACTCAAAGGAAAATTAATTCAGTGGTAAAAATTTTGATACCTTCCTCTATCACCAACCGGGATGGATTGGCACCACACTTTGTAATTAGTTTGAGGAGAAAGATGACAACATATCCTTATTAGAAAAACTCAAAATGGTCAAGATATTTCCCAATGAGCTCATGATTGACTTCAAATTCATATTTTAGAAGACATTGGACAAAATTCCATCCCTCTTAAGAAAACACCCTCAAGGTTATTTTATTTTAATCTTAAGAGCTCGAATTATGACATGTCACTAATGATATAGTCTATAGGTGATTCAAAACTTCCTTATGTATATCCTATAGTCATTAGGGCAGAAAATTGTCTTATTCAAGATGGAAAGATAGCCTCTAGACTACCCATGCCATTATTTCATGATTTTCCTCAAGCTACTTAACCATTCATTACTCTTATTCTTGAGAATAGCTCCCAACCCATTGCCTCCACATCATACTCTCCCCAATAACAAAAGGAGGATGAAGAAATGAAGGCCTTGATTAGAAATTTGTCCAAAAAGTCATATCCTTAGAGATACAGCATGAACAAACCTTTAGAAGTAACTCTAATCAAGGATTTAATCAAATCCATCAGCCCTTTAAAAATACATATACAAATCAAAGATATGGGAAAATAAATAGAATGATAGATGGCATGCCAATGCGCACCTCCCATTGTAGATAGTTTCCCTGGGCAATCCTTCCATCACCTAGTTCAATAGAAGCACTTGTTTTAGTCAAGAATAACATGTCCCAAGAGACATAATGGATATTTCCATGCAACTTGCCTCACAATCAATACAATTGTGTAAATTTCTTGAGCACACAAGCCAACATGATTTGGAATTATTCAATTTATGAGCCTTCCACTAGCATGCATGAGTCATAAAATGAAGAAGTGACAGAAGTTGTTCTTGAAACCAACCTTATGTTATTTTGGGTTAAATAATTCTATGTAATGAACCAGAAATTGAAATATCAAATAAGCTTCACGAGAAGGTTTCGACAACATAAGGTTTAAGAAAATAATGATAGATATTGAACACAACTTTCTACTTCTACCTTTCAAACTAATCCTCGAAGAAAAGGGATATAGATCATCATCCTAGAAACAATGATGTGTAAATTTCTTCCCGTGAGGTTCCATGTAACATTCCAACATAAGTGGCGTGTGCCCCTCTTTTGGTAGGTCAAGCCTCTGCACAAGCTATGGCCCCTGCCTCTGCACCTAAATAATCAAGAAAAGATGTTGTTGTGCCTCAAATACACAAGTTTATGGGCCTTCCATTCAACATTATTGATTAGATGAAGAAGAAAAATGTAAACATCACAATGTGGGATGCCCTGGCTATTTCATCTCAACATGACCTATTACATGACACTTTGACATAAATTCCACGAGCTGATCCAATTATCCAAATACCTCATGATGTTATTATTTTATGTCAAGTAGAGGATAAACAAGTAGGAAAAGTTGTCAAGACCCCGCCCTTTTATATGTTCTTTATAATATGCAAACATCTTGTTTACAATTATATGATTGATTTAGGGAATATAATTTCTATCATATCTAAGAGGATTTATGATGTCCTAGGACTCAAGTATAGCCCTATGACTAAAGGAGTCTTGAAACTTTATGGATTAACTATTACTACCTTATTAATCATCAAGTTTATTTATTTAACGATCCATACATGTCCAAGTCTTATTATGACTCAAGATGTGTCAATCATTGATTTAACTCCATTTTTCCATTTACCTATCAAGAGACTTCACAACCAAAGTGGGTGGCTACTTATCTTAAAGTTGATATTATATTTTCCTAAGAAAAAGGTATGGTATCATGTTGACTATACAGGATGAGCCTATGTTTCCTATCATGTTCAGTCATATGACCCTTCCCTCTCCAAGATAATTGCCTCATTCAAGAGGGCAAAGAAAAAGTTACATTTTCATAAGAGAATCTTGTTCCTCCTCCATACCTGATCTATTATTAGATGAATAGGATAAAGAGAACTATGAATTTTATCCCTATGATACAACTATTAAAAATAGTCTCGAACCTATTACATCCTTAAAGAAGAATGCACATTTCTAGCCTTCTTAAGCATGAAAATGATTATGCTTTCTAGAATATGGAATATGTATTTAGATGGTTTTAAAAGAGAGAATGGTGCAAGAGAATTTTTTTCTTATATCTGATAAGAATGAAAAGTTTTTATTTGCACATAGATTATAGTTTTACATGATCCAACAATGTAGCATAATATGAGGCATTGGGGCATGGTCTTCTTATTACTGAAAAAAATGTAGATCAAGGTATTTTAAATCTTTGGGGACATTGAGTTGGTCATCCAACATGTCATAGAAAAGTGCGTAATAAATAATAAGCTTCTCAAAGATTACAAACAAATGGTTTGGGACCTCTTAGAGAGTTTTGATGCCCTCAATTTATAGGTAGTGCAAAGCAAATTGAATAAGGAAGCATATCAGATGGTATCATTTGGTTCACAATTCTCACTAGATGAGGATTTTATACAAGGTAATGCGAAGCATGTAAAAATGATGATCAAACCATCCATCCTAGAAAATGAAACTAGCTGAAAAGTATTTAACAATGATGCACATATTGTCCAGTTCATTTAGAATTGAATCGAGTTTTCTTCAAACATGCAAGCTACTTTACATGAAAACTATGGTGACTAAGTGATTCAACTCAAGAAAAATAAATTTCCTAAAGGTTTGGTCACATTAGAGAATATATTCAGTCTAGATGAAAATTTTAAGGGTGAATAAAATTATATGCATGCAACGTAATAAGAATGTAGTCCAGTCACTATTACATGCGATAGAGAATTGTTTCTTAACAAAGAATGTGCGTAGGATGAGAAACATGGTTTAATCTCTCTATGTTATAAATATGTTGATATATTTTCATGGGAGTATGAAGACATGAATGGATTTAATCCATGTGTTTCTCAACAATCCATTGAATTTTATCATGGTATCAAACCCATTGGAAAAAATAAAAGGATTTTTAATCTTAAGATAGATCCCCTTATGTGGAAGGAATCATCCAAACTCATGGATGAAAAAATAATATTTTCCATTAAATACTCTATTTTGGTGACGAATCTTATTCCAGTGCACAAGAAGAACAACAAAAGCATACTTTGAGTTGATTTAAGAGATTTGAATAAGGCATATTTGAAGGATCATTTTCCTTTCCCTTTTATGGAGAAGATTCTACAAACAATGGCTAAAGCAAAAATATTATCCATACTAGATGGGTATTCTAGCTTAAATAAGATCATGATCAAGGAAGAGGATCAATTCAAAACAACATTTACAACCAAATGGGGAACATATGCCTTTTAAATATGGCTTTTTCTTTGTCAAATACATGCACAACATTTCATATAACAATGGACATTACCTTCATAGGATATATCAATGATTTTATCCTTGTTTACTTGGATGACATAACCGTCTTCTCAAAATAAAGCAAAAATAACTTGATGCATATAAAGAAAGTCTTTGAGAGATGTAGAGAATTTGGGGTATCTCTTAACCCTAAGAAGTGTAACTTTGATGTTGCGTAAGGAAATATTTTGGGCCATGTGGTCTCGAAGGATGGTATTGCTAATGATCCCAAGTTCATCTCTAACATCCCCCTCTCTCCTTGTTAGTGCATAAGAAGGCATTGCGATCAGTCATAGGAAAGATCAAATTTGTTAGGATTATTATCCCTAAATTTACAGGGGTTAATTAGGCCCATTACCCTCATGCTCAAGAAATACACAATATTCAAATGGACAACAAAAATAAATTAAATCTTCAAAAAATAAAACAAGATATTTATCGTGCCCCAACACTCATCAATCTAGATTATGCTAAGGATTTTATCCTTTATACATATGGAGCTGATGCTAGTGTTGTTGCTGTCTTGACTCAAGAAAATGAACAAGGACTTGAGCATCCAATGGCTTTATTTAGTTAAACAATGAAGGATTATGAGTTCAAATACAATTACACAAAAACTAGGTCTTTTCCATCATGCACACACTAAATATGTTCAAAATTATGCTCATCAAAAATTATGTTAAGGTGCAGTTTCACACTCTAGTGTGATAGAATTCATCATGGGAATAGAAATCAATGAGAAAAGATCTATATGTGTGACTAAAATCATGGAATACAATGTGACTATTAAAGCCACTAATCTTATTAGAGGCAATGTAATCTATAGGAAACTTATTGAGGATGAGTATAAAAATAATAAGACTTCATTTTTATGGATAAAGAGGCTCAACATGCTGAAGTTGAGTAAAATGAAGATCCTAGCATACACACCTAGATGGAGGACATGCTAATATTTCTCTCTTTTGGGGCATACCCCTTGGAGTGAGAAAAGAAAAAATATGACATTTGAGGCTGCAATCTATTCCATATATGATCATCGATGGCCTTATCTTCAAAAGAAACATTAATGGTGTGTTGTTAAGATGTATTTATTGTGCACAAGTTGACCAAGTGTTAAGAAAATTTCATGATGGATTCTCTGTTGAACACTTCTCTCGCTAAATAAATAATGATGAATATTGTTAAGCCA
Organism: Taxus wallichiana var. yunnanensis; assembly: GCA_018340775.1. Lineage (NCBI taxonomy): Eukaryota > Viridiplantae > Streptophyta > Pinopsida > Cupressales > Taxaceae > Taxus > Taxus wallichiana. Next base: position 151,880,021 of record CM031234.1, on the reverse strand, counting down.
TGATACATTTGGCCTACCTTATTTACAAATATTGTGCTTTATTTATAAGAAAAAATAATTTGGTAGTGCTTCCCCTCGACTAATCCAAATGAATTAAACTTTTTTATAATGGGTCCTTGAATTCATAGGCATGATTAACCCACCTTCAAGAATTGGTCACAAGTGGGTGTTGACAATAATGGATTAATCCATTAGATGGATAAAAGCTATCATGCTCAAGGAATCAATTGAGTCACCATCCTTTACTTTCTTAAAGGAATTTTAACAATGTTTGGTGTTCCTCAAACCATTATCTCTAATAATGAAAAATCCTTCTTTGGAACTTGAATTTCTGATAGGGATCTTAATATTGGTATCTAGTTGAATAATTCTTCTAACTACTATCCTCAAGGTAATTACCTGGAAGAATCTACTAACAAGAACCTAATCAGAATCATGAAACAAAAAGTGAATATCTTCCGAGAGGCAACGGCACAACAAAGGTCTCACGTGCACTTTGGGAAGATAGAATCATAGTAAAAAATTAAGTTGAAACCTCAGTTTAATTTTTTTTATGGTAAATAAACAAGGATTACTTTATCACTTGAGTTACCTTCATTAGAGCTAGTACAATAGTTAGAGTTTGAAAGTGCAAATCAAATGGAAATCAGAATGGTAGAGCTAGTTGAACTTGAAGAACTAAGGAAATCTTCCATGATCAAGTTAGAACAACATCAGTGGTCAACCAAGCAGTTCTTTGAAAAAAAGGATAGAGCTCATACCTTCCAATTGGGTGATCTGGTCTTCAAATGGGATGATCAAAAATCCAAGCTAGGGTGACATTCAAAGTTTGATGCACTTTGGAGTGGCCCATATATCATCAATCATTGTAAGGAGGATAACTCTTTTGAGTTGTATCATCTTGATAGAGATGCACTACCAATTGCATTCAATGGGATCTATCTCAATAATTTTCATTAAGTTGTTCTTCCACATCATTATACATATTAGATTAGTTTCAATTCCTCTAGGTGTGTTGTGTGCATATTGGTTTATTTATATATAGTTATTTCCTTTCGCACACTCTTTTTTTACATTCAGATGCCACTCCATGTGCTCAAAATTTTAAAGAGGTTATGTTTTATCTTATTATCACTTTCCAAAAATTATATGCACATTTTAATTTAGAGTTCGGGTAGTGTTTCAAGTGACTTCCGTGTTCACCAAAATTTCAATTTTTTAGGTGACTCCATTCCCAAAGGATGATTCAAAGCCACTGATCTCTTCATCTAGTAGGCATATGTCCCAAAAATTCACAAAAATATTGTCAAAAATAACCACCCTAGTTATTTAGAAAATTCTAGATCCATCCTTTCTTTGCCTATAAGTTTTTAGGTTGCGCGCATCGTTAGTTCCTCTCCTTGGCACATTTACTTGGATACAATTCTTTACACACACCCATGTGTGCCCTTATTGCTTCTTCCTCATGCTTTATGTCCCATTTGATTACTTTCACGCATTCCCATATTTATCCTTTATTATTATATATCCTTCCATTTTCCCTCTATGAGCATCCCTTGTGCATTCAATTTATTTCTCAATCACATTTCCTTTCATTGTGCAAAATCATTCATTTCACATATTTTCTTTGCACACTTTCCTTACACAATTTATTCCATGCATCATTTTCTTACACTCCCATTCTTCATCACATAATTTCCTACCTTTGTAGATATGCACCTTTTCTTCCCATTCCTTACGCAACCCCTTGTGCACACTCGTAAATGTCTACATTATTCCCTCTCATTCCTCTTTCTCTTGCGCATGTGCCAAGTTTCATTGAGTAGCACATGTCAACTTGTCACATAAAGTGCAGAAAATACAACCTATTAGAAGATTCCAATTACAAATCAAATTCTTATGGTGAATGAATGCATGATACGTGTTAGAAAATATGTTAGGAAATAAGGGATAAAATATGTAGAACAATCCCACATAGAATCACAATAGTAGAAAATAATATGTAGAAAAATATCACAGATCTAAAATAAAAGTGAAAAATAAAAAGAACACAACACAAAGACAATAATTAACATGGTTTACCTTATTTAGGCTACGCCTACCAATAATCACTTGCTCATATTTTATTATAAGCCACTTCTTTATCTCAATACAATGCCCATATCTATTTAGATCTATGCTCAACAAAATATTTTGTTCACACTTGAACAAACACACAACTACCATATTATGTCTCCCCTACCCTATGCACAAAAAAATGAATTAGTAGGAAACTGATTTAGTACTTTTAAAATGCCATGGGTACCAAAACCATGGGCCAAAACCACCCCATAAGCCTATTAGTCAAAATACCTCCCATATGAGAAGAGAAAATTTACCAAACCCTTATAAGAAACTATGGAGATTTTATAATAATTTTAATGTATAGTATTCAACACTTCCACACATGAAAAAAAAGAACCATAACATAAAAAATACAAAACAAACAGTAATACCAATCAAATCATGACACATGTTACGAATGTTCATCTTGTACTACACATCATCAAATCATCATAACTTTGGTTATATAGCTCAGATTCATGCGATCTTGGTATTATTGGAAAGATGATTACATGTGATACACGTTATGATTTTCAAAATCAGATTTTGGGCGAGATTTGGTAGGTGAAATAGGGTAAAAACTTCAGCAATTAATGTAAATATTTATTTGACTCAACCACCTATATTTGATTAGATGTATCTCTTTCCTTCTCCTCTAAGTTAAGATGACATGGGGAGGAAGATATGATAGTGATACAGAACATTTTTAGGTATTTATTGATTTTTATCGGTGGTTGGATTTAAAAATATAAGTTTTCCTCTGTTTCCCCTCCTATTTTCTTCCCCTTTATTCTATACATTGTTGAACATTACTCATTTGTAAAGGTTTGATCCTCTTGGTTTGCTAAGAGCATTGTTCAAATAATTGTTGCTTGGAAATTTTAGTTGTAGGCCTCGATTTGAGCCATTGCGTGTATATCCTTTCCTCTTTAATATGTGTAATTGATTATGCATCACTTGGAAGCAATAAAAATTGTAATTTGTTGCTATCTTCTACCCTAGTTTGAACTATATTACATCTCATTTCCTTTTTTTATTGTTGATATATTGTGCATATCTTATATCTCTTGTACGGATTTTTCTTGTTATGCCCCAAGAAATAAAGTGAGTGAGTGTTGTTCCATACTATGACACATTTTTCTTCCCTCCCTATGTGCATTTTACCTTGTTTTAACTTAGGATAGAGTGTTCATCCCCCTCTTTCTGGTGCTATCATTTATCCTTATCTTAGGTTTCCATTTTGTGCATCTCCTTCTCACCATGGTCCCTTGGAAACATAGATTAGTGATAGTTATCTACATTTCCCTTCCTACAAGTATTTTTATCAAGTAGGAATAGGTAGAGGACTACAAACTTATCTAGAGGTGTATATCAAGTGTAAGTCCCATAACTTGGAGACATTTCAATGTTTCCTTAAAGTCCTAGTTCATCTTGATTTGGGATTTGTGTAATTTTGAGCTCCAACACTTACCTATCACCTTCTCACCGATTTACATATGTAATAAAATTATCATTACCCCCGAGTACCATAGGTATCATTATATACATACATGTTGTAATAAGGAAAATGATAAATAAATCAACATACACACAACAAACACAAAAAACCCAAATACCATAATGTATATGTATGTATGTATATATATAATCGGTTTTTACATTGACAAAATCATAGAAAATGGATTTGATCCCATGTAAAAATGGATTAAGAACCCTCACCCCTTGTGGGGGTATCTGTATTCTTTGGATCGATGGGGATGTACCGTGTCTCTCGATGTGCGAGCTAGGGACTCCACCCTAGATTGGGCTTTGAGGCCTCTCCTTGTGCTCTCACAAGTGCCGGGTCTCCAATGATATAATACACCGTAAATCTCTAGCTTATGAGAGGTGAGCTTCCTAATCCTAAACCAGGGCCACTTTCACTGCAATAAGATTTGTATCATCACATATTTTATTTGTGGTTGTTAATGCCTACATATCTCAATATCTTTGTAACACTCTATATTCCTCTCCAAAAAACTAAAATAAGCTCACTATATCTCCTACTGGTGGTGTTACTAGATCCACCATCAATGGAACATTCCCATTTTAAGCCTTTAGAAACAAGGGATTTGTTTTTTGGGCATAATGTTCCCTGTTATAAATACACAATTTAGAACACACATTCCAAAACAATCATTCTTATAACAGATAACCATATGCAGCTGTAATGACTCGGTAAACTACCAATCTATTCATTTCATGACTCGGTAAACTATCGATATGTTCATGTTTAACACTAAGTATTGAATAATTTTATGTATACTACATATACATGGTTCTCTTACCTTGTTTTGGGTATTGAGTGATCTATCTAAGGAACCTAACTGAATAGTTGTTACTAATATTCATTTGCATCACGATCCTTAGACTAGGTGACATAGGACAACGCAATTAGCACTTGCGATATTTTTGCCAAATATTTTTAACATACTATTCGTATTACTTATTCCTTGATAGCATATTCATCAATCCGAATACATCCTTCACCCTACTCTATTGTTATCTAGAATTTCCTTTATTGACTTCCGTCAGTCCTCTTTCCCAAGGTTTATCCCTAGTTCTGGTTAACATCATAGGTTATGATAGGAAGGAGCTCACAAAGACTTAGGATAGATTGGCATACTGGGTCAACCTAGGTCAACCCTATGTGCCAAGATATCCTGAGTCCTAGAGGGCTACTTCGTATCACAACTACACTACTACCCAGTCCTGGAGAGAAACTAAGTTGAAATCAAAAAGTGTGTAGATATAGATGATCAATGCAGAAGGGTGTTGCCACATGTCAACTATAGTGTTGTATCCTCAAGAAGATCCTAATCTTCTTGAAGGTACAACCCTATAGTTGGCATGTGCCAGCATCCTACAAAACAGCCTCGTTGAGATATACATACCCTTAGGAGATTATTAAAGTTAATTGATTTGGATCCCTAAAGGTAGATTTCAGCAACCCTGCCCGAACTCTAATCCAACTCTCCCTAAGTTCTTTTCCAATCAGGTTCTAATAACCCTTACAGAACTTCCTTTTGTGAATGTTTCTTTCGATGTTTATTAATGTTGGTTGAACAACATCCAACCAGAATAAAGGACAACAACATCTTAAGTTTCCTTCAATGTGAATTACTAATCTCAAAAGTGTAACAACCGCGAGGTTATAACTTATCAAACTTTATTAAAAGTAGTCAAATGATTATATTCATATTTCCCTTTATGCTTACTTTTCAATAAGAGAGAAAGAGACTTCCTCTTAATTTCTAGGGTTTAACACCCCCTTTATGTCACTTAAAAATTTCCGAGTTTTTATTGTAAGTTCATCACACATTACTTTAAAAATTTGAGTTGTTTAGATAAGAACATTGATTATCCGCAAGTTACTTAGTTGCTTCACATTTAGGGATAATACTTTAATTCCCTTTTTCCTACTTATCCAAGAACACTCATTGAAACATATAACTACATGAAGAATATCAATAGAATAGGATTCCATTTCTTTTGCAAAAGTACAAGATAATTTACATAATCCATGCAAGTAATTCCTCATTCTAAATTTCCTTTTCAAAACTTATTTATTTACAACTTATGCATTTCATACATACTTTGCATAACAACAACCTTCATTAAAAAGAGAAAAAATTTTATTTTTCAATACAACTTAAGAACAGATCAGAATTCTTCACAAGAATCAACTTAGATCAGCCAATGCATTATATAATTTTTTGCCTTATTTTAACACTTATGAAGTCCATCTGAAAAAATTTCTAGCACGGGTTAGTTCAATGAATTGAGCATGATGAACACTAATTCTTAAAATGAAGTGCAATCCACTAATTATTCCAATAAAACAACCCCGCTTTAATGAAAAACAAGTAATTCATACTCCGCAAGCATTAGTAATAAAAATAAAATAAGAGCAATACTAAACAGGTTTAAAAAAAAGGAACAAATTATCATCTATAAAACCTTTCCTATAAATCAAAGTATAATTGATTCCATTAATTACCTTTACCAACCAATAAAACACAACATATCACTATTTCTAACCTACCAAATATAATATAACTTATATCCTTAGTATAAGATATAGATGTAATTACATCATAGTCCCTCATGGTTTCCTCATATAACTTTCCAAAAAAGAAGAAGGAGAAAGCATTCCATTTGCCAAATACAAAACCATCAAAAGGTTAAAATAGTATATATGATGATTTAAACTGTTCCTTAAAAGTAACTCTACTTTAAAACTTAACAATTTAAGGTATTCATCAAACATATCCAAATGAAAGGAATCCAAGAAGAAGTGTTGAGTTAATAGTCAACAAATATCTACAATTTCTTTTTCCAATTGAACTTCAATTTCTTTCCACTTTATTACATTTAATGACAAGTATACAAGACTAATAACATAGAATGTCTTTTCCAAAAATAATATGTTATGTTTGTGGAGCTTGTTTTCATGTTAGAGTTTGGTACACCTTCCATGTGTTAGACTCGATGTTTTTACAAAGTGGTCCCGGTTTCCAAAGTGAGCGGTCAAGGGGTTTGGGGGTGAAGCCCCTGAAGCAAATTTTCATGGGTGGTTTATTAACCCATGGGTAATGGGAAACCGTTATGGGCTTGTTTTGGGCCCATGGATTTTCGGTACCCATTGTTTTGTAAAACCACCTCTTTGGCTACATATTGATGTACTTTTTATATAAATGGACATACAATAGGATTGATATGAGTGTTTTTTTGACGGTGAATAGTGTCTGTGAATTCAAGTATGAATTCGGGAGGGTTTGTTGAGTGTAGCTCCAAACAAGATCTGGTCATTGTAATTGTGAAGAATGTTGGCTTGTAATAAAATTTGAGCAAGTGTTCTTGGTGGATGTAGCCCACATTGGGTGAACCACGTTAAATATTGTTTTCCTATTTTGTATATTTAATTTTTGTAATTTCTATTCATACTTCTTATTATTTTTATTTTGAGGAATTATTCGCATTAGATTCTATTAATTCCTAACAATTGGTATCAGAGCCTAGTTTGGTTTGCTTTGAAGTGTTGAATCACAGGGAAATTTTTTTAGCTTGGGTGGGAGCTATGGTAGATGATGGAATATCAAGGGTTGATAAATTCAACGTGCATAGTTTTAGTCTTTAGAAGATGCGGATGGAAGATTACCTTTATCAGAAGGATCTTTATACTCCATTGTTTGAGAAAGTGAACAAACCCTCAAGTATGACAGATGTGGAATAGGATTTGTTGGATCGCAAGGCACTTGGAATGATCTGGTTGTGTCTTGCATCTTCGGTGTTATTTAATGTTTAAAATAAAAAGACTACAAAAAGCTAATGGATGCATTAGGAAGTTGTATGAAAAACCCTCTGCCTCTAACAAGATATTTTTAATGAAAAAGTTGTTTAATATGAAGATGTCTGAGAATAGTTCACTAGCAGATCATTTAAATGATTTCAATACGGTTGTGAATATGCTAGCTTTGGTTACAATAGAATTTGATGAAGAAGTTAGGGATTTATTAATTCTGTGTTCTTTACCTAAGAGTTAGAATAGGCGGTAATGGTGATAAGCAAGTCGGTTCCAAATAACTCAAGTTGAAGTTTGAGGATGTTGTAAGCTTGATTCTAAGTGAGGAAATGCAAAGAAAAATCTCTTGGGAATCTTCTACTTTAAGGAATGCTTTGATAGTGGAAACTAGAGGAAGACAGAAGAATAGAGGAAACCATGGAAAATCGAAAGATCGGGAAAGGTCAAAATCCAAGAGAATATTGTATGCTAGAATTGTGGAAAGTCCGGGCATGCAAAGAAGGACTATTGGGAGCTTCAGGATAAGAAGAAACAACAAGAAGAAAAGAAGGAGGAAAATGTGGCATCGGGTAATGTATGCCAGGATGCTTTGATTCTTTCTTTGCATAATATTACTGAATCTTGGGTTTTAGATTCGGGGGCTTCTTTTCATGCTACTCCACATAGGAATTATTTTGTTGATTATGTTCAAGGGGATTTTTGGATTGTTTTTCTTGGTGATAATGAGCCTTGCAATATAGTTGGATAAGGTTCTTTTCAGGTTAAGATGCAAAATGGGAATACATGGCTATTGAAGGATGTCAGACATGTGCCTACATTAACAAGAAATTTGATATCGTCGGGGTAATTGGGAAGTGATGGTTGCCCGTGATATTTACATTGACTCTTGAAAGTACCAAGGGTGCTTTTGTGGTGGCAAGGGGTAAGAAGGTTGGAACCTTGTATTTAACCACCGATAGTACTAATGATTGTAATCTTGTGGATTCGGATGCGAGATAAAACATAATGGCACTATAGGCTCGGTCCATATGGGCCATAAGGGCATGGACATCATAAAGAAGAATTTTCCTAGATATACGAAATAGGTTTGGATTTCTGTGAGAACTACATATATGGGAAACAAAAGTGAGTAATGTTTCTCAAGGTTGGACCTATGAAGAAAGAGAGTAAGTTAGACTGGTACATTGTTATTTGTGGGGGTTGGCTCGTATCATCTCTTGGGGGTTCAAGTTATTATGTTACTTTTATTGATGATGCAACAAGGAAAGTTTAGGTTTATTGTATTAGAAACAAATCTAATGTATTTGATACTTTTGTTAAATGGAAATTCTTGGTACAGAATGAAATAGGTCTTAAGTTAAAATGTCTCAGGTCAGATAATGGAGGGGAGTATTGCAGCAATGAATTTGATGATTATTGTTCTAAGAATGGAATCCATAGGAAAAGATGGTTCCAAGAACCCCACAAGAGAGAATGGGGTGTCAGAAAGGATGAACAAAACAATAATGGAACGTGTTAGGAGCATGAGGATACATGCAAGACTGCCTCTTTATTTTTGGGTAGAAGTGGTGAGCACAACTATGTACTTGATAAATAGAGGACCCTCAAGTGCCTTGGATGGAGGCATACCTGAGGAGGCTTGGTACGGTAAGAAAGTCAATTACTCATTTCTTAGAGTCTTTTGATGTGAGGTGTTTTTCATATTGACAAGGATGATAGGACCAAGCTAGAGGCTAAATCAGAAAAATTCACTTTTATTGGTTATGGTGGTGATGAATTTGTATTTAAATGTTGGAGTATTAAGGATAATAAAATTATTTGGTCTAGGGATGCGGTATTTAATGAGAAATTCATGTATAAGTAACGTGATTGTAGGAAAACAATGAAGAATCCAAGAAAGAATATGTAATGGTAGATGATCTTCTAGATGGGACAAGTGAACCATGAATCAGTTCAAGAACCTACTCAATAGGAACCCCAAACTCCTATAGTGAGGAGGTCTTCTAGGGTAAGAAAAGAACCTGAACATTTTTCTCCTTCTCTTTATTATTTATTACTCACTGATAGTGGAGAGCCAGAGAGCTTTGATGAAGTAATACAGGTAGATGCCAGTAAGAAGGGGGAGCAAGCCATGGATGAGGAGCATAATTCTATCATGGAGAACTAGACTTGGGATTTTGTGAAACTATTGGAAGGAAAAAGAGCATTGCAGAACAAGTGGGTGTATAGAGTTAAAGAAAAAGGAGGAGGAAAGAAAAGATATAAGGCCCGGTTGGTGGTCAAGGGGTTTGCACAAAAACAAGGTATAGATTTTGATGATATTTTTTCTCCTGTAGTAAAAATGACTTCTATTAGAACTATTCTTGGAATAGTGGCAGTAGAAGACTTGCACTTAGAATAGTTAGATGTAAAGACTACATTTCTCCATGGTGATTTGGAGGAGGAGCTATATATGCAGTAGCCAGAAGGATATGAAGTTAAAGGTAAAGAGGAGATGGTGTGCAAACTGAAGAAGAGCTTGTATGGCATGAAACAAGCTCCACGTCAATGGTATAAGAAGTTTGATAGCTTCATGATGGAGCAAGGTTATATTATATGTCATTCTGACCATTGTGTGTATATAAAGAAATTTGAGGATGGAAGTTATATTATCCTATGTTTGTATGTTGATGACATATTGGTTGCAGGTAAAAACATGTAGGAAATAAAAGTACTCAAGAAACAGCTAAGTGAATCCTTTTATATGAAGGATTTTAGGGCAGCAGAAAAAACCTTGGTATGAGGATAACTTGGGATAGGAAGGAATGGAAGCTGACTTTATCTTAGGAAGAGTACATTAAGAAGGTATTGGATAGGTTTAACATGCAGGATGCTAAACTGGTTGGGACTCCTTTGGCAGGCCATTTTAAGTTATCAAAGGATCAGTGTCCCAAGACAGAGAAAGAAAGAAACAAGATGTCCAAGGTGCCATACTCATCAGTGGTTAACAGTTTGATGTATGCTATGGTATGCACTAGGCTAGATATTGCCCATGCAATGGGAGCAGTGAGTAGGTTTATGAGTGATCCAGGAAATGAGCACTAGCATGCAGTAAAGTGGATACTTCGGTATTTGAGAGGGACCATGGGTACTTTTTTGTGTTACAGTGGATCAAACACTACTTTTTGTGGATATGTTGACTCAGATATGGCTGGAGATTTGGACAGCAGGAGGAGCACAACAGATTATGTATTTATTGTAGGTGATACAATAGTGAGCTAGATTTCATGGTTACAGAAGGTTGTGGCTTTCTCAACCACTGAGGCTGAGTATGTTGCTACTACAGAAGCTAGCAAGGAGATGATTTGGCTACAACAATTGCTTGATGAGTTGGGGCATAAGCAGGAAGTTGGAAAGATATATAGTGATAGTCAGAGTGTTATTCAGTTAGCTAAGAACTGTACTTTCCATTCTAGGACAAAGCATATACAATTGAGATATCACTTCATCAGGACAACTTTAAAGGAAGATAAGTCAAAGTTGGAGAAGATTCATACCACTCGAATCCTACAAACATGATGACCAAGGTGGTCACAAGGGATAAAATAAAGCTATGTTCAGCTTTGTTTTATCTTATTATCACTTTCCAAAAATTATATGCACATTTTAATGTAGAGTTCAGTTAGTGTTTCAAGTGACTTCTGGTGTTCACAAAATTTCAAGTTTTTAGGCTGACTCCATTCCCAAAGGATGATTCAAAGCCACTAATCTCTTCATCTAGTAGGCATATGTACCAAAAATTCAAAAAATATGGTTATTTAGAAAATTCTAGTTCCATCCTTTCTCTGCTATAAGTTTTTAGGTTGCGCGCATCGTTAGTTCCTCTCCTTGGAACATTTACTTGTCTACAATTCTTTACACTCACCCATGTGTGCCCTTATTGCTTCTTCCTCATGCTTTATGTCCCCTTTGATTTCTTTCACACATTCCCATATTTATCCTTTATTCTTATATATCCTTCCATTTTCCCTCTATGTGCATCCCTTGTGCATTCGATTTATTTCTCAATCACCTTTCCTTTCATTGTGCAAAATAATTCCTTTCACATATTTTCTTTGCACACTTTCCTTACACAATTTATTCCATGCATCATTTTCTTACACTCCCATTCTTCATCACATAATTTCCCACCTTTGTAGATATGCACCTTTTCTTCCCATTCCTCATGCAACCCTTGTGCACACTCATAGCGTCTACATTATTCCCTCTCGTTCCTCTTTCTTTTGTGCTATTGCCAAGTTTCATTGAGTAACACATGTCAACTTGTCACATAAAGTGCACAAAATACAACCTATTAGAAGATTCTAATTAAAAACCGAATTCTTATGGTGAGTGAATGCATGATACATGATAGAAAATATGTTAGGAAATAAGGGATAAATATGTAGAACAATCCCACACGAATCACAATAGTAGAAAATAATATGTCAAAAATATCACGAGATCTGAAATAAAAGTGAAAAAATAAAAGAACACAACACAAAGACAATAATTAACATGGTTTACCTTATTTAGGCTACGCCTACTAATAATCACTTGCTCATATTTTATTATAAGCCACCTATTTCTATCAATATAATGCCCATATATATTTAGATCTATGCTCAACAAAATATTTTGTTCACACTTGAACTCACACACAACTACCATATTATGTCTCCCCTACCCTATGCACAAAAATGCATTAGTAGGCAACTGATTTAGTACTTTTAAAATGCCATGGATACCAAAACCATGGGCCAAAACCACCCTATAATCCTATTAGTCAAAATACCTCCCATATGAGATGAGAACATTTACCGAACCCTTATAAGAAAACTATGGAGAGTTTATAATAATTTTAATGTATAGTATTCAACACTTACACACATGAAAAAAAGATCCATAACATAACAAAATACAAAACAAACAACATCAAACGATCAAATCATGACACATGTTCTACGTGTTTAGCTTGTACTACACATCTTCATATCATCATAACTTTGGTTACATAGCTCAGATTCATGCGATCTTGGTATTATTGGAAAGATGATTACATGTGATACATGCTATGATTTTCAAAATAATATTTTGGGCTAGATTTGGTAGGTGAAATGCTGAAAAAAATTCAGCCATTAATGCAAAGACTTAGTTGAATCAACCACCTATATTTGATTAGATATATCTCTTTCCTTATCCTCTAAGTTAAGATGACATGGGGAGGAAGATATGATAGTGATATAGGAACATTTTTAGGTATTTATTGATTTTTATCAATGGTTGGATTTAAAAATATAAGTTTTCCTCTCTTTCCCCTCCTATTTTCTTCCCCTTTATTCTATACATTGTTGAACATTACTCATTTGTAAATGTTAGATCCTCTTGGTTTTCTAAGAGCATTGTTCAAAGAATTGTTCCTTGGAATTTTTAGTTTTAGGCCTCAGATTTGAGCCATTGCATGTATATCCTTTCCTCTTTCATCTGTGTAATTGATTGTGCATCATTTGGAAGCAATAAAAATTGTAATTTGTTGCTATCTTCTACCCTATTTTGAACTATATTACATCTCATTTCCTTTTTTTATTGTTGATATATTGTGCATATCTTATATCTCTTGTATGGATTTTTCTTGTTATGCCCCATGAAAGAAAGTGAGTGAGTGTTGTTCCATACTATGACACATTTTTATTCCCTCTCTGTGTGCATTTTCCCTTGTTTTCACTCAGGAGAGAGTGTTCATCCCCCTCTTTCTAGTGCTATCACCTCTCCTTATCTTAGGTTTCCATTTCGTGCATCTCCTTCTCACCATGGTCCCTTGGAAACATAGATTAGTGATAGTTATCTAAATTTCCCTTCCTACAAGTATTTTTAGCACTAGGAATAGGTAGAGGAGTATGACCTTAACTAGAGGTCTATATCAAGTGTAAGTCCCATAACTTGGAGACATTTCAATGTTTCCTTGAAGCCCTAGTTCATCTTGATTTGGGATGGGTGTAATTTTGAGCTCCAACACTTACCTATCACCTTCTCACCATATTTACATATGTAATCAAATTATCATTACTCCTTAGTACCATAGGTATCATTACATACATACATGTTGCAATAAAGAAAATGATAAATAAATCAATGACACACAACAAACACCTAAAACCCAAATACGATAATATATATGTATGTACGTATATATATAATCAGTTTTACATTGACAAAATCATACAAAATGGATTTGATCCCATCAAAAAAATGGATTAAGAACCCTCACCCCTTGTGGGGGTATTTGGATTCTTTGGATCGATGGGGATGTACTAGTGTCACTAGATGTGCGAGCTAGGGACTCCACCCTAGATTGGGATTTGGAGGCCTCTCCTTGTGCTCTCATAAGTTTGGGTCTCCAATGATGTAATACAATCGAAAAATCTCTAGGCTTATGAGAGGTGAGATTCTGATCGTAAACCGTGGGACACTTTCACTTGTAATAAGATCTCGTATCATCACAAATTTTATTTATGGTTGTTAATTCCTAAATATCTCGATATCTTTGTAACACTCTATATTCCTCTCCAAAAAACTAAAATAAGCTCACTAAATCTCCTACTTGGTGGTGTTACTAGATCCACCATCACCGGAACATTCCCATTTTAAGCCTTAAGAAACAAGGGAAATTTTTTTGGGCATAATGTTCCTTGTTATAAATACGTAATTTAGAACACACATTCCAAAACAATGATTCTTATAACAGAGATAACCATATGCGGTTGTAATGACTTGGTAAACTACCAATCTATTCATTTCATGACTCAAGAGAGTCTTGATCTGTTCATGTTTAACACTAAGTACTAAATACTTTTATGTATACTACATATACAGGGTTCTCTTACCTTGTTTTGGGTATTGAGTGATCTGTCTAAGGAACCTAACTGAATAGTTGTTACCAATATTCATCTGCATCACGATCCTTAGACTAGGTGACATAGGACAATGTAATTAGTAGCTTGTGATACTTTGGCCAAAGATTTTTAACATACTATTCGTATTACTTATTCTTTGACGACATACTTTGACCCCACTCTATTGTTATCTAGAATGTCCTTTACTGACTTTCGTCAGTCCTCTTGCCCAAGGTTTATCCCTAGTTCTGGTTAACATCGTAGGTTATGATAGGAAGGAGCTCACAAATACTTAGGATAGATTGGCATATTGGGTCAACCTAGGTCAACCCTATGTGCAAAGATATCCCGAGTCTTACTGAGCTACTTCGTGTTGCAACTACACTACTACCTAGTCCCGCAGAGAAACTAAGATGAAGTCCAAAAGTGTGTAGATCTAGATGATCAATGCAGAAGGGTGTTGCCACATGTCAACTACAATGTTGTATCCTCGAGAAGATCCTAATCTTCTCGAAGGTACAACCCTATAGTCGGCATGTGCCAAAGATCCTCTGAAACGAATGTACTCATTGAGATATACATACCCTTAGGAGATTATTAAAGCTAATTAATTTGGATCCCTAAAGGAATATTTCAGCAACCCTACCCAGACTCTAATCCAACTCTCCCTAAGTTATTTTCCAATCAGGTTCTAATAACCCTTGCATAACTTCCTTTTGTGAAGATTTCTTTCGATGTTTGCCAACGTTGGCTAAACAACATCCACCCATAATTAAGGACAACAACATATTAAGTTTCCTTCAATGTGAATTACTAATCCAGGAAGTGTAACAACCACTGAGGTTGTAACTTATCAAACTTTATTAAAAGTATTCAAATGATTATATTCATATTTCCCTTTTTGCTTACTTTTCATAAGAGAGGAAGAGACTTCCTCTTAAGTTCTAGGGTTTAACACCCCCTTTATGTCACTTACAAAGTTCATAGTTTTTATTGTAAGTTCATCACACATTACTTTAAAAATTTGAGTTGTTTAGATAAGAACATTGATTATCCGCAACTTACTTAGTTGCTTCACGTTTAGGGATAATACTTTAATTCCCTTTTTCCTACTTATCCAAGAACACTCATTGAAACATATAAATAACATGAAGAATATCAACAGAATAGGATTCCATTTCTTTTGCAAAGTACAAGATAATTTACATAATCCATGCAAGTAATTTCTCATTCTACATTTCCTTTTCAAAACTTATACATTTACAACTTATGCATTTCATATATACTACATAACAACAACCTTCATTAAAAAGAGAACAACTTTTATTTTTCAATACAACTTAAGAATAGATCAAATTCTTCACAAGAATCAACTTAGATCAGCCAATGCATCATATAAGTTTTTTCCTTCTTTTAACACTTACGAAGTCCATCTGTAAAAATTGCTAGCATGGGTGAGTTCAATGAATTGAGCATGATAAGCACTAATCCTTAAAACGAAATGCAATGCACTAATTATTCTAATAAAACAACCCTGCTTTAATGAACAACAAGTAATTCATACTCCCCAAGCATAAGTAATAACAATAAAAGAAGAGCAATACTAAACAGGTTTAACAAAAAGAGGAACAAAATATAATCTATAAAACCTGTCCTATAAATCAGAGTATAATTGATTCCATCAATTACCTTTACCAACCAACAAAACACAACATATCACTATTTTCAAACCTACCAAATATAATATAACTTATATCCTTACTATAAGATATAGAAGTAATTACATCATATTCCCTCATGGTTGCCTCAACTAACTTTCCAACAAAGAAGAAGGAGAAAGCATTCCATTTGCCAAAGTACATAACCATCAACAAGGCCGAAATAGTATATATCATGATTTAAATTATTCCTTACAAGTAACTTTACTTTAAAACTTAACAATTTAAGGTATTCATCAAACATATCCAAATGAAAGGAATCCAAGAAGAAGTGTTGGGTTAATAGTCAACAAAAATCTACAATTTCTTTTTCCAATCAAACTTCAATTTCTTTCCACTTTATTATAGTCAATGACAAGTATACAAGCCTAATAACACAAAATATCTTTTCCAAAAAGAATATGTTATGTTTGTGGAGCTTTTTTTCATGTTGGAGTTTGGTACACCTTCCATGTGTTAGACTTGGATATTTTTATGGTGGTCCCAGGTTTCGGTGAGCGGGTCAAGGAGGTTTGGGGTTGAAGCCCCAAAGCAAATTTTTATGGGTGGTTTATTAACCCATGGGTAATGGGTAACTGTTATGGGCTGGTTTTGGGCCCATGGCTTTTCAGAACCCATTGTTTTGTAAAACCACCTCTTCGGTTACCTATTGATGTACTTATTTATAGGTGGACATACAACAGATTGATATGAGTTTTTGTGAAGTTGAATATTTTCTGTGAATTCAAGTGTAAATTTGAGAGGGTTTGTTGAGCGCATCTCTAAACAAGATCTGGTTATTGTAATCGTGAAGAATGTTGGCTTGTAATAAAATTGGAGCAAGTCTTCTTGGTGGATGTAGCCCACATTGGGTGAACCACATTAAATATTGTCTTCATGTTTTGCATATTTCATTTTTGTAATTTCTATTCATACTTCTTATTATTGTGATTTTGAGGAATTATTCTGCATTAGATTCTATTAATTCCTAACAATTGGTATCAGAGCCTGGTTTGGTTTGCTGAAGTGTTGAATTGCAGGGAAATTTTTTTAGCTTGAGTGGGAGCTATGGCAGATGATGGAAGATCAAGGGTTGATAAATTCAACGGGCATAATTTTAGTCTTTGGAAGATGCACATAGAATATTACCTTTATTAGAAGGATCTTTATACTCCGTTATCGAGAAGGTGAACAAACCCTCAATTATGACAGATGTGGAATGGGATTTGTTGGATCACAAGGCACTTGGAATGATCTGATTGTGTCTTACATCTTTGGTATTATTTAATGTTTAAAATAAAAAGACTACAAAAATCTAATGGATGCATTAGGAAGTTGTATGAAAAACCCTCTACCTCTAACAAGATATTTTTAATGAAAAAGTTGTTTAATATGAAGATGTCTTGAGAATAGTTCAGTAGCAGATCATTTAAATGATTTCAATATGGTTGTGAATATGCTAGCTTCAGATTCTGATAGAATTTGATGAAGAAGTTAGGGATTTATTAATTCTATGCTCTTTACCTAAGAGTTAGAATAGACAGGTAATGGCAATAAGCAACTCGGTTCCAAATAACTTGAAGTTGAAGTTTGAGGATGTTGTAGGGGTGATTCTAAGAGAGGAAATGCAAAGAAAAAGCTCTTGGGAATCTTCTACTTCGAGGAATGCTTTGACAAAGTGGAAACTAGAGGGACGAGAAGAATAGAGGAAACCGTGGAAAATCGAAAGATTGGGAAAGGTCAAAATCCAAGAGAAGATTGTATCTGGAATTGTGGAAAGTCTGGGCATGCAAAGAAGAATTTGTTGGGAGCTTCGAGGATAAGAAGAAACAACGGGAAGAAAACAAGGAGGAAAATGTGGCATCGGGTAATGTATGCCAGGATGCTTTGATTATTTCTTTGCATAATATTACTTGAATCTTGGGTTTTAGATTCGGGGCTTCTTTTCATGCTACTCCACATAGGCATTATTTTGTTTATTATGTTCAAGGATTTTTGGATTGTTTTTCTTGGTGATGATGAGCCTTGCGGTATAGTTGGAAAAGGTTACTGTTGAGTTAAGATGCGAGAATGGGAATACATGGCTATTGAAGGATGTCGGACATGTGCCTACATTAATGAGAAATTTGATATCGGTGGGGTAATTGGGAAGTGATGGTTATACTGTGATATTTACATTGACTCTTGGAAGGTTACCAAGGGTGCTCTTGTGGTGGAAAGGGGTAAGAAGGTTGGAACCTTGTATTTAACCACTTATAGTACTAATGATTGTAATCTTGTGGCTTCGATGTAGATACAACATAATGGCACTATAGTCTCGGTCCTATGAGCCATAAGGGCATGGAAATCATAAAGAAGAATTTTCCGGATATAAAGAAACATGTTTTTATTTATGTGAGAACTGCATATATGGGAAACATAAGTGAGTAAGGTTTCTCAAGGTTGGACCTAAGAAGAAAGAGAGTAAGTTAGATCTGGTACATTCATATGTGTGGGGGCCGGCTTAGGTATCATCTCTTGGGGTTCAAGTTATTATGTTACTTTTATTGATGATGCAACAAGGAAAGTTTGGGTTTATTTTATTAGAAACAAATCTGATGTATTTGATACTTTTGTTAAATGGAAAGTCTTGGTAGAGAATGAAATAGGTCTTACGTTAAAATGTCTCAGGTCAGATAATGGAGGGGAGTATTGCAGCAATGAATTTGATGATATTTGTTCTAAGAATGGAATCCACATGCAAAAGATGGTTCCAGGAACCCTGTAGCATAATGGGGTGTCAGAAAGGATGAACAAAACAATCATGGAACATGCTAGGAGCATGATGATACATGCAGGACTACCTCTTTATTTTTGGGCGAGCGGTGAGCACAAATGTGTAATTGATAAATGAGAGGACCCTCAAGTGCCTTAGATGGAGGCATACCGAGGAGGCTTGGTACGGTAAGAAATTCTATTACTCATTTCGTAGAGTCTTTGGATGTGAGGTGTTTATTCATATTGACAACGATGGTAGGACCAAGTTAGAAGATAAATTAGAAAAATGCACCTTTATTGGTTATGGTGGTGATGAATTTGGATTTAAATGTTGGAGTATTAAGGACAATAAAATCATTCAAATAGAAATGTGGTATTTAATGAGAAAGTCATGTATAAGCAATAGTTGCAACAAAATAGGGAAGAATCCAAGAAATAATATGTGGTGGTAGAGGATCTTTCGGATGGGATAGTTCAGAACCTACTCAACAAGAACCCCAAACTCCTACTGTGAGGAAATCTTATAGGGTAAGAAAAGAACTTGAATGCTTTTCTCCTTCTCTTTATTATTTATTACTCACTGATAGTGGAGAGAAAGAGAGCTTTGATGAAGTAATGTAGGTAGATGTCAGTAAGAAGTGGGAGCAAGCCATGGATGAGGAGCATAAGTCTCATGATGGAGAACCAGACTTGGGATTTGGTGAAACTACTAAAAGGAAAAAGAGCATTGTTGAACAAGTGGGTGTATAGAGTTAAAGACAAAGAATGAGGAAAGAAAAGATATAAGGCCCGGTTGGTGGTCAAGGGGTTTACACAGAAACAAGGTATAGATTTGGATGAGATTTTTTATCCTGTAGTAAAAATGACTTCTATCGAACTATTCTTGGAATAGTGGCATCAAAAGACTTGCACTTAGAATATTTAGATGTAACGACTACATTTCTCCATGGTGATCTAGAGGAGGAGATATATATGCAGAGCTTAAGGATATGAAGTTAAAGGTAAAGAGGAGATGGTGTGTAAGCTAAAGAAGAGCTTGTATGGCATGAAAAAAGCTCCACGTCAATGGTATAAGAATTTTGATAGCTTCATGATGGAGCAAGGTTATATTAGATGTCATTCTGACCATTACGTGTATACAAAGAAATTTGAGGATGGAAGTTATATTATCCCGTGTTTGTATGTTGATGACATGTTGGTTGCAGGTAAAAACATGCAAGAAATAAAAGTACTCAAGAAACAGCTAAGTGAATCCTTTGATATGAAGGATTTTGGGGCAGCCAGAAAAATCCTTGGTATGAGGATAACTTGGGATAGGAAGGAATGGAAGCTAAATTTATCTCAGGAAGAGTAAATTAAGAAGTTATTGGATAGGTTTAACATGCAGGATGCTAAACTAGTTGGGACTCCTTTGGCAGGCCATTTTAAGTTATCAAAGGATTAGTGTCCCAAGACAAAGCAGGAAAGAAACCAGATGTCCAAGGTGCCTTACTCATTAGCGGTTGGCAGTTTGATGTATGCTATGGTATGCACTAGGCCAGATATTGCCCATGCAGTGGGAGTAATGAGTAGGTTTATGAGTGATCCAGGAAATGAGCACTGGTAGGCAGTAAAGTGGATACTTCAGTATTTGAGAGGGAACATGGGTACTATTTTGTGTTAAAGTGGATTAGACACTACTTTGTGTGGATATGTTGACTCAGATATGGCTGGAGATTTGGACAGCAGGAGGAGCACAACAGGTTATGTATTTACTGTAGGTGATA
Organism: Taxus wallichiana var. yunnanensis; assembly: GCA_018340775.1. Classification (NCBI taxonomy): domain Eukaryota; kingdom Viridiplantae; phylum Streptophyta; class Pinopsida; order Cupressales; family Taxaceae; genus Taxus; species Taxus wallichiana. Next base: position 151,859,443 of record CM031234.1, on the reverse strand, counting down.
CAATAGTGAGATGGATTTCATGGTTACAGAAGGTTGTGGCTTTGTCAACCACTAAGGTTGAGTATGTTGCTGCTACAGAAGATAGCAAGGAGATAATTTGGATAAACAAATTGCTTGATGAGTTGGGGCATAAGCAAAAAGTTGGAAAGCTATATAGTGATAGTCGAGTTCTATTCACTTAGCTAAGAACATTGCTTTCCATTCTAGGACAAAGCATATACAGTTTAGATATCATTTCATCAAGACAAATTTGGAGGAAGATAAGTTGAAGTTGGAGAAGATTCATACCAGTTAGAATTCTGTAGACATGATGACCAAGTTGGTCACAAGGGATAAGCTAAAGCTATGTTCAGCTTTGGTTGGCCTTCGCGGATGATAGTGAAGGGTTGAGAAGCTTGCTAAGAGCAAATCAGTCTCTAAGTGGGAGATTGTTATGTTTGTGGAGCATGTTTTCATGTTAGATTTTTGTACACCTTCCATGTGTTACACTTGGATATTTTTATGGTGGTCCCACTCATCGGTGAGGGGGTTAAGGGGGTTCAGGGGAAAATCCCCCAAAGCAAATTTTCATGGGTGGTTTATTAACCCATGGGTAATGGGTAACCGTTATGAGCTGGTTTTGGGCCCATGGCTTTTTGGTACCCATTGTTTTGTAAAACCACCTCTTTGGATACCTATTAATGTACTTATATATAGATGGACATACAATAGGATTGATATGAGTGTTTTTGTGAAGGTGAATAGTGTGTGTGAATTCAAGTGCAAATTCGGGAGGGTTTGTTGAGCGCAACTCCAAACAAGATCTGGTTATTGTAATTGTGAAGATTGTTGGCTTGTAATAAAATATAAGCAAGTGTTCTTGGTGGATGTAGCCCACATTGGGTGAACCATGTTAAATATTTTCTTCATGTTTTGCATATTTCATTTCTGTAATTTCTATTCATACTTCTTATTATTGTGATTTTGAGGAATTATTCTGCATTAGATTCTATTAATTCCTAACGAGAATAAAGATTAGGAGGATTCCAACCAACGAACTTAACCCAACTGAATTAGAAAAGGAGACTTAACAGAAAATGATCCCAATTTATAATCATTTCTTTACAACTTAATAAAACAGTTTTACTTCCTCTCCTACATATAGTTTAAGTTCATTCAAGAGTTCCAAGGAAAGAGAACAATGACCATTTCAAGAAAGAGAATACTAAAAACTATCTTCCTTTCTGAACCTTCCCATTATAATACATGAATTCTACTTACCATTAGGTCAATGTATCAATGAAACTCATACATCACCCACGACCGGTAAAGATTTACAGATTATTTCTTTAAAGACCTAACATTCTTTCATTGGACCAGAACAACCTCAGATAAGAAGAAAACATGTTAACATTTCTCATTCTTAGAACCCTATACAATCAACAGTGAAGCTCCATTAAACCTTACCATTAACTTTCCCTTTTTAAACTCTGAGAGAAAACAGTGAAGTTCAACACAATCACAATCAAGTTTAGATCGCAGTCAATCTTCCAAGACATAACATACAGTTATTAGACCCAACAAGAGGTAAGAGTCTGAGTAATTGCTAACACTCAAGCCTTCCCATTAGTTCAGACAAGGTAGAACCATCTCAACGGTATGCCACTCATCAATACAAGAACTATAGATTGGGTTTCCAATAAAAGACAAGATCAAACATAAAAATTATATGTACAGTCTAGGACTCATTTACAATTCCAAGCACAATGTAAAGCATAAACGTCATTGAAAGATCAAGACCATTTAAATTTATGTAACCGAGTTAGGGTAACAACTTGTTCCCTCAATAGTTTCTTTTTGAATAATCAAAAGACTATAATACCTGAACCAACACAACGTTCAGGTCTTTATTTCAATTAAGAACACCAAGTATTAAATGATTTGGACAATGATGCATATCAATATCACAAACATAGTTACGTAATACACTAGCACCGTAAGACTAGACCGAGTGAAATGAAACTTTTTACATACGATTCGAGTAATAAGAAATGCTTCCATTGACAAAGAGACTTCGAATTATAGTACAAAATATCAAAGATAACAAACCCAAGTTTCAAGTTCAATATTGTTCCAAAACAATCAAGTGTGCGTAGGATAAAACACAAAAATAAACCATATATGGTTTCTCTAGTGCATGTTGTTTCAATAACAATCAATGTTTCTCGCAAGAAGAAAAACAAAACAAAACCATATACTATTTTACCTATGCATGCAACTTTGCAATAGTCAAAGTTTCCACATGGCGATACAAACAAGCTATTTACGGATTAATTCACAGTAAATATAAGTCAAGAAAAACATGTTAACACCATGGATCCAATACTGCAATGATTCTATCCATCAAAACATGTTTCCAACAAATAGCTTGAACTTGTTTGAAGTATCAATAAGAACTAGAGTTGCTTACCAATTCACTAAATAAAACACAACAAATTTTCACCACTAATCCTTAACGAGTACGCATGACAAGTCTCAGTAACATTCAAAGGTCACAAATGAAGTCGTATCCAACAACAAATTCAACCACTAAAAATCATAGCAGTCTTTCTACAAGTTTTTTTTTACGCATAAAGGAATTTCAAACCACTAGAAAAGCAAACAGTGTTACCAGTTTTTCTTAAATATGCACAGTTCCTAGTGGAAAAGGCCATGCAAAACAAGCTTCCACAGAATCATGAAAAACACAGTTTCAAAACCCAAAATACAAGTTTACAAACCCGTAAGTCAATTTACCAGATAAAGCATGAATGCACAGAGCTCATCAGAGAAAAGTTGTTTTAATGAAAACACTTAGAGAAAAGCAAAAGATTTTAAAAGTTAGGGCCTATCATGCCTGATAGTGTAGCCAAAAATCAAAGAAGACTTCTAGCTGATCTTGCTTCTTCCCTTCTTCCCCATGAAAGATCAAACAACAAAATACTTCTTCCATAATGCCTCATATACTTTCCACAAAGAAAAATATATTTGAAACCTCCAAAATAGCCATGCATTACGCTTAAAAGCGTTGGTTTGAAAAACCAAAGTGCATGGAGAGAGAAAAAAGGAGAGCATGCAAAATGAAATAGCCAAACAAAAATCCACTGGCATGCCTACCAAAGTGGTTTAGGCACATGAAACCAAGCTCATTAATTGCATTAACTCCATATCTCCCACCCAATCTTCCTTGCCACCGCCTGCCAAGTCTGGCGAGTTCCAAATTAAAAATTACATGTGTTTCCATCTCTAGCGATGCTACCACCTAGGCCTTCGCCAACCAAACTAGCCCTTGCCAAAGTTGGCAGTCTATAGGATTTAATAAACCTTATCATCTTCATAAATTCCTTGGAACCCCTGTCGCCAATGTGTATGCGACCCTTTAGGTTCCCCTTCATGCCATTAGTTTAGGGTAGATTACTGGCTTAGGTTAGATCTTAGGTAGGTTAAGGTTTATACCTTAGGATATAACACTAACCACTAATCCCTAACATAGGTCCTTAGAAATTAGGTTAGATAACTCCACATAGGTAAGTAATCAAAATACAATAGCTTTTAGAAACTAGGTTAGATCACTTAATAACCTTGTAGTGTTAGGTTCTAGTTTTCATACCTAGCAACCCCTCTAATTCTTTAGTACTAGTTTAGGTTAGAAACAGAATTGTATCAAGTAACATAGCTTAGGTAGGAAATACTTTCACCTAGCTTAGGATTCCATAAATCAAACCTCAATAGGGTCCTAGATATCCCTTATGCCATGTTCAGCCTGCATGCTTATTTTTGTCGAATGACCAGATATTGGCGATCTTCAAGACCCAAGCCAAACAACCTACTGAATGGAAGTGCGTTCACACAGAATTCAAAGAACTTGCAACAAAAAGTTCAGTCCCATGTGTAGCTTAACACATGAAATGTTGATTTTACCATTCATTCAATAGAGCAGTTTCAAAACATTCCTTGGATCACTAAAATTGATCCAAGGATGAGTTGATAAAAGACAAGTTTACAACTCTTAAACCAGATTGCAAACCACCTACTAGAAGTGAAAAATGAATTCAGAGAAGTCATACCAATTCAATCAAAGAATCTTAAGAGAAGAAAATACTTATCCATATCAAGCATGATTTCCAAAAACCAGAAGAACATATTCTTATAAGGAAAATCACATATCAACACTTGAATGCAAAGGAGGAAAATTATAACAGTCCAAGGGTGTTACAATCACTACAAAGATCCTTGACATCTAGTACTAGATCCAGGATCTCATGGTGGGAACTCTCTATAAGGGAAACTCCTCCACCATCCACTCAGAAATAATATAAATGATACATGTAACTCATAATACCAATATGGCAAAGAATCCATTTATTAAACATCTTCTAAATAAAATATCACATACCTATCTTCCCAAGCCTCTCTATGATGTTCTCACCATCTTCACACCCACCCAAAACCTCCTCCTCCTCATCATCATGGTGAGGTCTAACTTATACTTACTCTTCCCATGTGTCTTCGGGCACCAATATCATGTACCCTCTATATTATGGTTTTTTCCTCTACCTCGATGCATGGTAATATAAACCATGATTGACATCAAGTAAACTCTTCCCAACCATCACATCTTATGCTCTGGGAGACATGGTGCTAGTTATCTTGCTATTACTCTTATAGTACTATGACCAACTCTACCTGCATACCTCGACCCATGGACCTCGTATATGCAGATCCTCTATTGGATTCCTCCTCTTAACTTCTCACATATATGATCTGTGGTAGGTCTTAATCATCCCTACAATGTTGATGCTACCTCCAACCATGTGCACCCATTACTCATATCTTATGTGATTGTAATGTTGGTACCCTCTTCTCATCTCATGTAACCTCTCTAGTATGAAGATGTTGGTAGGGTGGAAATGGTCGTACCACCAAAGGAGTTGGTAGCCAAAAATACCTTGCTATATTGTTCACTACATGGGTCTCCACCCAATAAATAAATATCCTCGTCACCTTAGTGATGGTGTACAATAAATATGCTATGGGACAACTAGGCCACTTATTCACTACTAGCCTCTGTTCCCACTAAATCACTCTTGGGGTATCTTTCGTTACATTCCATGGTGTCCCTCTTTCCTCTATACCAAACCTTTCATAAATTATGAACCAAATGCTCCCGTATGGTGGTGTAAAAGCTAAATAAAACTCCATGATCAATAAAATATTTATATACAATAATCAAACAACATTATGGCTCCATCTTCCTTGTGACACACTATACATGCTTCGGTGATTCCCATCACTATGTTTTAGATATCTTTAATCCTTATGTACTACACTACGCTAATTCCAACACACATCATGATCTTATCATATGTGTTTCTCCCAATATCTCATATGGATGATTCCATCCACTTCACAACATCTAAGCTCAAATCACAATACATACAAGTACCTCCAATAGGTAACCCCAATATACCATGAACATCTTATAAAGTCAACACCATATCTCTCGTATCCTATCCCGTACACCATCAAAAGGTGTCAGTACGTGGTCTTCCATGAGGACAAGAACATCTCGTAGTAAATCCAAGTCTAATGGTATCCTAGGCATCTATATGATGCTTCCAAATCCCCAAACCTCGTAACTAGATCACCTCTACCTATGTCAATATTAAAATCATAACACACTTAGCCAAGATACATCTATACTCCACCATATGTAGATCATGTGCTCTACTTACATCTAAAAATGATAATAAAAAAACAAATGTTAGACTTTTGTAATAGAAATTTGGAGTGAAAAATCAAAGAAAAAGACATATTCCTACAATTTTCCTATGACATCACCCCCAGATAGATGTCATCAACCTATGGAAAACCTTCCCCTACACCATCAAACATATGGTAGATGACATTATCCCTTGGCTCTAAATTTTTAACCATACTAACGCCATAATCCTTCCTATCGCAAAGGAGCCAATGACATCTAGCCAAAAAGTGGTCGTGACTTTCAAATTTTGACTTTTAAAATATGACAAAATGACAAAATAACATTTAAATACCTTCCAAACCCACTTACATTTATTCCTAGCCTACCCAATGATGCAAGTTTGAACAAAAATGAGCACTAACAAATCCAAAACCCCAAAAATACCAAATAACACCTAATATTATCAATGGAATTAAATGCAACAACTTACCTATGGTTGTGCCACGTTGTGTGCTCTACCTCATCTTCATCCATAACAACATTATACTTTTTCATGTTAAAACGCACCCAAATTTGGAATTCTAGAGCACATTTCTCTCAATTCCAAAAGTAGAAATAATAAAATCAAAATCAAAATCACTACATAAATATCTAATTTATATTCAAATTCAATCTGATAAGCCAAAATCTTCAAATGACCACCATTTCCTCTCCCAAAATTGAAAACACACACCATTTTTACCTCTTAACCACAATCTCATGTCAGTTTATTTCAACCTATTACAAACATACTTTCAAAAATATTTTATTTTTGCCTATATTTGACACCATACCATCATACGACATATCAACACCATGATATGACATTTGTACCATGGACCCCTAGCTAGGTGATTTATGTATTATTTTACCGATAATAATCAAGTGTTTCCTTTCAGTTTACTTCTTCATAGTTCTTATAGGGTTGATTGCACCCACACATTCCATAACAAGCAACACTTTTAGGTACGTATTGGGTATATATCATTTCACCTAGTCCTTTCAACATTCCTTTATTTATTTACTTTCAAGATCGATGTTATAAACTATTTCATTTTATTGAACACCCCATATTTCACTACTACAACATATAGTGATCAACGGATGGGGAATATGTATATAACTAATTTTCACCTTTCGTCTTTCATACATGTTACTAATAATTTAAGTTTTGTAGATAAGGGTCATCGGTACATCTATTTCTTGATCAGTTCTTCAAGGAGACTATCAAGAATGGGGAATGACTATTCATGTATTAATTATGGGTAGAGACAATAAACAGAGCTTTTTGTTATTTATTATTGGACTTATTTTTCCTTGCATTAGTTATCCTTGTCCCCTTAGATCTCATACACATTGCATTCATGAAATTTTGTGTGTATCTCACAACTTGGCACCTTATTTTTCCATGTCCATGAAACCTATTTATTTCTTTTGCATGATACATCACCTCATTTACCATCCTTATTTGATTCCATTGCATGTGTGTGATGGTGTTGGTGCAATGTTTATCTTGTCCAATTCCATCACCCATGGGTGATGGCTTCCAATATTACACACCACATATTGACATTTAGAAGGAAGGAATCCCAAACCTTAGGAACTACTATTTTCTCCGATATTTTGCACCATATTCGCATCTACATTCTTAGCTTTTGGTTCATCTTGAACTTGGATTTGATTGCATTGGACACTCTTATTCTTGGTTATATTACTTGCATTATTGGGTCATCTATAGTGAGTCTAGGAAATCAATGTCATACCATTCTCCACCTAATAGTTATTCTCTCTTAGTGTATATCTTCTTTAGACAAATAGATGCATCAGTAACCACCCTAAAGGTACAAGGTAAGTGTTATAACTATCTTTATCATTTTACATAGATTATTTCATCTCTACCCCTCATTTTACTATGTTATCTTAGTGTTACATGTATTTTGATACTAGTTAGCATAATGCTCCTATTCATGATTAGATCCTTAGATTTCCTTACTTTCATTTCAATTATGTTGTGCATGTATATATTTTATATCATTGATCCATACCTCTCCTCATGTAATTACCAATATATTAATAGAGTACAATCTTATATCTTTACTGTGGGATTTTAAACCCTAGGTTGACCTAGTTTAGGGATTACTGCCCTCTAGATATGTGACCCTATCACTCATCAGAGCCCCTTTAAACCTATCCATTATGTGTTGGTTCATGTGTGTATCTTAATCTTGTACTCTATATCCTAATAGAATATAATACTTAGGAGTGTAATTTATTAAGATACATCCTATAAAATGAGAAAGGAATCTCCAGAGAAGGCTAGTTCCTACTCCTAAACTACCTGCCACAAGCTATTCCAGTGTAGGAAAGCTAATCTAATCCTAATCTAACCATGCCAAGGAGACAGAGAGAGAGAGAGAAGGGAAAAATAGCAAAAGCCTACACTAAAATGGTGATACACCAGAGAAGGAGAATGTTGAACCTCTATCAAAACTACCATGGGACAAAGAGAGGTGAGCAATGGGAAGGATGGACGGATGCATCATAGGCCCAAGGATAGATTTCACACAGAAAATGTCCCAAAACTCCATGAACACAGCTCCAAACCTGCAATGAACATTCAAACATGCACAAATACCTGCAATGAAGAGAGGCAAGAAGAGAACAAACAAAAATGAGAAAGGATGGATAGATGCATCACAAAACACGTTTTGTTGCTCCAGAAGTTTGCACAGAACATCATTTCAATAGTAAAAGGCAAAAATGCCATTACAGAGCAAGGGAGGAGGTTCAAACTCCATTTTCAACCCTAGAGAAGAAAAGAAGGGAGGGTCGAGCCGAAAAGATGAACCACCTTATTTTTTTAATGAGCCAAATCTGGCTTTTTACATTGCATGGGTCGAGCCCAGGGGACAGAAACATGGGAAAATGTGTAAGCCTATTCCTCATTGACTGCAGATGCATTAAAACGGCATGGGATACCTTACCAACCCATACCCTGCCATCTCTGACTGATTTGGAGGAGAATGCGACCCATTCTGCATTAATTTGGTCACTGAAATGTCACTTCTGGCCGTGCTGAAGAAGAATGCGACCCATGTGCATTAAACTGGTTGTTGAAACGTCGCTTCTGGCCATGATCACGCGTCAGAGCCGTTTCTCAATTTTCTCTCTCTATACTGCACCAAAATGCAAGATTGACCCAATCATGTAGAGAATTTCACAAGCTTTCCGTTGATATAAAGAACGTGCAAATCCGAGCTCTGGATCGAAAGATATGATGATCTGAAGATTTAGGGCACAAAATAGACCAAAACGGATTTTGAAATCTTTCCCGCACTCTGCCACATGGATGACACGTGTCAAGCACTGATTCACTGAATAATTCTCTCTCCTCCACCTTTCCGCAGGCTTTCCTTTGAAATTTCCTTGTGGGCCCTAGCTGGGACACGTGGCATTATCCCATTGGTTCGGGCTGACCCTTCAAAACTCGCCCTTTGAATTTTTGGCTCTTTCCCCTGTGACACGTGTCGTGATCTGGTTGGTTCTCGGCCCTTTCAGCTCCTTCACGCCTTTGCTTCTTTATGTCCTAGATGTCCCAAACTGCTTGGGCCAAAAACTTCCGATCCGCCCGAAATGGGCTTCCTCGTCCCTCATTTGGCCGATGACACGTGGCGTTGTTTGATTGGCTTTCGGCTCCTTTGGTGATCCGCGTCCCTCGCGTCTTTGTCCCCGATGTCCCAAAGATGAACTTTTCCCTGCTCCAAGCAAATCGGCCGATTCACGCTTTCACATCCATTTGTCCCAGATGTCCCTTTGCTGCTTGGGACAAATTCTTCCTGGCTCGCGCGATCCTGCCGATTCGCGCCTTTCGCGGCCCCGATGTCCCATTTGCTTCCTGACTGAATTTTTCTTCATTTCAGCCGAACCGCCGGCTTCGCGCTTTCACGTCCTCAATGTCCCATTTGCTTCAAACTATCCCATTTCGGCCGATCTCACCGATTCGCGACTTCGCGTACTTCCTAATTTTTCTTCCTTCTTCCTCTTTCGCCGGATCGGCTTCGCGCCCGCCGCGTACTTCCCCGATGTCCCTTTGCTTCACGGGCCGCCTTAGGCTTTTCGCCGATCCACGCCTAGATGTCCCAAATGTCCCGACTCGCCTTAGGACTAGACTAGGACTTAGTCATTTTTTATGATTTTTCCTGGATCAATCTACATGCTTGGAACTGCAAAACTCTGATGCATGTTATCAAAATTTACCCTGGGGTGAAATTTGACAACAATTTTTGGCGACTCAAAATCATCTCGCTCGCTAGATGAATGATCAAGAGTTCAAGCAATCCATTGGGCATGGAGTCATAAGCAAGCCTGAAAACTGATCTGAACTTTGAAAACTTCCCTCTGAGCCACTTGAAACCCACCGGACATGGAGTTGTTCTTACCAAAATGCCACTGAAACGAACTGTGCAAGAGCAAAACCAGCACAACAAAAACTATGTACAGAACTGAAAATCATACATGCTCCAAAATGAAACATGCAGAGTGTGCACAAGCACTTCTTCTGCTGAAAGCAAATCTACCTACTCTACTCTAACTGGAAGCAAAGGCAAGCTAAACAAACCCTGCAATTGGTTGTGAGAAATAGCTTCCCTTTCTCAAAAGTGGCGGCCATGCAATTGATTTGGAGCTGATCATGGCTGTTAGGATGAGTGGAAAATCAACAAGAAGCTGGTATTCCACCCAAATCATCAAGGTATCAGCTGAAGGAAAATTCAATACCTCTTTTAGTTGCTCTCGCATTTGATCAAGAGGCATGACAGCTGGTCCTTGGTACTTTGTAGCTCACCCTCATGCTCAGAAGCAAGCATGACTGGTTGTGACTTCTCCTTTGGCTCCAATGAAGCCAAATACCTGATTGGGCAAGGTCTGATCCTTTGAGTATGCCCATTTCCCTGATTTTCAACTCCAAGAATGGAGTCTTCTTGCGGACCTTCTTGAATGGATGATGTGGAAGAAATGGCGAAATTCCTCTGCCCTTTCTCTTCCTCCAATGAAGGACATGAAAGATTAAAATCTTCCAATCTTGGTTCCAAAGAGCTTCTATAAGATGCAGGTTGCTGCAAATGAATACTCTCCTCCATGACAGCAGGCTCTTGTGTTTGGAAGATGGATGATGAAAGAGAGAATGTTGGAAACTCAACCGGTTCTTCTCCATCAAAACAGTCTTCCAAATCTGACAGATAAACTACCTCATGACTGTCCTGCTGCAAATGTTCAACTTCCTCCATGGTGTCTTCTTGATCTGTAACTTGACCACCATGGTTTCCTTCATCCTCCAACATTGAGTTTGAGAGATCAAACTCCTCTTCGACATTGGAGCTAGAGAGAGATGAAGTAGAAAGAAGAACTGAAGGTTCTCCTGTAGCCTGCTTTGTGCTCAAACCCTTGATCCGCAATTTTCTCTTCCACAGCTAGATTGTGCTCCTCTTCTTTTGGATTTGGAGCAACTTCTCCTTCCTCTACTAGTTGAATACAATCTTGCTCTTGATAGAACTCTTCCTCTAGCATGAAGTTTGTCAAGTCAAACTCTTCAGTCTGCTGCTCTAGAGGACAAGTTGGGACTGCAAGATCTTCTTCAGGGCTTTCTTCCTCCATGGCTGATTGTGCAACTTGAATTGGATCAGCATTTCCTTCAAATAGAGTGCCAACATGGACACTACACTCTGAGAAAACTGATTGCTGATCTGCTTCTTCCTTTTTCTCTTCTTCTGCTGCAACAAAATCAGTTATGACCACCATTTGTTCAACCTTAGCCTCTTCTGTAGGCTTAACCATCAAGGGGATCTTTGTTATCCCAAATTTGGCAGCCCAAACCTTCAAGCTGTCTGTCATTTCTTTTCTTTTTGGCTCTTCCTCTTGTTGTCCTTGATGACTGATTTTTTCAATTTCTTCTTCCCCACATGGAATTGGGGATGCAAGAGGAGGGATAGGTTGAAACTCAACTGATTTTACAATTTTTTGTGGTGGTGGAGGAGGTGAAACCTCTTGTTTCTTTGGAGTGGAAGGTATTTCATTTAGCTCTTGTGGAGGGGGTTTGGATTTGGAAGGAAAAAGGAAAGAAGAATTGAGATGAGGTGGAAGACTGAGAGGTGGAGACATGGAATCAACATTTGGGATAGCAGATGGAGAGTTTAAAATTTGCAAGTCCAAATGAGATGATGCTGCTTGAGTAATGGGAAGAGAAAAACCGGATGATGGTGTAGAACTTACCCATTGACAAGGTTGTTCAACACCGAATGTATAGGCCTCTATTCCTACTGTCCATTGTGCAAGTTGGGGCAGCATCTTTATCATGAAGTCCAGCTTTTCTTGAGGGCTGAAGTGTCTTGGAAAAGGGCCTCCCCATGGACAAGGGGTCCTGTAACCGATTCCGAAAGCTCTCATTTGAGCTGTTGCTCTGGACTGCACCATCTTTACCTCCATCTTTTGGATCTTCTCCAACAGACCAGCATCTTTGATCTGATGGTCTTCATTGTATGCACACCCTTGCTCTTGGAAGGCTCCATAGCCAAACTGACTTTGGCACAGCTGCTCATATGGGTATGCATACTGATCTTGAATCTGCTCAAAATGCTGATTTGGAGGATTTGTAAAACATGTTGGAGGTGTGATATACTGTTGTTGTTGATGTGAATTCCATGATGGAAATGAAGTCATGATTGCACAACTTCATAGAATGAAAGAAGATGGGAGAGATGGAAGGAAGAATGGATAGAAAAAGAATGAAAATGAATGGAAAGGAAGGTCTGCAACTTCAGAGATGGGTTGTTGACCAGATGGAGTCGCCAGATGTGTTTGCAAGTGCCTCCAAAGGCTGAAATCTTCACAGGAACACATCAACCTGCAAAAGATGAAGTGGAAGACCTCTAAGGTCCCACCGGGCGTGCCAAAACTATTGATGCAAAATCACAGCACCCCTGGATGCAGATCAGGCTTCTAGGTTGATCACTCAGCATCCAAAGGTGATTTGCAACATGGAAACCTCTCTCCAAGCGTGGGACTTGTGAAACTGAGAGAGGAATCTCCAGAGAAGGCTGGTTCCTGCTCCTAAACTACCTGCCACAAGCTATTCCAGTGCAGGCAAGCTAATCTAATCCTAATCTAACCATGCCAAGGAGACAGAGAGAGAGAGAGAGAGAAAGGAAAAGAACAAAAGCCTACACTAAAACGGTGATACACCATAGAAGGAGAATGTTGACATCTATCAAAACTGCCATGGGACAAAGAGAGGTGAGCAATGGGAAGGATGGACAATGCATCACAGCCCAAGGATAGATTTCACACAGAAAATGTCCCAAAACTCCATGAACACAGCTCCAAACCTACAATGAACATTCAAACATGCACAAATACCTGCAATGAAGAGAGGCAAGAAGAGAACAAACAAAAACGAGAAAGGATGGACAGATGCATCACAAAACACGTTTTGTTGCTCCAGAAGTTTGCACAGAACATCATTTCAATAGTAAAAGGCAAAAACGCCATTACAGAGCAAGGGAGGAGGTTCGAACTCCATTTTCAACCCTAGAGAAGAAAAGAAGGGAGGGCAGAGCAGAAAAGATGAACAACTTTGTTTTTTTAAATGAGCCAAATCTAGCTTTTTACATTGCATGGGTCGAGCCTAGGGGACAGAAACATGGGAAAACGTGTAAGCCCATTCTTCATCGATCTAGAGATGCATTAAAACAAAGATGGGATACCTTACCAACCCATACCCTACCATCTCTGACCGATTTGGAGGAGAATGCGACCCATTCTAGCATTAATTTGGTCGCTGAAATGTCACTTCTGGCCGTGCTGAAGAAGAATGCGACCCATGTGCATTAAATTGGTTGTTGAAACGTCGCTTCTGGCCATGATCACGCGTCAGAGCCGTTTCTCAATTTTCTCTCTCTAGACTACACCAAAATGCAAGATTGACCCTGGAATCATGTAGAGAATTTCACAAGCTTTCCGTTGATATAAAGAACGTGCAAATCCGAGCTCTGGATCAAAAGATATGATGATCTGAAGATTTAGGGCACGGATGTACAACCAAAACGGATTTTGAAATCTTTCCCGCGCTCCGCCACATGGATGACACGTGTCAAGCGCTGATTCGCTAAATAATTCTCTCTCCTCCACCTTTCGCGGGGCTTTCCTTTGAAATTTCCTTATGGGCCCTAAACTTGGACATGTGGCATTATCCCATTGGTTCAGGTTGACCCTTCAAAACTCACCCTTTGACTTTTGACTCTTTTCCCCGCGACACGTGTCATGATCTCGGTTGGTTCTCGCCCTTTCGGCTCCTTCACGCCTTCGCGTCTTTATGTCCCGATGTCCCAAACCGCTTGGGCTAAAACTTCCGATCCACCCGAAATGGGCTTCCTCATCCCTAATTTGGCCGATGACACGTGGCTTTTTTGATTGGCTTTCGCTTTCGCAATCCACATCCTCGCATTGCGCCCGATGTCCCAAAGATAAACTTTTCCTCGCTCCAAATCGAATCAACTGCCTATGTGTTTCACGTCCATTTGTCCCAGATGTCCCTTTGCTGCTTGGGACAAATTCTTCCGGCTCACCCGATCCGGCCGATTCACGCTTTGCGCCCGGATGTCCCATTTGCTTCCCGCATCATTTGTTCTCATTTCTCATTTCGCCAATCTCGCCACTTTACATACCTGTACTCTTGTCCCGAACTATCCCGCCGATTAGTTGTTTTTCTTCCCTCTTTCTAGATCGGCTTCGCTCGCGCCCACAGCATTTCTGTCCCGATGTCCTTTGCTTCACGGCTGCCTGGAGGCTTTTCACCGATCCGCGCCTAGATGTCCCAAATGTCCCATTTGCTTCACTAGGACTTAGTCATTTTTTCTTTTTCCTGATCAATCCGCTTGAACTTCGATGCAGTTATCGATTTCGATTTACCCCAATTATCCCGAAATTTACCCAAATTTTGACAACAGTATCATGCCACTAGTTTTATTCCTCTATTTAAATTATTGTAATTTTAAATATAATTTTATTTTTTTACATTATTTTTAATGTAATCAATCAATTTCACAAAATGGCAACCACCTCTCGCAACTTTTCTTCCTCGATAGTCAAACGCCTTAGATATGTCCCAAATGTCCCAACCCTCCTCTCCTCCTTAGGTATGTTTCCAATTATTTGTTACATTTCAATATATTGTTGTTTGATTCATTTTTTTAAAATGAAGCTACTAATTAATTTTATGATTAATTTGAAGTTGGTTATGATGTCACATCACTTCAATTGCTCTATTGTATTCCACATTGGTGACAACCACCAATACAATAATAGATTCTATATTTAAGTATTGTTTCTTGTAAAAAAATATTTAACTTTAAATCATTCTCTTTTGTATATGTTCCTCATTTTTATTTGATTTCATACTACAAAGGCATCTACTATTTCATATTTTTATACTATGTAAGCCTCTACACCCACCGCCGCCACACAAAATATTCACACAAGGGTTAAAAATATTTTATTTTCATCTAATAGTAGGATAACCACACATTTTTCTACCTCCGAGTTCCTCAATTTATCTTTCAATAGTATACAAAGCGTGGGTGGAGTTTTAGTTTTGAATCAAATTGATTTGAATAATTAATATTTTCATATTGAAAGTGAGATGTAATCCTTGGAAATTTCAATCCTCAAGGTTTGATTCATGGTTTTATGCATACTTACCCAAAATTAGAACAAACGTCCATTACACCATTTTCAAGGGAAATGCCATTAAATGATGATGAAATCACAAAATTGTCATTGAGAAGTCTTTTGGATGAAAATTGCTCAACCACTGCTAAAAACATTTGTATAAAAGATAATGAAACATTAAAAGTCTGAGTTTAGAGAAAAAGAAGTGATTAAATAAATTAATGTCCATCTTTGTAACTATTCCCAAAAGAATTATTTGTATATTTTAGTTCAAAATGAATCATAAAATATTGATATAGTAATGATTCAAGTTATATCTAGTTCTATTTTTGTTTCTAATTCTTATAATGATAATGTGTTAGATATAATGTTAAACAAAGTACAGAATTTAAATGTAGAATCCTAATCCTACTATGATAAATGGTCTAGATACAAGGTCCTTATTTTGATCACGAATGTGGAGAAAGATAAGGCTCGATAAGTAATAATAATATTTAGAAAGTTATTTTATGATGGTTTTTTTCTAATTTTTTTGTCTAACTATTTATTACTTTCTTGATGCATCCAAGAAGTAGAATATGAAGAATGAGGTAGTGGTACTTGATGTGTACTTGAAAAAGAAGGAAATGGATAGAAATAAAATATTGATATGGTAAAAATTAGATTAGTGATTTAAAAAATATTATTAAGAACATGGAGTGAATACTGAAATTTTATTAAAGAAGAAAATAAAATCTGATCCTAGTTTAGGTTTAGTAGGGGATGCAACATATGTAAAACTTGAAATAATTTATGATATACATATTTATATGAAGCATAAAGTTTAGTTAGGAATATTAAATGAAGGTTCTAGTCAAGGAGAGGTAATAACTTTATAGGAGAAAAAAGAAACAAAATCTATTGAAAACAATTCGAGAAAGTGATTTCTTTTGTATCTTGAAAAATTGTTAAGGAATTTTTTTGTAAAAAAATGAACATGGATTTATACGGATTTTTTTATATTGTTCGTGTAATTTTTATGTATCTAATTACATGAATAAATTGACACTTTCTATAAATATTATTTTTGTCCATTGTCTCTAGTTGTTGTCATTGATGTCAAATCCATTGATGGAAAAGGGTGTGTAGGTGTCATATGAGTCTCCATGAGGTGTTATCCATTGTCAAACATGAATGTTGATTGATAGTGTCATGTTTTGGTGAAGTCCTATGGTGTTCTGAGCATGGTTTAATAGGTATGGTCATGGTATGAGCTCTCCAAAGTTTATTGAAGGATGTTACCAAATTTGATTGAATGATGTTTTGAGATCAAACAAGGTCTTAAAGGTGTCTAAGTGCCTACACATGGTCATCATGGTCAATTCATGGGTTGTTATGGTTGAGTTAGGTCATTCTAGGCCTATTCCTAGACCTAAAGCATGTGGTTTGGTATGGTGGCATGAGTTTTGGAATAAGGAATTCATGGTAAAGCATTTTAGGAGCATGACGATGGTGTATATAATGTGTATGATGCGTTTTAGGTCCTATTTCAACTGTTTGATAATTTTTCATGGTCCTTAAGAAGTAAGATTCTAAAGATAAGCTAAGTAAGCACATGCAAGTCACTGTGGATAGAGATTTTCAAGAATATTTGAGAATGGATGAGGTGTGGCTAGGTAATTGGGGTAGCTATGGTTTTTCAGTCAATTTTTAGGTCAATGATGAAGAAATTTGTTCAAGTTATAATTTTTTTAGTAAAACTAAGTTGAGAAGAAGGAAAACCCAACTCAAATTGGAAAATTCAAATGCTCACCCACTTACACACAATTTATATGGGACCCAAAGGTTTTGGATGATGTTTTTACATTCATCTAAGAGTTTTTAGAAAAAAATGAGCTGATTTGATTGTTAGGTTTTGATGAACAATCATTAAGAAGGAAAAGTGGTTTAAAACCCTATTTAAACCCTCATAGTAGAGATCCTTGGGAAATTTGGATTGTATGGTATCCATAATTTCTTAGAAAGACAAATTTATACATAAAGGTTAAAATAATTTCCTCCTTAATCATTTTGGTGGTGATTTGGTGTTCCATCTATTTTAGGAAGAGAGAGAAAAATCCTAAATTATTAGGGATTTTACAGTTTCAGTGGCTGAGATGGAAGTTCCAGGGTGAAAACCAAAGTGTTTCAAAATCCTTTGGATATTTTCTAGATATCCATGAAAAATTTTAGGCATTTTTCTTTAAGAATGTTTTGAGATATAGGTGCTCAAAATGACCCTACCGATTTTTTTCCTTAAGGGATGAAATGCCGCTCTTACTTTGAACTATGTTTGGTCATTTCACTTGTTGTTGATGCATTTTATAGTCATGGATATTTTATTGACATATGAAATGATGTGATCAATCTCTTGGTTTGGTATGGTGAATTTATTTTCAGTCAAAGACCTAATGACCTAGTAAGCCCTAGTTGGCTTGCTTAAGAAGGTGAATGAAATAGGTGTGTTGGATAAGATTTATCCATGTGGTGTATGCTTCTTAGTGATTTTACATGTTAATAAAATTGTTATTTATGTGTTCCAGGTGGTGATTGATGTTGGAAGTTAATTTGAAGGTGATGGAGCAAGTTTATCTCAATATTGGTTCTTGAGTCCTTGAAGCTTGAATGAGAAGTTATAGAGATTGGCTTCGTTGAAGGCCTTCCACTATGAGTTTGAAGATAAAGTAATTTTTTATGGAAAATAGACTCAAATAAATTCTAATGGTATATCACTTTTTCTTGATGAGTTATTTTGATAGTGAACCAACTCGTTTGAATACCTAGTTTTGGGGTCTTAAAGCCTGTTTGGTGCAATTATAGAGTTTGAATTATTTTGCTATGTGATTAACTAAAATTAAACTAATATATGAGAAAATATAATAATAGTTAATATAATATAGGAAGAATAAAACTATGTAAACTACGATGAAATAATATGGAATGAATTTAAATAATTATATCAAATGAAATAAAACCCTAAGCATGTCAAGATGTAAAAGGAAAGGACTTAACCGATTGTCAAAGACTATCATAATGTGTCATAGGTATGAACTTGGATTCCAGATGTAGGAACGACTATATAGAAGTCTCATGAAGGCTATATCTAGAGGATCTAAATGGAATGAAGCATCTAGAGGGTATCGGGTGCCCGATTTTTCACTGCAATAGGTGCTCTGGTCTCTGTAAAAGCTCACAATCTGGTTCTTTCAGTTTTGCAAGGTACTATAAAATATTCCCTACCTATCTCACTAGATATTTCAAACAATATCAGATGTATGAAATGATTTAGGATGAAGGAATGGCCTACAAAATACAAAGAAGTATAAAAACCCTAAAATTAAATGATGCAAAATGAATGGGTCAAACTGACCTCAACGGCCACAACAGTGGGCTTACTAATCTGAACACTGCACTACATTTCAGACCCAAATGTAGTTCTAGTGTGTGTGCATTTCGTGCTCTAGGTGCTCTTATACTAGTCACACTTTGTGAAGTAGTGAGAAATAATAACTATAGAAAATGTACTAGTATGTTTTCATGGAATAGAATAGAATCCCTCCCCCTATGTTGTGTGTGTTGATGCAAATATCCTAGTCTTGATGCATGGAACTATGTGGATGTAAGTGATTCAATGGATGAAACTCTATATGGATCGATAGTATTAAGTGACATTAGGACCCTCATTGCGGTCTCATAACTTTATATTTATAGGGTTCTCTTTCTTTAATTTCTTAATTAACCTTGGCATGCCCAAGTAGGAAACAGATAAGGATGAAAAATGGCTAGAAAAGATCCCAAAAAGAGGAGGGCAAGTGAAACAAGGATCGGGAACTCCCGACAAGCTTTGGGTGCCCCGCTTTAGGATAAAATGATAGGACAATGATGAAATAGTTGGGTATGTATATGAAAATACGTGGGAATGAAGAAATATTAGGTGAAAATAAGATGGCTGAAAGGTGGGATTAATTATTACTTTCTTCACTTGAGAACCTTCTAAATAGTAGTATGAGATTGGGAAAAATAATGCCTAAAGTGCATGATTTTGTCACTATGTGTTTTCCCACTTTATGTTAGTGAGAAAATTCTTGGTAACATAAAGTAGATAAGATCCATATCTGGTATCCATGTAGAGTGTAGTACGAGACATTTTGATGGACTAGTCTCAAGCATGGAATGAAAAAAATAAAAAGTGGAGGAGCGTGGATTCTAAAATGATAAATGTGCATAAAAAGTGATGATATTGAACCTAGTGTGGAACACATGTAGTTGTTGCGGTGTATAATGTACCGCATGGTTAGTAAAGGAAAGTGTCATCATGGTGTGTTCTCATTGTGTTGTTGCTTGATGTCATATTTTTTTTGTTATTGTTGTTATTGTTGTCCCAATTTTACTACTTGTTTCTCATATGACCGGATTTGCAAGGAGAAAATGATCAAGTTGTTAAATATGTATGCATTTAACAATATTGTGTAAAATAAGAAATGTAAAATATGCTAAAAGGAAAGTGTAAATGGAAATTTACACCTAATCCATGTCAAGAGAAAGGGTATAGAAGGATATCATGTACTTATACAAGTTTTTGGGCAATATCACACCATCCTTAGTGAATAAGTGTAGAGGAAATGCTTTGTGTCCTCCAACCTTTGATCACTTCTACTAAAATGTGTGTGAAGATATCTCTGTACTATCCTATATTTTTTTGGGTGATCTAACACCAACTGGATGAATTAGTGTAGAGAGGAATAACCATCATAACCCCCAAGCTTGTAAATGCTTCCCGTGATATGCTAAGAGACTGTGTCCTATAAAAGATGCTATATATGGAGTTTTTAGACTAGTCTAATCTCACTTGTTATACGTAAACCCATAATCACAAGGGTGTAAAGTACATTATACTAAACCAAAGTAAATACGTTGTGTTAGTATGTAAAAACCCTCAATAATACCCCCTTTCTTTAGGGGCGCATGCAATATCACTTTGAAAGGAGAATGCAGCCCCAAAAGAGGACCTACCACACTTTGACCTATATAAATCTTCCTGTAGGGGAAAGTAAAAGTGCTTCGTATAAACCAAGGCACACAAAAAGAGGATGGCTAGCCAAAATAAGTGTTAGGCTGAAAACACATGCATGCAATAAGAAAAGTGTAAAATACATAGACAATGTAGTAACTACTAAATAAAGTAGTGTAAAGACGCAATAAACAAAGTAGACAACACAAAGTGCGTTACAAACATTGGACATCACTCATGATGTCGCAAGACACATAAGGCCATCATTTTCGTAAACAAAAATAAGTGTGCACACAAACATAGGGAAAAGCCAATATACAATGACAAACAATGGAATACAAGTATAGAAAAACAAACAAGTAGTCATGGAAACATGTTATCCTGGAAAATAATTGTTTCACATAGGACACCCATTAGCATGTTATAGAAATATCCAATATGTAAAAGCATGTATGATCAAGTAAATGTAAGATGTTAAGTATAAAATGAAACAATAACACTTGGATAAGATGGATTTGGATGCCCCGAGTGACCAATATAGGAAGGGTAGAAGGCAAGCATCCACACCATATGTAAAATTCTTGTATCTTTGATCACACTAAAAAAATGTGTGAACACGTATGTGTGTATGATATATATAATGACATATAAGAAATTAGTCTAACATGTGTAGTAAAGTAAGCATGAAAAAAATAGCAAGAAAAATTAAATTTCCCAAGACAATGCAATATGCTATGGATGGCTAGAATGGAACGCAAGATGGAATGGTAGGAAAGATGTGACCCCAAGTGTATGGAAGTGTATGCAATGAGGTTTATTTTTTTCCCCTTAGCAATCAAGAATGAACTATAAACAAGAGTGCATCAATGGGAAATGGTTGAATAGTGTTTTGTGTGTTTAGCGTGTTGCGATGAGTGTGTGTCATTAGTAATGATAAGATATGAGATGTGGAGAGATGTGTGTGAAACCTCTAGATGAAGCTCATATATCATGACTTATTGAATGGGTGAGTGATGTTTTTCCCTAAGCATATATCATGATTAAGATGGAAGAAGTTTTTATGATTTAGGACTAAGCGTATATAACTATCGATGAAAGGATGAGTGATGATTTATTCCTAAGTGTATATCACTATAAGATGAAATAATGGAGGTTGATGATTTAGCCTAAATTATATACCACTATATGATGATAGAAAGAGGTGACGATTTAACCTATAACGTATGTCACTATGAGATGGAAGAATGGAATGGCAATGTGACCTAAAGGTGTATATGATCGGGAAAAAATTTAGTGTCATAAATTCCCTAAACTTCCCTAAACCATGCCAAGATAAGGTAGAACCTTTAGAGATCTTTCCAATGACTATAAGAACGTGAAAAATGGACACTCTAAGCTCAAGTTATGTCCAGTCAAAGTTCAGTCAACATGGAAGTCAACTTTGGTCAACAAGTCAACAAGTTGACCAATGACAAGGTGACACATGGAAAAATGAAAAAAATGGAAGTCAACTTTGGTCAACAGGTCAACAAGTTGACCAATGACAAGGTGACACGTGGAAAAATGAAAAAAAAGGAACAAATGAAGGTTGTTTGTGCTGTTTTCAACCTCCGGTCTTCGATTATCGTAAAGCACCACATGTTCAATTTGCCTATCGAGGATCGATACATGGTCTTATTTGTCATAGTTCATTTTGAATATGACATTATATTACTGGGGTTGAATTCCATTTTATTACCTTTGTAATTCGTTGATATTAACGTCCATGATAATTACCAAGCCACATTATTTGTTATGTTCGGGTGAGCTTGGTATTATAACTTGGAAATTTCAATGCCTTATTATTTGGGCTTAGGTTTATATGGTTTGGGATCCATCTTATCCCATTAACCTCGGCGGGGAGTATTTCACATATCTCGGTTTATGAATGGCGAGGAGCTTGGAATTAATGCCAATCGACTAAAATGTTGGGATAAAATTCCATATGTACCTAAGTTTCACGAGATAAATGGTCGGGCTGTTCTAATTTAAACGGCCAACACATTAGACCACGTAGAATGTGGGATTTCCCACTACAATGCACAAAACGGTCCACACAAACCGCCTCCGCCAAAAATGATGCCGCTGGGTTTTGAACCCAAGACCTCCGCTTCCCAATCACATCCCGCCAACCAACTTGCCACCAATCTCGGATGGGATAGAAATGAGTTTGCAGGTATATAAAGAGCTCTTATCTCTATGTTGTAGGGTGTCAAGGAGGATAAGGACCAGATCTCAGAAAATGCCATTTTTGAAGGCCTTGCACTCAGAATGAGAACTCAGAGTAAAAAGATGAAATGAAGAAAATTCTGAGAAGATTCCAAAGATGTAAGATTTGATATTTTTGTTGAGTTTTAACCTATTTTTGGAAGCTTTGAATTCAGTTTTTAACAGGGATATACAAGACAGCTAGTTGGAAAACATGAATTTCAATGCACTTCTGTCCGAAATGTGACTTGGTGTAAACATGAAAAGTGTTCAGAATTCAGATATGATGTCATATATATGATTTTTTTCATATAATGTTTTTAAATCTCCATTTGTAGGTGTTTTTCTAACACATTTGTAGGGAGATCACATTGTGAAAACACTATAGGAGCCACGGATCATTCTTGGGACAATTTCTGCTATTTTTCAGAGTTCTTGGGACATTGATCAGCTCATTTGCAGGTTTTGATTCATTATTGGTTGTTTTTAAGAGTTATTGTACTTACATTTCAATATTATTAATGGATCGGTTCAATCTGAACCCGGGGACGTAGGAATTTCTGAACCCCGTAAACAATCTTGTTTGTTATCTAAGTGTTTTTAGTTTTTGATTATTTATTTGTTACCCAAGTTTTCCACACTTCTATGGATGCATAATAATCATAATTTAATCAATTTTGGAGCTTATAATACTTAAAATTGATTAATAAAATCACAATCTTTGGAAACTTTTAAAAGTGAAAAAAAATACAACACGCGTTTTCAGATCAGGATACCACTACAAGATAGAAATAATGGAGGTATTGATTTAACCTAAAGATTATACCACTAATAGAGGAAACAATGGAGGTAAGTGATGATTTAGCTTAAATCGTATGTCACTATCCTAAGAATTTCACATGATGAAATGTTTCATGGTGAGTGTAAGGTCCATTTGATCGGTAAACCCTCAACACTCAAGTATGGACTAAGGAACTAAAGTGTGTTATAGGGTAATGAGCACAACACATAGAACAATGCAGTGTATGTATTAATGATGAAATGACTATAGGATAAGTAGAATGTTTAATGTGTGGTGTAAATAATCTATTGTAGGATGTGTATGTTGTATAGAATATGTAAGATGCAATGATAGGTATAGATAGAGATAGAATATGTAGTGATAAAATGTAAAGATAGACCCATATATAATGTAACCTAGTGTAGTATGTAGAATGTATGTGGAAATGTGTAGTATGACTATGTATAGGTTATGCATGGATAGCCTAATAATGTATGTGGTGTGTAGGGTAAGGACTAGTATAATGTAGAATGTAGGGATGAAATGTAAAACTAGACTCATAAGTAATGACGACTAGTATAATATATAGAAAATGTATGATATGAAAATGCGTAGTGTATAATGTGACTAAGTGCATAGATATCATAATGAATGTAATGCATAGATGAGGACTAGTATAATGTATAATAAGCATAAAATGAATGGGGTACAATGCACAATGTAGGATGGAATGCAATTTATAATGCCTAAGGTGTAGTGTGTGGGGTTTAGTGTAATGGTAATCCCTCAACCATCAAGTGTGAACTGAAGCACAAGAGTGAATCATATGGTTATGATGGTGTTTTGATGCATGATATGGTATGCCTATACAAGAATTTAAAGATGATAGATGTGCAATTGCGTGGGGTATTAGATTATCTTCACCCCAAGAACATCTAATTTTACAAACTAACCAATGAGGTTGAAGGTTAGAGGTCCTTTAAGTGATGGCCGTGAGGATGAAAGTGTAGGACCATGATCTAAAAACAGTGGCATGTAAGATAAATGTTGTGTTGTTGAATGAAGTTTATGTGCATGTGAGGGATGAGTATAAGATGAATATCATGGTGTAGTAAAATGCATCGGTGATGTCGTACATGAAGGTGATGAAGATCCATGTGGAATAAATTAAGGTTGTGATGGGTTTGATTAGTAGAATGATTTGGTCATGTAGACAACACTCAAGTAGGTGAACTAGGAGTAGATTGTGCTTTTAATAACATAGAATGAGACGTGTTATAATAGGTGGATGACACATTTGTACGAGGAGATGGTGACAGTGGAGGAGATGGAGGGACACCATTAATAGAAATAACTTGGGAATTGTGAATGAATTTAAGTCGCAAGTGAGTCATAGATATGATAGATTGAGAGTGACGAATCTCATTAAGGCTTAAAATCAATTCACGTCCCTTAACTATGTTTCTAATAAGGAAAGAGAAAACACTGTAAGATGGCCCACCATGACATATAACTTAATAACACCAAGGGGTTTACAAAATGGATAGTCAATTCACGATGAAGGGTAACTAATAAGCACGAAGGAGCGACATAGAACATGCACATAAAAATGGGCCAAGATGAATCAACCTTAGTATTTTTTATGGTGGTTGAGCTAATAGATACGTGTATGTGTAAATTATTATATGTAAATGCAACGTAATAATCAGTATTTGAAAAAGAAATGATGGGTGGAGCAACTTCGGTGTTAGCAACTAAGAAATCAAGAGATCATGATTCTGGAGGTGAAATTGCATGATATGCATGATTAGTGGAAGAATCTGTGGTCTTTTTTCATATTTTTGGGAGTCACTATTAAGATTTTAAATTTACCCTCGTCATTAGTGGTAGTAGAGCTATTATATTATGGGAATTTGAGATTATCGTTTTCATTTAGGACTTGGATAATTGTTCAAAGTTTTAGGCATATATTTTTAGAATGTCCTACATAACGATGATAATCACAATGGAAGTTTTCATTATAGTTTTGTCCTTTATGTCATGATGGGTCTAAATCAAGTGGTGGAGGAAGGATAATAAGGTTGTTGTCAAGGATTTTCTTTAATATAAGATGTGGAGCCATTGGAAGGTTTCTAAACATGTGCCTAGGCTATTGTGACTGAACTTCTTTAGAGGGGGTAATTACGTTAATGGTGATTTTAGCATCAGTTGGCTTAGATGTAGATGGCTTGAATGGTGTCTTATTTTGAAAATGAGTGGAGGATGGAGTTTTTTCTTGATACTTAAGCTTTCCAACGGATAAAATTTTAGACTCACGAAGCTTAAGAGTATGACAAAGTTGATCAAATGAAGAAAAGGCCTCAAAGAGAACACTTTCTTGTAGAGGTGGTAAAAGACTCTGGATAAATAGATCTTGCAACTTAGAATCAACAAGTACATTTTTCATTTTAGCAAGATTATTCTTATACCGTAAAATGTAGTTAGCAAATTGTTCATTGGATCCCTATTTAAGTTGTGCTAGTTGAGTGTAAGAAATATTAGAGCCTATGTTGATGGAGAAATGTGTAAGGAAGGCATCAGCTAGATGGGTGAATGAAGTAACTAAGTGGATAGGTAAATCATAGAACCAATGCATGGCATAGTCATGGAGACTATGAGGAAATATTTTAGCTAAGAGAGTATGATTGTCAGTAAAATCTAGACAAACAACATGAAAGGCCCGAAGATGCTCCTGCGGGTCACCATGCCCATTGAAAATGGGAAGCTTAGGGGTAAAAAAAATAGGAGGAAGCAGATAAGTAGAGATGGAAGGTGCAAATGGAGTATGCAATAACAAATTAGGATCTAAATATGGAGATGTAGTGTCTGTTGTAACTTACGAATTTGAGCCTGAAGATCGTGATATAAAGAGGTTAAATCTTGATTGCCAACAAAGGAGACTTGCCTTTCATGTGAAACTAAAGGAGGCATAAAATTATTGGTAGGAGTGGGGATAAAAACTGGAACAATAGAGATAGGTGGAAGAGTAGAAGCAGGTAGTTGAGTGGCCACAACAATTGGTATATCCATAGAAGGATTGAATTTCACCAAGTTAGTAGCTTCCTCACGAGCCACATGAAAAAGTAAGTCTAGATCTTGGGGGTGAATAGTAAGGTGATCATTGATGGCCTTAAGGTGGGATTTAGTAAATTATTCATGAGATTGATTCATTAGAAAGGAAAAAAAGAAACCCTAGTTAAATAAGAAAGAGGAGTCTAGAAGCGTATATGGTCGGGTTCACCAAAATAATTAACTAAAATTAAACTAAACTATGGGAAAGTATAATAATAGTTAATATAATTTAGGAAGACTAAAATTTTGTAAATTAAGTTGAAACAATATGGAATTATTTTAAATAACTATGTCAAATTAAATAAAACCCTAAGTATGAAAATATGTAAGAGGGAAGGACTTGGCTAATTTCCGAAGACTGTCGCAAGGTGTCTCAGGTCTAATTGTGGATTCCGAAGCAAAGAACGACTATAAAGAAGTCACGTAAAGGCTAGATTTGGATGATCTAAATGGACCTGGAGCTCCCAAGAGGGTATTAGGGTGCCCCGATCTACAAAATAGGTGCCTTGGTCTCTCTAAAATCTTAGAATATGGTTCTTTCAAAGTGTTGCAAGGTACTCTAAAATATTCCCTTCCTATTGTACTAGATCAGATCCGTCAAACATTTTCAGATGTGTGAAATAATGTAGGATGAAGGAATGAACTAAAAAAGAAAAAGAAGTATCAAAACCCTAAAAATAAAAGATGAAAAATTAAAGGATCGATCGACCTCACCGCCAAAAAAATGGGCTTACCAATTCAAGTTCTACACTATATTTCAGACCCAAATATAGTTCTAGTGTGTGTTTGTATGTCGTGCCCTTGGTAATTTTTTTCTAGTTACACTTTGTGAAGTAGTGAGAAATAATAACTATATAAAATGTACTAGTATGTGCACATGGAATAGAATAAAATCAATCACCCTATGTTATGTGTGTTGATGTAGATCTCCTAGCCTTGATGCATGGAACTATATACATACAAGTGATGTAATGGATGCAAATCTAGATGGAGTGATAGTAGTAAGTGATGTTAGAACCCTCATTATGGTTTCATAAGTTTATATTTATAGGGTTCTCTTTCTCTAATTTCGTAATTAACCCCAAAATGGTCGAATAGGAAAAAGATAAGGATGAAAAATGGCTGAAAGAGCCTAAAAGAGGCAAGAAAGTAAAACAAGTATTGTGGTGCCCCAACTAGGACCAGGTGTAGTAATACGATCCTAGCATCCCAGATTTATGATAAAATGATGAGACAATGAAAAAAATACCTAGGCGGTTATATGAAAATATGCAGGAATGACAAAATTAAAGGTAAAAATAATATGGCCAAAATGTGGGATTAACTAGAACTTTCTTCACTTGAGAACCTTCTAAATAGTAGTATGAGAATAGGCTAAATAATGCCTAAAGTACATGATTTTATGACTACACTATGAGTTGGATGAAAATGTGAGTTATTTTGAAAACTATACTCATATAAATTTCCATTGATATATGAATTGAGTCATGATGATGAGTTTTTCTATGTGAATTTGGTCATTCTTCATGACTGAATTTCCAAGTTTTGAAGACCTAGTGGGGTTTTCTTGCTCCTTGGAGTGTTTCATGGTGGGGATGGATGTTTTGGTGAATTATATCATTGTTGATGATCTTAAGGAACTATTTATCACTTGTGTGGAGAATCTTAAATCTTAAAAAATATAGAGTATCCCTTTGAGATCATGATCCATTCGTTGGTGCTTGGAGAGCATGTTTTGAGCTTTTATGTGCATCTTGGTGCATGATGATGATGTCTTGACCCATTTTGACCTAATTGGGTCAATTGAGGTGTTTTATAGGATGTTATTGTTATTTTTTTGAGTTAGATGACCGATATACTTTGTCATGGATGACCTAAGGGTATTATGAACTGAGTTGGGTATATAAGCTACTAAAATGAGTCATTTGTGACTACCCGAGAGAGAGAGAGAGGATAAGTGGGAACCATAGGGGATTGAAGAGATTAGAATATCTATGAATCCTTGAGAAAATTTTAGGATTGGATGTGAAAATTAAATTGATATATTCAGCCAATGAAAATTAATGTTTGAGCAAGGTAAAGGATATTTTGTTTTGAGATGGTTTGGAGGTTATGTGAGATGAACTTAGATCACTATGAGTTATGTGAGAAGAATATTAATAGTGATAATTAATTTATGGGTGGTTGATTTATTTATTGATCAAAGGAGGGGTTTTATCATCCTTGTGTGGTTGGTGCCTCACTAAACTAGGGTTTGGTGCTCCTTGTAGGGTTGGTGATCTACTAAAATATGGATTGGTTTTCCTTGTAGGTTGGTGCTCTACTAAACTATGGGTTTGTGATTCTTTTTGGGTTGGTGCCTCACTAAATTTGAAACATTACTATATAATTTTTTTGTAGTGAGTTCTCTTCCCTTGAGGGTTTCCCACTTAAATTTGGTATCCATGTGTTATTGTGTTCTTCTTGCATATGCTTTGATGGTTGTGTTATATTGATAAATATTAATGAATAAGATATTATGAATGGTTAATTAATTTTAATGGATAAAATGAATGAAATTTTGTATACACATTGATTCACCCCCACCTCAATGTGTTTTCTTCCAACAATTGGTATTAGAGAAGGCCATTTTGAAGAAAGTTTGACAACTTGAGGGAGGTCCTCTTGACGCACGGGTATGGCGAAACTTAGGATCAATTTTAATTTAATCCTCTTATTAGGATGAGAGAATGTTTGAAACCCTTAGTGCTTGGAATTTGGTAGAATGTTCTTTATGTTTGCACTCCTATTTCCAAGCTTTCACCTTACATAGCTGAAGAGATGTCTAATGAAGGAGAAAAATAAGGTTCTTATTTTTATTTGGAAGTAAGATGCCCTAAAGGTGAGGATGGATAATTTTAAGAAGACCTAGGTGATGATCTTAAAGTTTTTCTTTACGATTGTGGTCTCAAACAATAAGATGAAGGTGATTATGATGACCTAGAAGCAAAGTTTGAGGATTTACTAAATGTTTCTAGACCTATATAGATAGTGGAAGAGTGAAATTAATCCATAATCATGATGAATAGTTATAAAGTGATCAAAGATTACCTTGAAGTAGAGATATTTATTTTTGAGAAGAATCTTAGTATGGTATAGAAATATGAAGGTTGTGTGTCAAGATGTATTTTCACTATGAGAGAAAGATCATATGCAGTTCTTGAAGTAAAGTGTGATCAACAAGTCAAGAAGGGTATGGAAATCATATGAGGCATCAAGATGTTGTACCATCATTAAGGAAGAAGAAGAGGATAAGATTTCATCTAAGCTATATGATTTTTTTCTATGAATACTCATTCTTATTCAAGTAAAGTGTTCATAGGTTTGTTGAAAAGTTGAAGAATGGGATCTAAAGTTAAATCAAGGCCAGATATAATCATATATGCATCTTAGAGGTATGATTTTTGATAGTTTACCAAGTGTGAAGATAAAATGAGTGAGTTATATATGTCAAAGTTTCGAACGTCTACTCTATCATCTGCTAAGGTTTCTCAAAAGATTGAAAGAGTTTTCATTTGAAGATATTAGTCTCATAGTTGACATCATTCAGAGGTCTCAAGTGGTTCTTACATATGTATAAGAAGAAATTTATGATCAAGGTATGATGTAGCAGATAAGTATTACAAAAAAGTTATACAATGTATGAAGGTCCCTTAGTTTGATTGTATCATCAATGGAAGATTAGTGATTTTTTTCTTTCTTGATATCAATAGTAGTATTTTTAGCATAAGTATACTTGGTCTAAGTGTGAATTCATGTTGATCATTCATGGAAGGAGTTTTCAAGTTATTTACATATGTTATGAAGTCTTGTCTATGGTTAATTTTCTTCAAAATTGAGTATCAATAAGTCATGTACCTTGCATTGGTGTTTTACGGTATATTTAAAGTTGATGTTATGAGAAGAATCTATATTTGTTAAGAAAGTATCATACTTTTTTTTTGTAATTCATGAGTTAAAGTATGTTGTAAGATTGTTAAGAGAAAGAAAAGTCCGAGCTCATCGGTTTTTAGAGTCGATGTATCTCAAGGTAAAGTTAAAGATTTGTGTTATGCATTAAGATGTGTCAAAACCTATGATATTGTTGGTTTTAATAGTCATTATTTCATGTAGTGTTTAATATCTTAAAAATTATGAATATGTGTCAATATAAAAGTATTTAGGAGGTTTTTACATTGAGTATGAAAAAATCTTTAGTTTACATGGTCTATGTTATGATGTTAGTCCTTGAATAATAATTGAGATGTTTTTAGAGTGTGTATGCATCTTGGAGGAAGTATGGAACTACAAAAATGCATGATAAAATATGTGGAAGTGAAAATGTGAGGTATTCAAGTTAGAAAACAAGGTAACAGTGTATGTGTGTGTGAACATTAAGGTCTATAAATAATATCTTGAATAGGAATATGGTTTGTAAGGATACATTTTTTTATTGAGGCTTAATTAAGGAATACAATAATGGTTCAGTCTCATTCAAATATGAGGTATGTTGCTTGTGTTTAATCCTTGAAATATAGTATATTTTCAAATAAAATAGGGTCATGTTGTTGTCTGTGCATGAAGGAATCATAATGAATATAGGTTTGAAGGAGAGATTGAAGTGCTTTCTTCCTTTGTGTTATGAAGTCAAGTATATTGAAGAATAATGGAGGATGGGTTTTGTGCTACAATAACTATACAGAAGTATGAGAAGGTGCTCTGAAGCAGGGGAGAAAACTTGGAAATAATATTTATTAAATTAAGGTATATGGAAGTATTGTAATGACAGAGTTTTTTATATGACTAAAAGTAAGCATCAAAGAAGTATTGATCCTTGAAGACATGAATTAGATTTAAAGATCATTTTTATAACTTTATAAATTATCATCTCAGGGGGGGTAAGATTTTATCTTGAAGGATTATAATGATGAATTGATGTTATAAAGTCAAAGAATCATAGCGAGGGTTAGAGAATATTGAATATACATTGTTGAAGGTTTCTTGAGGGTTATAGGAAAAAGATTAAAGTGGTGGAAGGATGCTCTGAAGTTGTTAAAAGTATGCATACTATATAAATATAATCCATGTATGGTCAAGATGTAATGATATGTGTGCTTAAGAAAAAGAAGTCGTGTCATCTTATTTAAGGTTGATGTTATTAGTGTATATGGTCAAAAGGTCTTGGTAGAGTCAGGTTTAAGATCATGGAAAAGATTTCTATTATATAGGTCATGTGGTCCCAAGTAAGGTTTATAATAATTTTTGATTCATTTTCTCATATTAGTGTGTTCATGGTCTCTCAAGCATTTTTACATTAAAGAAAGTATTGTACAATCTATTCCTTATTGTGAAGAATATCAAAAGTGTTAATCAATTTAAATCCAAATAAGTCTCAAAGTTTCGCTTTGATCAAAATGTTTTCCTTTGGGTCTTAGGAGTCTATGTTATAGTGTAACACTCTATTACTTGGTTTGTGAGTCCAAAAATTAATGTAAGGTATGAAAGGGTCTGTCAAGTGTGTGTTGAAGAAATTGCAAAAGCATGGAAATAATTTTTCAAATTTATAAGCTATTGATCTTAGTAAGAGTGGTGACTGTATGAATATGTTTGTGATAGTTTTCCAAGGTACATTTGATGTCTAATACTATGAAACAAGGCTTCCCATGAACAAGAGAATCTTTATGAAAGTGTCAATGAATAATTTCTAGGTATTGATAGGTCTGAACTTACTTATCGTGAAGAGATAGAGAGTGAGATATGAACATCCATGTTTAGATGAAGGAAGATAATATAGAATGATATCTTGAGTTGAAGAAGATAGCTACGTAAAGGGTCTCTGATTGTACTATATTGAGGAGTATAAATCTTGGTCAAGAATTTGAAGCTAAAAGTATGTTTCTTGAGTTCTTCAAATTATATCATGAGTCCCTTAGCTCTAGGTTATATAGAAATGTATACAAATGTGCATGGTGGTATAAGAAAAGCTTTCTTAAGTTAGAAAGTGTATCCAAGACCTTATTTAGGTATTTACTACTTTGTTTTAAACTAGAAGAAGATGTAGGATAAGTGTGCTTGAGTTATACATTTTGATAGAGTTTAGCATGACATGGAGTAATGCAATGATAAAATATAGGTGTCTAAATAAATTATGGATCAAGTAGATGATATTGGCAAATCAATAAGTATATTAGGTATTAAAAAGTACTATTTTTCAGTATTGATGATTGGTGAAGGAATATCTGGGATTGTCAAAGTACTACCACACATATTTTGTCATAATAAGGAATAAATCACTAAAAACATGATTAAGGAATGTCATAATATTTATGACCCATTTTCATGGATTGTATGTAGCATATGAGACCTTAATCTTGTGTTGATAGTTAGTAATGGATAATATCCCGACAGGGGAGCAATAAGGAGTTTTTTCCTATTGTATGAGAGATTCTTTTGTAGAGAGAAGTTTGCAAAAATAAACTAAAAGTATGGTTTAATACTCATGGTTCTAAAAATGTAAAAATTGTGGAAGATGTAGAATTAGTGTTCTCAAGTATGACATGGATCTAGAAAGTGGTGTTTTAACATGATTGAAGCTAAACCATGATGTGATTAGCTTAGGGGAGTTGTTTTAATGATCATAGTTATAGGGTCATGAATCCTTTATTGTTGTTGTTAAAGATAAAAAGAGAAAGTATAGTCCCACCTCTTTACCAAGGCAATCATAGCACCATCTCTCTACCAAGGATATCATGAGTCCCACATCTTGTGGGATCCTTTGATAGTGTCTAAATCCCCCTAATCCAACTGTAGACAGATGATCCCACTTAGCATTTGTCACATCTACTCTGATATTCTCATACGGAGAAGACACTTGATCTCTCAGATATAAGGTTTCATTGGCCTATAACCATAAACAAATCATGCACACATCAGATCCATAATCCAAAAATACATTTAAAATGCATTAATTTTCATCCAAAATCAAATCAAACCCTAATTTATCCAATCATACCTAAGTCGATCTTTGACCCGGCCAAGTTGATGCATTTCTAGTCAAATCGATGAGCCCTAGGGCCTAATCTACATTGAACCATCTAGGTCACCACATACCGCACCCGACATAATCAATTTGTTTGCAAAAATGCTAAAAATTAAATAAAACATGAAATTAAATTAAAAACAAATGTGTTTTTTCTAATCTCCATCTTCCACACCCTCTAGCATTTCCTCGTAGCTCGGAAACCTCCATCTCTAAATCTCTTTTTTCTCGCTCTACTCTTTATCATCAACTTTGTGAAAATGAGCTTTTTGGCCAATCTTTAGGCTTATATAGCCTAATGACACTGGATAATCATTGACCTCCTTGGATTTTTGTCGATTGGCCTTAGTTGTTGTCGAATGGCCTTAACATAAACCATTTTGGGATTTTCCCTCCTTTCGAGATCCCTTCTTAGGTCACCATCTCTTGTTGGACTTTACATCCATATTTATGGTAATCTCTATTTTCCTCTTTGGACATTTTCATACAAAATTTTCAACAATTTCTTCCTTTGGGCACTCATATTCTTAAAGTCCACACTAGTGGCCATAATCAATCTTCCTTTAGGGCATACATACTCTTCAATTCCACATTCATGGTCATCTCTTTTTTTTCCCTTCGGGCATGTTAATCATATTTATTTCATAAGTCCACACCTATGGCCATAATCACTCCTCTAATGGGAATTTTATTTTATAATCATATCCAATCTACACACGAATTCCTCCTTTGAGGCCATACTAATCTTCCCATTTGGGCATTACATTCATTATACAAAGTCCACTTTTGTGGCCATATTTGGGCTCGTCCCTAGGGAACCATTATTTTTCATAAAATTCCACCTTTATGGCCATGTTTTTAATCCCATCTTAGGGCATGCCTTTTCTGTTTTTCCCCTTTGCGTCCACACCATTTCCCCACTTGGGGCATATTTTGACTTTTCCTTTTCCCTTCGTGGCCATACTTTCTCCCTTTAGAGCATATTACTTCATCACTCAATTTTTTTCTTTTCACCTTCTCAACCATTTTTCATATCCCATTGGGAGCCTTATCACTCATCCTCATCCCTTATGGACACATACCTATTCATTTGACTCCTTGTTTATGAAGGATTTCATACACTTTTTACATATAGTTACACATATTTTGATTATTTTCCCATAACACATTGGTCATCTCGGCTTGCATCCATACTGAAGTGACCTTCACCCACTCATTGGTCCATATAATGTTATTTTCCATTTCCATTGAAACCTCAATTTTCCCCTACCAATGTGATATTGGAGTCATCACCATAGTTATTATCCTTTTGTGATCCTTTTAGCCTAGGGAATCTAACCTTGGTAATCATTTTTCCATCTTTTATTCACCCACCCACCCTTCATCATCTAGATTTTCCAAATGCGCCATTGATTTCCCTTGGCACCATCAATCCCATAGTTGAGGGGGAGTTCATCATCAATCCTTTATACTCATCCAACCATTTTTTTGTCTCATGGCTTGCTACCGCAAAACCCCTCAACATAAAAGGAAAAAATGTAGATACCTAAATTTGGTATCTACGCCCTCATTCCTTCGTGTGCACATATTTATTCATCCCCATTATCTAATCAAATGTCCATCCTAATGCTTATTAATTAATTAAGTGATATTAATTCATTAATTAATTATTTAAATATCTCGACATGCCCAACTATCCCATTCACATTGATCCTATTAATTAATTAATACCCTCATCCATTGCCCCAACCAACTTTCTAATTAGGATGCTTTTATCCTACATATAAATCACCTTACTTTTCTAGCTTTTATCCCATCTATTTTTATGACCTAACGACCTTGGATTCATACTCCAATCATCTAATCCCACTAATATGATTTAAAGCATTCGCCAATTACTTCAAATCACAAAATCTTGTCTTAAATAAAAAAGAAAGACTAAATGGGAATCTTTCCCGTGATCGGAAGCAACCCACCTAGTCATCGCCAACCCTTTAAGTATGTTTGATTTATTTCTATTCCACATGAAATCACTCAACAATCAAGAAACCAAAGAGAAATTAGTGCTTTTTCGTTACTTCCAAAGCTTTATGTGACAATCATATATATCACATCCATCATTGAACATGTTTTACATCACTCATAATATTTATTCATGAGTTTTCTTGCTTTTATAGTGCTTTGATCAAGATTTCTATCATATTATATTTTTTTCTTGAAAATGAACCTTTTTATGTCTAGAGCAGCATCTAGCCATCACTCAGCAACCCTTAGTTCTAGTCTTAGTGCTTGTAGATGTCCATATTCAACTATTTATTTTTGGCCTCATCTTAATCCTGCTACAATCACCATTGATCCTTCGTGGTTGTCATCAACCAGGGTTATATTTATCCAAAACCTATATAAATCCTCCTTTCTATCATCTATCCTATCTTATAGTCCTTGTCTCTCTTCTATAGATCCTCTTACAAACATTTGCAGGTCCTCATCATCTTTCAAATTTCTCCCAGACCTTGCAGGTTTGCATACTTTATCTACAACTTCAAATCAATCCTCCTAGGTTTCCATCAACCTACCTATACACATTCTTGGTCGTCTTCAACGTAGACTAGGTAACTTTTATCTTGTAGTTATTATCATCTAACTAGCTTTAGATCAGTTTCTGCCATTTTTCAGATTCAGTGATAGCTCTGTTTCTGCATGCTTTTTCTTTTACATCCTTTTATCTAAACATGGGGTTGACATCCGCCAAGGAAGCTAACCACTTCTTGGATCCAACATTGTCTGGGAAGCCCCCACATACATCTATCTAATCCAATCCATTTCAATTTTTTATATCTTATTGTAGTAGAGATCCATCATTCAATGCCTGTATCAAGCATCATCACATCCAGTAACATAAAACACTCGACATTTATGAGTTTATTTATTTCTTAGTAGTTAGTGCATTATTTTGATAACGAACAAGAAATATGGAGAACATTCCTATCACACCGGTGGGATAATCCTTTAGGTTGTTTGTTTCTTTTCTATATCTTTCTTTTTCTTACTAACACCGGACCGTGAGGCTTTGCTTTCTTGTTTGTTTGGTTCGTGGCTTAGATTTCTCATCACACGAGAAGTCTAGATAAATTGGAAAAGTGCTATCCAATATTCTTCTTTTCCTTATTTTCTACTTTTTCATAATACCTTCCCTTCTTGTCTATGTACTCATCAAACATAACATTTTGTTTTGGGCTTAAAGAAATAGAACATTTCCTTTTACATCCTTCTTTCCCATATAGCTTAACTAGGGTCTAATCTTCCTAATCACGCATCTTAACACACATAGCCTTAAAACTGACAAATAAAGTTAGCACATAAAAAAATTCCTTTCACCTAGTTCACTAATTGGGATTTGATCACCCAACAAGAGACTATTTCAGACATTTCCCACCATAACTTACCTAAGACCAAACATATTTTTTCATCTCCTAGGTCCTCTCACATCCATCCTCTTCACACTTTCTTAATCAAAACATAAAAAGTAAATTGTTTTCTTTCTTTCTTGTTTGAAAATGGAACCAAAATTTTCCTTAAGCAATTTTTAGCAGTCCTCTGTGACCCCATCCAGACCATTAGTTGCTTCTAGAGCTTCCTCTAGCCCTATTTATGACTATCTTCATCACTGCTGCCTCCCATCTCTCACCCATATTGATCCGTATACCATGACTCACCTTCATTGCCTTATGCGTCATCCCCTTTATCCCCATCACCTTATAGTCCATTGCCTTATATCTCATCACCTTTATCCTCGTCATATTTAGCCTCATCCCCATGCACCATTCCTTCTTCTACCCCATCTTCTTGGATCTCATTACCTTTTTCCTTCCTAATATGAAAACGGGTGTCTTATTTCTTCCACTTTTAAACACTTTCAAGGATATTCAATTTTAATCAACTTAAAAGGATTGTATACTTCCAAAAACTGATCAAAATATGATTTATGGACTGAATTCGAATTGAAATTAAGTTTGTAATTTACTCAAAATTTCACTATTTGATCAAAGCCCAAAAATTATTGTTTTAGATTTAATTGATTTTTCCAATTTTATCAATTCTGATTATAGTTGCATCCATATTCAAATTGGGAATGTAAATTACTGCAAATAATCAGAAACTGAAAAATAAAAATTAGAACACAACACCAGATTGTTTATGGGGTTTGGAATTCCTACATCCCCGAGTTCGTGATGAACCAATCCATTAATAATGTTAAAAAATGTAAATACAATAACATTTACATTAACCAATAATAAATCAAAAACCTACAAACCTGTGTTTTAGACCTTCAAAGGTTGTTAATGGAGCTCAGCCTATATCCTTCACCTTCTTAACCCACTTGTAGTAGTGTCTCCCTTTGGTTCTATGCCTGTGTGTGACTTCAATAGAAAATAAATCTATCACAAAATCTCCAAATAGGACAAATGATCACACCATCATGATCTTACTAAAATTCTGAGCAACTTTTATATATAACTCAAGATCTAGTTTTGAGTGGAAGTACCGCAAAACTTAGCCTAAATGTAAACTACCTCTTATCCTCCTTGACACAGACCTAGCACCCCCTTTGTATAAGTTACAACGAGCCATTTTATAACCAAGTGAGCCCCTTGGGCAAGTTGGCTAACAGATTGTTTTAGAACTATGAGGTCGGGGATCAAATCCCGCCTCCTACCATTTTGCCACGGATTTTCTTCCAAATGGGTAAAAATCCCATATTTCTCGTGTATAAAGGTGGGAGAGTAGTTAGATAGGCGGTTGGGAGTTTTGCTATGAAGTGGGATATCCCACATTTAGCGGTGGGATAAGGTTTTAGGCTTATTAAAGCATTTTTCCATGCATGAATAGTGGTCAAAGGACCACTTGAGGCTTAACCACCCCACTTCCCACTCCTCTCCACATGGATTTCCAAGCATGAAATTTACACCCCCTACAACCTCTTCATCTCCTTCCTTTCATGTGGACTTAGCAAAGGTATAGGGTTAGTGGTTATGTACGGTTTAATACTAATGTTTAACATTAATATATGGAGGTTTGATATATATGCGTGGCATTTGGAAATTGATTTTAAATTTGAACCACATGAAATATGACGAGTAAGACCATGGTAGCATTTTTATCCTTTTGCCACTTTCCTGATGTTGACTGAGCTACTTAGCCAATTGTGCACGTGTCCATGTCATCATGGACCTGTTGACCAATGCTTTGACCTTCCGGTTGACCAAACTTTGACTGGACATATCTTGAGCTCAGAGTGTCCATTTTTCACGTTCTTATAGTCATTGGAAAGCTCTCTAAAGGCTCTATTGTACTATCATGGTTTAGGGAAGTTTAGGGAACTTTTAACACTAAAAATATCCCCTGATCACTCCTCCCCAATGAGAAGGATTTTTGTCCACAAAAATTTGTTTATCAACCCACAAATAATGCTATCTCTTCTTGCATTGCACAAACACATACAAGAACCTAAGATAACATTATAGGTTAAATAAATGTAAATAGTTG
Source organism: Taxus wallichiana var. yunnanensis (assembly GCA_018340775.1). NCBI lineage: Eukaryota > Viridiplantae > Streptophyta > Pinopsida > Cupressales > Taxaceae > Taxus > Taxus wallichiana. Next base: position 151,820,190 of record CM031234.1, on the reverse strand, counting down.
ATTAGCTAGTCACATAATGATTAGATAATAACACCCAATTAAGCTAGTGTTCAACTAAAATGATGTAACCCTGTCAACTCTACAGACAAGTGTGAACTGCCATACCCCACTTAAATGTCATCACAAATAATTGACCAGATAATAACACCCATTCTATTATGAAAATCTAGTGTTCAACTGTCACTTTGTGATACGGCCGATTACCAAAATTTACAATTCCATAACACAGATCAATATACAAGACATTTACATTTCCCACAATTAGGCTAGTGCCCACTGTCCAACTGAAACTATAACAACTGCAAGTATTCACTATCTAGAATAAAATAGACTATCAACGCCCAAAAATAGCTATAGTCAATAGCTGAATCCACATGAATCTGCCAAAACATTGTATCACTGTCACAAATAATAAGTCAGATAATAACACCCATCTATAACAGAAGCTAGTGTTCAACTGACACTTTGTGATTATGTTGATTACAACTGCAAATATTCACTATCCAGAATAATTAAATCATCAATGCCCAAAATGGATATAGTCAAAATCTGAATCAACGTGAATATGCAAATATTCTATCCATACACTAAACTGTAAAGGGATAGATTATAAACTGTATGCTTACCCAAATTGGTGAATTGCCATAATCTACAAAATGATCACCTGGTGCCTTTACAAACCAATTTTTTAGTGTAATAAATTTACACCCTAATTGCAACCACATCTGATAGTTAGAAAAATAATTTTTTCCCAAAATAAGGGTCTTATAAATTAGTGCAAATAACACATATGGATACAACAAGTTTGTCTATTTATTACAATATCAAACAGGTGCCCAAATGGGTCTTTTAAGCATCCATAATATTTGCACAAATGACAACACTATAAAACTACAAGTTTCAAAATAGACATTCTGATGATGCCCATATCCATGCATACTGTTGTTAGAAATGGAATAACCAACCAAAATGTGAGAAGATGAATATGAGTATGATGAACATATCACTCAAATATTCTCTAAGATGCTTCCAAATTATTTCAAAGCTGAATATAAACATAGGATCAAATCCCTAAAATATAGCTTTGAAAATGTTTGCATACTATCACCAGTTACTGCAATGCAAACATAAAGTTGAGGAATGTTTTACCCATCCAATTACTTGGATTTATCCATTTAGGTGGTTTTATTTCCCCAGTACCAAAATGAGCATTTACATGAGTTAGATCAATAAATTTTGGTTTGACATTATTTTCCTTTTTAACAACTTTCCAATGTTGCACTGAAGGAACATACCAACACATCTTAACATCATGACCATTCCTTTTACAATGGGAACAAAATTTAACTTCCTTATTTTTAGGAGTCTTACCCATTTTTCCATTCCCTTAAATCTATCTCTGAGAATGATTTCTCTATTTAGGGAGTTAACCTTTTTCCATTTCTCACCTTACCAAGGAGAGATTGGTCTTTAAAGCACTGACTTATCATTCACAAAAGGCATTAACTTCTTTATCATATTTTTCCTCTTCCAACAATATGTTGCGAATGATTAGTACCTTCACAAAACATGCAAGGAAAACCATACTTTTTCCTACCAAAGCTATATGGTTCAAACTGAAAGAGTTTTTAGAAGCCTTAGTATTTAATTTCCCCTTAGTTATATTTTTAGTTTAAGTGGTAGGAGGTGGAATTTCATTACCTTGTTTACCTTCTTTCTTACACCTTTCATTTTTCCTCTTGTGAAAAATCCTGCAATTCTAGAGGCATAGATCCTTGGCTATTGGAAGCTTATCTTCCTTCAAATGCTTTGGAACTTACTCCAATTTCCATTTTCCCACTAGAATAACCCAAACCTACAAAATGTGGCTTATCCTCTACATGTATTGGGTTAGCATTACCTTGTCCATTTTTACCAAGGCCTTTTCTGTTATATCCCATCTTAACCATTAGCTTAGAACCAATTCCCTTAGTGTGTTTTTCAAACTGACCCAAAGGAATATCTGAAACTGAATGAGAGGAAGAATTAACATGTGAACAAATTATAGTGTGTTTTTTCATAGTACCTACATCTAATTTGGAAGGCATTTCCTTCTTGTGTTCACCTTGTTGCAACTTTTCCAAGAGGGCATCCTTGGTTCGTATTTCTTCCTGCAACCCTTTAACAAAAACCATCAACTTCTAGCTCTATACAAGCATTTCGTTGACATATTCCTCTTTCTTGGTTATAGATGATTGTGGCTCATATTTTAACCACACTATTTCCTCTTCCAAGGAATAAAAATTATCTCTCAGAAATATTTTTCTTCCTGGAGTTGGTGGTTTATGGCTTCAAGCTCATCCAGCTTGCTCTCGTTTGGATGAATTTCCCATGATTCCTTATTCCCGCAAACACAACCTCGCACTCCCAAAACTACACACTACAAAAGACAATTAACAATCCCCAAAGTGTTCCGCACACTAAACACTTTGAAATTGGTACTAAAATTGAAGCCAAATTTTTACACACAATTATAAGCTAATCTAGAAATCTAACTGCTCTGATACCAAAATTGATTCGAAAACGGGTCTTTTATTTTTTCCACTTTTAAACGATTTCAAGAATATTCAATTTTAATCAGCTTAAAAGGATAATATACTTCAAAAACTGATCAAAATATGATTTATGGATTGAATTCGAACTAAAATTAAGTTTGTAATTTACTCAAAATTTCACTGTTTGATCAAAGCTCAAAAAGTCACTGTTTCAAATTTAATTGATTTTTCCAATTTTATCAATTCTGATTATAGTTGCATCCATATTCAAATTGGGAATGTAAATTACTACAAATAATCAAAAACTAAAAATAAAAATTAGAACACAACACCATGATTGTTTACGGGGTTCGAAATTCCTACGTCCCTGGGTTCGTGATGAACCGATCCATTAATAATGTTAAAAATGTAAATACAATAACATTTACATTAACCAATAATGAATCAAAAACTTGTAAAACTATGTTTTAGACCTTTGAAGGATATTAATGGAGCTCAGCCTATGTCCTTCACCTTCCTGATCCACTTGCAACAGTGTCTCCCTTTGTTCTACACCTTTGTGTGACTTTAACAGAAAATAAATATGTCACAAAAGCTCCAAATTGAATAAATGATCACACCATCATGATTTTCTTGAAATTTTGAGCAACTTTCATATATAACTCGAGATCTGGTTTTGAGTGGAAGTGCCCCAAAACTTAGCCTGAATGCAAACTGCCTCTTATCCTCCTTGACACAGACCTGACACCCCCTTTGTATAAGTTGCAGCGAGCCATTTTATAACCAAGTGAGCCCCTTGGGTGAGTTGGCTAGTAGAATTATTTTAGACCCATGAGGTCAGGGGATTAAATCCTATCTACTACCATTTTTCCATGGATTTTCTTCCAAATGGGTAAAAATCCCATATTTATCGCATATAAAGGTGGGAGAGTAGTTAGATAGGTAGTTGGGAGTTTATCTATGAAGTGGGATATCCCACATTTAGCGATGGGATAATGTTTTAGGCTTATTAAATCCTTTTTCCATGCATGAATAATGGTCAAAGGATGACTTGAGGCTTAACCGCCCCACTTCCCACTCCTCTCCATGTGGATTTCCACACATGGCATTTACACCCCCTACAACCGCTTCATCTCCTTCCTTTCACGTGGACTTAGCAAAAGGTATGGGGTTGGTAGTTATGTATGGTTTAATACTAATGTTTAACATTAATATATGGAGGTTTGACATATATGCGTGGCATTTGGAAATTGATTTGAAATTTGACCCACATAAAATCCCGCCTACTACCATTTTGCACAGCGGATTTTCTTCCAAATTGGTAAAAATCCCATATTTCTCATGTATAGAGCTGGAAGAGTAGTTAGATAGGTAGTTGGAAGTTTATCTATGAAGTGGGATATCCTACATTTAGTAGTGGGATAAGGTTTTAGGCTTATTAAAGCCTTTTCCATGCATGAATAGTGGTCAAAGGACCACTTGAGGCTTAACTGCCCCACTTCCCACTCCTCTCCACGTGGATTTCCATGCATGGCATTTACACCCCCTACAACCGCTTCATCTCCTTCCTTTCATGTGGACTTAGCAAAAGGTATGGGGTTGGCGGTTATGTATGGTTTAATACTAATGTTTAACATTAATATATGGAGGTTTGACATATATGCGTGGCATTTGGAAATTGATTTGAAATTTGACCCACATGAAATATGATGAGTAAGACCGTGGTAGCATTTTTATCCTTTTTCCACTTGCTCAGTCTTGATCGAGCTACTTGGCCAATCAGCACCCGTCCCACGTCATCATGGACCTGTTGACCAATGTTGACCTTCAGTTGACCAAACTTAGACTGGACATATTTTTAGCTCGAGTTTATGTTTTTCATGTTCTTATAGTCGTTAGAAATCTCTCTCAAGGCTCTATTTCACCGGAATGGTTTAGGGAACTTTAGGGAATTTTTACTAATTAAATATATCCCCTATTACTTCTTGTGTCACTCATCATCATTATATGCACTTTTGTTATGGATATTTCTCATGAGAACTCCATCTATTACTTCATTCTCTATAGGTATCACCAATAGATCCTACTCCATCTTATGACTTCTCTCCTTCCATCTCACCGAGGGATACCTCTTATGAGCCTTCCATATTATATCTCCCCATTCTTGCCCCATCTTCATCATCCCATTATAACCAGGACTTATTACCATACTCCTACATCCCCAAGCAATCCAATCCTTATCATATGACAATTTTAGGAAACCATTTCCCAATCCCCCACCATCGAGTTCATCTACTACATCACATCAGTTTAATCCATTCTCAATTAACACCATACATCAAAAAACCTCTTTCCACATCAATTTTACCCATTTCCTCATCCACTTCCATCCTAAGTATTGCACCCTTGGCCCCTTCTAACATCATTCCTACATCTATCACATCTACAGTCACCTTACCTACCTCCCTTACTTCTACCACTTCTCTTACAACCACATCTAGTCCCACTCTTACCTCATTTGCATTAGCCTTAACCAAACCTACCTCTACATCTGCACTTGTCACCACACTTACATTGACATCCTTATCACACATTTCTTTTCCTATGCCTGCATCATCTGATACTATATCTACCCTAACATACCTACCACCTATCTCATCAATTATGATGACCCTACTTACCTCATTGTTGACATTAACATTTATTTCCATGTCTTCCACACCTCCCCAATCCACTCATGTGTCTTTTGGAACTCATTCCTCTTCAATCCCTACCCATCCGCCATCTACACCATCGCACATAGACATTATTAATCACATGATCCAAACACCCCTCTTTATATCCACACCTAATCCTACCATTGATTCCACATCTGAACTTACTCAAACCACTACATTGGACCTTGTTCCATCATCCAAATTTCTTACACCCTTGTACATTGTTCCATCATTAGATTACATACTAGTTTCTCTTTCTATGCTTCTACCTACTACCACATTGTTGGTGTAAATTAATTAGCAATAATTACTATGTTGTTCATTAATCCACAATAAATTATTCATCATACCTAGGGATGTAAAATTTCAATTCTTCTAGTGTTGTATACATAGTTACAAGTACCCACGAGGTATAAACTAAAATATTATTGTCAAAAATTAGAAATGTAATGCTTTGAAGTAAAATACGTTGGGGTGAAAGTAGATTCTACAACTAAGTAATAAGCAGATAAAAGCATAACATAAGTGAAGGAATGAACTTATGTAATTCTAATCTATGCATACAAGGAACTAAAACAAAAATATAAAGAAAAGGGGGTTTAATAAACATAAGTGGGCCTCCTACCTTGGGTGCTAACCTTTACTAAGGATTGCATCTATAATAAAATGATAGAATCGAGATTTTATTCATAAACATGAAGATTCAAAATTAAACTTACAACAAATCCTTGACTATGGGTCTATATCTACTATAGTCTCTCCACTCTCTTTATAATCAACCAATAAGTGAAAAGACTCTTTCAAACTAACAGTTACATTTTGATTAAGTAAAATATCACTACCAAGAAGTCTCAGTAGATTCTTATGGATGCAATCAAAAATCAAGAGAAGGTGTTTGAATACAACAACATAACTAATTGTTCAGTCTAGCAATCAAGTTGAATTTTCTAGTTCCATAGTAGTTGTAGAGAATAATCAAGTAATGATGTGAGATCTATTTCTTGTTGTTATAACTAGTTCTTGATTTCCATGTGTGATATTAGGTTAAGTATCCACATTGATTAGGCTTCCCATAATCATGATCTTGTATATGTGTGTGTTCTCCTTTGGCTATAGGTTCTTTGCTATAGAGGAGTCCTAGTTTCTACATGTCGGTTTCTTCGAACGAGTCTCTTTTATTGTGATAGAGTTCCTTCAATTTCATGTTAGTGATAACCTATAGAAATTTCATGCAGAAAAGTATGACATATAGAAAAGCACCATTAATCATTTCATTGCATCAAGAGATTAACATACACATTCAAATCCATAAAATAGAGTAACTTAGTAATAACTATATTAATTAATATAAGTGTCATAAGTTTTAGTTCAAATGGAAATGTCTAACAGACAACAAGGATAAACAGACACGGGTATACAAAATATACAAAAGATGAGACAATTAAAACAATAATTAAAGGGTCTCATCACACCCCCAGACTTAGTTTCTTGAATTTCCACATTCAAGTATTCTCATTTCTTATCCTCTTCTTTCTTGGGGTTTTATTGGATGATGTTGTATAGTTGCATGAAGTTAGTTGGCATGAATGTTCCTATAGTTTAGTATAGAAATAGTCTGCATTCCTCTTGTACCATTCCATTTTCCTTTCCTTTAATTCCTTGTTTAGTTCTTTATCCCCAGACCAATAAGGTATCTAATAATGGAATTTAGGTAGATAGTATCCAATTTTTCCACATCCATTTACTACCTCAATATATGGATTGATTCTCTAGAGAGTTGGGATAATGTTTGGATATGAATGCATTTCCTTTCTCTTCAGCTCTGGTGATATTTATTCCCATCTCCTTCTACATGCTTGTACTATCTCTGCACCATTGAACCTAATGTGATCTCTGACCTCATTGTGGACTTATTCTATCATCTTTTATACCCTCTTTTTATTTTCCAAACCTTCATAAATTTACCATACTCTTCTATCATTTCCTTGGGATTTCCCACCTCTACTCATATCATCAATGGTTGTTCTTTAAACAATTGTTTATATTTGACCATCAGTATTTCCCTATATAGCTCATTGTTGAAATATGAACACAGTGCCCAAAATTTTACATCCCTAATGTAAAGATTAGGGATCTAGTCTCTGTCATATTTTAAAACATAATTGAACATATACTGTTCATAAAGAAGTAACTAAATTTCATGGGGAATTTTCAAATATCTTCTGAAGAATGTCTTGGATCCACTAATATCAAATGGTATGTCATTGTTGATACAATTTTATTTTAGTTACAACATTTGTTCCTTTAAAAAGATAACATAAATATTTTATGGTGGCCTACATTTGAATATTTCATTCGTTATCTAAACTATAGCTTCTTGTTTCTTTTTAATCCTGGTAATGTCATTGTCCTTATCCCTTAATTACTTATCATTTTCCTCAAAATCCTATTGGTGTTGGAATAGTAACTCTTCCTTTTCTCATTCCCACCTTCTTTGTGGCTTGTTACGGAATTCTAAAAATTTTACACCCAATATTCTAAATTGGTTTGTGTTTCCATATTTCTGAGACTAACCTAGTAGGCTCTCTAAAAGCTTCATGTATGGAAAATTTTGGCTACAGGTTGGATTGTTGAGACATGGGATGTGGGGCTACATGAGTAATTGGAGGGAGATCTACGTGTGTTAGTTCACCGGATTCTTAAGCAATTTTGGGTCAAGGTTCCGCATAATATTTTCAATTGTATCTTCTATATCAAGTTGTAAACTTACTTCAATATCAATGAAACTAGTGTGCATTGCATGTAATATTTCTGATGACACTTCCTTAGGTTGCTCTTCATCATCTGAAGCTATACTTGTTACATTATCACTTTCCTTAGTTACTCTATTCCCCTCATGTTGTGCATGAAAATCTCTCTGTTTCCTCAATGGTTCTATGAAAATTGATTAAAAATTCAATTTATTCAACAAAAACCTCTTCTTCATGATGAATATGGGTTTCCCCAACATGAAAGGCCTCTGTTTGAACCTCATCATCCCATCTTCATCACTTTCCAAGGAGATTTGAATATTTCTTCCAGACATTGAATTTTTGGATTTTTAGTTTTGATTCTATGGGATCTCCTTGGTGGCTTTAAGGTTTTATTGGAAGAATTCCTCATGCTTTTGGAGGAAGAAGACTTTGGGGTTGATATATTTAACAATGCTTCAACAACTATAACATTATAGGAGATATGAGATCGACACCAAAATTGGGTAACACTCCCCTTGGTCCCCTTTAGAATAAATAACTTACATACTCACCTAAGATTAGCTCCCCTTTCACCCCATATTAAAATTAATTTAATTATCCACAATTAATTCAATACTCATCCTCACTACATTTATTAATTTAATTACTTTAATTAAATGGATGCGCACCTCACCTAGCCACCTCACATAGACACCTCACCATAGACCTATTCATAACATGTTTCCATAACTAACTAAGACTTAGTATAACCATAAAAGAACATGCCTATTATTTCTCTAACCATATTTCCATGTATCTAAGTGCAATGTTCCATTTAGACATGACACCAACTAGAAAAGTTGGAAAAATATAGCCAAGATATGCTATTTTACGCAAACCTAGGATATCCCACCTCAACCGACATCGGTAACCCTGAACCATCGTCAGTTACCATATAACCATTTTGGTAACCTTTTTTGAGAGGTTAGCTACATTATAAAGTTTTGGAGAAAAGGAGATATGCATGCAAGCAAGAACCATAGATATTTCACACATCCAGTCAACCATAACCAACAAAGCCATTGATCAGATGGTTTTTACATTCACAGGAGCACTCTAGGAAGCACCGCCATGATAATCGATCACCATTCAACCATCACCACCACCCGGACATTAAACCTACACAACAATAAATGTTTACCTAACTTGCACCATTTAATTTCCATTCAGTTTATAATGTTCTTTACCTTTGTTTTTCAATCATCAATTATTTTTGACCCCACCATTATTGCCTTCCTGTGAACCCAACCATTCCCATCACTCATAACCCTTTTAATCACCTCTATCTACTCTTGAGTACCTCTGAATATTCCCAACATCTCCCCAGACCTAAACCAACTCCTCACCATCGCTGATCTAGTCTCAGACAAATCCCTAAAACCATGAACTATTGAGTTATTACTAGCCCACAATAACCATCGTCGGTTCTTACTAAACCATCATCGGTCATACTAGACCAACATCAGTCTCTGTATTTGGAAGTCCTGCTAATACTAGATCCCAATAACCATTTTTAAGTGATTCAAGTGACCCAGAATATGACCCTGACTTGTTCCAACACCTTAGTTGTTTACCTTATTTCTAGATCTGATCATAGCCTAGATGTTATGTTAGATTTGCTTATTGTATTTGGATGAGATACCTAAATCATATCAACTACAGTAGGATTCTATTTACTTACGTTATTTCTTACATTAAATTGTATTAAACAATGGGTTGACTGCCACTAAGGAAGTATCACACTTCTTAGATCTAGCACACGCTAGGCAGCCCACTGACATATATTATTTAATCCTCTTTTTTGGTCTTGTTGTGTATTTCATGTAGTTCCTCCTAGAAAAAAGGAATCTATCACATTCAGCATTGGATAAAGAATTCAGAACACACACAACGACCTTCAAACCAACTATCACTACATGTATTCCTCCTTGGCCCACACCCTTATCTGTTTCGTAAAATCCTTAAAGAAAATGGTGAAATATTTTGGCATGCCTAGTGGGACCCATCTAGGGTTATTTGCATTTTATTCATTCCTAGGTAAAATTTGTGTGTTTGTTTCCCTTCTAAAAATATTACACATTAATTTTCCTCTCTGGAATCTTCTTCTCTTTCTATTGTATAAAAGAAATCATTTTTTGTTTCTATAAAATAATACTTCTTTTCTTTCATTCGTATTGCATTAGTCAAAGAGCATCCCTCTTCCCCTGTTATTCGCTACTTTTTACTTGCTATCCCAAATTTCTCCCCTAGTAGATTTGGTCAAACACGACCCTGTGTAAGAAGAAATTGAAGAAATGGCTCTATCGAGTGAATCCATGCTTCAAATCTAGTAGAAAAGTTACAGGCAGGCTTAGAAATGGAATAGCAGGGTCAGGGAGAAGAAACAATGTCAAAGAACTAGAGGCTCAAAGGAAAATAAACAACAAAGGCTCAAAGTCTTCGGCTCTACAAATGACTCAGAACAAGCCCAAAATTGGCTAAGTATGGAGGAGATAGTGGAAGCTACCAAGTTTCCAAATGACACACCTCCAAAGATTAAATCCAAAGGGGTAGAAAAAAATGAGCACCAAGCTTCCACTCGGTAGAGGGTGCCAAGTGTTTTAACCATGGACATTCAAAAATGGGATCTAGGAGAGAGACTCAAACTTGCGCTAGCCCTCCACGTAGAAAATGGTCAATAGAGGTCAAAGGAGAGTGGGCCCAAAATGACTAAGTATAAAATGTAGGTGGAAGGTGCCATGTGTCTTAATGATGCTCCCTTAAGGGTAAAATCCTGAGTGGGTTTTCAAATGAGTGCGGGCCTTCCACGTGTCTCGAGTCCAAAAGGGACATAGTCGAGTTGAATAGTCAAAACATTAAGACAAGCCACGGAGGAGGCCAAGTTTTATCCCAATGCAAATTCAAAATAAAAATACAAAGGTTGTCCTCGGACATGCACCATCCCTCCATGTATCTAATTTATAAAGGGGGCCTATTTTGGTAGCTAGTTCCTACAATTTTGTACGTACACGATTCAAATTTCAAAAGATCATATCTTTTGACTCAGTGCTCAAAATATGACAATTTTTTCACCATTGGAAAGAGCTCAATTTAATCTATGCCATGGAGATTTGAAATTTTAATTTAGGATAGGTTAGGTGGAGAGAAAATGAATAAATTTATTTCTACCATTAATATAGGATCTATTTGCCCCACAAACCAGATCAGATTCGATATGATCCACCATTCTTTCTCCTTCGAGGGGCTGAACAAGTAATTGATGTAGACATGATAGTTTTAGGGTGGAATTACAGGAATTAAATGCTTCCTATTGGTGGTTGTGTTTTAAATTTGGGTTTTCCCTCCTTTTTCCTTCTTCCTCCATGGATTCATCTATAAATGTAAGAGCAAGACTCATTTATTATGTTGGACACTCTATATCCTTACACATGTTGCAAAGGACTCCATGTTTGGCTCTTGCAAGTGGATATTGGCCTCCTTATCATTTTAATAGTTCTATACATTTTTATAAGTAATAAAAGCATCGTTTGTGACTATTATCTATCCTAACATGTTTGCATTCCTTCTTCTTGCCTCTTCTCTTGCATTATGTGGTGTTGTGCTATTTCAAATCCCCTACAGCCCATACTTGGTTGTGTTCCATGAGAATGATCTGGTGAATGTGTATTTTGCTTTGGAATACTCGTACATTTCTAGCCTCCTTTCATGCATTCCTATCATTCTCACTCAAAAAAATAGTTTTCACCCCTCTTTTCCGGTGATATCGCCTTTTAATTTAGTTTACTTCATATTATCCTTCTTTCCCCGGCCCCTTGGCATTCTTAACTTAGTTCCCGCTTTCAGCACTAGGATTAGTAGTAGCAATAGAAATAGATAGAGGAACCAGCCTTCTCCGGAGATCCTTCCTAAGCTTGCAAGGTCCCACAACTTGGGGACAGTTCCATTGTGGTCTTAGATGCCTCGCTCCTTCGTATCCGAGATGCGGGTGCATGTTTGAGAAACCAATAGTTTTTGGCATGCCCGGTGGGACCAACATTGAAAGCTCAAATTTCATATCTCTAAGTTCTGGTGTGTGAACTTAGTGTTTCAGCCTTTGGAGGCTCATTTCAAACACATTTGGTGACTCCCAATATTTTAAAATCTCTATTTCATTAGTCCTGAGCACCTTTCATGAGAAGAGTGCACACAAGAAGTGCAACAGCTGAATATTCTTTTGAATACCTCTAGATTTCCTTAAGAATAGTTCATCCCAGAAATCCCATGTGCTCATCTCTATCTCCAGCGCACCGCACCCATTCAACTCCTCCTCAAAACACACAATCTGCGCGCCTTGTAATGACGAATCAACAACCTCCTCCATTCAGAAGCTTTGCAAAATTTTATGGAGGGAGTCCGTTACTCTTGGTAGTGCAACACGATATGAGAAATGGCATGCTCAAGAGTATTCCTTACTTTACTAGTAAGAATCAAATCACCCCTCAAGAGCATATCCAGGATGTAGCTAATGTGTGTTCACTCTATCTAATCACACATAATGATGTAGTAGTCAAGCTGCTTACAACCTCTTTCAAAGGTAAATCACTTTAGTGGTATAGAGGCTTGAGACTTGGATCTATTAGCACCTGGGATGAGCTGGGAACAACTCTATGTAATTATTTTGAAGACAAGTCAGATCACCTATCTTTGGTGGAGCAACTGACAACAACAAGGAGGGCACCCAATGAGTAGATGATTGATTTCAACATCAGATTTCATAAGACTTGGGACATAATCCCTCTTGTGGTAAGACCTATAGCCCAACATGCTTTCCTTTATTATCTAAAGGCACTCAATAATGATATTTTAGTTATGATACAAACTATGGGAGGTAGAACCTTCATCGCCACTTATAGTATTGCGGTAAGGGCATAAAATAGTCTTATTCAGAAGGAAAATTAGCTCTGGACTTATGCCCTTGTTCCCGAAATTTCAAAAGCACCCCATCCTTTTGTAACCTCTATTCCTACTCTTGAGAAGATCATGCAACCAATTCCTCAACATCCTATTCTACATCATAGTAAAATGAAGATGAAGATTTGAAGGTCTTGATCAAAAATTTATCAAACAAGGTCAAATAATTAGAAAATCAATAGGCACAAGTGTATAGAGGTAATTCAAATTAGGCACATGGACAAGGGAATCAACCTTGGTGAAATCAATACAAAATTAAAAGATACATGCCTAACCAGAGAATGATAGATGATAGCTTAATGTACATCTACCCTTGCAAGTTGTCCCTCCCATGCCTTCTCTCCAAAGACTCCAAGGTGCTAGTCGAGCACTTGTTCTAGTTTAGAAAAACTTGGCGTGAGAGTCGAATGGTGCTTCTCTTGCAAAATTTCTCATCGTCAGTACCATTGTGCTAATTTTGTGCACGCCTAAGCGTTCATGATCCATAATGCTTTATCATGTGAGCCCTCAACAAGCACCCATAAAGCAAATAATCTAGAAGGACTAGAAGTTCCTCCACGCCACGCTTCGTGCATGCTCATGGGAGACAAAATTCAAACTAGTATGTGGAAGTTGTAATTTGATGGATCTAGAAGTAAAAATGGCATGTGAGTAAGATTGGTTCTCATTTCCTCTAAGGATGAGAAATTATTCTTTTTGCATAGGGTATAGTTTGCATGCTCTAACAATGTGGCAGAATATGAAGTGTTGGTGCATGTCTTGCTTATTATTGAAAAGAAGAAAATTAAAGCACTGCAGATCTTTGGGGACATAGAATTGGTCATCCAACAGTCACCAATAAATGTCGACAAAGAATAAGATTCTTAAATCTTATAAACATAGATTTTGGGACCTAGTTTAGAGATTTGATGCCCTTAATCTACAGGTAGTCCCACGCAGAATGAAAAAAGAGGCTAACCAAATGGCCGAGCTTGGTTAAAAAGTTTATTCCTACTGAGGAATTTTTCAAAGGAAACACTCAAAACATTAATATGGTGATTAAAACATCCATTCCGTATAATAACACCAGTTAGGCATTGTTGTGATGCATGCAGATATCATCATGTTTATCTAGAATGAAGCTAAATTTTCATCAAGTATGCAAGTTGATCTCCAGGACAGCTATGGTGACCAAGTAATATAGTTGAAGACAAATAGGTTGCCTAAAGGATTGGTCACCCTAGAGAAAATTTTCAGCCTTGATGATGAGTTCAAGGGTGAAGAAAGATACATGTGCGCCATGCAGAGGACTGCTCCTCCATCACTATTACACATGGAAAAGAGATTTTGCTCAGTAGAACTTGTGCACATGAAGAAAAATAGGCCTTTATCTCTCTCTTTCAAAAATACATTGATATTTTCTCATGGGAGTATGAATACCTCAAAGGTTTTGATCCAAGTGTTTCTCAACACTCTATCAACCTTGATCCTGGTATCAATCCTATCGAAAAAAAGTAGCGGCCAAAGTGAATCCAAAGATAGAACCCTCATGAGAAAGGAACTATTAAAACTCAATGAGGCAATAATTATCTTTCCATTCAAATACTCTACCTAGGTTGAAAATTTGGTTCCAGACACAAGAAAATGGTGAAATCAAACTTTGTGTTGATTACAAATATTTGAATAAGGCATCTCTAAAGGATCACTATCCTTTTCCTTTAATGGAGCAGATTCTGTAGAATGTGGCTGGCCCACGAAGTTTCTACATGCTTTGGATGGGTACTTAGGTTTCAACCAGATCCGGTCAAGGAATATGATCAATTCAAAACAACATTTATAACCAAGTGGGAACACATGCATATAGAAAAATTCCTTTTGGTCTATCAAATGCACAATATTTCAGTAGCTATGGATATTGCCTTCAAAGGTTACATCAATGATTTCATCTTGGTTTATCTAGATGATATAACTATCTTCTCAAAGTAAGGCATGGATCACATGGTGCACATGGAAAAGGTATTTGAGAGATGCAGAGAATTTTGGGTATCTCTTAACCCCAAGAAGTGTAATTTTGCAGTGGCTCAGGGAAATCTCTTGGGTCATGTGGTTTCGAAAGATGGTATCGCGATTGATCCTGAGCATGTTTCATCCATCCTAGCCCTTTCCCTTCTAACACACAAAAAGGCCTTACAGTCCTTCCTTGGAAAGATTAAATTTGTTAGGCATTTTATCCCTAACTTTGTGGGACTGGTTCGACCCATCACCCTCATGCTCAAAAAGGACATAGCCTTTAGATGGATAGCAGAAGGAAGAGAAAGCTTCAACAAGATCAAGAAAGAGATTGCTTGTGTGCCAACACTCATCAACCTAGACTATTCAAAGGATTTCATCCTTTATGCTTATGGCACTGATGTAAGCATTGCTACTATCTTAACACAGGAAAATGAACAAGGGCTGGAACAACTAATGGCCTTCTTCATCCAAACGCTGAAGGATTATGAATTGAAATACAGTCACATGGAGAAGCAAGTCTTTTCCATCATGCACACGCTCAAGAAATTCAAAATTATGCTCGCCACAAATCATATCAAGGTGTTAGTCTCCCACTCATCTGTCAGAGACTTCATCATGGGAGTAGAGATTAGTGAGAAGAGAGCATGATGGGTGACCAAAATCATGGAATATGATGTGATTATTAAGGCCACAAAGCTAGTAAGAGGTAGTGCACTCTACAAGCAGATTGTTGAGGATGTGCAGAGTGAACCCGAGGCTTCATTATTTATGGATGAAGACCTCCCACATGTAGAACATGAATAGAATATAGACCCTGACACATGTGACTAGATGAAGAACATGATCACATTCCTTTATGAGGGCATGTACCCTCCTAGTTTAAACAAAGCAAAGAGAAGGAATATGAGGTTGCAATCTATCCCTTATGTCTTGATTGATGGACTTCTCTTCAAAAGAAATCTAGATGGTGTGTTGTTAAGATGTATCAACAACACACAAAGTAGTAAGTGTTAGCAAAATTTCATGATGGATTCTCTATTGGAGACTTCTTATCCAAAACTATAGCAATGAAAATCATAATGGTAGGTATCTTTTGGCCTATCCTATTTGTAGATGCACATAGGTGGGTCACAAAATGCAAGGAGTGCACTTCTTTGTAGGAAATAAAATATTGGCAGTGCTTCCCCTCTAACCAATCCAAGCGGATCAGCCTTTTGCGCAATGGGGTCTCGACTTCATAGGAATGATCAATCCACCTTCAAGCACTTTGGACATAAATGGGTACTAACAGCTACAGATTACTTCACCAGATGGATAGAAGTTGTCGTGCTTAAAGAATCAACTGAGGCAGTCATCCTTGACTTTCTCAAAGGTTTATTCACAAGGTTTGGCATTCCTCAAACCATTATCTCTGATAATGAAAAGGCCTTCCTTGGTGCTAAAATCACTGATTGGGATCTAAGTTTGGGCATTTACTTTAAAACCTCTTCCAACTATTACCCTCAGGGAAATGGTCTGGAGGAATCAACAAACAAAAACCTGATCAGAATCATGAAGCACACAATGAACATTAGCCAAAGATAGTGGCATACGAAGGTCCTACGCATGCTCTGGGAAGATAGAATCATAGTAAGAAATGCAATAAGAAATTTTCCTTACAATATTTTCTATGGAAAGGAGGCTGCCCTTCCTTTGACACTAGAACTAAATTCATTGGTGCTTGCCTAACTGCTTTAGAATTTGAGGGCACGAGATCAAAGAGAAATCAGGATGGCAGAGCTGGTTCATCTTGAAGAACTCAAAACTCTTCCATGATCAAGCTAGAACAACATTAGCAAGCAACAAATAAATGGTTTGACAGAAAGGCTAGGCCTCAAGCTTTAAAATTGGGGACTTGGTCCTAAAATGGGATGCTTGTGAGCTAAGGTAGGGTGCCATTCAAAGTTTGATGCACTTTGGAGTGTCCCATACATCAATAAATCTTGCAAGGAAGCTAACTCTTTTGAGTTAACTCATCCAGATGGAAGTGCGCTGCAAATCCCTGTAAACGGGATCTATCTCAAACCCTTTCATTAGGTTTTTTGTATCATGTTGTATGTATTGGATTAGTTTCAATTCCTTTAAGTGTGCTTTGCACACATTATTTTCTTGTAACTAGTTCTTTCCTCATGTGTACTTCCCGAGCATGCTCTTTTGTTACTTTCAGAGTGTATAAATGATTCTCAAAGTGATCACAGGGGCATTTCATTATTGAACAAATAGACTCCATGCCTAATGTGTAACATCCTCATTTTATAACTTAGAACAAGTGAATTTTTTTTTTTTTGATAAATGCATCCTGGTTCTAAATACATAATTTAGAACTCACAAATCAAATAACCATTCATTTAACAGATAACCATATGCAGCTGTAATGACTCGGAGTACCTCCGATCTATTCATTTCATGACTCGGTTATCTACTGATCTATTCATGAGTAATATGAGTTGGCGTTATTATTTAACACTTCACTCCTGTGGTTCTCTTCCCTATTCTGGGATTCAGAATGCTCTGTCCAAGGAACCTAACTGAATAATTGTTACCATTATTCATCGGCATCTCATCCCTTAGACTAGGTGAATTAGGACAACGCAATCAACTGACTTGCGATACTTTGCCAAAGATTTGAAACATACTGTTTATGTCTCATATTCCTTAATGGCATACTCATCAATGAATATGCCCTTCACCCCATTCTTATGTTATATAGAATGTCTTACACTGACTCAATGTCGGTCCTTCCTTTCGAACTTAATCACTCGGAGATAGATTAACAAGGTGATAATGTTATAGGGATGCCCACGAGTATTAGGGATACGATGACATACCTTGGTTTAACCTAGCGAGTTAGACCGGTGTGTCAAGATACCCCGAACCTCCTAGGTAGCCTTATAACATGGCCACATTCCTAATTGGTCCCTGAGTAACTCGTCGAGATCAAAGTGTAAATCTTAGCGATCAATGCAAAGGGTGTCGCCATAAGTCACCTGCATTGTTGTAACTTTGAGAAGATCCTAATCTTCTTGGAGGTACAACCCTGCAGTTGACTTGTGTCATCAACCTTTAAATCCGCCTCGAAAAGATCTACTTAATAATATGCGTTACGCACGTGGAGTTTTAAATTACTTTAAAGACTTTCCCCATAGGTTAGCCTTTCCCAATCCCTGGATTCTTCGTCTTAAGACGACCTTCCTCAATAAAACCCATTACATGGTAGAGGTATTAAGGTCAAGCTCTCATCAAGGAGTCATTAGAATACACATGATTCTAAAACAACAGAATTGGACATTATCTCATTACCTTCATATGAGATTGCCATCTAAACCCCATTAGATTTATTTCAGTTCTCTTAACTGAATTTATATCATACTTATTAGTATAAAGATATAATTGGTTAAGAATCCAATTTAATGTTGTCCTGCCATACTAGGACTAGGGATTAGTAATTTACCTCAGCTTGATTAGTGTTCTGTTTAGGTTCATTTTAACCCTATCTTTTTAAAAAAGACAATGATTTAAATTTCAATTTAGCTTTCGATAGAACAAATTAGAGCTACTAAACACTCATAAGAATTCAATCACATTTTCTTTAAGCTTTCATTGTCAATCACAAAAGCATCCAATTACACAAAGATAACATTGCCACTCTGGTATATAAACCGAAGAAGGTCAACTATCAGAATTAAGAATACAACACATAAGTATCAATACTTATTTTTATTCCTTTCATAACTATACAAATACATTTTATGCAAGCAGCATACTTGATACAATGCTTAACGGAAAAGAAACATCTTTCCACATATAGTACATTTAGAAAATCAAGCTGTAATTCCTTATAAATCAAATTAAACAATCGATCATCATGTCGATCTGATCTGCATTGCTTTTACCACTTACAAGCAAACTATCTGCAAAAATAGTCAACATGAGTCAGTTCGATGAACTGAGCATGATAAGCACTAACTTTTAAAACAATTGCAATCCGTCAATTGTTTTCATTAAACACCCTGTTTAAATGAGATCAATTATCCAAACAAGTAAACATATTCAAACTATGCCTTTGTAATACAAAATGACTATAAAAGTGTAACTCTATCATCGTTACAGAATAGTCCTAATCACTTCTCAAATATTTCTTCAAATATTAAGAATCAAAGAACGAAAGTATCCAAACAATTATCTTGAATCCAAGATCAGCAACATTGAACAATCGTTACTTTCATCAGAATAAGGAATATCATAGCAAATCAATAAGATACAAAAACAATTCCAACTGTTAGACAGATATCGGCATGCATTGATATAAATAAAGAGAAAGAAACAAATCATTCTCATTTCCCTTCACACAAGTTCACTACTGTACCGTCTCCACATATGGAAAGCATTCATCCAGTATGTATACGAACAAGTCCGACAACCACAAGAAGATTCACTGTCATAATAAAAATCGAACACAGCAAAAACTCCTGTACAGTGGCTAACACGTCAATAGTGCAGACTATCAACCAAACAGACTCTACGAAAGCGTTAAACAACATGAAAATCACCACATTTCCTGTCGAGGTACAGTCGACGGCTTTTAGATCAGTCCAGCTCAAGGCAGGATAGTTATGCAACAGAAGACAAACACGCCTACAATCCCATATATCAACCTATAGCCCAATGCTAGTCCTTTTACTTTTGAACCAAGTTCGAAATCATAGAACCTCTAGTATATCACGGTCAACAACAGACTTCATTTCATTAAACAATTTGATGTTTCCTTAAGACTATGCCAAGACAATCACACAAAATTTCCGAAACATACTCAGTCTCAATCGGACTGGAATAAACGGAAAGGAAAATAGCATATCTATTCTCACCTGGGCGCATTCAAGTTTAAAGTATGGTATTCGCGACTCACTTCAACAGAGCCAGGACACATGATAATTAACCATACTCAAGGAACTCAAACAGTGACAAAACGACAGTGTCCCAAAAATCAGGTTCAATATGAGACTAAAATACAGGTTACTTTCCAAGAATTCAACTAGATCTGGACAACAGTAACCATACAAATAATTGCATAAGATTCCATCTGAGCAAATCAATGGTGTACATATAAAAATAAGGCAAAAGCAATTTTAATTACCTATTTCAAAACAAGAAACACAACTGAACCTTTGCCAATTCTTCACACAATTTGCCTGAGAATGAAAACGTAAAAACACACCCAAAGAATCTGTACCACAAAATCCATGCAACACGAAGGTATTCCTACAAATAACAGAGGTCTTAGTACATGTTATTCTTTCGAGTCACTGGCTCATCAATCACCAAGGTTCAATTATATTTAACTTGAACAGAGGTCCAAATATAAATAATTCATTCTATCGACTCCACGAGTCGTTACGATTATAACAAATATATACCTATATATATTGCATCTGCGCTAACGGGTTGAAACCCAGAACCACAAAGCAAGGAATACACAATTCCAAAGAAAGGTCGCAACGAATATACAGAAACACAAGAAGTTATTCGTTCAAAATAACTTAAAATACCATAGCGAAACCCTACTAGGTTCTGTATCTTTCACCAAAGATAACCACTACAACATGCAAAGAAATCCAATAAGACTGGATATTCACACAAAAGTCCAACAGTGTCTTTTTTGACAAGAAACAAGCCTCATCAACAAGTTACAATCAACAAGTTTCTATAAACAAACTTCTATCAGCAAGTTTCTACCAACAAGTTTCTACTGAATCCTGAACCCAGCAAGAGAAGCATGCACGGGTTCTCACGGAGCAGGAAGATACTCTTCAAGCACATGCTTCACAAACCTACGCCGGAATGTAAAGCACAACAAAATAGTGAACAGTTCGAAGTACAACACATACCCATTAAGGGTTAAATTTGTAAAAATGAACAGCATAAAGATACAGTATCAAATCACACAAGACAACCATAGAAAATCATTTATCCCATAAATCATTTGAACAGAGTTGTTCTAATGAAATCACTTGAAAGACAACAAGATATTTAAAGGTTAGGGCCTAACATGCCTGGATTTTTACTCAAAATTCCGAAGCAGACCACTAGAAGAGCTCAGACTTCCTTTTCCTTTTCCAAGTTAGAGCGAGCAACAAAATTTTGCTATCTCCATGACATATATATTCCCCTTGCCAGAGAAAAGAGCTAGATATCCTCATGTTCATCATGCAACACAAGGAAGGTGGTGCGAAGAACCAAAGGAACAGCGAAGGAAGAAAACCGAAATTCACGATAAGCCAAACAAACCAACAACTTCCCAGTTTGCATGCCTTCACGCGAGTTCCGAGCTCGACTACCGAGCACATTGAATGCATTTACACCAACTTTCCCGCTTAAACTCAACTTCCACCGACCGCCAAAATTGGCGACAGTCAAATAAAATTCCCAGGCCATTTTCAGTTTTGGCGACCTGCCACGTCGGCTTAGGTTAGCTGCTGCTAAAACCTCCGCCAAGACCTGTCCTTCATACCTATCCAATTGCATTTAAAGACATAGAAAAAGCCGCCCATGGTTCGCACCCCTCCATAGGTCCCCATACATTTTGTTCAATAGTTAGGTTAGTATCTTAGGTTAGAATTTAGGATAATACATATTCTAACCACATTACACTTAGATACCAACTTAGGACATTAGCACCTAGCCTAGGTCTAGGTTAGATTAATACTAATCTAACCCCTAGGTTAGGTTTAGTTTTAGGTTACTAACCATTAATAATTCCAGTTAGGTCTACATTCTGTACACTCAGAAAAAGACCTACATCATACCTTCTTGAACAGGGTTAGCTCCTGTTCTGCCTTAGGCTGCAGAATCGTATGTAACCGAATTATTACCTGGTCCATGATCGAGACCTTCCAGATATACTTCCATATCGGGAACCAATTCATTTCACTTGATCAGCCTAAGTCATACTCCTGACTAGCTTATTCAATGCTTCTAGACCTTGCAACCTGTTCAAGGTCTGTAATTTTAATTCATCATGAACAAACTTAAAGCAATACTTGGATCAATTCCACTGATCCAAGACTAGGTATTATAGATGGATAACTCTATAATTCATTCCGAGATCAGATTAAACTCAGATGCAAAATGAAATAGATAAAAGAGTCTAATCATATTCTGACTCAGTCAAAGATCTGCAAAGAAAATACAGTACATATCAAGCATGATTTCTAAATCGAGGAACACATCCTTTTACAAGAAATCACATATCAACACTTGTATGCTCAGGAGAAAGTAACAACAGTTCAGGGTGTTACATGCTTCCCTCCTAAAAAGATTCATCGTCCCGATGAATTACATATTAAATTAACCTTCAGGTCAACCAATTTATTAGTACACAAACAATGTGACTACTTCCATATTTGAATAGTTCCAGAAATCAATGTCACAACACATTTTATTCAACCTGAATAAAGTCTGCCTTCATCTGGCTTTCATAAATACTTAAAAACAATAAGTTCATAAAAGTATGTTTTGTCAACAGATTTCATTCTGTTGAAAAAGAGAAGGAAAAGCAATTTTCATTTCTTCCAGATTTTCCCAAGTTGCACTTTCTTCGCTAAACTGGTCCCACTGGACCTTACATTGCTGTATTTCACGATTTCTTAAATGCAATTGGTGAGTTTCCAGCACTCGTGTGGGTTTAACCACGATTATTCCTGGGTCTTGGACCTGCAAGGAATTCCAATTTAAAACATGTGACAGATCTGAAACGTATTTCTTAAGCAAAGAAATATGGAAAACATCATGCATGCAAGATAAAGCAGGTGGCAATGCTAAACGATAAGCTACAGGATTGATTATTTCGACAATTTCGAAAGGTCCCACGAATCGAGGTGACAACTTGGCAGCCTTGCCAAAAGTTATAGAACTCTTTCTGGGTTTAACACGAAGAAAAACCTTATCACCAAGCTCAAACCTTCTATCAACCCGCTTAAGGTCAGCATAGCTCTTCTGTCTATCCGCTGCTTCCTTTAGTCGTTCACGAATCAGCTTAACTTGCTGTTCCATTTCTGTGAGAATCTCTGGTCCAATTACCACTCTATCCTCAACACTGTCCCAACTAACAGGGGTTCTGCACTTTCTTCCATAAAGTGCTTCAAATGGTGCCATTTTAAGAGATGAGTGATAAGTATTGTTGTATGCGAACTCAACTAATGGAAGATACTCTTCCCATTTATACTGTTGATCCATGCAATACATTCGCAACATGTCCTCCAACACTTGATTTACCCTCTCAGTTTGTCCATCCGTTTCCGGATGATATGCAGAACTGAAGTTTAGTTTCGTTCCAAGAGCTGCGTTAAGCGTTTGCCAAAACCTTGACGTCATTCTAGGATCCCTGTCAGATATAATCAATTCAGTACACCATGCAATCTGAAAATTTCGTGTACGAATCTTTTGGCTAGCACTGGTGAATCATCCTTTAGATTTCCAGTGATGAAATGAGCTACCTTGGTCAGTTTATCAACAACTACCAAGATAACATCATGTTTATTCCTGGACATAGGCAGTCCTTGAACAAAATCCATGGTTATTACTTGCCATTTGTACTGCGGTACGCTATGAGGATATAACAGTCCAGCAGGGTGCATATGTTCTGCCTTCACCCGCTGACATTCCAGACAATGAGTCACAAAATTAATTACATCCTTTTTCATACCTTTCCAGAAGTATTGCTGTTTTAAATCAGCAAGCATTTTTGTGATACACTGGTGTCCGAAAAGGTGAATTATGAAATTCAACTAACAACTTCTTTCTCAAATCATTCAAAGATAGGTACATATACCCTGTTTTCATAACGCAAGATTCCTTCATTATCAAAATGAAAACCTTTATACCTTATATCCTTAGGTTCTGCAGCAAGCGCTGCTTTTACTTGCTGAAAGTATGCATCTGATTCTGAAGCACTTTTTACCTCGTCTTTAAACTGAGTTCTTAATGTTATAAGAGCAGAAATGTGCCTCCTACGACTTAGAGCATCAGCTACTCTATTCTCCTTCCCTTTGATATAGCTAATATCAAAGTCATATTGTGATAAAAATTCTAACCACCTTCTCTGTCTGGCATTCAGATTGGGCTGAGTAAAAATATATTTCAGTCCTAAGTGGTCAGTCTTCAACTCAAAAGGTTTCCCAAGTAAATAGTGTCTCCAGACTTGAAGTGCATGAACAATGGCAGCAAGTTCCAAATCATGAGGGGCATAATTCAGCTCATGTAACTTAAGTTTTCTACTTTCATATGCTATGACCTGATCATTTTGTAGCAAAACACCTCCAAGGCCTTCCCCAGAAGCATCCGTTACAACAGTAAAACTCCCATTAGGGTCTGGTACAGCTAGTATAGGTGCAGAAGTCAACTGGTCTTTCAAACTTTTGAAAGCCGCTTCGCACTTATCATTCCATATGAATTTCTTATCCTTCTTCTGCAATGAAGTTATTGGTGCAGCTACTTTAGAAAAATCCTTTACAAATTTTCTATAATAACCAGCAAGACCCATGAAGCTTCTTACTTCGTGCACATTCTTTGGTGCAGGCCACTCAGT
This sequence comes from Taxus wallichiana var. yunnanensis, assembly GCA_018340775.1. Lineage (NCBI taxonomy): Eukaryota > Viridiplantae > Streptophyta > Pinopsida > Cupressales > Taxaceae > Taxus > Taxus wallichiana. The sequence continues at coordinate 151,795,583 of CM031234.1, read as the reverse complement.
TATTGCCACTATTTTTGAAGGATCTACAGCAATTCCTTCTTTACTTATAACATGACCCAAATAGTGAACTTCTGAATCAAAGAAAGAACATTTGGATAACTTACCATACAACTTCCTCTTTCTCAAAATTCCCAAAACTATCTTCAAATGCTCATTGTGCTCCTCAACGCTTTTAGAATAAATGAGAATATCGTCCAAGAATACAAGTACAAACTTGTCCAGGTATTCTTGAAAAATATTGTTCATTAAATTCATAAAGGCTGCGGGTGCATTAGTTAATCCAAAGGGTAGAACTGTGAATTCATAATGTCCGTACCTTGTTCGGAAAGTTGTTTTATGAATATCTTCCTCTCTAATCCTTAACTGATGATAACCAGATCGAAGGTCTATCTTAGAATAAACCGCTGCTCCACGCATCTGATCGAACAGATCGTCGATCCTAGGAAGTGGATATCGGTTCTTGACTGTTGCTTTGTTCAACATCCGATAATCAATACACAGCCTTAGTGTTCCATCCTTCTTTTTCACAAATATTACAGGCGCTCCCCAAGGTGAAACACTTGGTCTAATCAAACCTTTAGACAAAAGCTCTTGCAACTGTGCCTTAAGCTCGACTAACTCAGTAGTAGTCATCCGATAAGGCGCTTTGGATATAGGTTCTGTTCCTGGCTTGATTTCAATGGTGAAGTCAAATTCTCTCTTGGGTGGTAACCCTGGTAATTCCTCAGGAAAAACATCCCTGAAACCTTGTAAAAGAGGGAATCGTTTCATGAAATCATCATCTTCTTCTGAAGATTCAGATATCTTTACCGCATAAAGGGTACATCCTTTATTTTTAGCCTTTTTAAGCTGCATAGCTGACAGTTTTCTAACTGAAATTTCTCTTTTCACACCTTGAATCTCTGCTGATTCCAGCTGATCATCTAAACATTTTATGTTCTTTTCATAACAGTCTACTTTTGCTTTATGGTCAGCTAACCAATTGACACCGATGACAATGTCATACGATCCCAATGGTGCAACATAGAGATCAACTTCCGTGGAAAAGTTAGGTAAGTCAAGGACTGCCCCAAAAAGACACATACTCACTGTATGAACAGAATTATTACCATACTGTACAGTCCAAGATTTATCCATTTTTCCAGCTTTTCTTTTAAGTTTAGAAGCAAGTTTATTAGATATAAAACATTCAGTAGCTCCTGTATCAAAAAGAATAGTGACAGGTATGCCGAATAACTTACTCGGAACTTCTATAGGTGTCACTTACTTTTCAGCTTGCTTGTCCGCTACTGCAGCATGTATCTTATGCTGCTGATTTCGATCATCCTTCTTCAAAGGGCACTGATTTGCGTAGTGATCTTTACCACAATTGTAGTAGCCTCCTACAGGTCCCTTTTTAGGCTCAAAGTTGCCTCCAGTTTTGTAATTGTCACGCTGTCCTCCATAGGGCTTCTGCCCATTGTTATAATTTTTAACAAAATTATCCCTTACATTTCCAGCAGGCTTATTTACTGCTGCTTTCTTATTGTTATCTCCTGGAAACTTACTCTTGTTTCCAAAATTTTTCCATGGTCCTTTTCTAGGTGCAAGAGAGGTTGAAGAAGGGTTTGCAGTCTTCTTCCGCACTTCCTCCTTATGAGCAGAAATAGCCTTTAATTTCTGTTCTTGCCTAATGGCCTTTTCAACAACTCCTTCCATAGTGGTTGGACTGTGAACATCGACCTCTCCCCCTATCACGGGATTCAATCCCATGATGAATTTCCGTATTCTGAACTTTTCATCAGTTTGATACTGCGGTACATACTTAAGGAGTTTTGTAAACCGCTCCCGAATTCGATTCCACGTTAGCTTCCCTTGAGCTAAGTTCTGAAATTCTGTCATTTTCTAATCATAGAAAAGTTGTGGCAGCCAACGTTGCCTAAAATAGCCTTTAAATTGATCCCAAGTAATATTGGTCTCATCAATGTTTAGTTCAGCTTTACGGCTATCCCACCACGAAGATGCTTCGTGGGAAAGCTGATAGGCTCCCCAAATAGCTTTGGTTTCCTCTGAGAAGTTCCTTATTGCAAAGTACTTCTCCATTTCATTGAGCCGCCCTCGCTCCATCTCCTAATGTGGTGCCATCATACTTAGGTGGACTTATCCTTTTTATATCATTAGTGAGTTCTGCTGCCAATCTGGCCTTTTTGTTTTCTGGTTGGACAGGTGCATTCCCAACATTAACATCAACACCCATGTCGGGGTTGTCCTCAGGAGGTTGCTGATTATTATTATCAGCTTCTTCATCCTCCTCATTTCCCATCACCTGCTGTTCCAGTACAGCTAAGCGATCTCTTGTGTCCAACAGGGCAGCAAGGATCTCATCAAGTTTCTGGGTTGTTGCCGCTCCTCCTTCAGGTGGAGCATTATTCGCAACGTTCCCCCTTGTTCTAACCATTTTCTGTTACAAGAAAATTCAGGTTTTTATCAGATTATGGACACAATAGGTCCAAGAGCTGCAACCTTCAGCTCTGATACCAAGATGTAACATCCTCATTTTATAACTTAGAACAAGTGAATTTTTTTTTTTTTTTGATAAATGCATCCTGGTTCTAAATACATAATTTAGAACTCACAAATCAAATAACCATTCATTTAACAGATAACCATATGCAGCTGTAATGACTCGGAGTACCTCCGATCTATTCATTTCATGACTCGGTTATCTACCGATCTATTCATGAGTAATATGAGTTGGCGTTATTATTTAACACTTCACTCCTGTGGTTCTCTTCCCTATTCTGGGATTCAGAATGCTCTGTCCAAGGAACCTAACTGAATAATTGTTACCATTATTCATCGGCATCTCATCCCTTAGACTAGGTGAATTAGGACAACGCAATCAGCAGCTTGCGATACTTTGGCCAAAGATTTGAAACATACTGTTTATGTCTCGTATTCCTTAACGGCATACTCGTCAATCTGGAATACGCCCTTCACCCCATTCTTATGTTATATAGAATGTCTTACACTGACTACTGTCAGTCCTTCCTTTCACAACTTAATCACTCGGAGACAGATTAACAAGGTGATAATGTTATAGGGATGCCCACGAGTATTAGGGATACGATGACATACTGGTTTAACCCTGCAGTTAGACCAGTGTGTCAAGATACCCCGAACCTCCTAGGCAGCCTTATAACATGGCCACATTCCTAATTGGTCCCTGAGTAACTCGTCGAGATCAAAGTGTAAATCTTAGCGATCAATGCAAAGGGTGTCGCCATAAGTCACCTGCATTGTTGTAACTTTGAGAAGATCCTAATCTTCTCGGAGGTACAACCCTGCAGTTGACTTGTGTCGTCAACCTTTAAATCCGCCTCGAAAAGATCTACTTAATAATATGCGTTACGCACGTGGAGTTTTAAATTACTTTAAAGACTTTCCCCATAGGTTAGCCTTTCCCAATCCCTGGATTCTTCGTCTTAAGATGACCTTCCTCAATAAAACCCATTACATGGTAGAGGTATTAAGGTCAAGCTCTCATCAAGGAGTCATTAGAATACACATGATTCTAAAACAACAGAATTGGACATTATCTCATTACCTTCATATGAGATTGCCATCTGAACCCCATTAGATTTATTTCAGTTCTCTTAACTGAATTTATATCATACTTATTAGTATAAAGATATAATTGGTTAAGAATCCAATTTAATGTTGTCCTGCCATACTAGGACTAGGGATTAGTAATTTACCTCAGCTTGATTAGTGTTCTGTTTAGGTTCGTTTTAACCCTATCTTTTTAAAAAGACAATGATTTAAATTTCAATTTAGCTTTCGATAGAACAAATTAGAGCTACTAAACACTCATAAGAATTCAATCACATTTTCTTTAAGCTTTCATTGTCAATCACAAAAGCATCCAATTACACAAAGATAACATTGCCACTCTGGTATATAAACCGAAGAAGGTCAACTATCAGAATTAAGAATACAACACATAAGTATCAATACTTATTTTTATTCCTTTCATAACTATACAAATACATTTTATGCAAGCAGCATACTTGATACAATGCTTAACGGAAAAAAACATCTTTCCACATATAGTACATTTAGAAAATCAAGCTGTAATTCCTTATAAATCAAATTAAACAATCTGATCATCCTGTCAGATCTGCATTGCTTTTACCACTTACGGCAACCATCTGCAAAAATAGTCAACATGAGTCAGTTCGATGAACTGAGCATGATAAGCACTAACTTTTAAAACAATTGCAATCCATCAATTGTTTTCATTAAACACCCTGTTTAAATGAGATCAATTATCCAAACAAGTAAACATATTCAGACTATGCCTTTGTAATACAAAATGACTATAAAAGTGTAACTCTATCATCGTTATAGAATAGTCCTAATCACTTCTCAAATATTTCTTCAATATTAAGAATCAAAGAACGAAAGTATCCAAACAATTATCTTGAATCCAAGATCAAGACATTGAACAATCGTTACTTTCATCGAATAAGGAATATCATAGCAAATCAATAAGATACAAAAACAATTCCAATCATTAGACAAATATCGGCATGCATTGATATAAATAAAGAGAAAGAAACAAATCATTCACATTTCCCTTCACACAAGTTCACTACTGTACCGTCTCCACATATGGAAAGCATTCATCCAGTATGTATATGAACAAGTCCGACAACCACAAGAAGATTCACTGTCATAATAAAAATCGAACACAGCAAAAACTCCTGTACAGTGGCTAACACGTCAATAGTGCAGACTATCAACCAACAGACTCTACAGGAAGCGTTAAACAACATGAAAATCACCACATTTCCTGTCGAGGTACAGTCGACGGCTTATAGATCAGTCCAACTCAAGGCAGGATAGTTATGCAACAGAAGACAAACACGCCTACAATCCCATATATCAACCTATAGCCCAACGCTAGTCCCTTTTACACGCAGTAAGGCTTTTTTGAACCAAGTTCGAAATCAAAGAACCTCTAGTATATCACGGTCAGCAACAGACTTTATTTCATTAAACAATTTGATGTTTCCTTAAGACTATGCCAAGACAATCACACAAAATTTCTGAAACATACTCAGTCTCAATCGGACTGGGATAAACGGAAAGGAAAAATAGCATATCTGTTCTCACCTGGACGCATTCAAGTTTAAAGTATGGTATTCGCGACTCACTTCAACAGAGCCAGGACACATGATAATTAACCATACTCAAGGAACTCAAACAGTGACAAAACGACAGTGTCCCAAAAATCAGGTTCAATATGAGACTAAAATACAGGTTACTTTCCAAGAATTCAACTGGATCCGGACAACAGTAACCATACAAATAATTGCATAAGATTCCATCTGAGCAAATCAATGGTGTACATATAAAAATCAGGCAAAAGCAATTTTAATTACCGATTTCAAAACAAGAAACACAACTGAACCTTTGCCAATTCTTCACACAATTTGCACAGAATGAAAACGTAAAAACACACCCAAAGAATCTGTACCACAAAATCCATGCAACACGAAGGTATTCCTACAAATAACAGAGGTCTTAGTACATGTTATTCTTTCGAGTCACTGGCTCATCAATCACCAAGGTTCAATTATATTTAACTTGAACAGAGGTCCAAATATAAATAATTCATTCTATCGACTCCACAGAGTCGTTCTGATTATAACAAATATATACCTATATATATTGCATACTGCTAACGGGTTGAAACCCAGAACCACAAAGCAAGGAATACACAATTCCAAAGAAAGGTCGCAACGAATATACAGAAACACAAGAAGTTATTCGTTCAAAATAACTTAAAATGCCATAGCGAAACCCTACTAGGTTCTGTATCCTTCACAAAAGATAACCACTACAACATGCAAAGAAATCCAATAAGACTGGACATTCACACAAAAGTCCAACAGTATTTTTTTTTTGACAAGAAACAAGCCTTAACAACAAGTTACAAACAACAAGTTTCCATAAACAAACTTTTATCAGCAAGTTTCTACCAACAAGTTTCTACCGTATCCTGAACCCAGCAAAAGAAGCATGCACGGGATTCTCACGGAGCAGGAAGATACTCTTCAAGCACATGCTTCACAAACCTACGCCGGAATGTGAAGCACAACAAAACAGTGAACAGTTCGAAGTACAACACATACCCATTAAGGGTTAAATTTGTAAAAACGAACAGCATAAAGATACAGTATCAAATCACACAAGACAACCATAGAAAATCATTTATCCCATAAATCATTTGAACAGAGTTGTTCTAATGAAATCACTTGAAAGACAACAAGATATTTAAAGGTTAGGGCCTAACATGCCTGGATTTTTACTCAAAATTCCGAAGCAGACCACTGGAAGAGCTCAGACTTCCTTTTCCTTTTCCAAGTTAGAGCGACCAACAAAATTTTGCTATCTCCATGACATATATATTCCCTTGCCAGAGAAAAGAGCTAGATATCCTCATGTTCGCCATGCAACACAAGGAAGGCTGGTGCGAAGAACCAGTGAACAGGCAGAAGGAAAACCGAAATTCGCGATAAGCCAAACAAACCAACAACTTCCCAGTTTGCATGCCTTCACGCGAGTTCCGAGCTCGACTACCGAGCACATTGAATGCATTTACACCAACTTTCCCACTTAAACTCAACTTCCACCGACCGCCAAAATTGGCGACAGTCAAATAAAATTCCCAGGCCATTTTCAGTTTTGGCGACCTGCCACGTCGGCTTAGGTTAGTTGCTAAAACCTCCACCAAGACCTGTCCTTCATACCTATCCAATTGCATTTAAAGACATAGAAAAATCCGCCCATGGTTCACACCCCTCCATAGGTCCCCATACATTTTGTTCAATAGTTAGGTTAGTATCTTAGGTTAGAATTTAGGATAATACATATTCTAACCACATTACACTTAGATACCAACTTAGGACATTAGCACCTAGCCTAGGTCTAGGTTAGATTAATACTAATCTAACCCCTAGGTTAGGTTTAGTTTTAGGTTACTAACCATTAATAATTCCAGTTAGGTCTACATTCTGTACACTCAGAAAAAGACCTACATCATACCTTCTTGAACAGGGTTAGCTCCTGTTCTGCCTTAGGCTGCAGAATCGTATGTAACCGAATTATTACCTGGTCCACAATCGAGACCTTCCAGATATACTTCCATATCGGGAACCAATTCATTTCACTTGATCAGCCTGAGTCATACTCCTGACTAGCTTATTCAATGCTTCTAGACCTTGCAACCTGTTCAAGGTCTGTAATTTTAATTCATCATGAACAAACTTAAAGCAATACTTGGATCAATTCCACTGATCCAAGACTAGGTATTATAGATGGATAACTCTATAATTCATTCCGAGATCAGATTAAACTCAGATGCAAAATGAAATAGATAAAAGAGTCTAATCATATTCTGACTCAGTCAAAGATCTGCAAAGAAAATACAGTACATATCAAGCATGATTTCTAAATCGAGGAACACATCCTTTTACAAGAAATCACATATCAACACTTGTATGCTCAGGAGAAAGTAACAACAGTTCAGGGTGTTACATAATGGATGCTTTAGGATATTGTTATCCTTCATCTAGCAGGAAGATGTCCCCATGAGTCACCAAAATGTTATCCCAAATTTCCCCCCTAGTAGATTTGGTCAAACATGACCCTGTGTAAGAAGAAATTAAAGAAGCAACTCTATCAAGTGAATCCATGCTTCAAATCTAGCAAAAAAGTTACATGTGGGCTAGGAAATTGAATATCGGGGTTAGGGAGAATAAATTGTGTCGAAGAACTAGAGGCTCAAAGGAAAATAAATTACTAAGGCTCAAAGTCTTCGGGCTCTGCAAATGACTCAGAAAGAGCTCAAAATTGGCTAAGTATGGAGTAGACAGTGGAAGCTACCAAGTGTCTAAATGATGCACCTCTTAAGATTAAATCCAAATGGGTAGACCCAAATGAGCACCAAGATTTCACATGTCCATAGCCCCAAAAATTTTCACTGGCCGTTGAAAATTCTTTGACTTAGCAGAGGATGGCAAGTGTCTTAACCACACACATTATAAAGCAGGATCTAGGCTAGAGAATCAAACTTGCGCTAGCCCTCCACATAGTAAATGGTCAACAAAGGTCAAAGGAGAGTGGGCCCAAAATGACTAAGTATAGAATGTAGGTTGAAGATACCACGTGTCTTAATGATGCTCCCTCAAGGGTAAAATCTTAAGCGGGTTTTTAAATGAGCGTGAGCCTTCCATGTGTCTCAGAGTCCAAAAGGGACAGAGTCGGGTTGAATAGTCAAAGCATTGAGACAAGCCGTGGAAGAAGCCACATGTCATCTTGACATGATTTCAAAATAAAAATACAAAGGATTCCCTCGCATGCACCAACCCTCCATGTATCCAGCTTTAAAAGGGGCTCGTTTTGGTAGCTGGTTCCCACCATTTTGTACTGCACTGATTCAAATTTCAAAAGGGCATTGTTAGGAAATATATATTAGTGCTCCATTTGTATGGGTGAATAATAATTACATGTGTAATTATTATTATGGTAAATTAGTGAAAGTACATTTACTATGTAAATGTAAATAGTAAATGTAAAATGTGGTTAGTATGTGGTAAGTTAGTAAGTTAGAATAATAAAACAATTAGTATTGTTTTATTATTATATTGGTGAGAGGTTGAAACCATATGGGTGTATGGTTGTATATGAAGACAAATGTTGTTGTAAGGATTGTTATTTTACATCTCCTATATAATGGAGTGTATTGAAATAGTGAATTAAATGAAAATATAATATAGAGTTGTTGATTTCAATTATTGTCTGTGTATCTATTTCATGGATTCTTTGTATTAGATCAGATTAATTTCTACAGGCATATATTTTGACTCATGGTTGGATATTTTGTCAATCCAAAATATGAGGTTCAACCATAGTATATGGGATTAAATCCCTCCTCAAAGACAGGTGAGGCTGCCTGCTTATTACTAATCTAAAACACAACAAAAACAATATATACAGTATTCACACTAATCTAACCATTGGGGTTGGGATAGAATCCTGAAATCCACATCCACGCGATGCGAAGATGTTAATTTTGTAAATGGACTGGGTAGGAAATTATTACAATGAAAGAAACACAATGGAAAGGAAATGAGAGAAACATATTTTCTTTCGAGTAAACACAGAGCACGAAATAATCATACGAGCTTTAGATCATAAATATAATGTCTGAAATGATTAGAAACACTAAGATGCTAAACAAAGAATAGCTTAAGATTATGAACGTAAGAACAATGTCTTAAGAAAGATATATCCCACAACACAAAGTTTGCAAAATAATATCAACTCCTATTCTTCAAAATGATTAAAAGAAAACACAAAGTTTTTCTTCTTTCCAATAGCTCCCAATATTTCAAAAATCTTAACCCTTTGGAATACATAAGCATCCCTTATTTATAATAAAAGGAGTAGAGAGAAAATAGGATAAATCCTAGAAAATAGTGTTCTTTAAAAAGAGTTCTATTTTTCTTGACTCTCACGCAGGAGACCAAGTCAAAATATGATTCAAAAATGTGATGAAACAGAAATGAAAAAGACATGTCAATTTCAAAATTGAAATGACATGAAACATCAAGACTTAATCTGAATCATCATCTTTCACTCCTTCATCTTTCTCTTCCTCCAGCTGAGCCTGTTTGTTCTGAAATTCTTGGAACTTTCGAATTATGCCTTGCATTTCATTTTCATCAGGCGCAGTGGAATGATCATTCAAAACTTCATAGGTTTCATGGGTATCACTGGCACTGCCAGGAAGATTTTTCAATCTTTTGCTGAGCCTTCTCAAGGCCTCCAAAGAATGTTCAATTCTTACAAACTGATCAATACCAAATCCGTGTGTTGGTTCATGTTGAATAGACTCTTGGACTTTTTGAAAAGATCATCAGCTGATAGGATGCCTGAGTTTCCAACTGACACCTTTGGACAAATCTTCAGCAACTCTTCTTCCAGATCACTTTTGCCATCAATCAATTTATCCCTTGATTCTCTCAACTTACCGCAGGCTTCGTTAAGAATCTTCAGCCTGAACCTGATGGCTTTGGTCAGCTGGAAATGCTTATCCACATGTGGGATGATGCCTTCTTCTACCAAGAGTTGTGATGGTATTTTCTTTAATGCCTGGAGAGCTTCGAAATTCAAATCAAGATGTCCAATTTCTTGAGAGAAATCATCGTCCATCTTCTCTCCATCACTCTGAATGTCCCCCAAAGATTAAGATATTTTCACAATGTCTTGAATCACTTCCTTCCCCTATTGGAGCATCCTTTGGATCCATTCATCGACCACCCTTCCTTTTTTATTAATCCTCTCAATCGTAGGCACTGATGAGAAATCGAATCCGACAGGGATAGAAGAAGATGGTATGGATTCAAGGGGTTTTGAGAGCTTAAGCAAAACCTCTGTCAACTGCTCCACCTTTCCCTTAAGCTCATCTCTGTTGTCTTTTGTTTCTTTCAACTTCTGGCACAACACGTTTATAGCATCCCGTGCATCCTGTTGTGCCCCTTCTGCTGTCACTTTTCCTAGAGCCACCCTGGTTATCTGATAATCAGAGGCTGTTATGTCCTCTTTAGTTTTGTCAGTCACGGGAGTGGCGATCTCTGCAAACTTATGCCCTGAAGCGTCCACCAAAACCCTTGAAACTGTTTTGGGTTTCTTGGCCGATTTAGCAGTAGGAGCCTTGAGTGAGCTAAAATCAAAGGCCGGTATGGGTACAATCACCTTCCTCTTCCTCAGAGTTTTCTCGAGTAGCCATTGCGGCATATCAGAGGGAGTTGCCACTGTTGTAGAAGCTGGTATCATACTCTCAAGGGGAGAAGGTTCTACTAGCGGAGGGGGAATAGTTACCAATGTGGTAGCAGATTCAATAAAAAGAGGCACAGGAGGGGGCATGTTGGTGATTACTTGGGTCCCAACAGAGAGGGGTGAGAGTCCAGAGAAAATACTGGCCATGATTGAAGAAGTTGATGGAGAATGAGGAGGTAGGAGTGGTTGTGAGGGGGGAGGCACAGATTCAGACTCCAAAGCCTGGGATGCAAGAGATAAGGTCTCTTCAGTTGGGCAATCAACAAATGATGAAACCAGAGGCTGGCTTCCTTCTCCTTCCAAAGAAATTTCTCCTATTTCTGGTGGTGTTGGTGATTCTGGCACATCCACCGTTTCAACTGGAGAAACAATTGAAGAGATTTCTCTTTCTTTTCTCTTTTTGACAAACTTGACCTTTATAGGCCCCTTAGAAGATCTTTTGTCCTTTCCCTTTTTGGAGGGCCCCACCTCTGAAGCAACCAAATTTGAAAAATTATCCTCTTTAAAATTCATTCCCCAAGAGGCGAGCCATGCTTTGGTATGCACGAGAATCAGGGCTGACCTATCTGTAATGGAGGATTTTTCACTGACAGACCAATCAATAGGTGGGAAGACATATTGATCTTCATTCAGTCCATCATAAGAGGGATCCAGAACACTTTCATTGTCGCTAGTACCTTCTGGTAAGTTAGCGAGCTCAAGTGTTTGAATCTCAGCAAGTGTCAATCTGCTATGATCCTTTCTACGAACAACAACCTCATCACGTAAATCAATCCAGATGTCTTCTATGTTTGGCCTGTGCAGGTGCAGAGTTCCATACGCCCTGAGGACTCCTCGAATATCAAACCCGTCTCGGGGCTTCATGTGCTTCTTCAACTTATCTTGAAGCTCATGGACAACATTCTTGGCTTTCACCACTGTAGAACAAGTATACCTTCCAATAGAAATTGGGAAGGATACAGCGGCTTTATGTTTACTTTGTTGGAACTTGTGAAAATCCAACAATTGCCTAACCAACTCCATCAAGATCAGTTTGTCCCCTGGATACCTGGGAAAATGGAAAGGATCCCCTGGGTACATGACTACCCAAAGATATGTGAACTTCTTAAATTACAAGAAGACACAACCCCATTTGGAAACTTCAGCCCATGCTTCATCAGATACTCTTGTTTTCCTCAGTTCAGGATTTAACCTGCAGATGTTCTCATAAAAGAAGGCATCGTTTACCCTTCTGAATTGGTCTTGAGACCCTTTTCTTGTCAGCTGAGGGAAATATTGATAAATATGTTCTACTGTCTTGTTTCCCTTGGTGTCCAATCTGGGATAGTTCCTCATACCAGCCGCTGCATAGGTGACATACGAGGACATGTAAAATTTTCCTGTAGACAGGACCATTGTCATTTGAGAGTCTATCTCATTACTAATGAGAGTACCCTAATCAATTCCTGGTTGATTCTTCCTAATAGTGATCATGAACTGATACATCCACCCTTGGAAAACATTTGATTTGGGAAAACCAAAACCCAACTCAACAAAGTGATGATATCATTGATTTCCTGAATGAAATCACTTCTGGGAACAAGTCTTGGGAACCTGGAAATAGCCGGTTTGGCTTTGATCAGGAACCTCTTATTCACATGCTTGATGTAATTCTCTTGATCACTGTCCCAAGCTCTTTGGGCTGACTTGAGATCTATATCTCCATATTCTTCAAAATTAGGTAGCTTAAGAAGGTCATCAATGTAACCTCCGTCCAATTTGATCACAACTTCTCCTACCTGGTTTTTTACAGAACAAGAAGCAGAGTCATAATTTGAAGCACAGGCCAAAATAAACTCGGGGCACTGAGCGGACATAGGGAAGCCTGCCACAAGAGGTAGGCCACTGTCAGCTATCGATTTCATCCATGGAGTTTGAGAGGGGCTCTTGACCCTATTCCAGAAATCCTCCATGTCTACATTCCCGAGCTCTGTATCTCGGATGTCAAAATTACAGTCAATATAGGATGGAGATTCTACCTTTCTGAATTTGTATTTCATCTTCCCTGTCTTTTCCGTCTTTTCTTGTGATAGACCAGGGTCCGACATGAGGGTTTTCAAAGGAAGAGCGTGTCAGAGATCAGGAGATGTTGAACACTGCGAGAACCCCGACCCACTGGAAATGCCAGAAAGGTGGAAAGACCCGGCACACTGAGAAGGATGTCGGGGAGTTCGAGAAACCCGACACACTGAGAAAGATGCCGGAGAGTTTGAGAAACCCGACACACTGAGAAGGTACTCGAGAGTTCGAGAAACCCGGCACTTTAAATTTTTCAATACACTGCGGGTTTTGGATACTGCAAAGCACCCTGCGAAACCCGAGAAGAGGGAATAGGGTTTTTGTTGAGTTTAAAACATGCAAGTTTTTCCTTCATCATTTATATCCAAAACATATTTTTAATTAAAACAATATTCTAGGGAATAACACGAAGTGATAATTCCAAAGGGATAAACCATAAAACATAAACCTGATTTAGAAAACAAACCCCTAAAATGGAAAAGATAAAATCCCAAAACAACCCCTCGATGAGAAACTCCGGAAGAATTCCTCACATAATTAATCCATAAAAACCACAAATAAAGACTCAAGAAAAATACCTTCAACTGGGACAATGAATGATCAAAAATGAGCAATGCAATCAGGTACAGAGGCGAATTTCAGGTTTCAGGGTCGAAGGCGCATACGTAAAAATCCACAAGGTAAAAGTACGTCTGGTAAAAATGACGTGGAAATCTAGATATTTATAGGAAAATTTGCATTTAAGACACTTCACTGCACGTGCCAATCCAACCAACAACTCAAAGATTAATGCCATGTCAAGCATGCTCAGATATTCGAAACCCAACACAAAGGAGTAAATCAGTCTTCGGGTATCGGAAGACAGGCGACATGGAACATGTTTCGGATAAGGCATGTTCCGATGCGATGAAGGTCCGCAAACCTGACTTACCTTACTTGATGTGGGTTTCGATTTCGGGAACACACGACATGAGACACCCAAAACACATGTTGTCTTGCTTATGAAACCCAAAACCTGATTATCTCTCTCTGAGAGGTGATCCTTAGAAAATTATCTCCAAAAATTTCTTAGGGTTATCTCATTTTTGGTGAAAACTCAAAAATGGGATAACAACTGGCTCTAGTTGGGGACTTCTTTTGTGATATCAAAGGAAGAGAACTCAGAATCTCTGGCTATATCCATTGGGCTATGGAGTCAGAAAAGAAAGAAAACCGAAACAAAACAAAAAGAAGAAAGAAAGAAGACTAAAAGCAAACACACAACAGAAAGTAAAGTATGTACAATGCAAGAGAACATCTTACATTAGTGATGGAACAACTTTAGATGTTGTCCACTGAAAGGCAAAGGGAGTAACCCTCCATCCAGATATGATAGAAGGAAACTATTTTCACCATTCAGCTCATGGATCTTAAAAGGTCCTTTCCACAAAGAGTCGAACTTCCCGTGCATTCCTTTCTGCTCCCTCCTCTTATCCCAAAGCAACACCAGGTCTCCAATCTGGAAATTACGCTGCCTTGATTTCTTATCAAAAAATTTCTTTACTTTGCTTTGATGATCTGCAATGCGATCAACCACCTTGCTTCATTCCTCCTCTAGCCTGGCTAGATACATAACCCTTTTCTCAATAGAATTTTGAAAAGTCATGTCTTCGACTGCTTTGGCCAACTGTAAGGCTGGCAACTCCACTGAGATAGGTATCTCAGCATCAATCCCGTATAACACTTGGAAAGGAGACATTCCTATAGCTCACTTTGGGGTAATTCGATCAGCCCACAACATGTCATACAATGCTTTGTGCCATGCCCTCTGGTTTTCATCTACTAGTTTTCTAATTATGGTAACCAGGTTCTTGTTGCTGGACTCAGCTTGCCCATTGCCTTGGGGATAATAATTAGATGAGTGAGCTAGGGTGATGCCGAATCCATAGCAAAATTCTGTCAACTCATGCGATGAGAAATTAGAGGCATTATCAGCTACAATCTTGTGGGGTACACCGAATCTGACAATTATATTTTCTTTAAGGAACTTGCACACGCTTTTGAGGTTGCTTGCTTGATTGGTGCGGCTTCCACCCACTTGGTAAAATAGTCTGTAGCAGTCAACACGTAATTATGTCTGGCACTGGAGGTAGGATTTAATGTTCCAATGAAGTCAATTCCCCACTGGCGAAAAGGTTCTTCAATCACTACGGGCTTCAAGGGGAGAGCTGCTAGCTTGGGACGACCAACGAAATGTTGACAAGCTTCACACTTGGACACCCACTCGGCTGAATCCTGGAAAAGAGTAGGCCAATAGTACCTAGCCCGTAGGATCTTATAAGCTGTTACAGAGGATGAGAAATGTCCTCCGCATGCTAGGCTATGAAAGGATTCTAATAACTTTAACTGTTGTGATTTATCAACACAGCGGAAGAATACACCATCAATACCTTTCTTATATATCCCATTATCCCATAGGAGGTATCTCGCAGATCTTAACTTGACCATCCTCTTCTCTTTTTGGCTTAAATGTGGAGGGAATTCACCATAAGTTAGAAAGAAAGCAATATCCGTGTACCATTCATCAGTTGTACTCACGAAAAGCACCATGGGCAACTCTGAAGAAGTATCTTGAGTCTTTTCACATTCTACTTCAGCATGATTTTCTGCAATCAATTGGCACAGGCCCCTTCCTCATACTAATTTGGTAGGTCTGATGTCCAAGTCGTATTCCTGAACTTTAGCTATCCAGGTACCTCGTTGGCTCCCCAGCTCTTGTTGAGTCAAAATGGATTTAACGGCAGTGTCGGGAATGAGAACGAGGGTATGGGAATTCAGCACATAGTACCTGAAATGTTTCACCGCTCGTACCACTGCATAAGCATGCTTTTCAATTTGTGACATCTTCAATTCATGTTCCTTCAATGGGCAGCTCATAAATGCAATGGGAGCTTCAATGCCTTCCCCGTTCTCCTGCATCAGATGGCTGACACTGTGTGAGCAGAGGCATAGCTGTACATGATGAAATATTTTTTGAAATCCGGACATACTAGGATAGGAGCGCAAGAAACTGCCCTTTTGATTTCATCGAACGCAAGCTTCCCTTCAGTACTCCATCGAAATGGAATTTTGCCTTTCATCATCCCGAGGATATCCTTGGTTTTATCAGCAAAATCAGGTACGAACCTTCTCAGGAAATTGACCTTTTGAAGAATGAATGAACCCCAGTTTTACTTGTGGGTAGGGAAAGGATTTGAATGGCTTTTACTCTTTCTAGGGTCGATTTTGGTTCCTTCTTTAGTCACGATATGACCCAACAGCTTTCCTTCAGTCACTCCAAACATGGACTTCTTGGGATTTAACAAAATTCTCGTGATGCCTGCATCTCAAAAGTACTTGCTCTAAATGATCATAGTGATCACTCCATTTTTTAGAGAAAACGGTCAAGTCATCTAAATATACAACTATGACCTTGCCCATCAGGTCTCTGAATGCCAAGTCCATAGCTCTCTGAAAGGTGGCTCCAGCATTGATCAAGCCGAAAGGCATCCTCCTGTAAGCAAAGGTACCCCATGGGGTTGTGAAGGCCGTCTTGTGTTGATCCTCCGTAGTTACCTCAACTTGATTATATCCTGAAAATCCATCAAGCATGGATAGCATTTCTGATCTAGTAACAGTTTGTAATACCTGATCCATGATAGGCAAGGGATAGTTGTCCTTCAACGAAGACTGATTCAGGTTCCGGAAGTCAACAAAATTCAGATTTCACCATTCTTCTTCCTGACAGGAATGATGTTAGCAATCCAGGTGGAGTGATGGATTGGAAAAATAATTCTAGCATCTAACATCTTCTGGATTTCCGCAAGGATAGTTCCTGAGATCTTGGGATTGTAATGTCTTTGTTTCTGCCTGTATGGTTTCACATCAGGCTTCAAAGGGATACTTGTGTTGTACGTCTTTGGGCTTGAAGGATTTTAAATCTGCATAAGACCAGGCTAACACATCCATGTATCTCTTCAGAAGTGAAGTGAATCTTGCTTTCTCTTCAGGGGAACAACATTTCCCAATATTCACCATCCGAGGTTGATCAGACGAACCTAGATTGATTTGATCTACTTCCGAGGAAGAAGCTCCTTCAACTTGTCTCTTGTTTTGAATAAAATGATCATGCTTGTCGAACAAACCCTCCAGAGAAACCAGACCTTTGGGTATCTTGTTTCCTTTAAGCTGGATAAACTCACCATCAACCTCTTGATATGAATTTGAGATAGATTCACGAAAGCTGATTCCGAACCTTCGAAGTACAGCTCACTGAAATTGTCAGCCTTTTCTAGAAAAGCCAACACCTGATGATCATCATTGAACACTTGCCAGTGAGTCACATTATCTGGGATACTGGGGCAGTACACAATCTCGATAGAGTATGTATCTTGTTTGAACTGAGGATGAGGAAGAAGGAGGGATGCAGACATGGCCAAAGAATCAGCCTTGTCGTTATAATCTCTCAAAACTACCTTAATAGAGAATGCATCAAAGCATTCTATACTATCCCAAACTTTGTTCCTGTAATGTCTCAAGTGATCATTTTTTACCTGATAGATTCCCTTGACCTGGTTGACAATCAGCTCCGCATCCCCCTGAACCTTGAGATTTTGAATTCCCTTCTGTCTGGCCATTTCTAATCCTAATAACAGGGCTTCATATTCAGCCGTGTTGTTAGTATTATCAAATTGCAACTTATAAGCTGATGGGAAAATCTCGAATTAGGAGATATAAGAACTACACCAAAGGCTCGATCTAGTGGTTGAGTAGCTACCATCGAATTCGAGGGTCCAAATAGCATTGGGATCCTTTTCCTTGACATCCACAGTCGGTATCTCTGAAGTCATGAAATAATTTCCAAAGCTAGCATCTTCGAAAAGAATTTGAGCTTTAGGATCATCAGATTTAGTTACCAAATACCTCACCTGAGGTTCAGGATGGAGAACCTGATAAACCCCATTGACTGGAATCCTGGCCTTGGTCCAATCCATATTAATCTCACCTCCGACATCTTTACAAAAACCTCTACCCAAGAGGATACCGTAAGCTGTAGGGATGTCAGCAACTAGAATGGTCATTTTCACTCTCTTCTCTGGGAAGGCAACGAATGCAAACTGTGCATCTTTGATTTGACCAATCAAAGGAACTTGTTTAGTTTCCATGGAGTAACACCATCCATATGACTTAGTCAAAGTAAGCCCAAGGGCATGAGCTACTTTTGCGGGCATAACATTGTCGAAGCCCCGAGTCAATGATGCAATTATTGAGTTTAAACCCATTTATAAGTAAAGACAAATAAAATGGTTCAATATTTCCTGAAGAAGAAGTAGAGGTCAGATTGTTCTGAGGTGGGAGTTGAGTAGGATTTGGAAGGAGACCTTTTGAAGATGGGGGAACAACAACTTTACTTCTAATGAATTTGGCAAGTTTTTCAAACTGTTCAGGATTTGACTGAAGGTATTCTGCTTCTGACATTTGGATTTTGGTTCTCTTTGCATGATCAATAATGTCAAAAGTAGTATAAGAAGGGGTGATGGTAGGCTCAGTTCTAATCACATGAGCTTGAGCTGGGGCACTGACCTTAGGAGAAAGAGAATGAGGAGAAGTTACTTTTTGGTGACTTCTCTTTCAGTTTGTGCTGAAATAGGAGTACCTCTCTTAACTATGGCTATGGGAGATTCCTTATTCTTCTCCTTGGGGTTTTCAAGAGGTTTTCTTGGATTCTGAGATTGGGATCAAGTGAAGACAGCAAATGACTGACCATCCGGCACATTCATCTTCATCGTATTCCAAATACCCAATGCTGGAGTCGCCAGCCGAATCGTCGTAAGACTCATCGGCATATCCTGAAGCTTCAAAATCCTCGGGAGAATCTTGTTCTTCTGGTTCTTCCTCTTCTTCAACTATTTCTATTGTTGCATTAACAGGAGGAGCTTCAATTGCTAGCCTCGGTTGAGAAAGAGTTAGTTGCGCCTATCCTTGCAGCACGTCATTTTTGTTATTGAAATTCCATCTAGGGATATCCCGATACGGAACATTGCTCACCTGCTGGGACATTTTCTTTTTAAAGCGATCAAATCATTAGCCATTTTTTGAAACATAGGATCAGTATTACCTTGGGAAGAACCTTGATTTTTAGCCTTGGGTACATCTTTCCTGATCCTTCCAGCCAAAATGAGATCATCCTCTATTTCAATAGCTGTTGACTGAGCGACAGCCAAATCTGGGATAACCGACCTTCTTAATAAAAATCTCACATCGGAGGCTGAGCATTAATGAAGAAGCATTTCTGGTTTTCCAGAGTAGGTACAACTATTTCTGGAATCTTCCGGAGATCAACTTGTTAAACTTTGCCACAAAGTCCCGCATGGGTTCATGCGATTCCTTCTTCATATGAGTAAGTTGAGCTAACAAGGCATGAGAATCTTTGGCTGGTTTGAAACGTGCTTCGAACTTGGTCCGCATGGTAGCCCAGTTTGTGATGCATGCATTCGGAAGGTGATAAAACCATTCAATTGCTGCACCGTGCAATGTTTCAACGAAGAGTCAAACAGAGACATCTTCATGAGATAGTCTAAGGACACCGAATGCTATGAAGAAAGATACAATATGTTCATCAGGATGTTGCTTCCCATCCCCATTGAACTTGGGAATGTTTTTACATGATCCATGTGGTAACTCATGCAATGGTGGAGTTAAAGAAAGAGGACCAATAACTGCGCCCCAAGGCATAGGTTGTACTGCCATCCTTCTGAAAAGAGTGTGTATAGGGATCCGAGTATCAGACAAGAGTAGTGCACGACAAGTTGTAGATGCTTCCTGTTCCATAGGGATCCGGTTTCTCCGAATAGGCGAAGAACTTCTGGTTCGGTTAGAAACAATGTTGTTGGGGGACAGGCTGAAATTGTGCTTTGTTGTAGCAACTCAAAGAGTGGGTCAATTTCACCTTGGGCTCGGCGGGACCGAGTGAAGATCTTTCTGGCCAGCTTGAACTGGGAAAGAGACCTTGTTAAAAATAAGGCAAATACGGAGTCACCAGACACCAAGAGGATAAGATTTATACTATTAATCCATATTCCCCAGCGGAGTCACCAAAAACTATTGGTTGGATATTTTGTCAATCCAAAATATGAGGTTCAACCACAATATATGGGATTAAATCCCTCCTCAAAGATAGGTGAGGCTGCCTGCTTATTACTAATCTAAAACATAGCAAAAACAATATATACAATATTCACACTAATCTAACCATTGGGGTTGGGATAGAATCCCAAATCCACATCCACGCGATGTGAAGATGTTATTTTTGTAAATGGACTGGGTAGGAAATTATTACAATGAAAGAAACACAATGGAAAGGAAATGAGAGAAACGTATTTTCTTTCGAGTAAACACAGAGCACGAAATAATCATACGAGCTTTAGATCATAAATATAATGTCTGAAATGATTAGAAACACTAAGATGCTAAACAAATAATAGCTTAAGATTATGAACGTAAGAACAATGTCTTAAGAAAGATATATCCCACAACACAAAGTTTGCAAAATAATATCAACTCCTATTCTTCAAAATGATTAAAAGAAAACACAAAGTTTTTCTTCTTTCCAATAGCTCCCAATATTTCAAAAATCTCGACCCTTTGGAATACATAAGCATCCCTTATTTATAATAAAAGGAGTAGAGAGAAAATAGGATAAATCCTAGAAAATAGTGTTCTTTAAAAAGAGTTCTATTTTGCTTGACTCTCACGCAGGAGACCAAGTCAAAATATGATTCAAAAATGTGACGAAACAGAAATGAAAAAGACATGTCAATTTCAAAATTGAAATGACATGAAACATCAAGACTTAATCTGAATCATCATCTTTCACTCCTTCATCTTTCTCTTCCTCCAGCTGAGCCTGTTTGTTCTGAAATTCTTGGAACTTTCGAATTATGCCTTGCATTTCGTTTTCGTCAGGCGCAGTGGAATGATCATTCAAAACTTCGCAGGTTTCATGGGTATCACTAGCACTGCCGGGAAGCTTTTTCAATCTTTTGCTGAGCCTTCTCAAGGCCTCCAAAGAATGTTCAATTCTTACAAACCGGTCGATGATCTCAATACCAAATCCATGCATTGGTTCATGCTGAACAGACTCTTGGACTTGTTTGAAAAGATCATCAGCTGATAGGATGCCTGAGTTTCCAACTGACACCTTTGGAAAAATCTTCAGCAACTCTTCTTCCATATCACTTTTGCCATCAATCAATTTATCCCTTGATTCTCTTAGCTTACCACAGGCTTCATTAAGAATCTTCAGCCTGAACTTGATGGCTTTGGTCAGCTGGAAATGCTTATCCGCATGTGGGATGATGCCTTCTTCTACCAAGAGTTGTGATGGTATTTGCTTTAATGCCTGGAGAGCTTCGAAAGTCAAATCAAGATGTCCAATTTCTTGAGAGAAATCATCGTCCATCTTCTCTCCATCACTCTGAATGTCCCCCAAAGATTGATAGATTTTCACAACATCTTGAATCACTTCCTTCCCCTGTTGGAGCAGCCTTTGGATCCATTCATCGACCACCCTTCCTTTTTTATTAATCCTCTCAATCATAGGCACTGATGAGAAATTAAATCTGACAGGGACAAAAGAAGATGGTATGGATTCAAGGGGTTTTGAGAGCTTAAGCAAAACCTCTCAACTGCTCCACCTTTCCCTTAAGCTCATCTTTGTTGTTTCTTTCAACTTCTGGCACAACACGTTTATAGCATCCCGTGCATCCTGTTGTGCCCCTTCTACTATCACTTTTCCTAGAGCCACCCTGGTTATCTGATAATCAGAGGCTGTTACGTCCTCTTTAGTTTTGTCAGTCGCGGGAGTGGTGATCTCTGCGAACTTATGCCCTGAAGCGTCCACCAAAACCCTTGAAACTGTTTTGGGTTTCTTGGCCGATTTAGCAGTAGGAGCCTTGAGTGAGCTAAAATCAAAGGCCGGTATGGGTACAATCACCTTCCTCTTCCTCGAGTTTTCTCGAGTAGCCATTGCGGCATATCAGAGGGAGTTTCCACTGTTGTAGAAGCTGGTATCATACTCTCAAGGGGAGAAGGTTCTACTAGCGGAGGGGGAATAGTTACCAATGTGGTAGTAGATTCAATAAAAAGAGGCACAGGAGGGGGTGTGTTGGTGATTACTTGGGTCCTAGCAGAGAGGGGTGAGAGTCCAGAGAAAATACTGGCCATGATTGAAGAAGTTGATGGAGAATGAGGAGGTAGGAGTGGTTGTGAGGGGGAGTGCAGATTCAGACTCCAAAGCCTGGGATGCAAGAGATAAGGTCTCTTCAGTTGGGAAATCAACAAATGATGAAACTAGAGGCTGGCTTCCTTCTCCTTCCAAAGAAATTTCTCCTATTTCTGGTGGTGTTGGTGATTCTGGCACATCCACCATTTCAACTGGAGAAATAATTGAAGAGATTTCTCTTTCTTTTCTCTTTTTGACAAACTTGACCTTTATAGGCCCCTTAGAAGATTTTTTGTCCTTTCCCTTTTTGGAGGGCCCCGCCTCTGAAGCAACCAACTTTGAAAAATTATCCTCTTTAAAATTCATTCCCCAAGAGGCGAGCCATGCTTTGGTATGCGCGAGAATCAGGGCTGACCTGTCTATAATGGAGGATTTTTCACTGACAGACCAATCAATAGGTGGAAAGACATAGTGATCTTCATTCACTCCATCATAAGAGGGATCTAGAACACTTTCATTATCGCTAGTACCTTCCGTAAGTTAGAGAGCTCAAGTGTTTGAATCTCGAAAGTGTCAATCATGGTCCTTTCTACAAACAAAGAAACCAAATCACGTAAATCAATCCAGATGTCTTCTATGTTTGGCCTGTGCAGGTGTAGAGTTCCATACGCCCTGAGGACTCCTCGAATATCAAACCAATCTCGGGGCTTCATGTGCTTCTTCAACTTATCTTGAAGCTCATGGACAACATTCTTGGCTTTCACCACTGTCAGAACAAGTATACCTTCCAATAGAAATTGGGAAGGATACAGCGGCTTTATGTTTACTTTGTTAGAACTTGTGAAAATCCAACAATTTCCTAACCAACTCCATCAAGATCAGTTTGTCCCCTGGATATCGGGGAAACAGACGGAAAGGATCCCCTAGGTACATGACTACCCGTAGATATGTGAACTTCTTAAATTGCAAGAAGACACAACCCCATTTGGAAACTTCAGCCCATGCTTCATCAGATACTCTTGTTTTCCTCGCCTTCAGATTTAACTGCGCAGATGTTCTCATAAAAGAAGGCATCGTTTACCCTTCTGAATTGGTCTTGAGACCCTTTTCTTGTCAGATGAGGGAAATAATAATAAATATGTTCTACTATCTTGTTTCCCTTGGTGTCCAATCCGGGATAGTTCCTCATACCGGCCGCTGCATAGGTGACATACGAGGACATGTAAAATTTTCCTGTAGACAGGACCGTTGTCATTTGAGAGTCTATCTCATTACTAATGAGAGTACCCCAATCAATTCCTGGTTGATTCTTCCTAATAGTGATCATGAACTGATACATCCACCCTTGGAAAACATTTGATTCAGGAAAACCAAAACCCGACTCAACAGAGTGATGATATCATTGATTTCCTGAATGAAATCACTTCTGGGAACAAGTCTTGGGAACCTAGAAACAACCGGTTTGGCTTTGATCAGGAACCTCTTATTCACATGCTTGATGCAATTCTCTTGATCACTGTCCCAAGCTCTTTGGGCTGACTTGAGATCTATATCTCCATATTCTTCAAAATTAGGTAGCTTAAGAAGGTCATCAATGTAACCTCCGTCCAATTTGATCACAACTTCTCCTGCCTGGTTTTTTATAGAATGAGAAGTAGAGTCATAATTTGAAGCATAGGCCAAAATAAACTCGGGGCACTGAGCGGACATAGGGAAGCCTGCCACAAGAGGTAGGCCACTGTTGGCTATCGATTTCATCCATGGAGTTTGAGAGGGGCTCTTGACCCTATTCCAGAAATCCTCCATGTCTACATTCCCGAGCTCTGTATCTCGATGTCAAAATTACAGTTAATATAGGATGGAGATTCTACCTTTCTGAATTTTTATTTCATCTTCCCTATCTTTTGTCTTTTCTTGTGATAGACCAGGGTCCAACATGAGGGTTTTCAAAGGAAGAGCGTGTCGGAGATCAGGAGATGTTGAACACTGCGAGAACCCCGACCCACTGGAAATGCCAGAAAGGTGGAAAGACCCAGCACACTGAAAAGGATGTCGGGGACTTTGAGAAACTTGACACACTAAGAAAGATGCCGAGACTTTGAGAAACCCGAGACACTGAGAAGGATGCCGGAGAGTTCGAGAAACCTGGCACTTTAAATTTTTCAATACACTGTGGGTTTTGGATATTGCAAAGCACCCTGCGAAACCCGAGAAGAGGGAATAGGGTTTTTGTTGAGTTTAAAACATGCAAGTTTTTCCTTCATCATTTATATCCAAAACATATTTTTAATTAAAACAATATTTTGGGGAATAACACGAAGTGATAATTCCAAAGGGGTAAACCATAAAACATAAACCTGATTTAGAAAACAAACCCCTAAAATGGAAAAGATAAAATCCCAAAACAACCCTGATGAGAAACTTGGAAGAATTCCTCACATAATTAATCCATAAAAACCACAAAGAAAGACTGAAGAAAAATACCTTCAACTGGGACAACGAATGATCAAAAATGAGCAATGCAATCGGGTACAGAGGTGAATTTTGGGTTTCAGGGTCAAAGGCGCATACGTGAAAATCCACAAGGTAAAAGTACGTCTGGTAAAAATGACGTGGAAATCCAGATATTTATAGGAAAATTTACATTTAAGACACTTCAGCTGGCACGTGCCAATCCACCCGACAACTCGGCATTAATGCCATGTCAGCATGCTCAGGATATCCGGAAACCCGACACAAAGGTGTAAATCGGGCTTCGGGTATCGGAAGACAGTGACATGGAACATGTTTCGGATAAGGCATGTTCCGATGCGACGAAGGTCCACAAACCTGACTTACCTTACTTGATGCGGGTTTTAGATTTTGGGGAACACACGACATGAGACACCCAAAACACATGTTGTCTTGCTTATGAAACCCGAAAACCCGATTATCTCTCTCTGAGAGGTGATCCTTAGAAAATTATCTCCAAAAATTTCTTAGGGTTATCTCATTTTTGGCGAAAACTCAAAAATGGGATAATGTACTTAGTGCTCAAAATATGACAAATTTGGCACCATCGGAAAGAGCTCCATCTCCTCTATGCCATAGAGATCTGAAACTTTAATTTAGGAGAGGTTAGGTGAGAAGAATATAAGAAAACATCTTTGTTCCATTAATACGGGATCTAGTTTCCCAAACAACTAGATCAGATTCGATATGATATGTCGTTCTTCCTCCTTCGAGGCACCGAACAAGTAATTAATGCAGACATGATAGTTTTTGGGTAGAATTATAGGCATTGAATGCTTTCTATTGGTGGTTTTATTTCAAATTATGGTTTTCCCTCCTTTTTCCTTCTTCCTCCATGGATTCATCTATAAATGTAAGAGAAAGGCTCATTTATTATGTTGGACACTCTAGATCCTTACGCATGTTGCTAAGGACTCCATATTTTCTCTATTTGAGTTGTAGACCTCCATGTTTGGCTCTTGCAAGTGGATATCAGCCTCCGTATAATTGTAATGAGCTTTTGTGCTTTTTTAGAAGTAATAGAAGCATCATTTGTGACTATTCTCTGTCCTAACATGTTTGCATTCCTTCTTCTTGCCTCTTCTCTTACATTGTGTATTGTTGTGCTTTTTCAAGTCCCATTGAGTTCCATACTTCATTGTGTTCCACAATAATGATATGGTGAATGCATATTTTGTTGTGATACTCATGCCTATCCTCCTTTCATGCATTCCCTATCATTCTCACTCGAAAAGATAGTGTTCAACCCTCTTTTCTTGTGCTATCACCTTTTAGTGTAGTTTACTTCATGTTATCCTTCTTTCCCTAGTCCCTTGGAATTATTAGCTTAGATTCCCCTTTCAAAGCACTAGGAGTAGTAGTAGTAGCAGCAGAAATAGATAAAGGAACTGCCCTTCTTTGGATATCTATCCTAAGCTCACAAGGTTCCATAACTTGGGGATGGTTCCATTATAGTCTTAGACACCTTGATCCTTCTGGATCTAAGACGCGGGTGCACGTTTGAGAAACCAATAGTTTCTGGCATGCCCGATGGGACTAGCATTGAAAGCTCAAATTTCATATCTCTAAGTTTTGGTGTGTGAACTTAGTGTTTCAGCCTTTGGAGGCTCATTTCAAACACATCTGGTGACTCCCAATATTTTAAAATCTCTATTTCAAAGTAGTCCTGAGCACCTTTCATGAGAAGAGTGCACACAAGAAGAAGTGCAGCAACTAAAGATTCTTTTGAATATATCTAGCTTTCCCCAAGAAGAGTTCATCCTAGAAATGCCACACGTGCATCTCTATCTCATGTGCACTGCACCTATTCAACTCCTCCATAAAACACACAACCTATGCACCCTGTAATGGGGAATCAACAACCTCCTCCATTAAGAAGATTTGCAAACTTTAATGAAGGGAGTCCCTTACTCCTAGCCGTGCAACATGAAATGCCGAATAACATGCTCAAGAGTATTTTTACTTTACTAGTGAGAATCAAGTCACCCCTCAGGAGCATATCTAGGATGTATCTAATGTGTGTTCACTCTATCTGATCACACATAATGATATAATAGTTATTCTCGCTTGCAACCTATTTTAAAGGTAAAGAACTTCAGTGGTATAGAGGCTTGAGAATTGGATCTATTAGCACCTGGGATGAGCTGGGAACAACTCTATGCAATTATTTTGAAGACAAGTCAGATCACCTATCTTTTGTGGAGCAACTGACAACAAAAAGGAGGGCTCCCAATGAGTAGATGATTAATTTCATCATCGATTACATAAGACTTGGGACATAATCCCTCTTGTGGTAAGACCTATAGCCCAACATGCTTTCCTTTATTATCTAAAGGCACTCAATAATGATATTTCAGTTATGATACAATCTATGGGAGGTAGAACCTTACCATTGCTTATAGTATTGCAGTAAGGGCAGAAAATAGTCTTATTCAAGTGGGAAAATTAGCTCCCAGACCACCTATGCCCTTGTTCCCAAAAATTTTGCAAGCACCCCAGCCTTTTGTAGCCTCTATTCCTACTCCTAAGCAGAGTGTACAACCAATTGCCTCAACATCCTATTCTCCATCATAGCAAAAGGAAGATGAATAATTGAAGGTCTTGATCAAAAATTTATCAAACAAGGTCATATCATTAGAAAAGTATTAGGCACAAGCATATAAAGGAAATTCCAATCAGGTGCATGGACAAGGAAATCATCCTTGGAAAAATAAATATGGAAATCAAAGATACGCACCCAACCAACACAATGATAGATGATAGGCTAATACACATCTTCCCTTTCAAGTTTTCCCTCCTGTGCCTTCTATCCCAAAGACTTTGCGCAATAAGTGCTTTTTCTAGTTCGAACAACTTGGGGAAAGAGTGAGAATGGTGCTTCCCTTGAAAAATGCCTCATATTTAGTGCCATTATGATATTGCTACAGTGCCCAAGCATTCATGATATAGAATGTTTCATCCTATGAGCACTCAACAAACACCCATGAAGCAGATAATTCATAAGGACCCGAAGTTCCTCTAGAGTCCAATTTGATGTTCATTGGCACAGAGGACTTCTGCACAATCAACCAAGCTACAGAAGATTCAAACAGACCGTACTTCCAAGTTGCGAAAACACAAGATACAAGAAGAGAGTGTTAGAGTCAGGTGTGTAGGTTATCCCCCGAAAACACAGGTAGATCCTCAGAAGAAGAAAGAATCAGAAAAGGCATCATGTAGTAAAAAAATTCAAATCCCTGATAAGGAGGCCCTCGTAAAGTTCCTTCTGAAACAACATGCACTCCTCATTTTTTAGGCCAATCTTCAGCCCTAGTGAAAATTCAAGATTTCACGCCTGAATAGTCAAGAAGGGATGTTGTTCCCCAAATGCACAATGTGGGGGGGCTTCCGTTCAAAGATTGTTGACCGATAAAGAAAAAAAACATAAACGTCACAATGTGGGATACCCTAACCATTCCATCTCAGTGGGATCTATTGCATGAAGCTCTTCCCAACTTCTACGTGCTTTGACACGGTTATATAGAATCCATGCACTTCATCGAATCTACCAATAATAGGAGAAACAAGTAGATAAATTTGCTAAAAAAACCCATCCTTCTATATGTCCTTGTTTATAGGAAAACACCTAGTGCATAACTACTTGATTGACTCAGCGCTAGTACTTCTATTATGCCTAAGAAGATAGAGGATGTCTTAGGTTTGAAATATCGCCCTTTTTCTAAAGGAGTCCTACAATTTGAAGGCTCAATTATAACCACCTTAGAGTCACTGGGATCTTGAGTTAACCATCCATGCATGTCCAAGCCTGATAATTACTCAAGATGTGTCGGTTATTGACCTCCCCCTTTATTTTCCATATGTCTATCAAGAGAATTTACCGCTAAGGTGGGTTGTTATGTGTCTTTTGATTAGTCTCATATGTTACTCAAGACAAGGTATGGTACCTGGTTTGCCATACAAGTTGATCCTATATTTTCTTATCATGTAGAGCCATATGTCCCATCCCCTCTCGAAGCCAATTTTCTTATCCAGAATAACAAGTTTCAGTTCTCGAAGAGAAATCTCTTCCACCCTCTATTCCAAACCTAGTGCTTGATGAATTGGCATAAAGGTATCACAAATATTATCCCTCTATTGAAGAATTAGAATCCTATGAAACTGGGCTTGGTACTTATTTCATTCTAGAAGAAGACACCATGCTTTCGCGCACGCTCATTGGAGAAAAAAATTCAAATTGGTCTATGGAAGTTGTACTTTGATGGATACAAAAGCGTAAATGGTGCAAGAGCAGGAGTGGTTCTCATTTCCCTAAGGATGAGAAATTCTTCTCCGCACACATAGGCTATAGTTTGCATGCTCTAACAATGTGGAAGACTATGAAGCGTTGGTGCATTGCTTTATTATTTTTGAAAAGAAGAAAATTAAAGCACTCGATAATATTTGGGGAAACAGAATTGGTCATCCACCAAGTCACTAACAAGTTCTAGACAAAGAATAAGCTTGTTAAAGCTTATAAACATAGAGTTTGGGACCTACTTAAGAGATTTGATGACCTTAATCTACAGTAGTCCCATGCGAGAATGAAAAAGGGGCTAACAAAATCACCGCTGATTCACATGGTGTTGACCTAATATAGAATGATTCACATAGTGTTGACTCATAGCCATGATTATGCCCTCGTGTTTCATGCTAGCCTTCATCCACTCCTACCTAGTCATCACCGTTGTCCATTCTATCACCTATGGATCTAACTCATCTTATCCCCATTGTCACTAGGGATGAGGTGTTTGTGAGACTCCACAACTACAATCCTATTGCCCTCCAAAGACTAAATTTCTCATTCTTCCACCTAAGATTCCTCGGGATAGTTAATATATGACATACCCGTATTTATTCCCCTACTCTAGCCCCCACTTCTGCATCAGCTAGCACTAGTTTAGTGCTACCTTCATCCACTTTATCACCTATGGTGTCTCAGATAAATCCCACAACCATTATAAATAGAAAATTTATGTCATCGATCGCACCCCCGACATTGATTTTCCCTCCGATAGTCCCTATGAGTATAGCTTCATCTGCACCCGCCATTTCACATATACCCATCGCATCACAACCACCTCCAGTGTTAGAAACTTACACCCCTTTCCAAAACCTCATCCTTTATATCCCACAATCCTTACCCCCAATCGCCACTAGAATCGTTACGACTACCCCACCTACTTACACGTACTACCAATAACCCACGACCTCATCTATCACTTATGTTGGCTATGTGCCACCTACATCTATTCCTCCTACGTAGTTCTCATACTCAAGTGCCACCATACACCAACATACCACCCAATTCATACATTCAGCATCAACCCTCTTTTTTTGCAGGGGCACTCGTTTATCCCAACCTACTAACGACCTCATTAAAATGATGATAAAGAAGATGTAGACCTTAGAAGCTTTATTTTTGATTCCCGTAATTATTTAACATATGATGAAATCTTGTTATCTCATTTTAGTGATTTCAGCTACAATTGAGATAACCATAGGAAAAATTTAGGAAAATCTCTTAAAATTCCCTTTGAAAGAGATTTTCAAGTGTTCGAGTTTCCATTACACGAAAAGATATTCCCTACATATAACATGTATCATGTTCCCGAAACCTGATTTCCTAAGTACCTCATGTCGATTTTTTGGAACTTCTAAGCATTGGAACATTCCTTTCCATATACATGTTTCATGTTTTATATTTCCCAAAACCTGAAACTCAAAATGAAGAAAATCAAGTTTTCGGGACCTAGAAGCATCTAAACATCTAATGCATCATGTCTCATGTTTCTTGAAACCCAAAACCTGAAATGCATCATGTCTCATGTTTCCTGAAACTTGAAACCCAAAATGAAGTAAATGCATCATGTCTCATGTTTCTTGAAACCCAAAACCTGAAATGCATCATGTCTCATGTTTCCGAAAACCCTAAAACCCGAAATGCATCATGTCTCATGTTTCCTGAAACCTGAAACCCAAAATGAAGTAAATGCATCATGTCTCATGTTTCCCAAAACCTGAAACCTAAAATGCATCATGTCTCATGTTTCCCAAAACCCAAAACCCAAAATGCATCATGTCTCATGTTTCCCAAAACTCAAACCTAAAATGAAGTACATTCATCATGTCTCATGTTTCCCAAAACTTAAAACCCGAAATGCATCATGTCTCATGTTTCCCAAAACCCGAAACCTGAAATGCATCATGTCTCATGTTTCCCGAAACCCGAAATGAAGCAAATCCTTTGTTATGGGTTTTAGACACTCCAAGCATGATGACATGTCATTAATGTCTAGTTGTTTGGCAGTTGGCACATGCGTCAAGTGAGGTGTAATTAATGTTTCATGTCATTTCCATCTAGAGATTGACATGTCTTTTTCATTTTTGTTTCGTCACATAGGAAGCAAATTTTGACTTGGTCTCCTACGTGAGAGTCAAGAAAAATAGGATTCTTGTTAAAATGACTATTTTCTAGGATTTATCCTATTTTCTCTCTACTCTTTCTATTATAAATAGGAGAGGTTTGTGCATTCCAAAAAGGGAGATATTTTTGATCAAGAGCTATTGTGAAGAAGAAGAAAAACTTTGTATTTTCTTTTAAATCATTGAGGAATAGAAACATGTGTTATTTTTGCAAACTTTGTGTTGTGGGATTCATCTATCTTAGGAGATTATTCTTATGTCCAAGATATTAATCTATTCTTTGTTTAGTGTTCTTGATTATTTTAATCACTCCAAACATTAGACTCATTATCTAGAACTCATATAAGTATTTCTTGATCTGCGTTTTCTTGAAAGAAAATATTTTCCTCTTATTCTCTTCTCGCATTGTTTCTTCCTTAATAGTTTATTTTCTAACACATTCTATTTCTAAAACTGCAATATCTTCATTTCATGTTGATATGGATTCTGGGATTGTATCCCAATCCCAATGGTTATAATAGTGTCAATATTGTACATATTATTTCTACTATGTTTTAGATTAGTAATAAATAGGTAGCCTCACCTGTCTTTGAGGAGGGATTTAATCCCATGTACTATGGTTGAACCTCATATTTTTGTCTGACAAAATATCCAACCAAAAAATATATAACAACCATATCCATCCACATATTCCCATTCGTCCTTACCCAGTGCATTGGAAAATGCCTAGATTTAATCACTTCAATAGTAAATTCACAAGAATGGTAGCACAACCTATTCCTTGGGGTGCGGTTATTGGTCCTCTTTCCCTAACTCTACCATTGCATGATCTACCACATGGGTCTTGTAAGAATATTCCTAAGTTCAATGGTGATGGGAAGCAACACCCTGATGAACACATCACTTCATTCTTTGTCACATGCAACGTCCTTAGGGTTTCTCATGCAAAAGTTTATGTTTGACTCTTCATTGAGACATTGCATGGTGTAGCAGTAGAATAGTTTTACCATCTTCCAAATTCATACATTAACAACTGGTCTACCATGAGATCCATATTTGAAGCAAGGTTCAAACCAGCTGAGGATTCTCATGCCTTATTAGCACAGCTTACAGACATGAAGAAAGAATCTTATGAACCCATACGAGACTTCATAGCCAAATTCAACAAGCTGATTTGTAAGATTCCAGACCTAGTTGTTCCCACTCTTGAAAATAAAAAGTGTTTCTTCATCAACGCTCAGCCCCCTGATGTGAGATTATTATTAAGAAGGTATGTTATTCCCAATTTGGCCACTGCTCAAGCTATAACCACTGAAATAGAAGATGATCTTATTCTGGCTGGAAAGATCAGAAGAGAGTCATCTAAGCCTAAAAATTAGAGTTCTTCTCATAGTACTACTGATCCTATGATTCAAAAGATGGCCAATGACTTGATCACTTTAAAGAAGCAAATGTCCCAACAAGTGACCAATGTTCCTTATTGGGATATTCCTAGACGGAATTTCAACAATACCAATAGCACCCCCACAAGAGATTGGAATCAGTTGATTGTTGCTCCCACCAGGCTGGCCATTGAAGCTCCTCATGTTAATGCAATGGTTGAAATAGTTAAGGATGGTGAAGAACCAGAAGATCAAGATTCTCATAAAGCTTTTGAAGGTTCAAGATATCTTTGAGTGAGTCTTTTGATGATTCAAATGAAAATCCAACATTGGGTACTTGGAGTATGAGGAAGATGAAGGTGAGCATGATGGTCAATCATTTGCGCCTCTTCACTTGATCTCGAATCCAAGAACCCCAGAAATTCAGTTAAAGGATCTAAGGAGAAAAGTAAAGAAGCTCACATGGTTATGGCTAAAAGAGGATCTCCTATCTCAGCACAAACTAAAAAGGAGACAACTAAAAAGGTAACTTCATCTTCTAACTCTCTTTCTCCCGATCCCAAGGATAGTACCTTGGCTTAGACCAATGTAACTGAAATTGAGCCCACCATCATTCCCTCATATACCACTTTCAACATTATCGATCATGTAAAGAAAAACAAAATCCAAATGTCGGAAGATGACTACCTTCACCAAATCCTAAGAAATTTGAGAAACTTGCCAAATTCATTAGAAGCAAGGCTGCTATCCCTTCATCTTCAAAAGGCATTTTTCCTAGTCCCACTCAGCCTTTACCTTAGAGTAATATGACCTATGATGTTTCTTCGGGAAGATTTAACCGTTTAATTTGTCCTTACTTATAAATGGTTTTAAACTTAGCAATTGCATAATTGAATCAGGAGCCTCTGATAACATAATGCCCACAAAAGCAACCCATGCCCTTGGACTTACCTTGACTAAATCTTATGGGTAGTGTTACTCCATGGAAACTAAACAAGTCCCCTTGATTGGCCAAATCAAGGATGCACAATTTGCATTTGTTGCCTTCCCTAAAAAGAGAGTAAAAATGAGTATCCTGGTTGCTGATATCCCAACTGCTTATGGTATTCTCTTAGGGAGAGGTTTTTACAAATATTTTGGAGGAGAAATCAATATGGACTAGACCAAAGCTAAAATTCTAGTAAATGGAGTTCCTCATGTCCTTCACCTCGAAGCATAGGCAAAGTACCTGGTCACTAAATCAGATGATCCCAAGGCCCAAATTCTCTTCAAAGATGCAGGCTTGGGTAATTATTTCATGACATCTGAGGTGCCCTCTATAGAAGTCAAGGAAGAAGATCCTAATGCTTTTGGACCCTCGAGTTCGACGGGATCTATTCAAATACTGGGTTGGGTGCTAGTGTGGTTCTTATATCTCCATATTTTGAGATTTTTCCCTTCACCTTCAAGCTGCAGTTTGACAATATTAATAATAACAAACCGAGTACGAAGCATTGTTATTAGAATTAGAAATGGTAAGGAAAAAGGGGATCTGAAATCTCAAACTCAGTAGGGATATGTCGAGTTGATTGTAAATCAAGTAAGAGGGATCTATCGTGTAAAAAATTATTGCCTAAGGGATTTTAGGAACAAGGTGTGGGACAATATAGAATGCTTTGATGCTTTTTCCATTAAAGCGCTTTTAAGAGATCTCAACGATAAAGCTGATTCTTTAGCCGTGTCTACATATCTTCTCCTTCCTCATCCAAAGTTCAAACAGACAAGTATACCTTTGAGATTGTGTATCATCCAAGTGTTCCAGATAATTTAGCACATTGGCAAGTGTTTAATGATGATCAATAGATATTGTCTTTTCTTGAGAAAGCTGATTATTTTAGTGAGGTTTATTTTGAAGGATCAGAATCAGCTTTCTGTGAATCTGTCTCAAATTCGAATCAAGATATTGATGGTGAATTCATCCATCTCAAAGGAAATAAAATTACAAAGGGGTTGGTCTCTTTGGAAGGTCTATTTAACAAGCATGCCCATTTCATTCGTGATAAAAGGCAAGTGAAGGTGCTTCCTCGCCGAGGTAGATCAAGTTAATCTGGCTCTTCTAACCAACCATAGATGGTAAACATTGGGAAATGCTTTTCTTCAAAGGAGAAAGAAAGATTCTGTCACTCCTAAAGAGATATATGGACGCCTAACATGGTCATATGTGGATTTGAAGTCTTTCAATCCGAAGGATGTTCAACATAACATCCCTTTAAAGCTCGAGGTTAAACCCTACAGCTGTGCAAGCAAAGGCATTACAATCCAAATATATCAGGGACTATCCTTGTAGAAATTCAAAATATGTTAGACGTAAGGATTATCTTTCCAATCCATCATTCCACCTGGGTTGCTAACATTATCCCCGTCAGAAAGAAGAATGGTGAGATTCAGATTTGTGTTGACTTCCGAACCTTAATCAGTCTTCATTAAAAGAAAATTACCCATTTCCTATCATGGATCAAGTATTACATACTGTCATTGGATCAGAAATGTTATCCATGCTTGATAGATTTTTGGGGTATAATCAGTTGAGGTAGCCTCTGAAGATCAACACAAGACAACATTCACCACCCCATGGGGGACCTTTGCTTACAGAAGGATGCCTTTTGATTTGATTAACGCTGGAGCCACGTTTCAAAGAGCTATGGACTTAGCTTTCAAAGATTTTATGGGAAAGGTCATATTTGTGTATTTGGATGACTTGATGGTCTTATCTAAGAAGCGAAGTCATCATTATGATCACTTAGAGCAGGTACTCTTAAGGTGTAGGTGTCATGGGATTTCATTATATCCTAAAAAATCCATGTTCAAAGTAACAGAAGGAAATTTTTGGGTCATATCATGAGTAAAGAAGGAACCGAGATTGACCCAGAGAGGGTGAAGGCCATCCAAATCCTTACCCTGCCTACAAGAAAAATTGAGGTGCATTCCTTTTTCGAAAGGTCAATTTCCTAAGAATATTTGTACTTGATTTTACCAATAAAACCAAGGATATCCTTGGGATGATGAAAGGTAAAAATCCATTTCAATGGAGCACTAAAGGGAAGATTTCTTTCGAAGGAGTCAAATGGGAAATTGTTCACGCTCCTATTTTAGTATGCTCAGACTTCATGAAGGATTTCATCATGTACATCTACGCTTCCACACATACAGTATCAACCATCCTGATGTAGGAGAATAAAGAAGGAATTGAAGCTCCCATTGATTTCATGAGTTACCCACTAAAGGAACATGAATTGAAAATTACACAAATTGAAAAGCATGCTTATGCATTGGTAAGAGCAGTGAAGAATTTCAGGTACTATGTGTTGAGTTCTCACACTCTCGTTCTCATTCCTGATACTGCAGTTAAATCCATTTTGACTCAACAAGAGTTAGGTAGTCAATGAGGTAATTGGATAGCCAAATTCCAATAATATGACTTGGAAATCAGACTCTGCGAAGTTGGTACGAGGAAAATGCCTGTATGCCAATTGATTACAGAAAACAAGTCTGAGATAGAATGTGAAGAAACTAAAGATACTTCTTCATAATTGCCCATGGTGCTTTTTGTAAACACAACCGATGAATGGTATGTAAACATTGATTTATTTTTAACTTATGTCAAATGTCCCCCACATTTAAGCCAAAAATAAAATATGATAGTTAAATTAAGGTCCGTAAGATACATTCTATGGGATAATGGTATATACAATTAGGGCATTGATGGTGTATTCCTGCGTTGTGTTGATAAGTCTCAGCAGCTAAGGTGCTAGAATATTTTCACAATCAAGCATACAAAGGACATTTATCTTCCTCCATGATGGCTTACAAAATATTACGGGCTAGGTACTATTGGCCTACTCTCTTTCGAGATTCAATAGAGTGGGTGGCCAAATGTGAAGCTTGTCAACATTTCATTAGTCGTCTTAAGCTAGTATCTCTCCCCTTGAAGCCTATAATAATTGAAGAACCTTTTCGCCAATGGGGAATTGACTTCATTGGAGTATTGAATCTTGCCTCCAGTGCTGGTCATAATTATGTGCTCACCACCACAGATTATTTCACCAAGTGGGTGGAAGCTACGCCAATCAAGTAGGAAACCTCTCGAAGTTGTGTGTAATTTTCTCAAGGAGAATATAATTGTTAGATTCGACATTCCTCACAAGATTGTTACTAACAACGCTTCCAATTTCTCATCACATGAGTTGAATGAATTTTTTTATGCATTTGGGATCACATTGGCTCATTCATTTGATTATTACCCCCAAGGCAATGGTCAGCTGAATCAAGCAACAAGAACCTGGTGACCATAATCAGAAAGTTGGTTGATGAGAATCAGAGGACATGGCACAAAGCATTGTATGATGCATTATGGGTAGATTGGATTACTCCTAAGTGAGCTATTAGAATGTCCCCATTCTAGGTGTTGTATGGAATTGATGTTGAGATTCCTATCTTTGTAGAATTGCTAGCCTTACGGTTGGCTAAAGCAATTGAGGATGAAAATTTTCAAAGTTCCATTGAGAAAAGGATAATGTACCTAGCCAGGCTAGAAGAAGAACAAAGCAAGGTGGTAGATCACATTGAATATCATCAGAGAAAATTCAAAAGGATATTTGACAAGAAATCAAAGCAACGTAATTTCCAGATTGGAGATCTAGTACTTCTCTGGGATAAGAGAAGGGAACAGAAAGGGATGCATGGCAAGTTTGATTCTTTATGGAAAGGTCCTTTCAAAATCCATCAGTTGAATGGTGAAAATAGATTTTGTCTATCATATCTTGATGGAGAGTTTCTCCCTCTACCTTTCAATGGCCAACATCTAAAGTTGTTCCATCAGTGATGTAAGATGCTCTCTTGCACTGTATTATAATCTATTTTTTGTCGTGTGTTTGCTTTCTTTCTTTCTTTCTTTCTTTCTTTGTTTGTTTTTGGTTTTTATTCTTCTAAATCCATAGCTCAATGGATAAAATATTCTTGATTATGAGTTCTCTTCCTTTGATGTCTCAAAGAAAGTCCCCAACTAGAGCCAGTTGTTATCTCATTTTAGTGATTTCAGCTAAAATTGAGATAACCATAGGAAATTTTTGGGAAAATCTCTTAAAATTCCCTTTGAAAGAGATTTTCAGGTTTTCAGGTTTCCATTGCATGAAAACATATTCCCTACATACAACATGTCTCATGTTCCCAGAAACCCAAAACTCGATTTCCTAAGTACCTCATGTCAGGTTTTTGGAACTTCCAAGCATCAGAACATGCCTTGCCAAATACATGTTTCATGTCTCATGTTTCCCGAAACCCAAAACCCAAAATGAAGCAAATCAGGTTTTCGGGACCTAGAAGCATCTAAACATCTAATGCATCATGTCTCATGTTTCTTGAAACCTAAAACCTGAAATGCATCATGTCTCATGTTTCTGAAACCAAAACCTGAAATGAAGTAAATGCATCATGTCTCATGTTTCCCGAAACCTAAAACCCGAAATGCATCATGTCTCATGTTTCCCAAAACCTGAAACCTGAAATGAAGTAAATGCATTATGTCTCATATTTACTGAAATCTAAAACCCAAAATGCATCATGTCTCATGTTCCCTAAAACTTGAAACCCAAAATGAATTAAATGCATCATGTCTCATGTTTCAAAACTCAAACTCAAATGAAGAAAATATTTTGTTATGGGTTTTCGGACGCTCCAAGCATGATGACATCTCATTAATGTCTAGTTTTCTGGTAGTTGGCACATGCATCAAGTGAGGTGTAATTAATGTTTCATGTCATTTCCATCTAGATATTGACATGTCTTTTTCATTTTTGTTTCATCACATAAGAAGAAAATTTTGACTTAGTCTCTCGAGAGTCAAGAAAAATAGGATTCTTGTTAAAATGACTATTTTCTAGGATTTATCCTATTTTCTCTCTACTCTTTCTATTATAAATAGGAGAGGTTTGTGCATTCCAAAAAGGGAGAGATTTTTATCAAGAGCTATTGTGAAGAAGAAGAAAAACTTTGTATTTTCTTTTAAATCATTGAGGAATAGAAACAAGTGTTATTTTTGCAAACTTTGTGTTGTGGGATTCATCTATCTTAGGAGATTGTTCTTACGTCCAAGATCTTAAGCTATTCTTTGTTTAGTGTTCTTGATTATTTTAATCACTCCAAACATTACACTCATTATCTAAAACTCGTATGAGTATTTCTTGATCTGCATTTTCTTGAAAGAAAATACGTTCCTCTTATTCTCTTCTCACTTTGTTTCTTCCTTAATAGTTTCCTTTCTAACACATTCTATTTCTAAAACTATAATATCTTCATTTCATGTTGATATGGATTATGGGATTGTATCCCAACCCCAATGGTTAGAATAGTGTGAATATTGTACATATTACTTCATTGTGTTTTAGATTAGTAATAAACAAGAAGCCTCACCTATCTTTGAGGAGGGATTTAATCCCATGTACTATGTTTGAACCTCATATTTTTGTCTAAAAAATATCCAACCAAAAAATATATAACAAGCCTATCCATCCATATATTCCCATTTGTCCTTACCAAAGGTGCATTGTAAAATGCCTAAATTTAATCACTTCACTAGTAAAGAAGACCCATGCACAACACTTGCAGAATCATTCAAACATGGGTGTTAACTAATCACCCATTATGACACTTTTCTCCTACAAAATTTCCCAATGTCCTGACAGACCAACATAAGATTGGTATAGTGGACTACCTCAACATTCTATCTATTCATTTAATCAAGTAGCCCAAGCTTTGCTAGATCATTTATCAATCAATGTTACCAAGAAATTCACCATGACCAATCTTTATTCAACTCCGATCACATTTAAGATGAATCTATTGCAGATTTTTTTGCCCACTGGCGGAGTCTTATTAACCACTTGATGTTCTAACTACCTCAAACCGAACTTATTGAGTTATTCACTAGATCTTGTGCTAGAAACATCTCACAAAATCTGCAAGTCAAAACCTTTCGAACCTTTGATGAAGCATTCACCATGGCCCAAAAACTAGAAATTCATGCCATTGAAGAAAATAAAAACCAATTACGGAACAAAAACACCCCATTCAAATCAAATCAAACAATTCTTCTTCATCTTCAAAACACCAAAATAACTATTCAAATCCTTAAGGATCTACCAATGTGTATTCCTAAAGGTGGGTCCACCTCATCCTTCTAATCAGGCCCAAACTTCTTCTAATCTTTCTCTTGTCTAGGCCTTTCAGCTTTGGTGGGAGCAGCAAAAGTACACTTCGATTGGAGATCCCTATTCTTCGGTCTTGGAAAAACTTCTTAAATCCAGAGCCATTACACTTCCTCCCATAAAACCTCATACAGGTTTCAATCCCGCTCATCCTATGCCCACATGGTATAAAGAACACAACTACTGTAATTATCATCACGTTAAAGGACATAGTGATGGTAACTACATAACTTTTAAAAACATTGTTCAAGAGATGATAGACAATGGAGACCTTGTCATAGAAAACCCAAATGCACCAACAAATCATAATTTTCACATCTTCAAAAATCCATTCCCTAATCATAAACCATCATCTAATCAAAATAGAAAACCTTCATCAAGAAAAGAAACATCTGTGAGGTTCATGTAGTTTTTGATATCATGCCAACTGTTCCTCAAAACCTACCTACTTTATCTATTAAGGGAATCTTTGCAAGAGATCCTCCACCCATAGAAGAGCATACCTATTTTACTCCTCCACTCATAGATGAGTCCCCTCATCTCTCCTTTCTCTCACGGAGGAACCCACACTTTCTACCAATGTCGTGGCATCATCTACTTCACAACCTTTCGAACAATCAACACTTTTTATTATCTCATCCACAAGAGAATTATCATCGCCTTCTCCTCCACCAAGAGAGAATTCTACCTCACCCGACCTATTATCTCTCCTACCCATCGATATTCTTCAAACTTTTCACTACCTACTAGGGACAGCTTCTCTCTATCATCCCAAGACCCTATTGACATGATCTTGGCTCTCTTACCTACATAATATTAAGCCAACCAACTCCTTGTCTCACGGACATATTTTACAGGGATTGCCACTTGACCCATTCCATCCTCTTCTTTAGTAGTCCCGCTTTCACGGTTGGTCAATCATTGGGATTAATTTGATCAATCCATGCTCGGGGACATTTTTGGCTCCTGTTTTGACCCAAATGTAAATGTTTCCTAAAGATAGTTCCACGATCTACCCAAAGGTATTTTCAAAAACAAAACTACATTGACCATGCCAATTGAAATAGATTCCTCTTCATCATCCCTACCTCCATCCAAACTTCTACCCATCACTACAACTATTCCTAAACCTAAAAACCTACCCAAACTTATCCCCCCACCTGTATCTAGACCCATTACTACTTTGGGTGTTATGACGACATCAAACCTTACTCACCAACTTGTCAAATTGGACTTAGCCACATCTTCCAAAGTACACAACAACAGTATCCTCCCACCTAAAAATAAAACCCAACCCTCTAGGCTGCATACACCGGTCTCACCTACCACACCCTTATCACCTTCCCCCCTTCCATCCATCCTAGGGCCTCATCCATCAACCTTGACCAAACAATCTCATAGCCGTGTCAGTCAAAACCTAAACAACCTACTACTATGTCACGAGCCTTTATTATAGCTCATTCACCCAAAAATCAAACTCCCTCACCCTCACCTATGCACTTCTTTCCACCTATACCTCCACCAGTTATTATAACCCCAATCTTTCCTATATAAATCTAACCAATGCCACCCACCCAACCTCTACAAACCACCTCCACTACAATGCGCTTACCTCCGTGGGTAACTTTGTCCTCTTCCATCATCTACTTTGCCTTCTACATCCCATACTCCTTGTCACCTTTACCCAAGGAGGTGTAACCCAAAGATAAGAATCCACTACCCTCCAATAAGGTAGTCAAACAAATCAAACCTTCCATTTCCATCTATTCTACCCCACCTTTACCCAAAAAAAATTCCAAAAAAACCTAAGACCACTCCACATACTAAACTATTATACCGACACATTCCCCCTATAAAGCCTCTTCCCTCATAAGCAACCTCACCTGCACCCAAACCCACACTCACTTCCCATTGTGATCCATTAGCGGGTCCTACACAAAAATTTTAACAAATCTCTTGGAGACTTCCATCATCACATTACCAATGCTTTGACCTTATGATCCTCTCAAATCCAAACCAAAAGGGTTTGATGAAACCAAGATTTTTG
Organism: Taxus wallichiana var. yunnanensis; assembly: GCA_018340775.1. Lineage (NCBI taxonomy): Eukaryota > Viridiplantae > Streptophyta > Pinopsida > Cupressales > Taxaceae > Taxus > Taxus wallichiana. Next base: position 151,753,751 of record CM031234.1, on the reverse strand, counting down.
CCTATCATCGTGTGCTAGGACATTATGTCAAAAATTTCTACGCTCTAAAGACTATTCTTCTCCAAAATTTTCCTTCTAAATAAAATTTTGATGATGATGACCATACTCCACCTTCACCTATCACCACACATCATTTTCCTTTAAGTATTCAAATACTAGTATCTCCACCCCCACAAAGATTTTTTTCCACCACCAAAATTTGAGATCAACATGATATGTATTAGAGAGTTTTCCAAACCACCACCCAAATGTCAGTGCACCCTACTCATTTCACAAGGCTCTTATCCACCCCTAGGATTTTTCCCCTCATGCCATTATAACTTTCATGATACACCCTCTCCATCCACCTCCCCTTAGATTAGCGTTATTCACATTGCTACCCACACTCAAAAAGAAAAAGGTAAAGAAAAAATAACTAGTCCATAAACCATCCATGTACCCAATATACCATCTTCACCCACTCCCAAAATCACCATCCATGGACCTACATACCCTATCTTTGATAGGGTCACCCATCATGTAATGATAAAACAATTACATTAGTCTCCTCTAAAGATGTCTTTGTATGATCTCATCTAGACTTCCGAATCCCATAGACAAGCCCTTATCGAGGTTTTATAATCCATTGAATTTCTACCCAATGACCCCACACCAGTGGCCTTGATTATCACCCCTCACCACGTGGCCTTACTAACCAAATCAGCTCCTCCTTCTACCCCCATGACCACTCCTCACGTCGCTGCCCTTAGCTTCTCTAATGAGGAGATTGTACCTCTCTAGTCAGATGACCCTAATCCCACCCTATTCATTTCTGTTTATATTGATAACATATGCGTACGATGTGTCATGATTGATGGTGGTGCTAGCATTAACATCATCTCCTCCCACACATACAATCAAATGTGTATTCCTTCTAATTGTATGCATAATAACCTAGTTATTATAGGCTCATTCAACAACACCATCACCTCCACTCTCATCACTATTATACTTCATGTTCACGTAGGCCCTCGCATTGTCCTAGAACTATTCTACATCTTAAAGGGGAATTCCAAAGATAGCCTATTGCTTGGAAGACCCTGGATTTGGATCATGGGTTGTGTCCCTTCAAATTTACACCGTTGTGTAAAATTTGAAAATGAGGGACATAACTACACCATCCCCGCCGACCTGTCGCCATTCAAGACCTATAACATGTTGTACCAGCCCAACGATGTGCTTATACCACCAAGGAATCTTCCACTACCCCCACTTTGCATTCACCCGCAAACCCACCCACCAATGCTGCCACCGCCTCCCACATCTAACCCTTATATTCCTATTGTTTCTACAGACCTCTACAACCGACTCATCTACTTCATAATCATCTAGTGAGACATCTATCGCCGCCACCTAGATATTGACTACCGATCCCTTAGAATGTTTTTTTAATGCCTCATTCTATGGTAGTACTTGTTTATACAATATCGACACATTCCTCACTCCTCAAGAGTATGGGAACCTGCACCAACACCCTAGTTATGACTACTATGTGTAGGCGAGGTTTTTCCTTATGGCCCTCCCCACCTTCACACTAATGTAACATGTGGGGAATTTATATTTCCACTTATTCACCCGAACCTCCATCCCAAACATGACCATTTTCATCCGACTTACAATCCCTTAATAATTTCTTCTTCACCCACACTTTCCTCAATCATTTCACATGGAAAGGTTTTGGGTTTGGTTTTTACAAAAAGGCCACCATATTGTCATTTCTTGTACCACCCATGATCTATAAACTTCTACTTTGGAACTCTACGAATCACACAATTATGTTGTTCTACTTTCAACTTTGGAAAATGACATATTTTCTTGAAAAATTAGAGCTTCGTGACTGATTATCTAGTGCTATAGAAAGGAAATTATAGAGAAGGAAAGAATTCAAAACTTCAACACCAACAATTTTATCCTGAAACCTCCAATGGAGGAAAACCAATCGGGAAGGGAAAATTCTCTTTCTTCCCACTTTTATTGGTCTAATATAGACAATTACATATTACAATAAGTATGAAAAGAAGCAACAATGTAAACCTTCTCTCTAATTACTTGCTTGCTCTGTTTCTACACCTTGCTCCTATAATTCCATTCCAGCACTAAAGATCTTGCTCACTGCTCTCATTAAAATCTGCTTCTTGATCTCTCTAGATCTTCAAATGCCCATTCTCTTGCTCCCTTCATGCATTTATAGGCCTTCCCATGTCCTCCCGTGCAATGGAGGATGTGAAAGGGCATGGAAGGGAATGAGACACACCTGGATGCTTCAAATTAATGTCCATTTATGTTCCATTCTTATTTTATGTTCAAAGGGAATGAGACATGCCTGAGCAAGCCGGTGGTCTCGGACAACTACTCTACATAGAGTTGCGGTTCCTTCCAGAACCTTTGTTTACCTCATTTTATTCACTTTTCTTGTTTCTATTTGTTGTTGCTATTGTAACTGATAAAGTGGTGTGTGTTTTTGGATCCCTATGGATCATACCTCCCCTACTTATGAGGATTTTGGTTTTGACAAAATCTTAGTGGGGGAGTGGTAGAGGAATGAACTCCATCTCGTGCTCATTCGAGTACCACTAGGTCTGCCTTGGTGTCTTCTCTCATCCAACCTACCAAGACTCCTATAAATCTCTGTTTTATTTCTCCAGTGCTACATCCTCCTCTAATTTACCTCAAGTACAATCCTCTTGGGAAGGAAACTTTTGTATCTTTCCTTATTTGTCATGCATATATGGCGTTAGTGGATGCGAGCTCTTGTAACTTGCTATCGTGTGCATCTCGCATGAAGTATAGCCTAAAGGTTTCTCTCTAACCTATTCAAGTATGGTGAAGGTGCCATACCGTAGTGGATTAATCCTTTCCTATCTTTGTCTCTTCGATGGACCGGCTTAATCCCCCCAAGTATGTTTCTGCTATAGTCACCACCATTCCTTGTATCTCCTCTTCTTATTATTGCCCCACGATCAAGTTAAGTAAATCCGTAGGTAGATACGATGACTGCATAGAAGAAGTTTATTTTGCTCCTTGAATGAGCAGCCTGTGGTGCCTTATTCTACAAAAATTGACAAGTTCTATCCAAATTCTCTCTCCTTTGGTCATAAATATCTCTGTGTTCTCGTATTCATTTTGATTTTATTCCAATGAAAGCAAAAAAAAATGATGATTTTCCTGAATAAGTGTTGGTGCTTGGTTGGCACTTACCATAGCTTTCTTTGATTTTCTCTGGTGTGCCCCGATGTTAAAACTAACTCCATCCTTGACCCATCTGTATGGATTCTCCCTCCTTATGAACACATCATCCCTAACATACAATTAAGGACTTCCGAAGATAATTTCAAATGCATCAAGTGAAATAATATCGGCCTCTAATACATCTATGTATTGCGTATTTATCCCAAACTCGAAACTTACACTTCCTTATACCTTTTATTTCTACACCCTTCTTCACCCATCTCAGTGGGTATGGATGTGGATGTAGGTAAGTCTCTAGACCAAGCTATTCTACAACCACATTAGAAATCAAATTTGACTAAGAACTAGAATCTACTAGAGCGTTTACCTTAGTCTTCTTGATTTAGATTCTGATTTGAAATAGCTTACTCATCTCTTCTTCTTCTACTACCTCATACATATTAGTGGCCATACATCCTAGCCTCTCATCTACATCTGAATCATCCTCAATCTCCACCTCTCTTTATGTCTTCACAGTGGCCATGGATTTCTTGGAATCCTTGGTTCGGTGCTTGGGTGCAATTCTAGATGTAACTTCCAACATGTGGTGTCAATATTTCCATTTACATCACAATTCTTACATAAATTATTAGGATCTTTACAAGTATGCAAAAAGTAGTGGCATGTTTACCTTTCCATTTACCTCTGCTACTTGTCTTCCCTTATTCTTTGTCTTGTTGTTCTATTGACTGGTCTCCCTTTGGGTCTATTTCTCTTTTCTTCTTCTCATTATGAATGTAGTATGCTTATATACAAGCTTCATTGAGATCTTTGGGCTTCATAGAGATTACCTTCCTCCAAAGGTGAGTGTGAAGTCCTCCCAAATACTTGGTTAGAATGTCCTCATCCTCCAAGTCCATATTAAGTAACATGGCTTGTCTTCGAAATTCCATAGTGTATTCTTGCATGCTTTGACCGCTACCCTTTCTAAAGTACCGCCACTTAATCATCATGTCAGTCTTATGGAAAATAGGATAGAAGTTATATCTAATAAATTATTCAAAACCTTTCCAAGTACTAACAATAGGATGTTTCTTCTTCTCACAAGTGGATAGATGGGTTTCCCACCAAACCAAAGCTCGACCTTCCATTTTGAGATGTGCAAAGGTGATTCTTTGTGCCTCAGTGACATTATGCACACTAAAGTAGACTTCCAATTATTTTAGCCATTTATCCAATAATTCTGCATCTACTTGTTCTTTAAATTTATTTTTTCCACTTTAGTTTCAACCTTAAAAGGTGTATGTGCATATTTTAGCTTCTTGTCTACAATTTGCGTCTCTTCATGCTCTTCCCATTATTCCTCTTCGTGGCTCTTTCCGATACCAAGTTTTTTAGCTAGTGCTTGAACCACCAAGTCTATAGAATCTTGCTTAACCGAAGCCATATTTTGCATATCTTAAATAGCTTCTTGTTTTCTATGTAATCTATCCATCATGGTATCTAGCATCTCGACTCTATGGACCAATTTCTCTTCCTCCATTTGAGCTCGAACTCTCTGTTTCCACTTCTTTATAGAAATATCTAGCTCACAAGGTTAAAATTCTTCACTCTTGGACCTTTTCATTATCATAGAAAATCACAAGAAATATTCAAATACCACAGTCCTAGATATATAATCAGCTCGATACCAAAATGATCCATAAAATTCTACTTTACAACTCTACGAATCACACAATTATGTTGTTCTACTTTCAACTTTGGAAAATGATATATTTTATTGAAAAATTAGAGCTTTGAGATTGATTATCTAGTTCTATAGAAAGTAAATTATAGAGAAGGAAATAATTCAAAACTTCAACACCAAAAATTTAATCCTAGAAACCTCCAATGGAGGAAAACTAGTAGGGAAGGGAAACTACTCTTTCTTCACACTTTATTGGTCTAATATAGACAATTATAGATTACAATAAGTATGAAAATAAGAAAAAATGTAAACCTTCTCTCCAATTACTTGTTTGATTTATTTCTACACCTTACTCCTAAAATTCCATTCCATTCAGTGTCTCATGGGTCCCGCCACTTTTGAAAGGAAAAGAAGAATGGAACATGAATGGATGCAAATTTGAAGTGCCAAGTTATGTCTCTTCCCCTTCCATGCCCTTTCACATCCTATAGTGCATGGGAGGACATAAGAAGGCCTATAAATTCATGAAGGGAAAAATGGAATGGGCATTCAAAGATCTAAAGAGATCGAGAAGCAAATTTTAATGAGAGTAGTGAGTAAGATCTTCACCGCTGGAATGCAATCATAGGAGTGGTGTGTTTTCTTGGATCCCTATGGATCAACCCATAAAAAATTGACTATAGTGTAATTGGAGTTTCCACACCACCTCCCAAGAAGGCCCGTGTTGACGTTATTGAGTAAGACAAACCTTCTTCACCCACAGAGTCCATAAATCCTGAATCTATTCCTCTTGACTTTTTTTTCATAAACACAATTTCCATAGGAACTCTAACCTATCAACATGATGAAAAGACTCCCTAATCTCTCCCCTTCCTATATCCTAACATGATCGATGTTAATACGCTTTCTATTAATGTCGCTCAATGTCGGGATGATGAATCCATCCTCACCTACCTTGGTGTGGAAGACTCTTATATTCACCGGTCATTACCCTCGACACGTAAACCATGTTGAATGAATCGACTATCAAACTCAAAATTAATAATTAAAATGACTCACACATCCTAAAGATAGGTTAGTATATAAATGTTGTTGAACAAGAAGATTTTACTTCTTTCCTTCGGGACCATAGTAATGCTTTTTCTTGGTCTTATTCTCGATATACCTGTATTGACCCAAAATCATGGTCTACAATATCATAACCATTCCTAATTCCAAACCCATCAAACAAAATTTACGGAAAATACATCCTCGTATTACTCTTCTAGTCAAAGAAGAACTTACATGCCTTCTCTTAGTTTCTTTCATCCTAACCATTGGTTATCCCCAATGGATTTCTAACATTATTCCTATTACAAAGGAAATAGAGGGACTCCACATTTGCATGGAATTCTCGTGACCTCAACCTAGCTTTTCCCAAAGATGACTTTCCTCTACCTAATATTGACCAAATAGTTGATCTCACCGCCCACCATGAAATACTATCACTCATGGATAGTTTCTCAGTTATAATCAACTATTACTTGCTCCAAAAGATCAACACAAAACTACCTTAATCACTCCTTGGGGAGCTTCTACCGCCGATTCATGCCTTTTGTCCTTTAAAACACCAGCTTTTACATATCAATGCGCCATGACTTATATATTCAATGACATCATGAATCGCATATTGGAAGATTACGTAGATGATCTTCTTGCCAAATCAAAACATCAAACTGAACACCTAACTGTCCTTAAGGTCATCTTTGACCGCCTCATCAAGTATTGTGTTCATCTTCAACCAAAGAAGTATGTCTTTGCGGTAATTTTAGGAAAACTCCTTAGTTTCATCATTTCTTTGCGTGGCATAGAAGTTGATCCTGCTAAAGTAAAGACTATTCTAGAAATGCCTCCGCCTACTAATATCCATCAACTTTGAATCCTGCAAGGTAAGTTGCAATCCATTCGTTGTTTTATCTCATAGCTTTCCGACCATTTTCAACCATTTCATCATCTTCTCAAGAAGGATGTTTCATTCAAATGGGATGATGAATGCCATAAAGCCTTTGATGCCTTAAAACAATACCTTCTTCAACCACTAGTACTCATTCCTCTTAAGGATGACCAACCCTTTTACCTATACATTTATGTTACTAACCATTCTTTAGGTGCCATGCTTGCACATTGTGACGAGAAACACAGAGAGAAAGATGTTTATTACATAATTCATACCCTTCCTGGACTATGAAAATTGATACACCCATGTAAAAAAACTATTCTTAGCCTTAGTTTTTGTTGCCACAAAACTCCACCATTACCTACTCAACCACAAAACCTTTGTTGTTACCAATATTGACCCCCTACACTATATGTACGCCAAACCCTACAAACAACAACATGTTGCACATTGGCTCATACTTCTCATAGACGTTGACCTTGAATTCATCCATCAAAGGCCAAACCATTGTTGATCAACTAGTAGATGCACCTCTTTCTCGGGAATCAACCCTCTAACTTTTATTTCTAAGATGAATCCATAGCTACCCTCTCCTTAGACAATACCACTTACCAAATGAAACTCTTCTTCGATGGCTCCAAGTGTCAGCGTGGAGGTGAGGCTAGTGTTATACTAATTCCTTTTGATGGTGACCCTATGTATTTATATTTTAAACTATATTTTGATTGTACAAATAATATCTTTGAATATGAAGCACTCGTATTAGGTCTCCAGTGCTGCTTATGCCTTATATGTTAAGTCAATCAGATATCTTTGTTGATTCTAAGCCGCTTGTAAACCAATTCAATGGTATATATCGTTGTCGTAATGAGATACTTCAAAAGTATAAAAATCACATGGACATACTCTTGACCACCTTTGACCATTATGCACTTCAAACCACCCCTCATTCTACTAATAAGTTTGCGATACCATGGCCTCGCTTAGCTTCTCATATAGTCGCTTCACCACGATGAATCTAAAATATTTGTCACAATAAAAAGGTTCCAATCACCCTCTTATTTACCTCATGAGTTCTACTTTGTCGTAACCATTATACTTGACCCACGTGACCTTTGGTACAAAAATTTTGCAGACTATCTTTCCCTTTCCATTCTACCCAATGATCTAACTCATAATGGATAACGTGTCTTTCTTAAAAGTGTCTCTCATTATTTCATCATGGGTGGTCTCCTTTATAAGTGCAACTTCGATGGTATTCTTTTACAATGCCTTACAAGTTATGAAATTCCCTACACTATCAAGGAAGTTCACGATATAATTTGTGAAGGTCACTTTAGTGATTTAGCTGTCCGCAAATGCATTCTTTGCCTTGGCTATTTTTGGCCAACTCTAAACTATGACTATTGTGACTATGTAAAATGTTTTATAAAATGACAAAGCAATATGCTAATCTTCATCACACACCTAGTCATGCCTTATAGGTCGCACGAGACCTTTGGCCCTTTCTCAATGGGGTTTAGCTATTTTCGGTGAGATCAATCCCCATTCTTCAAAACACCATCAATGGATTATAACCACTACTAAATATTATACTAAATGGGTAGAAGCCATTCCCCTAATTTCTACAAAATCCAAAAAAAATGTGAATTCATCAACCATCACATCATTTGTCGCTTTAGTGTTCCTCACCATCTCATCACTAATAACATAAAGTAATTCAAAATAAAACCTGACATATAAACCGTGTGACACTTTTGGCATCTAACTCAATTCCTCATCACCTTATTACCCGCAAACCAATGGTTAATTAGAATCGACCAATAAAACCTTGAACAAAATTCTTATGAAAGTAGTTGACGATACTAGCAAGGATTGGCATTCACACATTCCTTTCACCTTGTGGGCTTATCACACTAGTATTTGCACTTTGACTATTGCCACACCTTTTTCTCTGGTCTACATGATATCGAGGCTATCTTGCCTCTCAAAGTCCAGATTCCATCTCTCCGCATCTCACTACAAGACATGCTCAACGACGATGAATTTTTCCAGATCGTTTGGTGCAACTTGAGTTATTAGATGAATGTCATCTCAATGCTCTTGACCATCTCCAAATCTACCAAAAATGTATCAAACGTTCCTATGAAAAACATGTCCATGAATGAACCTTTCAGGTCGGTGACCTTGTCCTGAAGGAAAATCAACATGTAACCAAAGAAGAGAAAAGTAAATGGGGAAAATTTTCTCCTAATTGGCTTCGAACCTATATAGTTACCCATGCCTATGGATCAAGTGCTTATCATTTGTATTCACTTGAAGGTAAACCCAAACCTGAGCCTCTTAACACCTTGCATCTTCAACCATTTTATTTTTGACGTCAAGTCCTATATCACTTTCTTTCAATTGATCACTCATCCCTTGAGTGTCATTCACCTTCCATTTTACCCATTTTTGAGCATCCACGACTAAACAAGAATCATGTGATTACCTGTCACCTTTCAAATTATCATCAATATGAGTACCACGAATCTTCTCAATGTAGGATTCTCATGAATACTTTTCATCTTTTAAAAGGATGGAATCCCATGGTCGTTCATCACTCGAAACTACCTATTTCATAGTTAACCTCTATGTGCTATGGTTTTGTCTTCTAAACAAGAACCTAATCCTCCTCTATAGTCTTGTCCATGACTTAAAATGTCCAAAAAAATGGGATTCAACTCCTTGAGTCAAACTTCCAACAAAAGATGACTCCCTCAAAAAGGGACATCTCTTCTCTCTATCTAGTTGCTATAAATAGACTGCTCCCTTGAAGGACAGCTATATAAAGTCATTGCCAAAATATAATAAATGTTCCAAAGCTTCCTACATTGATTAGCTTCACGAAGACCTCAAGGAGAAAATCTACTCATCCCACATAGACTTCCTACATCAATCAGTCTATCAAAACAAAAAACAAAAGTAAAGCAAAAAGAAAAAGATTAACTTTTTCATCATGGACTTTCCTATTTTGATCTTGGGTCTCTTGCCAAGTAAACATGCAGTCATATACTAGGTTATGCTCAACCATCCAATTTCACCTCTTTGCCTTTTACACCCTAGTTTTCTCTCTACTCAAGGGACTTGTTGCAAATGCAACATTTCGTGATCATGTGACTCTCTGCACCTTTAGAATAGTCCATTATGCAATTCCTTTAGGGTCTTATGTTCTGTTGGTACCCAAATTTTTTCTCCTTTTTAGTCTCGAGCAAGTGTCAAATATATGGCATGAATCTTGAAGAAAGATGGATCATGGTGTGTGTTGTTTTGTAGCAAGGGATATGATCTAACTGAACTCAAATTTTTAGAGAGATGGATAGCACTCAAATAGGAATTGATCTTATCATAACTATTTTAGGTTGTGCCTTTCACCCAAGGTAAGAGAACCTATTTTGTAACCCTCAAATGGTGAAGGAGATGAATATATCCGTCAATTTGTGTAAATAGTATGAAAAGGGCCTTGGGAAAATATGATCAACAATCCAAATCTAACTTTCAAAAGTTGTCACTTCCAGATCATGGAGAAAATTTCAATACAAGACAAGGGTTACTAAAGACATTTTGAAATATTGATTTGTTCTACATACTTTAGCAACTAGATTTTTATCTTCTCGGGTATGCAGGGAAAACAAGGGTAAAACAGGGTAAGATTAGTTGTTTTGAATGATTATTTGGGTGGGAGTTTAGATAAGACAAACCAAGGTTTTCCAGACTTTTGAGGATTTCCAAAAATATGGAGAAATTTAACATCAAAAAGTATAAAAATGGTTAATCATCCCTTCAACTAGGATATGTGCATTAAATGGAGGTTCGATCTGCACGTTTCCACACAATCTTTGATCATCTATCACAAAAGCTTGAGTTATAATGAACCAATGAAGCATTTAGCAATCACTATTTAATCATGACCTAAGGTGCACCCAAATGTTTACAAACAATCTCTGAAATCAAGGAAGGTAAAGTGATTTTAAATTTTTTTATCTCTTTATCACATGAAAGATCTTCTAAATGTGAGATTTCAAATGCCACTAAACTATCACAAGAAATGAGACCATGTATGATCAAGAGATATTTTAAACATAAGACTACAATAGGAAATAAGAAACAAAAATTTGAAATGCATTATGAAATGTAAGCATTCATATATTTTTCCCAAAGACAACACAAAATAACTCAACAATGATCGATTTATCACCAAGGGAATCTTATGAAAAATAGTCTCAGAGCTTGTTAATGGCTATACATGTGCAACCAACTTAACATGATTTGACATCTGATACAAAGAGAGTTACATGAGTTTCTCAAGTGGTCACTCAAAGAATGGGCTTCTTCCCAGATTTTCCCATGAAATTTTTAGTTTTATAGGATTTTTAAAACTCTTCCAACCCTTTGGATGAAAAATTTATGAAATATATAGCTTTCAATCTCCTTCGAGACTTCTTTCCCAAGAAAATAATATGCCAAAGGATCAAACTTGTTACGAAAATTCCTCATGATTTGCAAAAAGGGGACGTTTAACAAAACATGTCCAAAAAGTGATGAATCATTACAAAATTCACATCATTATCCATTATGGAGGCATGTTTTTCATCTTCAAAGCATACAGAGCCCCTTCCTTTCATTATTTCATCATTTCCCTCCAAAATTTGACTCAGAACTTTTGGATATGGTATTTCACGTTTATGGATGGGTTAGGGAAAAAATCATTTCAAAAACATCTCGATCTTCAAATTGATCCTCAAAACTGATTGCATTGGTCCTCGCAGTACTATGTGCATGTATACTTTTCTTAAAACTAAGTTAGATGATACAAGAACTACCACCTAAATAGTTCTATAACCTAGCTAAGACAAAGCCTAAGCACCATCAAGATAAAGAGATAAACAAGATCTATACTAAACATCATAACTTTGAAACATAAGATCAAAACTAGCATGCTATTCAAAATCTCTACTCTCCTAGATTACCAACAAAAGTGAATGGACCTATGTAGCTCCAATGGCAATCAAAAATTGCTTGTCTGATCCTTAAAGAATGCAAGAGTAGGAGGCTTAGCTCTTCCAAAATGGTAAATTCTCAAGGAAATAAAAGAAAGATTTTAGTCTATTTTGCTCTATGCTTTGCTCTTGTCTTCTCAAGAAGTTCAGGTGTAAGTATAAAGGTAGAAGGAGGGCTCCTTATATAGCCCAATGGATAAAGGAAACACTTTATCTCTTTGCATGTGGGATAAAGGTAAAACAAGATTAGGAATGGATAAGGTTGCTTTATAAAAGGTAACCTTACTTTAGAAGGGTTTAATTTATGCTTACCAAGTCATGGGAGTTGGGGGTGCTTTAATTATTAAAAGGTGATTAACTAATAGGTAGATATAAGCTTATAGAATCCAATTAGAGGAATATTAGTATTATTTAAGATATTAGAAGGGGATTAAATCAATTAAATATTGATTTATTGGTTAAATGAAAGGGAAAGCTAATTAATTAATAATAATTAATTAGTCTAGATAGAAGGGGTGATTAATTAATGAAAGGTCATTAATTAGGTTGTTCATTAGATAGGTGACTTAATTAATTAGCATAGTGTAATTAATTAACGACAGTAAGAGAGAATATGAGTGCTTTGTGACGATATGTCACCAATTTGTGAGAAGGGAGATAATTAGCGAAATTTAAGTATTTAAATTGCTCAGGCGTAATTATGGGTGTCTAAATTTTCCCCTCTTTGGGGTGGCGTAAGTGATCCCACTTCAAAGATAGTAGATGGAAGAAATTTTTAAGGGATAGAAGAAAAAATAGGAGGGAGAGATGCCCCCTCGAGTGTCGATGGGGTGATGAAGGAAGACGATCGATGATAAAAAAGGTGAGAAATAGATAGAAGAATGGGAAGGGGTAGGATGCCCTGGTAAGATAGAAGATTAGGGGTGAGAGAAAAGTGATGCAAAATAAATATGGAGGAGTGGAGAGAAGATCTTAGATTCTAGCCGCTATGTTATTAGAACAAATTTGATGTCCTCATATTATCACAACAACTACGTCATCGATCCTTATGAAAAATATAAGCCTACGACAAAGGTAGAATGACATGAAAATCCATACTACAAACAATTTGTCCATTAACAAAGTACCAACTCCACATAACATACAACAACACAATGCAACATGAGAAGAAAACAAGCTCATTTAATAGGGAAAACAAGTACGAATGCACATATCCAACCCAACAATGGTCAAGACAGATACAAATGTTTTGTTATCAAGCTAAAGAGATCCACATGTTTGTGATTAGCGATAAGGGTTAAAAATGATGCCCCGAGAAAGGATAATAGATCAAGGATTTCGCACTTGTTACTGATCCAAGTAATGCACCAAACTAAACACAAAAACCCCGAAAACTCTCAATAAAATTGATACTGGATAAGATCCGAAGATGTAGATGAATGAGGAAGCCGATGTAGATAAGAAGGGCGCATACAAGCAATTCGCACAATAGATCTGGTAACCTGCAAGACACCGATGCTTTGACGACAGAAAAGACGGCGTTAATGAGATATTTAGGTGGATGCCCAGAAGCGGGTCCGGGAAGTGATAAGCTTCCTCGGCGGATGTCAGTCCACGTTTTCAATTAAGAAAAGAAGCATACATGATAAAAGATGTAAGTAAAAAGCTAGATTTTCTGATTGCAGTAATAAGACAGAATCTAAACAGCAGACAGAAAGTACAAAAAACAGGGAACTATGAAATAATGCGGGATTTGTGTTACCTGTGTCCTTTTACCTGTCTGCAAGGAAATCGGCGTCGACTGGGTAGAATCGGCGTCGACTGATGTGGTCGGCGTCGATTGAGATGAATCGGCGTCGACTGGGTGAGATCGGCGTCGACTAAAGGCAGATCGATCAATCAGGGACTGTGCGATAAGATTCAGGAATTAGAAGGTGAATGTGGTCTGCTGGATGTGCCGAAGTTGGCGAGATACTGGAACAGAGTCACCAGATGATAGATGGTTGTGTGTGATGTTGACGTGATGTGGGCAGAGTAACGGTGCTCCTCTCAGGGATTGATTCGGACAGGATCTGCCCTTACTTGACACCCTTGATGCTAAAAGATCTCTCTTTCTTACAGCCTGTGTCTCTCTCGCTCTCTGTTCATGCGTAAGTGCTTCCTTTTTTCATCTGTTCACTTTTTCGCTCTCTCTTCGGTCCTTAGAACTGAGTTCTGGACTTGCTTTTATAATCGGCACCGCTCCTAGAAAATCGGCGCCGACCATATGGGTCGGAGCCGATCGCGGAATAGACTCCCGAGATGGCCAAAATGAGCGATTTCAAGAAAGATAAGACTTACCCTGAATACGGGAAATATCCCGCTTATGGAAGAGGAAAAACAGATGTGATACATAGATAGAATAAATTTGGGGTAGATAAGTGATTAAGATGCATGGGAAGAAGCGTAATTAAATATTTAATATTTAATCACTCATGGGTAAGATATGATGGGGTGAATTAAATTTAGAGTAAGTGATTAAATCACAAATTGGATAATATCCCAAGGGGATAGTTGGTGACGTAAACGTGCCCCAGGTTACCCAAGCAAGTAAATGGATGAGAGGGACACTAAATTGAGTAACCAATTTTAAGTGTCTACATTTTGCCCCTTTTTGTCAAGTAACTTGCGATAAGCAAGGTTATGAGACAAAAACAAAGGGATGGAAGAAGGGAAGAATGTGTGATGATGTGATCCCCCTCAAACTAGGGATGGGATGGGTGATAGAACAAACGATCCCAAGTTTGAAAAAGGTAGATGAAAAATGCAGGATGCCCCAGTCGGATGTCTGGAGTAGATCTGATCATTGATGACGCATAAAAACAAATAAAAAGGCAGCAACCTAAGGAATTCACATTGGTAGGACAAACTAGACGGTCTCCTCATGAGACGACGTTAGAGCCTACAGACCCGCTTAACTCTAAGTTGTCAAAAAGTACGAGTGTCCCATGCAAAGGGAACAAACCCGAAATAGATGGTGATATCAAAAAGATGTGCCAAAAGGCAAAATTCAGCACACAACAATGATCAGATAGATAAGTAAGCCAAGCATCAACACTATGGCAAACAAATATGGAAAATCGGCGGCGACCAAATTAATCGGCGACGACTAAAACAAACGGCGTCGACCCAAAAAATCGGCGCCGACCAATCCAGGCACATATAAATATGCGAACGGAAAACGTAAACGATTTATTTTCAACGTGACGATTGATTCAGAGAGAGTCAGAATCTGATTTTGAGCGCCATGGAAGCCTCTGGGAGCGGTCAGAAGCGCAGGAGGACACGACCAGGGGTAAGTGGTCATTCTTGAACCCATTGTACTTGAATTTTTGTTTTCATTGGATTTTTTTTTTTTTTGGGAGGCCGGGGTCCGGTTTATGTCCGGACAGGAAGTCGGCGCCGATTGGTAGAATCGGCGTCGATTGTAGCCTGAGCAGCATCGATTGATATAATCAGCGTCGACTCACATAGATCGACGCCGATTATGTTAAATCGACGTCGATTGGATAAATAACTTCTATGATGATAGAATTTTGTTTCGTATGTTCGGATTTGGGGAAATAAGAGACTAATTATGCTTTTGATGTCGTGGATGCAGGCACGAGAGGCTCTACATATGAGGGATGCCATTCCTGAGTTATTGGAGATGATTCTCCCTGATGTGACTGATGCAGATTGGTGACATTTAGAGCTAGCCGGGCTCGGGGGTTTCCGGTATTACAGACGAGTGCCACGAGATGTGGAGCTCATGCGGGCACTAGTGCGACGGTGGGACAGCCATACGTGCACTTTTTGGTTCAGGACGGGTGAGATGACCATCACCCATGAGGATATATTCAGGATTCTGAGACTACCGATCACTGGGGACCCGATTGAGATCACACCGCGAGAGCAGCAGCAGAGGGCCCTAGTGCGATTATACAGAGACAGGGCAGATGACTCAGAGATAGTATCTGGGGCAGTGAGGATAGCCTCACAGTACAGGCAAGATAGCCCTCGGAGTAGGTGAATAGCCATGATTCAGATGGCTATCTCCTACTTTGCCTGCTGCAGGATCGGGAGGTGGGAGATTCCCATTATTCTTAGATTAGTGTTTGTTTATGACATCTGTAATAGCAGACGAGTTTTTGCCTTCGTTGATGCCACGATAGCTCGAGATATATCATGAGCTATGGATGTACCTGCGGGCCGGAGGACGAGGATTGACGTCGATTTTGTGCTCCATTGCTGGGCATATGAGCACATAGCGGTGATCAGGCCATCCGGGCTTCCTTGGATGCCAGCAGGAGTGGGAGGGATTGATTATGGATTTCGGAGATGGCGGGCTGACATGGCCGCAGGGGATACAGGTAGATCGGCCGAGTGGTACTCTGAGCGTTTCAGGACGCTGACACCAGATCAGGTCATCTGGAGGCCATATCGGGCATTTCCGACATGGGCTGGTCAGGATGCCCACTTGGTAGCATTGAGACGGAGCCGGGTGGTCAGGGGCCGTAGGCCGATATGTGGGAGCGAGTCCCGTTTATGCGGATATTGAGGCAGTTCGGCCTAGTACAGACAGTGCCGACCACCTACACGCCATATAGGCGGGATAGCAGGGAGACGGATTTGCTGATTTTGATCCCGGTAGACCCATTGAGAGAGGCCCCACCCTCTACAGACAGCGATGATGATGCAGGGGTAGATGAGGGTTACGCAGCATGGTATGACACCGAGCTACCACGACATCTCCCGCCATCTATAGATGCTGACGAGGAGGACATAGCTGCGATGCTGGATAGACTAGAGGGAGAGCATGCCACCCTTACACAGACACATCAGGTAGCTCTGGAGGAGATCAGGGCTTTGACAGAGGAGAGGGATGCCCTGATTGTGGAGAGAGACACCGCTCGCCAGGAGTGAGATATAGCGATCCAGCAGAGGGATCGCTACTTTCGACATAGGGAGGCCCTCAGGGCCAAATATGGAGAGACCGGTGCCACGTCAGAGTCCGGTACACAGGGCACGACCCTAGGAGGAGCACCACCAGCAGCGCCAGCAGCCCCAGCAGCACCAGCAGCATTGTTACGAGCACCGGCACCGTGAGCTGAGCACATACTGCGTCTCTCCTCGGAGGCGAGAGATCTATGAGGATGCCCTAGCGCATGCAGATGCCCCGAGATGTGCCTCGGTGCAGGCGAGGAGGAGAGCAGCGACGGCTACAGCGAGCGGAGCCTCAGGTGGTGGGAGCACTGGGAGAGATCGAGGTGCGCAGAGACCTCCAGCAGCAGGTGCATCGAGCTCGATAGGCGGCGGCCAGGAGAGACAGCCAGGTGCAGAGGAGGGTGGAGGAGATAGTGTCCTCCATGCATCGGACTTTACTATATAGAGATTGATAGATTTTGTATCTGTATAGTGATGTAGCCTCGATTGGAAGGCATTGTATAGATGGCTTGATTGAAAGCCACCCATTTTTGTACAGACACACATGTATACATAGATTCATCATGTTATTTGTCATATAATTGTACTCATGCTTTTAATTTTGATATACATGGATAGATGGATATAGATATAGGCGATAGATGATAGAAATAGATGTGATTAGATAGATTGATATGTGGATATAACTTTGATAGATGGATGTGATGTAACTTGGATGTACATGTGTTTGATGTATGGATTAGATATAGATAGATGTAATGTACCTTGGATGTACATTTTGATGGATAGATAGATGGATGTGTTTGATGTATGGATTAGATATAGATAGATGTAATGTACCTTGGATGTACATTTTGATGGATAGATAGATGGATGTGTTTGATGTATGGATTAGATATAGGTAGATGTAATGTACCTTGGATGTACATATTTTTCGATATTTTGATGGATAGATAGATAGATGTGTTTGATGTATGGATGTAATTTTAATGAGAAATGAATACAGATAGATGTTTTGATAGATAAGATGAATTTAGATAGAAGATAAATTTTGATTGAATTAACATGTGAAATGTCAATTTAACTGGATGCAAGACAAAGAAATGGGGAATACTCTTTGCAAGAGCCAAAGATGTAAATGGAAACAACCTTGACTTAGAAGAGAAGATACTCGGATAAGAAAAAAAAAGATAAGTCGGACTTCCAACCGACCATAGATAAAATCCAGATAGGAAACCGAAAGACCAAGCATACAAGGCCCTATATAAGATTAAAATAAACCTGACACTAACTAGTCGCAAACCAGATCTAGGATAGAAACGGAAAGAAAAGTAAGTATCTTGTCGGAATTTACAAGGGACAGAATACATGTCCATAGTAGGAAAATAGGATTCTCCATATGATCGACAAAAGGTCTTAAATCTCAGCTTCATGATTTTGGCAGAAAAGCAAACTGATCAATGCGGGAAGTTTGCTTGATATGGAAAGACTGATCGATACGGGAAGTCTTTCAGTGATGCTAAAAAAGTGTATAAACTGATTAAAAGACTGATCAAGAAGCCTTGAATATTTCTTTGAGGAACAGCCGTCCTTCAAGGGAGCGGTCTGTATTTTGAATTTTAATGATAGCCATCCTTCGAGGGTATGGTCTATATTTTTAGAATTTTTGATAATAGCCATCCTTCGAGGGCATGATCTATTTTCTTTTTGATTCACTTGATAATGTATGGATAGCTGTCCTTCAAGGGATCAGTCTATCTTTTGGATAGCATCTTTTTTTTTTTTTTTTTTTTTTTTTTGAAACTCTTCTTGGAAGAAGCTGAGTTTAGACCTAGATAGATCAGATGGAGGGGAAGAGAACATATAAGAACATGCACTCATGCCCCGAGTAGATCCAATTAAGATAAGTACTTGGGACGGATGAAGTGGTGATTAAGGTATTCCTACCATGAGGAGGAACATATCCAAAAGAAACGTGCAATGAGTAGAGCCGCGATACTCATATTTAAGGTAAACGAGGCAATAGGTGGAGAACCACACAATTTCGAATCACCACGAAAGTAGATGACTGGTTATTAGGACGGATGAAAGATCTGTGTTGCGACTAGATTTGTGTAAGATAGATTTTAACAGTAGAAGGGCCGTAAATGCAAAGCATTAAGAGGTTCCGCTTCAGGTATACCATCCATGGAAGATAAACGATAAGCCCCAGACCCATATTTATGAGTGATAATGTACGGGCCCATCCAGTTGGGAGAAAACTTACCCCGCTGACTTCTTTCGAGTGTAGTGACATTTTGATTTTCCTTAAGAACAAGGTCACCAATTTTGAAGTCACGGTGTTGCAAGTGCTTGTTATAAGCACGCTTGACACGTTCAAGATAGACCTGATGATGCTCAAGAGCGTTGAGATGCCGCTCATCTAATAATTCAAGTTGTGCTAGACGATTTTGATGATAATCCTCATCGGAGACAAATTCTCTGAGAGAAACACGGAGAGATGGGATTTGGACTTCCAAAGGAAGGACAGCCTCAGACCCATAGACGAGAGAGAAGGGAGTAGCACCAGTAGGGGTACGAATGCTAGTCCGATAAGCCCAGAGAGCAAAAGGGATATGTAAATGCCAATCCCTACCAGCTCGACTAGTTACCTTTGCGAGGATATTACGCAAAGTTTTATTGGACGCTTCGGCTTGACCATTAGCTTGAGGATAGTATGGAGAAGAAAAACTGAGCTTGATGTTGAAAGCGTTGCAGAGATTCTGCAAATCAGCGTTCTTGAAAGACTTACCATTATCTGTGATGAGCTTATGTGGAATGCCAAAGCGACAAATGATGTGTTGATAGACGAAATCAACTATGGGTTTAGCCTTTGTTGAAGAAAGAGGGATAGCTTCTACCCACTTAGTAAAGTACTCAGTGGCAGTAATGATAGAATGATGACGCTGTGAAGAACGGGGATTGATGAGACCAATAAGATCAAGACCCCACTGCGAAAAAGGCCACAAATCCGCCGCAGGTTGCAAAGCTTGACTAGGGATGTGTGTGAGATTGGAATGTTGCTGACACTTGACGCATTTCTTAGTGTATTCACAACAATCTCGATTAAGAGAAGGCCAATAATATCCCAAACGTAAAATGCGCTTGGCTACAGCTAAGCCACTAAAATGTCCACCACAGATACCGTCATGGACCTCCTGGATGGCTTTAGATGATTCACGGGTTTTGAGGCACCGAAGCAAAATACCATCAAAGCCGCGTTTGTAAAGAAGGCCGCCTAGAATAGTATAGCGATTGGCGCGTTGGATAAAAGACCTTCTACCATTGGAAGTCAGATCTGGAGGAAGCACCGAATGAGATAGATAATCAACTATCTGTTGATACCACTCATCCTGAGTATGGGTTGTGACAACATTGATCGAAGTTAGTTGCTCAAGATGAGATGGTTGATCTAATCGTTGCACAGCCACATAAAGACGCGAGTCTTCGGTAAAAGGCGGGATAAGTGAGGCTAATGAGGCCATTGTATCTGCGAATCGATTTGCAGTGCGAGGAATAGCTTGGATAGTGAACTTATCAAAAGATTGGAGTTGAACGAGAACGATATCACGATATTTTTGAAGGATATCATTTTTGCATTGATAGACGCCCGTGACTTGATTAACGATGAGTTCAGAATCACCGAAGATGTCAATATGACGAGCACCGAGATTAATGGCATTTTGAAGACCTAAGACAAGAGCTTCGTATTCAGCCATATTATTGGTGCACTCAAAGTTCAACTTGTGTGTGACTGGGATAGGCGTACCCCAAGGAGGAATCATCACAAAACCTGCACCTCCCCCTTGCTGGCATTTGGATCCATCAAAGAAGAGCTTTACTTTAAATGGAGATAGACCAAAATCAATTTGTTGGATATTTTCATCGGGGAATTGAGCAGGGGGGTCTTGAGTGTCCGGAAGAGGAGCATCAGCTAATTGATCTGCAATAACCTGACCCTTGATAGACTTTTGCGGGATAAACTCGAGGTCAAATTCTGTCATGAGCATAAGCCAACGAGTGATACGATCATTGTGATAAGGCTTTGCATGAATCGTCTTAAGTGGATTGACACTTGTGACAATGTAAGTTTTGTGATTAAGGAGGTAATGACGAAGCTTAGAAGTTGCGAAGAAGAGAGCACAACATAGTTTTTCAGCTTCGGAGTAATGTGTCTCATACTCATGGAGGGTACGACTGATGTAATAGACAACTTGTTCTTTACCACAAGTGTCCCGATGCGAAATCATGGCTCCCAGAGCATGGTCAGTCACAGAGATATAAAGATAGAAAGGCTCCCCCTCGCGTGGAGGTGTAAGCACAGGTGGAGAAAGAAGATAAGCTTTGAGATCATCAAAGGCCTTTTGGCAATGCTCATCCCATTCAAAATGAACATTCTTACGGAGGAGATGGTGAAAAGGTTGACAACGGTCCGACAATTGGGAGATAAAATGACGCACTGACTGAAGACGTCCTTGGAGACTGGAGTTGCTTTAAGTTAGAAGGGGGAGGCATCTCAAGGATAGCTTTTATTTTTGCGGGGTCCACTTCAATACCCCTAATGGAAATGATAAAACCTAAAAGTTTACCAGTGAGAACGCCAAACACGCACTTAGATGGATTTAGACGAAGACAAAAGCGGATAAGCCTCTCAAAGAGAGGTGCAAGGATGAAAAGATGATCCTGACGACATTTGGATTTACCGAGGAGATCGTCAACATAATCCTCCACAGTTTTGTGTAAGAGATCATGGAAGATGTAGGTCATTGCTCGTTGATAGGTTGCTCCTGCGTTCTTAAGACCAAAAGGCATGACACGATAACAAAAGGTCCCCCAAGGAGTTATGAAAGAAGTCTTATGTTGGTCTTCTGGTGCGATGAGAATTTGATTATATCCAGAGAAACCATCCATAAGAGAAAGCATCTCATGACCCGCAGTTAAATCTACGAGTTGGTCGATATTAGGTAGAGGAAAATCATCTTTTGGACAAGCAAGATTAAGATCCCGGAAGTCGGTACAAATTCAAATTTTCCCAGTAGCTTTAGTTACTGGTACTACATTGGACACCCATTGTGGATAATCGATGGGTTGGATGAAGTTAGCCGAGAGCAAGCGCTGTAATTCTTCTTTAACAAGAAGGGCTACTCTAGGGTGCATTTTACGTAATTTTTGCTTAACTGGTTTGATGTTGGGAAGAGTAACGATATTGTGGACCACAATATCGGGATCGAGTCCTGGCATATCCTCGTATGACCAAGCAAAGGCTTGGCGATGTTTGGAAAGAAAAGTGGTAAAATCTCCTAACTCCTGTGGATTAAGGGATTGGCCGACCTTAATGATGCGAGGGTCTTCAGAAGTCCCTATATTAAGGTCGATAGTGGCCTCGTTGAGAAGCGTAGATGAGTCAGAAGGAATAGTCTTGGGAAGATATGAATCCTCTGCCCCCAGATAGGTGAGGATGGAATCGTCATCCACACAGTGGATAGTGTTGATAGTAGGAGAATCATCTCCAACTATTTCAGGGAAGATTAATGGTATAGAAGCGGACCGATTGTTAGTCTCATAGGCTAACGGCCCTAAGGAAATGGTATTGATCAAAAAAAAAAGTTAGACGGGATGGAAATGTCGTCGTCCACATCAAGTGATGTTTCTGACTTAGCGGGAGAAGATGGTTCCTCAGTAGGAAGAGGCTCATCAAGAATAGTGACGGTGGCTTTTGAAAGGGGTTTAAATCCTAAACCAAATTTTTGATGTGGCATGAGAGTGGGAATGGATGTGAGGTCATGTATACCTTGTTCATATTTTCCCAGGACAAAGCCTTTCCATGCGCATCGATATAGATAAGTTTTTGCAAACGTGGGATTACGTAGATAATCAAACCTGTTAAGTAAGGTTTGGTCCTAGGAGGAGAATCGGGTGATAGTGAGGCGTATCAAGACCACCGTAGATGAAATTAGTCTTTGATTGGGCGGACCAATGGTGACGATGTGGCCAGAGACTGGTTGATATTCGGAGTTGTTTATGCGGTCTACCATACTCATTAGGTTTGAGATGGGCATCAAAAGAAAAGAGAGGAAGCTCTCCTAGTGAGAAACGCTGCAATGTCTCTTCTAGATTTTGTAAATCCGGTAGTTTGGTTGCGGTATGGAAGAAGATGAGGCCCGTCGGAGAACATGCATTTTCTTTTAAAGGGGTAGATCTTGTGGTCATGTCGCATTGTGCGGAAGGAAAAGGATCTCCTGGATGAGTATATATTTTTCCCTCATATTGATATTTTAAGCATCGATGGAGGGTGGATGGGACACAATGCATTGCGCGAATCCAGGAGCGTCCGAGGATCATATTATAGTGGAATTTTCCTTCGACAATGTAGAAGAGTTCATGAAGCAGCTTCTTACCTACTCGAATGGGTAAGACCACAGTTCCTAAAGTAACTGCTAGCTGATCGTTAAATGATCGAAGGGCGAAAGGTGGGGGTGACACTACATTCTTTGGTAACTTAAGTTGCTCAAACGTGTGCGAGGAGATGACGTTGAGTGCAGCTCCACTATCGATCATAACACGTTTTAACGTGGTGTTGTCGATTTGGACTGTGATAAAGAGGGGAGCCTCCAAATCCTCTGAAGAAAGAGGAGGAATTTCTGAATCTTCAAAAGAAATGGCGGTTGATGGTCCATTCAATCCAACAACCAACTCGAAGGGCTGGGGCTCATCGGAATTCACTGCGATGCGACGCAGATTATCGATTAGAGCCTGGCGATGTTGTGGAGAGGATTGGATGAGGTCAAAAAGAGACATTTTGACCGGAGCCTGGGTGAGTTGTTTCATAACACTCTCCTCAGCACACGGGAACTTGAGCCCGAGGTGCAGCACGAATAGAGACCCTGGGTCGTGGGGCTGATGAGGAAGGAGAAACGCCTTCAGGGGCTGCAGAAATGACAACCCGTGGTCGAGATGCTGAAGATGAAGATGGGTTATCATAGTGTTGGGTTCTAGTGGCGATATGGATTGTGTCAATTTGAGAAGGTGGAAGATCAAGTGGAGTGGAACCACTAGAGGTCTGAGTGGATCGTTGGGGCTCAGATGGGGCTAAGGTGACAGGAGGTACTTGTTCCTCCTCCTCCAGCAAAAGATCACTTTCTTCCAAAAGGTTGTTCACAACAGCTTGAAGAGCTTTACATCCCTCAGTATCATGACCCGGGGTGCGGTGGTAAGCACAAATCAAATCAGAGTTAAACCAGGTAGGTTTCACTCCTTTAGGGTTATAAGGTTTAATCGGAGGAAGGGTTATGGATGAAGATTGGATAAGTTGATGAAGGATTTCGGTGTAGAATCCGGTAGACGAAGATGAGGACAGAGATGATGAAGGTGGTTCTTTTACATTAACCGACTGCCGAGGTAAAAGAACTTGCATGTTAGGTTTAACAGTCTTTTTAGGGATCCTCTTATTTGTTTGGACATTTGGAGGAGCAGTCTTGGGCACTTGAGATGGGAGTAAGTGAGACATGATTGACTTTGGTGGAGGAGGAGCCCCTAAAATAGATTTTGAAGATGATGGAGATGTGACAAATTTTGCGGTCTTAGATAATGTCGATTTAGATGAGGAAGAAGCTCCCAAAGTAGGTGTAATCGGAGGAACATAGAGTGCCTTGGTTTTTGGTAATGAAGATGATGATCCTGATAGAAGAGGTGACGTCTTTTTAGTAGGTAAGTCTACTTTTCGGGGTATTGGTGAAGAATGTGTTGTAGAAGAAGATGATGGCTTTGATAAGTGTGTAGAAGAAGACGCCTTCTCAGCGGGAAAATCCAATCGTTTATGAGGCGTAGAGAGAGATTTTTGTGGAAGAGCACCAAGAGTCTTGATGGTCTGAAATATGGGCTTTCCTTTTTCAGGGATGGTGACAACTTCAACGGCATAAGGTGATTGTAACCTTTTCGGGGGGAGCAAATGGGGAGATACTGATGGTGTAATGTTAGATTTTGGTTGTCTCGGTTTAGGTTCCGGAACCGAGCGTATAGGTGTTGGTACTACTTCTTTTGATTTTTCTTTAATAGGCAAAGTAACATTAGTGATGGAAGAAGGGGGTGATGAAGAAGCAGTTCCTTGCGAAGGGACTACTTCTGATGCAGTAATCATGGGTGAAACTACTGTAGGAAAAGAGATAGGAAGGGTCAAAATCGAAGATGCTTCCGTCGAAGTCAGCACAATTATAGGTATGTTCACCAAGGGCATAGTTGCAGCGGGAATGGGAGCAACAGAAGTAGATGTGTCTGCAGTGGAAACTCGAAGGGATGTAATTGCCTCGAGTATTGAAAGAATGTCTGACGATGAGACAGATGAGGATGACACTGTCTCGGGTATGGATGGAAGGTCAGACAAAGGAGCGGAGAGAGATGACTCCGTGCTTAGTAATGTAGGAATATTCAAAGACGGGCTATCTGAAGATGGTGGAGTTCCAGTGATTGATGAAGTGGAAGGAGGTTCTGATTCGATTGATGTGTTCGCAGATGGCTTGGTTTCAGAAGAAGATTCTTCAGTAGAGATGAAGTTGATAGTGTGGGTGTTTGGTTTTTGAGACTCTGAAGCATTATGGTTCGGGGCATGATTGGGAAAAGGTTGTTTAAAAACATCGAGTGCCTGATTTGGGGGAGCATTTGGGTTATCCAGAATGAGCTCGCCTTTATCAATGAATTTCTGGACAAGATTTTTGAAAGTCTGACATCGTTCAATGTCATGACCTTTGGTTCTATGATAAGGACAGAAATCATTTTCCCTATACCAGAATGGGCGTTCTCGGCTTTCATCAATATCCCTAATGGGGGGAAGTTCGATCATGCGAACTTCCAACATTTTTTCTAAGATAGAGGCATATGATTCCCCCAATGGAGCGAAGGATCGAGATGATGAAGTCCCTTTTCGAGAAGATGAGGAGTCTCTTCGTGGTGTTTGATTAGGAGTGTTATCGGCTCGTGATGCTTTTAATACGATAGCGTTGGTGGATCCTTGATTTTTGTCTTTAGAAGGGGAAGAATTTGGTTTGGTAAACCGAGAAAAATCTGGTTTAGATTTAGAGCGAAGTTTTAGCTTCCCTTGCTCAATGGCGCGAGATTCAAGTTTGCGTGCCATCGTGAAGGCTTCTTCAAAGGTATGAAAAGTTTGGATCCTTAAAGTGGAAGAAATGTGATTAGCACAAGATCGAGTAAACAACTCGATTTGTTGGGATTGAGGAAGGGAGAAAGACAATTGGTTGATTATCCCTCTCCAACGAGCGACAAAGTCTGCAATAGACTCATCATCGAATTGGCGAATGTTATAAAGATCTGTGATCGAGATCTTATGTGTGATATTTATTGAAAAGTTTTCAACAAACATCTGGGCCAATTGAGAGAAAGAAAACAAGGAATGTTGAGGAATGTTATTGTACCAGTCTAAAGCAGGACCTGCTAGAGACATAGGAAAGGTACGGAGCATAAGCTCCTGATCCTGGACTATGAGGTAGCAAGCATGTTTGAATGCTCGCAAATGTTGTTGAGGGTCTTCCCGACTATGAAATTTTGAAAATTTAGGAAGTTCCCATTGGGGAGGATAAGGCTTGAAAGCCACTGAGGGGTGAATGGGTTCATTACACACTTCTTCAAAGGAGTATGAAGGACGAACCCCTTTTGTGGAGGCTTCCAAGTCTGTGATTTTCTTGAAGAGAATTTGAACCACGTCAGATTGAGGAGGAGGCACATTGGTATGTCCTACATAAGAAGCAAATGGTGGATGTTGTTGAGGTGTCAACGGGGGATTCATCTGTTGATGGATAGGATGATAAGAGGAATAACCAGGTGTTCTGGGTGACACCGGGTGGGGTATTTGCTGTGAAGTAGCTTGCGTATAGGCAGGCTGTGGGATAATAAGTGATTGAGAAAATGAAGGTTGGATGACGGATGGAGCCTGTGATTGGTGGACTCCTATGTTTGTTGATTGGATCGGGACAGATTGAGGAACATGAGTGCCGACTTGATTGGACATATTGGGGAACAAGACCTGAAAGGGGCCTTCTACTGCCGGATTAGGTATTAAGGGTGCCGATGTTAGAGGATGGGCGAAGGTCACAGTTGCTGGAACATTGGAAGAAAGACCCCCTAGAGGACGAGAAGTAGGAGCCAACTGACTATTCGGAGGGGGTTGGCTCATGAAGAGGTACTGACCTTGGGACACGATGGAGGGCATAGATGAATTAACAGCAATATGCGGGTGTGCAGATGCATTCATTATAGCCAGGGCAGAAGGCCTCTCAGAAGTAGGTTGTGGAATATTCGAGGTAACTGCGGTGTTAGGAATAGGTAAGACTATTTGAGAACTAGTTGATATGGTGGTGGAAGAGAAAAGGGAGACATAGGGGCCTCGCCCTTCTCCATGACTCGAGGCAAGAGAGATGATGCAAACTGCTCTACAAAGGCCTGGGGTGATCCACGAGGATAATCGTACACTTGTTGGATTGGTGGTCCTTGATCAGATATTTGAATAGACTTGTGTACTAGGTAGTCCATGAGGGCTATCGGATTGCGGTCGAGGAATGCCTGGAATTCAGGATCCCCGCGGGGAACATACTCCGAGCCAGATGATATTTCCGAAGGACTAGGGGAAGCTGGACGTGATGGGATTGCTTTGGCTTGATAGAAAGGATTATATGACCAGGATGGGGAACCAACTAACAGCGGTCCCGAGGAAGATTGGGGGGGTGCCGAAACCTCCACACTAGTGGTGATCTCGGAGGAAGAAGGAACCAGTTGAGCCATTCTTCTAGATTGTGACCGAGTGATAACCGTCATAAACACGCAGAAAAGAAGATTGACCTAACTAATGCACAGATAATTCAAGCAGCGCAAGTGATTATCTCCTTTAAATTTTGATGCTTTTAAGAAAAGAAAATGTTAGGGAAGGCTTTTTAGAACAGGAACTACTCAGATAGCCAAACTAAGGATGGTTTGGGTAATGTTTGGTGAGGAGTCCCGAAGGCACTTCAGTAAAAGACCGGTACGTGGCTTGATATAGGGGCCTACCCCCGCACTTCACACACCGCTGCGATAAGGGAGTCGGGTGCTTTGCCAATATATACCAAAATCTTCCGTGAATTTATAGCGCGGCCCGAGTACCGCGTAGGCTCTTCCTCTTGGATATCACTTCCAAGTAGGCGAGGCCAGGGAAGGAATTTTTGTTTAAATGCTTTATACCTAGTGATTTTGGCTTTGTGTGCAAGGGTGAAAAATAAAAATCAAATAGTGTCACTACCGATTTTGATCAATTTTCCAGCCTAATTAAAACTAGATGAAAAACATGCAGCAATGACAAAGGAAAAGTTCTTTTTAAGCACTTAAAAATGAAGTGTTTGATTTCGATGAAGACAAGTCAAACAGATTCTTTCCCAAATGCGATTAAGTTCTTTTTAAGCACCAAAAATTGAAGTGTTTGGATGTGATATGCAACCGACAAAGAAATCCTAAAAAGGAGAAAACACCGTAAAAGAGGAATACCTGTAGATTTAGCTCTCCAAGGTGTGTGGACTTCAAAAAGCGCGTTGTTGAGCTCTTCCCCTCGAACAATCCCATGAACAAGCAAAGTGCTCCGCAAGAAGAGGTTAAGCAAACACCGAACAAAAATCCAGAAAGATATATCCGGATAATGGTGAAA
Source organism: Taxus wallichiana var. yunnanensis (assembly GCA_018340775.1). NCBI lineage: Eukaryota > Viridiplantae > Streptophyta > Pinopsida > Cupressales > Taxaceae > Taxus > Taxus wallichiana. Next base: position 151,725,198 of record CM031234.1, on the reverse strand, counting down.
CGAAAAATTTCTATTCTAAGAAAATAGAAAAATTTCAGAATAACGATTCCGCATAAAAAGCAAGATTGGAATGATGAAAAGAGATGCTCAAGCGAATCAGTAGAAATCAGTGAAGAAAAAGAACAAAGCTCAAAACTAAAAAAGAAATGAACTTACCAATAAGGGACTTTGGTTCAAGTCCCACCGGGCGTGCCAGAATGTAGATCAAGGATTTCGCGCTTGTTACCTGTCCAAGTTAATGCACCAAACTAAACACAAAAACCTTGAAAAACTCCAATAAAATCGATACACGATGGATAAGATCCGAAGATGTAGACGAATGAGGAAGCCGATGTAGATAAGGCACGGCGCACATGAGCAATTCATAAATAGATCCGAGTAACTGCAAGACACCGTGCTTGACGAGAAAAAAGACGGCGTTAAGAGATATTTAGGTGGGTGCTGAGAAGCGGTCCGGGAAGCGATAAGCTTCCTCGGCGGATGTCAGTCCACATTTTCAATTAAGAAAAGAAGCATACATGATAAAAGATGTAAGTAAAAAGCTAGATTTTCTGATTGCAGTAATAAGACAGAATCTAAACAGCAGACAGAAAGTACAGAAAACAGGGAACTATGAAATAATGCGGGATTTGTGTTACCTGTGTCCTTTTACCTGTCTGCAGGGAAATCGGCGTCGACTGGGTAGAATCGGCGTCGACTGATGTGGTCGGCGTCGATTGAGATGAATCGGCGTCGACTGGGTGAGATCGGCGTCGACTAAAGGCAGATCGATCAATCAGGGACTGTGCGATAAGATTCGGGAATTAGAAGGTGAATGTGGTCTGCTGGATGTGCCGAAGTTGGCGAGATACTGGAACAGAGTCACCAGATGATAGATGGTTGTGTGCGATGTTGACGTGATGTGGGCAGAGTAACGGTGCTCCTCTCAGGGATTGATTCAGACAGGATCTGCCCTTACTTGACACCCTTGATGCTAAAAGATCTCTCTTTCTTACAGCCTGTGTCTCTCTCGCTCTCTGTTCATGCGTAAGTGCTTCCTTTTTTCATCTGTTCACTTTTTCGCTCTCTCTTCGGTCCTTAGAACTGAGTTCTGGACTTGCTTTTATAATCGGCGCCGCTCCTAGAAAATCGGCGCCGACCATATGGGTCGGCGCCGATCGCGGAATAGACTCCCGAGATGGCCAAAATGAGCGATTTCAAGAAAGATAAGACTTACCCTGAATACGGGAAATATCCCGCTTAGGGAAGAGGAAAAATAGATGTGATACATAGATAGAATAAATTTGGGGTAGATAAGTGATTAAGATGCATGGGAAGAAGCGTAATTAAATATTTAATATTTAATCACTCATGGGTAAGATATGATGGGGTGAATTAAATTTAGAGTAAGTGATTAAATCACAAATTGGATAATATCCCAAGGGGATAGTTGGTGACGTAAACGTGCCCCAGGTTACCCAAGCAAGTAAATGGATGAGAGGGACACTAAATTGAGTAACCAATTTTAAGTGTCTATAGATACATGCAAGGGGAAATGATAATGGACATGGGGTCCATGAAGCCCATTTCAACAACCACTTGAGACCTAAGAAATAACCTAGGGTTAGCTAGAAAATTATGGGATAATTTTTTTGTTTTGAAGTGTCTACAACCAGGTTGCAAGACATCAGTTTTCACTAATAGGTTTCAGAACAAGACCAATGTACTACAACATATGTTCCCTTCATTAACTAATAACAAGTTCACAAGGTTCAAATTTTAGGGTTATATGTTTTAGTTAGATTCAAAGAGTAATTTACCCCCATGCCTCGCTCTCTAGCAGCCTCGAGTTTCAACAGGATTTTTCTCATAATTAACACTTCCAAAATTTTCCTAAACCATTCCCAATGGATAGGAAATTTTCTCACCTTTCTAGGTGATATAAAGAAGTCCTCCTAACTCCTTGTAGAACTCAAGATATGAGTGGGTGGAGTTCTTAGGTCAAATTTTCCCTTAGGGGGACATGTGTCAAGAGGTGGGGAAAGCACCTTGAACGGGTTGGCGGGTCACGGGGTGGCTTAGGGAATTTTTCCCATTACGTGGGATCTAAGTCACATAACATTCCACTCCTTCAAAGGTCCTCTAGGGACACGTGGCGAACATGGAGTCAATGCCGAGGAAACAGGAAGGGCGAAACGGTGGGAGAATGTCATGCGTTGCGCCTAATGGAGGAAAAAGGGAACGAAAGGATGCGTGGGTCTGCACATCTATGGAAGAAGAGGATGCGAGGGAAGGCAGAGTTGTGGGCCATGGAGAGAATTTTTTAAATTTTCCAAAGGCCGAAACCAAAATAACAAAGGGTCCCCCCCACTGCCACCCCAAGGTGCCACGTGGCACCCTCTCATTGGTTGTGGGCAGTGGGGCCAAAATGAAAATTTTCCCCAAAATTTTCAAAAGGTCAAGTTCAAAAAGGGAACCACACCTAAGTCGTATCCCCAAGAGGATATGTGGTACCCTCTCCGATTGGTCAATGGGTTGGCGGAGGAAAAATTGAAAATTTTCTCAAGTCAAAAATTTTCCCAAAACTTTTCTAAGGAAAAATGACGACAAATTTTTGGATTACGGGCCTACCAAGGAAATTTTTCCCAAATTTTCCCACCAAGAAAAAAAAAATTCCAAGTGCCATAACTTGAGATAGAAAGCTTAGTTTTGGGAAAACAAGGACTTTTTGGAAAGCTCTCGATGCCTTCTTTGTACAAAAACCATAAATTCTACTTTTCAATAAGTTTTTAAGGGTAAATTTTGTAAAAAGGATATGCAGGCTTTTAATTAGTGAACTGGCAGTTTTAAGTTCTCAAATTTAGTTAAATTATATCTCCTCCTTAACTCAACATGTCAAACAAACATGGAGAATTAGTATAAGGAGGGTTTAGAGTGTTTTAGGGAAGTAAATTTATTCAATCTATTCAAGATTGTATTTTTCCAACAATAGATAGAAAAAGTGGTTGTTAGAGAGATTGTATTCAAATTGGCAATGGTTAAGTTGTTTTCTTGAGTTCTATTTTTCCATTTATGTTCATTAATGTCTTATCATGTTAATATATAACATTTTTAAGTTTATTATTAAGTACAAGTCTGAACTATACATTTTTATTTAAATGAATTGCCAGAATGAAGTTTATAACAATGATCTTTTTCTTCTAAATCTATATATCAATTTTATCATTTAAATGTGTATATAGTTTCTATTCTATTCTAACACCTTTACTTGACTAAATCAACCATTCATTTCTAAGTTAAATTGTAGTTCTAATTTCAATTCTAATGTACATTTCAAAGGAGAAACAATACTGTATAGTTCCCACCTACGTGTTTCTTCTTCTTGCAATTAAACAGAGATTCCATTCACAATAATAATTCAATTCCAATACAACCATGCAAGTTTGAGAAAGATAGTGCATTCCTTTATTGGTTTAAAAAGAATTACAACTTTACAACTTCTCTTTTCCATTTGGTTTCAAATACAATATATAAAATATACAACACTCTTTCACATTCCTTTCCAAAATAGAAAATGGAAGATAGTTCTTTACATTACACAATTTAAATTCAATCTTTCCTCATCAATACAAGCAATTTCTCATTACAAATAATTATACAATTCATCCACTTCAAGTGGGAAGGAACACAATAACTTGTTCACAAGAAGGGACTCAAATCTGTACATTTCTTTGGCTCCAAAATAGCAACATGCTCCATTTCTTCTTCTCCAAATGATCACAACAAAGAGGGGGAAAGGCAATGCTCTCCACCCAACCAAGACATCCAATGAAAGGAGAAGCCTTCCTTCATCATTGGCCCCCGAGCCCCAACCAAAATACAATAAAAGGTGCAATTCAACCATGGAAACAACTGGCTTCCACACACAACATTATTTCACATACACATTTCCTTTTTAAAACACAATGCAACACCAAAAGCAAACAACAGTTCACAACTACATTTAAAACATATCAAAATAGAACTCAGGCTTGATCTTGCAAGCCAAAGGAGCAAGGTCTATGGGGGAAGCTACTTATGCCTCCCAATTGGGAATTGGGCATCCACCAAATACAAACTACCAAGTAATTCATCACACACATTTCCTTATGCCCCCACAAAATCCCTCCTTATGCCCCCATAGATTCTTCCTTATGCCCCCAAAAAGTAAGAAATGCAAGCTATTTCTTTTCCATGGTGGATCCCAACCCCAAACTCCCTCCACAAAATTCTGATGCCAATGGCATTCCCTTATGCCCCCCACAAGAATTCCCCATAGCCTTCTCCTACACCTTCCCTAAGGTAGTCTACCCAACCAGCCAACAAATAAACAAAACATGCATTTTCCACACAACATAGCAAGAGAATAACAGAAATAAAAGAGAGTTAAATTCCTACCTCTCCATGGTTACTTTGCTTCCAAATAGAAATATTTGTAAGAGAATAAAACAGCTCCAAACAGAAAAAATTTCAAGCATGCAAAGCTATCTCCAAAACTTCCTTCAAAAGCAAGAGCTCTCCCAAGAAAATGCACCCCCAAGGAAGAATACAAAAGGATTCAACAACCCAAAACAAGAAGAGAGTTTCAAATATATAGAAGAGGGAAAGAAGAGGATGATGTGGATCCATGTAGGATGCCACATCATACATCCTCACAATCAAACACAAAAGACAAACTCCAAACTCCAAGGCTCAATAAAGAGGTGGGTGAAGAATGACAAGTTACTTGCACACTCAAAAACAGCCCACACCTCAAGGGACAACCATTAATTTAAAATGTAAGAAAGTGCAATTAAAACATGCACAAAAAGAATAAAAATGCATTATAAAAGTCACAAATCACATCCTCAACCATAAGTATGGTTGGTAACATAAATTTAGAGGCATGGGACAAGTTTTACTTGTCCCACAAGCTTCCAAAAACAGCCCCCAAGGTCAAATTCGAATTTCCATGGAGGTAGAGTATTTCTTACTCTAAAATCAGACCTACACAAACTCCACCTCTTAAAAATCCCTTACAAATTAAATATAAACAACCAACAACTCTAATAATTACTTTCCATATCCCAATTTGATTTAATTAAACTTTAAACATATGATCTCTCACATTAATCCATCACAATTAATTAATTAAAAGAAGAGAACACATTACAAATAAAATACATACAACAATAAATAAACATTAACCATAAAAATAAAATACACAACCCATGGTCACATATAAAGATGATTCCCCCCATGGGAATCTCTAACAAAACAACACACAACACAATAAAATGAGTTGCCATGGTGACCATGTTGAATTCACCTAGAATTCCATTTTGGTTGGTCTCCGATCCCCAATGTTTTGTTGCGATATTTTTAACCTGTAAAATGTAAATACCTCCTTCGGCCTCGTGGCCATATCAGAACATCCAATATGATACAAAAATCACAAAAATAAACTACACAATGAATCACAACAACATCAAAGTCACTTATTACATCATTTGCATTTTTAATCAACAAATATATCCGCATCATAAAATATTCATTTTCCAGATCAAATCACAATATCCAAAAATCACATATCCGACAACATCCATAAAATATCCATGTCCAATAATATATCATCATCCACATGTCAGGTGTCTCTAATAATCATCATGCATCATAATCAAATCAAAATCCACAATAATCCATAATCCAATGTCTAACAGCATACTAAATCAAAATATAGTAATGTCTATAATGAAATCCATAGTATCAGCATAAGCATCAAAAGGTGTCAAAGGGAAGTGGGCACTACATCCCCCTCCCCTTAGACTCGACTTCCTCCTGGAAGTCACTAGAAAAAATGTGGAAACTACACTCATAATGAAGTAGCATCCTCCCAGGTAGCTGCAGTCTCATCATATCTGTCCCACTATACCCGAACCTAATCAACCTCTCTACCTCAAAGGCCTAAGGTCCTATGATCTAGGATATGAATGGGCTCCACCATCACCTACCCCTGATCCTACACCTACAATGATGTCCAGTCCAATACATGAGATGGATCTACAATATATCTCCTAAGAACTGAAACATGAAACACATCATGTATGCGAGACAAGCTGGGTGGCAATGCTAGATGGTAGGCCAAAGGGCTGATATGCTCCAAGATCTCAAAGGAATAATGAATCTAGGAGCTAACTTAGAAAATTTTCCATAATGGATAGGGCTCTTGTGTTTCCCGACACGAAGTACCACCTTCATGCCCACATCAAAACTATGGTCAATCCTATGCTGATCCGCATACTTCTTTTACCTTATCTTGTGCCTCCTACAATCTCTTCCTGATCAACACTACCTACTACTCCATGTCTTGCAAAAGAGCTAGTCCAAGAGATACTCTATCCTTAAACTTGTTCTAGCTAAGGGGTGTTCTACACTCTCTACCATACAAGACTTGAAAAAGGAGCCATGCTTATGGAACTCTGAAAACTATTATTGTAGGCAAACTCCACTAAGTATAGGTACTCCTCCCACTTAGACTATTGATCCATCACATACATCTTGAGCATATCCTCTAAAATATGATTCAATTGCTCAGTCTATCCATCTATCTCAGGGTGATATGTTATGCTAAAGTTAATCCTCATTCGAGGACATACTGCATGGTAGTCCAAAAATGTGAAGTGTACAAAGGATCGCGGTCACAAATAATCTTCTACAGAATCTCGTGCAACCTAATAATCTCATCCAAATATACTCATGCCATTGCTCTAGCTATATAAGTGGTCTTCACCGGAGAAAAGTGAGCCACTTTTTTCAATTTATCAACTGTAACCATAATGGTGTCGTGGTGATATCTCGACATCAGTAGCCCAACAATGAAATCCATAGAAATGGTATCACACTTCCATTCCAGTATGGCATGAAGATAAAGAAGACCTGCTGGATGCTGATGCTCGACCTTAACCCTCTGGCACTCTAAAAACCATGACACAAACTGAGCCACATCTTGACGAAGCCCTCTTGAGTGGTATAACTGTCTCAAGGTAGCGTGTATCTTCTTCACCCTAGGATGGGATGAATAGGGTGCATGATGTGCCTCTACTAAGATGTCTTGCCTTAAGTCTCCATCTCTAGGAACATATATCTGGCCTTTGTTCCTGAGAAGCTCATCTACCTATAAGGAAAAACAATCAAAATTCCCCTCAAGGGGTCTCTGTGACTCGATCTCTACTCATACTACAATTTAGAAGCTATCAAGAAGAAGTCATTAAAGAATCCTTCTCTGCAAATCTATGGTCACCGAGGTGGCCATAACCACATGTCTCCACCTACTTTGAGAGCATCTACTACCACATTCTCCTTCCCCTTAACATGCTCTATCTCCACGTCTTACTCACAAAGCAACTCCATCCAACGCTGGCGACGAGCATTGAGATTGGCCTACGTGAAGAGGTAGTTAAGACTTAAATGATCTATCTTGAGTGTGAATCTCTGTCCAAGAAGAAAATGACTCCATATAGCTAAATCATGTACAACTACCACAAGCTCAAGATCATGGGTAGGGTAATTAATCTCGTGATCTTTGAGTTTGCGAGACTCAAAAGCTATAACCCTACCATCCTGCATCAACACACCTCCAAGCCCTACTAAAGAAGCATATGTGTAAACAAAGAACTCACCCTATGGATCCGACACTACAAGAATGGGTGCTGTAGTGAGGCACTCCTTTAGTGTCCTAAAGGCCTACTTACATCTATCCATCCAAACAAACTTCTTCCCTTTCCTTTGAAGGGAAGTGATAGGGTGCGTGCAATCCAAGAAGTCCTAAACAAATATCTGGTAGTAACCTACTAATCCCATGAAGCTACACACCTCGATCACTATAGTGGGTGCTAGCCAATCCATAATGGCTCTAATCTTGGAAGGATCGATGACGATACCTTCCCTAGAAGTAATATGACCCAAATACTACACCTCTATCTAAAAGAAAGCACACTTCTCCAAGTTCCCGTAAAGCTCTTTGCTCATGAAGACACTGAAGAACCTGGAAAAGGTGCCCCTCATGCTCCTCATGTGTATGTGAGTATATAAAAATTTCATCAAGGAAGATGAGCACGAAGCGATCTAAGAAGGTCCTGAATACCCCATTCATCAAACTCATAAACACTGCAGGGGCATTCGTCAAACCAAAAGGCACCACTGTGAACTCATAGTGCCCATATCTCATATGGAAGGTGGTCTTATAAATGTCCACCTCTCAAAATCCTCAGCTAATGGTACCCTAACTTGAGATCAATATTAGAGAAAACTGTGGATCCCTTCATTTGATCAAACAAGTCATCAATACGAGGAAGAGGATAACGATTCTTGATCATTACCTTGTTCAACTAGCGGTAATCAATACATAACTACAAGGATCCATCATTCTTCTTCACAAATATCACTGGTGCACCCCAAGGGATTACACTAGGATGGATAAGGCCCTTCTCCAAAAGGCCCTCAAGCTGTAACTTGAGCTCATAGAGCTCGGGGTGGTCATCCGATAAGGTGCTCATGATATAGGCTCTGCTCAAGGAACTAGGTCTATATGAAAATCAATCTCACGTGGGGTGGTAACCTGATATCTCCCCTAAAGACATCAAAAAATCTCTCAAGATGGGATGATCATCTAGCGATGGTCCACTAGATTCATCCTCCGATCATCACTAATTGTAACAACATACATCGTACAACCCCGTCGCACACACCGCTTTAAGCTACATGGTGGAGATGATGTGAATAGAAATGGGTTTATTGACCCTCGAGATCACCGACTCCACTCCTAAATCATCTACACAACCTATAGTCTTGTGATAACAAACCATCATGGCCCCGTGTGTAGATAACCAATCCATACCTAAGATGACTCCATACTAGCCCAAAGGAACGATACGAAGATCTGAGGTAGTGGTGAAAGGTCCCAAATCCACCACACACTCCTTAATTAAGGAGTCCATAGAAATATTGGCTCTAGAAGCCATCTCAAAATCCCAACTAAGACCCCGCCTAACTACCACCACCACCCTACATCACTCTACCAAAGATGGTGCAATAAAAGAATTGGAAGAATCCGAATCAAATAATATAGAGACAGAATACCACCAATTCTATCTCGTGGTCTCAATGACCGTGCTCGATGCTCTTCCCGGAGGTTCTCAAGCACTACATAAATCTTGTGGCTATGTCCCATGTCACCAACAAATGACTTTGAAATTTGTGCCTTACCCTTGTTGTTAGGGTTCTATGGGAAATCTCCACAAAATTGTCTAGTAACTCCACACCCAAAACATTCTCATGATCCTCCCCAATGAGTAAAGACCTCCGTAGGTGCCCTAGAAGCCTGTGGTGTGGATCCTAATGATCCGGTTGGGGTTTGTTGTGGCCTCTCTGGCGAGCTCCAGCTGATTGAGCTCTAGGTCCACCCTATGTCTTGATGGGACCTCTAGGAGGAGACCCCATACTCTGACCTCTCTGTGCATCAGCTCTCTATGGAGGTTTATAAGGTGGGTGGGACTGATGCTACTACCGCTACTATTGTGTCCTAAAGGATGATTTTGTTGTACCCTAGCCACCATGAAGAAGAGGTATTGAACCTCTCAATCTACCATCCTGTATCTACTATATGCGGGTCCAGACTTGGTCTCTAGCCTGTTGGGTCTTACCCCGAGTCTCCTCTGTAATATAGGCCTTCTCGATGGCCTTTGCTAATGTTTGAGGACAGTGGATCCACACTACACCTCCGATATCCAAATTTAGGTCCCGAGATGAACCTGTGAATCCACAATTGCTCATCCTGCATATACTCTACATACTGAAGTAGATCTATAAATCTACTCTCATACTCTACTACTGAAAGAGAAGCCTGTTAGAGGTCATGAAACTCATCAATCCTCTACTATATGAACCTCCATGACAAATACCTACTCCTGAATCTCTCCTCAAATAGCTCCTAGGTCACTTTGTCTCGAATCTACATGGAACTTCTACTTGCACTATCCTCCACCACACTCCTGCTTCATCCCTCAGTAGATGGATCACAACACAAACTTTCATGTTGCTAGAACAAGGACAAAGCTTAAAGCAACCGCTCAAGCTCACTAGCTAGGCCTCTACCTTAAATCCACCCATGTCACCTGAGTAATGTGAGGGCTGAAGCTTTAGGATCTCCCTGATGTGATCCACGGTTGTGGTTTTTGGCCTTTAGGTCTCTCTGCATGCTCATCCCTAAGCCTAGGACTCTGATACCTCTCTCTACGCTTTGGAACTCATGTACCCTGTCTACTAGGTGGTGACTCTACTCTTGCTGACTCCACATGGGAGCTCTCTCCTCTATGCTCCTCACTAAGTCGAGGAGATACCTGACCCTATAGAAGGAGCTCTGTCATGACTAGCAGCTGTCCTCCACCTAATCCTCTGCGTATAGAGTGGCATTGACATCCTAAAGGGTCTATAGAATCTGAGGTAGAATGGCTACCACACCTTGATTTGGTGGTGGTGGTGGTGAGTCTGAGTCTCTGTGAAGGTTCCTCTCGCTCTGTCTGAGCCTCCTGCATAGACCAAAGTGAGAGTTAGTTCATTTGCTAAGTTTTACACAACTTCCATGTTTTACTAAAATATACATATTCTTGCTAAGTTGTTTTCTAGATTTAAAGTGTGCTAGGTTTAAGTTTTCATGTCTCAAGTTTTCTAGTGTGCCCAATGGTCCAAGCCTTTGAACCACTTCTCTGATACCAAACTGTGATGCCCGTTTAAACAACCACTTGAGACCCAAGAAATAACCTAGGGTTAGCTAGAAAATTATGGGATTTTTTTTTTTTGAAGTGTCTACAACCAGGTTGCAAGACATCAGTTTTCACTAATAGGTTCCAGAACAAGACCAATGTAATACAACATATGGTCCCTTCACTAATTAATAACAAGTTCACAAGGTTGAAATTTTAGTGTTATATGTTTTAGTTAGATTCGGGAGTAATTTACCCCCATGCCTACTCTCTGTCAACCTCAGAGTTTCAACATAATTTTTCTCATACTTAACACTTCCAAAATTTCCCTAAACCATTCCCAATGGATAGGAATTTTTCTCACCTTTCTGATGATATACCTTTCTGATGATATAGAGAAGTCCTCCTAACTCCTTGTAGAACTCAAGATATGAGCGGGCGATTTCATAGGTAAAATTTTCCCTTAGGGAAACACGTGTCAAGAGGTGGGGAAATCACCTTGAACGGGTTGGCGGATGTGGGGCGGCTTAGGGAATTTTTCCCATTGCATATGCTCTAAGTCACAAAACATCCCATGCCTCCGTGGGTCCTCTAGGGACACATGGCGACCACGGAGTCAATGCCAGGGAAATAGGGAAGGGCAGATTGACTGGAGAATGTCACGCGTTGCGCCCGACAGAGGAGAAAGGGAACGAAAGGACATGTGGATCAATGCACCCACGGAAGAAGAGGATCTGAGGGTAAGGTGGAGTTCCAGGCCACAGAGAGAATTTTTGAAAATTTCCAAAGGCTGAACCAAAATAACAAAGGGTTCCCCCCTGTTGCCACTGTGCCAAGGTGCCACGTGGCACCCTCTCATCGGCTACGAGCCGGTGGGGCAAAATGAAAATTTTTTCCCAAAATTTTCAAAAGGTCAAGTTCAAAAAGGGAACCACGCCTTCCACTCGTAGCCCCAAGAGGACATGTGGCACCCTCTGATTGGTGGGCCGGCGGAGGAAAAAGTGAAATTTTTCCCAAGTCACAATTTTTCCCAAAACTTTTCTAAGGAAAAATGACAGGAAATTTTTGGCTTGCGGGCCCGCCAAGGAAAATTTTCCCAAATTTTCCCGCCAAGGCACAAAAACTTCCAAGTGCCATAACTTGAGCTAGAAAGCTCATTTTTGGGAAAACGAGGACTTTTTAGAAATCTCTCGATGCCCTCTTTGCATAGAACCATAAATTTTACTTTTTGATAAGTTTTTAAGGGTAATTTTAGTAAAAGGGTATGCAGGCTTTTAATTAGTGAACTGGTAGTTTTCAACTTCTCAAATTTGGTTAAATTAGATCTCCTCCTTCACTCAACATGTCAAACAGACATGGAGAATTAGTCTAAGGAGGGTTTAGAGTGTTTTAGGGAAGTAAATTTGTTCAATCTATTCAAGATTGTATTTTTCCAACAATAGATAGAAAAAATGGTTGTTAGAGAGATTGTATTCAAATTGGCAATGGTTAAGTTGTTTTCTTGAGTTTTCTTTGTCCATTTGGGTTCATTAATGTCTTAGCATGTTAATTTATAACATTTTTAAGTTGATTATTAAGTACAGGTCTGAACTATACATTTTAATTAAAATGAATTACTAGAATGAAGTTTATAATAGTGATCTTTTTCTTCTAAATCTGTATATCAATTTTATCATTTAAATGTGTATATAGTTTCTATTCTATTCTAACACCTTTACTTGACTAAATCAACCATTCATTTCTAAGTTAAATTGCAGTTCTAATTTCAATTCTAATGTACATTTCAAAGGAGAAACAATATTGTATAGTTCCCACCTATGTGTTTCTTCTTCTTGCAATTAAACAGAGATTCCATTCACAATAATAATTCAATTCCAATACAACCATGCAAGTTTGAGAAAGATAGTGCATTCCTTTATTGGTTTAAAAATAATTACAACTTTACAACTTCTCTTTTCCATTTGGTTTCAAATACAATATATAAAATATACAACACTCTTTCACATTCCTTTCCAAAACAGAAAATGGAAGATAGTTCTTTACATTACACAATTTAAATTCAATCTTTCCTCATCAATACAAGCAATTTCTCATTACAAATAATTATACAATTCATCCACTTCAAGTGGGAAGGAACACAATAACTTGTTCACAAGAAGGGACTGTCAAACTGTACATTTCTTTGGCTCCAAAATAGCAACATGCTCCATTTCTTCTTCTCCAAATGATCACAAAAAAGAGGGGGAAAGGCAACACTCTCCACCCAACCAAGACATCCAATGAAAGGAGAAGCCTTCCTTCATCATTGGCCCCGAGACCCAACCAAAATACAATAGAAGGTGCAATTCAACCATGGAAACAATTGGCTTCCACACACAACATTCTTTCACATACACATTTCCTTTTTAAAACAAAATGCAACACCAAAAGCAAACAACAGTTCACAACGCATTCAAAACATATCGAAAGAGAACTCAGGCTTGATCTTGCAAGCCAAAGGAGAAAGGTCTATGGGGGAAGTTACTTATGCCTCCCAATTGGGAATTTGGCATCCACCAAATAAAAACCACCAAGTAATTCATCACACATATTTCCTTATGCCCCCATAGAATCCCTCCTTATGACCCCCACATATTCTCCCTTATACCCCCTTATACACACATTTCTCTTTCATGGTGGATCCCAACCCCAAAGTCACTTCACAAAATTCTGATTCCAATGGAATTCCCTTATGCCCCCACAATAATTCCCCATAGCCTTCTCCTACACCTTCCCTAAGGCAGTCTACCCAACCAACCAACAAATAAACAAAACATGCATTTTCCACACAACACAACAAGAGAATAACAAAAATAAAAGAGAGTTAAATTCCTACCTCTCCATGGTTACTTTTATTCCAAACAAAAAGTTTTCCAAGACAATAACACAGCTCTAAACAACAAGCTTTCCAAGCATGCAAAGCTATCTCCAAAACTTCCTTCAAAAACAAGAGCTCTCCCAAGAAAAATGCGCCCCAAGGAAGAATGCAAAAAGGTTCAACAACCCAAAACAAGAAGAGAGTTTCAAATATATAGAAGAGGGAAAGAAGAGGATGATGTGGATCCATGTAGGATGCCACATCATACATCCTCACAATCAAACATAAAATACAAACTCCAAACTCCAAGGCTCAATAAAGAGGTGGGTGAAGAATGACAAGTTACTTTCACACTCCAAAAGCATCCCACACCTCAAGGGACAACCATTAATTTAAAATGTAAGAAAGTGCAATTAAAACATGCACAAAAAGAATAAAAATGCATTATAAAAGTCACAAATCACATCCTCAACCATAAGTATGGTTGGTAACATAAATTTAGAGGCATGGGACAAGTTTTACTTGTCCCACAAGCTTCCAAAAACAACCCCCAAGGTCAAATTCGAATTTCCATGGAGGTAGAGTATTTCTTACTCTAAAATATGACCTACACAAACTCTTACACCTCTTACACATCCCTTACAAATTAATTATAAACAGCCAACAACTCTAATAATTACTTTCCATATCCCAATTGATTTAATAAAACTTTAAACATATGATCTCTCACATTAATCCATCATAATTAATTAATTAAAAGAAGAGAACACATTACAAATAAAATACATACAACAATAAATAAACATTAACCATAAAAATAAAATACACAACCCATGGTCACATATAAAGATGATCCCCCCCATGGGAATCTCTAACAAAACAACACACAACACAATAAAATGAGTTGCCATGGTGACCATGTTGAATTCACCTAGAATTCCATTTTGGTTGGTCTCCGATCCCCCAATGTTTTGTTGCGATATTTTTAACCTCAAAATGCAAATACCTCCTTCAGCCTTGTGGCCATATCAGAACATCCAATATGATACAAAAATCACAAAAATCAACTACACAATGAATCACAACAACATCGAAGTCACTTATTACATCATTTGCATTTTTAATCAACAAATATATCTCGCATCATAAAATATTCATTTTCTAGATCAAATCACAATATCCAAAAATCACATATCCGACAACATCCATAAAATATCCATGTCCAATAATATATCATCATCCACATGTCAGGTGTCTCTAATAATCATCATGCATCATAATCAAATCAAAATCCATAATAATCCATAATCCAATGTCTAGCAGCATACTAAATCAAAATATAGTAATGTCTATAATGAAATCCATAGTATCAGCATAAGCATCAAAAGGTGTCAAAGGGAAGTGGGCACTACAGGGTCTAAGTAAAAAGTGTTGTGCGCAATGAAACAACACCATGCAACAAATGTGCCCCAGTAGTACGTAGATTTAAGGAAGCAAAATAGCTTTGTGAATGGTTGTGAATCTTATGATCTCGTAAGTCGTATTAATCGTGGAAGATGTAAAACAAACTAGTAGGATATGGAGAAAATACCATGCACAAGACACAAGTTTCAGCTGTAATAAGTAAGTTACCATTTTTGTAGGTTTTTTACTTTTTAGGATTTTGTGAAAAAAATTGCCCTATTTTTAGATTTTTATGTGATATATATATATATATATATATATATATATATATATATATATATTGTTTTTTTTTTTCTAAAATGTGGTGGATAGTAGAAGAAAATAGAATAAATAGAATGAAGGGCCTAGGCACAATAGAAAGTGCCCTAGGTGGAAGAAAGAAGAAACAAGTGACAAATAATGTCCTTGTTTAGTGGAAAAATTAATAAAATAATTATTTTTGAAAAATAATTATTTACGAGAGTGTGAATAAGAAGAAAAATCACCTAGGAGCAATAAAATTTCCTAGGGGGAAGAAAGGGGTATTGGACAGCAAAAAATGCCCCAATATGGTGAAAAATAAGAGAAAAATAATTATTTAATAAAAATAATTATTCAACGGTGAACAGAGGAGAAAACGATGGTCGAAACGAGCCTCCAGGCCTTCACGGTGGTGAAAAAAAGTTGATATACCCCACCCGGGGGGGTAAATCACCACAACCAATTAATTTTAACCAAGCACTATTAAGATTTTACTCTAAGGCTCATACAATGACAAGGATGATGGTGACCACACGAGATCGATTGAGGTGAGCAGCTCGGTCGAGGGTACCAGGACATGCTGATGATGACACCTTTATGATTATTCAAACCTTTCTTGTCAAAATTTGTCACTAATGACCTAAAATTAGTAATTAGGGCTAGGGGTCATGTCAGTGCACATGAACGCAGTACAAGTGTCAAGTCGGGGTGCAGGCATCCTTTTGGGAGCGTAGGCATCCCATAACATATGCGTGCACATGTAAGCAAAAACTCCACACACTCACGCACGCACACACACACTACACATGTGCACGCATGTGCATGTACTGAAAGGGAGTGCACACACCTAAGGGGAGTGTACACATAGAGGGGGATGCACATGCACAAGCATAGGCACACAAATGATGGCGCAAGCACCGAAATTGGGGCACACACACCCAAAAGAGCGCGTAGGCACATGAAATATGGTGTAAGCACCTTAAGACCATTGCGCACATGTGCATGTGCTAAAAGGGAGGTGTACATGCTCAAAGGGTGTGCAGGCATCCCAAGCTGTGGAGGATAGACAGAAAAATGCCAAAAAGATGACACTTAGAAGAAAATTTAGGATTTTTGGGTTTACCCTAAAATTATAGATAGGCTTTTAGAAGAAATGTTAGTAACAGATGACTGGATTGATATTTTATAGAGATGATTGCCAATGTTGTAGACATGGGAGCATCATTCCCAATTTAGTGAGTTAGAGGGGAGCATGCATTGGCGAGACCAGAGGGCTATGGCCATACTTCTCGAGGCAGTGGGGCCATCCATCACTTTGGACCATGGTTTACTGACTGCACTAGCCGAGTGATGGCATAGTGAGAGCCAAGTGTTTGCACTTCCTACTGTAGAGATGACTATGACCCTAGAGGATGTATGGCAGATTCTTCGCGTACTGATCATTGGTACTTTGATTGAGTACACCTTTGATATAGAGAATATTAGAGCAGCTTGCAGCAATCTTTTTGACATAGATGACATACCACATGACGGTATGACCATTGCATTGCATGTGTGTATTTTTGACCCAACACTACATCAGGGGCCCCATCACATTCCCATTTTAAGACTTTAGAATCAATATTTTTTTATTTTTTAAAATAATGTTCATTTTTCTAAATAAAGAAATATTTAGAACAAACATTCCATGCCAATCAAATTCAATGGATAAACATATGTATCTATAATGACTTAGTGATTCACCAATCTATTCATTCCATAACTCGGTAAGCTAACAATCTATTTATGTTATCTTATGTATTGAATACATATTCTACATTTCATATACTTTGTCATTCTACCCTACACTGAGTACTTGAGTGATCTGTTTAAAGAACATATATGAATATTTGTTACCAATATTAATCTGATATCACGTTGTTTTAAAATTGGTGACATAGGACAACGTAACCAACAGTTTGCGATAATTTGGCCAAATATTTATAGTATATTATGTATGCCACTATTCCTAGATGGCATACTTGTCATATTGGAATACATCCTTCACCTCACACCCCAATTATCATGATTGGTCTTTACTGACTACCGTCAGTCCACTTGTTCTAGGTTTAACCCTAGCCCTGGATAGAAACATAACCTATTATAGGAATATGTTTACAAAGGCTTAGGTTAGATGGGCATACTCATTTGACCTAAGTCATCCGAATGTGCCAACGTACCCTAAGCCTTTGGAAGATAATTCCTATCCTAAATATGTTCCTATCTAGACCTAGAGAGAAACTAGGTTCAAATCTGAGTTCCAAATGTGTGTAGATCTAGATGATCAATGTGGAAGGGTGATGCCACATGTCAACTACAATATTGTATTCTCGAGAAGACCCAAGCCTTCTTGAAATTACAATCCCGCAGCTGGCATGTGCCAACATTGTACAAAAACATCCTCATCGAGATGTACATAGCCCCAAGGAGTTTGTTAATACATTGGTAGTTTGGATTAAAACCTGATTACAACAACCCTGTTAAACCCTAATCCAACACTCAATAAGTGCTTTCCTAAATTTTCCCCAACTAGCCCATTAAGAACTTCGTTATTTTCATTGTCACTTTTAATATTTGATCACATAGTTAAATTGTCAATTAATCGTAAATGTACATCATTATAATATGTCTTATTTAAAAGTACAATAACTTTTTGAAAAGTTTCAACATCTGAATATATATCAAATTTAAAGTATACTTATACAATTTGAATTCTAATAAATTGTAGTCATATTTCCAAACCTTTTTGGTTTATGAGAAATTAAGAAAGAGAAAGAGTCTTTCTCTACATGTTAAGTGTTAGGGTTTATCCTACCCAATGTCCACATTTCTTAATGTATGTTCATCACACGTTACATTACTATGTTATATAGTTTAGATAACAAATATCATATTCTGCAACTTAACAAGCTGCATCACAAGTAGGGAGATTGAACTAAATCCCTCTATCCAACTTATTAAAAGATAACCAATTAACATATAAATAATATGAAGAATATCAACAAGATAGAATCCATCTCTTCCATACAAGTACAAAATAATTTACACAACCAATACAGGTAAACTCTCAACTTTCAATTTATCTTTATAACTTATACATTTACAAGACTTATGCATTTAGGTATACTGCATAACAACCGTCTTCATTATAAAATAATACTACTTTTATTTTTCGTTACAATCTTAAGAATGAATTAGAATTCTTCACAAGGAATCAGATTTAATTCATCCAATGCATCATATAAGTTTTTCCTTCTTTTATCACTTACAAAGTCCATCTATAAAAATTGCTAGCACGGGTCAATTCAATGAACTGAGCATGATAAGCACTAAGCCTTAAAACGAGGTGCATTCCAATAATTGTTCCATTAAAACAACTTTGCTTTAATGAGACAATTATGACATCATAAATATCAATATAAGTAATAGCAAATGGAAAAGAAGTATATTTAACCAATTGAATTCACTTCTAAGTGAAGAATGGAATATAATCCACTATATTTGCCTTACAAAATTAAAGTTTAATTGATCCTATCAATTATCCTTAAGCAAACAACAGATCATATCATCTCATTGTTCCCAATTCTATCATAATAGAATACAACATTTATCTTTGCATTAAGCCAAAAAAATGGTTTACAACATGGTTCTCATTAGGATGATTCCTCTAACTCTTAAGAAAAAGAATAAGAAGAAGCATTAAAAACTATTCCCAAACACAAGACATCCCAAAAAAACTAAAAAAAATCATAACATGAATTAACAGTTTCATTTAAAGGACAACTACCTTAAAATTCAACATTTAAGATATTCATTAGAACAGAATCCCATTTTAATCCTAGAAGGAATAGAGAATCAAACAATCTACCTATAAGTCTAAATCTACTTCCATATGTTAGAAGTTAACATTTAAATATCCGAAACAAACATTCACAAATCAAAGTAGACACATACAAGAGTTAATCTCTACTCGAGTCCATCCAAGGAGGATCCATAAAAAGATAGAGTGCAAGAGAAAAAACTTACTCATCTCAAACCAAACAAAACAAATCCTTGTCAACAAACAATCAATTTGCCAAACAATTTTACATTTTCTATTCAACAAAACCGAATCATCTAATCTCTTCATACATCATTTCAACAAATGATTTGAACAAGGAAGACGAAACAACTCATAAAGAAATATCCAATTCGTAAGAGAATAAAAGCAAAAAATTTCAACAAATGAGCTTATCCCAACAATAGAAAGAAAGGGATCTTAATTAGAAAATGTTCTAATCAATAATTCATTTTATTATACTAACAAATGAATTTCCGCTTTTAATTCAAACATAGAAATTCATAAGCTAGTTCCTAGGAGAGAGAACAAAATCGACTCATAGTAAGAAGAAAGCACACTACCATTTTCCTTACAATTTTTTTCCTTCAATAAACACAAGTTTCAATTCCAATCTTATAATGAAATATGCATAACAATCATTAAAACAACATTCTATTCCAAATGAATCACATTCCTTTCTTTTACAAAGACACAAGGTTTATTTACTATATCCAACAAGAGATAGAAAAAAACCAATCGGTAAGCTGAAACATGTTAAGAAGTATCAATGAACTCAAAGAATGAAATCCCATTGTTAGGTTTCAATATTACATTACAAAAGAGTAATTAGTTCCCGATTCAATAAGTACTATAATACAAAAACAATCTGCGAACAGAGACAAAGTAATCCCACCATAACAATTCGAGCACTAAGTACATAACTCTTCTTTTAAATGAAACCCAAAGCTTATTTTAAAAGATCTAAAGATGTGGGTTTACACAAAATAGAGGGGAAAAGAATACCCCGATAAAATTCCATTGCCATCTCTGAAAAAATGAAACAGATTCTCAATAAATTATTACCCAATTCTTTCATCAAACAAAGATGTTTTTAGTTAAGATCTCGATGAGTTTACCCAACAACTCAACCAACTATTCTCCCAGTTTTATTTGAACAATAGTTCAACAAAAGAGTTATAAGTTTTTAAAATTTTAATACAAGTAAAACCCAACTCAAAATACTAGAACAAAGTCGAACACGAAGTCTCAACAAAAGTTTAGAACTACACAAGTATTTAAATACAAGGGAAGTATAAAATACGATCTTCCAATAACAGTTCAGAGCTACACGAGTCTCTAATCACAGGTTTAGGGAAACACAAAGTTCCCATTCCAGTTTATATTTTAAACAAGAATCCCTAATACCAGCTCAAAACAAAACACGAGATTCAAACAAGAGTTCATAACTATACAAGTAACAAAATATGAGTACAGAGCCATATACGAACTTGGAACAATAGTCTAGAGCTACCTAAGATTCTAAACACCGGTTCAGAACAACAAGAATCTCTAACACAATTTCATATCAAAACACGAAGCCAAAATACAAGCTCAAACGGAACTCAAGGTTCCCATATAGTTCAGAATCCACATATTACAACGAAGGTCAATTCTAACACAACAACCTCGAATAAAGATTTCAGAAATGGAAAGTAGAGCTACTAAAACAAGCTTCGCATGCATGATTCATTATTAAACTAACAAAAATAAAGTTTCCAAACCAACATTATTTTCCATGGATTCATATCCAAGATAACAGAGATTATAAAACCAAGCAAGCAACTAGATAAAACATGCAAGCCAAGAATCTCAAAAGAGCAGACTCGTTTTAATGAAACATTTAGAACAAAGAAAGAGATCTTAAATATTAGAGCCTATCATGCCTAATAGTGCTTTTTCCAAATCGAAGGAGACCTCTAGCCAAGCTCACAACTTCTCCTCTTCTCCACGAAAGATCAAACAACCATATTCTTTTTCCACAATGCTTCTTATACATCCCACAAATTTAAAATAGGTTTAAGACTTCAAAAATAACCATTAAGTGTAGTTCAATATATTGGTTTGAAAAACTAGAGAGCATGCAGAGAAAAAATCATGGAACATGCAAAGTGAAACAACAACAGACAAAGCCTACTTAGATGCATTCCAAGACGGTTTGTGCATGAAAACCAAAAATAATAAGTTTCATTAATTCCAATTTTCTTTCCTATCCTTCCTTGCCACCACCTTCCAAGTCTGGCGATTGCCAAATAAAAATTAACATGAAATTCCATTTTAGTGATACTTCCACATAAGCCTCCACCAAGTCACTAGCCCCTGCCAAAATTGGTAGTACCCTATGCATTCAAAATATTATCAATAACATAAATGCCATAGGAACCATCACCCTTAATGCATGTGACCACCTAATTCCCCTTTCATACCCATTAGTTTAGGATAGATCAAATTGCTTAGGTTAGACCTTAGGTACTTTTTAATATATACCTTAGGATATAACCCTAAAAACAAATTTCCACCATAGGTCTTAACACATAGCCTTAGGTAGTTTCCACATAGGTTAGATTAATTCACAATATAACAATTTTAGGCATTAGGTTAGATCATCTTAAAACCTTATAGTATTAGGTTCTAGGTTAATTTTAATATCCAAGTAACTGTTCCATATCCTTTAGCACGAGCTTAGGTTAGGATGCCAATCAACCAACAAAGTAGAATAGGAAGCTTTAGGTTAAAATAAGAATTCTACTAAGTGACATAGCTTAGGTAGAAAATATTCTTACCTAGCTTAGGATTCCGTAGGGTAGTCATTTTTAGGATCCCGAATCCTTTCTATGATATGAATAGGATTTATTTTCATGTTCATCAAAAATTTCCTACCATGATCAATCTCTAAGGACCTAAGCACAACATACAACTGAATGGAAATATGTTCACACAAAAATCAAATAACTTGTAACAACAAATTTTAGTCAATATGTCACTTAATTCATGAAATGTCAATTTACCATTCGTTCCATAGAGTAGATTTAAAACATTCCTTTGATCACTGAAATTGATCCAAGGATGAGTAAGAATAATAGATAAGTTTACAACTCTTAAACCACATTGCAACTCATGTACAAGAAGTGAAAAATGGATTCAGGGAAGCCATTCCAATTCAGTCAAAGGATCTTAAGAATAGAAATGATTTGTCCATATCAAGCATGATCTCCAACAATCAAAAGAACATATCTTTATAAGGAAAATCACATGTCAACACTTGAAATGCAAAGGAGGAAAATAACAACTATCAAGGGTGTTACATGCTTCCCTCCTAAAAGAATCATCATCCCGATGATTACCTCTTTTAACAATTTACACAAAGGAAAATTAATTCATTCACTTTTCATACCATAAGTCAAAATATATTATAACCTTATAGTTCAAGAAATCAACATTAAATTGTTGTTTATTCAAATCAAATAAATATCTGCCCTAAACTGGCATATTTATTATCATATAAAGATAAAATCATAATTTTTATCAATCAACATAATCAATTCTGTTCAAATAGATATGGAAAAGTAGTTTTCATATCCTCTAGATTTTCCCAAGTTGCACTCTCTTCATTAAACTGGTCCCACTAGACCTTACATTGACTTATTTCTTGATTTCTTAAATGCAACTAGTGAGTTTCAAGCACTCATATGGGTTTAACCATGATTATTCATGGGTCTTAGACCTACAAGGAATTGAAATTTAACATGTGTGATAAATCTGAAACGTATTTCTTAATAAAATAAATATGGAAAACATCATGCATTCGTGATAAAGTAGGAGGTAATGCCAAACGATAAGCTACGGGGTTGATTACTTCAACTATCTCGAAAGGTCCCACATAACGAGGTGATAACTTGGTAGCCTTGCGAAAAGTTATAGAACTCTGTTTTGGTTTCACCTGAAGAAAACCTTATCACCAAGTTCAAATTTTTGTCAACTCGCTTTAAGTCAGCATAACTCTTTTATCTATCTCGCTACTTCTATCAAGTGTTCATGAATCATTTTAACTTGTTGTTCCATTTCCGTAAGGATTTCAGGTCCATTACCTCTCTATCTTCTATGTTGTCCCAACTAACAGGGGGTTCTAAATTTTCTTCCATGTAATTCCTTGAAAGGTACCATCTTAAGAGAAGCATGATATGTATTATTGTATGCAAACTCAACTAATGGAAGATACTCTTCCCACTTATACTCTTGATCCATGCAATACATTCGTAACATATCTTCTAAAACTTGATTTACTCTTTCAGTCTGCCCATCTATTTTTGGATGATACGTAGAACTAAAATTTATCTTAGTTCCTAGAGCTACATTAAGTGTTTTCCAAAATCTTGATGTCATTCTAGGATCTCTATCTAAAATTATTAACTCAGGTACTCCATGTAATCTGAAAATTTCATGTACAAATCTTCTTGCCAAAATAAGAGAATCATCCTTCAAATTTCCAGCAATAAAATGTGCTACCTTTGTTAGTTTATCAACAACTACTAAGATAACATCATGCTTTTTTCTCAACATAGGTAACCCTTGTACAAAATCCATGCTTATTACCTACCATTTGTACTGTGGTATGCTATGAGGATACAACAAACCGGATGGGTGCATATGTTCCGCTTTAACATGTTGACATTCAAGGAAATGTGTCACAAAATCAATAACGTCCTTTTTCATTCCTTTCCAGAAATATTGATGTTTTATATCAACAAGCATCTTAGTAATGCCAGGGTGTCCAGAAAAAGTTGAATTGTGAAATTCAGTCAACAATTTCTTTCTCAAATTATCAAGCAAAGGTACATAGACTTTATTTTCAAATCGTAAGATTCCTTATTTATCAAAGTGAAAACCTTTATACCTTAAATCATTAGAATCTGTAGAGCAAGTGCTGCTTTTACTTGTTGAAATTAAGAATCGATTCCATAACACTTTCTACTTCATCCTTAAACCGAGTTTTAAGTGTTATAAGGGCGAAATGTGCTTCCTATGACTTAAAGCATCAACCACTATATTTTATTTTCCTTTAATGTAACTTATGTCAAATTCATATTGAGACAAAAAAATCTAACCACCTTCACTTTGTCTTGCATTCAGATTTGGCTAAGTAAAGATGTACTTCAAACTTGAAGTGCATGAACAATGGTAACAAGCTCTAAATAATGTGGAGCATAATTCAACTCATGTAACTTAAGTTTTCTAGTTTTGTATGCTATAACATGACCAATTTGTAACAAAATACCTCCTAGACCTTCACCGGATGCATCAGTTACCACCATAAAATCTCCATCAAGATCTGGTACTGCAAGAATAGGTGTTGAAGTTAACCATTCCTTCAAGGTTTTAAATGCAATTTCACATTTCTCACTCCAAACAAACTTTGTATCTTTCTTCTGTAAGGAAGTTATTGGTGCAACTATCTTAGAAAAGTCTTTTACAAATTTCCTATAGTAGCCAACAAGTCCCATGAAGCTTATAACTTCATGTACATTCTTAGGTGCAGGCCATTCTGTTACAACTATAGTTTTAGAAGGATCTACAACAATTCCATCCTTACTTATTACATGACCCAAATAGTGGACTTTTATGTCATAGAAAGAACATTTGGATAGCTTACCAAACAACCGTCTCTTTCTTAGAATTTCCAAAACTATTTTCAAATGCTCATGATGCTCTTTAATGCTTTTAGAATATATGAGAATTTCGTCCAAGAATACGAGCACAAATTTTTCCAAGTATTCTTGAAAGATATTATTCATTAAATTCATAAATGTTGTAGGTGCATTAGTTAATACAAAAGGTAAAACCGTAAACTCATAATGTCCATACCTTGTTCTAAAATTTGTTTTATGAATATCCTCATCCTTAATTCATAGTTGATAATATCCAAATAGAAGATATATCTTGGAATATACCGATGCTCCATGCATCGATAAAATAAATAATCAATCGTAGGGAGTGGATATCTATTCTCTATTGTTGCCTTGTTTAACATTTTGTAATTGATTCACAATCTAAGTGTTCCATCTTTATTTTTCACAAAAATTACGGGTGCTCCCAAGGTGAAACACTTGGTCTAATCAAACCCTTAGACAAAAATTTTCACAATTGATCCTTAAGCTCTACTAATTCTATAGTAGTCATTCGATAAGGTGCCTTAGAAATAGGTTCAGTACCTGGTTTGATTTCAACCATAAAGTCAAACTCCCTTTTAGGTGGTAGACTGAAATTCTTTTAGAAATACATCACTTTGAAGTCTCGTAATAGTGGATATATTTCCATAATATTGTTTCTTTTCTTCCATCGATTCAGTAATTCTTACTGCATATAAGGTACATCCTTTATTTTTGGCCTTTTTAAGTTGCATAGTTGACAGTTTTCTAACAGAAATCTCACGTTTCACACCCTAAATATCTGTTGTTTTCTGCAGATCGTCTAAACAACTAATGTGTTTTTCAAAATAGTCCACTTTAGCCTTATGTTTTACTAACCAATTTACACCTATGATTACATCATAATACCCTAAAGGTGCAACATAAAGATCAACCTATGTGGAAAATTTAGGTAAATCAAGGACTGCTCCAAAAAGACACATACTAACCGTATGAACAACATTATTACCATACTATACAGTCTATGTTTTATCCATGTTTCCAGCTTTTATTTTTAATTTTTATGCTAAATTACTAGAAATAAAACATTTAGTAGCTCTGGTATCAAAAATAATAGTTATTGGTAAGCCAAATAACTTACCCAAAACTTCTATGGGTGTGGCCTATTTCTCAACCTACTTGTCACTACTACAGATGTATCTTATGTTGTTGATTACGTTCACCCTTCTTCAAAGGAAATTGATTTGCGTAATGATCTTTTCCACAGTTATAATAGCCTCCTACAGGTCCCTTCCTAGGCTCAGGTTTAATTCCAGCCTTAGAGTTATCATTCTGACCCCCATAGGACTTCTATCCATTATTATTGTTCTTGGAAAATTTGTTCTGTATTACCAGCAAACTTGTTTGTTGTTGCTTTCCTATTTGTATCAGATGAAAACTTACTTTTCATTTTGAATTTATTCCATGGTCCTTTCTTAGGTACAAGAGAGGATGAAGAGGAGTTGGGATTCTTCTTCCTTACTTCCTCCTTGTGAGCATAAATTGCCTTTAATTTATGTTCCTGCCTTATGGATTTTTCAACAACCCCTTCCATCATGGTTGGGCTATGAACATCCACCTCTCCTCCTACAACGGGATTCAATCCCATGATGAATTTCCTTATCCCGAACTTCTTTTCAGGTTTGGTATCGAGGAACATACTTAAGGAGTTTTGTAAATCGCTCCCTATACTCAATTACAGCTAGATTTCCTTGAGCTAAGTTATGAAATTTAGTAATCTTCTGATCATAGTAAATTTGTGAAAGCCATCATTACCTAAAGTAACCCTTAAATTGGTCCCATGTGATATTAGATTCATCAATGTTCAACTCATCCTTGCATGGGGTCCGTCCCACGATGAAGATGCTTCGTGTGAAACTTGATATGCTCCCCATATCACCTTTTATTCTTCTAAGAAATTTATTATTGCAAAGTATTTCTCCATTTCAATGAGCCGCTTCTTAGCTCCATCTCATAATGTGGTGCCATCAAACATGGGTGGACTTATCCTTTGTATGTCATTAGTGAGTTCTTCTACTAGCTTAGCCTTTTTGTTCTCGGGCTCCACATGTATGTTAACATTGTTATTATCAACACCTACATTAGCGTTGTCCCCAGGTGGCTTTTATTGTTATCATCTTCTTATCTCTCCTCATTACCCATTACTTATTGTTCGAGCACAACCAAATGATCTCTTGTGTCTAACAGGACAATAAGGATCTCATCAAGTTTCTAGGCAGTTGCCACTCCTTCCTTATGTGGAGGGTTATTTTCTATGTTTCCTCTTGCTCTCACCATTTTCTGTTACAAGAAAATTTAAGTTTCATTAGATTGTGGACACAATAGGTCCAAGAGCTACAACCTTCAGCTCTGATACAAAGATGTAACATTCCCATTTTAAGACTTTCGAATCAAGAGATTTTTTATTTATTTTTAAAATAATGTTCACTATTCTAAATAAAGTAATATTTAGAACAAGCATTCCATGCCAATCAAATTTAATGGATAAACATATGCAAACAGAATGACTCGGTGATTCACCGATCTATTCATTCCATAACTCGATAGGATACCAATTTATTTATGTTACCTTATGTATTGAATACATATTGTATACTTCATATACTTTGTCATCCTACCCTACATTGGGTACTAAGTGATCTATTTAAAGAACATCTCGAATATCTCGTTACCAATATTCATCGATATCATATTGTTTTAAACTTGGTGACATAGGACAACACAATTAGCAATTTGTGATAATTTGGCTAAATATTTATAACATACTGTGTATGCCACTATTCCTAGATGACATACTCATCATATTGGAATACATCCTTCACCTCACACCCTAATTATCATGATTGGTCTTTACTGACTACCGTTAATCCACTTGTTCTAGGTTTAATCCTAGCCCTGGATAGAAACATAACCTATTATAGGAAGACACTTACAAAGGCTTAGGGTAGGTGGGCATACTCATTTGACCTAATTCATTTGAATGTTCCAACATACCTTAAGCCTTTGGAAGATAATTCCTATCCTAAATATGTTCCTATCTAGACCTAGAGAGAAACTAGGTTCAAGTCTCGAGTTCTAGATGTGTATAGATCTAGCTGACCAATGCGGAAGGGTGATGCCACATGTCAACTACAATGTTTTATTCTTGAGAAGAACCAAGCCTTCTCAAAATTACAATCCTGTAGTTGGCGTGTGCCAACATTCTACAAAAAACTTCCTAATCGAGATGTACATACCCCAAGGAGTTTGTTAGTACATTGGTAGTTTGGATTAAAACCTGATTACAACAACCCTACCACACCTTAATCCAATGCTCACTATGTTCTTTTATAAATTTTCCCCCCATTATCCCATTAAGAACTTCATTATTTTCATGGTTGCTTTTAATATTTTATCACATAGTTAAACTGTTAATTAACCGTAACTATACATCATTGTAATATGTCTTATTTAAAAAGTACAATAAATTTTTGGAAAGATTCAACATCCAAATATATATCCAATTTAAAGTAGACTTCATACAATTTGAAGTCTAATAAATTGTAGTCATATTTCCAAACCTTTTTGGTTTATGAGCAATTAAGAAAGAGAAAGAGTCTTTCTCTACATGTTAAGTGTTAGGGTTTATCCTACCCAATGTCCAAATTTCTTAATGTATGTTCATCACACGTTACATTACTATGTTATATAGTTTATATAACAAATATCATATTCTGCAACTTAACAAGCTACATCACAAGTAGGGAGATTGAACTAAATCCCTCTATCCAACTTATTAAAAGATAACCAATTAACATATAAATAATATGAAGAATATCAACAAGATAGAATCCATCTCTTCCATACAAGTACAAAATAATTTACACAACCAATACAGGTAAACTCTCAACTTTCAATTTATCTTTATAACTTATACATTTACAAGAATTATGCATTTAGGTATACTACATAACAACCATCTTCATTATAAAAGAATACTACTTTTCTTTTTCATTACAATCTCAAGAACAAATCAGAATTCTTCACAAGGAATCAAATTTAATTCAGCCAATGCATCATATAATTTTTGCCTTCTTTTATCACTTACGAAGTCCATATGTAAAAATTACTAGCATGGGTCAGTTCAATGAACTGAGCATGATAAGCATTGAGCCTTAAAACAAGGTGCATTCCAATAATTTTTCCATTAAAACAAATTTTCTTTAATGAGACAATTATGACATCATAAATATCAATATAAGTAATAGCGAATGGAAAATAATTATATTTCACCAATTGAATTCACTTCCAAGAGAAGAACAAAATATAATCCATTATATCTACCTTAAAAATTTAAAATTTAATTGATCCTATCAATTAGCCTTAAGCAAACAACAGATCATATCATCTCATTGTTCCCAATTCTATTATAATAGAATACACTATTTATCTTTACTTTAAGATAAAAGAAGGGTTTACAACATGGTTCTCATTAGGATGATTCCTCTATTTATCTTTACTCTAAGATAAAAGAAGAAGAAGAACCATTACAAACTATGCCCAAACATAAGACATCCGAAAAAAAATTGAAACAGATTCATAACATGAGTTAACAGTTTCATTTAAAGGACAACTGCCTTAAAGTTCCACATTTAAGATATTCATTAGAACAAAATCCCATTTCAATCCAAGAAGAAATAGAGAATAAAACTATTTACCTACAAGTCTAAATCTACTTCCACATTTTAGAAGTTAACATTTAAAGATCGAAAACCAACGTTCACAAATCAAAGTAGACTCATAAAAGAGTTAATCTCTACTCGAGTCCATCAAAAGAGGATCCATAAAAATATAGAGTCCAAGAGACAAAACTTACTTATCTCAAACAAAGAAAAGCAAATCCTTGTCAACAAATAGTTTGCCAAACAAGTTTACATTTTATGTTCAACGAAATTGAATCATCTAATCTCTTCCTACATCAGTTCAACAAATGATTAGAACAAGGAAGACCAAACAACTCATAACAAAATCTCCATTTTGTAAGAGAATCAAAACAGAAAATTTCAACTAATGAACTTATCCCAACAATAGAAAGAAAGGGATCTTAATTAGAAAATGTTTCAATCAATAATTCATTTTATTGTACTAATAAATGAATTTCCACTTTTAATTCAAACATAGAAATTCATAAGCTAGTTCCCAGGAGAGAGAACAAAATAAACTCACAAGAAGAAGAAAGCATACTTGCCATTTTCCTTACAATTATTTACCTTCAATAAACACAAGATTCAATTCTAATCTCGAGTGAAATACGCATAACAAATCCTAAAATCAACATTCTTTCCAAAGGAATAACATTCCTTTCTTTTAAAAAGGCACAAGGTTTATTTACTATATCCAATAAGAGATAGAAAAAAACCAATCAGGTAAGCTAAACATGTTTAGAAGTATCAACAAACTCAAAGACTGAAATGCCATTGTCAAGTTTCAATATTACATTACAAAAGAGTAATTAGTTCTTGATTCAATAAGTACTATAATACAAAAACAATTTGAACAAAGACAAAGTAATCCCACCATAACAATTTAGAGCACTATGTACATAACTCTTCTTTTAAATGAAACCCAGAGCTTATTTTAAAATATCTAAAGACACGGGTTTCCACAAAACAGAGGGGAAAAGAATACCCCCGATAAAATGCCATTGCCATCTCTGAAAAAGTGAAACAGCTTCTCGAAAATAATTACTCAATCCATTCATCAAACAAAGACATTTTTCAGTTAAGATCTCAAAGAGTTTACCCAACAAATCAGCCTACTATTCTCCTATTTTTCTTTGAACAATAGTTCAACAAAAGAGTTATAGGTTTTTAAAATTTTAATACAAGTAAAACCTAACTCAAAATACCAAAACAGAGTCGAACACAAAGTCTCAACAAAATTTTAGAACTACACAAGTATTTAAATACGAGTGAAGTATAAAATATGTTCTTCCAATAATAGTTTGGACCTATACGAGTCTCTAATCATAGGTTCAGGGCAACACAAAGTTCCCATTCCATTTTATATTTTAAACAAGAAGCCCTAATACTAGCTCAAAATGAAACACAAGCTTCAAATAAGAGTTCGTAACTATACAAGTAACAAAATACGAGTACAGACTCCATATACGAACTTTGAACAACAGTCCAAAGCTACCCAGATTCCAATCACCGGTTTAGATCAACAAAATCTCCAACACAAGTTCATATCAAAACATGAAGCCCAAATACAAGCTCAAATGGAACTCAAGGTTCCCATATAGTTCAGATTGCACATATTACAATGAAGGTCAGTTCCAACACAATAACCTCGAATAAAAATTTTAGAAATGGAAAGCAGAGCTACTAAAACAAGCTTTGCATGCATTCTTCATTATTAAACTAACACAAAGAAAGTTTCCAAACCAACATTATTTTGCCATGGATTCATATCCAAGATAATAGAGATTATAAAACCTAGCAAACAAGTAACTAGATAAAACATGCAAGCCAAGAATCTCAAAAGAGAAGACTCATTTTAATGAAACATTTAGAAGAAATCAAGATATATTAAAGATTAGAGCCTATCATGCCTGATAGTACTTCTACCAAATCGAAGGAGACCTCCAGCCGAGCTCATAAATTCTCCTCTTCTCCACGAAAGATCAAACAACCATATTCTTTTTCCACAATGCCTCTTATACATCCCATGAACCAAAAATAGGTCTAAGACTTCAAAAATATCCATTAAGTGCAGTTCAATCTGCTGGTTCAAAAACTAGAGAGCATGCAGAGCAAAAATCACGAGAACATGCAAAGTGAAACAACCCTAAACAAACTTGCTTGCATGCCTTCCAAGATGGTTTGTGCATGAAAACTGAAAACAATAAGTTTCATTAATTCCAATTTTCCTACCTATCCTTCCTTGCCACCACCTTCCAAGTCTAGCAATTGCCAAATCAAAATTAACATGAAATTCCATTTTAGTGATACTTCCACATAAGCCTCTGCCAAGTCACTAGCCCCTACCAAAACTGGCAGTACCCTATGCATTCAAAACCTTATCAATAACATAAATTCCACAGGAACCATCACCCTTAATGCATGCAACCACCTAATTCCCCTTTCATACCCATTAGTTTATAATAGATCAAATTGCTTAGGTTAGACATTAGGTATTTTATAATATATACCTTAGGATATAACCCTAACAACAAATTTCCACCATAGGTCTTAACACATAGCCTTAGGTAGTTTCCACATAGTTTAGATTAATTCATAATATAATAGTTGTAGGCATTAGGTTAGATCATCTTAAAACCTTATAGTATTAGGTTCTAGGTTAATTTTAATAGCCTAGTAACCTTTCCATATCCTTTAGAAGAGATCTTAGGTTAGGATGCCAATCAACCAACAAAGTAGAATAAGAAGCTTTAGGTTAGAATAAGAATTCTATTAAGTGACATAGCTTAGGTAGTAAAAATTATTACCTAGCTTAGGATTATGTAGGATAGTTCTTTTTAGGATCCTGAATCCTTCCTATGCCGTGAACAGGCTTTATTTTTGTGTTCAAACAATGTTCTCCATGATTGATCTCCAAGGACCCAAGCACAACATACAACTGAATGGAAATACGTTCACACAAAAATCAAAGAACTTGTAATAGAAAATTTCAGTCAATATGTCACTTAATTCTTGGAATGTCAATTTACCATTTGTTCCACAAAGCAAATTTAAAACATTCCTTGGATCACTGAAATTGATCCAATGATAAGTCAGATTAATAGATAAGTTTACAACTCTTAAACTAGATTGTAACTCACCTACAAGAAGTGAAAAATGGATTCAAGGAAGCCATTCCAATTCAATCAAAGGATATTAAGAACATAAATGATTAATCCATATCAATCATGATCTCCAACAATCAAAAGAACATATCTTTATAAGGAAAATCACATTTCAACACTTGAAATACAAAGGAGGAAAATAAAAACTTTCAAGGGTGTTACAACCCCTATACATCATGTCACTTATCAATTGGTTTTTTCTCACTGATAAGACAGGGACATCCTTCCCAAGAGGGTTACTACCATTAGTTCATATAATTTTTAGCGGTGAGCAATATTGTTGGGGGCAGTGCATACTAGCACACTTGTATTGGGATTTACACTTGATCACTTACCATGGTCAGAAGACCATGGGGCCAGCCTCATTATTATAGATTTGGTCATGGGACCACATTACTATCGGACACCCTATGGGCACTTTGCATGTTCAAGACCTAAAGGAGCCATCCTACATGGCGTGGGTATTAGTAGGTGGTGATGTTAGAGGCCACCTAGGCAGCCTATATAGATACCAGCGAGAGTTTGATGAGCTGCCAGAGATAGACATTATATGGAGACCTTATAGACATATCCAGTGGCTAGAGGATTCCGTAGAGCTCAGTGTGTGCTCAGTAGAGAAATTTATTCCTGGTAGTCACAGCTACATCATAGACTTGTATAGAGTTGGTATGTGCCAACGATAGTTTGGCATGGTACAATGGGTTCCGTAGGCCAATATATGGTATGATCGCCGAGACTCGAGAGGCATACTATGGGGCCTTACATACCAAAGGGCTCTGAGTCAAGGCACGTTTCTCACAGGTGGTCCCATAGGCATGGGACCCAACACGACAAGTTAGGGATCTAGGTACTACAATAGATTTTTTCACTTGGTATGCTATTATCTTACCCCTGTCTTACTATCCCAGAGAGGAGGCATGGGAAGTAGTTGTTCATCCACCTATAGAGATTTGGCATGGTGTTAAGCAGAGAGAGGGTGTAATAGGTCATAACCCAGAGGATCCCTTTAATGGGATACAACATGATGAGTAGGGTGCCCCACAGTGCACAAAGTGACCGAGGCCATAGGGTCCAAGACAGTACCAACATAGATTCTAAGAGCTAGGGTCCTAAAGTAGGGTTAGTCATCTAGAGAACCACATGGACTAGTCTTGGTGGCACATCTAGTGGAATAGACAACCACCTTACAAGAGTAGCAGTTATAGTAGCTCTAGCAGAGAGATATTAGGCTAGAGCAGAGAGAGATGAGGCCCAGTCCTGGTGTGTGACAACGACAGAAGAGAAAGATTAGGTTGGGGCTTAGATTGTGACCTTATTATTAGAGTGAGATTATGATTGGGCCCAGGCTAGCCTAGGAGGTGATAGTGTTGTGTACTTCCGCAATATTTGGCGAGATGGCCTCCCAGATGGCCCAAGTGATAGGTTTATACCAGTAGACACAAGCCCAACTGCAGCCTATGATATTAGAACAAGATAGGCTCAGGGAAAAGCAAGTAGTGGGTTAGGCTAAGTTTGCTCGAGCCTCAAAGAAAGATAGTGTTCTACCGATGCACGAGGGTACAAAGTGATGATTACCCAGAATCATAGAGATTTGGCCACAACAAAGGGTAGGGCCTCCTATTACAGGTCCTTATATTTTGAGGTGGTTCTGGTTGAGCGGTGAGCACCTTCTTATAGTCAGCAGTCGAGTAGGGGCACCAAATCGAGAGGCCTTAGGCCTCAGTTGAGAAGCCATGACTAGGGAGAGCCAACGATGCTCATGTCATTCCACCTCCATGAAATAAACTGGATACCCCATTAGAGGGCTCAAGTTAGCCCTGATGTTTTGTACTTTCACACATACACCTCTTGATGAAGGCTATGAGTAGATTGTGCTCTATGTATATCATTTTGTATTTGTACAGTAGTTTTGACACATGCCTCTGATGAAGGATTTTATTCTGTTATAGATGTATCACCTTTGTATGCCTCAGATGAAGGCATTTTTGATGTATAGCAGTTTTGATACATGCCTCTGATGAAGGATTTTTGATGTACTTTGCCATGATGTATATCCCTTTTTGATACAGATATACTACACATGTATGATTTAGACATTT
Organism: Taxus wallichiana var. yunnanensis; assembly: GCA_018340775.1. Taxonomy (NCBI): domain Eukaryota; kingdom Viridiplantae; phylum Streptophyta; class Pinopsida; order Cupressales; family Taxaceae; genus Taxus; species Taxus wallichiana. The sequence continues at coordinate 151,690,314 of CM031234.1, read as the reverse complement.
TTGACATGACATATGTGTATATGAGATGGAAATTTGTTTATTATTTCTCATGGATAGATAGTTGTGTTTATGATGCATTCTGATTTGATTTGACATGTATATGTATCATGATCTTGTTGATGTATCACATGTGTTTTGATTTCTAGATGATTGACTTTGTAGAATATATCAAATGTGTTTTCTTATATGATGTGTCATACTTAGTGGATGGGATGATATGATGATAAGGGTGTGGGGGGGATAGATTTTGATATCTACGATCCCTCTTTCCCCCATTTGGTGATACGATATGTGATGATTAGCTTAGCATTCATGTATGATGTATACTTAGGTTTTAGTTGATAGATGATGTATATATTATGTTAGATGTGATGATAGTGATGGTAATGTGATGATATGATAAGAAAACAAATCACATGCAATAAACACAATCAAATACTAACAAAGAACAAAATGAATTAACATAATAACGCACCATGATTCACTAGCATGCAAAAACATACCTCAACATGCACAAGCAAGAATAAATCTAATCTAAGCAAGAAAATATGAATTCTAATAAAGTATTCCCAAACAACAAACAACACAAATGCATAAACACGAAGCAACTATATAAGTAAACAAGAAAATCTAGGAACAAGACAATGCAAGTAAACATAAGAAAACTTTTTTATAAGATTTGTTTTCATGTAACAATTTTCTATTGTTTTTTATTTTTGAAAAAAATTTATTTTGTTTTTGTGTTGTTTTCTAATGGTTTTCTAGAGTTATGCATAGGTAACCAAGAAATTGTGGATGCCCCTAGCGTTAGATGGGGAATATACAAGGGCAAAGGCCACACGCATATGAACAAGAAGGTGAATTTGTTGAATTGCCCCCAACGATAAGATTAGGAATAGCTAAAGACCATGACCCTCACAAATGAATAAAAGAAGACAAAGCCAGATCAAGGCTTGACAAGATTGGGATCACATGGAATCCTGAAGGAAGAACTAGAGCTAGGCCAAGTAAAAGTACCCTCCAGATGTAAGATGCTTGTGAACAACGAATCCTTCAAAGATGTCGAAATTGGTTTTCACCTAAGGACCTATCCAAAGTGCCACAATTACGTATTTTTCACTTGTGGATGACCTGTTTTATCTTTATCTTTATTTTATTTTATTTTATTTGTATTTTTAATCATGCTCCATGATTAAGCATAGAACCGCTTAAGATGCATGGCATTCATGGGCTCATGGAGCTCATCACCATCGGGGTGAGCAAGTTTGTATTCCCCTATGCCATACTTAGCCATTATAACATAGGGTCCTAACCAATGTGGTTCAAACTTTCCTTTCTTTTCTCATTCTCGCTCTTGTGTTAAACTCGATTCTCCTTCATGACTAAATCACCAACCTCAAACTGATGAGGTATGATTCTCTTGTTGTAGTTTCTGGAGACTCTATTTTGATACAATTTTAGGTGATTAAGGTTGCATGGATGCACTTCTCATCTAGGATCTCTAATTCATCCAAGTATAGCCACCTTGGTAATCTTCATCTTTATCTAGATAGTCCCTAAGAGATATTCTCGCTTAAGGAAGTTCAATTTCTAGTGGGATGATATATTTTGTCCCAAATACTAGAGAATATGGTATCACACCCGTAGGAGTGAAAATGGAGGTTTTGTAAGCCCAAAGAGCTGGTTGGATTTGCAAGTGCCAATTATGACCTATTTTACTGACCATCTTCTCCATTATTCTGACCAAATTCTTATTTGTGGTGTCACCTATCCATTACCTTAGGGGTAATATGGTGTAGACCATTTTAACTTGATTTGGAACCACTGACATAGACCTTTTACAGTTTTATTCTTGAACAAATTTCCATTATCCATAACAATGGTTGTAGGAATGTCATATCAACAAATGATATGATTCATGATAAATTTAGAAATCTAAGCTCCTGTTACATAGGTTAGAGGAATGACCTCCACCCACTTTGTAAAGTATTCAGTAGCCGTGATGATGTGGGTATGACCATCAGATGAGGTAGGGGTAAGCTTACCTATCAAGTCAAGTCCCCATTTAGAAAATGGCCATGGGGTAGTGATAGGTTGCAATGGTTGCAATGGAGCATGGATGAAGTTTCCATACTTCTGGAAAAGTACACACTTCCTGACATAATTACAACAATTAGTTTCCATGGTAGGTCAATAGTAGCCTAGTATTAACAATTTCTTGGCCAAAACCATTCCATTTTTATTTGATCCACACACCCTTTATGTAATTATTTGATCGCTTGGATCGACTCTATCATATCAAGACAATGTAACATATTCCCATCATATCCATGACGATAAAGTGTACCTCCTAAAAGGGTGTAACAGGCTATTTAGAAAATTAGGCTTTATTTCTCGAATGGGAGATATCGGGAGGGAACATGTTGTCCTTGAGATAGGTAAAGATGGGCTTGTACCATGGGGAATTGGGACCAATAAAATCACAAGCCAGAAAAGACTTTGGCATGTCATATGCAGGCTGGCATAATTTTTCTACAAAGAATGTCATGTCATTATTTCCTGGTAGAATACAAAGCATGGAATCCTCTGTCACCATAGCATCTGCCGATCTATTTTGCACTCATGGAATTTGTTCAAATACAATGTGCATGAATTACTCTTTAGATTTTCTAGTATTTTTTGTAAGATATGAGATTCTCATCCTTAACCTTGTATTCATCATTAACTTGCTTGATAATTAACTAAGAATCACCCACAACCTTGACATGATGAATGTTCCACTTGATAGCAAGCTTCATCCCTACGATAAGTGCCTCATACTCTATAATATTGTTTGTGCAAGGAAAAACCAGGTGAAAATACTATGGTATAGGGTCTTCGAAGGATTAATGAGCACCACCCCGCCCCGAACTATGAAAAGTAAAGGACCCGTCAAAATGTATCTGCCACATGACAAATTCTTCAATGTATAGAATGAGGCATCCGGCGATCTAGATTCATAGATTCAAAGGTGCCTTGTAAAAGTGCTTCCGCTAGCTGGTCAAAGCTGAGTAATTATCCCTTAATCAACTTCTGATGTACAAATTCTATGTCAAACTCACTTAGTAGAATGATCCAATTAGCCATTCTACCTATGAGGGCTGGTTTAGATAATAAGTACTTGAGTGGGTCAACTTTGGATATCAGCTTGGTTTTGGTATTCAATAGATAATGGCAGAGTTTTTGAAAAGTAAAAACAATAGCCAAGCAAGATTTTTCAATTTGGGGATAGTTGAGCTCATAAGCAATGAGAGTGCAACTAAGATAATACACCACTTTTTCTTTGTGACCAAGGTCGTATTGGGCGAGCAGCACACCAATAGAAAATTACGTAGCAGAGATATAAAGCAAGAGTGGCTCCCCAGGAGTTGGAGGCATGAGGACAAGCGGATTAGCCAAGTATTGTTTAAGCAAAGAAAAGGCCTACTGTTGTTATGGTCCCCAAATGAAGGTGACATCATTTTTAAGCAAGTGGGTGAATGAGTGGCACTTATCTCGTAAGTCGGGAGATGAAGCGGCGATAGTCTAGATTTTCCCCCGTAAGTCGCGTAGTTGCTTAATGTTCTTAGGAGGAGGAATCTTATTAACAGCAGACACTTCAACATGGTATACTCAATTCCTCTTCTTGATATGATGAAGCCCAATAGTTTTCCTAATAGCACGCCAAATACACACTTCTTTGGGTTCATCCTAACCTTGTACTCTCATAGGTGCTCAAAGATATGCCGTAAAATGACAGGGTGATCTTCTCTTGTCTTAGACTTTCCAAGTATTTGATTTACATATTCCTCCATGATTTCATGAATCATATTGTAGACACCAAATTTGTGTCTTACGACCCCCTGTGCCCCGCATCTCATTTCGCAACCTAACCTCATCACCTAAACCTTACACAATTATTTATTAATTACCTTATAATTAATAAATCCACATCACCATACCTGCCACCTCATGTCGCCACCTCATCATGACCTAGTCTTAACCCTAAACTAACCTAATTAAGACCTATAACTTGGTCCAATTCCACACCTATGACTAATTACTCCTCATCCGCACCTAAAACCAACTTCATAATGACTTGACCAAGCCCGCTACCAATCCCTCGGAAGAAAAGGAGGGAAAGCTGGCTATTTTACCAAAAATAGCCCACTTTGACCTGACCGATACCGGTTCCTACTCGACCGCCATCGGTTGTGTAACCGCCATCGGTTGTGTAACCGCCATCGGTTCCCCAGTAAATGACCACTTCCAACCAAAAAAAAAAAAGGGATTTTTCATTTGATCGAGAAGAAAGAGAAATCATCGAAAGGATCTAGATTTGCTTGGCCGAGCAGAGACAAGTGAAGAAACAGGAAGAGCTTGCAGAGAAGGACATCAAGCCCAAAATTGCAAACGGCACAACCAGAGCCCAGTAACACTCATCCGAGCATCAGAAGAGAAGACTGCATCCAACTTGGGTCCTGTCTTCACCATCACAGTCCTGAAACCTGCACCTGCATCAGGGACGAGTAAGTAGTGTTTCATATGTTTCTAAGCACCATTTTCTTGAACCTGTTGCTTAATAGTAATCATAAGTTTATTCCTAGATCTACTACCAGCAACATACTGCACTTAACCTTCACCCATACATCCTGATATTGCCCAGAAGGCCATTTTACCACACTCTGAGTCTTCCCTATCCTCCCATCATTCCCCTCAGCCATCCCCCAATCCTAATAACCCCACAATCACCTTGCAACCAACCTCTATCCAAAAGCACTTAGATTGCTGACCCTACCGGTATCGTTTATCCCCTACCGGCAGCGGTTCTCTAACCGCGGTCGGTTACCCAGTGACCGGCATCGGTCACTGTGACTTATACCCCAAAACCCTTTTCTCGCCTATTTGCCACCTAACAACCTCAGATCCAGTCTGGTTTATCCCTATAACTCAACCTGAACGTACCAACGACCAGTAACCGAACAAACAACGTGACGCTTTATTATTGATAATTTAGTTTCTATTGCTTTGTAGCGAGATACCTAAATCATGATTTTGCAATAGCTTTCTTTGTTATCATTTGTGTTAAATCGTATTAAAAGGGAACTGACCACCTTCGAAAGGAAGTTTTATATTTCCTGGGCCTAAGGCAGATCCCTCATTTATTGTCTAATTAAAATCTGGTGGTCTTGTATTCTTACTTGTAGGTAGTCCTTCCAAGACAAAAAGGAGTTCTTCGCAGTCGATCTGATCTTTCTCTACGGTACGCGCACACCATCTCAACATTTAACAAGTATTCCTAGCCCTAACCCTTATCTGTTTCTCAAAGGAATGATAGGATAGAAGCAAGTCTATTCTACAAAGCCAAAACCATTCCGTGCGAAACATTTTGGCACGCCCGGTGGGACCCATTTTGGGTTTCTTTCTTTCTTGCTTGCTTTCATATAGGGAGCATATCTACTATTTTCTTCTTCTAAAAGATATTCATAAGGTATTTTTTTATTTTGATAAAAGAACTTGCTTTACTTTTACATCTTGCATTAGTGAAAGTCATCTCTTTTGCTTCATCGAATATCATTTTCGATTTGGGTTTTAAAACACGTGCATCACATTCTTGCTTGCTGTTTTCAATTCTAGTGAACATAGATTAAGTAATAGGTCGTACACGTGGGGGTGATTTCCATGGTATTGACAGGAAATTAATCTTACTTTCACTGCACAACACATACCGAATCACTTCATAATTAACACAACAGCTCAAAACATCCCCCCTTTTCCGCGGTATTCCTCCGCCCGATTGAGGTAACCTTATAAGCCAAAACAAACTTGACATTTCCCCTAAGTCTTTTGTTTAGGATTCTGACATCATTCTATGTCTAAAGGCATAAGCCCACGATAATTTAAATTAACCCTAGGGTTAGTCTCTAGATTTGCGTGTGCATCTTGCTTGTTTTCAGTTTTGTTTTCTCTGTTATACACTTTCTTCTGTGATCACCTTAGAACAATTTGATAAGTGTACTAAACATTGTTTAAAATAAAATCAGCAGCTTCTCATATTTTTTCTTATACCAGTCTTATTACACCGACATCGGTTAACTGACCGATGTCAGCTAAACTCTGACCGACATCGGCTATTAGACCGATATCGGTTACTGTCTTTTACAGTACCTGACAAACCAACAACTTGCCAATTTCACCATTCTGAGTCTGTTTCTGTTCTTGATAGATTGAAACCCTACTGTGTACTCCTGTCCATGGTTGTTATCACTCGAAAGCAAGCCGCCGCCATGGTTTCACATGCCTGCTCTGTGCCTTTACCTGAATCACCCCCTTCACATTCTATAGGGAACCCTACGGACACCAGTGAGATCCCCAAAATTCCTGTAGGAGATAAGGAATTTGCCAAATTTCTGGATGCTAATCCTAGCACTGTACAATACTATTTGTCTCATGCCCTTGACCGTACGCCCGATGGTCAACTCCTTGTTGGCATGCCTATTAGTATAGCTGCTCATTTAGCTCCCACTCCGCCTGATAACACCGCATTGCTTCTTGCATCGTTAGCCCTGCCTCCCACCCGATGGCTTCAGAGGTTCATACGACACAGATTGGCTTTCCTTTGGTTAATCTTGGACCCCACATATCATTACCACCAACTGCTCCTACCTCATCTCTCTTGCAGACTGCTCCGTTCATGACTTGCTCTCTTCCACCTATCCACACTAGCTTTCCTTCTCAAGCTCCGCCTACCTTTTCATTCCCATACACGTATCCAGTGACCTCAACATCTTATATGGGACATCCCTATTCGGTCGCCTCAACATATTCATCCTCCATACCTTATCAACACTTAACCCCACCATTGTCTAGCGGAGGCCCTTGGCCCAATTTGCCTCCATTTACCACAACCGCACCATCTTCTCATCCAACCACAGATTTCATCAAACAAATGATGGAAAAAATGCAAAATCTGAGGATTATGTTTTGGGAAGTCGTAAGCACTTGACATACGAGCAAGTTTGTTGGGAGCCTATTCACCTTCTGTCCCCTTCATTCATATCCTCCTCAATGGGAATTGCTGAAATTTACTCATTTTAATAGTAAAGAGGATCCTCAACAACACTTGCGATCATTTAGACATGCTTGTTATTTGATTACTCATGATGATGCCTTGTTACTCCGCATTCTCAAGACTTTCCCATGTCCTTATCAGACCCACCTTGAGTGGTACAAAGCTTTAACCTAGCACTCAATCTTCTCTTTTAACCAACTAGCCCAATCTTTCTTGGATCATTTCTCCATTAACATTGCCAAGAAAGTATCTATCACCGACCTTTATGCCATCCGAAAATTCAAGACGAATCTATCACAGATTTCGTTGGACGATGGCCTAGCCTCATCAACCAACTTACATATGCCTTGCCTCAGTGAACTTATCAAACTTTTTATGTGGGCATGTGCTAAGAAAATTTCTCCTACTCTTCAAATTCAAACTTTCCGCACATTTGACGAGGCCTTTACCATGGCTCGAAGCTAGAAATTCGAGCCTTAGAAGAAGAGAAATTGCGGTTGCGCAACAAAAACCCCAATTTCCGAACTCTAGATTCTACCAATAAACCAAACACCACCACTCCTCATGCATCCACTTCTTCTAAATCAAAAGGAGCTGTCCACGCGGTGATGGTCAAATCTCAAGCACCGTCTAATACTCCACCAAAAACCACCTATAAGTATAAAGCTGAGCCCATCAACTACACTCCCTTGGGAGAAACATATGGTGTGATATTGGAAAAATTGCTCAAAGCAGGAGCCATTACCTTACCTCCTGTTAAACCTCATTTCGAGTTCGATTCCACTCGCGCCATACCTTCTTGGTACAAAGAAAATGACTTCTGTAACTTCCACCACGTGAAGGGACACAGTCATGAGAATTGCAAGATGTTGAAAAACATAGTGCAGGAAATGGTTGATGCGGGGGATATAGCCCTCGATAATCCTAACGCCCCTGCTAATCGAAATTTGAAAATATTCAACAAACCATTCCCGAATCATTCTTCTAACAGTAAACTAAACCAAGATATCTTAGCCGAGGAGAGTGTTCATGAGATCCATGCAGTCTTCGATTCCTAGCCAAAGACCTCTATCGAACAAATTTTGAATCAAACCTCTTCACTAACGCAGGAAACCGAACCCCCTTCCTCGCCATCAAGACAAACTGAAATCCTTGTCGTTCCTTTATCCATCAAGGAATTAACTTCCCAGTTCCCTTCTCATAAATGAGCCTTCTTATACCACATCCTCGCAAGACCGTGAGCGGATTTTATCTAATTTATCTATTTCCCAAACGTCTCCTTCTACCATTCTTTGCCGCACAAGAGGAAGGCTCGCCACTTCTTTTGTCATCCTTAGATGAGAAACCTCTTGAACCGACATCACCACATTCTTTAAACATGACAGATCCTCTCAAACACACCCTCCTACCTATTAGTCCTTCATCACCTAAATCTTTTCAAAGAACCGTGGACCTCTTAACGCCCATTGATACAAAGGCCTCACATACCCTCAGTATCACACCCACAAAGGGACCGTAATCACAACCCACCTTTCTTCCATACAAAAGTTCCTATTCACATGTGAGGACTATCATTCCCGTAAGATAGACAAGTCCTGTGGGAACGCTTTTAGTACGCCATATTCTACTCAAATGCAAATGACCGATCCCGATGCCTCTACCATATAACCGAAGTGTTTACGTGCTTAAAATGCCTATGTCCTCATCTTCACCCCCTCATCTCTACCAAATACCTCATCCACTTCTATTAACCTAACCAAATCTTCCCCTACGCTTGGGACCTCACCCATACCTAGTCTAACACATCCACCTAAGCGGCTTGATTTATCTAAAAATAAAGCCGTCCATCCCATTAGGAGACAGACTCTATCTCCTCCATCTAGGCCATTAACACAACTAAAACCCTCGTCATCACACCTACCTTCCATATTGGGACCCCATCCCTCTACCTTACATCAATATATCATACCTCCTGCATTTTCTTTTAAGCGACCTATGCCTTCGTACCCATACAAAATCCAAAGGTATAAAGCAACGCCGCACCCCCGTGTATCCTGTCCACCTATCAACCCTAAACAAATTCCATCATCAAAAGATTTGTTTTCTGTCACTCCTATTTCTCCGTGGTTGTTTTCTGATACCACATCATCTGTGGCCTCATCATCCAACCTAGCTTCTGCGTCAAAGAAGCCACGTTTAGTTAAAACCCATTATCAAAACTCCTTGGCTAAAACACCCCCCATACGAACCAACCCCACCACGTCATCACCAATAGCCTCATTTTCCTCTGAATTTGACTCACTCAAAGGGTCTTACGCCAAAATCCTTGCTATGTTGGTAGAGAATGCGACCATTTCCCTACCCCCACTTAGACCTTATGATCCATCTAAACCTCGACCTATAGGTTACGATGAGTCTAAAATCTGCGCTTACCACCGCACACCAGACACATACGTAGATGGATGCAAAGCGTTGAAAGCCATACTTCGTCCTGCTCACCTCTCTCGAGATAGAAAAGTTAAGAAAGACAACTTCCGAAGAGAGAGACCTTTAGCTTCAATTCCCTATCTTATACCACCTGTCCCCACCTCACCAAGATCTATCATTATTACAGCCCCACCTCTCAAAACCATGACCTATCCCTACCATCTTCCTCCTCTCGTATTCACAAGATCGCATGATTAGTGTTGCTACTACTCGAGGCGAAAAACAATGGGAAAGCGAAAGAAAACACACCTGCGGCATCTCTTTCTCCGTCCACCATCCCGATTGCACCACCACCTAAAGTGGTTATTCGCGGACCCGCCTATCCCGTCTCTAATGGCATTGCCCACCGAACTATGATCAAACAGCTTCACCAATCGCCTGTAAAAATGACACTGTATGATCTCATTCAGACTTCTGAATCTCATCGACAAGCTCTCATTGAAATCCTTCAAGGGATAGAAGTTTTACCTAATGAAACCTTTCCCGTTACCTCTATTCTAACACCCAATCACGTTGCTTTGCTCACCAAACAATCTATCTCCCCAACCACTTCTGTCTCTGTACAGAAAGCCGCTGTTAGTTTCTCCGAAGATGAAATTATTGACTTCGGTGCCAAAGATCCTGACCTTGCTCTTTTCATCTCAGTGTACATTCGGGATATTCGGTACGTCGTGTTATGATTGACGGGGGCGCTAGCCTAAACATCATCTCTTCAAAAGCCTTCCAACAAATGAATATCCCTTCTAGTTGCATGTGTGCCAACCCCATCATGTTACGATCATTCAATGATGCTATTACTTATACTTTAGGCACCATGATCCTTAACATTCGTGTAGGACCACACACTTTACCCGAAATCTTCTATGTCTTTGAGGGAGAGTTCCAATACAATATTTTGTTAGGCCACCCTTGATCCGGGCTATGGGATGCGTTCCTCCCACTTTACATAGATGCATAAAATTTGAGTACGAGGGGAAGTCCTACACCGTAAAAGCTGATCCTCCCCCCTTCAAAACTTGCAATATGTTGTATCGCCCTAATGATGTGCTCGTACCAGTCAAGACACCCATTCATCCAACCCAGCCATCTACTTCCGACGCACCTACACCTTCAACCAATGAAACCGCCGTTACAAATATTACTTCCTTTCCCGCAGATAACATCCCAACCTCTCGACCCCTTAGTAGATGTTTTTCAATGCCTTACACTGGGGGAGTATCGCCTATATAACGTTAGTTCTTTCCATACCCCAGCAGAGTACGGACAGGTACATGCACATCCTACCTATGACCATCGTGTGGGGGAAGTAATCCCCTATGGACCACCTCATTGCCGCACTAACCTAACATATGGGGGTGTCGATGCATCTTCCGTAACCCCTGAACCTCCTCTTGGCGTGGTTCCCTTCCAATCTGATTTTCAATACCTGACAAATCGTCATTTCGCCCTTACCTTCTTGACTCGCTGTGCTTGGAAAGGCTTTGGTTTTGGTCTTTATGAACAAGGCCGACATACAATCATTCCTGTAACTACTCGCAAACACAATGATCGTAGTGGTCTCGGATTTCTGGGAACACTTACACCGAAGGAACCTCGTGTCAGTTGTCTTCTGGAAGATGACAACGTCACCCCTACCGAACCATCATCACCCATTTTGCCTTCGTCACCACGAGTCGATAGATCCCGAATCTATCCCTCCTAACTTTTTTTTTTCATAAATGCTATCTTCCTAGGTCCTCTCACTTATCAATGCGATAATGAGGACCCCTCTTCTATTCCCCTTCTGTATCCAGATATGATTGAAGAGGACTCACCTTCAATTAACGTTGTTGAGTGCCAGGATGATGACTCCATCCTCACTTACCTTGGTGCGGATGACTCTTATATTCAATGTGCCTTACCATCCAAACTCAAACCATGCTTTGACGAGTCTACTATAGAAATCAACATCCACACAGAGGAAGATCCTCACATTGTGAAGATCGGACAATCCCTTAACGCATCAGAACAAGCCGCCTTTACTACCTTTCTCCATCTCCGCAACCAAGCTTTCGCTTGGTCCTACGCTGACATGCCAGGAATTGATCCTACCATTTCCGTCCATAACATCACCCTAACCCCGATTCCAAACCAGTCAAACAAAAACTGCGAAAAATGCATCCACACATTGCCCTCTTGGTCAAAGAAGAGCTTCAACGACTTCTTTCCATTTCCTTCATCTTGCCTATTGACTATCCTCAATGGATTTCTAACATCGTACCTGTCACTAAAGCGACGGGGGGACTTCGGATATGCACGGATTTCTGAGACCTTAACCTCGCTTGCCCCAAGGATGACTTCCCCCTCCCAAGTATTGATCAACTTGTTGATCTCACTGTGGGCCATGAAATGCTTTCTCTCATGGATGGTTTTTCGGGATACAATCAAATTTTGGTAGCCCTGCCGATCAACATAAAACTGCCTTCATAACTCCTTGGGGAACCTTTTGTTATTGTGTCATGCCATTTGGCCTTAAGAATTCTGGTGCGACCTATCAGCGGGCTATGACTTCCATTTTTCATGACATTATGCACACTATCCTTGAAGATTATGTCGATGATCTTCTTGGCAAATCTAAACATCGCAGTGAACATCTCGATGTTTTAACCATTATTTTCGATCACCTATTGCAATATTCATCCAGCTTTAACCAAAGAAATGTGTCTTTGGTGTTATTTCGGGAAAACTTCTTGGCTTTATCGTCTCTTTGCGTGGCATTGAGGTCGATCCATCTAAAGTCAAAGCTATCCTAGAAATGTGCCCACCCAAAAACCTCAAACAATTGCGTAGTTTGCAGGGTAAACTTCAATCCATCCGGCGTTTCATCTCCCAACTCTCGGATCGATGTCAACCTTTTCATCACCTTCTTAAAAAGGACATTGACTTTCAATGGAGCGAAGAGTGCCATCAAGCCTTTGAAGCTCTCAAAGCTTATCTCTTGCAGCCACCCGTGCTTATCCCACCTCAAGACGACCGCCCTTTCTACCTTTACCTTTCCGCCACTGACCACGCCGTAGGGGCCATGCTTGCACATCGTGACTCTGAGAATCGAGAACAAGCCGTTTATTATATAAGTCACACTTTGGTGGACTATGAGACTAGGTATACACATGTAGAAAAGTTGTGCCTAGCCCTATCATTCGTGGCCACCAAACTCCGACACTACCTTCTGAATCACAAAACTTTCGTCATCACCAACATGGACCCCATCCATTATATGTATGCCAAACCCCATCTAAACCAATGCATCACCTGATGGCTAATGCTCCTCGCCAACCTCGACCTTGAGTTTTCCACCGAAATCAATCAAAGGACAAACCATCGCAGACCAACTTGCGAAGCCCCTTTACCTGGGGAACAATTTACCAATTTTACATTCCTCGATGAACTCATCGCCACTCTTTCACTCAAAGAGGAATCATATCTAATGACCCTCTTCTTCGATGGATCCAAATGCCAACGCGGTGGAGGAGCCGACGTTGTTCTCATTCCTCTCGATGCTGAGCCTATGCCTCTTTCATTCTGACTTGATTTCCCCTGCACTAATAATACAGCGGAATACGAGGCCCTTGTTCTGGGTCTCCAGGTTGCGTTACACTTAGGTGTCAAATCTATCAATATTTTTGGTGACTCTCAATTAGTAGTCAATCAAGTTATGGGCATCTACCAATGTAAAAATGAGGAACTTCAAAAGTACAAACACTACGTGGATTCACTTCTAGCCTTATTTACTCACTATTCTATCCAAACCATTCCCGCTCCACTAAAAAATTTGCGGATACTATGGCTTGCTTAGCCTCGCAAATTCTGCCTCACCAACCGACTCGACATATTCGTCTTAGTCCAACAACTTTTGCCCCATCCTACTCAGCCTCAAGGTTGTTTGTATGATCAATAATGTGTCTCGCTAATTCTCAGGATACCTGGTATCACCAATTTCATGACTACCTTACAACCTCCGTTCTCCCACCTGACCTTACTAGTACCAGAAAACGCGCTTTTCTTAAACGCGTTTCTCGTTATGTCGTTATGGGGGGACTCCTTTATAAATGTGGCTTTGATGGCATCCTCCTTCGATGTCTCACAGGCGCGGAGGTCACCTATACCATCCAACAGGTCCATGACGGTCTTTGTGGTGGACATTTTAGCGGCCTTGCCGTGGCCAAACGAATCCTTCGCCTAGGTTATTATTGGCCTACTCTTAATAACGATTGCTACGAATATGTTAAGCGTTGTGTTATGTGTCAACAACATGCCAACCTTCAACATACTCCAAGCCACCCGCTACAGGTCGCCCGAGATCTTTGGCCTTTCTCACAATGGGGTTTAGACCTTATTGGTGAGATTCATCCATCCTCTTCGCAACGTCACCGATGGATAATCACAGCAACCGAATATTACACAAAATGGGTGGAGGCTATTCCGCTCATTTCAACTAAAAAAGAAAAAATTGTAGAGTTCATTAACCACCACATTATCTGTCGTTTTGGTGTTCCTCATCGCCTAATAACAGATAATGGAAAATCTTTCAAAAATAAGTTGTTGCAAGACCTTTGTGACAACTTTGGTATCAAACTTAGTTTCTCATCACCCTATTATCCACAAGCGAATGGACAAGCTGAATCTTCTAATAAAACCCTAACCAAAATCCTTATGAAAGTTGTCAATGAGTCCGGAAGAAATTGGCACGATCACATCCCCTTTGCCCTTTGGGCTTATCGTACTAGCATTTGTACCTCCACTAATGCCACACCTTTTTCTTTGGTATATGGTACCGAGGCTGTCTTGCCTCTCGAAATACAAATACCCTCCCTCATAATATCTCTTCCGGATATTCTTACCAACAATGATTTCCGCCAAGAGCGGTTAGCCCAATAGGAGCTTCTTGACGAGTGTCGTCTTACAACTCTTGATCACCTTCAAATCTACCAGAAACGCATCAAACGTGCTTATGATAAGCGACTTCATGAGCGTACCTTTAAGGTTGGTGATCTGGTCCTCAAAGAGAATCAACATGTAACCAAACTAGAAAAGAGCAAACGTGGAAAATTTGCTCCCAATTAGATTAGGCCTTACATAATCACTCACACTTACGGATCAGGCACTTATCATTTAGCTTCGCTTAACGGTAAACCTGAGCCTGAACCCCTTAATGCCTTACATCTTCGACCATTCTACTGTTGAATTTAGTGTTATATCACTTCTTATCTACCTAACGCTCGTCCCTTGAGCTCATTTACCACTACATACACTTTGTTTCCTACATCTCAAAATAAAATCAAGCTCACATAGTTTGATTCTCACCTCCCCTTAACGATGCCTTCCCTTTTTAGTCTAGTCCATGACTTCAAAGTATTAAAATAACACATTCTTATGGGATTTTCTTGAGTCAAACTTCTTACCAAACTAGATGCTTCACGCCAAAAGGACATCTAGCTATCTAAATTATATATAGACTGCTCCCTCGAAGGACAGCTATATGCCAAACTATTGCTGCTATTATATATAGACTGCTCCCCCGAAGGACAGCTATACACTAAAATCACAACTTATTACTATAAATAGATCGCTCCTTGAAGGACAGCTATACACAAGTTAGCCTTTAGCCGAAGCTTCTCGCATTGATCAGCTTCATGAAGACCTCAAGAATAATACAATTAATATCCCTTGTAGACTTCCCACATTGATCAGTCTATATTCAGTAAAGTAAAGCCACATTCAAAAGAACTTTTGAGTCATGGACTTGTCTATTTAGGGTAGGTTCTCTTTTGTCAGAACACTCACTTTGTACCAAGTTCTCTCGTACCTCAGCTATACCATCTACCTCACCTCACCATTTGTTTAAACTCAAGGGATGTGACGTACAATCGATATATTGTGATCATACAACTCTTTTCACCTATTGACTTCTCGTCTATGCATGGTACCTAGGGATTCAAGTTGGTTCTACGTTATTATGTGGTTTGTTTATCTCTTTTCACCTATGGAACACTCTTTCCTCTTTGCCTCGCATCTAGGATTATGTGTTGATCTTAATCAGGACATGGTTCCCTACCACTTGGGTAGGCTAACTTTCGCTTCCCTTATACCTACACCAACAACGTCCATCCCTTACCAACACCAACAACATTACCCTATCAATATCAATATTTTTACCAACCGACAAATTGCCTAACCACAATCACATTGCCTGAATTCACCTCTCCCTGGTCTTAAGGGAGAACTACATCGGTCTGAGGCCCCTCCTTGCTTTGTGCAATGGGCTATGTAGGCAGCACTTCGGAGACATGGGGTCTCCCAAGGTTAGCTCGACCATCCCCTACCATACCCTATCATGTGTTGTAAATATAAATATTTTTTTTTGTGTATTTCTATTTGCCAACATTCATCTTTATCCTTTTCTTTTTCAAAACAAACAAAAACAACATTTTCTTATTATTATCATCACTCAAAAGAACATACATATTTAGTTTTATTTTAGATGTTAAACAAATACATCTTCTCTATCATCGACTCGCAGGTCGGCATCTTTATTTATTCTTCTATTCCTATGAAATTCACTTAGATCCTTGCACCTCCTCCCGAATCAGGTGGTGATCATGATCGTCGATGCCCCTCCGTGGGCCTCTCCATCCTCAAAGGTGCCACTGCCATTGGTTCCTCCCATTGATCCGCCAACATCTCCTGTAACATACGAATACGTCCTCTCGCGTGGAGGAATCTTGCCTCCAGTCTCTCCACTCGTAGCTGTGAAGCCTCTAACAATCCCATTGTCTCATTCACTCTCGTGTTTGAAGTCAAGGCAGCTAAATCCTGCAGACGATCTCTCTCCGCTGTAATCACAGCTATGTCAGGGCACTCACGTGCACCTCGCAGCTCTGCTACCCACCATACTCTATACGCCTCTGTCGTTCCCGCATCCATAACCCTATGATCGGCTGCTATCTCTTCTGGCCCTTCTGGAGGTGTAGGCCGGGGAGGTGAGAATGCTACCTCGTCGATCCTCATGTATGGTCTATATGTCATAGGAATATCCTGAACGAACCCAAATTGTCACCACATGCGATCTAGAGGAATCCTCTCGTATTCACCTGCCTATGCCTGCGATCCACCTCAATCGCTCTACACCCCTCAACTCCTCAGCTATGTGCTCTGTCACCATATAGTTCCCGTACGGCCTCCAACAAATATCCGCAATCGTCACCATCTCCCATACCTGTCTATAATACTCGATGTCATCTATCACGGCCTGAGATCTCGCTTCTTGTTCTCGCTGGACCCATCGCCTCAATCCCAACCTTTGTTCTCATGCCTCTCCCCGACTCAATGGATCGACCTATTGACGCACACAAACAATATGCTCATAGGCCCAACAATGTAATAAGTACGAACAATCCAGTGTCATTCTGTGTTTTCACTTGCATGCCCATAAACCCCTATATAACTCTGCTCAGATATGCGGGTGCCCATGCGAATGTCACGCTCATTTCTATCATTTCCCAAATAACACTCATCAATGCTTTGGGAAATATTCCACCTTCCGCCCTCGGTAATGCATAATACCCCACCGCTATCATTAATAGCACGGCCAACCTTGTTTCCTCAGGGTGTGTTGCATACATTGTACCATACGTAAATGATAAACCTTGCTGTGTCAAATCTCGTGTAGCTGACCCAAATATCTTGTTATCGCTGCTCGCCCGCTACTGGGAAATTCCCGATACACGAATTTTCCTATCATTGGAAGTCTCAAAATACGGAACACATCTTCCAAAGTCACTGTCATCTCCCCTGTTGGTAGATAGAAGGTATTCTTTTCTGGATTCCATCTCTCAATCAACGCCTGCAACATAGCATGGTTCTACGCGATTCTTGAATAATAGCGGATTCCACTTAACCCCAACTGATTTATCAATGCCCATTCAGCTGGTGTTACATCTGCTCGGATTCGTGATAACAACACTGGCACAGTATCATTCATCCTTAACCTTGCTTCTGCCTGCATACATCAAAACGACACATGATTATTCAAAAGAACAAATCTCTATGGGTTTTTTCTCAAACTCTGGAAACCCTTACAGTGACCGATAGCGGTTATGCATAACCGATACCGGTTTGCTAACCGATACCGGTTACTTCCAAACGATACCGGTCACTGTCAAAGTATATCTACCCTGCTTAAAGCATACACCTACGATAATTATTTTGCCCGTTCACTCCTATTTATACCTAAAAACATACATACCCACCCTGTTTACCTACCCCGTAGCACTCATACCATCCCCAACCCTTTCCTATCACCTTTTTTCTCATCTTTACCCACTTACACTTCTTTCATCCTATTTGCAACACATGCAAGAATCAAATTACAACCAAACAGTTTACCTCTCGGGATGCAGCAGCTTGGGGCGGAACATGTCTTCCCCCTCGTCCCTGCCTGCTGGATGCTTCTCCTCGTTCAGCCATATTCACCATCCTCTTCAAATATAACTTGTCTTTCTGTCTTCTGAATCTCAGCCCATGCTCACTTCACCTAGCTCTTTCCTCCTTATCACTCAAATTATTTCATCCAATTACCTGTAGCAATTGTTAAACAACGTCGCATTCACATATTTAACGTGTTTCATGACTCTAAAAATAAGAATGCTAAAAATAAGAACTTAAGTTGCCAACCCAGCAGTTCTATTTTTAGGAAAATAATTCTTGCGTAACCGATATCGGTTACATAACCGATATCGGTCATGTGCCCCGTTGTTGCGTAAACCTAAGCCGTTTCTTCATTTTTGCACATTTTTGTGGCACCCGTCCCTTTTTCCTGCATGAACAACACCATTATCCATATTTTTCATTAAATCCATATCTCATCACAATTTCATCAACATCATCTATCTATCTTACAAAAACAACCACGCCATCAACAAACGATATCAAAAACCATCCATCTAACACCATTTGAATCCAAATCAACAGCTACATATATTCAATTTCACAAAACCAGCGAAACTCATCATACAACACGTCAACTAAACTCATCATTTATATATACATACATACATCCCATCAACAAAAGACATCAACATCATTAATATATAACACCATGTAAATCAAACTCATCATACATTAAATATCACAAACCATTTTCAAAACACTTAAACACATTTTTACACACAACATGTGGGTCAAATCATCATATCTATATATATACAAAGTTTCAAATATACAATGTGCTCCATCGGGCCTCTCGTGATCTCATAATACAACAAAGCCGACATGTAGGCCGCAATAACTGTCAATAATCTCGACTCGGCTCGCAGGCCGGTCTCTCATATCAAAAACATACTCGGCTCGCAGGCCGGTATCCACTGTACAACCCATACTCGGCTCGCAGGCCGGTATATACAATAAATGAATGAATGAATAAATGAATACATAATATCTAGGCACGCAGGCCTCTATAAACATAGCCGGTTCGCAGACCGGTGCCCATATCCAATGAACCAATCCAAAACTATGCAGGGACCCCTCAGCTCTCTCCACCGCCCTCTGCCTGTCTGCCTGCTGGTCCCTGTGCTGCCTCTCGCCTCCTGCCTGTCACAGACCCACCGGCTGTGGCTGCACCTCCCTGAGATCTCTGGCTCCGAGAGGTCTCTGCTCTATGTGCCGCATATGGCTGATAATCAGCCCCGGTACCATCAAGAATATCCTGATAGTACCGGGCCTCCGCTCTAGCCTCCATATAATGATCACGAGCCACCGTAGGTGCTGGGGCTGGTCCCCTGACTCCTACTACCAAGGCTCCCCTCGTGCCTATGCTTTGTGCTTCTAGTAGTGGTGCTCGTGGGTGGTGGTGGTACTGCACTGCGGCCGTGATGGTGCGCCGTGGTGCCGCTGCGGTGGTGCCTGCACTGCACTGCACTCGAGCTTGGGCTAGCTGCCCCTGTAAGACACCTATCTATGCCTGTGCGGCAGCAAGCTACCCCTGTAATAACTATACTCGCCTCTCGAGCTGGTCCTCTCTCGCTCTAACACCGCTGAGTCTGGCTGTGCGGGCTATGCTATCCTCGCAGCTCTCTCTCTCGCCCACCAAACCAAAATGCTCTGTGCACCGACATCATCTACAGATTATCTCGCCGCCTCTCAAGAACCCAATCTGGGTCCACGGGGCCGTGGTGCAGATAAAGGGAGCCTCTACATCATCCCTCCGATACTGAGGGAAGCGAGGGGGCTCATCCTGTCGTAGCCCCATCTACCTGCGTACCCTCTCCAGGGGTATCCTCTCATACTCTCCCGGCCTCCGTCCCGCTATCCAGAATGTATACTGGATCCACTACAACTATCCTCGGGCTCCTCCGTGAGGGTGATGACCTCTATACGGTCTCCATACAACATCTAACGCTGTCAAGCCCTCTAACATATGTCTGTAATAAGTAACATCCCGCCCTGCAAGCACTGCTCGTGGCTGGCCCACGACCCCCAACCACCTCTGAAAGCCGTATCTATAGATGACCTGTGGCCCTGGCTGCTGGGGTAGCCCTACTGGTCTAATGCATACGATATGCTCATATGCCCAACAGTGTAGTAAAAACGTCGAGCAAATCCCGAATCGCCTCATCCGGCGATAGCCCCACAGCTCTCGGTATAACTGCACCAGGTATACTGGTGCCCAAGCATAACATGTGTGCTCCTCCACCATCTCATGTAGCACCCCCATAAGTGCCCGTGGAAAGCGGCCTCCCTCTGAGTCTGGGAGGGTGAAGCAGGTGATCCCGATCATCATCAGCACGGCAAGCCGTGTCTCATGGCGGTGGGCTCGGTACATATCCCCATACGTGATACTCACGCTGTGATATGTCAGTAGCGCAGCTGCATCCCCGAATACGTGTAGGATGCTTGTCCATGGCTATCTCAGGCCACAACTTGAAGACTGCCTCTCCATCAATCGGTAATCAAAGGATGCGATACACATCCTCCAATGTGATGGTCATCTCTCCAGTCGGGAGATGGAACACATTGGTCACCGGATCCCATCTCTCGATGAGGGCGACCATCAAACTGTGATCTCTCTCTATGGCCCTATAACGCTGGACTCCGCCAAGTCCCACCTCGCGCATAATGGCCCACTGCGCTGCGGACACGTGTGGCCACATCCGTCTCAACAGCGGGGGCATCCTGTCCCGCATCGTCAGCTGCTGACGTGCCTGCAAAACCAACTCACTACATTAGCCCTACTCTTTACAACAACAACTACTTTACCCCTCTCTATCCCCTTTCTTATCCACCTAACCACACCACGACTCCATAACGCACATCTACGCCCACCTATCTTACCCTAAAAACCTCTACGATATCCCCCTCCATCTTCACACCCAACACATAAAACCCAATCATACACAACAACAAACAACCTAACATGCCATCCCCAACGAGAACTTCACACCCAAAACCACCACCGAATGACGCAACAAAAATAGAAAATCCTGTCTAAGGACCAAGATCGTCACCCATAATTAGTGAAAAACTTGAATGTTTTCGTAGGAATTCAGCTACTTGACCTTGTCCACACCGTATTTTCTTTTTAAACTCAAATCAGTATGAGTCCTTGCTATATTCGCACTATCATGGCTTGGATGAAACTTTGTTGAAAATAATGAATTGATGATGACCTTTATGAAGACCTTGTTGAGGTTATCATTTCCAGTAAGCGTCTTCTAAATCACACCCATGTTTTATAAATGTGGAGATTTGTTTCAATTGAATGAAGCTATGAAGGTTTGTGTTGGATTCAGTGTGAATGTCACTAGGTATGCATATGGAAACGTCATTTGTTTTAAAGCTATCTAGCCTCTTGTTTGACTGTGATAAAAAGGTTATTCTTTTGATTTCGGCCTTGGATTTAAGTCCTTGCTGTGTTAGTAGGGATTAGATTGAGCTGTATGTTGCTGAGTGTTTCGACTCAGTGGGATTGCTCTTGTGTTTGTGCATGATTACGTCTTCTGTTATCATGACTATCTAGTCATGTGCTTGACTGAAGTAAAGAGCTATTAACTATACCTTGATAAGCGATGGCGTTGGATATTTTCTCATTTTTTGATTAATATGGAAGGTTATGTGGAGTCTATTTGATGGATTATTCATCACTGCCTTGTCACGAGAGCTACTGTGTTGTTCAGTAAGTTACAGGTAATTTCTATTTGTGTATTTTGATGAACTGTAGATCTTCTTGTGGTCTCGACTGGCTTAGTCGCAGGTGTATAATGTGATTGCATTACTCTTAAGTGGACAGTACAGTCATGAGCATGTTGGGAAGGGACATCTGAATGTCTCGGTTTCTTTCTCTTCTGCTGTAAAGTATATGTTGATATATTTTTATCTAACTGTTGGAATTGTTTTAACATACTGATGGAATCATGAATTATTATGATATTCATTTTATTATGTTGAATGTAATGGTCTGTCTGATGTTTGTTGTCCTTGGGATTCAGATGGATAGTTGTTTTGGATACATTTGTTCTTCTTGGTCACTAATATTTATGATGAAATATCTAAAAAGTACCTAGGACTATTTAGTAACTATAATATGAGTTACGCATTTATAGTCATGTTTGTATTACAAGAGAGCATAGTCTGAAATATGTTTACATGTTTGGTGAAATGATTTCATTTAAACAGGTTGTTTAATGAAAACAATTGGTGGATTGTAATTGTTTTAAGAGTTAGTGCTTATCATGCTCAGTTCATCGAACTGACCCATGTTGACAATTTTTGCAGATGGTTGCCGTAAGTGGTAAAAGCACGCAGATCTGATAGGATGTTCAGATTGTTTAATTTGGTTTTATGATGAATTACAGCTTGATTCTCTAAATATACTACTTGAAGAAAGATGTTCTTTGCTGTTGAGTATTGTATCAAATATGCTGAATGCATAAAATGTATTTGATTAGCTTGAAAGGAATGAAAAGAGATATTCGTTACTTATATGTTTGTATTCGTATCTTGATGGTTTGACCTTCTTCGGTTCGAATGATCTTGAGAGCATTATTATTATTGTATAATTTGGAGACTTTTGTGATTATCTAAGTATACTTGCAAGATTATGTAACTGAATGCTTATGATTGTTTAGTAGTTCTAGTATGTTCTATCTAAAGCTAAATTGGAATTTAGATCACTATCTTTCTGGAAAGCTAGGGTTAAAATAAACCTGAGCAGGAAGCTAAACAAGCTGAATAAATTATTACTTCCTAGTCTTGATCTAAGTCAAGACAACGTTTAATTGGATTCTTAATCACTATATCTCGATACTAATAAGTAAGATATAAAATTCAGTTAAGAGAATTGATATAAACCTAAAAAGGGTTTGGTTAGCAATCTCATGTGAAGGTTGAGGGTTATTGTCCAATTTCGTTGATTTAGAATTATGTATATTCTATGAACTCCTTGGAGGGGACCGCTAGTCTTAATGACTTCTCTTGTGTAAAGGGTTTTGCTATGAAAGGTAATTCTAAGGTGAGGAACCCAGGGATTGGGAAGACTAACCTTAAGGGAGCATCTTATAGTATAATTTTATCTCAACATATGTAACACTTATCAATAAGTAGATCTTTTCGAGGAGGATTTAAAGGTTGATGGCACAAGTCAACTACAGGGTTGTACCTTTGAGAAGATTAGGATCTTCTCAAAGATACAACAATGTAGGTGACTTATGATGACACCCTTTGCATTGATCATTAAGATTTACACCTTAAACTTGAACAAGTTACTCTGGGACTGATTAGAAATGTGGTCACATTTTAAGGCTGCCCTAGGAGACTTGGGGTATCTTGATACACTCGGATGAACTAGGGTTGACCCGGTATGTCAGCCGTATCCCTAGTCCTCTGGGAGCATCCCTATAATGTTTTCATCTTACTAATCCATTCCTAAGTGAATAACTTGGGACGGGAGATTCTCGACAGTGAGTCGATAAGACATTCTACATAACATAGGAATGGGGTGAAGGATGTATTCCAGATTGACGAGTATGTCATCAAGGAACACGAGACATAAGCAGTATGTTTCAAATCTTTGGCCAAAGTATCGCAAGCTGCTGATTGCATTGTCCTAAGTCACCTAGTCTAAGGGATGAGATGCCGATGAATAATGGTAACAATTATTCAGTTAGGTTCCTTGGACAGAGCATTCTGAATCCCAGATTAGGGAAGAGAACCGCAAGAGTGATGTGTTAAATAAAAATGCCAACTCTTAATACTCATGAATAGATCGGTAGATTACCGAGTCATGGAATGAATAGATCGGAGGTGCTCCGAGTCATTACAGCTGCATATGGTTATCTGTTGTGAGAATGGTTGTTTTTGATTTGTGAGTTCTAAATTATGTATTTAGAACCAGGAAGCATTTATCAAAAAAAAAAAATTTACTTGTTCTAATGTATAAAAATGAGGATGTTACAGGATATGTGCATCAAATGGAGGCCCAGATCTTCACTTTTCCACACAATATTTGAGCATCTATCACGAATATTGAGTTATAATGAAGCAATGAAGCATTTAGCAATCACTTTTTAATCATGACCTAAGGTGTACCCAAAGGTTTACAAACAATCTCTTAAATCAAGGAAGGTAGAGTGATTTTAAATTTGTTTATCTCTTTATCAAATGAAAGCTCTTCTAAATGTGAGATTGTAAATGCCACTAAACTATCACAAGAAATGAGACCATGTATGATCAAGAGATATTTTAAACACAAGACTACAATAGGAAACAAGAAACAAAAATTTGAAATGCATTTTGAAATGTAAGCATTCACATATTTTCCCAAAGACAACACGAATAACTAAAAATGATCGATTTATCAAAGAAGGGAATGTTTTGGAAAACAATCTCAGAGCTTGTTGATGGCTATACATGTGCAACAAACTTAACATGATTTGAAATGTGATATAGAGAGAGTTATATGAGATTCTCAAGTGGTCACTCAGAGAATGGGCTTCTTCCTAGATTTCTCGTGAAATTTTTAGTTTTCTAGGATTGTTTAAACTCTTTCAACCCTTTACATGAAAATTTCATGTAATATATAGCTTTCAATATCCTTCGAGCATTCTTTCCTAAGAAAAGAATATGCCAAAGGATAAAATTTGTTACAAAAATTCCTCATGATTCGTAGACAGGGACGTTTAACAGAACATGTCCAAAAAGTTTCCAGTTGTCTCAAAAAGAGATGAATCATTGTAAAATTCACATCATTATCCATTGTGGAGGCATATTTTTCATCTTCAAAGCATGCAAACCCCTTTCCTTTCATTATTTCATCCTTATCCCTCCAAAATTTGACTCTGCAACTTTTGGATCTGATATTTCACATTTTTGGATGAGTTAGGGCAAAAATTCATTTCAAAAACATCTTTGATCTTCAAATTGATCCTCAAAACCGATTGCATTGGTCCTTGCAAGCACAAATGACACAAATTTTTCAAAAAATTGATGAAAATTGATGTAAAAATGCATCTCCAAACTTCCTAGAGCATTCTAGGGAAAAATGGTGGCAGAGCAAAAAACGATGCACAACTACCATTGATTTGACATTCAAATTTTAATCTATGCCCTCCACGTGGAGAAAAACCATTGGAGATGGGATTTGGAGGTGCCTTTTTCCACTTTGCACTTTTTAAAAGAAATAACCACATGGTGAGATTTGATTCTAAGCACAGAAAATACACGGGTTTCAAATTTTTACCCTTTTGACCTTTTTATTTTGAGTGGCCACGTGGCACCATTCCATTAGATGTAGATCTAGGAGCTTCATTTTACCTTTTAAACTTTTCAGAAAAAAATTTGATAATTTTGATAATTTTCCCGCACTCTCGCCTCATGAAAATGGGCTTGACACGTGTCCCAAAGTGTGTCCCATTGGAATTACAGACCGATTCTACACTTTTCTATCTTTTTTGGAAAAAGGAATTTTTTCCAAATTATCCTCGTGGACCCACATCTCTCGATTCTATCCCCGACACATGGTGATTGCTGATTTTCTCGTGGCTTGCATTCCTCTTAATTTTATGCCTTTACGTCAAAAAATGGGAAAAATCTCAATTTTCCCCTAAGGCCCAAAGTTCTGCCTCTAACCCTACCACATGTCCCATTCTAACTTTTTATGGGCTATAGGCATGTTCTTTACTCTTTAAATCTTTTTCCAAAATGCCTTGAGGCACAAAAAGACCCATTATTTCCCATCCAATCAAAACACACCACGTAAGCAACATTAGAACCAATCAGAGTAAAGCAGAGCCATGGGACCAAATTCACCCTTTTGCCAAAAAAGCAAAAAGTGATAAGTTAAAACAATTTTCTGCCATCCCTCGGCCAATTAGAACAAGCCACGTTGCCAATGAATGCTGAAGAAGAAATTGATGGGAAAATGACGCCCGTTTGACCGTCAAAACACATAAAAATGCCGGGATGCCCTAGAATTTGATTTTTTCACTAAGGACGACAAATTTCTCGAAATTGAACCAACTGAAACATGTTTTCAAAGAATTTTTATCATGGAATTGGATTTTCAATGGCATATAAGTGAAAATCAATCAATTTTAAACTTCCATGATCGGGTAAAAGGAAAAACAACAGAGCCCATAGATTTTGGAAAAATAGGGAACACATGTAGATTTCTTTCAAATTAGGGAAGAACAACAAGTTTGTGATCATTTCAAGGCATTCGACTGGAGGGAAAATTTGCAGACCACCAATTTGAGAGAAAAGTTTCAGAGCACACATAATGAAAGAAAAATTTAGGGAAAAATGGTGCAAGCTCAAAAATGGAACCAACACATTCATAATACAATATTTTGTATGATAGACTCTTTATGGTCCTTATCAATTAGGTAGATCTTGCTATCTCCCTTACTATTCACCTTTTTACTTACTTATCAACTCTCCTATATAGGACCAGATCATCGACACCTACACTTTAAGAATTTCTCTTTCACCAACATCACCAAGCCTAACTGACCTAAACCCAACCATACCTAAAATGACCTAGACTCAACCATGCCTAATTAAGCTAGACTCAACCATGCCTGTGACCTACATTCAATCATGCCTAAAATATACCAACTCATCCCCCTAATTCATCATATTCTTCCCTATCTTATGGGAGAACTACATCATCTTGATGCCCCTTTTCACTAGGGCTATGTAGGCAGCACTTCGAGGGCATGGGGCTTTTAAAGGTTAACTTAGCCACTCTTCACCGTAACCTCTTTTTCCCCTTCATTTTCCTATTCACATCCTACCTTAGTTCATTTCCATTTTATATCAACAATTGGAAATTAAACCAAACAAGCAATAATTAATAAACATTTTTACCACATCATCACATTATTCATTTATCATTTTCAGATTTCCACTATAGCAAATATTTGGACACTTAAACCATAACATTCATATACATCATCATTTATCTCCCATAACCTATAACCTGACTCCATCATGCCTATGACCTAACTTTATCATGCCCATAACCTAACTCTATACTGCCTATAACCTCGACTCCATCATGCCTCCGACTCCACTCCATCATACCTATAACTTGACTCCATCATGCCTATAATCTAACTCTAACATGCCTAATTGACCTAACTCAGCCATGCCTACAAGACCTCGACTCAATCATGCCTAATTCACCTAGTTTCCATCACGTACACAAATAATAATGGAAATTAAAACAAGTACACCATCCATACCATAAGTATCATCATCTATATAAATGAGAAAGTATTTGTATCCATACATATGTCCACAGATAAAAAAAAAAACAAAAGATCTCAAATCACTCAGATACAACCTCACTATCTTGAAGTACGTAGGCCGATATAAAAATCAAAATCACAAAACTCACATATACATCCTCACTATCTTCAAAGATGCACGTGCCGGTATATATATCAAAAAAATCAATACAATAATCATCTCCAGTGACTAATCGTCACCCCACCTGATATCCTCTGGCCAGTCTCACATGTCTCCTCCTCTCTACCTGTCTGTCATCCCACTAGCATCTCACCACCCTCCATGGGCCTCAGTCTGACCTCTGAAGGTACCTCACCTGGAGATGGCCTCCGTGCACCGGTGGCCTCACCCCCGACCCTGTCTTAGGGCTTGTCAATCCCCGACATCTCCACATTGTGAGTGTAAGACTTAGTCCTCTCACTCGATGCCTATTATGCACTATACTCTACATAGCTAGGGACATCTATCCCGTGGCAATCAAGTAATCCTGATAATATCTTTCCTCACCTAGGGAATCCACGAACACTGGCCATCGATACTATTTGTGGTGGTGCCATTAGTATTTGACCCTATACCTATACCGTGGGACCTTGTCCCACCCCTTCCTATATAATGGTACCTTGTTAAGCTTGTGTGGGTGGCTGTGCTTGAACTTGGGCTGGAAGGGCCATAATTTACACCTATGTAGTATCCATCTAGCCCTTTAATCCTACAATGCATACCCGTAGGGTGGTCACCTATACCCCATCCCCATCTCCACCCTATGTGGGTACACATGTCTGTGTAATCTGGGCCTAAAGGGCCACTACCTGTGCCTATAATGTGGCCACCTCTTTATGACCCTGCCAACTACCCCTGTAAACCTATAATTTTTCCCTATAAGGTGGCCACCTATCCCTACAGTGTATCCCTCTGAACTGTGAGGGTGGCCACATTTGGCTGACCTGGCATGGGTAGCCTTGTTTATAGATGGGTTGCCCACCATCATCTATATGCATTTATACATCCCATATCATCAATATAACAGTTGATGGGTTGCTCCTCTTACCTATTCGGTACTATAGGTCGTGGTGAAGACATAGGTCTCTCCACATAATCCCTCCTATACTATGGAAATGGAGGTGGCATATCCTAGGGAAATCCCAACTATCATCTGACCCTGTCAATGGGGATCATATTGTGCTCACCGACATGACACCCCTCTATCCATCTCAAAATATTTAGCCCCTCCATCTCATCTTCCATACGCATATATGACGGATAGAAGATATATGACATCTAGATAATATGTACACTAGATAAACCCTCCAGGACACACCTATATAGTACACTACATTACGTGTATCCATCGTTGTCCAGTGCTCCCCAATGGGTACCCATTGCCGATAACCTACTCGATCAACATTGCCTTAAATGCATCTGTTCGGGAAGGCCTACTGGGTATACACATATGATGTGCTTGTATGCCCAATAATGAATAAAGAATGTACAACATAATATTAATATATGTAATCTCCCATAAGCCCACAACTCTTTGTATAATTGCACCAGAAAGGATGGTGCCCATGAAAAACACATCCTCTCCTCCATCATGTCCTAGAGGACCCCCATCAGTGCCCATGGGAATCTCCCACCCTCTGAATAAGGCAGTGCAAAATAGCACACCACCTTCATAATCAACACTACTAGCCTCATCTCCTCTCGATGGGTTGCATACATCTCTCCATAGCTCAAGCTAGCACTATGGTACCTTAGCTCTGCCATCGCCTCTCTAAATACTACCACTATGGGCTCCTCTGATGCCTCTAAGGTGATTGAATAAGCATGCGTCCCCACCATTAGCAAGCACAAGATCTTATAAACATCCTCTAGGGTGACCATGATCTCACCCATTGGTAAATAAAAGGTGTTGGTCAAGGAATCCCATCTATCAATGAGTGCAAACATCGAATACGATATCTAGCTATATGCCTATAGCGTCAGATTCTAATCAACCCTACCTCTATCATGTGATGCCACTCTGCCATAGTTATGCTCCCTCATACCTCTAGTAGTAGCAATGGCACCCTAACACGCATACATAGTTGGTCAAAGCACTTGCATATAATAAACCAAAAAATTATTACAACCTCAACCACACCTCTTCCAAAACCCTATACCCAATATCCCCTCCCCAACCCAAACTCTCAATATTACCCCTTTTTCCCTATACTAGTCTCACACCTATCAAACCTCTCACCTATATACCTTTTTACCCTACCTATTATCCATAGACCTACCCTGACCCTTCATGGCCTACCTTTTCCTACCACCTTGTCTCTCTTATGGACCCATTTCCTCTTACACCTGACCAACATCGGTCACAGTTGATGACATTGGTTACCCTTGACCGACATTTTTCATGTACTGCTCAACCGATGTTGGCCAAGACCGATCGATATCAGCCAAACCTCAACCAACACCGGTCTCTATCGTGCCACCCAAACCCAAAACCCCCCATTTTTTTCAAACATTCACCAAAACATAATCTAATAACGTACCTTATCATACCCAACCCTCACCTATCCTCATCCCCACTCTCATTTCACTTACTCAAGATCTTCCTCCCACCCATTTCATTCATTTTATTTCCAACTAATTATTTAATTCCTACCCAAAACCTTTTACCCACCTCCATTTCTATAATTTCTTTCAATCCATAAAAGTAAATGTTATCACTAAATCACAACACCCTTATATTTACACAAGTGCATATACTTGATCTCATGGTGTGATTGGATAACATGGGTACTATCTCTAAGTTGTGGGACTTGCTACTTGAGATCTAGACCTCCAGAGAAATTTGGTTCTTACTCCTAAACTACCTACCACAATCTACTCTAATGTAGGAAAAACTAACTATCCTAATCTAACTTTCCAAGGGACCAAGGAGAGAGAATGCATAAAAATGAAATCCTACACTACAACGGTGATACACTAGAGAAGGAGGGAGTGAGGGTAGTCTTCCAATGTGTGAGATATAGAATCAAAGTGCACACTAGAAGGGGTGATAACAGTTCTCCACAATCTAGAAAAATGCATTCACAACAACATCTCAAACATACACAATGATAATGGATCCTTGAAAGAGAATGAATAGACACAATATATGTGTAATGATATTGGAGGGGAAAAGAGAAGGAAAACAAACACACCAAGGGAAGATACATCCACGAAATCATATTTATTGCTTCATTAATATGCACAGTTCAATCTCTTACAAAATAAGGGCCTAGATCACCATGCAAGGAGTCCACTACAAGGTTTTATAGCACATTGGATTCACAAATAAATTTTGATAGAGCTTTGCTACAACAAAAATACCTCCCCCCTTTTACAATGAGGTCAACACTCTAATTTATAGAAAAATAAGAAGAGAGAGAGAGGGAAAATGGAAATCTCGAAATATATCCTTCAACCACTTGTAAGAGGTATTAAATGGAGTGAAATGATGTCTTGTTGCTTGCAAAAATTATCCCCATACTATCCCATGACTTGCGGTAGTGAAATATGTTATCCCATGTCTCATTGAATGTGTCCAACTACTAAATAAAACACTATTATGAACTTGGACGCATTTTTAGGAGAATATCCATCGATCCCTCATCAAATCCATAATTTATTGATTTATGTGGACCAGGCTTGGAAACACAATTCCAATAGTACCAATTTCGTGTGATTTTGTTGAGAAATGCAAAATTTATGGCCTTCTGAGTGCAAGCAGCTATTTTGGGTTTGCCAAACATTTTTTGTCATTTGACAGGAATGAAAATTAATTGACTGGATCTGAATATGTTTATTTTATTTTAATATATATACCCTCATAAAAATTAATAAATCTAGTGTTTTTGATGTAGAGGACATTTTGCTCATTCCAGAAAGTCCAATTTTATGAAAATTAGAGCTCGGAGTCAAAAGTTATGGCCGTTTGAAGTTTGGGAGGTCAAACATTGAATTTTCTCTTCACTATGGCTATTTCGGAAAAATCAGGTCCACGTGCCCCAGATGTCCTAGACACATTCTTCTCGCATCACCCGATTTAGGCTTCCTTGTCCTTATGTGTCTCGCCATTGACTAGATCACGAGGGTTGTTGACCTTTGCATTCTTCGCAACATCTAGTTCCTTTTACGGCCTTTTTTCCTTTATGTCCCCACACGTACTTTTGTCCCAACTGTCCCATGGACCATGTGGGACAAAAAGTTCTAACTTCACCAATTTCCCTTTGACTTTAGCATTTTTGGCAATGCGCACTGTGCGTCCTTGTTGAACTTGTGCGGTCTGGGACACAAAAGCCGATTTAGCCGATTCCTTTGTATTTCAGCTCCAAACCTGGTATGACGAACCTTAGTATGATCCGTACTAGTACGATGCATAGCCTCCAGGACACTGAAATGCATTAAAAAAATCCCACGACTTCATTTTTTTATTTTTTCTAACTTGTTGGATTTTTTCCTTGGATGGGGAAGTTAGAGAGAAACCAAAGGGACCCCCAAAACATGATTTTGGGCCTTAAATCAATTCTACTTGCTCGAGATTGAATAATCTGATGCATGTTATCAAAATTACCTTGAGGGGTGAATTTTGGATAAAAGTAAACTTAGATTAGATAATACCTCATATCATTGCCGACAACGTGGTGGTATGTCCGATCGCTTGTATTGGTGGCCCCCAAACCTTCTCCTTCCTCTACCTTTAACCAAATCACCTCCTCACCTCTAACAAATCAAATCCACTAACCCAATATCATGGACCCACCAACCACATGCCAATCAACCGCTACAATATCTACTCACTCAGCTCTCACTTTCACTTTGTCGTTTTTGTGGCTCTCACGTGCTCTTTGGCATTTTTCTACAAATGGAAAATGACAAATGATTCCATAAAAAGTGGAATTTTCCTTTTTTTAGCCCCAAATCAACTTGACTGAAATTGGTCACATTGATCCCTACTATACAAACATTGTTCATCCTTCAACCAGCATCGGTTACCTACCTTTCTCATTTTTACCTCATTTTACCAATTTTTGACCCTCACTCCCCATTGTCGGGAACCTTTTTCCCTTACTTACACTTATGAACACCTACCTACAATCTCACATGCCCTATATTTGTCTTTAATTACATTTAGGGACTTTTTATTTTACCTATACCTTGGCCTTACCTATGCCAAGACATGTTTCCTGAACTTGACCTACTGGGTGTGACCTTTGGCCTTATGTACTCGCT
The DNA here is from genome assembly GCA_018340775.1 of Taxus wallichiana var. yunnanensis. NCBI lineage: Eukaryota > Viridiplantae > Streptophyta > Pinopsida > Cupressales > Taxaceae > Taxus > Taxus wallichiana. The sequence continues at coordinate 151,657,652 of CM031234.1, read as the reverse complement.
TTACCTTGTGATGTCAAGTACCTATGTTATTTTAGCCTAACAACCATACCTTACCTATTTTCATGTCATTTATCTGGACATTTATCCGGACTAAACCTTTGGTGTACTGGAGCATAGCTAAACATTCCTATAGCTGACCTAAGTTATGTTTCTTGACCATATCCTATACCTTGGATACCTGAATCACTTCACCCTTGTTTGGATAAACCTATCGACCTTAGACGATGTATATTTTACAAGCTCTTTAGCATGGTACCTTGTTGCAATTTATATGTGTGCGTGTATTTGGTTTTCTTTACCTATGACCTGATTTTGACCACAAACTACTACCCATTACCCGAATTGACTGTCACCCTTTCCCTCAATACTCAAACCTCTCCCCACCTATCTTCCCCACCTACACCTTTATCAAACCACTCATTGATTCCGTATTACCTCATCGCACCTAGTTTGAGAGGGATCACCTTCAACGACACATGAGGAAATCACTTCTTGTTTTTGTTAGTATCGCTTACCAATACAAGCTATGCAATAAAAAGGGGGAAAATGTAGACACCGGAATTGAGTCACACTCCCTTTGGTCCCCTTTAGAATAACTAACTTACATAGTCACCTAACATTAGCTCCCCTTTCACCCCATATTAACATTAATTTAACTATCCACAATTAATTAAATACTCACCCTCACTCCATTTATTAATTTAATTACTTTAAGTAAATGGATGCACACCTCACCTATCCACCTCACATAGACACCTCACCATATACCTAATCATCACATGTTTCCATAACTAAGTAGTACTTATCCCTACTTACCTTAATGAACTAAGACTTAGTATAACCTTAAAAACACATGACTATTCTTCCTCTAACCATATTCCCATGTATCTAAGTGTAACATTCCATTTAGACCTAGCACTAACTAGTAAAGATGGAAAAAGATAGCCAAGATATATTATTTTAGGCAAACCTAGGATATCTCGCCTTAACCAACGTTGGTCAATTGAAACCAATGCCAAGAACCCCTGAAACATCGTCAGTTACCATATAACCATTCTCGTAACCTTGTTTGAGAGGTTAGACACATTCTTGAGTTTTGGAGCAAAGGATATCTACATGTAAGCAAGAACCAGAGCTCTTTCACACATCCAAGAATCCATAACCAACACAACCATTGATCAAAAGGTTTTTGCATTCACAGGAGCACTCCGAGAAGCACTTCCGAATACGATCACCATTTCACTAATCAACCATCACCACCACCTAGCCATTGAACTTGCACAACAGTAAGTGTGTCCCTAACTTGCACCATTTCATTTTCATTCAGTTTATAAAGTTCTTCACCTTTGTTTATCAATCATCAGTTATATTTTCACCCCACCACTATTGCCTTCCTATGAACCTGACCTTTCCCATCACTCATAACCATTTTAATCACCTCTATCTAATCCTGAGCACCTCTGGAATATTCCCAAAATCCCCCAGACCTAAACCAACTCCTCACCATCACTGATCCAGTCTTAGACAAATCCCCAAAACCATGAACTATTGAGTTATTACCAGCCTGTAAGTAACCTTCGCTTTCTTACTAAACCATCGTCGGTTATGCCAAATTGACGCTGTCGGTCTTTGTATTTGGCAGTCCTACTAATACTAGATCCCAATAACCCTTTTTAAGTGATTCAAGTGACCCAAAATCTGACCCTGACCTATTCCAGCACCTTAGTTGTTTACCTTATTTCCAGATCTGATCATATCCTAGCCTGTTATGTTAGATTTTCTTATTGTATTTGGATGAGATACCTAAATCATATCAACTACAATAGGATTCTATTTACTTACATTATTTCTTACATTAAATTGTATTAAATAGTGGGTTGACTACCACCGAGGAAGTATCACACTTCCTGGATCTAGCACACGCTAGGTAGCCCACTGACATATATTATTTAATCCTCTTTTTTGGTCTTGTTGTGTATTTCAGGTAGTTCCTCATAGCCAAAAGGAAGCTTTCACAATTAGCATTGGATCAAGAATTTAGCCATGTGCAATGACCCTTCAAATCGATCATCACTATAGGTATTCCTCCTTGGCCCACACCATTATCTGTTTCATCAAATCCTTAAACAAAACAATGAAACAATGAGCCTCGGGATTTTCTCTAGAATGGAGGTTCTTCATGGATAGTGCTTCGGAAGGTATGGGAGCTACTTTGAAAGAATAGGGGTTTACGTAAGAGTAGGGTTTTATGAAATTAAGGGTTCTGGTGGAGGCATAGAAGAACTAGCTAAGCTTCTTTTATTATTCTTGACTTTCCCGAATATATCATTAATATGATTTTATCTTGTAAAGTCTCCCCAATTCAATGTAGGATTCTTAGTTTCCAATGCATGATTTACAACTAAAGTGACAAGACAATGGTGAGACAAGGTAGGCCTTCCACTTTGTGATGCCCTAATCATCTTTAAAATTTTATGTAAAAAATTTGGTAGATTCACATGTCTGTCATTCTTTAAATGATTTAGAAATTTAAAATGGACAATATTCAACTGTGAATATCGACCATCACAAGTAAAATATTTTATAATTTAATTTGACACATCTTCCTAGAAAGGTTTAAAATAATTTTGTAAATTACCTTATCTATCTACCACGAAGTTAGAATTCTCTTCTGCAAATTCTTCTCAAGCTTCCTCTAGATTGGATTTTGCAGGATACATTTCACCTTCTACTTGGTAAACTAGTTACTACAACTGATATTTCATCATTAAACTTAACTTACAAACCCTTTACTATTACAAGCCAATATTTGTAGGTGGTGGAAAAAAATGTGACCATAGCCTCATTGAAACCTTAGAACTTATTGATGTAATCCATCTAGCCATTATTGTAAAAGTTTTGTATAATTTGTTGTTGATTCCACAACTGCGAATGGTTTATTGGTTCATTTCTTATCAAGTCTCCACCCATTTTTAGGTTTTGTAACTTTTTACAAATTTTGTGAAGCGGAGGTGTTTCACTTTGAATTACTGATGCAAAATTTGAATGAGCTAAGGAAATAAAGTCTTGTATGTTTTCAAATTTTGCAACTGATCTACACACGGTTAAAAAGGTATGCATTAATTAGATTTGAAAGATTCACCTCTATGAGGTGATGAGGTGGAATGATGTGGGAGACAGTCAATTTATAGAAGGTGGTGAAACATTAGGATAATTAAAGTTTAGTGATGACTCAACACATATATTAATTAAGTATAATTATTTTAGCGCTACTTTATTTAAAGTAAATTGAGTGCAACTAACTCAATATATACGTCGTATCATTATGACATGTGATTTGTTGGAGCTCGTGCCCTTGGATGCATGCATGAGGTTGCATGTTGAGGTACTTTATGGCTATAGGTAGCATTGCTACAAGCCCAATGTGTTTTTGTATAGAATAATGTCCATAATGAATTCAATTAATTCTCAGAGAGGGAATATTGAATTTTTCCAGTGCTAACTATCTTAATAATTTTGTGCTCATTCAGATGGGTTCTTAATTCTTCACACAATCGGGTTCTATACAAAATGAAAGAAAAACAGGGCTTTGGCTACATGTTTCTACGCAGTTGGACATTTTAGTCTTTGCACCATCTCCTTTCATATAGATTATGCACACCTTTACTGCAAATATTCTAAATCCTACAAAACAAAAATCATAATAAAATAAAACATGTTAGTAAGTGGTGTTGATCACTGTGAAGGCTGATCACATCACTTTATTCCTCCCTAGGGTATCCAACAAGCTAGATAACCCAAGGCCACTAAATATCTCATTCCTCAAAAGTTTCAGAAGATGAACCAGAAGGTTCAACTTCTGTTCTCAATTTTGATGTTCTCATTTCCATCCTTCTTTGGCATCCTCTGAACAATTGGATGAAGGTGTTCTTATCAGTTGGTTTCTTATATATCCTCAATCTATGACCATTTACTAGTAATTTAAATCTTGTAGGGTCAATGGTGGTGAGTTTTACAACTCCATTGGGAAATATTTTCTTAATCTCATGTGGACTGAGCCACCTTGTTTTAAGTTTTCCCAATTGGTATTTGTATTTAAAGTCAAAGAGAAGTTATTAATGACCTTCTTGAAATTTATTTGTTTTGAGGAACCTCTCATGTCACTTGATCCTTTATTTTCGTACCACCTTTGTATTATGAACAGTCAGCCTTCTCATTCATCCAGCTCATTGAGTTGAAGAATTTTTTTTTTTTGAGCTTCGAGAAAATCTATGCCTAATTCTAATGTAGTTCTTAATGTCTTCTCGATCAAATTGCATAGTGAGAACAACTTTCTTACCGTATAGTATCTCAAATGGAGTAAATCTAGTTGTTGTTTTCCATGTGGTATTGAATTCCTAAAATGCTTTTGGGAGTCTTTCTGGCCTATCTTATCTATGTAATGAAATAGTCTTTGTCAATATATGGCTTCAATTTCCATTTTTTTAGTTTAGCTTGGTCATTGGATTGTGGATTACAAGGTGTAGAATTCCTATGTCTTATTTCATATTTTGTAACTAAATAAACAATAAATTCATCTCTAAAGTGGGTACCTTGATCTGTGACAATATCTCTTAGTACTCCATATCTTGTAAAGATATGGTCATAAATGAATTTTGCAAATTTTTCACTCTTTTAATTTGGTAATGCCTTTACTTCTATCCATTTTGTGAGGTAGTATTTACATACTATAATGTAATGTTTTTTTTAGATTTAGGATCTATGGGACCAATAAAATCCAATCCATATTTATCAAATGGTTGTAATATTATTTGGGGTTGTAATGGCATTTCATCTAATTTGGAAAGCCTTCCTATTCTTTGGAACTTATCACATCTTTTTGCATACAATACGCATCTTTATGTAATGTAGGACAATAATACCTTGTTGTTAATAATTTCTTCCATTTCCTTTTTGTATAAAAGTTTCCTCCACATGGCTCACTATGACAAGATTTTAGGACATCATAAATTTCCTCACCATCTATACATCTTATCATTATATTATCATGCCCTATGTGGAATAGGAAACCAGCTTATCCAAGAAAACAATTGTAATTTTCTCTACAATATATTTCTATTCAAAATGTAGATAATGTGGATGTATTTTACTTGAAACCAAATAGTTGGCTATATCAGCATACCAAGGTGTCTTGGTAGAAATGGAAAACAAGTTCTCATCTAGGAAAGAATCATCCACTACTACTTCTCATTATTATTTTCCATTCTTGAGAGAAAATATGCTACAACATTGTCTTTCCCAGGCTTATCAACAATTGTTACATCAAAATATTGTAAGAGAAATAACCATCTGATTATCCTACTTCTTATAACTAGTTTGTTGATCAAATATTTAATGACAAAATGATCTGTATGAATAAAAAATGGATATCCCGTGATATATTGCTCTGAACTTATTGATGCCATATACAATGGTTAAGAATTCCTTCCCAGTCGGGTAGTTAATCATAACATGCTGTAGGTTTTTACTCACATAATAGATTCCATAATTGAGTATCCCATCTTTCTGTTGTAAAAAAACACCAATGGCGTGATATAAGGCATCAATTTTTATATGGAATGGTAAAATCCAATATGGTCCTCTTAGAATAGGTGTAGAAGTTAGCATTTTCTTCAAAGTTTAGAATGTAGCCTCACATTTCTCTATCCATACAAATGCAACATCATTTCCCAATAAAACAAATAATGGTGCTACAATTATTGCTAAAATCTTGAATGAATATTTGGTAATACCCAACATGGCCCAAGAAGCATCCTTTTGCTTTTTAGGTGTTGGAAAATTTATAATCACTGATATTTTTGTTGGATCTACCTAGATCCCAGTAGATGACAAGTAATGACCTAACACTATCCCCTCAGACATCATCATATAACATTTTTCATTGCTTAAGGACAGATTATTCTCTTTGCATCTCTTGAGAACCTTGTCTAAGTTCTTCATTGCTTCATCAAAAGTACTTCCATGGATTGTGAAATCATCCATATATACCTCAATGCAATCATTGGTTAAATATGATAAGATGCTAAGTACTTCCCTCTAAAATGTGGCAGGTGTATTGCATAGACCAAAGGGAAGAACATAGTATGCAAAATTTCCTCATGGACATATGGTATTGTCTTGATCCTCTGGTGTAATCTGAATTTGGTTGTAGCCACTGTAACCATCCAGGAAAGAAAAATAATTCTTTTAATAAAGAGTGTTAAGTACCTAATCAATAAAAGGAAGCATGAAATTATCCTTCTTTACTGCTACATTCAAATCCCTATAGTCTACACAGATTCTCCATTTTACATTCTTTTTAGGTGCAATAATAAGTGGTGACACCCATTGATTGTCTAAAATTAGATATATGAAACCAACATCCAATAATTTTTTTAGTTATTTCTTTGTTAATAGGTTCATTCTCCTTTTGGTTTTCTTATTGGCTTGCATTTTTCCTTGATGTAAATATTATGAGTACAAATTTTAGGATGGATTCCATGCATGTCTCCATAATCCCATGCAAATGTTGTCCTGTGATTTTTGAGAAGTGTAACTAGTAGTTGCTCTTGTTGCATGCTTATTTTTATTCACATTGAGTGGATTTTAGGTGTAATATCCACTTGCTTAGAAAGATTAGTCATGGAGCATATGTTTCTACTTACAAAATTCAATATACAATCATGTGGAAGAAGTTGGTGTAGGATGCATTTCTTACCTGGAACATTCTTAGTACTCTGCTGCCGGAAGATTTAATTTTTAGGGAAACGTATGCATTGTAATTTTCCATTTTATTCTTCATAATTACCATAATTATTATGCATAATGTTTTAAAGAACAACATCTTCCTCATTTCCTTATATTACGCATGACTTCGTAGCATCATGATGTACTGAACTAAGCTTTGGTCTTCTTCTTGTTATTCTATCCAAATGGATTGATCTTCTTCATTTAATGGCTATGTAAGGGGGTAGAGCATAATATTTTTGGTGCCACTTCCATTGTAAATGATCATATTTAAAGATATGCATCCAATGAATGCATCGTGATTATAAACCATGGTCTTTTTAGGATGATAGGATATCCCCGTAAGCTCACTTTTGGCTAGAGAATAATGAAGTCACCAATGTACTCCTAGGGGTCTACCACTACTACCATATCCTCCAAAAATCCTTCAATTTTTACTTGGATCTTTCTGCAGTTTGTAAGACTGTGGATTTTGGTATTAATCCTTCCAATTTCAAATAATCCATGATTTTTTTTTCATTACATTTATTACTACCCCTAGGTCGATCGGTGTGATTTTGATCACTATACCATTAATAGTGACATTTACTAAAGGACTATTTGGATCAATATCCTTTGGAAAAAATGAGTTCCCAAACATAATATCAACTAATTTCCCAATGACATGTCTAGTAGATGGGTATTTCATTTTCTTTCTTGGATTCTTAATGCATAGGTCCTTAACTAGATTATTGTAGATGGGCACATCTTTAATAGCTTATATCAATGGTATTTTGACACAAATGTCTTTAAGCTGATTGAAAAAGTTAGAATCAGATTATGATCTAAGGTCGGTCTTATTTTCTTGTAACCTTTCAGGAAATGGTGGTTCAATATCCTATGTTTTGCACTTGCTAGAGTTCTATGAAGGTTGTTGTGGATCATCCTGCACCCTTGTGTCCTTTTGTAAGTCATCATACAAAAATTGTGGTTCTTATGAAATTTCAATAATGGTAGGTCCAGTTGGTGAAGGAAGTTATCTTCCTGAGCTAAGATGGATATTGTTTATATCAATAGAATAAGCGAGTATTGAGTTGGTTCAAGTGGACTATGCTAGATGAGAAGCTTTATTGTTAGGATTAGGTGTTGGTGCGGGTAGATATGTACATTTTAATTGGGATCCTGATTGGGGATTAAACATCAAAGATTGTTGTTGTTGTTGATAAAGAGTTTGTTGATAAGTTTGTTGGTAATTAGGAGGTGGATTATTCCATTTTTGTCCCCTCCAGAGTTCTTTCCATGATTAGAGAGGTTGTTTCCATCATTTTTATGGTTGGCCTTGGTATAGAGGTTTCCATTTTTGTTGGTATTGGTTAGGATATAGGGCCCATCCTTAAGGGTTAGCCCAAGGTGGGGGTTGCATATATGAATTATTAGACCAATTTTGGAATGAATTCATAGGGTATTGTGTCATACCTCCTTTCATAGATGGCCATGGTTTCCTTTGAGAAACTTAAAAAGTTTCACATCTTCTATCTCTAACATTTTGAAATTAGGTGAAGCCTCTCTTTTTTGAGAAATGCTAGCCAATTATCTCGCATTTACAAATGATTTCTTCCTTCTTCATGAATGGAAGTACTCTGTCGTCAGTGTTGATTCTACATCTTCTTTCTTCTTTTTGGCATGTAGAGAATCCAATTGATTAGACATGTCATTAAAAATATCTTGCTTCATGTTTTTTAACATACTAAAAATCACATAATTATATATTTCCCCCATTATTTTGGTAGATAATCTACCTAATGATCTTACATTCCTTACTCCCTTCATAGTAGCTCTTAAATAGTTTTTACAGCATCAAAATCTATTGAAAACTATGCTTTGAAATATCTCCTGCTCCTATCGATCTAGAGCATCGATGTCTTCATCACGAGTCCCTTAAAAGAGTAATTTTAGGGAGTCAAAAGGTATGTCCATGGTGTACCTTGAATTCGAACCCGGACAAGAACCTCTCTAAATAATCCTCTAATGGTTCATCCTCTTTTTGTTATATTTTGTAGATTTCATCACCTCCTCTTCTACTTGGTTTGCAATATTCTTGAACTTATTGATGAAATTATCCTTCATTTGTTCCCATGTAGTAACAACATTCCTTATCAATCCCATGAACCACATTAAAGCTACATTTTTAGTTTTGTAGGAAACAGCTTTCAATTTATGTGCATCATTGGTATAATCATATCTCTTGTTTAAAACATAAAACTTAAAGAGAAAGGTGTCTGAATCTTTTGACGTAGCTCCTGGAAATTTAGAAAGGCTGATGGAGAAATATGCTTCATACCATCAATAGAATTGTAGTCGGTGATGGGGAACTAGAAGGTGGTTGCCCCATTTTGAGCATTCTGGTCTACTTCTTTTGCCATTCCTAGTTTCTTAGGAGCAACTACTGAATCACACTGGAGAGATTGTATTCAAAAATAAAATTGAGTACATAGGTTTCTCCTTCAAAATATTCAGAGGTAAATGAAGATATTTGTTTTACCTGTGGATTAGGTAAAAATATACCATGGGAATCCCTTAGACAATGCATACATCAACTAATTAAGGAATTTAATGGAAATTAGTGGGGGTTTAATCTAAGGTGAATTCCTAAACCTAGACTACTTCTAAGGAATGAAAAACCCTCACAAAAACCTAATAACTTGGAAGTGTCCCTAAAAATGAAAAAAATGGTGGTGTAAATTAGTTAGAAATAATTAATATGTTGTTCACTAATCCAAAGTCATTTATTCATCAGACCTAGGGGCATAAAATTTCAATTCTGTCAGTTTTGTATACACAATTATAGGTGTTTACAAGGTATAAAATAAAATATTGTTGTCACGATAATTATAAATGCAATACTATAAGTAAACTATGTTGTAGATGCTACGCTTAAGTAATAAGAAGATAAAATCATAACATAAGTGAAGGAATGAACTACTGCAATTCTAATCTAAGCATGCAAGGAACTAAAAAAACAAACAAAAATAAAAGGGGGTTTAGCAACCACACGTGGGACTTGCTTTGGGTGCTAACCTCTCCTAAGGCTCGTGTCTACAGAAAAATGTTAGAACTTAGATTTTATTCATCAACATGAAGATTCATAATTAAACTTACATAAATTCCTTGACTATGGAGCTATATCTACTACAATCTCGCCACTCTCTTTATAATCGAAAAATACGTGAAGAGACTCTTTCAAAATAATAGTTACATTTTGAGTAAGTAAAATATCACTACCAATAAATTTGTATATTATTATGCATGTAATTAGGACTTAAGGGAAGGTGTTCTAATATGACAACATTACTAACTCTGTTCGGTCTAGAAATCAAGTTAAATTTACTAGTTCTACAGTAGTTGTAGAGCATAATCAAGTAATGAGGTGAGATTTGTTTCTTATTTTTGTAACTACTTGATTAGCATGCATGATGTTTGGTGAAGTATCCAAATTGATCAGAATTCCCACAATCATGATCTTATATATGTGCATGTTTTCCTTTAGTTGTAGGTTCTTTGTTGTAGACAAGTCTCTTTCATTGTGATAGAGTTCCTTTGGCTGCATGTTAGTGATAACATATAGCAATTTCTTGCAGACAAGTATGACATCCAGAAAAAGCACCATTAATAATTTCATTGCATCAAGATATTAACATACACATTTAAAAGCAATAAAATATATTAACTTAGTAATAACTATATTAATTAAAATAAGTGCCATAAGTTTTAGTTCAAGTGGAAATGTATGATAGGACAATAGGGATAAAAAGTGCACAGTTATACAAAATATACAAAATATTAGACAATTAAAATAGTAATTAAAGGGTCTCATCATGCATCTACTATCATGACCACATCCCTATTATCCCCTTCTTCTTATATACCACCTACATCATTTGAACAATTTTGGAAATCCCTTCAGCTTGTAGCTACCATAAGAAACCCTTCTATCTCATCCATATAGCAAGACACTATGACAACTAGCTAATATTTACCCTCTTTAGAATATGTCATGTAGAAGCTACTTACATACACTACAGCCACCACGCTATCACTAGATCCCCTAATAGATATTATTTTCATCCTCTATAAGGTTAATTCTAAAAAATCTAAATCTAAAGACCTTGACATCCTTTCACAACGGTCCCTTGAGTGTCCTCATAAGAAGATCAACATCTTTGCTATAAAGACCAAATCTATATATTCTATCTTGGGGCCTCATCCTTCTATCTTAGGACCCCCTCCTCCACCATGAAAAATCAACCCATTCAAATTCAAATAAAAAAAATTGTATTCTCTCATAGGGATAACCCCTTCATCAAAAACACCTCTAATTATCCATCCATCTAGGCCTAAATCATCTACCACCACTTATTCTTCCAGACCACCTAGACCTTGACCCATTCCACCTTTACCTTCATCATCCACACCATCCTACAAGAATTTTGCTAGTGCCCATATCAAATCATATACGAGGTCCTCCAACATCTACTTCATACTTCTACCATCATGCTTCCACCTATTAGAGACTTCAACCCCAATCATTTGAAGCCCTCATGGTTCAATTCTCATCACATCTATGTTTATCATTACACCCCAAGCCAAAACATTGATCATTGTAAGTCCCTAATAACCATTTTACATGATCTTATTGTGTGATAGGATCTCCTCAACGAGTCCCCTTCTCCATTTAATGCTTCATCTATAGCACATACGATCCCTTTTACCACATCTCCATCCGATCATCCTCTTGACGAGGGTCCTCCCTTGTTTATCGATACCATTTTCCTTGATACACCATCTTCCTGACATCCATATCCTTTGACATCCACTATCTTATCTTCATCTCTTTCACTAGGGAGAACCTTTCCCCGTTTTCGATATTTTAGCATCCTTCTTCTTTTCGCCATTAATTCATCCTCTTGCACTAGGGGGAATTCTTTCTAGGAGTTTTTTGTTCATGGATTAGTTCCTTTCCATATTTAAAATCATTCTATTTGATCTATCTTAGTTTATCCAATCATACTTGCATCCCTTCTTCCTACGAAAACTTTTGTGGCCATATATGTGCCTCCCTTAGGAAGCACCATGGATTTCCTTTAATTAACTCTCTCACATGGTGCATATTTTATGATATGTATTTGAATTGTCCTATTTAGTCTTGATGTATCTTGATCAACGTTTTGATCTATCATGTAATCATATTTGTCTCTCTCCAAGGGTACCATTCACTCATCTTAGCTACATATCTTTCACTTCCTTAAGGGGTAGCTCATTCTATTATTTTATCTTGTTTATCTTATCCCATCTTCCAAAGGGTTATGCTAATCTTATAACTAAATTGAGACGTCACTACTAAAGAAAGGATCGAATGCAAATAAATTTCCTCTTACTAGATCAGACCATGCGGTAAACTAGAAGTGAAACTACTTAACATATTACACCTACAACCATTATATTGTTATCATGGTTACTAATTTTCCCTTAGCACTATTCCCAGATCATTCCTCCATCTCATACCCTTCCATATATCATTGTGATGATTGGAACTATGTGGTATTCCATCACTTCCTAGATATGACCTTAAATATGAACACTACACTACTTCCCATAACATCTTCCTTATGGATATCTCCTCCCCTTTGGTGATAACTCGATATCATCACATCCATCTCCCTCTTATTCACCTATTAGAACCATGAAAAGGTTCCAATGGTGTCTCTTGTACACTCTCTATCCCCCCTAAGTGTTCTACTTAGCTAGTCTCAACTCTCCCCATGCAAAATAAAAATCATGGATGCTCTAATCAAAATCAAATTTATCAAAAATAGACTGTTCCCTCGAAGGAGAGTTTTTCATGTAAAAAAGAGAGCAAAAATATCATCAAAAGCATGAAATCAAAATAAAAATCAAATAAACAGACCAATCCCTCAAAGGATGGATATCATTTGTTTGATATCCGAAGCACTAAGAGGGGTGGTGAATTAGTTCGATCATTTTTATAACCTTTAAACCTTCTTGACTAGAAACATAAATCAAACCATGAACAAATTAAAGTGTATGTAAGAAGATAGATATGCATGACAAAATGTTATAGTGGGAAACCCATATAGGAGAAAACCCACTTGAAATCAAGGATTTTTATTAAGAACACCCATTCTTAACATACAATGATTTCCAATTTGGTTGAGCACCCACTCAACTTGAGAAGAACCCACTTCACAGTCCTTCTAGCACCCATTGGAAGGTTTCCAAGCACCCACTAGGCTAGTTTAGCAAGCTGCAACTTGCAAGGAGCTCCTACCCTTGTAACCCAAGCACCCACTTAGAAAAATACAATAAAAATGTTACCCTTTGATCATTTGGTATATTTTTGCTTCATCAACAAATCATGATCCCTTTCTGGATCTTCATTCAATAATTTTTAATTCACCTATTCCACAAGAATGCATGACTGTAATTTTATCTTGTCTTTTGTAGTTAATTTGTTTAATCACCTACTCTCATTACTTCACAACTATCTATATTAGTTCCCTCTTTTATTTTTCTATTCTCATTGTCTTTATTTCTCATTTAAGGTTTCAAAAATTTATAGACAAAATATTAAATCAGTCCTTTGTCTTCATTTTACTATACTCTACCCATATCTTCAATTTTTTCCTCCGTATTGTCTATATCTATCACTTTGTCATCTTATAAATATGTACATGCTTCTTGTCTCGATCCCAAATACCTTTCAAAAATTATGCATCTGATAGTTAAATTGCTCTTTACCCAATCCTCTATTTTGTTTATCATCCATATTTTTCTCAAGCTCATTATATTTTACACTTCTTTTGTGTATTCTTCATTTACATACTTTGTTGTAGTCAAATATCTCATTAAGAAGATTTCCTTAGTGTCCTACATTTTCAATCACATATATATGTTGAAAATTATATATTTTTTGTCAACCTAAATTCTAAGATAGTTTCACTCCCACAAGAAATCAATAAAACATCATCTTTTGTTCACACATTTTCAAATTCTTCATGTGGAACTTCAAATTCCACATCTATTTATTCACTTCACTTTTTGGAGTTTACCAACCAATATCTTTTCTAACAACTTTTTGTCTTCTTACATTCTAAATGACTTCAAACTAATCCATAGTCTCAACTCTTGAACTTCTCATATTTTGTCATTTTTACTCTAAATTTTCATATCCTATTTTAAGAATGAAACAATAGCCTTGTCTCTTCACATTCTAGTCAAGCTTTCATAGAGGAAAAGTTTTAATTTTTCAAGCACCTACGAGAATTTTTTTCTTCTATAAAAGTTTGACAAGGAGTCATTGAAAAATTTCAATAGTCTTGAAGGGATGAGATCAAAATGTAGGTTTAGCTTCCTTGTAAGAAATCAGACTTTGAAGATCAATATACACAACCTCCATTCATTATCGAGACCTTAAATTTTAGCATTTACAATGAAATCCATGTTTTGAACACCATCATTTTCCTTTGGGAACTGAATGATTGAAATATTATGACTTAAACATCATATCAAAGGGTTTAATTGGTTCATAAAAGGAAAAAATTCTAATTTTAAGAGAAAAATCCATACTTCCATCTTTGTATGCATAAACCCAGTATTTGTCAATTACAACAATAGCTTCCTCAATCCTTGAATCCAGATGTAGTTTAAAGATGTTCAAAAAATTTCCTTAGAATATTTCACATTCTCCTTACTTCTTGATTCAACCACTAATTTGATTCAAACTTCAAGAAATTTCTTGCACACAAGAAAAAATCATTAGTTTACTAGATTGTGCACATTTTTTCACATTTATGTTAAACGATTATCACCACACATGATGAAATTCTTTAAAATATTTTATAATAAAAATTTACACCTCCCAAAGAGATCTATATAAAATTTCACAAGTTTTGAATGGTGGAATCAAAACATTCAAACAAAATTATTTTGGAAAAACCCTATATCGGTGTATGACAGATCAGGGAAGCCTCGGATGAGAAAATTTTGATTTCTCCTTCAAAATTTGATGAAATATTAAATTATTTTGGAATATTTGAAGAATCCTTTACCTTTTACAACTATTATTTGAAATTACAATACCTTTACATGGTCCCAGAAATTGATTTTTGTAGTGTACAGACTGGTTAGAACTAGTGTTCTTGATTGAGGAGATATTTCAATTTAGTTTCTCATCTCTTGAAATTTGTGGATGAATTTGAAAATCTTCAACATATACTATGGGTGACCTTAATCATTTGAGATCATATGAACACTACTGAACTTGCCCTCTTTATTGATTTGCATGGTTGCACTAAAGAGTTGCTTCCAAAACATTTGTAAGAATAAAAAGTCAACCAATATGCTGTTCTATTAAATAGTCCCATGAATGGTATCTAAAATTGTGCTTCAGCCTCTACATGTGATGATAGTGATGATCAAGAGCACTAGATTGAAGAGTAAAACATTAGAATAGTGGCTTCATGAAGAATTGAGACAAGTTCCTTGGTTTTCTCTTTAGGATAGTATAGAACAAACTGAGTTCACACCTTGATATCCACTTAGAAACCATATCATTTGATCAAACACCTTGAAAATGACTTGTGGAGAGAGTTTTTTCCCTTATTACAACAATTTCACTACATTTGTCATCTTTTACAAGTCCATACTAGGAGCATCATTTAAACAAGATCAAAGAATTGAACTGTTATATGTAACTTCATGAAGATTGACCTTTAAATACCATATGAGCCTAGAAAACATCATAAATGTACTCCTAAGAACTTTAGAAGTGATCAAATAAAACCTTTAAGATCAAATTCATCTTCTTGCTCCTATCAATTCAAAACATAGTCTAGAGAGAGGAAATATGCTTCACTAAAATGCTCATATCTTTTCAAAAGCATGTCCAAATGACATGAGTCATTTTGCACTAGCTCATGATTGGAATCATATTGAAAAATTCTTATGATTTATCCGAAGGAGACAAAATATTTTTTTTGACACCTAAGAAGCTAGAGGCCTCAAAATGCATTTTCCAAGAAGGTTGTTTTAGAAAAACTTGAATAACTCAAAACACCCTTTACAAGATATGATGAAATTCAACATGGATCATTGTAAGACATCCCTCTATACATTCTAATTGTTTGTTAGCCATAGGTTTTCCTTTGAAGATTTGACCAATTCCATTTTCATGTAAGAACATTGGATGACTATTGAATTTTTCCTTCAAGACCTAAAAAAACCTTGTTTTTGCTCAAATATGACCTAGACAACATTACTAGGATTCTTCCATGCTCTCATTATCTTTTCATGACTGTATGAGCATTTCATACCTCATCGGAGCTCAATAAATAGGCATAAATCAATCAATTTTACCTAATAATTCCTCCAAATGACCTGATACTCACTATAATATCTTGTTACCATGCTTATACCATCATACCTGACCTGTATCACATCTTTTTAGCCATACCTACCGTATCCATGCTTCCAATGAACTCCTACCTTACCAACTAAGCTTGCAGAGAACTAAGACTATCCTGAACTCTCTCTATGACCATTTACTAGTTTTCCATTAATGTCACTTGACATCAATGAAAAAACCATTGAAAATGATTTAACATCATTTATTCTTCCCATCTATATATATTGTAAATTATACCATACCCTCGGAGGATGGATACTCCTTATGGAATTTGAAGGCTTCCCGCATTGATCAATCTTCCATTTTATTAGCATCCTAAGAAAGCTTTCTGCATTAATAAACTTTCTCCTTCCCCTTCCCAAAGCCGAGGGGGAACACCACTTTTAGAGAACACTATTCCTTTGTATAAGTCACATCTCAAACCCCTTTTGTCATGTCAACAATAGGTTTATGAGATCATTCTAATCCATTGATTCCTTATTATATTTGGTATGATTGACTATCATTGGTTATATTCTAGCATCATCTTTAGTTGCATGTGCCTCGTCTTTCCTAGATCCCCTTCTTTTTTTACTCGCAATACGATTGGAGGCATATTTTCATCACACGTTGCTTTGCTTTATAACTTAGTGTCATTCACACCTATGGGTCACAAATGTTATGTGGAATTCTTCATCCTAACCCCATCACATCTATATCTTAATGGATCTTTCTTCATTTTATGTTACCTATCTATCTAAACAACATATTCATCATTGATTACATCCATTTCAATCTATTTTTATCACATATTATCTATATATTCTAATCACCATAATCAAAATTTAAATTTAAAACATCTTACCACATCACACATTCATGTCATCATCCATACATATTTTAATTTAAATTAATCATTTAATCCTACATCTAATTTTTCATCATCATCAAATCTAAACATGAAGCATATAGTCCTAGTCCTCACATCACACATTTATATTGATAATCCCATTTAAATCTAAAATAACCATCTAATCACACTTGTATTTCACCATAATCATCAAATATAAACAAAAATGCATTCTAAGGTAACCATCATTATCATTTCTCATCTAAGAAACCATATTCATAAACATCTAATCTAAAATCATCATATCATATAGAATTTAAATCATCACATCACATAATAAACACATGGAAAAAAACACGTAATGATCCACTAATCAAAACCATGTGTGTGTGTGTGTGTGTGTGTGTGTGTGTGTGTGTGTGTGTGTGTGTGTGTGTGTGTGTGTGTGTGTGTTGTCAAAAGAGTATCAATACATCATGATGATCTAGGGGGATCCTTTAGAGCTGAAATACCATCAAAATCAATGAACTATATTTCGATACTCTCATACCCTCTCCTCCAGGGGTAGGTATAACACCTAAAACTTGCATGCCATCACCTCCCTCCAGGACTCCCTCATCTCACCTCGATGATCTATACTTGCTACACTCCTTAACATCACAACTCCACTTTCCACATGACTTTGGAGATGCTCCCAATATCTTAGCATCTGAGGTAGGTTATGGATCAAAATATCCTAATAATATTTTTCCTCAATGGTCAATGCTAGATATTTGTTCATCCCAATCATTCCACGGGTGCCATCTATCCTTACCCCTATAGCCCTACCTGATTTCCACTTACTGACTTAGTCTCTATAATAGTATCTAGATCTCCAAAGTGAGTCCTATAGTCCTCCTATTTCCCGAGGTAGTGATCTTTCTCCTAAATTAGTCCATCCCTCTCTTGAGTGAATGCATCCTAATGTTGTAGAGTAGTGTCTCACTCTACCCATGCCTGGTCTCTCCCTACCCTCATATTCTCTATCTCATCACGCAAGTGTTCCATCTCTACAGATTGTCCTACTCCATCATCCCATCCTCCACCACGAGCCAACTTAACGGAAACCTTCATCTCCTCAATATCCTCCTCTCCTCCCTCCTCTATCACCCGAGCTTCCCATACTTGTTGTATGCTAATCAAAGTATCCCACTCCAAATCTAAAATCATCATCATCATCCCCTGAACCGCCCCCTCTTATAAAGGATCATTCATGGAAGGAACCGTAGCTCCCTTTCCAACTCCTCCCTCCTATAAAAATGGGATCATGCAACATTGTCTGAATGGATCCAAAGTGTTGTCTCACTCTCGTATAACTACACAACCTCGATCATCTCAGAATTTATCCTAGAACCACCATGTCCATATCATACCCTAAAAATATACATTTTCCCCTTACCATGCAAGGAAATATCAGTATGGTCTCCATTTAACCTGATCAACATCAAGCTCTACTAGGAAATCCACATATAGATTGATGTCTCCAAAGGCCCGATCAACCCTCCATCTCAAAAATCCAACCTCTAGATGATTATGGTCTCATGTGACCCATGAAAGCCTTGGTGGCCTAATCAATGATATATGCTCATAAGCCCAATAGTGTAGCAATAATCCAACATCCAATCCAGATCTCCTACTATCCATGTATCTAGATAGATCATGCTACACCAGAGCTAATAAGGTAATCCTAAATGAAAATACTACCTGGTGGTCCACGATATTTTCCACAACCCTGACTAGATCCCATGGAAACCAAGATCCTTCGAGTCTGGAAAAGTGTAGTAGGAAATTTCCATCATCACCATACAAATTAATCAGGTTGTGTACCACCCCACCTCATATCTCTGCTCATATGAAAAATCCCTGAAGAAAATTTCATATGGGGTGCATCAACTCCAAAGAGCCGTGTCAAAAATGCTAACCTATAATCACTAGTTATGGGGAATATTTTCTCCTTGTATCAACGGTCTAAGGATCCAATACACATCCTCTAGGGTGGTAGCAATCTCCCTTGTCCTAAGCTATAATGTACATGTCTTCTGGTCCAAACTCTCTACCAAAGTTATCATCAGTCCCACATCTCGTGGGACCCTATGATAATGTCTAAATCCCCTAATGCAATCAGTAAAAGATAATCCCACTAAGCATATTTCACATCTTCTCGATCCACTCATACAAAGTAAGCAATTGATATTTTAGATATAATGTCTCCCCGGCTGTAATCACAAACAAATCATGCACACATAAGATCGATAATACAAAAATACAATTAAAATTCATTAATTTTCATCCAAAATCAAATCATACCCTAATTTATCTAATCATACCCTAGTCGACACCAACCTAGGCCATGTTGACACATTTCTAGTCAAATCAATGAGCCCTAGGGCCTAGTCAACATCGACCCATCCGGGTTGCCGCCAACCGCCCTTGGCATCATCAATTTTTTTGCAAAAATTCCTAAAATTAAATAAAACATGAAATTAAATTAAAAACCAACATGGGTTTTTGTACTCATCATCCTCTACACCCTTTGGAATTTCCTCAAAGCTCGCAACCTCCATCTCTCAATCTCTCTTTTCTCACTCTACTCTTTCTAATCAAATTTTAGCATGAAAATAAGCTTTATCGACAACCTTTGGGCTTATATAGCTCACCGACACCTGGTTTCCATCAACCCCCTTAGGTCACCATTGATTATCCTTATTCATCATCAACTGGCCTCCACACCAACCATTTTGGGAATTTTCCTCCTTTTAGAAACCCTTCTTAGGTCACCATCTCTTGTTGACCTTTAAATCCATATTTATGGTCATCTCTATTTTCTTTCTTCGGGCATTTTCATACAACATTTTCAAATACTTCTTCCTCTTGGAACTCATATTCTATAGTTCACAATAGTGGCAATAATCAATCATTCTTTAGGGCATACATACTCTTTAATTCCACATTCATGGCCATCTCTCTTTTTCCTTAGGTATGCTAATCATATTTATTTCATAATTCTACACTTGTGGCCATAATCACTCCTCTATTAGACATTTTATTTTATAATCCTATCCAATCTGTGCATGAAGTCCTCCTTTGAGGCCATACTCATCTTCCCATTTGGGAATTACATTCATTATATCAAGTCCACTTTTGTGGCCATATTTGTGCCCATCCTTAGGGCACCATTATTTTTCATCAAAGTCCACCTTTATGGCCATGTGTTTCTTCCCCTCTTGGGGAAAATATTTTCCTTTGCTTTTCCTTTGCGGCCATACCCTTTCCCCACTTGGGCATATTTTGAATTTTCCTTTTTCCTTCACAACCATACTTTCTCCCTTTGGAGCATATTAATTCATCATTAAATTTTTTTCATTTCACCTTCTCGGTCACTTTTCGTGTCCCATTGGGAACCTTATCACTCATCCTTCTCCCTTATGTATGTATACCTATTTATTTGATTCCTCGTGTACAAAGGATTTCACATAATTTTCATATATAGTTGCACATATTTTGATGAATTTCCCATGACCCGTTGGTCATCCCATCCTACATCCATACCACACCAGTGATCTTCACCCACCAATTGGTCCATAGAATGTTCATTGTTTTCTATCTCCATTGAGTCTGTAATTATCCCCTACCAATGTGATATTGGAATCACCTTGATATTTCTTATTCTTATTTCAATTTTTTTCCCGGGGCATCTAGCCTTGGTAATATTTTTTCCATCTTTTCATCATCCACCTGGCCTTCATCATATACCATTTCCAAATGCGCCATCAATTTACCTTGGCTTCATTAATCCCCCATTTGAGGGGGAGATCATCATAAATTCTTTATCCTCATCCAACCTTTTTTGTTTTTATCTCAAGGCTTGCTACCACAAACCACACATGAAAAGAGAAAAAATTTAGACACCTAAGTTTGGTATCTACACCCTCATTTGCACGTGTGTACATATTTATTCATCCCCCTTATATAATCAAATTCCCATCCCAATCCTTATTAATTAATTAAGTGATATTAATTAATTAATTAATTATTTAAATATATGACATGCCCAACTATCCCATTCATATTGATCCTTTTAATTAATTTATTCATATTACTTAATTAATACCCTTATCCATTTCCCCACCAACTTTCCAATTAGGATTCTTTTATCATACATATAAATCACCTTCCTTTTCTAGCTTTCATCCCATATATTTTATGCCCTAACTACTTTGGATTCATCCCCAAGTAATCTAATCCTTTCAAAGTGATTTTAAGCATTTGACCAACTCTTTAAAATCATAAAATCTCATCTTAAATAAAAAAGAAATACTCAATGTGAAACTTTCCCTGTGATCGGAGAAGACCCATCCTAGTCACTGCCGACCCTTTAAGTATGTTTTATTTCTTTCCATTCTACATGCAATCACTTGACAATAAAGTAACCAGAGAACAATCATAGCTTATTCATGACTTCCAGAGCTTCATGTGATGACGATCTACAAACATCCCAACAATCATCGAACTTGTTTTACATCACTCATGATCTTCCTTTGTGATATTTCTTACTTTTATAGTGCTTTTATCAAGATTTCTATCAGATTATATTTTATTTCTTATAGATTAACCTTTTGCAGGTCCAAAGTAGCATCTAGCCATCACTCAAAGAACCCTTAGTTCCAATATTATTTCTTTCGGGTTGTCATATTCCTCTATTTCTTCTCGGTCTCATCTTAATCCTTTAAAGTCACTACCAATCCTTCCTAGTCACCATCAAATAGGATTCTATTTATCCAAAACCTATCTAAAGCATCCTTTATAACATCTATCCTATCTCCTAGTCATTTTTTCTCTTATGTAGATCCTCTTATAGCAGATTGCAGTCCTCATTATCTTATAGATTTCTCCTGGACCTTACAGTTTGCATACTTCATCTACATATTCAGATCCATCCTCCAAAGTCACCTTTGACCTACCTTTACACATTTTGGCTCGCCATAAACCTAAAATTGGTAACCTTTATCTTACAGTTATTGTCATCTAACTAGATTTAGATTAGTTTCTATCATTTTTAAGATTCATTGATAACTATGTGTCTCGCATGATTTTTCTCTTACATCCTTTTATCTAAATACGGGGTTGACATCTCCAAGGAAGCTAACCATTTATTTGATCCAACATTATCTAGTCACCCCTGGATACATCTATCTAATCTAATCTATTTTAGTTTTGTAGATATTATTGCAGCAGATACCCATCATTCAATGCATGTATCAATCATCATCACATCCAAGGTAACATAAACCCTTCGACATTTCTAAGTTGACTAGTTTCTTTAGTAGCTAGTGCATTAATTTGAGAAGGAATGAGAAACTTGGACAACATAAATTTGTTTAGGAAATTAACATCAAAGAAATTTTTAATGGTATATGGCTTATGTCTTGATAATTTATTTTGATAGGTAAACCATCTCAAATTTGAATACCTACTTTTGGGGTCTTGAAGTATTTTTGCAGGAGTTTAAGAGTTTGAGTTGTTTAAAGGTCTTCCACTATGACTTGGATGAAAATATAATTTTTTTAAGAAACTAGAATCATAGAAATTTCCATTTATACATGAATTTAGTCATGATGATGGGTTTTTATATGTGAATTTGGTAATTTTTCATTACTAAATATTTAGGTGTTGAATACCTAGTGGGGTCTACTTGTTCCTTGTAGTTTTTCTCGTTAGTTTTTAGAGAGAATGTTTTGATATTGTTTCCTCATCTTAGTGCTTGTTAATGATTTCTTGAGCACTTCTAACCTATGTGGGTGATTTGAGTTGTTTTAGATGATATTATTGTTATGTTTTTGAGTTGGGATGACTGATCCACTTGATTTAACAAATATATTAAATTTATAAAACCCTAATTATAGAGTAACATATGCTAAATAATAAATAAAGAACAAATATGACCTAAGAAATTAAATAGATAAAAAATTAAACCCTAGGTGCAAGAGAGAGGGTAGAGGACTTATCTAATTTTGCAATAATTTTTAAGTAATCAAGGATGAAAAGGTGATGAAATAAGAAGATAGACTATTGCAACCTAACCCGTAAAATTATAGAACTATCATATATATTGATACTAATGTGCCTGGACTAGGTCAGGGATGCCTAGGTGCCAAAGAATTCTTTTGGGTTCCTAAGAAATTGTAAATGGCTAGAATATGAATTTTCTTGTGTCATTAGGGTTTCACTACCCCTCATTTTTGGTTGCCTCTATATCGGTGGATGATCTCAAAATTTTCTCGATAACCTACAAAATAAATGATATCATGTAAAACCCCTAAAAAATAAACTGATAAAGAAGAAAAATATGAAAATGGGGTGTCTGACTAAGAATACAATCACTCAATAGAGTGAACTTATGATTGAGTACTACACTACATCTCATAATCCATGTAGTTTTGTGTGCATGTGTATAGAATCATTCCCTCGAAGATCTTGTCTAAGATGCACTAAATTAAAAAATCTAGATGTAGGAATGTAAGTATTTTTGTGGATGAAAAAATTAACTTAAGCTCCTATGAAGTGTATGCAAAAATTCAGTCACTTATCCCTTGAAAGTTAGCTAAATGGATTCTTTGCTACTCCTAGAATGCCTTTGGATGAAACCTTAGGTGATAGTAATATGGTTAGTGATTGGTCGCTTACTATGATCACATAACTTTGTAGTTATATGATTCCCTTGTTTGAATTTTACAATTAACATCTAAAAGGCTTACCACCAAGAAAAAATATGCCCAAAAGGTAAAAGAGGACCAAAGGCATGAGTAAGATATAAAGAGGTTTGGGAACCCATAGGGGACAAGGGTACCTATGCGATGGCCTCCTAGCTTGGTGCAAGTGTCCAAAGAAAAATATAAAGTAATGAAAGTTAGATTGGGAAGCGGGGTGTGCAAGACCACATATAAAGAAAAAAATTGAAGAAAGAGGAAAATAATAGATGTCAATTACTAGTTATTTTGAGTAGGAATCATATGAATGGTTATATGTGGTTAGGACCTATAAATGTACCAAAGTGTGCGATTTAGTGTCTATATTTTCCCCACTTTATTTTGTTGAATGAATACTCGATAAAATAAAGGAGATAAGAGATGTGTACCTAATAACCATGTAGATCGATGGTGAAAGTGTGGAATAAAAATGTAGCATGGAAGATAAGGAAGAGGAAATGACCCTGTGGATTGAAGCATATGTATTATGTCGCATTGTACCTAGTATTTATTTATTAAAATGTTTGTTGATGTGAATATTGCTTCTTATAAGGATGAACCTATTAAAATAAGAGAAAAAAAAGTGGTCAAATTTTTGTATATTGTGAAAAATTTGATCCAAGTATGTAAAAATGTGAAAAGTAGTAAAGGGAACATATGCATCGTTGAAAATTTAAAATGATAGAAAATATCCTTTAAAATGTTTTATAAGAACAATATCTTTGGGATATCTCATGCCAAGAATGATTTTTTTGGGTGATCTCATGCCAAGTGTGATTTTTTTAGGTAATCTCACACCACGACGTAAGAGGTGTTTAGGAGAAAGGTATATTATTATTCTCCATCCCCGAATGCTTCCTGAAATTATACACCACTTTAGATGGTTTGATCCTTATTTGTTCCAGTTCTATCAAGTTTTATCTAAGTACAAAAGAAGAAAAATGGAGATAGAATGCATTCTTCGATTCTTTGGAGGATTGTGCCTGTCAGATTGTCATGCAATTACTCAGGAATTTTAAAAACTATGTTGATATAAGAAAAATTATGTAACTTTCCCTGGTCATAGGAACCTAGGAAGGATCAAGGGTGAGTAGGCACTCATGTCTCGTATCTAGGCTCGGCATCTATACCATACTAAGGACCCAAGTTAGAATCTGGCCATTTCTATAACTCAATACTTCTCTATTATTGTACTGTATGTAACATCCACTTTTTATGACTTAGAAACAAGGAATTTTTTTAACATAATGTTCTCTATTCTAAATTCATACAATTCAGAACACACATTCCATTACCAATCCATCTCATAACAAAAAACCATATGTAATTGTAATGACTCAGTGTAACACCAATCTCTCATTTCATGACTCGGTATTAAAATGATCTCTCGTGTTAACTTTAAAATGTGTATACTATGTATAAAATTTTTATTATAACCATTGCAGGTCACTTAAGTGTTTTTTCTAAGAAGCCTATCTCGAATATCTCATTACTTATGTTCATCTCGAAATCCTGCATTCTTAGACTAGGTGACATAAGACAACACAACTGGCGCTTTGCAATACTTTGACCAAAATTTTAAACATGTTTACCATATTTCCATCCCAAGATGGCATACTCATAGAAAGGAATATGTCTTTCATCCCACTCGAGATTATATCTAGATTGGTCTTCCTTGACTTTTTCAACCAAACTTGAATCAAAATTTCATGCTAAATAGGGGAATCTCACATACACTAGTGATGTAGTATACTCATGGTGAATAAGGATAAGTAGACATACTTAATTTAATTTTGATGATTGGGTGTGTTTAGTTACTCTTAGTCAACATGAGTTTACACCTACACTAGTTCATGTGTCTATCTTTATTTAGAGTAGCACTATGAACCGTATATCCTCTTATATCAATTAAGTTAATTAAACTAAGTGGGGCATTGAAGCATAGCTGGTTGCATCACAATATCCTATTAATGAATCCCATCATCAAGAAGGTAATCTGCGACATAACGTATATTACAACAACCTACTAAGTTATTTCAACGAAACTAACATACTTAAAAACATTATATTATTAACCTTCAATTTATTATCTTGTTTAGTTATCGTTAAACATCACACCTAAGGGTCCACATAGTAATATATATCCAAAGAAAGGATTCAAAATTTAATTTTACACTAGTTGTAGGTATGCAGATAAAATTTACTTTCATACATATGAACTTTTAAATTCTAAAACCATTATTTCTTTTTTTTGATAAACCTTATTTCAATAGCAAGTACATATGATCATTGAGTTCCCTTACTATAGTTTAACAATGTAACCTTAATTAAGGACTATTTTCCTATTCATGAAATCTAAAAACATAAGGAGTAGATTCATAATAAGAATGCCACATTCAACTATATAGAAACTATCCTTATTCCCTTTTTCTCAACAAGGATCTATAAATCATAATCATCATAGTTATGCCATTACCCTAAAATTAAATGATTCAAAAATATATATAGTTCCTTATCGAAGCATCATCCTACACTTTAGATTCCATTAATCCTTGTATGTTAATATTTAAAAATATAAATAAAATCTCATCATGCATGTTAATATTTAAGAATGTTAATCAAACTTATGTCTTATATGAACCTTGAATAAATCAGTTATCAACAATCATTACACAACAATCCACTTATCAAAAAGAGAGTTCAATTCACTCAAAGGTTATTAAACATTTCATAATTTTATAAGAAAACATTTTTAGAAACACAAAAACTAATTGATACATCATCATAGTTTTACCAATAAGTTCATTTCAAGAGAATTTCAATGCGTAAAACATCCGGGTGAAGAAAATGACTTCGTTAATAAAAAATGTATCTTTCCATAAGTTGTTTTCCTTTCACTTTTCATGAATTTCATCTTTTAAATTGTTAGCATGAGTTAGTTCACAAAAATTGAGCATGATAATTGCTGTAATGTTAACTGTTTCGTAAAAGGAACCCTTTTGTTTATGAAAATGTTCCACGTACTTAAATTAAGATCAATTAAATAGAATTCCCAAAACTCCATAATGTCAAAAAAGGAGAGGAAGTCATTAAACCTCTTCAGGATAAATTTTCCCAAGAAAAGAAGTTAATTTTTCCAAAAAAATAATCTAAACACTGTCACAGTCATGATAATCATTCATCATGATAACCTTTAAAAACTTAAACCAACTATTAAAGAGAAGAATTGATAACAATTCTTGATCAGTCCTCATTAATAACAAATAAATCAACCTTACACTTCAATAACATTACCATCAATTTCCTATTAAAAATTTAAAAAGGGAATTTAATAAAAATACATGATTTCATTCATTCCTCAATGTATCGAATTATTATTATTATTTTGATTAAAGGTGAAAAAGGGTTGAGGGGACCCTACCCCAAACAAATTATAACATAAGAGCAATGAAGGGTCAAGGGGATAGCCATTGAAACCCACTCAAAGTAATAAGAACATACCAAGATCCACCAAAAGAGAAATGGATCCAAAAGGCCACAAAACAAAATAACTAAAGCAGAGGACCTAGAAACTTACAATAGGTGAGAAACAAAGGAAAAAACCAATAGAATAAAAAAGCCACTATAATTAACTAATTAGTTCACCCACCATCTACATACATCCATTCCATTCTTTAACCAGACTAGCTATAGTGGATTTCCAATATTTATAGTTGGGTTCTACAATCTCCACCTTAGGGCCAGACCCCTCTTTTTCCTTGTTTTTGCTATTTCCATTGATTGGATCATCTCTACAAGGAGCTTGAGATGGTGTATAGTAATTTTGACATTTAGGATGTGAACATCTCTAATATGAAGGATAATACCCTTCATCTTCAACATGTCATTCTCCATAGAGATACACCTTTCATTGGCATTTTTCAGTTGTTCATTCAACACAATAGAGGAGAGATTCTCCACTTTTTCCTGTAACTCCCTCAAGTCAATTGTCACCATACTTATCTTGTGTCTATTTATATCAGTGTCAATCCTATAATTCTTGAACTCCCTCATGAAAACATTAGACTTAACCACATTATCTTGGGCATTAAACAAATTCTTCGGGATGTTTTGAGCGCATGTAAACTTTCAATGGCTTCCTCAATATTTTTAGATATTTTATCCTCATAAGACTCATGGTTAAGCTCAAGATTATTCTCCTTACAACTATCATCATGGATGGCATCTATATCTTGATTACAATTTTTCTCTACTCGACCCAAGTCTTCACCCACTAATCCTCAGAGTTCGAGATAATCTCTAGATTCTCACTCGAGGTAGAAGCTCCTTTCTCCCATTGCTATTTTTTTAACACTGAGCTTAGCCAAGTGAGATCTGGTTCTTTTTGCCATAGAATTCCCCATTTCCACCATGTTATCACCACCCTCCTCAGCTTCCAAAATCACATGCTTCCCCCCAAAACTAGAAGAATTCCATTTAGTGAAGCCCCAATTCTTTCATTTTTCCCAATAAGGGGCATACCCAACTTTATCATGGCTTTCATAAGGCCTTGATGCAAGGGTAAGGAGAAAGTACCTTTCTCAACCTGAGTGACTGACTTAGCAAGAGAAAGGAACATAAAATTTGGGAAATTATAGGGTCTGTCATTCTGAATGTGATTTAACATTGGAAAATGATACTGTAAATAAATTTATAACACCCTTCAAGTGTAATATAAGCCATAAGAAGATGAGAAATTTCATTGTAAGGATGGGGAAATTCTCTCTTGCATAACCATTGTGGAGAATTTTAGGGATCCCCTTACCAAGCATGAAGCAATCGATCTCCTGGCTGTAGTCCGATTTGGGCTTGAAATAACTTTTTCCCTCTTGAGATAGACCCAAGATTTTGGCAATGAACTTTGGAGAGATAGTGAAGGAAAAATTTTGAACCCAAACATGGCCATCCTTCCAGGTCTTTGCAATATCTTCACTCAGAGTCTCATCAAACCCATCAAAAATGTTGAAAATTTTAACAGGCCAACCCTGTCGAGCAGCTCCTCTACCTCTTTGGACATTTCTAGAACCTTATTTGGTTCAGTCCTCACAATTTCTCCACCCATGGTGCTTGAGTAATTATTCTTCCTATAGAGTGATCTGTGCTTTTTGTGGCTCCCTTTAACACACTTGGAGGTATGATTCAAAATAACCAAGAGAACCACCCAAACTTTGACATGATAGGATATAAAAGTTTTCATGAGTGCATGATTTAGAAAATCAGAGTGCATCACCCAGAGGGATTTATTACTGATTACCATCCTCATTGGAAGAAATGTAGTTAGGGGCTCTTTCCCGATCCAAGATATCAATGAAATTTTCATCCACATAGGATAGATCCTCAACCACCTTAAAATCCTTAGCTTCCACCCCCTTATTAGCTAAAACATCAGCCAATTTGTTTCCTTCCCAAAAAACATGAGAGAAAGATATATGAACAAAGAAGACACGTTGAACTTTGATGGGGCCTCTAAGGGGAACCACCGGGACCATGGCAGGGGAGGAGTGATACGAGATCATAAAGGTAGTCGATTGCTGCGTATCTTTGGGAAAATGGGAATTCAAACCAATCATTTTGCCGAAGCATTATCTACTTTATGGGGCCTGAGAATTACACAGACTCAAAATATCCAGAACCTCATTATTGAAGGGGACTCCCTAAATATCATTAATCTCCTTAAACAGTGCTCATCTCCAAGTTGGAGCATCAAGGATTTTATCTCAGAATCCATAAGTATATGTCAAACATTCAATAACATTCGGATCATGCATACTTACCGGGAGGGTAATAAGTTGGCAGATGCACTGGCTAATTATGGCATTAATGTTAACCACATTGTTTGGGATAATAATAGCATCCCTAAGCAGCTTCAAAGTAGCATTCAAGTGGATCTCTATACGCACGCAATTTCTTGATTTGAGTTATGATTATTGGGCATGGATCAGTATCAATAAAACTCCCACACGTGTTGAACTAAAAACTAAGATTATGCAAATCTTATCGAATAATCAAGATAGTGTGAAGTATATGGGAAAGTTCAAGTGGAGTTGCATAGATATGAAAATCGCGCATGCGGGTAGCACTGTGCTATCTACAATATGGATACAAGACTCCACGGATCCCGAAGACAAAAAAGTGTAATTGATGATAGGGAGTGGGCTAGCAAAAGGCCAGTTATTCCCACATGCGAACTTCCACAGACTCAGATCAGCAGTCATGCGATGTTCGTGGGAAAAGCAACGGCTCTCATATTCAGCATTGTGTGGATTACAACAGTAAAAAGCAGACCAGCTTCAGCGCTTTCAAGGATTTTAGAATTTGTTGCAAGCAGTTAAGCACGGTGAAGATGGGGGGTCCCCCTTGCCAAATTGAGCCCAGTGTGGACCCGGATTGGAAGGATAATGTTGAGCTCTGGAATATACTCAGCAAGGGTGGCATCACCAACTTCATGGAGAAGGTTCAGGGCCATGATCAAAGCATCTCAGTGTGTTTTGCGAAGGATTGGAAGGAGCAGACTGTGGATTATGGGGGGCAGAAGATCTTGGTCAACGAGGAGCTTATTGCTGAAGTGACTGGCCTTGGCATGGAGGGCTACCATTTTTTTAACAAAAGGGTCGACAGAGAAGCTGAAGAGAGGAGATTTGTGGAGGGAACTGAGAAGCTGATCTTTGTTACCGTGGGCCTGCTTGTTAGCTCGATCCCTCTCGCCTTATGATGAGGTTACACACATGATGATACGCTTCATTTCTTTGGAAGGGAGGTTTGTCACCGTACCTGCAAAGCATCTTATCTTCCTCAACCACTTCCGAAGGAATCGCACAGTATGTTTCCCCCATTATTTGCTTAACTCTCTTGAGCGCTCCATTTTGGAGTTTCAAAAGCATACCCGGGTGGTTCCTTTACACCAGGGGCTTATTTTATTGCTGCATAAATTATGTCTTCTTCGATATCCTGGTCTCCCTTCCTCCCCTAGCTCCGTTCCCCCTCTGCCTAGTTCAGCTGCCGCTAGCCCCATCTCTCCACATTCTATCCCCGCCACCACTTGTTGTCACCCCTCTGCCAGTCATCCAGGCTTCATCTTCCATTCCCCTACTGCTTCTCCCACCCCCTTCGCTTCCACCTCGGCCAGGACCATCACTAGGTCCTCTAGAAGGCTTAACCTCGATACCCTTGCTGTGGGGAAGGGTCCTCATGAAATTGAAATTACACATGACCTCCTGAATATTAGCAGTGCTAGTCCCCGGGATGTGCATATGGAGAGCTCTACAAAAAGGCTAGAAGCCTTAGAAGCTGATATGAAGCTGTTGAAGGAAGAGGTTAAGAACTTGGCAAAACAGAAAGGTAAGAGGAAGAAGGAGGAGGAGGAGGCTATTGATAACAGCCAGATAGAAGATATTTACAAGAAGTTGAACTCCTTAGACTCCCGTTTAGGGAAGGCCAAGACTCGTCATGATTATAATATGGCCATTTTCAGTGCAATTGAAGAGTTCATTGAGCAGCATGTCCGAAGTGTCTCCAATCTTAGTGGAGTTCTGGCAACACTATGGGGCACTGATAAGGAAAGTAAAAGGACCATTGATCAGCTAGATAAGACTGACACTGCCCACATGACAACTTTGGCAATGTTCAAATCCTGGCAGAACATCAAATACAACATCGACAAAGCTGCCAAGAAGTAGTTGTAGGTGCTTTAGCTGCTCTTATACGTTTTTGTTGTTGTTTTTTTGTGGTCTTTTTGTTGCTTTATTGCAGAGTTTTTGTTGTTTTTGTTTTGATGGGGTAGCTTTTTTTTGGCTACTTTGGACTTCATTGTCACACTTGGATTCTGATCCTTTTTATTTTGGTTTTAATTCCTAATCGCTCTTAGGCCCTCTTTTTTTTTTCACAAGGGTATAGTCCCTTTCAAAAACTATTTGCCAATAATAAAAAAACAAAGGAGACACGTTTATTCTTAACATTTTTGATGAAATATTCAATAGAGATAGAGATAGAACATTTACCCTCTCTCATGCATGAAATAATATTCAAGGAGTATCCTTCCATGAGAAGTTTTGTGAACCCTTTCTCTTCAGTGATATTCACCCCCTAGTACATTGTTGTAGCCTCCACAATATGGTTTTATTGAATTCCAAGACAAAATAAATAAGCAAGGAGAAAACTACCCTTGTGATCCCAAAATACTCCTCCTCCACCTGCCTTTCCTAGATTCCCTTTAGATGCCCCATCGAATTTGAGTTTGATAACTCCTTCCCAAGGTGGCTTCCACTTAACCCCATCTCTAGGATTGCTTTTCCTAGGTAGAGGAGAAAAGGTTAAGTTCCATTTCTTGATGATAAATTGTTCACATTCCATGACTTCCACTTCCTTATTCTTGAGGATAGAAAAATTATTTCTAACAACTTGTAAACACTTGTTTTAGGGAGTTTCTTGTTATTGAAAATCCTTCGATTTCTCTCTTTCCATATTTCCCACCAAAATGGCCAAGGCTCATAATCCAAAGGTTTTTCAACCCTTGACTATTGAAAGGGAATTTCCATTGATTCCAGGATGATTAGAGATCCTTGGGAATAACCCACTTGAGCGAAAACATTCCTAGAATATGAGACAAGATGTGGGAAACAAAAGGGAAATCTAAAAACATATGGTTCACCATTTCCAAGTTCTGTTCACAAAGAACGCATCTATTGACTATATGGAGGCCTTGTTTAGCAAGGTTATCCACAGTAAGAATCCTATTTATCACCACTAGCTAGCTGAAAACATTGACTTTGGGAGTTATATTCTTATTCCAAACCATTCCCGTAATAATATCTTCCTCACTAGTTTCCTCTTCAAAGAAAGATATATAGGCAGATTTAACTAAAAAATTCCCACTTTGTTCTCTTTTCCACACAATCTGATCTTGTTCCTTGTTGTTAGAAGACACGTAGTTTTAAAAAAACATTGAGGTTAACCAGAAGTGTTTTAAATTCTTGCCTATCCAATTCTATGTGTTTCCAAACCTGAAATATTTCTTGAGGTTCCATATAATTGTTTATTTTTTCCCCATATTTGTCTTCTAGCAATTTTGAGATTTGGGGAAATTTGTCTTTGAGTAAATTTGTTTTTGTCCATTTATCAATCTAAAATCATATTTCATTTCCTTTCCCTATTTTCCACCTGCTTCCCTTAACAACTGAGTCCTTTGCCCAATTAATAGCTTTCCAAACACTTGACCCATTGAAAGACGTTGGTTTGAAGATCCACCGTTTGTCATTATCATCCATCCAATATTTTTTCTTAAGAATTCTCATCCAAACCCCATTTTATTTTATTAGTCTCCAACCAATTTTTGCCAAAATATCTTTGTTCATTTTAGTCCAGTCTCTAAGGCCAAGTCCCCCTATCTTTTTAGTTTATAGACTCTATTCCAAGCCACCAACAAGATTCTATCTTTGCTTTCAATACCACTCCATAGGAATATTTTTTGGATCTTTTCAAGTTTTTCCACTATAATCCTAGGAAGTTGATAGAGAGACATAGCATACACTAGGAGAATTTGGAGATAACTCTTGAGGAGGGTGATTTTCCTAGCCTGAGATAATAGATTTTCTTTCCACCCCACAAGCTTCTTATCGAATCTTTCTATAAGAAATTTCCAATCCAAACTAGAAGGTCTTTTATCCCTAAGGGGAATACCTAAATATAAGGTTGGGAAGGATTTATAGACACAACCCAAAATATCAACAATCTTCTTACATCTGCTTTCCAAAGAATTGAGGAAAAAAAGAGAACTTTTTCCATAGTTCACCAACTGACCCAAAACCTCCATGTAATCATCCAAGAGGGTTTTAAAAATTTTCACTTCTGGGATAGAAACTTCACCCACCATAATAGTATCATAAAAAAATGTTGGTGGGACACCTTCTCCATGCCCCTCACCGGTGATATCCCTTTGATGAAGCCATTACAAGTTTCAACATTAAGTCTTCTAGCTAAGAGCTTCTGCCAGAATAATGAAGAGAAAAGGGGAAAGGGGATCCCCTTTCCTGAGTCCTTGGGAGCTGGGAAAGAAACCACAAGGGGACCCATTCATAAGAATAGAAAACTAGGCATTAGAAATACAGGCTTTAACAAGACTTCTAAAGGAAACATTGAAGCCAAAACTATCAAGAATTTTGTCCAGAAAACTCCATGAGACCTTGTCACATGCTTTAGCCATATCCAATTTTAGGAACATAGAATCCTTCTTGCTAGATTAGCCAAATGAATTGTCTCTTTGATAGTAATGATCTCGTCTTGGATTTGGCATCCAAGGAAAAAGCCACCTTGTTTTTCAGAAATGATACAAGGTAGGATCAGTTGAAGACAGAGAGCCAGGAGTTTCATGCAGATTTTGTGGGTAGTATTGCACAGATTATAGGTCTAAAGTATTTCAATTCCATTGCATTGCCACATTTCAAAACTAGGGCCAAGAAGGTACAATTCATATATTTTAACATATTTTTCCCTTTGAAAAATTCTTTCACGGCGTTATACACATCCTTTTTATAATATCCCAGAAATGTTGAAAAAAGAAAGCTTGAAACCCATCTGGACCAGGGCCTTATCCGGGCTGAGATGTTTTACCGTAAATTCCACCTCCTCTAAAGAAGGGATCATAGAAAGAAGATAATTATCTTCCTCTGAGACTAAGGATGGGATGCAGTTCAAAAACTCTTGCTCTTTGGCTAGATTAGGAACATAATGGTTCGTGAGCAAGTTTTTAAAGAAGGATATAGCTTCTTGATTAATTTATTTTTTCTCTTCCACAAAGGAGCCTTCCTCTCTCCTTAATTTACATATTCTATTGAATCTTCTACATTTTAGAGTAGACAGGTGGAAAAACCTAGTATTTTTGTCCCCTTCTTTGAGCCAAGAGACTCGAGATTTCTGTCTCTAGAAGATTTCCTCTTTACCAAGGATATTGTGGTATTTTGACAACATAGATATTTCCTTATCATAGTATTCGATTCCAGATCACCATCCCCTCCTTCATTTTTCCTTTGGAAATTTAGCAGTCAGTTTAATATCATCTTTCTTCCAAAAAATATTACCAAAGATTTTCTTGTTCCATATTTTGAGGTTATTTTTGACATTTTGGAGTTTTTTGGTAAGTCTAAACATTGCAGCTTCCTTGCACCTTCAGTTTCCACCACTCACTGATAAGATATTTAATATCTTCACTATGGAGCCACAATTTCTCAAAACAGAAGGAAGGTCTTATTCTAGAGGGATTCTTAATTGTCAACAATATCGGGTTATGATCCAACCCTTTCCAGGGAAGAGAGAAAATATTGATATCCTGGCTTAATCATTCTTCGAAATCTAAGGCACGATCTAGTCTCACTTGAATATTATGAACACCAAATCTTCTATTGGACTAGATATATTTACTTCCTTTAAGATAAATGTCATGGAGGATGCTATCATATATGAAGAAATTAAAATCATCCATACCAATAGTAAACTCCTTGGAGCCTCTCTTTTTCCCTGGAGACAAAGGGGTATTAAAATCACCCATCACTATCCACTCAGTACCAGTAATGTTGTATTTGAAAGTTTGAAGATGTTGCCATAATTTTTTCCTTTCTTTGTAATGGGTAGGAGCATAGATGTTGGATAAGATCCAATTTTTTTGTTTTCCATATTTCTTATCATAACATCCATATGGTGATCTCTTTTCACCAACAAAGTGCCCTCATAAAGGTCTGGATTCTAGACCACTGCTAACCCTCTAGAGGCCCCTTTGGAACTAATAGAAAAAGCTTTTGAGTTATTCCAGAAGGATTTACAGGAACTTAGGAAAAAGTCTTCTTTCATTTTGGTTTCTTGTAGAGCCATAACATCAATTTTCTGTCCTTCAATCAAGTCTTTAAGAACCCTCCACTTCACGGGGATATTGATCCCTCTTACATTCCATGAGATGTAATTCATTTTCTAAGATTGGGTTTGTTTTTCTTTAAAACCTTCTGATCTAAAAAAAGTTGTTTCCCTGAGTCTATTTCCTTCTGGGTAGATTTTTTCCTTAAATCAAATTTATTTGGCCTTTTGAGTTTACTAGTGGAGTTTTCCAAATTAATAAGATGATCTCCAACCATAAATTATCCATTGCTTGAAGGGGAAATTCAAGATTATCCCTTTTAGGAGATTGATCTCCTTTTCTCTTCCCTAAAGGAGTTATTTCCTGGTGATCCCCCTTCTTGTCAGTAGTTATCTCCTCTTCTTTACTTCCCATCTCTTGATTAATAGAGAAATGACTATTCATTATTTCATTCGAGGAGAGATTAATCAAATCTCCAACTGTCATCCTTTCTCCCTTTGGACTATCCAAACTTTCATTCATCTCTTGGTCCTTTTGAAATAAGGTTTGGACCTTCACCTTTTCCTTCAGGGTAGTGGCAATCAACAACATATCCACCTTGTATTTTTGCAGGTATTTTACCTAACTACTATAATTTCTCCCCTTCTCTTTATTTAAAATGATAGCTCCCTCTTTTGGTCCTTTGGGGAGTCCTTGGTTGTTTGATCCTTCATTTTTTCCCTTACCTTTGATTCAGACCATGACTGATTTTTGGATCTCCTTCTATTTACCACCAAGGTAAATCCCTCCTCATCAGTTTCTAGGATTTTAGATGGGGTTATCTCTAACGTCTCTTTTTATTAGATTCTCAGGGGCTTGAATCCTTCAGTAGGGATATTCAAGAAGGATTTCCTATGGTCTTGCTACACTTTGCATGATCCCTTTTCCTTTCTCTTCTTTCCCTTCATTCCCGACACTACAATGTACCTCTTGGAGATCTTGAAATTATAGTTTTGAGTCGAGTGGCCCCATCCATTACATTTGGTACATTTCTCTAGGTAACTCTCCATTTCTATCTTCTACTCCCATATCCCTAGACTAGACTTGAGCTTGATGCTTTTAGGGATATCCCTATCTCGCAATCGTATAGATGCAAAATCTTGCACAAAATATCCTAGTCATATGCAAGGTTGCATTGTCTATAATAACCAGAGAACCAAAAGAATTTTCTATTCCTTTGAAAATATATTCATGCCAAAATTCCAAAGGTAGATTAGGAAGATGAATCCACACTTGGAATTAGTTCAGATTTAATTTTTCTAGGTTGAAAGTTGATTCCAATTTCCTAACGTACCATCCATATTTACCCCAGAACCATGGTCCTTCCAAGACCTTCTACATATCTTCTTGAATATTAAATTTAAAAAGGAAGAAACCATTTGACAGGGCACTTACCTCCAGGTGTCCTTTTGGGATCCACTTCAGTTTGGCCCACCTTCTAAAAGCATTGATATTTGGTCTCCCTCCCACCAGTTTTTGACCAAAGCTTTGTCTAAATTTGTAGTAGTGCTTTTTAGAAGGGAATCCAAGATTTCCAAGATGCTTCCCGATGCTTCCTTGACTACCTAGAGGAAATTTTTTGGCTCTTATGGGTATTTCCATTTTTACGTGGTTTGTCCAAGAATCTTCAGTAATTTTTGGGTCCCTTTTCAATGATTCATCCTGACCCTAGATCTCCCCTTCTTCAAAAGTGGCATCATGATCCCCAGGTCTTGGTGGGAATTCCCTACCAACATTTTCCCACTCACTTTAGTTCAAAACCTCACTCTCAATCACTCTAGAGTTTACATTTAGGTTTTCATTTACATCATTTCCAAAAAAATTGTTAATTGTTCCTCTTTTATAGTCAAGTTTTTTATCAATTATTTATTTAAACCATAGTTCTCAGTAGTTATTACCAATCAATTTACCTATCTCCAATCCAAAATTAATTGATATCTAGACAAGTCTCTCTTAATATTGATAGATTATTACAACAATATATCTCTATAAGAGGGTGGTTTATTTCCTAATCAAAAATGACACAAAATTCAAGGAATTCACCCCAAGAACAATATAATTTAATCAATATATAACAAATATCAAATAAAAATTAATCAACACAAATCCTTGTAGATCGGTAAACAAGGAGTTCTAACCAAACCGCAAGCACCAAAATCTAAATCGGCGGTTGGAATCACAAAAGACCTCTCGTAAAAAACATATGGAAAATTGAAACCAAACATAACATAGAACAAAGACATAGAAAATTGTCTTAACTCGAAAAGATCAGGGTTCAAGATTTAAGGATAAAATTTCCTTTATCTATAATCCCAAAGAACTCTCACCTTCTTTCACACTTGAAATAAATTCATAGTAATATCAATAGTTACCTCATAAGTGTTATAAAATAACCAAATCACAAGATCAAACTCAAATGAGACGTTTGAAAGGGAAAAATCATTCACAACATGCTACAGTACCTAGGGAATACGTCCCTTGTAAGCCCTAGTGACCCAACCACAATAACCTCCAAGGTTGAACAAGAGAAGATATAAAAAAATATATCCCACTCACGATGCTCAAAGAGTAATATATATTTGAAGGGTTAATAAACCAAAAGAAAATGAAACCTAGTTTGAAGTTTAATACAACCTGGGTCCTTCCCAAAAGTAAACTAAGTCCAAAATTTAAGCCTACCCAAGAAGGGTATTCATGAAATGAAAAAAATAACAAAAAAAAACAGAGAAACATGATATTTACGAGTCCATGTTTCTAAAAAGATTCACCCAATAAGATTATATAAATAACAAAACATAACTTAAAAATATAGATACGAGAAGACTATATTAGTCATCTTAATATTATGCACTTAGAATGCTTGAAATACCTCCATCGAAGATACCTAGTATGGGTCAAATCTTGACTTCATAAAAATAACAAATATATCAAAATGTTTTTATAATTCTTAATCCAAAATGAATGACCATCAAACCGAAATAGGAGTCCAAATACAGGCTTATAAAAATTTGAAAAACATTATTCATTAAAACACATTTTTATGACAACCTGAAAGTTCCAAAATCTAAAATGACTTCCACCATAACCCTATAAAATCATTTAATGCGACAGGGGTATGAATAAAAGAATATTTATTCATTTGAAACACAACATATATTTAAGCAATCATTCGAGCTTCATATATTGCACACACTTTTTTTTTTTTTCAAACATAACCAAAACCCAAAATCATATATAACAAATTCATAGCATAGGATCATTCATATCCACAAGAACCATAACCATAAAAAACTCACATAAGAAAACATTCTCAGAGATGTTTTCATGAAGAACAAAGTGAACTCTTTATAAAAATGTTTAAATAAAAGCAATAGTCTTAAAGAGATAGAGCCTATCATGCTTGTTAGTGCTCTTGGATTCTCTTACTTTCTTCAAACCTTCTAGCAAATCTTCCACTAAAATATTTCCAATGAAAAAATAGAAAAAAGCCTATACAACTTCCCCAAGTTTCTTCTTATAGTTTCCACAACAAATTTTTTCCATTATTTCTGCCATGCAATGGCAATTTTTAATTTGCAATAGAATTGAACTGATAGTTTGAATAATGAAAATACTACATGAAGAGACAACGAAATCAAAAATCTGAATGCACAATAAAACCAAACCATTCCATTTTTCCCAAACCCATCTTACTATTCCCTAGGTGGTTTTCACTCAGGTCGAGGCTCATTAATGCCAATAGGACTGCCAGTGTCCCTCCCAAAACTCCTGTTAATGCCAACTCACTATTAGTTAAAACTAACAATTAAAAACTTCATTCAACTAAAATTAGAAAAGTTTCCAGCTCGAAATTTCCACCACCTTCATGCCTTGGCTAAAATTGGTGGCAACATGATATTAATGATTCATTTAAACCTTGTTATTTCCTTTTGAATGGTGTCACCGCCATTCAATAACTTAACATCAAAGAAAACCACATTTCTCCTAGGTTAGTCCGGCACCCTTAGGTTAGGTTTCCATTATATTAGTTTATAAACCATAAATTAGGACCTTAGGAATAGTTCATATTATAGCTTAGGATAATTAGTATCCAAGACTTAGGATGGTCCTTTAATTACCCTACTAGGAACTAATCATCACAATAAATACAATCACTTTAACTTAGGTTAAGGATAGGATAAATAATCAAAGGAACTTAGATTAATTAGGTTCTAATAAAAGAATCAAAGGACATTACCTTTTGAAATTTATCAAAATGAAATTATTAGATAACTTAGAACGGTGCATGCCAAATATTCTATAGGATGCCCCTATGATCCCAAAGCAAGCTTGAGTTTAGATGTCAACAAACTAACCGATGAATCAAAATGATCGAAAGAACGGAAAATCATACACATGCCTTGGATCACTGCAATTGATCCAAGGTATGTTTATTCCTTCATTTTTCAATCAAATAGACTTAAAAACAAGTTCACAAATACAAATTAAGCCACATACAAATAGTCTTATTGGACTAAATTTATTTCATTCACCAATGTAAGAACATTTTTCAAAGTTCAAAGATAAGGCATATGTGAAATATTGCATTATTAATTCGAATTGACATGACATGATTGTATCCTTCTTTTGAAGATAAAACATATCATCTACAACAAACATGATCACTTAGTTCAAAATATTACACCATCTTCAAACAAGAATCATTTATAAATGTTTGTAACTTTAGTTTTAGAAGGGAGAAAGGATAACAACCAATGCGGGGTATTATAGTGTTGGTCTAAACTATAACCGTGTACTACTTTTGAATGGGGTAATTGATTCACCTTATGTATGCCCCCTTTTTTTGGGGTGTATACAACATCACAAGGAGGATGTGGCACGAAGGAGAGGACCAGATGCTGATTTGAAACGATGCCTTACAAAGGGAGGGAATGTGTTTGTTAAAAACGAGGAACATCCACTTTCTATGACTTAGAAACATGGGATATTTTTTCAAATAATGTTCTATGTTCTAAATTCATACAATTTAGAACACACATTCCATTTCCAATCCATATCATCGAGAAAACCATATGCCATTATAACGACTCAATGTAACACCACTCTCTCATTTCATGCCTCGGTATTAAACTGATGTCTCATGTTAACTTGTTCCTATGTATACTTTGGTTATTTTACCCATTATGGGTCACTCAATTGTTCTATCTACGAAGCATATCTGAATATTTATTACTGATATTCATTTGAAATCCCACATTCTTAGACTAGGAGACATAAGATAATGTAACCAGTAATTTGTGATACTTTGGCCAATTTTTAAAACATTTTTACCATGTTTACATTCCAAGATGGCATATTCGTTGAAAGGAATATGTCTTTCACCCCACTCCAAATGTTATCTAGATTGGTCTTCCTTGACTTCACAACCAAACTTGAATAGAATTTTCATGCTAAATAGGGGAAGGTCACATACACTAGTGATGTAGTTTTCTCTTAGTGATTAAGGATAAGTAGACATACTTAATCATATTTTGAAGATTGGGTGTGTTAAGTTACCTTAAATCAACATGAGTTGACGACTACACTAGTCCATGTGACTATCTTTGTTTAGAGTAGCACTATGAACAAAGTTTCCATTTATGTCAATTGAGTTAATTGAACTAAGTGGGGTGTTGAAGCATAGCTGGTTGTATCATAGTATCCTTGTAATGAATTCCAGCATTAAGAGGGTACTCTACAATAGCCCTTATATTACAACAACATACTAAGTTATTTCAATGAAACTAACATACTGAAGAACATTAGATTATTAAACTTCAATTTATATTGTATTTTTAATTATCATTAAACATCACACCTAAGGGTCCACTAAGTACGATTGATCCAAAGAAAGGATTCAAATGTACTTTTACACTAGTTGAAGGTATGCATTGATAAAATATGCATTCATGCATATGATTTTTTTAATTCTAAAACCATTATTTCCTTTTATCGATAAACCTTATTTCAATATCAAGTAAGTAGGATCATTAAGTTTCCTTATTATAGTTTAACAATGTAAATAGTCTTGATTGAATCTTGTTGATTAGACTTAGTGATACCATAATATTTAAATTTATCTTACTTATTATTTTAATCTTTCCAATTTCCATTTATCATTTTCATAAAGTAGAGTTACATCTAATCATCAATGATGATTATACTTTATCACATAATTATGGAAAAATACTTAGTTCTCATTTAATCATAAAAAGAAAGTATCCTTTTATTCCTAATTAAGGACTATTGTCATATTCATGAAATCTGAAAAAATAAAGAGTAGATTCATAATAAGAATGCCACATTCAACTATATAGAAACTATCCTTATTCCCTTTTCCAAATAAGGATATATAAATCATAATCATCATAGTTATACCATTACCCCAAAATTAAATGATTCAAATATATATAGATAGTTCCTTATCCAAGCATCATCCTATACTTTAGATTCTATTAATCCATGCATGTTAATATTTAAGAATATAAATAAAATATCATCATGCATGTTAATATAGAAAAATATTAATAAAACTTAAGTCTTATATGACCATTGAATAAATCAGTAATCACTAGTCATTACACAACAATCCATTTATCAAAAAGAGAGTAAAATTCACTCTGAAGCTTATTAAATATTTTCTAAGTTTCTAAGAAAATATTTTTAAGAAACATAAAAAATAATTGATACATCATCATAGTTTTTCCAAAAATTTCCTTTAAAGAGAATTTCAATACATAAAGCATCTGAGTGAAGAAAATGACTTCGTTAATAAAAAAATGCAACTTTCTATAATTCTTTCTCCTTTCACTTTTCATGAAGTCCATCTGTAAAATTGTTAGCATGAGTTTGTTCACAAGAACTTAGAATGATAAGTGCTATAATGTTAAATAAATATGATTTTATCTAACTCTTTCATAAAAGGAACCCTATTGTTTATGAAAATGTTCCAAGTACTCAAATTAAGATCAATTAAAGAGAATGCCCAAAAATCCATAATGTCAAAAAAGGAGAGGAAGTCACTAAACCTATTTAGGCTCCATTTCCCCAAGAAAATACGTTAGGTTTTCAAACAAAATTAACCTCAACAATGTCACAGTCATGATAATTATTCATCATGATAACTTTTAAAAATTGAAACCAACTATTAAAGAGAAGAATTAATAACAATTCCTGATCAGTCCTCATTAATACAAAATAAATCATCGACATTCAGTTACCACAACATTACCATTAATTTCCTATTAACAATTTAAAAAGGGAATTTAATAAAAATACATGATTTCATTCATTCCTCAATGTATCAAATTATTTCTTCAAACCATAGTTCCTAGTTATTACCAATCAAATTCCCTATCTCCAATCCAAAAGGAATTGATATTTAAACAAGTATGTCTTAATATTGACAGAGTACTACAAAAATATATCTCTACAAGAGGGTGGCTTATTTCCTAAACCAAAACAACTCAGAATGCAAGGAAATCACCCCAATAATAGTCTACTTTAATCAGTATCATAACAGAAATCAAATCAAAATTAATCAACACAAATCCTTTCAACTCATTCGACAAGGATTTCTAACCAAACCGCAAGCACCAAGATCTAAATCGGTGGTTTGAATCAAAAATACCTCCATAACAAAACTTAAGGAAAAATTGAAACCAAACGAATATAAAACAAAGTCACATAGAAATTTCTTAACTGAAAAGATTAGGGTTCCAGATTTAAGGATAAAAATTTCCTTTATCTATAATCATAGTAACTCTCAGCCTCCATTCACACTCGAAACAAATTCACAATAAGAGCAATAGTTACCTCATAAATGTTATAAACTAACCAAATCACAAGCTCAGACTCAAATGAGACGTTTTGAAGGGAAAAATCATTTAACTTAACATGCTACAGTCACCCAGG
Organism: Taxus wallichiana var. yunnanensis; assembly: GCA_018340775.1. NCBI lineage: Eukaryota > Viridiplantae > Streptophyta > Pinopsida > Cupressales > Taxaceae > Taxus > Taxus wallichiana. The sequence continues at coordinate 151,613,922 of CM031234.1, read as the reverse complement.
GAATACATCCCTTGTAAGAACTGGTGACCCAACCACAATAAACTCCAAGGTTGAACAAGAGAAGATATAAAACCAAGATATCCCACTCACGATGCTCAAAGAGTAATAGATCTTTGAAGGGACGTTAAACCAAAAGAAAATGAAACCCAGTTCAAAGTGTAATACAACCTGGGTCCTTCCCAAAAATCAACTAAGTCCAAAACTTAAGCCCTAAGAAGGGTATTCATGCAATGAAAAACATAACCAACAAAAAGAGAGAAACATGAGATTTACTAGTCCATGTTTCCAAAATAGATCTACCCAAGAAGGGTATATAAACAACAAAATGTAACTTAAAAAGATAGAGACATAAGACTCTATCAGTCACCTTAATATTATGCACTTACAATGCTCAAAATACCTCCATTGAAGATACCTAGTATGGGTCGAAGCTTGAATTCATAAAAACAACAAAAATATCAAAATATCAGTTACAATTCTTAAGCCAAAATGAATTACCATCAAACTAAAACAAAAGTCCAAATACAAAGCTCATAAAAATTTGAAAAACATTATTTGTTGAAACCCAGTTTCATGACAACTTGAAAGTTCCAAAATCCAAAATGAATTCCACCATAACCCTGTAAAATCATTTAACACCAATAGGGTATGAATAAAAGAAGATATATTCATCTAAAACACAACATATATTTAAGAAATCATTCATAGCTTCATATATTGTACACATACTTTTTTTTTTTTTAAACATAATCAAAATCTTGAATCATATATAACAACTTTATACCACATGATCATTCATATACACAAGAACCATAACCATAAAAACATCACAAAATCAAGAAGAAGAAAATAACACACAAGAAAACATTCTCAGAGATGTTTTCATGATGAACAGAGTTCTCTTTATGAAAACTTTTAAATAAAGGCAAGAATCTTAAAGAGATAGAGCCTATCATGCCTCCTAGTGCTCTTGGCTTTTCTTCCTTGCTTCAAACCTTTAAGAAAATATTTCACTGAAATATTTCCAATGAAAACACCAAACGAAGCCTCTACAAATTCCCTATTTTCTTCTTATAGTTTCCAAAACAAATTTTTGCCATGCAATGGCAATTTCTAATTTGTAATGAATCGAATTAATAGTTTGAATAATGAAAATAATACATGCGAGACAAAGAGCTTGAAAAATCTGAACTTACAATAAAACCAAACCATTCCTTTTTCCCAAACCTATCTCACTATTCCCTAGGTGGTTTTCACTCAGGTTGAGGCTCATTAATGCCAACAAAACTACTAGTGTCCTCTCGAAAACTCTTGTCAATGCCAACTCACTATTAGTTAAAACTATCAAATAAAAACTTCATTCAACTAAAATTAGCAGATTTTCCATGTTAGAAATTTCAACCACCTTCATGCTTTGGCTAAAATTGGTGTTAATAGGAAATTAATGAATCATCTAAACCTTTTTATTTCCTTTTGAATCGTGCCACCACCATTCAATAACTTGACATCAATGCTGACCACATTTCCCTTAGGTTAGTTTGATGCCCTTAGGTTAGGTTTCCATTATATTAGTTTATAAACCATAACTCAGGACCTTGGGAATAGTTCATATTATAGTTTAGGATAATTAGTATCCAAGACTTAGGATAGTCCTTTAATTACCCTACTAGGAACTAATCATCACAATAAATACAATCGCTTTAACTTAGGTTAAGGATAGGATAAATAATCAAAGGAACTTAGATTGATTAGGTCCCAATAAAATAATCAAAGGACAGTACCTTTTGCAATTTATAAAAATGACATTATTAGATAACTTAGAAGGGTGCATGAAAAATATGCTATAGGATGCCTCTATGATCCCAAAGCAAGCTTGAGTTTAGATGTCAACACACCGATCGATCAATTAAAATGATTGAAATAACGCAAAATCATGCACATGCTTTGATCACCGCAATTGATCCAAAGTATGGCTATTCCTTAATTTTGCAATCAAATAGACTTAAGAACAAGTTCACAAATACATTTTTATTATTATTATTGGCAAATAGTTTTTTGAAAGGGACTATACCCTTGAGTACAAAAGATGGCCTAGGAGCCAGAATAGGAATGAAAACCAGAGAGAAAAGGATCAGAATCCAAATGTGATAATGAAGCTCAAAGTAGCCAAAAAATAGCTACCCAAACAAGACAAAACAACAAAAATACTGCAAAAAAGCAGTAGAGAGACCGCAAAAAAATAGCATAAAACATACAAGAATAGCTAAAGCATCTACAACTACTTTTTGGCAGCTTTGTCTATGCTGGTCTTGATATTCTTCCAGGAATGGAACATACCCAAAGTTGTCATGTGGGCAGTGTCAGTCTTATCCAGCTGCTCAATGGTCCTTTTTCTTTCCTTATCATTACCCCAAAGTGTTTCCGAACTCCGCTGAGGTTGGAGACACTTTTGACATGTTGCTCAATGAACTCCTCAATCGCCCTAAAGATGGCCATGTTGTAATCATGTCGAGTTTTGGCCTTCCCTAAATGGGAGTCTAAGGAGTTCAGCTTCTTGTAGATATCATCAATCTAGCTACTATCAATATCCACCTCCTCCTCCTTCTTCCTCTTACCTTTCTATTTTTCCAAGTTCTTAACCTCATCCTTCAACAGTTTCATATCAGCCTCTAAGGCTTCCAGCCTTTTTGAAGAGCTTTCCATATGCACATCTCGGGGACTGGCACTACTAATATTCAGGAGGTCATGTGCAATTTCAATTTCATGAGGACCCTTCTCCACAGCAAGAGTCTCAAGGTTAAGCTTTCTAGAAGCCCTGGTAACCGGTCTGTTCAAGGTGGAGGTGAAGTGGGGGGCGGGAGCAGTAGTAGGGGGAATGGAAGAAGAATCTTGGACAACCGGCAGGGGGTGACAGCAGTGGTGGCGGGGCAGAGAATGGAGAAACAGGGCTGGCAGCAGCAGAACCTCGGCAGAGGGGGAACCGAGCTAGGAGAGGATGGGAGACCAGGATACTTAAGAAGACAGCATTTATGTAGCAGAAAAATAAGCCCCTGGTGTAAAGGAACCACTGGGTATGCTTTTGAAACTCCAAAATGGAGCACTCAAGAGAGTTCAGCAAGTAATGGGGGAAACAAACCATGCGATTCCTACGGAAGTGGTTAAGAAAGATAAGGTGCTTAGTAGGTACAGTGACAAACCTTCCTTCCAAGGAGATGAACCGTATCATCATGCGAGTAACCTCATCATAAGGTGGAGGGATCGAGCTAACAAGTAGGCCCACTGTAACGTAGATCAGCTTCTCAGATCCCTCCACAAATCTCCTCTCTTCAACATCTCTGTCAACCCTTTTGTTAAAGAAATGGTAGCCCTCCAAGCCAAGGCCGGTTGCTTCAGCAATAAGTTCTTCATTGACCAAGATCTTCTGCCCCCCATATTCCACAGTCCGCTCCTTCCAATCCTTCACAAAACACACAGAGATGCTTTGATCATGCCCCTGAACCTTCTCCATGAAGTTGGTGATGCCACCCTTGCTGAGTATGCTCCATAGCTCAATATTATCCTTCCAGTCTGGGTCCGCACTAGGCTCAATTTGGCAAGGGGGACCCCCCATCTTCTCTGTGCTTAACTGTTTGCAACAAATTCCCAAATTCTTGTGAGTGCTGAAGCCAGTCTACTTTTTGCTATTGTAATCCACACAATGTTGGAAATGAGAGCCATTGCTTTTCCCATGAACGGCTGCGTGTCTGCTGATCTGAGCCTGTGGAAAATCACATGTGGGAATAGCCCGCTCCCTGTCATCAATCACATTACTACTGTCTTCAGTTTCTGTGGAGCTTTGTATCCAACTTTTAGCAGATGCAGTGCAGCCCGCATGCGTGATTTTCAAATCAATGTAACTCCACTTGGAATTCCCCATATATTTCACACTATCTTGATTATTTGACATGATTTGCATAATCATATTCTTTAAGTCAACACGTGTGGGAGTATTATTGATGCTGATCCACACCCAATAATCATAACTCAGCTCAAGATATTGCTTGCGTATAGAAATCTGCATGAATGCTATTTTGAAGCTGCTTAGGGATGCTATTATTATCCCAAACAGTGAGGTTAACATTAATGCCATAATTAGCTAGCGCATCTACCAATTTATTACCCTCCCGGTAAGTATGCATGATCCTGATGTTATTGAAAGTATGACTAATACTTATGGACTCTGAGATAAAATCCTTGATGCTCCAACTTGGAGATGAGCACTGTTTAAGGAGATTAATGATATTCGGGAGTGTAGACACCAAATTCGTGTCTTACGACCCTTATGACCCACATCCCATTTCACAACCTAACCTCATTACCTAAACCTTACACAATTATTTATTAATTACCTTGTAATTGATAAATACCCATCACCTCACCTCGCCACCTCATTTTGCCACCTCATCATGACCTAGCCCTAATCCTAAACTAACCTAATTAAAACCTAAAACTTGGTCTACACCTACACGCATGACTAAGGACCTCTTTCGCACCTAAAACCGACCTTCTAGTCACTTGACCAAGCCCGCAACTAATCTCTCGGGAGAAAAGCAGGGAAGGTGGGCTGTTTTACTAAAAATAGCCTACTTTTTTCCTTACCGATGCTTGGTTCCTACTCGACCGCCGTCGGTTACGCAACTACCATCGGTTCCTGTAAATGGGCTCCCAAACCAAAAACAAAGGATCGGAATTTCATTTTGGATCGTAGAAAAGGATTCTTTGAATCAATAAAGAGCATCGGGAGCGATCGAGAAAACCCCGATCTTTACTTGACTAAGCAAAGACAAGTGAAGAGATAAGGAGAGTTAGCAGCAGCAGGGAGAGCAAGCCAGGATCGCAAATCGATACCAGAGCCTGTGATACTCAAATGATTTGATCATTTGTGTGCCGCTGACCATCCTACCTCGGTTCCCTTTTCCATCGAGCTCTTGGACTTGCATCTCCGCGAATAATCGCAAGCTACTTCTTGCATGTACTCTTTAATAACATTTCTTCGACTTTTTCAATCATAAGTCCTCACAAATCCATTCTTAGATCCACTACCCAACGTATCATTGCATCTAACTCACATTCATCTAGATCTCATCACCCTATTTCCTAATATTACCTATATACAAATTTCTACAAATAACACAACTACCAAATAACACCACCACCCCACAAAACAACTAACTTTCGATCTCAGACTCTACCGATATCGGTCATCAAGAATCGCCATCGGTTGTCAAGAATCGCCATCGGTTATACTTGACTATAACCAATAACCACCTTTCCCCTACCCATTTCAAAAAGCAATTTAATTGATATCTTATAGTTTTTTGTGTTAATTCATATTAGCAAGGAACCGACCACCTTCGAAAGGAAGTTTTATATTTCCTGGGCCCAAGGCGCTTTCCTCATTTATTGTCTAATTAAAATCTTGTGGTCTTGTGTTCTTATTTGCAGTAGTCCTTCCAAGACAAAAGGAGTTCTTCGCAGTCGGCCCGATCTTTCTCTACGGTACGCACACATCATCTCGACATTCTACAGTATTCCTCCTAGCCCCAACCCTTATCTGCTTTCTAAAAGGAACGAAACATTCCAAGTGAAACATTTTGCACGCACGCGCGGGACCCATCTTGGGTTCTCTGTTTCTCTTGCTTATTTTCATTTTAGGAAGCATACTTGCTTTATTGCTTGCTTTTGTTATATATTTCATAAAGAATTTGTCTTGCTTTCCTAGTTTCGCATTAGTGAAAGTCATCTCCCTTGCTTCATCGAACATAATTTTCGATTTGGGTTTAAAACACGTGCATTGCATTCCCGCTTTGTTTTTTAAATTCTAGTGAATGTAGATTAAGTAACAGTGTCGTACATGTGGGGGTGATATCCATGGTATTGATAGGAAATTAATCTTACATTCACCGCACAACACATACCGAATCACTTCACAATTAACACAACACTCAAACATCCCCCTTTTTCCATGGTATTCCTCCGCCCGATTGAGGTAACCTTATAAGCCAAAACAACTTGACATTTCCCTAAGTCTCTTGTTTAGGATTCTCACATCATTCTACGTCTAAAGGCATAAGCCCACGATAATTAAAATTAACCCTAGGGTTAATCTCTCGGATTTGTGTGTGCATCTTGCTTGTTTTTAGTTCTCGTTTTCTTTCTCATACTGCCTTCTTACGTGATCAATAATTGGACACGTATACTAAACTTTGTTAAAAATCAAATTAGTAGCCTTTTTATATCTTGTTAGCCTGATTTCTTACACCGACATCGGTTACCCGACCGACGTCGGCTATAGTGTAACCGACATCGGTTACTTGACCGATATCGCTTACTCTCTTTCCCACCCCGACACAAACCAAAGAACCTACCAATTTTACCGCCTCGAGTTTGTTTCTTCTCTGACAGATTGAAACCCTACTGTGAACTCCTGTCCATGGTTGTTATCACTCAAAAGCAAGCCACCACCATGGTTTCACATGCTTGCTCTGTTTCTTTGCCTGAATCACCCCCTTCACATTCTGTTGGGAATCCTACGGATACCAGCGAGGTTCCTAAAATTCCTGTGGGAGATAAGGAATTTGCCAAGTTTCTAGATGCTAATTCTAGCGCTGTACAATACTATTTGTCTCATACCCCTGACCGTATGCCTGATGGTTAGCTCCTTGTTGGTATGCCTATTAGTATAGCTGCTCATTTAGCTCCCACTCCACCTGATAATACCGCCTTGCTTCCTGCATCTCTAGCCCGCCTCCCAATCCGATGGCTATAGAGGTTCATACGACGACTGATTGGCTTTACATTGGTTAACCTCGGACCCCACATATCATTACATTACCCCGACCCTCACTCTCTCTCTCTTGCAGATCGCTCCGTTCATGACTTGCTCTCTGCCACCTATCCACACGAGCTTTCCTTCTCAAGCTCGCCTACCTTTTCATTCCCATACACATATCCAAAGTGACCTCAACATCCTATATGGGACATCCCTATTCGGTTGCCTCAACATATTCATCCTCTACACCTTATCAACACTTAACCCCACCAGATCTAGGCATGGGTCCTTGGCCCAATTTGCCTCCGTTTACCACAACCACACCATCATCTCATCCAACTACTGATCTAATTAAACAAATGATGGACAAAATGCAAAACACGGAGGCTTCTGCTTTCAGAAGTCGTAGCACCTTGACATACGAGCAAGTTTGTCGGGAGCCCATTCACCCTTCTGTTCCCCTTCATTCATATCCTCCTCAATGGGAGTTGCCGAAATTTACTCGTTTTAATAGTAAAGAGGATCCTCAACAACACTTGCGATCATTTAGACATGCTTATTATTTGATTGCCCATGATGATGCCTTGTTACTCCGCACCTTTCCCATGTCCTTATCAAGACTCTGCCTGAGTGGTATAGTGCTTTAACCCAAAGACTCAATCTTCTCTTTTAACCAACTAGCCCAATCTTTCTTGGATCACTTCTCCATTAACATTGCTAAGAAAGTATCCATCACTGACCTTTATGCCATTTGACAATTCGAAGACGAATCTATTGCAGATTTCGCTTCGAGCGATGGCGTAGCCTTATCAACCAACTTACATATGCCTTGCCTCGGTTGAACTTATCAAATCAACACGTTTGCGGACTTGCGCTAAGCACATCTCCCTACCGTCCAAATTCAAAATTTCTGTACATTCGATGAAGCCTTTACTATGGCTCGAAAACTAAAGATTCGAGCCTTAGAGGAAGAGAAATTGTGGTTGCGTAACAAAAACCCCAATTTCCGAACTCCTGATTCTACCAATAAACCAAATACCACCACTCCTCATGCGTCCACTTCTTCTAAATCAAAAGGAGTTGTCCACGCGGTGATGGTTAAATCTCAAACACCGTCTAATGCCCCACCAAAAACCACCTATAAGTACAAAGTCGAGCCCATCAACTACACTCCCTTGGGAGAAACATATGGTGTGATATTGGAAAAATTGCTCAAAGCAGGAGCCATTACATTACCTCCTGTTAAACCTCATTCCGGGTTTGATTCCACTCGCGCCATACCTTCCTGGTACAAAGAAAATGACTTCTGTAACTTCCACCGCGTGAAGGGACACAGTCATGAGAACTGCAAGATGTTGAAAAACATAGTGCAGGAAATGGTTGATGCAGGGGATATAACCCTCGATAATCCTAATGCCCCTGCCAACCGAAATTTGAAAATCTTTAACAAACCATTCCCGAATCACTCTTCCAACAGCAACGTAAACCAGGATATCTTAGCCGAGGAGAGTGTTCATGAGATCCATGCAGTCTTTGATACCCAGCCCAAAGCCTCTATCGAGAAAATTTTGAATCAAGCCTCTTCACTAACACAGGAGCCCGAACCTCCTTTACCACCATCGAACCAAAGCGAAATCATTCCTTTACCCATAAAGGAGTTAATCGCCTGAGACTTCTCCTCCCATCGATGAGTCTTCTTATACCACATCCCTACAAGATTGCGAACGGATGTTATCTAACCTATCTATTTCCCAGATTTCCCCTTCTACCCCTCTTGCTGCACAAGAGGGAGATACGCCACTCCTTTTGACATCCTTAGATGAGGAATCTCTTGCACCGACATCACCAAATTCTTTAACCATGACGGATCCTCTCGAACATGCCCTCTTACCTATTAGTTCTTCATCGCCTAAATCTTTTCAACGACCGGTTGACCTCTTGACATCTATTGATACAGTGCCTCATTTACCCCCTGTATCACACCCACAGTGGACCGGAATCACAACCCACCTTTCTTCCGTACAAAATTTACAATTCAAACCTGAAGACTGTCATTCTCCAGAAGATAGACGAATCCTATGGGAACGTTTGAGTACGCCATATTCTACTCAAATGCAAATGACCGATCCTGAGACCTCCACCATATACCCGAAGTGTTTACAGAAGCTTAAAATGCCCATGTTCTCACCTTCACCCCCCTCACCTCTACCAAATGCCTCGTCCACTTCTATTAACTTAGCCAAATCTTCCCCTACGCTTGGGACCTTACCCATACCCAGTCTAACACACCCACCTAAGCGACTAGATTTGTCCAAGAATAAAGCCGCCCCACCACTTAGGAGATACACTCAACCCGTGCCTCTATCACAATCAAAACCATCATCATCATACCTACCTTCCATATTGGGACCTCATCCTTCCACCTTGCACCAATATATCATACCTCCTGCGTTTTCTTCAAAACGATCTACGCCTTCTGCACCCATACAGGGATCAAAGGGTATATCAACATTATCACTCCGCGTATCCTGTCCACCTATCAACCCTAAACAAATTCCATCATCAAAAGATTTGTTTTCGGTCACTCCTATTTCCCCGTGGTTGTTTTCTGATACCACACCATCTGTGGCCTCATCATCCAATATAGCTTCTGCGCCAAAGAAACCACGTTTAGTGAAAAACACGTATCAACACCCCTCGGTTAAACCACCACCCATACGAACTAACCATGCCCAAACATTACCAAAACCCACGCAATCAATACCCTCATCCTCTTCTGATTTTGACCCACTCAAAGGATCTTACGCCAAAATCCTTGCTATGTTAGTAGAGAATGCGACCATTTCCCTACCCCCACTTAGACCTTATGACCCGTCTAAACCTCGACCTATAGGTTATGATGAGTCTAAGATCTGTGCTTATCACCGCACACCAGGACATGATGTGGAGGGATGCAAAGCTTTAAAAACCATCCTTCGTCAGTCACCTCTCCCAGATAGAAAGGTTAAGAAAGACAACTTACGAAGGGAGAGACCTTTAGTTTCCATTCCCTCTCCTATACCATCTATCCCCGCCTCACCAAGATCTATCATTATTACAACCCCACCTCTTGAAGACCATGATTTATCCCAATCATCTTCTTCATCTCCGGTCTACGAGATTAATATGATTAGTGTTGCTACTCGAGCGCAGAAAAACAATGGGAAAGCGAAAGAAAACACACCCGCGGCATCTCTTTCTCCATCAACCATCCCGATTGCACCACCACCTAAAGTGGTTATTCGCGGACCCACCTATCCCGTCTCTAATGGCATTGCCCACCGAACTATGATCAAACAGCTTCACCAATCACCCGTAAAAATGACATTGTATGATCTCATTCAGACTTCTGAATCTCATCGACAAGCTCTCGTTGAGATCCTTCAAGGGATAGAGGTTTTACCTAATGAAACCTTGCCTGTTACCTCTATTCTAACACCCAATCACGTTGCTTCACTCACCAAACAATCTATCTCCCCAACCACTTCTGTCTCTGTACAGCAAGCCGCTGCTGTCAGTTTCTCTGAAGATGAAATTATCGACTTTGGTGCCGAAGATCCCGACTCGCCTCTGTTCTCTCGGCTTACGTCCGGGACATTCATGTACGTCGTGTTATGATTGATGAGGGTGCTAGCCTAAACATCATCTCTTTAAAATCTTTTCAACAAATGAATATCCCTTCTAGCTACATGTGTGCCAACCCCATCATGTTGCGGTCATTCAATGACGCTTATTACCTCTACCTTAGGCACCGTGATCCTCAACATTCGGTAGGACCACGTACTTTACCCTAAATCTTCTATATCCTTGAGGGAGAGTTCCAATATAATATATTGCTTTGGGTCGTCCTTAGATCCGGGCCATGGGATGTGTTCCCTCAACATTACATAGATGCATAAAATTTGAGTACGAGGGGAAGTCCTACACCGTAAAAGCTGATCCTCCCCCCTTTAAAACCTGCAATATGTTATACCGCCCTAACGATGTGCTTATACCAATCAAGACACCCATACATTCAACCCAACCATCCTCTTCAAATGTACCTCAACCATCCACCTCAACCGCGCCTACGCCTTCAACTGATGAAACCACCGTCGCAAAAACCACTTCCCTTCCCGCAGCTAACATCCCAACCTCCGACCCCTTAGTAGATGTTTTTCAATGCCTTACGCTGGGGGAGTACCGCCTATATAATGTTAGTTCTTTCCCTACCCCGCAGGAGTACGGAAAATTACATGCACATCCCACCTACGACCGTCGCGTGGGGGAGGTAATCTCTTACGGACCACCCCATTGCCGCACCAACCTAACGTATGGGGGTGTTGACACATCCTCCATTACCCCCGAACCTCCTCTTGGTGTGGTTCCTTCCAATCTGATTTTCATTGCACTGACAAATCATCGCCGCCCTCACCTTCTTGACTGACTCATTGTCTTGGAAAGGCTTTGGTTTTGGTCTTTATGAACAAGGCCGACATACACTCATTCTTGTGACTACCCGCAAACACAATGATCGCAGTGGTCTTGATTTTCCTGAAACACCTACACAGGAGACACCTCGTGTCAGCTGTATTTTGGAAGAAGACGACGTCACCCCTACCAAACCATCATCACCCACTTTGCCATCATCACCCACAGAATCTATAGACCCTGAATCTATCCCTCCTAACTTTTTTTTTTCATAAATGCTATCTTCATAGGTCCTCTCACTTATCAACGCGATAATGAGGACCCATCTTCTCTTCCCCTTCTATATCCAGACATGATCGAAGAGGATTCACCTTTGATTAATGTTGTTGAGTGTCAGGATGACGACTCCATCCTCACTTACCTTGGCGCGGATGACTCTTATATTCAATGAGCCTTACCATCGGAAACCAAAACCATGCTTTGAATGAATCTACTATAGAAATCAACATCCACACGAGGAGGATCCTAACATTGTGAAGATCGGACAATCCCTTAACGCATCAGAACAAGTCGCCTTTACTACTTTCCTCCATGCTCGCAACCAAGCTTTCACTTGGTCCTACGCTGACATGCCAAGAATTGATCCTGACATTGCTGTCCATAACATTACACTGAAACCCGATTCCAACCCAATTAAATAGAAATTAAGAAAAATGCATCCACGCATTTCCCTCTTGGTCAAAGAGGAGCTCCAACGACTCCTTTCTGTTTCCTTCATCTTGCCTATTGACTATCCTCAATGGATTTCTAACATCGTACATATCACTAAAGCGACGGGGGGACTTCGGATATGCACGGATTTTCGGGATCTTAACCTCACTTGCCCTAAGGATGACTTCCCCCCAAGTATTGATCAACTTGTTGATCTCACTCGCGGTCATGAAATGCTTTCTCTCATGGATGGCTTTTCAGATACAACCAAATTTTGGTTACCCCGCCGATCAACACAAAACTACCTTCATAAGTCCTTGGGAACCTTTTGTTACCATGTAATGCCATTTGGCCTTAAGAATCTTTGGTGCGACCTATCATGGGCTATGACCTACATTTTTCATGACATTATGCACACTATCCTTGAAGATTACGCGACGATCTTCTTGGCAAGTCTAAACATCGCAGATGAACATCTCGATGTTTTAACCATTATTTTTGATCACCGTTACAATATTCTCCTGCTGCTTCAACCAAAGAAATGTGTCTTTGGTGTCCTTTCGGAAAGCTTCTTGGTTTTATCATCTCTTTGCGTGGCATTGAGGTTAATCCATCTAAAGTCAAAGCTATCATAGAAATGCCCCCACCTACTAATCTCAAACAATTACGTAGCTTACAAGGTAAGTTACAATCTATCGACATTTCATCTCCCAACTCTCGGATCGATGTCAACCTTTCCATCACCTCCTTAAAAGGACATTGAGTTTCAATTGAGTGAAGAGTGCCACCAAGCCTTTGAAGCTCTCAAAACTTATCTCTTGCAGCCACTCGTGCTTATCCCACCTCAAGACGATCGCCCTTTCTACCTTTACCTTTCCGCCACCGACCTTGTAGGGGCCATGCTTTGCACATCGTGACTCGAAAATCAAGAACAAGCTGTTTATTATATAAGTCGCACTTTGGTGGATTATGAAACTAGGTATACACATGTAGAAAAGTTGTGCCTAGCCCTATCATTCGTGGCTACCAAGCTCCGACACTACCTTCTCGAATCACAAAACTTTCGTCATCACCAACACGGACCCCATCCATTACATGTATGCCAAATGTCATCTAAACCAACGCATCGCCCGATGGCTCATGCTCCTCGCCGACCTCGACCTTGAGTTCATCCACCAGAAATCAATCAAAGGACAAACCATCGCAGACCAACTTGCAGAAGCCCCTTTACCTGGGGAACAATTTACCAATTTTATATTCCCCGAAAAACTCATCGCCACTCTTTCACTCGAGGAGGAATCGTATCCAATGACTCTCTTCTTTGATGGATCCAAATGCCAATGCGGTGGAGGATCCGGCATTGTTCTTATTCCTCTCGAAGGCTTGAGCCTATGCTGTTTCATTCCGACTCGATTTCCTTTGCACTAATAATACAGCGGAATACGAGGCCCTTGCTTCGGGTCTCCCAGGTTCAGCGCCGCACTTAGGTATCAAATCTATCAATATTTTTGGCGACTCTCAATTGGTAGTCAATCAAGTTATGGGCATCTACCAAAGCAAAAATGAGGAACTTCAAAAGTACAAATACTACGTGGACTCACTTCTAGCCTTATTTACTCACTATTCTATCCAAACCATTCCCGCTCCACTAACAAATTTACGGATACTATGGCTTGCTTAGCCTCACAAATTCCAGCTTCATCAATCGACTAAATTATTCGTCGTGGTCCAACAAATTTTTGCCCCATCCTACTCAACCCCGGTAGTTTGTATGATAAAAACTGTGTCTGCTAATTCACAGGATACTTGGTATCACCAATTTCACGACTACCTTACAACCTCTGCTCTCCCATCTGACCTTACTAGTACTTGGTAAACGTGCTTTTCTTAAATGCATTTCTCGTTATGTAGTTATGGGGGCTCCTTTATAAACGTGGCTTTGATGACATCCTCCTTCGATGTCTCACCGGGCGCGAGGTCACCCATACCATCCAACAGTCCATGACGGTATTTGTGGTGGACATTTTAGTGGCCTTCGCGTGGCTAAACGAATCCTTCGCTTAGGTTATTATTGGCCTACTCTCAATAACGACAGCTACGAATATGTTAAGCGTTGTGTTATGTGTCAACAACATGTTAACCTTCAACATACTCCTAGCCATCCGCTGCAGGTCGCACGAGATCTTTGGCCTTTCTCACAATGGGGTTTAGATCTTATTGGTGAGATTCACCCATCCTCTTCATAATGTCACCGATGGATAATCACAGCCACTTGAATAATATTACACAAAATGGGTGGAGGCCATTCCACTCGTTTCGATCAAAAAGGAAAAAATTGTCGAATTCATTAACCATCACATTATCTGTCGTTTTGCTATTCCTCATCGCCTAATAACAGATAATGGTAAATCTTTAAAAAAATTTGTTACAAGACATTTGTGACAACTTTGGTATCAAACTTAGTTTCTCATCACCTTATTATCCATGCGCCAATGGTCAGGCTGAATCTTCTAATAAAACCCTAACCAAAATCCTCATGAAAGTTGTCAATGAATCCGGAAGAAATTGGCACGATCACATTCCCTTTGCCCTTTGGGCTTATCGTACTAGCATTCGTACCTCTACTAATGCCACACCTTTTCTTTTCGGTATACGGTTCCGGTGTTTTGCCTCTCGAAATACAAATACCCTCCCTTAGAATATCTCTTCAGGATATTCTCACCAACGATGATTTCCGCCAAGAGCGGTTAGCCCAATTGGAGCTTCTTGACGAACGTCGTCTTATAGCTCTTGATCACCTTCAAATCTATCAAAAACGCATCAAACGTGCTTATGATAAGCGACTTCATGAGCGTACCTTTAAGGTTGGTGATCTTGTCCTCAAAGAGAATCAACATGTCACCAAACTAGAAAAGAGCAAACATGGAAAATTTGCTCCCAATTGGATTGGGCCTTACATAATCACTCACACCTATGGATCAGGCACTTATCGTTTAGCTTCGCTTAATGGTAAGCTTTGAGCTCGAACCCCTAATTCCTTGCATCTTCGACCATTCTACTTTGTTGAATTTAATGTTATATCACTTCTTATCTACCTCGCTCGTCCCTTGAGCTCACATACCACCACATGCTCTTTGTTTCATACACCTCATAATAAAAATCAAGCTCACATAGTTTGATTCTCACTTCACCTAAACGATGCCTTCCCTTTTTAGTCTAGTCCATGACTTCCAAGTATTAAAATAAGCCATATTCTTATGGGATTTTCTTGAGTCAAACTTCCTACCACACTAGATGCTTCACGCCAAAAGAACATCTAGCTATCTAAATTATATATAGACTGTTCCCTCGAAGGACAACTATATGCCAAATTATTGCTGCTATTCTATATAGACTGCTCCCCCGAAGGACAGCTATGCACTAAAATCATATCTGCTACTATAAATAGACTGCTCCCTCGAAGGACAGCTATACACACATCACCTTTATCGAAGCTTCTCGCATTGATCAGCTTCGTGAAGACCTCAAGAATAGCACAATCAATATCCCTTGTAGACTTCCCGCATCGATCAGTCTATATTCAGTAAAATAAAGGCCTCATTCAAAAGAACTTTTTGGGTCATGGACTTGTCTATTTAGGGTAGGTTCTCTTTCGTCAGAACACTCACTTTGTAATAAATTCTCTGTACCTCAGCTATATCATCCACCTCACCTCACCATTTGTTTCAACTCAAGGGACGTAACGTACACCCGATATATTGTGATCATACAACTCTTTTCACCTATGGACTTCTCGTCTATGCACGGTACCTAGGGCTTCAAGCTCGTTCTACGTTTTGTGGTTTGTTTAGCTCTTTTCACCTACGGAGCACTATTTCCGCTTTTCCTCGCATCTAGGATTGTGTGTTGATCTTAATCGGGACATGGTTCGCTTCTACTTAGGTAGGCTAACTTTCACTTCCCTTATACCTTTTACAACATCACCAATTCATTACCGACACCAACAACCTTACCTTACCAATATTAATATCAATATTCTTACCAACCAACCAATTGCCTCAACCGCTACATGCCAAATTGCACACCCGCCTCTCCCTGATCCTAAGGGAGAACTACATCGGTCTGAGGCCCCTCCTTGCTTTGTACAAAGGGCTATGTAGGCAGCACTTCGGAGACATGGGGTCTCCCAAGGTTAGCTCGACCATCCCCTACCATAACCTATCATGTGTGGTAAATATAAATATTTTTGTGTATTTCTATTTAATCACATTCCTCTTTATCCTTTTTCAAAACACCGAAAGTCAAAATGAAAACATTCTTATTATTATAACTCAAATCAACATACATATCTCGTTTTATTTAGATGTTAAACAAATACATCTTCTCTATCATCGACATGTAGGTCGGTACTCTTATTTATTCTTATACCTTGCTAACATTTATTTAGACCCTCACGCCTCATCCCGAACTAGGTGATGATCGTGATCGTCGACCCCTCTCGCCAGGCCTCTCTGTCCTCAATGGTACCACGGCTATTGGTACCACCCACTGATCTGCCAATCTCTCCTGTAACATATGAATACGCCCTCTCGCATGGAGGACTCCAGCCTCTAGTCTCTCCGCCCGTGACTCCGCAACCACTAACAATCCTCTTGTCTCATTCACCTGCGTTTGGAGCTGCTGAACCAAACGCTGCAGACGATCCCTCTCTGCTGTAATCACCGCTATGTCAGGATGATCACGTACACCTCGCAGTTCTGCTACCCACCATAATCTATAGGCCTCTGTCGTTCCTGCATCCATTACCCTGCGATCGGCTGCTACCTCTTCAGGCCCTTCTGGAGGTGTTGGCTGGGGAGGTGAGAATCTTTGCCTGCACGATCCTCATATAGGGTCTATAAGCCTGGGGTATATCCTGCAAAAATCCAAATTGTCACCGCACGCGATCTAGAGGAATCCTCTCATACTCACCTGGCTTGTGCCCTGATCCACCTCAATCGCTCTACACCCCTTAACTCCTCGGCTATATTCTCTCTGTCACCATATAGTTCTGTAAGGCCGCCAATGAGATATCCGCAATCGTCACCCTCTCCCATACCTACCTATAATACTCAATGTCACCCGTCACAGCCTGGGATCTTGCCTCTTGTTCTGTTTAGACCCATCGTCTGAATCCCAACCTCTGTACTCCGGTCTCTCCTGACTGGATGGGTCGGCCTATTGGTCACACACAAATAATGTGCTCATAGGCCCAACAGTGTAATAAGTATGAACAATCCAGTGTCGTTCTATGATTTCGCCTACAAGCCCATAAACCCCTGTATAGCTCCGCCAAATATGCAAGTGCCCATGCAAACGTCACGTTCCTTTCTATCATCTCCCAAATAACACACATCAATGCCTTTGGAAATCTTCCCCTTACGCCTCGAGTGCTTTGCATAATACCCTACCGCTATCATTAATATTCTTTGTTAACCTTGTCTCCTCGGGATGTGCTGCATACATTATCCCATACGTAAATGATAAACCTCACTATGTTAAATGTCGTGCGTATGGACCAAATCTTGCTTTGTTATCGCTCCCAGTGCCACGCTAGGTAACACTTTTGATATCTTGGTTTTCCTATAATTGGGAGTCTCAAAATATGGAACACATCTTCCAATGTTAATGTCATTTCCCTTGTTGGCAGATAGAAGGTATTTTTCTCAGGATTCCATCTCTCAATCAACGCCTGTAACATAGCATGGTTACGTGCGATTCGTGAATAATAGCAAATTCCACTTAACCCCAAACGATTTATCAATGTCCATTCAGCTGGTGTTACATCCGCTCGGATTCGTGACAACAGCGCTGGTACACTATCATTCATCCTCAACCCTGCCTCTGCCTGCATACATCCAAATAACAAACAACCATTCAATTCCTCAAATCCCCACGGGTTTTTTCTCAAATTCTGAAATTCCTACGAAGAATTAGGTATTGTTTACATAAGCCTAATCGGTACCGGTTGAGTAACCAATCTTGGTTATCTCTAACCGATATCGGTCATCATTTTTTCATACACCTTGCCTAAAAACAACCACCTACGACAATAAATTGCTCGTTTATTCCTCTCTGTATACACAGACATACCCAAAACCCTTGATTACCTACCACGTAACACTCACCTCATTTATAACCCTTGTTATCATCTTTTCTTTCTCATATCTACCCACTTACTCTCCCTCAGCTTATTCCCAAAACATGCAGTAGTCAAATTACAAACAAAACGTTACCTCTTGGGTTGCAGTAGCTTGAGGTGGCCCTTGTCTTCCCTCTTGTCCCTGCCTGCTGGATGTTTCTCCTCGTCCTGCCATTATCACCACCTTTTTCAAACCTACCTTTCTGTCTTCTGAATCTCAGATCACAATCACTTTCCCTGTCTCTTTACTCCTAATCACTCAAATCTCTCATGCAATTACATGTCTCAGTCGTCAAAAAGCGTCGCGTTCGCGTATTTAACTTCTTGCATGGCTCTCAAAATTAGAACTTAAGTTGCCACCCTAGCTTTTTTATTTTTAGAAAAGCTCATACCTAAATAACCGGTATCGGTTATGTAACCGATATCGGTCTACTATCTACCGACGTCGGTTATCTAACCGATATCGGTTATACACCTGCCTTTTTGAAACATGGTTCTCATCACCATTATCCATATTTGTCCATCCACCACACATATCATTACAATTTCATTAACATCATCTATTTTACAAAAACAAACAAGTCATCAACTAAGGATACCAAAACAAAACACAAAACTATCTATCTATACATCATTTGGATCCAACTCATCAGATACATATATAACAATGTCATAAAACCAGCCCAAAACATGCAACATTTCATCATATAACACATCATCCATATATCAACATGTCAATTAAACTCATCATATATTCTATACCACAAACCATTGACGAAATACTTAAAAACATTTTCAACACTGCATATGGATCAAAACATCATCTATATATATATATACAAGTTTTCAAATATACACTGTGCCCTACATCGGGGCCTCTGTGATCTCATAATCCAACAAAGCCGGCACGCAGGCCGCAATAACTATCAATAATCTCGACTCGGCTCGCAGGCCGGTCCCTCATATCAAAAATATACTCGGCTCGCAGGCCGGTACCAACTGTACAACCCGTACTCGGCTCGCAGGCCGGTATACAATAAATGAATGAATGAATAAATGAGTAATATGTAGGCACGCAGGCCTCTATAAACATAACCGGTTCACAGACCGGTGCCCATATCCATCATATACAAATACAAAAACAATGCGGGATCCCTCGGCTCTCCCCACCGCCCTCAAGACCTCTCCTGCTGGTCCCTGGCGCCTCTCGCCTCCTGCACTGTGTAATAGACACGCCGGCCGTGGCATTTGCACCTCCTGTGATCTCGACTACGCGAGGTCTCCGCTCGGTGTGCCACATATGGCTGATACTTAGCTCCGGTGCTATCAAGAACATCCTGATAGTACCGGGCCTCCGCCTCTCGCCTCCATGTATCTATCCTGGGTGCCACCGTGCTGCAGATTGGGCTGGTCCCCAAACTCCTCTTTGCCCGCACTCCCCCCTGCTTTGTCTTTGGTGGTGCACAATAGGTGTGCGCTGCATTCTTTGGAGGTGGTATCTGTACCTATGCCTGGGGCTATGGCTATCTTCTTGCTATCTGATACTATCTTGCTACTGTACTGCACTGCACGTGGTTGTCTTCTTGGTGGTGGTCTTTGCTGTGCCTATACTGAGCTGGGCTAATGCCCCCCTATAAGACCCTATATTCGTGCTGCGGCCAACAAGCAAGCTGCTCGTAAAGAGCTGCACTTTGACCCCTGAGCTGATCTCTCTCTGCCGTCACAGCTGCCAGTCTCTTTGTGTGGGTACATCTTCTCCCTCGCCGCTCTCTGACCAGCCCACCACACCATGTATGCTCCTGTACAACCAGCATCATCTACTGTGTCATCTGCTGGCCTCTCAGCAACCCAATCTGGATCCAAGGGCTGTGGTGCAGGCAGTGGGGCCTCTACATCATCCCTCCTATACTGAGGGAAGGGAGGTGGCTCATCCTGTCGCAGCCCCATCTGCCTGCGTACCCTCTCTAGGGGTATCCTCTCGTACTCTCCCGGCCTCCGTCCTGCTATCCAGAAAGTGTACTGGATCCAGCGTAACTGTACTCGGCCTCCTCTGTGCGGGTGATGACCTCTGTAAGGTCTCCATACGATATCTACCGCTGTCAGGCCCTCTAACAAATGCCTGTAGTAGGCAACGTCTCTCCCCGCAAGCACTGCTCGTGGCTGCCCCACGACTCCCAACCACCTCTGAAAGCCGTATCTGTATATAACCTATGGCCCTAGATATGCTTTGGGGCAGCCCTCTTTGATCGTCGATGCATATGATGTGCTCATATGCCCAACAGTGAAGTAAAAAAGTCAAACAAATACCAAATCGCCGCATCCGGCGATAACCCCAGAGCTCTCTGTATAGCTGCACCAGATACACTGGTGCCCACGCATAGCAAGTATGCTCCTCCACCATCTCAAGCAGCACCCCCATCAATGCCCGTGGAAAACGGCCTCCCTCTGAGTCCGGGAGGGCGAAGCAGGTGATCCCAATCATCATCAGCACGGCCAGTCATGTCTCGTGTCGGTGCGCACGGTACATGTCACCATACCCGATACTCGCGCTGTGATAGGTAAGTAGCGCGGCTGCATCTCCAAAAACCTGCAGGATGCTGTCCATCGCCATCTCTGAATCTACCTGGAACACTGCCTCTCCCTCGATCGGTAGTCAAAGGATGCGATACACATCCTCTAATGTGATGGTCATCTCTCTGGTCGGGAGATGGAACACATTGGTCGCCGGATCCCATCTCTCGATGAGGGTGACCATCAGGCTGTGATCTCTATCAATAGCTCTGTATCGCTGGACTCCGCCGAGTCCCACCTCGTGCATGATCACCCAATGAGCTGCAGATACATGTGGCCACATCCGCACCAACAGCGGGGGCATCCTATCCCGCATCGTCAACTGCTGACGTGCCTGCAAAACCAACCCACATCCTTAGACCTACTCTTTATCACAACATCTACTTTACCCTCTAAACCCCCTTTTATCCCCCCAACCACACCCCAACTCTATACCACCCCACCCAAAACCCACCGGCCAAAAAAAACCAAACCCACCCCACCCAAAACAAACCAACCCAAAACCCAAAACCCAAAACCCACCCAGCCCAAAACCAAACCCACCCCACCCAAAACAAACCAACCCAAAACCCAAAACCCACCCAGCCCAAAACCAAACCCACCCCACCCAAAACAAAACAAACCCACACAAACCCCCCATAAACCCCGGACCGGTACCGGTCCCAAACAACCGACCACGGCCCTCTTCCCACCGACGCCGGTCAACCACCGACCGACGCCGGTCACCCACACAGAACCTAGCCCCTCGAATTTTGCGACCGATCTGGCTCGCTTAGCGCGACATCGATCCATTGTCATTTCAGAGCCGAGCCCCGCGCAGCCCCCCCCCACATTTTTACATTTTTCTACTTATCTACCCACCCAAACACCCTAAAAACCTACCCACCCAACCGCCTTGCCCTATTTTACCCATCTATCCTCTTTGTTTTTCAAATTACGTCCATTTATTCATTATTTCCTAAAACATGTAAATTTCTACCCAAACCCCCAATTTAGCTTAACACCATTCAAATGCACACAATAAAGAGTTCCGAACATACCCGAACGACGACACATCGTCATGGTGGGATGGGTGGTGGTGGTCCAGCTGGTCCAGCCCCTCCTGCTCCTCCTGCCTGTGCCATAGCTCCCGTCTGATCTTTGGGTCCCGGCCAATCAACTGCTTGCCTCCTCCTCACTCGGGCCCACAAACAACTCACTCCTCCAGCAAAATAGCTTCACCTCACTCAATAAAACCTCCAATCTCAACTCTCCACATCAGACAAATCAATTTGGTTTTCAAATAACAAAAGTGACAATGACAAGCCGTATTTTTCTTTTTATAGGTTTTTCACCCTTAACCGATATCGGTTTCATTTTGCCCTAATGAACCGGTATCGGTCCCTTAACCGATATCGGTCATGTAGAATCGACATCGGTTTTTCTGCCAACTTTCCCCCAATTTTTTGCCCTTATTTACCATTTGCCCCTTTTTTAACCACATATCACCTATATCCACCTTTGCTGAACACCATTTGTTTACCTATTCGGCCCGACCCAAGGCCTCAACCTACCTATTTGGCCCGACCCAAGGCCTCAACCTACCTATTCGGCCCGACCCAAGGCCTCAACCTACCTATTCAGCCCGACCCAAGGCCTCAACCTATCTATTCGGCCCGACCCAAGGCCTCAACCTACCTATTCGGCCCGACCCAAGGCCTCAACCTACCTATTCGGCCCGACCCGACCCAAGGCCTCAACCTACCCATTTGGCCCGACCCAAGGCCTCACCCTACCCATTTGGCCCGACCCAAGGCCTCAACCTACCCATTTGGCCCGACCCAAGGCCTCACCCTACCCATCCGACCCGACCCAAAGCCGCCACCCAACAACTTGGCCCGACCCAAGGCCTCACCCTCACCATCCGGCCCGACCCAAGGCTGTAACCTAACAACTTGGCCCGACCCACGGCCGTATCACTTCAATACCATACCCACAATCAACATTTTATTTTATCCATCCATCCTGTACCTTTTGTTCAATCGAGCTCACCTGTTCGTGTTTTAGCATGATTAGGGTCCTTGACTTGATCGTCGACCAACTTTTCCTAGACCTAGACCGTGACGTTTATCTCAACCAAACCAACCATTTGATCGCCAAACACGCCTAAACGTTCCTGTACCTTACCTGTTATATACCCTGGAGCTACTTCCTATGCCTTGGATACCAGGATTATATCACCCTTGTTTGGATAAACTATCGACCTTTGCCTATACATTGCTGGTTTGCTCGCCAAATCATGTACCCTAGTCGCCCTATTGCATTTCAACATGCGTCTGCTGCCTTGGACCTCCCCCACCACCTTACCATCCTCTCTACAACATGTACCCTTTATCAACCCTATCCCTGATTTCCCGTTCACTCAATCCGTGATAGATTTGAGGGGGATTACCTATATCCTTAACAGGAGAAACCACTTCATATTATTGTCCGCGCAGCTTTACAACACAAGCTACATGACAATAAGGGGCTAATGTAGACACCAAATTCGTGTCTTACGACCCCTTGTGACCCGCATCCCATTTCGCAACCTAACCTCATTACCTAAACCTTACACAATTATTTATTAATTACCTTGTAATTGATAAATCCCCATCACCTCACCTGCCACCTCATTTTGCCACCTCATCATGACCTAGCCCTAATCCTAAAATAACCTAATTAAAACCTAAAACTTGGTCTACAACTACACCCATGACTAAGGACCCCTTTCTCACACCTAAAACCGACCTTCTAGTAACTTGACCAAGCCCGCAACTAATCTCTTGGGAGAAAAGCGGGGAAGGTGGACTATTTTACTAAAAATAGCCTACTTTTTCTTCTTACCGATGCGGTTCCTACTCAACCGCCATCGGTTACGCAACCGCCATCGGTTCCTTGTAAATGGGCTCCCAAACCAAAAACAAAGGATCGGAATTTCATTTTGGATCGGAGAAAAGGATTCTTTGAATCAGAAAGAGCATCGGGAGCGATCGAGAAAACCCGATCTTTACTTGGTGACCGAGCGAGACAAGTGAAGAGACAAGGAGAGTTAGCGACAGGGAGAGCAAGCCCGGGATCGCAACTGGATACCGAGCCACTGTGATACTCAGCTGATTTGATCTCTGCTGTGTGCCGGACCATCCTACCTCATTTCGCATTTGCCATCGAGCTCTTGGACTTGCATCTCTCGTGAATAATCAATAAGCTACTTCTTGCATGTACTCTTTAATAACATTTCTTCGACTTTTTGAATCATAAGTCCTCACAAATCCATTCTTAGATCCACTAACCAACGTATCATTGCATCTAACTCACCATTCATCTAGATCTCATCACCCTATTTCCTAATATTACCTATATACAGCCCTACAAATAACACAACTACCAAATAACACCACCACCCCACAAAACAACTAACTTTCAGATCCTAGACTCTACCGATATCGATCATCGGTAACCGCCATCGGTTATCGAACCGCCATCGATTATCTTGACTATAACCAATAACCACCTTTCCCCTACCCGGTTCAACAAAGTAATTTAATTGATATCTTATAGTCTTTTGTGTTAATTCATATTAGCAAGGGAACTGACCACCTTTGAAAGGAAGTTTTATATTTCCTGGGCCCAAGGTATTTTCCTCATTTATTGTCTAATTAAAATCTTGTGGTCTTGTGTTCTTATTTGCAGTAGTCCTTCCAAGACAAAAGGAGTTCTTCGCAGATCACTGATCTTTCTCTACGGTACACGCACATCATCTCGACATTCTACAGGTATTCCTCCTAGCCCCAACTCTTATCTGCTTTCTAAAAGGAACAAAAATTCCGAGTGAAACAGGAGTCCCCTTCAATAATGAGGTTCTGAATATTTTGAGTCTAGGAAATTCTCAGGCCCCATAGAGCAGATAATGCTTCGGCAAAATGATTAGTTTGAATTCCCATTTTCCCAGCATACACAACAATCAGATTACCTTTATGATCCCGTATCGCTCCTCCCCCTGCCGCAATCCCAGGGTTTCCCTTAGAGGCCCCATCAAAGTTCAACTTATACCAATTAAAATCAGGAGGATGCCATTTAATCAAAGATCTATCAATGTTATTCCCGGATTGCTCCGACTATTGACAGTTCCTATCTGCCAATTAGATAAGATGTATTCTTCATTCTTTGGATATCTCTTGTTCTTGGGGGGTTTAAATCTAGCAATATTCTCTTTGATACCATTAGAAATTTTACCAATACTAAGTTTATAGTTTTGCTTCTTATTTCTGAAGATAATATCATTTCTATCCTTCCATATCCTCCAGATTAAATGAGGGATAACCAGCTTCCAGATCCTTTTAACAACACAATGCCTAAAGGGTGGGTTCCATTGAGTCCATAGCTGATTAAGATCCTTCGGCAACACCCAGAGAGCTTCAAATTTAGAGAGGGAAAAACTCCATATTCTGGTAGCATACTCACAATGTATGAACAGGTGGCTGATATCCTCAGAATATTTCTTACAAAGATGGCACCTATTAGGGATTATAAATCCTCTTCTCATCAGGTTGTCAGTGGTAAGAATCCTACCTCTGATAGCCAGCCAAAGGAAATTTTTTATTTTGGGAGTTAATTCAGACATCCAAATCTTATTCCAATTGAACTCTGTTTGACTACTGTGGAAGAAATTATTATATCCAGTTTTGACAGAGTAATTCCCATCATTGGAATTATTCCATACCAGCTCATCCTTGGAATCCAGCTGACTTAATGGAATAAGATCTAATTGATCTTGAAGGGAGGAAGTAATTTGCTTCAGATCATTTCTCTCCACAGTAAGTTTTTTCCAATTCTTGCTGGTACCATTTCCTTCAATATAGTCCTTGATTTTAATGTCATACTTGCTTATAAGACTATCCTTAACCATCCCAAATCTATCCATGAGATTTCCATTAAACCAATTATCCTCCCAGAAGTTTATGTCCCTACCATCCCCCACTTTCCATTTACTGCCCTGCTTGATGAAATTTCTGCTCTTGACCAGATTATTCCAAAAAATGGAACCATAGGGGAGGTGCTCATCTTGTAGGAAAGAGTACACAGTTTGATGATTTAAATATTTTTCTTTGATTAAATCAATCCAGGGTTGTTTCTCAGATAGCATTCTCCAGCCCATTTTAGCAATGAGGGCCTCATTCATTTTCTCAATATCTTTTATACCCAGACCTCCCATAAACTTCGGGGTGCAAACCTTATCCCAAGCCACTAAGTGAAATTTGAACTTCTCTTCCATGCCTTGCCATAATTTTTTTTTTTGAATCCTTTCAATCTTATCTCTGAAGGAAGAGGGGATCTTGTAGAGTGACATGACATAAATGGGCAGATTTTGAAGAGTACTTTTAATGAGCAGGCACTTACCAGCACTAGATAAAATGGCTCCTTTCCAACCAGCCATTTTTTTTTGGAATCTTTCCAATAAATCATCCCACACCTTGCAAGAGACTTTCCTAGTGCCGAGAGGAAGGCCCAAGTAAGTGGCTGGAAGTGCACTTATTTTACAACCCGAGAATTTTAGCTATTTTAGGCTTCCTTTCCTCGGGAGTGTTGAGACAGGTTTGATTGATGGAAGTGGGCTTAGAGCCATTTAAAAGCCTGTCATTAACCACTTTGCCAATTGTTCTACTAAGGCTGTCAGCCAAAAGAATGAAGAGCAAGGGGGAGATAGGGTCCCCTTGTCTAAGTCCTCTGCTACTAGTGAAAAAACCCACAGGCTCACCATTAACTACCACTGAGAATCTGGCCATAGAGATACAAGCCTTAATAATTCTTCTAAATTTTTCTGGAAACCCAAATTTTGTTAAGACTTTGTCAAGGAAAACCCAAGAGACCTTGTCAAAAGCTTTATTCATATCAAGCTTGAGGACCATATTTTCCTTTTTATTATTTTCCATAGAATGTATGGTCTCGTGAACCATAATCACTCTGTCTTGTATAATCCTGCCTTTGATGAAGCCACTCTACTGCCTTGAGATAAGTTCATTCATAATGAGCTGAAGCCTAGTAGTAATAATTTTGGTAAAAATTCTATAGATGGCATTCACAAGGCTGATAGGTCTGAAGTCTTTGAAATCTTTAGCATCCATTTTTTTGGGGCCAGCACAATGTGAGTGTTATTAAGCTCTTTCAAAAGATTTCCCGTTCTATAGAATTCATTCACCGCTCTGAGAAGATCCTCCAAACAGATTTCCCAAAATTTCTGGAAAAAATTTATGGAGAACCCATCCGGACCAGGAGCCTTGTCACCCTCTAAAGCAAAAATAACTTTTTGCAGCTCTTCAAGTGTGACCACTTTGGTGATACTTCTAAATTTATGTTCCTCAATTTTATTTTGGGGAATGGCCTCCAACATAAAAGAAATAGCTTCAGAATTGATGATATTCCTCTCCTCAAGAAGTTTTTTATAAAAATCAAGCACTTCTTTCTTGATGCTATTGGGATCTTTTATGATATTTCCATTGTTTTTAGAAACTTCTAAGATCCTATTACAGGCTCTGTGCTTCAAAGTGGTCATATGAAAGAACTTTGTATTCCTGTCTCCCTCTTTAAGCCAAATAGCTCTAGATTTAAGTCTCCATAAAGATTCCTCTCTGTTGCAGATCGTATGCAACTCTGAAAGAATATTCTTTTCATTAACTTCATCTTCAGCCGATCTCCCCATAGTATCCATTTTTAATTCCAGATCCTGAAGTTTTTGTTTTAACTTTTTTTATTGTCAAATACATTACCAAAAACGCTTTTATTCCAGATTTTGACTTGCTTTTTGACATTTTTGAGCTTTTGAACCAATCTAAATTGAGCAGTGCCTTCACCATTCCATCCCCACCATTCTTTTATCTTGTCATAGATATTTTCATGCTCCATCCACATCTTTTCAAATTTGAATGAGCTTCTGGTGGGTTTAGTCCAATTGAGAAAATTTAAAGCAATCGGATTGTGATCCGATCCAACTCTGGGCAAGGAAGAGAGGTGGAAGTCTTGACTGAGAATCTAGCTCGCTGAAATTAGTGCCCTATCCAATCTCACCTAGATAAACTCCTTTCCCAACCTTCTATTATTCCAAGTGTATTTATTCCCATGAAGATCCACATCTAAGAGGTTATGTTCAGCAATAAAATCAGCAAAATCCTCCATACTTTTCACCTAGGTTTAGTGGGGAGTTGAAATCCCCCATAATAAGCCAGTTAGCAGAACAATGCTGGTTTCTAAATGTTTTAAGGTCAGCCCAAAGCTTCCTTCTACCACTAACCGTATTAGGGGCATAAATGTTAGAAAGGATCCATTCACCATTATTCTCAATAGCAACAAATTTGATTACAAGATGATTAATACTAGCATTGAGAACCGTACCAGTACAATGCCTTTTATCCCAAAGAGTAGCCAGTCCTCCAGAAGCTCCTTGGGAGTCAACAGCCGCCATTTCAGAGTTATCCCAAAACTCTTTTTAATAGTTTCTAGGGTCTTAGCTTTCATCTTAGTTTCTTGCAGAATCAAAATACTAGGATTACTGGAATCCTGTAACTCCTTGATGATTCTCTACTTGGAGTTTCCATTTAGGCCTCGGATGTTCCAAGAAATAATCTTCATTTGGAATGATTGGTGGTTGGAATTTCCTGATGGTTCAACTAACGTTGAACGCCATCTGCAATGTCCCTCTCTGTTCTCTTAGATCTAAGAGCCTTTTTAGAGGGTCTTCCTCTTTTTGTACTTCCTCCAAAGTCAACTATTCATCTAGCAGAAGATCTAGTTGTTCTGGATGTTGAGGTGTCCCAGTTGTCTTTTTTCTTTTTCTTATCACTGTAGAGTGATTCTGGGATCATTTCAAAACCTTTCATTCTTTTTTTCTTTTTTGAAATGACCTTTGTGAATCTAGAATCTGGATCCTCCTCATCCTTGATAGGCGTAACTTCTCCCTCTTCACGTTCTTTCTGAATCCTGTCAGGTGTGTGTGTATCAGTTGTTCTGGTGCTGAAGCAAGTAGGTGAAACCACTGATATGTTGCTGGAACAAGGAGGTATATCTGTAAATGAATTACCATCTCCCCTAGGAGTGTTTTTCTGCAAAGGTTCTTTAAGAGCCATACAGTCCTTGTTCGAAGTTTCCTTAGTGATGCACAGCTGATTATCTATCTCGACTTCCTTACTGCTCTGAAATTGCTCAATAGGGACTATATTAATCTTCACAGAGCCTTCTTGCTCATTCACCACCATGGATACCTTCACAGGATTTTCCAAGTCTTCTTTGCTAGGTGCTTCAGGCAAAGCTGCTGCTGAGACTTTGGGACGCCAGACCAGATGTTTCCTTATTTGAGTTCTAAAACCCCTTTTTTTCCCCTTTCTATTTAACTCCAACTCCTTCTGACTAGGGGCTTTGTCTTCATTCCGGCTATCCGTGCTAGGAACCCTACTATCCTTGTTCAGAACTGAGCCCTCCATAGGCTGTTCAGCTTCCATTGTAGGGGTCTTCTTCTTGGAACAACTTTTGTCAGAGTGTCCAATGCTATGACAATGTTTACATCTCAAAGTTTCAACCTCAATTTTTTGGGTCCATATCCCATATCTAGATTTCAAGATTATGTGCTCCGGAAACTCCTGTTCCATTGCAGAGAAAATGCAAAAACGAGCAAAAGCAAGTCTGGATCTGTTTCTCGTGGGCCCATCCAGCCCGATAGGGGCACCTAAGGATTTTGCAATATTTAGCAGAATTTCATCATCCCAAAAATGCAATGGTAGTCCAGGTAGCCTACACCAGATTGGGATGGTGTTTATATTTTCAGTATTAGGGTCAAATCTAGGATACCATTTTTTCAAAAAAAGGCCCATATTACCCAGCCACCAAGGTCCTCCTAGAAGCACCGATTCCAAATCCTCTTGCTGATTAAATTTTTCCAGAAAAAAGCCTTTTGGCATGATGGTAATGCTCAGGGCTCCCTTAGGTTTCCACTTTCTCAAAGCCCATTTTCTAATGAAATCAATATTAGGTCTAGAGCCAAGAAACTTACCAACGAGGGAGAGATTCACTTTGCTTAAGGCTCTATCAACACATCCATCTGGGACCCTCAGGCAGGTGGCACCCTCGTTGTCCTTTTCCCACGTGAACTGACCAGTAATTTTCGACCCACCTTGATGTTAGGGATTTGAAGCAACTTATTCCAGGCCATAGGTGTGGATCCCAACATTTCCACATTTTCATTTATAACCGTCTGATTTTGGCCAGAGATCTGCCTCTCCTCAGCATTCTTAGGTTTAGCGCTTGAGACTTTACTGGCTGCTGCAGACCTGCAGAATCGACTGACAGCGTACCTCCAGCTTCTTTCTCCTTTTCTTGTACTCGTGCTTACAATCGTCTGATTCTGGCCATAGATCAGCCTCTCCTCAGTAATTTTAAGCTTAGTACACGGACATATTCTCAGTAGCTTGAATCAGAGAAACGCATTGCCATAGTTTTCTCCATCGCTTGTGGTTGCCATAGAAAGGTGTTATTCTTTCTAGTGCTGGAAAATGTTTATTAAGTCATGTACAATCATAGTATTATTGGACTGAATTTATTTCATTCACCAAATGAGAACATTTTTCAAAGTTCAACATAAGGAATATGTGAGAAACTCCATTATTAATTAAGAATTGACATGGCATGATTGTATCTAGTTTTTATTATAAAACATATCATCTACAACAAACATGATCATTTAGTTCAAATGAGTACACCGTCTTCAAACAAGAATCATTTATAAATGTTAGCAACTTCAGTTTTAAGAAAGAAATGATAACAACTAAAGAAAGGGTATTACAATGTTAGTTTAAACTTTGACTATGTACTCCTGAATGGGGTGACTAATTCACCTAATGTTTTCCCCTTTGTTTAGGGTGCATGTAATGTTGCTAGGAGGATGTGACCCAAAGGAGAGGCCGATGGTGATCTAAAATTGATACCCTATAGTGGGAGGGAATGTGTTTGTAAAAAACCAAGGTGTTGGTGCTCAATTGTAATCTCTCCCCTTTTTTGTTTAAAATTTCTTAGTCTGAATGGTTAGAAGTATTTTCTGTCTCCCTATATAGATGCATGAAAAATTTATCCCTCATTTAGTTTCTATTTTCAGTCCTTTCCTTGGGTCATGGATCACATTGAATCTTGGTATTATTTACATTCTTTTCTCTACATGGAAAATTTTTTGTTAGGAGTCTTCCACAATTGTGTCTCCTCTATAAATCATGTCCTACTATCTGTGGATATGTGGTATTTTCTTATTATATGCGGCATGGTGGGTCTATTTTATATTTTGATGCAATATGGTGAAGGTCTTGAAAGTATAAGATAAATGCCTAAGACCCACAAAAGGACATGTGGAGGGCCTGCACTCATTTGAGGATTTTCCTTTAGATCTTACCTTTGGAGTTTAGCCAAGGAGAAAAGTGGAGGGTTCCATCGGCTCCTCTTTATACTGAGACTTCTCAATGGCCGAAGCAACTTTCTTGGGCCTGGGACATGTGGAGGGCCTGTGCCTATTTGGGGACATGCTCCTGAATTTTACTTTTGAAAGAGAACCATAGAGACACGTGGAGGTTTCCGTTTGGATCTTCCTATGATTAGAATTTTCAAGTGGCTGACGTAACTTTCTCAGACCCTAGGAAGGTGGCACCTTTCGATGGTTCTTAAACATTTTCAATCACCATTACAAATTTTACGGCTCGAGACACGTGGAGATCCCACGCTTGATTGGGGTCTTTGCTTTTGGGCACCATATAAAAACTGCACCAAAGAAACACGTGGAGGCTTCTGCTAGCTCCTCTTTATACTAATTTTTTTCTCAATGGCCCGTAAAAATATTCCGGGCCCGAGAAATGTGGAGAGCAAGCGCTTGTTTGGGGTCTCTACTTTTGGGCACCATATCAAAATTATATCAAAGAGACATGTGGAGGATTCCATTGGATCCTCTTTATCTTTAGAGACTTTTCAATGGCCGAGGCAAATTTCTTGGGCCTAGGGCACATGGAGAGTCTACGCTCATTTGATGTCCCACCTCTAGACTCCATCTTCAAATTTGCACCGAATAGACATGTGGAAGCTTCCACTGGACCTTCCCATGCTCATACTATTCAGTGATTGGTGCAACTCTCTCGAGTTTTGAACACATGGAGGGCCCGTGCTCATTTGGGAACCTACCTCTAGATTTCACCGTTGCAGTTGTGCCAAGGAAACACATGGAGGATTCTTCTAGCTCCTCTTTACACTTGGCTGACTCAGACTCACAGCACAGATATGTGGTATAATCCATACAAGTACACTCATTTCTTAGAGGCATGAATGTAGGTATCTATTCCTCAACGTGTATTATCAAGGTGAAAAGGATTGCTTGTTAGATCAAGCAATATGGAGCCACCTAAGAATTATTAAAATGGGGATTTTTTGTAATACAAAATAAAATAATGATTAAAAATACTGTCAAAATTTATGGCATGGCATCGTAGTCATAGTTGTGGAATTATGAAATGTGATTAGTTCATGATTTATCCACCTAGTAACATCAAGTAAGATATTTTCAAGGGAATAAACATGATTTAATGGTATGTTGTAAAGAGGAATATTCTCTTGAATATTTATACTTTTCAGGGAAAATTTAGGATGAGTGAGTGAGTGAAATTGTATAAATGCAATGAGAATACTCTTGCATAGGGGGTTTAATTTTTTGAGAAATTTTGAGAAAACCATTTTCCCAAGAGACCGTATGAGAAAGCTATTTATTTCCCTTTGTTTATAGATTTAGTCATGTCAAGATGGTTGCAAGTGTACATCCATTGAAAAGCTCTATGATTGTTTAAGAAACTCTCCCTTGTTGATGAATCTAGTGAACCTTGAATGAATTTTTGTTGATCATGATCATAATTGTGTTTGCTTTTATTTTAGAATGTTTTCAAATAGTTTTTCATGTTCCTGTTAGAATCTTATGTTAAAATCCCTTTGAATCACACAAGATCTTATCCATGTGGTAGTATTGTGGCATTTACAATTTCATTATGAGGAGAGATTTCATCTTGTAATGAAATACACAATTTGAAAACACTTTACTTTCACTGTGCTGACAAAGATTTTTTGTTAGCCTATGAGTGTATCTTAGGCATGACTAATCATGGATTTCCAACATTTAATTCAGTCTTTAACACAAGCCTTTGTGTTGAATTATTAAAGGGTGTATGAAATCGTGCATCTCTGGGCCTCCATTGATATGCACCTTACGGTTGAAGGAATATTTTAGATACTTTGAAGAAGTTTATCTATGATTGTTTCAATATTTGTAAAGGATCTTAAATATCTGGTATAATCAACTTTATCTTGCTTAACTTCCCACCAAAAAGTTCCCAAATGATAAATCCTACATGAACTACCCTTGCTTGTCTTTGTGTAGCCACAAAGATTTAACAAATTTCACTACCAAAATATGCAGAGACAATCATGTTTCAATTATTATATTTAGTAACTGAACCTTATCTAGGAAACATCTCCACTCTCTAGTGTGACAACTTGTGAGAATTAGATTGAGTTGTATTGATCATATTTTCTCAATGTTTTCATGAAAATTGTGTAAAGAAGGATCTCTTGATATCCTTCACCAAGACATGTCACGAGAATAGGTCCTCTCACCCTAGTTGAAGGAACAACATAAAGTAGTGAGGGTAGATCAGACCTATAGTAAGGTGACATCCATTTCTCCAACAATTGAGTGACTAAGAGTCGGCCGAATCCCCTTCTTGGCTACAAAAAAACTTATATCATGACTTATCTATCTCTATGCATCCTTATAGTTTTGTGATGTTTCTCACCCTTGCAGGAGAATCAATTTAGATACCAACACCTAAGTTACATCATTATCAGGGACTATTTGAATTGTAGAGGATTATTTTAACACTGAGACCTATTTTTGCAGTAACAACACCCAAGTGGTGTCGTTTCAGGGACTTTTTGAATTGCGAGAGGATTATTTGAACACCGAGACCTATTTGTGTGGAAATAACACCCAAGTTTCATCATTACCAGGGACTATTTGAATTACGAGAGGAGTATTTGAAGACTGGGACCTAGTTGTGCAGCAACAGCACCCAAGTGGTGTCATTTCCAGGGACTATTTGAATTGTAGAGGATTATTTGAACACCGAGACCTATTTGTGCGGAAACAACACCGAAGTGGCATTATTTCCAGAGACTATTTTTTACAAATGCATACACATACCAACCCTAGTAATGCTTCTTACATGGTTTACGTACAAATAAGTTGTTTAAAAGTTATCTTTTGTAGAGATTTGTAAGATTTGTGCAATATTACAAGTTCATTGTGCAGTATTTTTAGTTTCTAGTGGTTATTGCACTAAATTTGCATCAATAGTGATAAATGTGGGTAAAGGAAGGTCAGATCTATTAATATTTATAGAAATTAAGCATTTATAGACACTTGGCAAGTTACTTATAGTGTGTTTACACAACTAAGATGAAAATATTTAGCGGAAAATCCATGTTGAATTGAAATTTTGATGATTACTAGTGTCTTAAGTTGTGTCAAGTGAAATTTGTCATCGATATTTGCAAATCTGGAGGGAAGAAGGTCATTCTTCACTAGGGATCCTACTAAAAAGTTATTTCCAGAACTAGGAAAAGAAAATTCGTAAGGAAAAAACAAGTCTAGAAATTTATTTGAAATCAAGAATAAAAAAGGAGATATCGGTTCTGAAAGGTGATCAATCTATGGTTGAATATTACCATACGTCTTCAAGTGATTATGAACCAAGTAATATTTATATAAATTTGAGTTCTTCAACTAGAGAGTGGCCATCACTTATGTCTGAAAAGCATGCCTCTTAGTTTTCCCCTATTTTTCCAAGGTTGATAAGGTTTTCTAAGAAAATAATTCATTAGAGGATATTTAATTTGAGATTTATACTCCTGTTCCCTAGAGACCCCTTATCCCTTATCATTTTGATTCTCCTACAAGATCACCTCCTCAAGTCAATATGGCTCAGCCTCCATCTAGACCTCCTTTTTTCATCAATACTTTTGGACCTATAAATTTTAGAGGTATGGATGGATATCCTAAAATGGTGCCACAAGATGTCAGAAATAGGTTGCCAAAATTTCAAGGGAATAATTCCATCACTTTGGTGATCACCATTTCAAACTATTTTTCAATATGATGGAAGATTTTGAAATTGAGTTTGAAGACATGTATATAAAACTATTTATTCATACTCTTGAGGAGGATGCACGTGATTGGTACAAGGCTTTACCAAATAATTCAATAGATTCATGGACCGAGATGAAAAATGCCTTTATATTGCAATATGTTGATAAGACAAATGTCAAGTTCCTTTTATCTAAATTTGAAAATATAAAGAAAAATCCAAATGAATCTGTCCATGATTTCAATACTCGGTTCAATAAGACCTTGAATAGGATACCTATAATCCTAAGGCCAAGTGATGAGTCCTATTTGATAAAATATTTTGATGATTTTGATAAAAAGGTTACTTATTACTTGAGAGATAAGAACTCGAGAACATTAAGGTAAAATTTCACCATGGCCTTACAAATATAAAATAACATCAAAGTAGTTGGAAAGCCTCCTAAGAGAGAGGGTGTCAATATTGTAGACACCAAATTTGTGTCTTACGACCCCTTGTGACCCGCATCTCATCTCGCAACTTAACCTCATCACCTAAACCTTACACAATTATTTATTAATTACCTTGTAATTGATAAATCCACATCACCTTACCTGCCACCTCATTTTGCCACCTCATCATGACCTAGCCCTAACCCTAAACTAACCTAATTAAGACTTATGGCTTGGTCTAGACTCACATCCATAACTAATGCCTCCTTACTCGCACCCAAAACCGACCTTCTAGCCACTTGACCAAGCCCGCAACTCGATCTCTCTGAGAAAAGCGGGAAGGTGGGTTATTTTACTAAAAATAGCCTACTTTTTCCTTACCGATGCCGGTTCCTACTCGACCACCATCGGTTACGCAACCGCCATCGGTTCCCTGTAAATGGGCTCCCCAAACCAAAAACAAAGGATCGGAATTTCATTTTCGGGATCAGGTCGAATGATTTTTGAATCAACAGAGATCATTGGGAGTGAAAAAGAGTCCAAATCTTCACTTGACCGAGCAGAGACGAGTGGAAATACCAGAAGTGTTTACAGAAAAGGAGATCAGCTTGCATCTTCATCAAAACCAGTAAGTCACATCTTCCATGTCCTCTGTTATAACATTTCTTATGCCTTTTGAATTACAGATCCTCATAAATCCATATTACCTCCACTACCCAAGCTATGCATATCTAACTTCATTCATCTACCTCTCATCACCTTATTTCCTAATACCACCTATATACAAATTTTACAAACAACACAACTACCCCACAAAGCAACTAACCTACAGATCCTAGAACCCACCGGTATCGGTTATCAGTAACCGGCATCGGTTCCTCCGATCAAAACTAGAAAACCAGCCTTTCCCCTACCCAGTTCAACGAAGCAACTTAATTGATATTTTACAGTCTTTTGTGTTAATTCATATTAGCAGGGAAACTGACCACCTTCGAAAGGAAGTTTTATATTTCCTGGGCCCAAGGCAGTTTCCTCATTTATTGTCTAATCAAAATCTTGTGGTCTTGTGTTCTTATTTGCAGGTAGTCCTTCCAAGACAAAAAGGAGTTCTTCGCAATCAGCCTGATCTTTCTCTATGGTACGCGCACACCATCTCGACATTCTACAGGTATTCCTCCTAGCCCCTAACCTTATCTGTTTCTAAAAGGAACGAATCATTCCGAGTGAAACATTTTGGCACGCCCGGTGGGACCCATCTTGGGTTTCTGTTTCTCTTGCTTATTTTCATTTTAGGAAGCATACTTGCTGTTGCTGCTTTTGTTATATATTTCGTAAAGAATTTGTCTTGCTTTCCTAGTTTCGCATTAGTGAAAGTCATCTCTCTTGCTTCATCGAACATAATTTTCGATTTGGGTTTAAAACACGTGCATTGCATTCCTGCTTGTTGTTTTTCAATTCTAGTGAACGTAGATTAAGTAATAGGTCGTACACGTGGGGGTGATATCCACGGTATTGACAGGAAATTAATCTTACATTCACTGCACAACACATACCGAATCACTTCACAATTAACACAACAACTCAAACATCCCCTTTTTTTTTCCGCGGTATTCCTCCGCCCGATTGAGGTAACCTTATAAGCCAAAACAACTTGACATTTCCCCTAAGTCTCTGTTGTTTAGGATTCTCACATCATTCTACGCCTAAAGGCATAAGCCCAAGATAATTAAAATTAACCCTAGGGTTAATCTCTCGATTTGTGTGTGCATCTTGCTTGTTTTTAGTTCTGTTTTCTTTCTCATACTCTGTCTTCTGTGTTCAATAATTGGACACGTATACTAAATATTGTTAAAAATCAAATTAGCAGCCTTTTATATCTTGTTAACCTAGACTTCTTACACCGACATCGGTTACCTGACCGACATCGGCTATAGTATAACCGACATCGGATACTAGACCGATATCGGCTCGTTTCTACAACCCCGACAAACCAAAGAACCTGCCAATTTCACCATTCTAAGGCTGTTTCTGTTCCGGATAGATTGAAACCCTACTGTGAACACCTGTCCATGGTTGTTATCACTCGAAAGCAAGCCGCCGCCATGGTTTCACATGCTTGCTCTGCTTTCTTTACTCCGAATCACCCCTTCACATTCTCGGGGGAATCCTACGCATACACCAAAGTGAGATCCCCAAAATTCCTGTAGGAGACAAGGACTTTGCCAAGTTTCTGGATGCTAATTCTAGCACTGTACAATACTATTTGTCCCATACCCCTGACCGTATGCCTGATGGTCAGCTCCTTGTTGGTATGCCTATTAGTATAGCTGCTCATTTAGCTCCCACTCCGCCTGATAATACCGCCTTGCTTCCTACATCTCTAGCCCCGTCTCCCAATCCGACAGCTTCAGAGGTTTATACGACTCAGATTGGCTTTTCTTTGGCTAATCTTGGACCCCACATATCATTACCACCGACTGCCCCTACCTCATCTCTCTTGCAGACTACTCCATTCATGACTTGCTCTCTACCACCTATCCACACGAGCTTTCCTTCTCAAGCTCCGCCTACCTTCTCATTCCCATACATGTATCCAGTAACCTCAACACCTTATATGGGACATCCCTATTCTATCGCCTCAACATATTCATCCTCCATACCTTATCAACACTTAACTCCACCATTGTCTAGTGGAGGCCCTTGGCCCAATTTGCCTCTGTTTGCCACAACCGCATCATCATCTCATCCAACCACAGATTTCATCAAACAAATGATGGACAAAATGCAAAATCTGGAGGCTTCTGTGTCGGGAAGTCGTAGCACCTTGACATACGAGCAAGTTTTTCGGAGCCCATTCACCCTTCTGTTCCCCTTCATTCATATCCTCCTCAATGGGAGTTGCCAAAATTTACTCATTTTAATAGTAAAGAGGATCCTCAACAAGACTTGCGATCATTTAGACATGCTTGTTATTTGATTGCCCATGATGATGCCTTCTACTCCGCACATTTCCCATGTCCTTATCAGACCCGCTTGAGTGGTATAGTGCTTTAACCCAAAGACTCAATCTTCTCTTTTAACCAACTAGCCCAATCTTTCTTGGATCACTTCTCCATTAACATTGCTAAGAAAGTATCCATCACCGACCTTTATGCCATCCGACAATTCAAAGACGAATCTATCGCAGATTTCATTGACGATGGCGTGGCCTTATCAACCAACTTACATATGCCTTGCCTCAGAACTTATCGAACTTTTCACACGGGCATGTGCTAAGCACATTTCTTCTACTCTTCAAATTCAAACTTTCCACACATTTGATGAGGCCTTTACCATGGCTCTAAACTAGAAATTCGAGCCTTAGAAGAAGAGAAATTGCGGTTGCGCAACAAAAAACCCCAATTTCCAAACTCTTGATTCTACCAATAAACCAAATACCACCACTCCTCATGCGTCCACTTCTTCTAAATCAAAAGGAGCTGTCCACGCGGTGATGGTTAAATCTCAAACACCGTCTAATACCCCACCAAAACCACCTATAAGTACAAAGCCGAGCCATCAATTACACTCCTTAGAAACATATGGTGTGATATTGGTTTGATTACATTACCTCCCGTTAAACCTCATTCCGGTTTGATTCCACTCGCGCCATACCTTCCTGGTACAAAGAAAATGACTTCTCAGAATTTCCACCACATGAAGGGACACAACATGAGAACTGCAAGATGTTGAAAAACATAGTGCAGAAATGGTTGACGCAGAGGATATAACCCTCGATAATCCTAATGCCCCCGCCAACCGAAATTTGAAAATCTTCAACAAACCATTCCCGAATCACTCTTCCAACAAGAAACACAAACCAGATATCTTAGCCGAAGAGAGTGTTCATGAGATCCATGCAGCTTTGATACCAAATTTCAAAGCCTCTATCGAGAAAATTTTGAATCAAGCCTCTTCACTAACACAGGAGCCCGAACCTCCTTTACCACCATCGAACCAAAGCGAAATCATTCCTTTACCCATAAGGGAGTTAACTACCTAGACTCCTCTTCCCATCGATGAGTCTACTTATACCACATCCCTACAAGATTGCGAACGGATGTTATCTAATCTATCTATTTCCCAGACTTCCCCTTCTACCACTCTTGTTGCACAAGAGGAAGGTACGCCACTCCTTTTGACATCCTTAGACGAGAAATCTCTTGCACCGACATCACCAAATTCTTTAACCATGACGGATCCTCTCGAACACGCCCTCTTACCTATTAGTTCTTCATCGCCTAAATCTTTTCAACGACCGGTTGACCTCTTAACATCTATTGATACAGTACCTCATCTACTCACTGTATCACACCCACAGTGGACTGGAATCACAACCCACCTTTCTTCCGTACCAAATTTACAATTCAAGCCTGAAGACTGTCATTCTCCAGAGGATAGACAAATCCTATGGGAACATTTGAGTACGCCATATTCTACTCAAATGCAAATGACCGATCCTGAGAACTCCACCATATACCCGAAGTGTTTACAGAAGCTTAAAATGCCCATGTTCTCACCTTCACCCCCCTCACCTCTACCAAATGCCTCGTCCACTTCTATTAACTTAGCCAAATCTTCCCCTACGCTTGGGACCTTACCCATACCCAGTCTAACACACCCGCCTAAGTGACTAGATTTGTCCAAGAATAAAGCCGCCCCGCCACCTAGGAGACACACTCAACCCGTGCCTCTATCACAATCAAAACCATCATCGTCATACCTACCTTCCATATTAGGACCTCATCCTTCCACCTTGCACCAATATATCATACCTCCTGCGTTTTCTTCAAAATGATCTACGCCTTCTGCGCCCATATAGGGATCAAAGGGTATATCAACATTATCACCCCATGTATCCTGTCCACCCATCAACCCTAAACAAACTCCATCATCAAAGGATTTATTTTCTGTCACTCCCCTTTCTCCGTGGTTGTTTCCCGCTACCATGTCATCTGTAGCCTCATCATCTAACCAGCCGAACGTAGCTCCTGCGCCAAAGAAACCACGTTTAGTGAAAAACACATATCAACACCCCTCGGTTAAACCACCACCCATACGAACTAACCAC
Source organism: Taxus wallichiana var. yunnanensis (assembly GCA_018340775.1). NCBI lineage: Eukaryota > Viridiplantae > Streptophyta > Pinopsida > Cupressales > Taxaceae > Taxus > Taxus wallichiana. The sequence continues at coordinate 151,573,433 of CM031234.1, read as the reverse complement.
GCCCAAACATTACCAAAACTCGCGCAATCAATACCCTCATCCTCTTCTGATTTTGACCCACTCAAAGGATCTTACGCCAAAATCCTTGCTATGTTAGTAGATAATGCGACCATTTCCTACCCCCACTTAGACCTTATGACCCGTCTAAACCTCAACCTATAGGTTATGATGAGTCTAAGATCTCGCTTATCACCGCACACCAGACATGATGTGGAGGGATGCAAAGCTTTAAAACCATCCTTCGTCACCACCTCTCCCTAGATAGAAAGGTTAAGAAAGACAACTTACGAAGGGAGAGACCTTTAGCTTCAATTCCCTCTCCTATACCATCTATCCCCGCCTCACCACGATCTATCATTATTACAACCCCACCTCTTGAAGACCATAATTTATCCCAACCATCTTCCTCATCTCAGGTTTATGAGATTAATATGATTAGTGTTGCTACTCGAGCGCAGAAAAACAACGAGAAAGCGAAAGAAAGCACACCTGCGTCCTCTCTTTCTCCGTCTAGCATCCCGATTACACCACCACCCAAAGTGGTTATTCGTGGACCCGCTTACCCCATCTCTAATGGAGTTGCCCATCGAGCCATGATCAAACAGCTTCACCAATCACCCATCAAAATGACACTATATGATCTCATTCAGACTTCTGAATCTCATCGACAAGCTCTCGTTGAAATTCTTCAGGGGATCGAGGTCTTACCTAATGAAGCCCTACCTGTTGCCTCCATTCTAACACCCAATCACGTTGCCTCTCTCACCAAACAACCCACCGCCCCAACCACTTCTCTCGTACCACAAGCCGCTGCAGCTCGGCTCAAGATGAAATTGTCGATTTTGGTACAGAAGATCCTGACCCTACCCTGTTCATCTCAGCTTACGTCCGGGACATTCGTGTACGTCGTGTTATGATTGACGGGGGTGCTAGCCTAAACATCATCTCTTCAAAAGCTTTTCAACAAATGAATATCCCTTCTAGCTACATGTGTGCCAACCCCATCATGTTGCGGTCATTCAATGACGCTATTACCTCTACCTTAGGCACCGTGATCCTCAACATTCGGTAGGACCACGTACTTTACCCGAACTCTTCTATGTCCTTGAGGGAGAGTTCCAATATAATATATTGCTGGGTCATCCTTGGATCCGGGCCATGGGATGCGTTCCCTCAACCTTACATAGATGCATAAAATTTGAGTACGAGGGGAAGTCCTACACCGTAAAAGCTGATCCTCCCCCCTTTAAAACCTGCAATATGTTATACCGCCCAAATGATGTGCTGGTACCAATCAAGACACCCGTTCATTCAACCCAACCATCTTCTTCAACTATGCCTCAACCATGTACCTCAATCGCACCTACGCCTTCAACTAATGAAACCACCGTCATCGCAAAACCACTTCCTTCCCGCAGCCTAACATCCCAACCTCCGACTCCCTTAGTAGATGTTTTTCAATGCCTTATCTTTGCTGGGAGTACGCCTATATAATGTTAGTTCTTTCCCTACCCCGCAGTAGTACGGACAATTACATGCACATCCCACCTACGACCGTCGCGTGGGGAGGTAATCTCTTACGACCACCCCATCGCCACACCAACCTAACGTATGGGGGTGTTGACGCATCCTCCATTACCCCGAACCTCCTCTTGGTGTGGTTCCTTTCAATCTGATTTTCAATACTTGACAAATCGCTGCTTTCACCCTCACCTTCTTGACTCATTGTGCTTGGAAAGGCTTTGGTTTTGGTCTTTACGAACAAGGCCGACATACGCTCATCCCCATCACCACACGCAAACACAATGATCGTAGTGGTCTCGGTTTCCCCAAATACCTTACATCGAAAGAACCTCGTGTCACCTGTCTTCTCGAAGAAGAACGATGTTACCCCTAACAAACCATCATCACCCACTTTGCCATCATCACCCATTGAATCGATAGATCATGAATCTATCCCTCCTAACTTTTTTTTTTCATAAATGCTATCTTCTTAGGTCCCTCTCACTTATCAACGCATAATGAGGACCCATCTTCTCTCCCCTTCTATATCCGCATGATGATCGAAGAGGATTCTCCTTTGATTAATGTTGTTGAGTGTCGATGACGACTCCATCCTCACTTACCTTGGCGCGATGATTCTTATATTCAACGAGCCTTACCATCTCAAACCCAAACCATGCCGAACAAATCTACAATAGAAATCAACATCCACACGGAGGAGGATCTCACATTGTGAAGATCGACAATCCCTTAACGCATCGTAACAAGTCACCTTTACTACTTTCCTCCGTGTTTCACACCAAGATTTCGCTGGTCCTACGCCGACATGCCAGAATTGATCTTGACATTGCTGTCCATAACATTACACTCAAACCCGATTCCAAGCCAATTAAACAAAATTAAGAAAATGCATCCACGCATTGCCCTCTTGGTCAAAGAGGAGCTCCAACGACTCCTTTCTCGCTTCCTTCATCTTGCCTATTGACTATCCTCAATGGATTTCTAACATCGCACTGGCACTAAAGCGACGGGGACTTCGGATATGCACGATTTCTCGGGATCTTAACCTCGCTTTCCTAAGGATGACTTCCCCTACCTAGTATTGATCAACTTGTTGATCTCACCGCAGGTCATGAAATGCTTTCTCATGGATGGCTTTTCAGATACAACCAAATTTTGGTCGCCCCCGCCGATCAACACAAAACGCCTTCATAACTCCTTAGGAACCTTCATACCGTAATGCCATTTGGCCTTAAGAATGCTTTGGTGTGACCTATCAAAGGCTATGACCTACATTTTTCATGACATTATGCACACTATCCTTGAAGATTACGTTGACGATCTTCTTGGCAAGTCTAAACATCGCAGTGAACATCTCGATGTTTTAACCATTATTTTTGATCACCTGTTACAATATTCTGTCCGTCTTCAACCAAAGAAATGTGTCTTTGGTGTCCTTTCGGGAAAGCTTCTTGGTTTTATCATCTCTTTGCGTGGCATCGAGGTCGATCCATCTAAAGTCAAAGCTATCATAGAAATGCCCCCACCTACCAATCTCAAACAATTGCGTAGTTTACAAGGTAAGCTCCAATCTATCCGACGTTTCATCTCCCAACTCTCGGATCGATGTCAACCTTTCCATCACCTCCTTAAGAAGGACATTGATTTTCAATGGAGTGAAGAGTGCCACCAAGCCTTTGAAGCTCTCAAAACTTATCTCTTGCAGCCACCCGTGCTTATCCCACCTCAAGACGACCGCCCTTTCTACCTTTACCTTTCCACCACTGACCACGCTGTAGGGGCCATGCTTGCACATCGTGACTCTGAAAATCGAGAACAAGCCATTTATTATATAAGTCGTACTTTGGTGGATTATGAGACTAGGTATACACATGTAGAAAAGTTGTGCCTAGCCCTATCATTCGTGGCTACCAAGCTCCGACACTACCTTCTGAATCACAAAACTTTCGTCATCACCAACACAGACCCCATCCATTACATGTATGCCAAACCTCATCTAAACCAACGCATCGCCCGATGGCTCATGCTCCTCGCCGACCTCGACCTTGAGTTCATCCACCAGAAATCAATCAAAGGACAAACCATCGCAGACCAACTTGCGGAAGCCCCTTTACCTGGGGAACAATTTACCAATTTTATATTCCCCGACGAACTCATCGCCACTCTTTCACTCGGGGAAGAGTCGTATCAAATGACCCTCTTCTTCGATGGATCTAAATGCCAACGCGGTGGAGGAGCTGGCGTTGTTCTCGTTCCTCTTGACGCCGAGCCTATGCCTCTTTCATTCCGACTCGATTTCCCTTGCACTAATAATACAGCGGAATACGAGGCCCTTGTTCTGGTCTCCGTGTCATACCGCACTTAGGTATCAAATCTATCAATATTTTTGGTGACTCTCAATTGGTAGTCAATCAAGTTATGGGCATCTACCAATGCAAAAATGAGGAACTTCAAAAATACAAACACTACGTGGATTCGCTTCTAGCCTTATTTACTCACTATTCTATCCAAACCATTCCACGCTCTACTAACAAATTTGTGGATACTATGGCTTGCTTAGCCTCGCAAATTCCAGCCTCATCAACTGACTCTGACATTTTTGTCTTGGTCCAACAACTCTTTGCCCCATCTTATTCAGCCCCGGTTGTTTGTACGATAAATACTGTGTCTGCTAACTCGCAGGATACCTGGTATCACCAATTCCATGACTACCTTACAACCTCTGTTCTCCCTTCTGACCTTACTAGTACTGGTAAACGTGCTTTTCTTAAACACGTTTCTCGTTATGTAGTTATGGGGGGACTCCTTTATAAACGTGGCTTTGATGGCATCCTCCTTCGATGTCTCACCGGTGCGGAGATCACCCATACCATCCAACAAGTCCATGACGGTATTTGTGGTGGACATTTTAGTGGCCTTGCCGTGGCCAAACGAATCCTTCGCCTCGGTTATTATTGGCCTACTCTCAATAACGACTGCTACGAATATGTTAAGCGTTGTGTTATGTGTCAACAACATGCCAACCTTCAACATACTCCTAGCCACCCGCTCCAGTCGCCGAGATCTTTGGCCCTTCTCACAATGGGGTTTAGACCTTATTGGTGAGATTCACCCATCCTCTTCACAACGTCACCGATGGATTATCACAAAGAATCAAATATTACACAAAATGGGTGGAGGCTATTCCACTCATTTCAACTAAAAAGGAAAAAATTGTCGAATTCATTAACCATCACATTATCTCGTCATTTTGGTATTCCTCATCGCCTAATAACGTATAATGGTAAATCTTTTAAAAAAAGTTGTTACAAGACCTTTGTGACAACTTTGGTATCAAACTTAGTTTCTCATCGCCTTACTATCCGCAGGCCAATGGTCAGGCTGAATCTTCTAATAAAACCCTAACCAAAATCCTCATGAAAGTTGTCAATGAATCCGGAAGAAATTGGCACGATCACATTCCCTTTGCCCTTTGGGCTTATCGTACTAGCATTCGTACTCTACTAATGCCACACCTTTTCTTTGGTATATGGTACCGAGGCTGTTTTGCCTCTCGAAATACAAATACCCTCCCTTAGAATATCTCTTCGTGGATATTCTCACCAACGATGATTTCCGCCAAGAGCGGTTAGCCCAATTAGAGCTTCTTGACGAACGCCATCTTACACTCTTGATCACCTTCAAATCTATCAAAAACGCATCAAACGTGCTTATGATAAGTGACTTCATGAGCGCATTTTAAGGTTGGTGATCTTGTCCTCAAAGAGAATCAACATGTCACCAAACTAGAAAAGAGCAAACGTGGAAAATTTGCTCCCAATTGATTGGGCCTTACATAATCACTCACACCTATGGATCGTGTGCTTATCGCTTAGCTTCACTTAATGGTAAGCTCCGAGCTCAACCCCTTAATGCCTTGCATCTTCGACCATTCTACTGTTGAATTTAGTGTTATATCACTTCTTATCTACCTGCCGCTCGTCCCTTGAGCTCACATACCACCACATGCACTTCGTTTCCTACACCTCATAATAAAAATCAAGCTCACATAGTTTGATTCTCACCTCACCTAAACGATGCCTTCCCCTTTTTAGTCTAGTCCATGACTTCAAAGTTTTAAAATAAGCCGTATTCTTATGGGATTTTCTTGAGTCAAACTTCCTACCAAACTAGATGCTTCACGCCAAAAGAACATCTAGCTATCTAAATTATATATAGACTGTTCCCTCGAAGGACAGCTATATGCCAAATTATTGCTGCTATTATATATAGACTGCTCCCCCGAAGGACAGCTATGCACTAAAATCATATCTGCTACTATAAATAGACTGCTCCCTCGAAGGACAGCTATACACAATCACCTTTATCAGAAGCTTCTCACATTGATCAGCTTCGTGAAGACCTCAAGAATAGCACAATCAATATCCTCAGACTTCCCGCATCGATCGCCTATATTCAAGAAAATAAAAGCCTCATTCAAAAAGAACTTTTTGGGTCATGGACTTGTCTATTTAGGGTAGGTTCTCTTTCGTCAGAACACTCACTTTGTAATAAATTCTCTGTACCTCAGCTATATCATCCACCTCACCTCACCATTTGTTTCAACTCAAGGGACGTAACGTACACCCGATATATTGTGATCATACAACTCTTTTCACCTATGGACTTCTCGTCTATGCACGGTACCTAGGGCTTCAAGCTCGTTCTACGTTTGGTGGTTTGTTTAGCTCTTTTCACCTACGGAGCACTCTTTCCGCTTTGCCTCGCATCTAGGATTGTGTGTTGATCTTAATCAGGACATGGTTCCCTACCACTTGGGTAGGCTAACTTTCACTTCCCTTATACCTTTTACAACATCACCAATTCATTTCCGACACCAACAACCTTACCTTACCAATATTAATATCAATATTCTTACCAATCAACCAATTGCCTAAACCATACCAAATTGCCTGAATTCGCCTCTCCCTGATCCTAAGGGAGAACTACATCGGTCCGAGGCCCTCCTTGCTTTGTGCAAAGGGCTATGTAGGCAAAGACTTTGGAGACATGGGGTCTCCCAAGGTTAGCTCGACCATCCCCTACCATAACCTATCATGTGTGGTAAATATAAATATTTTTGTGTATTTCTATTTAATCACATTCCTCTTTATCCTTTTTCAAAACACAAAAGTCAAAACAAAACATTCTTATTATTATAACTCAAATCAACATACATATTCGCTTATTTAGATGTTAAACAAATACATCTTCTCTATCATCGACACGTAGGTCGGTACTCTTATTTATTCTTATACCTTGCTAACATTTATTTAGACCCTCACGCCTCATCCCGAACTAGGTGATGATCGTGATCGCGACCCTCTCGCCAGTGCCTCTCTATCCTCAATGGTACCACGGCTATTGGTACCGCCCACTGATCTGCCAATCTCTCCTGTAACATATGAATACGCCCTCTCGCATGGAGGACTCCAGCCTCTAGTCTCTCCGCCCGTGACTCCACAACCACTAACAATCCTCTTGTCTCATTCACTCGCTTTGGAGTTGCTAACCAAACGCTGAAACGATCTCTCTCTTGTAATCACCGCTATGTCAAGACGATCACGTACACCTCGCAGCTCTGCTTTACCCACCATAATCTATAGGCCTCTTTCATTCCTCGCATCCATTACCTCGCGATCGGCTGCTACCTCTTCAGGCCCTTCTGGAGGTGTTGGCTGGGGAGGTGAGAATACTGCCTCTGCATCGATCCTCATATAGGGTCTATAAGCCTGGGGTATATCCTGCACAAATCCAAATTGTCGCCACACGCGATCTAGAGGAATCCTCTCATACTCACCTGGCCTGTGCCCTGCGATCCACCTCAATCGCTCTACACCCCTCAACTCCTCAGCTATATTCTCTATTACCATATAGTTTCCGTAAGGCCACCAATAGATATCCGCAATCGTCACTCTCTCCCATACCGCCATAATACTCAAAGTCATCATCCGTCACACCGGGATCTTGCCTCTCTGCCTCTGCTTCTGCTCCTGACCCATCGTCCTCGAATCCCAACCTCTGTACTCCGGTCTCTCCTAACTAGATGGGTCGGCCTATTGGTCGCACACAAACAATGTGCTCATAGGCCCAACAGTGTAATAAGTATGAACAATCTAGTGTCGTTCTCGTGATTTCGCCTACAAGCCCATAAACCCCTGTATAGCTCCACCTCACTCAATAAACCTCCAATCTCAACTCTCCACGTCAGACAAGTCAATTTGGTTTTCAAAATAACAAAGTGACAATGACAAGCCGTATTTTTCTTTTTATAGGTTTTTCGCCCTTAACCGATATCGGTTTCATGTTGCCCTAATGAACCGGTATCGGTCCCTTAACCGATATCGGTCACGTAGAATCGACATCAGTTTTTTCTTCCAACTTTCCCCCAATTTTTTGCCCTTATTTACCATTTGCCCCTTTTTAACCACATATCGCCTATATCCACCTTTGTTGAACACCATTTGTTTACAAACCGGCCCGACCCAAGGCCTCGCCCTAACAAACCGGCCCGACCCAAGGCCTCGCCCTAACAAACCGGCCCGACCCAAGGCCTCACCCTACCCTACCGGCCCGACCCAAGGCCTCGCCCTAACAAACTACCGGCCCAACCCAAGGCCTCGCCCTAACAAACCGGCCCGACCCAAGGCCTCGCCCTACCCTACCGCCCGACCCAAGGCCTCGCCCCCCTACCGCCCGACCCAAGGCCTCACCCTACCCTACTGGCCCGACCCAAGGCCTCGCCCTAACAAACCGGCCCGACCCAAGGCCTCGCCCTACCCTACCGGCCTGACCCAAGGCCTCGCCCTAACAAACCGGCCCGACCCAAGGCCTCGCCCTACCCTACCGGCCCGACCCAAGGCCTCGCCCTAACCAACCCGCCCGCCCCAAGGCCTCGCCCTACCCATTTGGCCCGACCCAAGGCTGCAACCCAACAACTCGGCCCGACCCACGGCCGTATCACTTCGATACCTCACCCAACATCAACAACATATATACTTTATCCACCCATCCTGTAGTTTTTTGTTCAATCGAGCTCACTTGTTCGTGTTTTAGCATGATTAGGGTCCTTGACTTGATCTGTCAACCAACTTTGCTCAGACCTAGACCGTGATGTTTATCTCAACCAAACCAACCATTTGGTACCGCCGACATGCCTAAACGCTCTCGTACATTACCTTACCTATTATATACCCTGGAGCTACTTCCTATGCCTTGGATACCAGGATTATATCACCCTTGTTTGGATAAACTATCGACCTTTGCCTATGCACTGCTGGTTTGCTTGTCAAATCATGTACCCTAGTCGTACTATTGCATTTTACCATGCGTCTGCTTCCTTGGACCTACCCCACCATCTTACCATCCCCTCTACCCCATTTACCCTTTATCAACCCTATCCCTGATTTCCCGTTCACTCAATCTATGATAGATTTGAGGGGGATTACCTATACCCTTAACAGGGGAAACCACTTCATATTATTGTCCGTGCAGCTTTACAAAACAAGCTACACGACAATAAGGGGCTAATGTAGACACCAAATTTGTGTCTTACGACCCCTTGTGACCCGCATCTCATCTCGCAACTTAACCTCATCACCTAAACCTTACACAATTATTTATTAATTACCTTGTAATTGATAAATCCACATCACCTTACCTGCCACCTCATTTTTCCACCTCATCATGACCTAGCCCTAACCCTAAACTAACCTAATTAAGACTTATGGCTTGGTCTAGACTCACATCCATAACTAATGCCTCCTTACTCGCACCCAAAACCGACCTTCTAGCCACTTGACCAAGCCCGCAACTGATCTCTCGGGAGAAAAGCAGGGAAGGTGGGTTATTTTACTAAAAATAGCCTACTTTTTCCTTACCGATGCCGGTTCCTACTCGACCGCCATCGGTTACGCAACCGCCATCGGTTCCCTGTAAATGGGCTCCCCAAACCAAAAACAAAGGATCGGAATTTCATTTTCGGGATCAGGTCGAATGATTTTTGAATCAACAGAGATCATTGGGAGCGAAAAAGAGAGTCCAGATCTTCACTTGACCGAGCAGAGACGAGTGGAAATACCAGAAGTGTTTACAGCAAAGGAGATCAGCTTGCATCTTCGTCAAAACCAGTAAGTCACATCTTGCATGTCCTCTGTTATAACATTTCTTATGCCTTTTGAATTACAGTCCTCATAAATCCATCCCTGAATCCACTACCCAGCATGCATATTACCTCTAACTATCATTCATCTACCTCTCATCACCTTATTTCCTAATACCACCTATATACAGCCTTACAAACAACACAACTACCCCACAAAGCAACTAACCTACAGATCCTAGAACCCACCGGTATCGGTTATCGCAAACCGCATCGCTATCGCATCGGTTCCTCCGATCAAAACCAAAACCAGCCTTTCCCTACCCGGTTCAACGAAGCAACTTAATTGATATTTTACAGTCTTTTGTGTTAATTCATATTAGCAGGGAAACTGACCACCTTCGAAAGGAAGTTTTATATTTCCTGGGCCCAAGGCAGTTTCCTCATTTATTGTCTAATCAAAATCTTGTGGTCTTGTGTTCTTATTTGCAGGTAGTCCTTCCAAGACAAAAAGGAGTTCTTCGCAATCAGCATGATCTTTCTCTACGGTACACACACACCATCTCGACATTCTACAGGTATTCCTCCTAGCCCCTAACCTTATCTCTGTTTCTAAAAGGAATGAATCATTCCAAGTGAAACAAATATAATCAATCAAGAGAGGCCTCAATCAAATAAAGATGTGGATCTTGAAGAGGTTGTAAAAAATTTGACTGGAGCAGTTAAAGAGATATCCTATAAACTCGCCAGAGATGAAAAAAGGGATAGGAAAAAGTTCCCAATGTCAACACAAAACACACGGTTAGGAGAGATTTGGAAATCATCCTAGAGGTGATCACAAACTAGAGGATAGAGGGAAAGGACTCATGGGATCAGGTAATAAACAACCTCAACCTAGGGAGAATAGATTGGTTCCTGATCCTTTGACTATCATGGTTGCTACTATAGAGGAGGCCAATATTATCAAGTGGTGTGATAGGTGTTTCTTACCACACTCCCCATGTGATGTAGATCAAGAAGTTGAGGAAAGAAAATATGATGAGACATATGATGGTGTATGCATGATGGAATGCTCTACAAAACTCATGGTAGGGAGCAACCTCGACTTAATTGATAAGTGTCGAATTGTTGAAAACTTCTAGGATTGTGTTCACCGGGTATTACCTCTTCCTCCTATTAATACTTTTGAAATTGATATGGTGTAAGCATTTTATCTTCCTAATCATGATTTTGAATACTTAAAGGCCTTGATGATTAAAAATTATGATGGAGGAATCCCTTCAAGAGGACAGAAACTGTTGATGAATGCAGTAGTTTCTCAGGAGAAAGAATATAACACCAAAAGTAAGGTTGTCAAAGGGGAGGGGTAAACACCAAGCCAAACTTTCCAGTTCTTACCAATATCATGAAGAAAACCCCTAAGAAGGATACATCTAGAAAAATACTAACTACCCCAAATAAAACCTGTTCTCTTGCCCATGCCCAAACTCTAAACACTCCTATACTATCAGAGGAAGAGGTGAATCTCCCTCCTAATACTTCCCTACCCAAATATGTTCCTTGTGACATAGCCCAAATCTTGAGTCAGATCAAGGTCACTGTTCCCATTGTTGAATTACTCAAGATCCTTGAGCATAGGAAAAGGGCATTCGAATATTTGGGATTTAAGGAAGAAAATATTACTCATTCAGGAAAAAGAAGACACCAGTTAATCCACACATTCAAACCCTCATGAGGAAAGAGATGAACAAGTTAATAGAGGTAAACATCATATTTCTAATCAAACAGTCAAGCTAGGCTACAAACTTGGTCCTAGTCAGGAAGAAGAATGGAGAGATTAGGTTATGTGTAGACTTTCGAGACTTGAACAAATCTTCCCTCAAAGATCACTACCCACTCCACTCAATGGAGAATATCTTGCAAGTGGTGACTGGATCAAAGAGATTCTCTCTCCTAGATGGCTACTCAGGGTACAACAAGATAATGGTGAAGGACTATGATCAGTTCAAAACAACTTTCACCACCAAATGGGGCACCTATGCATAAAGAAAGATGCCATTTAGATTGTCTAATGCCGGAGCCACTTTCTAAAGGGAAATGGATATGAAATTAAAAGGGCTAATAAAAAAATAGTACTAATATATATAGATGACATTACTGTATTCTCCAAAAATATAGCAGACCACCTTTTTCACCTAAGGTAGGTGTTTCAAAGGTGTAGGAGATTTGGGGTATCATTGAACCCTAAAAATGCATATTCTTGGCCCATGAGGGTAGGATTCTAGGGCCATATTGTGTCAAAGGAAGGTTTAGCAATTGACCCAAATAGATTTGAAGAAATAAGATACTTGCCATTGCCAAGCCATAAGAAATATCTTAAAATCTTCTTGGGAAAAATCAATTTTGTCTGCAGGTTTGTACCAAACTTTGCTACCCTTGTCAAACCAATAATGTTGATGTTGAAGAAGAGCTTGGCATTTAGGTGGATAGCTGAAGGAAAGGCAAGTTTTGAGGCCATCAAAGAAGCTATATCACAAGCCCCAACTCTCATGAATCCAGATTTCTCTAAGGACTTCATACTATATGCCTTTGGTGGCAGTGACACAATTTCTGCAATCCTAGTACAACATAACAAAGAAGATATAGAGTAGCTAATTTATTTCTTAAGCCGGGTGTGGAATATTATGAAGTGATAAAATCCTTCATTGAAAATCAAGTCCTAGTAGTGATCAGAGGGTTAAATAAGTTTAAACATATGGTTTTGAACAATAAAATCCAACTGTTAGTCTCCCATGCAGGAGTTAAGGACTTCCTTCTCACTAAGGATTTGAATGAAAAACAAGAACCTGCTAAAGATTGTCGTAAGAAATCTGGATGAAAATTAGAGAACTTGGCACATGAAACTCAAATCATCCTTATGGGATGATAGGAAAACACCCAAGAAGTCTACAGGAAGCTCTCCATTCAAACTTGTCTATGGGAAAGAGGAAGTGCTTCCCATATCACTTGAGTTACCGACATTGGAACTCATAAAGCAGCTGGAGATGTCTGAGTTTGAACCAATGGAGGCCAGGTATACAAAGTTTATGGAGTTGGAAGAAACTAGAGAACATGCACTTAAAACAATGGAGAAGGACCAATTCTTGATCAAGAGATGCTTTGACAAGAAGAAAAGAACAAGGGTTTTCTAGGAAGGTGACCTAGTTTTGAAATGGGATGCAGATCGGGAAAAACCAGGAAGTCATTCCAAGTTTGATGCCATTTGGAGTGGCCCTTACATGGTTACAAAATGAGAAAGTAGCAATGATTTCCAATTGTCTACATTAGATGGTGAAGAGTTACGGATTCCAAAGTGAATGGAATCAATCTCAAGCATTACTACTAGGAGGAAGTTTACACCTTGTAAATATTAATTTAGTTTCTCATTCCTCTAATTTATCGTGTACATTGTCTTGTTGTATTTTAGGCTGATTTTCTCCTAAGTGTTTTGCATGCTCTACATGTTCTACTTGGAGCATGTATGATTTCAAATTTTTATGTAGTTGTGATGCTATTTTGTTGCTCTTACATAACCCATCCATAACAAATGAAGCCCATGTCAAAACAATTTTATAGTCTCAAAAACCATCATTTCGATATTTCTTATGAAAATTGAGACTGTAAATAGTTAGGCTCATGAATTAGAGGAAAGATCGTGTATCAAACCATCGTCCTCAAGTCCATGCCCAATGGATGTGACAAGGTAATTGGTATTTTCATCTAGTAGGCAGATACCCCTGTGAGTCACCAAATTGTTATCCATATTTTTCCCCGAGAAAAATATTGGATCAGACATGACCCCACTTAGGAAGAACCATAGATAACATGGTCAAATATTTCAAATAGGTCACAGAAGGATTCAACGATGGAGTGGTGGGACCTGCGAAGGACCAAATGACCTTATGCATGAAGAAAGAAAATATACGGCTTTGTCGATTGGATCCATGTCTTAAATATATTTAATAGGTTACAGGAAGGATAGGAAATGGAATAGTAGGGTCACGAAAGAGGAGCAAAGTGTATCACATAAGCTAGGCGTAAGAAAAAGAAGAAACAAAGAAGATCTGAAGTCTTTGGGCTCAAAATGGTTCAGAATGAGTCCAAAAATCAGATAAGTATGGAGGAGGCAGTGGAGAGAGTCATGTGTCACCACGACACTTCTCTAAAGTTGAATCCAAAAAGGGAGACTCAAACTTGTACCAGCCCTCCATGTATCAAATGGTCAACCGAGGTTAAAAGGAAGATAGGGTGAGGGATCAAAAAGAGTCTAAGTATAGAAGTGCCATGGAAGCCACCATGCATCAGTTTGGTGCATATCAAAGAGCATTTTCAAAGGGAAGAGGCTCAAATAAGTGTCGGTTTTCCGTATCCTGTGTTCCAAAAAGGAGGGGCCGTTGGAAAGTCTAAGAGCCTGTGGAGGCTTCCAAGTGTTGATCTGATGCTTCTTCAGAAGTAAAATCCTAAGTGGTTTCTAATTGAGTGCAGAGCCTGCACAAATCCCATTTCAAAAGAGGATTGGCTCAAGTTGAATAGTACAACACCGAGACAGATTAGTGGAGGGTGCCAGTGTGTCAAAAGACACTAGTTCAAGAGCAATATTGAAAGGAGGTTTTCAAATGAGTGCCAAACCACCGCATGTATCCAGTCAATAAATATGACCCCGCCAAGCAAAAGACTTAGCAAAAAACATAGAAATTGAGTAGGCCAAAGCAGAGGAAGCCACATGTTAGCCCCACCCAATTCCAAAAAAAAAATAGAGGCCTCCCTTTGACTAGCGCTAGCCCTCCACATGTACTTTGTAGAAAAGGGGGCCCATTTTTCAAACTGATTTTCACGCCCTTTTGAATGAATCTGATATAAAATTTGAAGGGGCATATCTTTTGACTCAAGGCTCAAAATATTACAAATCTAACACCGTTGGAAATATCTCGGCCTTGTCTACACCATGGAGATCTAAAATTCAAGTTTGGGGAGGTTAGGTGGGAGAAAAATGGAGAGATGTATTCAGGGCCATCAATGCGGGATCTATTTTTACCCTAACAACTAGATCAGAATCAATTTGCTCCACCATTTCCTCCTCCTTCGATGCACCAAATAAGAAATTTATACAGTCAAGATGGATTTTTGGGAAGATTTTATAGGAGGCATTAATAGTGAGCTTAAGACTATTTTTTCCCACTTCTCTCTCTTTCTCCCCTCTATGTTGAATCTATAAAAAAGGTGGTCAAGACTCATTGTATTGGATTAAACATTCTTTTGTTGTGTAGGCTCCCATATTTCCCTTAGCAAGTGAATTCATAGAGTTTCCTACCTCCCATATAGAATGTAAACACAAATTTTCCTTGTTACTATTGTAATGCATTGTATAAATCCATGAGATCAATAATACATGTTCTGTGGGTGATCTTCATCCCTTTCTATGTTAATTGTTGTCTTCTGATCCTTCATTACAAGCTTGGTTATTTGTGCATGTTTTTGTGTTGCATTCTTCTAGTTTGTGTCTACTAGAAAAACAATTGTTCATCACTCCTTTGGTGTATCACCTTGTAGTTTAAGTTTTATTTGCTTTGCATCCCCTCTTTAACTCTGTCTCCTTGGAAAATTAGAGTAGGATTTAGGATAGATCCTCTACAATTTCATGCATACACCTAAACAGAGGAGTAGGAACTAGCCTTAATCTAGAGAGTTTTTCCATTTGCAAAGTCCCACACTTTGGGGAAGACTCAATGTTATGTGAATCACACCAAATGAATCTACCTTAGAAAATCAGATGACGACTCATTTGGGGGTGTTGTGATTTTGCATTAACAACCACCTAAGGATGCATCCATAAAGCATATATATAGCATGATTGCATCCATCCATCTTCGATCAAGGGACAAGAGTTGGTTATTCTACATACACTTATAAGAGGGGAAGTTCATTTTTCCATGCATACATATTTACATATTCTATATCTATCTACTTTCTTGTTATCAAGTATGACACGCACAAGATCCATATAAGGTACAATATTTGCACACATACACATAGAACTACATGGAGTCTACAATGAATTTAAATGCTCAGTCATAAGTTCACTTTATCGACACCAACGATAGTCCTACTTCCATATTTGCATCTTCCTTTTTTAGGATTTGATGTATTTTTAGGGTTTTCCTAGTGATATATTCCTTGCAGTTATCAATGACATCAAACATCATTATATGAATCTATAGTGACAAAAAAGCGAAGCATTACAAAAAATTAGCAACCATATGAAATTAATTTTTGAGGATTTAATAAAAATTTGTTTCCTAGATAGGGATCCTAGTGACTAGGTCCCCAAGATCTTGCCCGAGATGCCCTAGTCCACCCTTCCTCTCGCAATTACGAACTTTTTGGGTTTTTCTATGACCTCCTGTGTTCCAGCTTTTATCGTGTTCCACCTTCACACACTACCTAAAATATTGAAAAATTAGCTAAGTATTATAACTCTTCATTAGCTTCGGTTTTCAATTACATTGCTTATCGTTTACATCACTTTATGTATTTTACTACTATATATATTATTGTGAATCTGAAATATCCTATCTAAGCTATAACATATATAATTAGTTTTGTTAAATCATTTGGTGAACCTATCTTTTGAATCCTCCTTCATATGCACGTCACCCATAGTTATTGTTTTGGGTCCTTTTAGAATCTAGAGCTTCCTCTTTCAACTCATAGGGTTTCAAAATCAATGGTTGAGATTCCTACATCAATGGATGAACTTGAAAACCATTTTTCCAATGCTAAAAAGATTCCTCTCCATCATATCAATTTTTTTACAGTGAACACTCATATGATAAGGACACTAATGTGAATAAAGAACAATTAGAAAAGATTACTAATTTTTTTGAAGATTTGTGTGACAATCCTGAACATCTTCGACATATTATTCATGCCAAAATTGAGGCTAAAAATACTCAAAATTCTACTTGAAAATTTCAAAATGTGTTTTCGACACCTCCTCTAAGGTCTTCTTCACCGCCATGGTCTCTACTCCACCTTTACATGTTCCCATTTCTATTCCTCATTACTACTACTCCCATCATTCAACCCAATTTCGTTATTGCATAGCCAGATCCTATTCTAATACCCCTTATTTAGCTTTTTTATATCAGTATTTACAAACTCAAATTTGCCAAATTCAAATCACTACTTCTCACAAATTTGTATCTCTTAACTCCACGTTACTCCTTCATACTCCTATCACACCCACCATTTCCACATATATACTACCTTAAAATTTCATAAATCCTAAGCTTCTTGTAGACACCTAAAATTAGCACCACTAATCCTTGTGTTTGCATCTTCTAACACCCCTTCATTATCACATAATTATCATATTGTCATATTATACATTTAATACTTATCCTAAGTCCTATTTCTCGCCATTATATTTACTCCCGTAAATATCATTCTACAACTATAAAATCCTTTTTTACTGCTAAAACCACTCAAAACTAGATAGAATCCAAAATAAAACAAAAGAAAACAAAATCAACAACTTCTCAACTAGTTCACAACCTCCCCGACCTGCATTACCTCTTTCTAGTTTAGGTGATAGCCCATAAACCTAGTTGGGAACTTCCTCCAATTTGACTTGTTGGTTGGACATTCTTCAAAACCTTCACATCATAATCTTGTTGTATCATAGCCCTTCATCATAGCACCATTTCAAGTGATTAAATATATCTTCTTCATCCTTTTTAGGTAACTCAAACACCTAGGTAGCAACTCAATAATCCTATGGTGTCTACAAAATCCCTCTCTCTAGTATTGTCATCTTCTTTTCTTCATTTATTAGCTTAGCCAAGGTAAGTATTTTCCCATTTGTACTATTACCTCATTTACTCATCATTTACAAGCTTCAAATAAAAATCATCTCATTTATTATAATCTTTCATATTTCCAAAGAAATTGCCGACAATTCTCTTAATCACCTACAATTAGACCCAATCACCAGCGATTGACCTTAATCGCTAGCGATCCCTATCTATTAGGTCATTTAATTCCTTAAATTTTTCTTTAGATATACAAATCCCAACATATATCACTAATCTTCCTTTCTAGGTGCTTGTAAAACCTCATCAACCTCCTTTGATCCATTTGTAGCACTCATCAATTATTTAAATCAAATCTACCATCTTGCTCTCCTTTGAGAGTACACAACTATCAAACTCCTTACTACTTTGAGCCATTTTTGATTCCTAGAATACCTTTGGATTAGGTATCCCCATAAAAACATCATATATCCATGGAATTTGTTAGTCCCTTTTTCCTTTTCATTATTTGTTATATCATTAGTTATATCATTTTATCTTATCATTATCAGATTAATTTCTTGAATGCAGATTGATATCCTTGCAAGGAAGTCCATTGAATTCCGAGGAATCACCTTTGCTATAAATATATATATATATATATATATATATATATATATATATATATATATCTAATCCCATATTTTTATGAGTGTATGTGCATTGTAGGTAGCTTATCCCATTAGAAAGAAGAAATTTTATGTATGCTTGGATCCATTAACATCGATCATTCATCAAGACTCAACATCCATCACCGTGGGCATTGGTAAACCCCGTTGTATTTCAATATTGGTTTTGTTTTTGTTGTTTCACTTTATTGATTTAAATTTGGAAAGAAAAAATTCTCGAACATTATGACATGCCTAGTGGGACCCTTGTCCCTTTCTATCATTTCAATTTCTATCAAAATTCATTTTTTTGGCCTATTATGTAATCGTCAACGATCCAAAAATCTCCGGTGATTGGGTGAATCACCGGTGATTTCTTTCAATCGCCGACGATCTCTATGAATTCTTCAGATTACTCACTCAGTCACCCTCTAACATAATTTTCTCTTTCTATTTTCTATCCTTTTCCAAACTTTTTGCATGTTTCTACTTTTGTGGATTTTACTTGCTACATTATTGCATTTCTTAAAAAAATAAAAAATTAAAAATTAAAAAGGAAGCATTTCTCAGGTGAGTCTTATTATTTTATTTTTATTTTCAAGCATCACATTTTTCTTTCTATCCCCATCAAAATATATCATTCTTTATGGTCTTAAAGTAAACCTTACATGATGCTTGATCACATCAATTAATTAAAGGTTTAATAGATTCCATTCATGTAATCTCCCTCACACAAAAGCAAACCACATTGAATATCAAATTTACATAAAAATTTCTACCTAGGTGAAACTATTGGGATTTCATCACCCATTAGGGAAACCAACTTGGTGTTTTGACCAAGCATAAATAACTAGTTGTTGGCATATTGGTTAAGAACCCAACTCCCTAATCACTGTGAAACCTGAAGTGAGGGGATATGCCCTAATACCGGCCCCGTCCTGGCATCCACATAGATTTAGGCCTCACATACCTTCAGGTATATCAAGGAATTCATCTTTAAACATTCCTAAAACTAGTTTTAGACCAACCATATCATTAGGTTCCCTCTAAGCCTTTTTCTCCACATCTAAATTTTAAATAATATAATTAAAACCCTTTTACTTGAATTATCTATTACATTTTTAGCTTTATTAGGGATTTTTTTATCATTATCAGTTAATTATCATTTAATATGGATACACCCTCTAAATCAACATATTATTTTACCCCTTATACGTCATTTTTACAATCATCTTTAATTTCCTCGTCTACAACTCTTCATCGTAATAGATTCCAAACAATCCCTACACAAGATCTAGTCATTATCAATCTTATCAGCATATCATATCCTACTCAACTTCACTTAGCCATGGAATTTTACCAAAGCCATCTAGATCACCCGTTGTTCCCTATGAAACCTCTAACTTTCAACCAATCATGAAACCCTACATAAACTCTAGCCAACAACCCTACAAACATCCTTCACATATACATAACTTCCAAACTATTTCTCCTAAACCCATGTAAAGTATACCCCATCAATTAGTCCTTTCCACATCCCCTCCTTCATCTCAATCTCATCAATCTTAACATCCCCCATATTTCAGCCCAATCAACCTATCTTGACTTGCATACCCCTTTCATTACCTCGACACCCCAAACCCACACACACATCCATACTTAGGCCCAATCAACCCCTTTATCCAATAATATCTTATCAAACATCTTGATACATCTCCCCACATCCCTTTATCACAACCTACTTCATAATTGGTACCTTTGTAGGACTCTACTTATCAACCCCTACATCAAGCCCATCCACAATAGACCCTTGTACTATCCACTATTATAAATCAACTTAACCACATTCTTAGCCAATATCACATGTTAATTCCCTCATTCTTAACCCTAAACATAATCTTATAGAGCCTTTGTTTAAAAAATTAGACAATTTGGAAGCCTTTACCATAGGATCCAAAAATTTCCTCACTTATGACCAGGTTTGAAATGAACCCATCCAATTGTTAGTACCATATAAGCCCTATCCTCTACATTGGGAATTACCCGAGCTTACCATGTTATATAGTAAGGAGGGTCCTCAACAACACATAATATCATTTAGACATTCGTGTTATCTAATCATCCGTGATCAAGATCTAATACTTAGAAACTTTCCTATGTCACTAGCAAGAATTACCTTGGATTGGTACAACTCCCCCTTGAAACTATTTATTCTCTTTCATAAAGATAGCCCTGTTATTTCTTGATAACTTCACTATCAATATTACTCACAAAATAACCATTTTTGATCTCTCTACCATCAAACAATCTAAAAAAATCCATTGTTTCTTTCATCACTAGGTGGCAAAGCATTATCAATCAATTGACATTCTCACTACCTTAATAAGAATTGATTGATATTTTTCTCAATCATTTTCCCATCACATTTCATTTATCCTCTAGATCCACACATTACAAACTTTTGACAAAGCCTTCACCATGGATATAAAGTTAGAAATCCAAGCCCTCAAAGAAGGCCATTTTGATCCTCAATCTATACATGTCCTATATGACTCTTATAGGTATTCCTATGAGCCGATGAAACTACCATGCATGGTTTCATTACTTGCCTTCCTAATCCAATACAATCAATAGATTCAGTCCATATAAATACTACACATCCTTTGATTCACATCATCAACACTATTACATATGATCTTCCCCATAAGGAGACCCTTTCACCACCAAAGCTTCCCATTTAATACTTAGAGCACACGGATCCTCTTTTCAATAATCCTCACACATCAAAATTACATTCTCTTACTATTCAATCATCTACTACCTCCTTGCAACATTTAGACTCCACCTGAGAGACCATTACAAAGGGGTTACTTATAATCAAATATCTCGACATCCAGCCATCCTTTAAATAAATCGAAGACTTGGATAGTTCACATCAATGTAACCTACCTCAATCATATCTAGAAAAAAAATATCCCTCATCTGAATTAGAATCAATTCTATCCTTGACTCCTCACTTGTCATCCAGTCTAGAACCTCATTCTGAATCAAACACTATAAAATAAAATCCCATCACATGCAAGGCCTCACACTTGTCATCTGACGTGAGACCCTATCCTATATTTAAATAAAACATTAAAAAATATAAACCTATCACATCCATGAACTCATCCTCACCATCTTTCGTAAGACTATATTCTTTATCTAAGGCTAACATTATAAAATCAAAACACACATCATCTAAGGTCTCACCCTTACCATTCATTTTGGGACCCCATCCTTTATCACAATCCAAATCCATCACATCTACAACTCCACCCTCGTCATCCATTTTGGGCCCTCACCCTTTATCTCAATATCATATCACACACAGTCAAAACCTATCTCATCCATAAACAACCCCCCTCGTTTATTTTGAGACCTCATCCATCATCCAATTTTATCAATCCTACATCTTATCCCATCCTTAGATCACATCCTCTTTCTTATCAACATCATAACATCCCTATGATGTTCCAACACCATATGAAATTTGCGCATCCTACCAAACGTTCTTATAAATCAAAGTTAAAATCCATTAATCAAAATCCCTCGAAAGGGACTTACATTGACATCCTCGAGAGGATTATACAGACTTCTCTTATTACATTACTACAAAAAAAAACACCCAATCCACATACTCGAAACCTTCTTGGTAAGATCAAAACAAAACATGTTCCTACCATAGAATCCTAGGTCAAAATAAAGAGAGTGTTAAAGTGCATAGATCCATAATCCAATGTCTCTTCCTTATCAATTATGTCTTCATAGAAGAAGACCATCATAAGACATTATCAATATCATCTACAATTCCAACCTTGTCAATATCCTTAATGACATCTACATGATAAGGGGGTCATCCTCAATCTGGTATTAGTAGACCTTTTTCCAAACATCTCTCTAACACCTTCCATTTAAATTATTTCAATCTCGCCAATGTTCACACATTCCATTGAAGGTCTCTCAATCCTATCAAACTATACACATCCCACCTCATCAATGTCCTCAATTAAATCTTTAGGAAAAGGGTGTCATCCTTAATAAAATATCGACAAACTTTTTTCATACGTATTCTCATTGAAGGTACCTTGTCTCAAATCAATATAGTACACCCACTTGTGTGAATCAAAAATCATCATACACAAAGAAAAGGAAAAACCAAATCTTCATCATCTACACCTCCTCATCAATGGTCCTTTTATATCCCATCTAAATTTTTAACATATCCTCTCGTTAAAGGTTCGACATCCTCCTTTATTCACCATATAATCTGTTGATACCTGTACGATGGAAAAGTTACAAGTGAGCATGGGAATCTACAAGTAACTCTTCCTCGCACCCGACCTCCCAAGATCGTGCCGAGACAGCCGGTGGGGATGGACTATGTGTGGGATACAAACAAACTAGTTAGGCAATCTTATGTCTTCGACACGCACTAATGGAATCTGTGAATCTAAGGCAAAGAAGGCCCTCCTAACCTGAATTGGTGTGATAGATCGGTCGGTGAGGATGACTACTCGAAGGCTCCAATCAATATCAAGCTCTGGCATAATCCGGTCTATAGGTTGTGGGATACGGGAAAATGACCTAGGATTGTTTCATGTATATCTCCAAATAGGGTCATAGGATGGATGATGGATATAGTGGATTCTATGGGAGATTCTCCTATCTAGTCCAAAATCCTTAGCTTCATTAGCTGCTATATCCAACAAGGATAACTGTGTGATGATGATAGGTGGAAGTGGAGTGGATCTAGAATACTAATGTGCGTAAGCCAGTGTCAACGTCAGATTGACCTGTGGACTCATTGGGTTGTGGGATTTGTGGATCACAACCGTAGATTCATGGTTGTTGTGGACCTACTATGGTCATGTGCAGAATTAGTCCCTAATCCCTAGTATCCAATAGTCATATGCCTTTTCGGCCTCTATGTTTAGAACTACAAGTTGTGCAATCTTCTCAGAGTACCTTACAGGCATTCTGGCAACCTGAATTCTTAAGCTAGTGTCTATATCAGTGAGAATGTCTCCTGTGTCTGGTTGTGGGACCAAAGGGTCATAATCAAACGTTTTCTCTCTTTCAAGCCCTTCTACAGTCATGTAGATTTTTATCTAGGGTAATCTGTAGTTTGGCTGGTTTGACCAGAATGTGTGTGCTTGGTCATCTTCTATGTTTAACCCTCTTAACTGTGAGCTGATCTATTGTAAGTCTGTTGTTGTTCGGAAGACTTGGATTCTAAGATTTTGATCTATATCAGCTATTGCTATAACAAGATTGGGTTGAGGCATGATTGGATTGAATACGTATTCTCCGGGCTCTCTAGGTCTAGTGATTGTCATGCAAAAAAAAAATGTAAATTTAATCGTAGCAGAGTAGAATTGACCATGTAAATTATATCTACGACACATATAACTTCTTTATTTTTTTATTTTGATGAACTATTGAATGTAATTGAAAGAGAAATCATTTAAAATATCTAGAAATTAACAACTAAGCTAATAATGAAATTAAAACAAACAAAGAAGCCGAGTATAGCTACTTGCCTGTGCAGTTGTAAATCTATTCTAAATAACCAGATAACTGATCTAATCTATTTGAAAGACTCTTGATCCTACCTCAAAAGTGAGGAGTGAATCATAGTTTCTCAGAAACTATCAATCCCCACAGCTTCCCCGGCAATATCAAAAGTGAGATTAACTGAAATGAAAGGATTGACTACTCTATTTGATATGTTTTAACTAGAACTTTGAGAGCTTGAACCTCAATTTTACACGGAACAATGGCGAATCCTGGTTGTGTGTGGCTTTGTCCCCTCAGTATGATCTCCTTGTTCTTTTGTGCTCAATTGAATCTAGAAAAGCATGTGATGTTAGCATCAACAAAAGTTGGTATCGAAATAACGATAGCTTAGGATGTAGACTGAATATAATGCGAGTAGGAGAGGGATAGCGCAAGAGAACAGAGCTTGGCTTATGTAATTCCTAGCGGGATTTATTACGAGTCATACAACATAAAACGTCTAGAACCTAAAACTATCCTGCTTGATGAGCAAGACTTGCAACTTTAATGGCTTCTTACTGAAAATCAAACTATCCTATTCCAATGAATTACATGAAATAGTAACTACACTAGCACAAGAAGATTATGTGGCTTCATAATAGCTAAACAACACTAACCATGCACACAACAAATGAAACTATGAATCCTAAGAAAAATTGAAAGGATAATCTATTGAAATGAGAAATTGAGAGGAAAATTTGAGGGACCATTTGCTTGAGCACAAGCCATCTATTTATAGAATCCCATTTACCCAAAGGTGAAAACCAATTTGATCTCTTAAACCATAAACAATGCAAAAACACTATTCCAGGGAACCATAATCATAAATACAAGAAAAGGCGGTGAAAAAAGATGGTAAACATTGAAATTTTACATGAGTCGTGTTAAAAAGAGAATTCTGGAAAATGCGTGAAGGACCACCGCCCTGAGTAGGGTGGCGGTTACAGATCGCCACCTCCTACCTAGGCGGTGGTCACGATACCACCGCCTGTGCAGGAGGCGGGCGGTTTTTCATTGAAGATCAAAATGCAAAGAAAAGGAGGGGAGAAGAGAAAAAAAAAGCACACAAGGGCTAAGTGGGGCATGTGGGATGTTAACACATACTTAGAGAGATTTTCTAGATCCTAAACACCTTGCGAGGAGACTTGTATCATCATTGGGGCACGTGTAACATTGTTCTGGTGGTGCAACACCCTACAATTTTGGGTACGTACATATTTCTCCCTCGAAGAAGTGTTTTAGCCATGAAGAGGCGTAAAATGGTGGGTCTAAGTATGGCGGTCCCGAAATGGGAAGTAAGAAATTATACCTGATATGCCTGTGTGTCGAAATGACGCCCTCCGAGATTCCCGCTACCTATAAAATGAAAAGAGGAATCAAGTGCAGATAGACAAAATAGATCAAAAAAATACTAAAATAATATGAAATGAGGATGTACCATTTGTGCGGGGATAAGAACTTACCTTCGTCGGCGCTCAAAACCTGCAAAAAAGGGGCATTCAAAACAAGTCAGGATGCTATATATATAAAAGTGGGCCCATTTTCCTATTCATTTACACGTGTCGATTTGATTGATTTTGAGCTCTGGGACCCACGGTGATGGTTTTTGACACGAGTATAGTCAAAACATTTAGGACAAGATTGTGATCATGCCTCCACGAGTGGAACACCGACCCATGAGATCACAGGTTAGTTTTTCTCGATTTACTGTTTTTATCCCCAAAATGTTAAGATGGTGAAATCTTTGTCATGGGGGGATTATTTTTGAAAATGTCAATTTTAATAGGGTCACTTAGGGGGGGCACCTAATGGGTAGGCTTTTTTTTGGTCAAAAACGTCTTTATTTTGCATTTTTACTCATTTTTAGCGGACGTGACCCGCATGGAAATTCGAGGACACGATCGCGCCCCGAGCAGGTGGGCGGTTACACAAACACCACCACCACGATCGGGCAGCATTCTGACCGCCGCATCTAAGGTGGCGATTACGGAACCACCGCCCTGCTCAGGGTAGCGGTCCTTCACAAAATGCATAAACAACACTTATTTGAATTTTTTTGTGTTTCTAGCATTCTTATATGTTTTCATGATTTTTCTAATGTCGTTTGAATACTAACTTACTCTGTTTTGTGTGTTTTTGGGTGTATGCAGGTGAAGGAGGAGTATATCCAATGGAGCCGAGAGAGAGTGTGTGATTGGCTTCCGGTAGTATTGGATGCCCTTTCTCAAGATGAGCAAGACACTCTTTAGAGGGCCGGTATATTGCGCATATCACAGGTCCCGCATGTTGCACCTTCTAGTCACATACTTTGTGACTTGTTTTCATATTGGGATGCTTGATTAGAATACTTTCGATTTCCAAGAGTTAGACATGAGTGGACCATTACTTTAGAGGATTTTTACCATATCTTGGGGTCCCAATCATCGTGAAATGACTCACACTTGAGACAAAGGTTCACGAGCTCGATAGCATAGTGGGCTTCATATACGGGAGACGCAGCTTATCTCCACTGGTTCGAAGAAGGGGGTGAGGGTCCGATCTATTCCTAGCCTTCCTATACACTTGATTCGCAAGCCATTATGGGGATCCTTGCCTTGAGATTGATCGGGGACAAGGGAGAAGACACTTTACTTTATAGTTGGTCCCCCATCATTGCACGTTGAGGACATGGCCGGATTTATGCCCGGGAGTTGACATCCTTGGGACCACTTATCATGATCTATACCAGGTGGTTTGTTTACAGGCGGTCCTTGAGCCATCCGACCTTGGTTATGAGCTGGGTCTATGATCATTTCATCCCCTATGGGAGAGATGTGGAGGTGGTAGATCCCAGAGCTATGAGGGTAGCTAGATGGACAGATATGTCGGTGCTCAAAGCACCCCACCAGCCAGTCACCTCCTTGACCACTGATGACATGGAGGCCACACCCTATCAGGCCATGGCAGGGTTATGGGGTGAGGAGGCTCTTACTTTGATCTCTTGCTCCACCATAGGGCAGCTTGTGGATAGGATGGGGAAGGTGGAGATACATCCTTTTGGTCAAGTGCCTCAACAGTTTGGCCTTCCTTATGTGGGTATGCTTCCCCCAGTGGTGCTAGTATACAGATCGGTCCGGGAGGCTAGAGGAGGTCCTAGAGGTCGGGGTTGGACAGTTGTTACTCCTGGTGTCCCCATTATAGCTAGGAGGGTAGTATGCACTCGAGGGAGAGTCGGTGCTCCTCGGCACCCTTACTCCGATTTCCACCATTCCCGCCCACAAGCAAAGAATCGACCCCATTGACATAGACTCTGAGTCCGAGGAGTTCACAGGGGGAGAGATAGAGGAGGAGACCAAGGCTGAGGTCAATGATTTGGGTGGAGAGGAGGACAATGATCTTGAGTGGCATGACACTTAGGATATCTTACAAGGGAGAGGGTGGAGCAGAGTGTGGAGAGGGTGACCCTAGCTTCAGAGGAGCCACTTTCTTAGGGCTTGGGTGGAGAGGATGAGTCTCGTAGTAGGACGTTATGTGGCCCTAGGCATAGGAGGAGTGCACCAGTTAGCGGCGGCATCTGTGGCAGGTGCTGACCCTAGAGATCCATCTTGGAGGCCTGGAGATCCGAGTGAGTTATCATCCTTCCTTTTAATGTTTGTTTTTAGCTATGATTGTCTTAGTTGTTATCTCTCCTTTTGTTTACTCTTGTTTTTATCTTTTGAGTATTTCTAAATTTTTTCTCCTTTTCTTACAAAGACTGCTGAAAAGATTCACTTTGGTATGCACTAATACCCTAATGATCCCCATGGAGAAGACCCGTGTGGAGCTATCCGTGGATGTAGGGGAGCCCTTAGCAGCCGGTAGGCATACCGATATTTTTACCTCTATCTGGCATGTGGCCAGGATGGTGTCTACCCTCTGTACCAAGTTGGTAGGATATAAGACAATAGAGAACTTGACGAGGAGTCACTCTCATGGCGAGGGCTGCACTGCTTCCTTAGGGTCATGAGCCCTCCATGAACTCGAGCACCGGCGTAGCTGGAGCCCTAGACGTGGGTGTACACCTTTAGAGGGATCTCATAGGGGTTGAGAAGCCACTTGGATCTCTTAGATTATTTGTATGATGTATTTTGTATTTCCTGGGCTCTTTGAGCGTTTTGACCATGCTTAGCGCATGATGGCATTATATAGGAAACATTGATTATATATATATTCTTTTTGGATCAGACTCTTGGTATCTATGTTTTTATGATTCATTTCCGCATGTAAACTACAATGTCATTTTTATATGCTTTTCGAATGTATGTAGTGGAGAAAAAAAGAGACAAGTGCTTTCATTCTTTTTGCATTTCATGATGTTGATATATGATAATGTAGACATAATGTGATTTTGAACTTTAGTTTCTATAAGCAATTTTTGGTACTTCATATTTGTTTTGAAAAAATGAGATGATAAACCGGTATGATGAGCAGATGAACTTGCCCCATTCCTAACTCCACGCAACTAGTAAGATGCGAGGGATCATCACCGAGCGCTAGAAAGGGAACAAGCTACGAAATTTATTGAATGATAGTGATGAGAGATAGACAAAGACTTGGCGAAACCAAATTAGGATGCTACAAACCTACTCTACTCAAGTGACTTCATAGTTTCGAATGCTACTTGCTTTGCGGTTTATCTAGACTTAGATCCGTAGATGGCCACATGGTAGACAAAATCTGGTTTTCGGGGTTTTGAGCTCTCTTGGAATTTTGGACATCTAATTCATTTGTTTTTGACTCAAGATTTCAAAGGTTTATTTGAATTGTTTTGTTATGACCTTCAACGTTTATTTTTCAAGAGGACCCCCTACACCTTCCCCAATGCTACTAGTAAGAAGCATGGGTTTATCACCATGGACAATGTACAGGTGAGTAAGGGCATTTCCATCCTTTCCCAATCCTACATCACTAGTAAGAGACACAAGCTCATCACCGAAGGTTGGTAAGGAAAGGAAATGTGTAAAATAAAATTTTATGTTTGATCTATGTTTGACTTATATATTTGAGCAAAATGTCAGTATGTTCTTATTTCCAAAGAGATATGCATTCGGGATAGATGTGACACTATGAAGCTTCTAGAATGCAGGACCATAGGCAAGACACTTATCCTAGGGAGAAACCAAAAATGAGAAAAAGCATGCATACCTTGGTATGGTTACTGTTAAGACTTTGTCATATCTAGATTTGTATGGATGAAATGATTATGAAATGGTGATGATGTTATGAAAATGAAGAAGTATGATTGGAACTATATCTCCTTCATATATATCTCATTCATAGAGCTTTTTATTATACTTCTGGCACATCCGGTTAGCATAGACTCTATGCTATTGTTCAGCGTCTAGCCTTTGGCCTCATCTAGGATTTCTAGTTGAGAGAGACGTGCTTCTCTATAAGGTTCTTCATCCGAATCCTTGTAGTGAGATACGAGATCGGGTATTTCAACCTCAAGTGGGAGAACTGCTTCTACTCCGAATACCAATGAGAAAGGATTTGCTCTTGTGGGTGTTCTTATTGAGGTTCGGTGGGCCCATAAGGTTGGGTATAACTTTAAATGCCAATATTGTTTATTTTCTTGTACCATTTTAAGGAGAATAGATTTTAATGTCTTGTTTGTTACTTCAGCGTGTCTATTGGCTTGAGGGTAATACAAGGAGGTCAGTGTATGATGGCTTATTTTAAATTTATTACATAATTCACAAACCTTTTCATTCTTAAAAGAAGTGCCATTATCTGAGATAATGATTTGTGGGACACCGTACCTGTAAATGATCTGGTTCAAAATGAACTTAGCGATCACGGCACCTGGTATAGTGGTAAGAGGCATAGCCTCTACCCATTTTGTAAAATACTTGGTGGGTGTGATTATGATGTTATGGCCATCTCAGTAGATGAGGGAGAGAATTTCCTATCAAATATAGGCCCCATGTATAAAAGGGCCATGGGGTTGCGGTTGGTTGTAGAGCTTGTGCCGGCATGTGAATCTCATGGGAAAATTCTTGGTATTTATGACATTTGTGTACAAACTCTCTTGTGTTGTGCTCTAGATTTGGCCGAAATAGCCCATCGATGTATTTTACGAGTGGTGGAGTGACCACCGAAGTGGCCTCCACATATTCCACTAAGAGATTCGTGGAGAATCTTCTTGGATTCTTCGTGTCAACACACCTTAGAAGCATTCCATCAAAACCCTTATGATAGAGCACTTGTTCTATAATAACGTATTTAGCCACGATAATGCGTAACCACCTTCTTTGTTATGGTGTAGCACCTTTCGGATATGCATGGCCCATAATATAATTAATAATATCAGTATACCATGGACATTCGTAGATGGGAGGCCTAGTTTTGACGTAGTATATGCATTCATCGAAATTGCAGATCTACTATAGCACCTCCGTCTAATGGGTTATCAACTAACCAATCTACAATGATTTGTCCCTTAACGGACTTCTGACTTAAAAATGTTAATTTGCATTCACCCATTAAGGTTATAAAGTGTCTATCCTTTTTAGACAAGGACCCTTGCGTGAGGAAGGTTCGTAAATGGCCTGTTTTTACAATGACCCTTGTTTCTTGATTTAACATGTAATGTCTTAAGCGTTTGGTTTCAAAGAATATGGTGAGGCATTCTTGCTCTGCTTACATATAATGTGTCTCATAATCGAGTAATGTTTGGCTAATAAAATAGATCACACGTTCTCTCTTGTCATCATCTTCTTGAGCTAGCATGCAGGCTAGCGAGACATTGGTAGCTCGTGAATATAAGATTAAAGGGTGGTCTGGCTTAGGAGGCATTAGCGTAGGCGGTAAAAACAAGAAATGCTTAACTGCTTCAAAATCCTCATTACAGTCTTCGGTCCAATCGATATTGTACTCTTTCTTGAGTAGATTGTTGATCAGATGAATGGAAAAGCTTAAATCTGGGATGAATCTTTGGATTACACCAAGATTCCCAAGAAATGACCTGATTCTATATTCATCCAATGGTGGGATCATTTCAAGAACATCCCAAATTTTAGCTGGGTCTACGTCAATCCCTCGTGATGATATAATGTAACCTAGGATCTTCCCTCCTGTCACACCAAATACAAATTTTTCTGGGTTTAGTGTGACTCCATATTCTATTAAACATGAAAGAATGATGCGGAGAAATTTTGGGTGATCACAACGCTTCTTTGCTTTGGCCAAAAAGTCATCTACGTAGGATTCCACAATTTTTTGAATAAGATCATGAAATATATATGTCATTTCCCACTAGTATATAGCGCCAGTGTTCTTGAGACCGAATGGCATAATAGCATATAAAGCAATAAGTTCCCCAAGGAGTTATAAATGTGGTTTTGGCTTAGTCTTGTTTGGATATTCTAATTTGATTGTATCCTGAGAATCCATCCATGAGAGACAAAATCTCAAACCCAATTGCTTTCATCAATGATGACGCCAATGCATGGTAATGGGAAGTCGCCTTAGGGAACGCTTTGTTAATGTCTTGAAATCTATGCAAATGTGTATCTTCCCATTATTTTTGAGAATTGGAACGATATTAGATATCTACTGAGAATAATCAACTGGCTTGATGAATCCTACTTGGAGGAGTTTCATTACTTCTTCTTTCACCATGAGAGCCACCTTGGGTTTCATTGGCCTTGATTTTTGTTTAACTGGCTTTGCATCTGATTTGGTGATGAGGTTATGTACTGTGATGTGTGGTGCAACCCCTGTCATTTCTTTATAATTAAATGTGAAAGCCTTCTGATGTTCTTTGAGGATTCGAGTGTGTATTTCTATTTCTTCTGGAGTTAACGAAGATCCTAGTTTTAAGATCTTTGGTTCATCCTTTGTTCTGATGTTAATATCAATCGTTTCTTTGATTAAAGAAGCATTACCTTCTTCAAACTCAGGCGGGGCTGGAGGTAGTTCCAGATCTTCTCCATTCTCTACCATGTATATGCCTCGAGTTATTTTTGTGGGGGAAGCTCTATCATGGGATTCTGAAGTAGGAAGATGAATGTGGGATTAAGGACAAATCTACCATGTGATGGGTGAGATGTAACATTGCATAGGTGTTTAAGTAATCAAGAGTAGTTCTATCACTATCAACGTGATCCACGCTAGTAGATTTGTTCTCGCCTATGTTCATTAAAAGTGGGTTTGAAACTTTATTCACTAATGGCTCGGTCAAAGGGATACTATGAAATGGGTGTCCTCTAACTCACCGCTTGGAGTGAAACGTGAAGTTGAGGTTGCTATCGAATCATGAGAAAAATTTGTTTTTGTGGGATTGCTTAAATTGATATGAATTCAAACTCTTTGCACAAATCTAATACTGCTATTTTGTAGAGCTGTAAGTGTTCAGCTATGGTCTCATAAACTTCAGAGACTTAGTTTGCTACAAATTGAGAATCTCCTAACACCCCGATGTCACTAATACCGAGCCTTTTGGCTAGGATGAGGCCAAGGAGGAGGGCTTCGTATTCAGCGCCATTATTTGTACATTCAAAGTTTAATTTAAAGGAAAATGGTAAGATCTTTCCTTCGGGTGAAGTAAAGATCACACCTACCCCATCCCCATAATGACATCTAGCTCCATTGAAATGGAGAGTCCAATATTTAATTGGGAAGATGGACGTTGGGACATTTGCTACATCAAATTCTTTGGTTTTGGTTACTTCTACCATGCAGAGATCCTCTGCTAGAAGAGAACCAACACCTAGGGTATATCCCATGCCTATAGAATCAAATGGTAGGAAAATTGGTAGATCTTGTTCTAGCAATTTGAAAATCTTCGCAGTAGTTCCTAATGATACTGTTTCGACAATGTTAGCCTCATCCTCGAGGGTTGGGATATTTTGACTAGGCTCATAGTTTCTAGTTCATTGTAGGTACCCGACTTTTCTTCCGGTTTCGTGTCGGTTGGTTTATTAAGTTGGTTTGTTGGGAGTTCAAACTCTAAGTGAACACCCACCTTCTCTTTAAGTTAGCTAGGTGTATATCGAATGGTTTTGGATCACCTTTGGCTACGAATACCTTTCCAAAGTGCAAGAATCTTACTTCTTGGAATAATGTAAAAGGGATTGCCTTCATATGATGTATCCATGGTCAACCGAGGATCATATTATAGTTGGTTTCCTGATCTATAATATAAAACTTAGTTAGGATTGTTTTGGGTCCTAAGGAAACTGGTAGTATTATAGTTCCAATTGATGTGGCTTTAAGGCTATCATAGCGTCTTAACATATTCCGAGTCATGGAACAGTTTGTTTATCCATACCCTAGATTTTGAAGGAAAGAGAAGGGGACTATGTTAACTATTGCCCCATTGTCAACCATTACATGTTTAACATAATTGTTATAAACCCACACTTACAAATGTAAGGGTGGATCACCTCTACATGCAATCTCAGTATCTGTTAGCATTTTGTTTACTTCGAATATAAACTCGGTATCCCTATCTGACTTCCCTGAGGGTGGATATGAAAGTCTATATGGTTTACCTGTGTTTCGGGAGGTGGAGTGATGTTAATTAAATGACCTAAACCTAATGCTTCTAAGAGAGCAGCCCTGTGGGTAGGAGAGTTCTTCAATAAATCCAAAAAGGAGATATGAGAGAAGGTCTTTGTTAGGTCATTAATTAAATCATAGGTGCCTACAGGTTTTACTAATATTTGTTGGATGTTATCTGCCTCTAGTGGGTAACTTGGATTTGGCTGAGAGGAATACTCTCGTGTCCTTGTTATAGCTTCTACGTGTAGTTCGGTGTCTAACTCCACTAAACCGACTATCTTGGGTCGTGGATGACTCCCTAATTGTGGTGTAATTGGTGGGTTTAGTGAATTCAAGGCTTCATGATCATTGTTTCCTGCCATTATGCTCTTATTCATCCCATTTGGATTTAATTTGTTATTATTGTGATTTGGGAGCAGATCGTTGAAGATCTTTAGGGGTGCATTTTGAGGGGAAACTACCCCTGTAAAAGTATTTGGCACTGGTGATGAAGGATTTTCCAGGAACATATCTATGAAAAGTTTTCTTTGTTCCTCTGGAAAGCGTTGCATGAACTTATCGTAATCGTGGCAAGTCCTAGTATTATGGCCTCAAATTTTGTGGAAACCACAATACGAGTTAGGATTGTAATTCCTAGGTTGTTGGTTTGACGCATATTGTGGTCCAAAACTCTGATTAAACCGTTGACCATTAGGATTTTGTGTTTGTTGTCTTTGGTTTTGGTTTTGGTTCTGATATCTAGTTGAATTTTGACTTGGACCATGTGTCTGGGTCTGCCTTTGTTGTTGTTGTTGCAGATGATTAAAATCCACTGTATTGATTGTCGGGGTAAAGTTGTTGTTTCGTTGATTGTTAATCGGTGGTGGAGCATTTACAACATTTGTTTTTTTGTTTGGTCGGTTACTCCATCTGTGGTTATGCTGTGATTTTTGTTAAGGATCTTAGGTCCTTGATTGACATTTGTGGTAGTAGGATAAGTCGTAGTATTTTGGCTGGGGGTGATTAGCCTCCCATTTGTTCCATACGTCTTGTGACCGCTATCTATTGCCGCTTGATCTATTCGGAGATCACTTTCAAGAACTTCATCATAAGTCCTTAGTGGGAACTTCTGGACTTCTTCCTTTACCTCTCTATTGAGAGAATGAAGGAATAAATCACATAGTTCCATTTGGTCCATATTTGGAGCACTTGCCAAAGAATAAAGGACTATACGCCATCTTTGGATAAAGTGAGCAACATATTCATTGTGTTCTTGTTTAATGTGCAAGAACTCCCTGATTCCTGTTCTCAATAGTTTGTTCATGTCAAACACCTTGATGAACTCTGAAATGAGTTGTTTAAACGAATGTATGGAAGCTTTAGGTATTCTATAATACCAATCGAGGGCAATTCCCTCTAACGTTTTGGGAAATATTTTAGCAACAACCCCATCCTAAGGGAGAAGTTCTCGAATAGTTGTGGTGTGGGCCTTGATATGTGCATTCAAGTCTCCTTCCCCTTTATATTTGGGCAACTCGGGAAGAGTTCTTGGAAGCATGATGATTCGTATAGTGAAGTCTAAGGGTTCTTTCAAATATTTTGAATGAGTCCCTATCACATAGGTTTCGATCATCGATGGTGCCTGCTGAGGGGGAGGTGGAATGGGTTGTTGATATGGCGTAGCATATGCATTTGTAGGGGTATAAGGAAATCCATGTGGTTGAGAAAACATGCCAGGAGAGGAGAACACATCTCCCTATGGTGATTTGGAATACATGTTTATGTATGAAGGAGTATTGCCTAGGAATGGATTATTTTGTACTAGACTGGGAGGTAACATATTCGCCACTGGAACAGTGTTAGTAATGGAGGTGCTAGTTGGCATTTGTTGTGAATACCGAGGAGGCATGCCCAACATTCCTATTCTTGTGAGGAGGTCTACTTGGCTAGGATGATATGGAGGATTATAATTTCCTTCCTACATGAATTGAGAATTTTGACTTGCTTGAGCAAGCTCTAACCCTCTAACCTTTTCTACTAAAGTTGAGATGACTTCATCTGGTGAAGTTATAGTATTTTTCCTTAGTGGCGTTTGTCGTATATCTTGAGGTTGTATAGGCATGTGGTACCCCACTATGAATTGATCATTTCCTTGCCATGTTTCCCAAGGGTATTTCCTATAGGTAGTGGCATGGAGGTGTTTTCTTGAAACGAGACCCCAGGTTGTGTTTATAAACTTCCTATAGGCGGGTACATACTCCGAGAGCATTGTTCATTCCTAGCATAATGCACTGAATGTTCATTATCTAAAAATGGATACAGATCCGATTGTCTACTAATTTGCGGTCTAAGTAATACCTGAGGAGACAAACCAAATTCTCCTATAAACATCATGGCATCTGAGCACGAAGGCTGGGTGCCACGTTTAAGCAAGTGGATCCAACTCCTCTATTTAGAAATAAGAACTATATCTATTCCTTGGGAGTGGATTTTTGTTGATAATTGTTTAGTTGAATAATTGTCACCCCATGCTTTGAGAGCGAGGGTGATGGTGTCTATTCGGGTGATCGTAATATAGTTCAAGACCTAGGAGAGGTCTGCCATATGCATTGAATCTCGACATATTTGGGGGTATATGAATACCCACAGAATAATGGGAAAGAGTGAAGGTGGATGGAAGAAAATGAAACACTAAAAGGGGAAAGGTGAGAGTGAAATAACTATTCCTTTCACGTTAGGTTCACCAATTTTGTTGGTGAAGCTGATGCGAAGATAATGAGGTGGAAAAGATGAAAATGTTGTTTGTTCACGTCGGGTTCACCAATTTTGTACAATGGAAAAGTGACAAGCGAGCATGGGAATCTACAAGTAACTCTTCCTCACACCCAACCTCCCGAGGTTGTGTCGAGATAGCTGGTCAGGATGGACTATGCGTGGGATGCGAGAAAGCTAGTTAGGCAATCTTATGTCTTCGACACACACTAATCAAATCTATGAATCTAAGGAAAAGAAGGACCTCTTAACCTAAAAGCTGTCATGATATATCGGTCGGAAAGAATGACTGCTCAAAGGATCCAATCAATATCGAGCTCGCGTAATCCGGTCTATAGGTTTTGGGATACGAGGAAAATGACTGGAATTGTTTCGTGTATATCTCCAAATAAGGTCATAGGATGGATGATGGATATAGTGGAATCTATGGGTGATTCTCTAGTCTAGTCCTAAAATCCTTAGCTTCATTAGCTGCTATATCCAACAAGTATAATTGTGTGATTATGATAGGTGGAAGTGGAGTGGATCTGAATAAGCGTAAGCCAACGTCAATGTCAGATTGACCTGTGGACTCATTGGGTTGTGGGATTTGTGGATCACAACCGTAGATTCGTGGTTGTTGTGGA
The DNA here is from genome assembly GCA_018340775.1 of Taxus wallichiana var. yunnanensis. Classification (NCBI taxonomy): domain Eukaryota; kingdom Viridiplantae; phylum Streptophyta; class Pinopsida; order Cupressales; family Taxaceae; genus Taxus; species Taxus wallichiana. Next base: position 151,536,772 of record CM031234.1, on the reverse strand, counting down.
ATTGATATGTTCATGTGTGGAATCAGTCCCTAATCCCTAGTATCTAACAGCGATGTGACTTTTCAAACTCTATGTTTAGAACTACAAGTTGTGCAATCTTCTCAGAGTACCTTACAGGCATTCTAGCAACTTGAATTCTTAAGCTAGTGTCTATATCAGTGAGAATGTCTCCTACGTCTGGCTGTGGGACCAAAGGGTCACAATCAAATGTTTTCTCTCTTTCAAGCCCTTCTACAGTCATGTGGATTTTTATCTAGGGTAATCTATAGTTTGGCTGGTTTGACCAGAATGTGTGTGCTTGGTCGTCTTCTATGTTTAACCCTCTTAACTGTGAGCTGATCTGTTGTAAGTCTGTTGTTGTTCGGAAGAATTGTATTCTAATATTATGATCTATATCAGCTATTTCTATAACAATATTGGGTTGAGGCACGATTGGCTCAAATACGTATTCTCCGGGCTCTCTAGGTCTTGTGATTGTCATGCAAAAGAAACAATGTAAATATAACTATAGCAGAGTAGCTATGTAAAGTATATCTAAGGCATATATAAATTCTTTATTTTTGTATTTTTTATGAACTATTAAATACAATTGAAGAGAAATTATTTAAAATATCTAGAAATTAACAACTAAGATAATAAAGAAATTAAAACAAACAAAGCAATAAGTATAGCTACTTTCTGTGCAGTTGTAAATCTATTCTAAATAACCAGATAACTGATCTAATCTATTTGAAAGACTCTTGATCCTACCTCAAAAGTGAGGAGTGAATCATAGTTTCTTATAAACTATCAATCCCCACAACTTCCCCGGCAATATCGAAAGTGAGATTAACTGAAATGAAATGATTGACTACTCTATTTGATATGTTTTAACTAGAACTTTGAAATCTTGAAATTGAATTTTGTAGAACATTGGCAAATCCTAGTTGTGTGTGGATTTGTCCCCTCAATTTGATCTCCTCATTATTTTTGCTCACGTGAATCTAGAAAAGTGTGTGATGTTAGCATCAACAAAAGTTGGTATCGAAATAACGGCAGCTTAGGATGTAGACTGAATACAATGCAAGTAGGAGAGGGATAGCGCAAGAGAATAGAGCTTAGATTATGCAATTCCTAGTGGGATTTATTGCGAGTCATACAACATAAAATGTCTAGAACCTGAAACTATCCTACTTGATGAACAATACCTACAACTTTAATGGCTTCCTACTAAAAATCAAACTATCCTATTCCAATGAATTGCATGAAATAGTAACTACACTAGCACAAGAAGATTATGTGGCTTCCTAACAGCTAAACAACACTAACCATGCATACAACAAATGAAACTATGAATCCTAAGAAAATTCAAGGCTAAGCTATTGAAATGAGAAATTGAGAGGCAAATTTGAGGGTCCATTTGCTTGAGCACAAGCCAGCTATTTATAGAATCCCATTTACCCAAAGGTGAAAACCAATTTGATCTCTTAAACCATAAACAATGCAAAAACACTATTCTAGGGAACCAAAATCATAAATACAAGCAAAGGTGGTGAAAAAATATGGTAAATGTTGAAATTTTACATGAGTCACGTTAAAAGAGCATTATGGAAAATGCATGAAGGACTTCCGCCTTGAGCAGGATGGTGGTTATAGGACCACCGCCCTACTCGGTAGTGGTCACAAGACCACCGCCTGTGAGGCAAAGATGGATTTGTCACTTGAATATCATAATGCAAAGAAAAGGAGGGGAGAAGAGAAAACAAAGCACACAGGGGCTAAGTAGGGCATGCGGGATGTTAACACATACTTGGAGAGCTTTTTCGGATACTAAACACCTTGCAAGGAGACCTATATCATCATTGGGGCACATGTAATGTTGTTCGGCGGTGCAGCACCCTACAATTTTGGGTACGTACAACACCCAAATCGGTTCTCCCTTTACAATTGAGAAACATCAACAGGATGAGTAGGTTGCCTAGATAATGGTGGATCAAGATTTAAGTCATATTTTATCCAGGGAAGGATTTCATCATCTCATTTTCACTCAATCATGGAGAAGTTGGGTACCATCATGCTTTGAGGGTATGACCTAGCATCCTAATTTAGACTTTGTCTTCAACTAGGATGAGAGGACCCATTTTACAATTTATATTTGTAAGGGAAATGAATATATCAAAAGTATATGACACTCCTTTATAAGGAAATTGAGAAATAACCTTGGGAATACATGGTCAATTCAACAAAGTCTAACTCTCATGATTTGTCACTATAGAAAATGTAGATGTCTTCTAAAACAAGGATCAAACTCTAAAGACAACATTGGAACCAACTTGATTATGCATTGTTTGGATTTAACAAGGAAAGAATGGATAGTTATAGTGGGATTTGTTTGTTTTATATGTATTTAATTTGGGAATTAAGAAGGATAAAGTTGACTATACCAAATTTCAGAATTTTTTTAAAAAATATTGGGAAATCTACCAAGTGAAAGATAAAAACACCTCAAATAGCTCACAATGCACCTTCAACTAGAAGATGTACATTCATGGAGGCCCAAGAATGCATGGTTTCACACAATCTTTGATAAATTAAACATAAAAGATCATGCTAAAAACTCAATAAAATGTCAGGGATCCATAATTTGTCATGCCTAAGATGCACTCAAATACTTACAAATGACCTTTAACAAAATGGAGACATAATGATTTTAAAATTGTTTACTACACATATGAAATGAAATCTCTTCTCACATTACAATTACAATTCCCACAATGCTACCAAAAGGATAAAGTTTTGTGTGATTCAGAGAGATCCCTAATATAAGACTGTAACAGAACAGGAATAACTAAAAAAATATTTCATCTTAAAAGCAAACAAAAATGCTCATGATCAAACAAAATTAAGTCAAAGATCAATTAAATTTATCAACAAGGGAAATTTTTATTTAAAATATCAATTCTTGTCAATGGCTATACACTTGCAAACATATTGACATGATTTAATTTGAAAAGCTTACAAAAATTAATAGGTTTCTCAAAAAAGTTCTTGAAAAATGGTTTTCTCTCAGTTTTCCTTTCTCTTCTAAAATTTTAGAAAATTTAACCCCCCTATGTGAGAGTATTCCTGTCACATTTATACAATTTTACCTTGCTCACTCATTCTCAATTTTCCCCCAAAATTCTAAATCTTCAAGAGAATATTCTTCTTTACAATATACCACTTAATCATGTTTATTCTCTTGAAAATATCTTATTTTCTATTGCCAGGTGGATAAATTGTGAACTGATCATGTTTTTCACTTCCTCAACTATGACTAGGATGCCATGTCATAAATTTTGACAGTATTTTAATCATTCTTTTATTTGGTGAATAAATGGATGCTTTTTGATGGTTTTAGAGTGCCTCCAGATGGTTTGATTTGATAGGTAATCACATCTGCCTTTTTGAGAATCCTTCTTGAGAACACATATTTCTTTTCGTGCCTTTCTGGGCTGATCATTCCCGCATGGTTTTTGTCATATCAAGCCAATCATCATCTTTCTACATAATGCCAATTTATCTCACACATATTTCTCCCATGTAGATATCTCATTTAAATCTTAGAGGCTATTTCACCATGATTACACCTAGTTGACTGGTATGCCTCAAATTTCCTATAAAATCACACCATTTCACTTCACCAATTCATATTTTCTTTTCTGAATATAGATTTTTAAGGAAATTCATCTGCATTATGGCAGGAACACCATTTGCAGCTAATTTGAAAGATATTTCCACTGAGGATTTGTATTCTATCTTTGATTTTTCAGGTCTAGATGAAGCATTCATGAGAATGTTGTTTGATATTGTTGATCCTGAAGACTACACTGGGCCTTTGACAACCCAAACTATTTGGGTTGCACTTGTAAGAAGACTTATCAGGATAAGTCCCATTTTCTCTACATTTCAGATGATGTATTTTCATTTTTTAGATCAAGCATCGTAACCCACTTGAGGATTTGAGGAAGTTTTAGATTGTAAGTAGGCCCAGTGTGCAAGGTTTGACCAACTATAACTTCCCTTACCTTTTTGATGAAGCATTTTTTATGAAAGAAATCCCCTTGGAATCTTATGTTCTTGATGGAGGAATCTCACTAGATATAGTGCCTACTCTTTCTTGTAAGTTGGATAAATTAGAGCAATGTGTCTCAATTTTGGAGATAAAACCATCGAGCTTCATGTACCCTCTCAAACTCCTGAATCATCACCAACTTTTTTGAAGAATTATAAGGGTGATTCCATCTCCAGAATCCTACTCCATCCACTCCAGGATCCCATGTTGTTACACTTCTTGCTCATAATTTCAAGCTATCTTCCACTTTCATAGCTACTAGAAAAAGGCTCTCCCTAAGGGTGGTACATGAGATAATAATGAATAGATTTACTCTCATGAGAGGAAGTTAAAATTTCTCGGTTTATTGGGTTTCCTTTGTCAACTTACCTCGATACTTGGACTTTGGTTTTATTAGTTTACACATGAGTAGTTTCTCCTACTCCTTCACTCAATTGAGAACCACCTACACTCTTTACTACTTATTCTCCAATAGCCATTTCAAATGATTCTAATGTGGAGAAATCTTCATCAATATCAACATCCATTATTTCTACTTGGTTCTTAGTTGATTCTTGCAACTTTTAAAAAAATGCACACTAACACTTTCTACTAGCATGACATCAGAATTTTTCAAACCTTGATTCAACATAGCACTATCTAATGGATCAGATGAGAAAATACCTTGAGATACTTGTTCTTGAGTACCTTCATTGTCATTCCTTTTGAATAAAAATGGGAATAAAGGCACTATTTGTTAACCTAATTGGTTTGAATAACCCCCTGTTATGGCTATGAAGGTACATGCTTTTACCCGGAAACACTAATCCTTTCCTATTCTGGAGGATCAATCACTTCATCCTTATTCTTATGCTTCCTATGTGTATGATCACCTTCCCTTAGAAAAAAATTTCATTTACAATTTTTTGTCTCTTCTGTGCTCTTTCAAATTTCTTAAGATTTGGTGTCACCATTCCTTCAACACTATGCAATTTAGATTGCATATGGCCATTGGATATGGCTCTTCATCAACTTCTCAACACCTTTGGGTTTTCAGGAGAACATTTGGAGGGGTCCTTTGGGTGGCCAAACCCATTATTTTTGATTATAATGGAACCGTAAAAGTAATAGGGGAATTTTCCATAGAATTTGGAAGTATTTCCTCAATTTTCTACTTCAAATCAGACACGGATGTTCCAATTCCACTAGAAATAGAAGTCCATTCATCAAAAATTCTTGTGGTGGACCTTCTTGAAGGAACTTTAGGGATTTTCCACCTAAGGGATCCATTCTATCAGCTCCTTCCTTTAAAAGAGGAAGGTCATCCTTCAAATTTCCCAATTCCCTAAATTTATTGAGAACCTTTGTATTTTGAATAGATAAATCAATGTTTTATTGTTCCAACCAATTCAAATTTATTCTCATTACATGAATAATCTTGTCATGTTGATCATCTGACTCATCTTCATCCCACTTTAGGGGAGTCATTGGTTGTCCATCTATCCCTTGGTCAATATACAATTGACTCACAATCTATGGATCATCTATAATTCCCTAAGGTATCACAGCAATCTTGAAATCAATAATTTGTGTGAGGGTCATTCTTGAAAAATATTTGAGCTTGAATTCCTCCTCATCCCTGCAATTCATCCAATAATCCTCAAAATGAGGCTCATGTTCAAAGTAATTTAAAGTGTTAACCACCCACCTTATATCATAATTATCCCTTGCTTCAAATCTTTCCATATCAAACCTCTTCATTTCATCTTCCATTAACTTGGATTTTATGATGGAAGGGAAAGAATACCTTCCAATATTTATAGGAAATTTAATATTTGTCTTGTGCTTTCTAGCAATCGACTTGTGAACTGGTGTTAACTATCTTTCCAATTCACATAGGGCCATTTTGTCATCTAAATATCTTGGCAGCTTGCATGGTTGGCCTTCAAATCCACTAACTTTGATGTATGTGAACTTTTTGTACTGAATGAAATAACATCCATACTCTATAATTACTTTCCTATCCTCATCTAAAATCATATACTATTCCCATTCTGGTTTAAACAAGCATATAATAGGTACAAAAATGCATCATTTACCAATCTTACATTTCCTGTCCAATTACTCAATTGTAATTGGGGAAAGATCTCATGCATTTGGCATTTTTTTAAATCAGCACGTGGCACAAGGCTAGGGAAATTCTTGTGGCCTACAATGTTATAGATCAGGTATGTCATCATGTAGAATTCAAGTTCCCTAGTGCCACCCATCTTGATCTTTGTTGTTAATGCTATCATATGATCATGAAGTGACTCAACAATGAAGTTTGCCCAACAAATATTTCCCTTTTTCTCCAAAACAATCCACATGTAGGTGCACATCCACTCCTTGAACTCATTTTTCATTTCTAAACTAGCCATTCTACTTAGCATTACAATTACATCTTCTACTTCTTCAACAAATTGTGCCCTAACCAATCTCTTAGGGATTCTAGTGGTTTCCTTCTTCTCTATTAAGATCCATTTAGTATTTATGATCCTGACATATTCCTTTTACTTGGCCTCATAATCTTGTAGGGATAAATAAATACCTAGGGTTATTGTATTTATAATCATAGGAATTTTTAGAATTACCTGATGGATATAGGCATCAAAGTCATTACTGCTTTACCACTTCCATCTAACACTTCCCTCTTCTCTCAATCATAATTCATACCACAAAGTCTCACCAATTTTAGGAAATGTATAGAGAGGGGAATGGTACCAACTGAAGAAATGTTGTTCGCTTGAATTGCTTTCATGGATTTTCTCTTATTAGGGATATTCAATATTTGTAGAAATTCATTTAGGTCAGAATTCATTAAATATGTATATGTGATCTTATCTAGATCACTTGGTGATTCTAGATGCAACAAAAAAACTAGATGACATCATATTCATCTTTTATGCCCTAATTTTACTATCAATTTCCTTGCAAATGATGAAAGGTACGAAGGTATCTTAGTTCTTACCAATTTTACTTTTTGCAATTATCCTTTGCTTTGAAGACTCTTCAAACCTCTAGCTCTTATTTTGTGCTCTACAATCAATCTCACATCATCCTTCAAAGAATTTTGCTAACAATGGCATCCAAATCTCAACATACGATAGTAAAAAGCTCAAAGCATTTGAATACTTCAAACATTCCTCCTTGATTTTCACAAAAACACATTAATGGTGGCAATCATAAATTCATTGAATTGTGGCCTACCATTCTTCTTTTATATTTTTAAATATGAGCCATCCACATGGAATAATTCTATGCAATGTGGGATCAAGGGACTTTTTTGCATTTTTACATCATTTTTAAATATAGACACATTTACTTGTATTGACCAGATCACCAACCCTTGACTTCCACTCCAATCCTAGCACATGTTTAAATCCTAATAGTGGCAGAGATGTTGGCCCTTTCTGAATACTTGTTCATTTTCTCAATTAAGCCCAAAGTTACCAATTTTACTAGAGGGCCCACTTTTCCAATCTTTGCATGTGGCAGCCTTTGTAACCTTTCTATATTTTTTCACTTTATTAACTCATTATCAAGAAACACTACTAGGCCCTGATTCCCCATTCCAACCAACTTTTGACACATATACCTCTTCAAGAGTGGGGTCAATTCCTTTTTTTCATTCTTTGACTACGAAAATTCTAAGTAATATTTGTTGGGCCTCGAGGCCAAGTTCGCAAATTGTCGGCATTATAAGATCATTGTAATTTTGCACACAAAACCTGTCATACTACAACCAATGGAAATACGCCATGTATCATCGGGTGACGGAACAAAACATGAAATTTGTGACACAAATATGGGAAATATATACAAAGGAATTTTCACGACTTAAAACCGATTCACAATCATTTTTTCAAGGGTCTTCAAGAACAATACATCCGCACAATCCTTGACCAAAAAGGAGGAATAACCACCTAAAAATAGTAATTTAAAATAGTTGATCATGGATGTATCATTTAAACACACATTTTCATACGGGCCAATTAGACAATGTAAATTTTTTGAAATCACACATAAGTTAGAGGGGGTGAGATTAATTTGAGCACCAACACTTGTCCTAACTTGGAATGGTCACCCCTTGTGGGTGCCACAAGAACCATACAAAATAAAACATATAAGACTAATTTCCAAATTCTATTAGGTTACGAAGTAAGGTAAAACACACACTAGGTAAAGTAATAGTACGAAATCTCTTAAAAATGAACTGAGAAACCAAGGCAAATGGCCATTGTAGACTAGGAAAACTAAAAGGAAACAAAAACACACACAAAAATGACAAAAGAAAAGAAAAATAATATACATTGTATAGTGATTCATACCTTCTTTTTAAATTAGTTGAGGAAATGTTTCAAAGCGTTTCATTATCAAGAAAATCAAGTAATTATCCATCTTGATATTTCAAGAAAGTGTGTTCACCAATTCTAATATCAATGGAATAAGGGCCCATCCATAATGCATAAAATTTTCCATGTTTCCCCTTATCCTCATGCCTACTATCCCACAATAACAAAAGATTTCCAACATCAAGATTCCTAAGAGTTACCTTCTTGTCAAATAGTCTTTTGAGCTTCTCTCTAAATTTTAGATGTCTTTAGTGGGATTCTCTTCTTTCTTCATCTAACTCAACAATTTGATTAATCCTTGCATCATAAGGGATAACTTATTCATCCTCAAGCTATTGTATGAATTGGTAAGAAGATAATTGCATGTGTAGGGAAGAAGGTCTTGGAATCCATAGACTAGTTCAAATGGGCTCTTTCCAGTGGCTCTTTTAGTAGTGATTCTATCTGCAAAAATAAAAACTTCAACTGCTCACCCCATCTTCTTTTGTTAACTTCTAGTGTTCTTCTAATTATCTTCAACAATTTTTTGTTGCTTGATTTAGCTTTTCCATTTCCCTGAGGGTTGTAATTAGATGCATATGTCAAATTTATCCCATACTCTTGACACATAGCCACTAATGGTTTAGCTCAAAAGCTCATGACATTGTCAGCAACTATCTTTGCAGGTACTCCAAACCTACAAATAATATGATTCAAGATAAAATCCATAACAATTTGATGAGTTGCTTTCTTAGTAGGGATAGCCTCAACCCATTTGGTGAAATAATTAGTGGCCACCAATATCCATCTATGGCCTACACTTGAAGGATCTGAAATATCTCCAACAAAATCCATACCCCATTATTTAAAAGGGGCTTCAATTGATACTGGTTGTAAAGGGAGAGCACTTGAAGCCTTCATTCTTCCTGAAAATATCTAACAACTTTCACATTTTCTTACCAGCAAGGTTATATCTTTAAAAGTGTGGGCCACCAATATCCTTCCCTCAAGATCTTGTGGGTAGTTACTCTTCCAACAAAGTGACCCCCACATACTCCCCCATGAAAATATGCAATTAATTTGGGAGCTTCATCCTCTAGTAATACATATTAAAAGAACCCCTTCAGGATTCTTCCAATCCAACCCATAATCAGTGATAATATACTTCTAGGAGGCTAGTTTGAGTGTCCTTCTTTGATTCTTATCTAAATGCCTAGGACACTCCAAATTCCTGAGGTAAAATATGATGTCCTTATACCATGTAGAGTTGACTAGTTTCTCATGGACATCCATATTTCCCTCCTCAACTTCATTTACTTCCATCACTTGTAGATTACTTTCTTCCATTAGCTTTTCCAGGCCTAGACCTCTAACTAGTTTAGTGGTTTGAATATCCATGTCATATTCCTGCAATTTGTTCACCCATCAACATATTTTACTGGATATTTCCATTTCTAATAAGATTTCTTTGACCATAGTGTGGGGAACATAAGCTATAATCTTGGAGCTTAAGATATATGGCCTAAAAAAATTTGTTTCTCTAACCAAGGAAAAATAATTCTTCTCCATGATGGTGTATTTCAACTCATCTCCCTACAATGCTTTACTGAAGAAATCAATTGGCCTCTCATTTCCTTCCTCATCCTTTTGCAATAGTATAGATGCAATGGTATTTTTAGAGGCAAAAGAAAAAAATTGAAAGGATTTTTGTAATCAGGGGATACTAAGACAGGAGAATTTTTAGTGCTTCCTTGATTCCTATGAATTCTTGGACAACTCCCTCCTCCCATTTGATAATCTGATCCTTATTTAGCATACTTGTGATGGGGATAGTCATTTTAGAAAAATTGGAAATAAATCTTCTAAAGATGTTCATCCGACCAACGAAGGACTGAATTCCTTTCTTAGTATTGGGAATGGGAACTTTTCCAAAACCTTCCACTCTTTGAGGAGAAATCATGACCCCCTCTTTTGACACAATGTGCCCCAACAAATTTACTTTTTGAACCCAAAATGGAAATTTTTAGGATTCAATGAGATGCCATATTCTCTACATCTCAACAACATTTTTCCACATGTTGCAAATGATCATTCCTTTTATCGAAAACATTATAACATCATCCTTGTACATAGCAATAAAATCATTTATATATCCTGAAAATTTAACATCCATATCTCTTTGAAAAGTAGCCCCAACATTCATCAAGACAAATGGAATTCTCACATACACATAAGTACCCCATGGGGTGGTGAAAGTAGTTTTGATTCTTTTTGATTACTTTACAACCACTTGGTTATACCTTGAGAATCCATCTAGTGTGGACAAAAACTTAGATCCCATGACCAATTGCAACATGTTATCCATATTAGGAAATGGATAGTTGTCTTTGATTGAGGCCTTATTCAAATTTCTAAAGTCCACACACAACCTTATATCTCCATTTTTCTTTCTAACTAGCACTAGGTTTTCCACCCATGAAGAATATCTTGTTGGCTATATGATGCCTCCATCCCTTAATTTCTTTAACTCTTCTTGCATTTTGAGGGAAAGGAGTGGATTGATTGGCCTCTTCTTTTGCCTAAATGGCCTAGCATTAGGTTCTAAAGGTATTTAATGTTGGAAAACATATTCCCTATACGATTTTAGTTTTGAATATGACCATTCCCAACAGTCTTGGTATTTCTTTAACATTTCAAAATAAGACTGCTTTTATTATTTACTCAGATTACTACCTAGCCATACTTTTCTAGGTTTTACCTTAGTCCCCAAATTACACTCTTCCACATATCTTGAGGCTGACATATGTCTATGGAAAACCTTGTCAACATTGTCAAATTTTGAATCTAACACAACCAAACCCCCCAGAAAAATGTTGGTCTTCAACTGGATAATATCTTTTCCAAACAGGGTCTCCTTACCATCACAAACACAAACCATTGGTTCCTAGTCCATACATTGGTTTGTAAATTCTCCTTCATTCTACAAGAACCTCTGAACCTAGGAATCATCTTCAAAGACTTTCTAATATTTTACATTGTCAGGGACAGATGGTCTTGACAACACTTCTATATCATAGTCATAATAAGGATACATTGTACAATTTTCAAATATGGATCCCAATATTTCCAACCTTTTTATAAGCAGCATTTTGACTTTTGTTATGATATACTATGTTGAAAGATTCAAACATTTCAATAAATTCCCAAACCACATGCTTATATTGTTTCATTCTTTGATTCTTAGTTGCATACAGTTTCCTAACTTTCTTGACTACTAATTCTGAGTCTCCTTTAACAATTATATCCTTGATACCATACCTCCATGCAATCCTTAAACCCAAAAGCAATGCTTCATATTCAGCAATATTATTTGTGCACTCAAACTTGAGCTTAAAGGAAAATTTAAAAATCCTCTTGTTTTGGAGACATAAGGATAACTCCAACACCATTTCCAAAATTGGAGAAAGCTCCATCAAACATCAAAGTTTAAGGGATACCAACTTGTTCAAGACACTTACTCTTATCAATATCATGTTCTTCAAAATCCGCATAGCCAACAAAGTTTTTGATATCCACATCTGCATATAATACTTCATAAGAAGCATTATTAGGATCTTCAATCAAGTGCAACATATTTTTCTCACCATACATCTTGATAAGGTTCCCTTCTACTAGTATGGTAGCATATGACATATCCATCTACACACTTCCACTCATACTAACAATCCGATTTCTTGACAATAACATACCCTATTTAGCAGGGCAATCCAAAATAACTACATTCATGGTCAAGTACTTACTAGGGTAGGATGCTAATTGCACAACTAATCCCTTTACATACCCTATCACTGGTACCTCTCTTGAATCCATAGCAGTGCACTTTCTAAAGGTTGTTGTTACCTTGATGTTTAGTTCATTCATTACTTCAAGAGGCATCACATTACATGAAGCTCCTGAATCAAACATACAATTGTACAAAAGTCTATCCTTGATGATTAAAGTAGTATAAAAAGGATCAATGTCAAGTTGAGATTCAACAAGGGAAGTACCCAAATACACTTCAGGAGATTCACCCAAATCCTCCAATGCTTTTGGCATTTCCAACTCTACAATCACAAGGGGAAGATCCACACTATTTACATCCTTACCTGGGGAACTACCTCCTCTTTGAATCCCAAATACTCAAATTCCCTTTTCCTATGCTTAGGGATCCTAAGAAATTCAACAATGGGTACAATGACTTTAATCTAGCTTAAAATATGAGCAATATCATAAGGGACATATTTGGGTAATATTGTGTTGGGAGAGATAGTAATTACCCCTTCTTGTGGGATGAGGCTCTTCATGGTTTGGGCATGGACTAGGGGAATGATTTTATTGGGAATGACTAGACCCTTGTTAGGTGTATCCTTCTTAGGAGGATCTTTTGGGATATTAGTGAGAAGTGGATTTTTTGGCTTGGCTTGTGGCCCTCCCCTTTGACAACTCTACTTCTGAGATTATACTCATTTTCTTGAGAAACCATTGCATTCATTAAAAGCTACATGTATTCCTCAAAAGGAATTCCTCCATCATACTTCTTAATCATTAGTGCCCTTAAGTAATCAAAATCATGGTTGGGAAAATCAAAATCCTGGACTATATCAACTTCAAAATCATTAGTGGAAAGGAGAGGAGATACCCAGTGGATGCAGTCCTAAAAACATTCTATAATTATAACATTTAACATATCATTGGAATTGTCTCCTTGGTGTGAATTAATAGGGTATTCTATCATACATACATAACTGAAAGTAGCATCACCACCTGCTTCTTCAGTTTCCTTATTTAGATCACAAGGGTAATGTGAAAAGAACCACTTGTCACACTAATTAATAACATGGTTTTCTTCTACCATGACAACTTTAGCAGTCAAAGGATCAGCGACCAATCTATTCTCTCTTGGCTGATGCTATTTATTTCCTAATCCCATGGGCCCTTTTCCTCTCTCATCTGATCTATGATCACCTCTAGGATGATTCCAAAATCTATTTTAGCCCTGAGGTTTGTGTTGGCCATGAGAGCTCTACCCTATTCCTTTCTCTACTCTAGCAAGTTTATAGAAAATTTCCTTGATTGATCCTATTAAAGTCTTAACTAATTCCTTTAGATAAACTCCTTTTCTTATCTAATGATTTTTAGGTTTATTAGCTTGACACCCTCCCTTTTAGGAGGTTTCCTTGCTGCCTTAATATTGTTTTCAATTTGCACTACCATAGTGAAATCTTGCCTCAAGGTCCTAGGGTTCTTATCCCTTAAATAATATGTAACTTTCTTATCAAAAGCATTAGAGTACTTTATTAGGTAGGATTCATCACTTGGTCTCAAAATTATAGGCAATCTAGTCAAAGTATTATTGAATCTAGTGTTAAAGTCTTGAACAAGCTCATTGGGATTCTTCTTTATGTTCTCAAATTTAGATAGAAGAAATCTAGGGTCAAGTATTATCCCCATATTGTGATCTAAATGCATTTTTCATCTCAGTCCATGAATCAATTGAATTATTTGGTAAGGACTTATACCAATCATGTGCATCCTCTTCTAAGGTGTGGATAAAAAATTTTATATAGACATCTTCATGTTCAATCTCAAAATCCTCCATAGTATTAAAAAGAGTCTTAGGTGTTGGTCACCAGTAATAACATTATTTCCTTGAAACTTAGGCAACCTATTCCTTACTTCTTGTGGAACTACATTAGGATATCCCACCATGCCTATGAAATCTATGGGTCTAAAGACATTTACAACAAAGGTAGGTATAGGTGGAGGATGATCCATGTTGTTGGGCCCCAAAATATCAGCTAAGTTTAATAAGGTACTTGGGTGTGCGAGACCTAGTTAAATAAGGGTGTGTGGGTTGAATACACATAAGGAATGGTTCTAGAAGGGTTTTTACAGAACACACAACACACGTGCACAAGGAAAAATAGGTTTTTACTTAGCCACATTTTGTATCCTAGGAAACACATGAGAAAAGCATGACCCTTGTGGATCAGGTGCCAGCATGGTGACTATGGATCAAAAAGGGAATATTTCAGTCATACGATAGAAGGTTCCACAAGACATCATTACAAGAAGTAGAGATCTCGATCTAGGAAGGCATGCTCCCATGGAGGACCACTTTAACACTTGGTGACTGATATGTAACTTCTAAAAGGAATGGCGATGGATTCTAAGGTTATAAATACAAGCACCTAGTAGAAGAAAAATATAGAGTTGAAGAGAGGAAAAGCTCTATAGAAATGAATGGAGGATTATATGGGTTGGGAATAGGAGCATATAGGGATGATGGTGCATTTAGGGGAATGGGTTTACATTTTTCTCTATAATGTGATGAACATGGTATAGTTTTGATGCATGACTTGGCTCTGCATTATCATATGGGGGTCTGTTATGAACCCAAGGGATTGTAATGTGGTTATTGAATCTCTTAATATGAATACAATGCTCTGTTATAAATCATCTATGTTTGGAAGTATACTAATGTATTTCCTTTCTATATGAGCTATTTCCTTATGTTGCTTGTTATTTCCCTTTTCGGATGCAATAAGATAACTCATTCTAGGATATGGCATGGTTATTTTTTCTTTTTCCATTTAAATATCTGTTCTAAGATGATGCATTCTCATAAGGATCACATAAAGGAGAGACTCGACACCCACCCGTGCCTCGGGTGAGAGTCCAACACCCACTGGGTCATAGGCCGACATGCATGGGTTTAGACTATTGGTCTAAGGGTATAAAATATGACTACACATGCTATTATGAGGAGGTGATCCTATAGGAGGATTAAAACAATGTGGGACAAGGGGCATTTGAGGTAATGGCATATGGTATTCAAAATAATGATCCTTTAAAGACTCATTCTCACAGAAAAATTGATTAGCTCTAAGTGATAAGGGAGGAAGATGAGGAATACCTATATTAGTTGTAAATGAAGGCCCCTCACTAGTTGGAGTATATAAATTTTCACAGGGACTTCTTCATCCATAACTGTCTAAAGAACTAGAATAATCCTCTATCTCAAACTGGTCACTCTCAACCATGTGAACTACTTTATCCTCTTATATTTGACCTCCCAAAGCTTTCCAGACTTGTTTCTTAATTGCATTTTTCCTTCCTAACTCTATAAATAATTTTCTAGAAGGTTTTGTCTTGAAGAAAGACTTTCTTCCTTCCTTCTTTGCAAATATATGCAAAAATTTTGATTATCAAAGCTTAAGACACTGGCATTTACCAGAAATTTTGAACAAAATATGGAGTCACCACTAAGGATTTGCACCTTAGATGTGTAAAACACTACAAATGACTTGTCAATTGTAAATGAATACTCAATTTCAATAAATCTTGACAAATATTAGCATCCTTTGTCAGTATTTATCCTTATCTAAGTAAATTTAGTGCAAAGTTCACTTAAACTAGGAAATATCACGTAAATAACTTTTGATCTTGCTTATTTTTCACAAATCTCAACAAAGGATGACGTTTAGACCAC
Organism: Taxus wallichiana var. yunnanensis; assembly: GCA_018340775.1. NCBI lineage: Eukaryota > Viridiplantae > Streptophyta > Pinopsida > Cupressales > Taxaceae > Taxus > Taxus wallichiana. The sequence continues at coordinate 151,520,793 of CM031234.1, read as the reverse complement.
ATATTTTACATCCAAACATGTATGAAGCATTACCAAAGGTCGATATTTATTTGTATTTGAAAAAATAGTCCATAGAAATGTCACTGTAATGGTGTTTGTAAGAAAATAGGTTATCCCTTTCTAGTCGAGAAACATCAATATGATGAGAAAGATGCCTAAAGAATGATGGATCAAGATTTAAGTAATTTTTATATGGGGAAGTATCTCATCATCTCTTTTTCACTCAAGCATGGAGAAGTCAGGTAGCACTTTGTGTTGAGGGTATGAACTACCCTCTTACTTTAGTCTCTGCGTTCAGCCGGGTGAGAGGACCCATTTTATAGTTTGTATTTGTAAGGGAAATGAATAGATCAACAATATTTGTCACTCTGTTATAAAGTAATTGAAAAATAACCTTGGGATGACATGGTCAATTCAACAAAGTCTAACTCTCACAAGTTGTCACTTTAGATGATGCAGTTGTCTTCTAAAACAAGGCTTATACTACTAAAGACAACAATAGAACTAGCTTGCTTAAGCATATTTTGGATTTAACAAGGAGAGCATGGGTAGTTCTGGTGGGATTTGTTGGTTTTAGATGTATTTGGTTGGGGAATTAAGTAAGATAAAGTTGATTATACTAAATTTCAGAGAACTTTTAACAAATGCTGGGAAATCTTCCAAGTGAAAGACAAAAACACCTCAAATAGCTCACAATGCACCTTCAACTAGAAGATGTACATTCATGGAGGCCCAAGAATGCATAGTTTCACACAATATTTGAGAAATTAAACACAAAATATCATGCTAAAAACTCAATAAAATGTCAGGGATCTACAATTTTTCATGCCTAAGATGCACTCAAAGACTTACAAATGACCTTTAACAAAATGGATACATAATGATTTTAAATTTTTTTACTGTACATATGAAATGAAAGCTCTTCTCACACTACAATTTAAATTCCCACAATTCTACCAGAAGGATAAATTTTTTTGTGATTGAGAGATATCCCTAATATAATACTGCAATAGGAACATGAATAACTATTTTGAAATATTTCATCTTAAAAGCAAACACAAATTCTCATGATAAAAAAATTAACTCAAAGATCAATCAAATTTATCAGCAAGGGAAAGTTTGATTTACAATCTCAATGCTTTTCAATGGTTGTACACTTGCAACCATCTTGACATGATTTAAATCTAGAAGCTTATAAAAATTAATAGGTTTCTCAGATGAGTTCTTGGGAAAATGGTTTTCTCTCAGTTTTCCTTTCTCTTATAAAATTTCAAAAAATTTAACCCCCTATGCGAGAGTATTCTCGTCGCATTTATACAATTTTACCTTGCTCACTCATTCTGAAATTTCCCCCAAAATTCTAAATCTTCAAGAGAATATTTTTCTTTACAATATACCACTTAGTCATGTTTATTCTCTTTAAAATATCTTATTTTCTATTGCCAGGTGGATAAATTGTGAACCGATCACATTTTTCACTTCCTCAACTATGATTGGGATTTATGTCATCACTTTTGACAATATTTTAATAATTATTTTATTTGGTGAATAAATGGTCATTTTTTCATGGTTTTAGAGCACCTCCAGATGGTTTTATTTTACAGGTAATCACATCTTCCTTTTTGAGAATCCTTCTCGGAGAACACATATTTATTTTTGTGCCTTTCTGGGCTGATCATTCCCACATGGTTTTTGTCATATCAAGCCAATCATCATCTTTCCATCCACTCTTCTTTCCATATATTTCATTCTTTTCCATATACATGAAGTTGTGCAATCATGAATTCATTTCCATCATGGAATTCACATTTACAACAGCAGCAATTTTTCCCACCTCTAAAATGTTTTTCAAATCCTCTAGATCAATGTTTTGATGAAATTCAAAATCAGTATGCATATCCATATGAGCAATGCCAAAATCAGTTTGGCTATGAAGCATATCAAGAACAAGGATACACATATGATGAGGAGTCAAGAAGAAGATGCTTATTTGTTGGAGAAGATCCAAAAAATGGAGGTTGGCATGGTGCAATCAAGGGCTCAAGCACAAATGAAGGCATTTCATATTGGTTTCAGGGGCACCTTGTCCATGGCTAGCCCTATTCAAGGACACTTCACCCTCGGGATAAGCTAGAATTTATGATTGAGATGCTGCCCCAACTTACATAATGGATAATAGAGATAGATGCCTATAAACTCAAAGTGTCGTAGTAGCCTTATCAATGGGTAATTTCTACACCATCATCTAGTTTTGTTGGTGCAAATTCTGAGTTTGCACATTCTACCTTAATTTCCATGTTCCATTTTTGCTCCAAAATGTTCATTTGTTCTATCTGGTGGCCTGCAATTCATGTTTTCCATTTGAATGCATTGAAAGTGCCCTCATATTGCCCTAAATTGAAGCAAAATCCAAGTTTCCCCTTTATTGTGCCCTAATTAATTTTTTTCATTTGCACAGGCTGTGTTGTTTTTCCTTGGCCAAAGCGTAAAAGAAACCCGTGTTTGATTGACTTCCATTTTTTTGAAGGTGAAATCTCACTCCCAAGGTCTAAATTAATATAAAATCATGCTTCACTTGTTTCAAAATTGAAAAAATCTACTTTCCTTGTGAAAATTTTCATTTTCAGAGGCATCCCTTACATTTTTCCATTTTGATGGGCATACGGGCATGTTCTACCAGTCCACTTTATCATTGTAATTTTTATGCTAACGTGGCAGGCTCTCATTGCCCGGGTGCGGTCAGAAAAAATGTTATAACTTGTCATTTTTGAGTTTTTGTGAGGGGGAGATTTTTTTGTCAGAGCCCTACAAAGTTGCTACGCTGATGTGCCTATGTGGCACAATCTGATTGGTTGATGGATCGGTGGGTGGCGGGCCACACTTAGGAATTTTTCTTCCATTATGGAAAATTTCTCAAAATCAAATTTTTTCTTGAAGGCCTGCAGTGAATGGCATGATGACACATGGCACAGGAGGGCCAGATGGATGACAAAGGACTTGGGAAAATTTTGGTGTTTTTTGGCTTAGGGTGTTAGGGGAAAAATTTGGCCCACAATTTCTGTGCCCAAAGGGAAGGCGACACATGTCCAGGATGGTCACGCAGGTGGCAGGGATCACTTAAAATTTTTCTTCAATTTTTGAAAACTTCTCAATGTCAATTTTTTGCCCACAAGCCTGCCTCCAATAAGAAATCGACACGTGTCCATGAAAATCATCATGGACAGGCGAATAGTTGGAAATTTTTTGAATATTTTTGACTTCAAAATGCCAAAGAAAAATTTCGATCTGGAGGCCCGCATCGAATAGGAAAGTGACACGTATGCAGGGGATGAAATGGAGGGGCGGAGGTTTGGAGAAATTTGAATTTTTTTAACTTCAAAGGGTAAAAAGGAAAATTTTGGCTCAAGAGCCCGCGATGAATGAAAAGCAGACATGTGTCCCGAATTTGGTGGAGATGAGGAGCATGGAGGGAAAATGAAAAAAATTATAAGTTTTGGCAAAAAAATCTCAAAACCAAAAACTTGTCCATGGCCCCGACAGAAAATCAAGGTGCCCCCACATCCAATCATTGAGAAACATGTGGCACATTTCAAAGGGAGAAAAGGGAGAGTGCAGGCCTGTAGAGGTTTTTGTGCTCGTGGAAGGTTGAAGGCGAATGGAAGGGTTGGCTTTGCATCTAATGGGACAATGACACATGAAAAAGGAGCAAAGTGGGTGTTCGGGCCCACAGAGAATTTTGAGAAAATTTTACTTTTCTCAAAAAGGTGGCAAAATTCATCAAATTAGCCAGCGGTTTTGGTGGGGGGCCACATGAGGACATGTGGTGCGTCCAGGGGCATGCGGGGAAAATTTTCAAAATTTTCCCAAAGTCAAAAAGGTTCGAAATGCATTTTTGGAGGCAAAGGCCCAGTCCAATGGTATTTGGACACGTGTCCCACCCCATCCAAAGACAAAAATAGAGAATATTCAAGATCTCATCTGACACGTGGAGGGTAGAATTTTAAAGTTGATTTTAATCAACGATAGCTGTGTAATTTCATTTTTGGGCGCCATGGAAGCTCCAAGAAGTGTGGAATCATCATTTTTGCACCAAATCACATGAAATTTTATATGAAATCACATCCCCTCGACCTTCTGGATGCAATGGCATCATTTATTTGAGCTAATTCGGTGCCATGTAGTGTTTTTTGTGAAATATTTTTCTCAGCTTGTGTAAAAACGTGAAAGGTAAAAAATGAAAAGTTACAGAGTTGAAATGATGAGGGAAAAAGGTAGAAAATGATTGCAAATGCATGCTAACTGCCAAAAACATGACCCCCGGGATGGATAAGGATCTAAATTTATGTAATATTTTAAAATATTTGCGCATCCTTGGCAATATGCAAGTTGTTTTATAGTTTTCTTTCATTTTCATGAAATGGATAAGAGTTGTGTAACAAATTTGATCCCTTGAGCATATTATTTTCTTGGGATGCAAGGATACAAGTTGATAGGGGGTATATGATGCATTTTGGAGGAATTTTGTAAGGTCTGTCGAGAAATTTTGGGAGGAGGAGAGAAGAATTTTCACATGGAAAACTGGAAGAAGTCCATTTCTTTTTGGAGAGACATCCTGAGAGCCATTTTGGTTCCCGCTTGCATCAAATGTCCATCATGTTGAGTTGGTTTCAGCTATAAATCCATTAACAAGATTTGAGATTGTCGAAATAACATTCCTTGTTGATACATCTGATCAAATTCTTGGATTAATTGGTTTTATCTCTTGGAAAAGCTTGCATACACTCATATTTCAATATGTTTTCAATTTTTGTTTCATGATCATGTTGCAATCTTGTGTTTAGGATCTCTCTAATCATACAGGGTCTCATTTCTAGTTGATGGTTTAATGGCATTTACAATCTTGTATTCAAAAGAGCTTTCATCTAATAAAAGATAAACAAATTTAAAATCATCTTTCTCATTTGTTGATTAATGAGACTGTCTGTAAACCTTTGGGTGCACCTTAGGTCATGATTAAATAGGGATTCCTGGATGCTTCATTGATATTTTGCTTCAAGCCTTTGTGGTAGGTTATCAAAGTTTGTATGGAATAGTGTAGATTTGGGCATCCATATGTGCACACATCCTGGTTGAAAGAGCACTTCGAATTCATTGAAACATCTTGGTTGTTTAGGTGTTGTAATTCATTTGCAAGGTTTCCCAAAGAAGGTGATGACTTCTAACTACTCTTGTCCCAACATCTCTCATCAGAATATCATTTTAAACTAACTCATCCTACCTACAATACCCCTGCATCTACATTGTGTGTCCACAAAAGAATTCAATCCTTTCACCAAAATGCACAAAGTTGATCAGGGTTTTATCATGTCTTTAGCAGCTCTAGCTTTGTTTTGAAAACATTTCCATCATTTAGTAGTGACAACTCCTTTGAGTTTGGATAATGGATACTTGATCATGTTTTCACAAGGCCTCTTCTATGTCATATGCAAAACATAAGGATATCTCCATCTCCTTACCATATAAGGGCTGCAATATAGGTTCTCTTGCCTTGGTTGATAGGCACAACCTAAAATAGTGAGGGTTAGATCAAAACCCTCTTGAAGGTGCTATCCACTCCCTCAATTCTTGAATGCAAACAAGTAGATAGGTGCATCCCTGGCTACAAATGACATACAAGTCATCTATCTATCCTTGAGTGTCTTGTGCAAGTTCTTGATGTTGTTCAAGTTATGAAGGAGATTAAATCTGGATACCAACACCTGAGTGGTGCCATTACCAGGGATTTTCTTTGATTTCTTAGTGGTTTTGAAGTATTTGAGAGGTTTGAGCATTTGTGTGATTAAGTATTTGAGTTGTTACATTCTTGGGATATCATTTCATACTCCAGATTTACATATTTTTGGTAAAAGGATTTCAAGCTCAGCCTACTCTTCTCATTTACTAGCAGTTTATATGATTTGGATGCACTGTTTTTGGTTGAATTAAGAAGAGGAAGATCTGAATTTTAAACCCTTGCAAAGTTTTCATTCATAGCATACATTTGACAGATTATTTTAGTGATTTCTTGCACAACTAAGGTGGAAATCCTTAGTGGCGACTCCATGTTGTTAGGATCTTGAAATACCACTTTGCATAACACATTTCCGTCATTTGGAATTTTTGTTTAAATCTATTAAGCTGGAGGAAAGGATATCCCTCTTCATCAAGTACTCTTCTAAGAATTTTCTCACCGAATCAAGAAGCTCGTGAACTAGAAGGAAGAAGGGTGTGGAAAGTGGTTGGTGATTTTGTTGTAAGGAAAGAGATCCCCATAGTTGAATTTGAAGAAGAGCATCCTGTCATTGAAGATTATAATTCTTCTTCAAGTAGATCTAATTCAGGAAATCTTCTTGCTGATTTTCATTCTCCATCGTGTGAGGGACCTTCTTGTGTATTTAAAAACTTGCTCCTAAATCTGCTCCCGTGGTTTCTAAGTTTGCTAAATTTTATCAAGAGAGAAAGCCTTTGGGGGGTTATCATTTTAAAGATCATTCATCTATTCCAATCAAACCCATTACTACTCCCGATTAGCTTGTTTCACCTCCAAGATCACCCCCACCAAACAATATGGCTCATCCTATACCTCCATTTGTTGTTAACACCTTTGGTCCTATAAATTTTTGAGGGATGGATGGTTATCCAAATGCTGTCACACAAGATGTGAGAAATAGGTTACTGGAATTCCAAGGTAATAATTCCATTACTAGAGATCAGCATCTCAAATTCTTTGTTAACATGATGGAAGATTTTGAGATAGAATTTGAGGATGTGTATATTAAATTGTTTTTCCATACACTTGAGGAAGATGCAAGAGATTGGTACAAATCTCTACCGATAACTCTATTGATTCATGGAATTAGATGAGTAATGCATTCAAATTACAATATGGAGACAAAACAGATCCAAGGTTCCTTCTATCCAAGTTTCGTAACATCAAGAAGAACCCTATTGAGACCGTTCATGATTTTAATATAAGATTCAATAAAACATTGAAGGCTTCCTGTCATTTTTAGGCCTTGTGATGAGTCTTGCTTGATCAAATATGTAGATGCATTTGATAAAAAGTCAGCCTATTACTTGAGAGACAAAAATCCTACAAACTTGAGGCAAGCTTTCACCATGGCACTTCAAATTGAAAATAATATCAAGGATGTTGGTAAATAAATTAAGAGGGATGGTGTGAAGATAATAAACCCGAGAAGCCTCAGTGCTAGCAAGGGTCTTGATTTGGAAGATGTTTTCAAGACTTTGGTAGGGGTTTGTCAAAGAAATTTCTTACAAATTAGCCCAGAAGAAAAAAGGAATTAGGAAAATTTCATAAGGACAACAAAGAACTCAAAACCATGATAGATTTGGAAATCATCCTAGGGGTGATCAAATACAAGATGATAGAGGTAAAGGTCTTATTGGATCTGCAAATAGACAAACCCAAGCACGTGAAAATAGAGTGGTGCCCGACCCTCTAACTACAAGAGTTACTACTATTCAAGAAATTGCAGATATGGATTGGTGTGATAGATGTTTTCTTCCCCATCCTCCATGTGAAATGGATCAGTAAGGTGTTGATGATGATAATGATAATGAAATGAATGATGAAATTTGCATGATGGGCAGCTCTTCGGGCTCACAACAAGCATCAACATCAACATATGTGATAAGTGCAAGGACTGCTACAACCTTTTGGGATTACATAAAAAGGGTGCCATTTATTTCTCTTATTCAAACTCATGATGTAGATGTAGTTCAGGCCTTTGAAATTCCTAATAATGACTTTGAATATCTAAGGGATTTAATGATCAAGAATTTTGATGGTGGTATTCCTTCATAGGAAGATAGACAATTGTTAATGAATGTTGTGGTTGGTCAAGAGAAAGGGTACAATACTAGAAGTAAAGTTGTTAGAGGAGCTGGTCCTCAAGCCAAGCCAAAGACACCCTTGCTCACAAGCATTCCCAAATACAATCCTAGAAAAGAAACAATTGCCAAGAACCCTATTGTCCCATGCAAAAATATCAGTCCTCTTCATGCCTAGGCTGCCAAGAACACTTCTCCATCTGATGAACCTTCTTGTTTCCCTTCCAATGTTGTTTTACCAAAGAATGTTCCATATGATATAGCCTAGGTATTGAGCCAAATTAAAGTGAGTGTTCCCATTATTGAATTGCTTAGAATACCTGAGCATAAGAAGAGAGCATTCGAGTACTTGGGATTGAAAGAAGAAAAGGTTACCCCAAGCAGAAATATAAATGTTGTTGAGAATCCTCTTCAAAGCATTTTTGGCCTTAAAACACCACCACCAATGGAAGATATTGAAGAGGAAGCTAAAGAATATTTTGGGAAATCCTTGGTTGATTCCCAATTGAATGTTGATCCATTTTTCATAACTTTGCTCATTAAAGGTAGGTTGCTTCACAATTGCATGTTTGATTCTGGTGCATCATGTAATGTCATGCCTCTAGAATTCATGAATGAGTTGGATATCAAAGTGAAAAATCATATGGGAAGTGTACAGCCATGGATTCAAGGGAAGTGTCGGTTGTTGGTTGTGTGAAGGGGTTGGTAGTGTAACTTGCATCCTATCCGATTAAGAATTTAAAATTTGATGTTGTAATTGTTGACTGCCCTACCAAATGGGGTATGCTTTTGTCAAGAAAATGGGCTGAAAATGTTGGTGGTAGTGTTCAAATGGACATGTCTTTCACCACCATTCCCATTGAGGGAAGCCTTCTCAAACTCTATGGTGAAAAGAAAATGTTACACTTGATTGAAGATCCCAACAATGCTTCTTATGAAGTGTTGTTTGCTGATGTAGATGTTGACAACTTCATTGGTTTTTCTAATGGAAAAGAGAATAAGATGGAAAAATCAGAGTGCCTTGGTATGGTAGGTTCTCCATGGACATTACTATTTGATGGAGCTTGCTCCAAAGTTGGAAATGGTGCTGGTATAGTGCTGGTTTCTCCCAGTTTGGAAGAGTTTCCTTTCTCCTTCAGGCTCAATTTTGAATTTACTAACAAAATTGCTGAGTATGAGGCATTATTATTGGGATTAAGGATTACATGGAAGTATGGAGCAAAGGATATTGTTGCCAAAGGATATTCAGATCTGGTTATCAAGCAAGTAAGAAAGTTATATGCCACAAAAAATCAGCGTATGAAACAATATAAGCATGTTGTTTGGGACTTGATTGAAATGTTTGATTCCTTTAACATTGTTCACCATGATAGAATTATTAATGCTGCTACTTGATAAGCTGGATGTTCTAGGTTCTAGATTTGAAAATTGTACCATTTCACCTTTTTGTGAATATAACATTGAAGTGTTAATAAGGCCACCGTCCCGGATAATGTGAAGCATTGGCGAGTTTTGATGATGATGCACAAGTGTTGAGATTCTTACAATGTCGTGGTGAGTTTTCCAGTCATAATATTGATTGGGATCCAATGGTATGCATGAATGAAGGTAGAGAAACTTTGTTCGATAAGGATATTATACAATTGAAAACAAATACCATTCCTAAAGGTCTTGTTGCACTTGAATCCAATTTTAACAATGTTGATTGCATCATAAATAGAAAGATGTCTACTTAAAGGGATGTGGGAGAGCACAAATTGGGAACCAAGGAAAAACCAAGGAAGTTCTGGTTGGGCAGCCATCTTAGCAAAGAGGAAAAACACTCATATGTCCAACTTTTAAAGAAGTATCAAGACTACCTTGCCTGGTCTTATTCAGAGTTGAAGTCATATAGAGAAGATTTATTTCAGCATGAGATCCCTCTTGAGGCCAAAACCAATCCATTTAGACAAAAAAAGGCCTATTAACCCACTAATTTCCATGAAAATGTAGGAAGAGTTGAAGAAATTGAGAGATGGTGGCATCATTCAGCCTATTAGATACTCATCTTGGGTGGCAAACCTTATCCCAGTTAGAAAGAAGAACGGAGATATCAGACTTTGTGTGGATTTTAGGAATCTAAAAAAATCTATGAAGGACAACTATCCTTTGCCAAACATGGAGAATATGTTGCAGCTTGTAACAGGGTTAGAAATGCTTTCTACTTTGGATGGTTTCTCCGAATACAATCAAGTAGTTGTCAAAGAATCAAAAAGACTTAAGAAAGCCTTCACTACTCCTTGGGGGACTTATATTTTTGTAAGGATGCCTTTTGGATTGATGAATCTGGTGCTACTTTTCAAAGGGAAATGGATGTTTCCTTTGTTGGTTATATCAATGAATTTATTGCAGTTTACTAAGATGATGTGACTATTTTTTCAAGGCAGTGAGTAGACCATTTGCAACACTTAGAGAAGATGCTAATCAGATGTAGAGAGTATGGCATTTCACTTAATCCAAAGAATTGTCATTTTGGTGTGCCAAAGGCCAAGTTGTTGGGTAATATTGTGTCTAAAGAAGGTGTTATGATAGACCCTGAGAGAGTGGAAGCAATCAGCAAGGTGCCTATTCCAAGAACCAAGAAAGGTATCCAATCTTTCATTGGCCAAATCAATTTCATTAGAAGGTTTGTTTCTAATTTTGTTGAGCTAACTCTCCCAATCATGAGCATGCTAATAAAGAATCAAGTTATTAAGTGGGAAAAGGCTACCATCCAATATTTTGAAGGAATAAAGGATGAACTTAAGCATGCACCTGTTTTGGTAGCTCCAAACTACAAGAGACCTTTCCAAATCTTCTCTTTTGCATCTGAATTTACTATTGCTTCAGTTTTGTTACAAAAGGATGAGAATGGAGCTGAGAGGCCTATTGATTTCTTTAGCAAGGATTTACAAGAAGCTGAACTGAAGTACACAATTATGGAGAAACAAGCATTTGCATTAGTGAAAGCAACAAAAATTTCAGACCTTACATTTTGAGTTCAAAAGTTGTTGCCTATGTTCCTCATACAATGGTTAAAGACATCTTATCAGACATGGAGATATCAAGCAAGAGATGTAGGTGGGTTAACAAACTTCAAGAATATGACATGGATATTCAAACTACAAAGCTGATAAGAGGTTTGGGTCTTGCCAAGCTCATGGCTGAGAGTAATTTGTGAAATGTAGAAGTGAATCAGCTAGAGGAAGAAAGGGCAGGTCTACTTGAAAAATTGATGAATTCTGAATTGTACAAGGATGTGGTCTTCTACCTCAAGCACCTATACTATCCTAGTCACTTGAATAAAAATAAGAAAAGATCCCTCAAGCTGGCTTCTCAGAAATATATCATAATAGATCTTGGGCTGGCTTGGAAGAACCCTGAAGGTGTCCTCTTGAAATGCATAATCAAGATGAAGCTCCCAAGTTGATTGCTGATTTCGATGGGGAGTTTGTGGAGGACATTTTTTTGGGAGAGTGATGGCACATAAGATTTTAAGAGTTGGTTATTAGTGGCCAAATATTTTCAAAGATGCAAACCGGCTAGTTAGAAGATGTGATAGTTGCCAATGCTTCTCAGGAAGATTGAAAGCTTCAAGCTCCCTTCCTTTGCAGCCTGTATCAATTGAAGCTCCTTTAAAACAATGGGGAATGGATTTCATTGGTGACATTTCAGATCCTTCTAGTGCTGGTCATAAATGGATTCTTGTAACAACTGATTATTTTACAAAATGGGTTGAAGCCATTCCATCTGGAAAGGAAACACACCAAATGGTAATGGATTTCTTATTGAATCATATCATATGCAGATTTGGGGTTCCAGTTAAGATTGTATCTGACAATGCCATGTGTTTTAGAGCCAAGCCTTTGATGGCAATGTGTAATGAATATGGGATAAACCTGACTTTTTCTTCAAACTACAATCCACAAGGTAATGGACAAGTTGAATCAAGTAACAAGAACTTTCTCAAGATCATTAGAAGAACCTTGGAAATCAACAAGAAGAAGTGGGGAGAACAATTGAAATTTGCAGTGTGGGCTGATAGAATAACTCCAAAAAGAGAAACTGGTAAAATTCCATTTGAATTGGTGTATGGAACTCAGGATTTGCTGCCATTACACCTACAATTATCCACTTTTCAGTTTGCCTAGTAGTTGGAAGATCAAGAACATGGCCCATATGAATCAAGAATCAATTAGATCATTGAGTTGGATGAAGAAAGGAGAGCTTCTCATCAAAGGCATGTCAGGTTTAGGGAGAAATTGAAGAAGTTGTTTGATAAGAAAGTCACCCCTAGAGCTTTCAGTGTTGGAGATCTAGTTTTTCTCAGGATAGTAGACATGAAGACAAGGGAAAGCATGGCAAGTTTGATGCTCTATGGATGGGCCCTTATGCCATTGATATCAGGATTGGAGAAAATACATTTTTTCTCAAAGATTTGGATGGGGATTTGCTAGAGCTGCCTGTTAATGGCAAACATTTAAAACATTTCTTGGATTAAATCCCCATGTGAGGTATGCAAAAGTTGTACATTTTGTATAGTCCTTGTTTTTGTTTTGTCTTTTGCTATTTTTGGCTCATGGTTTGCCCTTTTGTCCTTGGAAACCATGGTTGGTCTGGTTTTCTCGGTCCTTTTTGGTGAAAATTCTTGTTTTTGGGCTTCTCTGCATGTTTTGACTCCTTGCCCAATGGATTTTTGGCACTTGGTCTACATTGTGATCTTGTGGCACTCGCTAGGAGTGCCCATCCCCAAGAAGGAGCCAATGTTGGTGTAAATTCTGATTTAAATTAATATAAAATCATGCTTCACTTGTTTCAAAATTGAAGAAATCCACCTTCCTTGTGAAAAAGTTCATTTTCGAGGCATCCCCTACATTTTTACATTTTGACAGGCATATGGGTATGTTCTACCTATCAAATTTATCATTGTAACATTTATGCTGATGTGGCAGGCTCTCATTGGCCGAGTGCGGTTGGAAAAAATGTTATAACTTGTCATTTTTGAGTTTTTGTGAGGGGAAAATTTTTGACCGTGGCCCCGCAGTGCTATAGTGATGTGCCTACATGGCATGATCTGATTGGTTGATGGATCGGCGGGTGGTGGGCCGCACTTAGGAAATTTTCTTCCATTATGGAAAATTTCTCAAAATCAAATTTTTGCCCGAAGGCCCGCAGTGAATGGCATGATGACATGTGGCATAGGAGGGCTAGGTGGATGGCGAAGGACTTGGGAAATTTTTTGTGTTTTTGGCTCAGGGTGTCAGGGGAAAAATTTGGCCCGCGAGCCCACGCCAATGGGAAGGCGACACATGTCCAAGATGGTCAGGCGGGTGGTGGGGGTCACTTAAAATTTTTCTTCAATTTTTGAAAAATTCTCAATGTCAATATTTTTCCCACAAGCCCGCCTCTAATAAGAAATGGACACGTGTCCATGAGAGTCAAAGCATGGACAGGTGAATAGTTGGAATTTTTTTGACTTCAAAATGCAAAATTAAAATTTCAATCTGGAGGCCCGCATCGAATAGGAAAGTGACACGTATGCAGGGGATGAAATGGAGGGGTAGAGGTTTGGATAAATTTGAAGTTTTTAAATTCAAAGGGTAAAAAGGAAAAAATTCGCTCAAGATCCTGTGATTAATGAAAAGTGGACACGTGTCCCGAATTTGGCGGAGATGAGGAGCGCGGAGGGAAAATGAAAAAATTTATAAGTTTTGGCAAAAATATCAAAACCAAAAACTTGTCCGTGGCCCCGATGGGAAAAGTTGAAGGTGTCCCCCACATCCAATCAGGGGGTGACACGTGGAAAATTTAAAAGGGTGAAAAGGAGAGCACGAGCATGTAGAGATTTTTGTGCTTGTGAAAGGTTGAAGGTAGAATGGAAGGGATGGCTCTGCATCCAATGGGACAACTGACATGTGGTAGAAGGAGCAGCGGGTGTTCGGGCCCATGGAGAATTTTGAGAAAATTTTCCTTTTCTCAAAAAGGTGGCAAAATTCATCAAATTAGCCCGCAGTTTTGGTGGGGGCCCACGTGAGGACATGTGGCACATCCAGGGGGCATGCGGGAAAATTTTCAAAATTTTCCCGAAGTCAAAAAGGTTTGAAATGCATTTTTGGAGGCAAAGGCCCAGTCCAATGGTATTTGGACATGTGTCCCACCCCATCCAAAGACAAAAAGGGAGAATATTCAAGATCTCATCTAACACGTGGAGGGCAGAATTTTAAAGTTGTTTTTAATCAACGGCAGCTGTGTAATTTCATTTTTGGGCACCGTGGAAGCTCCAAGAAGTGTGGAATCATCATTTTTGCACTAAATCACTTGAAATTTTATATGAAATTGCATCCCCTCGACCTTTTGGATGAAATGGCATCATTTATTTGAGCTAATTCTTTTCCCCGTTGTGTTTTTCGTGAAATATTTTTCTCAACCCGTGTAAAAATGTGAAAGGTAAAAAATGAAAAGTTGCAAAGTTAAAATGATGAGGGAAAAAGGTAGAAAATGATTGCAAATGCATGCTGGCATGTCTGAATGCCAAAAATGTGACCCTAGGATGGATAAGGATCTGAATTCATGCAATATTTTAAAATATTTGTGCATCCCTGGCAATATGCAAGTTGTTTTACAGTTTGATGTCATTTTCATGAAATGGATAAGAGTTGTGTAACAAATTTGATCCCTTGAGCATATTATTTTCTTGGGATGCAAGGATCCAAGCTGGAAGGGGGTATATGATGTATTTTGGAGGCATTTTGTAAGGTCTTTCGAGAATTTTGGAGGAGGAGAGAAGAATTTTCACGTGGAAAACTAGAAGAAGTCCATTTCTTTTTGGAGAGACTACCTGAGAGCCATTTTGGTTCCTGTTTGCATCAAATGTTCATCATGTTGAGTTGGTTTCAGCTGTAAAGCCATCAACAAGCTTTGAGATTGTCTAAATAACATTCCCTTACTGATACATCTAATCAAATTCTTGGATTAACTGGTTTTATCTCTTGGCAAAGCTTACATACACTTATATTTCAGTATGTTTTCAATTTGTGTTTCATGCTCATGTTGCAATCTTTTGTTTAGGATCTCTCTGATCATATAGGGTCTCATTTCTGGTTGATGGTTTAATGGCATTTGTAATCTTGTATTCAGAAGAGATTTTATCTGATAGAAGATAAACATATTTAAAATCATATTACTATCGTTGATTAATGAGACTACCTGTAAACCTTTGGGTACACCTTGGGTCATGATTAAATAAGGATTCCTGGATGCTTCATTGATATTTTTCTTCAAGCCTTTGTGGTAGGTCATCCAAGTTTGTATGGAATAGTGCATATTTGGGCATCCATATGTGCACATATCCCGGTTGAAAGAGAACTTCAATTAATTGAAACATCTTGGTTGTTTAGGTGTTGTAATTCATTTGCAAGGTTTCCCAAAGAAGGTGATGACTTCTAAATACTCTTGTCCCAACATTTCTCATCAGGATATCATTTTAAACTAACTCATCTTACCTACAATACCCCGCATCTGCATTGTGTGTCCACAAAAGAATTCAATCCTTTCACCAAAATACACAAAGTTGATTAGGGTTTTATCATGTCTTTAGCAGCTCTAGCTTTGTTTTGAAAACATTTCCATCATTTAGTAGTGACAAATCCTTTGACTTTGGATAATGGATACTTGATCATGTTTTCACAAGGCCTCTTCTACATCATATGCAAAACATAAGGATATCTCCATCTCCTTACCATATAAGGTCTAAAATATAGGTTCTCTTCCCTTGGTTTATAGGCACAACCTAAAATAGTGAGGGTTAGATCAAAACCCTCTTGAAGGTGTTATCCACTCCCTCAATTCTTGAATGCAAACAAGCAGATAGGTGTATCCCCGACTACAAACGACATACAAGTCATCTATCTATCCTTGAGTGTCTTGTGCAAGTTCTTGATGTTGTTCAAGTTATGAAGTAGATTAAATCTGGATACCAATAGGTTCTTCTGTTTCCATTCCTCAAGCAACACCATCTCATTTGGAATACCAATTTCCAAATCTAGCCGATGCTGCCCCAAGTGTTGATTTCATTTCTCCATTCCCTAGTCTTCCAAATCATCTCAATTCTTCTATCCTTTTCCCTTCCAAACATCCATCCCCTCTAAAGAAACAAGGGTTTTCTACCTCCACCACCATAAAAAATTGCAAAACCAGTTGAGTCACAACCCACCCCTCCTCTTGCATTCCCAAATCCATGTTGGGAAGATAAAAATCAGAATGCTAGTCAAGGAAAACAAAAAGAGGAGCCCAACGAGAAGAGAAATAACAAAAACTTGAAGAGTTGGGATTCCAAATTTGGGATAACAAAGATCCCCTTGATGGTTAAGCCTTTAGAGGTGGTTAGATTTGAATAACAAGTGGTGGCCAAGGCAGATTTTACTGCACTAGAAGAAGAGCAAAAAGAAGAAGCATATCAGTAATCAGTTTTCTCAGAATGTAGTGTCCATGTTGGCACTCTACTTGAGGAAGATGGTGATCCAATAGAAGTTTCACAATCAACCATGGAAGAGAAAATCTCTAAAAGAAATCTTGCAGCCCCAACTTGTCCTCTAGAGCAGCGTATTGAAGAGTTTGATTTGAAAAACTTCATACTAGAGTAAGAGTGCAATCAAGAGCAAGATTGTCTTCAAGCGTAGAGGAAGAACAAGCTGCTCCAAATCCAAAAGAAGAGGAGCAAATTCTAGCCATGGAGGAGAAAAATGGAGGTCCAAAGGCTTTGAGCATAAAATAGGCCATAGAAGAACCTTCAGTTCTTCCTTTTACTTCATTCTCTTCAAGCTCCAACATTGGAGAAGAGTCTAATCTTTCAAACTTCATGTTGGAGGATGAAAGAAACCATGGTGATCAAGTTGTAGATAAAAATAATGCCATAGAGGAATTTGAACATTTTCAGCAGGACAATAATGAGGCAATTTATCTGTCTGATTTGGAGGAATGTTTTGATGGAGAAGAACCGGTTGAAATCACACCATTTTCTCCTTCATCATCCACATTCCAAACACAAGAACCTACTGCCATGAAGAAGAGAATTCAATTGCAGCATCGTGCTTCTTATAGCATCTCTTTGGAACCAAGATTGGAAGATATTAATCTTCCATGTTCTTCATTGGAGGAAGAAGAGGAAGAGCAAAAGAGATCCACCATTCCTTCCACACCATCCATTCAATAAGGTCTATAAGAGGACTCCATTTTTGGAGGACAAATTCAGAGCTATGGGCATATCAAACATATCGACCTTGCCCAATAAGGTATTTGGTTTCATTGGAGCCAAAGGAGAAGCCATAAGCAGTCATGCTTTCCTCTAAGCATGAGGATGATATGCCAAGTGCCAAGGATCAGCTATAATATCTCTACAATTTAAATACAAAGCAACTAAAAGAGGTATTTGATTTGTTTCCTATTGATACCTTATTGATTTGGGTAGAATACCAGCTTCTTGTTGATTTTCCACTCATACAACCAGCCATGATCAGCTCCAAATCAATTGCATGGCTGCCAATTTTGAAGAAAGGAAGCTATTTTACACAACCAGTTGTAGGGTTTATTTAGCTTACCTTTTCTTCCAGTTAGAGTAGAGTAGGTAGGTTTGCTTTTAGCAGAAGAAGTACTTGTGCAAACTCTGCATATCCCACTTTGGGTATGTATGATTTCTAATTTTGTACATAGTTTTTTGGTGTTGTTTTGGTTGCTCTTGTATAGTCCATTTCAGTGGCATTTTGGTGAGGATCAACTCCAATTTTCAAAGTGGGTTTCAAGTGGCTCGTGAGGTCAGATTTTCAAAGTTCGGATCAGAATAAATTTATCAAGATTGACTCCATGCCCAATGGATGCTTCAAATTCCACTGATCATTCATGTAGTAGGTAGATGACCCCTCTGAGTCACCAAAATTGTTATCCAAAATGAGCCCCTGATTATTTTGGCTAATCGGCCTTCATTCTTACCTTCCTTGTGTTTTAAATTCAATTTTCACACATTTTAATCACTCAAAATATTTTGGAAATTGATTCATTAGATAGGATTTTTCTTCCCCTTTCCATAAAGGTAAGGAAGTCCTCCTAACTCCTTGTATTTTGTAAGTTATGGCTGGAAGGAGTTTGGAGGGGAAATTTTCCCCGGAAGGCCCGCAACAAATGAGAAGTCGACACATGTCATCAGTGGAGTGGTGGGCATCGGGGAGAGTTTTTGGCACTTATCCATTTTGGATAAAATTCACAAAGGAAAAATTTCACCCCTGGGCCCATGGAAGGAATGGAAAAAATTGGTTAAGGCCATCACATCGAACCAAGAGGCGCCATGTGTCCTCTTCAATAGTGCCAAGGCAGGGGTCGTAGGAAATTTCAAGTTTTTTCCTTTTGGCACAAAAAATTAAAGTTGCGCATTGAACCCACAGCCCCATTGACCAATCAAATGGTGCCACATGGCTACATCAGTGGCAGAGGTTAGGTCGGTGGGATAATTTGGTAAAATTTTCCAAAATGATGAAAAGGCGCAAAGGGCATAAATGAAAGCCCATCCCCCCAAGAAACCAAAATATGCCACATGATAGAGGAGTGGTGGACTAATGGAGTTTTTGGGAAATTTTTCCCAATTTGAAAAAGAGGAAAAGTTCAAATTTCTCGCCCGAAACCCGAATTTTGCCCTAATTTCCGCATTTTTGCACAAAATCTTCATAGGGCCATATCTTTCGACCCAGAGCTCATATTTTCGTGATCTTTATATCAATGGAAATATGTTGAAATCCTCTACATGATGGATGGTTAAATTTTTATTTTTGATATATTTTGATGGGAGAAAATCGAGAAAACATCTCTGGCATGTAAAAACATAGAAATGGTCCCCAACCACCAAAATTAATGAAGTATGGGCCTCTGTTTTGCTCTGCAAAGCAATGTACAATGAAGTATGGGATTTTTCATGGAAACCCATCATTTTATAGGCTAATTAAATGGATCTAGTTGGTGGTTGAAGTTTCAAATTGAATTTTCCCATGTTTTCTCATTTCTTTCATTCTGTTCAATGGTTAAAAGCTAGTTTTGGCTCATTTGTAAAGGTTGTTCATCATTCTTCTCTGCCTCTCCCTTATTTTCTTCCCAAGGTCGAAAATGGAGTTTGAACCTCCTCCCCTACTCTATAATGGATTTTTTTCCTCTTACCCATGCAATTATGTTATGTGCAAACTTTTGGAGCAATAAAAACGTGTTTCATGATGCATTTGTCCATCCTTGTTCATTTTTGGTTGTTTTTTTCTTGCCTCTCTTATTACAGGTATTTTTGCATGTTTGAATGTTCATTGTAGGTTTTGGAGCTATGTTCATGGATTTCTGGAACATTTTTTTGTGTGAAATCCATCCTTGGTTTTGTGATGCACTTGTCCATCCTTTCCATTGCTCACCTCTTCTTATTTCATGACAGTTTTCATAAATGTTCAACACTTTCCTTCTTTGGTGTATCACCGTTTTAGTGTAGACTCTATTTTTTCCAGTTTTATTTCTCTCCCTATATCCTTTAAAGTTAGATTAGGATTATATTAGCTTTCTTGCACTTGAATAGCTTGTGGCGGGGTAGTTTATGAAGAGGAACCAACCTTCTCTAGAGAGATTTCCCCATTTTCAAAGGTCCCACACTTTGGGAAAGCTCAATGTTGTGCATTCACACCAAATGACATTGCCTTAGAAAAGCATATCCATAGGTCATTTTGGGGTCTGTGAATTTACACTAGCAATTTTTTCTTGAGTACCTTCAGTTATCATTCCTTTTGAATACAAAGATAGGAATAGAGGCACTAGTTGCTTAACCTAGCTAGTACTAATAACTCCTATTCTAGAAATGAAGCTACATGTTGCACCTTGGGAAACACAAATCCTTTCCTATTGTGGAGGATCAATCACTTCATCCTTGTGTTTATGCTTCCTATGTGTATGATCACCTTCCCTTAAAAAATTTGTTCATATACAATTTTGTGTCTCTTGTGTGCTCTTTCAAATTTCTTAAGATCTGGTGCCACCCTTCCTTCAACACTATGTGATTTAGATTGTATATGGCCACTAGCTATGGCTCCCTTCATTAACTTCTCAACACCTTAGGGTTTTGGCAGAACATTTGGAGGGGTCCTTTGGGTGGCCATACCCTTTCTTCTTTTATTGTAGTGGAACTGCAAAAGTAATAGGGGATTTTCCATAGACTTTAGAAGCATTTCCTCAGTTTTCTACTTCAAAGCAAACATGGATGTTCCAGTTCCACTGGAAGTAGAAGTCCATTCATCCAAAATTCCTATGGTGGGCCTTCTTGAAGGAAATTTAGGGGATTTTCCACCTAAGGGATCCATTCTATCGATACTTTGTGTAAAATAGAAAGGACATCCTTCAAATTTCCCAATTCCCTGAATTTATTGAGAACCTTTGTATTTTGAATAGAAAAATCAATGTTCTTCTGCACCAACCAATTCAAAGTTCTTCTCATTACATGAATAATCCTGTCATGTTGATCATTTGACTCATCTTCATCCCACTTTAGGGGATTCATTGGTTGTCCATCTATCCCTTGGTCAATATACAATTGACTCACAATCTATGGATCATCTATAATTCCCTGAGGTATCACAACAATCTTGAAATCAATAATCTATGTGAGGGTCATTCTTGAAAAATATCTAAGCCTGACTTCCTCCTCATCCCTGCAATTCATCTAGTAATCCTCAAAATGAGGCTCATGTTCAAAGGCATTTAAAGTGTTAACCACCCACCTTATATCATAATTAGCCCTTACTTCAAATCTTTCCATATCAAACCTCTTCATTTCATCTTCCATTAACCTGGATTTTATGATGGAAGGGTAGGAATACCTTCCAATCTTGATAGGAAATTTAATATTTGTCTTGTGCTTTCCAACAATCAACTTGTGAACTGGTGTTAACTGTCTTTCCAATTCACATAGGGCCATTTTGTCATCTAAATATCTTGGAAGCTTGCATGGTTGGCCTTCAAATCCACTAACTCTTATGTATGTGAACTTTCTGTACTAAATAAAATAACATCCATACTCCATTATTGTTTTCCTAGCCTCATCTAAAATCTTATACTGTTCCCATTCTGGTTTAAACAAGAATATAATAGGTACAAAAAATGCATCATTTATCAATATTAAATTTCTTGTCCAATTACTCAATTGTAATTGGGGAAAGATATCATGCATATGGAATTTTTCTAAATCAACACGTGGCACAAGGCCAGGGACATGCCTATGAACTACAATGTTGTAGATCAGGTATGTAATCATGTAGAATTCAAGTTCCCTAGTGCCACCCATCTTGATATTTCTGTTAATGTTGTCATATGATCATGAAGTGACTCAGCAATGAAGGTTTCCCAACAAATATTTCCCTTTTTCTCAAAGAAAATCCACTTGGTGCACATCCACCATGAAATTATTTGTTGTTTCTAAACCAACCATTCTACTTAGCATTACAATTAAATCTTCTTCTTCTTCAACAAATTGTGCCCTAACCAATATCTTAGGGATTCTAGTGGTTTCCTTCTTCTCTGTTAAGATACATTTAGTAGTTATGAGCCTATTGTATTCCTTTTTATTGTTCTCATAATCTTGTAGGGCTAGATCAATACCTACACTTATCAGATTTCTAATCACAGGAAATTTTAGCATTATCCTGATGGTTGCGAGCATCAATGTCAATACTTGCTTCATCGCTTCCATCTAACTCTTCCCTCTTTTTGTGTCATAATTCATAGCGCAAAGTATCACTAATTATGGGAAATGTACACAGGGGGAAATGACACCATATGAAGCAATGTTGTTGGCTTGAATTGATTTCATGGATTTTCTCTTATTAGGGATATTCAATCTTTGTAGGAATATTTTCATGTTGGCATTCATTAAATTTGTATGTATGATCTTATCAAGACCACTATTGATTCGGATGTAAAAAAAAAAACCAAATGGCATCATCTTCATCTTTTATGCCCTAATTTTACTATAAATTTCCTTGCAAATGATGAAAAGTATGAAGGTATCTTAGTGCTTACCAATTTTCTCTGTGTAATTCTCCTCTACTTCAAAAATCTTCAAACCTCTATCTCTTAATCCATGATGTGCAATCAATCTCGTGTATTTATTCAAATAATTCTTCTAACAAAGGTCTTCAAATATCGACATATGATAGTAAAAGATCAAATTGTTTGAATACTTCAAACATTCCTCTTTGATTTTAATAAAATCACATTAATGGTGAAATTCATAAATCCATAGGATCATGGCCATCCATTCTTCTTTCCTATTTTTAAATGTGATCCATCCACATGGAATAATTCTATGCAATGTGGGCTCGGGGGTAATTTTTGCATTTTTGCATCATTTTTAAACATAGACACATTTACTTGTTTTGACCCATTCACTTTCCCATGAATTCCACTCCGATCTTGACACATGTTTAAATCCTAATGGTGGCGGAGCTGCAGGCCCTTTTTGAATACTTGTTCATTTTCTCAATTGAGCCCAAAGTTACCAATTTGACCCAAGGACCCACTTCTCCGATCTTTGCATGAGAATGTGCCACATGTCCTTGGTGGGTCTTAGGATCCTTTCAACATTTTTTACACTTTATTAACTCATTATCAACCAATGCTACCAAGCTCGATTCCCCATTCCAACCAAATTTTGACATGTATACCTCTTCAAGAGTGGGGTCAATTCCTTGTTTTGCATTCTTTGACTCCAAATATTCCTAGTAATATTTGTCATGCCTTGGGAAAATTTTACAAATTTTGAGCGTTATAAGATCACTATAATTTTTCACACCAAGCCCATCATAGCACAACCAATAGAAATAAACCACGTATCATTGAGCGATGGAAAAGGCATGAAATTTTTGACACGGATCTGGGAATGATGTACAAAGGTATTTTTCAAGATTTAAAAATGAGTCACGAACAATTTTTGTGGGACTATTCAAGAACAATACGTCTAGCACGATCCTCAACCAAAAAAGAGGAATAACATCCTAAAAACAATATTTTCAAATAGAATTATCATGATTGTATCATTTGAACACACATTTTAATGCGAGATAATAAAAAATGTAAAAATTTTATAGAACATACAAAGTCGAGGGGAGAGATTATTTTGAGCACCAACATACTCAATCAATCAACATTAAAAATTTCATCATCCTAACCTAACATATATGATTCCCTTCAATGCATGTTATCTCTATCCACATCATCATGCTATGGGGTCTCCTCTCTTTTGAGACTTCAAAAGTCATACCTTGCAATCCTCCCTCTAATTAATATTCACCAGTGCTATCCTCTCAATCAAATCAAAATGTCACTACTTTGGAAAGGAGTAAATGCAGAAAGCTTACTCCTAAATGGATCGCTCCACATAACATGAGTCGGGAGTTTACCACCTAACCTCCCTTGATGGTACACTTGGAAAGGAACCTATAAATTCCTTGCACTTGTAGTCTTTCTAATGTTAACAAACCAACAATCACAATAGTAGTCACATCAAATATCGTATTCCATTATCAACCAAACATTTTATCATCATAATGATTTGAAAGTATGTGGTTTTTTGTCACTATCCTCAAATCCTTAAAGATGAACACCAAAGCTATGTTCATTACAACTTTCACATAGACAAGCTACCCCTCTATGGGAACCCCTAATCATTACATCCATCCACCTTATATACCAACCAAATACATGTCATGGGGCACATATGTGTAGGTCATGTACACATTTCTTCTCCCCTCTTGAAATGGTCTATTAGGGGTTTTCCCTCAGATAAAGAGTTAGTCAATAATATTTATGGATGCATCCTATTAAAATAAATAGATTGATCCCTCAATGGACAACTATAAAAAAATCAAAATCACATTATCAAAAGGAAAATTAGACTGATCCCTCGAAAGACAACTACTTGTTTATAATTATAGACTGGTCCTCAAGGATGGATATCTTTGTAAAAGTCAAAAGTACAAAATTTAAGAATTATAGACCACTCCTTTGAAGTATGGTTTCCGATGTGAAAAGGCTTCCCATAGCTATCATCCTTCAAAATTCATATATCTAAAAGAATCCTAGGAAATATTTCCGCATTGATTAGCTTTCACATCAAAGTAAAATTCCCGCATCGATCAATTTGTGTCAAATATAAATGCATAGCTATGGAATCTCTCTATGAAACCATTAATAGGAGATCCTACTCTCCCGCACAATCTACATGTGTCAACCCTTCCCATGTTCTATGAAGGTATACATTTCACTTCCATATATATCTAAGATCCTACATGTGAATACTCATTGTTAGTCATCTGTTAATATCTCATTATAAGGCCAAAATTACAAGTTCCTTCACCATGTCCATCCCCATCACATATTTATAAAATCTAGTATAAAGAAATCATTTTGTGTTTTATTCTTAACCATGGTTAAGGAAATTTTTGAAAACCATTAAAATAACTTTAAAATAAATATAAAATAACATACCATAACTAAAACATAAATTTAACAAATGTCATCCCTATCAGTATCAACATCTATCAACATATCTATCATCACATCAAAATCTATCAATATCCACATAATCCTAAGAACATCTTAGCATTGGACCATCATGTTATTTCCTTGATCACTATCGGGACCCTAGCATAATCCTTGTAAGACCACATTTTTGGAAACATCATATTATGGTCCTTTGACCTCATCAAATTGGTATTTCATCCCTAATCACCATTAATTCATATGCCTATAGTGAATTAACTCTTTGGTCCTCCTATCACTTGACTTTTTGGCCTTGTAAGCCCACCTTTTTGTAACATCAATCTATGGTCCTTTTACCTTGTCAAAACATCATTTTTATTTCTACTTTCCATTACTTATTCATACGTCTATAGGACATGAGACCTTTGGTTCCCTATCACTTGATTTTTTTATGTCACCCATCTTGTTTCTATGCCTTGTCCTAGGACATTGTCTCTCATCTTTCCATCCTGTTGGTGAGAAAATTTGTCTTGTGGACAAATTAGTGGGTTTTAGGCCAACACTATGGGAATCTATGTTCCTCTTCTTGAATGGTGTAGCTTCCGTATGTGCATGCGTGAAAAAGTGGATTTTAATGGTGGTCTTTCAACTGGAGATCCAACAAGGGAACTCCACTTTGTCCTGTGGCAAAGATAGCAATTTCTCACTAGAGAAGAACTTTGTCCGAAGGGAAAAAGAGTGAGATTGGAGGTAAAAAAACTAATTTTCTCGGTAGAATATCGGATGCTCACACACATCATTTAGAAACTTCATTTACATGCATTTATAATCAAAAGAAAACCAAATCTGTGGGAGAAGCTACAAGACCAAATGAAACTCATTGATCGCAAAGTACCAATTAATTCCTCAATCAAGGAGGTAAAAATTCCTTCTTTTCTTATTGAATCTTGAGCAGAGTTTGTACTTAGCTTGAGAATGGAAGAAACTCGAGGAAGAAGAGAAAATAGAAGAAGAATGGCATTTTTTGTCTTTTCCAGGTACAGAGCACTCTAGTTTTTTTTTCTAAAAATCAATCACCCCCTTTGGAATGATGTCAAGAATCCATTATATTCTTTGCAAGAAACTATTACAACTTCACAAATCCTCAACGCCTTTTCGAATCCCTCTGTTTTGAAGAAAATTCTCATGGTGGGTTAAAACCAGATCTTGCAAAGCAACCATTACATTCAATTTTCTAGTTTAAATACAAACCATTAGATTTTCTCCTCTAACTCTGAAATTAGGCCATCCACGTGGCAGGAAGGGATTGGAGTGGTTACGGGGAAGCCCTTTGAATTTTGTGATTTTTTAGAGATTTGGAAATTTGGAACAAATTAGCCCACACCCCCGCTTTGAATTTTCAACTTAGACACATGGCTGCTTCTGATTGGAAATGGGGTCGCGCCCTTTCTCAACATTTCAACCTTTTTGGGAAAAATGCTCAAAAACTTAATTTCCTCCGCCGGCCTACTACTCGATTTAACTAGGACACATGGTATATTCTGGTTGAAAATGGGGTCATGGCTCCTTTCTTAACATTTTAACCTTTTTAGGAAAAAGGCTCAAAACCTTAATTTCCTCCATCAGCTCGCTCTCCCACTTTGACTTTTCAGCTACGGTCTTCATCTTGACTTTTCCTTTATAGCCTAACCAGTGGCTACGGATCATTTTTAACTTTTCACCTTTTTTACAAAAAGGCTCAAAAAAAAATTCCTCTCGCACACCCGCTCTTCCACTTTGACTTTCAACTTCAAGTCTCGAGACCTTAGTAGAGCCGCAGAGCATTTTAGAACTTTTACTTCACTTTTGGGAATTGGTTAAATTTCAAAAAGTGCCTCAATGGCCTGCTTGTCCACTTTGAATTTTTCCCTATGGGCTTCAACTTTGAATTTTTCCTTTATAGCCTGATCAAGGCCGTGGGGAAAATTTACTATTTTTGCCAAAAGTGACCAAAAGTGTTAAGTTCACCAAAAATCCCATTCCTCCCCATCCAATAGGATATGACCACATACCTGTATTCATTGGAGTCAAAATTTGATGGGGAAAAGACACCCGTCATCCCAACTGAGGAAAATATGCAAAAGAAGAAAACTTCATCATTTTGAGTCAAAATTTCAAATTTCCTTCACGAACCAGAGGCATGGAGGCAAAACAATGATTTGGTGACCCGGCTATAGAATAAGTGAACAATTTTTGATAAAAATGGAGGTTGTAAAAATATATTACATGCACAGATCGAGAAATGGATAATTTTTCATAATGAGCAAAACAAAGATTTAAACAAATTCTACTTAATGACTTCATCTAATTTCTTGAATCTCTAATTTGGCTTAAACACCAATGAAGGGCACGAGTTCAAAAAATTTGAATTTGGCTATGAAAAAAATAGAATAGTTTTTGGTAGACAACATCCGCTCTAGCTTGGGGACATGGCATGAAATGGGAATTGTTAGGGCACGATGTGAGGATATAGAATCTCAAGTTTGAACATATTACATTGACCAAAGTGCCTTATCCATTGGGCCTTACAGAGTCATGTACAATTTTGAGAAAGAATGGAAGAAGAAGGAAACACGCAAGCCAAAACACACACAACCAAAACCAAAAAAAAAAAAAAAAACCAAAACCACGAAAAAAAGGAAAAACACACCTAAGAAAATCACCTATGGTATAGGAAAGTGGGGATGACCCATTTTCACCGATGATATAGTTTTAATTATTTCCCACTTCGAGGTAATTCCAATGGCATTCCATCCAAGTAAGAGAGTAGAAAAATTCTCACCATAAGCTCCATGAATTTGGAATGGCCCCAACCACAATGAATCAAACTTTACATGGCTCCCCTTTGGTTCTCTTCTCTCGTCCCACAGCAGGACCAAATCTCCAACTTTTAAGTTCCTTGCTTTGATCTTCTTATCAAAAAATTTCTTCATTTTCAACTGATGTTCTTTAATTCTATCCACCACTTGGAAAATTATTTCCTCCGGCTTCTCCAGAAAGAGGATCCTCTTGTCAATGGAGTCTTTGTATTGACCATCTTCTATTTCTTGCAGTAGCTTGAGAGCTGGCATCTCAATTGTGAGAGGAATCTATGCCTCAATTCCACACAACATTTGGAAATTTGACATACCTATTTCCTTCTTAGGAGTGATCCTATTATCCCACAATGCATCATACAACTTCTTGTGCAGTTCCTTTGATTCTCATCTACCATCTTGCTAACAATGGTCATAATGTTATTATTGATTGACTCAAATTGACTATTTCCCTATGGGTAGTATTCATAAGAGTGAGATAAGGAGATTCCAAAACCATAAAAAAAAACTCGTGATCTCCTTTAAAGAGAAATAGGTGGCATTCTCAACAACAATCTTCTCGTATTACTCTAAAATAGACAATGATATTCTCCTTGATGAAGTTGAAGACTATTTCGTAGTGGGCTTGGTTGGTTGGAATGGCTTCCACCCATCTATTGAAGTAATCAGTTGTAGTGAGTACATAAGTATGCCCTACACTAGAAAAAGGGTTCAAAACACCAATAAAATCTATCCCCCATTGCTGAAATGGTTCCTCAATCACCACAGGCCCGAGTGGTAATGCATCTATTTGTAGATTTCCAACAAATTGTTGGCATGATTTGCATTTGAAACCCAGTCTTGAGTATCTACAAAGATCGAGGGCCAATAATATATTCCCTAAGAATCTTATGTGTAGTGACCATTGCTTTGAGAAATGTCCACCACAAGCTTGATCATGATATGCCTTGAGTAACTTTTCGTTCTACTCCTTGCTTACATACTTGAGGAAACAACCATCTAGGCCCCTCTTAAAAAGTGCATGATTCCAAATTACAAACTTGGCTGCCTTTATCTTGAGTGTCATTATTTTTTGTATTCAAGATGAGGAGGAAATTCTCCATAAGTGAGGTAGTAAGCAATATCCACATACCACTCATCACCATGGTGAAAAAGAGCACTTGTGGATTGTCTTCGAATAGGTTGGGAAAAATCATCCTTTTCTCCACGCTGAGCTTTGAGAGCTTCATCTTCAGCAACCAGCTTGCACAAACCATTTCCTCTTACAAGACTAGAGGCCTAATCTCCAAGTCATAATCTTGGGTCTTTGCAATCCAACTTCCTTTCTTAGCCTCAAGATCTTGTTGAGTCAAAATGGACTTGATTGCACTTTTGGGGACCATCACCACTATATGGGAATTGACAATGTAGAATCTGAAACTTTAACAACTTTAACCACTTTGCATATGCATGCTTCTCCAGTTGGTTGTACTCTAGCTAATAATTTTTCAAAGGAAATCTCATGAAAGCAATGGGTGCTTCCAAGCCTTCATCATTTTTCTGCACAAGGACAATAGAGAGTGTATGTTTTGATGCATAGCAATACATGATGAACTCTTTGTTGAATTTTGGAGATATAAGAGTTGGAGCTTTAGCAATGGCTTTCTTGATATTCTCAAATGTAATTTTTCCTTCCTTATTCCACTTGAAATTTTCTTGAGGCTTCATCATGGAATTTATATGCTTAGTCAGTTCAGAGAACTCAGGAATAAAATGACGAAGGAGGTTTACCTTTCCAAATAATTAATGAACTCCCTTTTTTCTAGTTGGTAAGGCTAATGATTGGATAGCTCTGACCCTCTCAAGATCAATGTGTGCTCCATTTTTGTTCATAATATGTCCTAGAAACTTACCTTTTATGACTCCAAAAATGCACTTCTTTGGATTTAGAGAAATGCCATGTTTCCTACACCTTGCAAGGAATTTCTCCAAATGACTGATATAGCCTCCCCTCCTCTTTGAGAAAACCACGAGGTCATCAAGGTAAATGAAAATGCAATATTTCGAATCTTTGAAATCCAAGTCCATTGCTCTCTAGAAAGTAGTCCCAACATTGATCAAGCCAAAAGGCATTCTATTGTAGGCAAAAGTGCCCCAGGGTGTTGTGAAGGTTGTTTTGTTGCAATCCTCTTCTACCACCTTGATTTGGTTATACCCTAAGAATCCATCAAGAAAAGAGAGCATCTCAAATCCAGTGACTTCTTGCAAAATATGATCCATGATTGGAAGAGGGTAGTTTTCTTGAGAGATGCCTAATTCAGATTTTGGAAGTCTACACAAATCCTTATTTCCCCATTCTTCTTCCTTACTGGCACAATGTTAGCCACCCATGTTGAATGGTGGATGGGGAAAAAGATTCTAGCATTGAGAATATTTTTCACCTCTTCTTTGATAACCTCAGAATATTTGGATTGTAGGGCCTTTGTTTTTGCCTGAAGGGCTTGGATCCTTGCTTCAAAGGAATGGAATGATGTATTTACTTTGGCTGAAAAGACGTGAGTTCATCATAGGAGTAGGCTAGGACATCTGAGTACCTTTTTAGCAAAGAGACAAACTTTCTCTTCTCTTCCGGTGAGCAAAATTTACCAATGTTAACCATCCTTAGATCCTCTGAAGTGCTAATTTTTTCTTGATCAAAATTAGATGGGCACCATGAAGACTTTTTTTCTTTCTCTTGGATGAACCTGTCATTTTTTTCAAAGAGATCTTCCAAAGAAACTCGGTCGTTGGGTATTTTGTTTCCTTTCGCTTTAATTACCCCCTCTTCATCAATTCCCTCAATTCCTTCCTTCTCTTCTTTGGGGATTGATTCACGGTGTGGTTTTAACTTCCTTCAAAGAACAAAATATTGAAATTATCCCTTTGTTCTAAGAAGGCTAGGATATTATTGTCATCATTGAAGACCTTCAAGTGATTTTCATTGTCTGCAGTACACTAGGTCTGAAAACCATCTCAATGGTAACTTTATCTTTTCTAAAAGAAGGATGAGGTGTCACTAAGGAAGTTGACACTGCTAGAGAATCATCCTTTTCATTTTACTCCCTATGGATAGATTCAATGGAGAATGCATCAAAGGATTCAATGCAGTCCCGGACTTTGTTTCTATAGTGCATGAGCCTTGGATTTTTACACGATATTGTTGGTGGACCCGCTTCACCAAAATCTTAGCATCACCTTTGCATCTCAGATTCTTAATCCCCATGTCCTTTGCTGCATTCACACCTAAGATAAATTCTTCATACTCTAATGTATTGTTTGTATTATTAAATTACAGTTGATAGGAAAAAGGGTATATCTCATTGGAGGGAGAGTATAATACTACAACAGCTCCTGAACCTATTTTGGAATGACTGTCATCAAACTCCAAATTCCAAATCTGATCTTCTTCTTCCTCCATGAGGAGTGGCAAGTTCTCTTCCTTTTGTGATGTAAGGAAGTAGTTTCCTAGCCCAAAATCTTGAAAGAGGATGTTAGCTCTTAGATCATCATATTTCCTTACTGTGAATTTCATTTTCCTGACTAGTAGCAACTTCTTCATTTCTCCTTTCACTGGGATAGTTGTGGATGAACAATCCATTTTTATTTCTCCACCTAGGTCTCTGAAAAAAATTATACTTAAAAGCATACCAAAATATGCTGGGATATCTTCCATCAAAATGGTCAAGAGTATCTTTTTGTCAAGGTAATCAGCTAGTGCAACCTGAGCATCCTTAATCCTCCCCACCAATGGAACTTGTTTGGATTCCATTGAGTAGCATGCACTATTTACCCAAGTCAAATTGAGGCCAAGAATGGGTAAAATTGAGGCCAAGAACATTTGTAATTTTTTTTCACATCACATTATCTCGAGGCTCCAGAGTCTATGATGCAATTGTTCGATTGGAAGTCTTTGATGAGAAGTGACAAGTAAAAAGGCTCAACTCTATTGGTGTTGGGGGCACTTTGAGGGCTAGAATTTTTGAGAAGGTGGTATGGATGGTGTGGGAAGTAATCCTTAGAATTAGAGATTTGGGGTGTAGGGTTACCACCACTGAACTGTCTTGATGAATATATCAATTGGGCAGGATTGTTTTGTAGGTATTCAATCTTAGAGAGCTAAAATTTGGATTTGCTTGCATGCTTCACAAATTCAAATAGAGCTATGGTAGGTGAGGAAGAGGTTCCAACTGTGGATGAGGACTTAAATGGAAGAAGTTTTGTTACTTTTGGTGCTGGGTTATCCTTTTCAAGTATATAAATTGTCTTGGAAGGAGGTGAGGGTGTAGCCCTTGATTGAAATTTAGATGTTCTTACGAAACATTATTAAGAAGAGAATTTATCTTAACAACATTTGGGTTGAGAGGAAAATTAGATGAATTACTTGGCACAATAGTGTGATCCTTAACAACTAGTGAATCTAGTTTCTCTTTAGCTAATTACATGGAAGGTGGTAATGGTGATCCTCTTCTTATGATGTTATTTTGTGGAGGCTTTAGAGAGCTATCTTATTTGTTCTTTCTACCCTCGGTTGGACTATTTGAGGCTGAAACACCATTCTTGGATTGTGCATGAGTGAAAATAGCACATGAAAAAATTGTAGCTCCTTCATCACCTTCCTCCTCATCATCAATGTATTCAATCATGCCATTGTGCATGTTGACTTATTTGATTTCAAGATAGTTTTTGTAGTCATCCAAGTTTTCTTCTTCAATTTCCTCAATGTATGTTCCTTCTTCTAATTCTCTAGTGTTATAGATAGCATTGAATGGTGGTTCTTCAAGAGTAAGCCTATGAGATGCTTTGGAACAATTCTTGGTCTGTCAAGAGGATTTGATCTCCTTAGAGCATTCCTCATTGTGATTTGTGATAACTACTTCTTCAAAGAAAATAGGTCATTTTCCATTTTATAGAACATTGGATCAGTGGTGACTGGATTTGAAATTTTACCTTTTCGCTTCCCATTTGGTCCTTTCACTTTTCCAGAAATAATTAGATCATCATCAGTCTCAATTGTAAAGTCTTTAGCATCCCTCAAGGTTCTTGGTTGGGCTCTTCTGAGGAAGAAATTGACTTTTGGTGGCAAAGCACTAATGAAGAATGTTTTCAAGTTGTTTTCAGAGGGTAAAACATCTTCTAGGATCCTCCTTGTCAACCTATCATACCTTGCTACAAAATCTCTCATTGATTTGGAGGTCTCCTTCTTCATCTAAACCAATTGGACCAACAGGTCCTGAAAATATTCTATGCTCTTGAACCTATGTTCAAACAAACTTCTTATATCTTCATAGCATGTGACAGATCTTTGGGGAAACATGTAGAACCATTCAACATCCTTTTCTTGGAGTGACTCCACAAAGAGCCTAACTGAAACATCTTCATCTTCAACTCCCAACACTCCACAAGTAGTGATGAATGCTGCTACATGTTCTTCTGGGAGCTGAAAACCATCCCCTTTGAATTTTGGGAAGTTATTTATCGAACCTATTGGGAGCTCATGTAGTGTTTGAGCAACAAACCGGTGGACCGGTATTTCTCCCCTATGTTACATTGGGTCTGTGTTCCTCATGCTCACGATCACCCATTCTATTCATGTTTCTATCCTCCATTCTTGCTAAGGCTGCTTCTATTGCTGCTCTTTCTTTTGCTTTGATTTGGAGTCTTTCTATTTCTTCAAGTTGAGCCCTTATCTCCTCCTCAACAACTACCTCTCTTTCAATCTCTTAGAATATGTGATGAATTTGTCCTCCTTTCCTTAGTTACAGGGTGTATCTTCTATCATCCAACTTGAAATTTTATGCTCTCCTCTAAGGTGCTAGAATTTTTCTCTACCTTTCCAGTTTAATAGAACATTCCTCTTCCAGTCTATAATCCGTATGGCAATGAATTATTAATTGACACTTTGTCTCTTATGCCAAATAGCTTCTCTCAGTTGGAAGAAATGTCTTCTTGCATGTGAAAGAGTAAATCGATCTTTTAATAGGCGGATTTCACGAGAATAGCCATGATTTACATCCATGTAGTTTGTGTGATTATTCAATCTCCGGAAATTTTCTTCTAGAATATTTTTGTATTTTATGACCTTGAGGTCGTTTTTAGGTGTAGATGCTGCAAAATCTGCCCCATGGTGGGCGCCAAAAACTGTTGGCGAGAAAATTTGTCTTGTGGATAAATTGGTGGGTTTCAGGCCAATGCTATGGGAATCTAAGTCCCTCTACTTGAATGGTGCAACTTCCATATGTGCATGCATGAAAAAGTGGATTTCAATGGTGGTCTTTTGACTAGAGATCCAACAGGGGCACTCCACTGTCCCTATGGAAAAGCTAGCAATTTCTCACTAGAGAAGAACTTTTTCTGAGAAGGGAAAAGGGAGTGAGAATGGAGGTAGGAAAAACTAATGTTGCGGGTAGAATATTAGATGCCCACACACATCAATTAGAAACTTCATTTACATGCATTTATAATCAAAAGAAAAACAAATCCACGGGAGAAGCTACAAGACCGAATGAAACTCATTAGCCACAAAGTACCAATTAATTCCTCAATCACGGAGGCAAAAATTCCTCCTTTTCTTATTGAAGCTCGAGCGAGTTTGTACATAGCTTGATAATGGAAGAAATTCGAGGAAGAAGATAAAATAGAAGAAGAATCAAATTTTTGTCTTTTCCAGAGTAACATAACACTCTGGTTTTTTTCTAAAATCAATTTCCCCCTTTGGAATGACATCGAGAAGCAATTATATTCTTTGTAAGCAACCATTACAACTTCACAAATCCTCAATGCCTTTTCGAATCCCTCTATTTTGAAGAAAACACTCATGGCGAGTTAAAACCAGATCTTGTAAAGTAACTATTACATTTTATTTTCCAGTTTAAATACAGACTATTAGATTTGCTCCTCTAACTTTGAAATCGGGCCATCCATGTGGTGAGAAGGGATTGGAGTAGTTACAGGGGAAGCCCTTTGCATTTTTGATTTTTAGAGATTTGGAAATTTGGAACAAATTGGCCCGCACCCCGCTTTGACTTTTCAACTTAGACACGTGGCTGCTTCTAATTGGAAATGGGGTCGTGGCTCTTTTCTCAACATTTTAACCTTTTTGGAAAAGGCTCAAAAACTCAATTTCCTCCATCGGCCCACTGCTCTGATTTGACTAGGACACGTGGCACGTTCTGGTTGGAGATGGGGTCACGGATCCTTTCTAAACATTTTAACCTTTTTGGGAAAAAGGCTCAAAACCTCAATTTCCTCCGTCGGCCCACTCTCCCGCTTTGAATTTTCAACGACGGGCTTCACCTTGAATTTTTCCTTTATAGCCTGATCGGGGTTGTGGATCATTTTTTAACTTTTCACCTTTTTTACAAAAAGGCTCAAAAACACAAATTCCTCTGTTGGCCCGCTCTTCCACTTTGAATTTTCAACTTCGGGCCTAAGACCTTGGTGGAGCCATGGAGCATTTTAGAACTTTTACTTCACTTTTGGGAATTTGGTTAAATTTTTAAAAGTGCCTCGATGGCCTGCTCATTCGCTTTGACTTTTCATAAGCAGACTTCAACTTTGACCCTTTCCCTGTGGGCTTCAAATTTGAATTTTTCCTTTATAGCTTGATCGGGGCCACGGGAAAATTTACCATTTTTTCCAAAAGTGACTAAAAGTGTTAAGTTCACCAAAAATCCCAGTCCTCCCCATCTAATAGGATCTGACCATGTACTTACATTCATTGGAGTCAAAATTTGACAGGGAAAAGACGCTCGTCATCCCGACTGTGGAAAATACACAAAAGAAGAAAAATCATCGTTTTGAGTCCAATTTTTGAATTTCCTTCATGAACTAGAGGCATGGAGGCAACATAATGATTTGGTGACGTAGGCTATAGAACAAGTGAATAATTTTGATCAAAAATGGAAGTTACATTACACGAATGGGAAATGGAGAATTTCTCAAAATGAGAAAAACAAAGGTTTAAACAGTCTAAGGCACAACTTCTGCTAATTTCTTGAATCTCTAATTTAGCTTAAACACCAATGAAGGGCATGAGTGCAAAAATTTGAATTTTTCTATGAAAACATAGAGTAGTTTTGGGAGACAACACATCCTTGCATATTTCAATTTATCTCTTTCAAACTCGTGATTGATTCCCTTTAGGTCATCAATATCTTATTTGAGGGGGACATCATCATATAATTTTGAATATTTCACATCCTTATCTATCTCATCTCATTTTTGTCTCGCATCTTGTTTAAAACCACTCCACTAAAGGGGAAAATATAGACACCTAAAATTAGCATTGTTAATCCCCATACCTGTGTTCACTAGCACCCATTCATTATCACATCACTATCATATTATACATTAAATCCTTATCCTAAGTCTTATTTATCCCCATAAAGATCATTCTATAGTTATAAAATCCTATTTTGCTCCTCCTAAAACCAACCAAAAATAGCTAGAAACAAAAATAAAAAATCAACAACTTCTCAACCATTTCACAACCTCCCTGACCCGCATAACCTCTTTCAAACACACAACTTTTGGTTAAAAAAGAAAACATCAATTTGGAAACTAGTTTTAACGTTTTCCCACAAATTTTGGATCACCGACGGTTCCAACCAATCACCAGAGATTCTCTTTTATTTTCATCAACCCTATATAAGAGAGTTTTGGGTCTTCATTTCAGTTAGGCCGATATCCTATAAACTTAGTTGGGACCTTCCTCCACTTAAACTTGTTGGTTAGATGCTCTTTAAATCCTTTAAATCGTACTATTGGTGTATCATATCCCTTCATCGAGCAGAATTTAAATACATCAAATATCTCTTCTTCACTTTTGAAGGTCACTCAAACACCTAAGTAAAGAACTCAAAATCCTCTGGCATCTAAAAACTCCCTCTCTATGATAATTTCATCTTCTTGTCTTCATTTATCAGCTCAAACAAGGTAAGTACCTTCCCATTTATATTATTTCCTCATTTACTCATCATTTACAAGCTTCAATCAAAATTATCTCATTTATTATTATCTGCGCATATTTCCATAGGAATCACCGGTGATTCTCCTTATCACTGAAAATTGGACCCAATCATTGGCAATCAATCTTAATCTCTAGCTATCCATGTCTATTAAGTCATTTAAGCCCCTAAGCTTGTTTTGCAAACTTATAGATTCCATCATCTATCTCTATTATACCTTTGCAGGTGCTTGTCAAACCTCATAACCTATTTTGAGCCATCTATAACACTCTATCAATTATCTAAATCAAATATATCATTTTTATCACCTTTGTGAGTACACATCTATCTAAGTCCTTACTACTTTGAGCCATTTTTTGATTCCTAAACTCCCTTTTAGATCTGGTATCACCATTAGACCATCATATATCCATGGACCGCGTCAGTACCTTTTCCTTTTCATTTTTTTATATCATCTATTTTATAATTTTATATTATCATTATTAGATTAATTTCTTGAGCGTAGATTGAAATCCTTGTAAAGAAGTCCATTAACTTCCAAGGATGGAATTTTCGGAAAACCACCATATATCTATCTAATACCATATTTTTCTGAGTTTCTATGAATTTTGATATCTTATCCTATTAGAAAGAATAAGTTGTGTACACGCTTGGATCTTTCAACATCGGTCATCCATAAATATTCAATATCCATCATCATGGGTATCGAGAAACCCCATTGTCTTTTGAGTTCGGTTTTATTTTTGTTGTTTCACTTCATTAATTTAAAGTTGCAAAGTAAAGACTTCTCTAAAAATTCCAAATTTCAAATGACATGATAACCCTTAAGAACATATTCAGGTATTTCATGTGTATTTTTTAGATTATGCGGATGATCACACTCTTTTAGACTAGATATTTACTTGTAGTCTCCAAGACTATGTTATGCATTGGTTTATGATCTACATGTTCATTTGGTAACATATTTTACTCATTTAGTTGATGCTTTTATTTCTCACTTCTCAATCAACATTTGTTAAAATATCTCATATACACAACTAGAACAAGTAAACCAACAATCTAATGAGCACATAGTGGACTATGTATTGCTTATAAGAACAACCTAGCTAGGATGACTAATGTGCTTGCTGACTCAAAATTACAAGATCTATTTTTTAGATTCTCTTATCTCCACTACAAGAGAGTGTCATCTTTGAGACCTCTCCTTCATTTGATCATATTTGTCACACTCTTAAACTACATGAAAGTAAACTTCTTACTATGGGAAAACTCAAGTATTAAGATCGGGATACTTCATTTTTTAACAAGTTTCCAAGAAAATATCATTTCAAACCATATACAAAGGTAAATGAGGAAAATGTTACTATTAATGTTGTGTTTACTCCTAAGAATCTTCAATGATAAATTCCTAAGTGTACCTTCACAATTGGCATGTGTTCCACATATTCTATTGTCATAACTCATTAAGATACATCTTATTATGCTTCCTCCTCTTCTTACTATGGATCCATCTCATCCTAAGGGACACAAATACAATGACAACTTCAAATGCAACTTTCATCAATGTTTTAGACATTCCACTAACCACTACTTCAAATTGTGACATCTTACTCAAGATCTAATCGATAATAATCAAATTGAGCTTCTTGATCCATGGGCTTCTCAACAAGTCAAAAAAATAAATAGCTTAAAATATTCAACAACCATCTTCCTCATCATGAGAATAAAGTTTATGAATCTTTGGAAAATCACACGTATCACATTGTCCCTCCTCCTTTGTCAAGACCTCTCAATTTTCTAGTTGCTCACATTGATTCATCTCCACCTCTCATTGCATTTTATGATTATGATCATCATGATTACATTCTCCATCATTCTATCAAAACACATGCTTGATTGCACTAATTTTTTCTATTGGCTATCCACTCACATAAATATCATATCCAATACTTGGATCTTATGGGTATGTCAAGATTCCAGTCAATTTTGGTACTCTCAACATGCTTGTGTCTTTCCTTGTGGCACCCAACATCAAATATTGTGACATGCTCTTATGATTTCCATGGCTCATGGCTGCTCAAGAAATTATTTCCATGCCTTACTTGTGTCTCACATTCATACATAGAAATAAGGTTGTCACTATTTCAGTGTCCTCTATACACACCATGGCCTCGAGACTCCTCTTAAGGTGGAACTTGCACTTTATAGAGAATCTAGGTATCATGGACCATTGAAATGTAAAGAACAATATGCTCCTATCTCTCCTACTCGTACATGACACACTAACCCTCATAAGTTTGCTAGTCCATCTCATTAGTTCAGTTTTTTTATTTTCAAATTTCCTTCATCTAGGTTTACATCTCCTCATAGGTCTTCTTTACCTAAGTATTCATCACCTCCTAAGTCTCCTTCATCTTTATATACATCACATTGGTCTCGTACCTCAAGATGCACATCACCTTCATGGTCTCCTTCATGTATATATCCACTACCTTGGCCTCCGTTACATCATCAATCCTATTTTCCTCCACCTTTATAGTATGTTCACATGTCTTCGTCTCCTCATACATCGGGTGTAGGAAACACGCCCTTCAATTTTATCAAATAGCTTTCACATAATCATACACTTAGGGGCATCATGCTTCCCCCTTCCTAAAATCATCGAGATATATTTTTCACACTCCAAGCATCCTACTTCACATCTCTACACATCCATCACATATGGTTTGATACACTACTTGTATCGCCATTACCCGATGACGTACTCTCATGATTTGGTTCAAACTTGACTATTGAGGCACAACATACACAAGAATATCACACACTACACACTTCACATATCACACATTCATCACATATCTTTCTCATAGCCTATGTTACACATCATACACACTACACATTTCACACTCAATGCATTCACAACATATCTTTCTTACATATAATTTTACGTGATGTTCTCATTACCCTATGACACACTCTAGTTCCACGCTTCATACTTGACTACTAAGGTATTTAATATAAAATGAACCTCACTAAAATCACTCGCTCACACACTCTCTATGTTCTTTGCTTTCATGATCACATATTTATAGTGAACATTCAAACCACTTCCGATGACACACTTTTGTTCTATGGTTCATTCTCAACCATTGAGGGTCTTGTATAAATGAAACTCATTTCAATCATGCATACATACACACTTAGGGGCACATTCCCCTTACAAAACTCACATTGCATACCATTCCATTTGATTCAAGACATACTACATATCTTGGTTACACATTTTTATTTCTTAGTTATTCTCTCATGTACACTTTGCTTACTATGTTAGTTAGATACATTATATGTCATTATATTTTCTATACACACACACACTCACTTTACTTCTAGTTGTGATAGCATAATTTAAACAATTTGTTACACACAACATGGATGTTTGTTACCGTATGTCTTACAAAACCCGTAGTAGGCTCCTGGGGGCATCCACATTCATACACATTACAGGTGTTATTGTTTCATTGTATTCTACTTCCTATCATTACTAGCACACTTTTCTATCAAATCATAGAAACTTTTTACATACTATATATAATTATAACATGATAACGGGTGATTCATATGTAACATTTGTCTTGTAGGAACTATTTTCCACCATGGTTTTGGACAATTTTCTCACCATTTCTTGTCATTGTTTTATTTTGTTTACTGAGGATTTTCCCTATGTGTTGTCTTATGTTCACACTATAGGATTTTTTTCCACAATGACCTCAATTATTTTACAACATCATGAGTTTACTTTGATTTCTTGTTTCCTATCTTACTACATTTTCTAGATATACATGCATGTTTGCACTAACACTTGTCTCCTAACCACTATTTGCATGTGCCTTTGTTTTTACCAATCACACTCTTTCCTACATACTAGTACCACTCACTGGGGTCCTCTTTAGGGCTCCATCCTCCTAGCATCTTTGCATGCACCCCAAAATACGGGGGCATAAATTGGGTAAATCAGTCACCCCACTCAATAGTACACCTACAAAGTTCGGGATAGAGATAACACAATCTATAGTCTCATGCAGGGCTCGAATTAGACTTAGGTCCTTACTTCAAAGCATAGACACTAGCGTGAAGATACAAAATAGGGAACCTAGGAACTTTTGTCCTTTCCTAGGAACCTATGAATAGGGGAAAATACACAATTTTTCTCATCTTGGCAGAGTTCAAAACATTTTACATAATAGTTTCTACATGGTAGTTACTGATCCTTAGCACTCGACATGCATGCACTACCACCTTATTTTCTATTTTTGCATTGGATCAAATGGGATCATACTTGGACACACCATATGAAGAGGTGTTTATACTTCAGAAGTAGTCAAAGGTTGGATGATAAAACTATACCTTTATCCCTATAATTCTTCCACCCATGTCGTAGCCGGCATGAGATCGCCTAAAAAAATTACATTCAACGTGCTCGGTGTGAGATCACCTGAAAAATTGGTCTTTTACAACATCTTCAAGATCCTTTCTATCTATTTCACTCATCATGGATCAGGTGCACATGTTCCTTTTTATATATTTTAGCATTTTACATACATTTTTACATATATTTCATATATTTGGATCGAAACGTTTCTATATACATGTATTTTACTATTTGTTCATTCTTCTATTTTTGTAGGTCCATCCTTATGGGAAGTAGTAGTCAACATCAATTCACATCAACCAAACTTTAAGAATGACATAAAAATAAGTACAACATGACACAACAATTTAACCTTCACGATCATCATCACTTTTTATATCCTCTTCTTTAGCTTTCGTGCTTCATTTTTATCACTCCATGCTTTTTTTTTTCTTGTCTCTCAATGCTCTTTATCATCGATCTACATGGTTATTGGGTACACATATCTATCTACTTTATGTTACCAAGCTAAAATCACTAACATAAAGTGGGGAAAATGTAGCCGTTAAATCATGCACTTGGGTACATTTCTAGGTCATAATCGGACGCATTACATTTATGTATTTTATAATAGAGAAAAGTATCGATTGATCACTATACTTGGCCTCTTATATTCCTTTCTAGTCTCCTTTCTTGGCCTTACACACCCTACTTTGTGACCAGTATGACCTTCGATACTTCACCTTTTCTATCCTTCAACACCGGTTCCTAGCCAGGTGTCATCACCTAGGTGACCTCATCTCCTCTGGGTTCCCTAGACCTCTTTTCATCTTGATTTATCCTTTTTAGGTCATTTCAAGCTATTTGGCATCCTTATCTCTTAGGGGTAGAAATTTTAGTGATCAATTAAGAAATTCAAGAAAGGAAAGCATATAAATATAATGTTATGGGATCAAATTACGGGACCAAGATCTAAGAATCTACTATCACCACCTAAGGCTCCATCCAACAATAATTTAAAGAGCATCATTACATCCATCTAGCTTCACTTAAGGGACAAGGGTTGGTTATTCTCCATACACTTCATAGGAGGGGAAGTTCATTTTTCCATGCACACATCTATTTACATATTTTACATCTAGGTACTTTGTCATTACTATCAAGTGCACAACATACACAAGAACCACCTAGGAAAATATCTGCACACACATATAAAACTACATAGGGTATGTAATTTAGTGAAGTGTTTGGTTTTAGGTTCACTTTATTGACAGTGAGGATAGTCCAACCTCCCATTTTGCATCTTTATTTTTTCAGGATTTGATGTAGTTTGCGGGTTTTATAGGTGATATCTTCAATGTAGGTTCTTAGTGACATTGGTGATCATTATATGATACTATAGTGACAGGAAGTGAAGAATTTAACCAACTTAGCAACCCTAAAAAATTCATTTTCTAAGAATCTATGGAAATTATGGTTCCTAGATAGGGATCCTAGTACCTAGGCATACCAGCCTTTCCTAGGCTCCCTAGTACAACCTTCATCTACACTTTTGAATTTATCTAGATTTGGTCATGACCTCCTGTGTTCCAATTTTACTATTTTTCCACCTTCACATACTGCAAGAATATTATCAAACGAGCTAAGTATTATAACTCTTCATTGCACTTGGGGTTTTTAATTATATTACTTATTGCTTGCATCGGTTTATGTATTTTAGTACTATATTTATTGTTGTGATTTTGATATATCCTATCTAAGGTTTAACATATCTACTTAATTTTTAAAAATGGACTAAAAATAAAAACATGTAAATGAGGAGTCTGCAAGACCTCGGTGGTCATCTAAAAAAGTGAACTTACGATTGAGCACTAAAATACATATTAGACTCCATGTACTTTTGCATGTGTGTTTGTAGAATCATGCCCTAGGAAGGTCTTGTGAAATATGCAATAAATAACAATAAATATCAATATTTAGTAATGTAAGTAGATGTGTGGATGAAAAATGAACTTCCCCTCCTATGAAGTGTATGTCGAAAAATGCATTCACTTGTCCCTTGAGGATAGCTAAACAGATGTCTTGATGCTCTTAGAATTTGTTTGGATGCAACCTTAGGTGATAATAATATATGATTAGATCTTGGTCCTTTATTATGATCATATGGATTTGTATTTATATGATCCCCTTGTTTGAATTTTTAATAAATATATAAAAGGCCAACCACTAAGAAAATAAGATACCCAAAAGATAAAATAGGCCCAAAGGGGGCAATCATGATACAAAGAGGTCGGGAGCCCCGAGAGGGGCAAGGGCATCTAGGTTCTAGTGTCTAAAGACAAGAAAGACAAGCTTTGAAATTCAAATCAGGTAGTGGGGTGTGCAATACCATAAAGAATGAAAGAAAGAAAAGAAAG
Source organism: Taxus wallichiana var. yunnanensis (assembly GCA_018340775.1). Classification (NCBI taxonomy): domain Eukaryota; kingdom Viridiplantae; phylum Streptophyta; class Pinopsida; order Cupressales; family Taxaceae; genus Taxus; species Taxus wallichiana. Next base: position 151,477,676 of record CM031234.1, on the reverse strand, counting down.
AGGCCAAATATAGATGTCAATTACTAGTTTTTTCATGTAGGAATAATATGAAAAGTGACATCTTATTAGGACCTAGAAATGTACCCAAGTGCATGATTTAATGTGTACAATAATTTTTCATGGACAAACTAGGGGTGTTATGAACTTGGGTTGGGTATATAAGCAAGTGTAATGAGTCATTTATGACTAATTGAGAAAGAGAGGAAAAGTGTGACCTAGAGGGGATAATAAAATTTTAGTATCGGATGTGAAAATAAAATTAATATACTCATTACAAAAAATAAATTTTGAGCGAGTTGAAGGAGAGCTTATTTTGACAGGGGTTAAAATTTATGTGAAGTAAATGTGGATCACTATCAATTGTGTGAGAATTATATTATCAATGATCATTAATTTCCATGTGATCAAGTTAGCTATTGATCACTTCAGGGGTTTATAGCCTCCTTGTGGGATTGGTGCCTCACAACACTAGGGGATGGTGCTCCTTGTGGGGTTGGTTCCTCACTAAATTTTAAACCTAGCTATATGAATTTTGTTTCATTGGGTTTTATTCCCCACTGAGGGTTTCCCACTTAAATTTTATGTCCATATGTTATAGTATTATTATTGCATATGTTTTTATGGTTATTTTATATTGATCAATGTTAATGAATAAGATATGGTGAATGGTTGATGACTGTTAATGGTTAAAATGAATAAAAAAATTATGCAAACCGATTCACCCCCTCTTAGTGTATGTGCTTCTAAAAATTGGTATCAGAGAATGTCTTTGTGAAGCAAGTTTTCCAACTTTAAGGAGATCCTATTGAAGCAAAATTTTGGAAGATAGTTAGGCTAAAGTTGAACTTAATCCTCTTGATAGGATGAGAGCATATTTGAAACCCTTAGGGTTTTAAATTTGGATGAATGTTCTTGGTGTGTGTACTCCCATTTACAATATTTCACTTGACTTAGGAAATGAGATGTCTCGTGAAGGATACAAAGAATTTTCTTGTGTTGATTCAAGCAAGATTCCCTAAAGTGATGATGAAGAAATTTAAGAAGACCAAGGTGATGATTTTGAAGGTGTTCTTGATGTTTATGGTCTCAAACAAGAAGATGAAGGTGATGATTATGAACTAGAAGACAATTTTGAGGATGTCCTTGTATTCATTTTTCATGTACCCTTAGTATAACTTTATAACCCCATGTGCATCAACCTATCACCTAGTGGGCACCGGGTGCTCACCCGAGGCAAGTGTGAGTGTCGAGCCCTCCTTTGTGTGAGGATTATGAGAAGATCTTTCCATTGTTATAGGATTAGTTGTAGAGAAGTTTATATTCATGTAAAATCACAACATGAGCTATCATATCCTTATACCCATGCATGGAAATGAGAGAAAAACATAACATGGATTATGAAGAACATATCTGATTTATAATATAAAGAAATGACACTAGGGTTTACACCCATGAACCAAATATTTAGAATTATATATATATATATATATATATATATATATATGATCAAAGGTGTTAAGTAACCACATTACATTCAAAATACCATGTCAAGTCAAACATAGTGAATTCCAATGATTTGGCCCATATAGTGTATGTTAAAAAATATATCTAACTCATACATCAGAGTCCTAGTTATGCCCCACATTATTACATGAGTTTTACACACCCATCCCTTAGACATGATGACCTTCTTGCAATTCCCTAATGAAAATCCCCAACCCTAGGGCCTCCTAATAATTTATAAAGAGATTCTCCTTCTTCCATGCTATATTACTATCTATAAAAATCTTGGTCTTCCTCTTCTTCTTCTACCCGAGCATCTCTTCTTATAGGCCCAGTACCCACCACCATGCCTTCCTTCAGGAGTAGATCACATGTCAAGTGTAAATGTGGTACTCTAATGGTGCATGATCATCATATAGTGAACCTTCCACCCTCTATAATGATTAATTCTAAGAATATTCCATGTGTGGAATATTATTTTCTTGACCTCTAAGGTTCCCGTGATGGCACCTTATCCACTCAAAGCATGCCTAGTCCATTCACATTTTTCCTTAAGTTCCTCTAGAACATCGAATATGGATAATTCCTTAGATCCCATGTACTATCTGTGTGTGCACCATGGTATCTTCTAAACCATTATTAAACCTTTATGTCCTGCAAGCATCTCCTCACATGCCCTTATCTTTATTATTCTTGTGTGTGTGCCTTTTAGTAGTTAGCCAATATTTCAGGGCCAACATCACCCCACACTAAGCTTATTCTTTATCCTTGGAAATGTCCTTCATTTTAGAAGAATAAAGAAAAGGTGGGATCTAGAAAATTTTTATGTAGGATGAAAGAATGGAAGAACTTAAGGAATTAAGAATGGAAGAATGGAGAAAAATATGTTATTGTTGCAAGAGGAGTGGGAACTCCTTCCTCATTGTTTCCTTAATCTTCTCTTAGGCATCCACTTCACCCTATGATTGTTGGAGTAGGTAACCCACTAGAGAAATCACCTCCTTAAAGCTCAATCCATTTCCCTTACCATTCAACATATCTATAATCCCTTCAAGATGCTTGCTAAGGTTGTCTAGCACATCCATTCTGTGAGTGACCTAGGGGTACAGTTCATTAAGCTGATTTTTAACCAAACCTTACAAGGTTTCGATTCCTTTCATTTTCTTCTCAACTTTGGAAAGGATATTATCCCACTCATCCCTATTTCCTTCATTCTTTTATTGGAACTATTTCATATCAACATCATGTGTAGTACCTAGTATACTTGATACTCTGTCTCTATCGGTGTCATATCATATACACCTCACCATCCACGTGATGGTTTACACAATGGAAAGGATATCATAATACTTTGAGTGACTATCTCCCGATCTTTAATTTCATTTTCTCCTTCTCGCATGCCAATTCCTCTTCTATTGATTCAAATGTGAGAAGTCACCTTTCCATGATAAAGATGAGAGATAATTCTTCTAGGCATTGCAAGGTTAACTCGTATTTCTTCTTAGGTGGGTCCAGGTCTAGATTATTCAAGATAATGGCATCCGTAATCATCTCTATCTTCTTGTAGACCTTGCACACCTTCGCCTTTTCCTCCCTTAGCTCACTCTATAGCTGTGCAATGATATAATCCTCCTACTTTAGATATTCTCTTCTCAATGATATCTTCATTCTTCTTCTCCATCTCTCCTACCATGAACCTTACCCCTGTCAATCCTTCTGAAAAGTATCACCTCAAAATCCACCAATACCTTGTTGAGCATGTTCTATAATTTCTCATCGGATAACTATTGAGAATTTACTAGGGGTTTCACTCCTTTGGTCTCTAGTATCTTCATTAGTTCCCCTTTGCTGACCTCAAACTTAGACTCATCAACATGGGACTCAAAATCCCAAGTTAGAATCTTCCTCACTCATGGGTACGTGCCTTCTTCTTCAAATTAAGATCATGCAAGGAGTTGGTCTGTAGGCACAATACTTTGGAAGGACATGCACAATACCTTACTTTGATCATTAATGTAACTAATTCCTTTCTCATATGCTGCCACCACACTCTTCCCTCTTATGTGTGATCCCTTTGGAAAGCTTACTTATAAATTGGGATCTCCATCCATGCTCTTGTACTCTTTCCCTATGCTCTCCTCATCTATATCTTTGATTATTTTGTTAACATTGTACTCCACCTCCTACTATACCAAGTCCTTTATTATGCCCGCTACTTCCCTTTCTGTGGCCTCCTTTATTTTCTTATTTGTGAGGCTTGGGGTCCTTTGATTCTTAGTGTTCAACTCTTCACTTCTCCCCTTTCCATGAGAATCTCCTTCCTCTTCATCCTTTTCCTCATTCCCTTCCTCCCCGAGTCATGTACATTATATAAAGGATGGTCCTTAGCCTGCTTCATGATCGTCATCATCCTTATCTCCTCTCGTAGGATTCCAAGCTCTCCGTTTCCTTGAATTCCATCTCCTCTGCTACCTTTTACTTCTTCCTAACTGGTGACTCAAAGATAGGGGATTCTTCCTCATTTTCTTCACCAAGCGACTCCATCCTTTGAGAATATTATTTTGAAGGGGATCTTCTTTCTCCGTGCCTTTTCCTTAGGTGTATTTTCTTTCTCACCGATGGGGGACTTCTTCCTTTGATAATATGTGCTCAACTTTACATCTAAATCTTGTGCACCAATAGATTGCATTTTTGTAGACTCGGTGCCTCCTATCTCTCCATCTTCCTCGGTGAGGGCTTCTTCCTCGCAGTGGGGTCTTTTGGGAAGGAGACATCATTCTCAATGTAGATTCCTTTCTCATAATTGGTCCTAATGCATAGGTATACCCTTATTGCGGTCCTTCCACCAAATTAGCAAATCACAGGTTTTATCATATGCTCCTCATGGGAGACATACTTATCCACATAAGTGTGCTTCTTGGGGTATATCATATTTTTTTTTGGCTCGTGGTGGTATGGGTCCACATCACTGAGGTTGAACCTTAGTCTTTTGGCCTCCTTCAAGAAATTGACCCCTACTTGGTCCCATGCTCTTGGTCCCATCTCAAGGAGAACCTATAAAAGCATAATCGCTAGTATATAGCAAACTCAACTTCTCTTTACACCAATGCTAGAAATTATTTAGGTATTCTCCACTTAGCCATGAACGAATTCACTTATACCATTTCTCCAGGAATGTCTTATGGGTGGTCCTCATGGTATCGTGAGTATATTTCTCAAATATCTTGGTGGGGAAGGGTTCTCATCTCAGGTACTCCCATACAAATTTTTCTGGCCCATCGAGCACTCCAATTTTTGAAAACACGATGGTAAGGAGGACATTACCAAACATGATCTTCTCTACATCATGCATGACACCGATGATCTCCTAAACTATAAATGTTGAGTGGTTGGATATGGTTCCTTTTGATATCTTCCCAAAATGATCAACTAAGACTTATTGATCTATACCCACCTCTCTTTTCCATTTATCTTGGTCACTAAGCATGCATCATTCCTCATCACGGGGTTAGAAATTCTTGATATGTCAAATTATCCCGACCCTTCTTATAGTCGTTAGCCTCCACATTTTTTTGTATCGCCTCCTTGTCCTCTAAGTCATCATCAAATGAATCTCCTTCGCAAGTGAGGCTAGTGAATTTGGAGATCAGTTTGGGATTTATCCTCATCCTTCATCCTACAAAGTAGAAATGGTCTTCATGTATGCATGACATCAGCCATTAGTACAACTACTCAGGCTTACTAAAATAGGGAAACTCATAAAGTTTCAATAATCCAGCCTTCTCCATTTTCACCTTCACCTCATCATCATAGATGGGCATTCCATCAGTTTCCTCTTGTTTGTAGGTCTCACCATCTCCAACGTCATTTATTTCCCTGTGGTTCTTGTTCGATGGTTGTAGTCACTTACAACCATTTTCCTTACGTGAGACACCCACTCTTTTCCCAACAACACGCCATCTGGGTATTACATCTATGCATACTGTTCCTCATTGAAACTAGTGGAAACAACCTATTTCCCTTTTCCATTTCCATTCTTTGGTTGAATGGTTTCCTTCTTTAGTGCCATCTTCTTGTTGGATTACTAAAAAAATCTTCCATCCTCTTATTCTTCACTCTACTCAAATATGTGGCTTACCTTTGCAAAACATACCTTTACTCTCATACCCTAGTGAGAACCCTAACTCGGAAAATCCTTCTAGCGAGATGACATACTCTCCGAAATATTCTTCCCCACGCCCATGCACTCCTTCCACTTTGGTTAGAAAATCACACTAGTTACGTACTAAGATTCTAAAATTTTTCCTTTGCATAAATCTTCTTCGTGGGAACCCTAGTTTGTAAGGTAAACAATAATGTGCCTAACCTTCTATTTATATATTTTTCTCATCTCCCATAATAAATGTTATGCCACATACCAACGTAATTTTACAATGGAGGATGATTTTATACTGAAGCCAACCTTAAGCACTCTTAGCCTCATGCCCTACCCTAGGCAAAAAAATATCTACAACCTTCTAGCCTGCAAAAATCCTTACTAACCGAAGATCCTCACATGCATGATTTTAGGGACGAAGGCACTTCCTTTTTCCTTAACCTAATTTTTTCCCTCACCTACCTCATGTTGTTCCTGTGCTTCTGATCATTTGTATGTGGTATTTGTAAAGTTATCCTGAAATAAAAATCCTTATGTCCACCTTTTCTACACATGTTATTCCACACTATTTGGCTTCAATCCGGGCCATCAAAACATAATTTCCACTACCAACTTCCATTTTACTTCACATTACTCTACCCCACAAAAAAATAGATGTGCATTACTCTACACATACATAAAATTTTGAAAATAATAAGTGGCTACCGACACATAAAGCGTGCAAAACAACACAAAAAGAAGGGAAAAAGCAACGAGAAAGGGAAAAAAAGAAAATAAATGAATTAAAGGAAATCCTCACTAAATAACAACACTAACTTATTTATAAACATAAGGAAGACTTATTTATAATAAGGCTTCAGCCTACTCCGATTAAAATGGCCTAGTAACTTTGTTCCATCTAGCGCCTTTAACCGACATGTACTGAATCAAGGATGTACGAGATGATGTATGACCCTAAACAATGGACTTTTAGCTTCCCGGGATGGTGCAAAAATTTGGATTCATAAAGTAAGACTATATGTCCAACCTCAAATTGTTTGATTTTAATATGCCGATCATGCCATGATTTTTGTCATGCCTTTTCAGTATTCTTACTCCACCTAGTAATTTATCTCCTTTCATCTAATTACATTAATTTCTCCATGCGATCATGTAGTTCTTGTTCATCAACTAATCCTCCTACTCACGTAATACACAACAATGGTATCATAAATTCATCCGGTAAAACAACCTCTATGTCAAACACTAATTGAAATGGTGTGACCTTGTTCAACCTATTGTAGGTGATCATGTATGCCCATATAATGGATTAGACCTTTTCATCCCAATATTTTATTCCCACATCAAAAATTTTAGTTAATGAGTGACTCAGAATTTTGTTAAAGGCATTAATAGTTCCATTATCTTATGGGTGATAAGGGATGGTCTTATGATGGGCCACCATGAACTCTGCCAACAAAATCCCGACTCTTTCATTCAAAAAAATTTGTACCCTTGTCACTATTCAAGATTAAAATAAATCCATACCTATAATTATGGTCTCCCATAAAAATCTAAAAACTATCGTTGTTGTGTAATCCCTTATAGGAACTACCTCTAACCACCTTGTTAGGTAATCAGTCCAAGTGATGATATAACAGAACCAGTCCTTCACGTGGTAGGTGAAATTGGTCCTACAAAATAAGTGTCCCACTTTTCAAATGGTTATACACTAGATATAGGTCTCAAGGGCATTTCGTCTCTTTTTCCTAGCTTGTCAAGGCAATGGCAATGGTCACAAGACTTGCAAAACTCAATACAACCACGGTAGATGCTTTCCCACCAAAGTCCTATAAGTAGAATCTTCTCGTATGGTGGCATTCCATTCATAGTTCCCTCTTGCAATCCTACCATGTGCTTCTTCCATGATTGTAATGCTATCATGTTGTAACACACACTAGTACAAATCCTCATCATGGCCTAGTTTTTATAATTCTCCATTGATTAACATGTAGGGCGTGACACGTATGGCTAATTGTTTTTTTGCAAAGTCTTCATTCCATCTAGTGAAACATCTATTTTGAGAAACACAACAATATCTTGTAAGCTAGAGGGCACATGCCACAATCAAAAAGATTGCGCTCCGACATAATATCCTCAATTCTCTAACCGTCCTCCCCGAGTCAATCCTTGAAAAATGGTTGGGCCCTAATTTACTATTTCCTCGTTTCACAACAAATGTAAAATCAAATTATTGAAACAACAAGACCCACTGACATATGCACCCTTGAAAAATAGGCATTTTCACTAAGTACTTTAATGCCATGTTTTCTATGTAGAATATGAATGGTTTTTCCAGTAGATACTTCTTGAATTTATACAGCACATAGATCATTGATAGTGCTTCATGCTCAGTAGTAGTATGATTTTTCTCTACTGGTGTTAACTTCCTACTTGCAAAGAAAAGGGGGTGATTAATAATCCCATCACCAGGTTGTGCTAGCATTGCTCCAATTATTTTCCTTAAGGCATCAACATGCATGTGGAAAGGTTTATCCCAAGAAGGAAAGTGTAATATGGCTGCAATGATGAGATTATCCTTTAATTTATCGAGACATCACCATCTGCACCTCTCCCAGTGAAAGGCACTATTTTTCTTTAGTAACTTCTTGAATGATGTGGAAATTTTGACATACCCCTTGATCAACTTCCGGTAATATCACGTATGCCCAAGGAACCCATGCATTGTGCTCTAGCTAGTAGGCTCCCTCAATCCCATAATAACTACAACTTTTGTAGGATCCACCAATGAAAAAATCCTTACATATGATGTGCCCCAATAGGATTCAAAATGGAGTAGTGAAGACACACATCTTGATGTTGAGGGATATGCGCAATTGCCTCCATTTTTCAAAAATTAAGCATAAATTATCACAATGGTCCTTCATTAGTCCATACACCATCTAGTCATCAAGGTAGACCTGAAGAAACTTATGGATGAAGTCTTGAAATTCCTATACAACAATACATGAAAAACATAGCATGTGCATTATTTAGTCCAAAAGGAATGACCGTATAGGAAAAACTTCCTGATTCGGTGGTGAAAGTTATATTTTCTTGGTATTCTTCAAGAATTCTAACTTGAAGATATCCTGAGAATCCATCTATGAAGGAATAGATCTCGCACTCCAGATTATTCCTTCTAGGATATCTTCGATGAAGGGGGTTAGAAATGGGTCAATGACACATACTGTATTTAGGTCCTTGTAGTCAACATAGATCCTTATCCTTCCATCCTTTTTAATACTAATGACCATGGGGTTTACCCTTTCTAATTCCTCCATAGCTTCAATGATGCTTGAAGTGATCATTTTTCCTATCTCCTTAACCTTGACGTGAAGATTTAGCTTACTTCGATAAGGCCTCTTCCAAATCGTGAGCACACCCTCCTTTAAATTGATTTTCATTTCTCCCAAGGAGTGGTGAATGCCTTTAAGCTCATGGTATCCACGCAGAAATAGGTCCCAAAACTCATACAATAGATAAATGATTTTTAGACCCCCTTCTCTCGAAAAAATAGTCTTCACGTAGTGGCCTCCTTAGGTTTTTTTTTCGAACCGATGTTAACCTTCTTTATTTTTAGGGGTTGATGGTAGGTGTGTGTTTTCTCATTAGCACTATCAATAACTTCACGTGTACCTTCAACATGGTTAGTATCTAAACTCTCCATTTCTTCACCATCTATCACATAGATAATATTTCCCTTCTCTTTCTCTATGCACATGCACTAAAGCTACACCTCTTTTGACTCTTCTTCATGAAAGCATGGTTCTAAGCCAAGTTCACCAAATAAATCCAATATTTTATCCTCCACCACGACACTATCTCCCACTGTAAGGTGCTTAACAAGCTACAACACCCTATCCACTGATGGTTTAGTACTCTGATATTTGAAACCTTGAAGGAGGTTAGAAGTCAACTAATACCAATTTCTTGGTTGATGGCACATTTTTGAGTGAATATACCATGTGCACACACAACCTTATCAGGTGGAATATAACTTATGCACCCATAAAGAAAGTGAAAAGGCCTCCGCACCTTTCATGCATGATTTCTCACATGATTGGATGTGAAATGATGTGGTCTCCTTCCCATGGTAGTCTTATATGACAATATGTGCATTGCTCAAGGAAAACCTAACAGAGAATGTGATTACCTTGTGCCACTCTAGAAGGATATCGTGATGTGTCACCCACCAATGCATTGCGGTCCCAAGGAAGTTATAGCTTAGAATCCCTCTTCTTTTGATCTCATTTTTCTACCGATCCTCCATTTCTCATAAGAATTCATCGAGTTGGCACCTCCAGTATCTTTGAAATTTATTCCCTCCCAAGCACTTGACTAAGCACGCCTTTGTCACTTTCGTAACAGATCCTCTTAACTATCACCCAATTAACTCATAAGTCCCATGCACCTGATTATCACATGTCATACCAGTTATAGCACTTATGGGTATGTCTGCCCTAGAATTTTGGCTAAGTAAAAAAGGCACGTATGTGTGCATGTCCTAGTTGAAGAGAGGTGCACAATGAAAAAGTGTGCAAGGTAGGTTTTAAGGAATCTTGTGCTTGTGCACAAAGACACGTGGATAGAACCAATGGTTTGGGACTTAGCCAAATTGGGAATTCAGGATAGAACATGTGAAAAGCATGACTTGACTGCGCATGCTTTGAGTGGATAAGGTGCCATCTTGGTGACAGGTTGGCCCAGGAAGGAGCATGCCTACGGTAGAAGCTTCTAGAAGCACATCATGGTGAAAAGTGGAAAGCTCAGGCCTGGGAGAGCATGCTCACATGGAGGACCACATTCAGACACTTGGCATCGGATCTGAGGGCATTGGAGGATGAGTTGGCAGCCTAGAAAGGCTATAAATACAAGCACCTGCAAAGTAAAAGGGAGAGAACAAAAGAGTGTGGAGCTCTGTAAAAATACTACAAGAACTCATTAGTGGATAATGGTATTTGGGAAAGAATGTATAATGGGTATGGGGATTGCAATTTTTCTTTTGATAGCCTAGCTACATTAGTCTAGTTGTAATGCATGACTATGGTCTATTTCTCTATGACATTCTATAATGGCTCCATGGATGTAATGAGGTTACCAGTTATATGAATATGAATATCAATGATTTTGATGCATACGTCTTTCTCATAGGTTCTCTTTCATTTATGTTTATGCTAAGTATGGATGCTTGTATAATTATTTCTATTATGGTACAAGTTATATAATCTGTTAAGTACTTTCTATCTATAATGACTGTAAGGATCTAGAGGTCGTTCTGAGCTCTATGGTTCTTGAATGTCTTAACTCCATTTAAATCTCTTAAGCACAAATCATAGATGATGATATTTCCCACTAAACTCACATAAAAGAGAGACTCGGCACCCACATGTGCCTTGGGTGAGTGCCCAGCATCCGCTGGGTGATAGGCCGATGTGCATGGGGTACCTTTCTTTTGTGATAAGGGTAAAAATGACTACATCTTGGTTCCATTGGAGCAAAAAAATTACCTAAGTATTCAGGAGGGGCCTTCCCTAAGATCTTTTTAAAGGAGATGGAAGCTCAATGGAAGGGGGAGAAGGAACAGAGAGGGATGCTAAGTTATGTCCTACTCAAAACAGCAATAGGATGGTGGGATACACATTAGGAGATCCTTTTGGAATGACACAAGGTGAGAATTTCTCTCTCCATCATATTTTTGGAAGTCAAATGCCTACCATCATCAAGGACTACCATAATAAGGAGCCCGCCTCTTTCCATATCTAGGAGTGTGAGAGGATCTAGAGAGAAGGTATTGAATATTTTCCACCATCCCTTTGGGTACACAAGTTATATTCTACACTACAGGGTTACGTGCATGCATGGTACATACATTCTAAGACACACCACCAAATAGGAAATTGGTAAGAGCTAGCAGCTAACCTCATTCAAATGTTTGAATATCAAAGTACCAAGCCATCGGTTGATAAGGAATTGTAAGTTGTTAAGTGCCTTACCATGGGGGATAGTGCCATGGCGAGAAGATAGGATGTCATAATTTCTAAGTGAACCAGTTTTGGAGGTGCGATTTGAAGAAGAAGTAGAAGAAACAAAAGAGTTACAACTTGAGCACACGTGTTTGGAAAAAGAAAAAGGGAAGGTGGTATATGTGATTGATGGCAAGGAAGAAAAATCTTGGATGTTAGTCATTCTCAGTAGCAACACGTGAGGTAGTAGATAGTGTTGATACTCACACATGTACCTACCATGATCCCTTAAAGGGAATGAAGGTTAACATCAGCTCGGAAGAGGAACCTAAGGAGGCTATCATTGGAGATTACTAGTCAGAGAAGGAAGTCTCTAAGGTCATATATATGTTGCGTGAATTTGAGGATTTATTCCCACTTAGGTACCATGAGCTCAAAGGTTTCCACCATTCCTTGGGGAGATGATGATAAAGTTGAAGGATGATGCACACTAGATTAGGAAGATACCCTCTTGAATGAATCCCAATTTATGCATAAAGGTTAAGGAGGAGATACGAGAAAATGATAGCTACTGGGATCATTAAAGTAGTAGAATAATAAAAAAGGATAAGTCCAATGGTAATCAACATCAAGAAGGATGGGTAGATTAGGATCTACATGGATCACAGGGAGCTAAATGCGTTTCACATCGATCCTCTTTCAACCCCCTTCACCGAAGAGATTTTGGAAGGAGTCGCTGGGTGTGAAATCTATTCCTTTATGGATAGATTTTCGAGGAACCACCAAGTCCAGATTGTAAAGGAAGACCAGGGAAGATAAATTTCACCACCGAGTGGGAAGTTTCTCATACAAAGTCATGCCCTTTGGTTTGAAGAATGCGCTTGTTATTTTTTCACGCATGATGGTGCAAGCATTTTCGGACTTCATCCATAATTTTCTTGAGTCTATTTGGATGATTGGACGGTGTATGGGATAGTAAAAGACCATTGTGACAATATGAGGTTAATGTTTGAGATGTGTAGGTAGTTAAGGATATCCCTCAACATTAAGAAGTGTGTATTTGCTACACCCTTTGGGACTTTATTAGGGCACATCATATGTAAGGAGGGCTTTCTAATGGATCCTTCCAAGGTTGTAGTTATTATGGGATTGGGGGAACCTACTAGCCAAAGTGTAGTGCATGGATTTCTTGGACATACGGGTTATTATAGAAAAGTCATCAAAGAGTATGCCAAGATAACCGTGCCTCTAGAAGAATTTCTTAAACATATAAGTGCCTTCCATTGGGGAGAGACTCAACAAAAGGCATTTAACACATTAAAAGATAGGCTTGTCACCGTGCCTATATTACATTTTCCCTCTTAGGAAAATCCCTTACATGTCCATGTAGATGCCTCAGAAACCACCATTAGAGAATTGCTTATGTAGCCAGGTGAAATAATTGTTGATCATCCTCTGTGTTTCGCAAGAAGGAAGTTGACACCAATAGAGTAGAATTGCACCACAACTGAGTGTGAAGCATTTTCAATGATCTCACACTTTTCAAATTCAGATGGTGTCTATTGGCAACACCCTTTGTATTTTACACTGACCACATGGCATTAAAATATTTGGTTAATAAGCCCATTCTACAAGGGTGCATATGTCGGTGGGTATTGTTGTTTAAGGAGTTTGAGTTCATGGTAGTTGTGAAACCTAGGAATAGTAATTGTGGGCCTGATCATCTATCAAGAATTGATTCAGGGGAGGATGCGTAGAGTATTGAGGAGACAATGCCAGATGTGCAACTATTTAGGTTGCAGTGCGCACCCTCGGATTTGGAGGAGATTGTAGTATTTTTAAAGGAAGGTGTAGCACCGGAAGGAATGAAGGAATTAGAGAAGAAGCAACTTGCCATATGCGTCGTGCCCTACATGTTGATCAATGGAGACTTATACAAGTTGGGACATGATGAAGTTTTGTGCAAGTGTGTATTAGAGCATGAGCACCTCACCATCATGGAGGAAGAACACAAAGGAAGTGCGGGTGGGCATTATGTAGGTGACGCCACTGCGCATAAGATATTAATGGTAGGATTGTGGTGGGAAACCCTGTACAAGGATTGTAAAGACTATTGTAAAGTGTGTGCCCATTGTCAATGCATTGGAAATCCAAGAAAGAGATATGAAATGCCTTTGCACCTTGTATCTAGCACATAACCTTTTGAGAAGTGTTTAATAGAATTTGTAGGCCCTATTGTACCAAAGACACATAGATCTTTGGTCACTCTATGTCATAACTTGCACAAACTATTTGACACGGTGGGTAGAGGTAGATCCAACTAAAGATTACACAACAACCATAGTGGCAAGACTTTTTGGGAGAATGTTATCACAAGGTATGGATGCCCTTTAATTTTAACAAGTGATAGAGGCACACATTTCTTAAATGAGACCATGAGGATCATATTAGTAGAGTTCATGGTAGCTCATCACAAGACGACCCCTTATCACCCATAAGTAAATGGGACCATAGAAGCATTTAACAAAATACTGAGTCATACCCTGACCAAAATTTGTGATGTCAAAAGACAAGATTGGGATGAAAAGATATTATCCGTATTATGGGCTTACGGACAACTTATAAAAGGATGAACAAAGACACACCATTTCAATTAGTGTTTAGCATGAAATTCATTCTGCCAGTTGAATTCATGTTACCTTCTCTGCGAATAGCACACACAAGAAGGTTGGATGATGCATAAGCGTTGGAAGAGATAATTGATGAGTTAATGAAGTTGGATGAGAGATGATCACTTACTAGGTGGAGTCAAACAACAAAGAAAGTAAAGAAAAAGCATGGAACGATCGCCACATCAAAAAAAAGAAGTTTGAGGTTGGGTAGATGGTCTTACTATATGATTCTAAGTTTTTCTATGCCATCCTAGGAAGTTGAAAGTCCATTGGTTAGGTCCCTACATAATCTCATACATCCTTGACTCAGGCACATGCCAGTTATAAGCGTTGGATGGAACAAAATTTCATAGACACTTCAATGGGAGTAGGTTAAAGCCCTACTATAAATAAGTCTTCTTGGTGTTTGTAAATAAGGTAGTTTTTCTAGTTAGTTTAGAATTTTCCTTTATGCATTTCTTTTCTTGTGTTTCCCTTTCACATTGTTGTTTTACTTTACACCTTGGGCACTTTGTAAATTTATTACTACTTTTGAGAATTTTTGAGTGTGTAGAGGACCACACATCATTTTAAGTGTGGGGTGGAGTAATGTAAAGGAGAGCATGGTTAAAATGTCAAGGAATTTTGTGCTTTGAAAAACCCGGTTGAATGGCTCTGTTGAAAGAGGTTCTTAGAAAGAGAAGATGGAAAAAGGATGGTTGGTGCCAAGATAAAAGCTACATTTAAATCCCATGTAGAAAGAAGAGAAAAGCATGAAAGTAACATGAGGTAGGTGAGATCAAAAATTAGGATAGAAGAAGTTCCTTCGGCATTGGTTACATGCGTGTAAGAGTCTCCTGTCATGTTGGATTGGTTGTGTGCTAGAAGGTTGGAGGATTATTCGTGCAGGTTTGGGCTTGTGAGGGAAAGCACTTTGAAATTGGGCTTTCTTTGAAAAATTTGTAATAAATGTTAAAAGTATGGTGGTAGGTGAAGGGAACTTAATTCTTAAAAAGGAAAAAAATATAAATAAAGGGGTCCCGCACTTCATTATTCACTTTGCGTATAAAGAGAAAGAAGTTCTTTTTGCACCTTTGCAAACTAGGGCTTCCAAAAAAACTGATCCGTGTGAAGAAAGCTGTTTCACACAGAATGTTTCAGAAACAAATAAGGGTTAGGGCTAGGAGGAATACCTGTTGAATGTTGGGATGGTGCACATGTACCGTAGAGAGAGATTAGATCGATTACGAAGAACTCCTTTTTGTCTAGGAAGGACTACCTGCAAGTAAGAATACAAGACCACTAGATTTTAGTTAGACAATAAATGAGGGAACTGCCTTGGGCCCAAGAAATATTGGACTTCCTTTTGAAGGTGGTCAGTTCCCCTCTTAATATGAATTAACACAAATTCTAACAAAGAAGTTATTGTAAAATTACAATTTAATTACCTCGTTAAAAGCAATAGAGGAAAGGCTGGTTTTGGTTTGAGTCACAGTGACCGATGTCGGTCACTGTACAACCGATTACGTTTTACACGTGTCTTGGTTTTGATAACCAATACCGGTAGGGGCAGTGATTTAGGGGCTTTCAATGAAGGAAAGCTATAAGGCGGTTATGGTGTTTATAAGGCTGGTAAATGATTAGGGATAGGCAATAGGGTGATGGAGAAGACTTAGAGAGTGTGGGGGTTATTCTTGGGGCAATGTAAGGGTAGAGGAATGATAGTTAGATGTAGGGTGCTACCGGGTAGTAGATCTAGGAGTGAACTTATAATTAATATGAATCAAAAGTTCAAGAAATGTTATTTAAAAACATACAAGACACTACTTACTAGTTCCTGATGAAGATACAGGTCCAAGGATTGTGATGATGAAGGCAGGGCTCAGGTGGGATGATCTGACAATCAAAAATGAGCTATCTTCTCTCCCAATGCTTGGATGAGTGTCGTTGTGCTCTAGTTCCTCAGTTGCAGTCTTGGGCTCGATGTCCTTCTCTGCAAACTCTTCTCTTTTCTTCACTTGTCTCTGCTCTGCCAAGTGAATTCTAGGATCTTTCAAATGAATTCTAATCCTTTGTTTTTGGTTGGGGGAGGTCATTTACAGGGAACCGATGGCGGTTACGTAACCGATGGCGGTCGAGTAGGAACCGATGTCGGTTAAGTCAAAGTGGGCTATTTTTAGTAAAATAGCCAACTTTCCCTCCTTTTCTCCCGAGGGATTAGTTGTGGGCTTGGTCAAGTCATGATCAGGTTGGTTTTGGTGCGGGTGAGAAGTAATTAGTCATGGGTGTGGATGTAGACCAAGTTATAGGTCTTAATTAGGTTAGTTTAGGGTTAGGGCTAGGTCATGATGAGGTGGCGAAATGAGGTGGCAGGTTTGGAGATGTGGATTTATTAATTATAAGGTAATTAATAAATAATTGTGTAAGGTTTAAGTGGTGAGGTTAGGTTGCGAAATGAGATGCGGGGCACAGGGTGTCGTAAGACACAAATTTGGTGTCTACATTAGCCCCTTGTTGTCGTGTAGCTTGTCTTGTAAAGCTGCACTGACAATTAATAAGAAGTGATTGCCCCAGTTAAGGGTATAGGTAATCCCCCTCAAATCTATCACAGATTGAGGTGACGTGAAATCAAGGATAGGGTTGATAAAGGATAAATGGTGTTGGGATGATGGTAAGATGGTGGGGTAAGTTCAAGGAAGCAGACACACGTTGAAATGTAGTAGTGCGACCAGGGTACATGATTTGAAGAGCAAACAAGCAATTCATAGGCAAAGGTCGATAGTTTATCCAAACAAGGGTGATATAATCCTGGTATCCAAGGCATAGGAAGTAGCTCCAGGGGATATAACGGGTAAGGTACAGGAACGTTTAGGCATGTTCGGCAGTACCAAATGGTTGGTTTGGTTGAGATAAATGTCACGGTCTCGGTCTAGGCAAAGTTGGTTGGCTGATCAATTCAAGTATCCTAATCATGCTAGAACACGAACAGGTGAGCTCGATTGAACAAAAAGCTACATGATGGGTGGATAAAATCATAATTTGTGGGTCTTGGGTGAGGTACTTAATTGGTGCGGCCTTGGGTCGGGCCGATTGATTAGGGAGGGCCTTGGGTCGGGCCTGATTGGTTGGGTGTGGCCTTGGGTGGGGCCGATTGATTAGGTGTGGCCGTGGGTCGGGCCAGATTGGTTGGTTGTTGGTCGGGCCTTTGATTGGTCAGGCCTTGATTGATTGGTTAGTTCTGGCCTTGGGTCGGGCAAGATTGATTGGTTGGTCGCGGGTTGGTTGGGTCGGGCTTATTGGTTGGTTGTGTGGCCTTGGGTTGGGCAGATTGGTTGGTTGCGGCCTTGGGTTGGGCCTGATTGGTTGGTTGCGGCCTTGGGTCGGGCCAATTGATTGGGCCTTTGGGCTGTTGGTTGGTTGCCATGGGTTGGGCTTGATTGATTGGTTACGGCCTTGGGTCGGGCCGATTGGTTGATTCTGACCTTGGGTTGGGCTGATTGGTTTTTGGTTCCTGCGGCCTTGGGTTAGTGGGCGATTGGTTAATTCTTAGAGGCCTTGGGTCGAGCGATTGGTTGGTTATGTTGCGGCATCACCTGTTCGATTTGGGCCAATGAAGTCAAAATGATTTTATTTAAGAATAAAGGATGTCGGGAGGCGAGAAGATGCAGTGATCTGATAGAAGATTAGTGGATAAGGGCGAAAATTTTGGTAAATAAAGTAGTATGTTGATGATAACCGATTGAATGTTTGTTTTGAAAAAGGATATATGAATGTTATCAAATAGAAAAAAAAATATTTATATTTACAACACATGATAGGTTATGGTAGGGGATGGTCGAGCTAACCTTGGGAGACCCCATGTCTCCTAAGTGTTGCCTACATAGCCCATTGCACAAAGCAAGGAGGGGCCTCAGACCAATGTAGTTCTCCCTTAGGACCAGGGAGAGGTGAATTCAGGTAATTTGGTTGTGGTTAGGCAATTTGTTGGTTGGTAAAAATATTGATATTGGTAGGGTAATGTTGTTGGTGTTGGTAAGGTATTGGCGATGTTGGTGTAGGTATAGGTGAAGTGAAAGTTAGCTTACCCAAGTAGTAGGGAACCGTGTCCTGATTAAGGTCAACACATAATCCTAGATTCGAGTAAAAGAGGAAAAAGTGTCCCGTAGTTGAAAAGAGCTAAACAAACCACATATTAACGTAGGATGAGCTTGAATCCCTAGGTACCTTGCATAGGCGAGAAGTCGATAGGTGAAAAGAGTTGTATAATCACAATATATCGGATATACGTCACGTCCCTTGAGTTTTGTTGCTTTGACGAATGGTGAGGTGAGGTGGCTGGTAGAGCTGGGGCACAGAGAATTTGTTATAAGGTGATTATGTTGACAAAAGAGAACCAAACCTAAATAGACAAGTCCATGACTCAAAAGTGCTTTTGAATACTACTTTTATTTTTCTGGATATAGACTGATCGATGCGGGAAGTCTACATGGGATATGTATTTTGTTGTTCTTGAGGTCTTCACGAAGCTGAGCAATGCGAGAAGCTTCTGATAGAGGCTGACTTTGTATAGTTGTCCTTCAAGGGAGCAGTCTATTTATAGTAGCAGATGCGGCTTTTGTGTATAGCTGTCCTTCGGGGGAGCAGTCTAGTGTATAATAACGAGATGTGGCTTGCATAATAACATAGTTGTTTGCCTTAGAGGAGCGTCTCTAGTTTAGAGCGTAGCGGTCTAGATGTCCATTTGGCATGAAGCATCTAATTTTGCAGGAAGTTTGACTCAAGAATATCCCAGAATCATATAATTGAGAACTTGTTATTTTGATACTTTTAAGTCATGGACCAGACTAAAAAGGGGAAGGCATCTTTAAGAGGAGGTGATGACCAAACCACGTGAGCTTGATTCTATTTTGAGATGCATGAAACAAAGTGTATGAGGTGGTAAATGAGCTCGGGGATGAGCGCAAGGTAGATAAGTGATATAACACTAAATTCAATAGTAGAATGGCCAAGATGCAAGGCATTAAGGGGTTCGAGGCTCGGTTTACCATTAAGCGAAGCTAAATGCGTAAGTGCACGATCCATAAGTGTGAGTGATAATGTAAGGCCCAATCGATTAGGAGCAAATTTTCCACGTTTGCTCTTTTCTAGTTTGGTTACATGTTGATTCTCTTTGAGGACAAGATCACCAACCTTAAAGGTATGCTCATGAAGTCACTTATCATAAGCATGCTTGATGCGCTTTTGATAGATTTGAAGGTGGTCAAGAGCTTGTAAGATGGCGCTCATCAAGAAGCTCGATTGGGCTAACCGCTCTTGGCGGAAATCATCATTGGTGAGAATATCCTGAAGAGATATTCTTAGGGAGGGTATTTGTATTTCGAGAGGCAAGACAGCCTCGGTACCATATACCAAAGAAAATGGGGTGGCATTAGTGGAGGTATGAATGCTAGTCCGATAAGCCCAAAGGGCAAAGGGGATGTGATCAGGCCAATTTTTTCCAGAATCATTAACGACTTTCATGAGAATTTTGGTCAGGGTTTTGTTAGAAGATTCGGCTTGACCATTTGCTTGTGGATAGTAAGGTGATGAGAAACTAAGTTTGATACTAAAGTTGTCACAAAGGTCTTGTAACAACTTATTTTTGAAAGATTTCCCATTATCTGTTATCAGGCGATGAGGAACACCAAAATGACAGATAATGTGATGGTTGATGAACTCTACATTTTTTTTTTTTTGGTTTGAAATGAGTGGAATGGCCTCCACCCATTTAGTGTAATATTCGGTCACTATGATTATCCAACGGTGACGTTGTGAAGAGGGCGGTGAATCTCACCAATAAGGTCTAAACCCCATTGTGAGAAAGGCCAAAGATCTCGTGCGACCTGTAGCGGATGGCTAGGAGTATGTTGAAGGTTGGCATGTTGTTGACACATAATACAACGCTTAACATATTCATAGTAGTCGTTATTAAGAGTAGGCCAATAATAGCCTAGGTGAAGGATCCGTTTGGCCACGGCAAGGCCACTAAAATGTCCACCACAAATGCCGTCATGGACTTGTTGGATGATATAGGTGACCTCCGCGCCGGTTAGACATCGAAGGAGGATGCCATCAAAGCCACGTTTATAGAGGAGTCCCCCCATGATGATGTAACGAGAAACACTTTTAAGAAAAGCACGTTTTCATTACTCGTAAGGTCAGATGGGAGAATAGAGGTTGTAAGGTAATCGTGAAATTGGTGATACCAAGTATCCTGCGAATCAGCGGATACATTATTTATCATACCAACATCCGGGGCTGAGTAAGATGGGGCAAAGAGTTGTTGGACCAAGACAAATATGTCAGAGTCAGTTGGTGAGGCAGGAATTTGCGAGGCTAAGCAAGCCATAGTATCCATAAATTTATTAGTTGAGCGGGGAATGGTTTGGATAGAATAATGAGTAAATAAGGTCAAAAGTGAATCCACGTAATGTTTGTACTTTTGAAGTTCCTCATTTTTACATTGGTAGATGCCCGTAACTTGATTGACGACTAGTTGAGAGTCACCAAAAATGTTAATAGATTTTACACCTAAGTGTAACGCAACCTAGAGACCCAAAACAAGGGCCTCGTATTCCGTTGTATTATTAGTGCAGGGGAAATCGAGCCGAATGAAAGAGGCATAGGTTCAGCGTCCAGAGGAATGAGAACAACGCCGGCCCCTCCACCGCACTGGCATTTGGATCCATCGAAGAAGAGGGTCATTGGATATGACTCCTCACTGAGTGAAAGAGTGGCGATGAGTTCGTCAGGGAAAGTAAAATTGGTAAATTGTTCCCCAGGTAAAGGGGCTTCCGCGAGTTGGTCTGCGATAGTTTGTCCTTTGATTGATTTCTGGTGTACAAACTCAAGGTCGAGGTCGGCGAGGAGCATAAGCCATCGGGTGATGCATTGGTTTAGATGAGGTTTGGCGTACATATAATGGATGGGGTCCGCGTTGGTGATGACAAAAAAATTTTGTGATTCAGGAGGTAGTGTCGGAGTTTGGTGGCCACGAATGATAGGGCTAGGCACAAATTTTCTACATGTGTATACCTAGTCTCGTAATCCACTAGAGTATGACTTATGTAATAAATGGCTTGTTCTCGATGCTCGAGTCACGATGTGTGAGCATGGCTCCTACAGCATGGTCGGTGGCGGAAAGGTAAAGGTAGAAAGGGCGATCGTCCTGAGGTGGGATAAGCATGGGTGGCTGCAAGAGATAGGCTTTAAGAGCCTCAAAGGCTTGGTGGCACTCTTCGCTCCATTGAAAGACAATGTCCTTTTTAAGGAGATGATGGAAAGGTTGACATCGATCCGAGAGTTGTGAGATGAAATGCCGGATAGATTGGAGTTTTCCCTGCAAACTACGCAATTGTTTGAGGTTAGTGGGTGGGGGCATTTCTAGGATAGCTTTGACTTTAGCTGGATCGACCTCGATGCCACGCAAAGAGACAATAAAACCAAGGAGTTTTCCCAAAGGACACCAAAGACACATTTCTTTGGTTGAAGATGAACACAGTATTGTAACAGGTGATCGAAAAATAATGGTTAAAACATCGAGATGTTCACTGCGATGTTTAGATTTGCCAAGAAGATCATCGACATAATCCTCAAGGATAGTGTGCATAATGTCATGAAAAATGTAAGTCATAGCCCGTTGATAGGTCGCACCAGCATTCTTAAGGCCAAACAACATGACACGATAGCAGAAGGTTCCCCAAGGAGTTATGAAGGTGGTTTTATGTTGATCGGCGGGGCTACCAAAATTTGATTGTATCCCGAGAAGCCATCCATGAGGGAAAGCATCTCATGGCCCGCAGTGAGATCAACAAGTTGATCAATACTTGGTAGGGGGAAGTCATCCTTTGGGAAAGTGAGGTTAAGGTCCCAGAAATCCATACATATCCGAAGTCCCCCCGTTGCTTTAGTAACAGGTACGATGTTAGAAATCCATTGAGGATAATCAATAGGTAAGATGAAGGAAACAGAAAGGAGTCATTGAAGCTCTTCTTTGACCAAGAGGGCAATGCGTGGATGCATTTTTCTCAGTTTCTATTTAACTGGTTTGGAATCGGGTTTCAGGGTAATGTTATGGACAGCAATGTCAGGATCAATTCCTGGCATGTCAGCGTAGGACCAAGCAAAAGCTTGGTTGCGGGAACGGAGGAAGGTAGTGAAGGCAGTTTGTTCTGATGCGTTAAGAGATTGTCCGATCTTCACAATGTGAGGATCATCCTCTATGTGGATGTTGATTTCTATAGTCGACTCATTCAACATGGTTTGAGTGTCAGATGGTAAGGCGCGTTGAATATAAGAGTCATCCGCACCAAGGTAAGTGAGGATGGAGTCGTCATCCTGGCACTCAACAACATTAATTGAAGGTGAGTCCTCTTCGATCATGTCTGGATACAGAAGGGGAAGAGAAGATGGGTCTTCATTATCGCGTTGATAAGTGAGAGGACCCAGGAAGATAGCGTTTATGAAAAAAAAAAGTTAGGAGGGATAGATTCAGGGTCTATCGACTTTGTGGGTGACGATGACAAAATGGGTGATGATGGTTCGGAAGGGGTGACTTCGTCATCTTCCTGGATACAATGGATAGGTGGTGTCTTCGGTGTAGGTGGTTCAGAGAATCCAAGACCACGACGATCTTTGTGTTTGCGTGTAGTTACAGGAATGATCGTATGTCGGCCTTGTTCATAAAGACCAAACCAAGCCCTTCCAAGCACGCAGCACGTCGGGAAGGTGAGGGCGAAATGATGATTAGTTAGATATTGAAAATCAGATTGGAAGGAACCACACCAAGGGAGGTTCGGGGTGATAGAGGATGTATCGACACCCCCATACGTTAGGTTGGTGTGGCAATTAGGTGGTCGTAGGAGATTACTTCCCCCACGATGGTCGTAGGTAGGATGCGCATGTAATTGTCCATACTCTCTGTGGGGTATGGAAAGTGCTAACATTATATAGGTGATACTCCCCAGCGTAAGGCATTGAAAAACATCTACCAAGGGATCGAGGAGGTCGGGATGTTGTCAGCGGGAAGGAAGCGGTATTTGCGGCGCGGTTTCATTGGTTGAAGGTGTAGGTGCGGTTGAGATGGATGGTTGAGGTGTGGTCGAAGTAGATGGTTGGGTTGGATGAATGGGTGTCTTGGTAGTACAAGCACATCATTAGGGTGATATAACATATTGCACGGGTTTGAAGGGGGAGCGTCGGCTTTTACGATGTAGGACTTCCCCTCATACTCAAATTTTATGCATCTATGTAAGGTGGAGGAACGCATCCCATAGCCGGATCAGGGGCCTAACAACATGTTGTATTGGAATTCTCCCTCAAGGACATAGAAGAGTTCGGGTAAAGTACGTGGCCCTACATGAATGTTAAGGATCACGGTGCCTAAGGTAGAAGTAATAGCATCATTGAATGAACGTAACATGGTGGGGTTGGCACACATGCAGCTAGAAGGGATATTCATTTGTTGGAAGGCTTTGGAAGAGATGATGTTTAGGCTAGCACCCCCGTCAATCATAACACGACGTACTCGGATGTCTCGGACGTAAGCCGAGATGAAAAGAGCGAGTCGGGATCTTACACACCAAAAGTCAACAATTTTGTCTTGAGCCCAGCGGCGACGGCGGCTTCTTTGTACGAGGCAAAAGTGGTTGGGGAGATAGGTTGTTTGGTGAGAGAAGCAACATGATTGGGTGTTAAAATGGAGGCAATGGGCAAGGTTTCGTTAGGTAGGACCTCTATCCCTTGGAGGATTTCAATGAGAGCTTGTCGATGAGATTCAGAGGTTTGAATGAGATCATACAATGTCATTTTTACAGGTGATTGGTGAAGTTGTTTGATCATGGTACGGTGGGCAACTCCATCAGAGATGGGGTAGACAGGTCCACGAATAACCACTTTAGGTGGTGGTGTGATCGGGATGGCGGACGGAGAAAGAGAGGCCACAGGTGTGCTTTCTTTAGCTTTCCCATTGGTTTTATGCCCTCGAGTAGCAATGCTAATCATGTTGATCTCGTGAACACGAGAGGAGGAAGATGGTAGGGATAAGTCATTGTCTTCGAGAGGTGGGGTTGTAATAATGATATTTCTTGGTGAGGTGGGGACAGGCGGTATAGGAGAGGGGATTGAAGCTAAAGGTTTCTCCCTTCGTAAGTTGTCTTTCTTAACCTTTCTATCCGAGAGAGGTGACTGACGAAGGATGGATTTCAAAGTTTTGCATCCCTCTACATCATGTCCTGGTGTGCGGTGGTAAGCGCAGATTTTAGACTCATCATAACCTATAGGTCGAGGTTTAGATGGATCATAGGGTCTAAGTGGGGGTAGGGAAATGGTCGCATTCTCCACCAACATATCAAGGATCTTGGCGTAAGATCCTTTGAGCGGGTCAAAGTCAGAGGAAGATGAGGCTATTGATTGGGTGGGTTTTGGTAATGTTTGGGTATGGTTGGTTCATACGGGTGGTGGTTTAGACAAGGGGTTTTGATAATTGGATTTAACTAAATGTGGCTTCTTCGGCGCAGAAGTTATGTTTAGCTAGTTAGATGATGAGGCCACAGATGACGTGGTGGCAGGAAACAACCACGGAGAAAGAGGAGTGACAACAAAACAAATCCTTTGATGATGGAGTTTGTTTAAGGTTGATAGGTGGACAGGATACTTGGGGTGACGGTGTTGATACACCCATGGATCTCTATATGGGTGTAGAAGGTGTAGGTCGTTTTAAAGAAAACATAGGAGGTATGATGTATTGAGGCAAGGTGGAGGGGTGAGGTCCCAATATAGAAGGTAGGTGTGACGGCGAGGGTTTTAGTTGTGACAGAGGCATAGATTGGACTTGAGGGGATTGGGTTTGTCTCCTAGGTGGATGGATGGCTTTATTTTTGGATAAATCTAACCATTTAGGTGGGTGTGTTAGGTGGGTATTGGTGAAGTCCCAAGCGTAGGGGAAGGTGTGGTTAAGTTAATAGAGGTGGATGAGGTATTCGGTAGAGATGAGGGGGGTGAAGATGAGGACATAGGCATTTTGAGCTTTTGTAAATACCTCGGGTATATGGTAGAGGTGTCTGGATCGGTTATCTACATTTGAGTAGAGCATGGTGTACTCAAACGCTCCCATAGGACTCGTCTATCTTCTGAGGGATGACAATCTTCACGTGTGAATAGGAACTTTTGTATGGAAGAGAGGTGGGTTGTGATTGGTCCACTTGTGGGTGTGATACGGGGGTAAATGAGGCCTTTGTATCAATGGGCGTTAAGAGGTCAACCGATCTCTGAAAAGATTTAGGCGATGAAGAACTAATAGGTAGGAGGGCATGTTTGAGGGATCCATCATGATTAAAGAATTTGGTGATGTCGGTTCGAGGGGTTTCTCTTCTAAGGATGACAGAAAAAGTGGCGAGCCTTCTTCTTTTATAGCAAGAGTGATGGAAGGAGATGTTTGGGAAATAGATAAGTTAGATAACATCCGCTCACAATCTTGCAAGGATGTGGTGTAAGAAGACTCATTCGTGAGAAGAGAACTCTGGCGGTTAATTCCTTTATGGGTAAAGGAATGGCAAGATTATCATTTTGTCTTGATGGGGGTGAAGGGGTTCGGATCCCTGCGTTAGTAAAGAGGCTTGATTCAGAATTTCCTCGATAGAAGCTTTTGGTTGGGAGTCGAAAACTACATGGATTTCATGAACACTCTCCTCGGCTAAGATATCTTGGTTTATGTTACTGTTAGAAGAGTGGTTTGGGAATGGTTTGTTGAAGATTTTCAAATTTTGGTTAGCAGGGGCATTAGGATTATCGAGGGTTATATCCCCTGCATCAACCATTTCCTGCACTATGTTTTTCAACATCTTACAGTTTTCATGACTGTGTCCCTTCACGCGGTGGAAGTTACAGAAGTCATTTTCTTTGTACCAAGAAGGTATAGCGTGGGTGGAATCAAACCCGGAGTGAGGTTTAACAGGAGGTAAGGTGATAGCTCCTGCTTTGAGCAATTTTTCCAAGATGACACCATAAGTTTCTCCCAAGGGAGTGTAATTGATGGGCTCGGCTTTATACTTATAGGTGGTTTTTGGCGGGGTATTAGACGGTGCTTGGGATTTGACCATCACTACGTGTACAGCTCCTTTTGATTTTGAAGCAGTCGATGCGTGAGAATTGGTGGTGTTGGGTTTGTTGGTGGAGTCTTGGGTTCGAAATTAGGGTTTTTGTTGCGCAACCACAATTTCTCTTCCTCTAAGGCTCGAATCTCTAGTTTCTGAGCCATAGTAAAGGCCTCATCAAAGGTGCGAAAAGTTTGAATTTGGAGGGTAGGAGAAATGTGCTTAGCGTGAGGCCCACGTAAAAGAGTTCGATAAGTTCGGCTGAGGGCAAGGCATAAGTAAGTTGGTTGATAAGGCCCCGCCATCGTCCAACGAAATCTACGATAGATTCGTCTTCAAATTGTCGGATGGCATAGAGGTCGGTGATGGATACTTTCTTGGCGATATTAATGGAGAAATGATCCAAGAAAGATTGGGCTAATTGGTTAAAAGAAAAAATTGAGTGCTGGGTTAAAGCACTGTACCATTCCAAGGCGGGTCCTGATAATGGCATGGGAAAGGTGCGGAGTAGTAAGGCATCATCATGAGCAATCAGATAGCAGGCATGTCTAAATGATCGCAAGTGTTGTTGAGGATCCTCCTTACTATTAAAAAAGTAAATTTTGGTAATTCCCATTGAGGAGGATATGAATGAAGGGGGACGAGAAGGATGAATAGGCTCTGACAAACTTGCTCATATGTCGAGTGCTTCTGGCTTCCTAAAACGAAGCCTCAGATTTTGCATCTTGTCCATCATTTGTTTGATTAAATCAGTGGTTGGATGAGATGATGGTGCGGTTGTTGTAAACGGAGGAGGATTGGGCCAAGAGCCACCACTAGACAATGGTGGGGTTAAATGTTGATAAGGTATTGAGGATGAATATGTTGAGGTGACCGAATAGGGATGTCCTATATAAGATGTTGAAGCCACCGGATAAGTGTGTGGAAATGAAAAGGTGGGCGGAGCTTGAGAAGGAAAGCTCGTGTGGATAGGTGGCAGAGAGCAAGTTATGAAAGGGGCAGTCTGAGAGAGATGAGGTAGGAGGAGTCGGCGGTAATGATATGTGGGGCCCCAGATTAACCAAAGGAAAGCCAATCTATGCCGTATGAACTTCCGAAGCCACTGAGTTGGGAGATGGGGCTAAGGATGAAGAAGGTAAGGCGGAGTTATTAGGTGGGGAAGGAGCTAAGTGAGCAGCTATACTAATAGGCATACCAACAAGGAGTTGACCGTCGGGTGTACGGTCAGGGGTATGAGACAAATAGTACTGTACAGTGCTAGGATTAGCATCCAAAAATTTCACAAATTCCTTATCTCCTACAGGGATTTTGGGAACCTCACTGGTGTCAGTAGGATTCCCCATAGGATGTGAAGGGGGTGATTCAGGAAAAGGCACGGAATAGGCATGTGAAACCATGGCTGCGGCTTGTTTCAGTGAGTGATAACAACCATGGACAAGAGTACACAACAGGGATTCAATCTATCAGGAACAAAAATAGCCACAAGATGTTGGAATTGGTAGGTTGTTGGTTTGTCGGGAACTGTGAAAGAAAGTAAATGATATTGGTCAGGTAACCGATGTCGGTCAGACTGTAGCCGATGTCGGTCAGTTAACCGATGTCGGTAGAATAGGACCGGTGTAAGAAGTTGTAAGAAGTTGCTGATTTGGGGTTAACGATGCTTAGTATACCTACCAAACTATTCTGAAGTGATCACTGAAACAATGTATGACAGAGAAACAGAACTAAAAACAAGCAAGATGCACAAGCAAATCAAGAGACTAACCCTAGGATTAGTTTTAATTATTGTGGGCTTATGCCTTAGACGTAAGATGATGTCAATCCTAAACAAAAGACCTAAGGGAGATGTCAAGTTTGTTTTGGCTTATAAGGTTACCTCAATCGGGCGGAGGAATACCACGGAAAAGGGGGATGTTTGAGCTGTTGTGTTGATTATGATGTGATTTGGGATGTGTTGTGTAGTGAAAGTAAGATTAATTTCTTGTCAATACCATGGATATCACCCCCACGTGTATGACCTATTACTTAATCTACGTTCACTAGAATTGAAAACAACAAGCAAGAATGTGATGCACGTGTTTTAAACCCAAATCGAAAATGATATTCGATGAAGCAAAGAAGATGACTTTCACTAATGCAAAGATGAGGAAGAAAGACAAATTCTTTTACCAAAATAACAAAATATCTTGTGAATATTTAGAAGAAGAAAATAGCAAGTGTGCTCCCTATATGAAAGCAAGCAAGAAAGAAAGAAACCCAAGAAAGGGTCCCACCAGGCGTGCCAAAATGTTTCACACAGAATGTTTCCATTCTTAGAATAGAGGTGCTTCTATCCTTTCATTCTCTTGAGAAACAGATAAGGGTTAGGGCTAGGAGGAATACCTGTTGAATGTTGGGAGGGTGCGCGCGTACCGTAGAGAGAGATCAGATCGATTGCGAAGAACTCCTTTTTGTCTAGGAAGGACTACCTGCAAGTAAGAATACAAGACCACCAGATTTTAGTTAGACAATAAATGAGGGAACTGCCTTGGGCCCAGGAAATATTGGACTTCCTTTCGAAGGTGGTCAGTTCCCCTCTTAATATGAATTAACACAAATTCTAACAAAGAAGTTATTGCAAAATTACAATTTAATTACCTCGTTAAAAGCAATAGAGGAAAGGCTGGTTTTGGTTTGAGTCACAGTGACCGATGTCGGTCACTGTACAACTGCGGTTTTACACAGTATGGTTGTTGATAACCAATACTGGTAGGGGCAGTGATTTAGGGGCTTTCAATGAAGGAAAGCTATAAGGCGGTTATGGTGTTTATAAGGCTGGTAAATGATTAGGGATAGGAAATAGGGTGATGGAGAAGACTCAGAGAGTGTGGGGGCTGTTCTTGGGGCAATGTAAGGGTAGAGGAATGACAGTTAGATGTAGGGGCTACTGGGTAGTAGATCTAGGAGTGAACTTATAATTACTATGAATCAGAAGTTCAAGAAATGTTATTTAAAAATGTACAAGACACTACTTACTAGTTCCTGATGAAGATACAGGTCCAAGGATTGTGATGATGAAGGCAGGGCTCAGGTGGGATGATCTGACAATCAAAAATGAGCTATCTTCTCTCCCAATGCTTGGATGAGTGTCGTTGTGCTCTAGTTCCTCAGTTGCAATCTTGGGCTCGATGTCCTTCTCTGCAAAACTCTTCTCTTTTCTTCACTTGTCTCTGCTTTGCCAAGTGAATTCGGATCTTTCAAATGAATTCCGATCCTTTGTTTTTGGTTGGGGGAGGTCATTTATAGGAACGATGGCGAGACCGTGGCGGTTACGTGTCGAGTAGGAACCGATGTCGGTTAAGTCAAAGTGGGCTATTTTTAGTAAAATAGCCAACTTTCCCTCCTTTTCTCCCGAGGGATTAGTTGTGGGCTTGGTCAAGTCATGATCAGGTTGGTTTTGGTGTGGGTGAGAAGTAATTAGTCATGGGTGTGGATGTAGACCAAGTTATAGGTCTTAATTAGGTTATTTTAGGGTTAGGGCTAGGTCATGATGAGGTGGCAAAATGAGGTGGCAGGTTTGGAGATGTGGATTTATTAATTATAAGGTAATTAATAAATAATTGTGTAAGGTTTAAGGGTTTTGACATGAGATGTGGGGCACGGGGTGTCGTAAGACACAAATTTGGTGTCTACGAAACATTTGGAGAAATTAAAGCGTGAGTAACTAGTTTGGATTTGCGAACCAGGAGGAAAGGATTTCACGGATGTACGAAAAGTGGGAGAAGGAACTTTCTTGTGAAAGGAGTATCCTAGTTAGGGTTTGAAGAATTAGGGCATGGGGTTAAGGAACTTTCTTCACAAGTTCGATATCTAAGGTTAGAGAGAGAGGAAGAACAGAGTAACATGGAGTGATTGAAGTAGACCTATAAAATGGCACCCAAGAAACTAGTTAGCACACCCATGAAGGGCAAGGGAAAGGGCAAGGGTAAGCAACATGAAACTGATGCACACACAAATGAGGAGTGGTATGCGAAATGCAGTACCTAGTTAGAGTGTTGTTAGGGAAGGAGTGGGATTCCCATCTAAGGAATATATCCGTGAATGACTACAATCATCGAAAACCACAATCAAGAAGGAGATTGCGTTGGGTTAGTGTGCCCAAAAAAAAAAGGACACGAGAGGGTTTTTCCATTTATAATGATGATGTGTAGGTTAAGTTAGAAAAGGTAGGGTTATTACTACTCTTTGAGTTGCCCTACTTCGGGAAACCTGAGTGCTTATATCAATGGCTGATGTTGCGCATGCATGAGGACTACTTCCACTTTGCAGGGTGCAAGATGTGCATAACCCCTCAGCTCATTTCACATTTCACAGGCCTCATCTGTGAAGGAGATGGTTTAGAGGATGACTTGAATGACAAAGAAGTGATTAAGGAAACTATTACACTTATGTATACAATAAGGGGTCAAGGTATTATGATGTCATGAACATTAAGGATCTGGTAATGAAGGTATTGGTGCCAAATTTAAATGGCCAGAGAGATGGATCCAGTAAATAAGCCATGGTTGAATGTTTAAAGGAAAATTTAAGAGAGCACCATCTGTAACTTGTCTACATTCATCATGGATGACATTGTCACCATGCGTGAAGGAAGGCGATAGGATCCTTTTTGGCACTGTTCTATTAACCATCATGTTTCTAGATATCTTTGGGTACTAGATGCATCGAGAAAATTTCATGTGGCGATACCTGCTGAAGACCCCTCACCCACAAAGAGGTTTGAGAAATATGCTTGTGACACTATGAAAATTGTGCACAAGGCACACTTGGAAAAATGGTATACACACCTAAGGAACACATTCGGGGTGGAATGGAGAATTCTGAACAACTGCCAAGTAACCACTAGGGGAGAAGTAGAATTTGCTATGTACTAGCATTTCTACTTGGGTAGATTCAAACTGTCAGATGAGACATGGAGCCCATGGTGCAAGCTCCCCTTTGCCTTCACATCTCAATACTTCTAAGCAGGAGTAAACAGGTTCAAGGAGTCCAAGAAGTTTAAGCTGGACCTTGGTAATCTAGACCAAGACCACAGGGAAATGCGCAAAGGGTTGGTGTACCTGGAAAGCACATGTATGTGGAGGGATATGTGTAACATTAATTTCAAATGATAAGGCCCATGAATACACCCATTACGAAGGATCTACGGTGCGCATGTACATCCACATAAGACCCAAGTCTGAGAAGGGCACATATATGGAGAATAAGGTATCTATACCTTAGGATCCAACTGGTAGGAAGAGACCCATGCCCAAATGGGAGGAAAAAGAGCCAAAAATAAAATACCAAGTGTGGTGGAGACACAGGTAATAGGTTCCCCGGGACAAGTGCTAGAACCAATATGTACGTGCACAAGAAGAAGCCCATAGTAAAAGAGAAGATTCTAAATCTACAAAATCCATCGAGATAAGGAGTCATCGGGATAGGGAGAATCGGAGTCACCTACACCGAAATCTCTGGTTAGGAAGAAGCAAAGGGTAGAAGAAGAGACCATCTCGGAAGAGACTGAGAGTTTGGACAAGTACATAAGAGAAAAATATGAGAGTGAAGAGGACGAGAGTGGAGAATAAGTAAGTGGGGAAGAGGACCCTAGGAAAGATCAAGGACCACCTATCTTTAATATACATGATTCAGAGGAGGAAGGCGGAGAAGAAGAACAATGATTCCTTTTCCTATAGCGCAAGGATAGCCACGTAGGAGAAGACACCCAAGATATGGGAAAAGGTGAAGAAGCTAGCGCATAGAAGAAAGAGTCTCTAATTTCTACATAGAAATAGACAACCAAGGTGGTAGAAGGAGAAGAGACCAAGAACATTGAGATCATGGTGGAGGGAAAATTAGATCACAATGTTGAGCCAGTGTTGAACAAGGAGAAGAAGGAGAGCGTAGAAGAGGAACACGAAAGCACTAGAGGCCCCATTTTGACTATAAGTATACCTAAGGGTACACGCATGGGAGGAATGCACATAGAGGGGAGAGGCTGGAGATGGGTTATATTGATGACCCTAAGAAAGTGTTTTGCACATGGTTCCAAAGTACCATTCCGACAGAGGAGCTTATAAAGCAATGCCATATTTTGACAAGGAGGCTCCATATCCATAGACAAGGAATATTCTCTCATGGGCTATAAATTCCCACCTTAATGAGCCAATGTTTGAGGTAAGCCACGGGGCAATAATAACATTGCCAGGACCAAGAGAAGATAACCCAGTGGTCGATACCCAAAGCAGATCTCGGATGAAAAACTATGCAACGTGCTCAACATAGTGTCCATTAAGATTGAGGCTAGAATTTTTAGGTGGAATGATAGGGTCAGAGATCTAGAAGGGGAGATAAAGAAAAAAGAGGAAGATATAGCTGCAATGATAAAGGAGCTAAGCCAGAGAAGTTGATCAATGCCTAATGGCAGTGTGAATTGAAGGATGAAAAGGCTAAGGTATGTGCTATGTACAAGAAGGTGGAATCCATTAATGAGGCTATAGTATTGAAGCATCTAGACCTAGCATCACCCACGTAGAAGTATGGATCTTCCTTGGGATGCCTGGAGGATTTAACAAGGATCCTCACCATGGAAAGATAGCCGCTAGCCCTGGAGTCTGCAGAATAAGTTACCGCGCACCTAGAGAAAGAGGATAAGTTGAATATCATAGCACTCGTCACGGAATATAGCAAGGTTCTTGCTGATGTAAGGGTTGCTTCCCAAACTACTAAGGTTACGTCTAACAATTGTGAAGATAGAGACAAAGTGGAAATAACCTTAGTTACCACTTGTGAAGTAGAACTCAAGGAGTTATAGGAGAAGAACAAGGGAAATAGGGTGGAAAGGGATAAAATCCTTGCCGAGGTTGAGAGGAAATCTGAAGCCATTGAAACCTTAAGGGGTTCAATCAAAAACTAGTTGAAGGAACTATATCCATGTATTACATGAAGAACAGATGCATGGGAGGATATAAACAAAGAGTTAGAGAAAATCACTGATACCATGAGTGCGCAAGGAGATGGACTAAATTTTTGGGAGGTGAGCACCCTGGTCAGCGACCTCTGTCAGAGAGTGCAGGAAGAATTCGATGCCTGGAACAAGTTGGAGGCTAACTTGCAAAAGGATTTTCCAAGCTTTTTGCAGTGATTCCTTCATTCTCCCATTCTTTCTTCTTCCCCCATTCTTTCATCCCATTATTCTTATTACAAGGTGTAAGCCTATTGTATTCTTTCTTTCACTAGAGAAGTGTTCCCACGAATGAAGAACAAGCATAGTGTGGGGTGATATTGGGCCCCTAGAATGTTGGCTAAGTACAAAAGGTGTGTATGCACGTAGGTCCTAGTTGAAGAGAGGTGCATAAGGATAAAGCATGTAGGATAGGGTTTAAGAAAGGGTTTAAGGAATCCCATGTTGCACATGACATGCACAGACAAAACCAAGGGTTTGGGACTTAGTCAAATTGGCGTTCGGGATAGAACACGTGAAAAGCATAACCCGACTACACATGCTGAGTGGATAAGGTGCCATCCTAACGATAGGTTGGCCCAGGAAGGAGCATGCTTACGGTAGAAGATTCTAAAAGCACATCATCATGAAAATTGGAAATATTAGGCCTGGGCGAGCATGCTCACATGGAGGACCACATTCAGACACTTGGCATTGGATCTGAGGGTGTTGGAGGATGAGTTGGTAGCCCAAAAAGGCTATAAATACAAGCACCTGTAGAGTAAAAGGAGAGAACAAAAAGAGGGTGGAGCTCTGTAGAAATACTGCAAGAACTCTATTAGTGGATAATGGTATTTGGGAAAGAATGTATAATGGGTATGGGGATTGTAATTTTTCTTTTGATAGCCTAGCTACATTAGTCCATTGTAATGCATGATTGTGGTTTGTTTCTCTAATACATTACCAGTAATGGCTCCATGGATGTAATGAGGTTACCAGTTATATGAATATGAATATCAATGATTCTGATGCATACATCTTTCTCATAGGTTCTCTTTCATTTATGTTTATGCTAAGTATGGATGCTTGTATACTTATTTATGTTATGGCACAAGTTATATAATCCATAAGTACTTTCTACCTATAATGAATACAAGGATCTAGAGGCCGTTGTGAGCTCTATGGCTCTAGAATTTCTTAACTCCATTTAAATATCTTAAGCAAAAATCCTATATGATGATATTTCCCATTAAAATCACATAAAGAGAGACTCGGTTCCCACATGTGCCTCGGTGAGTGCCTAGCATCCACTTTGGGTGATAGGTGACG
This sequence comes from Taxus wallichiana var. yunnanensis, assembly GCA_018340775.1. Lineage (NCBI taxonomy): Eukaryota > Viridiplantae > Streptophyta > Pinopsida > Cupressales > Taxaceae > Taxus > Taxus wallichiana. Next base: position 151,442,937 of record CM031234.1, on the reverse strand, counting down.
CGCATGTGGTACCTTTCTATTTTGATAATGGTAAAATTGAATACATGGAATAAACATATTCAAACCGAATAACTCCCTCTGCGTAGGGTGAATCGGTTGAGGGTCCCCGATAGAGCACACATAGATTCTATCAATAACTTATTCTCCCAAAGGCTTAGTATAGGGTAGTGACATCCCATAGGTCAAGGGATGATAACCTGTTATTTCTTATTTTCAAAAATTATGTACCCCTTGTTGAACCATAATTATGCATTATTATTATAACATGAGGGGTTCCCAAGTATTGCTAGAAAGTTGTTCGCCTCATTAGCACCAAGAATTTCAAATCCCTAGTGAACTTTTCCCCTTGGATAGTGATCACAACATCCTTTAAGATACCGATGGAAATTTCTTTTTCATGTTATCCATATACAACACATTCAAGGATGGTTGTAATGGAGGCATTCCCATTTGATTCCATGCATCTAGAGTGAGGACATTGACCTTCATGCCTATTTCAATAAAAATATTGCTTAGAATCCATCCATCCATAACAAAATTCAAGGTAATCTCCTTATCATAGTCAAGGGTGTGGGGAGGAATGTTAGCATTTAGAACCATACTTTCTTGCTCTTCTTCGCATGGTACCTTTTCCCGTTACCATTCTCCTATCAAAGGAATGATATTCTCTTGTCTTAAAAATTTTCATACTTCCCTTAACTCATCTAGATCCTTCTATGGAGCCTCAACATTCTTCCTTCACTCTATCTATCTTGAATTCTCTTTTAGGCATTGGATATTCCTTTATAGGTTTCAAATTAAATCCATGGTTTCTTGATACACCTCCTTCTAATGAGTAGGGTTCAAATACTTCCCATGTACTACCTCCTCTCTAATAACTAGTGGTTTTTACCTTGCTATATCCCTTACGTGTACATCCTCAACTTGCGTTGTAACTAGTACATGTTATAGTTCGACTCACATGCCACCCTTGGCATCCACTATGAAATGACCTTCCTTACAATTACAATTTTGACACCTTTTTATTTTTGGTGTTGTTGGATCATATGTTCAAATATATTTTGACACTTCGATACTTTATGTTTTTTTCCACACCAAGAGCAATGTAACAGTCGAGCATTTACACTTATAATGCTCCGTAGACCCAAAATTATAATAAGTTCCATTCGGGAACTCACTTCTCCCTCCGCGGTTACCATGACCATGAAATACTTCTCTCGAAACCTCTTCCATGCACCCCTCCATCCACGCAACCTTCATAGTGATGAATATCATCCTTAGAATTGTTTGCAATGTTGGTCTAGAGCATGCCAACATTAATAGCATAATGTATCTAGTCAATCAACCTATAATCCTTGGTGTCATGAGTAGTAGAGGTGTAGATCTTACAATAGAAAGACACATTTTTATAGATCACATGCTATAGTAGTGGGCACCTACTTGCATCATGATCCCTATGGAAAATTTCATAGTCCATTGTCATGGCACATACCAATCTTCTAGGAAAACTATCCTTTGTATTCCCCTCTATCTCAAAATCCATGCACCATAGACCACTGCGAGTCTCATGCACCGAGTTCGTAGATATATTTTCCATCTACTTGGCCATTGCATCTATCTCGAGCCTCAAGAAAAGGGCTAACATTGGTATCAATGCTTCTAACATCCTTAGTGTGCGGGGTAACCTCCAGGCCTCATGCGGTTTTGTGAAAGTCTTGTGTGAAATTACTCTCCTAAAAGGTGTTATCAACTATCCAAAAAACCACTAAACATGCTGGGAAGGATGACTATCATAAGAAAATTTTGATGAGAGATTCTTGAAATGCACATCGTATTCTTGCACACTCTCTGCAATCCTTTAACATGCTAATTCTCTTCTATCCAAACTCGGGAATATGAAATTTAGCTAGGAACAAATTTTATAGTGTGGTTTAATCTACCACTTTTGATGGGGGTCATACTTTGGGTACCAACTATGTTCATGTCCTTGTCCATCATTATAAATTGACTTGCCTTCCGCTCCAGGGTAGTGATCCCCTTTGTGGTCCATATCAGCTCACACTTATGTACATGCTCTGAAACATCCTCAACACCTTTGTAGTTTGGTAGATTCAAAGACATTTTGAAAAAAAACTTGCTAAGGTGGTTGAGGTCCTTATCCGCCCGATCCGGAACCCTTATTTCCTTTAATGTTTCCTACACTAGTAGATCCACTAGATCCACTAAGTCTTGTCCCTTACGAATCAATAGATCCACTAAATCCACTAGGTCTACCAGGTCCTCCAGCTCATATACCACCAGTTCCACCTCTTGTAGCTGGTAATAGACCTAAAAAGGTTTTCCCTAGTGTCATGAATGTCCCACTGAAGTATGCACCAACAATTTGTGATATTTCACTACTACGGATGTGTGTCTGCACCACTTCCAGATGTGATACCTAAAATTTTCATACCTATACTTTTCCCAAATGTCATTCTAGATAGTATTCCTCCAAAAATAGGGAATGATTGCGCATCCATAGGTGTACCAAATGAGAAATTATCTCCTAGGTGTAGATCGGTCACTCTTACCAATACCAACTAGGTTAGCAATACTTATCTTTGGATTTGGAAAACTAAGTGCCAAGGGTTGGTCACCAGGAGGATTCAGATGTGCGTTGATGACTCTCCTTTCTCCAAGTGACAAAATATAATTAGAAGATGAAGGGGTCTCTCTCTTGTGCTTCCCAAGATGGGGTAGCATAGATTGATCAGGATCCATGTCCTCTACGTGAACCTCAATTCCTTCCCAAAATGTCTACCTCCATAGATCCATCACTCCTACAACCTCACATTTTCCAACCAACTCCCTTTTACGAGATTCACTATACTTTGGTCATCTCACCTCTCTCTCCTTTTTTAGCTTCAATGTCTGCCATCTTCCTCCACCCTAGCTTCCTCGCCCAATGCTCAAAATAGCTTTAGCCGACCATAGTAAATTCTTTCGACTTAGTATAATGATCATGATCTTTATGGCTAAAGGAATAACATGCAAAAACAATCCTCTAGGATCCCTTAAGAACTCAAACTTAGCAACCTCTAGACAAGAATACATAGAAATAACATATTCCAGGGTATAACTAGTCAACACTCTTCTCCACCAATGATCGAAAACATGTGTCCAAATTAGATCAACATCCTGCAACCTTTGATATTCATCTTACATCCATACATGAGATCTATAATACCATCTTGATCTAGATGCATACGCCAAAATCCATTCATACAACTCTACTAGAAAGAAAAAAAATAAGGTCTCATATAACTCATGATACAGGTGCTCTTCTACCCATTTACATGCATCAAACTCAAGTCCATTGCTAAATATATGAGTAAACTCATCCTGTGTGATTTTAAACCATGCTTCAACATTGTCCAAGGTCAAACACTTTGTCATCACCCACCATTCTCACAACAAATTTGAAAGGAGGTTCGACAATAGATCCAAGATGTAGTCATTTATCATGTACTCTTAGTACAACTTTCTAACCCCATGTGCATCGGCCTATAACCTAGTAGGCATTGAGAACTCATCGATGCATGCACATGTGTTAAACCCTAGTTTATGTGAGCATTGTGAGAAGATATTTCCATTCTTATAGGATTAGTTGCGAGACAAGTGGATATTCACTTAAAAGCACAACATGAGCTATCGATCCTTATACCCATGCATGGAAATGACAAAAACAACACAACATGTATTATGAGGAACATATCTTGTTTATAATATGAATAAAATGACACTATGGTTTACACCCATGAACCATATATTTAGAACATATGTATATATATAACTACATTGCATTTAAAATACCATGCCAGTCAAATATAGTGAATGTCAAGGATCCGACCCATAAAGTGTATGTTAAAAAAGATCTAACTCATATATCAGAGTCCCAGCTATGCCCCCTTATTACATGAGTTTTAAAGACCCATCCGTTAAATATGATGACCTTCTTGCAATTCCATAATGAAAATAACTAACCCTAGGGCCTCATAATACTTTCTGTAGATCTTCTCCTTCTTCCATGCTATATGTCTATCCATAAGAATCTTGGTCTCCCTCTTCTTCTTCTACCCAAGCATCTCTTCTTAAAGGTCCAATACCCACCAACATGCCTTCATTCAGGATTAAATCCCATGCCAAGTGTCAATTTTTTCCTCTAATGGTGCATGCTCATTCTTACATTACGAACCCTCCACCTTATGTAATGATGTATTCTAAGAATATTTATTCCATGCATTGAATATTATTTTCTTGACCTCGAAGGTTCCAGGATAGCAACTTATCCACCAAACACACCTAGGTGGGTCCGATTTTTCTACAAGTTCCTCTAGAACATCGAATATGGCTAAGTCCTTAGATCCCATGTATTGTCTCCCACATGCACCTTGGTCTCTCCTAAAGCCTTCTTAAACCTTTCTATCCTTGTGTGCATCTCCGCACATGCCCTTATCTTTATTTTTCCTATGTACGTGCCTTTTTGTAATTAGCTAATATTTTGAGGCCCAACACGTAATTTTTTCTAAACCTATACATATAGTGGAAGAGTATAAAGAGGCCCTAATCATGATGAATAGTTATAAAATGATCCAAGAGCACCTTAAAGTAGAAATATCTAGTTTTGAGAATCATATCACCATGGGATAATAAGATAAAGGTTGTGTGTCAAGTTGTATTAGCACTACCAGAGAGAAATATCATATCTAGTTCATGAAGTAAAGTGTGACCAACAAGTCAAGAAGGGTATGTCAACCCTAAGAAGGCATCAATATGTTGTTCCATCATCGGGAAGAAAAAGAGGAGAATATTTCATCCAAGGTATATGATTTTATTCTATGAATACTCATTATTATTCAAGAAAAGTGTTCATAGTGTTGACAAGTGGAAGAAGGAGCTCCAAAGTGAAATTAGGGTAAGTTATAATCCTATATGCATCCTAGAGGTCTTATTTTTATAGTTTTCCAAGTGTGAAGATAAAATGAGTGAGTTATAAATGTCAAAGTTTCGAAGGTGTTCTCTATCGCCTACTAAGGTTTCTCAAAAGTTTGAAAGAGTTTTCATTTTAAATCTAAGTCTCGTGATTAACATCATTCAAATGTTTTTAGTGGTGTTTGAAATCTACAGAAGAATAAATTTATAATAAAGTTATGATGCGAGATGAAACACATTTTTAAAAATTTACAGAATTTTATGAATGTTCATGAGTTTGATTGTTTAATCAAAGGAAGGTTAGTGCTTTTTTATTTCTCCATGTCAATAGTATTTTGTGTAGCATAAGTATACTAGGTCAGTGTGTGAATTCATCTTGATCATTCACATAAATATTCTTTATATTATTGTCGTATGTTATGAATTATTGTCTATGGTAAATTTTCTCCAAGATTGAGTATCAAGAATTCCTCTACCGTGAGTTGGTGTTTAAAGGTCTATTGCACATTTATGGTATGAGAAGGATCTATAAGTGTCAAGAAAATATCATATTGTGTTGTGAAATTCATGAGTTCAATTATGTTGTAAGACTATCAATAGAAAGACAAGTCTTCACTCATTTGTTTCTAAAGTCTATTGTGTATCATGTTTAAGTTCATGATTTGTGTTATTCCTTAAGATGTGTTAAAAACATATGATACTATCGATTGTAATAGTCATTATTTCATGGAGTCTTTTATATCTTGAAAAGGATGAATTTGTGTCAATAGACAAGTATGTAGGAGGTTTGCAATCTGAATATAAATAATGCCTTAGTTGACATGGTATGTGTTATGGTGTTAGTCCTTGAATCATAATTGAGATGTTTTTAGAGTATGTATACATCTTGGAAGAAGTATGAAACTAAAAATTACATGATTAGATTTGTAAAAGTGAAAAGGTGAGGTATTCAAATTGAAAAACATGGTAACATGTCTATGTGTGTGCACATTAATGTCTATAAGTAGTATCTTGAAAAAGAATATGGTTTGCAAGGATAAAATTATGTGTTGAGGTTTGATTGAGTAATACAATAATGGTGTAATGTCATTGAAATATGAGGTATGATTATTGTGTTTAATCCTTGAAAGAAAACATAGTTGTAAAGAAAATAAGGTCATGTTTATGACTATATGTGAAGGAATCATAGTGAATATAGGTTTGAAGGAGAGATTGAAGTGTTCTCTACCTTTGAGTTTTGAAATAAATTATATTTCGAGGATCTTGTAGGATGGGTTTTATCCTAGAATGAATATATAGAGTTCAAATAAGACACTATGAAGGAGGGGAGAAAACTTGGCAAGAATATTTCTTGACTGAAGGTATACAAAAGTATTGCAATGGCAGATTTTTCTATGACCAGAATTAAGCATCAAGGAAGTATTAATCCTTGAAGACATGAATAAAATTTGAAGAAGGTCATTATTATAACCCTATGAACGTTCATCCCGGGGAGAGTAATATTTTTTCTTGAATGATTCTAATGATGCATTGATGTTATAAAGTTAAGGAATGAAAATTAGGGTTAGAGAATATTAAATATATAGTGTTGAATATTTCTTGAGGATTCTAGGTAGAGGATTCAAGAGGAGGAAGAATGGTCTGAAGTTTTGAAAGTATATGTACCCTCTAAAGATAATCCGGTATGTTCAAGTAGTAAATATGTGTGTTCTTAAGTAAAATAAGGTGTGTCATCTTATTTAAGGTTTGTGTTACTAGTTTATATGGTAAAAAATTATTGGTACAACTAGTTTATGATCATTGAAAAGTTGTCTCTTGTATAAGTCTTGTAGTCCCAAGTAAGATTTACAATATGTCTTGATTAATTTTCTCATATTTTTGTGCTCACGGACTCTTAAGTGTTTATATGTTAAAGAAAGTATGGCAAAATCTCTTCCATGTTCTGAAGTAGATAAAACTTATTAATCACTTCAAATAAAAATAAGAGTAAAAGTATGTGTTTAGATTAAAATGTTTTCCTTTAGGTTTTAGGAGTCTATATTATAGTATGGCACTCTATTACTTGGTTAGTGATTCCTTAAAGTATTGTAAGGAATGAAAGGGTTTGTCAAGTTCATGTTGAAGATATTGAATAAATTGAAAAAACATGATGATCAATTTTTAAATTAATAAGGTTTTGATCTCAGTAGGAGTGGTGACTCCATGAATATGTTTGTGATAGTTGTTTAAAGAAAATTTGATGTCTAAAGGTCTTAAAAAGGATTCTTATGAACAAGAGAATATTTATGCAAGTGTTAATGGATAATTTATAGTTATTGATACGCATGATCTTACTCAATAGGAAGAGATCAAGAGTGAGGTATGAGAATCCATGTTGTGATGAAGGAAGAGACTATATATTGATATCTTGAGTTGAAGATGAGAATTGTGTAAAGGGTCTCGATTATATTATGTTGAGGAATATAAGGCTTGGTTAATACCGTAAAGCCAAAAGTTAAGCTCTTCCGATTATATTATTTGTTTCTTTAGTTCTTCCTCTTGTATCATGAGTACCTTAGCTCTAGGTTGTATTACAATGTATGAAAAGGTGCATGGTGGACTAAGACAAGAGTGATTAAGCTATAAAGTATATCTAGGACCTCATCTAGGTTTTTACCATTTTGTTTTTAGCTAGAACAAGATACAAGGTAAGTGTACTTGATGTATACATTTTGAAAACTTTTAGCATGGCATGGATTGATGCAATGATAACCTACATGTGTCTAAAGTATTCATTGATTAGAAGAATATGATATTGGCCTTTAATAAGTATCTTAGGTATCTAAAAGGACTATTTTTCAATATTGTTGATTCGTGAAGGAATATATGGGATTGTAAAAACACTAATAGGCATATTTTGGAAGAATAAGGAAGAAATCACTAAAAATATAACTCAGGACTATGATAGTATTCATGAAAATTTTTCATGAATTGTATTCAAGTATTTGACCTTAAGCTTGTGTTGAAAATTTGTAATGAATACTATCTTGACAAGGGGAGTGATAAGGAGTGTTTTCATATTCTATGAGAGCTTATTTTGAAAATATATGTTTGTTAAAAATAGACTAAAAGTGTGGTTTATGACTCATGGTTCTAAAAATTTAAGGTTCATTTTGAGAGACCTCTTGGAAATCGGAGGTGGAAAATACCTAGCAAATATCTCTAGAACCGGTTTTGCTAGATACGTAATTTTTTTGGGGTTTGCATGAAAATTTTTTACCTGAAAGAATATTTCATTTTTAAGTGGTGTGATAGAAAGGTTAAAAATGTGTGATAGGATATTTTCTATCATGCGACAACAAACTTGTTGTCACATGACAACAAACCTCTTGTCGTGTATCAACAAAATTGTTGTCACGTGACAACAACCTTGTTGTCGCATGACAACAACCTTGTTGTCACGCATCGGTGAGGGTGTTTTCAAATAGGAGGTTTATTGTCGAGTGAGAATAATTTTACTATCACACGACATAAAATGTTTTGTTACATGTCTCGCAACCTCCACCCTCCCGTCACACGTCAAAAAAATCTTCATGTTACACATCAAAAACTCTATATCACATGTCTATAGCCTCCGCCCTCCTATTACGTGTTAACAAACTCATCTTGTTGTGCATCAAAAAATTCTCTATCATGTGCCCGCATCCTCTACCCTCCTATCATGCGTCAACAAACTCTCCATGTCACACATCAAAAACCTCTCTGTTGCACATCTATGACCTCCTCCCTCCTGTCGTGCATCAACAAACTCTTTATCATGCATCTGCAGTCTCCCCCTCTGTTCCATGTCAAGAAAATCTCCATGTCACATGTCAAAAAAATCTCTATCGCACATCTGTATCCTCCTCCCTCCTGTTGTTCATAAACAAACTCTCTTTGTTGCGCATAAAAACTATCTATCATGTGTCTACAGCTCCGCCATCTTGTTGCATGTCAAAAAAATCTTTGTCATGCATCTGCAGCCTCCACCCTCCTATCACACATTAACTATACTTAATATTAGATATGCCCCAAGGTAGTATGAGTGAGCTAGTAGTGTTCTACTTAGCGAATAATCTAGGATTATATAGGGGATATTTTCAAGGGTAGGCGAAGATGACCCCTAAAAAAATTAAACTATAATTTTTAGGCGAATAGGTCACTGACCCATGCCAGAAAATTCACCTTTTCAAATTTTTCAAAAATAGAATATTCGCCATATTACGAATATTCACCACTAAAAAACCCTAATTTTTGTAAAAAATGGTGAAAGAGGAAGAATTACTATTCTCAAGCATGGTACATATCTAAAAATTGGTGTTTTAGAATTATTAAAGCTCAAACATGAGGTTATTATCTCATGGAGAGATGTTTTGATGATCATTAATCCTTTATTGCTGATGTTGAAGACAAAAAGAAAAGGTACGGTCCCAAGAGGGAATCATTTGAGCACGTGTGTCTTATGTATTTTTGCCATTGTGTGTTGTCATTTTTCATGTTGTGTCATATTTATAGCCTTTTTAATATATTTTAAAGGGGAGAGTTGTATCAAAAACATGAAAAAGAGGTCTTATAGGTTTTTAGTCTTGCTTTGGTTGCTTTATCAATATTTTTGAAGGTGGTTACCATCAATGACAAAGGGGGAGATCGTTGGCCATTGTGTCTATTTGTTTTCATTGATGTCAAATACATTGATGGAAAAGGGTGTGTAGGTGTAATGTGATTCTCCATGGGCATTATCCATTATTAAACATGAAGGTTGATTGGTGATGTTATGTTTTGGTAATGTCTTATGATGTTCTGAAGCATGATCGAATAGGTATGGTCATGATATGAACTCTCCAAACTTGATTGAATGACGCTACCAAAGTTGATTGAAGGATGTTATGAGATCAATACAGGTCATAGATGTGTGTTAGAGGTGTATAATTTTATGCACATGGTCACCATGGTCAGTTCATTGTTTGTTATGGTTGAGTCAGGTCATTCTAGGCCTATTTCTAAACCTAGAGCATGTGGTTTGGTATGGTGGCATGAGTTTTTGAGAAATGAAGTCATGGTCAATAATTTTCGGAGAATGGTGATGGTGTATATGATGTGTATGATGAGTTTCAGGTCCTATGTCAGTAATTTGATAATGTTTCATTCTCCTTGGGAAGTAAGATTGCGAAGAAAAACAAAGTAAGCATAGGTAAGTCACCGTGTTTAGAGAGTTTTAGGAATATTTGATCATGGAAGAGACTTGGGTAAGGTAAAGGAGGTATCTATGGTACTTATAGAAATATTTCAATTTAGTATGACAATATTTGTCGAAGTTATGAAGTTTTTGTAAAATCTAGTTGAGAAGAAGGAAAAAACCGATCGAAGCTGGAAACTTCAAATGCTCACCCACTCACACAAACCTTTCATGGGACCTATAAGTTTTATGGGATGTTTTTACATTGAGATAAGATTTTTTAGCGAAAAAAATGAGGTTATTTGATCATTAGTTTTTTATGAACAATTGTTAAGAAGGAAAAGTGGTTTGAAACCCTAGTTAAACCCTCATAATAAAGTGATTGGGGAAATTTGCATTGTATTGTCTCTAGAATGTCCTTGAAATTAAAATTGATGCATCAATGTTGAATAGGATTCCTCTAGGATCATTTTAGTGGTGATTTGGTGTTCTAACTTGTTTGAGAAGAGAGAAAATTCCTATTTTTGTGTGGAATTTACAATTTTAGGGCTGAGATGAAAGTTCCCAGATGTAAAACAAAGTGTTATAGAATCCTTGAGAGATGTTATAGACATACATGAACATTTTCATGCATCTTTCTTGAAATTTTAGAGATATAGGTGCTCAAAGCGACCCTACAAATTTTGGACTTAAGGGCTAAAATGTTAGCCTTTTGGTTTGAGTTGTGTTTGATCATTTTTATTATTTTCGATGCATATGATGGTCATGGATAGTTTATTTAAACCTGATATAATGTGCTCAATATTTTTGTTTTATGTGGTGAATTGATTTTCAGTTGAAGACCTAATGGCCCAATCAAACATAGTTTTCTTACTCAAGAAGGTGAATGTAATAGGTGTGTTGGGTAAGATTCCTCCATGTGGAAAATTATTATTAGTTATTTTAAATTTTGGTACAAGTTTACTTGATGTTTTATAGGTGTTTATTGAGGCTAAAAGTTTATTTGAAGATGATGGAGAAAGTTTCTCTCAAGATTGGTTCTTGAGTCCTTGAAGCTTTGAATGACAAGTTTCAGCGATTGGATTGGTTTAAGGCCTCCTACTATGATTTGGATAATAAAGTAGGTCATTACAAAAAGTTCACTCAAATAGATTTCCAATTATATATGGTTTGTTTCTTCATGATTTTCTTTAATAGGTGAAACAACTCAATTTTGAAGACCTAGTTTTAGGTCTCAGTAAACATGTTTGGAGTAGTTGTAGAGTTTGACATGTTTTGAGGTATTCTAATATGGTTTGGATGAAAATGTGAGTATTTCTAGAAAATATAATTAGAAAAATTTCCTTTTATATATTACCCAAGTCATGATGATGATATTTTCTATGTGAAGTTGGTCATTCTTCATGACCGAATTTCCAAGTGTAGAAGACCTAGTTGGATTTTATTTTGTCCTTGGAGTGTTTCATGGTGGGTATGGATGTTTTGGATCTTCCTAAGATTATTGATGTTGGGCCGCTAAAATATTGGACAAGTAACGAAGGTGTGTGGGTGCGCAGGCCTATTTGAAGGCAGGCACGTAAGGAGAAAGTGTGCGAAGACAAAGAAAAGGTTTTGGGACTTAGCATATTTAGTGTATTAGACAAAACATGAGAAAAGATTGAATCAAATGTGCATGTGGAATGGATAAGGTGTCAGCCTGGTAACTTAGTGCCCATGGAAGGAATATACCTTGCGATGGAAGATTCAATAAGGCCATCATTACAAATAGTGGAGAGATCGAGTCTTGAAGAAGCATGCTCCCATGGAGGACCACCTTGGACACTTGGAAATGGATCTACAACTCCCGTGAGGGCTTGAGGATGTTGGAAAAGGCTATAAAGATAGGTACTTGTGAGAGAAAAAGATATAAAAGAAGAAATATGTGAATCCATGTAGGAATATTGTGAGAGCTCCATAGGTTAGGTTTAGAGAATCAGAGGAATATGTTGTACTAAGGGGATGGGTTTGAACATTTTCTTTGTAATATGAAGGACCAAGTCCAGCTCCAATTCTTGATATTGATCTACATTATCATATGAATATGTGATTACCCGAGTTATTGTAATATGGTTATCAACATGCTTAATATGAATATATGTGTGGTTCCAGTTCTACTACATGGTTATATGTATATTTCATATAAGTGGGTGTAAACCCCTGTGCATTTATTTTCTATTATGATTCATATCTATGTTCTATAATGCTTTCCTTATATGAATGAATACATTGGTCTAGAAGTCGTTATGAGCTCTAAGATGAATGTGGTTCCTTTCCAATCTGTTCACTTAAGTTTTTGTCACAAGTAATGCATTCTCACACAACTCACATAAACTAGGGACTCGAAACCACATGTTACTTAGTTGAGCACCCAAAGCCTACTAGTGATAGGAGGATGCACATGGGATTTACTTATTCTATAAGAAGGGCTTAAAAATGAATACATCTTGGTTCTATTATTAGGACCCTCTTTTCAAAGTTATTATGAGAAATAGCATACATTGTTGTCTTTGTGATGTGTAATGATAGAACACCTAACTTTAGAAAGTGTTGAAACGTGGTTCAAGAGCATGGAGGATGTGTTTTCTCAAATGTTCAACACTGGGATTGAGTTTAGTATACGTGGATGGGTAGAAGAGAACCTATATAATGAGTTGTATGAGACATTATTTTGCTACTTCCCAATAGAGCTATATGAATTTCTCTCAGCATACGCATCCAGATCAAGTTGGTTCTATAGATTGTGCATGTGGACCCAAGATGACTATCAGAGGCCATAAGATGCAGATCTAATGTGGACACATGATATTGAGCACTGGTGGAAGAGGGTGCTAACTAGTTATACTTTGGAATATGTAATTTTGACATATCATTTCTTAAAGATAGCTGAGTTTGAGTTTCTAAGTTAGCCTAGAGGATCATTTTTTCATGTTATTCCTCTATCTATAAAGATCTTGGTCATTAGTTTTAGTTTAGAAGCATTCCCCATGACTGGCTAAGCTCTCTGAGTACTGGGAAAGGAAGCTAGGGTGGAGGATGTTTGACGATGTTGCGATGAAAAGGAAAGGGAGGAAATATGACTCAAGTATAATGAAGCTCATGAAAGGGAGATGACTAGACAATACGAGATAACACGTGTGATGGATCTATGACGGAAAATGTTACGGGAAGGTGTTGAAGTTCACACAAAGGACATGGAGCTTGAGCGATGCATGTGCTACCCCCTGTCTTGGCAAGTGCATAATAAAGCCCTCTTCAACTTATGATGAGAGTTCATTACGTTGAGAAATAAGAACCATGGGCATGAAGTCTGAACCCACCTCGCACCCGATCCTTGGCGCTTGGATTTTCGATCAAGGGAAGAGTATTTTTAACCTAGTTGGTATTAGTGGAAATGACTTATCTATGCCTAGGAGATATAATTTCTTGTTTAGGACTTCTATGGTTGTGCATACCATTCCAGTGTTTGGAGAAATTTTCAAGAAATGTGTGAATACAAAAGCAATCGGTCTTGCATTTGGGAGTGGTGGGGGTACACTATTGGTAGTGGGACATTATCATAGATCATCAGCGCATAGTTCAAAGTGGAACATTGTGATCAGGGGATCATTTTTATATCAAAATTTCCCTAAACTATAATAGTACAAAAGACCATTGCAAGATCTTTCCATGTACTGTGAGAACACAAAAAATAGACATTGGGAGCTCTAGTTATGTTCAGTCAAATTTCAGTCAATGGGAAATTTAACTCTAGTCAACAGGTCAATATTGGACCAAAGGCACTGTGACACATTGCAAAAATTCAAAGGGGAGAACTTTTCTGGTTTTAAACCTCTGGTCTTTGATAGGTGTAAAAGTTGGTGGCCATGAAAAGAGGGTCAAATTTTTTAACAAAGGGGAGCCTGACCACCGTGTGGACTAGTTTAACACCGATGTTGTGGGTCCACAAGCCACCATGTCACTTGCAACCACTTAGCCATATTTCATTTTGAATATCAAGTCTTATAAGGTCAAATTTTATATTATTCACCATGTTACTATGTTATTTCAATTTGTAATATTGAGAATTGACCGAGTTCATTATACTCAGGTATTATTTCCACTAGCTCGTAAGTTACCTTTTCATACCGAGTTGATTGCATATTAATTTGCCACATGGCTCGGTTAGAGATATAACATGACTCAGCCAGCATATGAAGGATGAAAATGCATAGTCCATGACTCACCTATAACACGGCGGTAGAACTAACCGATCCAACAACTCGTGCGAACTCACCACATGGAGCAGCCAACACAGTCTTCCAATGAACCAATAGAACCCACATGACTCGGGGTGTGAACAACTATCAAACCAAACACGGAGGGTAATGCATGACTGAGGCCACAAGGGGAATAGGATGGAGAGCCCAATAAAAAAATTAATCCCCCTTTGCACAAATAATATAGGATCTCACCCAAACGACATGAAAAAACATGACGGGAAGGGTTGAACCCACGAACTCGGTGGGGATAACAAGTAGCCAACCAACTCGGCCAGTGAGTTGGTTAGGTTGAGTAGTGAGTTGGCCAATAAGGCCCTTCCACTAAATTTTAGGGTCCTATTTTAATATAAATAGGGACCCCTCTCTAAACACAACACACAAGTTTAGAAGCTTAAAGAGATAGCTTGAGGCATATTTCCCAAGCAAGCAAAGGAGAGTTTTATTTTGATAAGACCTATTTATTAGGCTTATTATAAAGTTGTGAAGACCTATTTATTTAAATAGGCATTATTGTGACTAAGAGTTATTAATACTACCTATTCGGCCCATAGCACCACATTAAATTATTATGAAGCTTGTAATATCAACCGCAGTGTCATAGAATGTTACAAAGCATCTAGAAGGCCAATCGAGAACTAAAGGATTCTAGACAATGGAGTGGTGCCATAGAGCTTGCCAAAATACACTAGGAAAGGGAATTCGGTGCTATTTTTCACCCTTGTCATCTGAAGGTCTGGTTATTCTTGAAGCAAGTTCTTAATAGTTTCCATTAGGTTTTATTGTGAAAATTACTATTGTAACTTACAAGTTTTGACTAGTGGAACGATTCGATTAGAATCCGAGACGCGTAGGCAATAGCTCAACTCCGTAATCAATCATTATGTAATTTTATTTATATTCTTGTATTAATTTTAAATCGATTACTTAAAAGGAGAAAATTATCGGAAAATAAAATAAGCCTATAGGGGTCCGAGATCAGGTGAATAAAACTTGATTACTTTTTATCAAGTTTGGTATCGAGCTATTTTTTCGAAATGGATCTATACGTCTTCCTCCGATTGCGATTATTCTTACCTTATTAGGCACCATGGTGTGAGTGATGATCACTCGACATCGAGAACATGATCACTAGATCATGGAGTTACAAACCCACCTAGCTACTATTCAAGAGTGTCAGCACAAGCAACAACAATGCATCACAGAGTTGCAAAGAAGCTTGGATGCTCCACTTGGGAAGGTGGCTAAAGCCAGTCAGCTTTGGAAGCACCACTTGGAGAGGTAACCTTCACCAGACTTGGTCATGTGTCATCATTATGCAAAGGGAATGATACTGAGAAATGCTAGGATTTGTACCCAAGGAAAAATCCTAAGTGGATGCATAAGAAGGGCGGGGTTATTTCCGGACCCAACACTAACGATCAAATGACACCATTGACATAGAGAGCACCAAAGGAATGCCAAGATATTGTTGTAACATGTGAGTGCATCAAGACAGTGGATTCCAATGGTTGCATGAGGATAGTTAGTGACCCTTATTCTTGATTGGACTATCGAGTAGGGTATGTAACTATCAATGTGGTGTGCCGACTAGAATTCCCGACACCACTTCCACGTACCAAGATAGTTGGTACAGAAGATGGTACTCTACATGGAGTGTCTACCAGTTATTACATCTTGAGCTTCATTATTGGGAGATGAGTTTCCGACAATATCACTCTCGACATCATCCCTTTGGAGATGGATGAAGTGGTATTAGGAAAATTCTACGACTACTTGTCAAGGTTATATGATTGATGACAGGAGTAGAGTGGAGATTTACATTGGGCATAGCTGGAGGATCAATTTTGTGATAGGTCATGTTGATCATCTTGCACAAGGTAAAAATAGTGAGCCTTCAGACTCATATGTACCTAGGGATCATGCAGATCCTAGTGCAGAGTCGAGCTCATATGTCCCTACTGATCATCTAGATCCTGAAATTGAGGTTGCATACATTCTAGTAGACCATGAGGATCTATATGCATAGGAGTGAGATCCCAGGGATCCAAATGACACCTATTGAGGTATCCTAGATAGACACTAAGGATTCTACATTTGGTAAGAAATCTAAGGTGCAAATAAAGTTGACTTGTTCAACTATTGTATTTGGTTTTTTTGAGCATTATTTATTGCTCTTATTGTAATAAAACCATAAACTTTTGTTAGGTAGAATGTATGAATAAGACCCATGTATGGGCAATTTTTTTATACATCTAACCGAACAGGACACATTAGTCAAAGTCCCAATTTTGGGCAATGTTTGTACTCTTATATACTTGCATTAGTAAGACCCCTTAGAGGGAAATTATTTTGGTAAAATTGTTAATACCAGAGATGCAATATGTATTGGTCCTTGTTGAGTTATTTTCCAGCAGGGAAGAGACAAACAAGGTCAAACCATGAGAAGACCAAGTACAAAGGCCACCAAGTAGGAGAGATTTTGTGACAGTTTACCATGCAAAATTATTTTCCTATAAAATTGGTATTTAAGCTTATTGTACAAGACTCCAAAAATGGAGCATTTTTACAACTAGTTTTGCATGATGTATTAGGATATAATTTCCTATACATATGTTTGAAAGTTGTATAAAGACCCTTTTAAGGGAACCTATCTCCTAATCAGCTTGTGAGTACCTGTTATAGCTTGGATACATGATTTGACTCATATAAATCTTGGAGATTGATCTACCATTTGTGTAGACAGTAGAGTTCGTAGGAGTCATCTCAGAACTTCATTTTGTGTAGAGGCATTATGACCATGAATTAAAATGGTATCTGAATCACCATTGGCATTGATGTTGGGTCAAAACTATGTTTTGTGGAGAATCTGTCATGAGCATCTAGTAGAATGATACCTAATATTATTTGTCAAACAAGATGAGCTCTCAAAATATTAGCTTAGAATGTCATTTGGAGTTAACGCATTGCATTGCACATTCAAATGGTAGTTAATCATAAGACTTATCATTTTGAAGCAAAGGTGTTGAGTTCTACAAGAGACTTAGCAATGCACATCGGAGGCGTTGAGATCTGTAAGAGACTTAACATTGCATAATGGAGGTGTTGAGGTGCAAGAGAGTTAGCACTACAGAGTGGAGGTGTTGAGGTATATAAGAGACTTAGCACTACACAACGGAGGTGTTGAGGTCTACAAGAGACTTAGCACTACACAGTGGAGGTGTTGAGGTCTAAAAAGGGACAAGTCATTGTCCATCACCGACATCGAGATCAATCATAGCTCTAAGTAGCATGGAGTTCCTTCAAACTGGTTTGGATTCTACATAATCAAATTGGAGCCAAGAGCTGTGTTATAGAGTCAAATAATACCCTTATTGTCGATATCCTGGAAGCTTATCACCGCACATAAGGAGTGTAGAGGTTTCATTCGAAACATAACACCATCTGATGGAGGCATAGACATCATCTTTTGATATCAAAGTGCACAACGAAAGCGTCGTGGGCCCATTAACCACAAGGCCATGATTAGAGAAAATTTGTAGAAGTGATAAGGTTGTAGGAGAAGAGACCTAAGGGTCTACTATATCAAAACTTCCGAGGTGGCGCAGAGTTTCAAGATTCGGGACAGATAGCAAAATGTTTCAATATAAGCTTTTGGAACAAAAAGGCTTTCTTAGTGGGGAGGTGTGATCGGGGATCATTTTTTATATAAAAATTTCCCTAAACATCCCTAAACCGTGACAGTGTAGAATAACATTGCGATATTTCCATTGATAATGAGAATGTGAAAAATGGACATCGGGAGCTCTAGTTATGTTCGGTAAAAGTTTAGTCAACGGGAAAGTCAACTCTAGTCAACTGGTCATTATTGGACAAAAGGCACTGTGACATGTGGAGAAAATGCAAAGGGGATTCATTTGTTGGTTTTCAACCTCTCGGTATTCAATAGGCATAAAAGTTGGTGGCCACGACAAGAGGCTCAACTTTTTTAACGGAGGGGAGCCCGACCACCATGTGGACTAGTTTGTCGCCGACGTGGTGGGTCCACAAGCCACCACATGGCTTGCCACCACTTAGCCATATTTCATTTTGAATATCATAGTCTTATATGGTCAAATTTTATATTATTCACCATGTTACTATGTTATTTCAATTTTTAATATTGAGAATTGACCAAGTTCATTATACTCGGTATTATTTCCACTAGCTCGGCGAGTTACCTTTTCATACCAAGTTGATCACATATTAATTCACCACATGGCTCGGTTAGAGATACCACATGACTCAGCCAACATAGGGAGGATGAAAATGTATAGTCCACGACTCAGCCTACAACACGGAGGTAGACCCAACCAACCCCACAACATATACAAAACTTGCCACATGGAGTGGAAAACATAGTCTTCAATGAACCAACAAACCCACATGACTTGGTGGGTGAATAATGCTCAAACAAAGCATAGAGGGTAATGTATGAATAAGGCCATGATGGGAATAGGGAAGTGAGCCCAATAAAAACATCAAGCCCCCTTCGAGTAACTAATGTGGATCTGACCCAAACAACGTGGCAAAACATGACATGAAGGGTTGAACTCGCGAACTCGGCAGGGGATAATAAGTAGCCAAACTATTCGGCCAACGAGTTGGTTATTTTGAGTAGTGATTTTGCCGATAAGGCCCTTCCACTAAATTTTAGGGGCCTATTTTAATATAAATAGGGGACCCCTCTGTACACATAACACACAACTTTGGAAGCTTAAAGTGATAACTTGAGGAATATTTCTCAAGAAAGCGGAGGAGAGTTTTATTTTAATAAGAACTATTTATTAGGCTTATTATAAAGTTGTGAAGACCTATTTATTTAAATAGGAATTATTGTGACTAGGATTTATTAATACTACCTACTCAGACCATAGTGCCACATTAAATTATTGTGAATCCTAGAATATCGACCATAGTGCCATAAGATGTTATGAAGTGTTTGGAAGGTCGATCGAGAACCGAGGATTCCAAAAGTGGAGTATGATGCTCAATGGTTTTTAGACGGTTGATCACTCCATTTAGGAGGGAATTGTTACATATAAAATGTTCACCGACCCGCGATAGGATTTATAAGATGCCTTACACGTTGAAGCTGTTAGAAGTGTGGATACTGGTGTGAGCCCATTTTTGGAGGCCCAAATCACCACAATGGCCAAGAAATTGGAGATGGTTTCTACAAACTCAGCGCATGAGGTCCATAGTGGGCTTTGGTGTCTGGAGACTAAAAAGTTGAGGGTCATGCAAAGGATAGTTTCCATCAGAAGTCGGTGCCCACTATGGTAGTAGACTATGAGATCTGCCATGGAGATCATGATACAAGTAGATGCCCTCTACTCCAACGTGTAATCTGTAAGAATGTTTCTTGCTACTATAAGATATGCACCTCTACAACCCATGACACCAAGGACTACAGACTAATTGATCACATCCATGATGCTATTGATATGGGTGTATGCTAGACTAGCCTTGTTGGAAGTTCTAAGGATAATGACCGATGTTATGAAGGGAGTGTAGATGGAGCGGTATGTGGAAGAGATTTTCACAAAGTATTTTGTGGTCACAAGATATCTGTAGTGGAGGGAGAAATGAGTTCCCGTAGGGAACATGTTATAAATGGGGATCTACAGAGAATTATAAATGTGAGTATCACGATCTATTACAATACTTATGGTGCGGGAAGAAGCACAAGTATGAAGAGTTTCTATAACTCTATGAGCATATGAACCAAAGAAAGCTTGGAAAGATAAGGACACTTGCTATGGTGAGCATCAAAAGGCCGATTCAAAATGGATGCCAAGAGTGGCATGTGAGTTAGAACTAGAACCTATACAAGTGAAAATACGTGTAGAAACCATGCACACCGAGGAGATTCCAATACCAAGAACACTAGTTTCTAGATACAAGTACTACATGGAAAGTACCCAGTGCCCCCCCATCAAATAGAAGTATACTAGGAGACTATGGATGTGATTTGTAGTTTACAAGGGGAGATACAGTGTCTCAAGGAGTAATCGAGGAAGGTAGGGTAGTAGAAGGATAACGAGGTTACAAGGAGTGACCTGGATGAGGTCAAAGAAGTATGTAAAATTTTGAGGCAAGAGAATATTATTCCCTTTCTGGGAGAATGGGTGAGGGAGACAGTACCACACATCAAACTGGAGCATGAGAGACAATTTTTTCATGCAAACCTTTCTCCACATAGCCTTGACTATGACATATAGATTTGTTTCACTCGGAAATGTTTCGTTCCTTTTAGAAATAGATAAGATTAGGGGCTAGGAGGAATACAGTAGAATGTCGAGATGGTGTGCGCGTCTGTAGAGAAAGATCGGGCCGATGCGAAGAACTCCGTTTTGTCTTGGAAGGACTACTGCAAATAAGAACACAAGACCACAAGATTTTAATTAGACAATAAATGAGGGAATTGCCTTGGGCCCAAGAAATATAAAAATTCCTTTAGAAGGTGGTCGAGTTCCCCTGCTAATATGAATTAACACAAAAGACTGTAAGATATCAATTAAGTTGTTTCGTTGAACTGGGTAGGGGAAAGGCTAGTTTTTTTGGTTTTGATCGAGGAACCGATGCGATTCTTGTCGACAACCGATGCCGTTCTCGATAACCAATACCGGTGGGTTCTAGGATCTTCTTGGTAGCTATGGTGTTTGTAAAGGTGGTTTATGGATGATATTAGGAAATGAGATGATGAGGGTAAAGGAATGACAGGTTAGATGCAATAGCACGTTGGGTAGTGGATTGAAAGCAGTTTAGGCGGACCGAGATTCAAAAGCATAAGAAATGTTATAACGAGAGGACATGCAAGATGTGACTTACTGGTTTTGACCAAGATGCAAGCTGATCTCCTTTGCTGTAAACACTTCTGGTATTTCCACTCGTCTCTGCTTGGTCAAGTGAAGATCTGGACTCTGTTTCTCGCTCCCAATGCTCTCTGTTGATCCAAAAATCCTTCCCTCCGATCCCAAAATGAAATTTTGGTCCGTTGTTTTTGGTTTGGGAGCCCATTTACGAGGAACCGATGGCGGTTGTGTAACCGGCAATGAGTAGGAACCGGCATCGGTAAGGAAAAAAGTAGGCTATTTTTAGTAAAATAGCCCACCTTCCCTAACTTTTCTCCTGAGAGATTAGTTGCGGGCTCGGTCAAGTGACTAGAAGGTCGGTTTTGGGTGTGAGAAAGGGGTCATTAGTTATGGGTGTAGGTGTGGACCAAGTTATGGGTCTTAATTAGGTTAGTTTTAGGGTTAGGGCTAGGTCATGATGAAGTGGCAAAGTGAGGTGGTAGGTAGGGTGATGTGGATTTATCAATTAGAAGGCAATTAATAAATAATTGTGTAAGGTTTAGGTGATGAGGTTATATTGCGAGATGAGATGCGGGTCACAAGGGGTCGTAAGACACGAATTTGGTGTCTACATTAGCCCCTTATTGTCATGTAGCTTGTTTTGTAAAGCTGCGCGGACAATAATATGAAGTGGTTTCTCCTGTTAAGGATATAGGTAATCCCCCTCAAATCTATCATAGATTGAGTGAACGGGAAATCAGGGATAGGGTTGATAAAGGGTGAATGTTGTAGAGAGGATGGTAAGGTGGTGGGGTAGGTCCAAGGAAGTAGACGCATGTTGAAATGCAATAGTACGACTAGGGTACATGATTTGATGAGCAAACCAGCAATGTATAGGCAAAGGTCGATAGTTTATCCAAACAAGGGTGATATAATCCTGGTATCCAAGGCATAGGAAGTAGCTCCAGGGTATATAACAGGTAAGGTACAGGAACGTTTAGGCATGTTCGGCAGTACCAAATGGTTGGTTTGGTTGAGATAAGCGTCACGGTCTCACGTCTAGGCAAAGTTGGTCGGCAGATCAAGTCAAGGACCCTAATCATGCTAAAACATGAACAGTGAGCTCGATTGAACAAAACTTACATGATGGATGGATAAAATAAAACGTTGATTGTGGGTATGGTATTGAAGTGATACGGCCTTGGGTCGGGCCAAGTTGTTGGGTTGTGGCCTTGGGTCAGGCCATAAGGGTAGAGTGAGGCCTTGGGTCGGGCCAAATTGTTAGAGCGAGGCCTTGGGTGGGGCCGGATAGGTAGGTTGAGGCCTTGGGTCGGGCCAAATGGTTAGGGTGAGGCCTTGGGTGGGGCCGGATAGGTAGGTTGAGGCCTTGGGTCGGGCCAAATGGGTAGGTTAAGGCCTTGGGTTGGGCCAAATAGGTAGGTTGAGGCCTTGGGTCGGGCCAAATGGGTAAACAAATGGTGTTCAGCAAAGGTGGATATAGGTGATATGTGGTTAAAAAGGGGCAAATGGTAAATAGGGGCAAAAAATATTGGGGGAAAGTTGGCAGAAAAACCGATGTCGATTCTACATGACCGATATCGGTCAAGGGACCGATACCGGTTCATTAGGGCAAAATGAAACCGATATCGGTTATGGGCGAAAAACCTATAAAAAGAAAAATACGGCTTGTCATTGTCACTTTGTTATTTTGAAAACCAAATTGACTTGTCTGACGTGGAGAGTTGAGATTGGAGGTTTATTGAGTGAGGTGGAGCTATTTTGGTGGAGGAGTGAGTTGTTTGCGGGCCCGAGTGAGGAGGAGGCAGGCGTTGATTGGCGGGGACCCAGCAGATAAGAGTGGAGCTATGCACGAGCGGGGAGGAGCGAGAGGGGCTGGACCAGTTGGACCACCACCACCTATCCCACCACGGCGACGTGTCGTCATGTCGAGGTAAGTTCGAAACGCCTCATTTTGTGCATTTTATTGCATTATGTTGGTTTTGGGATTTGGGTAGGAATATAATGTTTTGTAGAAAATAATGAATAAATGGAAATGATTTGAAAAAGGAAGAGGGTAGATAGGTGAAATAGGCCAAGGCGGCGGGGTGGGTAGGTTTTAGGGTGTTTGGGTGGGTAGAGAGGTAGAAATAGGGAAAAAGAAGAAAGGGTAGCCGCGTCGGGTTCGCGCATGCAAATTTCCGATGGCCGATGCCGGTCACTAAGCGACCGAATCGGTCGCGAATTTTTAGGCGAGGTGGTGCAGGGTTACCGATGCCGGTTGATCGTTGACCGGCGTCGGTGGGAGGGACCGAGTCGTCGATTATGGGTGAGTGTGGGTTGGGTTGGGTTTTGGTTGAGTGTGGGTTGGGTTAGGTTTTGGGTGTGGGGTGGGTTTGGTTTTTAGGTGAGTGGGTTTGGGTTTTGGGTGGGGTGAGTTTGGGTTTTGGGTTTTGGGTGGGTTGGGTTGGGTTTTGGGTGAGTGTGGGTGGAGTTGGGTTTGTTTTGTGTTTTGGGTTGGGTGGGTTTGGGTATTGGGTGGGTTTGGTTTTTAGGTGGAGTGGGTTTGGGTTTTGGGTGATGTGGTTGGAGTTGGGTTTGTTTGTGTTTTGTGTTGGGTGGGTTTGGGTGTGGGGTGGGTTTGGTTTTAGGTGGAGTGGGTTTGGGTTTTGGGTGGGGTGAGTTGGGTTGGGTTTGTTTTGTTTTGGGGTTGGGTGGCAAAAGTCGGGGTGTGGTTGGGGGATAAAAGGGGGTTTAGAGGTAAAGTAGATGTTGTGATAAAAGTAGGTCTAAGGATGTGGGTTAGTTTTGCGAGGCACGTCGGCGATTGGCGATCATGGGATAGGATGCCCCGCTATTGGTGCGGATGCGGCCACACATATTTGTGCTCATTGGGCGATCATGCGCGAGGTGGGACTCGGTGGAGTCCAGAGGTATAGAGTGATAGAGAGAGATCACAGCCTGATGGTCGCCCTCATCGAGAGATGGGATCCGGCGACCAATGTGTTCCATCTCCCGACTGGGGAGATGACTATTACGTTGGAGGATGTGTATCGCATCCTTCGACTACCTATCGAGGGAGAGGCAGTCTTCCAGGTAGATTCCGAGACTGCCATGGACAGCATATTACAGGTTTTTGGAGATGCAGCCGCGCTACTTACCTATCACAGCGCGAGCATTGGGTATGGTGACATGTACCGTGTGCATCGACACGAGACACGGCCGGGTTATGTGTTGATGATGATTGGGATCACCTGCTTCACCCTCCCGGACTCAGAGGGAGGCCGCTTTCCACGGGCATTGATGGGGGTGCTTCATGAGATGGTGGAGGAGCACACCTGTTATGCTTGGGCACCATATATCTAGTGCGATTATCTGACTGAGCTCTGGGTTATTGCGGATGAGGCGATTCGGTATCTGTTCGACATTTTTGCTGCATTGTTGGGCATATGAGCACATCATATGCATCGAGGCCAAGATAAGGTTACCCGGTGCAGGGGCCACAGGTTATATATAGATATGGCTTTCAGAGATGGTTGGGAGTCGTGGGGCAGCCACGAGCAGTGCTTGCGGGGAGAGACGTTGCCTACTACAGGCATTTGTTAGAGGCTTGGCGTAGTAGATATCGTATGGAGACCTTACAGAGGCCATCACCCACACAGAGAGGCCGAAATGCGATTCTGCCGGATCCAAGTACACATTCTGGATAGCAGGACGGAGGCCGGGAGAGTACGAGAGGATACCCCTAGAGAGGGTATGCAGGCAGATGGGGCTGCGACAGGACGAGCCACCTCCCTTCCCTCAGTATAGGAGGGATGATGTAGAGGCCCCACTGCCTGCACCACAGCCCTTGGATCTAGATTGGGTTGCGAGAGAGGCCAGGCGAGATGATGGCGTAGATGATGCTGGGTGCACGGGAGCATACAGGGTTTGGTGGGCTGGTCGAGAGCGAAAGCGCGAGTAGCACAACCCGCATAGCAGAACTTAGCGGCGGTGACTAGCGAGAGAGAGATCAGCTCAAGGGTCGAGTGTAGCTAGCTACGAGAGGACAGTTGGCTGCTGCGCGACGAGCACGAATAGGTGTCCTAGAGGGCGAGCTAGCCAAGGCGCGAGTACGAGCAGTACGAGCACAAGCACCACCACCATCATGTTGCGCGGCGCAGCCACAGTGCAGTACGAGATATAGGTAGCGTATGCGGCGGCCGAGTATCGGCACCATCACCAGTAGCAGCACAGCCACAGCCCAGAGCACAGTGCACGAGATACTACCGCCCGATAGCAGCACCCCACGAGCACCACTAGCATAAACACGAGGGTACTAGTATTAGGTGCCAGGGGACCAGCCCCAGCTCCTTCAGTGGCTCGAGGGTGCTATATGGAGGTTAGAGTGGAGGCCCGATACTATCAGGATATTCTTGATAGTACCAGAGTTGAGTATCAGCCTTATGCAGCTCATAGAGCAGAGACCTCTCACAGCCAGAGATCTCAGGGAGGTGCAGCCACAGCCGGCGTGTCCGTTACAGGCAGGAGGCGAGAGGCACCACAGGGACCAGCAGGGAGAGGTGCCGAGGGCGGTGGGGAGAGCTGAGGGATCCCTGTATTGTTTTTGTATATAGGCATGGGCACCGGTCTGCGAACCGGTTGTGTTGATAGAGGCCTGCGTGCCTACATTTATTCATGTATGGATTCATTTATTCATTATATACCGGCCTGCGAGTCGAGTATGGGTTGTATATTTGATACCGGTCTGCGAGCCGAGTATTTTTTTGATATGAGGGACCGGCCTGCGAGCCGAGTCGAGATTTTGGATAGTTATTGCGGCCTGCGTGCCGGCTTAGTTGTATGATGAGATCACGAGAGGCCCCGATCGAGGCACATTGTATATTTGAAAATTTGTATATATATATAGAGACGATGTTTTGATCCACATGCAGTGTTCAAAAATGTGTTTAAGTATTTTGTCGATGGTTTGTGATATAGAATGTAGGATGAGTTTAGTTGACATGTTGATATATGGATGATGTTGATGTTTTTGTTTTTGCACGTATATAAGGATGACATGTTATATGATGAAATGTTGCATGTTGTGGGCTGGTTTTGTGACATTGTGATATATGTATCTGATGAGTTGGATCCAAATGTTGTATAGATAGATAGATAGTTTTTTTGGTTTTGTTGTGGTATCCTTAGTTGATGACTTGTTTGTTTTTGTAAAAAGATGATGTTAACGAAATTGTAATGATATGTGTGGTGGATAGACAAATATGGATAATGGTGTTGTGATGCAGGAAAAGAGGCGGGCGCGACAAAAATTTGGTAAAAAAATGAAGAAAAGACCATGTTTCAAAAGGCAGTGTGTAACCGATATCGGTTAGGTAGGTAAGCGCCGTAGTAGTAGAGCCGATATCGGTTACATAACCGATCCGGTTATTTAGGTATGAGCTTTTCTAAAAATAAAAAAGCTAGGGTGGCAACTTAAGTTCTAATTTTGAGAGCCATGCAAGAAGTTAAATACGCGAACGCGACACTTTTTGACGACTGAGATAGGTAATTGCATGAGAAATTTGAGTGATTAGGAGTAAAGAGATAGGGAAAGTGATTGTGATCTGAGATTCAGAAGACAGAAAGGCAGGTTTGAAAAAGGTGGTGATAATGGCAGGACGAGGAGAAACCTCCAGGCAGTAGGGACAAGAGGAAGACAAGGGCCACCTCAAGCTCTACCGCAACCCAAGAGGTAAACATTTTGGTTATGATTTGACTTTTGCATGTGTTATGAATAAGAGATTAAGTGGGTAGATATGAAAAAGAAAACATGATAGCAAGGGTTATAAGTGTTACGGGGTAGGTAATCAGGGGTTTCAGGTATGTTTGTAGGTATATAAAGGAATAGACGCTCAAATTATTGTTGTAGGTGGTTGTTTAGGCAAGGTGTATGAAAGTAACAGGGACCGATATCGGTTAGGGATAACCGGTATCGGTTACTCAACCGGTACCGGTTAGCTGTAAATGATACCGGTTGCTGTACAAATTTCCAGAATGTGAGAAAAACCCTGATGGATTGAATGGTTGTTTGTTGTTTTGATGTATGCAGGCTCAGGCAGGGTTGAGGATGAATGATAGCGTGCCAGCGCTGTTGTCACGAATCCGAGCGGATGTAACGCCAACTGAATGGACATTGATAAATCGTTTGGGGTTAAGTGGAATCCGCTATTATTCATGAATCGCACATAACGATGCTATGTTACAGGCGTTGATTGAGAGATGGAATCCTGAGAAAAATACCTTCTATCTGCCAATAGGGAGATGCGGTAACATTGGAAGATGTGTTCCATATTTTGAGACTCCTATTACAGGAGAACCAAGTATATCGAGCACTACCTAGCGCGGCACGGGAGAGATAACGAGCGATATTTGGTCCATACGCATGAGATTTGACACGGCGAGGTTTATCATTTACGTATGGGGTAATGTATACGCACACACCCTGAGGAGACAAAGTTAGCGGTGATATTAATGATAGCGGTAGGGTATTATGCATTACCGGGCGAAGGGAAAGGTTTCCAAAGGCATTGATGTGTGTTATCTGGGAGATGATGATAGAAAGGAACGTGACTTTTGCATGGGCACTGCATATTTAGCGGCGAGCTATACGAGGGTTTATGGGCTTGTAGGCGAAATCACGAGCGACACTTTGGATTGTTCATACTTATTACAACTTTGTTGGGCCTATGAGCACATTGTTTGTGTGTGATCAATAGGCTGATCCATCCAGCGAGAGAGACCCAGAGTACGAGAGTTGGGATTTAGGCGCTTGGGTCCAGAGACGAACAAGAGGCAAGATCTCAGGGCGTGACAGGTGACATCGAGTATTACAGGCGAGTATGGGAGAGGGTGATGGTTGCGGATATCTGTTGGAGGCCTTACGGGAACTATATGGTAACAGAGAATATAGCTGAGGAGTTGAGGGGTGTAGAGCGATTGAGGTGGATCGCAGGGCACAGGCCAGGTGAGTATGAGAGGATTCCTCTAGATCGCGTGTGGTGACAATTTGGATTTGTGCAGGATATACCCCAGGCGTATAGACCATATATGAGGATCGACGCCGAGGCAGCATTCTCACCTCCCCGGCCAACACCTCCAGAAGGGCCCGAGGAGATAGCAGCCGATCGCAGTGTAATGGATGCCGAATGAGCAGAGGCCTATAGGTTATGGTGGGTAGAAGAGCTGCGAGGTGTCGCGATCACCACTGACGACATAGCTGTGATTACAACGAGAGGGATCGGCTGCGGCAGTTTGGTTCAGCAGCTCAAACGCAGTGAATGAGACAAGAGGATTGTTAGCGGTTGCGAAGTCACGAGCAGCAAGACTAGAGGGTGAGTCCTCCACGCGAGAGGCGTATTCATATATTACAGAGAGATTGGTAGATCGGTGGGCGGTACCAATAGCCGTGGTACCTTTGAGGACGAGAGAGGCCTAGCGAGAGGTGTCGCGATCACGATCATCACAGGTCGGAATGAGGCGTGTGCATCTAAATAAATGCTAGCAAGGTATAAGAATAAATAAAAGTACCGACACATGTGTCGATGATATAAAAGATGTATTGGTTTAACATCTAAATAAAACAAGATATGTATGTTGATTTGAGTTATAATAATAAGAATGTTTGCGTTGTGATTTTGGTGTTTTGAAAAAGGATAAAGAGGAATGTGATTAAATAGAAATACACAAAAATATTTATATTTACCACACATGATAAGTTACAGTAGGGATGGTCGAGCTAACCTTGGGAGACCCCATGTCTCCGAAGTCTTTGCCTACATAGCCCATTGCACAAAGCAAGGAGGGGCCTCAGACCGATGTAGTTCTCCCTTAGGACTAGGGAGAGGTGAATTTAGGCAATTTGGTTGTGGTTAGGCAATTTGTCGTTTGGTAAAAATTTGATGTTGGTAGGGTAATGTTGTTGGTGTTGGTAGGATAATGTTGTTGGTGTAGGTATAGGTGAAGCAAAAAAGTTAGCATACCCAAGTAGTAGGGAAGCGTGTCCTGATTAAGATCAACACACAATCCTAGATGTGAGGCAAAGCGGAAAAAGTGCTCTGTAGGTGAAAAGAGCTAAACAAACCACACAACGTAGAATGAGCTTGAAGCCCTAGGTACCATGCATAGACAAGAAGTCAATAGGTGAAAAGAGTTGTATGATCACAATATATCAGGTGTATGTTACGTCCCTTGAGTTGAAACAAATGGTGAGGTGAGGTGGATGATATAGCTGAGGTACAGAGAACTTGTTACAAAGTGAGTGTTCTGACGAAAGAGAACCTACCCAAAATAGACAAGTCCAGGACCCAAAAATTTCTTTTGAATACTACTTTTATTTGGTGAATATAGGCCCGATTGATGCGGGAAGTCTACAAGGGATATTGATTGTACTATTCTTGAGGTCTTCGCAAAGCTGATCCATGCGAGAAGCTTCTGAGAAAAGGCTGACTGTGTATAGCTATCCTTTGGGGGAGCAGTCTATTTATAGTAGCGGATATGATTTTAGTGCATAGCTTGTCCTTCGGGGCAGATCTATTTATAGTAGCAAAGCAATAGTTCGACATATAGCTGTCCTTGAGGAGCGATCTATATTTAATTTAGATGACTAGATGTTCTTTTGGCGTGAAGCATCTAGTTTAGTAGGAAGTTTGACTCAAGAAAATCCCATAAGAATACGGCTTATTTTAATACTTTGAAGTCATGGAATAGACTAAAAAGGGGAAGGCATCATCGAGGAGGTGAGAAGTGATTTTGATTTTATTTTGAGATATAGAAAACAAAGTGTATGTAGCGGTAAATGAGTTCAAGGGACGAGCGGTAGGTAGATAAGTGATATAACACTAGATTCAACGGTATAATGGTCGAAGATGCAAGGCATTAAGGGGTTGAGCTCGGAGTTTACCGTTAAGCGAAGCTAAATGATAAGTGCACGATCCATAGGTGTGAGTGATTATATAAGGCCCAATCGAATTGGGAGCAAATTTTCCACGTTTGCTCTTTTCTAGTTTGGTGACATGTTGATTATATTTGAGAAAAGATCACCAACCTTAAAGGTATGCTCATGAAGTCACTTATCATAAGCACGCTTGATGCGTTTTTGATAGATTTGGAGGTGATCAAGAGTGTAAGGCGGCGTTAAATCAAGCTCCAATTGGGCTAATCGTTCTTGGCGGAAATCATCGTTGGTGAGAATATCCTGAAGGGATATTCTGAGGGAGAGTATTTGTATTTCATGAGGCAAGACGGCCTCGGTACCATATACCAAAGAAAAAGGTGTAGCGTTAGTAGAGGTACGAATGCTAGTACGATAAGCCCAAAGGGCATAGGGAATGTGATCGTGCCAATTTCTTCCGGATTCATTGACAACTTTCATGAGGATTTTGGTTAGGGTTTTATTAGAAGATTCAGCCTGACCATTGGCCTACGGATAGTAAGGCGATGAGAAACTAAGTTTGATACCAAAGTTTTCACAATGGTCTTGTAGCAACTTGTTTTTAAAAGATTTACCATTTTCTGTTTATTAGGCGATGAGGAATACCAA
This sequence comes from Taxus wallichiana var. yunnanensis, assembly GCA_018340775.1. NCBI lineage: Eukaryota > Viridiplantae > Streptophyta > Pinopsida > Cupressales > Taxaceae > Taxus > Taxus wallichiana. The sequence goes on along the minus strand of CM031234.1, from coordinate 151,412,064 downwards.
AACGACGAGATAATGTGATGGTTAATGAATTCGATAATTTTTCTTTTTGATTGAAATGAGTGGAATGGCCTCCACCCATTTTGTGTAATATTCGATTCTTTGTGATTATCCAACGGTGACGTTGCGAAGAGGTCGGTGAATCTCACCAATAAGGTCTAAACCCCATTGTGATAAAGGCCAAAGATCTCGTGCGACTGCAAGCGGATGGCTAGGAGTATGTTGAAGGTTGGAATGTTGTTGAAACATAACACAATGCTTAACATATTAAGTAGCGATCGTTATTGAGTAGGCCAATAATAACCTAGGCGAAGGATTCGTTTAGCCACGCGAAGGCCACTAAAATGTCCACACAAAATCCCATCATGGACTTGTTGGATGGTATAAGTGACCTCACGCGCGGTTAGGCAGTGAAGGGAGGATGCCATCAAAGCCATGTTTATAGAGAGTCCCCCATGACAACATAACGAGAAATGCTTTTAAGAAAAGCACGTTTGCCGTTACTAGTAAGGTTAGGTGGGAGAACAAAGATTGTAAGGTAGTCGTGAAATTGGTGGTACCAGGTATCCTGCGAATTAGTAGACACAATATTTATCATACAAACTACTAGGGGTTGAATAGGATGGTGCAAAAGTTGTTGGACCACGGCGAATAATTGAGTCGGTTAGTGCGGCGGTAATTTGCGAGGCTAAGCAAGCCATAGTATCCACAAATTTGTTAGTGGAGCGGGGAATGGTTTGGATAGAATAGTGAGTAAAGAAGGCTAGAAGTGAATCCACGTAGTGTTTGTACTTTTGAAGTTCCTCATTTTTGCATTGGTAGATGCCTATAACTTGATTGACTACCAATTGAGAGTTGCCAAAATATTGATAGATTTGATGCCTAAGTGTAACGCAACTTAGAGACCAGAACAAGGGCCTCGTATTCCACCTGTATTATTAGTGTAGGGAAATCAAGCTGGAATGAAAGAGGCATAGGTTCAGCGTCGAGAGGAATGAGAACAACGCCGGCTCCTCCGCCACGCCCGGCATTTAGATCCATCGAAGAAGAGGGTAATTTGATCTGACTCTTCCCGAGTGAAAGAGTGGCGATGAGTTTGTCGGGAATGTAAAATTGGTAAATTGTTCCCGAGTAAAGGGGCCTCCATGAAGTTGGTCTGCAAGAGTTTATCCTTTGATTGACTTTTGTTGTATAAACTCAAGGTCGAGGTCGGCGAGGAGCATGAGCCATCGAGCGATCGTTGGTTTAGATGTGGTTTGGCATACATATAATGAATGGGGTCCGTGTTGGTGATGACAAAAGTTTTGTGATTCAGGAGGTAATGTCGGAGTTTGGTAGCTACGAATGATAGGGCTAGGCACAATTTTTCTACATGTGTATACCTAGTCTCGGAATCCACGAGGGTATGACTTATATAATAAATGGCTTTCTCGATGTGTCGAGTCCGATGTGCGAGCATATCTCCTATAGCATGGTCAGTGGCGGAAAGATAAAGGTAGAAAGGGCGGTCGTCCTGGGGTGGGATAAGCACGGGTGGCTGCAAGAGATAAGTTTTGAGAGCTTCGAAGGCTTGGTGACACTCCTCACTCCATTGAAAGGCAACGTCCTTTTTAAGAAGGTGATGAAAAGGGTGACATCGATCCGAGAGTTGGGAGATGAAACGCCGGATGGATTGAAGTTTACCCTGCAAACTACATAATTGTTTGAGGTTTTTGGGTGGAGGCATTTCGGGATAGCTTTTACTTTAGATGGATCGACCTCAATGCCATGCAAAGAGATGATAAAACCAAGAAGTTTCCCGAAAGGACACGAAAGACACATTTCTTTGGTTGAAGGCGAAACGAGAATATTACAACGGTGATCGAAAATAATGGTTAAAACATCGAGATGTTCACTACGATGTTTAGACTTGCCAAGAAGATCGTCGGCGTAATCTTCAGGATAGTGTGCATAATGTCATGAAAAATATAGGCCATAGCCGGCTGATAGGTAGCACCAAGCATTCTTAAGGCCAAAGCGACGCGGACACGATAACGAAGGTTCCCGAGGAGTTATGGCGGTCTTATGTTGATCGGCGGGTGCGACCAAAATTTGATTGTATCTGAAAAGCCATCCATGAGAAAAGCATTTCATGGCCCTTGTGAGATCAGACAAGTTGATCAATACTTGGGAGGGGAAATTCATCCTTAGGGTAAGCGAGGTTAAGATCCCGAAAATCCGTGCATATCAAGAAGTCCCCCTGTCGCTTTAGTAGCGAGTGCGATGTTAGAAATCCATTGAGGATAGTCAATAGGCAAGATGAAGGAAGCGAAAAGAAGTCGTTGAAGCTCTTCTTTGACCAAGAGGGCAATGCGTGGATGCATTTTCTCGGTTTTGTTTGGTTTGGTTTGGAATCGGGATTTAGGGTGATGTTATGGACGGCAATGGTAGGATCAATTCTGGCATGTCGCGTAGGACAAGCGAAAGCTTGGTTGCGGGTACGGAGGAAGGTAGTAAAGGCAACTTGTTACGATGTGTTGAGGATTTTCTGATCTTCATAATGTGAGGATCTTCCTCCGTGTGGATGTTGATTTCAATAGTAGACTCGTTCAACATGGTTTGAGTTTGAGATGGTAAGGTGTGTTGAAGATAGGAGTCATCCGCCCCAAGGTAAATGAGGATGGATTCATCATCCTGGCACTCAACAACATTAATCGAAAGGCGAATCCTCTTCGATCATGTTTGATCTGAAGGGAAGAGAAGATGGGTCCTCATTATCGCGTTGATAAGTGAGAGGACCTATGAAGATAGCATTTATGAAAAAAAAAAGTTAGGAGGGATAGATTCAGGGTCTATAGATTCTATGGGTGATGATGGCAAAGTGGGTGATGATGGTTTGGTAGGGGTGACGTCGTCTTCTTCCAGAATACAGATGACACGAGGTGTCTCCTGTGTAGGTGTTTCAAGAAAACCGAGACCACTGCGATCATTATGTTTGCGTGTGGTGATGGGGATGAGCGTATGTCGGCCTTGTTCATAAAGACCAAAACCAAAGCCTTTCAAGCACACGGCGAGTTAAGAAAGTGAGGGCGAAGCGACATTTGTCGGTATTGGAAATTAGATTGGAAGGGAACCACACCAAGAGGAGGTTCAGGGGTAATGGAAGATGCGTCAACACCCCCATATGTTAGGTTGGTGCGGAAATGGGGTGGTCCGTAAGAGATTACTTCCCCCACGCGACGGTCGTAGGTGGGATGTGCATGTAATTGTCCGTACTCTGCGGGGGGTAGGAAAGAACTAACATTATATAGGCGGTACTCCCCCAGCGTAAGGCGTTGAAAAACATCTACTAAGGGGTCGGAGGTTGGGATGTTAGCTGTGGGAAGGGAAGTGGTTTTTGCGACGGTGGTTTCATCAGTTGAAGGCATAGATGCAGTTGAGGTGGATGGTTGAGGTACATTTGAAGAGGATGGTTGGGTTGAATGTATGGGTGTCTTGATTGGTATAAGCACATCGTTAGGGCGGTATAACATATTGCAGGTTTTAAAGGGGAAGGATCAGATTTTACGGTGTAGGACTTCCCCTCGTACTCAAATTTTATGCATCTATGTAATGTTGAGGAACACATCCCATGGCCCGGATCCAGGATGACCCAGCAATATATTATATTGGAACTCTCCCTCAGGACATAGAAGAGTTCGGGTAAAGTATGTGGTCCTACCCGAATGTTGAGGATCACGGTGCCTAAGGTGGAGGTAATAGCGTCATTGAATGACCGCATGACATGATGGGGTTGGCACACATGTAGCTAGAAGGGATATTCATTTGTTGAAAATCTTTTGAAGAGATGATGTTTAGGCTGGCACCCCGTCAATCATAACACGACGTACCCGATATCCCAGGATGTAAGGCTGAGATGAAAAGGGCCGGGTCAGGATCTTCGGTACCAAAGTTGATAATTTCATCTTGGAGCCAGCGGCAATGGCTTGCATGTACGAGAACCCAAAGTGGTTGGGGCAGTGGGTTGTTTGGTGAGAGAAGCAATGTGATTGGGTGTTAGAATGGAGGCAACAGGTAGGGTTTCATTAGGTAAAACCTCTATCCCTTGAAGGATCTCAACGAGAGCTTGTCGATGAGATTCAGAAGTCTGAATGAGATCATACAGTGTCATTTTATGGGTGATTGGTGAAGTTGTTTGATCATGGCTCGATGGGAAGCTCCATTAGAGGCGGGGTAAGTGGGTCCACGAATAACTACTTTAGGTGGTGGTGCAATCGGGATGTTTGACGAAGAAAGATATGTTGCGGTGTGTTTTCTTTTGCTTTCCCATTTTTTTTACTGCCCTCGAGTAGCGACACTAATCATATTAATCTTGTAGACCTGAAATGAGGAAGATGGTTGGCATAAATCATGGTTTTCAAGAGGTGGGGTTGTAATAATGATAGATCTTGGTGAGGCGGGGACGGATGGTAGAGAGAGAGGAATTGAAGCTAAAGGTCTCTCCCTTCGTAAGTTGTCTTTCTTAACCTTTCTATCTGGGAGAGGTGAGTGACGAAGGATGGTTTTAAACTTTGCATCCCTCCACATCATGTCTGGTGTGTGGTGATAGGCGCAGATTTTAGACTCATCATAACTTATCGGTCGAGGTTTAGACGGGTCATAAGGTCTAAGTAGGGGTAGAGAAATGGTCGCATTCTCCACCAACATAGCAAGAATTTTGGTGTAAGATCCTTTGAGTGGGTCAAAATCGGAGGAGGATGAGGGTATTGGTTGTGCGGGTTTTGGTAATGTTTGGGCGTGGTTGGTTCGTATAGGTTTTGGTTTAGCCGAGGGTGTTGACACGTGGTTTTCACTAAACGTGGTTTCTTTGGCGCATAATCTATGTTAGATGATGAGGCGCGAGATGATGTGGTATCGAAAAAACAACCACGGGAAATAGGAGTGACCGAAAACAAATCTTTTGATAATGGAATTTGTTTAGGGTTGAGTGGAGTAGCGGTGTTGCTATACCACAGGATCTCTGTATAGGTGCGAGAAGGTGTAAGTCATTTTGAAGAAAATGCGGGAGGTATGATATATTGATGTAAGGTGGAGCGATGAGGTCCCAATATGGAAGGTGGGTGTGACGATGAGGGTTTTGATTGTGAGAGAGGCATGGATTGAGTTTGTCTCTAGGTGGTGGGGCGGATTTATTTTGGATAAATCAAGCCGCTTAGGTGGGTGTGTTAGAGTGGGTATGGGCAAGGTCCCAGCGTAGGGGAGGATTTGGCTAAGTTAATAGAAGTGGACGAGGCATTTGGTAGAGGTGAGGGGGTGAAGGTGAGAACATGGGCATTTTAAGCACGCAAACACTTGGGTATATGGTGGAGGCCTCGAGATCGGTCATTTGCATTTGAGTAGAATATGGCGTACTCAAACGTTCCCATAGGATTTGTCTATCTTCTAGAATGGCAGGTCTTCGAGTTTGAATGGTAAATTTGAGTACGGAAGAGAGGTAGGTTGTGATTCTAATCCACTTTGTGGGCGTGATACGGGCGGTAGATGAGTCTTGTATCAATAGATATTAAAAGGTCGGCCAGGTTGTTGAAAAGATTTAGGCGATGAAGGACTAATAGGAAGGAGGGCATGTTTGAGAGGGTCATCATGGTTAAAGAATTTGGTGATGTCGGTGCAAGAGATTTCTCGTCTAAGGATGTCAAAAGGAGTGGCGTACCCTCCTCTTGTGCAGCAAGAGTGGTAGAGGAGACGTCACGGGAAATAGATAAATTAGATAACATTCGTTCGCGAGTCTTGTAGGGATGTGGTATAAGAAGACTCATTGATGGGAAGAGAAGTGCAGGCGATTAACTCCTTTATAGGTAAAGGAATGATTTCGCTTTGGCTTGATGGTGGTAAAGGAGGTTCGGGCTCCGTGTTAGTGAAGAGGCTTGATTCAAAATTTTCTCGATAGAGGCTTTTGGTAGGGTATCAAAGACTACATGGATCTCATGAAAACTCTCCTCGGCTAAGATATCTTGGTTTGTATTCTTTGTTGGGAGAGTGATTCGGGAATGGCTTGTTGAAGATTTTCAAATTTCGGTTGGCGGGGCGTTAGGATTATCGAGGCTATATCCCCGTGCATCAACCATTTCTGCACTATGTTTTTCAACATCTTGCAGTTTTCATGACTTGTGTCCCTTCACACGATGGAAGTTCTGAAGTCATTTTCTTTGTACCGAGAATGTATGGCGCGAGTGGAATCAAATCGGAATGAGGTTTAACGGGAGGTAAGGTAATGGCTCTGCTTTGAGCAGATTTTCCAATATCACACCATATGTCTCCCCAAGGAGTGTAGTTGATAGGTTCCACTTTATACTTATAAGTGGTTTTGGCGGGGTATTGGACGGTGGTTGGGATTTGACCATCACCGCGTGGACAGCTCCTTTTGATTTAGAAGAAGTGGATGCGTGAGGAGTGGTGGTATTTGGTTTATTGGTGGAATCGTAGTTCGGAAAGTGGAGTTTTTGTTGCTGTGACCGCAATTTCTCTTCCTCTAAGGCTCGAATTTCTAATTTTGAGCCATAGTAAGAAAACCTCGTCGAATGTACGGAAAGTTTGAATTTGGAGGGTAGGGGAGATGTGCTTAAGCGCGAGGCCCGCGTAAATAGTTCGATAAGTTCGGTTTGAGGCAAGGCATCGTAAGTTGGTTGATAAGGCCCGCCATCGTCGTCAACGAAATCTGCGATAGATTCGTCTTCAAATTGTTGGATGACATAGAGGTCGGTAATAGATACTTTCTTGGCAATGTTAATGGAGAAATGATCTAAGAAAGATTGGGCTAGTTGGTTAAAAGAGAAGATTGAGTCTTTGGGTTAAAGCACTTTGTACCACTCAAGCGAGTCTGATAAGGATGTGGAAAGGTGTGGAGTAACAAGGCATCATCATGGGCAATCAAATAACAAGCATGTCTAAATGATCACAAGTGTTGTTGAGGATCCTCTTTACTATTAAAACGAGTAAATTTTGGCAACTCCCATTGAGGAGGATATGAATGAAGGGGGACGAGAAGGGTGAATGGGCTCCCACAAACTTGCTCGTATGTCAGGCGCTACGACTTCACAAGCGAAGCCTCAGGTTTTGCATTTTGTCCATCATTTGTTTAATTAGATCAGTAGTTGGATGAGATGATGGTGTGGTTGTGGTAAACGGAGGCAAATTGGACCAAGGACCACCGCTAGACACTGGTGGGGTTAAGTGTTGATAAGGTGTGGAGGATGAATATGTTGAGGCGACCGAATAGGGATGTCCCATATAGGATGTTGAGGTCACTGGATACGTGTATGGGAATGAAAAGGTAGGCGGAGCTTGAGAAGGAAAGCTCGTGTGGATAGGTGGCAGAGAGCAAGTCATGAATGGAGCAGTCTGCAAGAGAGATGAGGTAGGGGCGGTCGGTGGTAATGATATGTGGGGTCCAAGATTAACAAAAGGAAAGCTAATCGGGGTCGTATGAACCTCTGAAGCCGTCGGATTGGGAGACGGGGCTAGAGATGCAGGAAGCAAGGCGGTATTATCAGGTGGAGTGGGAGCTAAATGAGCAGCTATCTTTTGATAGGCATACAGACAAGGAGCTGACCATCGAGGTACAGTCGGGGTATGATACAAATAGTATTATGCAGTAGCGCTAGAATTAGCATCCGAAACTTGGCAAAGTCCTTATCTCCCACGGGAATTTTAGGAACCTTCTTTGGTATCCGTAGGATTTCCCACGAGAATGTGAAGGGTGATTCGGGAAAAGAAAAGAGCAAGCATGTGAAACCATAGCGGCGGCTTGCTTTGGTGATAACAACCATGGGCCAGAAGTTCTGATGAGGGTTTCAATCTGTCGGGAATAGAAACAAACTCGGGCCATTAAAATTGGTAGGTTCTTTGGTTTGTCGAAGAATGGAAAAAGACGATGGCGATATCGGTCTAGTAACCGATGTCGGTTATACTATAGCCGACGTCGGTCAGGTAACCGATGTCGGTGTAAGAAGTCTGGGCTAACAAGATATAAAAAGGCTGCTAATTTGATTTTTAACAACGTTTAGTATACTTGTCCAATTATTGATCACAGAAGACAGGGTATGAGAAAGAAAACAGAACTACAAACAAGCAAGATGCACACGCAAATCCAGAGACTAACCCTAGGGTTAATTTTAATTATCGTGGGCTTATGCCTTTAGACGTAGAATGATGTCGGAATCCTAAACAAAAGACTTAGGGGAAATGTCAAGTTGTTTTGGCTTATAAGGTTACCTCAATCGGGCGGAGGAATACCGCGGAAAAAGGGGGATGTTTGAGCTGTTGTGTTAATTGTGAAGTGATTTGGTATGTGTTGTGCAGTGAAAGTAAGATTAATTTCCTGTCAATACCATGGATATCACCCCCATGTGTACGACCTGTTACTTAATCTACGTTCACTAGAATTGAAAAACAACAAGCAGGAATGCAATGCACGTGTTTTAAACCCAAATCGAAAATTATGTTTGATGAAGCAAGAGAGATGACTTTCACTAATGCGAAACTAGGAAAGCAAGACAAATTCTTTATGAAATATATAACAAAAGCAGCAACAACAAGTATGCTTCCTAAAATGAAAATAAGCAAGAGATACAGAAACCCAAGATGGGTCCCACCGATGGTCCCAAAATGTTTCACTCGGAAATGTTTCGTTCCTTTTAGAAACAGATAAGGTTAGGGGCTAGGAGGAATACCTATAGAATGTCGAGATGGTGTGTGCGTACCGTAGAGAAAGATCAGGCTGACTGCGAAGAACTCCTTTTTGTCTTGGAAGGACTACCTGTAAATAAGAACACAAGACCACAAGATTTTAATTAGACAATAAATGTGGGAAGCTGCCTTGGGCCAGAAATATAAAACTTCCTTTCAAAGGTGGTCGGTTCCCTGCTAATATGAATTAACACAAAAGACGTAAGATATCAATTAAGTTGTTTCGTTGAAGTGGTAGAGGAAAGGCTAGTTTTGGTTTTGATCGGAGGAACCGATGCGATTCTTGACAACGATGCCATTTGCTTGATAAAATCGATACCGGTGGGTTCTAGGATCTTCTTGGTATCTATGGTGTTTGTAAGGCTGGTTTATGGATGATATTAGGAAATGAGATGATGAGGGTAAAGGAATAACAGATTAGATGCAAGGCACGTTGGGTAGTGGATTGAGAAGCGGATTTAGGCGGATGAGATTCAAGAAGCATAAGAAATGTTATAACGAGAGGACATGCGAGATGTGACTTCTTGGTTTTTACCAAGATGCAAGCTGATCTCCTTTGCTGTAAACACTTCTGGTATTTCCACTCGTCTCTGCTCGGTCAAGTGAAGATCTGGACTCTGTTTCTCGCTCCCAATGCTCTCTGTTGATCCAGAAATCCTTCCCTCTGATCCCAAAATGAAATTTCGGTCCGTTGTTTTTGGTTTGGGGAGCCCATTTACAGGGAACCGATGGCGGTTGCGTAACCGACGGTGGTCGAGTAGGAACCGGCATCGGTAAGGAAAAAGTAGGCTATTTTTAGTAAAATAGCCCACCTTCCCTGCTTTTCTCCCGAGAGATCAGTTGCGGGCTCGGTCAAGTGACTAGAAGGTCGGTTTTGGGTGCGAGAAAGGGGTCATTAGTTATGGGTGTAGGTGTGGACCAAGTTATGGGTCTTAATTAGGTTAGTTTTAGGGTTAGGGCTAGGTCATGATGAAGTGGCAAAGTGAGGTGGTAGGTAGGGTGATGTGGATTTATCAATTAGAAGGCAATTAATAAATAATTGTGTAAGGTTTAGGTGATGAGGTTATATTGCGAGATGAGATGCGGGTCACAAGGGGTCGTAAGACACGAATTTGGTGTCTGAAGATTACTCTAAATGCGAGTTGTTGATGTATGGCTTCTAAACAATATCCTCATTAACACATGATCAAAAGTGAATGTTCTTACCTTAGATGCCTAGCTTCAAAAGGGAAGGCTCGCATTGCATCCATCTTCAAATGGGTTTTATATGGCAAACAAGACTAAGGCAATGTCCATTGGATTTCCAAAGGATGAAGTTATCACCATCGAAAGGACCAAGTTCACTAGAGATTTTGAAGTCTTGGCACTCGCCAAGGTAGAAAAATTTTCGGTGTTACTTAGGCACCCATGGTGTTATAGGAATAATGTTGACATAAGGTTTAATAAAGAATATATTAGTTTTGAAAACAAGGAAGAATGGGTGGTCATCCCTTTGTGTGATGGGAATTCGGTTCCTATAGAGAGTTGTTGGGAGAAGAAGTCCTTGATAGAATCTATGTGTGCTCCATCAGAGATCCTGAGGTAATTCACCCCATGGAGGGGGTCATCTAGTTCGAAGACACTTAGTCCATGAGTGATACCACTAGCGTGGCATGTGACAATTGGGCACATGGGACCTATGAGTTAATTGGGTGACAATTAAAAGAATTGGTAACAAGGGTTACAAAGGTACGCTCATTCAAGTGCTAGGAGGAAAGAAGTTTCCTAGCTACTCGGGAGGAGCATTTCCTGAGATTTTCTTACAGGAAATGGAAGCTCAGTGGAGAAATGAGGATGAAAGAAGAAGAATGCTCAGCTATAACCTACTCAAGATTGTAGCGTGTTGGTGGGATACGCATTGGGAGAACCTCCTAGAGTGGCACGAGGTAAGAGTCACACTCTCTGTAGGTTTTCAAGAAGAAACGTGCCCACAACTATACAAGAATACTATGGGAAAGAAACTACTTCGTTTCATATCCAACCATAAGAGGAATCTGGATGGGAAGTGTGGAAGCATTACCATCTTCGTTATGGGTAAAAAAGTTGTATTCCACCTTACAAGGTTATGCATGCACATGGTACATTCATTCAGAGATGCGTCGTCAAACAGGTAATTGGAAAGATTTGGTGGCTAACCTCATTCAAGCATTTGAGTATAGAAGCACCAAACCATTAGTGGATAAGGTGTTGCAAACAATCAAGCACCTTATAATGGGAGATAATGTCATGGTTAAGGATAGGCTACTGGAATTACTAGAAAATACTAATGTGATGACGCACCTCTATGAGGAAGAATTAGAGGAAGTGCATTTTGAGCGCGTGTGTATGGGAAAATAAAAGGGGAAATTGGTCTATGTCATAGATGGGGAAGATATGGAGAAGTTGGATGTTGATCATTCATAGGGTACACGCGAGGTCATTGGCAACACTAATGAGCAAGCACACACCTACCATGAGCCTTTGATGAAAAATAAGGTTAACATTGGGATGGATGATGAACCTAAGGAGTTTTTATCGGTGACTATTGGTCGGAAAAGGAAGTTTTAAAGATCATTGATCTGTTACATGAATTCAATATTTTTCCCTCATGAGTACCATGAACTCAAAGGTGTCTAACATTCCTTGGGAGAAATAAAGATCAAGTTAAAATAAGATGTGTGCCCGATTCGAAGAGATATTATCGGATGGATCAAAATTTACATGTATGGGTTAAGGAAGAAATAGAAAAAATGATAGCATCGGTATCATTGAGGTGGTTTAAGAGTCATAATGGATCAGCCCAATGGTCATCAAAGCATCAACAAGTCTTGGAGGATCAAGATCTGTATTGACTATAGGAACATGAATCTAGTACGTGTCATTGATCCTTTCCTACTCCATTTATTAAATACATCTTAGAGGGATTGGTCGGGTGTAAAGCTTGCTCCTTCACATATGGGTTCTCGGGGTACCACTAGGTACGGATTATAAAGGAAGTCTAGAGAAAGAAAACTTTTCCATTGAATAAGGAAGTTATTCCCACACGGTCATGCCTTTTGGGTTGAAGAATGTGCCTATTGTGTTCTTGTGCATTTTAGTTCAAGCCTTCGGGACTTCATCCATAAATTTCTTTAGGTCTATTTGGATGATTGGACCGTATATATGGTCTCATCAAGGACAATTGTGATAACTTGAGACTAATGTTTGAAAGGTGTCAACAATTAAGGATATCCCCCAACATTAAGAAGTGTGTTTTTGCTACCCAATTTGGAACCTTATTAGGGAATATAATATAAAAGATGGCTTACTAGTAGATCCCGCTAAAGTTGCAGTCATTTTGGGTTTGGGGGAGCCTACTAGCCAAAGTGTTGTGCGTGGATTCCTTGGACACACAGGATATTACAGGAAGTTCATTAAGGGGTATGCCAAAATTGCCACACCCTTAGAAGAATTGTTGAAACATAAAAGTGCCTTTCATTGGGAAGAGGCACAACATAAGGCATTTGACACTTTAAAGGAAAGGCTCATAACGGTACCCATATTATGTTTCCCTTATTGGGATAAGCCTTTCCATGTGCACGTGGATGCCTCAAAGATAGCAATGGGGGTAGTAAAAGAACAACCTAATGAAGGAATTTTTAATCATCCCTTGAGCTTTACAAGTAGGAAATTGACATCATCAGAGGAAAATTACACAACTACTGAGCGCGAAGCATTTTCAATGATCTATGTGGTGCATAATTTTTGGTAGTATCTCTTTGGAAAACACCCTTTATATTCTACACTGCTAGATCACATGACCTTAAACTACTTAGTCAAAAAACCCATTCTACAAGGGCTCATATGTTGTTGGGTCCTCCTATTTTATGAATTTGAATTTACGATGGTGGTAAAGCAAGGGAAGAATAATTTAGGGCCTGACCACTTGTAAAGGATTGATTCAAGAGAGGACACACAAAGCATTGAGGATACCATGCTAGACACATAACTATTTAGATTACGACACACACTCTCAAACTTTGAGGATACCACAGTGTTCTTAAAGATAAGTGTGGCACCAGAAGAGATGAGGGCTATGGAGAGAAAGAAGTTGGATATACGTGCATACCCTATAAGCTTATTAGTGGAAATTTATACAAATTATGTTGTGATGAGGTTCTACATCAATGTGTGCTAGAACATGAGTGCATTGCAATTATGGAAGAAGCACATGGTGGGATCGTAGGAGGAAACTATGCGGGAAATGTAATATCGTGAAAGATTTTTCTTGCATGGATTTGGTGGGAATCCATTTACAAAGATTGTATTGAGTTTCAAAATGCCTATGACCATTGTCAGCACCTTGGAAAAGATAAGAAAGAGGGATGAAATTCCCTTGAACCAATAAATAGTGCAAAACCATTTGATAAATGGGCTATCAAATTTGTAGGACCAATCTCACTAGCAGCACGAAGGAGTGGTCACATATATCATCACTTGCACTTTGATTATTTAACATGGTGGGTAGAGAAAGCACCTACAAAATATTACACCACGGCGATAGCTGTTAGATTCTTATAAGAAAATATAATCAGCGAGATATGGTTTCTCTTTAAGTTTAATAGGTGATAGGGGTAAACAGTTCCTCAATGAAATAGTTAGGATCCTATTGGCATAATTAATGGTGGCCCATCATAATACTACACCATATCACCCTTAAGAAAATAGGACTACGAGGCATTTAAAAATACTAAGTCGTATGTTAACTAAGATCTGTGACGTCGAAGACATGATTGGTATGATAAGGTATCAACCATCCTATGGGCATACAAGCCAACCTATAAAAGGTTGAACAAGGCCACACCATTCCAATTTGTGTTCGACACGAGAATTTTTTTACCATTGAATTCATGTTACCTTCATATATAACATTCGTAAGAGGTTTAGCCGATGAGAAAGTGCTAGAAGAAAGAACTGATAAATTAATGCATTAAGATGAAAGGAAATCACTTGCTAGGTGGAGTCAAAAGATAGAAAAATCAAGACAAAAGCATAGAAATATTGTCATATCAAGAACAAGAAGTTTGAGGATGGATAGTTGGTGTTATTTTATGATTCCAAGTATATGCGCCATCTGGGAAGGCTGAAAGTCCATTGGTTGGGACCTTACCTTATATCGTACATTATTGGTTTATGCACTTGCCAGATTCTAAGTCTTTGGATGGGATAAGATTACCAGGTCACTTTAATGGGAGTAGGATGAAGCCCTACTATAAATAATTCTTCTTGGTGTTTGTAAATAAGGTTGTGTCGCTAGTTAGTTTAGGTTTCCCTTTATGCAATGTCCTTTCTTGTGTTTCCCTTTCTCGTTATATTTTTTGTTGTTTTTTTGGTACCTTGGGCGCTAGTAACCACATTACTTTCTAAAGGTTGTGCATACACAGAGGACCATAAAAAATTTTTAGTGTGGGGTAGAGTTATGCGAGTATAGGCCCATAATATGAGTTGAACCGGTAGTAGAAGTTACAATGAATGGCCCAATTAAAGAACTAAAGGTGCATAAGGGTCATAGGTGCGTAAAGAAGAGATGAATGTAAATGGTTGGTGTCAAGGAGGCTTTGAAGAAACCATGTACATAAAAATGAAGAGCGTAGGAACAACATGAGGTAGGTAAGGGAAAAAATAGGAAAAAGGACAAGAAGAAGTTACTTGATCTAGGAACATGTGTGGAAGAGGCTTCATTTAGGTTGGATTTTTTTCATCAAAAGGTTGTAACAGGGTTTACGCGTAACTTGTGGCACGTGGGACAAAGAACTCAAGATTAGATTAGTCGAATAAGATACATTTAAGGTTAAATTATGGTGGTAGGTGAGAGAGCATTTAATGTTGAGAAAAGAGAAAAACTATAAATCAAAGGTCGAGCACTTCATTATTTTCATTACATTTACAAAGGAAGAAAACTCTTGCAAACTAGGGCATTCAAAGCAAGATATTTACATCGAAGAAATTATTTGAGAGATCTAAAGTGCATAGCTAGGGTAAAATTGAAAACCAAAAGAGGAAAGCGATACATGTTCATGGAGAAGTTAAGTAAGCAAACATCGTCTTATGGAAGGGTTTTTCTAGTTAGGGTTTTACGACTAGGGCACAAAATTAGAAGTATTTTTCCACAAAGATCGAGCTTGGGGCTGGATAGAGTGGTAGAGAAGAGCAAGGAAAATATGCTTGAAGTGATAACCTAACCATAAGAATGACACCAAATAAATAATCCATCTCACCAAAGAAGTATAAGGGCAAGGGTAAGCGAAAGAAAACGGCTATCATCACAAGAAAAATGAAGAATGGTACATGGAAATGTAGTACCCAGATGGGTGTTGTTCGGAAAAGAATGGGAATCACACCTAAGAAAGATGACGGTGTGTGACTATAATCACTACACCAACACAATAGAGAAAGAATTTTTTTTGGAGTTGGTTCACCTAACCAACAAAAGAATGCCTGAAGGCATGCCCATTCTGATGATGAGATAAAGGTTAAGGTTAAGTTGGAGAAGGTAGGGTTGTTGTAACTTTATGAACTGCCATACTTTGGAAAACCTGAGCACCTCTACAAGTGGCTAATGGTGCGTGTTCATGAAGACCACTTTTATTTCATGGGGTGCAAGATGTGCATAACCCCCACTAATGTAATACCCTTGGCGAGTTCTTATTTTCCTCCTTTTCATTTCAAGTGTTGACATGTGATTTTCCTTATAAAGATATGTTCTTTTGATTGTTTGAGATCATGCTTAATATGGAAAAATAATTTCCATTCTAAGATCCTTTGACTGAATTGGAATGGATTCCTTGAATCCATTTTTCACTTCTTTTAGATGAATTGCAATTTGGTTTAAGAGTTGTAAACTTATCTATTAATCGACTCATCCTTAGATCATTTTCAATGATCCAAGGAATGTTTTAAATCCACTCTGTTGAACAAAAGGTAAATTGGCATTCCATGAATTAAGTGACATATTGACTAAAATTTGTTATTACAAGTGCTTTGATTTTTGTGTGAACATATTTCCATTTAGTTTTATGTTGTGTTTGGGTCCTTGGAGATCGATCATGGTAGGACATTGCGGATGAATAAGAAAAAAAAACTTGTTCATGACATAGGAAGGATTCGAGATCCTAAAAGGACTATCCTACTGAGAATCCTAAGCTAGGTTAGAATATTTGCTACCTAAGTTATGTCACTTAATAGAATTCTATTCTAACCTAAAGCTTCCTATTCTACTTTGTTGGTTGATTATCATCCTAACCTAAGCTCTGTTTAAAGGATATGGAAAGGTTTCTAGGCTATTAAAATTAACCTAGAACGTAATACTATAAGGTTTTATGATGATCTAACCTATTGCCTAAAACTATTCTATTGTGAATTAATCTAACCTATGTGGAAACTACCTAAGGCTATGTGTTAAGATCTATGGTGGAAATTTGTTGTTAGGGTTATATCCTAAGGTATGTATTATAAACTACCTAAGAAATTTGATTTATCCTAAACTAATGGGTATGAAAGGGGAATTAGATGGTTGCATGTATTAAGGGTGATGGTTCCCATGGCATTTATGTTATTGATAAGGTTTTTAATGCATAGGGTACTACCAGTTTTGGTAGGGGCTAGTGACTTGGCTGAGGCTTATGTCGAAGTATCACTAAAATGGAATTTCATGTTAATTTTGATTTGGCAATCGCTAGACTTGGAAGGCGGTGGTAAGGAAGGATAGGTGGGAAAATTATAATTAATGAAACTTATTGTTTTTGGTTTTCATACACAAACCATCTTGGAAGGCATGTAAGCGTGTTTGTCTAGGGTTGTTTCACTTTGCATGTTCCATGATTTTTTCTCTGCATGCTCTCTAGTTTTTGAAACATAGATTGAACTACACTTAATGGCTATTTTTGAAGTCTTAGACCTATTTTCAGTTTGTGGAATGTATAAGAGACAATGTGGAAAAAGAATATGGTTGTTTGATCTTTTGTGGAGAAGAGGAGAAGTTGTGAGCTTAGCTAGAGGTCTCCTTCAATTTGGAAGAAGCACTATCAGGCATGATAGGCTCTAATATTTAAGATCTCTTGCTTTCTTCTAAATGTTTCATTAAAATGATTATGCTCTTTTGAGATTCTTGGCTTGCATGTTTTATCTAGTTACTTGTTTCTTTGGGTTTTATAATCTCTGTTATCTTGGATATGAATCCATGGAAAAAATAATGTTGGTTTTGAAACTGTCTTTGTGATAGTTTAATAGTGATACATGCATGCGAAGCTTGTATTAGTAGCTTTGCTTTCCATTTCTGAAATTTGTATTCGAGGTTGTTGTGTTGGAACTGACCTTCGTTGCAATATGTGGATTCTGAACTATATGGGAACCTTGAGTTCCATTTGATCTTGTTGGAGTTTGTGTTTTGCTTGAGCTTGTAATCGAGCTTGTATTTGGTTTGGATCTTGTTCTTGGTTTTGTGTTTGATGAAATCAGTGATGGAGGTTCTTGATGCTCTAACCTTGTGTTTGGGAATCTTGGGTAACTTGGGATTGTTGTTGAAGCCTGTATGTGGCTCTGTACCCATGTTTTATTCTTGTGAAAATATGGACTGTTAATGGAGGTTCGTGTTTTACACCGTACTCGTATTTTGTTACTTGTATAGTTCTGAAATCTTGTTGAAGCTCGTGTTTCGTTTTGAGATGGTATTAGGAATTCTTGTTTAAAATATAAGCTAGAATGGGAACTTTGTGTTGCCCTGAACCTGTGATTAGAGACTTGTGTAGCTCTGAAATTTTGTTGAGACTTTGTGTTCGACTCTGTTCGGGTATTTTGAGTTGGGTTTTACTTGTATTAAAAGTTTAAAACTTATAACTCTTTTGTTGAACTATTGCTCAAAGAAAACTGGGAGAATAGTTGGTTGAGTTGTTGGGTAAACTCTTGAGATCTTAACTAAAAATGTCTTTATTTGATGAATGGATTTGGTAATTCCTTTTTGAGGACTATTTCATCTTTTCTAGAGATGGCACTGGTGTTTTATTGTGGGGTATTCTTTTCCCCTCTATTTTGTGGAAACCCACGTCTTCAAATCTTTTAAAATAAGCTCTGGGTTTCGTTTAAAAGAAGAGTTTATTACTTTAGTGCTATGAATTGTTATCATGGGATTACTTTGTCTATGTTCAGATTGTTTTTGTATTTAGTGCTTATTGAATCGAGAACTAATTACTCTTTTGTAATGCAATATTGAAACCTAACAATGGGATTTCAGTCTTTAATTTTGTTGATACTCTGAACATGTTTAGCTTACTGATCGGTTTGTTTTTCTATTTCTTGTTGGATATAGTAAATAAACCTTGTATCTTTTTAAAAGAAAGGAATGTGATTCCTTTGGAACAAAATGTTGTTTTTAGGACTGTTATGCGTATTTCATTCTGAGATTGGAATTGAAACTTGTGTTTATTGAAGGTAAAGAATTGTAAGGAAAATGGCAGTGTGCTTTCTTCTTACTACGAATTGATTTTGTTCTCTCTCCTGGGAACTAGCTTATGAATTTCTATGTTTGAATTAAAAGTGAAAATTCATTTGTTAGTACAATACAATGAATTATTGATTAGACCATTTTCTAATTACGATCCCTTTCTTTCTATTGTTGGGATAAGTTCATTGGTTGAAATTTTCTATTTTGATTCTCTTATGAAATGGAGATTTCTTTATGAGTTTTTGGTCTCCCTTGTACACATCATCTTTTGAAATTATGTAGGAATAAATTAGATTATTCAATTTTATTGAAATTAAAATTCAAGCTTGTTTGGCGGACTTTTGTTTGACAAGGCTTTACTTTGTTTTGTTGTGAGGAGTAAGTTTTGTCTCTTGCAGGTCTATCTTTTTATGGATCCTCCTTAGATGGAATTGAGTGGAGATTAACTCCTTTATAAGTATACCTTGATTTGTGAACGTTGGTTTGTGATCTTTAAGTGTTAACTTCTAACATGTGGAAGTAGATTTAGGATTGTAGGTAGACTGTTTGATTCTCTATTCCTTCTTCGATTGAAATGGGATTCTATTCTGATGAATATATTGAATGTTAAAATTTAAGGTAGTTGTCCTTTAAATGAAACTGCTAATTCATGTTATGAATCTGTTTCAGTTTTTTGGATGTCTTGTGTTGAGCATAGTTTGTAATGGTTCTTCTTTTACTTTTGCTTAGGAGTTAGATGAATCACCCTAATGAGAACCATGCTTTAAACCCTTCTTTTGGTTAAAGAAAAGATAAATGTTGAATTCTATTATGATAGAATTGGGAACAATGATGAGATATGATTTTTTTTTCTTAAAGATAATTGATAGGATCAATTAAACTTTAATTTTGTAAGGTAGATATAGTGGATTATATTCCATTCCTCTCTTGGAAGTGAATTCATTTGGTTAAATGTACTTATTTTCCATTTGCTATTACTTATATTGATATTTATGATGTAATAATTGTCTCATTAAAGTAGAGTTGTTTTAATGGAACAATTATTAGAATGCACCTTGTTTTAAGGCTTAGTGCTTATCATGCTCAGTTCATTGAACTGACCTGTGCTAGCAATTTTTGCAGATGGACTTCATAAGTGATAAAAGAAGGAAAAACTTATATGATGCATTGGCTGAATTAAATATGATTCCTTGTGAAGAATTCTGATTCATTCTTGAGATTGTATTGAAAAATGAAATGTAGTATTCTTTTATAATGAAGACGGTTGTTATGCAGTATACCTAAATGCATAAGTCTTGTAAATGTATAAGTTATAAGATAAATTGAAAGTTGAGAGTTTACCTGCATTGGTTGTGTAAATTATTTTGTACTTGTATGGAAGAGATGGATTCTATCTTGTTGATATTCTTTATATTATTTTTATGTTAATTGGTTATCTTTTCATAAGTTGGATAGAGGGATTTAGTTCAATCTCCCTACTTGTGATGCAACTTGTTAAGTTGCAGAATATGATATTCGTTATCTAAACTATATAACATAGTAATGTAACATGTGATGAACATACATTAAGAAAATGTGGACATTGGGTAGGATAAACCCTAACACGTAACATGTGGAGAAAGACTCTTTCTCTTTCTTAATGGAATATAAACCAAAAAGGTTTGCAAGTATGACTATAATTTATTAGACTTCATTTTGTATGAATTATACCTTATATTGGATATATTCATATGTTGAATCTTTGTAAAAAGTTATTATACTTTTTAAATAAGACATATTATAACGCTTGCATGGTTACGGTTAATTGTGATTTAAACTCGTGATCAATTACTAAAAGTGACTATGAAAATAATGAATTTCTTAGTGGGATGAATGAAGCAAATTTAGGAAGAACTTATTGAACGTTGGATTTGTGTTGGTAGGGTTGATGTAATTAGGTTTTAATACAAACTAATACTGTATTAAAAATCTCCTAGGGGTATGTACATCTCGATGAGGCAGTTTCTGAAGGATGTTGGCACACTACAAGTACGGGGATATATTTTTGAGAAGACTTGAGTATTCTTGAGAATACAACATTGTAGTTAACATGTGGCATCACCCTTCTACATTGATCATCTAGATCTACACACATCTGGAACTCGGAATTGAACCTAATTTCTCTCCAAGTTTGGATACGAGCATATTTTGGATAGGAACTAGCTTCCAAAGGCTCAAGGTACATTTTCACATTCAAATGACTTAGGCCAAATGAGTATGCCCATCTACCCTAAGCCTTTGTGAGCGTCTTCCTATAATAGGTTATATTTCTATCTAAGGCTAGAGTAAAACCTAGAACAAGTGGATTGATGGTAGTAAGTAAAGACCAATCATGATAATAGACGAGTGAGGTGAAGGACATATTCCAAAATGACGAGTATGTCGTCTAGGAATAATGACATACATAGTATGTTATAAATCTTTGGAAAAAGTATCACAAACTGCTGGTTACATTGTTATATGCCACCAAGTTTAAAACAACGTGATATCAAATGACTATTGGTAACAATTATTCAGATATGTTCTTTAAACAGATCACTCAGTACTCGGTGTAGGGTAGGATGACAAAGTATACTAAGTATACAATATGTATTCAATACATAAGATAACATAAATAGATCGGTAGCTTACCGAGTTATGGAATGAATAGATCATTGAATCATCGAGTCATTACAACTACTTATGTTTATCCATTGAATTTGGTTGGCATGGAATGTTTATTCCAAATATTGCTTTATTTAGAATAGTGAACACAAAAATAAAATTCTCTTGATTCCAAAGTCTTAAAATGGGAATGTTACATCTTGGTATCAGAGCTGAATGTTACAACTCTTAGACCTATTGTGTCCACAATCTAATGAAACTTAATTTTTTTTGTAACAAAAAATGGTGAGAACAAGAGGAAACGTTACAAATAACCCTCCACCTAAGGAAGGAGTGGAAACTACCCATAATATCAATTAGACCCTTGCTTCCCTATTGGACACAAGAGATCATTTGGTTGTGATGGAACACCAAGAAATGTGTAATGAGGAGGAAGAAGAAGCTGATAACAATAATCAGTCACCTCCATGGGACAACACCAATGTGGGTGTTGATAATAACAATGTTATTATACCTGTTCAGTCTGAGAACAAAAAGGCTAGGCTAGTAGTAGAATTCACTAATGACATAAAAAGGATAAGTCCACCAGAATTTGATGGCACCACATTAGGAGATGGGGCTAAGAACTAGCTCAGTGAAATGGAGAAATACTTTGCAATAAGAAATTTCTTATAAGAAACAAAGGTGATATGGGGAGCATATCAACTTTCACACGAAGCATCTTCGTGGTGGGACAGCCACAAGACAGAGTTGAACATTGATGAATCTAATATCACATGGGACCAATTTAAGGGTTACTTTAGGAAAGGATGGTTGTCAAACCTTTACTATGATAAGAAAATGACTAAATTTTAGAACTTAGCTCAAGGAAAGCTAAGCAGAATCGTGTATTGGGTGATATTTACAAAACTCCTTAAGTATGTGCCTCAGTACCAAACTAATGAAAAGTTCAGGATATAGAAATTCATCATGGGGTTAAATCCCATTATAGGAGGAGAGGTGGATGTTCACATCCCAACCGTAATGGAAGGGGTTGTTAAAAAAGCCATAAGGTAGGAACAAAAATTAAAGGCAATTTTTTCTCACAAGGAGGAAGTAAGGAAGAAGAATCCCAACTCCTCTTCATCCTCTCTTGCACCCAAGAAAGGACCATGGAAGAAATTTGGAATGAAAAGTAAGTTTTCATCTGATACAAATAGGAAAGTAGCAACAAACAAGTTTGTTGGTAATACATGGAACAACTTTTCCAAGAACAATAATAATGAACATAAGTCCTATGGGGGTCAGAATGATAACTCTAAGGCTGGAATTAAAACTGAGCCTAGGAAGGGACATGTAGGAGGTTGTTATAACTGTGGAAAATATCATTACGCAAATCAATGTCCTTTGAAGAAGGATGATCATAATCAATCACAAGATACATGCTATAGTAGCTGACAAGTAGGTTGAGAAACATGCCACACCCATAGAAGTTCCGGGTAAGTTATTTGGTTTACTAATAACTATTATTTTTGATACCGGAGCTATTGAATGTTTTATTTCTAGTAAATTAGCATCAAAATTAAAAATAAAGCTGAAACATGGATAAAACATGGACTGTACAATATGGTAATAATGTTGTTCATATGGTTAGTATGTGTCTTTTTGGAGCATTCCTTGATTTACCTAACTTTTCCACAGAGGTCGATATTTATGTTGCACCTTTAGGGTCTTATTATGTAATCATATATGTTAATTGGTTTGCAGAACATAAGGCTAAAGTGGACTATTTTGAAAAACACATTAGTTGTTTAGACGACCTGCAGAAAACAACAAAGATTTAGGGTGTGAAACGTGAGATTTACTGTTAGAAAACTATCAGCCATGCAACTTTAAAAGGCCAAAAATAAAGGATGTACCTTATATGTAGTTAAAATTATTGAATCAACAGAAGAAAGTAGTGATATTATGAAATGATATCCATTGTTACGAGACTTCAGTGATGTATTTCTAGAAGAATTACCAGGTCTACCACCCAAAAGAGAGTTTCACTTCACGATTGAAATCAAACCAGTGCTGAACCTATTTCTAAGAAGCCTTATCGAATGACTACTATAGAATTAGTAGAGCTAAAGGCTCAATTGCAAGAACTTTTGTTTAAGGTTTTGATTAGACCAAGTGTTTCACCTTGGGGAGCACCCATAATTTTTGTGAAAAATAAGTATGGAACACTTAGATTGTGCATCGATTATAGAATGTTAAACAAGGCAACAATAATGAATAGATATCCACTCCCTAGGATTGATGATTTATTTTATCAGATGTGTGGAGCATCGGTATATTCCAAGATAGATCTTCAATCTGGATATCATCAACTACGAATTAAGGATGAGGATATTCATAAAACAACTTTTAGAACAAGGTATGGACATTATGAGTTTACGGTTTTACCTTTTGGATTAACTAATGCACCTACGGCATTTATGAATTTAATGAATAATATCTTTTAAGAATACTTGGACAAATTTGTGCTTGTATTCTTGGATGACATTCTCATATATTCTAAAATCATTGAGGAGCATCATGAGCATTTGAAAATAGTTTTAGAAATTATGAGAAAGAGACAGGTTATTTGGTAAGTTTGTCTAAATGTTCCTTTATTACATAGAAGTACATTATTTGGGTCATGTAATTAGTAAAGATGGAATCGATGTAGATCCTTCTAAAATTATAGCTATAACGAAATGGCATGCACCTAAGAATGTACATGAAGTTAAAGCTTCATGGGACTTGCTTTGAATACTATAAAAAAATTTGTAAAAGACTTTTCTAAGATAGCTACACCAAAAACTTCCTTACAAAAGAAATATAAAAAGTTTGTTTTGAGTGAGAAATGTGAAATTTCATTTAAAACCTTGAAGGAACAGTTAACTTCAGCACCTATTCTTGTAGTACCAGATCCTAATGGAGATTTTATGGTGGTAACTGATGCATCTAGTGAAGGTCTAGGAGGTATTTTGTTACAAAGTGGTCATGTTATAGCATACAAAAGTAGAAAACTTAAGTTACATGAGTTGAATTATGCTCCACATGATTTATATCCTGCTTCCATTGTTCATTCACTTCAATTTTGGATGCATTATCTGCTACGTAAACCATTTGAGCTGAAAATTGATCATCTTGGGATAAATTACATCTTTACTCAACCAAATCAATGCAAGAAAATGAAGGTGGTTAGAGTTTTTGTATCAATATGATTTTGACATAAGTTACATTAAAGGAAAAGAAAATAGAGTGGCTGATGCTCTAAGTCGTAGGAAGCACATTTCTTCTCTTATAACACTTAGAACTCAATTTAAGGATGAGGTAAAAGTGCTAGGCAATATGATTCTTACTTTCAATAAGTAAAAGTAGCACTTGCTGCAGATTCTATTGATTCAAGGTATACAAGTTTTCACTTTGATAAAGAAGGAATCTTATGATTTAAAAATAGAGTCTATGTACCTTTGCTTAATGATTTGAGAAAGAAATTATTAGCGAGAATTTCACAACTCAATTTTTTTGGACACCTGCATTACTAAGATGCTTGTTGATATAAAACAACAATATTTCGAAAAGGAATGAAAAAGGATGTTATTGATTTTGTGACACATTTCCTTGAATGTCATCATGTTAAAGCGGAACATATGCACCTAGCCAGTTTGTTATATCCTCATAGCATACCGTAGTACAAATGGTAGGTAATAAGCATGGATTTTGTACAAGGGTTACCTATGTCGAGAAATAAGCATGATGTTATCTTAGTAGTTGTTGATAAACTAACAAAGGTAGCACATTTTATTGCTAGAAATCTGAAGGATGATTCTCCTATTTTGGCAAGAAGATTTGTTGATGAAATTTTTAGATTACATGGAGTACAGAGTTAATCATTTCAGATAGAGATCCTATAATGACATCAAGATTTTGGCAAACACTTAATGCAGCTCTAGGAACTAAACTAAATTCTAGTTCTCCGTATCTTACGGAAACAGATGGGCAGGTGAAAGAGTAAATCAAGTTTTAGAAGATATGTTACGAATGTATTGCATTGATCAAGAGTATAAATGGGAAGAGTATCTTCAATTAGTTGAATTTGCATACAATAATACATATCATGCTTCTCTTAAGATGGAACCTTTCGAGGCACTTTATGGAAGGAAATGTAGAACCCTTGTTAGTTGGGATAGCATAGAAGATAGAGAGGTAATTGGACCTGAAATTCTTACCGAAATGGAAAAAAGTTAAATTTATTTGCGAATGCTTGAAAGAAGCGGAAGATAGGCAAAAGAGTTACGCTAACTTAAAGCGGGATTGTGAAAAATTTGAACTTGGAGAGAATTTTTTCTTGATTAAACCCAAAAAGAGTTCTATAACTTTTGGTAAGGCTGCCAAGTTATCACCACGTTAAGTGGGACCTTTTGAAATAGTTGAAGTAATCGACCATGTAGCTTATATTTTAGCATTACCACCGCTTTGTCACGAATGCATGATGTTTTCCATATTTATTTTCTTAAGAAATACATTTTAGATTTATCACGTGTGTTAAATTGGAATTCCTTGTAGGTCCAAGACCCAGGAATAATCATGGTTAAACCCATACGAGTGCTTGAAAATCACCAGTACATTTAAGAAATTGAGAAATAAGTCAATGTAAGGTCCAATTGGGACCAATTTAATGAAGAGAGTGTAACTTGGGAAAATCTAGAGGATATGAAAACTAATTTTCCATATCTATTTAAACAAAATTGATTCTTTGATTGATAAAAATTTATGATTTTATCTTTATATGACAATAAGTATGCTAGTTTTGGGTAGATATTTATTTGATTTGAATAAACAACTATTTAATGTTGATTTCTAGAACTATAATATTTTGGTATATTTGACTTGGGATAAGAGGAGTGAATGAATTGATTGTCGTCGGTGTAAATTTTTAAAAGAGGAAATCATTGGGATGATGATTATTTTAGGAGGAAGCATGTAACACCCTTGACGGTTGTTATTTTCCTCCTTTGCATTTCAAGTGTTGACATGTGATTTTACTTAAAAAGATATGTTCTTTTAATTTTTAGAGCTCATGTTTGATATTGAAAAATCATTTCTATTCTTAAGATACTTTGACTGAATTGGAATGGCTTCCTTGAATCCATTTTTCACTCATTTTAGATGAATTACAATCTGGTTTAATATTTTTAAACTTATCTATTAATCTAACTCATCCTTGGATCAATTTCAGGTGATCCAAGGAATGTTTTAAATCTACTCTGTTGAATGAATGGTAAATTGAAATTCCATGAATTAAGTGACATATTGATTGAACTTTTTTGTTTCAAGTTCATTGATTTTTGTGTGAAAGTATTTCCATTCAGTTGTATTTTGTGCTTAGGTCCTTGGAGATCGATCATAGTAGGACATTGCGGACGAACAAGAAAATACAGCCTGTTCACGGCATAGGAAGGATTTGGGATCCTAAAAAAAACTATCCTACGAATCCTAAGCTAGGTAAGAATATTTTTACCTAAGCTATGTCACTTAATAGAATTCTATTCTAACCTAAAGCTTCTATTCTACTTTGTTGGTTGATTGACATCCTAACCTAAGCTCTGTGCTAAAGGATATGGAAAGGTTTCTAGGCTATTAAAATTAACCTAGAACCTAATACTATAAGGTTTTATGATGATATAACCTAATGCCTAAAACTATTCTATTGTGAATTAATCTAACCTATGTGGAAACTACCTAAGGCTATGTGTTAAGACCTATGGTGGAAATTTGTTGTTAGGGTTATATCCTAAGGTATGTATTATAAACTACCTAAGATCTAACCTAAGCAATTTGATCTATCCTAAACTAATGGGTATGAAAGGGGAATTAGGTGGTTACATGCATTAAGGGCGACGGTTCCTATGGAATTTATGTTATTGATAAGGTTTTTAATGCATAGGGTACTGTCAGTTTTGGCAGGGGCTAGTGACTTGGTAGAGGCTTATGTGGAAGTATCACTAAAATGGAATTTCATGTTAATTTTGATTTGGCAATCGCTAGACTTGGAAGGTAGTGGTAAGGAAGGATAGGTGGGAAAATTAGAATTAATGAAACTTATTGTTTTTAGTTTTCATGCACAAACCATCTTGGAAGGCATGCAAGCGGGTTTGTCTGGGGTTGTTTCACTTTTCATGTTCTACGATTTTTTCTTTGCATGCTCTCGTATTTTTGAACCAGCAGATTGAACTGCACTTAATTGCTATTTTTGAAGTCTTAGACCTATTTTTGGTTTCTTGCGATATATAAGAGAATGTGGAAAAATAATATGGTTGTTTGATCTTTCGTGGAGAAGAGGAGAACTTGTGAGCTCGGCTGGAGGTATCCTTCAATTTGGAAGAAGCACTATCAGTGTGGTAGGCTCTAATCTTTAAGATCTCTTTCTTTCTTCTAAATGTTTCATTAAAATGATTCTACTCTTTTGA
Organism: Taxus wallichiana var. yunnanensis; assembly: GCA_018340775.1. Lineage (NCBI taxonomy): Eukaryota > Viridiplantae > Streptophyta > Pinopsida > Cupressales > Taxaceae > Taxus > Taxus wallichiana. The sequence goes on along the minus strand of CM031234.1, from coordinate 151,384,716 downwards.
TATTCTTGGCTTGCATGTTTTATCTGGTTACTTGTTTGTTGGTTTTTATAATCTCTATTATCTTGGATATGAATCCATGGCAAAAATAATGTTTGTTTTGAAACTGTCTTTGTGATAGTTTAATAGTGATACATGCATGCGAAGCTTGTATTAGTAGCTATGCTTTCCATTTCTGAAATTTTATTCGAGGTTATTGTGTTGGAACTGACCTTTGTTGCAATATGTGGATTTTTTACTATATGGGAACCTTGAGTTCCATCTGATCTTGTTGGAGTTTGTGTTTTTCTTGAGCTTGTAATCGAGCTTGTATTTGGTTTGGATCTTGTTCTTGGTTTCATGTTTGATGAAAGCTGGTGATGGAGGTTCTTGATGCTCTGACCTGTGTTTGGGAATCTTGGGTAACTCGACTATTTTGTGAGCCCGTACGAGGCTCTGTACCCATGTTTTATTCTTGTGAAAATATGGACTGTTAATGGAGGTTCGTGTTTTACACTGTACTCGTATTTTGTTACTTGTATAGTTCTGAACTCTTGTTGAAGCTCATGTTTCATTTTGAGTTGGTATTAGGACTTCTTGTTTAAAATATAAGTTGGAATGGGAACTTTGTGTTGCCCTGAACTTGTCATTAGAGACTTGTGTAGATCTAAACTTTTGTTCTGGACTTCGTGTTCAAATCTGTTCGGTATTTTGAGTTGGGGTTTACTTGTATTAAAAGTTTAAAACTTATAACTCTTTTGTTGAAGTCTTTCTCAAAGAAAACTAAGAGAATAGTTGGCTGAATTGTTGGGTAAACTCTTGAGATCTTAACTAAAAATGTCTTTGTTTGATGAATGGATTTGGTAATTCCTTTTTTAGAAATGTTTCATCTTTTCTAAGATGGAAATGACATTTTATTGGGGGTATTATTTTCCCCTCTGTTTTGTGGAAACCCACATCTTCAGATCTTTTAAAATAAGCTCTGGGTTTCATTTAAAGAAGAGTTTATTACTTTAGTGCTATGAATTGTTATCGTGGGATTACTTTGTCTATATTCAGATTGTTTTTGTATTTAGTGCTTATTGAATTGAGAACTAATTACTCTTTTGTAATGCAATATTGAAACCTAACAATGGTATTTCTATCTTTGTGTTCGTTGATACTGGGACATGTTTAGATTATTTTTCAGTTTAGTTTTCTTTTTATTTTTGGATATAGTAAATAAACCTTGTATCTTTTTAAAAGAAAGGAGTGTGATTCCTTTGGAGCAATGAATGTTGTTTTTAGGACTCTTATGCGTATTTCATTCGAGATTGGAATTGAAACTCGTGTTGTTGAAGGTAAAGAATTGTAAGGAAAATGGCGGTGTGCTTTTTTCTTACTATGAATTGATTTTGTTCTCTCTCCTAGGAACTAGCTTATGAATTTCTACGTTTGAATTAAAAGTGAAAATTCATTTGTTAGTACAATACAATGAATTATTGATTGGACCATTTTATAATTAAGATCCCTTTCTTTCTATTGTTGGGATAAGTTCATTGGTTTAACTTTTCTATTTTTATTCTCTTATGAAATGGAGATTTCTTTATGATTTGTCTGGTCTCCTTGTACAAATCATTTTCTGAAATGATGTAGGAAGAAATTAGATTATTTGGTTTTATTGAATTTTAAATTCAATATTGTTTAGCAGACTATTGTTTGACAAGGCTTTACTTTGTTTGGTTTTGAGGAGTAAGTTTTGTCTCTTGCACTCTATCTTTTTGTGGATCCTCCTTAGATGGAATCGAGTGGAGATTAACTACTTTATAAGTCTACCTTGATTTGTGAATGTTGGTTTGTGATCTTTACATGTTAATTTATAACATGTGGAAGTAGATTTAGAATTGTAGGTAGACTGTTTGATTCTTTATTCCTTGTTGGATTGAAATGGGATTCTATTTTTATGAATATCTTGAATGTTGAAATTTAAGTTAGTTGTTCTTTAAATGAAACTGCTAATTCATGTTATGAATCATTTCACTTTTCGGATGTCTTGTATTGAGTTTAGTTTGTAATGGTTCTTCTTTTACTTTTTCTTAGGAGTTAGATGAATCACCCTAATGAGAACCATGCTTTAAACCCTTCTTTTGGTTAAAGCAAAGATAAATGTTGACTTCTATTATGATAGAATTGGGAACAATGATGAGATATGATTTGTTGTTTGCTTAAAGATAATTGATATGATCAATTAAAATTTAATTTTGTAAGGCAGATATAGTGGATTATATTCTGTTCCTCTCTTGGAAGTGAATTCATTTGGTTAAATGTACTTCTTTTCCGTTTGCTATTACTTATATTGATATTTATGATGTCATAATTGTCTCATTAAAGCAGAGTTGTTTTAATGGAACAATTATTGGAATGCACCTTGTTTTAAGGCTTAGTGCTTATCATGCTCAGTTCATTGAACTGACCCATGCTAGCAATTTTGTAGATGGACTTCGTAAGTGATAAAAGAAGGAAAAACTTATATGATGCATTGGCTGAATTAAATCTAATTCCTTGTGAAGAATTCTGATTCATTCTTGAGATTGTATTGAAAAAGGAAATGTAGTATTCTTTTATAATGAAGACGGTTGTTATGCAGTATACCTAAATGCATAAGTCTTGTAAATGTATAAGTTATAAGATAAATTGAAAGTTGAGAGTTTACCTGCATTGGTTGTGTAAATTATTTTGTACTTGTATGGAAGAGATGGATTCTATCTTGTTGATATTCTTTATATTATTTTTATGTTAATTGGTTATCTTTTCATAAGTTAGATAGAGGGATTTAGTTCAATCTCCCTACTTGTGATGCAGCTTGTTAAGTTACAGAATATGATATTCTTTATCTAAAATATATAACTTAGTAATGTAACGTGTTATGATCATACATTAAGAAAATATGGGCATTGGGTAGCATAAACCCTAACACGTAACATGTGGAGAAAGACTCTTTCTCTTTCTTAATGGAATATAAAACAAAAAGGTTTTTAAGTATGACTATAAATTATTAGACTTCATTTTGTATGAATTCTACCTTATATTGGATATATTCAGATGTTGAATATTTCTAAAAAGTTATTGTACTTTTTAAATAAGACATATTATAACACTGCATAGTTACGGTTAATTGACAGTTTAAACTATGTGATCAATTATTAAAAGTGACTATGAAAATAACGAAGTTCTTAGTGGGATAAATGAAGCAAATTTAGGAAGAACTTATTGAGCGTTGGATTAGGGTTTGGTAGGGTTGTTGTAATCAGGTTTTAATCCAAACTAATAATGTATTAACAATCTCCTTGGGGGTATGTACATCTCGATGAGGTAGTTTCGTAGGATGTTGGCACACGCCAAGTAGAGAGGTATATTTTTAGAAGACTTGAGTCTTCTCAAGAGTACAATGTTGTAGTTAACATGTGGCATCACCCTTCCACATTGATCATCTAGATTTACACAAATCTGAACTCGAAATTGAACATAGTTTCTCCCTAGGTCCGGATAGGAGCATATTTAGGATAGGAATTAGCTTCCAAAGGCTCAAGGTACGTTTGCACATTCAGATGACTTAGGTCAAATGAGTATGCCCATCTACCCTAATCCTTTGTGAGCGTCTTCCTATAATAGGTTATGTTTCTATCTAGGGCTAGGGTAAAACCTAGAACAAGTGGACTGATGGTAGTCAGTAAATACCAATCATGATAATAGAAGAGTGAGGTGAAGGATGTATTCCAAAATGACGAGTATGCCATCTAGGAATAGTGACATACATAGTATGTTATAAATCTTTGGCCAAAGTATCACAAACTACTGGTTACATTGTCCTATGTCACCAAGTTTAAAACAACGTGATATCAGATGAATATTGGTAACAAATATTCAGATATGTTCTTTAAATAGATCACTTAGTACTCGGTGTAGGGTAGGATGACAAAGTATGCAAAGTATACAATATGTATTCAATACATAAGATAACATAAATAGATCGATAGCTTACTGAGTTATGGAATGAATAGATTGGGAATCACCGAGTTATTATAATCTGCATATGTTTATCCATTGAATTTGATTGGCATGGAATTTTTTTCTAAATATTGCTTTATTTAGAATAGTGAACACAAAAATACAAAAATTCTCTTGATTCTAAAGTCTTAAAATGGGAATGTTACGCTTAATTTCCACGTTCACAGTGCCTTATCTATAAAGGGGACAACACCGATGATGACCTAAGTGACAACGAGGTAATTAAGGAAATAGTTTATGCATTTGAATATAAAAATGATCATGATACTTTGATATCACCGAGATCCAAAACCCCATTGTGAGGATGGCTGTTCACTTGGTAACCAGGATCAATGATCGAAGAGATGGAATCAAGTAAACAAGGCATGGGTGAATGTAGGCTGAAAAATATATGAAGGAACATCTACAACTTGTCCACTTTCATCGTGGATTAAATCATTAGCAACGCATAAGAAGATGAGAAGATACTATTTGGAAATATTCTCCTCACGATTTTCTTCTCAAAATCAAAGTTCCCGATGGGCCAGAAAGGTTTGTTTCAGAGTACTCAGAATAGGATCCCTCACCGTGAAGTGGTTTGTAAAATATAATTATGAGACCATGAAAGCCACTCACAAGGAGCATCAAGAAAAATGATAGAAACACATGAGGGATGCGTTCGGGCTAGAATGGAGGATTCCTTAGCAGCTACCCACACTCATAAAAGGAGAGGTAGAATTTCGTGGTATATCAACACTTCTACATTGGTAGATTTAGGTTGATGATGAAAAAATGAGCCCATGGTGTAATATTCCCTTTTCCTTCACCACGCTATATTTCCAAGAGGGGGTGAAAAGTTTTAAAGAGGCCAAAATACTAAGGTTTCACCTTAGTGAAGTAGAGCAAGACCAAAGAGAGCTACGCAGAAAAGTTGTTTTACCCCAAGAGTCCCTCATACGTAAAGAGATATGTCTCTCATGAGATACAAATGATGAAACTAGTGAATTTTCCAATTATTGGAAGGGCTACAACAAGAATATACCTTCACATCAGGCCAAAATTTGAGAAGGGTGCGTACTTAGAAAATGATGTAACCATCCCTAAGGACCCCACATGAAGAAATAAGCCCGTACCAAAGAAGAGGGAAAGAGAAGAGGTGTAGAAAGCACCAAGTGTTCAAAGCTATGCAAGTGGTACGCATGTTGGAGAAAATTATTAAGCCCAATACTTACATGTGGAGAAAGAAGTCCTGGTAAAGGAAAAGAATCTAGAGGAAGAAGCACCAGAGCATGAAGAACCCTCCACCCAGGAGAAGTCACCAGAGGAGGAGGGAAAGGAAGGGTGAGTCTCCTGCTAGGAAGAAGCGAGAAGGTGACATAATAAATTGACTCGGAGGACACAAAAGATTAGAGGCCTATAGAGGCAAGAGAGATGATGATGATGAAGATGAACTAAGAGGCAAGGGATATCCTATCTATGAGGTTCATGAATCGAGAGGAGGAAGGATAGAAAGAAGAAAATGAATACATATTTTCTAGAAGGGATAATAAGGAAGAACAAGATACTCGGGAGAGGGGATAATTGAGGAAGTTACAAAAGAACAAAGGACCCAAAGCCTCACCAAGGAACATATAAATAAGGCATCGAGAGAAGGAAGTAGTAAAGATCACTAAAGACTTAGTGGAAGAAGAGATGGAATGCAATGTGGATCTAGTGATGAAGGAAACAAAGAAGGAAAGAATAGAAAAGGAATGTGGCTACATGGGGGGATCCCGGTTTGTCTATGATATTTCATAAGGCCACATGCACATGAAGAAGCAATGTAGAGACTCCACGGAGTTCATAGGATGGGCTATATTGATTATCTAAACAAGGTGTTGTGTGCACATTTTCAAATCACCACACCAATGGAGAAAATCTTGGCTATGACATCACTTAATGAGGAAGGTGCATACCCTCGAACAAGGAAAATGCTTTCTTGGGAATTTGATTGCAAAATCGATGAACAAGAATTCAAGGTAAGTCAATGGGAAATAATGAAGGTACCAGAATCAAAAGTTTAAAACCCCTTGGTAAATGCTCAATGGATATCATATGAACAAATGTAATGCGTTACAACAAATATTTAGTGGAAGTAGAAGCCAGACTCTTCAGAAGAAATGACAGAGTGAATTTCTTAGAAGCAGAGTCGGAGAAGAGGGAAGAGGAGTTGGAAAAGATAATGAATGAGTTAAAATATTAGGAACTGGATAGCACTAAGCTAAGGTGAGAATTAAAAGAAGAGAAAGCAAGGGTGCATGAAGTCTACAAGAAATAATAAATGATCACAAATGCCATTTTCTTGAAGCATCTAGATCTAATTCCACCTGCACAGAAGTATGGATTTGCCCTAGAAAGCCTAGAGTACTTGACCCACATCCTCACAATGGAAAGATGACCACTATCCTTGGAGTCGAAGAGGAGGCATCGAAACGTAACTAAAAAGGAGGACAAGATGAAGTTTGTGGCCATTGTGGCACAAGATAAGAAAGTCTTCATGGATGTGAAAGCTCCCAAGTCGCCGAGGCCAACTATGAAAATTACATCGATAGAAATAGAGTGGCGAGCATTTTATTCGCCACCAATGAAGTAAAGCTAAAGGAATTCTAGGATAAAAACAAGGGGAATAGAGCGGAACGTGAAAAAATTCTAGCCGAGGTTGAGAAAAATTTAGAGGCTATTGAGACCTTGTGGGGCTCAATTAAGAACCAGCTGAAGGAGTTGTATCCCTAGATCACTCGTAGGATGGATGCACTCGAGGATTTGGGCAAGCAGTTGGAGGGGATCGTGGAAGCAATAAATACCCAAGGAGAAGGGCTAAGCTTTGAACAGGTGACCACCCTAGTCGATGACCTTTGTCACCAGGAACAGAGTGAGGTAGATACCTTGAATAAGTTGGAGGCTGACTTAACGAAATATTTCCATCTCCTCTTGCATAAATAATCAAAGTTCCTCATTCTTTCTTTCTTCCCCAAAATTCTTCATTACTTTATTCTTTCCCCCAACCATTTAAGAACAATTATTCTTTTTTCTTTGAGAAAATGTTCCTATAGAAGGAGAATATGCATAGTGTGGGGTAATGTTGGGCCCCTAAAATATTAGCCAAGTACAAGAAGGAGTGTGGGTGCACAAGGCACATTTGAAGATGGGCATGTAAGGAGAAAGCGTGCAATACATAGTAAAGGTTTTAGGACTTAGCCATATTTGGATTATCGACATAACACAAGAAAATCATGACCCGACTACACATGTGGATTGAATAAGGTGCCGGACTCATAGCTTGGTGCCCACAGAAGGAATATACCTTGCGATGGAAGATTCTAGAAGGCCATCATTGCAAAGAGTGGAGAGCTTGAGCCTAAATAAACATTCTCCCATGGAGGACCACCTTGGACACTTGGAAATAGATCTACAACTCCCGTAAAGGCTTGAAGATGTTGGAAAAGGCTATAAATACAAGCACTCACCGAGAGAAAAGATATAGAAGCAGAAAGAGGTGAAGCCATGCATGAATATTGTGAGAGCTCCATAGGTTGAGTTTAGAGGATTTGTAGGAATACGTTGTACTAAGGGGATGGTTTTGAACATTTTTCTTTGTACTATGAAGGGCCTAAGTCTAGTTCTGATGCATGATATTGATCTACATTATCATATGAATATGTGATTTCTTGAGTTATTGTAATATGGTTATCAACATGCTTAATATGAATATATGTGTGGTTCCATTTCTACTACATGGTTATATGTATATTTCATATAAGTGGGTGTAAAACCCTATGCATTTCTTTTCTATTATCATTCATATCTCTGTTTTATAATTCTTTCCTTATATGAATGAATACATTGGTCTAGAAGTCATTCTGAGCTCTAAGATGAATGTATGGCTTCTTGTCATTCTGTTCACTTAGGTTTCCATCACAATTAATTCATTTTCACACAACTCACATAAAGGAGGGACTTGGCACCCACGCATTCCTCTCGGTGAGTGCCTAGCACCCACCGGGGTGATAGGTCGATGCGCATGAGATTTCCTTGTTTTTTGAGGAGGGCTTAAAAATGACTATACTTGATGATGTTTATGACCTATGTATGACCTCTGTGGGAGCTTCTTGTGTCTTTAAAAATATGGAGTATGTGTTTCAAGATCATGATCCATTCGTTGGTGCTTAGAGTATGCTTTGAGCGTTTTTATGCATCTTGGTGCTTGATGATTATGTCTTGACCCGTACCAATCTATTTGGGTCATTTGAGTAGTTTTATATTATTTGATTGTTATTTTTTGAGTTGGGATGACTGATCTACTTTTTAATGTCTAACCTATTGGTTTTATAAACTTGAGTTGGGTATATAAGCTAGTGTAATGAGTAATTTGTGACTACTTGGGAAGATATGAAAAGTGTGACCTAGAGGGGATGAAAGAAGATGGATAATAGGTAATGGAAAGAGATTATAATATGTATGAAGGCTTGATAAAATTTATGTATCATATGTGAAAAATAAATTGATATATTTAGCCCATGAAAAAATTAATTTGAGCGAGTGGAAGGATAACTTGTTTTGATAGGGTTTGAAGGTTATGTGAGAAACATATTATATTTTATTATTAATTTCTAGGTGGTTTAGTTTGTTCTTGATCACCTTATGGGGTTACATCCTCCTCATGGGTTGGTGCCTTAGTAAAATAGGGGTTAGTTCTCCTTGTAGGGTTAGTGCTCTACTAAACTAGGGGTTGGTGCTTCTTGTAGGTTTGGTGATCTACTAAACCAGGGTTTGGTTCTCTTTGTGGGGTTAGTGCCTCACCAAATTTGAAAAATGGATATATAAAGTGTTGTTTTAGAGGGTTTTCTTCCCTTGATGGTTTCACAGTTAAATTTGGTGTCCATGTGTTACTATTTTCTTCTTGCATATGATTTGATGGTTATGTTATATTAATAAATGTTATTTAATAATATATGGTGAATGGTTGATGAATATTAATTGTTAGAGTTAATGACATTTTTATGCAAACTGATTCAGCCCCCTCTTGGTATCCATGCTTCCAACAACTATGTGTTGCATTCTTTTCATGCTTACTATTTATGGGAAAACTATTATTGCCATCATTATGATTTAATTATATATGTAGGGGAATATTTTGGTTCTATAAAGGTTTTTATGATGGATTAATACTTTTAACACCCCTCAAAATAGTCATATAGTAACATTCAAAACAAAAATATGTGTTCAAATGGAAATATAAAGGAATCAAGGAATGTAATTTTTACTTCGCAAGATCTTATTCTATAAGGATTATTAAAAGTTGATGGAAAACATGGGTAGTCTCCAAGGGAATATATTTAAATAAAGGCACATAACTATAAACTCTTTACAATTATTGAAATAAAAAAATTCTTTATTTGTGAGGATAAAATGAAATTTGAGTGCGTGTAATCATTTTGCAATACTAATAAACACATATTTCATTAACAATCTATCTTTATATTTGAAAGAAAATTGTAAAATATTAAATAAATTATATATTTTTAAATAAAAAATAGTAAACAATTATACTAAAACAATATTTCAATAAATAACACAATGACATAACAATATGATACGAAAATTTAGTTCTAGAATAGCACAATCATAAATCTATAGCCAAAATCGGTAGATGAAACATTCCTTAAGTAAATCATTCTTCATAACTCACACTCATATCTAACGCCTCATAGGAATGTTTTATAATAATTTATATATCTTCTCTAATGGTGAATATATTACAAAACCCTCTCCTATATGTAAGATCTCTATATTTCTAGTGCTCATCTATAAGGAAATGTGTTCTATGTATATCGTGATACATACAATCTCAAACAAGTCTCTAATTTTTTATCCAACTTGTTTCATCTTTTTATTTTAAAATTATAATGCACTAAATACTCTTTCATCTTCCATTGATCCTATATAATTTTTTACAAAATTCATATAATTATAAATATTCACCGATGTTTTCCTAGAGGATGCTACTATGATACAACTTTTTCCATAATTGTGTAATATCATCTTTTTATATTGGCTTAATTAGACATTTATATTGATCAATCATTATAAGTGTTAAATAAGGTGACATAGATGTCAATTTCTTTTTTTTAGAATACCTTTAACTTCATCTCCATTGACCTCTACCAATTTACTGAATTGTTAATGAGAGTGTAGACACTAAAAATTTGCACTCACCTATCTTCATTTAATTACCCTGTTTGCAATGTATCACCACATTAGATTAATTATGTCAATACGATTAAATAAAATATTTCCTCATATACACAAATATTATATCCCATGATATTTTAATTCACCTAAGTAAGTTCTCTAAATATTATTTAAAATCACCCCTAATTCCTTATCCCAACACATCTATCATGGGTATTTTTATAAACCCCCATTATCTTATCAAAATCTTATATTATCACAAACAATCATATATTTTTACATTTGATATATCTTAATCAAACAACCTAATACATATCCTAAACAAAATTAGGCTAAATTAGAACATATCTAACTAATAAAATCTTTTCCTTGACACCTCACGAGACAACATGACATTTTAAAAAACCACCTCATATCCTATCCTCGAAAACACAAATAAGAAAAAATGAATTAGGAAATTGTTTCAATAGTTTACTTAAAAACTCCAAATGTGTGGAATCATCGGTGATATTTTAAATCACCAACAATTATATAAGCCCAAATTGTAACATATTTATGGGATCATCTTCTCACATTTTCAAACTTTTGTCTTCTATCAAGTTCATCATTGTTGAATGATATCAACATCAACACCTTACTATCCAACACTAGCATCCACATTCATAAATCAAGCAAAGGAATCAAATTTGAGTTTGTGGGAGACCAAAAAACCACTACTCAGCTTCAAACCCCATCCTTCACACTCATTCAAGGTCGAATTTATCATGCAATCTTGTTTCTTGATTTAAATATTTTATTTTGATTTATTAACTCACATTAGTCCATTGAAAATACATGGTATCGAATCATATTGATCAAAAATTACAATTTTATCAGGTTGTTTACAACTCCCCAGAATCACCTACAATTCATTAAATCACCTATGATTCCTACACATTCTGATAACCTACAATATTTATTTGATTTTATCTATCCTCTCTATTATATTTTTATTAATGCTAACACACTTTGTCAAGCATGGATTGTTTAGATGGATTTAGATGGTCAAGGACATGAGATAACTAGCATCCATTCACTACCTGTTATCTATCATCCCTTACAATGGGAACAATATGACGTTCTCCATGACTTATAATTGTGTGCAATTCATTCAAATCCTCTAGACTAGTTTCAAAAATCTTTTAATCCACTCATTGGGAACAATATGGATTCTCCATGACTTGGAATTGTGCGTAATTCATTCATCTCCTTTAGACTAGTTGTAAAACATATTCGAATCCACTCAGAGGATTCATGAGGCCACAAACAAGTTTTGGGAGGCATATTTCAAAGTTTTACTCATTTGAGATGACTTGGCATGGTTCAAATACCAATATGAAGCTTAAATAGAATAAATAATCTCTGAAGATGAATCTAAAGACTAAACTGATTCGAGCAGCAATCTGATTTCGATAAAGAATATGAAGATCTAGAGTACATATCTGACTTCTTTAGGGAAGACTTCAATGACCATGAGAATTCAAACTATCCTAAAGACATTGATTTTGCTGAAGAAAAAGATTCACCTTCATCTTAAAACTATGACACTGATTTAGACTCAACTTTGAACCATAGTTTGCATATCTCATATTTCATTATCTATTATATATATATATATATATATATATATATTGAAATAAAATTTGAACTTGTAAAAATTTTATTATCCATTATATCATGTCTTGTTTTCAAAACCACTTCATTATGTAAACAACATGTTCACATCCTAACAAGGTAGTCTTGTGGCTTCTGGTACCGACTTTGAAAGAAACCTAGTTACTATTTTTACTAATAAATATTTTGTGTAGTGTCTGTGATTCCAGCTTTCATTTACAGACCAAAACTAATTTAGTATTTCACATGGAGTGTAATAATCAAATGTCATTCATCCACATCTGTGGGTACCTCTAAACCCTGCTATTTCTTAGTTTGGTAGGTTTTTTTATCTTTCTTATTAGATTAATTTCAAGAGGTAATATTTACTCTAAACATATTGGCACGCTCGTTGTACACAATCCTCACTTTTTTTTTGGTCTTATTTCATTAAAATAACATTTTTTTAATTTTTGGTTCTCTATGTAATAATTTCCTACAATTAGCTAAATCACATGTGATTGGTCAAATCACCAAAAATTTCTCTAGTTGTTTTTAAAAGCCTAACAATTTTCTTTTTCCTTTCTATTTGTTGCTTTCTACTTTCTATTTTTCCTAATTTATCTCAGTAGTGTATTTTTTTGGAAAGCTCATTTTTTGGATTGTTGGATTGCTTAATTAAAATACCAATTATTAAAAATAAAATAAAATAATAGGAGTGTCTAACAATGATTCCTAAAACTTTCTTTTTATTTCTAGCATTGCATTTTGTTTGATTGTTTTCATGAAAAATGAAATTTTGAGATGGCTTTTAAAATGAGATTTTCATCCTTATTATTTCACATAGAATTAACTAGGATGATAATTCATTACATTCAATTTTATTTCCTTAGACAAAACCAAACCAATTAAACACAAAACACATTTAAAACAATTCCTACCTAGGTGGATACCTACTTGGATTTGATCATGAAAAGAAAATCCAACTCGGTGTTTTGGCCGAGTATAATCATTTATCTGTTGGTTTATATTAGCTAAGAACATGACACCCTTACTGCGTGAGACCATGAAGTGAGGGGGTAGGCCCTAATACCATGCTCATATCGACAATAGTACAGAATTGGGCCTCACATACCTTTGGGTATATCAAGGACTCCGCCCTTAAACATACCTCAAACCAGCCCTAGTTTTCCATTTCCTAGGACCCTCGTTAACCATTTTACACATTTCACTTTGTAATTAAATCAAAAAATTTAAAAAATCTATTTTGTTTGCTTTTTATTTTTGTTTGTAATCAACCCATTTTAGTTCATTTTTTTTAGATAATTTTTTTGTGTGTTTGTTTACAATGGTACAAACAAGACAACAAGCTCATAACCAAACTACTGAAAATATGTCTCAACCAATATCCACACCCTTGCAGCAAAAAATCCCTTTATCTACTCCATTATCTACACCATTTCTTGCACCTTTATTCACTATTGTATCTACACCATCATTTACTATGCCATTACAACAACAAAACCATTCCATCAACCAATTGGATCAACTCCTCTAACTGATTATCAGCTAGCCTAGAATGAAATAGAGGAACAATATAATGAAGAAATGATGCAATGTATTTTAAATTCTACATGTTAGTTTCAAAGTCAAGAATTCAATACATCTAAATAAGAAGAAATTGAACAACCATATTCCCCCAGCTCACAATCAAAATCTTTTGAAACTTCTTTCTTTGAAAGAGGAGACCCTATTTTCAAAGAAATGTTGGATTCAAACCCCATTAACCTTAATACTTATTTGGCATCCATGGGTGTTCAACTTCAGCCAATCACATTAGAGCCATCCTCAAACATTTCTAAACCTTTTCTTGCCTCCTCATAATTACTTTAATTTCAACCATTTTTAGGTATTCCCATCTCTGGACATCCTATTGATTCAAATCAACAATCTATACCTAAACTGTCACATGATCCTTCCTCTTTCCTTGCATTAATTATTTCAAATCAAGCAAATTTCATCTAAAAATACATTCATATCTACCTATGAGTCAAACTAAAATGTACGAATTTGTGTCTTCTATTCTTAGTCTTAGTCTTCATATGGTTTCCTCTCGAACACAACTTCTTAAAAACATACATCATCACTTGAGCCTTCTCGCTGGTTCAAAACCTCCAAAAATTAAAAATAGTACTTTTTTATCCACCCTCCAACATATTAAGTTACCCAGACACTTCCAATGACTTCTATTTCTACTTCTATTGGCATGTCTCACCAACTAGCAACATTCGAATATTACCTTATCTACTTTGGCATTAAGTCTTTTAATCAACATTAGTTCAATCGCCACCACTCACCCTTTCTCAAAGTACATTCCCTAACAATCATTTCAATTAATACCTATACCATAATATGATTCTACTTAGTATATCCTTGTCCTCTGTGGCCACCGCTATAGTTTTTCAATAACCACCTCCTTACTCTCAACCGCTTCCTTATCAATGTATACAAACTTCACAAACTTTGGAATATAAAAAATATTTTCTATAAACTACTCCTTTACAATATAACATCCCTTCTAAATAATACATTCCACAATAAATAACTCCATAAAAATAAAATATCCCTTCTTAACAATACATTCCACAATGAAATATACCCCAAAAAATATTCCTTCTCAATATTATATCCCTGAACAAAACATTCCACATAAATAAAATATTCCTCAACAAAACATTCTGTAGAAAAATGTTCCACAATACAACATTCCAAAACAAAATTCGATATTAATAGAATATTCCTCAACACTATTAGATATAATCACAACCTCGACTATTTTACATTCCAACCTAGTCAATATTTAAAACAACAAAGATAGATGACCCTCTTCAAGCCCTTATGAATCATATATAAGGTCTAAAATTTTCCTCATCCACAACCAAAAATGTTCTCTCTTATGATCAAATCTGTAATGAACCCATTCACCCTTCAGTCCCATAAAGAGCATACCCTCCTCACTAGGAGCTTAAAAATTTATTAAATTCTATAGCAAGGAAGAACCTAAACAACATATTCATGTGTTTCGCCACACTTGCTATCTAATAGTTCATGATCAAGAGCTCATGATGAGAACCTTTCCTATCTCCATTATTGTCCCTACTCTGGATTAGTACAATAGAATTCCACAATATTCCCTTTTCTCCTTCACTCACCTCACATAGGTTTTATTAGAACACTTATCTATAAACATATCCCTCAAAGTCACCATCAATGAACTTTATGCTATCAAAAAATTAGAGGATGAATCCATTACTAATTTTGTTGCCTCACTGGAGGGTTAAAATTAATAAATCATCCTTTTTACTACCACAAACTGATTTGATTGAAGTTTTGTGTCGATCATGCATGAAAAATAGTTTTTCAACATCACTAATCCAATCATTCTAGACCTTCAATGAAGCCTTTACCATGGCTCGTAATTTAGAACTATATGCTCTAGAAGATGGTTGTGTTAAGATTTGACCTAAGAAACCACAAACTGAGTTTCCATTTAAGTCATCCTCTAGTCCCGATAAATCTAAATCAGTTGCTAATGTCATAGTAAAGTCTTCTCTTAATGAAAATCATACCACCAAATGTTCCTGTCCACAATGTAGTTACACACCAATTAGAGAGACTTATAGTGCAATTTTTGATAAACTACTAGCTGCAAATATGATAACTCTCCACCTATTTAACCCATTGACACATCTGTATCTAAGCCCTCATGGTATCAAGACAATGATTATTGTAAATACCATAGGGTCAAAGGACATGATATTGAAAGGTGTCATATGTTTCACAATGTTCTTCAAGACTTGATTGATAAGGGTGAACTTCATTTGGATAATCCCAATGCACCCCCAAATCAAAACCTTGACATATTCAAACAACCCTTTCCAAATCATCCTCCATCCACTGATCAACCACAAGAAAATGTTGTTCATGCTCATCACACTATTAATACCATTACTAAAATAACACATGTTCTTAAATCTAAACTAACACCTATACCTACTCAACTAGAACTAATACCTATTGATTCAACACTCACATCTACAATCACACCTACTTAATCAACATCCACATCTATTCAACCAATAAACATACCTTTGAAGAAACATCTACATCCACACAATCAACAATGATACTCATTCAACCTAAACTTGTATCTACCAAATCCTTGTCTACTATCTTTTCATTGCTGTCACAAGTCATTACCAAACCTATCTCCTTACCAATTCCACCCTCTAGTGTAGATACCCCTATAACTACACCCTCATTCATAAACATAACTATGATACCTCTCGAAACATTCTTAACACAACCATCTCCGCCTAAACCAATTTTGGGCCATATTCCTCCTCCTACAAAAACAAACAATCTGAAATCAACAAAACCCGCAAATCATTTGGATTACATTAACCATGTTATTCAAACTCCTCTTCCTTCATTAGCATCAACTTCAATAAGCTCACCCAGTTCATCCAAAACCTCAAAGGGACCCAATAAACAGGGCATGGTTTAGGTCTTTAAAAGTCCTTATTATAATGAAACATACTGTTTCCATGGCCCTCCACCTTTTCTTCAATATTCTTCTAGAAAATAAATTTCCACTCTTAGTGATAATCTTGTCATCCCAAGTCCAAGAACCACCTACTTATCTTCCACAAAAATAATTCATAAAAATACACTATTCAAGATTTTTAAAGCCCCATAATGTCCCCCAAATCGAATCCCATATGCAGTCCTCAATCTCTTATACCTAGGAATCACCCCATTATTTTAGGTCCAAATCCTATCTATCAAGCTTCAAAATAATCTATTATACCTCATCCATCATAAAACCCAAGATCCCTTAGTAGTGAGAATAACACAAAAACCCCGACCAAAGTCTTACTTCCATCGGAAGATAAGATATATGAAACTCCATCATCATTTGCATATGCACTGAAAGGGCATTATGCAACTATTTTGGAAGACCTCCTTCAACAATCACTCATAACATTACCACCTCTCAAACCATCAGACTCATGAGGATGGAAACCCCTTTCGTATGACTAATATCATATAACATGAGGTCATTCTATTGAGGATTGTAAAGCCTTCCACTTGATTACATAGAAACTGGAAAATCTAGCTTCCCTTCCAGTTAAATCACATACAACATTAGCAGCTTCCATTCCTTCTGAATCACATGCAACATTAACATCAATATTGTCGTGTCTATATCAAAATCCAAGGAACCCATGTCAAAAATTCCTTCCCATCAGGTTGATGTTGTACATATCACTACTCGTTCACAGAACTATGACATAGACCCATCTCAACCTAAGAAAGGTAAAACCTATATAGCTATACCTCCACCACCAAAACAAATCCTCCTTTAGATAAACCTAAATTATCCATACCAGTGTCTCCCGAAATGCTTGAGCCAACAATGTCACCTAAGACCAAGGTTTCTATCCTCGTTGCACCACCTTCATCATCCATCGTGATGTAGAAGGTTTTCATTAAAAAATTACACCAAGATCCTGAAAAATGTCATTATATGAACTGATACAAACATCACCACTTCATAAAAAGAAATGATGGAAGCCCTCCGATCAATAATAATACCTTCAGATGATCCATCATCTTTTACAATTTTGTGGGAGCTCTCAAAGCATCTTCTGCCATATCATTCGAACCATCTAAAATACCTTCTCTTAAACCGAAAGATCATGACTTACCACTTTTCATCACAACTCAAATTAACAATGTTCATATCAAAAGGGTAATGATTTATAGTGGTGTTGTTGCTATCATTATCTCCTCCCTTGCTTTTTATCAACTTAAACTACCCAATACCGTTGTCTCCCAAACATCAATCTTATATAACAATCGTTTAATGATAAAATCACACCCACGTTAGGAACCATCATTTTACAACTAAATTTTTTTAAAACTCTCCCGGAGATATTCTAC
This sequence comes from Taxus wallichiana var. yunnanensis, assembly GCA_018340775.1. Classification (NCBI taxonomy): domain Eukaryota; kingdom Viridiplantae; phylum Streptophyta; class Pinopsida; order Cupressales; family Taxaceae; genus Taxus; species Taxus wallichiana. Next base: position 151,366,845 of record CM031234.1, on the reverse strand, counting down.
ACCATCAAAGGAGATTTTAAATATAATATTTTATTAATACACCCTTGGATACACACTATGCATTGCATTCCATCAACTCTTCATCGCTATCTTAAATATGAACATGAGGGTCAAACATTCATTGTTCCCATAGATCTAAATAATTTTACTGATTGTTACATGATGTATCATCCAAATGATGTACTTGTTCCCAAATCCACGTTTGAATCATCCAATGAAGCTTCCACTAGCACATTTATTCCTTCTTCTAAATTACCAGATGATTCTTCCCTTAGTGATGTTGTACAACAAATCATGTTGGGAGGATATCATCTCCTCATGCTTAATCATATTCCTTCACCAAATACTTACGGTTCCCTAACAAACAACCCACGTATGACCCTAATGTGGGATATGTTATCTCTTATAGTCCATCTTATCTCAAAATTAATCTTTTCTATGGGGGACTTGACCATACTTCATCTTGTGCTATTGATAAACACCATGTAATGCCTTTTACATTAGATTTCAAGTCTTTAGATAATCAAAATTTCACCCATATCTATCTTTACCATTGTGCATGGAGAGTTTTTGGCCTTTGGCATTATGAACAGGGAATACATGATTTGGTTGTCCAACATTCTCTTAAAAATTATGGAAATATGGTTTAGGTTATAAGAAACTTGGTTCTGAAACATCCAAGGCTACTATGTCCAAGCTGAAAACATTTGTCCTCATTATTGAATTAGACCCATTGTCACCAAAATCCCCTTAATACCCTATGGAGATAGATAATGTTGTGCCCATCCCACCTAATTGTTTTTAGTCAATACCATATCCTTAGGACCACTCACTTATCAATCTAACCACAACACTAAACAAATACCTCTTATTTGGCCAAAAATGGTTGAGGAATACTTACCTATCATAAATATCCTTCAATTTCATGATGATCAGGACATCCTTTTGCATATGGGAGCTAAGGATCACTTCCTTCAGAAAACCTTACCATCTGAAACACCAACTCTCCTCAATGAATCCACCATCAATGTTAACTTAGGAACCTCTCAAGATCCTCGTATAGTTAAATTTGTTCAGTCATTGAGTCCACAAGAACTAGATGAATTCACCTCATTTTTATCAAAATATTATCAAGCCTTCACCTGGTCATATAGTGATATGCCTGGAATTGATCCTAATATTGTAGTACACAATATTTTCACATATCCAAATGCTAAGCTAATTAAAAAAATTGTAAAATACATCCCTAGATAGCTCTTCTTATCAAGGAAGAGTTACAGTGTCATTTTTCTGCTAAATTCATCATACCTATTGATTATCCAAAATGGGTTTCTAATATTGCTCCCAAAACAAAAACATAGATAAGTTACATATCTATACAAATTTTAGAGATCTCAATCTCTCTTCTCCAAAAGATTATTTTCCCCTTTCGAACATAGATCAGCTAGTTAACCTAACAACAGGCCATGAAATGCTTTCTATTATGGATGGTTTTTTAGGCTATAGTAAAATTATTACCGCTACTAAGGACCAACAAAAAACTACTTTCATTACCCCTTGGGAAATTTCTATTACTTGCATCATTGCATTCGGCCTAAAAAATGTAGGATCTACCTATCAATGAGCCATGAACTACATTTTTCATGACCTTATCCACAAAATAGTTGAAGATTATGTTGATGACCTTTTAGGAAAGTCCAAATAATGTAAATATCATCTTACTGTCCTTGAGTCAATATTTATTCATCTGATCCAATACTCTCTTTGTCTCAACCCAACAAAATGCATTTTTAGTGTCCTCACTGGAAATTTTTTAGGATTCATCGTATCTATCTGAGGTATTGAAGTTAACCTAGAAAAGGTTAAATCCATCATTGAAATTCCTCCAACATATAATCTTACAAAATTACACACATTATTTAGGAAATTTTTAGTCAATACAATGTTTCATATCAAAACTCTTTGATTGGGATTCTTATTTTTAGAAGGTATTTGAAAAAATCAAGCGGACCTCTTATCACCTCCTATTTTCACTCCACCGCATGAAGTGGAGACATTTTACTTATACATTTCTTGTTCGTAACACACTCTTAGAGTCATGCTCACTCACCACGATAATGAGGGTCAAGAACAAGTCGTATATCATATCATTCACATGCTCCATGAATATGAAACCCATTACACTAAAGTTGAAAATCTATGTTGTGCTTTATACTTCGCCACTTCCAAGTTGTGTCATTACCTTCTTAATCATAAAATGTATGTTTTCACTAGCTTCAATCCCCTCAAAACTATACACTCTAAACCATATCATAGTGATTATATCACTCGATGGCTTATGCTTATGACTGAGTTTGACATGGAATTCATATAAAAAAATCTATTAAGGGTCAAGCCATTACAAACTAGCTCATTAATGATCCTTTACCAGATAATCAACTTCCTCATGAGTATTTTCCAGATGAATCCATTAGTAATGTCGACGAATATGAATTCATCCCTGTCAAGATGAATCTCTTCTTTGATGGTTCTAAATTTCAAGAAGGGGGAGGAGTTGGTGTCATTATTATCCCTCCTTAGGGTATTCCTATTCCATTATCATTCAAACTCAACTTCGAATGTACTAATAATATGGTAGAATATGAAGCTTTAATCATGGGTCTTACCACCGCTATTCTCCTAGGTGTTCACATCTTAGACATCTATGGAGATTCACAACTTGTTATCAGTCAAGTTAAAGGAGAATATCAATGTAAAAATAAAATTCTACAAAAATATAAATCCAACATTGACTTTCTCCTCAAGTGATTTTGATCACTACACTATCCAATCCATCCCATGATCTTCTAATAGGTTTACAGATACAATGGCCTCTTTGGGAGCCCTTATCCCATTAAAAACTGAAGAGTCAAAAGATAGTACTAAACTATCCATCGTCATTCAATGATTGGATCATCCTTCACATCAAAATGAACTTCCTCCTATCAACATTGTTGATGATAATCCAATTGATTCATGGTATACTCAAATCTATGACTATCTCATTGAATCCAAAATCCCATCTAATTTATCACGTAATGCTAAACATTCATTCCTTCAATGCATCACTCACTTCATCATTATTTGTGGTATAATTTATAAACGAAGTTTTGATGGTATCCTGTTAAGATGCCTTAAGTCACATGAATCAATCAAATCCATCGAAGAAGTCCATGACGGTATTTGTGGAGGTCATTTCAGTGGAAATTTTGTTACTAAATGTGTTATATGGTTAGGGTATTACTGGCCTACTATTACCAAGGATTTTTGTGAGTATGTTAAGAAATGTGTGAAATGTCAAATTCATTCAGATCTTATCCATGTCTCTGTCAAGCATTACATGGGGATTAGACCTCATTGGGTCCATCAATCCCAAGTCATCTCAACAACATCATTCCATTATCACAGCTACTGAATATTTCACCAAATGGGTTGAATTTATCCCTTTAACATCAACTAAATTAGGACCTATTATTAATTTTATATATCAACACATTATATGTTGTTTCGAATCCCACTTAAACTTATCATAGATAATGGAAAATATTTTAAAAATAAAGAAGTTAAAAATCTTTGTGACACCTTCAATATTAAACTTATCTTTTCATCACCTTATTATCCTCAAGAAAATGGATAGGCTGAAGCCTCTAATAAAACACTCAAAAAAATCCTTATGAAAAAGAAAACGATGCGAGATAGAAACGGCATCTTCAAATCTCATTTTCTCTTTGGGCTTATCAAACTAGCATCTGCACACCTATGGGAGAAACACCCTATTCACTTGTCTATGGATTTGAAGCCATTGTACCTCTTGAAATTCAAATCCCATCACTTCATGTATCCCTCAAAGACTTCATCCCAAACAAAGAATATCGATAAGACCGTTTAGCACAACTTCAACTGTTAGATGAGAAACATCTAATGGCCCTTGAACAACATCAAGTTTATCAACAACATGTTAAAAGAGATTATATAAAGTTGGTGATCTTGTACTAAAAGAGAATCAAAATGTCACTCAATTAGAACACAAGAAATGTGATTTTTTCCCCCCAATCTGATTGGTCCATACATAATTACTCATAGATATTGGTCAAGAGCATACCATCTCACTTATCTTGATGGTGAACCTGAAGTGGAACCTTTGAATTCCTTAAACTTATGACCTTTCTATTGTAAAATAATTTATGGTCATGACAGTAGTTACATCTCATTACTCCATTAAAACCATCCATCATATCACAGTAGTGATTTGAAATCATGTGGTTATCCATCAATATCCTAAAAACACCTTAAAGATGAGCACCACAACTCTGTTCATTGCATATTTCTCTATGGACAAGTTATTCTCTAGAAAGAACCCCTTGAATCACTACACCCATCTACCCTATACCAATTAAGGAACATGACATGGGGTACGAATGTGTAGATCATATATGCACCTTTTCCCCTCCTCAAAATGGTTTATTAGGGATTTTCCTTAGCTAAAAATATATGTAAATCATTTGGATGCATTTCTCAAAATTTGAAATAAATGATAGAATAATCCCTTAAAGGACATATATCCATAAAAATTGTAGATTGGTCCTCAAGGATGACTATCTCGTAAAAAAATCAAAAGTAATAACTAGATTGGTCCCTCAAAGGAGTTCTACTAGTCAAAAGCATATACCATACCCTTAAAGGATGGCTACCCATAAAAAAATATTTCCACATTTACTAGCCTTATAAATAAATACATCAATATCAAAAGCATCCAAGAAAGCTTCCCACATTGATCAACTTTTCCATTATAGTAAACTTCTCGCATTGATTAGTTTTCTTCAAAATCAAAATAAAGTTGGGGCATCTCTCTTTAGACCTATAGAAAAGGAGAATCTGTTTCCCCTCATTGATCTATACATGTTCAAACCCCCTTTCATGTCCAAATAAGAAGCATTCATCCCACATTTTATTAAGCATTGTAACTACCCATTGATGATCATATTTAACATTTGTTAAAGGTTGTAAGTGCAAGAGTGTTCAAGCTTTCAAAACCCATTGTGTATGTACCAAATCCATAGTGGGATGATCATTTCATATTTATCCTATTTCATTGAGCCACATTTTGATACAATTTAATTTGAGATCACATTTTAAGCTATTTAATTTCATCCATATCACATCTAATAACTAACAAATATAAATTAAAAACATACATCACCATATACATTGAGATCAACCACACATAAAATATGAACAATATAAATCATAAAACCTCATCATCATCATCATATATATCAATCAAATCCATATACATCAATATCAAAAATAAGATTCTAAGAGCCATATCATCAAAATACATCATATCAATGTCATACAAAAATAGGCTTCCATGAGCCATACATCTACTATCAAATACATATCAATAGTCGATGAAACTGAAAAATCTCTAAGGTACTAGCGAGGAGGAGTCATAATACCCTATCCTCCTTGAGAACCTCCACCTCTAGCTACTCTTGCACCACCCATAGAACCATAATCTTCTCTAGCTCCCCCCTCACTATCACCCACTCACTCAGGTCTCGAGGTGGGTGACCCACGCTTATATAACTAGTACTAGGTCCGTCCACCTTAGTGACTAGGTGGTCAACATATAAAATAACATCAAGGTAATAATCCATTATCATCTCAACATAAGAATCATGCTCCACCCATATTGCCTCATAGTGACCCTTAGAAACTGTCCCAGGCCTTACAGGGTGGCCTCTTTCCACTAGCCTGTGGCCTCGCTCCACAAACACTAGGTCTCGCCCAATGCCCTATGTTATCTAAGAAATCTCTGCTAATTTTGTACCGAGAGATAAAAGGATTGATAATCCCTAAGGCCTTCCTCATCCCATCTCTCTTTCCATTATACTGATCCCTATCTGTAATGGACTGAGCCAGTTGTGCACTAATTCCCTCTAGCTCAAGTAATCAAATAATCTTGCTCATAAATCAATGTGTCTCGAATGCTAATGAGGTCATCCCTCTCTATCCTAGACGCATATCTCTCTCCTTCAACTACGGCCTTCTCAAGAGTCACTACTAATACAATAGCTGTAGCTACATCATCATTATCCTCCTCCTCACCATCATCCTCTATAACCTCCACTTCCTCTTTTGCTATTTCTCCTCTTGTTACTCGAGAATGTACTCATTTAACCGTATAAACGCTGCTCTCTCTGAAACTTGATCCCTATCAAATTTCCTCAATGCATGTATCTACCATATTGTATACTTAGGGGTAACCCCACATCATCAATCGGAACAATCTAACCCTCATCATTAGGACCCATGGCCCCCTACTAATCAACAATAACCTTGGGCTCTATCACAACTTCCCTAGGGGTCTCTATGTCTCCATCCTCCCATCTATACTACACGGGCTCCTCTAGCACTCCCTACACAAATCTGAATTATCTCCTAACATGATCAAAATAGAGTAGATCATGCTCACCTAGTCAGCAAGCCTGCATCCATATAGGTTGTTGTAAGCTAACCAAATTTTTAGAAAATTTAAGCCGAACAAGAAAATATATATACGGCCTCCATTCTACATATCCCACCTATAGGTAAGATAAAATCTCTCTATAATACCCTAACCTCCTCGTCTTCAGTGCATGACTAGGATCATCCCTCTATCTCATGAAACTAGGGTATCCATCGCCAATCCCCTAGGGTAATCCAAATGGTCAAGCAACTGTAATGTGCTCGAAGGCCCAATCTTGTAGTAAAAATCCAATATCAATACCATATCTTTTGTGGAGCTTTGAGCCCCACAAATATTTGTATTACTATGAAATTAGGGTAGGACCCCACTCAAAAATAGTACGATGCTCCATCATCTCAGCCAAAACCCCTATCATCATCCAAGGAAATTGGCCACCTCCTAAATCTGGTAAAGCATAACAAATGATGGCCATCATCATCATGGTCATCTCGAGTATGACCCTCTAAATAAGTTATGTAAATTTTATACAAGAAAACACTTTGTTGACTCATATCTAACATCAACTACATCTTCTCCATACAACCTATTCATCACCCCATCTCTCTCCTCCTCAGTGATAATATATACACCCTCTCCTTGGATAGGTACTCTCAGGATGTGGTGTACATCCTCCAAAGTGATCATGATCTCACCAGTAGGCAACCAAAAAGTATTGGTGGAAGGATTCCACCACTCTAACAAGGCCAACATAAAACTCGAGATCTATGTAACCGACGATAATGCCTCATGGAACCAAAACCAACGGCCTCAACATGATCCCAATCATCATCAGTCATATCATCCCTCACCTCATCTAAAATCAATGGTATACGATCATGGATTGTCAACTTCACATCCACATGTAAAATACAAAACAAATCAACATTAGTATCATTATTAAAAATGAAATGATAAAAATCATCCAAAACATATCAAAAATTCATCCACATCAACATCAACATCATCACCTAAAAATACCAACAACATCTAAAACATTAAAATTGAATGATACATCACTATCTAAAAACAAAATTCCATATTTGAAAACAAGAAAATTATGCAAAATTGCTTAGATATCAAAATTAATGTTGTTACAAAACAAAATTTAGTCAATATAAATTACATTCAACACTAATGTTGACATTGGAACTACAAACACCATGTAAAGGTCCAAAACATTTCTTAAAAAATCATGACAATAACCACATAAGAAAATCGTCTCTACAAACCAAATCGAATCACGGGTGATTCACTTCAATTGCTAGTGATTGCATGAATTATAGAATATCCCTGAATTTTTACCCTAGGGCATCTACATCACCCCCAAAATGATAAATCAAACCTAAACCTAAAAAAAACCACAAAAAAATTCAATAAAAATGACAAAAACATGGATAAATCACTTACCTAGACCATTATGGGCTTTCGTTGCATACTTGAAGTCGCCATTCCATCAAAAATTCACATTTTAACCCTTGAAAACATGTTTTTCCACATTTGACTCACTTTGTCAATTTTTTTCACCGTGTGGTGAAATGAGCCCATGAATTGGCTTTTTATAGCCCAATTTTTACATTGAGGAAATTGTCAATGATTCCCTCAATCACCGATGATTTTCCTCTAATCACTTGCAAATCATACCCTATCGGCATACATGCCAATTTTCTCCTTAAATTATGATACTAAAAATTTTCCACAAGTGTGTCCAATTTTCAATGGACCCTATTCCTTGAAACATTAAAACAAACAAAGGAGGTCTATATTGGGATCCGCCATTCATTTATGGGACATGTGCCCTTTGGCCCCCATGAATTATCTTTCCTACTCTTTATTACTACTTTACAGATCATACATCTATAGGTGTCGAACCCTTTTGGCTCCCATATCATTTGGTTTGGCCGTAGCACATCTTATCTCGATAACCCCTAGGAACGGGTAAATTTTAACAAAACACATGACACATAAACATCGGTCTTTCCTGTGGATCATTCATACAAATTTTATTTGTTTTTGTCTAATGATTTCTCCACAAAACCACTAGACAAAAAGGGAAAAACTTAAACACTAAATATTTTTACTCACCTATCTTCATTTTATTACCTCGTTTTCAATGTATCACCATATTAGATTAATTTTTTCAATACGATCAAATAAAATATTTCCTCATATAACAAAATATTATATCCCATGATTATTTTAATTCACCTAAGTAAGTTCTCTAAATATTATTTAAAATCACCCCTAATTCCTTATCCTGACACATCAATCATGGGTATTTTTATAAATCCCCCATTATCTTATCAAAATATTATATTATCACAAACAATCATATATTTGTACGTTTGATATATCTTAATCAAACAACCTAATACATATCCTAAACAAACTTAGGCTAAATTAGAACATATCTAACTAATAAAATCCTTTCCTTGACACCTCATGAGACAACATGAATTTTCAAAAACCACCTCATATCCTATCCCTCGAAAACACGAACAAGAAAAATTGAATTAGAAAATTGTTTCAAAAATTTACTAAACAAACTCCAAATTCTCGAATCATCAAGGTGATTTGTTAAATCACAAGTGATTATTTAAGCCCAAATTACAGCCTCTTTACGAGATCATCTTCTCACATTTTTGAACCTTATTTTTTATCAGATTTCATCATTATTGTATTATATCAACATCAACATGTTACTATCCAACATTAGCATCCACATTCATCAAGCAAGTAAAGGAATCACTTTGGAGTTTGTGGGAGACCAAAAATCACCAGTTAGCTTCAAGCCCCATCCTTCACACTCATTCAAGGTCATAATTTATCCTACAATCCTGTTTCTTGATTCAAATATTTTATTTTTATTTATTAAATAGCATTAGTCCATTGAAATTCCATGGTCTCAAATTGTATTGATCAAAAATTACAATTTTATTAGGTTGTTTACAACTCCCCAGAATCACCTGCGATTCCTACACATTTTGCTTACCTACAATATTTATCCAATTTTATCTATCTTCTCTATTATATTTTTATTAATTCTAACACACTTTGTCAAGCATGGATTGTTTATATGGCTTTAGGTGGTCAAGGACATGAGATAACTAGCATCCATTCAAGACGTTTTATCCACCATCCTTTATACTAGGAATAGTATGACATTCTCCATGACTTAGAATTGTGTGTAATTCATTCATCTCCTTTAAACAAGCTACAAAACATCTTCAAATCCACTTAGAGGATTTGTGAGGCCAAGGACGAGTTTTGGGAGGCCTATTTTGAAGTTTTACACATTTGAGCTGACTTGGCATGGTTCAAATACCAATATGAAGAAAAAAATAGAAGAAATAAGCTCTAAAGTGAATCCGAAGACCAGAAACTGATTCAAAATAATATTATTCTCGAATCTGGTTCGATATACAAGCGGAAGAGCCAAAGTACATATTTAACTTCCTTAGGGAAGACTTTAGTGACCACAAGAATCCAGATTATCCTGAGGACATTGATTTTACTAAAGAATAAGATTCACCTTTATCTGAAAACTCTAACACCGATTTAGACTCCGACCTTTGAGCCATATTCTACATAGATCATATTTTATTATCTATTACATATATTTTTAATAAAATATGAGCTTGTCAGAATATTTATTATCCATTGTATCATGCTTTGTTTTCAAAACCACTTGATTGTGTAAAAAGAAGGTTGACATTCTTTCAAGGAAGTCCTTTGCTTCTAAGGGCTGCCTTTTCCAGGAAAGCTGCTTACTATTTTTACTTATAAATATTTTTTGTAGTGTCTGTGATTGTATTTTCATTTGTAGGACCAGAGCTAATTTATTTTTTTACATGGATCATAATAATCAAACGCCGTCCATCCACATTTGCATGGGTGCCTATAAACCTCACCATTTTGAGTTTTGGTAATTTTTATTATCTTTCTTATTAGATTAAGTTGAAGAGGTAAGATTTACTTGAAATAGAGAGTTTCCATAAATTTGTGAAATAATTTACTCATGTATTCTTTACATATATCAAGATCCCAAAATTTAGGATTCGCCACTACCATGGCCTCAATAATCTCATACCTTTTAAATAATCCTCTAATCTCACAAAAAAAAATCTTAATTTTATTTGTGTTTCATATATAACATTATCGTATAAATTATGTATTAAAGGTATTTCTCTAATTTTTTCTACTCTTTGTGATATCAATACTTTTTTTGGGAAACGTGCATCAAAATATACTTCCCATTAATGAACATAAAAATACTATCCTTGATGTTTAATTTTAAATTTCTTTTCATATCATTTATATCTATTAAAGTTTTCTAAATAATTAAAATAGGTCCCTTATAACTTTATTGAAAGCTTTATAGCACATCTAGAGATAGATATACCCATTTTCTTAACCTTATGAAGTCGAAAATATATATGTATGTTTCTTGAGTGTGTTTCATTAAGAAATTTATTTCCTTACACATATGGATAATACAACATAGTTTCAATAATGTTTTCAAATCTTTTAAATGGTAAATAAAATATTTTTCTTGGTCAACTTTCGTATAGTATTTAAACATGAAACTTGCTAATAATTATTTTTCTTCAAAATATTTACATGCAAGATCATAGATGGAAATCTGTCTTATATCAAAATATTATAGGAGATTTTTACCATTAGACACTCCAATTTCAAATTTTGAAACTCCAAAAACATTTGGACTACTTTCCATATAAGCATGGAAACCACGAATTAGCTCTTCCACTTTTGTGACATTTTCAAATGTGCTAACAATTTTGACGAAATTCATCATATGAGACATGTAATGAAGTGAAATCATATATCAGGAAATTTTTTATTTTAATGTGAACGCAAGGCCACATCTATGACCCTACATTAGTGATGCACGATCAACACCAATATACACCAATTTAATAGTGGTTACATATTCATGCATCCTAGCTATACATCTCAAACTAGAAACAACCAATTCGTAAAGGTTTTTAGATATGATTTTCAACCATTTTATGAACTGGTAAAAATTATTTTTCCTTGAATGGTTCTCAAAATTATAAACATGAATGCAAACCCACAATGTGTTGTTAACTATTGTGACCTCATCAATGGAAAATGAGATAAACCTTCAATCAATTATTTTTTCTTCCAAATCTTCATTTTCAATTATTGTTATACATTTTCACATTTCCCATGCACTATTTTCTCGAGCAATATGATTATGAAATATTAAGAAAAACATTATGTTAAAACAAAACCTTATAATCCAAAAATACTGAAATTGGTTTGTCATTTTTAGGAATGTGGAATATAGTAGAGAACTATGTATTTTTGGCCTTTAGATTGGCATTCCTAACTTTTCCAAATTGTGAATTAATTGTTCCCCATTTCTCAAAAATATGTTTAATACATTTTTACTCTATTTCATTCTCATGTGCATGTCTTACATGAAAGCATTCCTTTTAATTTTTCTATGCATGCATCTTTATTTCTTTTCCATTGTTTTTCTTGAATGTCACATATAGTTTTTAAAATGTTTCTCAATTGTGTCCAACTTTAGTTGCATTATGCGGTATTTTTTTAGTTTCCAACTATATATATATATATATATATATATATATATTGAGTATCACTACCATTTTTGGATCTATATGTTCAATGAATGGATATCTTTGTTCCCAGTCTACCTTAAAAGACCTCCTAATTGTCCAACTAGTTCTCTTCCTTTGGACAAATTTTTGTTTAGATTTTTCAATTATATTTTTTTATTTCATTAGAACTAGAAATATCTTCTACTAATTCCATCCCATCATTAGGAATATCTTCCAATGGATGCAATTAATAGTCAAGACTATCTTATAGCTTTGGCATGTCATCATCAATAATATCTTCATGTGGTGACATGTTATTTTGATTAATTGTTTCATGTGGTGACATGTTATTCTCATTAATTGTTTCATGTGGAATACAATTATCAGTGGTGGGTTTTGTATTCAAAATTTAAAATGGTTTGACTATGATATTGAAACTTCAAATCAAGCAAACAAAAATTAATAAAAAATAATCTCTTACCTATGTTTGGAGTAGATGCAAGCTTTGAGCTCATTATTTTTGGATGCCTAGTATAATGTAATTTTTTAATCTTATTTTTTAGTTGGTCTTCCCTCTTATTATTATCATTAAATTCCATTGTACCTATAAAAATCCAAGTGTAATTTACATATGGAGAATATTTTAATGAGAAAACATAAACATTTGAAAAACTTGGGTACAAATCAATAGTACATGCTACCATTCAATAGCACATGCTACCATATGGTAGCATATATTTTTTCTATCGGTTGGTAGCATATATTATGCTAATATCACTATGATAAATGGAATTTAAAATACTTGATTTTATTGTATGGTAGTGATATGGTACTAGTTGGTTGTAATATGTTGTCGTAGGGTTGTAAACTTGTAATATACAATTGATTGTCAATACCCACAGGTATAGAAACTCTAAGTTGATTTAATTTTTAATATCACAATCATAATAGTACATATATATATATATATATATGAAGGAAAATGTGGTAAGTTTCTCTTTCGTGGTAAAGGAAATATGAATATAAACATTTAGTTTCTAGTGTAAACGCTAGGTGAACTAACCAAAATAGTAACTTATACCCAAAAATTAGGTTAAATAGAAAGCGGTCCGACTCCTCAAAATTCAAAAATACAAATTTCAAATAACCAAATATTTATGAATTAGAAAATATTCTCCAATATAATTTTCCTAGATGGAAGTGGTTGCAATCAAATAGGTAACATTTGAGATAGAGTGTAAGTTCATAAAAGGGAATATTATTATAAAGTTATGGGAATCAAATAATATATTGAGTGAAAATTCCTCAAATGTCTATTCATATGAGATATAAATATTATGTTATGGCTATGGTGTATTATTCAATCATACCTATGACTATTATCTAGAAGGAAATGTTCAAGCAAAATCTAGCAATAAAAAATTGGTAACCTTCATTATTCATAAGTTTGTAGATGAAAATAAATAAACATTGCATAAGAAGTTATACAATGATTTTTAGAAAAACAAATAACTTTTAAAAGACACATCAATATGTATTTGTTTTAAAAAATTATGGTTTCAATGCTTAGATTCTCATTTCCTTTGAGATGTTATGGTTAGAGTTGGCCAAGGCAATTGAAGATGAGGCACTCAGAGATTATACAAACATAAGGATCATGTTTTTTTATAGAATTATAAGAAAGTATGATTAATGTTAAATACCAAATTGAAAAACATCATCTGAATATAAATTATATCTTTTAAAAACTACCATACATTGGGGACCTTCAAATTTATTATCTTGTTCTATTGTAGGATAGGAAGAGGGATCCAAAAAGATGCATGGAAATTTTGACTCTATATGAAAGGGATAATTCAAAAAAATTAGTTTATACGGTGAAAATTATTTCTATTATTCATAATTGAATGGGACTCATATTCCTTTATCTTTTAATAGGAAATACTTTGGAAGCAACATACTTGAGTGAAGCATGATAATCTTGAGTGAAGCATGAAAACAAGTGCATGTAGACAAGTTAGTATTAACAATCTCTTTTTTTTTCCTTTCCCTTAATTTCATTTTTGTCTTCCCTTTTCCCATCTTTGTTCATTTTCCTCTGACTCTCATTATTTTTCATGAAATTCTAGGTTAAATCTTTACAATAACACCTATAAATGACTGTATATCCTAATGAACAATACACTTTAATATTTTATGATTTATACATATTTTTTCCCTTTTTTGAAATCCAAAATATGTCCCATTAGAGCTATTTGTTCAAAAAAATTAATTTCATAAGAGTTTGGGATATCCTTTTTTAAAAATTCCAATGTTATGCAAAATTAGAAATAAATCTAAATTTTTACAAATACCACACAAATATACAAAAATGATCACAATATGAAAGTAGATTGACTTAGCTACTTCAAGGGGGAAACCTCCAAATCATAGAGTTAGACAAGCTATCAATATGACGATAATATGCTAATCTCTAAGTCCCATATATACTCTACCATGATATGGAAGGCACTTGAGTCTGACCTAAAAGTAGAAATAAATATGATATGACATGTTAAGAGATTATGTTAGCCACATATCATTTATACCTATCTAAATATATAACTTAGGATTAAGGGTGTATTATACCCCTCCCCTTAAAAGAAACATTTTCCAAGATGTTGAAAACTTTTGAATGCTATGGTCCACAAGCATAGTCGTCAATATTGATTCACCCCTAGACATTAAAAAAAAAAATATTCCTCCTCCCACATTATATTTATGTTGTATTAATTCTTACAATTGTTTATATACTCATGAATTACCTTCTTCTTTTGTTGTTTACTATGTTTGTTGACTCCTTAAACCTTTGGATGGATCTTCAAAGTTCTTATGGTGGGTAGTGCACAAAAATAAGGATATTTATTAGACAATGTTACTTTCCTTGGCATCTTGTCTAATGGAATATCCTCCACAAGAATTTAATATTTTGACTCCCTTTCCTACAAAAATGAAGTGACATTTTTCATTAAATAAAAAAATGTGTTGTGGGACCCTCAATTGGTTGCATTTGTTGAGAGCTCAAATTATGTGTTGACGTTACATACAATCCTTTTACTCAAACATATTTTCATTTGTACAATACTACATGACTATTTATTGGAATTTCATATTAATTGTGTTTAAGGTTGTGAGCCATTAGACCATAAAAATAATATATTCTCTACCCATGTGAATATAAAACATAGGGGAATCAAACTTGTAGTTTCCCATTTCAATTTTGATATTATGACATCTCCCAAAAACAATTTATTGCGGCCCATCTACAATCATGACCTTAAATTATCGAGATTGGAAAGTAAAGCATTCCGGATGTTCCACCAAATCTTTATCGATAAAATTATGTGTATTCCCAGTCAATCAATATTATTACCTTATATTCCTTTAGAAAACCTTTTACTTTGAGGTTTTGTGGGGAGATAACACCTAACATTACATGGAAACATTTTTTTAGAACATTCAAACCCTAGTTTTTCCATAACCTCTACTTATTTTCTTCATCTTTGAATCCATTATCAATGACCTCTATGTAGGCCAACTTTTTCTAGCACATTCATGTCCTTAATCGTATTTTCTATCAAAATTGAAACATAAGTATTTTTCTCATTTCTCTTCACTTTTTTGAAGAGTCAATCTAGTAGGACAAGGGATTGGTTGTGTTGTAATTATATGATGTTTTAATCTGTTCCTTTCACTACAAAGGAATATTTCCTCTTCTCCTTGTTCCATGATAATAGAAGAAAGAAACATTGGATGGTTAAAACATTTTTACCTAATGTTGGATGTGATCCTTGAGACCACCTAGGAAAATATCATTCATATTATAATTTATAATTATCTCCTCACATAATGACAAGATTTGAAACAAAGGAATATAATCTTTTACTTGACATTATCTACAACATCTTTTCCAATTGGCTAAATTAGATCTCTGCCACACTACTAATATAATGAATTTGTAAATCCTTTGTAAAAACTAACCAAGTGAAATTAAGACCATTTTTCTTATTTTAAGTTTAAAACCAGTGGTACCAACTATTCTTTTCTAGTTGTAGCTAAAAGGATGACATTTCCACCTTTCGTTTATTTAGGACTTGAATTTTCATTGAATTTTTGCATTTCCACTTATAAAAAAATGTTATGCCACTAACTACAAGATCCACTTGGGTTGTACAAAGTATCCTCATTAGTTTGTGTGTTTCAAATATGAGTGTTCCTTTCTTGAGGAAAATATGTGACTTGAATGGGTTTTGTATGGTTATCAATCGAATAGAGAGAAACATAGAGGACAATCTCTATCTAATTTTTGGGAAACTTTTTGATAATATAAGAAACTTAGAAAAACTATAAAATAGTAGCATATGTAGAAAATTTATGAAAAACACTAAAATGGCTGACTGTGAAAATTAAGTGAAAATACCTTCAAGTTTAGAGAGAAAATTGCTTGATTAATTTATCCACTTTAGTTAAAACATTGTAGGAAAAATGATTACCTTATTGTAGATATAAAAATATTTAAAATTAGGGTTTTGACCTAATTCTTGTTGAGATTGAGGCTTTAATACCACTTGTAACGAAATTACTTATATATATATATATGAATATAAGAGAAATGTAACACCAAATAACACCCAAAACTAGATAAATAATAACAATATGCAAGTAGAATGACTAGACAAAATAAAGGGGGAAACCTCTAAACCATACAATAAGACTTAAGTGCTCAATATAATGATAATATAATAATATCTAAATCCTATATATATCCTACAATGTCATACAATGCACAAAGGACGACCTACTAAACATATGAAATAATAAATATTTATGCTAAGAAATTTCAAGAGATTATTTATCCACATGTCGCTTTTAGATATCCCGGTACTTGACCTAAGATTAAGGCTATAATAGTATGTCTATTAGAGATATAGAAATTTTGAGAATATTTATAAGTAAACTTGTAAATTGCATCTAAACCTCCAAATTTTGATCAACATTTTGAGTATTGATTGGAATTTTAGAATTTTAATGCACATTTTCATTTTAAATACGAAATGAATTTCAACTTCTAAAGGTTGGTCAAGTCTCTCATTAGGATTCAATTCTACTTTTGTACTTTTTTGCATAATTTCACTTTATATGCAAATCACAAATTAGCCTCCAAAGTCTAATTTACTTTGTTTCAATGTCGGCTAGGTAATCAAGGTTTCTAAGCATCTTTGCAAAGTTCATGTAATAATCATATTGATCTCCAAACTCTTGGTCAATATAATGAATTCCCACAAGTGACCTTTCTCACATTATACATGTGCATTTTGAGGTTGAAAGTCTTCTACAAATATTTGCATATATTTTTCAAGAAAATTATTTGTGTTCTTTTTCTGAAATATTTGAACCCAATCCAGATATAGGTGGGAAAATAATTTTTAATGTATTTTTATTTTATTTTTAGCTCATCACTTTCACCAAAAAAACTTATGTCTAAACTAGTTAACATTCCTACATTTTTATTTTGGATTCTATGAAGAAATTGTATAACACTATAGTTTTGATATTTTAAGTGTTGGTAAAATTTTCAAAAGAAAATATTAGGTTTAAAACATCATGGGTGTTTATCGAAATTCCCTAGTTTCTTTGCAAGTTCATAATTTATCACTAGTTGGCATACATTTCGGGTAGCTATATAAGTTTAAAATTTGTGGACTTTTGTCAAACTTCTTAGATTTCTTAGAAAGTAAGAAATCCCACTAGCGTCAATTACAAATTTCAATGTGTTATGTAAGTCCAAATACTTTCTTGCATATATCATACCTTTCATATTTCGTAAAATCTAAAACTCTACTTGTGTTAGTTCACGTTTTTACTTGTGAGAACAAGTCAAACCTTCACTAAGTATTAATTGGACTTATTGCTTGAAAAATAAATTCAAAATGGAAGTAATATTTATTATTTTTTCTAATTTTATTTTCAATAGAAAAACTTCACCAAGTTTTAATTGGATTTTAAAGGTGTGTTTGTAGGAAGAAATTTTTCCCTCATTTTTCCAAGTTTCATAAAGCATTTCTTCATGATAATTTCTATCACTAGTCCCTCTCTCCATATAAAAATATTCCAATGATAGGAAATAAATTAAATATAAATTACACATGGTTACATTCAAATCAAAACTATAAGAAAATTTGGGTAAAATTACATAAAATGAGTTGGGTTATGTTGACCTCCTTCAATTTTGGACCCGTATTCAAGAAATAGTGTAAACTTATTAAGTACAAGGAATTTATGACTGTGTTATATCATTGGTTATATAACTTACTCTCTCTTCTTAGTTCCTTGAAGTTATATTAGAGATAGAAAAACAATATGACAAGGATACCGACTAACCAAGAACACTCAAGGTGAATATTTCTTCTAATTAGATGAAAACTATTTTGATGATAGTTTGAAACTTCCAAATATCAATGAATATGTGGACATAACTCCATAATAAACCAAAAATTGATGGAATGATCATACTAGGTCATGCTAAAAAAATGTTAAATAATCATTAGCTCAAAATTCTGAGATATATTCTTCCAAATTAAAAAAATTCCAAGATTGTATTTTAAGTAGGAACTCCATGACATAATTAAATTCCTAAATAGGATAATAGGTAACCCAAAAATAAAAATTTCAAGAATGTATGTTCGTTTATATCCACACCATTCGTAATATATCAATCAATTCTTGATTCAATTCATAATAAAACTTGCAATGTGTGTGTAAAAAACAAGCTCTATAGGACTTATTACCTTACATATATTGTTTCTAAGACAATATTACTTCCATGATTGAAAAATTAGTTTAGACGAGCACATTTAAGGTATATGAATTATATCCTTAAATCACACTAGATTCTAGTTCTCTTTATGTTCATTAGGTCAATAAAACATTTGTCTATTATATTATTGACACATTAGATACTAAATTGGAAAGTACCTAGTTTTCAATTGAGGCCACAACCAAAATTTATTTTTAGGGTTGTTGGTTCCTTTAGTTCTCAACTTTCTCCTACATACAAGTATGTTATTTTAAAGGTAAACATTATATACCTACAAGTTATATCTGTGATAGGTGGGAACTAATGGAGTTGGTGTGGTAGCTTATGAAAGTAAGTAAGTACCTATCTAAAAATGAAATGTGGTAATTCATTTCCTAACTATAATTGGTAGGTACACTTGTCCCTCTTTTGTTAGAGGAAATAATATGAATGGTGAAATGAAAAGGTTTAACATGTTATCCTTCCCATCCATTCCATCTTTTTACATATGAGGCATAATGAATCATGCTTTAGGAGTAACCCACATCCATTTTCCCTTCTATGAAGATTAATTAATGAAATGCAATGAAAAGTAATACATATAAAAATTAGATTGGTCTTGTATGAATTTAAGGAAAAATTATGTAATTTTATATGGTATACATCATCTGAATGAATGGTTGATAATGAAGACATCCTATACCTATCATATTCTCAACTATAAATTAATATTCAACCATTTATTTGTATTTATTGGTCATAACTTTACTCTTTTTAACTTAATGATATGACCAACATTCTGGTGTCATGAACCTTATAATGGGTTCATATAAAAGGGATCAATCTACGAGAAAATGAGACTTAAAAATTCAAGTGGTTTTTATAGCCAAGTGAATATAAATAGGAAGGAAACCCCATAAAAGTAATGCAACCCAAGATTTATTATAATGTCAAGGGTAAATAAAAGGTCAAGGAGGGGTTGTTGGTGTCGAAACGCAGCACCCCCACGCCGATCGACTTCTAATTTGATCGCTCAAGCATCCAATGCAATTGCACAACATGGAGCTTTTCCCAAGTGTGGGACCTCGCGAAATCGGAAAAGCTCTCCTGGATGAAGGCCGAATCCTATTCCTCTGTTCGGATGCACCAATAAAACGTAGAGGTTTACCCAAAAACTTAATCTAACTACCAAGGAGACAGGGAGAGAAATACATAAAAATAAACCTAAGCTAAGGAGGTGATGCACCGAGGAATGTTTGTCACCCGTTTTGCAAGATTAAACACGAGACCACATAGATGTAATACCACACCATGCACAGGAAACCAAAATGCAATGAGAGATCAAAATAACAGAAATGAATATATGAGAGGGTTTAAAATCAATCACAGACATACATATATTACTCAAGGATCAATTCAATACATTGCAATGGCCAAGAGGCAAAAAACAGCATTACAATCCATATGGGAGGCTTGAAAACTCCACAAATTCTCTTGCAAGTAGGAGAGGAGGGAGGGTGCAAATTAGAAAATTCCCAACATTTGAAAAATAGACCCTCCTTACATTTTATACAAGGAAAAGAGAAGGAGAAGTGAGAAAATCGAAATTTGCCCCAACCACCTCCACATCCGCACCTAACTCCTCCCATAATGGCGGTAGGTGGGATCCTCAACAACTCAAAACATGGTGGACTGTATTTTTTCATTTTAAGAACTTTTTCTCACCCAATTAAATATATCCAAATAGTTGCGTAGAGGGACGCCGAGAGCTTTCTGAAAAGTCCAACCTTGTGTGAATCCGAGCTCCCTGTGAAAAGTTATGGCGATCTGAATATTTCCCGTGTCAGGGTCTATTTCCAGTCGGGTTTGGGTTTCTCCTTTGCATCTGCATCAGGTTTGGAGGATGCCTCGACATGTGTTTGATGCCTGCATTTTCCCGAAACCCGCTTCCACCGCTATTTCCAAGTTTTTCCTTTGTTTCGGGTTCGGAGATGTAACTTGCATATGCATCGGGTTTGGGAGGTGGCGCAACATGTTTTCGCCCCATGCTTTCCCGACGTGTTTTCCCGACTCCAAGACCCGATTTCCTTTGTTGTCGGGTTTGCGGAACCCTCGAGCATCGGGACATCCTTTGCGATCTACATGCTTCATGTTTCGTGTTTCCCGAAACCCGAAACCCGATTTGCCTTTGATGTCGGGTTTTCCAACCCTTGCGACATGTTCTTGCACCATGCTTCGTGCTATGTTTCTCTGCCTCCGAAACCCGCTTTCCCTTTGCGTCAGGTTTTCCAACCCTTGCGACATGTTATTTGTTGTTGGGTTTATCCTCCTTGTTTCTCTGAAACCCGATTTTCCTTTTGATGTCGGGTTTTCCACCTCATGCGACATGTTCTTGCGCCATGCTTCTACGTGTGTTTCTCTGCCTCCGAAACCTGCTTTCCCTTTGCATCAGGTTTTCCAACCCTTGCGACATGTTATTTTCTATCAGGTTTATCCGCCTTATTTCTCTGAAACCCGATTTTCTTGCGTTTATCTATATTTACCCGGGGGTAAATATATACAACAGGGGTTAATAAAAATAGAAAATAATTTTTATGCAAAGGATCAAGTGGTGAGGCCCATGATACTCCTAAACTTTCAAAACACTAAGTAGAAATGATAATTTTATACCCATAATCTCCACCATTTATTCCTAATAATTCACAATAATTTTTGGATAAGAATTATCATATAATTTATCTCCCCACCACTCATTTCCAAATCACCCATCAAAAATAATCCACCTTCTTGTTTCGTAGAGAGAAACCTTCTCCTACGCATATAACCCCTTTTAGGTTTTCCACTCTTCCTCCTCCATCTTCTCCCAATAATTATTCCACACCTCCTATTTCACCTTCACCTATCCATATCCATAATAAAAATTCTCTATATTTTCCTACAATATATGTTCCAATCCATTTTTTTTTTTTATTATTGGCAAATAGTTTTTTGAAAGGGACTATACCCTTGATTACAAAAGATGGCCTAGAAGCCAG
The DNA here is from genome assembly GCA_018340775.1 of Taxus wallichiana var. yunnanensis. Taxonomy (NCBI): domain Eukaryota; kingdom Viridiplantae; phylum Streptophyta; class Pinopsida; order Cupressales; family Taxaceae; genus Taxus; species Taxus wallichiana. The sequence goes on along the minus strand of CM031234.1, from coordinate 151,344,819 downwards.
GATAAGAATGAGAACCAGAGAGAAAAGGATCAGAATCCAAATGTGACAATGAAGTTCAAAGTAGCCAAAAAACAACTACTAAGACAAGACAAAACAACAAAATTACTGCAAACAAGCAGTAAAGGGACCGCAAAAAATAGCAAAAGAACATACAAGAACAGCAAAAGCATCAACAACTACTTCTTTGCAACTTTTTCTATGTTGGTTTTGATATTCTTCTAGGACTTGAACATACCCAAAGTAGTCATGTGGGTAGCGTCATTATAATCCAGCTACTCAATGGCCTTCTTGCTTTCCTTATCATTACCCCAAAGTGTTGTCGGAACTCCGCTGAGGTTGGAGACACTTTTGACATGTTGCTCAATGAACTCCTCAATCGCCCTGAATATGGCCATGTTGTAATCATGTCGAGTTTTGGCCTTCCCTAAACGGAGTCTAAGGAGTGCAGTTTCTTGTAGATATCATCAATTTGGCTACTGTCAATTTCCTCCTCCTCCTCCTTCTTCCTCTTACCTTTCTGTTTTGCCAAGTTCTTAACTTCATCCTTCAATAGTTTCATATCAGCCTCTAAGGCTTCCAGTCTTTTTGAGGAGCTTTCCAAATGCACATCCCGGGGACTGGCACTACTGATATTCAGGAGGTCATGTGCAATTTCAAATTCATGAGAACCCTTCTCCACAGCAAGAGCCTCAAGGTTAAGTTTTCTGGAAGCCCTGGTAACCGGTCTGTGTGAGGAAGAGGCTAAGTGGGGGCGGGATCAGTAGTAGGGGGAATGGGAGAAGAAGCCTGGATAGCCGGCGGGGGGTGACAGTATGGTGGCGGGGGCAGAGAAAGGAGAAACAGGGCTGGCAGCAGCAGAACCCGGCAGAGGGGGAATCGAGCTAGGGGAGGAAGGGAGACCAGGAAATTTGAGAAGGTAGCATTTGTGCAGCAACAAAATGAGCCCTTGGTGTAAAGGAACCACCCGGGAATGCTTTTGAAACTCCAGAATGGAGCGCTCAAGAGAGTTCAACAAGTAATGGGGGAAACAAACCAAACGATCCCTACGGAAGTGGTTAAGAAAAACAAGGTGTTTAGCAGGAACAGTGACAAACCTTCCTTCCAAGGATATGAACCGTATCATCATGCGGGTAACTTCATCATATGGCGAGGGATCGAGCTAACAAGCAGGCCCGCTGTAACATAGGTCAGCCTCTCAGCTCCCTCCACAAATCTTCTCTCTTCAACCTCTCTATCGACCCTTTTGTTGAAGAAACGGAAGCCCTCCAAACCAAGGCCGGTCGCTTCAACAATAAGTTCTTCATTGACTAAGATCTTCTGCCCCCCATATTCCACTGTCCTCTCCTTCCAATCCTTCACAAAACGCACCGAGATGCTCTGATCATGTCCCTGGACCTTTTCCATGAAGTTTGTTATGCCACCCTTGCTAAGAATGCTCCACAGCTCAATATTATCTTTCCAGTCTGGGTCCACACTAGGCTCAATTTGACAAGGAGGACCCCCCATCTTCTCTGCTCTGAACTGTTTGTAACAAATTCCTAACTGATCGCTAAAGCCAGTCCACTTTTTGCTATAGTAATCCGCACAATATTGGAAATAAGAGCCGTTGCTTTTCCCACGATCGGCTGCGTGTCTACTGATCTGAGCCTGTGGAAAATCACATGTGGGAATAGCCCACTCCCTATCATCAATCACTTTACTACCACCTTCGGTTTCCGTGGAGCTTTGAATCTGTCTTTTAACAGTCGCAATGCAGCCCGCATGCGCGGTTTTCAAAACCGTGTAACTCCACTTGGAATTCCCCATATGATTCACACTATCATGATTATTAGACATGATTTTCATAAACCAAAACTTTAAGTCAACACGTGTGGGAGTATTTTTGATGTTGATCCACACCCAAAAATCATAACTCATTTCTAGATATTGCTTGCGTATGGAGATCCGCCTGAATGTTGTTTTGAAGCTGTTTAGGGATGCTATTATTATCCCAAACTGTAAGGTTAACATTAATTCCATAATTAGCCAGTGCATCCACCAATTTATTACCCTCCCTGTAAGTATGCATGATCCTGATGTTACTGAAAGTATGACTAATACTTATGGACTCTGCAATAAAATCCTTGATGCTCCAACTTGGAGATGAGCACTGTTTAAGAAGATTAATGATATTCAGGGAGTCCCCTTCAATAATGAGGTTCTGAATAGTTTGTGTCTGGGAAATTCTCAGGCCCCATAGAGCAGCTAATGCTTCGGCAAAATGATTGGTTTGAATTCCCATTTTACCAGCATACGCAACAATCAGATTGCCTTTATGATCCCGTATCACTCCTCCCCCTGCCGCAATCCCAGGGTTTCCCTTAGAAGCCCCATCAAAGTTCAACTTATACCAATTTAGCTCAGGAGGATGCCATTTAATCAAGGATCTATCAATGCTATTCCCGGGATTGCTCCAACTATTAACAGATCCAATCTGCCAATTGGATAGAATGTATTCTTCATTCTCTGGATATCTCTTGTTCTTGGGGGGTTTAAATCCAGCAATATTCTCTTTGATACCATTAGAAATTTTACCAATACTAAGTTTGTAGTTTTGTTTCTTATTTCTGAATATAATATCATTTCTATCCTTCCATATTCTCCAGATCAAATGAGGGATAACCAGCTTCCAGATCCTTTTAACAATACAATGCCTAAAGGGTGGGTTCCATTGAGTCCATAGCTGATTGAGATCCTTCGGCAACACCCAGAGAGCTTCAAATTTAGAAAGGGAAAAACTCCATATTCTAGTGGCATACTCACATTGTATGAACAGGTGGCTGATATCCTCAGAATCTTTCTTACAAAGATGGCACCTATTAGGGATAAGAAATCCTCTTCTCATCAGATTGTCAGTGGTAAGAATCCTGCCTCTGATGGCTAGCCAAAGGAAAAAATTTATTTTGGGAGTTAACTCAGACATCCAAATCCTGTTCCAATTGAACTCTGTTTGATTACTATGGAAGAAGTTATTATATCCAGTTTTGACAGAGTAATTCCCATCATTGGAATTATTCCATACCAGCTCATCCTTGGAATCCAGCTGGCTTAATGGAATAAGATCTAACTGATCTTGAAGGGAGGAAGTAATTTGCTTCAGATCATTTCTCTCCACAGTAAGTTTTTTCCACTTCTTTCTGGTACCATTTTCCTCAATATAGTCCTTGATTTTAATGCCATACTTGTTTATAAGACTGTCCTTGGCCTTCCCAAAACTCTCCATGAGATTGCCATTAAACCAATTATCCTCCCAGAAGTTTATGTCCCTACCATCCCCCACTTTCCATTTACTGCCCTGCTTGATGAAATTTCTGCTTTTGACCAGATTATTCCAAAAAATGGAACCATAGGGGAGCTGTTCATCTTGCAGAAAAGAGTACACAGATTGATGATTTAAATATTTTTCTTTAATTAAATCTATCCAGGGTTGTTTCTCAGTCAGCATTCTCCAGCCCATTTTAGCAATGAGGGCCTCATTCATTTTCTCAATATCTTTTATACCCAGACCTCCCATAAACTTCGGGGTGCAAACCTTATCCCAAGCCACTAAGTGAAATTTGAATTTCTCTTCCATGCCTTGCCATAATTTTTTTTTTTTTTTGAATCCTTTCAATCTTATCCCTGAAAGAAGAGGGGATCTTGTAGAGCGACATGATATAAATTGGCAGATTTTGAAGAGTACTTTTAATGAGCAGGCACTTACCAGCACTAGATAAAATGGCTCCTTTCCAACTAGCCATTTTTTTTTGGAATCTCTCTAATAAATCATCCCACACCTTGCAAGAGACTTTCCTAGTGCTGAGAGGAAGTCCCAGGTAAGTGGCTGGAAGCTCACTTATTTTACAACCCAGGATTTTAGCAATTTTAAGCTGCCTTTCCTCAGGAGTGTTGAAGAAGAAGATGGTGCTTTTGTCATAATTGATCTCCTGCCCAGAAGTAGATTCGTAGAGCCGCAGTAAGGCCTTGGTAGCCTTGGCTTCAATGACAGATGCTAGAAGAAGAAGGATAGTGTCGTCTACAAATTGTTGATGGGAAACAGCTTGACTGATGGAAGTGGGCTTAGAGCCATTTAAAATCCCATTATTCACCGCTTTACCAATTGTTCTACTGAGGCTGTCAGCCAAGAGAATGAAGAGTAAGGGGGAGATAGGGTCCCCTTGTCTAAGTCCTCTGCTGCTAGTGAAAAAACCCACAGGCTCACCATTAACAACCACAGAAAATCTGGCCGTAGAGATACAAGCCTTAATAATTCTTCTAAATTTTTCCGGAAACCCAAATTTTGTTAAGACTTTGTCAAGGAAGACCCAAGAAACCTTGTCAAAAGCTTTATTCATATCAAGCTTGAGGACCATACTTGCCTTTTTGTTATTTTCCATAGAATGTATGGTCTCGTGAACCATAATCACTCCGTCTTGTATAATCCTGCCTTTGATGAAGCCACTCTGCTACCTTGAGATAAGTTCATTCAATATGAGCTGGAGCCTAGTAGCAATAATTTTGGTAAAAATTCTATAGATGACATTCACAAGGCTGATAGGTCTGAAGTCCTTGAAATCTTTAGCATCCATCTTTTTAGGGGCCAACACAATGTGAGTGTTATTGAGCTCTTTTAAGAGATTTCCCATTCTATAGAACTCATTCACCGCTCTGAGAAGATCCTTCGAACAGATTTCCCAAAATTTCTGGAAAAAAATTATGGAAAACCCATCCGGACCAGGAGCCTTGTCACCCTCTAAAGCAAAAACAACTTTTTGTAGCTCTTCAAGCGTGACCGCTTTGGTGATACTTCTAAATTTCTGTTCCTCAATTTTATTTTGGGGAATGGCCTCTAACATAAAAGAAATAGCTTCAGAGTTGTTGATATTCCTCTCCTCAAGAAGTTTTTTATAAAAATCAAGCGCTTTTTCTTGATGCTATTGGGATCTTTTATGATATTTCCGTTGTTTTTAGAAACTTCTAAGATCCTATTACGAGCTTTGTGCTTCAAAGTGGTCATATCTAGATTTCAAGATTATGTGCTCCTAAAACTCATGTTCCATTGCGGAAAAATACGAAATGAGAAAAAGCAAGTCTGGATCTATTTCTCATGGGTCCATCCACCCGATAGGGGCACCTAAGGATTTTGTAATATTTATCAGAATTTCATCATCCCAAAATGCAATGGTAGTCCGTAACCTACACTAGATTGGGATGGTGTTTATATTCTCGATTAGGGTCAAATCTAGGATACCATTTTTTTAAAAAAACCCCATATTACCCAGCCACCAAGGTCCTCCCAGAAGCACCGATTCCAAATCCTCTTGCTGATTAAATTTTTCCAGAAAAAAGCCTTTTGGCATGATGGTAATGCTCAGTGCTCCCTTTTGTTTCCACTTTCTCAAAGCCCATTTTCTAATGAAATCAATATTAGGTCTAGAGCTAAGAAACTTACCAACAAGGGAGAGATTCACTTTGCTTAATGCTCTATCAACACATCCATCTGGGACCCTCAGGCAGGTGGCACCCTCATTGTCCTTTTCCCATGTGAACTGTCCAGTAATTTTCGGACCCACCTTGATGCTAGGGCTTTGTAGCAACTTATTCCAGGCCAAAGGTGTGGATTCAATAATTTCCACATTTACTCATAAGGATTACCCCTTCTTTCTCGGTTATCAAAACTAGTCCTAGACTCACCCACTCACCCAAATAAAAACTAGTCTCATGACAAGAAAATATAGAGGATCCTAATTGGTTGGGGAAAATTGTGTAAAATAAGAGGAAGGTTGTAGTGTTTCCTTGAATTATTTATTGTAGTGGCTTATGCCTAAGGCAATATTCCCCCAAATATAAAATAAACCTAGACCAATTATCAATTTTACATAGAAAAAGGGGGAAATATTTACAAATGTCATTTTGCCTCCCTAAGAAAACTAATCAAGAAGTCTTGGCTCAAAAATATAAAATCTTTAATTTTCACATAGGGATGACCATACGTGAATGAATCAAGAAAAATTTGTAATTTGTTATCAACAGACTCTTTAATAAGATGGATAAGGATCAAATATGAGTAGATGAATATAAAGTTGATGATATCATAGTAGTGATACATAAGTTTTCTAAGCATGTCTAGCCTTCTAGTAACTCTAAACTTGAACCTTTAATGGTTGACATTGATACACTTAATATATATAAATAAATTATGAGTATGGGTCGGATACCAAGGAGTGGTCTAATAAGATGATTGTTAAATACCAAAGAGTTATTATAGATTCATTAATATTCCATGGGGAAATATCTATAAAAATAGATTTCCTTAATAAAAGTTTTGAAATATTAAAATTTGAAATCAACTTATTAGTTCATTATTTTCCTAAGCTAGAAGATTTTGAAAGGGTCAACATTGATACTCTCATGACACAAGACATCTTAAGTGAATAAAAATAAGGATATAACGTGGAGGTCTTAGGTATAAAAAGGCTCAAAATTTAGAGGATAAAAGAGTGAAGGAATTAATGCAGCTCATGATGTGATAGATTCCATGCAAAGGGTATATTTATTAATTTTTAGATGAAAAATGGCTTTCATGTATAACTTAATAAATCATTAAGTTATTTAAATAATTAGTGAAAATTTATTCAAATTCATGATCTACATTTAATTTTGAATCTATAAACTATTTTATCAAATATTAAAATATGTTATATAAATTAATTGTTGTCTAAAATAACCCCGAGGCTATTTAGCGACTTAAAACTTCATTTTTGGACTTGGGAAATTTTACATTGTTTTGGGGATTATGGAATTCATTTTTAAGAATGTCGGATGTTCGAATACTTATGCATCTCCACATGTTCCACGATTCTTATTCTCCACCCCAAAAAAATAAGTTTTTGAGAATTTTTGAATATTTCCTAAGGTTGGAAAAATTTCCTGTGTATTTTAGATTTCGGGTTTGAGAAAAAAATTTCAATTTGCATGAAAATTATTCCTTAAACTTTGAAACTTGAAATATAAAGGATTTAGTGTATTTCAGGTTTTAGGTTTCAAATTGTAATTTACATGCAAATTAGAAAATGAAACCCGATCCCTAAAACTAGGGATATTTTTAGTGGCGAATATTCAATTTTTGGAAAATTTGAAAAGGCAATTTTTTTAGAGTAGGTCAGTGTACTGTTCACCTAAAATTTCTAGTATAAATTTTTTTAGGGGTCGGCTTTGCCTACCATTGAAAACTACTCCTATATAAACCTAGGTAATTCACCTAGTAGTATACTAGTAACTTACTAAGGTACCATCCAAATTACTTGTAAATTACAAGCAGAAAAAGTGTGGATCAGAGTCTCATATTGGTTGTTGTAGACTTGCAATAAGAAAGTGTCATTAACCCACGGAAAGGAAGATTTTCATTTCTAGACGAGTGATAATATAGTGTTACTGACGTATGACATGAGGTGTTGACGTGCGACTAGAGGGTTGTTGATGCGTGACAAGAGGGTTGTTGACACATGACCAAAGGGTTGTTGACGTGTGACTAGAGGGTTGTTGATGCGTGACCAGAGGGTTTTTGAAGCGTGACCAAAGGTTTGTTAACGTGCAACTAGGGGGTTGTTGAAACGTGACCAGGGTGTTGTTGACGCATGACCAGGGGGTTGTTGACACGCGACCATGGGGTTATTAATGTGTGAATAAGGGGTTGCAAATGGTCGAAAAAATGAAGCTTTTTTTTGGTGTCGGGTGACGCCAAAAAAATGCATAGTTCTCCCCCTTAAGAAAATGACAGGAAAAAAATTGGAATCTAAAATCTTGGAAAATTCACCTTTTAATGAAATTGGTTCGAGGTATATTCACCAAGGATTTTCCACCTCCAATTTACTAAATGCTTCTTAAAATGAACCCTACCTAGAACCCAACCTTGTAAGTGCATTTCAGGATTTAGATTTATATTTATAATTTACATGTAAATTATAAATCAAAACCCAATTCCTAAAAATTAAATGAATTGGTGCATTTTAGGTTTTGGGTTTTTAATTACAATTTACATGTAAATTACAAATTGATCCGCAAAACCTGAAATCTAAACAAGTTACAAATAAGATGTCAATAGTTTCATTGCATGGGATGAGCTCTTCTTAAGACCATTTTGGAAGTTAAAGGTTGTAAAATAAGTACCAAAATTTGTAAATACTAAATTGGAAGTCGTGGGTTGCTTTGTATGTTTTGGGTTCCACCCTATGTATTTCAGCTTTTCAGGGATGTTTGGAATGTTTTTAGACTTGATCTAATAGTTCAACCACTTGCAATTATTGAAATATGGCACAATTTACTTCAAACAACCATAACTTTCACCCTACAACTCTAATTTCATAAACTTGGACTCAATGGATATGTCTCAACATAAAGATTAATTTTGGTAAGGTTAGATGAGTGTAAAAGAGGAAATACATTCCCAGCATTAAAAGAGTAGTTCCAAGTAGCCAAAAAAATTATTTGATGAGGTATGGTGCCCATTGTTTCTCCTATAAGTAAATTATCATGCGGAATGGTCTTGGCAGGGTACCCATGTGTATTTTCATACATTATATGCATGTTGTTGGTAGTTGAAGGTGGAAATCTGATTATTGATTCCTTTTCCCTCCTCTCTCTTTCCAATCTTCTATTTATTATAAAATGATGGCCATTTGTAAAGGTTATACTCTCTTGGAATGTTGTTGCATCATCCTTCAAGTGTTGCATTTGTATTTTGAGTTATAGGCCTTAGATTTTGATTTTTGATGTGTTTATTCCATATCCCTTCATTGTAATGATATTTTCATCTTCCTAATTAATAAAAATTCATGTTTTGTGGCTATTATTTTTGGTAGCATGTGTTTATTGAATTATCTTACCTCTTCATTTACTTGTAGGTATGTTGTGCATGTTTATTATCCTCTTACAAGGTTTTTTCTATTGTGCTCCATGTAAATGAGAGTTTGAATGTTGTTTTGGAGTGTGACACTCATGTCTACCCTCTCCTCTTTCATTTTCCTCCCATTTACACTCATCTGAGATTGTCTTACCCCCTTCATCTTGGTGTTGTCACCTATGTTAGCTTAGGACTTCCCCTTTCATGCACCTCTCTCTTCCCCTGGTCCATTGGATTTTTAGAGTAGGGTTAGATAGTTACATTTTCTTCCTTAAGAGTAGTTTAGCATTAGGAATAGGTAGAGGAATCAACCTTATCTTGAGGTTTGACTCAACTAGAAAGTTCCACAACTTGGAGACAATCCCATGTTACCTAAAAATACTAATTTCTCATCCATCCATCTATGATAAATAAGAGGGTGTTATATTTTTTTAGATAAAAGATATGTCATACACGGTGGGACATATTTATATTTTATTGTTATTTCACTAAGTTTTTGTGTGTATCTTGGTAAACTATACCCTTTATAGTATTTATTTGACACATATAATGACTCCAACCACTATATCCAATGGTTCCATGAAGAAGATTGTCTATTTCTTATGAAAGGGATTCAAATACGGTCAAGAAAAACAAGGGAATAATATTTTGATTACTTATAGTTGTCACTTTGAGAAGAATAAGAAGAGAAATATTTGTTCGAGAGATCACCATCACTAACAAATAAATCCCTCTCTACTCCTCCTCATGGTAGGACCTTTGTTCTCTCTTCTAGATTTTTAGGACCCATTCTTTTTATATAACTTCAAAGGAATCTACCTTTTTGTAGCTTTGATGGTGGTAGTCCCTTAGCTCTCAATGCAAACATGTTATACTAGTGTCTACACTTAAAGTATCCATTTTCTCACTTTGGTTAAAACATACTACCCCCAACCGAACTTATCCAATATTTTGCTAATGTTTATTTAGTTGATTTTATTACCAGGATTATGTAGTAGATAGTCAAAATCTTGGCGTCATCCATAAAAGGGAATCTCTTCAATCGTACAAAATTTTGAGACCTTCTTCCATTCACAATTGGTATTAACTTGGAACAACCCTTTGCAATCATTTCAAGGACAAATAAGATCACCTATCATTTTTGGAATAGATAACAATAACAGAGAGAGCCCTTAATAAGATAATGACTGATTTTAACATTAGATTTCAAAGAACTTGGGACTTAGTTCCTTAATTGGTAATACTTACACCCCAATATGCATTTCTTTAGTATATAAAGGCTTTGAACAGTGATATGTTAGTCACAATTCAGTCTATGGGGGTAGAAACATTACCACTACTTATGAAATTACTATTAGTGTTGAGTATAACTTTATTCTGGATGGGAAACTTGATCCTATACCTCTAGTTCATGTCTTATTGGAGATTGAGACATTTAATTCTCATCAAAACCCTAAGTTAGATCATATTCCAACCCCAAGGGATCAAATTTCTAGTCAATCATCTACTTCTTCAAGCCCCTATGTTGAGTTCCAAGAAATAATGAATCAATTACAAAATTTTGGGAACTAGTTGGTCTCTATTAAAAGATAGCAAGCCCAAGCCCAAAATTTTAGTCCTTATCAACCTCCATACCAACATAAAAAATCACCTTATCAACCAAAAAAACCCTTCTAAGATGTTTGTTAGAATCAAAATCAGTATCCTCCTATAAGAAAATTTTAACCATATAGTCCAAATGTGGTTAGTTCATCCAAATTCTTCGTTCTATTCCAAATAACCTTGTACAAGATTATGCTTCGTGTTTCCCCTGTCATCTTCCACACAACCAAGAAACATGACCCAATGGCATTTTGAACCAATATTTGAGGGTGTAAAGTGTATTTTTTCTCAAGATACACATACAAAGAAAAAATAAGTAGTATATAGTCACTTAGAAGACATCGCCAAGTGAGACTTCACTTGTAAACTAGAAAATGTATTACTTTTGTGGAATAAATCAGAAATTTTCTTAAGGTGTGGTAGCATGTGAATACTAGATCTAAGAAGACAGATATGGAAGAGGGGTACTTATAAAATGTAGGTCATTCCCAACAATATTTGAAACTCCAAAGAAATGGAAATTTGAATGTATTTCAAGACATGCAAAACCAATCCAAATGACCTTCTACATTACCCCAAACAAAATAAAAGGTTGTTGTAAGTAAGGTACAAAAAAGGATAATTCATCTCCTTTCAATATCCTTGAATAGATGAAGAAGACCAATATGAGAATGGAATTGTGGGATTCTTTATCTATTCTATGATAGTGAGATCTCCTATAATTAGTAATGGCTAACTTGTCTATTCAAAGTGAGCCACCCAAGGAACAAGATTTTTTTTTTTTACTAATACCATACAACAAGAGGAAGAAAAACCAAATAAAAATATGAAGCCTCCTCCCTTTTATGTATCCTTGATCATCAAAAAACATGTAGTTCACCATTGTATAATTGATTTAGGGGTAAGCAGATCTATGATGCCTAAGAAAATTGTAGACCAACTAGGTCTCAAATATGAATATATTTCTAAGGGAGTTGTGTATTTGGATGGGATAATGGTGGGAAATGTTAGGGTTATCAAATATTTAATCCTAACATTTCATGCATACCCCACCTTCTCTATTCCCCAAGATATATTCATAATTGATCTACCTCTCTTTACTCTATGTCTGTGTCTAAAGTCTTCACCGCCAATATTGGAGGATACTGTACGCCGAAAAAGTGACAAGCGAGCGTGAGAATATACAAGTGACTCTTCCGCGTACCCTGACCTCTCGAGGTCATGCCGAGATAGCCGGTGGGGGTAGAATATGCGTTGGATTCAGAAAAACTAGTTAGGCAGTCTAATGTCTTCGACACGCACTAGTGGAATTTGTGAATCTAAGGCAAAGAAGGCCCTTCTAACTTGGACTGGTGTGATAGATCGATCGGCAAGGATGACTGCTCGAAGGCTCCAATCAATATCGAGCTCTAGCGTGATTCGATCTATGGGTTGCGGAATACGTGGAAAATGACCTGGGATAGTTTCGTGTATGTCTCCAGATAAGGTCATAGGGTGGATGGTGGAAACAATTGACTCTACGGACGATTCTCTGGCCTAGTCCAGAATTCTCTAGCTTCGTTAGCCGCTATATCTAGTAAGGACAATTGTTCGATGATGATGGGTGGAATTGGAGTGGATTGGAATACTAGTATGCATAAGCCAGCGTCTATATCTGATTGACTTGTGGACTCATTGGGCTATGGGATCTGGATCACAACCATAGACTCTTGGTTGTTGCGGTCCTGTTATGGTCATGCGTGAAATCAAGTTCTAATCCCTAGTATCCAGTAATCATATGCTTTCTCAACTTCTATGTTTAGGACCAACAACTGTGTGATTTTCTCAGAATATCTCACAGGCGTTCGTGCAACCTGGATCCTTAGACTGGTATCTATATCTGTGAGAGTGTCTCCTGCACCTGGCTGTGGGACCAAAGGATCACAACCAAAGGTTTGTTCTCTTTCAAACCCTTCTACAGTCATGTGAGTGTTTACCTAGGGCAATCTGTAATTTGGTTGGTTTGACCAAAATGTGTGTGCTTGGTCGTCCTCTATGTTTAACCCTCTCAACTGAGAACTGATCAGTTGTAAATCTGTTGTTGTTCGGAATACTTGTATTCTGAGATTTTGGTCTATGTCAACTATTGCTGTGACGAGATTTGGTTGAGGCACGATTGGCTCAAATATATATTCCCTGGGCTCCTGAGGTCCCGTGATTGTCATACAAAATAAAATGTAAATCTAACTGTAACTAAGTAAACTCTAACTACGTGGAATAAATCTAAAACATATATATAACTTCTATTCTTCTAAGAAACCTTTCAAGAATACAATGGAAAGAAAACTATTTTAAGCGTATCTAGAAATAACAACTAAACAATAATTTAAAATAGACAAAATAACCGAGTGTAGTTATCAGCCTGTGTAATTTGTAGATTTATTCTAAATAAATAAAATAGCTCGTCTAATCTATCTACAAGATTCTCGATCCTACCTCAGAAATGAGGAGTGAATCATAGTTTCTCAGAAACTATCAATCCTCACAGCTTCCCTGGCAATATCGAGAATAAAAGTCACTGAAATGAAGCAATTATCTACTCTATTTGATATGATTCTAACTAGAACTTTGAAAGTTAAAACTGGATTCCGCGAGCACTGGCGAATCCGATGGTGTGTGTGATCTTGTCCCCTCAGTGTGATCTCCTTGTTCTTTCATGTTCACGTGGATCCAAAAAAGCATGTAATGCTAGCATGGGTAGGAGTAGATATTGGGACAAGGACAACTCAGAATGCAAACCGAAAATGTGAGTAGGAGAGGGATAGCGCAAGAGTACAGAGCTTGGCTTATGCGATTCCTAGCGGGATTTTCTTTGCGAGTCATGCAACACAAAGTGACCGAACACAAAACTATCCTGCTCAAGAGCAAAACCTGTAACTTTAATGGCTTCCTAAGCTATTCTATTCCAATGGATTGGATAAAACAACAACACTGTTTGCACAAGCTAGATATGTGGCTTACCAACAGCTGGACAATGCTAAATGAGCATGTAAATGAACTAAAACCAGTACTCTAAGCAAAATAATAGCTAAATTCAATGCAAAGAGAAATTCAGAGACAAACTTCAGACCGGATTGGGTGAAATGACAGCACTGCCTGCACAAGATGGGTATGTGGCTTACCAACAGCTGAGCAATCTAACTAAAGATGCAAGTGAATTGAAACTATGGCCTTTAAACCAGATAACAAGCTAAAATACTAAAATGAGGAGATGAGAGCAAAGATCAGTCTTCCAAATCAGGCCCATTGGTTTGAGCACAAGCCATGCATTTATAGGAATTCAATCACCCAAAATCAAAACCAAACTGAACTCCTAAACAATAAACAAAGGAAAAACACTATTCCAAGGGACCAAAAACATAAATGCATGCTCAAGTTGGCAAGGAAAGCTGGTGAAACGTGATATTTCACGCGAGTCACGTCAAAAGAACGTTCTGGAAAATGTGCACAGGACCGCCGCCCTACAGGGCGGTAGTTTCGTCACTGAAGATCAAAATGCCAAGGAAAGAAGAAAAAATGGGAAAACAAAGGGTGCAGGAGCTAGACGGGGCATGCAGGATGTTAACGCATTCTCAAGAGAGCTTTTCTGGATCCCGAACACCTTACGAGGAGACCTGTATCATCATTGGGGCACTTGTTACACTGTTTAAAGTACGATTTCTTACAATTTTGGGTACGTACATATTGCCCCCTCGAGAAGTATTTTAGCCATGAAGAGGCATAAAACGGTGGGTCCGAGTATGGCAGTCTCGAAATGGAGAATTAGAAGTTATACCTTACTCGTCCGTGTGTTGAAATGACGCCATCCGAAATTCCCACTACCTGCAAAATGAAAAGAGGATTCAAGTGCAGATAGATACAATAACTTTTGGAAAACAAATGCTAAAAAGACAGGGAATGAGAACGTACCATTTGTGCGGGGATAGGAACTTACCTCTGTCGGTGCTCCAAAACCTACGAAAAAGTCTTTTTAAAACGAATCAGGGCGTTATATATACGAAAGTGGGCCCATTTTCCTATTCATTTATGCAAGTTGATTTGATTGATTTTGAGCTCTGGGACCCACGGTGACGGTTTCTTGCGTGAGTAGAGTCAAAACGTCCGCAGCGAGATCGTGATCATGCCTCCACATGCGGAACACCGACCTCAGCGATCACAGGTTAGTTTTCTTCAATTTTGTGTTTTTCCCCCTTTAAATTTGAAATGCTAAATTTGTCGTAATGGGGGGGTTATTTTTGAAAATGTTAGGTTCAAAAGGTCCACCTAGGGGGGGCGCCTACTGGGTAGGCTCCATTTTTAGGTCTAATGGTCAGTTTTTGCTAATTTTAGGCTTTTTAGGATTAAAAACCCGCGTGGGTTTTCGGACCACGACCGCCCCGGCCGGGCGGCGCGGTTATGACCACCACCTGTTCGGCGGTAGTTACACGACTTCCACCCTTAAGGCGGCGGTTAAAAACCGCCTCCTGCTCAGGGCGGCGGTTCTGCACAGAATGCAAAAGAACTTATATTTGAGATTGTGTTTGTATTTTTTACAATTCTACACGTTTTTATGACTTTCTTGGTATTGTTCAGATATTAACTTGCTCTGTTTTACATGTTTTTGGGTGTATGTAGGTGAGAGAGGAGTATATCAGATGGAGCAGAGAGAGAGTGTGTGATTGGCTCTCAGGGGTACTGGATGCCCTTTCACAGGGACAAGGAGGACACACTACGAGAGCCGACATACTGCTGTGTATATCGCGTGCGCCTCATGTTGCACCATCTAGTCACATCCTTTGTGACTTATTCTCTTATTGGGATGAAGATCGGAACACCTTCCGACTGCCAGTGTCCGTGGTGAGTGGACCATCACACTTGAGGATGTCTACCATATTTTGGGGGTCCCGATCATCGGGAGGAGACTTACCTTGGAGACAGCAGGCTCACAGGCACAGATTACATAGTGGGCAGCATACATGGGAGATGCAGTTATCTCCATGGGGTCGAAGAAGGGAGTGAGAGTTCGATCCATTCCTTCTTTTCCTATCCCCATACTTCGACAGGCCGTCATGGGGATCCTTGCCTCGAGACTGATCGGGGACAAGGGAGGGGATACATTGTTATACTGCTGGGCCCCCATCATTGCGCAGATAGAGGGGCATGGCCGGATATATGCCTGGGGTGCAGATATTCTGGGGACCACCTACCATGATTTATACAGGGTGGTCCATTTACAGGGACAGTCATTGAGCCACCCGACTTTAGTCATGAGTTGGGTGTATGAGCGTTTTATCCCTTATGGCAGGGGTGTGGAGGTGGTAGATCCTGGGGCTGTGAGGGCAGCCAGATGGACGGACATGTCGGTGCTTAGAGCACCTCATCAGCCAGTTGCCTCCCTTACTACTGTAGACATGGAGGCGACACCGTACCGGCTTATGGCCGGCATATGGAGAGAGGAGACTCTTACCCTGATCTCTTACTTGACCACAGGGCAGCTCATTGATCGAGTGGGGCGAGTGGAGGTGCATCCTTTTGGCAGAGTTCCTCAGCAGTTTGGCCTACCGTATATGGGCATGCTTCCCCCAGTGGCGCCAGTTTATAGATCAGTTCGCGAGGCCAGAGGGGGGCCTAGAGGCCGTGGTTGGACAGT
Source organism: Taxus wallichiana var. yunnanensis (assembly GCA_018340775.1). Classification (NCBI taxonomy): domain Eukaryota; kingdom Viridiplantae; phylum Streptophyta; class Pinopsida; order Cupressales; family Taxaceae; genus Taxus; species Taxus wallichiana. The sequence continues at coordinate 151,328,629 of CM031234.1, read as the reverse complement.
GATCACTCCTGGCATTCCCATTGCAGCCAGGAGGATAGTTCGTGCTAGAGGGAGAGCTGGTGTGCCTCGGGCACCTTTACTTCAGATTGCTGCGGGTCCTGCTCATAGTAGCGATGACCCCATAGATATTGACTCCGACTCTGAGGAGCTTACAGAGGGAGGGTCGGAGGAGCAGACTGATGACAGTGATCCTGAGTGGCATGACACTCAGGACATTATGTAGGCAGAGAGGGCTGAGCAGAGTGTAGAGAAGGACACTCTAGTCTCAGAGGAGCCACTCTCTCAGGGCCATGGTGGAGAGGATGAGTCATTTGCAGGGAAACATGTTGCCCCTACCATAGGAGCAGCCCCTCAGTCGGAAGCGGCATCTGCGGCGGGTGCTGGCCCCAGCGATCCATCTTGGAGGCCCAGTGATCCGAGTAAGTTATCCTTTCTTCCTTCTTTAACGTTTTGTTTAATTTAGGATTTGTTTTAATTGCTATCTCTCCTTGTGTTTTTATCTTGTATCTTTTAACCTCTTGCTTGGTTTCTGATTCATTTTTCTCCTTTGTTTGTAGAGACTGTTGACGAATGGCTAGATCTGATCCGCAGGGTATGTACTGATTCCATAATGATCCCCATGGATAGGACCCACACAGAGTTATCCGTAGATGCCGGGGAGCCCTCAGCAGCTGGTAGGCATACTGATGTCTTCGCTCCTGTTTGGCACGTGGCCAGGATGGTATCGACCCTTCACACCGAGCTAGCGGGCTACAGGATGGCTGAGCACCTTATGAGGAGCCATTCTCATGGTGAGACCGCGGCTGCCCCTCGGGACCCTGAGCCCTCCGTACATTCAGAGCGCCGGCGTAGCAGAGTCCTAGGTGAGGGCGTGCACCTTCGGAGGGGTCGCGTAGGGGTTGAGAGGCCATTTGGCCCTTGTGTATTTTGTACTATTGTATATCACGGGCTCTTTGAGCATTTTGACCATGCCTAGTGCATGATGGCATTGTATATAAACATTGATTATTTATATATATGCATTCGTTTTGGATCAAAACTTGTCACTCATGTTTTCCTTTCTATTTCCAGCTTCTTTGTGTATACTACGATGTATGTTTGTATGCTTTTTAGAATGTATGCAATGGATAACAGATGGTGCAAATGTTTACTTTCTTTTTGTGTTTCATGATGCTGATATATGATATTGCAGATATATTGTGATTTTGAATCCTAGCTTCTGTGAGCAATTTGGATACCTCATGCTTGTTTTGGCAAAGTGATGAAAATAACCAGTATGATGAACAGATTAACTTGCCCCACTCCTAACTCCACGCAACTAGTAAGATGCGAGGGCTCATCACCAAGAGCCAAGAAGGGTGCAAGTTATGAAATGTGGTGAAATGATAGTGATGAAAGACAGACAAAGCTTTGGCAGAACCAAATTGGAAGCTACAAGCTTACTCTACCCGAATGACTTCATAGTTTAGAATGCACTTGTTTTGCGGTTTATCCAGACTTAGACCCGTAGATGGCCACATAGTAGACAAGATCTGGGTTTTTAGGATTTTAACTCTCTTGGAATTTTGGACATCTGATTCATTCGTTTTTGACTCAAAGTTTGAATTGTTTGTTTATGACCTTTTAACGTTTGCTGTGTCAAGAGGACCCCCTATACTTTGCCCCATGCTACTAGTAAGAAGCGTGGGTTTATCACCATGGGAAAGGCATAGGCGAGTAAGGGCATTTCCATCCTTTCCCAACCCTACGTCACTAGTAAGAGACGCAAGCTCATCACCGAAGGTTGGTGGGGCAAGGAAATGTGTAAAAATAAAATTTTCTGTTTAATCACTTTTTGACTTGCTTATTTGAGTAAAATGTCAGTATATGCTTATTTCCAAAGAGATGTATATATGGGATAGATGTGACACCATGAAGCTTCTAGAATAGACCATAGGCAAGACACCTATCCTAAGAAGAAATCAAAGTGAGAACAAACTTGCAGATCTTGGTATGGTTACCGTTAAGACTTTGTCATGTTTGATTTATTTGATAAAAGATTCCGAGATGATTCGATGGTATATGAAGATGGAGAGATATGATTAAAGAGCTTAATGCCAACAACATCATGAGTTTGTAATGAATTTCTTTGAGAATAGATTCCTTGATCACAATTTATGTAAGAAACAAGTGGACAAAATGATCTAAATCTATATGAAGATGCAATGTAGATAATTATACAAGTAGTGCTAGTTGCTTATGCGTAGAATCACTTGAGGTGCAGGGAATTGACTGTTTCACCAAATTCCTCACCTTCTAGCGTACATAAGAGGTAAGCACCATTTCCGTAGTCCTTCATGACTCGGTATGGGCCCAACCATTTGGGCCGGAATTTCCTTCCTTCGCCGGTCTTCTTGTCGATCCGGCTGTCTAGCCTTAGGACTAGATCACCTTCGTATATATCGCATTCATAGACCTTTTTGTTATACTGCCGGCACATTCGGTCAGCATAAGCTCTATGCCGCTGCTCAGCATCTAACCTAGTTTCGTCTAGGCTTTCTAGTTGTGAAAGACGTGCTTCTCTGTAAGCGTCTTCATCCAGAATCCCTTGTAATGAAATGCGGAGACTGGGTATTTCGACCTCAAGTGGGAGAACTGCTTCTGCCCCAAATACTAGCGAGAAAGGAGTTGCTCCCATTGGTGTTCTTATTGAGGTTTGGTGGGCCCACAAGGCTGGATATAACTTCAAATGCCAATCTTGTTTGTTTTCTTTCACCATTTTAAGGAGAATGGCTTTCAGTGTCTTGTTTTTCGCTTCAGCTTGTCCGTTGGCTTGGGGATAATACAAGGAAGCCGTATGATGGCTTATCTTAAATTTATTGCATAGTTCGTGAACTTCTTCATTTTTAAAAGAAGTTCCATTATCGAGATAATGATTTGCGGGATACCGTACTGCAAAATGATTTGGTTCAAAATGAACTTGGCGATCACCGAACCAGGTACAGTAGTAAGAGGCATGGCCTCCACCCATTTGGTAAAATATTCAGTGGCCATGATTATAAAATTATGGCCGTCTATGGATGAGGGAGAGAATTTCCCTATTAAGTCTAGACCCCATGTAGAAAAGGGCCATGGAGTTGCGATTGGTTGTAGAGCTTGTGCTGGCATGTGGATCTCATGAGAGAATTCTTGGCACTTATGACACCTGCGTGCAAACTCTATCACGTCACGTTCTAGAGTGGGCCAGAAATAGCCCATTCGATGTATTTTTCGAGTGGTGGCATGGCCACTGAAGTGGCCTCCACATATACCACTGTGAGATTCATGGAGAATCTTCTTGGATTCCTCTGTGTCGACACACCTTAGGAGCATTCCATCGAACGCCTTTCGATAGAGAACCTACTCTATAATGACGTATTTAGCTACGATTATGCGTAACCGTCTTCTTTGTTGTGGTGTAGCTCCTTCTGGATATGTATGGTCCATGATATAGTTAATGATGTCAGCGTACCAGGGACACTCAGAGATAGCGGGTCGGGTTTCGATGTAGTATACGCACTCATCTGGAAAGTCTAAATCTACTAGATCGCCTCCATCTAATGGGTTGTCAGCTAACCAATCTGCAATGATTTTCCCTTTAACTGACTTCTGATTTACAAATGTTAATTCGAATTCTCCCATTAAGGTTATAAAATGCCCAGCCTTTTTAGACAATGACCCTTGTGTGAGGAAAGTCCGTAAATGGTCCGTTTTTACCATGACTTTCATTTCTTGATTCAGCATATAATGTCTTAGGCATTTAGTAGCAAAGACTATGGCGAGACATTCTCATTCTGCCTGTGTATAGCGTGTTTCATAGTCGAGCAGCGTTCGGCTGATGAAATAAATCACGTTCTCTCTTGTTATCGTCTTCTTGGGCCAACATATAGGCCAGCGAGACATTGGTAGCTCGTGAATATAGAATCAACGGGTGATCTAGCTTAGGTGGCATTAGCGTAGGTGGTGATAATAGAAAACGCTTAACTGCCTCAAAAGCTTCATTGCAATCTTCAGTCCAATCAATGCTGTAGTCTTTCTTGAGTAAATTGTTGATTGGATGAACGGCGAAGCTTAAGTCTGGGATAAATCTCCGGATTGCGCCCAGTTTTCCGAGAAATGATCTGATTCCAGATTCATTTGAAGGTGGAACCATTTCGAGGACAGCCCAATTTTGGTTGGGTCAACATCTATCCCTCGTGACGATATGATATAGCCTAGGAGCTTCCCTCCTGTTACACCAAAGATGCATTTCTCTGGGTTTAAAGTGACTCCGTATTCTATTAGACGTGAAAGAATGACGCGGAGTACTTCGGGATGGTCACAACGCTTCTTGGCCTTAGCCAATAAGTCATCTACGTAAGATTCCACGATTTTATGAATTAGATCGTGAAATATGTATGTCATGGCCCGCTGGTACATAGCACTGGTTTTTGAGACCGAATGGCATAACAACGTAGCAATAGGTTCCCCAAGGAGTTATAAATGTGGTCTTAGCTTGATCTTGCTCAGATATTCTGATTTGATTGTATCCTGAGAATCCATCCATGAGAGACAAGAGTTCAAAACCAGCCGTTGCATCAACAATAACGTCTATGGATGGTAATGGGAAGTCGTCCTTAGGACACGCTTTGTTGATATCTCGAAAATCTATGCAGATGCGTATCTTTCCATTCTTCTTGAGAACGGGGACGATATTAGATACCCATTGGGAGTAGTCGACTGGTTTGATGAACCCTACCTGGAGGAGTTTTATTACCTCCTCTTTTACCATGAGAGCTACTTTGGGCTTCATGGGTCTTGATTTTTGTTTAATTGGCTTTGCATCTGATTTAGTGACGAGGTTGTGCACCGCAATGTGGGGTGCGACTCCTGTCATCTCCTTATAATTAAATGCAAAAGCCTTCTGATGTTCTTTGAGAATCTGAGTATGTATTTCCACTTCTTCTGGGGTTAAGGATGATCCTAATTTCAATATTCTCGGTTCATCTTCTGTCCCGATGTTGACATCGATTGTTTCTTTGATCAAAGAGGCGTTACCCTCTTCGAACTCAGGTGGTGCTGGAGGTAAATCCAAACCCTCCCCATTGTCTACTGTGTATATGCTAGGTTCCATTTGTGAGGGGAAATCCATCATGGGATTCCCGAAATAGGAAGATGAATGTGGAATTAAAGATAAATCTAGCATATGATAGGAGAGATGTAATGCCGCATAGGCGTTTAAGTATTCCAAAGTGGCCATATTATTATCGACGTGGTCTGGGGTGGTAGATTCACTTCCACTTGAAAGGGGATTTGTCATTATTTTTATCAATGGCTCATCACGAATGGACACCGTGAACTGGGTATCTTCTAACTCATTACTTGGAGTAAAACGTGATGCTGAAGTTGCTATTGAATCGGCGAGAAGATTTTTCTCTCGCGGGATTGCTTCAATGGATATGAAGTTAAATGCCTTGCTTAAATTTAATACGGCTTCTTTGTAAAGCTGCAAGTGTTTGGCTTTGGTTTCATATACTTCAGAAACTTGATTTGCCACTAATTGCGAGTCTCCTAAGACTCTGATGTTATCAACACCAATTCTCTTGGCTAAAGTGAGGCCAAGGAGGAGGGCTTCATACTCAGCGCCGTTGTTTGTGCATTCAAAGTTTAACTTAAAAGTGAATGGGAGGACTTTCTCCTCGGGTGAAGTAAGAATTATACCTGCCCCCGCTCCATAACGGCATTTAGCTCCATCGAAATGGAGAGTCCAATACTTAGTCGGGAGTATAGATGTTGGGGCATTTGCTGCATTTGCGCACTCTACTTCTACCATACAGAGGTCCTCTGCTGGAAGGGAACCAACACCTAGGGAATATCCTATGCCTACTGAATCAAATGGTAAGAACATTGGTGAATCTTGTTCTATTAGTTCAACGATTTTCGCAGTAGTCCCTAATGATACTGTTTCTTTAGTTTTATCTTTGGGGTTTGGAATTGTTTTGGCTATGCTGATAGTTTCAAGATCCGTCGTAGGTACCAACTTTTCCTCTGGTTTTGGGTCAGTGGGTTTATTAAGTTGGTTTGTTGGAAGTTCAAATTCTGAGTGCACCCCTGGTCTTTTCTTTAAATCAGCTAGGTGCAAATCGAAAGGTTTTGGATCGCCTTTGGCTACAAATACCTTCCCTAGATGCAAGAATCTTACTTCTTGAAATAAAGTAGAAGGGATTGCCTTCATTCGGTGTATCCATGGTCGGCCGAGTATCATATTATAATTAGTTTCCCGATCTATAATATAAAACTCAGTCAGGATTGTTTTGGGACCTAAGGTGATCGGCAGTATTATAGTTCCTATCGAAGTGGCTTTAAGGCTATCATAGCCTCTTAATGTATTTTGAGTAGTGGAACAGTTTGTTTCCCCATATCCAAGTTTTTGGAGGAAAGAGAAAGGGACTATGTTAACTGAGGCCCCATCGTCAACCATTTCTGTTTTACATAGTTATTATAAACCCATACTTGTAAGTGTAAGGCTAGATCACCTCGGCGTGCGATCTCAGCATCTATGGGCATTTTACTTATTTCGAATATGAATTTGACATCCTTATCCAGCTGCCCCGAGGGTGGATATCAAAATCTATGTGATTTACTTGTGTTTCAGGAGGTGGAGTGATGTTAACTAGATGACCTAGACCTAATGCTTCTAAAAGAGCAGCTCTGTGAGGAGGAGAGTTCTTTAGTAAATCTAAAAATGAGATGTGTGAGAAGGTCTTTGTTAGGTCATTAATTAAATCATAGGCACCTACGGGTTTTTCTACTATTTGCTGACTCTTATCTATTTCTGGCAGATGACTTGAGCTCGGTTGAGAGAAATATTCTCGCGTTCTTGTTATAGCTTCGATAGGTAGTTCAGCGTCTAATTCTACCAAACTGACTATCTTGGGTCTCGGTTGACTTCCTAACTGTGGTGCAACTGATGGATTTAATGAAGTCGAGGCTTCGTGATCATTGTTTCCTGTCATTGCACTTTTGTTTGTTCCAGTTGGATTCAGCCTATTGCTATCATGGTTTGGGAGCGGATCGTTAAAGATCTTGAGGGGAGCATTCTGAGGGGAAACTGCCCCTGCGAGCGTATTTGGTGATGATGAGATGGGATCTGCCAAAAACAAATCTGTGAAGAACTGTCTTTGTTCTTCTGGAAAATGTTGCATAAATTTATTGTAGTCACGACACGTTCTAGTATCGTGACCCCAAATTTTGTGGAAACCACAATAAGAATTGGGGTTGTAATTCCTATTTTGTTGGTTAGGTGTGTATTGTGGCCTAAAATTCTGATCAAACTGTTGCCTATTAGGATTAAAGTTTTGCATTTGTTGTTTCTAGTTTTGACTTTGGTTTTGATAACCAAATGAGTTTTGGCTTGGCCCTTGTATGGGATTTCACCGTTGTTGTTGTTGTTGTGGATGGTTAAAATCCACTGTATTGATCATCGGGGTAAAGTTGTTGTTTCGTTGGTTGTTTGTTTGTGACGGAGTATTAACAACATTTACCCTTTTGGGCTGGTCGGTTACTCCATCCGTTGTTACCCCACGATTTTTGTTAAGGATTTTGGGTCCTTGATTGATATTTGTGATAGTTGTAGTGTTCTGAGTGGAGGTGATTAACCTCCCGTTTGTTCCATATGTCTTACGACCACTATCTATCACTGCTTGGTCTATTCGAAGAGCACTCTCAAGTACTTCATCGTAAGTTCTTAATGGGAACTTTTGGACTTCTTCCTTCACCTCTTTGCTGAGAGAATGAAGGAATAAATCACATAGTTCCATCTGATCCATGTTTGGAGCACTTGCTGAAGAATAAAGAACTGTACGCCACCTCTGGATGAAATGGGCGACAGATTCGTTGTGTTCTTGTTTGATGTGCAAGAATTCCCTGATTCCTATTCTCAACAATTTGTTCATGTCGAATGCCTTGATGAATTCTGACATGAGTTGTTTAAATGAATGGATGGAGGCTTCAGGTATCCTGTAATACCAGTCGAGAGCAATGCCTTCCAAGGTTTTGGGAAATATTTTAGCAACAACCCCATCCCAAGGGAGTAATTCTCGTATGGCTGTAGCGTAAGCCTTGATATGCGCATTTGGATCTCCCTCACCCTTGAACTTGGGTAAATCAGGAAGAGGTCTTGGAAGCATGACGCTTTGTATGGTGAAGTCTAAGGGTTCCTTTAGATATTCTGAATAAGTCCCTATCACATAGCTTTCGACCATTGATGGTGGTTGCTGAGGGAGTGGTGGTGGGATGGGTTGTTGATACGGTGCAGCGTATGTGTTAGCAGAGGCATAAGGGGGCCCCTGTGTTTGAGCAAATATGCTGGGAGAGGAAAACATATCTCCTTGTGGTGATTTGGAGTACATGTTTAAGTATGACGGGGTATTGTCTAGGAATGGATTGTTTGATACTAGACCAGGAGGAATGGTGTTAGAGATGATGGGCCTTGTTGGCGTTTGTTGTGGATAGTGAGGAGGCATACCTAACGTGCCTACTCCTGTGAGGAGATCTACTTGGCCAGAGTGGTATGGAGGATTGGAACTTCCTGCTTGTATGAACGGAGAATTTTGACTTGCTTGAGCAAGTTCTAACCCTCTCACTTTTTCTACTAACGTTGAAATGACTTCATTTGGTGAAGTCACGGTGCTTTTCCTGAGCGGCGTTTGTTGTATACCCTGGTGTTGTATAGGTACGTGATATCCTGTCATGAACTGGTCACTATCTTGCCAAGTTTCTCTCGAGAGTATTTCCTATATGCAGTGGCATAGAGGTATTTTCTTGAAAAGAGATCTCGGGTTGTATTTGTAGACCTCCTATAGGCGGGTACATGCCCCGGGAGCGTTGTTCACTCCTAGGATAACGTATTGAATGTCCCTCATCTAAGACCAGGTATGGATCTGATTGCCTACTAATTTGTGGTCTAAGTAGTATTTGAGGAGACGAACCAGATTCTCCGGTAAACGTCATATTGTTCGAGCCTGAAGGCTCTGTTTGTTGTGTTCGAGGGGGTTGATCTAACTCTCCCGTTTGAAAAGACGAGTTATATCTGTTTCTTGGGGTTTGTGTTGACAACTGATTAGTTGAATAGTTGTCGCCCCATACTGAGAGCGAGGGTGATGATTGCCTATTCTGTTGGGTGTAGTATGCCTCGAGACCCAAGAGGGGTCTGCCATATTCATCGAATCCTGACATATTCGGGGGGTATATGAATACCCGTAGAATAATGGGAAGGAACGAAGGTGATTTGTGAAAGAACACGTGATACTATGACTCCGAACGAGAAAGTAGGAAGTTTTACGTCAGCTTCACTAATTTTGTTTGTTCACGTCAGGTTCACCGCTTTGTTGGTGAAACGATGTGAATGCTAATGAGGTAGAAGGTGAAACAGTTTTTGTTCACGTCGTTCACTAGTTTTGTTGGTGAAACTGATGTGAATGCTAATGAGGTTTGTTGTTTGTTTCACGTCGGGTTCACCAGTTTTGTACGCCGGAAAAGCGACAGTGAGCGTGAGAATCTACAAGTGACTCTTCCACGTACCCGACCTCTCGAGGTCGTGTCGAGACACTGGGTGGGGTAGAATATGCATTTGATTAAGAAAAACTAGTTAGGCAGTCTAATGTCTTCGACATGCACTAGTGGAATTTGTGAATCTAAGGCAAAGAAGGCCCTTATAACTTGGACTGGTGTGATAGATCGATCGGTAAGGATGACTACTCGAAGGCTCCAATCAATATCGAGCTCTGGCGTGATTCGATCTATGGGTTGCGGAATACGTGGAAAATGACCTGGGATAGTTTCATGTATGTCTCCAGATAAGGTCATAGGGTGGATGGTGGAAACAATTGACTCTACGGATGATTCTCTGGCCTAGTCCAGAATTCTCTAGCTTCGTTAGCCGCTATATCTAGTAAGGACAATTGTTCGATGATGATGGGTGGAATTGGAGTGGATTGGAATACTAGTATGCGTAAGCCAGCGTCTATATCTGATTGACTTGTGGACTCGTTGGGCTGTGGGATCTGTGGATCACAACCATAGACTCTTGGTTGTTGCGGTCCTGTTATGGTCATGCGTGAAATCAAGTTCTAATCCCTAGTATCCAGTAATCATATGCTTTCTCAGCTTCTATGTTTAGGACCAACAACTGTGTGATTTTCTCAGAATATCTCACAGGCGTTCGTGCAACCTGGATCCTTAGACTGGTATCTATATCTGTGAGAGTGTCTCCTGCACCTGGCTGTGGGACCAAAGGATCACAACCAAAGGTTTGTTCTCTTTCGAACCCTTCTACAGTCATGTGAGTGTTTACCTAGGGCAATCTGTAATTTGGTTGGTTTGACCAAAACGTGTGTGCTTGGTCGTCCTCTATGTTTAACCCTCTCAACTGAGAACTGATCAGTTGTAAATCTGTTGTTGTTCGAATACTTGTATTATGAGATTTTGGTCTATGTCAACTATTGCTGTGACAAGATTTGGTTGAGGCACGATTGGCTCAAATATATATTCCCTGGGCTCCTGAGGTCCCGTGATTGTCATACAAAATAAAATGTAAATCTAACTGTAACTAAGTAAACTCTAACTACGTGGAATAAATCTAAAACATATATATAACTTCTATTCTTCTAAGAAACCTTTCAAGAATACAATGGAAAGCAAACTATTTTAAGCGTATCTAGAAATAACAACTAAACAATAATTTAAAACAGACAAAATAACCGAGTGTAGTTATCAGCCTGTGTAATTTGTAGATTTATTCTAAATAAATAAAATAGCTCGTCTAATCTATCCGCAAGATTCTCGATCCTACCTCAGAAGTGAGGAGTGAATCATAGTTTCTCAGAAACTATCAATCCTCACAGCTTCCCTGGCAATATCGAGAATAAAAGTCACTGAAATGAAGCAATTATCTACTCTATTTGATATGATTCTAACTAGAACTTTGAAAGTTAAAACCTGGATTCCGCAGAACAGTGGCGAATCTGATGGCGTGTGCGATCTTGTCCCCTCAGTGTGATCTCCTCATTCTTTCGTGTTCACGTGGATCCAGAAAAGCGTGTAATGCTAGCATGGGTAGGAGTAGATATTGGGACAAGGACAACTCAGAATGCAGACCGAAAATGCGAGTAGGAGAGGGATAGCGCAAGAGTACAGAGCTTGGCTTATGCGATTCCTAGCGGGATTTTACTGCGAGTCATGCAACACAAAGTGACCAGAACCTGAAACTATCCTGTTCGAAGAGCAAAACCTGCAACTTTAATGGCTTCCTAAGCTATTCTATTCCAATGGATTGGATAAAACAACAACACTGTTTGCACAAGCTGGATATGTGGCTTACCAACAGCTGGACAATGCTAAATGAGCATGTAAATGAACTAAAACAAGTACTCTAAGCAAAATAATAGCTAAATTCAATGCAAAGAGAAATTCAGAGACAAACTTCAGACCGGATTGGGTGAAATGACAGCACTGCCTGCACAAGATGGGTATGTGGCTTACCAACAGCTGAGCAATCTAACTAAAGATGCAAGTGAATTGAAACTATGGCTTCTAAACAAGATAACAAGCTAAAATACTAAAATGAGGAGATGAGAGCAAAGATCAATCTTCAAAATCCAGCCCATTTGTTTGAGCACAAGCCATGCATTTATAGGAATTCAATCACCCAAAAATCAAAACCAAACTGAACTCCTAAACAATAAACAAAGGAAAAACACTATTCCAGGGGACCAAAAACATAAATGCATGCTCAAGTCGGCAAGGAAAGCTGGTGAAATGTGATATTTCACGCGAGTCACGTCAAAAGAACGTTCGAAAATGTGCATAGGACCCCCACTGAGCGGGAGGCGGTTATAGGACCGCCGCCCTGATCAGGGCGGCGGTCATGAGACCACTGCCCTGCAGGGCGGCGGTTTCGTCACTAAAGATCAAAATGCCAAGGAAAGAAGAAAAAAGGGGAAAATAAAGGGCGCGGGGGCTAGGCGGGGCATGCGGGATGTTAACGCATACTTTGAGAGCTTTTCCGGATCCCGAACACCTTGCGAGGAGACCTGTATCATCATTGGGGCACTTGTTACACTGTTCTGACAGTACAGTACCTTACAATTTTGGGTACGTACAGATACCTATCAGCTTAGTGGTGTCATATGTTCTTCATGACTAGGTATGAAACTAAAGCTAAAATTAAGTCTAAACAAATTTACAAATACCATATATATCCCAATGTTCCCATCCCCATTAATGAAAATTTTACATCTTTGATCAAGAGAATTTCCCAAGTATTCAAGAAGAAAATACTTATATTGAGAGTATTCTTGATTTACTACTTAATAAATGGGGAAATGAAGGCCATGGTTTTGACCCCTATAAAAAAATTGAAGAAGAAGACCTCAAAATTTATTTCCTGAATGAGGATAATTAATATTTTCCGAACATTTTTAAATCAAATGATCTAGAGGAAAACAAAATTTGGAAAATGTTTCATAATGGATCAAGAAGAAAACAAGGGGTAGAGGGAGGTGTATTACTTATGTCTCCTACTATAATTAAGTATTACTTCCCTTTCAAATTTAAATTTAGTTGATCCAATAACACGGTGAAATATGAGTCCCTCATCCATGGCTTACAATGGGAAAGGAAGACTAACATAAGAAAAATGCAGACCTTTAGGGATAGTGAACTAATAGTGAACAAGGTTAGATGATCAAATATAACCAAGAATGAATTACTAAAATCTTACAAGCACAAATTATGAGATCTTTTGGAATATTTTGAATATTTTAATATCCATGCCATTACAAAAAAAAAAAAGAATCTGCTAACAAACTACTTGTAGTTGGGGAAAAGTTTGATGTTGTTTGGGATATCAAGAGGAACAAAATAGAAATATGTATCAAGGTGGTAGTGAGGCCTTATATACAAGAAAATAATAAAAACTGACGGTGTGTTTGAGAATGATCAAAAATTCTAATTTTATTCAATAAGAGGTTTATTTTTCTTCAATAAATCGAGAAGCAATATGGAGACCAAGTTGTTTAACTCAGATCAAATAAGTTGCCTAAGGGCGTAGTGGCCTTGGAATCCATTTGCACCCTAATGATCAATTTAGAAAAGAAAAGGTAAACATAATGTTCAAGGGTGAAGATTCAGAACCCGTATCTGTTGGTGAAGTAAAATGGCTTCAAATTGGTAAGGTAAGCACTCCACAAGAAAAACAAGCTTTTGTATAAATTTTCCAAGAATTTTCTAATATTTTCACATATAACTATAAAGACCTTAGAGGGTTTGATCCTATTTTAGCTCAGAAAACCATTGATCATGATTCAATCGCCAAGCCTATCGAAAAAAAACAAATAAATTTCAATCCACATATTGAGCCCCTAATGAAGAAGGAATTGAATAAGTTAATTGCGGAAAAAATCATTTTCCCCATCAAGCATTCATCTTGGTCACTAATCTAGTTCCAATGCAGAACAAGAGTGTAGAAATCATACTAAATGTCAATTTTAGGGATTTAAATAAGGCATATATGAAGAATCATTACCCGCTACCTTCAATGGAATAAATCTTGTAAATAGTGGCCAGTCGGAAAAGGTTTTCTCTTCTAGATGGTTACTCCAACTACAATCAGATCATGGTAAAGGAGGAAGACTAATTCAAGACTTCCCTTACCACAAAATTGGGAACCTATGCCTATAGGAAAATTCCTTTTTGTTTGTCTAATGTGGTAGCAACATTTCAAATAGCCATGGATATTTCATTCAAAGGAACGATCACCAATTTTTATCTTATGTACTTGAATGGTATCACAATGTTCTCTAAGATTGAAGTTGATCATACTCTCCACCTAATACATGTATTTTAGAGGTGTAAGAATTTTGGAGTTTCTCTTAACCAAAAGAAATGTATCTTCTTAGCTCGTGAAGTTAAGATCCTTTGTCATATTATCTCTAAGAACAGATTAATTATTGATCTAAAGAAGGTTAATGCCATCTTTGAATTGAGATTTCCTAACAAGAAAGCACTTCAAATTTTCTTGGGAGAATCAACTTCATCGATGGTTCATCCCAAATTTTTCCAACCTTATCAAGAAATTGACATTGATTCTAAACAAGAGAATGTTCTTCAAATGGACTCATTGAGGGAAAAAATGGCTTTAAAGCCATAAAACAAGAAATGTCACAATCCCCAAGTCTCATTAATATTTATTTTACAAAATATTTTACCTTTTATGCTTTCGGTGGCATAGAGAGAATATTTTCCGTATTGGTGCATCTAAATGATGAATGCTCGGAATAGTTTGTAGCATTTTTTAGCCAAGGTATATAGGATTATGAGGTGATATATTCATTTATTGAGAAACACACATTGGATGTTATAAGAAGCTTGAAGAAGATCATAACTTTGGTATCCAACAATAAGATCCATCTACTAGTTTCACATGCTGGTGTGAAATACTTCTTCTTAAACAATGACCTGAATGAAAAAAGAGCTAGTTGGATAACCAAGGTAATGGAGTATGACATTTATGTCAATGTAAATAAGATGGTTAGAGGTAAGGGATTGTGTGAGAAACTAGTTTCATACCAACATACTAATGAATAACCCTTCCTCATGCTTCAACATGATCAAGAACAACCAGCTAATGTCTTTCTTACTCCTTGTTGGAATCATAATTTGGTCAACTTTCTCCAAATAGAACAATTCCACCAAGGTTTAAGTAAAGCCAAAGGAGTTATTTCAGACTTCATTCCATTCCCTTCGTGCTTATTAATGGTATTGTATTTAGGAAATATTTGAATGGTACCCTATTAATATGCATTAATACATATTGGATAGATAAAGTGTTCCTTGATTTTCAAATTGGAGAAGTGGGGGTTAGTTTTCCAAGGAAAACAAATCTTAGGATCATGAGGGTTGGATATTATTATCCCAACCTCTTCAGTGAATTTTATTCATGGTTTATAAATGTAAGAAGTGTTCTTTATTTATAGGTAAAGATAAGATAACAACCCTTCCACTCTACCCCATCTCCATAAATGAACCATTCATGCAGGTGGGGTTTAGATTTAATTAGAATAACCAATCCACATTCAAGCTTAGGTCACAAGTAGATTCTCACAGCCACAAACTACTTCACCAAGTAGACATAGGTGGTTACATTGTAGTAAGGAAATGAGGATAGCATTATGGAATTCTATGAAGGTATTGTGAACATTTTTGATGTTCATGTTAATGAAAAATTACAACACCCCTTGAATGGCTTGATTGTGAATAGAGCATCCAGTGTAATTTACATAACATGGGTCAATATCTCAAGTTGTGGGACTTGTGAACTTGATATGGACCTCCGGAGAATGTTGACTTCCTCTACCTAATATTAATGCTAAACTACTAATAATGCAAAAATGCCTAACTACACCTATGCTAACGAATCTAAGGAGATAGGGAGAGAGAAAGTGCATGAAAAATGGGAAATCCTATACTAAAGGGGGTGATAGCACCAAGAAAAGGTGTGAGATACTCTGTTAGGGGAGGATGAAATAGGGGAAAAGGGGGTTGAAGGAGGTTAGAAAAATATGACATAGACCTAAATCCTAATATATCATCAAAATTCCATGGAACACAACATCATAAACCTGTAAGTGAAATAACATGCACAAAATGCAAAAATAATAATGGAGAAGAAATAAAATACAATAAAAATGAGCTAGGGTTGAAGGAACACCACAAAACACAATTTTTATTGCTTCAAAGTATGCACATACTATTACATTTTATGCACAAAGGCATAATTACATTTCTAGGCCCAAGAGAAGGCTCACATCTCAAATGGAGTTGAGGAAATTTTTTGCAAGAGTTTCCTCGCTCCCATAATGTCTCTTGCAAAAAATGAGGGGTTCGATTGCATTATATAGCCATTTTCACCCACCCTCATTAAAGAAGTATGGGAACCCATACAATTTTACTTCTTGAGGGTACTTTTGTCGAAAAGACATAGGTTCCATACTACATAAATACCAGTTGTTGGGTTTTCATTTTTCACCTACCCTCATCTTGCCTTGGAATCGTGAGCCACCAAGCCATGTAACCTATCCAACTACATCGTACCACCATCTAGAATCTAGCCTCATGAATAACCTAACCATGTGTCACGTGACTTCGACCATCCAACCCAAATGGGGTTGAAATTTGATAGTCTTCACACATCCAATAATTATGAATGGATAAGTGTATTTATGATGATTTATTTGAATTAACCTAGGGGGTAAATTTGGGATAACATTTTCCACCACCATCATTTCCGATAATTCTCTAACTTTATTTGGCATGAATATATCTTATTAGGATTTAAAAATGGAATATACTTGAGCACGTCTTCAAACTATTACCCCCAAGGTAATGGGTAGGCCGAGTCCACCAACAAGTGTCTTTTGAGGATCATAGGGATGACCTTGGATGAGAATTGGAGGAATTGGCACACAAAGTTGGAATCATCCTTATGGACTGATAGAATCATTCTCAAGAGGTCAACGGTAAGATCCCTTAACAAAATGGTTTATGGTAAATAAGTAAGGTTGCCAATATCTCTTGAATTACCATCCTTGGAGCTCATCAAGAAGCTTGAAATGTTTGACTTTGAATCCATGACATTTAGGTATGCAGAGCCTATGGATCTATAAGAATTAAGAAATAAAGTAGTGAAGACAATGGAACGAGATTAAACTTAGATTAAGAAGTGTTTTTACTAGAAAGTAAGAGATAGTATTTTCAAAGAAGGGGATCTAGTCCTAAAGTAGGATGTAAACTGAGATAAACTAGGAACGAACTTAAAGTTTGATATAATGTGGAGTGGCCCTTACATGATTTCAAGCTGCAAGTAAAATAATTATTTCCAATTATCAAAATTGGATGGAGAGGAGTTATAGATCTTGGTCAATGGATCTATCTCAAGCATTTTTATTTAGGGAAATACCCTCCATTGTACATAATAGTTTAGTTTTTTTATTCCTCTAAGTACTTTTAGCACATTACCTTATTGATAGTATAGGTTTCCTTTCAATAAGTTATTTACACAATGTTTTTCACTTCTAGAACTCATGTTTTCCATTGCATAGTGGTTCACGTAAGTTCCTAAAGAAGATATGTTTCAAATAGAGTAAGGAAGTAAAAAGGATGGGTTGCAATAAGTAGCATGAAATAATTAAAGAAAAATTACAAGTAGTTTTCATGTGAAAGAGTCATTGTTGTAACATTATTCATGGTTCATGAGGATATGTGGTGGAAAGTCAATTCAAATAGTTTTCTACTCTCATAGAATTTCAAATTAGAATACCCTCATGATTGGGAGTAGTAATACACGAGAGATGAGTTTAGACAAGGTTTTCATTTGGATTTAGGAGTGAATTCTTCAAGTAGTAGATTGATTTTCCTATTTTCTAGGATAACTTTGTAACCAATGGATGCTTCGAGGATACTTATCTTCCATCTAGCAAGTAGATGACCCCGTTGAGTCACCAAATAGTTGTAAAACAACCCCCATGATATTTTAGCATCCATCAACTTCATTTCTAGAACCACACAATTTTGTAGTTTTTTCAAGGGATGAGGAGTTCATTTTTAAGACCATTGTATGTTCATTATCATTGTGAATCTCCAAATTTTCCATGATCCTTTTCTCCGCACCCAAAAAATCAGTTTTTGAGAAATCCCGAAAAGCCTAAGGTAAAAAAATTGCTTTGTATTTAAGATTTCGGATTCAAGAAATAATTTATAATTTACATGTAAATTTTTCCTCAAACTCCGAAACCTGATATACAAAGAATTTAGTGTATTTCAAGTTTCAGATTTAAAATTGCAATTTGCATGAAAATTATAAAATGAAACCCGATCCCTGAAACAATACCTTCCAATTACATTTTGTGATTTGGGTTCCAATTTATAAGTTACATGTAAATTGTAAAGCAAAACTTGATTCCTAAAAATCAAAGGACTTAGTGAATTATAGGTTTCCATTTTTCATTTACAACTTACATGTAAATTTCAATTTGATACCCAAAACCAAAACCTAACCAAATTGCAAATTAGAGGCCGAAAGATGCATTGTAGGGGATGAATTCTATCAAAGACCATTTTAGAAGTTAGAGGTTGTAAAATACGTACCAACTTTTGCCAAGAGTAAATAAAAATTTGGAGGATTCTTTGCAAGTTTTGGGTTCTTCCTATGTATTTCAAGTTTCTCGTGATGTTTGGCATGGTTGTGGACCTAAAAGGGATTTATCTAAGAGTTTGACCTCACATTTATTGAAGTATGGCACCCTTTACTTCAAAATACCATAAAGTTTTCAATACAACTCTAAATTTCACAAAATTGGAATTGTTGGAAAGGTATCATCATGTAATACATAATGAAAACTAGAAATATTAAGTTTGGTAAGGTTAGATTGGTGTAAACAAGGAAATGAAGTCTCAACATTAAAATATTAGTTACAGGGTAGCCCAACCACCAGATTTGATGAGCTATGGTGTCCATTCCTTCTTCTATAAGAAAGCTATCATGGTAGAATGACCTTGGTAGGGTAGTCATGCTTATTTTTAGACATTAAATGTATGTTATTTCTGGTTGAATGTGGAAATACAAGTTTTCCTCTATTTTCCATCCTCTCTTTCTCATATTCTTTTTATTTTAAGAGGATACCCATTTGTAAATGTTGGACCCTCTTGGAATTTTTATACATCATCCTTTAAGTGTTGCTTGCGTATTTAAAGTTACAAGCATCAAATTTGGATTTTGAAATGTGCGTATGCCTTCTTCCTTTGTAACAGCTCTACAATCCTTTCATTGATACTTGCTCATTTGAGAAATGGATTGCAATGTTGACATGTGATTTTTCTTGAGTTGATGCTCCTTAGAACTGAATGAATCATGTTGCTAGATTAATATTTATCTCAGTTGAGATTTTATTGATTAATCATCCATCATTTGTAAGGTACTCTTGAATTGTGATGTTATTTAATTGATTCGTGAAATGAACTAGATATTTACAACTTGTGGAAAGTTCAATTTATGTTCTTGGAACCATTGGGTAAGCTGGTAAAATGGGAAAATTATCCTAAGTCAATAATGAATTATTATTATTATTATTATTATTATTATTGAATCAATTAAGAAAATACCTTGGATTAATTTCATTGATCCAAGGCATTCCCTTAATTTGATCTACAATTGTGATTAATGTGGGAAATTACAGTTGTTCATTGTCATGAATTACCCAAGTATACTAATTAATCTTGGTGACTTATTCTAGTTTTCTTAAGATTCAGTCCCATGTTGAGGACTGGAAGGTGTTGAGAGTTGGCTCGAGTAACACCACTCCATTTTAAAAATGTTTCTTGGCTGGTAAGGTTCAGATGTGGTAGTTATTAAGCCTAGACTATGACTGATGTGTTGTTAACATTTGAATTTTAATGACCTAACCTAAGGCCTAAGGCATATGAACTAATTCAATTCCTAAGAACCTAACCTAAGTGATCTATGCCTAATGGTAATGTTTCTAAGATTAATTTAATCCTAACCTAGGATGGAAGGGAGACTTGGACCCTAACTCAAAGCTAACCCCGGTTGGCATTGGGAAGGGGGTGCATGGTCAAGTAAGAAGTGGTGGTTTTTACCACCTTTGCATGTACTAGAACTTTGATTTAATGCCATTAATGGAAGACACCACCACTCCTTAGTGGTAATCCAAGTTCAGATTTGGTAGGTTGCTAAAAATGACTCTAGCATGATTAGTTAGATGGCTAAGTAGTTAGAAGCTAACCTAGTAAAGGTTAGAGGAATTTGGTGGGTTGGTGGGAGGAACGAACCATCTTGGAAAGCATTAATGATTTGGAAAAAAATTCCAAACTATCAAGGGGAAAACATGAAAAATTCAACAAGTGACGTATTGTTTTTAATTTTCCATTTGGTCTTTGTGTATCTCCTTCTTGCTCTCTACAAATGGAGGCTTTGGGCATTTGATTTGGTTTTAGATTGGTTTAAATCTTTACTTTTCTGTTTCATGGAGAAGCTATTGGGAGATATTCCAGTGGAAAGGTGGAGGAAGTTTTGTGAAGATTAACTGCTTCAACTATAGAAGTTGTCATGGGAGTTGGAAGAAGGATCCTGGGAGCTAGAAGAAAACTTCAAGAAGCTCTACCAAGAATGATAGGCTCTAATCCCTTACAAAAACTTGTTCTATCTAATTAGTTCATTAAAAGAACTCTGCTTATGATAGAATACACTTTGGGGTTCTGGGTTTTTACTATTGATCAATAAATGGAATATGTAGATTGGTAAGTAGCCATTGGAACCGATTTTTGAGCTTGCAATTGTATACTTATTTTATCATGGTTGAAATGTTGATTTCCTTTACATGACTATGTTAGTCATTTTGAAATAAAATCACCATGACTGTCATGGAAAGAAAAAGTTTTATTCTTTAGTTGCATGTGCAAATACTTTACAAATCAGTTTTTCTATAGTGATATTGATCTTGTCATGTTATTTCGATGACTCGGGTTGTATGTGCTTATATTTTACCAATGGGTTTGTGCAGTTGTTGTTATCAATATTTGTATTGTTAGTTTTCAATTTCTATGGAGATGTATGTGCTTATATTTTAAAGGAAGTAATGACCCTATGATGTGGGTCGAGTGGGAACTCGATCCCTCATTCGAGTTAGACTGGTGTCATCTAAAGATATTTCTATCTATTTCAGTTTGTGTTTGAATCTTGCTTTGAATAATTAAACTCGTGATCATCATAAATGTGAATTCATAGGAATTTTCTTCATGATCACCCTCATGTGGGTGAGTTGTTACTCAACCCAGTTGGGTATGATCTTGGTTGTATTATTCTTTGATCAATCTTAAAGGTTTGTTGAGTTTTCGATAACCCAGGTCAGGTTAGATCTTAATGAAGCTTTTGGGAATTGTTTGTACCCATTATGGTTAAATGCATTCTCTATTTTGTATAAGTAGGTCACTAGATTGTTATTCAATTTATCCATTCAGATTTTCTTCACTAAACCATGGAGGGTTATTCGTAGTCCGGGTGGTTTAAAATTTTGGTCTTTCTATCTATATCACAATAATCAAGTTATGTCACTTTTATACTTTGCCGAGTAGATGGTTAGTATAGTGTTGAATAGGTTTTTTTAGGCCATGAAATTGTAACTAACACCGGGGATATTTTGTATCACTATGTGAACTATTCAGATCTTGAGAAGACTTCTAGTATGTTGTTTTGACTGGTAGGTTTAAGTTGACCACCATTTTTAATGATCTTGCAGAGTCAGGCCTCTTGGTTGGAACCTCGACCTAAACCAGTTGGATGGTTCATTAAACTTTCTTAAGTATGATCATTTTTAAATTCATGTTGAACCTTGATCATCTTCATATGATCAAGGGTATCATTCAATCATTGAAATGTTGTTCGATTGTGAGTTTTCTCTTCCTGTGTGGAATCATTTCATTTCTCTATCTAAGTGAGGAAATTAGTTAAGTATGATTCACACCAGTCTTGTATGGAATACTTGTATGGTTTTTAGAAAACCTTATCTCATAAATATTGTATAATGTATTTAATGGCTTGTATAATTCTCATTTGGTTGGAGCCAAGTAGTTATGGCATGGACCGCTTTGTATAACAAGTTAAGATAGATTGGGTTTTAAGAGCTTGCTACTATTATCTCTTTACTCAACTATAATCTTGTCCAACCTTTGGATTGTTAGACTGTTGAATTGGAATTCATTTTTGTTTGCAATTATTTGGATTCGAGTAAAATATTTTAATCATGTAGTATGGGTTGCATGATTAAGAAATTTCTACTCTTGTTTTCTCACCTGATATTAGGTATACTTGGATTTTCCTTATTGGTATGATATTGCTTAAGCGGGAATGTATACCTATATATTTTGAGGTTACTTGTTTGGTTGGATGATTGATGAATGTTAAATTCATTTTTTGATAGTCTTCTAGTTGATATAAATCAGACTCATTTGGATTGTTAGAAGCTAACATTGTAGGGTTTTGTGATACACTTGAGTATGGTACTTCTGAAGTGTTCAAATAGGAAAATATCTTTCTAAACCCTTGAATTTTTCTATTAATAAGCATTGTTCCTTTACAAAGTTGTTCTCTAGAAAATATGGTTCCAAGGATTTATCTCTTATCATTCTTTGTTCAAATGAACTTGACCCATGCTAACGCTCTTGCAGATAAAATTTGTGAAAAAGGAAAGGAGGAAGACTTATGGAAAGTTGCATTTATTCTATTGATTGAAGAAATGTAGTTTGATGAACAAATGGTTTTTAATTATTGAAATATTCTTGTGAATATGTGTGTAAGGCCTATGGCCAGTAATGTAAACTGTTGAAAGAATTTGAATTATCTCTTGTCTAGTTGAATTGACATCTTAAATTGGAAATGATTGAAGTGGTTGCTTAAATCATTCTCTCTTGACTGGATTGGTTATGTGTGAATGATGTTTTCAATTTAAAAGAGTTATTTCACTTGAAAAGTAAGCTTGTAGGGAATCATTGATATACATTTCTTTACTTTAGGACATTGATTTGTAATCTTGGGAAAGTTATATAAAATGTTACCAATCTTACATTGTTGTTATAAAGAAAGGAATATTATTGTTGATCCATTAATAGGAGGGAAAAGGGAATAGTTGGGAATATTTTCCCTTTTAATGACCTATGTGAAAGGTATAATTATAATGTCTTTTCCTTGAAATAGTCATTGGTTGTTATAAATTTTAATTACTGATTTTATTAGGATATGGCAGTAATGAATAAGTTATATTCAAACAAGTTATATGTTGTGGAAATTAAGTCATGAATGACTATGCTTAATTACATCATTACAAACAACACTTGTATGACTATTTTAAGAGAAATGATATAAAATAAAAAGAGATGCATGATTAATAGTAAAGAAATCTAAGTGATTATACTATAATGCATTCTATCTATCCTAATAAACGAATAAGTACAATAATGGAAGGGAATTGTACTTAAGAGGGATATGATGATAATATGGGGTTAGATGTATAAATGAACCTAACCTTAAGGAATTAAGAAAAAAGTTCTTCTTGTTGTAATAATGAAGTCATAAATATGATACATATTTGACTTGCATGCATAATGTAATTATGTTATGTAAACTTGATACAAGGGACTGTTCACTATTGGGTGACGGAATGAACCCTTCGAGTAGACTATGAGGTGGATGCAAAATATCCTTCCATCATAGATGAGTTACACTTAGGGGATTAATTTTAACTAAGTTATCATGGTTTGAATAGTTGAATGGCTTAAAGGGAAGTAAATGTAAGTCATGAGACTATTGTGGGTTGAATGCATGAAACTCATTTGAGTCATTAAAATGAACTTTAGAATGATCCTAAAGGTATAATTGGATGAGTGAGGTTATTTCCCTACAATATACCTATAAGATGTTTCTAAGATATGAAATCAACTAATGGAGGCTTCATACTTTAAGAGAATAAGTAATGAGTATAAATAAACTTGTAGATCCTTCAAGTTGACTTGAGTAGAAACATAACGTTCCTTAAAGGAATGTTGATAGAACCTAAGTTAGTCCTTAGGAATGACACCTAAAGGCTGAAAATAACTAGGGTGGGATTAACAAGATGTGAATTAAAGGGATTAATGAACTTGTTAAGAAGGAAGGTTTAGATTTCTGGAACTTAATGGGTTGTTGCAGCATAACCACTACTGCATAGTATGCATCTAATGACAGGTTCATTGGGTGGTCACTATGGAGTAGTTATTATGGCACAATAATCTGTTCAACTCCTCTAATAGAGATACTATCGGAATGGGATCTCAATTCATTGTTAAGCACTAGGTAGTGATGAGTCCTTGGTCTGCAACCAATATCGAATGACATTGACTACGGGTGATGAAGTGTACTCGAATCAATACGGGTTGATTTGAATATAATTGATGACCCTTAGTTACCGTAAGTGGATTATATGTAGTAGCCCACGTGGTTTATCTCTTCTTATCATTTAACACGAAAATGAATAGGATTGACTGGAGTCAAGAAAGACTAATCAAGATAATAGTTTCAAGTGTGGTGAAATACATATTCCTTCATGATGAGTATGTGGTCTTGGAATATAGGCATGGAAAAAATGTCTGAAACTTTTCCCAAAGTATCACAATATGTTGGTTGATTTGTCTTAAATTATCCAAACTAAGGTACGGGATATAGGATGACTACTTGTAACAATTACATAGACAATCCCTTGTCCAGTTGTATTGATGAGCCCTCAAATGAAAAATGGAATTGCAAGTATACTAAGTATAGAATGAAATGAAATATGAGAGATCGGTTCTATGTTGAGTCATCAATGAAATGAAATATGAGATATCAGTTCTATGTTGATTCATCATTGAAATGAAATATGAGAGATCACCACACCGAATGATAAAGAACTACATATTATTACTATTGTAGGATTTATTAGAAGATTTAATGTGGTCTTAAATGCTGAATTTAGAGCAGTGAACATTGAAAAAATAATTCCCCTACTTTTGTAATCATGAAATAGGGATATTACACCCTTAATTAAAATTATCTATGCATCTTCGTAAGTAATAAAATTCATGTTTTATGGCTATTCTTCTCCCTAGCTTGTGTTTATTACATTATCTTTCCTCTTCATTTACTTTTAGGTATGTTGTGTATGTTTATTCTCCTCTTATAGGATTATTTCTATTGTGCTCCTTGGAAATGAGAGTTTGAATTTTGTTTTGGACTTTGTTACTCATGTCTTCCTATCCTCCATTTACCCCCATTTCCACTCATCCGAGAGTGTATTACCCCCATCTTCTTGATGCAATCACCTCTCGTTAGCTTAGGATTTCCCTTTCATGCACCTCTCTCCTCCCTATTTTCTTGTATTGTTAGAGTAGGATTAGGTAACTACATTTCCTTTCTTAGGAGTATTTTAACATTAGGAATAGGTAGATGAACCAACCTTATTTGGTGGTTTTTATCAAGTATTAACTCCCACAACTTGGAGACAATCCCATGTTACCAGAAAATACTAAGTATTCATCCATCCATCCATGATAAATCATAGGATGTTGTTTTTTGGTGAAAAAATTGACCAAAGAGACGAGAATTGTTCGTAAAATACATGTGTGCATGATTAACATTGAAATGGAATGTCATTTAAGTGATATGTAGTCTAAAAACCCAAATGAAGATTAGATGAAGGAGCTCCTCCCAATTTTTAATTTATATCAATAAAATATCTAAATACAAAATGAGAAATCTATTGATGTGAAAATGGATTCAAAAATTAATTATAAAAAAAGGAATCATGATTTACTAGTTATATTGAGGCAAATGTGCAATTTCGATATTTTTAAATTTTTATCATTATAAAAATTCACATTCTATTTTCAAGTTTCAAATTTAATTTGTCAATTTATACATTCCTTATAAAACTTTAATTTTTCTCATGTGGATATGTAAATGGAATTTTTCAAAACGAAAGTTTATATAATATTAGAAAAGTTAACTTTTTCTTCCATGTATATCATAAGAAATATTTTCCTTAAGTATTTCTTATCAAATCATTATAAGGGAATTTTTGATGATAGATAAATTTTGGAGAAAAGGATATTACAAGAGATTTGTATTCAACATATTTCAATTAGAGAATAAATAGGGATATTTTCAAATTTTATTTTGATGATTTATTGTATAATTTTCAGTTCTTTTTATTTCAACAACATTATTAATTCTCAACTTATATAAGTTATGTATTGCTGAATTTTTCTTTTTATTAACTATACTTATAACTCCTACTAGAATTTTTTTGTTTTTTACTCAAAAATATAAATCCTACCTATTTTGTTTTTATATATTCTCATTATCCTTCTTTATATTCTTTACATTTATACTTTGTGATTTCCTTTTATACAAGTTACAATCCTTTGGGATGTAATCTTAAATCCCCATAGATAGATGATTATAGATATGGTATATAATTATTTTCAACAAAGGGAACTACACCATTATAATATAGGAGGTACATTGTCTTGTAACATTATTGTCAAAACACTATAGTTTTCATACAAAAAATATATTTCCAACATATAGGACTATGTTGATCGTCCCTAGTGGGTGGCATTCATTTTCTTGTATTGATAACATAGACAATAGATACCAATATAAGATTAGGGAAAATAATGTGGGGTGATGGTTATAATAATATTTAGGGAATATGGGGTGAGGAAAAAGGATGAATGTAAACCATTTTTCATTGATTAGTAATAGGGATGACATCAAATTGAACATTGATATAAGTATATAAAGATGAAGGAAATAAAAATGAACATAAATGTATGCGTGAATCGAAGGTTTGGATATTTCCTTCAAGGTGAGGAGAGGTATGGACCTATTTAAAGATATGGTATCCAAACCCAACTTGAGAGAAAAGATCCATAAAACTTATGTGACTATCATAAAATATGTATAAATGGTATGAGAAATCCATGAAAGAAAAAATGAGGACAACCCCAAGATTAGGGTAAGGATCATTCACCAAGTAATGGATGGATACCCTAGGGAATCTAGGCTTGGTAATAATAGTGATTATTTGGGTAAAAACCTAAGTAAAACTAGATTAAGGATTTTATCAATACATAGGTTCAAAAAATTATTTAACCTAGATAAATAAATAAATGAGTGGTGAAGAATTGGGAGAGTGATATTTTTTCTTACTTTTTATATTCCAAGTTAGGGTTATAAAATATGTGTCATTTATATTATTAATTAAAAATTACCATTTAGGTCTAAACATACATATAGATAAATTTTAATATAGATTAATTAGATCATGTTATAAAATGAGTAGGACATGGTGTCACTCAGATTTCACCCTGAAATCTGCGACTACCCAATCCGAAAAAATTTCATACTTTTAAAATAATGGGTCATTTGTTGTTTTTATTGCCTGAAAGTTCTTGTATTGCGTCAAGATAATCCCAAAGAGCCATATTAGCCCTTTTCGCCAAATACCCAGATGCCCAAAATTGTTTTATTCTGTCGTCGGGATTTGTCTGCGGGAAATTTGTATTTAATTATTTTGAGCCCCGTATGAGGCTATTTGTGCTCCGTTTCAACTCTGTTATGAGCGAATATGTTATTATTCCTATATACCAGAAGGATTTTAACTTATTTTAAGTTTTGGGCTTTATTTGTAACTTTTGGCAATTTTTCGTGTTTTTGTGGTGTCCCGTTTTGTTTTCTGTAAAATTTCTCTGGAACAACTCCTTCACCGGGTAAGCCCGATTTTTGGCCTGGAGCAGCTTGGAAAACATACACACACATTTTCCCGGAGGAAGTCGTCATTCGAGGTCCGATCACCGGGAAATAGCGGCGTCGTGCCGCAAAAAAGCCCCTACGGGGATGGGCGCATTTTTGGAAAACAAAGGATTTAAGCTGCGATGGGAAAAATATAAGCCGCAGGCAGGATGGGAATTGTATACCTACCAGCAGGGTACTTTTTCCCGTGTTATAAAAGTCACTTAAGCTGCAGTGGGAAAAATAGAGGCTGCAGGCAGGTGGGAATTTATTGCCTGCCTTGCAGGGTAAAAATTCCCATGATATAATAAAAGGAAAGTGACTTAAGTGAAATCATGGGATTTTAGTGCCTGCCTTGCAGGGTAAAGAATCCCATTGTCAAAGTCAAATCACTTAAGTGGATCACGGGATTTTGGTGCCTGCCTGGCAGGGTAAAGAATCCCATTATGGAAAAAATTCTTAAAAATAGAATTACATGTGCAAAAAAGTGCGCCCCCTTTGGTGATTGATTAAAAAGATTAAATTGATTATTTGTAATGATCTTTTTTCTTAAAAAAAAGGTGTGCCCAAGCTTGAGGAGGTCAAAAAGTCAAAGAAGGAATAAAAGAAAGGAATTAAATTAATTAAATTTAATTTATTTAGTGGCTGCCCCCTTCCTCTCAAAAAGTGCGCCCCATTTGGGCATTATTTAATGTTTTTTGAAGCATTAAAACATTAAATTAATTTCTATTTTCAGTGGCTATGGTTAAAGCACACTTTGTGGGGCTTGGGTGAAGTCTTGTGTGTGAAGGATTAAATTGGATTAATTTAATTTATTGGATGGTTGTCCTTAAACATGCTATTTTTAAAAGAGAAAAGCATGGTTTTTAATTAATTAATTGCCTTTAATTGTTGGGGAAATTATTAATTATAGAATTTTGAAGGTTATATAAGCATGGGCAGCCATATGGATGAGTTATTTAATTCACAGGTTAAGAATTGCAGCAAGGAGGAAAAGTGTGCCCCCTTTAGAGGAAGGATTTTGCTTAGACAAAGTGCTAACAAAGGCTAAAAGCTTCCAGATTTGGCGCATGCTTTGGAGAAGGTTTATCTTCGTCTACATAGTTGTTTTCACAGGTGTTACAGGAGCTCAGGTGTTGATTGAAAGGATTCATGCTCTCTTTATGTGCAAATTAAACACCAATTTTTTGGGCAGCAGGCTTGAAAAGTGCAGATTTTTATAATTTAAATTCACTATTCATGCTCCGGTGGCCATTTTTGTTTGAATAAATTGCAGGAACTCATTACAGGTGCTTTATAAAAGAAAAGGAGTTTTTATCAATGTCCAATACATTGCAAATATCCTCTGAATCTGAAGAATTGTCCAGATATGCACCAGTATTGAAGAAATCCGGCCAAGTTAGAAGAAAAAGAATTATTCAGAAAAAGATTGATAAAGCCATGGCAAAAGGAGATGAAAAAGAGAGCACGATGGATTCATGCATTGCTTCCAAACTTTCAGACATAGGAGACACAGATCTAGGCCCAGAACCTCTTTCTGATTTGATTGATAGATCCAGAGCTGGAAAGACTTCACTCATGCGTGCGGTCAAAAGTAGTGGAATTATTCGAGCTGCAGCTTTCCCGTGTACAGCCCAATTGCCAGAGTTTGTGATGGAGTGTGCTAGATCTTATCATCCTTCATCCAAATCAGTGCATGATGTTGTGGGAAAGACAATAATTCGTTTGGATGTAGAATTCTTCAATTATTGTCTGAAGATTCCAGTGCGAAAGGTGGTGACTTCTATTAGCATTCAGGATGCTGACAGTAGGTGGGAAAAGCATAGAGCTGACTGTGTGAGCATCATGAATAGCCGGTTCATGAAGAAGCCTAGATCCCCTTCCAAGTTCCCGAGAACTCTTCCACGATCCAATTTGGTGCAGGAGGCGGATGATATTGTCAAATTGCTATGCAGGTTGAATGGTGAAGCGAATGCCTACACTTTCCGGACATGGATGTATGCTTTCATCAGGACCATTGAAATCAACAAGGTTGATTCTATAATCAATTGGTCAGAAATTATTAGCAGCAACATCGGTGAGCAACTGCGGAACGTGAAGCGTACCTTCAGCTTCAAGATGACTTCATACTTGGTGTATGCTGCAGCTTCACAGGGTGTCTTTTCCAAGCTGGATAGATGTGGTATTCTTTCCAAGGATCCCATTTTCGAGTGCTACCCACAGCTTACTGTACCTGCGTGTGAGAAGGACTTCAAAGTGATCAACGATGACTTCTTCTACGATTTCATCTGCAGGTTAGACAAAGACTTGAAGACTCACAGGGTAAGCAAGGAAGCATGGGAAGCAGTGTCCAAGATTGGCAGTGTATTCATCCAGTTTGTAGATTTCACATACCTCAGGGTTACGAGCTTTTCAGGTGAACCAATAAAGATGCCAAGGTACCCGAGTGACAGATTGATCGCCATGGAGCTGAGTAGGCAACTTGTGGAGTTACATGACCTTCAAATGGGCGACACAAGTCTACGGGCTTCTTCCCACTCACTATGGGATATTACAGTTGCATCAGCATTTACAGAGCTCAAGGGATGGAAGCACAAATGTTGTCTAAGTATGAGCAAGAGTTCTTCCCTGCGTGGCTTAATTTCGATCCATTTGGAATAGCCAGGAAGACAATCTCCCAGGAGTACGCACATGTGCCTTCGTTAGAAGATTTCTGGATGAAGTGCAGAAGTGAGTACGAGGTTAGAAAGAAAGATTTCAGTAGGCTATTGGCAAAGAAAGTATTTGACTTTGGACTAGCGCAGATACCTGCGGATCTTAAAGATGATGGGAACGTGGTACTTGACACTTACCATCAAATGGGAGGAGATAAAGCTATACTGCAGGATAGCAATGGCGGCTGCAGCACAATAGAAGAGAGATCCGGAGCTGTGTTGGTGAGTACTTCGAGCTGGCTGCTAACAAAGGGATACTGCCTTGATGAAGTATTGATGAATCAAATCACGGGCAACTTCGGCGCAGGAGATTCTCTCAAACGAAAGCATGAAGGAGAAAGCAGCAGAAGGTCCGAGAAGTTGAAAGTACACAGAAGATCTCAAGAGAAAGAGAAGACCACTTCTACGACCATAGCTTTGACTCCGACTTCTCCAGTACCTAGAGGATCACCAACTATTGCACCACAGCAGCAGGATGTTTCCATGCCTTCATTGAAACCAGCGACGTTCGTCTTCTCTCCGCAGCCACTTCGTTCAGCACCCGTTCCAGAGGAGATGTTAAAGCTGCAGATGACGGAGTTCGAAAGAGCTTTGTCCTTGGATGTTTCAGAAGATGGCAGCCATGATACTGTGGCACTTTCTGATGGAGAGGATGCAGAGCGGGAGATGGTAGTGCACTCAGCGACTTCTCACTCTCCGAGAAGTAATTTCTCGGAATGGTTAGCTATGCAGTTGGTTCCGGAAGCAAGAGTAGAGATGAACTTAGAGGAACATGACTTGCAGCTACTTCAAGATCTGAGTAGAAGACACAGAAGGCCTAAAGTTGTTAAAGCAACTTCTAGGTTGATCATCAAAGATTCGGGAGAGAAGTTTGCTGAGATATCAATTCGGCGGGAAGGAAAGGTAGAAGAGGAGCTCACGACAGAAGATGTGACGGTGACCAAAATACCACTCGGTCAAGCTACCACTGAAGGATTGAAGCAGGACACGCAGACATTGCTGGATGCTTTGTTCCTTAGGCTTGACAATGAAAAGGCAGAGAAAGAAGAGCTACAGAAGCAAGTATCTCAATTATGTGAGATCATAGCCAAGGTTGCTAAATCTTCCGTTCAGCCCATTTCAGCATAGGTGAGTGATCATCTTATGCAGGAAATGGAAGATGCAAGCAATCAAGTAAAGGCTATTCACAAATGGAAGGATCTGATTATTCGTCAAGCTTCTGTGCAACTTGGGGAAGTGCCAGCCCGCCTAAAGGTTATGAACGAGGCAGAAAATCAACTAAAGAAACTGATAGAAAGCATAGAAGGAATTAATACAATTGTAGAGAGTAGCCTGAGTATTTTGGCCGAGATCAACAAGCTGCGGGGAGATGTATTGGTTTCAGAACAAATTATGTCAGATTGATCAGTCGAGAAGGGGAAGTAGCTAGAGTTTGCAGTATCTTTCCATTTGTAGATCTGCAGAGTTTTGCTAAAAAGGATGCAGGCGCTTGAGAGTAGAACATCAGATTTGCTGGACAGTACCATTTCTTTCACTGAGGAAAGAGTGGATGGAGGTGTTACTTCATATGTGTGGATTGTTTCTAACGAGGTGCATGATTCCTTGGAAAGTTCTCTTCTGATGGTACAAAAGAGAATTGATAAAGCTACCAAGCCTTTCACAATGAACTCTATCAGTAGGCTGGTGACATTGCAGGCAGACATTGCGAGATTTGGGCCAAGTTTGGAAGAAGTGGAAGCATGCAGCAAAGTGTTGAATGAAGGGTTGCTGCAATTCAGGACAGAAAAGGAAGCAGTGGCTAAAACAGATGGAAGGATGCTGAATTATATGTTCGACAAGTATATCAGATATCAGAACAAGAAGAAGATGTAGATGTTACAGCTGGCATAACTTCTTCTATTCTTTCTTCTTCTACTTTCTATGTTCCCGGATGAAATTGTAAACTTCTAAGTTATTGGTTTTGCAACCATTACTTGAAGTCATGTGGAACCTTTCTATTAGTTAAGTGATACATGTGTCACTTAAGAAGAAGTTAGTTGAGGATGATTGCCAAATGTCATCTTTACTTGTTGTTCATGCTTTAGTTCAGTTTGAGTCTTCTATTTGTACTTTCCCTCCTACATTCTATAAGTAGGAGAAGAACCTACGGGTTAATCATCGATCAGAATTTGTAAGTAGCAATCTTGTGTTCTAGACTTTGTGTTGAACCCCTGAGAGCAACTTGGAGCAAAGGAATACAAAGGAGCAGGTTTCCGGAGAACTTTGTGTCACGGTGTACTTTGTTTCTTGCTTTTAATCTTAGATCTCTTAGTAAACTTTGTGTTATTTTAGATCTGGATCTAGAGCTGCCTTTGTTTTATAATTTTGTGTGTTCATATCTATTAAGTTTCTTCTATGTGCATGCAATTAGCTCTGCTATCTACTAATTGGGATGCACATCTTCCCCATTTCTTCTCTGCATTTCCTTTACTTCCTTCTTCTATAACTTTCCTTTCTTAAACAACTGCTTACTTGCTGCAGAACTTCTTAGTTATGGTTCATGAACTAAGTGGTTAAAGTAAAACCCCTGATAGATAAAAACACATTTATATTGACAAATTTGACACTGGAGCCTCATTGGTTAAATGAGGGAGATTTATCTCATGAATGCCTAGGTTTGATGCTATGCAGAAAATCTAGCCAACATTTTTTGGCGACTCCGCTGGGGAACAACTATCTTTGCAGATCAAAGCTTTTCTATTGAAGATTAGAGTGTTTTCCATACAAATCTCAACCTGGCTGAACGTCCATTCACCCGATCCGTGAAGGCACAAGGAAGGACTGATCATTTCTTTCGACTGCAGGAGCAATTCAATTTCAATCATCCTCCTCAAGTTAGAAGCCGCAGATCTAGTCTTTCACCAGGAAGAAGAGTACACACTCATCCAGATCCGGATCGTATTCAGCATAATCCGGTGGCTGGAATTATCCATCAAGTCTATCAAGTCTACACAAGGAGGAGACGTGCTCAAGCTAACATGGCACACCAAATCGCACCTGTTCCATGGGGAGTGGCTTTTGGACCTCTCAACTTGGCTCCACCTATGCACGAGCTGCCAAAGGGATCTAGAAAGAATTTTCCAAAATTCTTTGGAGATGGAAAGCAAAACCCGGATGATCATTTGGCAGCATTCTTCATATCTTGTGGTGTGCTTGTAGTGGAGCATGAAGATGTCTCAGTCAGGCTATTCATTGAGACTCTACATGACTTGGCTGGAGAATGGTTCTATCGGCTAGCTCCTGGCACCATAACCAACTGGATGACTATGCGTGAGCAATTTCTGAAAAGATTCAAGCCTGCAGAGGACGCGAGCATGATGATCACTCAACCGACGCAGCTTGAAGAAAGAGCCAAATGAGAACATGTGGGAATTTATCGCAAAGTTCCAAAGGATTTTGTATAAAATCCCCACTTCTCGCTGCATTGCTTACGAAAATCAAAAGACGTTTTTATAAACGCCTATTACCCGAAGTTGGATATCGCTAAGAAGGGCAAGACCGCAAATTTGCTTTGGATGCAAAAATGCTGCCGTGGAGGTTGAGGACGACTTGATCATGGCTGGAAAACTTAAACAACTATCTCACAAAGGTGATGGTGCTTCTTTCTAGTACTTCCGATCCTTTACCGCAGAGATTGGCTAATGACATGCCGCAGATCAAGAAGCGATCTCTCAAGCAGGGAATGCACCTCCCTCAAGAATAGCTCCTACCCGGACCTTCAATGGTCAAAATCAAAACCAAAATCGAAACAGATTTGCTGCTGCACCACAGCGTTTGGCAATAGAAGCTGCTCCAAGGAATAACTTGTAAACTAATGAAGAAGATCTCGGCATTGATGAATCATTTGATGATGAAGACTTTATAGATCCCGCTGGCGACTCCAATATTGGTTACCTGGACTACGAATCTGATGAGGGCTATTATGAATCTTTTGAAGATTCTGATGGTCACACTTTTGCGGTATTTACAAGGTCTCAGACGCGCCAAAATGCCGAAGCATCCACAAGCGGCCGGAAAGAGAGAGAAGATCCTGGCCCGATGTTACTATCTTGAAAAGAGGTAGCATTCTTCCTTCTTCATTAGCGCCCAAGGATAAATATTCAAATTCTTTCAATTCACAGCAAAGAACCAATGCACATCCTGCTGAAGCAAGTCAAGCTTTTGACATAATTGATCACATCAAGAGAAACAAGGTCCAAATGTCGAAGCTAAGTATTTGAGGGCATTTCCTGATCAACTGAGTAGATTGGTCAAATATGTGCAAAGTAATGGTCCCAGCCCAACGAACAATAATTCACGGGGTATCTTGTCAAGTCCAAAGATTACTCCACCTTCAAATAATGCTGCTGCAAGTTCTTCTCCTTCCACCCCTTCTCCTGCTACATCGGAAAGGATTGAGCCATTCTATGTGTCTTTGCTCATCAACGGACATAAGCTAAGCAATTGCATCTTGGATTCTGGAGCTTCCGACAACGTCATGCCTGCCAAAGTTGCTGATGCCTTGGGTCTTACATTGACAAAAACCATTGGAAGATGTTATTCCATGGAAAGGCAAGTCCCTCTTGTGGGGCAAATCAAAGATGCGCAGGCAGTACTTGCTTCCTTCCCAGATAAAAGACTGAAAATGACTATCCTTGTAGCAGACATTCCAGTCTCTTATGGCATGCTATTGAGTAGAAATTTTTGCAAGGAGCTGGGTGGAGAAGTGAAGATGGATTGGTCTTGTGCGCACATACCAATCAAAGGAGTAAATCAGAAGCTGGAACCTGAAAAGAAATCCAAGTACACAGTATCAAAATCTGAAGATCCTAGATCTCAGATCTTGTTTCAGGAATCGGATCACGGAGTCTATTATCTAGAAATGGATAAAGAAGAAATTCGACCGGTGATTCAAGAATCACATCAAATTGATAACAAGATTTGGACTCTGGAATTTGATGGTAGTTGCTGTTCATTTGGATCCGGCACAGGCATTGTTCTTATCTCTCCTGAAGGGAAGGTGCATGCGCACTCCTTCAAATTGATGTTCGAAAATACTAACAATATGGCTGAGTATGAAGCATTGTTGTTAGGCATGGAGCAGGTGAGAACAATGGGAATCAAATTATTACATGCAAGAGGAGATGTTGAGCTGATTGTGAAGTAGATAAGAGGCCTCTACCAAGTCAAAAAAGACAAACTGCGGCACTACAGAGATCGGGTCTACTCTGCTATCCTGGATTTTTCAGCTTTCTCGGTATCTTACATTCCGAGAGAACAAAATTCAAGAGCTGATTCGCTTGCAGTTACTGCAGCCTTGTTGAATCCGGATCAGCCCCCTGCATTCTTTAGACAGGGAGACTACAAGGTGGAAATGGTTTTTGGCCAAAGGTTCCTGACAACGTCCAGCAATGGCAGGTTTTCAACGATGATACACAGATTGCTGCATTTCTCCAACAGAAAGACAACTTTGAAGAAATCTACTATGAGGGAAGCAATTCACCTCCTAGGCAGACCACTGTCGGAGAAATGGATGCTGACGTCTCAGGAGGTCAGGAGATTATCCAACTAAAGGGAAATAAAATTCCCAAAGGCTTGGTATCTCTTGAGGAAATGTTTGATAAGCATGATCAGATGCTTAAGAAAAATGAAGAAAATGAGGAAGGCTCTTCCTCCGACACACAATTACTAAATTTGGGAGCCGGCAATGATCCCAAATTAGTAAATCTGGGTAAGTGTTGTTCAGAAGCTGAAAAGGAAGCTTTCACTAAGCTTCTTAAGAAATACATGGATATTTTTGCCTGGTCCTATCAGGATCTAAAAACATATCAGCCTGCGGAAGTTCAACACTACATCCCACTTAAATCAGAACAGAAGCCTTTCAAGCAGAAGCTGCGGCGGCACAATCCTACCATTTCAGGAACCATCTTTGCAGAAATCCAGAAGTTGTTAGATGCAAAGATTATCTATCCCATACACCATTCGGAGTGGTTGGCCAACATAGTCCCTGTAAGAAAGAAAAGTGGTGAAATTAGGTTGTGCGTGGATTTCCGCAACCTTAATCAAGCTTCATTGAAGGATAACTACCCTATCCCCATCATGGATCACACTCTGCAGGTGGTCACTGGATCTGAGATGCTTTCCATGCTTGACGGCTTCTCAGGATACAATCAAGTCAAGGTGGCCGAGGAAGATCAATACAAAACGGCGTTCATCACACCTTGGGGAACCTTCGCATACCAGAAGATGCCTTTTGGCCTGATTAATGTGGGTGCTACATTTCAAAGAGCTATGGATCTAGCCTTTGCTCATCTCAAAGATATAAGCATAGTTGTGTACCTGGATGATTTGACAGTCTTTTCCAAAGATAGAAGCACACATATTTCAAACTTGGAAGAGGTCTTCATACAATGCCGCAAGCATGGTATTTCTTTGAATCCTAAGAAATCCATCTTTGTTTTAATCAAGGAAAGCTGCTTGGGCACATTGTTTCCAAAGAAGGAACAAAGATAGATCTAGAGCATGTCAAATCCATTCAGACATTACCTTTGCCCACATCCAAAAAAGGAGTTCACTCTTTCTTTGGAAAAGTGAATTTTCTCAGAAGATTCATTCCTGACTTTGCTGAGCTAACCCGTCATATTTCGAATATGATGAAGAAGACACAAGATTTTAAATGGAGCAGCGAAGGGAAGGAAGCTTTCGAGAAAATCAAAGAGGCCCTGTCGAAAGCTCCAGTCTTGGTTTCACCTGACTTCAGTAGAGAATTTATTCTTTATTGTTATTCTTCCGAACACACCATGTCAGCAATTCTAATGCAGAAGAATCAAGAGGATGCAGAAGCTCCTATTGCTTTCATGAGCACGCCCCTTAAAGCCTATGAGTTGAAATACACTCCAATGGAAAAGCACGCATATGCAGTAGTGAAGGCATGCAAGGCATTCAGGTATTATATTCTTTCCTCGCACACTGTGGTTTTGGTTCCAGATACTGCAGTTAAATCCATTCTTACTCAGCAAGAGTTAGGATTATTGAGAGGCTCATGGGTGACAAAAGTTCAAGAATATGACCTGGACATTAAACCAACAAAGCTAGTCCGAGGAAGAGGTCTGTGTGAACTAATGACAGAAATAAAAGCATCAAGCACTGGCCGAGATCGTGATGGGATAGATGAAGATTTACCTGCAGATCGTTTATAGATCTGGTAGAGGAGTGGTACAGTAACATTGCTTACTTTCTGACGTATGGAGAATGCCCAGATCAACTTTCCAGAAAAGAGAAATGAACAATCAAACTTAAATCCAAAGATTTTGTTCTTTGGGATAATGGTTTGTACAAAAAGGGAATTGATGGTGTATTTCTCAGATGCGTGGATAAAGCTCAACAGGATCAGCTACTACAACAGTTTCATGACATGGCTTGCGGTGGTCATTTCTCAGCCCGAGTCACTACACACAAGATCCTTAGAGCAAGGTATTACTGGCCCACCCTTTTTCAAGATACTGCAGAATGGGTAGCTAAGTGTCAAGCATGCCAACATTTTGTTGGGCATGTGAAATTGCCTGCATTACCTCTAAAACCCATTGTGATTGAAGAACCTTTCCAACAATGGGGTATGGATTTTATTGGAATGCTTAACCCGGCTTCCAGCGCCGGTCATCATTACATTCTAACAAATGCACGATTATTTCAAAGTAAGTGGGTAGAAGCTATTCTGTGAGGACCGCCACTTCGCAAAGTGTGCAATTTTATATGTAGATCAAGAATTTCGCGCATGTTACTGTCCAAGTTAATGCACCAAACTAAACACAAAACCTAAAACTCCAATAAAATCGAACACGATGGATAAGATCTGAAGATGTAGACGGATGAGGAAGCCGATGTAGACAAGACGGGTGCACACGAGCAATTCGCACAATAGATCCGAATAATCTGCAAAACACCGATGCTTGACAGAAAAAGACCACGTTAAAAGATATTTAAGTGGACTGCCCAAGAAGCGGGTCCGAGAAGCGATAAGCTTCCTCGGCGGATGTCAGTCCACGTTTTCAATTAAGAAAAGAAGCATACATGATAAAAGATGTAAATAAAGACTAGATTTTCTGATTGCAGTAATAAGAATCTAAACAGCAGACAGAAAGTACAGAAAACAGGGAACTATGAAATAAATGCTGGATTTGTGTTACCTGTATCCTTTTACCTATCTGCAGAGAAATCGGCGTCGACTGGGTAGAATCGGCGTCGATTGAGACTGGTCGGCGTCGATTGAGGAGGATCGGCGTCGACTGGATAAGATCGGCGTCGACTGGAGACAGATCAATCAATCAGGGACTGTGCGACAAGATTCGGGAATTGGAAGGTGAATGTGGTTTGCTGGATGCGCCGAAGTTGGCGAGATACTGGAACAGAGTCACCAGATGATAGATGGCCGTGACAGGGACAGAGTAACGGTGCTCCTCTCAGGGATTGATTTGGACAGGATCTGTCCTAATCTGAGACAATTGATGCTAAAAAGATCTCTCTTTCTCACACCCTGTATCTCTCTCGCTCTCTGTTCGTGCGTAAGTGCTTCCTTTTTCGCCTGTTCGTGATCTCTTTTCGGTCTCTTCGGTCTCTTCGGTCCCTAGAACTGAGTTCTGGACTTGCTTTTATAATCGGCGCCGCTCCTAGAAAATCGGCGCCGACCATATGGGTCGGCGCCGATCGCGGAAAAGACTCCCGAGATGGCCAAATTGATTGATTCGAGAAAGATAAGACTTATCCCGACTACGGGAAAATATCCCGCTTATGGAAGATTAAAAATAGATGCGATACATAGATAGAATAAATTTGGGGTGGATAAGTGATTAAGATGCATGGGAAGAAGCGTAATTAAGTATTTAATATTTAATCACTCATGGGCAAGATATGATGGGATGAATTAAATTTAGAGTAAGTGATTAAATCACAAATTGGATAATATCCCAAGGGGATAGTTGGTGATGTAAACGTGCCCCAGGTTACCTAAGCAGGTAAACGAATGAGAGGGACACTAAATTGGGTAACCAAATTTAAGTGTCTACATTTTGCCCCTTTTTGTCAAGTAACTTGCGATAAAGCAAGGTTATGAGACAAAAAAAGGGATGGAAGAAGGGAAGAATTTGTGATGATGTGATCCCCCTCAAACTAGGGATGGGATGGATGATAGAAATGACGATCCCGAGTTTGAAAGAGGTAGATGAAAATGTAGGATGCCCCAAATGGATGTCCTGGTAGATCCGATCATTGATGACACACAAAAATAAATAAAAAGGCAAAGCAACCTAAGGAACTCACATTGGTAGGGAAAACTAGCCGGTCTCCTCATGAGATTACGTTAGTGCCTACTGACTCCATGAGTGTAAGGAGAACTACAAAACA
The DNA here is from genome assembly GCA_018340775.1 of Taxus wallichiana var. yunnanensis. NCBI lineage: Eukaryota > Viridiplantae > Streptophyta > Pinopsida > Cupressales > Taxaceae > Taxus > Taxus wallichiana. The sequence goes on along the minus strand of CM031234.1, from coordinate 151,289,065 downwards.
ACAAAGATCTAAAGAGAGACACATTGGTAGGGACAACTAGACGGTGCCGCAGCGCATGACGTTAGTGCCTACTGCACCCGCGTAACTCTAAGCGCCAAACAAAAAGCGAGTGCTCCACGCAAAGGGAACAAACCCGAAATACACAAGGATATCTAAAAGATGCGTCAAAAGGCAAAATTCAGCACATCACAATGATCAGATAGACCAATAAGCCAAGCATCAACACTGTGGCAAAAAGATATGGAAAATCGGCGGTGACCAAACTAATCGGCGACGATCAAAACAAACGGCGTCGACCAAAAAAATCGGCGCCGACCAATCCAGACGCATATAAATATGCGAACGGAAAACGTAAATGATTTATTTGCAACGTGACGATTGATTCAGAGAGAGATAGATTTGTGATTTGAACACAATGGAAGCCTCTGGGAGCGGACAGAAGCGCAGGAGGACACGACCTGGGGTAAGTGGTCATTCTTGAACCCACTTTTCTTATTATTATTATTTTTTTTTTTGTTTGATTTTTTTGCATGGGAGGCCAGGGTCTGGTTTACATCCGGCCAGACAGTCGGCGCCGATTGGTTTAATCGGCGTCGATTTGTTTTTGGATCGGCGTCGATTAGTATTAAACGGCGCCGACTGAAATGAACGACGCCGATTTTACCAAATCGGCGCCGATTGAAAGATATTCTCTCTTTCTTTTTTTTTTTTTTTGGTTTTGGAAGATGAGATTTGGGGAAATAAGAGACTAATTATGTTTTTGATGTCGTGGATGCAGGCACGAGAGGCTCTTCATATGAGGGATGCCATCCCTGAGCTATTGGAGACGATCCTTCCTGATGTGACAGATGCAGACTGGCAGCATTTAGAGCTAGCCGGGCTCGGGGGTTTCAGATATTATAGACGAGTGCCACGAGATGTGGAGCTCATGCGGGCATTAGTGCGACGGTGGGACAGCCACACGTGCACATTTTGGTTCAGGACGGGTGAGATGACGATCACCCATGAGGATGTATTCAGGATCCTCAGATTACCGATTACTGGGGACCCGATCGAGATCACACCTCGGGAGCAGCAGCAGAGGGCCCTGGTGCGACTATACAGAGACAAAGGCATTTATTCTCGAGATAGTATCTCCAGGGGCAAAGTGAGGATAGCCTCAAAGACAGTGCAGATATCCCTGAGCAAAGCGGATAGCCTTGATTCATATGGCTATCTCCTATTTTGCCCTGCCAGACTCAAGAGGTGGGAGATTCCCATCACACGCTAGATCAAGCTGCATTTGCGACATCTTGCAGTAAGATGCATGTGCTTTTGCCTTTGCCGATGCCCCGATAGCCGTATATTATGAGCTATGGATGTACACCACCGGCCTGGAGGACAGGATCGATGTCGCCTTTGTGCTCCATCACGGGCATATGAGCACATAGCGATCGTGCCATCCGGCTTCCTTGATGCCAAAGTAGCAGTGGGGGGGTGTTGATTATGGATTTCGGAGATGGCGGGCTGACATGGCCGCAGGAGATACAGGTAGATCAGCCGAGTGGTACTCTGAGCGCCAGATGCTTACACCGTGATCAGTCATCCGGAGGCCATACTGGCATTCCCGACATGGGCCGGCCAGACGCCCACTGGGCAAAGATTGAGACGAGTCGGTGGTTAGGGGCCGGAGGCCGAGCATGTGGGAGCGAGTCCCGTTTATGCGGATACTGAGACAGTTTGGCCTAGTACAGACAGTACCGGCCACCTACACGCCGTATAGGCGGGATAGCAGAGAGACGGATTTGCCGATTTTGATCCCGGCAGACCCATTGAGAGAGGCCCCACCCTCCGCAGACAGTGATGATGACGCGGGGGTGGATGAGGGCTACGCAGCATGGTACGACACCGAGCTTCCACGACATCTCCCGCCCTCTATAGATGCTGATGAGGAGGACATAGCTGCTACGCTGCTGCACATGATTAGAGGGAGAGCATGCCACCCTCACACGTACACACATCGTAGCTCGGGAGGAGACTGGGCTTTGACAGAGGAGAGGGATTCCCTGATTGCGGAGAGAGACACCGCTCGGCAGGAGCGAGATACAGCGATCCAGCAGAGGGACCGCTACTTTCGGCACAGGGAGGCCCTCAGGGCCAAGTATGGGGAGACAGGTGCCACATCAGAGTCTGGCACACAGGGTACGACCCTAGGAGGGGTACCACCAAGCAGCCGCAAGAAAGACTCCAAGAAGACTCAAAGCATTTGCTACGAGCACCGGCACTATGAGCCTGAGCACGTACCAGTCTCTCCTCGCTGAGGTGAGATACTACGAGGATGCCCTAGCGCAGCATGCCCCAGATGTGCCTCGATACGGGGCGAGGAGGAGAGCAGCGACGGCGACGGCGAGCGGAGCCTCGGGTGGAGGGAGTACTGGGAGAGATCGGGGTGGGCCGAGACCTCCAGCAGCAGGTGCATCGAGCTCGATAGGCGGCGGCCAGGAGAGACAGCCAGGGGCAGAGGAGGGTGGAGGAGATAGTGTCCTCCACGCTTCAGATTTTACCATATAGAGATTTGATAGATTTTGTATTTGTATAGTGATGTAGCCTCGATTGGAAGGCATTCTATAGATGGCTTGATTGGAAGCCACCCATTTTTGTATAAACACACATGTATATATAGATTGATCACGTTATTTGTCATATAATTGTACTCATGCGTTTAATTTTGGATATACATGGATAGATGGATATAGATATAGACTGATAGAGGATAAAATAGATGTGATTGGATAGGTATAGACTGATAGATGATAGAAATAGATGTGATTAGATAGATTGATATGTGGATAAAATAGATGTGATTGGATAGATATAGACTGATAGATGATAGAAATATATGTGATGTGGATATAACTTTGATAGATAGATATAATGTACCTTGGATGTACATTTTGGTGGATAGATTGATGGATGTGATATATAGACTAGATATAATGTACCTTAGATGTACATATTTTAACTATTTTGATGGATAAATAGATAGATGTGTTCGATGTATAGATAGATGTAATTTTAATGAGAAATGAATAAAGATAGATGTCTTGATAGATAAGAGGAATTTTGATAGAAGATAAATTGTGATTGAATTAACATGTGAAATGTCAATTTAACAGGATGCAAGAGCCAAAGATGAAAGCGGAAACAACCGTGACTTAGAAGAGAAGACACTCGGAAAAGAAGGGAAATGATAAGTCGGACTTCCAACCGACCATAGATAAAATCCAGATAAGAAACCGAAAGACCAAGCATACAAGGCCCTATATAAGATTAAAATAAACTCCGCACTAACTAGTCGCAAAACCGCATCTAGGATAGAAACGGAAAGAAAGTAAGTATCTTGTCGGAACTTACAAGGGACAGAATACATGTCCATAGTGGGAAAATAGGATTCTCCATATGATCGACAAAAGGTCCTAAATCTCAGCTTCATGATTTTGACAGAAAAGCAAACTGATCAATGCGGGAAGTTTGCTTGATATGGAAAGACTGATCGATGCGGGAAGTCTTTCAGTGATGCTAACAAGTGTATAAACTGACTGGAAGGCTGATTGATTACAAGAAGCCTTGAATATTTCTTTGAGAAACAGCCGTCCTTCAAGGGAGCGGTCTGTATTTTGAATTTGAATGATAGCCATCCTTCGAGGGTATGGTCTATATTTTTAGAATTTTTGATTCACTTGATCATATATGGATAGCTGTCCTTCGAGGGATCAGTCTATCTTTTTGGATAGCATCTTTTTCTTTTCTTTTCTTTTTTTTTTTTTTTTTTTTTTTTTTTTTTTTTTTTTTTGAAGCTTTTTGGAAGAAGCTGAGTTTAGACCTAGATAGATCAGATGAAGGGGAAGAGAACATAGAAGAACATGTACTCATGCCCCGAGCAGATCCGATTAAGATAAGTACTTGGGACAGATGAAGTGGTGATTAAGGTATTCCTACCATGAGGAGGAACATATCCAAAAGAAACGTGCAATGAGTAGAGCCGCGATACTCATATTTAAGGTAAACGAGGCAATAAGCGAGAACCACACAATTTCAATCACCACGAAAGTAGATGACTCGGTTATTAGGACGGATGAAAGATCCGAGTCATGACTAGATTTGTGTAAGATAGATTTTAACAATAGAAGGGCCATAAATGCAAAGCATTAAGAGGTTCCGCTCTGTGCACACCATCCATAGAAGATAAACGATAAGCCCCAGACCCATATTTATGAGTGATAATGTAGGGGCCCATCCAGTTGGGAGCAAACTTACCACGTTGACTCCTTTCGAGTGTAGTGGCATTTTGATTTTCCTTAAGAACAAGGTCACCAATTTTGAAGTCACGGTGTTGCAAGTGCTTGTTGTAAGCACGTTTGACACGCTCAAGATAGACTTGATGATGCTCAAGAGCGTTAAGACGCCGCTCATCTAATAATTCAAGTTGTGCTAGACGATTTTGACGATAATCCTCATCGGAGACAAATTCTCTGAGAGAAACACGGAGAGATGGGATTTGGACTTCCAAAGGAAGGACAGCCTCAGATCCATAGACGAGAGAGAAAGGAGTAGCACCAGTAGGGGTACGAATGCTAGTCCGATAAGCCCAAAGAGCAAAAGGGATATGTAAATGCCAATCCCCGCCAAATTTCGACTAGTTACCTCTGCGAGGATACTACGCAAAGTTTTATTGGACGCTTCGGCTTGACCATTAGCTTGAGGATAGTATGGAGAAGAAAAACTGAGCTTGATATTGAAAGCGTTGCAGAGATTTTGCAAATCGGCGTTCTTGAAGGATTTACCATTATCTGTGATTAGCTTGTGTGGAACGCCAAAGCGACAAATGATGTGTTGATAGACGAAATCAACTATGGGCTTAGCCTTTGTTGAAGAAAGAGGGATAGCTTCTACCCACTTAGTAAAGTACTCAAAGGGCGTGAATGATAGAATGATGACGCTGAAGAACGGGATTGATAAGACCAATAAGATCAAGACCCCATCAAAAAGGCCACAAATCCGCCGCAGGTTGCAAAGCCTGACTAGGGATGTGCGTGAGATTGGAATGTTGTTGACACTTGACGCACTTCTTAGTGTATTCACAACAATCTTGATTAAGAGAAGGCCAATAATATCCCAAACGTAAAATACGCTTGCACAAAGCTAAGCCACTAAAATGTCCACCACAGATACCGTCATGGACCTCCCGGATAGCTTTAGATGATTCATGGGTTTTGAGGCATCAAGCAAAATACCATCAAAGCCACGTTTGTAAAGAATCCCGCTTAGGATAGTATAGCGATCAAGCACGCGTTGGACAAAAGACCTTCTACCATCGGAAGTCGATTTGGAGGAAGGATCGAATGAGATAGATAATCAACAATGCATTGATACCACTCATCCCGAGTATGGGTCAGTGATAGCATGGATTGAAGATAGTTGCCTAAGATAAGATGGTTGATCTAATCGCTGCACACCCACATAAAGACGCGAGTCTTCGTAAAAGGCGGGATAAGGGAGGCTAAAGAGGCCATGGTATCCGCGAATCGATTTGCGCAGATGAGGAATGGCTTGATAGTGAACTTATCGAAAGATTGAGTTGGGCAAGAACGATGTCACGATATTTTTGAAGGATATCATTCTTGCATTGATAGACACCCGTGACTCGATTAACGATGAGTTCGTAATCACCGAAGATGTCAATATGACGAGCGCCGAGATTAATGGCATTTTGAAGACCTAAGACAAGAGCTTCAGTACTCACCATATTATTGGTGCACTCAAAGTTCAATTTGTGTGCAATCGGGATAGGCGTACTCCCAAGGAGGAATCATCACGAAACCCGCACCTCCCCTCACTTGCCGGCATTTGATCCATCAAAGAAAAGCTTTACTTTAAATGGAGATAGACCAAAATCAATTTGTTGGATATACTCATCGGGAATTGAGCAAGGGGGTCTTGAGTGTCCTAAGAGGAGCATCACTAATTGATCCGCAATAACCTCGACCCTTGATAGCCTTTTTATGGGGATAAACTCGAGGTCAAACTCAGTCATAAGCATAAGCCAACGAGTGATGCGATCATTGTGATAAGGTTTTGCATGGATTGTCTTGAGGGGATTGACACTTGTGACAATATAAGTTTTGTGATTAAGGAGATAATGACGAAGCTTAGAAGTTGCGAAGAAGAGAGCGCAACATAGTTTTTCAGCTTCGGAGTAACGTGTCTCATACTCATGGAGGGTGCGACTGATGTAATAGACAGCTTGTTCTTTACCACAAGTGTTCCGATGCGAGATCATGGCTCCCAGAGCATGGCACACCACAGAGATATAAAGATAGAAAGGCTCCTCGCGTGAGGTGTAAGCACGGTGGAGAAAGAAGATAAGCTTTGAGATCATCAAAGGCCTTTTGGCAATGCTCATCCCATTCGAAATGAACATTCTTACGGAGAAGATGGTGAAAAGGTTGACAACGGTCCGACAATTGGGAGATAAAACGACGCACCGATCAAGACGCCCTCGAGACTCATGGAGTTGCTTCGAAGTTAGACGGAGGAGGCATCTCAAGGATAGCTTTTATTTTTGTGGGGTCGACTTCAATACCCCCGATGGAAATGATAAAACCTAAAAGTTTACTGGAGAACGCCAAACACGCACTTAGCTAGATTTAGACGAAGACAGAGCGGATAAGCCTCTCAAAGAGAGGTGCAAGGATGAAAAGATGATCTTAACGATGCTTGACTTGCGCGAGGAGATCGTCAACATAATCCTCCACGCGCTTTGTGTAAGAGATCATGGAAGATGTATGTCATTGCTCGTTGATAGGTTGCTCCCACGTTCTTAAGGCCAAAAGGCATGACACGATAACAAAAGGTTCCCCAAGGAGTTATGAAGGAAGTCTTATGTTGGTCTTCTGGTGCGATGAGGATTTGATTATATCCAGAGAAACCATCCATAAGAGAAAGCATCTCATGACCCGCAGTTAAGTCTACGAGTTGGTCGATATTAGGAAGAGGAAAATCATCCTTCGACAGTGCAAGATTAAGATCCCTAAGTCGGTACAAATTCGAATCTTCCCAAAGAGCCTTAGTTATCGGTACTACATCGACACCCATCATGGATAATCGATGGGTTGATGAAGCTAGCCGAGAGCAAGCGTTGTAACTCTTCTTTGACAAGAAGGGCTACTCTAGGGTGCATCTTACGCAATTTTTGCTTAACCGGTTTGATGTTGGGAAGGGTAACGATATCAGGACCACAATATCGGGATCGAGTCCCGCATATCCTCGTATGACCAAGCAAAGGCTTGACGATGTTTGGAAAGAAAAGTGGTAAAGTCCCCTAATTCCCGTGGATTAAGGGATCGGCCGACCTTAATGATGCGAGGGTCTTCGAAGTCCCTATATTAAGGTCGATAGTGGCTTCATTGAGAAGGGCAGACGTGTCGAAGGAATAGTCTTGGGAAGATATGAATCCTCCGCCCTGGGATAGTGAGGACAGTAATCATCATCCGCACAAAGGATAGTGTTGATAGTGGGAGAGTCGCCTCCAACTATTTCAGGGAAGATTAATGGTATGAAGCGACCGATTGTTAGTCTCGTAGGCTAACGGCCCTAAGGAAATGGTATTGATCAAAAAAAAAAGTTAGGTGGGATGGAAATATCATCGTCCACATCAAGTGATGCTTCTGATTTAGTGGGGGAAGGTGGTTCTTCAGTAGGAAGAGGCTCATCAAGAATAGTGATGGTGGCTTTTGAAAGAGGTTTAAATCCTAAACCAAATTTCTGATGTGGCATGAGAGTAGGAATGGATTTGAGGTCATGTATACCTTGTTCATATTTTCCAAGGCCAAAACCTTTCCACGCGCATCGATATAGATAAGTTTTTGCAAACGTGGGATTCTGTAGATAATCAAACCCTGTTAGGTAAGGTTTGGCTCTAGGAGGAGAATCCGGGCGATAATGAGGCGTATCAAGACCACCGTAGATGAAATTGGTCTGTTGATTGGGCAGACCAATGGTGACGATGCGACCGAGACCTCGGTTGATATTCAGTGTTGTTTGTCTCGGCCTACCATACTCATTAGGTTTGAGATGGGCATCAAAAGAAAAGAGAGGAAGCTCTCCTAGTGAGAAACGCTGCAATGTCTCTTCTAGATTTTGTAAATCCGGTAGTTTGGTCAGCAGGTATGAAGAAGATGAGGCCCCGTCAGAGAACATGGATTTTCTTTTAAAGGGGTAGATCTTGTGGTCATGTCGCATTGTGCGGAAGGAAAAGGATCTCCTGATGAGTATATATTTTGCCCTCATATTGATATTTTAAGCATCGATGGAGGGTGGATGGGACACAATGCATCGCGAATCCAGGAGCGTCCAAGGATCATATTATAGTGGAATTTTCCTTCGACAATGTAGAAGAGTTCATGAAGCAGCTTCTTACCAACTCGAATGGGTAAGACCAAAGATCCTAGAGTGACTGCTAGTTGATCGTTAAATGATCGAAGGGCGAAAGGCGGGGGAGACACTACATTCTTTGGTAACTTAAGTTGCTCAAACGTGTGCGAGGAGATGACGTTGAGTGCAGCTCCACTATCGATCATGACACGCTTTAAGGTAGTGTTATTGATTTGACCGTGATAAAGAGGGGAGCCTCCAAATCCTCTGAAGAAAGAGGAGGAACTTCCGAATCCTCGAAAGAAATGGCGGTTGATGGTCCATTCAGTCCAACAACCAACTCGAAGGGCTGGGGCTCATCGAAATTTACTGCGATGCGACGCAGATTATCGATTAGAGCCCGCGATGTTGTGGAGAGGATTGGATGAGGTCAAAAGAGACATTTTGACCGAGCCTCGGTGAGTTGTTTCATAACACTCTCCTCAACAGACACGGAACTTGAGCCCGAGGTGCAAGCACGAATAGAGACCTTAGGTCGTGGGGCTAATGAGGAAGGAGAAACGCCTTCAGGGGCTGCGTAAATGACAACCCGTGGTCGAGATGTCAAGATGAAGATGGGTTATCATAGTGTTGGGTTCTAGTGGCGATATGGATCAGGTCAATTTGAGAAGGTGGAAGATCAAGTGGAGTGGAACCACCAGAGATCCGAGTGGATTGTTGGGGCTCAAATGAGGCTAAGGTGACAGAGGTACTTGTTCCTCCTCCTCCAAAGAAAAGGTCACTTTCTTCTGAAGGTTCTTGACAACGGCTCAAGAGCCTTACATCCCCAAGATTGCATGACCCGAGTACGGTGGTAAGCACAAATCGATCGAGTTAAACCAGTAGGTTTGACTCCTTTAGGGTTATAAGGTTTAATCGAGGAAGGGTTATGGATGAAGATTGGATAAGTTGATGAAGGATTTCGGTATAGAATCCGGTAGATGAAGAGGAGGATAGAGATGATGAAGATGGTTCTTTCACATTAACCGATCGCGAGGTAAGAGGACTTGCATGTTAGGTTTAATAGCTTTGTTTAGGAATCCTCTTATTTGTTTGACATTTGGAGGAGCAGCTTGGGCACTTGAGATGGGAGCAAGTGAGACATGATTGACTTTGGTGGAGGAGGAGCCCCTAAAATAGATTTTGAAGATGATGGATATGTGACAAATTTTGCGGTCTTTGGAGGCAAAGGGGGTTGCTTGGTCGAATGTACTGATGATTTAGATAATGTCGGTTTAGAAGAGGAAGAAGCTCTCAAAGTAAGTGTAGTCGGAGGAACATAGGGTGCCTTGGTTTTTGGTAATGAAGATGATGATCCTGATAGAAGAGGTGACGTCTTTTTAGTAGGTAGGTCTATTTTTCGGAGTATTGGTGAGGAATGTGTTGTAGAAGAAGACGATGGTTTTGATAAGTGTGTAGAAGAAAACGCCTTCTCAGCGGGCAAATCCAATCGTTTATGAGGCGTGGAGAGAGATTTTTGTGGAAGAGCACCAAGAGTCTTGATGGTCCGAAATATGGGCTTCCCTTTTCAGGATGGTGACAACTTCAACGGCATAAGGTGATCAGTAACCTTTTCTGAGGAAGCAAATGGGGAGATACTGATGGTATAATGTTAGATTTTGGTTGTCTCTGGTTTAGGTTCAGAACCGAGCGTATAGATGTTGGTGCTACTTCTTTTGATTTTTCCTTAATAGGTGAAGTAACATTAGTGATGGAAGAAGTAAGTGATGAAGAAGTTCCTTGCGAAGGGACCACTTTTGGTGTAGTGATCATGGGTGGAACTACCGTAGGAAAAGAGATAGGAAGAGTCAAAGTCGAAGACACTTCCGTCGAAGTCAAGCACGATTATAGGTATGTTCACCAAGGGCATAGTTGAAGCGGGAATGGGAGCAATGTATAGTAGATGTGTCTCAGTAGTGGAAACTCGAAGGAATGTAATTGCCTCGAGCATCAAAGGATGTCCGATGATGAGACAGATGAGGAAGACACTGCCTCGGTATGGATGGGAGATCGACAAAGGAGCGGAGAGAGATGACTCCGTGCTTAGCAATGTAGGAATATTCAAAGGTGGGTTATCCAAGATGGAGGAATTCCAATGATTGGTGGAGTGGAAGAGGGTTCTGATTCGATTGCGCGCTTTGTAGATGACGTGGTTTCGTGCGGATTCTTCAGTAGAAATGAAGTTGATAGTGTGGGTGTTTGGTTTTTGAGATTCCGAAGAATTATGATTTGGGGCATGATTGGGGAAGGGTTGTTTAAAAACATCAAGCGCCTGATTTGGGGGAGCATTTGGGTTATCTAGAATGAGCTCGCCTTTGTCAATGAATTTTTGGACAAGATTTTTGAAAGTCTGACATCGTTCGATGTCATGACCTTTGTTCCGTGATAATGACAGAAATCGTTTTCCCTATACCAGAATGGGCGTTCTCGGCTTTCATCAATATCCCTAATGGGTGGAAGTTCGATCATGCGAACTTCCAACATTTTTTCTAAGATGGAGGTATATGATTCCCCCAATGGAGCGAAGGATCGAGATGATGAAGCCCCTTTTCGAGCAGATGAAGGGTCTCTTCGTGGTGGTTGATTAGAGTACTATCGGTTCTTGATGTTTTTAATACGATAGCATTGGTGGACCCTTGATTCTTATCTTTAGGAGGGAAAGAATTTGGTTTGGTGAACCGAGAGAAATCTGGTTTAGATTTGGAGCGAAGTTTTAGCTTTCCTTGTTCAATGGCACGAGATTCGAGCTCATGCGTGCCATCGTGAAGGCTTCTTCGAAGGTATGAAAAGTTTGGATCCTTAACGTGGAAGAAATGTGACTAGCACAAGATCGGGTGAACAACTCGATCTGTTGGGATTGAGGAAGGGAGAAAGACAATTGGTTGATTATCCCTCTCCAACGAGCGACAAAGTCTGCAATAGACTCATCGTCGAATCGGCGAATGTCAGAAAGATCTGTAATTGAGATCTTATGCGCAATATTTATTGAAAAGTTTTCAACAAACATCTGGGCCAATTGAGAGAAAGAAAATAAGGAATGTTGAGGAATATTATTGTACCAGTCCAAAGCGGGACCCGCTAGAGACATAGGAAAGGTACGGAGCATGAGTTCCTGATCCTGGACGATGAGGTAGCAAGCATGTTTGAATGCTCGCAGATGTTGTTGGGGGTCTTCCCGACTATGAAATTTTGAGAATTTGGGAAGTTCCCATTGGGGAGGATAAGGCTTAAAAGCCACCGAAGGATGAATGGGTTCATTGCACACTTCTTCAAAGGAGTATGAAGGACGGGCTCCTTTTGTGGAGGCTTCCAAGTCTACAATTTTCTTGAAGAGAATTTGAACTACGCCGGATCGGGGAGGAGGCACATAAGAAGCGAGATGGTGGATGTTGGTGAGGTGTCAATGGGGATTTATCTCGCTGATTGGTGGGGTGGTAAGAGGAATAACCAGGGGGTTCCGGGTGACACTTGGTGGGGTATTTGTTGTGAAGTAGCTTGCATGATAGGTAGGTCAGTGAGATAATGAGTGGATGAGAAAATGAGGGTCAGGTGACGGGTGGAGCTTGTGATCGGTGGACTCCTATGTTTGTTGATCGATCGGACATTGAGGAACGTGGTATTGGTTGATCGACATGTTGGGAACAAGACCTCGAAAGGGGCCTTCTACTACCGGGTTAGGTATTAAGGGTGCCGATGTTAGTTAGCCGATGGGCGAAGGTCACAATTTGGAATATTAGAAGAAAAACCCCTGAGGATGAGAAGTAGGAGCCAACCGACTATTCGGAGGGGGTTGGCTCATGAAGTGATACTCGACTGGGGACACGATGGAGGGCATGACGAATTGACGGCAATGTGCGGGTGTGCAGACGCATTCATTATAGCCAGGGCAGAAGACCTCTCAGAAATGGGTTGTGGAATATTCGAGGTAACTGCAGTGTTAGGGATAGGTAAGACTAATTGAGAACTAGTCGACATGGTAGGTGGAAGAGAAAAGGGAGGCATAGGGGCCTCGCCCTTCTCCGTGGCTCGAGGCAAGAGAGATGGTGCAAACTGCTCTAAAAAGGCCTGGGATGATCCACGAGGATAATCGTACACTTGTCGGATTGGTGGGTCTTGGTCAGATATTTGGATCGACTTGTGTACTAGGTAGTCCATGAGGGCTATTGGATTGCGATCGAGGAAAGCCTGAAATTCAGGATCCCCGCGAGGAACATACTCCGAGCCAGATGATATCTCGGAGGGACTAGGAGAAGCTGGACGTGATGGAGGCGCTTTGGTTTGATAGAAGGGATTATACGACCATGACGGGGAACCAACTAACAACGGTCCCGAGGAAGATTGAGGGGTGCCAAACATCCACGCTGGTGGTGATTTCTGAGGAAGAAGGAACCTCATTGGGCCATTTTCCTAGATTGTGACCGGGTGATAACCGTCATAAACAAGCAAGAAAGAAGATTGTCCTAACTAATGCACAAACAATTCAAGCAAATAGTAAGTGATTATCTCCTTTAAATTTTGATGCTTTTAAAAAAAAAAAATGTTAGGGAAGGCTTTTAGAACAGAACTACTCGTATAGCCAAACTAAGGATGGTTTGGGTAATGTTTGGTGAGGAGTCCCGAAGGCACTTCAATAAAAGACCGGACGTGGCTTGATATAGGGGCCTACCCCCGCACTTCACACACCGCTGCGATAAGGGAGTCGGGTGCTTTGCCAATATATACCAAAATCTTTCGTGAATTTATAACATGCGCCCGAGTACCGCGTAGAGCTCTTCCTCTCGGATATCACTTCCAAGTAGGCGAGGCCAGTGGAAGGAGTTTTGTTTAAATGCTTTATACCTAGTGATTTTGGCTTTGTGTGCAAGGGTGAAAAATAAAAATCAAATAGTGTCACTACCGATTTTGATCAATTTTTCCAGCCTATTTAAAACTAGGTGAAAAGCATGTAGCAATGACAAAGGAAAATGTTCTTTTTAAGCACTTAAAAATGAAGTGTTTGATTTCGATGAAAACAAGCCAAATAGATTCTTTCCCCAAATGCGATTAGGTTCTTTTTAAGCACCAAAAACTGAAGTGTTTGGATGTGATAGACAACCAACAAAGAAATCCTAAAAAGGAGAAAACACCGAAAAAGAGGAATACCTGTAGGTTTAGCTCTCCAAGGTGTGTGGACTTCAAAAAGCGCGTTGTTGAGCTCTCTTCCCCGAACAATCCCACGAACAAGCAAAGTGCTCCGCAAGAAAAGATCAAGCAAACAACAAACAAGATCCGGAAAGATACATCCAGATAATGGCGAAACGAAAAATTTCTATTTTAAGGAAATAGAAAAATTTCAAGATAATGATTTCGCCTAAAAGCAAGATTGAAATGATGAACAGAATGCTCAAATAGACTCGATAGAAATCAAGAAGAAAAGGAACAAAGTTCAAAACTAGAAAAGAAATGAACTTACCAATAAGGGACTTTGGTTCAGGTCCCACCGGGCGTGCCAGAATGTAGATCAAGAATTTCGCGCTTGTTACCTGTCCAAGTTAATGCACCAAACTAAACACAGAAACCCTGAAAAACTCCAATAAAATCGATACCTGATGGATAAGATCCGAAGATGTAGACGGATGAGGAAGCCGATGTAGACAAGACGGGCGCACACGAGCAATTCGCACAATAGATCCGAATAATCTGCAAAACACCGATGCTTGACAGAAAAAGACCACGTTAAAAGATATTTAAGTGGACTGCCCGAGAAGCGGGTCCGAGAAGCGATAAGCTTCCTCATGCGATGTCACCACGCCAATTAAGAAAAGAAGCATACATGATAAAAGATGTAAATAAAGACTAGATTTTCTGATTGCAGTAATAAGAATCTAAACAGCAGATAGAAAGTACAGAAAATAGGGAACTATGAAATAAATGCTGGATTTGTGTTACCTGTATCCTTTTACCTATCTCGCAGAAATCGGCGCCGATCGGGTAGAATCGGCGTCGATTGAGACTGGTCGGCGTCGATTGAGAGGATCGGCGTCGACTGGATAAGATCGGCGTCGACTGGAGACAGATCAATCAATCGTGGATTGTGCGACAAGATTCGGGAATCGAAGGTGAATGTGGTTTCTTGATGCGCCGAAGTTGGCGAGATACTCGAACAGAGTCACCAGATGATAGATGGTCGTGACAGGACAGAGAGTAAGTAACGTGCTCCTCTCGTGGATTGATTTGGACAGATCCGTCCTAATCTGAGACAATTGATGCTAAAAAGATCTCTCTTTCTCACACCCCGTATCTCTCGCTCTCTCGTCTCGTGTGTAAGTGCTTCCTTTTTCGCCTCGCTCGTGATCTCTTTCGGTCTCTTCGGTCTCTTCTTCCCTTCCCCTAGAACCGAGTTCGACTTGCTTATAATCGCGCCGCTCCTAGAAAATCGGCGCCGACCATATGGGTCGGCGCCGATCGCGGAAAAGACTCCCGAGATGGCCAAATTGATTGATTCGAGAAAGATAAGACTTATCCCGACTACGGGAAAATATCCCGCTTATGGAAGATTAAAAATAGATGCGATACATAGATAGAATAAATTTGGGGTGGATAAGTGATTAAGATGCATGGGAAGAAGCGTAATTAAATATTTAATATTTAATCACTCATGGGCAAGATATGATGGGATGAATTAAATTTAGAGTAAGTGATTAAATCACAAATTGGATAATATCCCAAGGGGATAGTTGGTGACGTAAACGTGCCCCAGTTTACCTAAGCAGGTAAACGAATGAGAGGGACACTAAATTGGGTAACCAAATTTAAGTGTCTACATTATTAAAGAAAATATTATTGTCAGGTTTGGCATACCTAGCAAAATTGTAGCAGACAATGCTCCGAATCTTTCTTCTGAGGAGTTTCTGCTACATTTATGGGATTCAACTTGTTCATTCCTCAAAATACTATCCATAAGGGAATGGTCAAGTGAATCTAGTAATAAGAACTTGTAACTATCGTGCGCAAGCTTGAAGCTTATGTGAAAATCAAAGGACTTGGCATAAAAAGTTGTTTAATGCATTATGGGCCGATAGGATCACACCAAAGAGGGCGATAGGCATGTCCCCATTTCAGCTGCTATATGGTAGAGACACAGAGCTACCTCTTACCTTGGAATTGCCTGCCCTACGACTTTCTAAAGCCCTGGAGGATTCCACATTCACAGATGCTATAGATAAAAGAATCATGTACCTGACTGAACTGAGGGAAGTACAAACTCAAGTTGCAGATAGGTTGACAGAGCATCAGAGGAAGGTGAAAGTCATCTTCGATAAAAGAGCCAGGGAAAGAAAGTTTGAAGTTAACGACTGGGTCCTCTTATGGGACAAGAGAAGAGAAACAAAAGGCATGCATGGAAAGTTTGATTCACTATGGAAAGGGCCTTTTGTGATCAAAAAGATCGCCGGAGCAGATAGCTTCATTCTTGCTCATCAGGATGGAGTTGAATTGCCGTTGCCTTTCAATGGGCAACACTTGAAGCTGTTCCGAACATGAGAAGCAGGGTAAAACCTATATGTACATAAATAAAACTTTGTTTGTTTTCCTTGTTTTGTCTTGTTTTGGTGTTGTGTTGTGTTGTGTTTGTTTGCCTGACCCCGTGCCCAAAAGACAAGATACGAAACCAAAGATGTTGACATCTCATCTTTTCCCTTTATCATGAACTGACAAGAGAAAAATATGTCCACAGACGGAGCTAATCGGTGTCACTCGATTTCACCTCGAAATGCTACTACTACCCAATCCGAAATTTTTTGTACTTTTAAAATAATGGGTCATTTGTTGTTTTTATTGCCTGAAAGTTCTTGTATTGTGTCAAGATAATCCCAAAGAGCCATATTAGCCCTTTTCGCCAAATACCTAGATGCCCAAATTTTTTTATTCTCGTCGTGAATTTATCTCATGGAAATTTGTATTTAATTATTTTGAGCCCCGTATGAGGCTATTTGCGCTCCGTTTCAACTCTGTTATGAGCGAATATGTTATTATTCCTATATACCAGAAGGATTTTAACTTATTTTAAGTTTTGGGCTTTATTTGTAACTTTTGGCAATTTTTCGTGTTTTTGTGGTGTCCTGTTCTGTTTTCTGTAAAATTTCTCTGGAACAACTCCTTCGCCGGGTAAGCCCGATTTTTGGCCTGGAGCAGCTGGAAAACATACACGCACATTTTTCCCGGAGGAAGTCATCATCGGAGGTCTGGATCACTGGGAAAAAGTGAAGTCGTGGCATGAAAAGCCCATGCGGGGATGGGCGTATTTTTGGAAAACAAAGGATTTAAGCTGCGATGGGAAAAATATAAGCCGCAGGCAGCGTGGGAATTGTATACCTACCTCACAGGGTACTTTTTCCTGTGTTATAAAAGTCACTTAAGCTGCAGTGGGAAAAATAGAGGTCGCAGCAGTGGGAATTTATTGCTCACCTTGTAGGGTAAAAATTCCCATGATACAACAAAAGGAAAGTGACTTAAGTGAAATCATGAGATTTTAGTGCCTCGCCTTGTAGGGTAAAGAATCCCATTGTCAAAGTCAAATCACTTAAGTGGATCACGGGATTTTGGTGCCTGCCTGGCAGGGTAAAGAATCCCATTATGGAAAAAATTCTTAAAAATAGAATTACATGTGCAAAAAAGTGCGCCCCCTTTGGTGATTGATTAAAAAGATTAAATTGATTATTTTTAATAATCTTTCTTCTTAAAAAAGTGCGCCCAAGCTTGAGGAGGTCAAAAAGTCAAAGAAGGAATAAAAGAAAGGAATTAAATTAATTAAATTTAATTTATTTAGTGGCTGCCCCCTTCCTCAAAAAAGTGCGCCCATTTGAGCATTATTAAATGTTTTTGAAGCATTAAAACATTAAATTAATTTCTATTTTCAGTGGCTATGGTTAAAGCAAACTGTGGGGCTTGAGTGAAGTGCTATGTGAAGGATTAAATTGGATTAATTTAATTTATTGGATGGTTGTCCTTAAACATGCTATTTTTAAAAGAGAAAAGCATGGTTTTTAATTAATTAATTACCTTTAATTGTTAGGGAAATTATTAATTATAGAATTGTGAAGGTCATATAAGCATGGGCAGCCATATGGATGAATTATTTAATTCACAGGTTAAGAATTGCAGCTAGGAGGAAAAGTGCGCCCTTTTAGAGGAAGGATTTTGCTCAGACAAAGTGCTAACAAAGGCTAAAAGCTTCCAGATTTGGTGCATGCTTTGGAGAAGGTTTATCTTCGTCTGCATAGTTGTTTTCACAGGTGTTACAGGAGCTCAGGTGTTGATTGAAAGGATTCATGCTCTTTTTATGTGCAAATTAAACACCAATTTTTGGGGCAGCAGGCTTGAAAAGTGTAGATTTTTATAATTTAAATTCACTATTCATGCTTCGGTGGCCATTTTTGTCTGAATAAATTGCAGGAACTCATTATAGGTGCTTTATAAAAGAAAAGGAGTTTTTATCAACGTCCAATACATTGCAAATATCCCCAAATCAAGAATTGTCCAGATCCGCACTGCATTAAAAGAAATCCGCCAAGTTAGAAGAAAAGAATTATTTGGACAAAGATTGATAAAGCCATGGTGAAAGGAGATGAAAAAGAGAGCATGATGGATTCATGCATTGCTTCCAAACTTTTAGACATAGGAGACACGAGATCTAGGCCCGTAACATCTTTCTAATTTGATTGATAGATTCGAGTGGAAAGACTTCACTCATGCGTGCGGTCAAAAGTAATGGAATTATTCGAGCTGCAGCTTTCCCGTGTATAGCCCAATTGCCAGAGTTTGTGATGGAGTGTGCTAGATCTTATCATCCTTCATCCAGATCAGTGCGTGATGTTACAGAAAGACAATAATTCGCTTTGGATGCAAAATTCTTCAATTATTGTCCAAGATTCCAATGCGAAAGGTGGTGACTTCTATTAGCATTCGTGGATGCCGACGAGGTGGGAAAAGCATAGAGTGATCGTGTGAGCATCATGAATATCCGGTTCATGAAGAAGCCTAGATCCCCTTCCAAGTTCCCGAGAACTCTTCCACGATCCAATTTCATGCAAAGAGGCGGATGATATCGTCAAATTTCTATGCAGGTTGAATGGTGTAGTGAATGCCTACACTTTCTGGACATGGATGTATGCTTTCATCAGGACCATTGAAATCAACAAGGTTGATTCTATAATTAATTGGTCAGAAATTATTAGCAGCAACATCGGTGAGCAACTGCAGAACGTAGAGTGTACCTTCAGCTTCAAGATGGCTTCATACTTGGTGTATGTTGCAGCTTCACAGGGTGTCTTTTACAAGCTGGATAGATGTGGTATTCTTTCCAAGGATCCCATTTTTGAGTGCTACCCACAGCTTACTGTACCTGCGTGTGAGAAGGACTTCAAAGTGATCAATGATGACTTCTTCTACGATTTCATTTGCAGGTTAGACAAAGACTTGAAGACTCACATGGTAAGCAAGGAAGCATGGGAAGCAGTATCCAAGATTGGCAGTGTATTCATCTAGTTTGCAGATTTCACATACCTCAGGGTTACGAGCTTTTCAGGTGAACCAATAAAGATGCCAAGGTACCCGAGTGATAGATTGATTGCCATGGAGCTGAGTAGGCAACTTGTGGAGTTACACGACCTTCAATCAAAGTGGCACAAGTCTACGGGCTTCTTCCCACTCACTATGGGATATTACAGTTGCATCAGCATTCAAAAAGCTTGAGGGATGGTAGCACAAATGTTGTCCGAGTATGAGCAAGAGTTATTCCTTGCGCGGCTTAATTTCGATCCATTTGGAATAGCCATGAAGACAATCTCCCAGGAGTACGCACATGTGCCTTCGTTAGAAGATTTCTAGATGAAGTGCAGAAGTGAGTACGAGGTTAGAAAGAAAGATTTCAGTAGGCTATTGGCAAAGCAAGTATTTGACTTTGACTAGTGCGTATACTCTGCGGATCTTAAAGATGATGGGAACGTGGTACTCAACACTTACCATCAAATGGGAGGAGATAAAGCTATACTGCAGGATAGCAATGGTGGTTGCAACACAATAGAAGAGAGATCCGGAGCTATGTTGGTGAGTTCTTCGAGTCAATTTGGGTCGCTAACGAAGGGATACTGCCTTGATGAAGTATTGATGAATCAAATCACGGGCAACTTCGGCGTAGGAGATTCTCTCAAACGAAAGCATGAAGGAGAAAGCAGCAGAAGGTCCGAGAAGTTGAAAGTACACAGAAGATCTCAAGAGAAAGATAAGACCACTTCTACGACCATGTCTTTGACTCCGACTTCTCCAGTACCTAGAGGATCACCAACTATTACACCACAAAGAGCAAGGATGTTTCCATGCCTTCATTGAAACCAGCGACGTTCGTCTTCTCTCCGCAGCCACTTCGCTCAAACTGGCCCAGAGGAGATGTTAAAGCTTCGATGATAGAGTTTGAAAGAGCTTTGTCCTTGGATGTTTCAAGATGGCAGCCATGATACTTTGGAACTTTCTCGATGGAGAGGATGCAGAGTGGGAGATGGTAGTGCATTCAGCCGACTTCTCACTCTCTGAGAAGTAATTTCTTGGAATGGTTAGCTATGTAGTTGGTTCCGGAAGCAAGAGTAGAGATGAACTTAGAGGAACATGACTTGCAGCTACTTCAGGATCTGAGCAGAAGAGACAGAAGGCCTAAAGTTGCTAAAGCAACTTCTAGGTTGATCATCACGGATTCGGGAGAGAAGTTTGCTGAGATATCAATTCCAGCGGAAGGAAAGGTAGAAGAGGAGCTCATGGCAAAAGATGTGATGGTGACCAAAATACCACTCAGTCAAGCTACCACTGAAGGATTGAAGCAGGACACGCAGACATTGCTGGATGCTTTGTTCCTTAGGCTTGACAGTGAAAAGGCGGAGAAAGAAGAGCTGCAGAAGCAAGTATCTCAATTATGTGAGATCATAGCCAAGGTTGCTAAATCTTCCGTTCAGCCCATTTCAGCGCAGGTGAGTGATCATCTTATGCAGGAAATGGAAGATGCAAGCAATCAAGTAAAGGCTATTGACGAATGGAAGGATCTGATTATTCGTCAAGCTTCTGTGCAACTTGGGGAAGTGCCAGCCCGCCTAAAGGTTATGAACGATGCAGCAAATCAACTAAAGCAACTGATAGAAAGCATAGAAGGAATGAATACAGTTGCAGAGAGTAACCTGAGTATTTTGGCCGAGATCAACAAGCTGCCGGGAGATGTATTGGTTGCAGAACAAATTGTGCTGGATGGATCAGTTGAGAAGGGGAAGCAGCTAGAGTTTGCAGTATCTTTCCATTTGGAGATCTGCAGAGTTTTGCTGAAAAGGATGCAGGCGCTTGAGAGTAGAACATCAGATTTGCCAGACAGTACCATTTCTTTCACTGAGGAAAGAGTGGATGGAGGTGTTACTTCATACATGCGGATTGTTTCTAATGAGGTGCATGATTCCTCGAAAAGTTCTCTTCTCGATGGTACAAAAGAGAATTGATAAAGCTACAAGCCTTTCACAATGAACTCTATCGTAGGGTCATGACATTACAGGAAGACATTGTGAGATTTGGGCCAAGTTTGGAAGAAGTGGAAGCATGCAGCAAAGTGTTGAATGAAGGGTTGCTGCAATTCAGGACAGAAAAGGAAGCAGTGGCTAAAACAGATGGAAGGATGTTGAATTATATGTTCGACAAGTATATCAGATATCAGAACAAGAAGAAGATGTAGATGTTACAGCTGGCATAACTTCTTCTATTCTTTCTTCTTCTACTTTCTATGTTCCCGGATGAAATTGTAAACTTCTAAGTTATTGGTTTTGCAACCATTACTTGAAGTCATGTGGAACCTTTCTATTAGTTAAGTGATACATGTGTCACTTAAGAAGAAGTTAGTTGAGGATGATTGTCAAATGTCATCTTAACTTGTTGTTCATGCTTTAGTTCAGTTTGAGTCTTCTATTTGCACTTTCCCTCCTACATTCTATAAGTAGGAGAAGAACCTACAGTTAATCATCGATCATAATTTGTAAGCAGCAATCTTGTGTTCTAGACTTTGTGTTGAACCCCTGAGAGAAACTTGTAGCAAAGGAATACAAAGGAGCAGGTTTCCGGAGAACTTTGTGTCACGGTGTACTTTGTTTCTTGCTTTTAATCTTAGATCTTTTAGTAAACTTTGTGTTATTTTAGATCTGGATCTAGAGCTGCCTTTGTTTTATAATTTTGTGTGTTCATATCTATCAAGTTTCTTCTATGTGCATGCAATTAGCTCTGCTATCTACTAATTGGGATGCACATCTTCCCCATTTCTTATCTGCATTTCCTTTACTTCCTTCTTCTATAACTCTCCTTTCTTAAACAACTGCTTACTTGCTGCAGAAATTCTTAGTTATGGTTCATGAACTAAGTGGTTAAAGTAAAACCCCTGATAGATAAAAACACATTTATATTGACAAATCTGACACAGAGCCTCACCGGTTAAATGAGGGAGATTTATCTCATGATCGCCTAGGTTTGATGCTATGCGTAAAATCTAGCCAACAGACATGAGAATATGAGTGCAAATAGATAGAAACCTCTTATAGATGCTTCATGTCTGATTCTAGATCCTCACTACATATAGGGATGAAACTAATGCTTTCAAGACAAAATATTAGGTAGTTATGTCCTATCATATGATTTGATCTAGATATAAAATGACACACTAAAACATTATGTATCGTTGTGAATGTATATAGTATTCTTCACTATGAAGTATTAGCTCTCAAAAATGTGAAAACCATTTGAAATCAACCAAATTTGCTAAAATATCTAACCTATAGTAAAACCTTTGCAAAAAAGGTTAGTGGTTGGTTTGAAGTGTAATTCATATACCACCTATGTTAGCACCACTCCAAATAGGACTCAAACTTCACATATATCTCCACCTAGAGATGTAACATAATATTACATGTATGCAACTACATTTGAAAACTTGATCACTTGATACTATTTTGCAATGGTTTATATTTCTTGTGATTTACTTGGATTTGATATATTTTTATTTTGGAATGTTAACACCTAAAATTATTTTTGAATGCTTTATACCTATGTGGGGGATAATCTTAATGTCTCTGTTACTACTTTAGTTAAATGTAGGAGATATTTTCTAGGGAAATTTGAAAGTATCAAGTAGTTATATGAGTAAATAAGTGTATAAGATTTTATTTTATATGGTTTCATGGATATAATTTCATGTAAATGTAAACCTATCATAAAATTAATAACTCATATAAATATATAAAATTGATAAAGTTACTATTGTGATGAAGAGTATCTAATATCTTCACACCTCCCAAAAATATAAATTAGATAACCAATTCGAATTTAGTCTATATCTTGCAAAATGTACCTTTTTCTTCAATTCTAATAATCAACAAAAATTGGGAAAATATGACCTATGGATTAAAAAATGGAATTAAATTATTTATTAAATTTTACTACCTCCTATTCGACCTATATTAACCATCTCAATCCTTGGAAACCACAAGAATTGGCTAACTTGGTCCCTTTTGCTAAAATTGTCAAATTGTTTCTCAAGAAGTTTGATGATGGTAGCTTATGAGTTAGGGCTATCTAAAGTTTATACACCCAAAATAAATTAAATTTTGGAAACCATTTTTGGTGTTTGAGGTGTGGAAAAGTGATTTGTCTCAACTCCTTTGTAAATTCCACTTCCGTCCTTATTCCTCCTTCATGACCAACAACACCTTACTGCCTATCACTTATCAAAATGTGATGTATCTTATGATTTAGGGATTCATGATACTAATACTACACATTTTTAAATACCTATTTGGGCATAGGTATTGGGTACAAATTCTTTTATGTAGTTATTTGGGAAAATTTTCATAAAATCACAATCTTGAGCCTCTAATTTGGCCTTCCCTTTTCTATTATAGTACTTCTAGTAAATTGTCAAAAAAATATCCTTACTGTCACAATTTTATTGAAACTTTATTTTTGAATCTCAATTTGATAGCCAAGAAGGTGATTTTTACAAATTTGGGGTTTTTGATTCAATGTATTACTCTCTGGAGGACTCAATTCTCTAAAATCCTACCAACAAGTACACAAAATACCCGACACTACAATTTCCTTGACACAATCTATTTTTCTTTCTTTTAAAGGACATGGTTTCTTTGAATAGATTTTTAGGAAACTTTATAATATTTATACCTTACTAGTGGGTGTCATACTCCCATTGATCATGTGCCCAAGTCTCATAATACTCTACTATGTTACGAAAAATCACATTTTACTAACATTAAACCTCTCACAAAAATAGCTCTATCGAATCTCCACTTACATGTCTCTTTTATGACCTATAGGATATGTTCATGGGATATAAATATTATAATATATTTGTTTCCATCCCTTTAAGTATTTTATTCTATGAGGTTTTCAATCTAGACTAAATTATATGGTCTAACTATAACCACAATTTCCTTAGTGTCATCTAGTTTATTACTTCACACAAATTAAACAAATTTCCTCAAAAATTAATTAAAATAAACCACTAGATAGTTCTTACCAGTATCAAACATTCAAGATCTAAATTAAGGTTTGTTCCTTTCTTCCTTCACAGCTTATTCACAAAACTTGGTTTTCACAATTATATGCATACACAAAACAAAAACTTTCTAACTTCTGTTTGAGCTCTAAAATCATTCACTTCTTGATTGATCAATTAATAACACATATTTTCAAATTGGAAGATATACATTCTTTTCTTCAATGCCTTCCATAACTGACTTATTTAACTAATAGCCCATCCAAAGGTTTAGGAGTTATATATGAAGAAGTGCACAATGATGACTAGGAGTTACACTAGCATCTTGCTACATCACAAAATATCTTGGATTGTATGTATTGCCTCACGTGTACCTTTGAGTTGTATCAAGTTCTTGGCAAGATACTTCATCTTTAAATTAGTCACCATCATAATCTCCTTTACTTCCATAGGACTATACACTATCCTTTACAATAGTTGGCTGGGTTTAAACATTTGATTCGCTCCCTAATGAAAGGACTCTTGATTCTCCTTAAATGTGAAAAAGATCTGAATTTTCCCTTTTCTTCTTCTTTACTCAATTCACTCTCAATATTGAGAACATTTTTTTTTGTTTGATATATCCATCTCCATGTGACTGCTCCATCCTTGCTTTCTCCATCACACCGTATTAAAAACACATAAACATTTATTAGAATTCAAATTTTTAGTTTCCTTCTCATGTCCAAATTCCATATCCTCCTCTTCATCATTATCCTTCCCCTCATCTTGTAACATCATTTTTTCTAGGATTGTTTTAATGTTTGTTTCATGTCTTATTTGGTCCCATGTTATGCCTGATTGATTCATGTTCATTTCATGATCTAAATTATATAATCCTTTGGCTTCCTCCAAAATATATTCCATGTCCTTTTCTTTAGTATAGTCTACATGTCCATCTTTATTGCCCTTCATACTCGTTCTCTATTGGAATTGTTCTTAGTATTCATGCTCTCCACTTATCCATTGCCACATTATCTTGACTATCCTACCTATACTCTCATTCACTTCAATTTCTTCTCTCTCTTAAGAGAAAAAATTCAACCCCATGAACATTACTCTTGATTGATGTTTAGGCCTTGCACATATATCCTTTAATGGATTCAAAGTATGCTTAACTCCATCCTTCACAAATGTATAGGTATTTTTCCACCCATCATGGATGGCTCTCCTGTTAAATTTCCATGGTATCCCCAATAGAATATGACATGCATCCATGGGAAATATGTCACACAAAACTTGATCATGATATCTACCCACTTGAAAATAAATGAAAAACTAATGATTCACTAATACCATATGCCTCTTTGTACCCATAAGACTTTGTAAGGATGTGGAT
This sequence comes from Taxus wallichiana var. yunnanensis, assembly GCA_018340775.1. Taxonomy (NCBI): domain Eukaryota; kingdom Viridiplantae; phylum Streptophyta; class Pinopsida; order Cupressales; family Taxaceae; genus Taxus; species Taxus wallichiana. Next base: position 151,263,677 of record CM031234.1, on the reverse strand, counting down.
GCTATAATTTATTCAAATTAAACTTTTATACCATTTTAGTGGAGACTAAATTATCAGTACTACCATTATCAATAATGATTTTACAACACTTACCTTTTTCCTTGCACATGTTTCTAAACAATGTTCTCCTCTGTGGTTCTTCATGCTTTCTTGCATTCACCAAATCTCTTCTCATCATCAAAGCATCTCCAATTTTAGGTTCCTCTACCAAGGATGGTGATGCTACAATTTCCTCTTCATATGCATGCACTATTTTTTTTTATTGCTTCATTAGCCATGTTGTTGTTTTCTTGTGGATATTCGTGGACATTTAAATGATCTACGTCCAACAATTTTTTTGCACTTGAATCATCTTCTAGTGAATTCACCTCTTCCTCTTCCATATCCACCTTTACCTTTGTATGAGTATTTACCTCTTGGGTATCCACCTCTATAATAACTCTATGTATGTGAACTATTCACTTCTCCCCATTTATTTTTTTGTTGTTTTCCTTTTCCTAGTTTTTGAATCCTTCATCTTACTCCTCTACCTCTACCTCTCAAATACTGATTTTTTTCTTAATAGCTTCTCTTATAACCTTAAGGCTTACAGATATACCTCATCTACTGATCTCAAATGAAATAAAATGATTTCATCTTGAATATTCAACCTAAAACCATTCACATATATTTCCACTTCCTCAAAGCATCATCATGTATATGACTAGATATCATATCTAGTTTGTAGAGTTCATTAGTATAATAAGCTACACTTAGTTCTCTCTATCTCAAAAGTTTCATATTTTTGGATTAACTAGTTTAATATTTTGCAAGGAAAAAATTACCTTTCAACCCGGCTACCACCTTGTCCCATTTCTTGATATTTTCCTTTTTTCTACTTAATCTTTCTTGTTGCACAAATTCCCACCATACTGGAACATGTCCTATAAGCTTGGTGCATACAAAATTCACTTTATTTTTTAAGTGCTCTATAAATCAAATTACTCTTCCATATTTTATATCTAATATATGAGCTCTTCTAGATGTAAAATTTCTCATACTATGGTACTTTAAAATTTAGCTTATTTCTTTCTCCCATGACTTCCTTCAATATCTTTACTTATGGTCCTTATTCTTCGTGTTCTCCTTCTATTTCTACTCCTTTTATTTCTCTCTCATCATCACTATCATCATCCAATGTTTTTCCTCTTCTCTGGGAGACCTCTAGCTCCTAACCTATCTTGAATGTTTCTTAACATAACAACTAACTCAGCACCCCTAAGTTTCTCTCTATTTCCTCCTCCACCCACTCTTCTTGGTGGCATTTTGTCAATTCTTCACTTCTCTCTTGATCTATTTCTTGTTCACTTCTTATTTCTTTCTCATTCTCAACTCTAATACCATATGATACAAATAATCTAATATATTCAAACCTCCTAATAAGATAAATTAGTTAACCAATTCAAATGTAGTCTAAATCTTGCAAAATGAACCTTTTACTTTAATGCTAGGAATTTTATTTTTTTCAAATATGACCTATGGATTAAAATAGTACATTAAATTATTCATTCTATTTTACTACCTCCTATTCCACCTATATTGACCATATCAATCCTTGGAAACCACAAGAATTGGATGACTTGTGCCCTTTTTACTTAAAATTGCCAAAAAAAATATCAAGAAGGTTGATGATGGTAGCTTATAAGTTAGGGCTCTTTGGAATTCATCCACCCAAGATAAATTCACTTTTGGAGACCCTTTTGAGTGTTTGAGGTGTGGGAAAAGTTATTTATCTCAAATCCCTTTGCAAATGACACATCCTCTTAATTCCTCTTTCTCAATGAACAACACATTAACAAGCATGTCACTCCTCAAAATGTGATGTATCTTTTGATTTAGGGATTCACAATACTAATCCTACACCTATTTGAATACCTATCTAGGAATAGGTCTTGAGGACAAAGTCTTGTCACCTTCTTGTTTGGGAAAAATAGCTTAAAATCACAATCTTGAGCCTCTAATTAGGCATGCCCTATGTTAGAATTTGAGGATTCTAATAAATACATATTTAATAAACTTACATATTATATAATGTTACAATAAATATTTAAATAAAGATTTGTTATCCCATTTTAGTGATTCTAGCTAAAATGAAGATAACCATAGAATTTTTTAAAAATTGACTAAAATACCCATTTGAAGAGTATTTCAGGTTTTCTGGTTTCAACAACATGCAAAGAGGTTATTTACATCCAAGTTGCTCATTGTTTGCAAACCTCGAAACCCAATTCAACTCCCTTTTGTCAAGCTTTGAAACTTTTGAGCATCAGAACATGTGTCATCAAAAACATGTTTCATGTCACATGACTTCTAAAACCTGAAACCCGATTCAACTCCGGGATACGTAACTCTAAATGTAGACATGGAAGATTTTTATAATACAGTCAAGAGTTCTTCCCAAACCTCCTAGATGAGAGAAATAGTCGGCAGTGGCCTCCCTCTTGCAGTAGGATTCCCTATGTCTACTCAATCCCGAGTTTATCTTGGCATGTGCTTTGAATTATGACTCTGCTTCTCGTTCAGTGAGAAATCAGGTGGGAGAAGTTATAGTCAAGTTAGACGGAGGTTACTTTGATGACCTTCTCAAATTTCCTAACTTTGAGGAGTATGGAGATGTAGATCTCAAGTCAGCCTAGAAATCCTGGACAAAGACCAAGAAGACTATATTAAACATGTGAATAAGAAGTTCCTGATCAAAGCTAAGCTGATTGTCTCTAGGTTTCCAAGATTTTTTCCTAGAAGTGATTTCATTCAAGAGATCAATGATATCATTACTTTTCTGAGCTGAGTTTTTGTATTTCTCGAGTCAATTTTTTTCCAAGGATGGATGTACTGATTCATGGTCATCGTTAAGAAGAATCAACAGGGGATTGATTGGGGTAGTCTTATCAGCAATGAGATAGACTCCCGATGATGAAAATGGTTTTATCTACAAGAAAACTTAATATGTCCTCATATGTCACTTATGTTGCAACCGTATAAGGAATTATCCCATATTAGACATGAAGTGGAACAAGGAAGTGAACACATTTATTGGTATTTTCCTCAACTAACAAAGAAGGGCTCCGAGGACAATTTCAAAAGAGTAAATTATGCTTTATTTTATGAGAATATCTACAGGATGAATGCCGAACTCGAGAAAAACAAGAGTCTCTGATGAGGCATGGGCTGAAGTTTCAAAATGGGGTTGTGTCTTCTTGTAATTCAAGAAGTTCACATATCTTTGAGTGGTCATGTACCCAAGTGATCCTTTTCAATTTCCCAGATATCCAGGAGACAAGTTGGTCCTAATGGAGTTGGTCAGGTAATTGTTGGATTTTCACAAGTTCCAACAGAGTAAGCACAAGGCCACCATATCCTTCCCAATTTCTATTGGAAGGTATACCTGCTCAATGGTGGTAAAAGCCAAGAATGTAGTTCATGAGCTACAAGACAAGTTAAAGAAGCACATGAATCCCAGAGATGGGTTTAACTTTCGAGGAGTTCTTAAGTCATATGGAACCCTTTACCTACACGTGCCTAGCATAGAAGACATCTGGGTTGATCTTCGTGATGAAGTCACTATCCGCAGAAAGGATCATAGCAGATTAACACTTGAAGGAATTTAGGCATTCAAGCTCGCTGACATCCCAGAAGGTACTGGCAATAATGAAAGTGTTATAGATCCTTCATATGATGGACTGAATGAGGATCAATACATTTTCCCAGCTATTGATTGGTCTATCGGTGAAAAAGATTCTATTATAGATAGATCAGCTCCGATTCTCACACGCACTAAGGCATGGCTCACCTCTTGGGGAATGAGTTACAAAGAAGATAGTTTTTCAAATTTGGTTGATTTGGAAGCGGGACCTCGCAAAAAGGAAAAGGACAAGAGCTCTTCTAAGAGGCCTATAAAGGTCAAATTTTTCAAGAAGGGAGGAGAACAAGAAGCCCCTTCAATTACCACTCTAGTTGAAATAGTGAACATACCAGAATCACCAACACCACCAGAAATAGGGGAAATCTCTTTGGAGGTAGAGGTGAGTCAACCTCTAATTTCACCATTTGCTGATTGCCCAACAGAAGTAAGTTTATCCCTTGCTTCCCAAGCTTTGGCTTTAGGAGCTGTACCTCCTCCTTCACAACCACTTCCACCTCCTCTTTCTCCTTCCTCTTCATCAACCATGGCCAGAATTTCCTCCAGACTCTCACCACTCTCTACTGGAACTAAAGTGACTATAGATATGCCTCCTCCTTCTACACGTTTTTTCATTGATTCCACTATCACACTTGTGACTGTTCCTACTCCACCAAGCAAGTCTTCCTCCACCTACAAGTGTGACCCAAACCCCTACAACAATAGCAACTTCCTATAGCACACCTCAATGGTTACTTAATCGGACTGCGAGGAAGAGGAAAGTGGTAGTCTCCATACCCACCTTTGATTTCTTTTCACTCAAGACTTCTACCGCTAAATCAAAAAGAAACCCAAGATAGTTTCAAGGGTTTTAGTGCATGCTTTTGGCACAAGTTTGTAGAGATCACAAATCCCACAATTGATAAGAATAAAGAGGACATAGTGGCATCTGACTATCAGATAACTAGGGTTGATCTAGGGAAGGTAACGACAGAAGGAGCACAACAATATGCACGAGATGCTATGAACGTGCTATGTCAAAAGTTAAAAGAAACAAAGGAAAGTAGGGATGAGCTTAAAGAGAAAGTGGAGCAGTTGACTGAAGTATTACTTAAGCTCTCAAAGCCCCCTGAGTCAAGCAATATTATCCTCTACTCCTATCGGGTTTGATTAATCATCGCACCCATGATTAAAAAGATTAACAAAAAGGGGAGAGTGGTCGATGAATGGACCTAAAGGCTGCTCCTGTAGGGAAAAGAAGTAATCCAAGATACTATGGAAGTCTATCAATCTTTGGAAGATATAAAGAAAGATGGAGAAAAAATGGATGATGAGTTTTCTTTAGAAATCAGGAACCTGGAGTTGACTTTCGAAGCTCTCCAAACGCTGAAACAAATTCCATCCTGCATCTTGGTCGAAGAGGGCATCATCCCACATGTGGATAAACATTTCTAGCTGACCAAAGCCATCAAATTCAGAATAAATATTCTCAATGAAGCTTGCAGCAAATTGAGAGAATCAAGAGACCAATTGGTTGATGGCAAGAATGACCTAGAAGAAGATCTGGTAAAAATTTGGGTGAAAGTGTTGAGTGAAGGCTCAAGTATCCTGCCTATCAATTATCTTTACGAGCAGATCCAAGAATCAATTCAACATGATCCAACTTGCAGATTTGGTATGGAATTAATTGACAGTTTGTAAAATTGAGCATTCTTTCAAGACCCCGAGGAAACTCAAAAAGCTTCCTGGCAACACTAGCGATACTTAGGAAACATGTGAAGTTCTGAGTGATCATTCCACCACGCTTGATGAAAATGAAATGCAAGGTATAATCTGAAAAATTTCAAGAATTTTGGAACAAGCAGGATTTTTTAGAAGAATTCAAAGATGATGATTCAAACTAGGACAACGCAACATGTCATTTCTATTTTGTCACATAGGAAGAAAATTTTGACTTGGTCTCCTACGTGAGAGTCAAGCAAAATAGAACTCTTGTTAAAGACTATTTCCTAGGGTTTATCCTATTTTCTCTCTACTCTTTTATTATAAATAAGGGATGCTTATGCATTCCAAAGGGTTGAGATTTTTGGAATATTGAGAACTATTGTGAAGAAGAAGAACTTTTTGTTTTCTTTCAATCATTCAAAGAATAGAAATCGATGTTATTTTTGCAAAATTTGTGTTGTGAGATTCATCTCTCTTAAGATATTGTTCTTATGTTCAGGATCTTAAGATATTCTTTGTCTATCATTCTCAATCATTTTAAATCGTTTCAAACATTACATTACATTTGTTATCTAGAACTCATATGATTATTTCGAGATCTATGTTTGCTCGAAAGAAAATACATCCCCATCATTTCCTTTCCATTGTGTGTTCTTTCTAATTCATATTACTTCGAAAGCAACAATATACCCATCTACTGTGGATATGGATTTTGGGATTCTATCCCAACCCAAATGGTTAGATTAGTGTAAATATTATACGTATCATTTCTACTATGTTTTAGATTAGTAATAAATAGACAACCTCACCTATCTTTAAGGAGGGATTAAATCCCATGTTCTGTGGTTGAACCTCATATTTTGTCTTGACAAAGTATCCAACCAACAGTTTTTGGTGACTCCACTGGGGAATATGGATTGATAGTATAAAGCTTATCCTTTTGGTGTCTAGTGACTCCATATTTTCCTTATTTTCAACAAGATCTATTTTCCAGTTCAAGCTAGTCAGAAAGATCTTCACTCGGTCAAACCGAGCCCGGATAAAACTAATTCATTCTTTGATTTCCTTCAATAGCATAATTTTATACTTTCACCCAATAGTGTTGCTTCTAGTCGGGAAATAAGTTCTTCACCCATCCAAAGGAATCAGATTCCTTAAGAACCATAAGTCTCTGCAACTTATCGTGCATTATTCTTTTCGGATATTCAGATTCCTATTCGCACTTCATTTAAAAGAATGGCAGGACAACCTGTGCCTTGAGGCGCAGCTATTGGTCCTCTTTCCTTACTCCACCATTGCATGATCTAACTCATGGATCACGGAAAAATATTCCTAAGTTCAATGGTGATGGAAAATAGCATCCCGAAAAACCATTACCTCATTCTTTGTTACATGCAAAGTGTTCTTGGGGTTGCTCACAAAAATGTCTCTATTTGAATCTTCGTCGAAACATTGCATAGCGTAGTAGCGGAATGGTTTTACCATCTCCCAAATGCATGCATTACCAATCGGGATACCATGAGATCTATATTTGAAATGAGGTTCAAACCAGCTGAATATTCTCATGCCTTATTGGTACAACTTATCCACATGAAGAAAGAGCCTTATGAACCCATGTGGAACTTCATAGCCAAATTCAACAAGCTGATCTATAAGATTCCAGATCTCGCTATTCCTACTCTTGAAAATCAGAAGTTTTTCTTTATCAACACTCAACCTCTAGATGTGAGATTTTTGTTGAGAAGATTTATTATCCCTTATTTGGCCACTGCTCAAGCTACGACCACCGAAATAGAGGATGATCTTATTCTCGGATGGAAAAATCAGAAAAGAATCATCCAAGCCCAAAAATCAAAGTTCTTCTCAAAGTACTAATGATCCCATGATTCCAAAGATGGCTAATGACTTGATTTCTTTAGAAAAGAAAATGTCTCAACAAGTAGGCAACGTTTATATCGGGATATTCCTAGATGGAATTTCAATAACACTAATGGTGCTCCCACAAGAGATAGACCTTGGTTGACTACTGCGCTCAACAAAGATTAGCTATTAAATCTCTTCCCCGTTAATGCTATAGTGGAGATAGTTGAAGATGCGAAGCGAAGAACCAAATTCTCACAAAGCTTTTGAAGCTTCAGGATACACTGATGAGTCCTATGAGGATTCTAATGGTGACTCCAACATTGGGTATTTGGAATACGAAGAATATGGATGTGAACTCGATGGCCGGTCATTCATGGTCTTCACTCGATCTCAATCCCGGAATCCCATAAAGCCAAAGTGGAAAGCTCCAAGGAGAAGAGTAAAGATGCTCCCATGGTCATAGCTAAGAGAGGCTCTCCTATCTCATCACAAACTGAAAAGGAGATGACTAGAAAAGTAACAACTTCCTCCTATTTTCCTTCTCCTAAGGCCAGTATCACAACTTAGGCCCATGTGATCAGAAATGAACCTACCATCACTCCTTCATACACTACTTTTGACATCACTAACCATGCAAAAAGAACCAAGATCTAAATGTCGAAGCGAGTAATATCCGTAGTAAAACCCGAACAATTAAAGAAACTTGCCAAATTTATTAGAACTAAGGATACTATTCCTTCACCTTCAAAAGGAATTTTTCCAAGTCCTAATCAATCTTTGTCTTCTACTAATATGGCCTCTACTTATTCTTCAGAAAGATCAAACCATTTTATCTATCCTTACTCATAAATGGATTCAAACTCAGTAATTGCATCATTGACTCAAGAGCCTCTAATTATGTGATGCCCGCAAAGGTAGCCCATGCCCTTGGAATTACTTTGACTAAATCATATGGACGGTGTTACTGCATGGAAACCAAGCAAGTCCCCTTGATTGGTCAAATCAAAGATGCACAATTTGCATTTGTCGCCTTCCCGGAGAAGAGAGTGAAAATGACCATTCTGGTTGTTGATATTCCGGCTGCTTATGGTATTCTTTTAGGAAGAGGTTTTTGTAAAGATGTTGGGGAGAGATCAACATGGACTAGACCAAGGCTAAAATCCTAGTTAATGGAGTTTCTTACATTCTCCATCCTGAACCTCAAGTGAAGTATTTGGTCACTAAATCAGATGACCCCAAGGCTCAAATTATTTTTGAAGATGTTGGCTTGGGAAATTACTTCATGACATCAAAAGTACCAGCTATAGACATTAAAGAAGAGGATTCTAATGCTATTTGGACCCTTGAATTCGATGGGAGTTGTTCAACTACCGGATCGGGAGTTGGTGTAGTTCTTATATCTCCAGATTTTGAAATCTTTCCCTTCACCTTCAAGCTATATTTTGATAACACTAATAATATAGCTAAGTATGAAGCCTTGTTATTAGGATTAGAAATGGCCAAACAAAAGGGAATTCAAAATATCAAGGTTCAAGGAGATGCAGAGCTGATTGTTAACTAGGTAAAAGGGATCTATCAAGTGAAAAATGATCACCTAAAGCATTATAGGAATAAGGTATGGGATAGCATAGAATGCTTTGATGCTTTTTCCATCAAGGCAGTTTTGAGGGATCATAATGACAAAGCTGATTCTTTGGTCATGTGTCTACATCTCTTCTCCTTCCTCATCCATAGTTCAAATGGGACACGTACACCATTGAAATTGTATATCATCCCAGTGTTCGGATAACTCAGCACATTGGCAAGTATTTAACAATGATCAACAGATATTGTCTTTTCTGGAGAAAGCCAATAATTTTAGTGAATTGTATTTTGAAGGATCAGAATCAGATATCTGTGAATTAGTTTCAAATTCATATCAAGAGGTTGATGGTGAGTTTATTCAGCTAAAAAGAAATAATATTCCCAAGGGATTGGTTTCTCTGGAAGGTCTATTTGATAAACATGATCGTTTTATCTAGAATAAAAGGTAGACTAAAGGCACATCCTCATCAAAAGTAGATCAAGTTAATCTAGGATCTCTAGATCAACCATAGATGGTGAATATCGGGAAATGTTGTTCCCTTGAGGAGAAAGAAAATTCACTTCACTCCTGAAGAGATACATGGATGTCTTGGCCTGGTCTTATGCAGATTTAAAATCCTTCAAGCCCAAAGATGTGCAACATAGTATTCCCTTGAAGCCTAAAGCTAAACCCCACAGAAGAAGCAAAGACATTACAACCCTAAGATCTCAGGGACTATTCTTATAGAAATTCAGAAAATGTTAGATGCAAGGATTATCTTCCCAATCCACCATTCTACCTAGGTTGCTAACATCATCCCTATCAGGAAGAAGAATGGTGAAATTAGGATTTGTGTGGATTTCCAAAATCTGAATCAATCTTCGTTAAAAGACAACTATCCCTTGCCTATCATGGATCAGGTGTTACAGACTATTACTGGATCAGAGATGCTATCCATGCTCGATGGATTTTTAGGATATAATCAAGTTGAGGTAGCTGTTGAAGATCAACATAAAATGACCTTCACAACCCCATGGGGGACCTTTTCTTACAAGAGGATGCCTTTCGGTTTGATCAATGCTGGGGCCACCTTTCAGAGAGCTATGGACTTGGCATTCAGAGATATGATGGGAAAAGTTATAGTTGTATATTTGGATGACTTGACCATTTTCTCTAAAAATGGAGTGATCATTATGATCATCTAGAGCAGGTACTCTTGAGATGCAGGATCATGGGATTTCATTAAATCCTAAGAAGTCCATGTTTGGAGTGACAGAGGGAAAATTTTTGGGTCATATTGTGACTAGAGAAGGAACCAAGATCAACCTAGAGAGGGTGAAGGCCATTCAAAGCCTTACCCTACCCACAAGAAAAACTGGAGTTCATTCCTTTTTCGGAAAGGTCAATTTCCTAAGAAGTTTCATACCTAAATTCACTGATAAAACCAAGGATATCCTTGGGATGATGAAAGGTAAAACTCCATTTTGATGGAGTACCAAAGGGAAGCTTGCATTTGATGAAGTCAAAAAGGCAATTGCTCATGCTCCTGTTTTGGTATGTCTAGATTTCAAGAAAGATTTCATCATGTATAGCTACGCTTCCACACACATAGTGTCAGCCATCCTGATGCAGGAGAACAAAGAAGGCATTGAAGCTCCCATCACTTTTATTAGATACCCATTAAAGGAACATGAACTAAAGATGTCACAGATTGAAAAGCATGCTTATGTAGTGGTACGAGTGGTGAAACATTTTAGATACTATGTGCTGAGCTCTCATACCCTTGTTCTCATTCTTGATACTATTGTTAAATCCATTTTGACTCAACAAGAGCTGGGTAGTCAACAAGGTAACTAGATAGCTAAAGTTCAAGAGTATGACTTGGACATTAGACCTACCAAGTTGGTACGAGGAAGGGGCCTATGCCAATTGATTGCAGAAAATAATGTTGAGACAGAATGTGAAAGGACCAAAGGTACCTCTTCAGAGTTTCCCATGGTGCTTTTTGTAAGCACAACTGATGAATGGTACGCAGATATTTCTTTCTTTCTAACTTATGGTAAATGCCCCCCACATTTAAGCCAAAAGGAGAAGAGGATATTTAAGTTAAGATCTACAAGATACATCCTGTGGGATAATGGAATATACAAGAAAGGTATTGATGGTGTATTCCTTCATTGTGTTGATAAATCTCAGCAGGTAAGGTTGCTAGAATCCTTCCATAGTCTAGCATGTGGAGGACATTTCTCTTCTTCCGTGATAGCTTATAAGATCCTACGGGCTAGATACTATTGGCCTACTCTCTTTCGAGACTCAGCAGAATGGGTATCCAAGTGTGAAGCTTGTCAACATTTCATTGGTCACCCTAAGCTAGCAGCTCTTCCCCTAAAGCCCGTAGCGATCGAAGAACCTTTTCACTAGTGGGGAATTGACTTCATTAGAATGTTGAATCCTACCTCTAGTGCTAGACACAATTATGTGCTCACTGCTACAGACTACTTCACCAAGTGGGTGGAAGTTGTGCCAATCAAGCAGGTGACCTTAGAAGCCATGTGCAAATTCCTTAAAGAAAATATAATTGTCATATTTGGTGTGCCTCACAAGATTGTGGCTGATAACACCTCCAATTTCTTGTCACATGAGCTGATAGAATTTTTTTATGGATTCGGGATCACCTAGCTCACTCATCTAACTATTACCCCCAAGGCAATGGTCAAGCTGAATCCAATAACAAGAACCTAGTTACCATAATTAGAAAGCTAGTGGATGAGAACCAGAGGACATGGCACAAAGCGTTGTATGATGCGTTATGGGTAGATTGGATTACTCCAAAGTGAGCTATTGGAATGTCCCCTTTCCAATTTTTGTACAAAATTGATGCTAAAATTCCTATTTCGTAGAACTCGCCAAATTACTTACAGATTGGCCAAAAAAAAAGATGACACTTTTCAAAACTTTATTGAGAAAAGGGTAATGTACCTAGCTAGGATGGAAGAGGAATGAAGTAAGGTGGTTGATCACATTATAGATCATTAGATAAAAGTAAATAAGATATTTGATAAAAAATCAAAGCAACGTGACTTTAAAATTGGAGATCTGGTTCTTCTTTGGGATAAGAGAAGGGAGTAGAAATGAATGCATGGAAAGTTTGATTCTTTTTGGAGAGGACCTTTCAAGATTCATTAGTTAAATGGTGAAAATATCTTCTTTCTATCATACTTGGATGGAGAGTTTCTCCCTTTACCTTTCAATGGTCAACATCTGAAGCTATTCCATCAGTAATGCAAGATGCTCTCTTACATTGTACATAATTTATTTTCTATCGTGTGTTTGCTTTTGTTTTCTTTGTTTGTTTGTTTGTTTTGGTTTTCTTCTTTCTTCTCCGTAGCCCAATGGATAAAGCTAGAAATTATGAGTTCTCTTCCTTTTTCATTACAAATAAATTCCCCAACTGGAGCCAGTTGTTATCCCATTTTAGTGATTCCAGCTAAAATGAAGATAACCATAGAAATTTTTGAAAAAATTGACTAAAATACCCGTTTGAAGAGTATTTTAGGTTTTCGGGTTTCAACAACATGTAAATAGGTTATTTACATGCAAGATGCTCATTTTTTCCAAACCCAAAACCCGATTCAACTCCTTTGTGTTGGGTTTTCAGAACTCCTGAGCATCGAAACATGAGTGATCAAAAACATGTTTCATGTCACATGACTTTTGAAACTCGAAAACCAATTCAAATCCCTTGTTTCAGGTTTGCAAAACATTCAAGCATCTCAACATATCAACTCCCTTGTGTCAGGTTTGTGGAACCTTCAAGAATCTCAACATATCATGTTTTGTGTTAGGTTTTCGACAATCCAAACATGATGATATGGAATTCATGCTGAGTTATAGGGTGGTTGCACACGTGTCAAGTGAGATGTAATAAATGTGGGGTCTTTATAAATATCTGGGTTTACACGTCATTTTTACCTTTTGTGCTTTTGGTTGCATGGATTTTTATCTTACGTGCTCTCTCAGCTTCCGAACCCAATTTGATCTTGTGCTCAATTGCACGGTCCATTTTCAATTATTTTTTGAATTTTTTGAAGGTATTTACTCTACCTTTTTCTTGCGATGTTTTGTTGAAATGTTTTTATGATGGTCTCTGCATCTTCTCCTTCCTTTCCCATTTTTATTTTTTTTAGGTTTAGGGTTTTTGGTTTTTCTTCTTCTTTTGAGTGATATTTCAATGGAAATTATTGTTTAAAAGTTCACCCTTAGGGTGTTTGTCTATTATATTCCTAAGAATATGCCTTTTGTATTTTAAAAGAAGAGAAGAAGAAGACAAAAATATTAACTATTGAAATGGCAAGAAAATTTCATGTCTGGACATCTAAAAAACTTGATCCCTTGTTTTTGGGTTTTGCAGGGTGTTTTACAGTTTATAAGTTCCGAAGTGTGTTGGGTCTTGAAGCTTTCCGGACATATAACATCTTCTCGACATCCATTTTCCTTTGTGTCGGGTCTATCGGTGTGTCTGACATCTTCCACTTTCCGCAGTGTGGCGGGTTTCTATAGGTGTCCAACATCTAATAACTTCCGACACATTCTCTCCAATGTATTGGTCAGCAGAGGTTGTTCAACAAGTTTTCAAACCCGAGTGTTCAAACCAGAAGTGATCAAGGCATTCCTCCTCTAAGAATCCTCATGTTGGATCCTGGTTCATCACAAGATAATTCAGATAAATCAGGGAAGATGAAGTACAAATTCAGGAAGGTGGAGTCTCCTTCCTACATTGATTGTAATTATGACATCTAGGATACAGAACTCAGAAATGTAGACATGGAAGATTTTTGGAATAGAGTCAAGAGTTCTTCCCAAACCTCCTTGGATGAGAGCAATAGCTAGCAGTGGCCTCCCTCTTACAGCAGGATTCCCCATGTCTACTCAATGCCCCGAGTTTATCTTGGCATGTGCTTCAAATTACGAGTATGCTTCACGTTCAGTGAGAAATAAAGCGGGATATTTTATAGTCAAGTTAGATGGAGGTTACTTCAATGACCTTCTCAAATTGCCTAACTTTGAGGAGTATGGGGATGTAGATCTCAAGTCAGCCTAGAAATCCTAGGACAAAGACCAAGAAGACTATATTAAACATGTGAATAAGAAGTTCCTAATCAAAGCTAAGCCGGTTATCTCTAGGTTTCCAAGATTTGTTCCTAGAAGTGATTTCATTCAAGAGATCAATGATATCATTACTTTCTACCGAGTGGGTTTTGGATTTCCCAGCAAATGTTTTCCAAGGATGGATGTACAAATTCATGGTCATCATTAAGAAGAATCAACAGGGGATTGATTTGGGTAGTCTTATCAGTGACAAGATAGACTCCCAGATGAAAATGGTTTTGTCTATAGGAAAATTTAATATGTCCTCATATGTCACTTATATGTCACCGAAATGGTATGAGGAATTATCCTAGATTGGACATGAAGGGGAACAAGGCAGTTAAACACATTTATCGGTATTTTCCTCAGCTAACAAAGAAGGGGTCCGAGGACCACTTTTGAAGAGTAAATGATGCTTTCTTTTACGAGAACATCTCAGGGATGAACCTCGAAATAAGAAAAACAAGAGTCTCACGATGAGGCGTGGGTTGAAGTTTCAAAATGGGGTTGTTTCTTCTTGCAATTCAAGAAGTTCACATATCTTTGAGTGGTCATATACCCGGGTGATCCTTTTCGATTGCCCAGATATCCGGGAGACAAGTTTGTCTTGATGGAGTTGGTTAGGTAATTATTGGATTTTCACAAGTTCTAATAGAGTAAGCACAAGGCCAGCATATCCTTCCCAATTTATATTGGAAGGTATACCTACTCAACATTGGTAAAATCCAAGAATGTAGTTCACGAGCTACATGACAAGTTAAAGAAGAGCATGAATCCCAGAGATAGGTTTGACTTTCGAGGAGTTCTTAAGTCATATGGAACCCTGTACCTGCACGTGCCTAGCATAGAAGACATCTGGGTTGATCTTCGTGATGAATTCGTTGTCCATAGAAAGGATCATAGCAGATTAACACTTGAATAAATTTAGACACTCAAGCTCACTGACATCCCAGAAGGTACTGCAATAATGAAAGTGTTCTAGATCCTTCATATGATGGACTGAATGAGGATCAATACATTTTCCCAGCTATTGATTGGTCTATCGGTGAAAAAGCTTCTATTACAGATAGATCAGCTCCGATTCTCACACGCACTAAGGCATGGCTCACCTCTTGGGGAATGAGTTACAAAGAAGATAGTGTTTCAAAGTTGGTTGATTTGGAAGCGGACCCTCCAAAAAGGAAAAGGACAAGAGCTCTTCTAAGAGGCCTATAAAGGTCAAATTTGTCAAGAAGGGAGGAGAACAAGAAGCCCCTTCAATTACCACTCTAGTTGAAATGGTGAACGTACCAGAATCACCAACACCACTAGAAATAGGGGAAATCTCTTTGGAGGTAGAGGTGAGTCAACCTCTGATTTCACCATTTGCTGATTGCCCAACAAAAGTAAGTTTATCCCTCGCCTCCCAAGCTTTGGCTTCAGGAGCTATACCTCCTCCTTCACAACCACTTCCACCTCCTCTTTCTCCATCTTCTTCATCAGCCATGGCCAACATTTTCTCCAGACTCTCACCTCTCTCTATTGGAACTAAAGTGACTATAGATATGCCTCCTCCTTCTACACCTCTTTTCACTGAATCCACTACCACACTTGTGACTATTCCCACTCCACCAGTAAGTCTTCCTCCACCTGCAAGTGTGACCCAAATCCCTACAATAGTAGAAAATTATTCTAGCAGGACCTCGGTGGTTACTTGATCAGACTCCAAGGAAAAGGAAGGTGGTAGTTCCCATACTAGCCTTTGATTTTAGTTCACTCAAGGCTTCTACTACTAAATCAGCCAAGAAACCCAAGACAGTTTCAAGGGTTTTAGTGGATGCTTCAGGGCATAAGTTTACAGAGATCGCCACGCCCGTAATTGATAAGACCAAAGAGGACATACTGGCCTCTGACTATTAGATAACCAGGGTCGATCTAGGGAAGGTAATGGTAAAAGGAGCACAACAAGATGCATGAGATGCTATGAACATGCTATGTACAAAGTTAAAAGATATAAAGGAAATCAAGGATGAGCTTAAAGAGAAAGTGGAGTATTTGACTGAAGTATTACTTAAGCTCTCAAATCCCCTTGAGTCAGCACCATTATCCTCTACTCCTATCAGGTTCGATTTCTCATCGGTACCCATGATTGAAAAGATTAACGAAAAGGGGAGAGTGGTCGATGAATGGACCCAAAGGCTGCTCCTGCAGGGAAAAGAAGTAATCCAAGATACTGTGGAAGTCTATCAATCTTTGGAAGATATAAAGAAAGATGGAGAAAAAATGGATGATGAGTTTTCTTCAGAAATTGGGAACTTGGAGTTGATTTTCAAGCTCTCCAAATGCTAAAAAAATTCCATCCCGCATCTTGTTGAAGAGGGCATCATCCCACATGTGGATAAACATTTCTAGCTGACCAAAGCCATCAGATTTAGAATAAAGATTCTCAACAAAGCTTGCAACAAACTAAGAGAATCAAGAGACCAATTGGTCAATGGAAAGAACGACCTGGAAGAAGAGCTGGTAAAATCTATGTGAAAGTGTTGAGTGAAGGCTCGGGTATCCTTCCTGTCGATGATCTTTACGAACAAATCCAAGAATCAATTCAGCATGAGCCAACTTACAGATTCAGTATGGAATTCATTGATAGGTTTGTAAAAATTGAGCATTCTTTGGAGACCCTGAGGAAACTCAACAAGAAATTGAAAAAGCTTCCTAGAAACGCTAGCGATACTCAGGAAACATGTGAAGTTCTGAGTGATCATTCCACCGCGTTGGATGAAAATGAAATGCAAGGTATAATCAAAAATTCCAAGAATTTTGGAACAAGCAGGATTTGTTGGAAGAAGAGAAAGATGATGATTCAGACTAGGCACAATGCAACATGTCATTTCAATCTTGAAATCAACATGTCTTTTTCATTTTTGTTTCGTCACATAGGAAGCAAATTTTGACTTGGTCTCCTGCGTGAGAGTCAAGCAAAATAGAACTCTTGTTAAATACTATTTCCTAGGGTTTATCCTATTTTCTCTCTACTCTTTTATTATAAATAAGGGATGCTTACGCATTCCAAAGGGTTGATATTTTTTGAATATTGAGAACTATTATGAAGAAGAAGAACTTTGTGTTTTCTTTCAATCATTCAAAGAATAGAAATTGATGTTATTTTTGTAAACTTTGTGTTGTGAGATTCATCTCTCTTAAGATATTGTTCTTATGTTCAGGATCTTAAGCTATTCCTTGTCTATCATTCTCAATAACTTTAAATTGTTTCAAACATTACATTACATTTGTTATCTAGAACTCGTATGATTATTTCTTGATCTATGTTTACTTGAAAGAAAATACATCCTGTCATTTTCTTTCCATTTTTGTTCTTTCTAATTCATATTACTTGAAAGCAACAATATACCCATCTAATGTGGATATGGATTTTGGGATTCTATCCCAACCTCAATGGTTAGATTAGTGTAAATACCGTAAGTATCATTTCTGCTATGATTTAGATTAGTAATAAATAGGCATCCTCACCTGTCTTTGAGTAGGATTCAATCCCATATACATGGTTGAACTTAATATTTTATCTTGAAAAATATCCAACTAACAAGATTACATCATAACATAAGTAATTAAAGAAATACTTACAAGAAATAAATAACACAGGTGACACAATATTTATAGTGGAAAACCCCAATAGGGTAAAAACCACTTTGAAAATAACCTTTTACTTCAGAGAACTTATTTTATATCCAGTAAGATCACCTCCTCCTTTGAAACCCTATTTACCAAGGGTAAAATCAAATCACTTGATTTGCACACCTTTGATATATTTCCTGAATATATCAAATGAGGACCTAAAGTCCTTTTTATATAAGGTGATCGGGTATGTCTCTTGACCCACCTTTTAAACCTAAAATGGTTGACACATACACCTAGGTTTATAATATTTAATATTATAAATATAATCATTTCATGATATTAAATATTTAACCTAAAGTATATACCTAGGTTAGGATATTTAATAATAGAAATATAAATATTTCTATATTTCTATTAAATATTAACCTATATATTAGTGATGAACCCATATACATTAAGGGTTGGCTAGACCACTTAATCATTATGTTCCAACACTCCCCTTAATGTTAAGTGGGATAACATAACATATGCCAATAGATTACCTGCCCATAGTACACTACAGGATTTATAATCCTTAAACCATAAAGTTTTAGGCTAGCATATCGGTTGAAGTAATTATAACACCTTCATCATACTCAATTTACCTTTTGGTACAAAAGGATTTGGAATCCCAAAGATCATCCCATGATCAGTGGCTAAGTATGATTTGTGAGTTTTACATGTTCTCACAGGTTCTCATAAAAGGTTATTGAACCCAAGCATATAGGATCCTTTTACAACCAAGGACCTCCTTAACAATATACTTGTACTAGATGTTTACTAGTAAACTCAATAGCACTAAAGAGTTTACTAAAGACTTCCTTTAAGATCTTTCTACACTTCTTAAAAATAAGCCGAGGAGGTATACATGCCCGAAGGTCTTTTAAGGTCACAAATTCTTTTAAAATGCCCAATTTTTACAAAAACCAAGTTCCATTAGGAGGTTTGACATTGTCATCATGCACTTCCCCCTCAATGGTAACTCGATAATCCAAGATTTTCATGAAAGTGACAAAACTTTGCAGCACTCAGGGACTTTGTGAAGATGTTAGCAACCTACTCTTCAATCAACATGAACTTGATATTTATCTCATCACTTTACACCTTCTCATGGGTGAAGCGTATATGTATCTCAATGTTCTTCATCCTCTGATGTTAAACTAGATTTCTTAATCAAGAGTAATATAACTTTGACCACCACATAGAAGATAAATACTTCCTTTAGCTTCCATGTGTATCTCTACCAACAATGCAGCCACATGGATTCTTTACTTCTTCCATTGTACTTCTCTACCTCAGTAGAAGAAATGGAGACTGTTGATTATATTTGTTGTTCCAAGTAATGGTTCCTACACCAAAAACTTGAACACATATCCAATATATTTTATAACACAACATCGGTATGGTTAGAATCACAAAATCCATATAAGATAGCATTTTCATTCTTATTATAATGCAACCCATAATTGATTGTTCCTTTCAAATATCTAAAAATTTTTTACAAGATTCCAATGATCTCTAAAAAAGGTTCCTACATAAACCTTGAAGTAATTCCTACTTTTGTATAAGAAATATCTAATCTAGTTATAGTTAGATAAATCAAACTATCAACTAACAACGTATATAAAATAGGATCAACCTTTTTCATATGCATATTTAGGATCAATATTTATTCCAACTTCCATTGAAGTAGAAAATAGTTTACAATCAATCATAAGAAACTTTTTCAATACAATGGTTGCATATTGTGTTTTGAAAAATAACAATAGAATGAAATACAATCATACAAATAACATGATGTGAGAGACCTAACTCATTCATTTCAAAGTACTGCTTTAATTTCTCTTTAATCCTATGAATTAAATCAGAATTATCACTAGACATAAGCAAATCATCAACATATATACATATAATAATAATATGTGAGCCTTGTGAGCCTTATTTCTTAATGAATATATCATTGTTAGAAGAATAATTAACAAAACCTAACAGTTTAAAGAAGGAAACAATTTTTGCATACCAAGCTCTAAGAGCTTTTTTTAAACCATACAAGGATTTCTCAACTTACAAACATAGTTTTCTTTACCAGTTTCTTCAAATCCTTTAGGTTGAAACATGTAAAGTTCTTCTTTTAAATCACAATTCAAAAATCATTTTTCTTATCCATTTGGTGGATTTCCCACCCAAATTGAGTGGAAATTACAAATAAGGCCCTAATAGTACTCATTTTAGCTACAGGAAATGTCTCAACATAATCAATACCAAGTTTTTGAGTGAAACCTCTAGCAACAAGTCTAGCTTTATGTTTGTTAATACTACCATCAACATTATATTTTACTTTGTATATCCACCTAGACCCTATAATACTTTGCATAGCTCAGTTCATACAAGGTAATTAATGCATGGTACATATGATGGATTATGGTCATTTTCCTAAGGTTAATAGGATTTGAAATTTCTAACATAGATTGAGCCCAATTTAATTTCTTATCTAGGAAGATAAGAGTTTCAAAAACATCTATAACATCAAAACATCATCATGACCATTTACTAAATCAGAATCAAAACCATCATTTAGAAGCATTTAATGAAGTAACTTCAAGAGAAGAAGACAACACATGTAAACCTTTCACTAGATTATATCTATACATTTCATATAAGCTTCGATAATTAACATGTCCTAACCTTTCATGCCATAGTTTTGAATTATTCAAACTTTGAGATATAAAACAAGATGCAGAAGAGAAATCATCAAAAATATATATACCATTTCTTTGAATTCCTTCAGCTATTATACTCTCATTACTATCCTTGATATACCAAGTATCCTTCATGCATGGATTCTAGTTGTGTCCATACCTCTTTCGATGTTCGATATTACCAATGTGTAGAAGGTACTTATCGTTCACATTGTGTAAAATCATAGAAAAAGCCTCTTGCATTCATTGTAAGAATGCATTCATGTTATCTACAATTGCTTGACGACAAAGGGAGAAACCTTAGATCTAGAAACAATCGTCCAGAGTTTCCTCACCATAAATTTTGTTTTGACCCAAATGTTGTAGTTGGTTTCATTTAGGATCTGGTTTTGTCAAGACAAAAATAGTTGACGCCATTATTTTCCTAAACTTAAAACACACCCCATTATAATATACAATGTACCACAGAGTTAGATACATATTTATCGATAATAAAAATAACACTTTTAATAGAATCATATCTAAATTTTATAGATCTAAAGAAACTATTTGATCATAACTAATTATGTCATTACAATGCATTATAATTAACCTCCCATGATCAAAATAATAACCAATATATAAAGGGCTCATTATACCCCAAATTTATATAAAAATATTTTTCCATATATATAAGTGAAGAAGAGACCCCTAAGAATGCATAACAACAACAAATTTTTGAAAAAATAAATATAGACAAAGATCTGGCCAGCTTAAATTTGACGTCTAAATGACCATCATAATTTTTTTTGGTCTGTCGTGATGGTCATTTGACCATCAATTTTAACACATGAAAGTTTTCTTAGAACTACGAGTTTGACGCCTAAATGACCATCATATTGTCTTATGTTTGGTCTACTTGACGGGTCATTTGACCGTCAAATTTAATGAAGCCAAAACTTGTTGTATATTTCCAGAAATTCTAGAATTTCTTCTTCTATATAATATTAGGAGGTTATATTTTAACACATTATAATAACCTATTATAATTTATAATGTAAAAATATATACACTTTTTTAAAAAAAAGGTATATAGTTTATAGAATGTAAATAAAAAAACATATAGTTCATAAAAATTATAAACTATAGTATATTTTTTATATAAAAAAACACATAACCCTTATTAAAGGGGTTTAAAGGACATAGACCAGGTTAAAATAATTTTACTAGGTGTAAGTAGATTTATGAGAGTATAGATTAACCTGCATATTTTACAGAGGGGACAAGTAATTTCACCCACCAATGAAATAAATTGAAATCCCTATTTTCATGAACCTTGTCTCCTCCTTCATTTACTCTTAATTTTACCCCACACACATTTAAAACTATGGAAATATTACAAAATATTTTATATAATTCCTAAAGCTAAAAACTTTAAAACTTTTATGTGGCTATAACTACCAATATTTTAATAAATATTTACCACACTTCACGTGGACCACCAATAAACTAGCCTTTTTTTTTTATTCTCCATTTATACTTGAGAGTTCCACATTTATACTTGAGATATTATCTCATTTTATTCTCCACTCCCACTCTTATATAAAAGAAAACCTTTAAATAGGTTTATTTATATAGTTTTTATAAACTATAAGATATAAATGAATGGGGCTACCCCTTACATGGATAATATAAATGGTTAGGGACACATGTTAGGTTTTATTTAATAAGTATTAAGATTTAAAAAGTAATCCCTTCATGGCCAAACAATAAACACGGGCCCCCTTACTAAAAAAAGTAAGCACTTATATTTTTTTTAAAACATATATAAACCAAATCTAATAAAATTTATATTTTAAGCGGTTTAAACTAACCATATATATAAAATATGATTCAAACTTAGGTTTGTTTCTTTTTTTTTAAAAACTATATATGCCTAGATTTATAAGTTAAGTTTAAATATGATTTAAACTTAGGCTTAGAATATGGTCTGTTGACTCTTCCCTCAATCCCATGTAATTTTAATATGGTTTAAGGATTTTAATATATAGTTTTTTTCCAAAACTATATAAATTTTAATATGATGTTTATATAAATTATTATATAAACCTTATTCTATATTATATATATTTTTATTTAAAAATAATAATATAGTTTTCAAATTATATAGGATATAGTTATAGATTAACTATAAACTATAGTTTTTCAAATCAAATCCTTTTAGAGGGGACCAAAGAACACGGGTATGAATTTACCTTTTGAAATATTTAACCTCGAAATATTTGAAATATTTGAAATTATAGAAAACATGAAAATATTTCATATAGTAATAAATCCTTTCCTTTTTTGTATGTGATTTTCACACAAGTAAATATTTGAAGCCCTTTCACCTGTGCACACATCAATCTCCAAACAAACATTAATTCCATATAATTTACAAAATGTAAATGAAAGTAAGAATCATATCATATTACATCTCCCCCTCAAAAATTAGGGATTTAAAATTGAAAACCCTAAAAATTTTACCAAGAATTTAATTACACAAATGTAGTGCCAAAATAAATTGGGAAAAAAAGAAGGGGACCAGATACTTTTAAATACCCTTTTGGGTTGGTTGAAAAAACTCATACAAATTAAATAAATAAAATACAAAACATTTGATCTTAATTTATTTAATTTACCTTGCTTTGTTACCATGTTAGAATTTGAGGATTCTAATAAATATAGATTTAATCAACTTACATATTATATAATGTTACAATAAATATTTAAATAAAGATTACATCATAACATAAGTAAATAAAGAAATACTTATAGGAAATAAATAACATAGGTGACAATATTTATAGTGGAAAACCCCAATAGGGTAAAAAACTACTTTGAAAATAACTTTTACTTCAAAGAACTTATTTTACATCCAATAAGATCACCTCCTCCTTTGAAACCCTATTTACTAAGGGTAAAACCAAATCACTTGATTTGTACACCTTTGATATATTTCCGAATATATCAAATGAGGATCTAAATTCCTTTTTATATAAGGTGATCGGGTATGTCTCCCGACCCACCTTTTCAACCTAAAATGGTTGACACATACACCTAGGTTTATAATATTTAATATTAGAAATATAATCATTTCATGATATTAAATATTTAACCTAAAGTATATACCTAGGTTAGCATATTTAATAATATAAATATAAATATTTCATATTATTAAATATTAACCTATATATTAGTGATGGACCCATATACATTAAGGGTTAGTCAGACCACTTAATCATTATGTTCTAACAAAACATCATTACTATCACAATATTATTGATGATTTATTTTTGAATCTTAATCTGATAGCCAAGAAGGTGAGTTTTAAAATTTTGGGGTTCTTGATTTGAACTAGAACTCTCTGAAAGACTCAATTCTCTAAAACCCTAATAAGTACACAAATAGGCAAGACTAAAATTTCCTTGACCAAATCAATTATGTTGTATGTTAAAGGAGATAGTTACTTCGAATACATGTGTAGGAAAATTTAGAATCTTTATACCTTATCAGTGGGTGTCAAACTATGGGTCACGTGCCTAAGTCTCATAATACTCTGCTCTATTATAGAAAAATAGGGTTTACTAACTTTTAAAACTCTCCAAGCAATAACTCAATTTAATCTCTACCGCATTTCTCTTTGATGACCTAGGATCTATGCACGAGCTATAAATATTCTAATATATTTTCTACATACCTCTAAGTATGTTATTCTCTCGAGTTGTCAATCTAGACTTGATTGCATGGTCTAACTATAACCACAATTTCCTTAGTGTTATCTATTTTATTACTTCACGAAAACTCAAAGAATTTCCTTGAAAATGAATGAAAACACACCATTAGATATTTCTTAGCAGTATCAAACATTCAAGACCCACAATAAGGTTTGTTGCTTTCTTCCTTCATAGTTATTCACAAAACCTAGTTTTCATAATTATATGCATCAAAGAGTAACAAAATTTCTAACTTCTCTTTGGAGCTCCATAATTCATTCACTTTTTGATTGATCAATGAATAACACACAATTTAAAAATGGAATATATAAATTATTGGCTTGAACTCCTTCCATAACTAACTTCTTGAACTAAGAACCCAAGGAAAGGTTTATGAGTTACATACCAAGAAGTGCACAATGATGTCTAGGAAAGTTACACTAGCAGAGGTCAAAGCATACAAGTGTGTCCCACTTTGTGGCCATAAATATTTTAAAATCTGACTAGTAAATAAATAATTAAAAATACTATAAAAATTTAAAAAATCAGGTAAATTCTGGATGCCTTGCACCTTGGTATTTATAGCCTCTTAAAAATGCATGTTTGGTCATTTTATATGTGTTTGGTCATGTTTTAGTTGTCGACATAGTTTTCTGAAAGTACAAAAACTACAAAAAAGTAGGACACAGTTATATGCTTTGACCCAAAGATCTTGGTACATCACAAGGAGACTCCAATGACCACAAAAGACTCAAATAAAACACCTTAAATACCCCTTTAAGACCCACTAGAACAAATACATATTCTAAGAAAGCCAAAATTATCTCTACTTAGTTCAAATTGTCAAATTGAGCAAGATGAAGGAATTCTCATAATTCAAATTTTGAACCTCTAGAGCCGAAAATGATAACATGATTGACTCCTAGAAATCTCTAAATACTTATAAAAACAAAAAAATGTCCTCACATGACCTTTTAGTGATTCCCCATCATCATATTTAGTGTCTACATGATGGGTTGTTCAATCCAACACTAGTCCTATTGGATGGTTTGGTCTAAGATAAAGAAAAAATGCTATAAATTTTTATGTATGATTATTAAGAAAAATAGGTTTCTTATGATTAACGTAATATTTTAAATGTAAGTGATTAAGTCTTTGTAATACTAAGATAAAGTCTTAGAATGGGATAAATTATATGGACTAGCATATATAATTCGTGTTCAAAATAGGTGCATAAGTCATTATTTAAGGGATGAAGCCAATACTTACATTATCAAGTGATAACTTACCAAATTTAGGTGTCTACACTTCTTTAGAACATACTCATAATATACATCTATCAAAAAATAATAGGTAACCTCATAATTGTTGCATAGAGGCTCATCAAACACCATCCACGACTTTTCTCAAATGTAATTTTAACGTCCTTGCTAATACAATGTTCAATTCTAACATGTCACTAATTCATTAGTGGTGGTCATTAGCCACAATATTATATAACTAAGAAACATATTCTTGAATTTTTATCTTTGTGACATTCATGGAATCATATGACAATCCATCGAACAAGAAAAATTGTAACATCCCTCTATTTAATCCCTTCTTTTTGACAATTTAATTAATCCAATAAATATGAATAAAGGAAAATGGATGTTTATTCGATTAATTAAATATTATTATGGTAGATGGTACTTAGTTATCTAAGTACTTAATTAAAAATTAAGTACTCAAACAACTAAATACCGCCTATTGGTATTATTCAATGTAGTAAGTCTCTTTACGGAACTTCATTGTTAGGTTTGGGAAGTGTCATTGTTATAATTATATCAGGATGACAAAAATTGTTTTTGAGATGTTATATTTTGGAAAAAGAATCCCTAAGGATTATAAGTTGGTTGAATGGATTTATAACATTAATTTTTGGCCTATTTTAATATTATCGTCATTATAATATTTGGGGCATATTTTCGCACCCCATGGAATCGATAAGTAATGTGTGATTTTTTTGTATTGACTTCTAATAGTAAAATGTGGTGATTGAACAACACAATGGCATGTATAAACGTAACATATCATTTTTTTGGAAATGTAAATAATTGGTGATAACACCATACTTGCATGGAAGAGTCTAAAGTTATAATTGTGTTTTGGATTCAATTTTTTAAAAGGGTAATAATAACCCAAAATTGCATGGATAAGTGTTTAATTATTCCAAAAGCCATAATGTGGGAATTCATGTATAAGGGGAAGGATATTATTATAGTTTGAATATTCAATTTATGATTACATGGAATCCCCACCCATGAAGGCATGAGGCTTCTCTCACCATCCACTTGGTAGATGGTGGGAAAGGAAAGTAAATATGACTTAGAGATTTTTGGGATTTGTGGGAAGAATTTAGGGAAAAGAACTGGAGTCTTGTTTTTCTTGGAATTTTGACTGGAAGTTAGAGCTCCCATCACGGAGACACTCTACCAAAATTTCTTCGCATGTGAGGGTGAATTTTTTTTTAATTCAAAATCCTTTATTATAAATTAGGAGTGCATTGTGAAAGTGTTAGTGGTTTTGGAGAAGCTGGAGCTTTAGAACCTAGAACATATCGACTAAGTTTTCCTTGGTATTTGGAGGCAAATCAAACAAAGGCAAATCAATTTTATAGGCAAGGGGTTCTCTTTTTTTCTCCTATTTTTTTATTAATGAAATGATTGTTGTCTTTTGTGGAATCTGTATTATTATCCGGTTTTTAGAAAATAAATGATGAAACCATCTTTTGAGCTTGAAATCTCTGTATTAAAACGTGTTGGCTAATTTGGGTTTTTATTAGTTATTTTTTCAAATCAACTTTGGGGTTTTCTACTGACATTTTTGCTAAGAAATTATTGTTTGTGATGGTTATTTGGAATATAACATGGAAAAAGTTAATAATTTTTCCTCTTGTAGAAAAAAAGCTGAATGGCCATATTTAAAGTAATTTTTAGCTGTGTTTTTGGCAAAAAAAAAAGGAATATATTTATATATAAAAAAAAATAAAAAAAAAGATATTATCCCAAATCTTCCATGCCTAGCCTCTTCAAATGAGTTGATTTACTCTATAAATTTTCATGGGTTTTGTGAATACATATGGCCATAGGGCTATGTGTTTTTATTACAAAGTTTTTGATCTTGTATTATTTTTTGAAGTTGTATGGCCGCTTTGGCTGGAACATATGAACTTGAAATACTTTTGGATTTATTTTTGAGTTATTTATTTAAAAATTGTGGTTATGTTTTTAAACCTGCAGAAACGGTTTATTGAAATATGGAATGTAATGTGTGATGAGGAAATTGGTTTATGGGGTTTTGAACTTGTTTTATTTTAATAAAAGTGTGGAAATATTTTCACTTGTGTAAATGGTTGGTTTTTACAGTGAATACAAAGTTGTTGGAACTCATTGCATTAAAAGAAAATTATTTGCCTACATGATTTCATTTCTAGTTATGAAATAATTATGAATGTTTGTTAGTGAAAAGAAATGAGTTGGAATTTGTGTTCTTGCATATAGTAGAGATGTGTAACCCTTTATGCATGGAAACTTTGGAAAATGATACGAAATAAAAATAGAACACTTTGAAAATTCAGTTGTGTAAGAATTTTTAATGTTATTAATTTCTTTCATTTTTATACCAATAACATTTGAATCGTAGGGTTAGATCACATGATTGATGCCTTTTAATTTGAAGAATTTTTTTCATTTTTGAATTAAATTATCTTAAAATGATTTCTGAAAATTTTAAAAGTGGAAAATACAAGGGGAAACTCTAGAATTGTTTTCTAGAATTGTTTACTTTGTCATTTTATCGAATTCAAATATTTGGTTGATTTTCTTAGCATGATAATTTGGTTGCATAGATGTAGAATGTAATATAGATGTATTTAATTTAAAAACATTAGTTGTAAACATTTTTTGGATGGTGTTGTGTGTGCAAAGATAGCGGATCCAACACGCCGAGATCTCAAATCCTCTGTCCATCACATACCTTGTGATTGAAGAAGTGGGAGGAATGTATGTGAAGTGGTCCTTCAGGAACACTTCACACATATTCCCATGAATCTTCCATCGCCATCTATGGGATTGACGATGGATTTTAGTTCTATAACTACTTTGTGGATGCACTATCCTTGCAATGTTTTATTAACTAGTTAAGATGAATAATCATCTTATTTATAAAAACTTAGTATGGAATGTAGATTGAATTATTTACATTTCTTTGAAATGACACCCAAAAAAATAAATAGTTTTGTAGGTTTAGTAACCTTGGGTGGACCTTCTTTCTCTAGTGTGTGAAGATCGGCTTTGAAAAATAAAGTTTATTTACGGATCTTGGATCCAATTGTATATGTACTTATGGTTAAATATATTTTCCTTGGGAAAATTGTACCTTGTAATAGTCCTTACTGATGTTATTTTCCATAAATATTAATGGAATATAGGATTGGATTGTGTATAAATAATATGGTAGTTTTGTGTATGTATAAAGAATGATTGGGTTATGAGTTGGAAAACAATGTAACTAACTTGATAAGATATGGAATCATACAATCATTTATCTAGTGTTTAGAATACTTACAGTCATGAAACCAACAATGTATCTCTTACCTAGTTACCATGAATGTAAATTTTTCTTATGAGAAATTGGAAAGAATGTTAAGTGATTAAAGAAACTAAAAATTGAAGGGAAATCCTAAAATATTAGTTATGCCTCCTTAACGAATCTAAGGTTCCTCTTAATGTCCTTCCTCATGAATGAATCTGAATGGGCTAAGTTACTAAATTGTTCAAATGCTTAATATCAATCTAAATCCTTGTCAAGTTGTATATGGCAAAATAATGGTTCAGAAATGTGAATAAAAGAAGAATTAAAAGGGGTAACTTATAAGATAATAGTTTATCTTTATAAGATGGAATTTGAGATGTGATTAATGTCTTGAGAAATCCTTAATTTCATTAACATATTTAAACTTGATAGTATTCTAGGAAAGGAATGAAATGAACTAGTGCATGTGTAAAATTCAAACTCAAATGGGACTACAATCTAAGCTAACTAAGGTCTAACCAAGAAAGGGATAAATGAGCTCTAGGAATTTTATTTTTAATCCAATCAAGACTTAAGGCAGATCTAAATTCATTATTAATATCGTTTATGATAGGTTATTAATATGACCTAGCTGATTATGGGATTAATCTCTAAGGGAAAATATTAGGAACATGAAAGAAAAACTTAAAAGGAGTAACATTACAAAATTAACCTGGTAAGTTAAATCTTACTTCTAAGGGGTAGGATCACATCCAAGAGGACATCATTCCTCTCATTGCAAAATAATTAATCCATATGGGGGTAATACCTAGATTTACATAACTCGAGGACATAGGTGCAGCCATAGTAATGTAAATAATTCCTTGAATGAGAAGTACAAAAACAACTCAAACTCAGCTATGGCTAGTTAGGATTATCAGACCTAATGGTAACCTAGAATAAGGTTTTAACATATCTCTTTCCATTAAAATGTTTAGGATGTAAGAAGGGGGTAGCGAGGTAATAAATACTTCATTTCCCCAATCCTCCAAATGAAGGTAAGTAAATGTGTTTATTAATATCCAAAAATTATTGAAATATTATTGAGTTTTATGAACTGAGCAGAAACTAAAATATCAATTCACGATGTAGGCTACCCAGGAGTATCCCGTCAGCTTCCTAATACAAAAAATATTAAGCAGTAGATAGGCCTCCCGTGGGTAACCAATAACGTGCATTAGGGGTTCCTCGGGCTTGTGTAAATGAACTTGTTATGAACTAAATAATTTTTAAATATGTTCAAATACCTAAGCTTAATGAATCTAGATAACTCTGATGAGATGATAGTTAGGTGATGGGAAGACAAGTTGGACTGTTGTGCACTCCTCTACACTAAGCGTATATAGTACAACTAAATTTTTTATCCAAAGTAATGTGTTTTCTAGGCACATTCTCTAATCACCATGATTCCTCAATCTTGAAGTGTAGGATATAGGAAAAATTACTATGTGACCCTAGGAAAACACTAGAGGATCAATCACAAGTTCTCACTTCCATAGTGTGGTAAAATTAGAAAGGCTAAATATGAACATTCATTGAATGTTAAATAGTGATCGTGGAGATCAAGGATACTTGAACCCTTATAGTTGCATAGGGTTTATCACTATGTTATAGGATGGATTAAATAATTATGACATGCTTTGCATAAACTATCCTTAGTTAGATACTTGATTAAATTATTCATAGGAATGTCTTCTCATTGCTGGTTTAATTTGAATTGTTACATTACCTAGTTGTAGTTCATAATATAATTTAGAAATGCAGATGAATGTCATAATGTTGTTATAAAAAAAAATTCATACTATTTCGAGTTTCATATTTTAGGTTGTTACAAATTCGGTGATGCACTTTAAATTTTATTTACATTAAATTTATCCTAAATGTTTCCTATTTCCTTGAAAACACTCTCTAATATATTTTTAAGTACGATTGCACGTAGTGTTTATTGACAAATTATCATAACTCATTAATGATTATTTTCAAATGTTAGTAGTTTTAATTATATCATTGTGTAGGCACTAAAAATTAGTAATTTATCCTTGTGCAATGCCAATTTTGACCATGTTCCCTTACATAAATTTCTTATATTTACACTCTACTTTTTCATCAATTTTGGGAATATTATTTAATAAAAATAGAATTAAAATTGTATTCTTCACGACACAAATTTTAGCTTATCTTTCTCTATTTATAGTTAAAAATTTATCGAAGGGTCAAGATTTAAGGTATGGTATTGGTTGAATTATACAAGTACCATCCCATCACATTCACCAACTATAATTTAATTTCAAATTTATTTTTTTCCATTTTACTTTTCTAAGCTCAACCTTATTAGAATATTTCACCTATAGAAGACTAAAAAACCAAGCCATTATCACTTTATAACTCATCTATAAATATTAAAATATAATATTGAAGAGATCATTACAAAAACACTCAAATGGGTTCCTTAATTTATCCAAATCATCAACACATCATCTAGAGTAGTCCCTACTACTAGTTTAAAGGAATCGACTAAGTCAAATATTTTAGCTTCCTCTATTTTAAAGAATACAAAAGTTGTAGAACCATGTTTTAGAAAGATAAAATTCACTCAAAAAATTATGTAAGGGTTTAAATAAAAAGGGTTAGGTCACAAAGTTGATCCATGCCACATCTCAATACTATCGCATTGGTTACATTATATATTACATAGTTAGCATGCTATCTTGGTTTTAAGATACACAAGGGAACTCCTAGTGGGTTGGTTAGTTATTCACACTTAGACAACCTACTAGGAGAATTAGATGAGGATTGATCATGAAATGAGGGATTGTAGTGTAGAAATTGGAATTAGTTCAATAGTTAAGAGTCTTCCTACCTAGGGTAGTCCAACCTCACCAAATACACATGTTTTCTTCTTTTTTTTTTGTTAATGCTCTCACGAAGGGTTATATAAGTTATTAGTGTTTCCAATTTTTCACATGTGATTGCAGGTATTATCCAATTTATGTGAACAATAGTGACATAAAAAATTGGCTATTTTAAGACAAGTCAAACACACAAAAATGTGTAGATCCATATAATTTAAGGGTTCTAGATCTTATAGTTATAGGTGAGAATGATACAAACTAGGTTTGGACCATACAAAAGTTATACATCCATACCCCTATTGGGTTTACATTTATAAAACTTTCACTAAAGTATCTATCGTTATATATCATCTTGTTCCACTATCCTTAACATCCATATCCTCTATGTCTTACCTCAAACAACTTTTTTTTATCTCTCCTCTTGTGTATTTGAGAAAGTACTTATCATTTATCATTTGCTTCAATAATTTTAGGTATGAATGTACTATTATGATTGTGTATGATTAATGTTGGAATTATTTTGATCTAATATACTTGTTGAAATCTCTTACATATTATTTAGTTGTACGATAAAATTTTGAAATTTAACTAGGGTTTAAATATTTTGTGAACTTGAATCTTGAATCAAACATATTGTTCAAACCCAAATGTCCCTAAGCTTTAATATTCTACATTAAGGTCATTTTATTTCATCAATCCTCTACCTTCAATATTTAATGATTATCATTTCAAACCTAAGTGATCAATCCCTCATTTTTTCATGTCTTATTATCCCTCTTACCATATCCATACCCATACTCCATTCAATGGAGAGGGTATCTATTATGGTTCTACTTGTTTCATGACTAATGAGGTTCCTATATAGATGAATATACTTTATGTTCATTATATTACTTTTTTGGCTCATCTTGACAATGCTGTGACAACTATTATCTATATTGGTGGATTTTGAGTTAATAGCTTTACCGTGTTTATGACTTCACCTACTCGAAAGTTACCTAGATAACAAAACCATCCCTTTACGATAAATAATGCATATATGAACATTGCATTAATCATTATAAATCTCTCGTTGCCACTATTACTTTGTTAAAATTTAATGGTATCATAACCATATCACTATAATAATCCTTATGATTTAATCATTCACACTCATTGGTCAAAACTATTTTGATTAAATCACCACACCATGATATTTTCACTAGTATACATATTATTCACCAACAATGCCAAATACTTGATCTTATTGAAATGGAAATTGACAAGTACATGAATCCTCTTGGGGGTTATAATCATTCGAGATATTATTGATTTTTAATCTAACACAAATGATCTCCTTGATGTTTTTTTAGGATCTTCTGATGTCCTTTTTATTTTACCTAAATATTCAAATAATCACATAATATAATAACATTTACATATGTGAAAAAAAAAAAAAATAGGACATGCTAATATGTTCTTGATTATTTTTCATGTTACTTTATACATGTTGTTTTTCACGTTGTTTTAATGGATAACATATCTACTTTTTACATGCATACAGTCATGTGGTATATTGAGATTGATGTAGGATGCTAACTTGTTGATACATGATGATCGGATCCATCTTGCTACTTACCTTACTCTTTTGGGAGCATCCACCATGTTATGTATGTGATTTTGTTTCATTATATATAATTTTATACCTTCCTCATCAAACATAACTCTATATGTAATTCTTGTTTTTATATTTACCTAATAATACCTATCTATGTATCTTATTTAGTGTTATCTTATCTTGTTATCTATGTTCTTACTATTAATTTTGTCTATACTTTCTTCATATATTGTTTTCACTACTTTTTAATAAAAATTACTTGATTATTACCTACTACTTGATTTCACTTGATTTTCTCATCTGATTACAGTATTATGATAGTTTTCTTTATAATTCCTAAGGTCTTTGCTTGTTTTTTGAGACCGTGGTTTTCTAATGTTTAATGTTTCATGTTTATCTTACACGTATACCATTATTTATCTGAAAATGTCAAATTGTTCCTTCTATTGTGGTTATCTTATTACATTTTTAGTGTCCCATACTTGTGGATCCATACTATATATGACTATTCATCTACATATTATTTCTTAGTTGCGTGTACACTATTGTTCATGTTGCTCTAACATTATGATGTAGAAGCATTACTCCATTTTTAAAAAATGTTTTTGTCATAATTTTTGTAAAGGTATGTTAGTAGATCTATTAAGACTTTTGAGTCACTTAGGTGTACAAGTTTGGGCTTTGGATTTAAAAATAAATAAAATTATACTTTCCCTCAAAAGTCAAAAATCAAATTTAGAGACCATTTTTGCGTTGTTTAGGAGCTATTAGTATTCTGTTGAGATAACCTAGGGAATTTCAAGTTGGTGGAAAGTCATATGAAGGGTTAAAAGATAATTTATGACTTAGGACATGAAAATTTCTAAGCTCTAGTCTAGAATTAGGCTTAAAGTGTTGAAATAAAGGTAAATTTGTATGTTTTAAAGGTAGAGAAAGGATATATTTGGTGGTATAAAGACCTCTTCATAACTAATTTCCATCCATGATCCAAATGGTCAAGGAAAGGAGAAGAAGATCTCAAGAAGAAAAACAAAGTTTTCTTGTGTATACACATTGTAAGGGTTGAACTAGTTCTTGCATGGAATTTTGGAAAGGATCCTTATACATTGCTTGATGAATCTTAGATGCATGAATGTGATTTATATGAATTTGTGAATGTTAGGATGATTAGTACTATGTGATTACATTAATTTTGTGATATTACATAATCTCGTGCATAGATACAAGCTTAAGTTATTTTCTTAACCCTGTTATAGTTTGTGTAACTTGTATGATTAGCATGATCTTGAAGTTTTGAAGGTGATTTGAGTAAGAGAAGTGAGAATTTGAATTGAGAAGAGATAATAAAGTAAGAAAGGTTCACATTCACCCTCAATACATTACAAGTTAATGTTGAAACTATTTAGGAGTCATGACTTATATCAAATCTATGTAGTGATAACAATTAAGACAAAAGACAAAAGGAAAACATGTTATAGAGAGAGATTTGAGTGACAAGAGCTCAAAATAGATTTGTTAAGACAAGTATATCTCATAGAACCTATAAGGACCTGAAAAGTGCTAAGAAACCCATGTTTTTCATTGGAAACCTTTAACGACTGAGTAAACTTTGTACTATGGGGTAGGGTAGAGCATCCTTAAGAATATTTCATAGTTTGATGAACAAAAAGTCCTTGTTGTTAAGATAATATACTAGATAATACATGCACATACCTCATGGAAGGGAGAAGCAACCTTGATGTTGTTAATAGTTAATGTTATAACATAAAATATTACCTCAAACTCATTTATAAACCCTCATAGGGTCTATAAAAGGAAAAGTGGTTGAGAGTTGAATCCATTGATTCAAGTCTTTGACATTGAAGTAAATAGTCTTGACATAGGCCTCATTCATGTGTTAAAACCTCAAAGTTTAACCCATTTCATAGTCTCAATTTTGTATCACATTATGGTTCAAAGGGACAATGTTTTACATTGGTTTGAGGAGATATAATGAAATCTAATGATTGAGAGAGAATTATTGGAAGTGGAGTAACTTTGTATAGTACAATAAAACAAACAATTAAAAGAAGAGTTAATAGTTGAACAAGAAGTTAAAATAATATTTGATGGTTAAATGGGTCTTATGGAGATTTACATATTGTGCTTGGTTAGGTAGAGTTTTCTATGGATATAACGAGATAATGAATTATTATTAAGAGTAACAATTCTATCAAATGCTCAAAAAGCCATGACAGTATGATAAGGACTCAAGAGAGATAATTGAAGTTTAAAGGAGGTTGAGAGAAATATATTCAACGAAACTTGTAACTAAGGAAGGAAAATGAACCAAGAGGGGGAATTTTACGAAAGTTTCACTAAGAAGGGTATAGAGATGTAAAATTACCTAATTTGCATATCGACAAAGAAATTGAGAGAAATTTTGTGAATAATGTCATATTAAAACTTCAAACACTTGTAAATCACCCAAATGGGTATCTAATTCTTTTTAGATTGTCAAGGTGGTCATCAAGTGAAAATATATAGTGTAAAATAAGTTCACTAGACTAGTAGGAGACCAACCTAGTGGAGTGAGGAATAGTAGTGAAAAGTTGAATAGAAAAAGAGTACGAAGGTGAAATTTTGCATACACCAAAAATATCCATAAAGGGTATTGGAAAGTTTAAACATTTTGTTCTATTTTTTTCAGATACTTCCAATCACAAATCCACTAGTGGAAACCTTAAGAAGCTCTTAAAAGGTTAGTTTTGGAAAAGTAATTTATTTTTGTTATTTTGTTGTTTTGTTAATTCAATTTATTGGATGATTGACTATTGAATGAGATATAATAATAGGTTCAATGTTGTATAAAGCTTAAATTTGTGGTTTTAGGATAAAATTGGCATGTGAGAGTGTGTTTAAGCTTGAGAAAATTGGGTATTAGCTTGAGACATCACTATTTTTGAGATTGTGGTTAGAATAACATTTTGGATTTGAATGAAACTAGATTGAATCTATATCATTTGGTGTCAAAGTCAGAAAATATGTTAATTAATTTGAGAAAAGGATTAACACAAGTACAAGAGAATAAAGAGAAAGTAATGGACAACAAGATGAGTGAATGGAAGAGCAATGAGAAGATCATAAAACCAATCAATGGACATGAGTATGTGAAGCCCAAGTGGATGAATAAACCGTTAGTAGAGATATATGGGATCAAATCAAAGAAAGTGAAAGAGATGAATAGATAACAAGAACAATATTCAAGATTGTTAAAGATGATGTTTTAAAAAGACACTTGATGGAAATAAAAAGGGCATGCAAAGAGACATAGTTGAGGTTGTTAAGCCTTATGAGTTAGATTTGAAAAATGATTGGGATGAAGAAGAACCAATAGAAGATATGGATAGAGATTAATTGGTAAGAGAGATGATGAAGTTGATAAGCCACAAGAAGAGAGAGAGAGAGAGAAAATAAAAGAGTAAAGGAATAAGGATTTAGAGAAAGAGAAAGTTGTCGTTTCAAAACACAATAATATGTAGAACACCTGATGGTACTGATGGAAAGAGTGAGAGAAGATCAAGGAAAATAAATAGAGATAGTTTTGAGAAAGAAATCCAAGTGGCTAGTCAGATTTCTTATAGAGAAGAGACAAAGAATGCAGTTAATAACAAGGATAAGATAAGAGGAAAGAAGACAAAATTATATGGAGAAGAGCATAAATATGAATGAAAGAGAGGTGGTAAAAGAGATGGTGTTGATAGATGACAAGAGTGTGAAATAATAAGTGAAAGAATAATTTTTAGCTTCTCTTAATAAAGATGAATATAATGAAGGTATTTTTATACACTAAAACAGGAAGGAGTGTTCAAGAGAGAAAAAGCGAAGTGATGAAAATAGAAGAAGAACATAGAGAGGGTAGTCAAGCCTCAATTTTTTTAATCTAGCATTTTGTGTAGGTATGTGAGTTTAGGTATGGAGAATGAATTTTATATTAATGATAAAATCAAGAAGATAATTAACCAAGAACAATAATGTGTGGAAATTGAAAAGGGGAATTTATTTGTTTATGAGATCTTAGATAAGTTGGATATGGGTATATCATCCTTGAAGCATGCTATAAATATAGTGACACCATGTGAAGAAGAGATACAAACTAGTTCAAGGACATGGGAATAACATCTAAGAAATAATATGGAAGAAGAAATTGAAGAGATAGAGATAGAAGAGAAAAGAATATAATGTGTAGTAGTAGAGAAAAAGGTATATGATGAAAAAGATGAATTCAGAGATGAGAATCAGTAGTAGGTCCAAGAGGAAGGTTTGATAGTTGAATCGGAGAAGAATTAAGAGAGAGAGGCTTATGAAGAAGCTCCATTAGAGGATTACCTTAATAATGAATATAGAGTGAAGAATGACAAAAAAAAATTAGGAATGAGGAAACGAAGAGTGAAAAAGATGAATATGCAAATTAGATCAGAGTGAAGATGAGGATATAAAAGAATTGGAAGAAAAAGAAGAAAAACTAAGCTATTGATTTAAAAATTTCTTACCCCTGGAGTATGATGTAGAATCATCACTACATCTTGTAAATATGGTATTTTTACATGTAATTTTGGTTTTAAGGTATGTTATTAGGTCTAATAAGTCCTTATGAGTGACATAGGTGTGATAGTTTGTGCTTTGGATTTTCAAAATTTAAAAATTGTATTTTCCCTCTAAAAGGAGAAATTCAAATTTGGAGAACATTTTTGGGTTGTTTGGGTTTTGTTAGTCTTCTATTGATATCACATAAAAATGTCAAGTATTATGAAGGGTTAAAAGTTAATTTATGACTTAGAACATGAAAACTCCTAAGCTCTAGTCTAGAAATATGCCTAAAGTGTTAAAATAAAGGTAACTTTGTATGTTGTAAAAGTCCAGAAAGGATATATTAGGTGGAAAACCAACTTTGTAACTAATTTCTATCCATCATTCAAATGGTCAATGAAAGGAGAAGAATATCTTCGGAAGAAAAAGCAAATTTTCTTGTGTATACACACTTTGTAAGGGTTGAAATAGTTCTTCCATGATAGTTTGGAAAGGATCCTTGTACATTTCTTGATGAATATTATATGCATGCTCATGATTTATATGAACTTATGAATGGTAGGATGCTTAGTATTATGTGATTACATTGATTTTGTGTGATTTCATAATATTATGCATAGATATAAGCTTAAGTTCTTTGTTGAACCCTATTATAGTTTGTGTAATTTGTATGATCAAGATGATCTTGAAGTTTTGAAGGTGAGTGGAATAGTAGAAGTGATAATTTTAATTAAGAACAAATAATATAGTGTGAAAGGTGTACATGCACCCTTAATAAATTACAAGTTAAGGTTGAAACTATTTTGGAGTCATGACTTATAGAAAATTTTTGTAGTGATGACAGTTAAGGAAAAAGACAAAATGAAAAACATGTTATGGAGAGATATTGGAGTGACAAGAATACAAAATGATATGAAACCCAATTTTTGCATTGGAAACCCTTAAAGGCTAAGAAACTATGTAGTAAGAGGTAGGGTAGGTGATCCTGAAGAGAATTTCAAAGTTTGATTAAGGAAGATTCCTTGTTGTTAGGATAATATACTAGATAATAAATGCACATATATCATGGAAGGTATAAGGAACCTTGATGTTGTTCATAGTTAACATCATAACCTAAAATCCTAACCTCGACTCATTCAAGAACCCTATTATGGTTTAGATAAAGAAAAGTGGTTTAGATTTGAATCCATTGATTCAAGGCTTGGAAATTTAAATATATAGTCTTGACATGGGCCTCATGAATCTATTATAAACCCAAAGCTAAACGCATTTCCTAGTCCATATTTAGTATAACAATATGGTTTAAATGAATAATTTTGTACAGTGGTTTGAGGAGATATAAGGAAAGTTAGTGGTCAATAGAGCATTAGTTGAAGTGGAGCCTATTTATGGAAGAGTAATAATTTAGAGGATTTTGAAGAGGGAATAAAAAAATTAATCCCTAATCATACCCTTGATTCTTGTACCCGATGATAGTATGCTTGAGTAACTTTGTAAAGTATAATAGAACATGGAAACAAAAGAAGAGTTGATGGCTGAATGGGTCTTATGGAGAGTTACATATTGTTCTTGGTTAGGTAACATATTATCTATCGAGAGAGAAATTGTCCTAAGAGTCACAGCTCTATCAAATGCTCAAAATGACATGACAAGATGATAAGGAGTCAAAAACATAATTGATGTTTGAAGAAGTTTGAGAGAATGTTAGTAATTGAAACTTATAAATAAACCTCTCCTCACTATTATTAATAAGATTTATAAGTAACTAAGGATCTAAAATGACACAAGAGGAGTAATTTCATGAGAGCCTCACTAAGAAGGGTATAGAGATGCAATCAAACCTAATTTGTAATTGAAACAAAGGAATTGAGAGAAATTTTGTGAAGAAGGTCATATTAAAAGCTCATACACTTGCGAGATAACAAAAATGGGTATCCCAAACTATTTTTATATTGTGAAGGGGTTCATCAACTCAAAATATATAACGTAAACTATGTCTAAACATGGCTAGTACAAAACAAAGGTAGTGGTGGGAGGAGTAGTAGTGAAAGGTGGAATAGAGAAAGAGTAGGAAGGTAAAATTTTACATACACCACAAAATCCATAAAGGGTATTGGTAAGTGTAAACATTTTTTTATGTGTTGTCTCGATATATCCAATCA
The DNA here is from genome assembly GCA_018340775.1 of Taxus wallichiana var. yunnanensis. Taxonomy (NCBI): domain Eukaryota; kingdom Viridiplantae; phylum Streptophyta; class Pinopsida; order Cupressales; family Taxaceae; genus Taxus; species Taxus wallichiana. The sequence continues at coordinate 151,223,835 of CM031234.1, read as the reverse complement.
CGAATGCACTAATGGAAACCTTAAGAAGCTCCTAAAAGGGTAGTTTTGGAAAAGTAAGGCATTTTTGTTGTTTCCATTTTGCGTTGATTCAATTTATTAGATGAATGAGCATTGAATGCGATATAAAAATAGGTTCATTGTTGTATGAAGCTAAAATTTGGGGTTTTAGGCTAAAATTGGCTTGTGAGAGTGTGCTTAACCTTTAGAAAAGTGGGTATTAGCTTGAAAATCATTGTTTTTGGAGGTTGTGACTAGAATAACATTCTGTATTTGAATGAAAATTGATTGAATTTGGATCATTTAGTATCGAGAGGGAAAATAAGTTGAAGAAATTGAGAAAAGGATTGATACAATGTAATAGAAGAAAGATAAATAAATTGACAATAAGATGATTAAAGGAAGAGACATGAGAATCTCTTGAAACTAGTCAATGGACATGGGTATGTGATTCCCAAGTGGATGAAGAAACTAGTTGAAGAGAGAGATGAGATCAACCCAAAGAAATTGAAAGAGAGGTCTAGAGAATAAGAACAATAGTCAAGATTGTTAATGATGATTTTATAAAAGAGACACTTGATAGAAATAAGAAGGGCATGCAAAGAGACATAGTTGAGGGTTGTTAAGCCTTATGAATCAGATTTGATAGATGAATGGGATGAAGAACAACCAACAACATTTATGGAGAGAGAGGAATTTTTAAGAGTGATGTTGAAGTTGATAAGCCACAGGAAGAGAGAGAGAGAGAGAGGAAAAGAAAAGAGGAAAGGAAGAAGTTACAGAAAGAGATTTGGTTTTAGTACAATATTATAGAGTTGAAGTAACATGTAGAGAACCTGATGGTACTCATGGAAAGAGAGTGAGAAGAGAAAGAACAAGAGACATGGATATTTTTGAGAAATAAATCCAAGTAGCCGATCAGATTGATAATGGAGAAGAGACAAAGAATGAAGTTAAGAAAAATGATAAGACAAGAGCAAATAATACAAAAATATATGGAGAAGAGAATGAATAGGAAAGAAAGAGAGGTGGTTAAAGAGATGGTATTAATAGAGGAAAAGAGTGAGAAAGATGAATATTGTTAAGGTAATTTTCATATAGTAAAATATGAAGGATATTTTAAGAGAGAACAAAGTAAAGTGTTGACAAGGGAAGAAGAACATAGAGGGAAGTCAAGCCTCAAGTTTTTATTCTAACATTCAAGTGTATGATTACGAGTATGGAGAATGCATTTCAGATTAATGATGAAAGAAATAAGATAATGAACTAAGAATAACATGTGGCAAGTGAAAAGGAGAATGTATTTGTTTATGAGATCTTATAGAAGTTGTAGGTGGAGATAGTATCCTTAGAGCATGATATAAATATAGTGACACCATGTGTGGAAGAGATATGAACTAGTTTAATGATGGAGGAAGAGAAGATAAGAAATAATATGGAAGAATATATTAAAGAGATAGAGATAGAAGAGATAAGAATCTAATGTGCAGCAGAGAGAGAAAGAGGTGCATGATGAATAAGATAAATTCATAGATGAGTAGTAGAGCAGGTCTAAGAGGAAGGTGTGGTAGTTGAATCGAGAGAAGAATGAAGAAAAATAATATTATGAAGAAAATCCATTAGAGGCATACATTAATCATGAAGATAGAGTGAGGAATGGAAACCAGAAAAACTTAGGAATGAGGAAATTTAGAGTGAACAAGCTAAAGATGGAGATGAAATCAGAGTGAAGATGAGGATACAAAGGAATTGGAAGACGAAGAAAAATAGAGATATGGAATTAAAAATTTATTACCCCTAGAGTATGATGCAAGATCATCACTCCATTTTGTAAATATGGTTTGTTCTCATGAATTTTTTTTTGAAGGTATGTTAGTAGGTCTAATAAGTTCTTTTAAGTCACTTAGGTGTGCTAGTTTTTTCTTTGGCTTTTCAAATTTTGAAAACGTACTTTCCTTCAAAAGGAAAAATTCAAACTTAGAGAAAATTTTTGGGGTATGTAGGAGCTGGTAGTACTCTCTTGAGATCACCTAGGAAATGATAAGTTGGTGGAAAGTCTTATGAAGGGTTATAAGGGAATTTATGACTTATGACATGAAAATTTCTAAGCTATAGTCTAGAGTTAGACCTAAAGTGTTGAAATAAAGGTAAAATTATATGTTTTAAAGGTCTCGAAAGTCTCTATTTGGTGGAAAACCAACTTTGGTGGCATAAAGACATATTTGTAACTAATTTTCATTTATCATTTGAATGGTCAGCAAGAGGAGGATATTTTGGGAAGAAAAAGCAAGTTTTCTTGTGTATACACATTATAAGGGTTGAACTAGTTCTTCCATGATAGTTTGGAAAGGATCCTTGTACATTTCTTGATGAATATTAGATGCATGCTTGTGATTTATATGAATTTTTAAGTGGTAGGATTCTCGCTACTATTTTATTACATTTATTTTGTGAGATTTCATAATCTTGCGCATAGATACAAGTTAAATTTCTTTTGTTAACCATGTTATAGTTTGTGTAGTTTGTATGATCAACATGATCTTGAAGTTTTGAAGGTGGCTAGACTAGTAGAAGTGAGAACTTGAATCGAGAAGAGATAATGTAGTGTGAAAGTGTAAAGCCCCTCACCTGGGCCAATGGAAACCAACCAGATATTACTAGACATTTTGGGATTATTTGAAAAAAAAAAATTAGACCATAATTATTAACGCTCTACTTAATCCTTCCCATTAATATTTAATACATATTAATTATTAATCTCCCCAGGTTGTAAAAACACTAACCCATCACAACTTGATTTTTTTTATTCTACAAGGTATTAACTAAACTCACCAAACTTACTAAGCCTACACAACCTTTTAAATTAAATTTTTCTCTCCTTTTTAAATTTATTTACCCACACACCCTCCTTTAATAATATCTCTAAATCCATAATAAAAAGCTCATGACTTAAGTGGTAGGATTAAACATGAGCCTTTAGATCTAATCTAGTCAAATCAAATCTGACCCTTGATTTCAAATTTGACCCTAATGTTGCCCTAACTTTCTCTTTGTTATTTTCTTCTCCTTCTTTTCATTTCTCTTCTCATTTTGTTTTGTTTGGTCTTTTGCAGGTTGTTGGGGAGCTATGGAGTTTTGTTAAACCAGTCTTTTTTTTTTTTTTTTTTTGTAAGATTCATACAGTAACAAGAACTGTATTCTTTCTTTTAGTTTTTAATTTTTATTTTTTTATTTGACACACACACACACACATATGTGTGTGTGTATATATATATATATATATATATATATATATATATATATATATGTATATATACATATATTTTGTGTGGTTATGAAAGTGGAAGGGGGTGGATCTGATGAGAGGGTTGTGCTTGGAGAAGGATGCAAGTGAAGGGGGAAATAGACGCGGGGTAGGTTTGAGCGAGGCACGGGCAACGCCGGAAAGGGAAGCCCTAGGGGTTGGAGGGTGCTGTGCGCAAGGCAGCAGCGGTGGCGGGGGTGGATGCGGTAGGCTGTGGGGACAGCCACGTAGGAGTTGGGCCGGGGGGATAGGGTGTTGTATAGGTAGCTATGGTTGCAGGGGGAGGGGTTCGGCCCTCCCCCACTCTAACAAAACAAAACTCTTTTAAAATTTTTTTGTTTATTGTTTTTTTGTGTTTTTAAATTCGTTTTTTTGTTAAAGTGGATTTATATATAATATTATATATATATATATATATATATATATATATAATATTTATAAAATCTATTCTTATAATATTAATAATATTGTATGATGTATAAATTTATATATTCTAATATTTAATACGTTTTTTTGAAAAAAAGATTACTTATATATGTGTGTGTATATATATATATATATACACACATATATATATATAGTCTATAAGAGGAATACATTCCTCTTACAAATCTGCAATACAAGTTTAGTTTAGGAAAATGATAAAACTAAGGCTATCAATACTCTAATCCTGAATATGTTTTTTTTTTTGTACACCATGACAACAATGATGTTTTTCAATCTATAAATGACATATTTTAACTTTACTACTTAGATGTAAAAAGAAACTTAAACTTTTCATCTATTCACCTTAAATGATTTACCTATTTTGATATTGCAAAAGATGAAGCCAAATTTTTGGAAAAGAAAATATTGATTTAGCTATCACTTAGTGAAAGGATAGACACATCAAAACTACTTCTTCATCCATTCAAATAAGGTAACCCACAAGAGAAGTAAAAACAATCTTATTCTATTCTCTAACTTTTCAAAACTTGTAATAATAAGGGTGTTTCAAGAACAATGTCAAATCTTACATTTACACAAGTTCTCAACATTTCACAAGGGTGAAATCTACCACAAAATAAATGATCTTTCCAACAAATCATATTAAGAAAAATTTCACTATCTTCAATCCTTTATTTTAAAGATTTAAATCTTCCAAAATGGCAAAGCATAGTTCTACATTATTACAAGTATTCAAAGGAAAACAATGTAAGGTGACATGCAAATATTGAGGTAGATTTTTCAACAAAAGGGATACTAGTTTACATATGACTCCAAATACAAAGGAGGATTTTACACACAAGGAAAGCTTCCACAAGCCATTCTTTTCAAGAGACAAGAGGTAATGTTCACAATAGAATGAAGATGATAAAGAGATCCAACCAACATCCCACTTCCATCTTGAGATCCAAATGCACATGCTTTCAAGAAAACCAACAAGGAGAAGAAGCTTGTTTTGCCACCCAACCATAGGCATCATTACATGCCTTTCCCAAGGTTGGGATGCATGCTAGCCTCCCCCAAGCCCATGGGAAAGAGGAAAACTAACCACAACTTGCACAAGAGTGAGGGTGAACAAACAATGATACATCCACATGAAACACAAGACAAGTATAAACAAGACTCCAAATTTTACAAGATGAAAAAGAGGAGAACCCAAGTTCTACCTCTAAAACCAATGGGGAAGAGAGGAGAGAAGTTCTCCAAAATTGTAACCAACAATAGTTGCATTAAAACAAGATCTCCATGCCCTCCTTATTTCTCCTAATTCATTCAAGTCCTCCTTATTCCTCCTCCTTTCACCAAATCCTTCTTGGAAGGATTTTCAAACCCCAAAGGGGTTTCCTTACCAAGAATGGGGAAGGAGATTCAAGCCAAATGAATCACCATCCCCACCTCAAACCATTTTAGGGGAGTCACTAAAATCCTACAAGGCTTGTCCATCAAGCCATGAGGATTGAGAGGGAAAAATCCCTCTCTCTTCCCCCACAAACTCCAAAACTCCATCATGCCATATGATGGAGGGAGTAAAACAAGAAAACAATAACCAAAATCCACATGCAACAACAACATTTTCAAGTAAACAATCTAACAACTAATATGAATACAACACATACAATAAGGCTTAAGAGCCTACCTCAAAGAAATCTCTCCAAAAATATTTCCAACTTCAAACTTCCCTCCTTCTTGACCCAAGTAAACTCTAGCTCCAAATCACCCAAGCATCCAAGCCAAAAGCTCCAAAAAAGTCCTCTTCTTTTCCCATGAAGGGAATTTGAAGAGGAGCAAGAAAAAATCCTCACAAATGAGGGGGTGACATGTGTCACCCCTCTCCTCCTTCAAGGTCAAAGATGCCAAAACAAAAGAGAGAAAGGGTAAAATGCCTTTTAGCCCTCTTCTCCCAAATTACTCTAAATGCTAACAAGACAATTCTTGTGCAACTTTTAACAAGCACACTAAACCATACCCCTTACATGGATGTGACCAAACAAGAGGCAAAAAGGGAGGGAAAACTCCCTCTAGCCTTGGAAATAAGCCCCCTACCTATTAGGTAGGGTCCAAGGGCTCATTTTTATGTTAAGGGAACTCCCAAACTAAAAAGGGGTCCCTAAAAATGCCCAAAATAACCCAATTTCGGGTTTGGAAAAATTTGGCACAATGGTAGAGGGTGTGGGGACCACCCAAGGGTTCACATGTGACCCTAAACCTCTAGATTAATTACATCATTAATCTAATTCAAAACTTAATGCAAGTGGGGTCATTAATTCCCCAAAACAAGTTTACAACACAAACTAAACACCCTAAGCAAAATTAATAATTACAAGACATATTACATTACAAATGAGGGTCACCCATGGTGCCCAAAACAATAATTCTAATGCTAAGGCCTCAAGCAATAAACATGGCTAGGGCTTAGCCCGTGGGATGCTTGTGCAAAGTTGTGTAGCTGGCCTGAGTCCCATGTTCTCCTGTGACCTGTCACCTACACACTCATTGCACACATTAAACACACATGTCTGATAAAATATAAATCAACTACTAAATAAGATATCAATGAATTCTAGACTATCATTTCATCTTTCTGGAATCGAAAGTGCGACAACGTGCACAACTATACATAATTCACCATAAGTTAGTCACAATGATAAAATGACATGTATCCATAGAATCCAACATGCAACAAACTGAGTATCCATCAATATAACTATGTCCCAAAACAACATCATATCAATTAGTATCCATGACATCATAAGATAATGCAAACAACATAGTAATCAAGCTAAATCGGTGCTATACGCCTAAATGTCCATACATGCCTAATCAGATCAAATATCCTAATGTAATGTCCAAAATATAACAAATCTCTGTCAAAACATGTCTATGAGTAAATGAGCAACAAGTAACTAAGCTATAAAAATGTGGGCACTACATCCCCCTCTACTAAAATTAGACTTCCTCCTGGAAGTCACTGAAAGAGATAGGGATATCTAGCCCTCAAAGGTGTCGCATCCTCCTAGGTAGCTATTGTCTCATCATATCAGTCCCACTGCACTCTAACCTAGTCCAAGTCTCGACCTCGAAGGGCCAACCTCTTGTGCTCCAATATGCGTACGGGCTCCAGTCTCCACTATCCTCTGTCCTCTACCTATAATGCCGACCAATCCAAAACATGAGAAACATCTTGGTACATATCTACGTAGTACGAAACATGAAATACATCGTGGGCCCATGCAAGGCATGGTGGCAAAGCTAGGTGGTAGGCAACTGGACCGATGACCTCTAAAATATCAAAAGGCCCCACAAAATGAGGTGATAGCTTAGAACCCTTTCCATAGCGGATTGACTCTTATGCGGGTGAACTCTCAAGAAGACTTTGTCACCCACTGAGAAGTGACGATCAATCCTCTTGGTGTTTGCATACGCCTTCTAGCGTGCTCTAGCCTACTCAAGATGTTGTCTAATCAGAACAACCTGCTGCTCTAAATCCTGTAGATAAGCTGGTCCCAGAATAATCTTGTCATCTAGTCTGTCCCAACTCAAAGGTGTCCTACAAGGTCGTCCATACAAAGCCTGGTAAGGAGCCATACCAATGGAACTATGATAGTTGTTGTTGTAAGAAAACTCAACTAAATGCAAATAATCTTCCCATTTTCTTTGGTCCATCACATACATCCTCAACATGTCCTCCAACACTGATTAACTCTCTCTGTCTCATCCATCTGTCTCTGGATGATAAGCTGAACTGAAATTAATCTGAGTACCCAGAGCGGTCTGAAAGGAAGTCTAGAAAACTGAAGTGTAGATGGTATCCTGTCATTGATGATGGTCTTCAAAATCCCATGCAACCTAACAATGTCCTCCATAAATACTTTGGTGATGGCTTGTGCATTATAGGTGACCTTGGTTGGTGAGAAGTGCACAACCTTGGTCAACTTATCCATGGTGACCATAATGGCATCATGATGATAAGAAGACATAGGAAGTCCGACTATGAAATCCATGGAGATCACATCCCATTTCCACTCGGGAATATCATGAGGATGTAAGAGTCCTATGGGATGAGAATGCTCTGCCTTGACCCTCTGACACTCAAGGCAATGTGCAACAAAATCTGCTATGTCTCATCAAAGACCTAGCCAATAATATAACTCCCTCAGATCAGCGTGCATTTTCTTCACTCCTGGATGTGCTTTGCATATGGGGCTCATGAGCCTCTCGAGAGGATGAAGCTACGTAGATCACCGGCCTTAGGCACGTAGATGCGCCTATGGAACCGAAGTAAACCATCTATCTCTAAAACACACCCAGAATATCTACCCTCTAATGAACCCTGTGACTCCAACATCTGTCTAGCTCCCTCATAAAACCTATCCTCTAGAAGGTGCTCAAGAATCCTGCCTCTCAAATCTAACTGAAGTGTCAAAGAAGCAAGCACATGTCGTCATCTACTAAGTGCATCTACAAAAAAATTTTCCTTTCCTTTGATATACTACACCTCCATGTCATACTCACATAGGAACTCCATCCAACACCGTTGATGAGCGTTGAGGTTCAACTATGAGAAGATATGTTGTAAACTACGATGATCTGTCCTCAAAATGAAAGGTCTACCCAAAAGGAAATGTCACCAACGCACAAGTGCATGAACAACTACTACAAGCTCCAAGTCATGAGTAGGGTAATTAAGCTCATAGTCCTTGAGCTTACGAGACTCAAAGGCAATAACCCACTCTGCATAAGAACTACTCCCAAACCTCTAGTGATGCATCAGTACAAACAAAAAAAATCCTCTGTCGGTCTAGGAACTACTAAGATGGGCGCCGTGGTTAACCTTTCCTTAAGCAACTGAAAGGCTTGCTCACACTTTTCTAACCAATCAAACTTCTTCCCTTTCCTCTGAAGAGAAGTGATAGGGTGAGCAATCCTAGAAAAGTCTTGTACAAACCTGCGGTAATACCCTACTAAACCCATGAAAATCCTCACCTCAGTAACTGATGTGGGTGCTGGCCAGTCCATAATAGCCTATATCTTAGAGGGATCTACTAGATACCCTTGCTTGATATGATATGACCCAAGTACTGAATCTCTGTCTAAAAGAAGCTACATTTTTCCAAGTTCCCATACAACTTCTGCTCTCTCAAAACTTGAAGTACCTGTCTCAAATGCTCCTTGTGTTCCTCCTCGGAATGAGAATAAATCAATATGTCATCAAGGAACACTAAAACAAAGTGATCCAGAAATGTCCTGAATACTCCATTCATGAGGCTCATGAAGACAACTGGGGCATTAGTCAATCCAAATGGAACAATTGTGAACTCATAATGCCCATAACATGTGTGAAACACTTGTCTTATGAATGTCTGCATCTGAAATGTACAACTGATGGTACCTTGACTTGAGATCAATTTTGGAGAATACTCTTTCTCCCCGCATCTGATCAAACAAGTCATCAATCATAGGGAGTGGATAACGGTTCTTTATTGTGACTTTGTTGAGTTGCTGAAGTCAACACAAAGCCTGAGAGAACCATCCTTCTTCTTCACAAATATGACTAGCGCTCCCCAAGGAGATACACTAGGGTGAATGAGACCCTTATCTAACAACTCCTCTAATTGAATCTTGAGCTCATGAAGCTCTGGAGTCGCATCCGATAAGGTGCCCTAGAAACCTGGTGCAGAGATCCGGTACTAAGTCAATGGTGAAATCCACCTCTCTACGGGGGGGTAACCACGAAGCTTCACCTAGAAAACACATCGCATACTCCTCAAAACTACATGATCATCTAAGGGTGAGTGCTCTGGAGTGCTCTCTGATTGGTCATTCATGGTGATAGAAAATAATTGACATCCCTTATGCATGCTTTGCTTGAGTTTCTTAGCCGAGATCATGTGTAAAGAGATAGGCCTCTTCATCCCTAAAATCACAACGAACTACCAAGATCATCCTGACACTCAATGACCTTATTTCTGCAATCCACCTTAGCTCGATGAGCCTCGAGCCAATCCATACCCAATACTACCTGATAAGATCCTAGAGGAATAACTCGGAGGTCAAGTGTAGTGGAGAAGACTCCTAAATCAAGTACGCAACTCTCCACATATGAGTCCATGGTGAGTTTGGCCCCAGAGGCCAACTCAACCTGCCAACTATCTGGTTGCCTAGCCACCACTAGCCCACACTAGTCCACTATAGAAGGTGATATAAAAGAATCTGAAGCACCTGAATCAAAAAGTACTGAGACAGAAATACCCCTGATAGTACTTGTCATCTCAATGACTATGGCCTTGATGCTCGGCCTAGCGGTTGTCAACCACTACATATACATGATGGGCACATCCCACGTCACCCACCATCTGCTCGGATCTAGCTCTCTTGTGCATCCATGGTATTGGGTTTGTGTGGGCACATACACACATAGTGATAAGGAGATCCACAAATGAAACATCCTCTTGTACCCCTATGAGATGGGGTCCCTCCTATACTCTGGTGTACTGATCCTACCATTCCAACCCTAGCAGACTGCGCGAGATGGCTGTGCCTGCTGAGTACCCTACCTCCTATCCCTGGCTCCACCAAAACTACCTCTAGAACCACCTCTCTGAAAACCATTGTGTCTGTCTAGCCCCCTCTGCATGGGTGGCCCTGCTGTTGTGTCTGTCGCTGTGGGTGTGGTGGAGCCCTCGTGGCTGCTGGCGGAGGCCAAAATCCTCCTCTAGGGGGTGGTGTTGTACCCCATGACCTCTGACTCTAAAAGGCCTATATCCTCTCTTGAAACTTGCTCTTGTTTCTATCTCGGTGCTCCTGTGCCTTGGTCCTGTTCTCCTCAGCTAAGTAGGCCTTCTCAATGGCCTTCTCAAGTGTGGGAGGAGATAACATCCTAACTACTCCTACTATATCTGCATTAAGGCCTCAAATAAACCTGTTAACCTATAATTTCTCATCTTACAGGTAGTCCACATACTGCAGAAGATCCAGGAACCTGCTCTCATACTTGCGCTCTCTTGTGTCGATCCCTGTCGTAAGTCATGAAACTCATCGATCCTCTTCTGCACAAAATGCTTTGACATATAACGATCCCTAAATCACTCCTCAAACATCTCTCAGGTCACTGTCTCTCTTGAGTCAGATGGAGCTTCTGCTCCTCATTCCTCCACCAAACACCTGCTGCATCTCGGAGGAGGTGTATGGTGAACCTTTCCTTGACATTTGCTCTCGTAAGAGTGCAAGCCAAAGTAACTATCCAAGCTAAGGAGCCATGACTCACCCCCAAGCCATCTATAGAGCTGGTGTAGGTGGGTGGGCAAGTGAAGAAGAAGATCCTAATCACACTACCTATATCTCGATCTTGTGTAGTCCAATAGGTGAAAGGGGTCACCTATCCCCAAATGGTCCCTCGAGACTATGTGAGCAGCTATGACGGTATGAGGCTACCCTCTCGTGATGATGAAAGGGCTACGTGACCTCTCCCACCTCGGTGTATCATGCTCTGGTGGCTCTAAATGTGTGTCCTCACCTATCGGCTCCTCGTCTCCCAATGGAATCTCCTCTCTCACCTCCTGTGGTGGAAGACGCTGCTCCACAACACCTATCAGCTATTGCAGGACCTCTAATATCTGAGGCCCAAATTTGGGTGTCGGTGGCTCCCACGTAGGTGCACTACACCCCAAGCCTCTAGCTGATCGTCCCCTCTTGGGTGCCATCCTGTGCATGAGGTGAGCGAAGAAGTTATTAAATGGTTGCAAAAGTGTTTAATTATTTTATTTATTTATTTACTTTTAATGTTATTACCAATGTTGTTAACCGGTTGATTTATTACCCAGAGTGTCCATGTGTGTGAACCTCTGCTCTGATACCAAATGTAATGCCCCACCTCGAGGACATGGAAAAACCATAGAATTACTAATATTTTAGGATAATTTTTTTTTTTAAAGTAACTAACTACTATAATTGTAATGCTCTACTTAATGCTTCCCATTAATATTTAATTCATATTAATTATTAATCTCCCCAAAAAACAAATGTAAAACACTAACCCATCACAACTTGATTACCTATTTTATTAGCTACTAAAGTATTAAATAAAACACACAAACTTTAAGCCTACAAACCTTTTTAATTAAAATTTTCCCCCTTTTTAAATTTATTTTCCACACACCCCCTTTTAATTTATTTCTTCAATCCATAATAAAATTTCATGACTTAAGTGGTAGGAAAATACCCATGCCTTAAGATCTAACCTAGTTAAATCAAATCGGCCCTTGATTTCAAATTTTTGACCCTAATGTTTCCTAACTTTCTTTATGTTTTCTTTCTTTTCTTTCTTTTATTTCTCTCTCATTTTGTTTTGTTTGGTCTTTTGCGGTTGTTGGAGAGCTATGGAAACTTTTGTTAAACTAGTCTTGTTTTTTTTTTAGTTTATTTCATTATTATGATGTTTTTGTATTATTTTTTTATTTTTTATTTTTTATTTTTTTTTCACACACACACACAACACAGACATTCTTTTTTTATTAAATCGGATATGGTTATTTTTTCGAGAAATGGTGGCGTGTAGGAAGAGGGGCAGGTTGCGATTTTTTTTTGGAAAGGAGAAGGATGCGAGGTGTGGGGGGAGATGCGGCTATGAGGTGGGGGGAGGTTGGAGGAAGGGGCCCAGGTGAGCGGGGGGAAGGAGGTGCCATAGGGGGGAAAGGGAGGTGGGTGCTTCACGGGGGTGGCAGCGGCGGCGGTGGCGGGGGGTGGTGGATGGGTAGCGGCGGGGGACAGGCGCGTAGGAGTTGGGTGGGGCGGGTGTGTGCACGGGCAAGGTGTGCGGCTATGGTGGCCGGGGGGGAGGGGTTCGGCCCTCCCCCACAAAACAAAAAAAAAATCATTTTTAAAATTTTTTGTTTATTAATTTTTTTTTTTAAATGTTTTTAAATTATTTTTTTATTAAGTGTATTAATATATATATATATATATATATATATATATATATATATATATATTTTATTTTATCAAAAATCCATTCTTATAATAATAATAATATTGTATATGTATAAATTTATATATTCTAATATTTAATATGTTTTAAAAAAATTACTTATATATATATATATAGATAATATATACATATATATATATTATATATATACATACATATATACACATATATACATATATATATATATATATATATATATATATATATATATAGTCTATAAGAGGAATAGATTCCTCTTACAAATCTCAATACAGTTTAGTTTAGGAAAATGATAAAACTAAGGCTATCATACTCTAATCCTGAATATGTTTTTTTTTGTACACCATGACAACAATGATGTTTTTCAATCTATAAATGACAGATTTTAACTTTACTACTTAGATGCAAAAAGAAACTTAAACTTTTCATCTATTCACCTTAAATGATTTACCTATTTTGATATTGCAAAAGATGAAGCCAAATTTTTGGAAAGAAAATATTGATTTAGCTATCACTTAGTGAAAGGATAGACACATCAAAACTACTTCTTCATCCATTCAAATAAGGTAACCCACAAGAGAAGTAAAAACAATCTTATTCTATTCTCTAACTTTTCAAAACTTGTAATAATAAGGGTGTTTCAAGAACAATGTCAAATCTTACATTTACACAAGTTCTCAACATTTCACAAGGGTGAAATCTACCACAAAATAAATGATCTTTCCAACAACTCATATTAAGAAAAATTTCACTATCTTCAATCCTTTATTTTAAAGATTTAAATCTTCCAAAATGGTAAAGCATAGTTCTACATTATTACAAGTATTCAAAGGAAAACAATGTAAGGTGACATGCAAATATTGAGGGTAGATTTTTCAACAAAAGGGATACTAGTTTACATATGACTCCAAATACAAAGGAGGATTTTACACATAAGGGAAGCTTCCACAAGCCATACTTTTCAAGAGACAAGAGGTAATGTCCACAATAGAATGAAGATGATAAAGAGCTCCAACCAACATCCCACTTCCATCTTGAGATCCAAATGCACATGCTTTCAAGAAAACCAACAAGGAGAAGAAGCTTGTTTTCCCACCCAACCATAGGCATCATTACATGCCTTTCCCAAGGTTGGGATGCATGCTAGCCTCCCCCAAGCCCATGGGAAAGAGGACAACTAACCACAACTTACACAAGAGTGAGGGTGAACAAACAATGATACATCCACATGAAACACAAGACAAGTATAAACAAGACTCCAAATTTTACAAGATGAAAAAGAGAGAACCCAAGTTCTACCTCTAAAACCAATGGGGAAGAGAGGAGAGAAGTTCTCAAAATTGTAACCAACAATAGTTGCATTAAAAAAAGATCTCCATGCCCTCCTTATTTCTCCTAATTCATTTAAGCCCTCCTTATTCCTCCTCCCTTTCACCAAATCCTTCTTGGAAGGATTTTCAAACCCCAAAGGGGTTTCCTTACCAAGAATGGGGAAGGAGATTCAAGCCAAATGAATCACCATCCCCACCTCAAACCATTTGAGGGGAGTCACTAAAATCCTACAAGGCTTGTCCATCAAGCCATGAGGATTGAGAGGGAAAAATCCCTCTCTCTTCCCCCACAAACTCCAAAACTCCATCATGTCATATGATGGAGGGAGTAAAAAAAGAAAAAATAACCAAAATCCACATGCAACAACAACATTTTCAAGTAAACAATCTAACAACTAATATGAATACAACACATACAATAAGGCTTAAGAGCCTACCTCAAAGAAATCTCTCCAAAAAGCTTTCCAACTTCAAACTTCCCTCCTTGACCCAAGTAAACTCTAGCTCCAAATCACCGAAGCATCCAAGCCAAAATCTCCCCCAAAAAATGTCCTCTTCATTTCCAATGAAGGGGAATTTGAAGAGGGGAAAGAAAAATCCCTCACAAATGAGGGGGTGACATGTGTCACCCCTCTCCTCCTTCAAGTTTAAATATGCCAAAACAAAAGAGAGAAAGGGTAAAATTCCTTTTAGCCCTCTTCTCCCAAATTACTCTAAATGCTAACAAGACAATTCTTGTGCAACTTTTAACAAGCACACAAAACCATACCCCTTACATGGATGTGACCAAACAAGAGGCAAAATTGGATGGAAAACTCCCTCTAGACTATGAAATAAGCTCCCCTACCTATTAGGTAGGGTCCAAGGGCTCATTTTTATGTTAAGGGAACTCCCAAACTAAAAAGGGGTCCCTAAAAATGCCCAAAATAACCCAATTTCGGTTTGGAAAAATTTGGCACAAGGGTAGAGGGTGTGGGGACCACCCAAGGGTTCACATGTGACCCTAAACCCTCTAGATTAATTACATCATTAATCTAATTCAAAACTTAATGCAAGTGGGGTCATTAATTCCCCAAAACAAGTTTACAACACAAACTAAACACCCTAAGCAAAATTAATAATTACAAGACATATTACATTACAAATGAGGGTCACCCATGGTGCCCAAAACAATAATTCTAACACTAAGGCCTCAAGCAATAAACATGGCTAGGGCTTAGCCCGTGGGCTACTTGTGCAAAGTTGCATAGCTGGCCTGAGTCCCACGTTCTCCTATGACCTATGACCTGCACACTCATTGCACACATTAACACACCTGTCTCGATAAAATATAAATCAACTACTAAAGATAAGATATCAATGAATTCTAGACTATCATTTCATCTTTCTGGTATCGAAAGTGTGACAACGTGCACAACTATACATAATTCACCATAAGTTAGTCACAATGATAAAATGACATGTATCCATAGAATCTCAACATGCAACAAACTGAGTATCCATCAATATAACTATGTCCCAAAACAACATCATATCAATTAGTATCCATGACATCATAAGATAATGCAAACAACATAGTAATCAAGCTAAATCGGCGTTATATGCCTAAATGTCCATACATGCCTAATCGGATCAAATCTCTTAATGTAATGTCCAAGCAACAAGTAATCGAGATATAAAATTGTGGGCACTACAGAAAGTTTACATGCACCCTTAATACATTACAAGTTAAGGTTGAAACTATTTGGGAGTCATGACTTATAGAAAATATTTGTAGTGATAACAATTAAGCTAAAAGACAAAGGAAAACATGTTATGGAGAGATATTTGAGTGAAAATATCCCAAAAATAATTTGGTAACACAAACATATCTCAAAGAACCTATAATTACCTTCACAATTCTAAGAAACCCATGAGTTTGCATTAGAAACCCTACAGGATTGATTAAAATTTGTACTAGCGAGGCATGGTAGGTGAGCCTTGAGCAAATTTCTTAGTTTAATAAAGGAAGATTCCTTTATGTTGAGATAATATGTTATATAATACACTAAAATACCTAATGAAAGGTAGAGGAAACCTTGATGTTGTTCATAGTTAATGTTATAACCTAAAATCCCACCCTCGGACTCTTTAAAAACCCTCTTAGGGTTTAGACAAGCAAGAAAGATGGTCGAGAGTTACATCCAATGAGTCAAGGCTTCGAATTGCAATAAGTAGTATTGACATGGGCCTCATGCACGTGTTAAAACCTCATAGCTTAACCAATTTACCAAAGGTCTTGTTTATTATAACAAAGTATGGTTTAAAGGGATAATGCTATATAACTTTTGAGGAGATAGAAGGAAATTTAATGATTGAGAGAGAATTATTGGAAGTGAAGATTTTGTGTGGAAGAGTAATAACTTAGAGGAGTTTGAAGATGGAATACACAAGTTTTAATCCCTAATCATACCCTTCATTCCCGAACTTGATGACAATATGCTTGGGTAACTCTATACATTACATTAGAAAAAGGAGACAAAAGAAGAGTTGATGATTGAATGGGTCTTATGGAGAGTTACATATTGTGATTGGTTAGGTAATATATTCTCGGGAGAGAAAAAAAATCAATTAGTATTAAGAGTCACAATTCTATCAAATGCTTAGAAAGCCATGACATTATGATAAGGAGTCAAGAGAGATAATTGAAGTTTGAAGGAGTTTAAGAGAAAGTTAGTCAATAAAACTTGTAAATAAACCTCCTCACTGTTATTAATAATATTTAGAAGGAAATAAGAAATTAAAATGACCAAAGTGGATGAATTTCATGAAATTCTCACTAAGAAGGCTATAGAGATGCAAGTAGACCTTATTTCTAGCTGAGACAAAGGAATTGAGGGATTTTTTGAAGAAATTCATATTGAAAAATCACACACTTGTAAATCACCCAAATGGGTATGTCAAACTGTTATTATATTTTCAAGGGAGTCATCACGTCAAAATACATAGTGGAAATTAAGTGCAAACAGGATAGTAGGAGACCAAACTAGTAGAAGGAGGAATAGTAGTGAAAGTTGGAATAGAAAAAGAGTAGGAAGGTGAAATTTTGCATACACCACAAGCTCCATAAAGGTTATTGGAAAGTTTAAACATTTATTCTAGGTTTTTTTAGATACCTTCAATCACGAATGCACTAGTGGAAACCTTAAGAAGCTCTTAAAAGGGTATTTTTAAAGTAGGGTTTTTTTTTTCCTTGTGGTGTTGATTCAATTTATTGGATGATTGAGCATTGAATGAGATATAGTAATAGGGTCAGTGTTGTATGAAGCTAAAACTTGGGGTTTTAGGATAAAATCTTCTTGTGAGAGTGTGTTTAAGCTTGAGAAAATTGGGTATTAGGTTTAGAAATCATTTTTTTAAGAGGTTGTGACTACAATAAAATTGCGGATTTGAATTAAATTAGATTGAATTTGCATCACATTACTAGCTTACAGCACACTTGGCTTATACTCTAATGATTACACTACTATTTTTTACACCCTTTTTAAGTTTTATATATCTATCTTATGGAATGCACAACAATTAAAAGGAACATAATTTTTGTTATAAGGGGTTATTTTGATTAACTAAATTTTAATATTAACCATGCAATATCAAAGTAGTGTATTAAGACATGCAACTAGAGATAGATATATGATATAAGTTCAAATACACAATAAGAGAGATGCAATTAGATATAAAAAATCATAAATGAGATATTAAGATGCATTTAAGAGAGAATATGGGAATACTAAACCTTAAGATGCTTCATTCCTAATACCATCACTATAATATGCCCTGGTATAGAACTATATAACTCTATCATGATTGATCAATAGTCTTTGACCTAATTTATGGTATTTTACATACTTGGAGTGAAATTTTGTAGCTTTTTATGCCCTTTGATGGTATAGAAATATGTACCCTTATCAAACCCTAAGTTTTACACAATCTCAAAACTATGTCAAATCATATGAATCCAATATATACCCTAATGATGGGTGGAAGACCATGTGTCAAAACCTAATTTTGATTATTTCATTAAAAATTAAATTTTCTCTAATTGTCTTCTTCCCTTTACGTTCATCATAATTAGTGATTTCCTATTAATTAGCTAATATACCCCGTCTTCTTTGACAATTAATGAAATTTCATTAATTAATTAGATGTTTCCCTTATCTTGGATGTTAATTAATGTTGTTTTATTAATTAAAATCCTCTTTTAATTATTTAATTACCCATTAATTGATTACCCTTTACCAATCATATATTTAATTAATTAAATTTATTATTAGTTAAATCTCACTCTCAAACCCTCCAATTCCACCGATTTCCCTCCAAAACATCTCCAAATATCTTCTACAATCCAAACATGGCATATTAATTAATCCCAATTGAGTAATTAAACCTCCCTTAACTCCCATACATCATTAGTATCTAATTAGTCTCTTCTAAATGTGATTATTTAATCCTAATTCTACATTTCCTTTATTTCACATTCACTAGGATGTATGCTTGTCCCAAATTGGAATGTTATATAAGTTACATAGTACCTTCCTACCAAACTAAACATTTACACACCATATCCGTATAATACATATTTTTACTCTTACTTCGAGAAGAACATTTCTATTATAGGAAATATTTTTCAAATAGAGTAAACCCCCTTTACTTTTACAGAGTAGTAGGAGAAGAATAAAACATGGCTTTAATGCCATTTTGAAGAGATCTCTTCCTATTTTCTTAAAGAATCCTTTATCATACATAGCTTACCTTCAGCTCATATAAGGACGTATCTAAACATCTGAGAACATCCAAACATATAAATGGAGGTTTTGATTTAATATTAGATTTATATATTTTGTAATTTAGTTAGATTTCCCCTTTTAATCTCAATCTTGATGTATTTGATTAGGAAAACTAGGTTAGGATTTACTTGGTGTTAAATCCTTCTTTTACTAGCTTAGTATTTATGTAACATGTATGCACCATGCAAGATGGTTAGTGTTTGGGTTGAAATGTAATCTATTTACCACCTACATCATCACTACTCTAAATATTTATAAAACAATACGTATTTATCCACCTAAAATGTAATGTCTATATGAATACAACTAGTTGGCAATTCAAACCACTTTATTTATGCTTGAGATGATTTTATCTAGCAAAGACATTGAATTGGGATCTTTAAGTGCATCGAAATGAAGTAATATTTACTCCTTAACCTGGTTGAGTACTTTATATCTAGAATAGTTGTTTTCCTAGTCTATGTGCATCATCTTTGGGAATATTTAGAGTTATTTTTGTACCTTTTTTTGTTATTATTTGTAATGATAGATCATGTGAGAGCTAAGTGTTTTCCAAGTTCATAAATGAGGTGATGTTAACTTTCTTATATAAGGTCCTAAAGTTAAATTTTTATGATAAGGATGACCCATGATGATAAAAATACCCCAAAATATTTTGCAATCCAAATCAAAGTTTAAAATTGTGTTATTCTAGGACCATACAAAGTTGGCCAAAATTCAAATTACATCTTGACTCTATTTTATATTTTTGTATAGGATGAAAGTATGTAAAATTTGGAAGTTACATCCTGGTAAGTAGAGGTTAAGTATTGAATTTATGCATTTACATGCATAATGTTAAGATACATTAGGGTAGAATAATAATAGATTTGGGAAAGATAACAAGATGTACTAAGTACGGATAGGATATGGGTGTTTGTCTTAAAAATGAAGCATACTCACAACTATCAATTCCAAAAGCATAAATTACCAAAAATTAGTGTCTAGGTTCCCCCACCTTAAGTATGCAATGATAATTACATTCTTAAAGGAAAATATACCTAAGGGTGTAAACATAATTTATTTATGCTAGGATTTTCATTGTCCATATGTGTTGGTGTTTCCATGCTTTATGGTAAAATCTATAACATAGAGAATAGTAAATGTCTATAATACAAATTAAATTTTAACTCGAATGTAAATATAAAATTTTTACTTTCATAAAATGGAATAAGAGATGCAAAACATGGAAGTAATAAACTATTTTTTTCTGTGGAAGGAAGATCTCCCATTATTTGCTTACAGCTAGAGATTTGGATTTGCATTTACTAAACTTTCCAAAGGATTAGGGGTGATCAATCCTTGATTGTGCTAAGGGAGAAACTAGAGTATTGGATGCATATAACCTGACACTAAATAAATTCTAGAGGAGGAAGAAGAAAGAGGTACCATAACACCTTATGAAGGAAGAAGACCATGTATCATAGTTTTTAGTAACCCATATATATTTTCCTTTGAAAAAAGGATAGTAAATATTTCCTATGAAGAACTTATCTACTTTTATATTTTCCATAACCACGAAGACCACACCATTTCATATGGATCTAGGACCAATTTTTTATATATAGAAATAAATAATGGGTACTCCCATGGTATCATTATGTTCCACACAACTGAAGAGGAGAGTGTAAGTTATTGAAATGATGATGAAGAAGAAGACATATGCCCCCAAAACCTTATATTTTCTAACTGAAAATGAGTATTCAAGTATCAAAAGATTAAAATGTTCATGCCCCTATAAACTGATCTAAATTATGTCAACTGAGTATGAGATTATTCCAGAAACTTGTATCCACAAGTGGAAATCTTAAAATGTAAAAATCGTAGTATATTTTCCCCAAGGGCACAAAGTTATGGTATGGTTAAGAAATTATATATAGTCCTAACCATTATGTATGATTTTGAACCTATGCAATTTTTGTAAAAAAATTGTATCTCGAATATGTTTCTAAGGACATGTACCTTATGAAAACCTTTTTGAACCCAAAAGTATTCATGTAAGTTTAGAATAAATCTTAATGAATTCCCAATATTTTGAGGTTCATCTAATAAATAATTTGAGTGAACAACTGAAAATAATATATGTTTACTAATGTAACATATGTTATATAGTTTGTAGGAGAGTATGGAGTGATAAATTGGTGTCCACCTTTGATAAATTGTACTTGCAAAATATGTTGTGCTTGGTGAAAATCATGGTGTGTATATAAATAAGAAACAATAGAAATGATAGTGATAAGAGAATTAATAGTAGTAATGATGCAAATGTAATAGAATAAACATAGAGACATAAAATTAGTCAAATGATCAAATATAGGAAATAACATTCGAGAGAAGAGTCACATCAAAGAATAGAGCTGCAAACATGGGAAATCCACAGTTTCACAAGAAAAATAATGAGCTTAGGTTGTATTTAAGAGAATAAACGTCATGAAGGAAAGGCATATACATCTAAACATGGGGACACATATGATGTCACAAGATAATCAAGTCACACAAGATACATAAATAGAGTAGACAAGTAGTAACACAAAACAAGTAGAAAACATGTTATAGAAAAATATGATGTCAAATAATGATAAAATCATCATAGCAAAAATAAAGAAACACATAAATAAAGACATGTCATTTATGTACAAGACACAGTGTTACTATTTTTATCTCAAAATATAGTATGTACGCCATATATATACAATCAAGCATACAATGCAAGTATAAAAACTAATATAAAAAAATAACACATGTATAGTATGGAGGGATGCCACTAAGAGAGTAGTATAAAGAAAAAAGGTAGCTCTTATCATCATGTTTCAATTTGTGTTTCGTACATCAAGCTCAATATACCTTGTGAACCCATGTGTATAATGAGTAGATAATATATGGTATCAAAAAAAATATAATGACAAATAACATATATAATGTAAAGGTCTAACAACTCAAGTTATGTATATAGGTCTTAGTTTTGTATTTTGGTAAATATGTGAACATTTTTGTGTTTTAGAATTTATCGATGCACATGGAGATGGGAATCAAAAGGACTTATATTTCATTATAATATCAGAAATGTCGGTATCAAACCTAATGGGCCCTGGGTCAATCTTACTATATAACATTTTAAAGAAAGGGCCATGTAACTATAACTTGGCATGGAAATGGTGTAATGCCATGATATATAAACTTTTTTTCTCTGAAAGTTATTCCACATGTTATATGAGTGAATACGAGTGAGATATGTAATTATATTTGTATGTTTCTTCACAAAGAATGAAATATTCAAGGTCAAAAATGGGAGGGTGGTTACCCTCTTAATATCTAGATGATATGAGATCTAGGGGAGATACCTTACATCAACCAAAAAAATTCAAATATCTCAAACTATGTATGTATTTGTATATTTTACCTAAATAAGTATCCTAACCACTATTATTTCCCACCCAATTTATTGTCGGTAGAAAGAATAATCATAATACTACTTAAGGTTGATAAAATTTTACGAAAAACAAATCACTACGAAAATATGAATCCAAAGTTATAGAAAATAGGCCTCTAAAAGTAGGAAATAATAAGAAGAGGTATCATTGGAGTAGTACAAAAGAATTAATTAAAAGAATGGGGGTTTATAATCCCAACTTCACATACACCTTGTATATTGGGTAAAATATATAAATCTTTGATGGATTTAGAAATAAATAAAAGTCTCATCAATCTATACAATTGGTACAACTTCACACAATTTAAAAAACCATTAAACCACATACATTGAGATTTAATAGGCCATCGACTATTATTATACAAAATCTAGAATATTGTGTCATATAATTAAATGAGTACAAATGAAATAAAATTTTCACAAGAATTTTATAACTAAATTCTTTTTTTATTACACAAATCAAACATCTACACCTAATTTCCAAATGGATATTTTGATAATTTGACTGAATAAACTTTAGACACAAATAATAGCCTCCCTTCTAGTCCATTATCTCAATTATGACTCAATTAATTTAATGAAATTCTATTCTCCCATGTTTGATTTACAAAATCCTTAAATTGATTAAAATTGTTTATAATTTCAAACACCTAAGACAAGACAACATGAACACCTAAAAATAAACAACCAAATCGATAAGATATTTAGACCAAAATTGGCCAATCTGGAAGATGATTAGATCAATAAAATATTTCATCTATTTATACAATTGAGAGAAATTTATATAAATTGAATTGGAGGGACCTTAGTGTTTATAAGAAGTGTTGAAAGAGGAGAAAATAACCTGCATAAATTGCTTTTAAGGTTTCCCCATAGATTGAATGAAAAAATGGAACCAATTATCATATTTTTAAATATCTAAGGGATATAAATGATATATTTTGGAAACACACAACACTTAAGGATCACTTGAGAGGACCCACACATGTGTAGAAGAAATAATACTAAAAGGGAATGACTAATGTATTTGAAAATCATAAAACATTGGCAATACTCTATCATGAAAATATCACAAATATCATCACCATTATCTTTGAAACAAATACTAACATATTTATTTCTCAACTTAATTTCTAATTTTACTAGTGGCAATCCATTTTTAGATCCTTATTAAGTATTATGAAAATAAAAATAAAAATTGTGCCTTCCTTGTGATGCCCCGAGATTAATTTTGCACTAAGAAAAAATATTATATTTAACCTTATGTTCTATCTATGTTAATAAATTTTGGATCTCATTTATCTATTCCACATAATCAACAAGAAACTTGTCTCTAATCAATGTTATAAATGGTTTAGGAAGATAATGCACTTTAAATCCTAGACCCAAGTCCGTGAGATTTCGAAAACGATGGCTTTCATGTGTCCTTAATCGATCTTACAAAAAAATTGGAGAAAATATTTAACCTTTTGAAAATTCACGAGATATCCCTACACTTTGATCACCACCACGTGCCCTCAATTTTACTTGTATTAATTCATTGTCTGTAGATCTTTAGAGAATACATAACTCTAATTCCAAGACCTCAAGGGTACAAGTAGTGTTGGATGATGATGAGCACCACATATTAACCATCTGCATAGTGTTCTTAAAATATGAAAAATTAGTTGAGTATTTAACACTTTGTGAACAACAGGAAGATTGATGGGATCCACATGTTGTCTTGTGCCACTTGTACTTCATATTTCTCATGAGTGGTAGAAAATTTTAAATTGAAAAATCTAGAAGATGTTAGATATGTCATTTTGCATCATGTATCTTTCCAATTCTTTAAAATTAACATCCTTCTTAACATAATAACTCAAAATTTTCAGCCATCATTTGAATGTTTGAATGGTAAAACGCTACGAAAACATATCATTCTTTTTTTATCCAACCTATGTACACGTAGATAAAATGAGGGAAATTTATTTTTATATGTTTTAAATCATAAAGGCACCCAAAATTTCTTTTATGCCACCATGAAATTTCTTGAATCATAAAATTTTTAACCACAAGGGACTAAAATGAGGTTAGTCAATTTTGGGTGAAAACATTGGTTCTAGCTACATTACAGGTATCCATTTTGTGTAACTAGAGATCTCAAAATACTTTTTCAATATAGGCCATTTCCTCTAAAAGATAACTAAGTCAATCCCAAAGTCCAAATTTACTAACATAAAACTTTGTAATTCAAAAATAACTTGTTCATAAAACTCTGTAAAAATCTAGTTGTTCACTTTTGCAAAAATGTTACTCAAAATAAAATGACAATTCAAATATATATAAAAATGTATAAGGAAAGGAGTTTCTAATTATCATTCAATAAACCCATTCACTGGGATGGAAAATTATGATCATTGTATTAAAAAATGTAGAATTGTTTCCAAGAAAATTGAGAAAATAAAATATCAACATTACACTTAATTAAAAATTCTAAAATGGATCATTGAATTTGAAATCCCCAAATGTGAAATTAGAACCAAAAATGAAGACTAGTTTAAAAAAGGATCTTTCTGATAATGAAACTAATATGTTCAATACTAACTATTTAAAGTAATTTGAAACTCACATGGACAATCAGTATGTATGTTATAGGGATCAATGTTCATTTTATAATTGAAAGTTGAGCATATCAATTCTATTTTAAAATTAATATGAGGAAAAAGGATAATAGGCTTATAAATTTTAAACTTGGGGACATCAATGCACCCATAGTTTTGATAAACACTCCAATTAAATGAAACTTACTCTCTATCTTCTTCTTTTTGTATTTTCCTTGTTGCTCCAAAATACCATTCTTATAAGGAAACAACCTCAAGAATAAGGCTAGTAATGAAGTAATCATCATGAAAATTTTCACAAGGGGACAACTCACTACACTAAAAGTTGATTCTAGTATTAAATACAACACTTGTATATATATTGATCCAATAATAAAACATTAATTTTTTAGTACTATTATAAAATTAGTATGAATCCAATCTAAAACATAATCATAACATAACTCATCATATGTTAGATCCTATAAAAATCTATCTTTACCAACTATTCAAATAAAATCAAGTTTATAAGGGTGAAAAATATCAAGGTTAGGCTGGAATGGATGATGAGACATATGGGGGTGTTTTTAATGATCAAATAAATGAAGAGGACTATATTCACCATTGAAAATTTCATTCTCAACCTTACCAAGAGTAGAAGGATAGGGAGGGTTAGATCATTCATCAAGTGGAGGATTAAATTTCTCACAATGCAATGTATTCACAAGCTCTTCAAATTCATATTTGCAAAAATCATCAATCTTATCACATAAGGATAATACTTGTGAAACTAGTTCTTCCATGAAAATTTTCTTCTTCCAATTCTTTAACAAGGTCATAATAATTTTATTCTTACATGAAAATTTTATTCTTCTACTTCCTTAAAAAAATTTACACTAGGTTCATTGCCATCATTGAAAATTGGGAATTTTCATGTGGCATAGTTGCATGACATTAGTTTCCTCTAGGTTGGATACATGTTTTCAATCAAGTGCAGAGAGGACATAGCATGAGGAATCCCAAAATCTCAATTCACTTTGTGGATCATTACCTTATCCATTGGGATTAAGGAATCATTTCTTCCAAACAAACACACACACAAATAAAAATGCAAAAGGAAACATACCAAAAGCATAAACACACACAATAGAGAAAAGAAACTATGTGTAGACACCTATAATTTAGCTTGAGCAATTTAAATACTTAAATTGTGCTAATTATAACCTTTCACACAAATTAATGACATATCATCAATATCACCCATTTTTTCTATCTTCGTTAATAAATTAGATTACGTTAGTTAATTAACTCTTCTATCATACAATGATGCCAAATAACGGCCTTTCGTTAATCATCTCCCCTTTCTATCTATATTAATTAATTATTTATAATTAATTAAGCTCTTATTTCTATCTAGATTAACTAATTTTTCTAATTAATTAATACCCCTTTCTATCTAAATTAATTAATTACTCTTAATTAATTAATTCTCTCTTCTATTTAATCAATACATCATCATTTATTTGATTAAAATCCTCTCATAACATAAATCATATTAACTATTCCTCTAAAAATCTTCTATAAGCTTACACACTTATTAATTAATCACTTTGGTTAATTAATAAACCCCCTCAATACCCATGAATTACTAGAGGACAAACTAAACTCTCCTAAAGTAAACTTAACCACTTCTAAACCATGCTTATCCATAACTAACCTAGATTTTCTATTATCCCACATACAATAGGATGCAAAGCTTCTTCAAATCATTGGGTTATAAAATGAACCCTCCTCTAGCCTTTATACTTACATCTAAATGAACATAGAGCCTATACTATAGCCATTTTATCATCTTAGAGAATTCTTCCATTAGAGGAGCTAGCTATCTTCATTTCTTGCATTCATCCATCCAAGTTTTGAATTCATATGGAGATATGTCAAATGGTCTTGTAGTCATGGATTGAAAAGACTCCATTCTTGAAAACCTTAGGATTCAAGCATACAATCAACCCTTTTGATTGCTAAGGATATAAATAGGTTCATTTCATTAGCATTCAATTAGAGATAGAGGTTAATTTGTTTAGCATGTTAGTTTGAATCTTCATTTCATGTTCTAATGCAAATATGTTAATAGATTAACTTTTCTTAATCTCTAAGCATGATGGTATATTGATCTAGTTAACATTGTATTGAAGCTATTAGGTGTTAGCTTTGATTTCCTTTTTATTTTTAACTAATTCATATACACATTTGGCATGCCCGATGGGACTTACTCCATTGTCCTTTGCACTTAATTTCAAGTTTTTGTAGTTATGTTTTGATTTTTGTTTTCAACCCTCTTTTGCACATATTGATTGTTGGGCCCCTAAAATATTGACTAAGTACAAAAATGCGCATGAGCGCGCAAGGCCTAAGTTGAGGGGTGGGCATGTAAGGAGAAGGCACACTAGGTAGGGTTCTAGGAGGATTTTAGAAAGAATTTTGATACATGCCAATAGGAAAATGTCTCGAGACTTAGCTTGTATTTGGCATCTTGGGCAAGACATGAGAAAAGCATGATCCGCTTTGTCCATGATGAATGGATAAGGTGCCATCTTGGTGATAGGTTGGCCTAAGAAGGAATATGTCCTATGATGCAAGCTTCTAGAAGACCATCATGGCAAGGAGTGGAGATCTTAGGATTGGAGGAAAATGCTCCCAAGGAGGACCACATATAAACACTTGGTGATGGATCTGAATCCTTAGAAAGGTAAATTTCTTGTTGAAGGGGCCTATAAATACAAGTTCCCATAGAATAAGGGGTATCAAGAGAGAGAAGAGCCATGCGAAACACCGTGAGGAGTTATATTGGGTTGGGTAGATAAAATATAGGAGAAGGATGCATCAAGGGGCTTGGGATTGTAAATTTTCTTTTTGAGAGCTAAGGGATGTAAATCCAGCTATGATGTATGACTTTAGTCTACCATACTATGATGTTATGTAATGAATATAATGGATGTAATGAGGTTACAAACTTATTTGAATATGATCATTAATGATTTTGGTCCATACATATATATTTATAGTTTTGTTTCATGTATGTTTATGGAATGAGTATGAATCCTTATGCATTTTCCTTTCTATTTTGGTTTAGTCCTATAATCTGTTAAGTATCTTTCTATCTGGAATGACTGCATTGGTCTAGAAGTCATTTTGAGCTCTATGATGATTGCATGTCTTGTTTCCACTCACTCTCTTTAAGTTCCTATCATAGATGATGTTTCCCACTAAAATCACATAAAGGAGAGACTCGGCACCCAGCGCCCACTAGGTTATAGGCCAAACACATGGGATTCCTTTTTTATTTGGTGGGTGTAAAAATGAATACATCTTGGTTCCATTATTGGGACCTCTTTTTAAATTTGTAGTGGGAAATATCATACATCATGATCTGTGCAATGAGTGATGATAAAGTGTTTAACTTTTGAAGGTGTTGAAACATGGTTTAATGGCACGAGAGGACAAATTTTTCATAGATTCAAAGACTTTGGACCCGAGTTTGATGCACATAGATGGGTAGAAGAGGACCTCTACCTTGAATTATATGAAACTTTTTTCTGTTTATTCCTAGTAGAATTGTATGAATGGCTATCGACATATGCGCCTAGATCAAGTTGGTATTATAAATCACATGTGTGGACCCAAGAAGAGTACCATAGGTTGCATGATGTAGATATGACATGGAATCATGTTGTGGATATTGGTGGAAAGGAGTGTTGGCTAGATACACCCTGGAATACACTATTTCCATGTATTTTTGTCTGGAAGTTGTTGAGTTTGAATTTATGAGGGAGCCTTGAGGATAATTTCTACATTTTATTCCCCTGGAAATGAAGATCTTGATCATTAAAATGAGTTTAGAGGCATTTTTGATGACCATCTAAACCATTTTGAGCATTGGGAAAGGAAGCTGGGGTGGAGGAGGATGGTAGACATTGCAACTTAGAGGGAAAGGGAGGAGAGACGATTCAAGTATAGTGAAGTTTGTTAAAGGGAAATTTCTAGACAATGCGAGGTTGCAAGTGTGATGGATTTATGGAGGTAGACGTTGCGGGAAGGAGTTGAAGTTCATGTAGAGGACGTGGAACCTGAGCAATTTGTGTTACCCCATCTTAGAAAGTGCGAGAGAGAGACCCCTTGATTATGATGAGATTTTGTTTCTTGGAGAAATAAGAATCATCGGAAAGCATCTGAATCCCCTATTAACCATACCTTAGTGCTTGGTTTTCCAGATCAAGGGAAAGTATCATTAACCCAGTTGGTATCAATGGAAGTGAAAGATCTGTGCCTAGGAGAGACCATTTTAAATTTTCTACTTCTATGGCTGTGCATACTATTCCAGTATTCGGAAGATTTTTTGACAAGGAACAAATACAAAAGGCTTGGGTAACATGTTGAGGAATGGCACGCAGACACACACATATGGTAGTGGCACAATCTCATAGATGATTGGCATGTAATTCAGCGGGATGTTGGGGACCCTAGGCACGACCACATTCATGCCCATTATTGGTTGAAGGATGATCTAGAGGTGGAACCCCGAAGGCGAGGCACATGACTTGTTGGATCTAGTGGATCCAGTGGAGGAGGAAACATCGGATGAAGTCAAGGAACTGGATCAAGAGGAAAAGGGCCCCAACCACCTCCTTAAGTCTTCTTTGAGATGTCTTTACATTTTCTAGATTACATAGGTATTGAAGATGTTGTGGAGCATGTTCACAAGTGTGAGCTACTATGGCACACAAAGGGGATCACAACCCTAGAGTGGAAGGCCGGCGGTTTGCAACAATGTTGTAAGGGCTCACACATAGTTGGTATGGGAAGTATGACCCCATCGATGGTGGTATATTATACCGCATTGAAAAATGCCTTCGTAGCAGAATTCCACATCCCGATTTTGAACAAGAGCATCGGTGCTCTCAAGGAGATCTAACAAGGAATGACAAAGAGTGTGTGGGAGTATGATGCACTATTCAAAACCCTCTTGTCAAAGTTTTTGATGACATTCACCCTTCACAAAGATGCTCAATGGTTTTTGGAGGGTTGATAACACTATTTGAAGATCTTTGTCTAACAAAAATTTCACTGCACTGTGTGAGGTGTTAGAAGCTGCTCTGTGTGCTGAAGCTATTGGGAGTGTTGACATTGGTGCTATCTCATTTATCAAAGCTCAAATTTCTGTTATGGCTAAGTAGTTGGAAAATTTATCTCGCAAACTCACTCATGTGACTCACGGTGGAATGTTGTGTATAGATTGTGAAATAGAGGGCAAGCTAAGGATAGTTGCCCCGAGAATATAGTATGTGTTGTAGTAGTAGACTATGATATTTTCATGGGGACCATGATGTGAGTAGATGTCCCTTGTTATAGCACTTAATTTGGAAGAATATATCTTTTTATTGTAATATATGCACCTCTACGACCCATGATACTAAGGATTGTAGGCTTATTTACCGATCCATGATGCCATTGACCTTGTTGTATGCCAAAATAGCCTTGCAAGAAGTTCTAAGGGTGATGATCACCATTATGAGGAGTGCACAGATGGAGCCACGCGAGCGTAAGGGGATTTCATGGAGGATTACTCGTGGTCATGGTAACCATGGAGGAAGAAGTGAGTTCCCATGTGGAACCTATTTTAATTATGGATCTACATACCACTACAAGCACATGTGTCTAGACTTATTACGATTATTAAGGTACGGGAAGAAGCACAAGTATGAGGAGTTCCCTAAGTTGTTTGAGCACATGAGTCAGCAACACTAGAAAGATAAGGGTGCTGCAATGGTAAGAATTAAGAAGGTGACACATAATGGATGCCACGGGTGACACATGATGTAGGTTTGGAACTTATTATGGTAACAACAAGAGCAGAGGTCGTGTGCACAAAGGAAATGCCAAGGTAGAAGAACCTAGTTTCAAGGGAAGAAGTGGTACATGGGAAGTACCTAGACCCTGCGCATCAAAAGGAGGTATATCAAGAAACCATGGATGTCATTCAGAGTTTACAAGGAGAAATCCAGTGTCTAAAGGAGAATTCTAGGAGGGAGGAGCAAAGAAGGAAGGTTGAGGCACCAAAGGATGACCTGGATGAGGTCAAGGAAGTATGTAAAATACTAAGACAAGAGAAAATTATTCCTTTTCTAGGAGGATGGTTGAGAGAGAAGGTACCACGTGCCGAGAGAGAGCGTGAGAGAAAGGTCTTCCATGCAAACCTTCCGCTCACAAACTTGACTATGATAAGGAGATCATGTTAAATGCAGTCGTGGATGGATGGATCCTTAGTAATATCCTCATTGACATTGATGTGAAGGTCAATATTCTCACCCTAGATTCATGGCATCGATGAGAAGACCTACATTACAGCCATCTTCAAATGTGTTGTATATGGTGAATAAAATTAAGGCAATGCCCATCGGTGTCTTAAAGAATGCAACTATCACCATTCAGGAGATAAGTTTACTAGGGACTTCGAATTCTTAGTGCTCACTGAGGTAGATAATTTTCTAACATTATTTGGGAGTCCATGGTGCTATAAGACTAATGTAGATCTTCACTCAATAAGGGATACATAATTTTGTAAAATGAGGATGAATGGGTCATCATATCCATGGCTGATGGAAAATCAACACCCTATACTAAACCCTTGGGAGAAGAGGTCATGGAGAGAATATATGTGTGCTCAATTAGGGAACTGAGATAATCCATCTCACGAAGGAATTATCCAGTTTGAGAATTCCTAGTCTATGAGTGATACCACAAGCATGGCATGTGAAAATTGGGCACACATGACATATGAGTTGATCGATGACATTTAAGAGGATTGGGAACCAAGGTGATAAAGACACGTATAGTCTATCACACGGGAGGAAGAAAACTACCAAATTACTTAGGAGGGGCTAATCTAAAAGATTTATTATGAGAAATGGAGGCCCATTGGATAAATAAAAAGGAAAGAAGAAATTCTCAATTACAACCTATTCGAACTATGGTGTGTTTGGTGGGTGACACATCGGGATAACCTCTTGGAATGACGTGAGTTGAGAATTTCCTTCACCATAAGGTTTTACAGAGCAATGTGCCTACGGCTATAAAAGAGTACCATGGTAAAGAGGTCACTTCCTTCCGTATCCAAGCATGTGAGAAAACTTGGATGGGACTTGCTAGGTGAACCTAGCTTGGAGGTGAGCTTTGAGGAGATAGAACTAAAAGAGGTCCAACTTGAGCACGCATGTGTGGAAAAAGAAAAAGGAAAGATGGTTTATATAATTGATGGGGAAGAAGTGGAAAACTTGGATGTTGACCATTTTATAGGGATGTACGAGGTGTTAGACAGTGCTGATGAATGGGTGCGCACCTATCATGAACCTTTAAAGAAAAAGAAGGTTAACATTGGCTCAGAAGAAGAGCCTAAAGAGGCTATCATTTGAGACTATTGGTCGGAGATAGAAGTCTCCAAGATCATTGATCTTTTACATGAGTTTGAGGATTTATTCATGTGTGGGTATCATGAACTCAAAGGAATTCACCATTCATTGGGGTAAATGAGAATTAAGTTGAAGGAGGGTGCACGCCCGATCCGAAAGAGACCATACCGAATGAATCCTAACCTGTGCGTGAAGGTCAAGGAAGAAATAGATAAGATGACAGCATTGGGCATCATTAAAGCTATTGAAGAGTGAGATTGGATTAGTCCAATGGTGATTACTATCAATAAGGATGAAAGGATAAGGATATATGTTGATTATAGGGACCTGAATGTAGTGTGTATCATTGATCCTTTCCCAACCCCATTCACTAAAGAAATATTAGAGGGAGTGGCAGGACACGAGGTCTACTCTTTCACGAGATGGATTCTTAGGTTATCAACAGTAAGGATCATGAAAGAGGACCGAGAGGAAGATAAATTTTTCCATTGAGTGGGGAATTTTTTCCTATAGAGTCATGCCTTTTGAGTTGAATAATGTTCCTATTGTGTTCTCATGCATTGTGGTATAAGCTTTCTAGGAATTCATCCATAAATTTATTCAATTCTACCTAGATAATTGGACAGTAAATGAGTTAGTGAAGGACAATTGTGACAACTTAAGGTTAATTTTTGAAAGGTGTTTGTAGTTGAGTATATTCCTTAACAATAAGAAATGTGGTTATACTACTCCATTTGGAACATTATTGGGGCACATCATATGTAGGGAAGGCTTACTAGTAGATCCCGCCACAGTTTTAGTAATTGTGGGATTGAGGGAGCCTACTAGTCAAAGTGTAGTGCGTAGATTCCTTGGACACATGGGTTAGTACAAGAAGTTCATCAAGGGATACTCCTAGATCACCGAGCCTTTAGAAAAGTTTCTTTGACATAAAAGTGCCTTTCTTTAGGGAGAGGCGCAATAGAAGGCATTTGACACTTTAAAGGATAGGCTTGTCACTGCACCCATACAAAAATTCTCCTCTTGGGATAAGCCCTTCCATGTTCATGTTGATGCCTCAAGGACCGCCATTAGAGTAGTATTTGCACATCTTGGTAAAGGGATTATTGATCATCCTTTGTGCTTTGCAAGTAGGAAGTTGACACTAGCGAGTAGAATTATCTGCGGTGCCTAAGCACAAGGCATTGTCAATGATCTACACACTTCACAAGTTTTGAAAATATTTACTTGGTAACCCCTTTTTCATTTTATAATGACCATATGACATTGAAATATTTAGTGAACAATCTTGTTTGAAAAATGTTGAACGGTACTATTATTCCAAGAATTTGAGTTCACGGTCGTGGTTGTCAAACTAGGAAAAAGGAATTCCAGACTGATCATTTATCTAGAATCGATTTAGGGAGGATGTGTAAAGAATTAACGATACTTATGCCGATGCACAACTATTTAGGTTGTGGCATGTGCCCTCATACTAAGATAGATATTACAGTATTTCTCAAGAAATGTGTAGCGCCGGAAGGGATGAAGGAATTGGATAAAATGTGGTTAGCTATACGCTTCGTGCTTGACATGTTGATTAGTGGGGATTTATACAAATCAAGATGTGATGAGATTATGCACCCATGTGTGCTAGAACATGAGTGCCTAGCCATAATAGAAGAGGTGCACTGAGGTAGTGTAGGTGGACACTATGTAGGTAATGCCACCGTACATAAGATATTGACAGATGGATTATGGTGGGAGAGCCTATATCAAGACTGCAAGGAATATTGCAAGGCATGTGACCATTTTCAATGCATTGGAAAACTAGGGTGAAGAGATGAAATGCCTTTGCACCCTATTCCTAGTGCTAAGGCATTTGAAAAATGGGCTATAGACTTCCAGGCCCTATTACACTAGTCACATGTACAACTAGATCACGATATATAATAACTTGCAAATATTACTTAATAATGTGGGTAGAAGTAGCACCTACTAAGAATTGTACAACAACTACTGCAGCAAGGTTCCTATGGGAAAAAATTATTACAAGGTATAGATGCCCTTTGAGTTTGACAAGTGATGGGGTTACACATTTCTTGAATGATACAATGAAGATTCTATTAGCGAAATTCATGGTGGCTCCTCACAAGACTACCCCTTACCATCCATAAGAAAATGGAACCGCAGAGGCATTTAACAAAATACTAAGTCATACCCTAACAAAATTTTGTGACGTTGGTAGACAATATTGGGATGATAAAGTATCAACCATTGTTTGGGCATATAGGAAAACATAGAAGGGCTTGAATAACGCCACACCATTTCAATTGGTGTATGGTGCGAGGTTTTCCTACTAGTTGAATTCATGTTACCTTCTTTGCGTATAGTGCACACATGAGGATTGGAAGATGAACAAGAGATGGAAGAAATAATTGAAAATTTAATTCAATTTGATGAAATATGATCACTTGCCAAGTGGAGCTAGAAGACTAAAAATAAAAACAAAAGGATGGGCATGATCATCACATTAAGAACAAGAATTTTTAGGTTGGGCAGATGGTCTTACTATATAATTCAAAGTTTATGTGCCATCCTGGGAAGTTGAAGGTGCATTTGTCGGGTCCCTACATCATCTTGTACATCCTTGATTCAGTGCATGCCAATTACAAGCACTGGATGGGATGAGATTGCCAGGAAACTTCAATGGGAGTAGGATGAAGCCCTACTATAAATAAGTCTTCTTGGTGTTTGTAATAAGGTAGTATTTCCAGTTAATTTAGGATTTACTTTAATGCATTTTCATTTCTTTTGTTTCCATTTCTCATTGTTGTTTTGTGTTGCACCTTGGGTGCCAGTAACCTCATTAGTTGTTCAAAGGTTGTGAATGGGCGAGAGGACCACACATCATTTTTTTATGGGATAGAGTAAGGTGGAAGAAAGTGTAAAGTGTGAAGAACCATGAAGGATTATGTTAAAATCCTAGTTGAATAGCCCCAGGGAAAGGTAGTACATGGAAGGAAAGATGAAAAAGGATGCTTGGTTTCGGGTAAGGCTACATGTGAATCCATATACAAGAGAAGAAGTGCAAAAGAAACATGAGGTAGGTGAGAGAAAAAATCATGATGGAATTACCTTCTACATTTGTGACACACACCCAAGAGTCTCCTGTCAATATGGATTGATTGTGCACTAGAAGGTTCGGGATTCTCCACACAATGTTGGGTGCATGAGTTACGAGTACTAAAGATGGGTTTTTTTTTTTGAAAAATATGCATTAAGTGTTGAAGTATGGTGGTAGGTGAGGTAGCATTTAATGCTAAAAAGTGGGAAAAACTATAAATAGAAGGTCTGAAATTTCATTATTTACATTGCAAATATGAAGAAGGAAGAGCTTTTGCAAACTAGGGTTTCCGAGTTGATCTGTGTGAAGAAAAATTGGAAAAATTTAACCGTGAGTGACTAGTTTAGATCTGCAAACTAGGAGGGAAATAGTTCACGGGCATAGAGAGAGTTGTGGAGAAGCATCGTCTTGTGAAAGGGATATTCCAGTTAGGGTTTGACAGCTAGGGTACAGGTTGAAAAGGATTTTCCTCAAAAGTTTGAGATCTAAGCTTGGAAAGGGTAGAGAAGTAGAGCAAGAGAAGTTGAAGTGAAAAGATAACCTACACAATGGCACCCAAGAAAGTAGCTATAAAACCTAAGAAGGGCAAAGGAAAGGGAAAGGGAAAATAACAAGAAACTACTGTAAGTACCAATGAAGAATGGTATGCGAAATGTAGTACCCAAATAAGGTTTTGCTTGTAAAGGAGTGGGAGTCCCATTTAATAAAAATAACGGTGAGCGATTATAACCATCACACAAATGTGACTGAAAAGGAAATGGCGCTAGAGTTAGTACACCGAAAAACAATAGGACACCAAAAGTGTTACCTATTTATAGTGATGAAGTAAAAGTGAAGTTGGAGAAGGCGGTATTGTTGCAACTCTATGATTTTCCCTACATTAGGAAGACTAAGTTCCTTTATCGGTGGTTTATGTCATGCATACACGAAGACCAATTTCACTTCATGGGGCACAAGATGCACATAACTCCTCGGCTGATTTTTAAATTCACAGGTTTCATCTATGAAGGAGAAAGTATAGAGGACAACCTATGTGACAAAGAAGCCATCAAAGATACTATCGCCACATATGCATACAAGAAGTGGTCAAGGTAATTTGATATTACGAGATATCTAAGACCCAATGATGAGAATGGGGATGGATCTGTAACCAAACTTAATGACCAAGAGAGAGGATACAAGTGAACAATTCATGGCTCAAAATTTGCGAAGGATATCGGAAGGTGTCATCTACAACTTGTTCCGCATACATTGTTGATGAGATCATCATCAGTGCACATGAGGGTAATAAGATACATTTCGGAAATATCCTCTTAACTATTGTGTTTTTAGATATCGAGTGCCGATGTGGAAGATAAGTATGTTTGGGAGTACCCAGAGGAAGACCCTCACCCGCAAAGAGATTCGAAAAACACACTTGCGATAACATGGTGACCGTTCACAAGGAATGTCTTGAGAAGTGATATACAAAATTAAGGAATGCATTCGGGAAGAGTGGAGGATTCAAAAACAATCGCCAACACTCACGAGGGAGAATTTGAATTCACAGTATACCAACACTTTTGCATTGGCAGATTTAAGTTGGTTAATGAAAGCATGAGCCCATGGTGTAAACTTCCATTTTCCTTCACCACTTAGTACTTCCAAGCGGGAGTAAATAGATTCAAGGAATCCAAGAAGCTGAAGTTTGACCTTGGAAATATGGATCGGGACCACAGGGAGATGCACAGGACATTGGTCTACCCCAACAAGCATGTGTACATGGAAAAGTATGTATCACATGAATTTTAGATGATGAAACCTCTGACTCTACCTATTGTAGGGAGGTCTGCAACATATGTATACCTTTGCATAAGGCCCAAGTTTGAGAAGGGCACTTATCTTGAAAATGAGATATCTATACCTGAAGACCATGCCCAAGAAAAAGGAGATGAAAGAGATAAAGAAAAAGGCACCAAGTGTCCAAGATACACAAATGGTGGGCGCCCTAGGAACAAGCACTAGAACAAGTACTTACACATGCAGGAAGAGGTCCCCAGTCAGAGAGGAGGTGCTAGAACAAGAAAATCTTATCGTAGAGGAGAAATCACCAGAGGAGGAAGAAGAGAAAGCATAATATCCTATACTGGAATCCCCAGATTAGGAAGAAACAAAAGGTGATAAAGGAGGCTGATTTGGAGGACACAGAGAGCTTGGAGAACTACAGGGGTGAGAGGGATGATGATGAAGAAGATGAACTGAGGGAGACCAAGAACCACTTGTTTTTAGTGTGCACGATTCAGAAGAAGGTGAAGAGGAGAAGAATGACTATCACTTTGTGTGAAGGAAGGGTGTCTAGGATATGGGAGGAGGTGAAGAGGTTAGCACGAAGAATCAGAGGACTCCAAGCCTCACTAAGGATGAAATAAATGAGGTGGCAGAAAGAGAATCAATGAAAATCATTGAAGCCTTGGTAGAACAAGATTTGGAGCACAATGCTTGAAATAGTGATGAATGAAGATAAGGAAGAAAGCGTAGGAAAAGATCATGGTAGCATGGGAGGCCCCAGTCTAACAGTAACTATTCCTAAGGGCACATGCACATGAGGAAAGTGCATGGAGATCCAGAGACTAAGAATGAGCTACATTGATGATCCAAACAAGGTGTTGCACGCGCTTCCAAAGCACAGTACCAATAGATCAAATCTTGGCAATGAAGTCATTTGATGAAGAAGGTGCATACCCTCGGATGAGGAAAATGCTTTCATGGGTAATTGAGTCCCACATTGATGAGCTAGAGTTCGAGGTAAGCCAAGGGAAATAATGAAGATGCCTAAGTCAAAAGGAGACAACCCCTTGGTGAGCGCTCAAAGCTTTTAAAATGAACAAGTCTATAATGCGTTGAATAAGGTCTCGGTTGAACTAGAAGCTAGGTTATTCAGAAGGAATGATAGGGTAAAATTTCTAGAGGCAGAGCTAGAAAAGAGGGAAGAAGAGCTAGAAGAAAGGACCAAGAACTTAAAGTAGGAGGAACTAATTAGTGCGTAACTAAAGCGTGAACTAAGGGAAGAAAAAGCAAGGGTACACAAGGTATACAAGAAGGTATAATCCATCACAGATGCCATTATTTTGAAGCATCTGGACCTAGCACCACCCACACAAAAGTATGGATCTTCCCTTGAGTTCCTTGAAGACTTAACACACATCCTCACCATGGAGAGGCAACCTCTGGCCTTAGAATCCATGGAAGAAGTAGCAGTGCACCTAGAAAAGGAGGAAAAATTGAAGGTTGTAGCAATCATTGTCGAGTACAGCAAGGTTCTTGCTGATGTGAAAATTTCTACCCATATTATTGAGGCCACATATGACAATTGCGTAGATAGAGATAGAGTGGTGAGTATTCTAGTCACCACTCATGAGGTAGAGCTCAAGGAATTCCAAGAGAAGAACAAAGGAAATAGAGTGGAGTGGGAGAGGATCCTAGCCAAGGTTGAGAAGAAGTTAGAAGCCATTGAAACCTTATGAGGTTCAATTAAAAACCAGCTGAAGGATTTGTACCCACAGATTACAAGAAGGATGGATGTGCTTGAGGATTTGGGTAGGTAATTAGAAGGAATGGTTGAAACAATAGACACTCGAGGAGATGGACTAGGTTTTGAGGAGGTAAGCGCCCTAGTCAAAAACCTCTTCCAGAGAGTGAAAAATAAAGTCCGAAAAATTTGGAGGCTTACTTGCAAAGATATTTTCCTATCTTGTTACTGATAATAACAACACTTCCTCATTCTTTCATTTTTCCCAATTCTTAATTCCCTTATTCTTTTTCCAAGATGTTAATTCTATTGTAACTATTTCTCGAAATAAGTGTTCCTGTAGACACCTATACTTACGCCCGAGCAATTTAAATACTTAAATTCTGCTAATTATCTCCTTTCCACGATTTGATGACATATTGTCAATGGTGCTCATCTTCTCTTCAATTGTCGTTAATTGATTACATTAAGCTAATTAATTAAGTCACCTATCCAACACATAACCTAATTAATGACATTCCATTAATTAATAACCTCTTCTATCTAGATTAATTAATTATTGTTAATTAATTAGTTTTCCCCTTCATTTAACTAGTAAATCAATATTTAATTGATTTAATCCCTTTCTAATAGCCTAAATCATACTAATATTCCTCTAATTGGCTTCTATAAGCTTACACCTACCTATTAGTTAATCACCTTTGATTAATTAAGACACCCCCCAACTCCCATGACTTGCTAAACATGTATTAAACCCTTCTAAAGTAAGGTTACCTTTAATAAAGAAACCTTATCCATTCCTAATCATGTTTTACCTTTATCCCACATGGAAAGGGATGAAGTGCTTCCTATATCCATTGGGCTATATAAAGAGCCCTCCTCCTACTTTTATACTCACACCTAAATATCTCAAGAGACAAAAGTAAGCACATAGTTTCATACTAATAGCCTTTTGTCATTCTTGAGCCCTCCATCCTCCATTCTTGAAGAGGTAAGCCTCACACCCAAGCATCCATTGATGGATCAAAGAAAGCAAGTTATAATTTGAGTGCCATTGGACTATTTAGGTCCATTTTAATGTTAAATTAGGCAATTAAGGGGAATAGATTTCATGCATTTACATTGTGTTTTGATTAGATTCAAAGTTATTAATGTTTAAAGGGTAGGACTTGCTCACTTCTTCATCATGATGGTGCACATTTCCCATTTTTAACTAGGTTAGGAAGCTATTTTTAGGTGGTAGATTTCTTTCTTTAAGTTTGGTTAAATTTGTAGAAAAACTTGCACACAGCTTCCCAAGGGTAGAGAATAGGTAAAGTGTGGGGTGATGTTGGGCCCCTAAAATATTGAATAAGTACAAAAAGATGCATGAGTGTGCAAGGCCTAAGTTGAGGGGTGGGAATGCAAGGAGAAGGCGCACAAGACAGGGTTCTAGGAGTATTTTAGAAATACCCGTGATATACGCTAACAAGAAAAGGTCTTAGGACTTAGTCGTATTTGGTGTATCAAAAAAAGACACGAGAAAAGTGTGACCCGCCTACGCATGATGAATGGAGAAGGTGTCAGCCTATTGATAGGTTGGCCTAGGAAGGAATATGCCCTGTGATGGAAGGTTCTAGAAGACCATCATGGCAAGGAGTGGAGAGATCATGATTAGAAGAGTATGCTCCTAAGGAGCATAACATTTGGACACTTTGTGATGGATTTGAAGCCTTAGAAAGGTGGATTGGCAGTTCAAGAGGCTTATAAATACAAGTGCTTGCAGAAGAAGTAAGGGGTATCAAGAGAGATCATAGCCCCGTAGAAACATTGCGAGGAGTTTTATTTGGTTGGGTAGATATAATATATGAGAAGGATGCATCAAAAGGCTTGGGATTGTAAATTTTATTTTTGAGAGCTAACGGATGTAAATCTAGCTATGATGTATAACTTTGGTCTGCCATACTGTGATGTTATGTAATGGATATAATGGATGTAATGAGGTTACCAACTTATTTGAATATGATCATTAATGATTCTGGTCCATACATATATCTTTATAGTTCTTTTTGTGTATGTTTATGGAATGAGTATGAATCCTTATGCATTTTCCTTTCTATTTTGGTTCAGTCCTATAATATGTTAAGTATCTTTCTGTCTAGAATGATTGCATTGGTCTAGAAGCTGTTTTGAGCTCTATGATGATTACATGTCTCGTTTCTACTCACTCTCTTTAAATTCTTGTCATAGATGATGTTTCCCAATAAAATCACAAAAAGGAGAGACTCAAAACCCACTCGTGCCTTTGGTGAACACCCAAAGATCTCGATGGGTGATAGACCGATGCGCATGGGATTCCCTTGTTCTTTGGTGGTAAAAATGACTACATTTATCTAACTTATTTTTCATAACTTGTTTTGTTGAGTTTACATGTGTTGAGTCTTCTTTGTATGTTTAAAGGAGGTGAAGTTCTATCAAAATTCGATATTGATGGGAAAATTTTAATATTTCTTCACATTTTCATGTTTAGAGCTTCATTTTTCAACATTCTACATGCTAGTTTTGTCATTTTCTTGAAAATATTAAATTCTTGAGCATGTAGGTTAGTTTTTGATAGTGTTGAGTTTTCTATTTACATATTAATGTGGTGGTTTGCTATCAAAATTAAATCTTGGTAATTTCAATATTTCTCCCATGTTTTCATTTTTAGAGCTTACTTTTTATCATTCTACATGTTAGTTTTGTCAATTTCTTGAAAATGTTAAGGTTTTGATCTTAAATGTTAATGTTTGGTAGCATTGAGTATTCTAATTATATACTAATGTGATGGATAGAAGGTGTAATTTTACATTTATTGAAATTAAATTGTCGATGTGCTAACATTCTTGTAGGTTTATCTAATCATATATTTGTCTTTGTAGGCTGTTTTTACATGTTTGTATTTGATTAGGTAATATTTTGCATTATTTACTAATAGGAATATGGATCACGTATGCTCTTCCCTCACGTCCCTTGGGGCGATCTTGGGAATCAGAAACAATTCTTAAATCCTTTTGATGCTTTGAGATTGTTAAGAGTATTTGATTTGGAATTGGTTAAATTGACATAGTTGAATTAAAGTGTTGTTCCATTTGGTTATCTTTTGGGATTTGTGAAGACATCACGTATGCTCTTCTCTTGTGTCCTTGGACGATCTAGAGAATTAGAAATGATGCCTTCTCTTTTGATGGAAAACTACTAAACATCATCATACAGGACCAAAACACTTGTCAAAGAATGGAGGAATTGAAACAAAATTCAGAAAACTACTAATACAGTTGTTATATAGGTTGCCAAACGGTGTTTGAGAAAACCACTTCTAATTAAAAAAGATAAAAAGAATAATATATTCAAAACACTATATTACAGCTTTCAAAAAAGGGTACGTCCCTCTCCGCTCAACTGGAACATAACCCCTTTGGCATAACGCCTTAAGCTACAACAATGGGGGTGGTTCTAGGAACCCCAAAGTAGTCCACGCAAGAGGGAACCTTGTGGACGAAACGGGAAGTGCTCTGCACTACCTATCTGACTAGTAAATCCTTTATGAGATAGAGTTACAAGTTGTCCCTACATGACCCTTTTAAGTACACATTTGGATGCATTTATTGCCCACTGTGCTTGAAGGGGGCAAAGTCGAGATACTCCCAAACTAGTCATTACGACTTTTTGGGTAAATCGTCCCGCTCGTGGATAATCTTTGTAGCACCTAGGACAAGAGAACCACCTAGGAAGATATACTTTGGCTAGGAGCCCACTTTGACCATTCTAAAAATAGTGTTGAGTTGTGAACCATATTTTCATTGAGAAACGTGTGATGCGTTACTTTCGCCTAGTTTTTACTTGCCTTAGGGTGAGGTAAAACTCTGCCGAAGTGAAGCCAACACTTTTCATTCTTTTGATTTTCTTCCTTCACATTATTTTGACACTTTGTTGATCAGAAGAAGGGTGATTACCTTTGTGTTTCCAATCAACTATTTCTGTCACTTTTATGTCCATTTACGCCCATCCATGTTTGCGGCTAGGTAAGTTAAACGTCCAAAGTGTGTAGAGGCATATTCATGTCATTGGTAGCCATTGTGATCTTAATATCAATGTCAAGATCATCATTGTAGTTAGGCATGGTTCATCACCATGGGACTTCCTTAGAAGAGTTAGCTTGTTTATATCGTATCACTAAAATTTTGATATTTATGTCTTGTTTCTTGTAAAATCGACATAAATACCAATATTGTAAGGTTACACTTTGCACACATTTTTAACTATTCCTAGCTATACTTTGAGATTTTTAGTTCATTTCTATTATTACCTGAATTTGAAAGAGTGTTAGGTTTTACCATTTGTGCGTGTTATATCAATAACACCTTGATATCAATACTTCACTTTCTCGAAAGTGGGTTAACATATCTTGGTGATATTGTTGTGTCATTCTGCAAATTGTAATTGGCACTTTTTGAAATATAGGTCTTAATCGAGTTTGAGCTCGCTCATCGTATATCTTGGTTGGGAGGTCGCATTGGTTTTGTGTATTTACTTACATTTTTTTCATCTCCTTGAACTTGGAATAAGTGAAAATATCTTGTTAATCATCTTGCAACGCGAAA
Organism: Taxus wallichiana var. yunnanensis; assembly: GCA_018340775.1. NCBI lineage: Eukaryota > Viridiplantae > Streptophyta > Pinopsida > Cupressales > Taxaceae > Taxus > Taxus wallichiana. Next base: position 151,180,176 of record CM031234.1, on the reverse strand, counting down.
CTACTTTTGAAACGTAGTCTGGAGGTACTTCATTTAAATAGGTTTTTGGTACCAAACGCGTGTTTCATTGGTGATTTTCACTCTCTCACATTGGTATTTTCACATTTTGACTTATTCATACTCTTAACAAATACATCTTGCATTTCACTTGGGGTGATCACTAAGTTTTAAGCACATTTACAACTTACCCTAGTGAAACTATCACAAAAACATGGCTCCTAAAACACATCTAGGGTTAAATAAACAAACATATGAGGAACAAAAAGTGCAAGCTTGGGAAACCTCTAATAGACAAGGGTCAAACCCCTTCATTGGACATGACCTAGGACCACTCTTTTCTATAGAAAAGGAAACAAACAATATGGTCGATCATAGTGGAAATGAATTAGGGGTCATGGAAATGAATTGGCATATGAAATTTGGCCCCTAATTCCATGACCCATGCCAACACTCTATCTTTGTTTCTAAGGAGAAACTCGTCTAGTAGAGTGGGAGTGGGGTAAAAATCAAAGTCTACGTGTTAGCATGGGTCATGGAATTAGGGGTCAAATTTCCCATCGAGAATGAAAAATACTACCTACAAATGACGCTATCAAGAAGAATGCCCCTTATCAATATGGAAGATATTTTAACAGTGTACATGCTTCCACTTCTTACGTAGGAAATGATAAAGTGGTAGGGCATAGAATACCCTTTATCAAAGTGCCACAAAGAAACAAGATAGAACATGAGACAATTGAAGAACCTCCACAATACAAAGAGAAGGAACCCTTAGAAGAAGCTACAAAACAAGCCACAATCCAACAAAAAATCAGTAACCTAAGCGAAAAATAGCTTTGATTACTTCCCATGTATAGAAATATGTAAACAAGAACATTCAAAAGTTGAGGCATAAGGTTAAGATCAACGAACTCCATTGGGAAAACCAAGGAGAAGAGGATACAAAGTACCATCATGTTTACATCCCTACTTCTCCCACTAGAGAACAATTGCTCACACAAGAAGTGCGAGTCTATGAAAGAAATGATTACAAGCTTACAAGAGAGAAACATATGGAGCATTAGGAAATATCAATACGAAGAACTATGCCCCTATCCTTTTGACAAGACAATGACCCTTTAACCCAAAAAAATTTGATATGCCAAAGTTTGACAAATACAAAGGAAAAGAAGACCTAAGGGATCATGTTAAATATTTATACATGGTATGTCAAGAGGTGTCTTATAGTGATAATCACCTCATCAAACTTTTGCCCAAAAGTCTTGGAGGTCAAGCATTGGATTGGTTTACACGCTTATCACGAGGATCAATTTTTACTTGGCCAGAATTGGTAGAAAGATTCATGCATCACTTCTCATATAACATAGAGAGTGATGTCACCATGGCATACTTGTGTGGGGCCAAGCAACACCCAAATGAGACCTTTTCCAGCTTCCACCAATGGTGGAGAGGGATAGCTAGTCACTTCCCTTGCGCTTTCCCTGAAAAGAAGTTGGTCAGTATTTTCATTCCCAATCTCAACCCGGATATAAATTTCCACCTCCAAATGCATTGTGTCCGTACTTTTGAGGAGGTTATCGAGAAAGGGATTCAGATAGAAAAGGCTCTCATTGCCAAAGGAACCCTCAAAACCCAATCTAAAGACAACCAAAGTGTCAAACCCATGGAAAAGCTGAAAATATTTAACAAAAACAAAAACGTGGTGGGAGATGGAATCACTGATTCCAAATGTGGTCAAACGGTCCAAACTAGTCAACCTTTTAAACTGACCAAGGGCCCAATTTAACCACCACCAAAGCAAAGAACATTCACCTCTCTCAATGAACCATTGTCAGTCATACTAAAATAGTTGGATGCAGCCCACATGATGACCTATCCTACCACGCAACCATTTGATGACAACGCTATGAAACCTTCATGGTATAAGGAGCATGAATATTGTGAAATGCAGCGCATTAAGGGACATAAGAGAAAAAAATTTTGTGGCTTCACCACTATATTCAGGACCTCATTGACAACGGGAGATAGAGGTGGATAACCCTAGAAAAACACAAACACCTAATGAGAAAATGGGGATTTATAAAGAACCATTCCCCAAGCATGATAATTCGGAAAATACAAAGCCGGATCAGGGAGAGTCATCCCAAACCTATAAAGCTGCAAATTACTTATATACCAAAAGAGATAACAATCATTACAATTCGATTATTTGATGTATTCACTTTCCTGTTGACCATGATGTCAATACCATCTGAATCAAGGGAAAGGACTACGTTGTGGTAACAAGGTGTGCTCACCTCGTGATTCTGGAACCCTCTCCATTGACCCCGTAAACCAGTAAATATAACCTTTTAGAACAACTTGAGAAGACATCTACTAAGATTTCGATCTTAGATATTTTCAAGATATCTAATGTGTATAAGGACATCCTGTACCAAACTCTTCGAGAGGTCGGGAGTGCCTTTAGAAGTCGATCCTTCACACCTTTAAGTCATGGTGGCAAACATTACACAAAGTGAGCATCTCACTTTCAACCATAGGGATATCCCTACCAAGAATCCTACACATAATCCTCTCTTATACATTGAGGTAGTAGTCACCCACAGGAATATCAAATGGGTGCTTGTGGATAACAGATCTGGATTGAACATCTACACACTTAAGTTGGTCAAACAATTAAGACATACGAGAGGAAGATCTTGAGTCCCATATTATCGAGTATCACCACATACGACAACGCAGAAAAGAGAGTCAATAAGCACCATCATGCTGCCCATGGAGGTGGGACCCACTTTTCATCGAAAAAGTTTCACATCCTAGACTTGGAACTTTCATATAACATGCTAGACTTGGATTCATGCCATGCAGTCGTGCCATCAATGTTTCATCAATGCATAAAGTTGAAGCATGAGGGACATACGGTTACAATACCAGGAGATTTAGATCCCTTTGCTCATTATAGAGCTCTTAATAGCTTTAAAAAAAAGGGAACATATGCATGTCCCTCCACAGATATAGCTATCCCTCTTCAGTCTGAGGCCATGGAATCCCAGGTGGATTCAGATTCTCTTAGTTCTTGCCCTCATGGGGAGTCCACTTCAACATCTCCATTTGAGTCATGGGAGATGAAAATCTTGGAATATGGCTATGGGGAGAATAATGTACAATAAGTGCTCTTGGTTTGAGACCTCTCATTGTCACCCAAGACTAGAGGTCGACCCAACTACTAGCTTTAGGAGACCTAGAGAGGAACACACTATTGGGTCATTCCTACCTGGAGGCTTGTTAGCTGAGGAAAAATTGCTTGATCCACCTACTACTTGGGTCCCTGAGGACACTCAACCATCCTATTATCGAACCCTAAAATATGAAAAATCTAGTAGAATGATGTACTCCATGGGCTAAAAAGGCCTAGGATGTGGGAGGAATGAACAAGGACAAAGAGAACCAGTCCCTCTTCCACATTTCAAAATAGAAATATACAAAGCATTGGGATTTGCCCTTATGAAGCGCACCCCAATGATCAAGATGTGAATTTTTCGAGCATGAGGATAGCTCGCTTACCTAGACAAATGATACGGATTCCCATTGTAGCCAATATGAGGATCTAACCTCCATGAACCTTTTCATAAACAATGCTATCCTAACATTAACCCACATAGAACCAACCCTTGACCTTGTATACCCTTCCCTTATTGAATGGGACCAACAACGTCACATGCCACTAGATTTATTCATGAATGACGAGGATATTGCAAAGTTCATGGGCATAAGGGATACAATTCCCATTAGAGATCACAAGAAGGGTTTCTTTATCAACTTAGATACTTGCGCCTACTTCGGCAAGGAGGCTAAACTTCATGGTTAGAAAAATTTAAAGAAAAGTGAGGGAAAATTTTCTAAAGAAACTCCTTAGAAAAATCAAATTCCAAGTCACACAGTGAAAACATCTTTGAGGCATCGCTAACAAACAAATAAAAAAATCAAAGGAAAAAAAAGTGAGCACGCCAAGGATGAAAATATCATGGAGAAATCCTTGGATGAAGATCTCAACCTACCTCCCGATCCTACACGTATGAAGGATTTATCAAAATTGTTAGTCAAAGAAATCATTGATGATGTCAATATTGGTATTGAAGAAGATCCCAAGATAGTAAACTTGGGAGCATCACTCTCGGCTAGAGAACAAAAGACATTCACTATGCTGTTGTGAAAGTTAATTGATGTGTTCGCATGGTCTTAAAAATACATTCCCAACTTAGATCCAAATTTGGTCATGCACAACCTAGTTGTGCATGCAGACGCTAAGCCTATCAAACAAAAGCTCTGAAAGATGCACCCAAGAGTGGACTTGTTACTTAAAGAAGAGTTGGAAAGGTTTCTTACAGTAGGATTCATCGACTAATTGATTATTGTAAATGAATATTAAACATTATTCATGTCTAGAAGTAACCTATCGGTATCCGAATCTACACAGATTTTAGGGACATCAATAAGCTTGCCCTAAATATGAATTTTCGTTTGCCCTACATTGACATGATCATTGACTCAATAGCGAGGTTAGAAAATGCTGTCACTCATGGAGGGCTTTTTAGGTTATAATCAAATGAAGATCACCGAGGAGGACCAACACAAAACAACTTTTACAACTCCTTGGGGCACCTTCTGCTATTAGGTGATGCCATTTGGCCTTAAGAATGTAGGAGCTACCTACCAGTGGGCCATGACAGTGATTTTTCATGATATGATTCATGATATCATGGAGGACTACGTAGATGAAATCCTGGGAAATTCCAAAACAAGAGAGGATCATCCAGTCATTTTGTGGCGTATCTTTGAATGCCTATGTGAATACAAAGTTAGGCTGAATCCAAAGAAGTGTGTCTTCGGTGTGCTATCCGGGAAACTATTGGGATTCATTGTGTCAAGACAAGGTATTGAGGTAGACCCTGCTAAAGTGTCTGCTATCACTGAAATGCCTCCACCTGAGAATATCAAGCAACTGCGTAGCTTGTAGGGGAAAATTCAAGCCATTCACCACTTCATCTCCTAGCTTACAGATAAATGTCACTCATTCACCCATTTTCTTAAAAAGGATGTCACTTTCATCTGGGGACCTGAGCAACAACAAGCCTTTTCTTTTCTTAAATAGTACTGGCTAATCCACCTATCCTCATGCCTCCCACTCTTGAGAGAACCACTATCGCTCTATATTTCTGTTACATAATTTTCTATTGGTTTCTTTACTCACCCAATATGACCTTAGCCATAAGGAGAAAGAGTTGTACTATCTAAGTCACACCTGTCATCACCTATGAGCTTAATTGTCCTCAAATTAAAAGGCTTACCTAGCCATTGTTTTTACCTTTCAAAACTTCCATTACCTGCTAAATACTAAGACCAAGCTCATATCCAAGGTTGACCCACTCAAGTATTTATTTTCCAAACCCACCCTCACAGGTAGAATGGCTAATTGGATCATTCTACTTAGTGAGTTTGATATAGAATTTTTCCATCAAAAATTAGTTAAAGGACAAGTACTTGCGGACCAGCTAGCAGAAGCACCTTTGCAAAGCACGAAACCTTTGAGTCTGGATCTACCAGATGCCTCCTTGATCTACATTGAATAATTTTTCATGTGGCAGATATATTTTGATGGATCAATTACGTTTCATGGTGTAGGTGCAGGAGTGGTCCGTATTACTCCTTCGGGTGATCCTATACCACAGGATTTTCACCTGGGCTTCCCTTGCACAAACAACATTACAGAATACGAGGCACTCATTACATGGATGAAAATAGCCATCAAGTGGAATGTTCATCATGTTAAGGTTGTAGGTGATTCACAATTAACAATCAAACAGGTTAATGATGAATATAAGGTTAAGGATGACAAGCTCATACCTTACAAAAAGTTAGTGGAAACTCTAAAGGAGTATTTTGTGTGCATTACCTTTGAGAAAATCCCAAGAGCATAGAACAGATCGGCGGATGCCATGGCAACGGTGGGATCTATGCTTCATATTCCACTAGGGAACAATGATATGCCATTCTTCATAGAAAATCTACGCCAACGTATGACATGCCAAAATATTTCTTGGCTTGTGAGGTTGTTGGTCCCCATTCCCCATGGTACGAACCCATCTTCACCTATCTTAAGGACAACACATTCCCTCCCGATATCTCCCATTCGGAAAGTAAAACCTGATTCGCGGATATCCCGTTACACCCTTTTAGGAGGTATAATTTATCATCGTGGCTATAATGGGAATCTATTATGTTATCTGGATGTGATGGAGTCAATCCATGTAATTAAAAAAGTGCACGAAGGGGTATGTGAAGCACATACAAATGGAATGGTTTTGACTAAGAAACTATTGAGAGTAGGTTACTATTGGCCTACTATGGAAACTAATTGTTGTAATTATGTTAGAAAATGTGTTCTTTGCCAAAATTATGGAAATTTCATCCATGTTCCGTCGCAACCATTGCAACCTATCACTACCCTATGGCCATTCTCCAAGTGGGGACTTGATCTAATAGGAAAATTTACTCCTACCTCATTTGATGGTCATACACATATCATCACAACCACATAATATTTTTAAAAATGGGTAGAGCTTGTCCCTTTAACCTATGTCACGAGAGCACGATTTCTAAATTCATCATGAATCACATTATTTAACGATATGGTATCCTACGAACCATTGTTACAAATAACGGAAGTCATTTAAGAACAAAAATGTGAAAGGTCGTTGCCAATGCAGATTCTAAATAAGATTAAAATGGTCCACGCCATATTACCCTCATGGTAATGGACAAGCTGAGGCAACAAACAAGACTTTGGTAAGGATTATGGAGAAGATGGTTAGCAAGATAGGTCAAAAATGGCACCTACAAATCCATCCAAATTTTTTGGGCTTACCGAACATCCATTCACACTCCTATAGGTGTGACAGGCGTATTCCTTAGTGTTCGGGATGAATCTATCATCCCTTTAGAGATCAAACTTCCGTCCCCGAGAATCTCTCTTTAGGACTATCTAGATAAGGATGAATATTATCGAGTGGCAAGATTGGCTAAGTTAGAGCTCTTTGGATGAGAGGTGCATTCATGCTCTTAATCACCTGAAATTACATCAACACCGAGTCTCCGAAACTACAATAAGAGAATCATCCCTCAGTAGTTTGAGGTTGGCGATTTGGTCATGAAGGAGAACTAGTTGAACACCAGAGAAGAGTGAGAAAATAAAGGGAAGTTTGAACCACATTGGTTAGGACCCTATGCCATAGTTGTCAAGTCTCAGGTATCGGGGGATACAAACTAGCTCACCCCAATGGTGATGAGCTCCAGGAGCCCAAGAATTCCATGCATCTTAAGAGGTTATATGCTTGAACATGGCGCAAGGAAGTTACAAAAAATAAAAAATACAAAAACAATCAAGAAAATTAGAAAAAAGAAAAAGAGAAAACATGTCATCCACTAGTGAAAACCACGCAATTGTGGCACTTTGGACAAGTCATTGGGTGAAAACTAGTTTCCGGCACCCTAGGAGGATTCATTGGACACAAGCATCCTGCATCATGAGGGTAGTGTTCTTTGGCATAGACCTAGTTCTGCCTTCGAGATTCCTCGTGCACACCATCCTATCTAGCCTTGATCCGGCTTTACCTTCTTCTATTCATCTGTGAGGGGCATGGTCTTTTGTTATTTCTTGTCTTACACTGGGAGAAACTCAATGAATTTACCTTCTTGTTCATAAGTGTGTGGCTTCTACCCTTGTATATTCTCCATCTACCGTTGGGGGCCTCCACACTTTCTTGGTTACTGTTGTAAAAATTTCACCCCCCCGGGTAAATTTCGATAACATGCATCAGAGTTTTGCAGTTCCAAGCAAGTAGATTGAAACAGGAAAAATCGTGAAAATTGGCTAAGTCTTTCTCAAGGTTTCCTTTGGGACAGTTGGAACGAATGTACGCGGAAGACGCGGATCGGCCGATTTGTAGTTAGGCAGTCCAGATGCAACTGGGACATCCGGGACAAAAGGACGCGGCGGACGCGGAAAGCCGGTTCGGCCGAAGGAGGAAAAATGCACTAACTGCTTTGGGACATCCGGGACAAAGGTATGCGAACCGGCCGGTTCATCCGAAATGAGAACAAACGATCACTGGAAGCAAATGGGACATCTGGGCCGCGAGGACGCGAACCGGCTGAATCGGGTGAACCAGAGGAATTTGTCCCAGGCAGCACTGGGACATCCGGGACAAATGGACACGAAGGAGTCAAGGAGCCGAAAGCCAATCAATGCATGCCACGTGTCATCGGCCAAATGAGGGACGAGGAAGCCCATTTCGGGCGGATCGGAGGTTTTTGTCCCAGAAAACACTGGGACATCTGGGAAAAATGGACGCGGTGGACGTGAAAGAGCCGAAAGGGCCGAGAACCAACCAGATCATGACACGTGTCGCAAGGGAGGCAGTCCAAAAGTCAAAGGGTGAAGTTTCGAGCACTGACCTGAACCAATGAAATAACGCCACGTGTCCTAGTTGAAGGGGCCCACAAGGAAATTTCAAAAGGAAAGCCCGTGAAAGGAAGAGGAGAGAGAATTGCTCATCCAATCAGCACGTGCCACGTGTCATCCAGGTGGCAGAGTGTGGGAAAGATTTCAAAACACGTTTTGGCCTGTTTTTGCCCTAAATCTTCAGATCGCCATAACTTTCGATCCAGAGCTCAGATTTGCACGTTCTTTATATCAACGGAAAGCTGGTAAAATTCTCTACACGATTCCGGGGTCAATCTTGCATTTTGGTTCAGTTTGGAGAGAGAAAATCAAGAAACGCCTCTGGCACAAAATAACAAGCAGAAGTAATGCTTCAACAAACAACTTTAATGCAGCAGACAGTTCGCCGCTTCTGTAAGAAAGCCCGCCGTTTTGCCAGGATCCGCCGCTTCTGCCATAATGAGATGAATTAAATGCAACCTGGAGGTGGTTGGGGTAGATTTGGCTTTCCCCTCTCTCTTCCCTCTCTCATTCTTTCTATATATTGTAAAGAGGAGCTTCTTTTCAAGGGTCGAACATTTTTCTGTTTTGCCTCTCCCTTCTTCTCCTCAGGCGAATTTGTGGAGTTCGAACCTCTCATTTGAACTGTAATACTATTCTGCCTCATGGAATTCTATAGTGTATTGTATCAATCTTTGGAGCAAGTAATGCATGTCTGTGGATGATTCTCAGCCCTCTCTGTGTTCATTTTTACATCCTCCTGGTCTTTCACTGCAGGTTTTGTCATCTGTGCATGATCTTATATCACATTCAAATGGTCTGTGTTCACTGGAAAAATAGGTGTTCTTCATTCCTCGGTGCATCACCTCCATTAGCTTAGATTTATTTTATGCATCTTCTTACCTTGTCTCCTTGGCAGATTAGATTAGGTTTTGAGAAAACCCTCTGCATATTTCGTGTGCATCTGAATAGAGGAATAGGAACCAGCGTTCTCTGGAGAATCCTTTCTCATTTTTTCAAGTCCCACACTTGGAGAAAGGATTCAATGTTATGCAATCACACTAGATGCCAAAGTGATCGACCTAGAAACCTCGATCTCGCATCCGGGGTGCTTTGTGATTTTACACTAACTTAGCTTACTGCACATAGCTTTGGAAAATCATTAGAAAACACAAAAACAATAGAAAATTATTTCACACAAATAAAAAACAATAGAAAATTGTTTCGACAACACAAAAACAATAGAAAATTGTTTCAAAAACACAAAAAAATAGAAAATTGTTTTGCAAAAATAAAAAAACAATAGAAAATTGTTTCACAAAAACATTTACTTGCATTGTCTTGTTTCCTTACTTTGCTTGTTGCTTGTATAGTGTTTTGCATGCTTACTATTGAATTGTTTGTTGCTTGGGTATATTTTTCAAGATTCATCTTTTGTTGCTTATATTTTATTTACTCTTGCTAGTACATATTACGGTGTGTTTTTACATGCTAGTAAATCTTGGGAGATCATGATGTCATGTGTTAATTCATTAAGTTCTTTATTAGCATTTGGTTGTGTTTGTTAGTTGTTAGTAAATCATGGTGAATCATGGTATATTGCATTAATTCGTGGTGTTATTTTTTAACATTTGGTTGTGTTTTATTGCATGTTCTCTATTTAGTTATCATTCACATCACATTACCATTATTATCATCACATCTAACATCATCTATACATCATATATAAACAAAAATGTTGATTTTTACATCATGCATGTATGCTAAGCTAATCATCACATATCTTATCATCAATGGGGGCAAGAGGGGTTACGCATAATAAAAATCTATCCCCCTCCGCACCAATATCATCATATCATTCCATCTATTAGGAATCAACAAAACATCACATGAGTAATACATTTGATATCATCTATGGATATATCATCTAACCTTCTAAACAAACACATGTCTAAACATCAAACATCGGGATAATGTACACGCAAAATGTGGAATCTGATAACATCATAACAACATCCATAATTGCTGAATAAAAATAATAACATGCATTGAATCCAATGCAGGAAGCATGCCCACTCAAGATACTAAATATGATTCATGTCCGATCGTCAATTAGTTCCCCATTAAAGACAACAAAAACCATCTATATGCATGTATCAAAAACAAATACATACATCATCTCATAACCATGTGTATCTAAGCCAAAACAAAGTAGTCCTCATATATATATACATGTGTGTAAAATATACATCTATATCAAAAATGGATACAAATTTGTGCTCTATATCAAAAATTCCTTCAACTGAGGTGTACAACTATGATACATAAAAATGTCGTGTACATACATATAATGTCCCGATAGGTACTCAATATAATACATTATTGATACGCAATGTCATAAAAAAGGGGCATGTATCTAAAAGAATCAAGCCTTCATCATGAGGCATCATCAAAAATACATGTATAACATAATCGTACATCAACTCAACCTTCATAAGAGGTATACATATCAAAGAATCTATATAATGAAAATGTGGCTCTTAACCACGCTCTTGCCCTTGCTTCATGGGGCTCCCGATCTCTGTCCTTTGGACACCGGAACTCTGAGGCTGGGATGGGGCTGGTCTCACCGGCTACTCTGGTAGAGGATAGTCTAATAGATCTGGTGGAATGACCAGACCTCCGTGATCGAGATCCTAATGCACTTGATCCTCATAGCTATGGTAGTGTCACTCGCTACTCTGGTGGAACCACTATGTAATATGCAGTCCTATAAAAAGGGCCTCACCACCAAGCCTAGTGGCATCGTGTATTAGGTCCGCATCTCCCGAGGCAAGCAACGAAAGGGCGATATTCGTTCACCTATAACTTGGCCCAGGTCTACCTTGGCCTATCTAGAGGCAACAGCCTCTCAATCTCTCTCTATGGTCATCACCTATAGCTCGGCACGGGCTTGGTCCCTCTATGCTAATAAGGCCTATGAACGTGCATACACATGATCTCTTTATGCAACGCGACCATGTGCACTGTGACTAGGAGGCGATGCGGGAGGCTCAATATCTCATGCCCCCTATGTAACTATCTCTTAGATCTAGCTCCACCATGTTGGTCTATCATATCCTAACCCAACCGGGGCTTGAGCCTAATCTCGCTCCGATAGTAAGGTAACTATGTGAGCTCGAGGCCTCATCACGCTCTGTTACGGCCGTCACACACCAACCTTGAGCCTCGTCTTTCTCTTCTCTGCAGCTACGTCTCTCTCGGCTATGAGCTCTGCACTGTGCTTGTACTATGGTTGTCTGCGCCACCGGGCCGGGAGGCTATGTGTGCCTCGGGGCTAGTCCCGAGGTGCTCTGAAAACTGTCCCTACTCAAAATCCTTGTCTGCGGGTGGCTACATGTGCTGCGTATCTTGAGCCCTATGGCCTCGGTCCACTGTGCCTATGGGGAACCCTATTCATCATGTGGATACCATAAAAGGGATCCTTTGGAGTCAGGCCCTAGTGCCACTACTCTATCCCTATGCTCTGCCCCATGTCATACCTCTATGGGTGGGTGAATACTTGCTTCCTAAGCTACCTCTGGAATAGTGAGATGCTGGGGTAATACTATCACATACCATGCTGGATAATCAGCTATGGTCCCAAGGTCTCTCACCTGTCGTAATGGGTCCCATTCCTTGGGGACCACCTATGTGAAACTAGCCCTGGCTCAAGCCACTAGAATACGAGGCCCCATGGTTTGCCTCATGGAGTCCCTATGAGCATGCCAGATATCTCACCGAGGGACCCCTATACTCTTCCAAGCTATTCCTGGCACCGGTCGACATGATACAACTCCATGATATAGATGCGGCTTCCAATAAGAAAGTGCTCCACCAAGCACAAGTTGAGCTCTATGGCATCCTCTAGGCACTGGAAGTGCCTATATAGATGCCGATAACGTCTATCACTATTAGCTCGTCAAACTTCAGCCTATATTTGAATAGGATACCAATATGGCCACGTACATCTTCGCCACTACTACCCAAGCCATGTATGATGGCTCCTTGGGATCTTAGACTTGGAAAGGGACCACAAGGTGCACGATAGCTATATGATCCCATGACCATATCTATAATAATGAGGTTGGCCCCATAGTCTTTTGACCGTGCTATGTAATCACATGTAAATATCAATATAAATGGGCCAAGATATACACTTTGCCCCCAGCATATCTCTCACCGCTTTGTAAATGCCATGGACCAATGGCAGTAATCCTCTTGGGAATGAAGTCCCTATCTTATTAGTGAGTAGGAACCCACTGATAAACACCATGATATAGAGAGGTTCCCGATGCAATGTTGGGTTGGAGATGTACTCATGTAAAGCTATAGTCATCCCATCATGTGGGATGTCATTGACACCAAATAGAGCCTTTGCACGCTGCTCTCCGATCAGTCCTACATCCGAACCATACTCAATCAATGTGCCCATCATGGGCATGCGTAGAATCTACCAAACATCCTCAATGGTCACTGTCATCTCTCTTGTGGGAAACCTGAAACACTGACTCTCGCTATGCCATCGCTCAACTAGCGCAGTTAGGAGGCCATGATCTAGTATGATAGAGGGCATTCGAGCCACGGGGCCCAGTCCCACTACCTCTAGTAATATCACCATAGCTCGGCGGTCACACTAGTGCATACTACCCTCCAACTCGGTAATCTAGGTATGATGCTCCCGCATCTATAAAACTGGTAGTCATCTCTACAAAATAACATGCCACTCATCAGTTCCTAGCATTTCTTCTAAAAATCTATCTCATCTTTTAGGGTTAACCCAAAAATCCTAAAAATTCTTCTAAGTGTCATGTTTTTGGACACTTTCCTATCTTTTTCTGCCTATCTAGGGTGCCTGTGTGCCCTTTTGGGCATGTGTGCCACATTTCTGGTGCTTGCACTTACACGTGTGTGTCCTCGGCATGTGTGCCCTTTTGGGTGCTGAGAACCCTTTTGGCATTTACACCACCAATTTGGTGCCTGTGCTTGGGCACGTGCACTTCTGTGTGTGTACACCTACCTCTCCATGCCTGCGCCACACTTTTTGTGTGTGCACGTGCACACACATGTGCTTGTGTGTGTGTGTGCGTGATTTGTGTCCGCACATGTGAAAACATTTTACTTGGTGCATGTGCCCTCAAAAGGATGTTTGTGACCCCAAAATGGCATGTGTGTTCCCTACCCCATGCCCTCGCATGTGCGCAGGTGTGCTTACACATTTTTCTACTCCTAAATACCTAATTTAAGGCATTAATGGCAAAAATTAATGGGAATTTTTTTGATACTCACAAAGGGGCCATCGTCCGCATGTCGCTGGTACCCCGGACTGCATCCGCATGCCTCAAATGGTCTCGTGCGATCACCATGGTTCTCTTGAGTGTTAGAGCCTCACAGTAAAATTTTCTCAACTACTCAATTAAAATGAATTGGTCGCGATGTTTTTACCCCACAGGGTATATATTAACTGTTTTTCACCGTTTGGAAGGCCTAAGACCCATTTTGATCATAGTTTTCTCCTCTATTTGTTGTGGAATAATTATTTTTATTAAATAATTAGTTTTCTCTTATTTTTCATCGTATTGGGGCATTTTTTACTGTCTGATACCCCTTTCTTCTCCCTCGGACAATTTTTTGCTCCTGGCAATTTTTATTCTTCTTTACACTTGTAAATAATTATTTTTCAAATAATTTATTTTTCTTAATTTTCCATTAAACAAGGCATTATTTGTCATTTTTTCTTCTTTCTTCTACCTAGGGCACTTTCTGTTTCCCCTAGGCCCTTCGCTTTCTTCTTCTACTTTCTTCTACTATTCACCACGGTTTGGAAAGTACAAACAATAAAAACAATATATATATATATATATATATATATTAAAAAAATCCAAAAATAGGGCAAAATTTTTCAACAAAATCCTAAAAAGTAAAAAAACCTACAAAAATGGTAACTTGCTTATTATGACTGAAACTTGTGTCTTGCATATGGTATTTTCTCCATATCCTATTGGTTTGTCTCACATCTTCCCAATTAATATGACTCATGAGATCGCTTGATTCACAACCATTCACAAAGCTAGCTACTTGCTTCGTCTGTACTGTGGGGCACTTTTGTTGCCTAGTGTTGTTTCATTGCACACAAATGTTTTTCATGGACCCCATGTCCATTGTCATTTCCCCTTGCATGTATCCTTTCTCAAGGCATCATTTTTAACCCTTTTCATCAATCACAAACTTGTGGATCTCTTCAGAGGCGATAACAATACATTCGTACAACCTGTCTTGACCATTGTTGGGTTGGATATGTACGTTTGTACTTGTTTTCCTATTACATGAGCTTGTTCCTTCTCGTATTGCATTGCATTATTGTATGTTACGTGGAGTTGGTATTTTTAGCAATGGAAAATTGTTTGTGGTATGAATTTTCATGTCATTCTACCCTTGTCATATGCTTATATTTTTCATAAGGACCGATGATGTAGTTCCTATGGCAATATGATAACATCAAATTAGTTACAAATAAATAACACTTGGAGGCTAAGCTCTTCTCTCCCCTCTTCCTTATTTCTTCTACACCACTTCCTTTCACCCCTAATTTTCTCTCATTGGGGCATCTTGCCTCTTCTCCATCCATTCTTCTTCCCATCTCTCATCTTTTTCGATCGTCGATCAACTTTTTCCATCACCCCATCAACACTTGAGGGGCATCTCTCCCTCCTACTATTTTTTCTTCTATTCCTTCAAAAATTTCTTCCGTCTACTATCTTTGAAGTGGCGTCACTTATGCCACCCCAAAGAGGGTCAAATGTAGACACCATTAATAATGCTCGAGAAATTTAAATACTTAAATTACACTAATTATCTCCTTTCCCATGATTTGATGACATATTTTCAATGGCACTCATCTTCTCTTCAATTGTCGTTAATTGATTACATTAAGCTAGTTAATTAAGTCACCTATCCAACACATAACCTAATTAATGACCTTCCGTTAATTAATCACCTCTTCTATCTAGATTAATTAATTATTATTAATTAATTAGTTTTCCCCTTCATTTAACTAGTAAATCAATATTTAATTGATTTAATCCCTTTCTAATAGCCTAAATCATACTAATATTCCTCTAATTAGCTTCTATAAGCTTACACTTACCTACTCGTTAATCACCTTTGATTAATTAAGACACCCCCAACTCCCATGACTTGCTAAACATGTATTAAACCCTTCTAAAGTAAGGTTGCCTTTAATAAAGTATCTTTATCTATACCTAATCATGTTTTACCTTTATCCCACATGCAAAGGGATGAAGTGCTTCCTCTATCCATTGGGCTATATAAAGATCCCTCCTCCTACTTTTATACACACACCTAAATCTCTCAAGAGACAAAAGTAAGCACATAGTTTCATACTAATAGCCTTTTATCATTCTTGAGCCCTCCATCCTCCATTCTTGAAGAGCTCAGCCTCACACCTAAGGATCCATTGATGGATCAAAGCAAAAAGTTATAATTTGATTGCCATTGGACTATTTAGGTCCATTTTAATGTTAAATTAGGCAATTAAGGGGAATAGATTTCATGCATTTACATTGTGTTTTAATTAGATTCAAAGTTATTAATGTTTAAATGGTAGGACTTGCTCACTTTTTCATCATGATGGTGTACATTTCCCATTTTTAACTAGGTTAGGAAGCTATTTTTAGGTGGTAGATTTCTTTCTTTAAGTTTGGTTAAAATTGTAGAAACACTTGCACACAGTTCCTAATGGTGGAGAATAGGTAAAGTGTGGGGTGATGTTGGGCCCCTAAAATATTGACTAAGTACAAAAAGGTGCATGAGCATGGAAGGCCTAAGTTGAGCGATGGGAACGCAAGGAGAAGGTGCGCAAGGCAGGGTTCTAGGAGGATTTTAGAAAGACACGTGATATGCACGGACAAGAAAAGGTCTCAGGACTTAGTCATATTTGGCGTATCAGACAGGAAATGAGAAAAGTGTGACCCGCCTACACATGATGAATGAATAAGGTGATAGCCTATCAACAGGTTGGCCTAGAAAGGAATATGCCCTGTGATGAAAGCTTCTAGAAGACCATCATGGCAAGGAGTGGAGAGTTCATGATTAGAAGAGAATGCTCCTAAGGAGGATAATATATGGACACTTGGTGATGGATTTGAAGCCTTAGAAAGGTGGATTGGCAGTTCAAGAGGCCTATAATACAAGCACTTACAGGTAGAAGTAAGGGGTATCAAGAGAGATCGAGCCTGCGAAACACTATAAGGAGTTTTATTGGGTTGGGTAGATAAAATATATGAGAAGGATGCATCAAAGGGCTTGGGATTGTAAATTTTCTTTTTGAGATCTAATGGATGTAAATCTAGCTATGACATATGACTTAAGTCTGCCATCTTGTGATGTTAGGTAATGAATATAATGGATGTAATGAGGTTACCAACTTATTTGAAAATGATCATTAATGATTCTCGGTCCATATATATATCTTTATAGTTTTGTTTCATGTATGTTTATGGAATGAGTATGGATCCTTATGCATTTATCTTTCTATTTTGTTAAGTCCTATAATTTGTTAAGTATCATTACGTCGAGAATGATTTCATTGGTCTAGAAGCCGTTTTGATCTCTATGATGATTACATGTCTCGTTTTACTCACTCTCTTTAAGTTCCTATCATAGATGATGTTTCCCACTAAAATCACAAAAAGGAGAGATTCAAAATGCGGTCGTTCCTCTGGTGAACACCCAAAGACCTACCATTTGGGTGATGGTGACACACATGGGATTCCCTTGTTCTCTCGGTGGTTGTAAAAATGACTACATTGATCTAACTTATTTTTCATAACTTGTTTTGTTGAGTTTACATGTGTTGAGTCTTCTTTGTAGGTTTAAAGGAGGTGAAGCTCTATCAAAATTGGATCTTGATGGGAAAAATTTAATATTTCTCCATGTTTTCATGTTTAGAGCTTCATTTTTCAACATTCTACATGTTAGTTTTGTCATTTTTGTAAAAATCTTAAATTCTTGAGCATGTAGGTTAGTGTTTGATAGTGTGGAGTTTTCTATTTACATATTAATGTGGTGGTTTGCTATCAAAATTAAGTCTTGGTGAGAAAATTTCAAGATTTCTCCCATGTTTTCATTTTAAGAGCTTACTTTTTCATCATTCTACATGTTAGTTTTGTCAATTTCTTGAAAATGTTAAGGTTTTGATCCTGAATGTTAATGTTTGATAATTGAGTATTCTAATTATATACTAATGTGATGGATTTTTGTCAAAATTGAATCTTGGTTGGAATAACTTGACATTTTTTCCAATTAATGGACGTTTTTTCACATTTTTGACTACATGTTAAGTGCATACCCATGAGCATAAGATCATATGCGTAAAGGCCATAATGTTTGCTCAAAACTTGAAATGAATCCATTTGTTTTGCATTGGAAAGGTATTGAAGTGAAATATACAATGAAAATATAAATTTTGGATTTATACTTACATAAATTGTAGGTTTTCCCTTTATTATAAAATTGGTCATTTTCTAACATGTCTAATGTTTTGATGAATGTTGTATTTCCATGATTTATTTGATTTAGACCAAATACTATGTATGATCTTATCTTGCAAATTTTGGTGATCTTAAGAATAAAAAACAACTTGGATCTCTTTTTTTTAACATTTGTATTCACTTGGAAATTTGATTATTCATTTTGCTTAACGGAATGAACCTTTAACAAAGCATTTTTTATTGTCCTCTGATTTGAAGTTTTCCATTTCTATCTAGTTGGGATAAAGTTTGTGTAGGCTCTTCTCTTGAACCTTAGGGTTATCTTGATAATCAAAAGAAGATTTAGTCTTCCTTTTCTAACATTTTTTTAATTGGAAACTTCATCTTTCATTTTTGGTTTAAGGGAATGAACATTTATCAAGATTTTTTTATGGTTCATTAATTGAAAATCTTTCTTTTACTATTTAGTTGGATTATTTGTTGCATATTCTCTACTCTTGCATCCTTTGATGATCTTGAGAATTAAAAGAAAGTCTTAATCCACCTTTAAATAATGTGATTTTCTTGGAGAACTACTAACACTTGAGTTCAGGACTTAAAAAATGCTTGTCAAAGAAATAAGTTCAAAAAAACATTTCTAACTATACGTGTGTTGCAGGTTGTCAAATGGTGAACGAATAAACCACATTAATTATAAAAGATAAAAAGACACATCACATTTAAAAAACTTGATTTATAGGTTCAGATAAGGGTATGCCCCATCTACTTAAAACTAGGACATAAACCATTTAGCATAAGCCTTAAGCTACAACAATGGGGGTGGTCCTAGGAACCCCAAAGTATTCCACACAAGAGGGAACCTTGTGGATGAAATAGGAAGTGCTCCACACACCTACTTGACTAGTATACACATGAGATTTAGCATCAAAGTTATTTGTATCATGACCCCAATGAGAGTACACGATGGATGCATTTATTTCCCACTGTGCTTGAAGGGGGTAAAGTAAAGTCAGGATAATCCTTGGGAAACCTTGGAAAACCGAGCTCACTCTTAGATAACTTTTGACACCTAGTTGAGTGAACCACCTAGGAAGATATCTTTTACCAAGATCCATAATCAACCATTTCAAACCAAATTTGATTTAAAATCCATTATTCATCATGAAATGTGTGAAGCGTTACTTTTTCTTATTTTTTCACTCACCCTAAGGTGAGGATAAACTCTGCTGAAGTGAGGCCAACATTTTTCACCCCGAAATGATCTACTTCCTTCACTTTATTTTGAAACTTTTTTTATTATAAGAAGATTGACTACCCTTGTGTTGTTAATTTATTGTATTCGCCACTTTTGTGTCTGTTTACACTCATCCATGTTTTTTTATTATTGACAAATAGTTTTTGAAAGGACTATACCCTTGAATACAAAAGAAGGCCTGAGAGCCGGAATAAGAGTGAGAAACAGAGAGAATGGAACAAGATCCAAGTGTTACAATGCAGCTCCAAGTAGCTCAGAAACAGCTACACAAATGAGACAAAACAACAAAACAACAGCAAAAAAACAGTAAACAGACCGCAGAGAGACAAAAAAAAACAACAAAAAGTAGCAGAAGCATCCAGACTACTTCTTGGCAGCTTTATCGATACTGATCTTGACTCTCTTCCAGGCATGAAACATACCCAAAGCAGTCATTTGGGCAGCATCAGTCTTATCAAGCTCCTCAATGGTTCTTTTGCTTTCTTTTTCGTTGCCCCAAAGTGCAGCCGGGACACCGCTTAGGTTGGAAACACTTTTGGCATGACCCTCGATGAACTCCTCAATCGCCCTAAAGGCGAAATGTTGTAGTCATGTCTAGTCTTGGCCTTCCCTAAGCGTGAGTCTAAGGAGGTCAGCTTCTTGTATATATCTTCAATCTGACTGTTATCAATGCTCCCCTCCCCCTCCATGCTTTTCTTACCTTTCTGTTTAGCTAGGTTCTTGACCTCATCCTTCAGCAATTTTATCTCAGCCTCTAAGGCCTCCAACCTCTTAGAAGAGCTATCCATCTGCACTTCCCGGGGACTGGCACTACTAATATTCAGCAGGTCATGTGCAATCTCAAGTTCAAAAGGCTCCTTCCCCACAGCAAGAGTCTCAAGGTTGAGCCTCCTGGAAGCCCTGGTGACTGGTCTTTTAGAGGTAGAGGCGAGGTGGGTGACGGGAGCAGCAGCAGGGGGAATGAAAGGAGAAGCTTGTGCAGCCGGCATGTGGGTGGCAGCAATGGTGGCGGGGGCAGCAGCAGGGGCAGCAGGAGAAATAGGGCTGGCAGCAGCAGAGCCCATCAAAGGGGGAGCCGGGCTAGGAGAGGAAGGAAGACCAGGGTACTTAAGAAGGCAACATTTATGAATTAACAATATAAGTCCTTGATGCAAGGGAACTGCCCGGGTGTGCTTCTGAAACTCCAAAATGGAGCGTTCAAGGGAGTTCAACAGATAATGGGGGAAGCAAACCAATCTATTCCTATGGAAGTGGTTTAAAAAGATAAGATGTTTAGCGGGGACAGTGACAAACCGACCTTCCAAGGAGATGAATCGAATCATCATGCGAGTGACCTCATCATAGGGTGGTGGAATTGAGCTGACAAGCAGGCCCGCTGTGCTAAATGTGAGCTTCTCAGTTCCCTCCACAAATCTTCTTTCTTCAGCATCTCTGTCAACCCTTTTGTTGAAGAAGTGGCACCCCTCCAAACTCAGGCCGGTTGCTTCAGCAATGAGATCTTCATTGACAATTATCTTCTATCCCCCATAGACACTCATCCATGTTTACAATTGATTTGTTAAACATATAAAGTGTGTGGAGAGTTTTCATATCATTGGTAGCCTTTTTTATCATGATACCCAAGTCAAAACCATCATCTTAGTTAGGATGGATTAGTCACCTTGACTATCCTTTGAATTGTTATCTTGTTTATATCGTGTCACTAAAATTTTCTATTTACATCTTGTTTCTTGTAAACTTGACCTAAATATCTATATTGTGATGTTATGTTATATACAATTTAACAATTCCTAGGTATAATCTAGCGTTCGTTTGATTTAAATTACTACCTTGATTTTGAAAAGTGTTGAGTGTTACCACTTGTATGCATCATATCAATATCATCTTGATGTTAATACCTTACTTTCTTTCAAATTTTTGTCAACATATCTTAGTGGAATTGTTGTGTCACTCACAATCGTATCCTGGAGATTCATGGATGAGGTCTTATCCAAGTTTGGTTTTCAAATCAAATTCAGAAAAATCATTCACTCTTGTATCTCTACCTCTAGATTCTTAGTGGTTGTTAATGGGGAACCGGTGGGTTTTTTTGCCAGCAATAGAGGAATCCGCAAGGAGACCCAATTTCCCCTCTATTATTCATTATTATGGCTGACAGTTTAAGCATATCTATTTCCAAAGCTATTTGCAATGGCATACTAAAAGGCTTTCCTCCAACTTCTGGCAATCAGATCTCCTCCCACCAACAGTTTGCTGATGACACTCTGCTTCTCCTAATGACCTCAATCATTGAGGCAAAGGCTATCAAAACTGTCCTTAGGTTCTATGAGGAAGCCTCGGGACAAAAAGTTAATTTTGACAAAAGCTCTATATATTTCTTCAATACTCCTATGGAAAGGCAAAGAAAGATTGCTAATATTCTAGGATGCACTATTAATTCTCTTCCTGCTACTTACTTAGGTTTACCTTTAAGTACTGGCAAGATTTCTATTGAGGTCTGGAATGATCTTATTAAGAGATTTCAAAGAAAATTGGCTGGCTAGAAAGGAGCTATACTTTCAAGTGCAGGAAAGTGCCTATTGATAAAAGAACACTCCAAAACTTACCTATTTACATCATGTCAATGTTCAGCATACCAACAGCAGTGATGAACAATATTGAAAAGATTCAAAATCACTTTTTATGGCATGGTACTGAGGACAGGTTCAGATATCATCTTGTGGCTTGGGAGCAGGTATGTAAACCAAAGAGGCTTGGGGGGTTAGGCATCAAAGATATCAAACATATGAGTGTTGCCCTTATTGTAAAGATAGATTGGAGACTTATAAAAGAGCACAAGCCTTGGACAAAGTTGGTTAAGATCAAATATCTTTCAAACCAAAACAATATTTCCTTCATTTATGATCAGTCTCTTCCGAGTGGTTCTATTTTCTGGAACAACCTTCTTCACAGTAGACACATCCTTTCTCAGGGGTGTAGCTAGAAGCTTGGGGATGGGCAAAACATTAACTTCTGGACTGATAAGTGGACTGATTCTAACTGGATTTCTTCTTATGATCACATTAAAGACAACTTAATTACAAAGTATGGACACAAAATTTAGGGATACATTGAGAGGGATGGAAACAAAAGAAAATGGAAACAACTAAAAGTGGAGAATGATAATGTATAGGCTGATGTTTCATCTTTACATAATCAAATTTCTCTAATCCATATTAGTAATCAAAATCTTAAGGATGAACTCATCTGGAAAGATTATTTTGATGGGGAATATTCTGTTAAATCAGGATATAATTCTTTCTTTGTATCTATTGAAAGTGAAATTAAGTGGCATAAGCTGTGGATGCCTGAGTTAACCCCTAGAGTGAACTTATTTTGGTGGATCATCATTAATGGCAAGATCCTAACTAACAACAACCTCATCAAGAAGGGATTCATTATCTTTGAATAGATGTTGCATGTGTCAGAAAGAGGTAGAAGATATAAAACATTTATTCCTCCATTGTGAGTATGCTTCCAAAATTTGGTAGCTTGTTTTTGCAAAATTTAATCAGAGATGGATTTTTCCCCTTACCTATCTTCAAGCTTGGGAACAATGGGACTCTCCATTTAATCATTGTGTGGTGAAGAGATTGTGGCAACTCGTTTTACCCCACACTATGTGGAGATTTTGGAAGGCTCGTAATGATGACATTTTCAGAAACACTAGAAATGCATATAACAAAGTCTACAAGGAAATTATCATTGCTGTGCAAGATAATATTGCTAGATTTAAACCATCTAAAAATAGACTTTACCCTGAGAAGGAAGAATACATCATGACTGATTGGAATATTAACACTTCCTTCAATAAGAATACCAATGGTATAGATATAAACACCGTCCGATGGATTAAGCCTCCCACTGATTGGTACAAGTTAAATTTTTATGGGGTATCAAAAGGCAATTTGGGAGACTCTGGAGGAGCGGGAGTCATCATAAATCAAAGTGGTTATTTTGTTGCTGCTTTTACGGGAGAATGGGTAGGCAAACTAATCATTACTCAATCCCTGGCATCTCTTTGGGGTATAAGACTTACTTAGAGATTATAATATTCAGAATATTAAAATTGAGGGTGATTCTCTGAATATCATAAATCTATTAAAAAAAAAAGCAACACCCTAAGCTGGTCAATTAGAGATTTCATTGGTGAAGCTATTGATATATGCAAGATATTTGAAAATGTTAAAATCACCCACACCTATCGGGAAGGAAATAGGGTCGCAGATAGTTTGGCAAACCTTGGTGTTACTAATACTTTTCAAACTTGGCTTAGGGGGGACGTTCTACCCACTCAAATCAATAAATCCATAATCAATGATCTACATGGCCGAGAAAATCAACACTAACGGTTGTAATGTGGATGCTAATGTGTGGATCCTCAAGTACAATATGATGACATCACATAAGATATGTATGATTGATGCGATATGTGTGAGCTGGACTGTCATCATTTCTTGGCATAGGAAGAAAGCCGAGGAGCGGGAACTAATTACAAGTATGGTATAATAATTAAATCTGCTTTCACGGAAGGGAAAGATTCAAAAACCAACATCAAAGCTTAGCCTGTCCCACATAGTGATAACATTTTTACCATTGAGAACAGGAACATAAATAGTGGAAACATGGGGGGTCCACCTTGCAAAACTGAACCCACCCACAATCCGGCGTGGAAAGAGGATACGGTGCTTTGGAACTACCTTCAAATCGGGGGTCTGTCAAATTTAATTGAAAGGATTCAAGGGTTTGATCAAGACATTTCTATTAGATTCACCCAGGGATGGAAGAATTAGGTTGTCAAATACAACAACATGGAGATTGAGATCACGGAAGAGCTCATCACCCAGATCACGGGCCTCAGCTTGGGGCACCAAATTCTTCAATAAGAAGGTTACACGGGAGGTGGAGACCAAGAAGTTCCTGGATGATGGGGAGAATCTTGATTTTTTTGACTCTTTGGCATCAAGGTGGCATTGATTCCTGAGCCTTTTGCTGAACTTATCAGGATGGTTGTTAGGTATGTAACTCTTGAAGAAAGATTTGTGACTATACCTCAAAAACATTTGATATTTCTTAATCACTTTCATAGAAATATTATCATCAGCTTCCCTCACTACTTGATAAACTCACTAGAGAAATCAATTAGGGAAGTTCAGAGCCACTCTAGGGATGTCCCTCTACACCAAGGGCTAATCCTCTTGATCCATCACCACTGTTCTAACTACCCCCGCATGAATCCTACCCCACCCTCTTCCTCCATACCTCCACCTGCTCACACCGCTTCCACTCCCCCTGCTGAAAAGGAAGATTGAAGCTACTGCTTCTAGCAAGAAAATCAAGAGCATAAAAACTAAAATCTATTCTTCTCAATGGGTCCTAAGAAGTCACAAAGACCTGGAGCTTGCTTTGAGAACCTCCTGCATATCAGCAAACCGATGGAGGAACCCAAGGAGGAGGACTTGATGGATAGAGTGGACAGGATGGATAAGGAAATACAAGAGCTCAAAGGGACTATAAAAAATATGGAAAAAGCTAAGGGAAAAGGAATACTTCAAAGTGATGATGAAGAGGGGGTTATTTCTGAAGTTTTCAAGAAGTTACAGTCTTTGGATGGCAGAATGGGGAATGTAAAAAGTCACAATGACTGCATACTATCTGCCCTTAAAAGCATTTATAATTTCATTGAACAACATGTTCATAGTGTTTGTAGTTTAAGTGGGATTAATGAAGACATTTGGGGCCCCAAAGAGAAAAGGGATATTGCAATTGCTCAGGTGGATATGAAAGACTCCTCTCAGGCCATTGCCATTGCCTTCTTCATGTCACTGTAGGCTATCAAAACTAAGATTGATAGGGCTATCAAGTAATGGGTTGCTATGATGTTGTTTTTGGCTGCGAAGTTCTTATCTGCCTTACGGAGCTTATTTTTGGTGGAGTTTTTATATGATGAATATATTTTGTTTGCTTTTTGATATTTTTTGCTACTTTTTGGATCATTGTTCGTTTGGATCCTTTCTTCTCATGTATTGTCATATCTCGGCACATTGAGCCCTCTTAGGTTAGGCTGTTTTGCCCTTCTCTAAGCTATTTCTCTCACCTATGCTATCGGCTTTTGAGTCCTTTTGTATACGAGGTATTGTCCCTTCAAAAATATTTTCCCTTAATAAAAAAATTACCACTTTTTGGAATATAGGTCTTGATTGGATTTACGATTTATTTTAGTATAATTTTTTTGGGGATCGTGTTAACCCCTTGTTCTTACTTACTCCTTATTCATTTATGTGAACTCGACATAAGTAGTGACATTTTGTTAATCATCTTAAAATACCAACTACCATTTTGGAAATAGAATTAGGAAGTATATCATTTGGTTGATTGGTTTTGGAACTAAGCATCATGTGATTGTATCTTATTTGTCACCTTTTGACTTACTCATTTAGAAAAATCACTTGGGCACATTTATCCTTTGACATTCATTATAACTCTTGAACTATTGACATTCTTTTTATGTTTCACTTAGGATTAATCAATACCTTTTGAATAAATTCAAAACACCTTAGTGAAACTCTCATACATCATGGCCCCTAAAACAAGATTGGGAGTCAAAAAGTAGGCATTTGAAATAAAAAAAGCACAAACTTGGGAAACTTCAAACAAACAAGGGTCAAATCCCTTTATTGGCCATGATCTCGAGGCCTTTATTTTCCATAGAGAAAGAAGTGGAGGAGATGGTAGATCATAGTGGTGATGAGTTAGGGTCACCATGCACATAATTTGATTTTTACCCCACCTTATTAGATGAATTCCTTTTTAGAAACAAAGATTGGGTGCTAGCAAGAGTGGTGGAATTAGGAGCTAGAATGCCTACAGAACATGAGACAATCCCACCCATGAATGAGGATAATGAAGAGGAACAACCTCTCATTAACATGGAATATATCCTAACACATGGGCATGCTTCCACATATAACGTAGGAAATGATAATATGGTGGGTTATAAAATGCCCTTCGTCAAGATACCACGTAGAGTTAGATTAGAACATGAAAATTTAGAACAACCTCCACAACGAAGAAGAAGAAGAACCTCTTGAGGAAGAAGTCACTATTCAACAACAAATCCAAAACCTTAGTCAAAAATTAGCTTTACTAACATCTCATGTATAGAAGGAAACAAACAAAAATGTGCATAAGGCAAAGCCTAAGGTCAAAACTAGTGAACTTCACATGGAAAACCAAGAAGGAGAAAATATGGAATATAGTCGCATATATATTCCTATTCCTAATAAAGAGAAATTAATTACATAAGAAATGTAATCCATGAAAGAAACACTTAAAAGCCTTCAATAAATTAATGTTGGGCATAGAAAAAGGTACCAATATGAAGAGTTATGCCCCCATCCATTTGATAAAGCTATGACACTTCAACCCTTTCCTAAGAAGTTTGACATGCAAAAATTTGACAAATACATAGGGAAAGGTGACTCATTAGATGATTTGAAATATTTTTACATGGCATGCCAAGAAGTGGCATATAATGAAAATTACCTCATATGACTCTTTCCAAAGAGTCTAGGGGGACAAGACTTGGAATGGTTCACTCACTTACCTCATGGGTCTATCTTCACATGGCTTGAACTAGTAGAAAGTTTTGTTTGACATTTCTCATACAACATAGAAAGTGACATAACTATGGCAGACTTGTGTAGTACTAAAAAACACCTAATGAAACATTTGCAAGCTTCTTACAAATATGACAAGGGATAGCCAGTGCTTCCCTTGCACGTTTACCAAAAAAGTAACTTGTAAGAATCTTCATGCCTAATTTAAACTTGGAAATTGCTTTTTGTTTATAGATGCATTGTATTCATACCTTTGAAGAGGTCATTGAAAAGGGCATACAAATAGAAAAACCCGTCATTGCAAATGGAACAATAAAATCACCTTGTCATGATAATCAAAATTCCAAACCAATGGAAAAGCCAAAGATATTTAAAAATAATAATAACGTGGTGGGAGACAAAATCATAGATTCCAAACGAGTGAAAACAATTCAAGTTGGTCAACCTTTTAAATTGACCAAAGGACCTATTCAACCACCACCTAAGCATAGGACGTTCACTCCTCTTAATGAGTCTTTGTCTACAATATTGAAGCAATTGGATGCAGTCCACATGGTGACTTATCCTACAACACAACATTTTGATGAAAATGCTCCTAAACCATCATGGTATAAAGAGCATGAATATTGTGATTTTCATTGTGTAAAAGGACACAAGACAGACAAGTGCCTAAGACTTTGCCACTACATCCAAGATCTCATTGAAAATGGAGAGATAGAAGTTGACACCCCAAAGAGAAATCAAACACCAAACGAAAAGATGGGGATATTCAAAGAACCATTCCCTAAACATGGAAAATCAGATGAGAAAAGGCTGGATCAAGGAGAGTCACCCCAAAGCTACAAAGTTACAAACTATCTATACACCAAAAATGACAATAATCATTATGAATCACTCATTGGATGTGTCCACTCTTCTAATGAACATGTGAATACCATTAGGATCAAGGGAAAGGATTGCATTGCGGTATGATACATGCTTGTCTCATGATCCCAAAACCCTCTCTGTCAACCCCTCAGGATGGTCAGTACAACCTCTTAGAACAACTTGAGAAGACATCTGCCAAGATTTCAATCTTAGATCTTCTTAAGATATCAAATGTACATAAGGAAATCTTATACAAAAATCTCCAGGGGTCAGGAGTGCTAATGGAAGTATACCCTTCACATTTACAATCTATAATGGAAAACATAACATTGACTGAAAATATCCCCTTTAACCACAAGGAAATCCCCAACAAAGATCACACACATAATATTCCCTTGTATATAGAGGTATTTGTTACCCGAAAAGATAAAACAGGTGCTTGTGGACAATGGGTTGGGATTGAATATATGCACATTGAAACTAATTAAATAGTTGGGACACATAGAGGAAGATCTAAAGTCCCATATTATTACCATAACCACTTATGACAATGCAGAGTGGGAGTCAGCTAGAACAATCACATTGCCGATGGAGGTAGGACCAACTATCACAATACCAAGTTTCATGTCTTAGACTTGGAACTTCCATATAATATGCTTCTTTTCCACCCATGGATTCATGCCATGCAGGCCATACCATCAACATTCCATCAGTGCATCAAGTTAAAACATGAGGGACACCTTTGTTACAATACAAGGAGATCCAAAACCTTTTGCTCACTATAGAGATCTTAATAGATTTTCTCGTAAGGGTACATATGCATGTCCTTCTACTGATATAGTTGTTCCCCTTTAATCAGAATCTATGGAATCATGAGTTAATTTGGACTCCCTCAGCACTTGCACTTGAGAAGATTCTACATCTACTTCTCCTTTTGATTCATGGGAGATGAAAGTTCTGGAGTATGGTTGTGGAGAATACAATGTGCAACAAGCTCTCCTAGTTTCAAACCTATCTTTTTCACCTATAACAATAGGCCCACCCAACCATTTCAAATGACATAAAGATGAATGAACTATTGGGACATTCTTACCTAGGAATTACTTGCAGAAGATAAATTTCTGGACCTACCTATAACTTGGGTTCCAGAGGACACTCAACCAACCTATTACCAAATCCCTGAGTATGAAAATTCTATCTAAATGGTGTATTCTATGGGCTAAAAGGGCCTAGGATGTGGAAAAATGAGAAAAGATCGAGAGAACTAGTTCCACTTACACATTTCAAAATGGAAAGATATGGTATCAGAATTTGACCTTATGAATCGCACGCCAATGATCAAGATGCTACCTATTACAGAGTGCAAGGATAGCTCGATTATTTAGACAGGTGACACATATTCCTACTATAGCCCATATGAGTATCTTGCCTCCATGAACCTTTCCATGGATACCATTATTCTTACATTAACCCCATTTAGTCTAAAATTGACCTTTTTACCCTTCCTTGTCGATTGCCAATAATTTCATGTGTCATTGGAATTTTTTTTAGAATGATGAGGCCATTATAGAGTTTATGGGAATATGTGATACTATTACAATTGGGGGACCATAAATAAGGTTTATACATTGAATTAGATACCTATTCCTATTTTAAAGAGGAATCGAGCTTCATGGTCGAAAAACTTAAGAAAAAGTGAGGGAAAAATTTCTAAAAAAACCTCAACAAAAGCAAAAGTGCAAGTCACACGGTGGAAACCTATTTGAGGCCTTTGGCTGAAAAACAAGTAAAAAATTAATGGAAAAAATAAGTAACCACGCTAAGGGTGAAAATATCATAGAGACGCCCTTGGAAGAATATCTCAACCTTCCTCTCGACCATACGCGTATGGAGGATATGCCGAAAATTTTGGTAGAAGAAGCCATTGAAGTAAATATTGGAATAGAAGAAGACCTAAAGATAGTCATGATGGGAGCTTTGCTTTCAACACAAGAATAGAAGACATTCACCTTGCTTCTTAGATAACTTTTGACATATTCATATGGTCTTATTAAGATATTTTGAGCTTAGTTCAAAATTTGGTGGTGCATAACTTAGTAGTGCATCCAGATGCAAAGCCTATTAAACATAAGCTAAGGAAAATACATCCATGAGTGGCCCTTCTAGTTAAAGAGGAGTTAGAGATATTATTAGTAACAAGGTTCATCAAACCCATTGACTACTCCGAGTGGATATCAAACGTAGTTCTAGTACAAAAGAAACCAGTTGGCATCAAAATTTTCACAAACTTTGGGACATCAACAAGGCATGTCTAAAAGATGATTTTCATTTTCCTAATATCAACATGATTATTAATTCAACTGTAGGCTATGAAATTATATCTCTTATGGATGGATTTTTAGGATACAACCAAATCAAGATAGAAAAATAAGATCACTATAGGATGGAATTTACAACCGCTCCTGGGAGCATTCTGTTATCAAGTAATGCTCTTCGTCCTTAAAATTTTTGTATAACCTATTAATAGGACATGAGAGTAATATTCCATGATATGTTCCATGACATGATGGAGGACTGTGTAGATGATATCCTCAAAAATTCCATGACAAGAGAAGACCACCCTAAATTTTTTTGATGTATCTTTGAACGTCTGTGGGAATATAAGGCTAGGTTGAATCCAAAGAAATGTGTATTTTGAGTATTATCAAGGAATATACTAGGATTCATTGTATTAAGGAGAGGGATTTAGGTAGACCCAACTAAATACAATTCCATTACTAAAATTCCTCATCTCAAGAATATCAAATAGTTACGCAGTCTAAAAGGAAAAATACAAGCCATTCCCCACTTCATTTGGTAGCTTGCTAATAAGATTCATTCCTTCACTCATTTTCTTAAAAGGATGTTGATTTTGTTTAGGAACTAGAGAAATAATAGGCCTTTTCCTTTCTTAAACAATACTTAGCCAATCCACCTATCCTCATGCCTCCAACCCCAAGTGAGCCACTTTTTCTATACATATATGCTACACAATTTTCTATTGGCACTTTGCTTGCACAATATGACCTAAGCCAAAAAGAAAAAGTTGTGTACTACCTTAGTTGTACCTTGATTTCCTATGAGCTCAACTATCCCCAAATTGAAAAATCTTGTCTAGCTATTGTTTTTTCTTTTCAAAAACTTTGTCATTACCTATTGAACAATAAAACCAAGCTTATATCTAAAGTTGACCCACTTAAATACCTATTGTCAAAACCCACCCTTATAGGTAGAATGGCTAATTGGATCATTCTTCTCAATGAATTTGACATTGAATACATACACTAGAAATTAGTTAAAGGACAAGTACTTGCTGACCAATTAGTAGAATCACCTTTACCTGGAATAGAGCCTATAAGTCTAGAGCTTCTAGATTCATCACTAATGTATATTGAAGAATCTTGTCATGTGGCAGATCCAATTTGAGGATCATTCACTTTCCATGGTTTAGGGGTAGGAGTAGTACTAATCACTCCTTTAGGAGACCCCATACCGCAAGCTTTCCATCTTGGTTTTCCTTCCATAAATGACATTACAGAATATGATGCACTCATCACTGGGTTGAAGATAGTGATCAAGTGGAATATCCACCATGTCAAGGTCATTGGTGACTCACAAATTATTATCAAATAATTCAACGATGAGTACAAGTTCAAGGATGACAAGCTCATCCCATACTAGAAACGGTGGAAACTCGAAATAATACTTTGTGTGTATTACCTTTGAGAATATTCCAGGGCACACAACCAATCTGCAAATGAAATGGTGAAAGGGGTTTCTATGCTACATATTCTTCCAAAAAACAATGATATCCCATTTTTATTTGAAAATATACATCAACTTGCATATGATATACTGAAATCATGTCTAGAATGTGAAGTTTTTGGTCCTTATTACCCTTGGTATGCACCTATCTATGACTACCTTAAAATCGAGAATCTTCCTACTAAATTTTTTGATTTGACAAATAAAGCCTTATTCACCAAATATCCTATTACACCCTCCTAGGAGGTACGCTATATCATCATGGCTATGATGGGAATTTTTGCATTGTCTAGATGTAGTAGAGTCATTCCAAGAAATCAAGGAAGTACATGAAGGGGTGTGTGGTGCCCATACAAATGGAATGGTCCTAGAAAATAATTTGTTATGGGTGGGCTACTAATGGCCTAATACGGAGGCAGTTGCTGCAACTATGTCGGAAATGTGTTCTATGTCGAAGTAATGCAGTTTAATCCATGTGTTGTCATAGGCATTACAACCAATTACAACACCATGGCCATTTTCAAATGGGGACTAGATTTAATAGGGAAGCTCACCCCTACCTCATATGATGGTCATACCCACATCATCACAACCACAAAATATTTCACTAAGTGGGTGGAGGTCATTCCATTAACCTATGTTACAGGTGCTTAGATATCAAAGTTTATCATGAATCACCTCATTTTCTAGTATGGTATCCCACTGTTGCCATTTTTATTGATAAAAATAATAATTCAAGAACAAGATAGTGAATGATCTTTGTCATCAATTTAAAATAATATTAAAGTGGTTCAGGTGATATTACCATCAAGGTAATTGAAAGATGAAGCCGCTAACAAAACATTGGTTCAGATCATGGAAAATATGGTGAGTAAGATAGGTCGTAACTAGAATTTACAAATTCACCCAACCCTATGGGCTTATAGGACCTCCATTCGCACTCCTATTGGTGTAACACCCTACTCCCTAGTGTTTGGAACAAAATCTATCATCCCATTGGAAATAGAGCTTCCTTCCCTAAGGATATCTCTTAGGGATTATCGGACAAAGATGAGGATTACAGAGTGGCCAGGATGGCAGAATTGGAACTCCTAGATGAAAAGTGCATCCGCACCCTTAACCATCTCAAGGTATATTAAAATATAGTCTCCTGTAACTAAAATAAAAGGATCAAGAATTTCCAATTTGAGGTCAGAGATTTGGTCATGAAAGAGAATCAAGTATACACAAGGGAAAGAAAGGCGAGGCAAGTTCAAACCACACTAGCTAGGACCTTATGTCATTTTGGAAAAAAATGGAACATGATCATATAAAATTGCTCATCCCAATGGAGATGAGATCCATGAGCCTATGAATTCTATGCACCTTAAGCAATTTTATGCTTAAAAATGATGTAAAATCACAAAAAGAGTAATTTTTTTTTTAAAAGATCAAAATTAAAAAAGTCGAAAAGAAAAAGAAAAAGAGAAAATTGGTCATCCATATATGAAAACCATGCAATTTTGGAGATTTGGATTTATCCCTTGGTGAAATCAAATTCCTAGCGCCTTGGGAGGACTCGTTTTTCACAAGCATTTGGTTTCTAGGGGGTACTTGAACTTAGCCTGGGGCTAGTTCCACTTTGGTATCCAAGATTCCCTATGAGCCCATCTGTCAAGCCTTGATCCAATTATTTCTCCTCTTGTAAATCGGTGAAGGGATTTCCTTTTTATATTCCCCATCTAATGCTGGGGGAACCTTCACACTTTCACCTTCTGTTTATAAATACATGGCACATGCCCTTGTATATTCTCCATCTAATCTTTGAGGGGCATCCACATTTCTTGGTTTCCTATACATAGCTTCGGAAAACCTTAGAAAATCACAAAAAACATTAAAATATGTTCAACAAAAAAATAGTCGCAAAAGACTTGAAAACCCATAAACAATAGAAAAATACAAAACACAAAAATAATAGAAAATTGTTTCACAAAATTCCCACAAATGCAAAATGCACTAAAAACAATCTTACAAAAACATAGCTTTAGTTTACTTGCTTTATCTTGTTTCTTTCTTTGTTTGTTAGTTTGTGTACATTGATTTCTTGTATAGTTTTTGCTTACTTGTACATTTGTATAGTTTTTCACTTAAATATAATTGTTTAGATGCATCTTTGCTTTCTTAGATTAGATTCATTCTTACTTGTACATCTGAAGTGTGTTTTTGCATGCTTGTAAATAATTGTACATATTTGTGTTAATTCATGTTGTTTAGGAATGTATATTTGATAGGTTGGTTAACATTTTCTTGTCACATGTACATGGTTTTTTTATCACATCATCATATCTCTATCTATATCATCACATCTAACATCATCTATACATCATATATAAATAAAATACTACATGTACATCATACATGTATGTTAAGATAATCATCACATATCATATCATTAAATGGGGGCAATAGGGATCTCAAATATAAAAATATATGTCCCGTACACCAATATCATCATATCATCTCATCTACTAATATAGAACATCACATATACAATGCAATTGATATCATCTATAGATCTATCATAAAAATAAAAGACATGTGATACATCATCAATATCCATCATGGTACATACATAAGAAATAAAATCGAGACAACATCATGATCAAATCCTTACCCATAACCATAGTAGTGATCATAAATCATATAAATATGTGCCATGTCTAAATGCTAATTAATGCTAGTAATTAAGAAATTAAATGTGCGAAAAAACTAGGAAGGGTTGGGGTGCTTAAAAAATAGTCCATCGTCATCATTCTAGATGTACTCTTAAATGGTACCAATGTGTCTATGGTGATTTTACACCCTAGCCACCTCACTCATCTCTCACATAACTCATGGTAAAAATTTGGTAGGGTTTGGTAGAAATTGTACTAATCACAGAGTGATTTTAACCCATTGTGTTGCCCAAGGGCATTTTTGACCTTCTTGATCACTCTAACACTTCTTCCATCCACCGCATGACTTTTTTATTAAATAATCATTTTAACTCCTTTTTCCATGTTGGGTCGTGTTTCTTCTTTACTGGCATCCATTTCTTATCCATAGGGAATTTTTTTTCTTCCAGGTGATCTCCTATTTTATCATTTGTTCTGAAAAATAAAAAATCCCTAAACATTGCAAAAATCAATTTTTAAAAAAATATTTAGAAAAATAAAAACACAAAATTTCAAAATTTCTGAAAATTTGTAAAAATTTCAAAAATATTTAAACAACCCATAACAGATAAAACTTGTGTCATGGAAATGGTACATATTTCATTTCTTGCTGGAATTTTCACATGTTCACAAATCAAATGAATCGAGGATCATCAAATTTATAACCATTTACAAAGATAGCTTGTTTTCTATGTCGGTACTCTAAGGCACATCCAGTTGCTTGGTACGATTTCATTGCACACAATGCTTTATCATTGGACCCTACATCCTTCATCATTTTCCTTTTCATGTTTCCTTTCTATGAGAATCAATTTTCACTATTTTTGTAAATCATGAATATTTGGGGATCTTCAGCTTGATAACAAACCATTTGGGTAAGTGCACCAAGATGGGGGCCAAAAGGGGGTCTTAAGTGGACGTATTTTTCTAAAAAATAAAAAACTTCAACTTGTACGAGTTTTTGAAATAGTTACACTCAAAATTGGAAGATGTTGTAGAAATATGAATCATAGAATTTTGAGTATAGTTTCTAAGATACTAAATTTTGTTGAAAACAAATAAGTAAAGTGTGTCAAACAACAAAAATACCAACATGTGCTCCTCTTTTTGTTTAAAAACATAATAGAGTGACTTTCATGCCCCCCACCATTTTTTGAGCACCATTTAGTATTTTTGAAAACCCTTTGGTAGAAAGATATCTAGAAGCATCTAGTTTGTGTTTGAATTTATTTTAGATTTTTTTAGCGAATATTTTTTTATTTATGATTTTTGTAGTATAGAAATTTTAGGTTTTGAAAAATAAGAGCTTATTGTGCCCCCTAACTACCTCAAAAATATCAAAAATTCAATTTTTTTAATATGTATATAATTATGCCTAGTTTTTGCCTTAAAAATTTGTATTCAATTTTGATGAGTTAGAAAAAGATACACGAAAAAAGATAGACATGTTTAAACTTCAAAAAATAGCTATAAAAAGACATAGTTAAGAAAATAAATAATATGGAAACCTTGTATTTTTTAGAAAACTTGAAAAATAATATTTATACAAAGAAGAAACTTTTCTTTATGTCGTGGTATAATTTTTTTAAAACTAATTGATCATTTGATGTTGATGTATCATGACAAAAGTTGGATTTTTGTGTTTTTCTACAATAACATGTGGTTTGTTGTGTTTGTATAGGTCCATCCCTTCAGCTTGGGGATCCAAATTGGATCCCAAGCCTTGAGGCATGTGTTGGAAAATGTAAAAATCATAATACGTACATGTTATAATGCATACGTGTTATTCTTTGTTTATATATTTTGGCCTCTTTTTTATTTATAATAGACATAATGTGTATGTGTTATGCTTTGGCAAATCCCAAACTTGAGAATTTAAAACGCAATCGCGTTATAATAAAACGTGTACGTGTTTTTTTTTTAGGTTTTTGTCCACTTTTTCGCCCCAACTTCGTGCACTTACCCATTTGTACAACCGTCTTGATCATTATTGTTTTGGGTATGTGTGTTTGTACTTGTTTCCATATTAAATGATCTTGTTTCCTTCTCATATTGCATTGCTTTTTGTATGTTGCATTGAGTTAGTGTTTTCAGCAATGGACAATTATTCGTAGTATGGATTTTCATGTCATTCTACTTTTTTCATATGCTTATATTTTTAATAAGGACCGATGACGTAGATCTTTGGCAATATGATGACACTAAATTTGTTTCAATACACTGGATGAAAGATTTCTCTTTTCTTTCCATCTTCATTCCTCTTCTACATCATTCTCCTATCAACACTATTCTTCTAATTCACCTGGGGCATCATTCCCATACCCATTCTTTTATTCATTTCTCTAATCTTTTCTATCGTCGATCCTTCTTCCATCACCCCATCGAAAATCGATGGGACATCTCTTAGTTCTACTAATTTTTCTTCTACCCCTTCAAAATTTTATCAGTCTACTATCTTGAAATGGCGTCACTTACACCACCCCAAAGAGGAGCAAATGTAGACACCTAAAATTTATCTTGAGTAATTTAAATACTTAAATTTTGCTAATTATACCCTTTCCCACAAATTGACAACATATCATCAATAACGCACATTTTCTCTGCTATCGTCATTAATTAATTATATTACATTAGTTAATTAACTCTTATATAAAATAATGATGCCAATTAATGACCTTCCGTTAATCAGCTCCCCTTTCTATCTATATTAATTAATTATTACTAATTAATTAAGCTCCCCTTTCTATCTAGATTAATTAATTATTTCTAATTAATTAATACCCCTTTCTATCTAGATTAATTAATTAATTCTCTCTTCTATTTAATCAATAAATCATCATTTATTTGATTAAAATCCTCTCATAACATAAATCATACTAACTATTCCTCTAAAAAGCTTCTATAAGCTTGCACACCTATTAATTAATCACTTTGGTTAATTAATAAACCCCCTCAATCCCCATGAGTCACTAGAGGACAAACTAAACTCTCCTAAAGTAAACTCAACCACTTATAAACCATGTTTATCCATAACTAACCTAGCTTTTCTATTATCCCACATACAATAGGATGCAAAGCTTCTTCAAACCATTGGGTTATAAAAGGAACCCTCCTCTAACCTTTATACTTACACCTAAATGAGCATAGAGCCTATAGTATTGCCATTTTATCCTCTTAGAGAATTCTTCCATTAGATGAGATACCTATCTTCATTTCTTGCATTCATCCATCCAAGTTTTGAAATCATATGGAGATATGTTAGATGGTCTTGTAGCCATGGATTGACAAGATACCATTCTTGAAAATGTTGGGATTCAAGCATACAATCAACCCTTTTGATTGTTAAGGATCTAAATAGGTTCATTTCATTAACATTCTATTAGAGATAGAAGTTAATTTATTTATTATGTTAGTTTGAATCTTCATTTCATGTTCTAATGCAAATATGTGAATAGATTGGTTTTGCTTAAACTCTAATCATGATGGTATATTGATATAGTTAGAATTTTATTGAATCTATTAGGTGTTATCTTTGATTTACTTTGCATTTTTAACTAATTTATATACACAATATGTTATGGGAGAGGGATATTTACAAAGATGGGGAAATAATGTACACATACCCTGAAATGGGTTAGTAAAAGTACATGTCATCATGGGAAAATGGGTCAAGTATTACCTTAAAATCACAAAAGTCGTTATCTTATCATACCATGCTCTTATGATGGATTTGTATGGTTCGAAGAAGAAGACATTCCAAGACTCCATATTCATACTCGTAGTATACTTGAAAAATTTCTTTCATATAATGAATAATTTATCACCTATTTGGAATGTTTGTATCTTTCAACTTTCACTTGATGTTGTGTGATCATGAGACAAAATTCTTCCATGTCCTCGGAGTTGGAAAATTGATCTTCTCATAGGAACACTCCTCAATTTGGAAATACAACATAAAGACATATTTTGAATTAGAAAGGTACTCTAGAGGAGTGAGAACAAACTTATTTTCTTCCCATTTAACAAATTCTCGAACCTTTCACTTTGTTTCTTTGAAAAATACTTTTACAAATATAGGTTACATCACTCAACCAAAGTCCATCATCATCCTTGAGAAATTTTTGCAGCATGGAAGTATGTTTAACACAAATTTGGGTTAGGAAATAGTGAGCTCAATATGATTTTTAATTCCTTCACAAGAGTCATTTACATCCTTGCTTCATTTTTTAGAACCATCTTGGTCGATATCCATCCATTCAAAATTGATTCTAGCATCATTCTCAAAAATGTAATCCTTGATTTGATCTTAGAGGAATTATTCATTATTGAGTGAATTTTGCAACATGAATTCTTGTTCTGCATTGGTAGAGCATTCAACGGTGGTCGAGTTGATCTTGAATGAATTCACAAGGCTCTTGTAAATTTTTACTTTGTTTTGAACAACTCTCTTGAATAAAAACTGGTTCTACATTTTTCTCACTATCATCAATCATGATGGATATGTTGTCTTCAAGATTGATAAAAATCATAGGATATTTAAAAACCATCCTTCTATGTTTCCTATAATATTTTTGAGTATAAAATAGAAATACCTATATTCACATTCCGTCTCACCAACCAAGGAATTGGGGAGGACATCAAACTCATCAATCTATTATATCTTGACTTAAAACATTGGTTTATCAAAAGAGAATCAGAAATTGATTCATACCTATCTTGCATTTCCATTTCTTGAGTTAGGATCTCGATACTAAGTTTAGGGTCTTCAATATCTTATGCATTACACATATAACTCTTTCGATATTTCCATATAATCATTTTAGTCCTTATGGGAAGAATATTTGTGTTGTACCACTAGGAGATAGTTGAAAATATGATCCACATGTTCCCCTAATTTATTTCAAACATCCTTGTTTTCCTTCTCTATGATTTCTATCACCCAAGACTCAACTTCTCATAGAGTGCGGGTATACTTGATCCATAACACCTTCTAACAGAGATAAGAGGTCCATACTTCCTGGGAAGGGAACTCCTTCGATATCAAAATCCATTTCATCATCCTCTTGATGGGAAACATAGAACCATGTTGGGGCAGAAATATGAGAAGAATTTTCAACTCTATCTTGATCATCCATTATTGAATCCTCTTTCTCATATAGAAAATGAAATATTTCATACTCACCATGATGATCAAAATTATTCTCCTTAGGTGAGAATGATGTATTTGATTCCTCGAAGAGGTTATTCTCAAATTTATTATCCTCCTCAGATTCAAAAAGGAAATTAACATATTTCATTTTGTCATCCATGATTTAATCAAGGAGGTAAATTTATTCTTCACATATCTCAATTCCATCATTAATAATTTCGTCATCACTTGAAAAATCAAATTTGGAAAGAAAAGTATTCATGAATACCTTGAATTAATCATCTTGGGTCCAAGGTGAAGGATGATTTATCATACTTCTTCATTGTTGGAAAAGTCCTCAGAAAGCATTGGATCTTCTGTTATACAAAAATAATCTCTTGAATTCATCATCCCATTGTTGGGTTGTGCCTTGAGCCAGAATGAGTTGATGAATGGTGATTATACCTCCATGTCCTTTTCATCATCTTCAAATGTGTTTCTTTGATTTTAAATAGACGGTTTAAGGATGATACATTCCTCAAAAGAGTCTAAGAATATTCCATGGATGAACACATTGTAGCTTCGATGATCGGTGAGATATTCCTTGATAAGAAAAATATTTTAATCTTCTTCTTAATTAGAGAGTTCTCCAAGGTGTTTGTACATATATTGCAAGGATTAAATATATTTTAGAATTTCAAGGTAGATTTGAGGATCATAATTTCCTTGTATGGTGCTTGAAATTATTTGCACATAATCAATCTTCAAGGCTTTCATTTCATCATTTCTATATGTAAGGAAATCATCCCAAGGAGGGTGATGAAAGACATGGCTCTAAGATTTTCATTCATTTGTGCATGATTGAGAGTATTACCTTCAGATTCTTGTTCTTCTTGGGCTTCACACAACATCTTGTATCTTCTTTGATCCTTTTTCAACCATTCCTTACCTTATTCTTCATTGGAAAATAATTTTTCTTTCCATTTTCTGATTCCATATTATTTCTTGAAGTAGGAGACCCTTTTACCATTCTTGAATTCTTCTCCTTGCGATAATAGGTCCAAAACAAAGGCGAATAAAGAATTTGCATTTCTCGAGAACCATCTTTTTCTTCTTCTTCATTGTCACTCATTAATACTTCACTCCAATATGGAAATTTCTTCATTTTGCTATAAGAAATGACCATGAAAGGGATTTTTCCTTAACGAGTCACCTTTAACAATTGATATTTCTTTGAAATTTGGATTTTTTTTATTTTTTGAATATATACATTTTTTTTGGGTGGAGATCTTTTCTCATGCACTTGGGAAAATCTTTCCCCAAACGAGTCACCAAAGAATATTGGGTTAAAAATTTGTCAGTTAGGAAAATTAGATGTCTCCACTAATGTTCATAGGGCTACGCCACTCTCTGCATGATGAACGGTATAGTTCCCATTATTTAATGTAACTAATATAATTCTAACCTTTATGATGTGGGTTAGCTAAATAGGTCGAGGATCACACAGGGACACTCCACTAAACCTTTGGCAATGTGTTTGTATGGGAAAAAGGGAGGAAATCAAAATGATGAGGGGGAAGGAGAGAAATTAGGAAAGGAAGACTCTTTTATGTCGTGAGTATGATAATTATAAAATTCACACCCGATGTCGAGTATTTAAACATTCAATATAGATGAAAACAACAAAGAAGCTAGTGGGACCAATGAATTAAAACACAAAGTTATTAGATTCATCTATTGAGGATTCAAATTTCCTCTCCAATACCATACTTGCAATGTTCATAAAAGAGAGAAGTAGAGGAATACATAAGGACATGAGATTGGAAGAAATATAGCTTTTATTTCATGTGCATTAGTGATACAAAGATCAACAAAAATCACAATCCACTATTGTTATAAAGAACTAAAATTTTAAGATCTATTTGGAATGGAGAATCCATACCAATTTATAGAAATGTGAATTGAATCTTTTCTTACCCGCCACATGACTCTTCGTAGTCTCGTTCAACTCGTGAATTTTCACATTCCTAGGAATTGAGAAATGTGTTCCCTTTTATAAATTAAAGTTAATTTTATAATGTAACTTTATGAAGTCACTTAATTAAATGAGACAAAATACAATGCTTATGCCCAACTAAGAATTAGAAAGGGGAGAGAAGGAAGAGGGAGAAAGAGATAAGAAGGGAGATGTTGTCATATCTGATGAAGAATTTTCCTATGATGATGAACCTTACTAAATCAATCCTCCTAATGATGGGTCTCTAGAGTGGGTTTATGTTCCTTGGAATTTTTATTGAATTGATCTATCATACTAGTCCACTTATCCTCCTTCAGAATTAAAATTCACCTAAACACTTTGGTCCATATCTTGGGGACGTTATTGATATTATTACATTGATTGATCCATTCTTAATGATCCATTGTAATTGCAGCAATGCAACTTCTGATGTCAGATCAATAATTCTAAATTGTCTTCATTGAAGGAAAGGGAGGAACCTACCTCCTTCTTGACCACCTCTTGGAATGAAATTATGAACTATGCTAATGTTGAGTCCTTATTGAGCAGAGAGAAATGGAATATTTGAACATAGTGGTAGAACTCATTCAATATTTCAGATACCTATTTCCCATGGGATTCAAATTCAAATATGGCATTCTTGAGAATTTCATATCTCGCATTAAGGATGCAGATCCAAACTTACGAAAAATTTCTCAATAGTTGATGTGAACACTATTTTCTCATGAAGGTGTGAGAATCGATAAAACTTATCTTGGAAAAAAGTGGGAACATCTCATCCAAAGGAGTTAATTCTTTTGAAAACACCTCCTTTACCTTGTTCACTTCTTCTCATGTTGCAAGAGCGTACTTGATGAGAAAAAAAGAGGTCTTGACACAATTCCTTTCCCTGCTCAACAATTTTTCAATCCACTTCTCATTTTCTTCCCCGTACATCATGTATCCTTTTGCTTTCTTGATTGCCTCATTATAAAAACTATTGATTGGAGGGATGTATTAGATTGGAAGAGAGGATGTTGATTCATCTTCTAAGAAGGGTAAAATGTAAGCACTTGAGATCTTTTAGCTCTCCCTCCAATTATACAATTTTTTCTTATATTCTTCATTCGATTAAGAAAATGGAAAGAGGATTCTTTGAATAGAGGAGTTTCACCCTTTTTCAAATCTTGACCCAATGAGATGCGGGTCAACTCATAGTCTGATGGAGTCATTTCCTCTATAGGCTTATAAGTCTTAGGCCTAGAAACTTAAACAGACTAGTTACCTTAGGAGCCAATGAAGAAGAGGAAATTGTCTAGACCTTATTTATTTACTTGGACTTTAACATTCTAGAGATTTCCATGATACTGGGAATGAAGATGAGCTATTTTGTTCTTGGCCTACTTTAGAGCATTTATTCAATCCATGGAAATTTCTCTTCAAGAGTTGCCACGATGTTGGTCACCGAAGTAATTGCATAAGATTCTAGTGGGGACAATTATTTATTATCATGAGAAAGCTCTAACATTTTAGAAGACATACTTGGATTCTTAGGAAGATAAAAATTCTACTATGAATCAACCCTTCTTGTCTTGAGAAGCTTAATTTGGCCAACTCTCCTTGGCTCACTTAACCAATTCTTCTAGGTCATAGACTTAGCTCATTTTGAATCAACTCAATGAGGGGAGAGGAGATTATTTTAACATAGCTCAATATCTTAAAATTTTAATCTCTGGAGCCTTTGAACCCTTATTAATAGTTATTAGATTGCAAAAATGTCCCCGGGTTTTACTTGTTGCGCCCTACGATGTTATGTCTTGCTTCTAGACACAAAATTGATGCCTTAAGACCTCTCTGAAAGATTAACTGACTTTTTTGAGCTAGGAAACCATCTTGAAACTGTGATATTTTAAAAAAATCATAAGATCACTAAAAATAGAGCATAGTGTTAATTTTTTCACTCAATAGTGGAACTTTCTATTTTCACCACGGGATCCAAGAGTTGTTTTTTTGGGAAAGGTTGTTTTTTTGATCTCGAGAATCAATTTTGAGGGGTCCTCACCATGCTCAAGAAATTATCAAATATTTTTCATGGCCATTTCAATAACTTCCTATTTTTATAATTTTGTTTTTTGCTTTTTCAGGATTTTTGCTTTTTTGAGTTGAATTCCCTAGTTTTCCATTTTAGTGATTTTCTGAGTTTACTTGCCTTGGAGGATTTTTCCATTTTGGGAAATTTTATATTTATAGTAATTTTGGACTAGAGGAATTAATATTTTTAGAAGCTGATATTCCACACCTTATTATCTTCTTTGTAATATATTTTACTTATGGATGTTGTGTTCAAATTTAAAACAAATCGCCTTTCGATTGATGACAAACGAGGAAGAAGAAGCTAAGGAAATGTTTTGTGGTTTTCTTCCATTATTGATATGGAAAAAATTTATTGTTTTTTTTTCATCTTGAATTTTCATAAGAGGAAGGTAGATGGTGAAAATTTCAGCAATACCCGATTACTCATTTGTGAGATATGAAGCTTTCATGGTGTTTTGGCTATGGATTTCTTTATGTGCAAAAGAGGCATGGTAGCAGGCTGAAAAATAATTCTTTTGGATGTATTTTCAGTAATGAACATGTATTAATGATGTAGGAATGAATAAATTATGAGGAGCAATGGATTTTTTCAATTTCTCTGAATTATTCCGTAAGTAGCGAGTTTCATGGGCAAGAATGGAGAAATAACACAATAGTTAGAAAATTTACAAAAGTTGAGTTTTAAAATTTCTTTGGATTGGGATTTTTTTCCCCATTTGTCCAAAAGGTTTATGACATTTTTGCAAAAAAATCTACTCAACCTCATTGTGACAAGTAGCATCTTGTGATTGTCGATTGGGGAGAGTGAAAAATCACTTTAAAAACACCCGGTGAAACTCCTGCATATGGGGACAAAAATGAGGGCTAGGATTGGGTGAATTTTTGTTTCCCAAGTGGTTAGTACATAACGAGCACCAAAATTCACCTGACTTGGGCTTGACAAGTGGCACTTTGGGATTCGATGATGGCGAGGGATAAGGAATGGTGTACGGGAGCTTAACTGGCTTGTTTAAGCTAATTGGAGGTCACATGAAGGTCCATGGGTCTAAATATGGGATTGGTGAATTTTATGTCCCTTTTTTCCCAAGGGGATGAGACATTTTGTGAAAAATATTATGCCACACCTTGGGGTGACACATGTCCACCTAGAAAATTGAATGTTTTACAAGTATACCTTGGAGAGAAGTTGTTCGAGGCATAACTTGAGCATCCAGAGGTATTTTCATGAACTTATTTATATAATTTTCATAGGGAATATAAATTATGAGAATAATGGAATGTCTCTCATACTCTAATTATTAATGACATACCCCATAAAATACCCTTTTTCTGGGGATAACTTGTTGTGTATGCTGAGAACA
Source organism: Taxus wallichiana var. yunnanensis (assembly GCA_018340775.1). Taxonomy (NCBI): domain Eukaryota; kingdom Viridiplantae; phylum Streptophyta; class Pinopsida; order Cupressales; family Taxaceae; genus Taxus; species Taxus wallichiana. The sequence continues at coordinate 151,135,269 of CM031234.1, read as the reverse complement.
GATTGTGGGAAACATTTCTTATGTCTTTGGAAGAACTATAGACCACCATAACTTAGATCCTTCAAATAAATTTCTAATGATATTTATTTTCAGCTAAAACTCCTTAAAAATTTCCCAAAATCCCTTTCGGAAGCTCACATGTTGTTTTGATTTGCAAGCTCCTTCACCCTTGAAAACCCACTTTCGTTGAACTTGTTCCAAAATAGGTGAAACATATGGAAATATTCCAAAATAAATTACAAAATGATCATATCTCTTCAACACACATCCTTGATAAATTTATTACTTTAAATCATCTCTAGGGGCATGCACCATACCTTAGAAAGGCTAGAAATAGCCATTCCTAAGTCTCTTGAAAATCATGTCTTGTAAAGTATCATCTCCGAAGCACATGAATGAAATTTTTTACCTACATCACATATGGATGAGATTGAAAAAACACACAAGACCACTTATAATGGTAGGATATGCCCAATAAGGGGGATGGGATGACTTGGGAGAGTTTCTTACAAGGTTTATAGTAAAAAAATTGACACTAGGGTCCGTTTTCATGCTTGAAAATTGGGAATTTTCATGTTACATATTTACATGACAACAGTTGGATCTAGATTGGGAATATGTTGTGGATCAAGCACAATGAGGACATAACATGAGGAATCCTATAATCTCAATTCACTTTGTTGACCAGTGCCTTATCCACTGGTCTTAAGGAATCATTTATTCCAAAAACACACACACAAACAAACATGTAGAATAGAAATACACCAAAAGAGGAAACACTAAAAATAGAAAAGGAAAATATGTTACGGTGGAGGGATATTTACGGATATGGGGAATTAATGTACACATACCTAGAAATGGGTTGGGAAAATTACATTCCATCATGAAACAACATGATGAAGTCTAACCTTTGACGTAAAAAGTTGTTATTTGATCATACCATGCTCCTGTGATGGATTTTCATGGTTCAAGAAGAAGAATACATACCAAGACTCCATCTTCACACTTGTAGTATAATGAAAACGTTCTTGTATCTAATGAAAAATTTGTCACCTATTTGGAATATTTTTATCTTACATCTATCACTTGATGTCCTATGATCATGAGACACCATTATTCCATGTCCTCAGTGTGGGAAAATTAATATTTTTGTAGGAACATTCCTCATTTTGGAAATGAAACATAGAGACATATTTTTAATCAGGTATGGTACTTCAGAGGAGTGAGAAAAAACTGATTTTATTCCCATCTAACAACTTCTCTAAACCTCTCACTTTGTTTCTTTGAAAAAATGCTTTCAAGAATAGAGGTTACATCACTTGGCTGGAGGTCTTCATCATCCTTGAGAAATTTTGGTAGCATGGAAGTATGCTAAATAAAAATAGGTGCTTGGGAAATGTTGAACTCAACTTTGATTTTGAATTCCTTCACAATATTTATACACAACATCTCTTTGTTGTTTGAAACCATTTTATTTGATATCCATCCATTCAAAATTGATTCTAGCATCATTCTCAAAACCACAATACTTGATTTGATGATAGAGGAATTATTAATTCTTGAGTGAATTTCACAACCTGAATTCTTTTTTGCATTGGTGGAGCATCCAACCATGGTAAGATGAGGTTGAATACATTCACAAGGCTCCTGCAACTTTTTTTAATTTTTTTAACAACTCTCTTTAGTGTAAAAATGGCTCAACATTTTTCTCACTATTATCCTCCATGTTAGAGATGTTGTCTTCAATATAGAGAAAAATCATAGGAGATTCAAGAACCTTCATTCTCTTATGTTTATAATCTTCTTCAAAAGTATGAAATATAAATATGTATATTTGCATTGGCTCTCACTAACCAAGGAGTTATGGAAGACATCAAATCATCCATCTATTCCATCTCCATGTCAAACATTGGTGTATCAAAAAGAGAAGCTTAAATTGATTCATACCCATCTTGCAATTCCATATCTTGAGTCAGGAAATTGAGACTAAGTTGGGGGTCTTCACTCTCTTCCGTAGTCTTACACATAAAAATCTTTTGATATTTCCATTTACACATATCTATCTTTATGGGAATAACATTTCTATTGTGCCTCAAGATATGGTTGAAAATATGATCCACATGTGCCCATGATTTATTTAAAACATCCTTTTCACTATCTCTATGCTTTCTATGACCCAAAGATCACCTTCTCGCATACATTGGTATTCTTGATTCAAAACATATTCGATAGGGAGAAGAGGTCCATACTTCATGTGAAGGGAATTCCTTCTATCTTGAAATCCATTTCATCATCCTCTTGATGGGAATAATAGAACCGTGTTGGGGTAGAAATATGGGAAGAATTTTAAACTCTATCTTGATCATCCATTATTGAATCCTCTTATTCATATGGAAAGTAGAATATTTCATACTCACCGTGATGATCAATATTATGCTCCTTGGGTGAGAATGATGGATTTGATTCTGTTGATGGCAATCCTTTTTGGACAAACTGTCAGAGTCGTAGGAAACCTTAGGTTTGTAGGACGTGCACCCTAAGGTGACTTCCATATTTTAAAGAATCTAGATCTTCTCTTCGATGTGAGATAATTTTAGGAGAAAAATAAAGAAAAACAAGGAAACAAACTAAGGCAATGTGCCAAGATAAATCAAGAAATGGATAAATTTCTAGTGAGTTGTGTATAATAGTTTGAAGAGAATATGACATGATACACCTATTTGGCAACACCTTAGTTTAATCGAGCTAAGGAGATGGAATACTATGATTCGGATAAAAGATAAGTTAAAACCCAAGGGCTTATAGCATGATGGATCACATAAATTATCCAAAACTAATTACAAAAGACAAATAATTAGAATACAAAAACCAAAGTGCACAGAACCATAACTTTAATTTATATGGAAAATAATATATAAGGCAAAAATTACATATATTACAAATTTCGTTTTAAACAAGTCTATCTAAAGCTTGGATAATACAAAGCTGAAGCATCAAACACTCTTATAATCCCATGTTCTTTTTATTCTCCAAAAATTATCTTCTCTTTTACAATTAGATGCCCCATTTATTTCTTTTTGTGGCTCTTCTTCTGATGTCTTTGAAATAGGGTTTCTCCTGGTGGAATTTAATGATCCTCACTTCTTGTTCAAGGTATCCCAAGCACTGTTCAAATATTTGTAATTTTATTTTAATTCTCCCAATCATCACCCCAGAGTTGGTGATAATCCTTAGTGTATTTTATGAAATCAGATTCCCAACTTGCGCCTGAAAGACACATGGCATTTTCATTCTATTTTGGTGTGTATTCCTCTTTTCTTTCCTAGGAGGAGCACTTGGGTGACATGTAGACTCTTTACGCATCGATTCCATACTTAACTAACTTTGATTTTGGTGATCGAAAAAACAAGGGATGAGATGACAAAAAAAAGTGATCAAAAGGGCTAAAAAAAAGACTTTACAATTATTGTGACTCATCTAGGGACTCCTTACTAGTCATGGAAGAAACCATCAATACCTCGCTTCAAAAAAATAGAATGTGGCCCAATAAATGCCACTCAGAGTCACTGCAAGGTAGCTTGATATCCAATCCATTCCTCCTATATTGGGTATTTCCTCCTTTATAAGGCCTAGAAGGAGCGATCCAGCTCAATTATCTCCTTATGTGAGGAATTTTGGAGATTTCACACTACTACATGTAAGTGGAACTCCATTGGATGATAGGGTTTAAAATGGCTTCCACCTTGGCCACACTAGAATCCTCCTTTAAAGACTAAAAGATAGTATTATCTTGACATTTGGCCACCAAGAGTTATTGAATTTGGTCCTTTGTGAGGACTGTAGAGTCATCGGGAAAGGGAGAAGGGAAGCCTAGCTGAACCAATTCATCAATGTTCTACTTCCTATCTTTGATTCCCTAGTGGAGCTATGTTAAGAGATTCTGGAATTTGATGGAAGCCTTGTTATATATTAGGATCATGTTGATTTTAGAAACAATCAACCACTTTCTATAATCCCCACCCCTTCTAGGGTAGATTCTAAAGTATTATAAATATTTTTAATCAACAATTCTGATTTGAGGACCTTGGAAAATACTATCTGGTGATGGTGGAGGATACGGTTACAACACTGGAGTATAATTCCTGTGCATCAGATATGAATTTGATCACGGGGACTAGATCCATTTCCTTAGCGGTGATTCTATCACAACAAGAAGCATATAGTTCTCATACCAATGTTACAATCCCTCCTTTTTGAGGCCGTAGTCCCAATTTTCTTGTCAAACCCTTGACCTTGTCCTCTCGATGATCTACGAATTTTCTAGAGGTTGTCTCTTTTATCTTCAATGGCACAAAACATAGACTTGGCTCTGACAACTACCTCCACTTTCTTTTAATCAATTCCTTGTTAGGGTTCCTTTTCTCCTACAAGAGAGAATTGGTTGATGACTCGAGAGAAGGTAAGCTTAGGCATAGCAGGTTCCACCTCTATCCGAGAAGCCGCAGGGCCTATGGAAAAGTAACTTACCTTAACTCTTTATGAAGATGCTCTATTTCTTTTTCTTTCCCTTGAGCTCAGCTTGATGGCTGGCCATAGTGGCCTCTTTCTGTGAAGGTTTGATTATTTATTCTCTAGTTGATTGGTGAGCTTCAAATAATCATCATGATTACCACTACGGTCTCGTTCATTAATTCAACTTTGTCTTGGCGTTAGAACTCATAGAGTTCTACTACGATGGCACCGACAGAGTATTCATCGAGTTAAATTTGTTGCGTAGTTTTATATACCTAAGGAATGAGTTGTGTAATAGTAAGGGATCTCTATTGCTTGTCATATAATCACCGCATCTATTTTGTTATGCTCACAGTCATCTCTTTTTCTTCACTCTTCTATTGTCTCGAGTGGCTTTAGTGGCCTCAACTTAACTTAGGAATTCATAAGAAGATGGGACAATCCTACCCAAAAACACGAACCCAGGTGGCACGCCATAGGGAATGGTTGCTTGTGGTTAAGGCACTAAAGTCACAATTGCTAAGGAAGGACATGTTACCAAATGAGGGGAAAACATTGGAATAGTGAAACAAATCCAAAAGAGGATGGGAACTTTGGGTGGAGGAAATGATTGAGATGGAGAGACTGATAAGGGAACACTAATGAAAGGGTAAGATGGTGGTGAAGGAGGGGATTGAGATGGGCCCCATGGCGGGGAAGAGGAAGAGAAGAAATAGGAACCACCACAGACTTCAATTTCTTGCACAAGGGCTTTGGCATCTGATCCTCTATAGAAATATTGCTTGAAGGAACAACCGCATGATTGTAGTGCTCGAGTATGAGATGGAATATTTTGTTACGAAGAAGAAATAAGAGGTGAAGGAGGAAACTATTGTTTCGGGGACTAGAGTACTCCGTGGTTGATCTTGAGGACCACTTCGAAATGATAGTGGTTGTATCCTCACTTTCGGTATCAGATGCATGCTCCACGTCCTAGAGATCCTCCCACTATTCATCATTGGGAATGGCCTCAAAATTATGGGTGGTCCTACCTATATTTCCAATAGGCCTCAATTTTCTCCATGCTCCAGTCCATTTTTTTCAAGGCCGCTCGAAGTCCCTTGGTCATGGTGAGAGTGGGGTCATACTTATGTCTACCTTGGTGGAATGTCTCCCAAACTGGGGTTGGAATATCTTTGAGCTCAAAAATATGTCAGGTGACTCCTCTAGGGATTCTACCTCATTTCAAAAAATTCCCTTAGCTCATGGATGTAGGGGTTGGGGATTTCTTTCCCATAAAATCATGGACATATTTCGTTTAGGGTCATACCTCCAAGAGTCTTGAATCAGAGAAAACCCATAAGAAGCTAGCTTCTTCATAAGGCTATGCTCTACCCTTCTTTTTAGTATAATGACTCCTTATTTGCTAAAGGGGAGATAAAAAGATCCTTCTTCTTCTAGCCTATGCCAAATTCAATGTCCAGAGCACTAGCTACCTGGCTATCTCTAGGCCTACTACTCACTCCGTGAGGACCCTAGGAAGCATGAAATATTCCTCATTGAAACCATGCAGGTGAATCATGGAATGCCCTCTAGTGAAAAATTAATTGTAGGGGTGCAATTGGTTGGGTAGGATAGATTGCACCAAGTCATTCATCCTATTGTTGATCCCCTCAAGATCAATTTTGAGAAAAAGGGGATCCACAAAAGAATTTAAGAATTCATATAAGTATGTCAAATGGGATAGTATATGGGTCCATGTAGATATTGGAATGACCTTTTGTGGGTCCACTTCTATATCCCATATATTCAGAGTCATGAATTGACTAAAATATTTGGAATTTTGATAAAGGATGAGATGAAAGAGATAAGATGAGTACCTGAACATTGAGGTTACTGAGAATTGGGCTAGTTGCTCACACATAGACCTTGCGATGGCTTTAGAAAAATCAAAATGGTAGGTATGATCCTTTGCAATAGACCTCATTCAGAAAAAGGATACCATTTTCCAATCCTACATGCCTTTTTTAGAATATTTTCCAAAAATAAAGGCTAGCATGGAGTAGGCATCTTGAGAATCCACTTGAAGATATTTCAATGGAATGGGAAACCCCGGGTCCCCTAGCCACCTACGTCTAATTGTTTTAGCTCCCTATTAAGGAAAGATACTTTATTTTGGCATTGCACCTAGATAGTTTGGAGCTTTCCAATATCATAAAATTTGGCTCATAGGTCATGAGTTAGGGCCAACATGCCTCACGATGGTCTATGGTGTGATTACTACTTTGTTAAATTTCTACCACAGACACTTTGTGGGCTTCGGGTTGAAATGGTTGTGGACATCCATATGAGTTCTAGGTAGAGGTGAACTAGGGGCACCATATATTGAGTGAGTGTCATGCTCCAGATTCTAGATATGAAAACCTCAAAGTCTCCCGGTTTGAGAAATCGCAAAAGATGCCTCCCTCAAAGCCTTAGGATTCTTGTAGAGGGATGGATCAAATACATTGTCGGTGGGGTCGATATCACGGTAGGATCATTAAAATGAGATCCTCCTTATGGGAAATTACATCTTAGCTAGAGAGGATGAGGGTAATTGGTTTTCCTACATAAGATTTTATTGATGGTGTAGAAGCGAGGGTACCATGGTGTCGCTTTGAGTTACGGGAAAGAGTGGAATTTCTTTAATGTGATATTCAACAACTAATTTAGAGGCTCTAGCATTTGGAATGGACCTTATTATCTATTTCCCTATCTTAAATAATTGTTTCTCCTTTAAGAGTAATGAATCACACGTAAGTCGGTCACCTCTCATAATGTCTCCTTTCTCATTAATGAATTCTAGTGCCGCACTCAATTATTTTAAGGGATCTTGTGTCACCTCGAAATAATTTTCTCTTGAGTGAAAAAAAAATTGTTGGATCATTAATTTGGAGACAAATAATTGAAGTACACTCCCTCCAAAACATCAAAAGGGGCAAGGGGCAAGGGGCTTGAACAAAGGACACATGTCCAGGACACTTATTAACGAGATAAAAAAAAAAAAAAAAGGTAACCAAAAGCAAATTGTACATATAATACAACCTTTTATAATGGGATTCATACAAAGGGATTTAAATGAATTTCATTAGCGGAATGGCTAATGATTCACCTTCCATTATTTCTATCTCAAACATGTTGTGTTGCTTACATGCACCGATTCTGAAGGTTCCAGTCCATAGTGGGTCAATTTTTCTCTTTTTCCAAGGTTTGGTAGCTCATGCATCCCAATTGGAACCATAGTTCCAAGTTGGAAGTTTGGTTCTGACGTCTTTCAATCAAACCAATTCTTGACCACCTGCTATAAACTAATCATGGCCTCATGAGAAGACTCTTGCTTTTCTTCGAGATATATTAGCTCGGTGAGCCTCACTTGCATTGCACCATTTTCATCCATCTCAACTTGTTTTAATATTTGTAATGTGGGGATTTCCAAGGAAATTGGCATCATGGTTTTTCCCATAGACTATCTCATAAGGTAAAGCCTTCAGGATCTGCTTTGAGGTGATTCGGTTAGCCCAAAATGTGATCTTCATATTCTCATTCCATAAACTCTTATGCTCATGCCCCATTCACTTTATGAGTTTGATCAAGTTCTTATTAGTGGATTCTGCCGGACCATTTCCCTATGGATAATAATAGGATGATTTTTTTAGGTAGATCACGTGTTTCATTGCAAAAATAAGACACTTTGGCTCCCGAAAGGCCTTAGAATTATCTAATATGATAGTTCAAGGGGAGCCAAAGTGTGTAGTTATATCTTGTAAGAGACCTAGAATCACATTTTCTATGGCTTCTTTAAGGGGGACCACTTCTACCCATCAGGTGAAGTATTCGGTTCTTGTGTGAGGATCCATTTATGGCTAGTGTTATAAGTTGGATTAACCATTACAATATATTCTGACCCCATTGGCTGAAGGGATCCTCCACTAAGATGTGGTTAAGGGGTAGTGTTTCCTTTCTTTGAAGGCCATTATAAATTCATCATACCTTGCATCTGTTTTACCTCTACACATCTATCGGTGAGTAGACCGAGCCTAAAATACCCTACTTACAGGATTTTTATGGATGTAGTCTGGGCTAAAAAGTGACCTCTAGAACTTCCATGATGTAATTCATGCAAGACTCTTGTAGCTTCCCCACTCTCTAGGAATCTAAGTAGGATTCCATTAAAATTCCTTTTAAACAGGAAGCCCTCAATGATGATAAAATTACCCCCTTTTGCCTATAATATCTCCTCTTTTTCAAGGGGAGATGGTTGGGATATTTCCTAGTTTGCATAAAGTGAACCTTGTCTGAGACCCAACCTTCAGAATCACCTTCCTGAAGGTACATTATCTCTTCACACCCATCATCACTCGGGAAATAGGTTCCTATGTTAGGTATTGACATAGGCCCCTGCCTCTTACGAGTTTCATGGGTTTTACTTCTATATCATATTCGAGGATCTTGGTAATCTAGTTAGCTCTTTTCTCAGTTATCTCACCTTCCATTATATACTCTTTGATGCTAGAGTGAGCCACCATGATCCATATTTTGTTGTGAGTGATGAGGTGCCTGAATTTCTTCAAACATTTCACTATAGCATAATCCTATCTTTCCATGAAATTGTACCTTATTTCATAGTCGGGTCAAAGCATACAAGTGTGTCCCACTTTGTGGCCATAATTTTTTTAAAATCTGACTAGTAAATAAATAATTAAAAAATACTATAAAATTTTAAAAAATCAAGTAAATGTTGGATGCCCTGCAGCTTGGTATTTATAGCCTCTTAAAAATGCATGTTTGGTCATTTTAGATGTGTTTGGTCATGTTTTGGTTGTCGGACATAGTTTGCTTTGAAAGTAAAAAAACTACAAAAAAGTGGGACACAGTTATATGCTTTGACCCGATCATGGAGGGTTTTTGAAAATAATTCAACCGCATGCTCCTCTCCTTTTGATTCTCTCTTTTGGGTTAGTACAAACACTATGCTATGCTCTCCCCCATATTCTTAGATAATGAATTCTTTCGCAAGCTCGGGGTTGTGTAGTCTTTGGGGTAGATGTTATAGACTCTTTTTCCAAACTAAAGGATTGGCAGCCTTCATTAGTCCATTTGAAACCAAGATCCTTCCTTAGTAAGAGAGTGATCGGTAGATCTTCCCCGTGAATTCTAAGATAAATTTGCTGACAAAGTTGATTTTTCCTAAGAAGGATTGAAAAAATTTCTTATTTACTGGCAAGGGAAGTTCTAGGATGGTCTTGATTCTTTTGGGGTCGATATATATTCCTTCCTTAGACATAATATGTTCTAGGAGTTTTCCACTGCCGAAAGCATCTTTTTACGTTTAAAGAGATTTTGAATTCTTGGTATTTTTGAATACAACCTCTAAAGCATCGAAATGATCCTCCACTATTCTAGTGAACACTATGAGGTCATTGAGGGATATGAGGATCAATTTTCTTACTAATGCCCCAAACACATAATCTATGGCCATTTGAAAGGTATCCTAGCAATGGTGAGCCCAAAAGGCATCTTTGTGTAGGAGAAAGTTCCCCACTTAGTTGTGAAGGTAGTCTTATGTTGATCCCTTTATGTGAGCCATTTTTGGTTGTAGCCCAAAAACCATCCAACAGGAAAAAATCTTGGAGCAAAGCCATGTCTGTAATATTTTTCCATTGAGGGTAAAGGGTAGTGATCCTTTAAGGAAGCCCTATTTAGATCTCTGAAATCTACGCAGAGCCAAATTTCAATGTTCCTCTTTCTTATGAGGACCAGATTGGAGACCCACATCATGTGTTTGATAGGGAAGATTATATGAGCCTCTAGGTAGCTTCCTCAATTCTTCATCCATGAGTGATTCTATCTTTAGGTTCACGGTCCTTTTATTTTAACACACCAGCTTAGTCCCTTCCTTAAGGTCGATGGTGTGTTGAATAATGTCTTTTTCATAGCCATGAAGATTGTCATAAGTCCAAGCCATTACCCTGCCATACTTATGGCATAAGGATACGAGTCTCTCTCTCTCTTTTTGGGCCACTGATTATCTGACCTTTAATATTCTTTCTTTAGTTATTTCTAGTTTGACATAGTCCTCTTTTATTGATGTAAACTTCATTTGGTTGGAACTAACATCATTTGAGTCAAAAATATTCTCAAGGGTTATTAACCCTTTTGAAAGCTTATTCATTTTGAGTTGGATTATCTGATCCCCATACGCTTCCTCAATTTTAGGTTGGAGTTGATGTACAAATTGATCGAGACTTTTGACGAAGTGAATGATTTTTGGTCATTGTCAAATCCTTACCAATGGTCAAAATTGTCAGGGATAGAGGGATGGAAGATTAACCTTATGGTGCTTTCATTTGTCATCAGATCCCAAACTAGGTCAAACTGAGATCCTATCATGGCCATTCTATCGGCCTCTGCATTTTGGTCATGGGGAATTACTCTAATATCAAAAGCTTCAAAATAATCTATGAGGTCCCACAACCGATGCTAGTAGGATCTCATCCTATGATTCTTGGTGGTGGAATTATTTCTTACTTGTGTTACCACCAATTATAAATCACAAAACACCCTTAGCTTCTTGATTCCTTCCTTTCGGGATATGGATAAGTCATGGTACCAAAGCCTCGTATTCCACTTCATTATTGGTACAAGATAACTGGAAATGAAATGACAGGAGTATCTTTCTTCCATTAGTGGATACTCGACATACTCCATCTCCTGAACCATTCTTACTTTTGGCTCCATCAAAATGTAGGGTCCATATTTGAGATTCCTAGGTAGACTCTCCTTCCTTTCATCATGTTCTCTTTCTACTTCAGGGATTATGGAATCCTTGTCAAAAATGACATAAGTGACCAAACCGATGGAATTGAAGTTCCCAAAAGGATCTCTGGGGAAGGTTGGATAGATGATCACCGCTCTGGGGCTCCCCATCTTCCGTGTATAATTCCTCCTCCTTGGTGATCATAGCATGAGAAGCTTCAAAACCGAAAGCCACTTGGTATTTTATATGTTCCTTGGAGAGGGGTTCTGATACGACCTTCATCTTGGATCTATATTTGGTTTGCAAAATTAAATGAGACCAATCAAGAGACATATAGCCTCAAATTTTAGCTGTGAAATAACGGGAGAGGAAAAAGAAAAGACTCGACGGGCGTCTCTTACCATGATATCTTTCCAAACAATTATATTTGGGCAGGAATAGAGCTGTAATGGGAGCCCCTTGATAACTCTGATGGTTTGGACTGACTTCCTATCTAGTTGCATCACCCCTTTCTTCAAGGCTTCATATTCAATCCCCAATGCATCTATAATTAATTTGGGCATGACGGTAGTTCTTGCGCTAGAATATATCATGGAATTGTGTAACAATTTTTACCTATAATAAGAGTAAAAATAAGGGGTTGGGCCTTGGTTTACTAACCTCTCCCTTTTGATTTAGTAGTACCACTTTTGTAGAGATTCGAGAAAAATTTTCCCATCCCTTTTCCTTGGCTGAGGTGTTTGGACCATTATTCGGTTTGAGCACCTCTTGGAGCAACTCCCTTTTCTTGAGGGATGCTTAGAAGGTCCCATAAGGAAGCATTAGTTGGGGATTTCTTAAGTTGTTGGACTACATTGATTGGTCTAGGAGGCAACAATTTAGAAGACGATGGGAATTTCACCCCTTCTCTAGTGGATTGGTGGGCATCTTGACTCTTGATATTTTCTTTTGAAACATCCTTGATTATGATTGGTGGAGATGCTCTATCACTATTGATGATTTTTAATGTGTCTTACCAATCAAATTTGGGATTAGGGCGTCTGCCTCTATGATTCTCTTCTTAAAAAGAGTGTTGTAGTTAAATTAAATGGGATTTGAAATGGATGCTTCATTTGTAAATATGGACTCCTCTCCTTCTATCCAAGAGAATAGAGTGTGCTCTAGTGTGATCTTTGCTTCTTTCTCTAGGGACATCCCTTGCATCTATTTCATGAAAGTGGCATTTTGAGCTCCTGTGGATTGGTGGGGTCTAGAAGCATTTGTATCATAGCCTTCTCTTGATCATTGTTTGGCCACCTTCTATTAAAAATTCCCTTGGGGGAAATCCCTTGGCATATGAGAATTATTGCATGGGAAGCACCATGTGTTAGGGTCTTCAGCCAGATGGTTTTTTTAGGTACCATCTCTCTTCTACTATCGGGTGGAACAGTCCAAGTGGTGTGGGTATGGGAACTAATTGGTTTGATGGCTATGCGGTGGAATTCTTTGGATATTCTAGTATTAAGAGGGATAAGTGGGTATCTTTACCACGATAATTTTGATAATTTTTTCTAGGATAGGAATCCTAGTTTCTTTTGAGATTCACTATATTGTTAGAAATGTTTTTTAAAATATTCATCATCTCCTCTATTTCACGATATGAGGAGGATGTAATGGTAGTAGCGAGGAGATGAATAAGCAAGCGGGTAACTATATAAGAATGTAAGGGCCTAAGTGGTGCTTGTGGAGAGGGGTCTATTTTAGGGTATACTTGCAAGTGGCCCTAGCAAAGTTTCCCAACATCTATTAGGTTTTATTATCTTGGATAGAAATGTTATAGGCTTGTGGTAAGGAATCCCCTCCTAATGATTGAATCATTACTGAAATATCTAAATTTAGGGCTTTTAAATAAAAAAATAGCCATACATACGGGTGGCCTTGCTAGGGATAGAATCATTTTCCATGTTTTATAGAACCTGGTGTTAAAATATGTCATTAACTCTTATGGACCCTTTTTTATGTTAATAAGTTATTGTAGGAATGATGACCTATCTCCCTTTTTGCTGAACCTTTCCACCAATACTTCTCCTAATTGGTCCCAGGTGGCAATAGTATTAGGAGTTAAGTTCCGTACCAATCCAAGGATTTTCCTTTGAAGGAAGTAGCTAATAATCATAAAAATATGTCTTTTTCTCTTATATAATGTACCACACATATCTTTACCATGTCTTGGAGGTGTTCTCAAGGGAGTTTTGAAGTCCTCCCCACTAAATTTGGGAAGTTCCTTTAGCGCATTCACTAGGATAGGATTCCACACTACCGGGGGTGTGGGCAGAATGAGTAGCCTTCCTTTATTGAATGAGAAAGAGTTCCTTGGAGGTTGGGGTTGAATGTGAGCTATTAAAATGGGTCTCAAAGTTCTAGTCGACTATGTGAAGGGTCTACTGGTGGAGGTGTTGAGAGAGTTTGATTAGGGGGAAATGAGGATCTCTGAATATGTTGACCTCTTCTGTTGTGTGGTGGAGATAACTGTAAATAGTCAAATACTCTTTCCTCCCTTTCTCTTTCCCTCATTTTCATTTGTCTTATAAAATTTGAAGCAAACCACTTGAGTACTACTAAGATCAGTAGATTTTCTAACTTGTAATCAGATGATTGTGGGTTCGTGTCCCACCGGGATTGCCAAAAAATTATTGATGGAAATCCTTTACGATGAACCATCAAAGTCATAGGAAACCTTAGGTTAGTGGGACATGTGCCCTAAGGTGACCTCTATATTTTAAAGAAGTTGTCTCTTCTCTTCAATGTGAGATAAGTTTAGGAGAAAACTAAATAAAAACTAGGAAACTAACTAAGGTGATGTACCGAGATAGATTTAAAGAAATGGAGATATTTCTAGTGAGTTTCCTATAATAGTTTGAAGAGCATATAGCATGATCCACCTATTTGGAAACACCTTAGTTTAATCGAGCCAAGGAGATGGAACACTTGACAGATGCAGATAAAAGATAAGTTAAAACCCAAGGGCTTATAACACGATGGATCACATAAATTATCTAGAACTACTTACGAAAGAAAAAAACTCATAATACAAAAGCCAAAGTGCACAAAACTAGAACTTTAATTTATATGGAAAATAATATATAAGGCCGAAATGGCACAGATTACAAATTCCATTTTAAAAAGTCTATCTAAGGCTTGGCTAATACAAAAATGAACCTTCAAATGCTCTTATAATCCCTTGTTCCTTTTGTTCTCCAAAAATTATCTTCTCTTTTAGAATCGATTCCCATTTATATCCTTTTGTGGATATTCTTCCAATGTCTTTGAACTAGGGTTTCTGCTAGTGGTATTTAATGATCCTTCACTAATTGGTCGAAGATCCTAACCACTGTTGAAATATTTTCAATTTTCTTTTAATTAACCCAACCATCACCCCTAGAGTTGGTGATAATTATTTCCTGACACATGGATAACGGATGCTTTCTTGAGATTATTTTATGAAATAGGATTCCCAACATGCGCCAAAAATACATGTAGCATTTGTATGATATTTTGGGGAGGTTTCCTCCTTTCTTTCCTAGAAGGAGCACTCAAGAGACACATAGACTCTTTCCACATCTGATTCCATAGTTAACCAACTTTGAGTTTGGCGATAAAAAAAATGGTCGGGATGACAACTAAAAGTGATCAAAGGGGCTAAGAAAAAGGACTTTATAGATTCCTCAAAGAGGTTATGCTCAAATTTCTCATCCTCCTCGACTTCAAAAAATAAATTAGCCTCTTTTATTTAGTAATCCATGATTGAATTGGGGATGGAACTTCATTCTTCACATATCTCCATTTCATCATTAATCATTTACTCATCACTTGAAAAGTAAAAATTGGAAATAAAATTATCCTTTAATACCTTGCATTCATCATCTTGGGTTTAAGGTGAAGGATGGATTTATCGTAATTATTCATTATTGGTAGATTCCTCAGAAAAAATTGGATCTTACATTGTGCAAAAATAATCTTCCTCTATTGAATTCATCATCCCATCGGTGGGATGTGCCTCAACCCAAAATGTTGAGTAATGGTGGTTCCACCTCCATGTATTTTTCATCATCTTCAAAGTTTTTTCTTTGATTTTTCAATGGAGGGCTCAAGGATGAGACATTAGTGAGAAGCATCTAAGAATATCCTAGGGATAAAAACTTGTAGTGCAAACAATCATTAGGATCTTCCTCCATCGGATAAATCTCTTATTCATCTTATCTATTAGGGAGTGTTTTAATTTGTTTGTATATCTCTTGCAAGGATTTAATATATTTCATAATTTTAAGGTAGGTTTGAGGGTGGGAATTTCCTTGTATGGTGCTTGCAATTCTATGTACATAGTCAATCATCAAGGATGCCATTTCATCATTTATATATGCAAGGAAATCATCCCAAGGGATGGTGATGAAAGACATGGCTCATATGTTTTCATTCAGTTTGTGCGATACGATTGAGAGTATTTCCTTCCAAATATTCTTGTTCTTCCCGGATTTAAACATCTTGTATCTTCTTTACACCTTTTTCAACCATTCCTTACCTTATTCTTCGTTGGAAAGTTTTGTTTTATTTCCTTTTCCTAATTGCATATTATTTCTTGAAGTAGGAGACCCTTTTACCATTCTTGAATTCTCCTCCTTGCAAGAACTGGTCCGTAACCATGGTTGATCAACAATCCACATTTCTTGAGAACCTTCTTTTTCTTATTCTTCACTGTCACTCATTAATACTTAAATCTAATCTAGAAATTTCTTCATTTTGTTGTGGGAAATTAATGTCATAGGGATTCATTCATTAACGAAGTCGCCTTCAAAAATTGAATTTTCTTTGAAATCTATTTTTTTTATAATATATATTTTTTTGGTATTTTTTTTGGGAAGAGATCATTTTGGCTATACATGGGAAAATCACTTGCCAGTATAATTGCCAAAAATGTTGGTAAGAAAAAAATCCAGTTGGTAAAATTAGGTGTCTCCACCAATGTTCATAGGGCTACACCCCTCTACATTAAATGTTATAGCTCCCATTATTGAATGTAACTAATCTAATCCCAAACTAAATGTTTTTGGTTTCCCAAATAGGTCAAGGATCACGCAGTTAACTCCAATGAAGATATGGAAATGTGTTTGTATGGGTATAAGGAAGGAAATTAGAGTGATGAGGGGGAAGGAGAGGAATTAGGAAAGGAATATTACTGCATGCGGTGAGTAGGAAAATTTTAGAGTTCGCACCTAGTAATCAGAGTAGTTAAAAATTTAATATAGATAAAAAGAACAATTAAGCTAGTGAGACCAATGAATTAAAACACAATTTTATTAGATTCATTTATCGAGGATGCAAAGTTCCTCTCTAACACTATACTTTAAAAGTGCATAAAAGAGATAACAAGAGGAATAGATAAGAAAACGAGAATGGAATAAATATAGCTTTTATTTCATGTGCATAGGAGATACAAAGCTCAATAACAAATCACAATCCACTATTGTTACAAATAGCTAAATTTTAAAGATCTGCTTGGAATGAAGAATCCATAACAATTTATAGCAATGTGAATTGAATCTTTGTAGTCGAGGGAAAATTTTATTCATGAATTTTCTTAAGCTCGCGAATATTAGGGATTTTGGAAATTAGAAATGGAAAATTTTCAGCGAGTTAGTTTCCACCCATTTTACCTAAAATTTCTACCGAGAGGTCACTTTTATGGGTCAGTTCCTCTATTATTTATATGTAAAAATTAACTTATGTATCTATTTTGCCAACATTTCTAATGAAAATGTGCAAATATCCAATGAGGTATAGTAAATAGCTTGGGGGTTGCAACTACAATGGGGATTTAATACGAGATGCCTAAAAAGAGTGGTTTTCTATCCAAGTTGGGTTAGAAAACCATCCATTAGTTGCCGCCCACCTAGGTTGGATGGTCATCTATTAGTTGTTGTATAACTTTGGGTTGGATTGTAAGAAATGGACATCCGTCGGGTTGGATGTCCATCCATTTATTTTCGTCTAACTTTGGGTTATGGAAGCCAATGGATGACCATCTAACATGCTTAAAACTATGTGAAATCCAAGAAAGTTTTTCCCTACCAAAATGCCTTTGCCACGAAACATTTTTTTAGAAATTATGCATCAATTCGAAAGTTGATTTTGGAAATTCATCACCTATTATAAACTATTTTTTCGGTGGGGGTCTTAAAATTACCATGTTGTAGTATTATAAAACTCATGAAATTTTACCTTCCTAGAAAGTGATGAATAAGTTCCCTTTTATAAATTAAAGGGAATTTTACAATATAACTTTATGAAGTCACTTAAGTGAATGAGACAAAATACAATGATTATTCCCAAATCTAATAATTTGAAAGGGGAGAGAAGGAAGAGGAAGGAAGAGAGAAGAAGGGAGAGTATTTTATATCCAATGAATAAGCTCCCTAAGATGATGAATATTTCTAAATCATGCCTCATGATGATGGGTATCTAGAGTGGGTTCTTGTTCCTATAATTCTTTGGTAAATTGAGCTATCACAACATTCAACTTATCATCCTTTGTAATGTAAATGCATCCCAACAATTTGGTCAATATCTTGGGGATGCCACTGATCTTCTTACATTGATCAAGCCATTATTAATGATCTATTGCAATTACAACAATACAACTTCTAATATCAGCCAGGGGACTATAAATGGTCTTCATTGAAGGAAAGGGAGTCACCGTGCATCATTCTTGATCATCTCCGAGAATGAAATGATGATATATTATGATGTTGAATCCTTAGTGAGTAGAGGGAGATTGAATATTTGAACACAATGGTAGACCTCATTCAAAATTTTAGAAACATGTTTCCCAAGGGAGTCAAATTCAGATATGGCATTCTTAAGCAAATCCAAACTTGAGAGAAGTTCTCGATTTTTATGTGAATAATTTTTTACTCACGAGGGTGTGAGAATCAAGGTAAATTATCTTATATACACTGGGGACATCTCATCCAAATGATTGACTTCTTTTGTAAACTCCTCCTTTACCTTGTTCACTTCTTCCCATGTTACAAGAGCATACTTTATGATAGAAAGGAAGTCTAGACATAATGAATTTCCCTTCTCAATGATTTTCTCAATATAATTATTGTTGGAATTCCCCCACATCATGTGTCTTTATGATTTCTTGATTGCCTTAAGATAAATATTATTTCTTTGAGGGATTTCTTCAATCAGAAGAGAGGATGTTGATTGAGGTTCCAAGAAGGGTTGAATGTAAGCACTGAGATCTTTTACCTATCCCTCCAATTGTACAATTTTTTTCTTATATTATTCATTTTGAGAAAGAATTCAAGAAGAGGATTCTTTAAATAGATGAGTGTCCCCCTCATGTGAAGCTTTACCCAATGATATGTAGGTCAACCGATAGTTTTATGGATTCATTTCCTCTATAGGCTTATTAGTCTTAGGCCTAGCAAATTCAACATATTGGCTACCTAAGGTGACACTAAAGAACCGATAAGTTCTTTGGGCATTATTTTTCACTTGTACTTAAAAAAAAAAAAAAGATATTTATACAATATTGGGAATGGCGATGAGTTGTGTTGTTCTTGGCCCACTTTCGAGAATTTCTTGAATATAAGGAAACGACTCTTGGGAGTTTCCACGATGTCGATCACTTGAGTACTTTCAAAATATTTCGTGGGGAAAAATCTTGATCATCATGGGGAAGATGTAACCTTTGAGAATACATAATTGGATTCTTAAATAGAGAAATATTCTTCTATGAATCACTCCTTCTTGTCCCTAGAAGCTTAATATGATAAAATCTCCTTGGCTCACTTAACTGCTCTTCCACTCACCGATCTTACTGACCTAGCTTGTTTTGATTCAACTCACCAAGGGAAATTCTATTATCTTAACTCAGCTGAGGATTTATAAATATTAATACTTGGATCCTTTAACCCCTTTTTAATACTTATTAGATTGCACAATGTCCCCGAGTTTTCTGTTGTGCCTGCGCTATTATGTCTAGCTTCCGGCACAAATTTGATGCCATAAAATCTCTCTAAAGGTTGAAATTACTTGTTTGAGATATGAAACCATCTTCAAACCCTAAAATATGACAAAAATCCATGAGATCATGTAAAATGGAGCCTCTCACTGTAACTTTTTGCACTTAACACTAGAACTTTCTTATTTTAGCCACCGAGATCCGTGGAGCTTCGATTTGGGATAGGTTTATTTTTAATCTCATAATCAGTTTTTTGATGTCCTCACCATGCTCAAGAAATTATCACAGATTTTTCATGACCATTTTAAATCCTTTTATTTTTGATAATGTTGTTTTTTTCTTTATCGGGCTTTTTTCTTTTTGAGATAAATTCCCTAGTTTTCCATTTTAGTGATTTTTTGAGTTTGCTACCTTGGAGGGTTTTTTCATTTTGGGAAATTTTATATTTATAGTAAGTGTAGACAATATTAACTTAATATAATTATAATCTGGTCTTCCACACCTTTTTCTAATGAAAAATTATCTTCTTTGTACTTGGGTTTTTCTTCTGGATGTTGTGTTCAAATTTCTAGCTCAAACCACCTTCCGGATTGATGGAAAACTAAGGAAGAAGAAGCTAGGGAATATTTTTGGGTTTTTTCTTCCATTAATGATATCGATAACCTCTAGTATTATTTTTTTCTATGGATTTCAATCATATGGGAGGAAGGGAGATAATGAAAATTTAAGCGACTGCCCGAGTTACTCGTTTGTGAGATATGAAACTTTTATGGTTTTTTGGTTATGGGGTTCTTCCGGTGCAAAACAAGCATGGTAGTAGCTAAAAAACATTATTTTAGATGTTTATAGTCATGTACCTATATGAATGATGGAGAAATGAAGGAATTAGGAGGAGAAATGAATTTTTATAAGTTATCTATGAATTGTTTCGGTAGTGAGTTTCACGGGCAAGAATGGAGAAACAACATGACAATTAGAAGATTTACAAAATTTGAGTTTTAAAACTTAATTGACTTGGGATAAATTTTGTATTCCATCTGTCCCAAAGGGTTGGTACATTTTTGAAAAAAATCCTCTCCCTCATCATCACAAATGGCATCCCATGATTGGTTAGTGGGGAGAGAGAAAAAGCACTTAAAAACACCCAGGGGTTGGCTGGGTCATATGATGGACTAGATTGAGGGCTAGGCCAAAGAAAATTTTTGTGTCATAAGTGTTTCAATGGGTTGGGACATATGGTGAATAATGATTCTCCCTCACCTGGGATTGACAAGTGGCACTTTCGAATTCGATGATAGCGAGGGCTAAGGAATGGTGCATGGGGGATTAACTGGATTGTTGTAGCTCATTGGAGGTCACATGAAGGTCTAGGGGTCTAAGTATGCATTGGGAACATTTTTTTGTTTCTTTTTTCCCAAGGGTATGGGAAATTTGGAGCAATAAATTTCACCACACCCTTGGAGAAAAATGTGTCCACCTAGGAAATTGACTAAGTCCTGAAGCATACCTTGGAGACAAGCTTGTTAGAGGTATAACTTGAGCATCCAGAGGTATTTTCATGAAATTATTTATATGAATTTTAATGTAAATATAATTTTTAAAAGAATATAATTGGTTTCAGGCTTTGACTCTACCTGAAACTCTCTAAATAATACCTTTTTCTCAAGATATTTGGTTATGCATGTAGAAAACAAATTGTGGGAAAAAATTCTTATGTCTTTTGAAGGACTTGAGACCACCATCACCTAGATCCTTGAAATAAATTTCCAATTCTATTTTTATCTCAAAATGCTTGTGAAGATCCTATAATCACTTTTGAAAGTTCATGTGTTGTTTTGAGTTGTAAGCTCCTTTAACCTTTGAAAACCCGCTTTCGTTGAACTTGTTATAAAACCTATGAAACTTTGAAATATTCAAAAATAAATTGAAAAATGTTCCTATCTCTTTAATACACATCCTTTATGAATTTAGGACTTGAACTCAGCTCCGGGGTGTGTACCATACCTTAGAAAGGCTAGAAATAGCCACTCCTAAGTCTCTTGAAAATCCTATATTGCAAAGTATCTTCTGGGAAGAACTTAAATGAATGTGTTTCCTAAATCACCTATGGATGATAATGAAACAACATAAAATACAAATTTGAATGGTAGGATAAGCATTATATGAGGGATGGGTTGACTTGGGAGAGTGTATGAAAGGTTTATAATAAAACATTTTGACACTCGGGGTTCATTTTCATGTTTGAACATTAGAAGTTTTCATGTTGTATATTTGTATGACAACACTATGTTATTCATTTTTAGTTAAGGATATTTCATTATTCAAATTATCAATTGGATGTAAATCAATATCACCATTTACCTATACCTACACATAATCACAAATACAGAAATTTGTAACTTCATCCTCATAAATATAATGAGTGAAGATCTGAAACATGTAATTGAATGCATTATTTTCCAAAACCTTTAGATGATGAGATGTTATCAATATACACATATTATCCAGTGTTTACTGCCACTTTATAATCAATAAATTTATTTTATTCCCCCATAATACAAGTGTTTATCTTAAAAAAACTCGTCATCAATACTAGTCATAATAAAGTAATTAAGTATTAAACATTTTGAATCAAGTAATGGGAAATATCATGTAGGAGATTACAATGTATGAACAACCTCGTCATTATTATCAAAAGCATAGAAAATTTCACTATATTTTTAAATTCACCAAGGATTCCATCATCACATGCCAATCCACATTTATATTCACCATATTTCCCACAAAGTGTATCATAATGTAAATGGTAATGAAGTTTAGGATCATCCATTAAATTATCATACCCAATATGTGTTTTGAACTCAATAATATCAATATAATAATAAACATAAGGTTCCAAAACATGTGTATATGTGGAGGAAAGAGAATTAAACAAATCATGAACATGGGGTTGTGTAAAATATGAATTATTGTTAAAATCAAACCCCATAGATGTATATTCCTCACCAAAGTCTCTAAGTTCTGAAAAGTATTTAAACACATAGAAACTTGACCCTATTTATGAACACTAACTCAAATTTAATCTCAACAATATATAAATTATAATAATGAGAAATAATTTCAAAATTAAAAATCAAAGTGCAAGCATGAGTAATTGTTAGTGGGAAATTTTATCTCAAATAATAACTCAATTCATTATTGAGTGCCTCACTACAAATCATAAGATTAACGTAGTCTAAAAGGATTTGGATTTCTATTCCATGAATTCTTAAATATGAGATTAAAATTCTAAATGCTTTCATCCATATCCCACACCATATTGTAGAATTAATTCCTAAGATAATCTTAATAAAACTTAGCAACTTATTTCTCAATACATAGATGCATTAATCTATCCCAAGTCTCAATAATATTTACATTAAGCTCATAATACCATTCTTGGGCATCACCATTAAGACTTTGAATGAATAATCTAACTAAACCTTAATTATTAACCTCATAATCATAAACCAAATTGTAAAATGATTTGAAACATCTTTTCCTATTCTCAATAGATTTCATCAAACTTAGGTAACATATCTCTAATCAATTTAGTGAAAGGAGATTGAAAATATGATAAATAATAAAAATGAATAGGTATAAATCTATCATAAATAAATGATGGTTTAAGTAGATGCATATTCTCAACATGAGGATAATTTCTACCATTAATGGAAGTATGATTCGTGAATTCCACATAATGATTAACATATTGATGAGTAGAACATTTACTAGAACATATAGAAAAATAAATGATGTTTGGCATTTTTTATCTCCAAAAATATGACAATAAAAATAATCACCTATTGGTATTACAACTTTAGAATCCACTAATTTTATCCACCACATAGTTCAAGATACATTTCCACAAAAGAGAAGCCACCAGAAAAATGAGAGAGTACAAAATTTCAAACAAAAACCACAAATAATTATATTTTTGAAAAAAAAAAAAAAGTTGAAGCATATTGATCAATAAATCAACAACCGGTCATCATTTCACAAAGGAAGAAATAATTGAGAACTCTTTATAAAAATATGAAATAACTAAAAATAATATAAATTTTAGATCTAGAAATAAAATCCAAAGAACCCTTAACCAAAATAAAATTAATGGTACCAATTTTTAGGCTCTAAAATATTTTCCACTTGTTAGATACATGAAGAAGGGTGTGATAGGTCAATGTAGTTATATTTTCGGTAAGTTCACCAATCTAGGTGGCCAAAAGGGGGTCTTAAGTGGACATTTTTTTCTAAAAATAAAAATCTTCAACTTCTATGAGTTATTTGAAATAGTTATGCTCAAAATTGGAAGATGTTGTAAGAACATGAATCATAGAATTTTGAGTCTAGTTTCTAAGCTACTAAATTTTATTGAAAACAGTTAATTTTAAGTGGGTCAAAAAACTAAAATACCAACAAAGTGCTCCTTATTTTGTTAAAAAAACATAATAGAGTGTCTTTTGTGCCCCATCATTTTTTGAGTACTATTTAGTATGTTTTAAAACCCTTTAGTACAAAGATAGTTAGGATTATCTAGTTTGGGATCCATTTTAAAAATATTTTTAGCACGTATTTTTTTTTAGGTTTTTCTAATATGAAAAATGATAAATTTTGAAAAATAACAAATCTCTGACCATGCCCCCCTAACTACCTAAAAAAATATCGAAAATTAGATTTATTTTTTTGAATATGTATAAATTAGGCATAGTTTCGAGATACTATCATTTTTTCCAATTTTAATGAGCCAAAAAAAAAAGATACACCACGAAAGATAAGTGATTACAATAACTAAAAATAGAGGTATAAAAGAGATTTTGAAATAAATATAAATGGAAACCTCAGAATATTCAGAAAAATATAAAAATTACATATTTAGAAAGGGATAGTTTTCTTAATGTCGTAGGAAATTTTTAAGAAAGATAAAAGAAGTTTTTGTAGGGTTTAACATGGGTGAAGGTGATTTTTTCATATTTTGTCAAAAACACATAGGTTTCTATGTTGTTACAGGTCTAAGGTGTAGTTTAGGGAAACCAAAGAAATTATAAGCCTACAAATTATTGGTTTAGGGGCATATTAAAGGGAATGTGTACGTGTTATAACATGTACGCACTCTGCATAGTATAAATATTATATGTGATTTTTTCATGCTTCTATTAACAAAAATAAATGTTTAAGTATAAGTTTTTCATTTATTATTATTTATTATACTTAAGAATAAATGTTTAAATTTAATTTAGTACATATAGGAAATTAGGGTCACTTTGCCCCTTATGGTACTAGTCTCACATCTCCATGATTCGGGGTTTAGTAGATATTTTTTTATAGTATAATCTAGTCAATACATAGGTAATTTTAAGGATTTTAACATTCAACCTAAATCTTTTATTTTTTAAATTCTACAATCAAAACCCTAAACCCTAAAACCTTAAGCCCGTAATCCTAAACCCTAAACCATGATCCCTAAACCCTAAAATCTAAACCATAAACCATAAACCCTAAACCCTAAAATCTAAACCCTAAACCCTAAACACTAATCCCTAAACCCTAAACCTTAAACATTCATCCCTTACACGAGGTGATCCCTAAACCCTAAACCATAAGCTTTAAGCAATAAACCCTAAGCCTTAAGTGCTAAACCCGAGCCCTAAGCCTTAAGCCCAAAACCCTAAACCATGAACTATGAGCCCTAAATGTTAAACCCTAAACCCTAAAAATAAAATCCTAAACCCTGACCCCTAAACCCTAAACCCTAAACAATGAATCCTAAACCCTAAACCATTACCCCTCGACCATAAACCCTAAAACTTAAACCCTAAACCCTAAGACCTAAAAACTAAACCCTAAACCTTGATCCATACAAACTAAACCCTAAATCCTAAACTCATGACATAAACCCTAAACACTCAACCTTTAATCCTAAGCCCTAAACCATAAACTATAAGCCCTAAATGCTAAAACCAAAAGAATAAACCCTAAAGCCTAATCCTTGAGCCCTAAATACTAAAACCTAAATCGAGAGCCCCGATCTCTAAACCCTAAACCTTAAACCCATAACTATAAACCCTAAACCATGATCCATAAACCCTAAACCATAAACCCTAAACCCTAAGCCTTGAACTCTACACTCTGATCCCCGAGCCATAAACCCTAAACTATGTACCTTAAACCCTAAACCCTAAACCCTGGACCCTAAACCTTAAGCCCTAAATGCTAAATCCTAAACCCTAATCCATAAACCCTAAATTCTAAACACTAAATCCTCAAACCTAATACTTGAACCCTAAACCCTAAACCATTAACACTAAGACTGAAACCCTAACCGTAAACCCTAAAACCCGAACCTTAAACCCTTGAAAATTAAACATAAACCCTTAATCTTAAACCATTAACCTTGAACCTTGAACCCTAAACCCTAAACCCTAAACCTTAAACCTTGAACCATGAACCCTAAACCATAAACCCCGAGCCCAAAAACATAAACCCTAAATGCTAAAAACTAAATCCTCAACCCTAAACCCTTATCCCTAAACCCTCAACCCTAAACCATGAACCATGAGCCCTAAACCTTAAACCCAAAAACCTAAACACTAAATATTGATCCTTAACCCTAAACCCTACACCCTAAAACCTAAACATTGAATCTATAATCCCTAAACCCTAAATCCTAAACACTAAAATCTAAACCCTAAAATATGAAACCTAAACCCTAAAACATGAGTTGTTAACCCTAAACCCTAAATAATGAACCCAAAACCCTTCACCCCGAGCTATAAACCATAAAATTTAAACCATAAACCCTAAACCATGAACCCTTTATATAGCTAATTGAACACCCTTTGAAAGTTTTTTTTGAGAAAATATAAAGCATGTGAGGTTGATTTTAGAGAAAATTTAATATTTATAAGCTAATTTAGGAAATTTTAGGAAATAAAATCTCATTCAAGAGAAATATTTTTAAGACTGGGTTTTTTGGTGTAGGGAATGAAAGTTAAAATGGTAAAAGGTGAATTCTCTTGATGATTCCACGAGTTTTAGAAAGACTTCGGATGAAAAAAAGGAATTGGAAGGATATTAGAATAATCTATAAGGTGGAATAATCAACATTGATTCAAGGCTTAAATATTTCTTTAGGTACTATAAAACTCTTTAGCTACCCCTCTAAGTTCAAAATGAAATAGGACCTAAATTTTGAGTTACAGGAAGAATTAGATTTTTAGAATAGTTTAATTGATCATAAAATGTGATTTGTAGTGTTTCAGTGAATTATGGAGGTCAAGAACATGTAACTCATACTCAAATTTCATTTAAGTATTCATCCCCTATCCGGAGGAGGAAACCCGTTTCCATGAGGAGTAACTTGAGAAAAAGGTTTCAGCTACCATAAACATACTTACACCTGTGTTTCATCTTGGTCAATAAATTAAATTATGAAGGATTCGTCATATTTAAATTTTAAATTTTAGCTCAAGGAATGACTTGTCGATCATCATATCCCGACTATGTCATTATACCCCAATCCCTCTAAAGAACAAGCTAAAATGAGATAGTCATGTCACCAAGGTATCCAAGACCATCATGTGTGAAGTATTAAGGCATCGTCTATCTCCATGAGATACATATGAGAAAATAAACATATGATAATCTTGAATTTTATTCCATGAAAGGATGATTTTAGAGCCAGAAAAGGTGAAGGGGTGATCTTTATATGGATTATCCTATTTCAAATAATGAGAAATCATTTGAGTTCACTTGGTAATATTCGTAAAAATCATTCAACACCTAGTAGTGTGATCAAACTATAAGGAGGAGGCACATTACAATCACCTCATTTTTTACATAAGACAGAATCCCATTCGGTGACCAATACTCTATCTACAAAGTGTGGATCTCATTTTAATAAGAAGTAGACAAACATAATAGAGTTAATTTATGGTCACTAAAGTGAATTATGGACCAAATTTAAAAATTTGTACCAATTAAAGTAATTGTAGGGCCAAAATCCAATCCAAAAGGTAAAAAAACCTACAAAAAAAATATATGCTTTCCCAAAACAAAGAGCGACTACAATATATATGGCCTAGAAGTTGTAGGTCATTGCTGAAACTCAAAAATGAGTAAGTAATAACTAGATTAGAACTTGAAATAATATTTTCTATATTATAACTATCGAGCTATGGAACCACTTCCATCAGTGCAATGTGACCCTAACCTTTTATATTTACCAAAATAGATTTGATGTATAAGAAATATTTTAGTAAATATGGATCTTCCACACCCTTCTAAAATTTATATAGCTCAAAACATGTACACATTTTATGTCCCCGCATTATTGATCCCAACGTAATTGTATAATTGAAAATGCGTACACGTTTCACTCATTTTCATCATTGTGTCTTCTTTTTGACCCCAGTTGGTGCACTTACCGTTCTTCATCAAAAAGAATGAAAAATTCAATGTCAACATATGGAAGGGTGGTTAACCTTTTACTCTTTTGGATCTATAAAAGCTAGGGGAAAGACAACACAAAAACTAAAACATGTCAATAACACAAAGTATGCATTTATTAGTGTAGTAGACCTAAATAACCAGTCTAACCACCCATCAAATTTATTATCACTAGAAGGAAGAATCAGAAAAATTCATAAGGTTGGGAAAAGGTTGTAGATAAACAAATCACTACAAAAAAGAATCCAATTTAATAGAAAATGGTCCTCTAAAAATATGTAAGATTAAAAAAGGTATCAACAGGGGATAGTACAGCTAGATTTAACTCAAAAGGGAGGGTTGTTCATCCCATCTTCACATTTTCCTTATCCAAGGGGCCAAATACATAAATTTTTGATGAAGGATTAATAAATAAAAATAGAATGTGCATCAATATACATAATTTCTATAAATCCCCATAATTTATACAATCATTAAACCACATTGATATTGAATAGGAATTCCAAAGATATATTTTTGGAAAGTCCTAAATTTTTTATTTTTAGCATTTTTCGGGGACATTCTTGAAAGTCTATTTTCGACGCTTTTAAAATCTTTTCTATTTTGCATTTTTTAGGGTTTATGGAACATTTTGGTCTTCAAAAAAAATTTCTCAAGATATTTATCAACCAAATCTATGATCTAGTTGTGTGTTTCACTCTTATTTCCAACTGATCACCCAATTTGCAAAATGGATCAACAAACTATGAGATATGGCCTCGACAAGGGACACTAAATAAAATAATAAGTGATAATAGGAAATATGTTAGTATTTTCACTTCTATATTTTCGAATCTACCCATAAAGTGGATACAAATGGTCTCCATGTAGGATGACCTTTTGGTTCCCATCTGGAACCCTTCATGTTCTTTGTATAACTATAAATTAGTTGGATTTTAAATAAAGAGATAGATCTCCAGGCATACATCTCTCTCATGGAGTTTGCCAATTTGTATTGGAATTCACAATAAAATTTGTTTTGTTTACTACTCTTTCATTGTAAATTTTATTGTTACAACACATTAAACATCATCTTTAGTGTGTTTTCCACTTGGGTTTCATTTGAATCCGTCTCACACATATACGATATTTAATAAGAAATCATATTGTTATAATCCAAAATATAAAATATAAAATCGAGACAGCTTAAATGAGTAATAATGAAATTCAAAATACATAAGGAGTTTACAAATAATTTCTTTGGTGATTACACATAAAACATATACACCTAATTACGCAATGGATATTTTGAATTTTTGAGTGAATATACTTTAGAATCAAATTATACTTTCCCTTCCGATCCACTATTTCACATTTGACTCAATTAAACATGAAAGGCTACTCTCCCAAACCTATAGTAAAAATCTTTGAACTGTTTACATTTACTCATACCTTTAGACACACAGGTTAGGGATAAAATTAACACATAAAATAAAATACCAAAGGCATAAAAGATCTATACCAAAAATGGAGAAGATGGAAGATGATTATATTAAACAAATGCTTCATAGAATTATACAATTGAGATAACTTTCTAGAAATGGAACTGGAGAGGGACCTACAAGTTTGTGAAAAAAATTGAAAGAGGATAAAATAACATGTAGAGATTACCCTTATGCATTCACCATAGATTTTATTTGCACCCTAATTAAATTTAACATGAAACCTAATTAATTCTAATGAACTAAGTACAGAAAATATGTCTGGATTACAAGACCCACAGGTACATAAAATATTGCAATTTCCCAAGCTGATTTACAAGACCCCTCTCAGGCCACTGCCATTGCCTTCTTCATGTCACTGCAATCTATCAAGACCAAAATTGACAGAACCATCAAGTAAAGCACCGTTATGATGATATTTTTTGGTTGTAATGTGGTGTCATCTAAGCGGTTCTAGAGTTGTTTTGTGGCGAGGCTCCTTATGTTGTTTCTCTTTTGGTTCCTTTTTGATCTTGCCTTCTTTTCTCTGGATCTTTGTATGTTTAGATCCTTTTTTCTCCTATATTGTAATATTTGGCTGTTGAGCCTTCCTTGGTTGGCTATTTTTCCCTTCTCTGGGCTTGCTTCTCTCATCTTTACTATCTAGCTTTTGATCCCTTTTGTATACA
Organism: Taxus wallichiana var. yunnanensis; assembly: GCA_018340775.1. Taxonomy (NCBI): domain Eukaryota; kingdom Viridiplantae; phylum Streptophyta; class Pinopsida; order Cupressales; family Taxaceae; genus Taxus; species Taxus wallichiana. The sequence continues at coordinate 151,105,341 of CM031234.1, read as the reverse complement.
GGGTATAGTCCCTTCAAAACTATTTTCCCTTAATAAAAAAAAACAATGTCTGGGTTAGCAACATGTGGATATTATTATTAATTAAATTTGAACATTAATTATCATAATTGAATAATGTTTTTATACTTGTAATTGATATGATAAATAAGATACAAACTTGATAATACAAAGGAATGAGTACACTTAGCTAACTATATATGATTCTAGAAAGTATAAAAGGATGCACTACTAGAACATGGATTTCTAATCATAAGGATTCTTAATTTCTAATATTTCAAATGGAAAATATCCTAGGGCATGACTCAGCACAAATATTCCATGGTCATAACATATCGTCTTGACCCTTTTCTAACGTATTGGACATGTTTAGATCTAGTTTCGTAACTATATGAAAATAGCAATCATCTAATACCCTTTCTCACTATCAAACCTTAATTTTTTTATCATGCTTTATAAAGATATTATAATAATTTTATCATCATTTAAAACCCCAGCCGTGGATAAAAATCCTACCAAACAAACATTAGTTGGGTTATGGGAACCCCAGTGCACCATAAAAATTGGTACTACTCCAAAGAGTCCTCGAATCACATGTCATTCTCCACCTAACATGTGAGTTTTAATTAATACAATTAAATTTGACAACCATCTTTTATAATTCTAGAATTGAGTTTTCTCTTGCTAAGATACTTGGGAAAGGTGTATTTGAGTTCATATAAATGAGGAGATTGTTTCTTAACCTTTTAATAAACTTTACACCTATATATATTATTTCCCTAATGAATATAGATTTAATATTGCAAGATTTATGGAGCCTCGGGCCCCTTTTTTAAGTGTAGGAAGTGAGTCTATTAATTTAGTTCCTTAATATTTCAAGTTAACGAGATGAGGTAGTGTTTACTTGCTTATATATGGTTATGTAGATGATTTATCAAGGAGATGTTGACCCATAGATATTAAAATCCCCCCAAAAATATATTAATTTGAAATCAAATTTAGAGGACATGTCATTCTAATACTTTACAAGTTGCGCATAAGAGAAGATATATTATCTTAACCAAACTATACAACCTTGACTAGGGAAGGAAAACATGAAACCTAAATTTTTAAAGTTTATTCCGATTGTTTTTGGTCGAAGAAATTGACTAAGTGTCCAAGAAATCCTAGAAGCTACACATAGGGTACACATTCACAAGGAACAAAGTAATGTGCAAGGTGAAAACACATTAGGAAAACAAGTCGGTGTGCGGTTTACATGTAAAAGAAAAGACTTAGCCAAATTATCTAGAAGGGCTAAAAATACAAAAATAATTGGAGTGTCTCCCAAGTAAAGATCCAAAAATAGAAAAAATCATGAATACTTAGAAGCCAAGAAAGGAAAATAAATCACATGCAAAGTAGAATAAAACACACACATGGGTTTAGCTAAAAATAGGAATTAAAGCATGTTATATTTAGGATGATCTATTATTATAAATGGATGTAAGCTATTTGTGTACCCACTCCTATTATTATAAATGTGCAAGAGGTGGTGAATGGAAAGACCCCACCCATATAAATATGTGATGTGTGTCTTTTCTTAGTGATGATAATTGTATATACCCATAATTACACCTAAGCAATTTAAATACTTAAATTGCACTAATTATATATCTTCTAGCAAATTGATGACATATTGTCAATAATGCTCATTTTCCTTCATATCATCATTAATTAATTACACTACGTTAATTAATTAATTCTCCTATCCAACAAGTACCCTAATTAACAACCTTCCATTAATAAATCACCCCTCTATCTAAACTAATTAATTATTATAAATTAATTAGCTTTCCTTCCATTTAACCAATAAATCAATATTTAATTGATTTAATCACTTTCTAATAGCCTAAATCATACTAATATTCCTCTAATCAGCTTCTATAAGCTTACATCTACCAATTAGTTAATCACCTTTGATTAATTAAAACACCCCCAACTCTCATGACTTGCTAAGCATAAATTAAACCCTTCTAAAGTAAGGTTACCTTTTATAAAGCAACCCTATTCATTCCTAATTATTTTTACCTTTATCCCACATGTAAAGGATGAAGTGTTTCCTTTATCCATTGGGATATATAAGGACCCCTCCTTCTACCTTTCTACCTACACCTAAGCTTCTTAAGAAAGTAAATGTAAAGCATATAGAAAATACACAAAGAGCTTGCCTTTTTTTTTTCTTGAGAGTTCATCATCTTGAAGATTTAAGCCTCTTTCCTAAGTTCTTAGGTAATATGGGAGGTTTCAAAAGGGTCTTGTAGCCCAACTTTGGCAAGCCCTCATTCCTAGGTTCTTTGAAGACCAAAGACAACCATTTTTGATAGCCATGGAGCCTACACAGGTCCATTCATTTATTTGTTGTTAGAGAATAGAGGATTTAGATGCTTAACATTGTTAATTTCAAAGTTTTGTATATAGATGAATGTTAGCATCTAATCTTATTCAATTCTTATCATGATGGTATTTAGTAGTTTTTTTAATTTTTGCTAATTAAGGATATTAGGTGTTAGTCTTTTTTTACATTAGCATTAGTTTAAAAACAATTCATGCACACATTTGGCATCCCTCCACTTCCCATTCTTCTATCTATCTCTTACCTTTTCGATCGTCGATCATCTTAATTCATCACCCTATCGATACTCGAGGGTCATCTCTCCTTCCTACTAATTTTTCTTTTATCCCTTCAAAATTTCTTCCGTCTCTATCTTTGAAGTGGCGTCACTTACACCACCCCAAAGACGGGCAAATATAAACACCCATAATTATGCCCAAGCAATTCAAATACTTAAATTGTGTTAATTATCTATCTTCTATAAAATTGATGACATATTTTCAATAACCCTCATTTTCCTTCATAACGTCATTAATTAATTACATTACATTAATTAATTAAGTCGTCTATCCAACAAGTACCCTAATTAATGACCTTCCGTTAATAAATCACCCCTTCTATCTAGACTAATTAATTATTATTATTTAATTAGCTTTCCTTTCCATCTAACTAATAAATCAATATTTCATTGATTTATTCCCCTTCTAATAGCCTAAATCACACTAATATTCCTCTAATTAACTTCTATAAGCTTACATCTACCTATTAGTTAATCACCTTTGATTAATTAAAACATCCCCCAACTCCCATGACTTGTTAAGCATAAATTAAACCCTTCTAAAGTAAGGTTACCTTTTATAAAGCAACATTATCCATTCCTAATCATGTTTTACCTTTATCCCACATGCAAAGGGAAGAAGTGTTTCCTTTATCCATTGGGCTATATAATGATCCCTCCTTCTACCTTTATACACACACCTAAACTTCTTAAGAAAGAAAATGTAAAGCATATAGCAAGGAGACTAAGAGCTTACCCTTTTTTTCTTGAGAGTTCATCATCTTGAAGAGTTGATCCTCTTTCCTAAGTGCTTAGGTGTCAAAAGGGTCTTGTAGCCCAACTTTGGCAAGCGATCATTCCTAGGTTCTTAGAACACCAAAGACAACCATTTTTGATAGCCATGGAGCCTACATAGGTCCATTCATTTATTTTTGTTAGAGAATAGAGGATTTAGATGCTTAACATTATTAATTTCAATTTTTGTATATTGATGAATGTTAGCATCTAATATTATTCAATTCTTATCATGATGGTGTTTAGTAGTTTGTTTAATTTTTGTTAATTAAGGATATTAGGTGTTAGTAATTTTTACATTAGCATTAGTTTAAAAACAATTCATGCACACATTTGGCATCCTTCCCCTTCCCATTCTTCTATCTCTTACCTTTTTCGATCGTCGATCATCTTCCTTCATCACCCTATCGACACTCGAGGGGGCATCTCTCCTTCCTACTAATTTTTCTTTTATCCCTTCAAAATTTCTTCCATCTACTATCTTTGAAGTGGCGTCACTTACGCCACCCCAAAGAGGGGCAAATGTAGACACCCATAATTATGCCCAAGCAATTTAAATACTTAAATTGTGCTAATTATCTATCTTCTGGAAAATTGATGACATATTGTCAATAATGCTCATTTTCCTTCATAACATCATTAATTAATTAAGTTGTCTATCCAACAAGTACCCTAATTAATGACCTTCCGTTAATAAATCACCCCTTATATCTAGAATAATTAATTATTATTAATTAATTAGCTTTCCTTCCATTTAACCAATAAATCAATATTTAGTTGATTTAATCACATTCTAATAGCCTAAATCATACTAATATTCCTCTAATTATCTTCTATAAGCTTACATCTACCTATTAGTTAATCACCTTTGATTAATTAAAACATCCCCCAACTCCCATGACTTGCTAAACATAAATTAAACCCTTCTAAAGTAAGGTTACCTTTTATAAAGCAACTTTATCCATTCCTAATCATGTTTTACTTTTATCCCACATGCAAAGGGATGAAGTGTTTCCTTTATCCATTGGGCTATATAAGGAGCCCTCCTTCTACCTTTATACACACACCTAAACTTCTTAAGAAAGAAAATGTAAAGCATATAGAAAAGAGACTAAGAGATTTCCTTTTGTTTTCTTGAGAGTTCATCATCTTGAAGAGTTAAGCCTCTTTCCTAAGTTCTTAGGTCATATGGGAGGTGTCAAAAGGGTCTTGTAGCCCAAATTTGACAAGCCCTCATTCTTAGGTTCTTGGAACACCAAAGAAAACCATTTTTGATAGCCATGGAGCCTACATAGGTCCATTCATTTATTTGTTGTTAGAGAATAGAGGATTTAGATGCTTAACATTGTTAGTTTCAAAGTTTTGTATATTGATGAATGTTAGCATCTAACCTTGTTCAATTCTTATCATGATGGTGCTTAGTAGTTTGTTTAATTTTTGCTAATTAAGGCTATTAGGTGTTAGTCTTTACTTACATTAGCATTAGTTTAAAAATAATTCATGCACACAATAATGATGATGAATTTGTAATGTAATGTAATAGCTTCAAGTATGGGCTAGGTTTTCAATTTTTTATGAGTGCTCTCATGGTCCAACGAACTAGTGTAATGAATGGCTATATATTCAAATTTTCTACTATGTAATTTTATTTGATTTATAATGGATAATTTTGGTTGGATAATAATGATCAATGTATCTAAATATGGTTTTTGGATAGTATAATTGATGCTTGTGATTGTTTACTTGGATTAATCATTTTCCCATTATTATATGCATTTACAAATACCATGTTATGATGATTATTATTCATGAATGGATATATTGATTATTAATATGGTAATTATGCATGCTAACATCCTAGTACACAAATAAAGTTAGGGACTTGGTGGTTGTGCATGCTTTGGGTGAGAATTTTAAACATATCTATATGAAGTGCCAACATGTTTAGATATTAAGTGGTAAACCAAAGACTATGATTTTTTTTTATGTATTGTGTTCTCAAAATTTGATGACATGTTAGTGTGTAAAGAGAAGCAATCTAACGAAAAGACATTGGAATGTGTGAAGTAAGAAGGGTGTTGTTATTATTATTGTAACAAGAGTGCATTATCAAAACAAGTAGTTTCAATAAGTGAATTACCAAATTTAAGTGTCAACATTTTCTCCTTTAACTATAAAATGAAATTACATGCGTAAAGGAAAATATACGTGAGTATGTAGACATAATTTTTCTTCACTCAATTTTTGTTTTGTATCATCTCATTGTGTTTGGTATTAGCATGTTCCATGATGAAACATATAAAAAAGAGTGTAGTTAATGTATATGATAAAGAATTAAACTTTAACTCAAAGGAAAAGTGTAATATAAAATATTTTAATTTGCATAAGAATGAAATGAAAGAGTATAAAGAAGGAAGTAGTACACATGTTTTTTTGGGGAAACTCCCATGATTTACTTATTTTTGGATTGATAAAGTTGTTGAATTTTATTGATGAATTGGAGGAAATTAGTCCCCAAATTTTTAGAGGAGAAACGAGAGTGTTAGGTACATGAAACAAAACATAATATGCCAAGGAGAGAAGAAGAATGAAATTTCAAAATGCCTCTCTAAAGAAGAAGACTGGGTATCAAATTTATTTAACAACTCTAATATCTTCCCCTTTGATTTAAAGAGAAGAGGAAAATATGCCTACAAAGAAATTAATTTCTTCAATACCTTCCATAACCCCAAAAAACCACATTATTGTAGATAGATCTAGGCCTAATTTTGTAAATTATGACATAAAATATAAAAGAGAATGAATGCTCCATGCCCTTCCCCTATGTCATTCAAAAAAATAGAAATTATGATGAAATTTTAATGGAGAAAGGAGACTCATGCCCCTAAGATATTTGAAACTATAGTAGAAATTCAATTGCATATAGAAGAAGGTGTGAGTACCATGCCCCTATATATGTTTGAATTAAATGAACTAATCCTAAAATTGTGCCAAAAAGCATGAGAATGTAAATGAAAACTTGAAACTACTAAAAAAATTGGTGTTTTTTCCAATTGTGAAATATGTATGACAGTCAGGACCGTATAATATGGTCTTGATCAATCTACATGGCTATAAACATGTCAATCTTGTCTAATTTTTTGCTTTTCTATAGTTTTTAGTACATGTACCTCTATTTATACCTATCGTTTACACCAAAATTCTTGTATTTTTGTGACCGTAGAATATACATGGATGAATGTCCCATCTTTTACAATATTTACAAAAACACTATTTATCACTTGGCTAAAAATAAGTTGTAGAGGACTCTAGAATGTTGGACAGGTGGACACCTTGAATAACTTATACTGATAAAAGGAAAGTGTTTGTGCATGGTGGAAACAATGGCATGTAAGAAAATAAATGATAGAAAAATATTGAAATAATATAAATGATAGTAACAATAGTATAAATACATGTAGGATAAGAACATTACAACAAAATTGATATCATATGTCACAAGTATGCAAACAATGTCAAATAAAAATTCATAAATACATAACCATGGGTTACCCAAAATTTTGAAAGCTGGTCAAGGCCCATATGATTGCAATCAAAATCAAGAAAAATTAAACAAGATAGGAATGACACCACATACATGGGAAACCCAAAGTTTTCAATATAATCAAGTTGTATAGGCCAAAAGAAAGAAGTAATACAGACATGAAAGTAAGTATACATGAAATAAGAGCATCAAAATATGATAACATGATATAGTAGCCAATATAATAGGTGAAAATATTTGATACACGATGTGTCAACACTAGACAAGACACATGTGTTAGTATAATTAGTTCAAAATATAACATATACACCATAGTTGTCATCAAGCATAATGAGAAAGGAAAAAATAACTATACTAAAATAATAATGACGAGATGAAATGGAAAATTATATGCCCTTAGACGTATAGGAAGTTTGGGTAAAGGGTCTTCCAACATGTATCACTATATAAAGCTATGTGTATATCCTACATCATGCTAAAAATATTTTTTTAATGCATGTGTGTTAAGAGTAAGGAATCATGTTATCTATAAAAAAGAGTGAGAAAAATCATGTATACTTTGTAGAGTGCTAAACAATCAAGAAAAGTGTAAAAGTATATATATTTGTATTTTATGAAGATATGAATGTTTTTGTATTTTCAAAGTAATTAACTATGTAAAAATTTAGGGGTAGAATTGTAATATTGGATGTTTGAAGGAGGATGTAAACTAGTGAAATTTATAGGCCAATTCCAAAGTATCATGTCACAAAATATTTGTGTCAAGAGAAAAACATGGAACCATAAAGAACTATGTAGAATAGTATTAGACCAAGTGGCCATGGTATGATGGTTGGTGAGAAATTCATATCTTGCATAAAAGGGAGATGATATAGGACAAGAAATAGGACTAGGAGTGGTATGAAGAATCATGGATAATTTTAGTGGCAAATATTTGTAATATGGCGAATATTCCATTTTTGAAAATTTTGAAAAGGAAAATTTTCTGGCGCGGGTCAATGACCTGTTCGCCTAAAAATTACGAGTTTAATTTTTTTAGGGGTCAACTTCACCTACCCTTAAAACTATCCCCTATATAATCCTAGATTATTCTCCATGTAGAACATTACTAGCTCACTCATAACACTTGGGGACATATGTATTATTAAGTACAATAAACACACGATAAGAGGGTGGAGGCTACAGACGCACAACATGAGGGAAGAGGCTGTAGATGCGCGAGAGAGAATTTGTTGATGCGCGATAGGGAGAGTTTGTTGACTTTCCATAGGAGTGCGGAGGAAGTAGATTTGTGATAGAAATTTTGTTAATGCACAACAACAAATATCCTATCGTATGTCTGTAGCCTTCTGTCACACCACTTAAAAATCTAGAAAAAAATTTGTTGGTGGACCCCAAAAAATTTACCTTCCTATGAAACCGGTTCCGAGGATATTTTCCAGGTATTTTCCACCTCCGATTTCCAAGAGGTCTCTTAAAATTAACCCTAGGGATAATTGCATGAGTATTATCCAATAACAAATGAATATCCACGTGATTTGTATAGAGTTGTTATAAAGTAACTACATAATATATGAATTATTAGAGAAACCTTCTTGTAATTAGGAAATGTATTCATGTAAAGAAATAATAATGGTTTTATATGTGTGTATATTAGTTTATTATAAATAACCCATAAAGATAGGGTAAAATAATGAATAGATTGTTCCCAAGATATATAGTAGGATTTTTATACAAATAAAGTACAAAAGTTAAGAATAAAACAAACATAATGAAACTTGATCCTTCCTTCGTATCTCCTTACAACCTCAAATGAGTTTGGATGAATATTAGAATTAATCACCGATATTTTGAATCCCTATGATAAATTGGATGTGGATGATCCCAAAATTTTCTAAATGGAAGTAGATTTATGCTACAAATAATGAAAATGAATGATTGAATTGATGATAGATTCTTGATCAAATAAACAATGTAATACGTGTAAAATTAAATGAAAATTTAATACAATGACAATGTATATTCTTAAGATTCCAAAGATTATAAATGGAGACGAATGATTGTTTATTTATAGATGAGGGAAGAGAATCCTATAGCCTTGATTTGTGTGATTGATTTTTTGATTTAAGGTTGATTGAAGCATGATTGGAATGATTTGGATACTTTTCTAATTTTATTGGCAAGATAAGATACTAATTTGAGCTTTATTGAGTTAGTTGTCATTGATTTTGGAAAAGGTTGCATATCTATTGAATATTTCAAAAAATATTTAAATTAATATTTCATTTATTTTATTTTATTCACCCAAAAAGTGACGTGAGTTTTATTTTAGAGAGATTTTTTCTTAAATTTAGATAGCCATGATTCAAGGTATATGTTTTAATTAACTCAAATGCATTATTTAATATAATTATAACTTTCCATCTTGAATATAATAAATAATTTTTATCCTTATCCATGATTTGATTTGATTTATTCAACTTGATATATCAACTAGTGAGGTGGAAGTGCGTTAGAAATGAGGTGGAATGGAGGATTTATTAATTATTTTGATATTAAATTATCTAATAGAGTAGTAGGGGATGAATATTAAGAATGATAGGATTGATTAATTAGTCTTGGGAGTGAGGTGTAAGTGTAATAAGGTTTATAGTATGAATATTTAATAATTTGAGACTATGTGTGAGTGATAGAGGTAATTAGGGAAGTTGTGGGGATGATAGAAGTTTATTCAAGACAATGTCATAGAATGTCATTAAGGGTCATAAAATAGCAAAATATATCAAAAGTGGTCGTAATTGGTTGAAAATTGTTGTAATGTGTCATGGTGTTACTATGATATGATTTATAAGGTTTAGAATGTGTAATAGGATATTTAAGGGTGTATACATTTTTCCTTATTTGAATTCTTATTATGAACTTGTTGGAAGAACAATGGACTGGAGGGGTCAATCAATCCTTCAAAACTCTTAAACAATTAAAATTAATTTACATACTTCATTTAGCATTCAACCCTACATTAATGTGATTTTAAGAATATGTAACAACTATCCACAATAGAATAAGCATGAAAGAGTGCACAAGAACAAAAGATATAAGTGTGAAACCCTCAAGGGGAAGAAAACCCACTAATTTTTTTATTATATTTCTTAAATGAAAAGAATTTAGTGAGGCACCAACTTCACAAGGAGTACTAACCCCTATTTTAGTAGATCACCAACCCTAGAAGGAGAAGAAACCCCTGGTTTAATAAGAAAACAACCCAAAAAGGAGGATAAAACCCCATCAAGTGATCTAATACCAATTCAAGAACCTTTATATGAATACCTATGATGTATTTTTTCTGCCAAAACTGATATAGATCACAAATTCAGCTCACACACCTTCAAACCCTCTTCAAATGCACCTTCTCCTAACTCACTCAAACTTGATCTTTCATGGACTGATTTGGACAAAAAAACTTGAAAAAATGTTATTCAATAATATTATTACATTCACTCACACTCTTATTTATTTCTTTGTTCTTCTGGTTCACTATGACTCTTTCACCTAGCTCGTAATTTTTCCCTATCACTCAACTAGTAAAAGAATGGACTCATACATGCAATTTTATACATGCATCAATTAAAAAACATAACATAGGTTAGTCATAACCCAAGATTTCATTAATACCAACTTAAAAATAGAACTACTACATCATTTAAAATCACGATAAGGACCTATGTATATCAACAATGCACCAAGACTAAGACAAGCCCAAAAAGGCCTAAAACACCATCATTAAGCTCATCAAAGACTCTAATAAGTTCATAATGATTTTTCAATCCTCAAAAGGATTAAAAATGTAAAAATACCATAGAAACATCATCAACCTGATCAATAACCTCTACATCATTCATTTTCTTCATATCACTCTCAAGTAGGACTATTTCCTACTAAAAACAAGCATTTCCATGAACCATTCTTGAACTAAAGCTCATTATAATACAAGAACAAATAAACTATGAAATTTAACACCTCACTTGAAATAAAATGACATGTATGATATATCCATGCATTCTAGACCTCATGAAACATCCAAAAATGTAAATGGAACTAATTATCCTCTTCTCAAAGCAGAACTACCCATGAAGAAATTTCGAAACACAACTGGTTTTCACCCTTGATGACCAATTAAATAATTATAAATGAAATACATAGAAAAATATCAATCCCTATTCAATCTCAAATGGATATACATCATCATATAATCCAAATAATTGGTTTTATACATTCATATTCTTACCAAAGCGGTGTTTTCCTTAACCAAATCAAACTAGGTCATCTCGTGACCTCAATCACATCAACTCAATACACTTTTAGAGCTCAAAAAAAAATTTAAAATATCACATGTGATGTCAAAAACACCTCGAAGGCCATTATACTTCATCACCATGCCAAAAGTGCTCAAGCACTTCCATTCACTAAGCTCATGCTAAAACCTGTCCCTTTCGGCCCAAAAATCGGTCTTGAAAGATAGAGTACACTTTTCAATTTAGGGCTTAAACCATGACCTAAAACTATCATGGAAATACAGTATAACTCCTAGGATTTAAAAATTGGTAATTTAGTCAATAGGTTTAATTGACATATTTTGCACAAACTAAATATCTTAATAAGAAATCCTTTTTAAGTGGGGCCCACATACTGTCACAAGCTCTAAAATACCTCATTAGAAATATGCAAGAGTCTCATATAACCTACAATAATTACATTTTCAAAACCAATGCATTTAAGTCACCTACCAATAATATCCTCACAATTGATAGTTAACTAGGGTTTCAAAGAGATAAAAATGACTTACCTTCTTAACAACCATTCATAAATGTTTGGGCCTCATTTTACCTCATTCCAACTCTGAGATCTTATTAAATCAATTCTATAACATACCTAAAAGGATAATATCTCCATTAAAACCTTACATGTACCAACCAAGAATGTTTATTTCATATAGAACTAGAAAGCATGCTTCGAGAACCATGTTTTGGTAAAAGCTTCATATCTTGCACAATTATCGTCATGGAAACATAAAATTTTTATCAAAAAAATAGGAGACCCCTACACATCATCTATAATAATAAATTTTATAAAAATTGGTCTTCATCTTCTCAACCACCATAGCTTTCATGACTAGTCCTTGGGGTTTTATTTGTTCTAGGCCATAACAAAGTGAACTATCACAAAAACTAAGCATGGAACCTCTGCTAGGGATATTTTTAGTGGAAAATATTCGTAATATGGAAAATATTCCTTTTTTGAAAAATTTGAAAAGGCAAATTTTATGGCACGGGTTAATGACCTATTCACGTAAAAATAGAGTTTAATTTTTTTTAGGGGTCGAATTCGCCTACCCTTGAAACTATCCCATATATAATCCTAGATTATTCACCAGGTAGAACACTACTAGCTCACTCATACCAGCTAGGGGAATATGTATTATCAAGTATAGTAAATTTACTGACGAAGGGTGGAGGCTATAGACGCACGATAGGAGGGAAGAGGTTGCAGTGTGTGACATAGAGTTTGTTGATGTGTGACATGGTAAGTTTGTTGACATGCGACACGGAGAGTTTTTTGACATGTGACAGGAGTGAGGAGGAAGTAAACATGTGACAGAGAGTTTCTTGATGTGTGACATGAATATTTTTGTTTTGTGATCGAGGGAAGACGCTACAGACGCGTGATAAAAGATTTGTTAATGCACATTAACAAACCTCATCGACACATATCAAAAAACCTCACTGACGCACGCGTCAACAAGGTTGTTGACACACATTAATGAGGTTTTTGACATGTGTTAGTGAGGTTTGGTGACATACGTCAAAAACCTTGTTGACGCATGACGAGAGAGTTTGTGGACACATGAAACAAATATTTTGTTATCACGTGATTAGAGAGCAAAGGTCAGATGCATGACAAAATATTTAGTGTCGTGTGTCAACAACCTTGTTGATGTGTGATAGAGATTTTGTTGATGTGTGACACAAATATTTTATTGTCGTACAATAAAAGGGAGGAGGTTGCGGGCGTGAAACAAGAGATTTGTTTTCACACGTCAACAACCTTGTTGACACTCATTAATAAGGGTGTTGTCTAACACACGTCAGCGAGGTTTTTGACATGCATCTGCGCAAGGTTTATTGACGCGTGTCAACAAGGTTGTTGACACATGACAAAAAATCTCCTGTCACGTTTATATAGCCTTCTTTCACACCACTTAAAAATTAGGTGAAAATTTTTCTGTCAGACCCCTAAAAATTCACCTTCCCGTAAAACCGGTTTTGAGGATATTCGCAAGGTATTTTCCACCTCTGATTTCTAATAGGTCTCTTAAAATGAACCCGACCTCTGCAAACTACCTCTATATGATGAAAAAAAAATTACATACATTGATGAGACTTTCTAATATCTCACACACACTTATAAGTTACTAACATGCCGAATTAGGCCTCAAAACACTAGGATTAGTTCTAATTTGGATCTAGATCAAGTAGGAAAACACCATGAATTTGATTCTAATTTCTCTAGAAGTACCTAACATAGTTGAGACAAGATGTCTCACATGCTTACAGCTTCTATGATCTCTCATATCTCTACAACTCATTCTCATGATCCATTTGACTGTAAGCACCTAGACTAGGTCTAGATGAGCACACAGTAAACCGTGCTATCACCACGAAATCATCCTTTTGAACTATATGAGCAATTCTACACACTCTTCTCATAGTCTCCATGCTTTGACCATACTCCTCAAGCTACCTTGTAACTATTTTCTCCGTGTTCCATCACCCAGGACTAGCTAAGTCACTGATTAGGCCTACTAGGCCAAACCATTCTCACTGTTTCAACTCATGCCATCATATCACATCATGATTGACCATGTAATCATCATGATACCTATCCCGTATCACTCTTAGATCATACTCTTTTCATTAATGATGGTTTACATCAATGACAACCTTTAAACTCACTAATGCCAACAATGTCCCCCTTTGTCACTAATTGAAAACCATGTAGTTCTTCTCCCCTTTTTTACATTAATGAAAATACATACCTATAGCATATTATATTCATATTCTTTAGCCTCTTTTGAGAATCTCTTGATTGGAAACATAAAAAAACTCATCAAACTAGATTACAAACATGTCTTTTTCTTCATTAACTTTGCTTTTGAGCTTCTTCATAATTGTAAGGCATTGTAGCACTCCTTGGATAGATGCATAGCACTCATGTCAACAATTATTTAATCATGGTATATCACTAAACATCATTCTTGACTATTTATTCACCTATCTCATCTAATAGATACTCACAAACAAATTAAAACTACCATGAACATACTTTTAGCACTTTATTAGGGCTAAGATCCTTAAGGATAATCTTCAAATAAATTTATTCAAAATTATCCTTGATGTGGGATTCCATACACAAGATGAAACAACTCCTTATAGCTCCCTATGGAAACATACTATCCTCCTCTAACTGAAAACAAAAATTTCAAGCACATACCTTTTAGCCATGCCATGGAGATGAATTAGAGAATCCATCACAATATTGAAGCAAGATTTTAGTGTCTTCTACCTCTTTCCATACTATTTTGACTAACTTGGTCATGTCACTTGCTATTCTTTCCAATACACCTGTAATCATGACTAATTATGCCTTAATAACACTCCTAGACACCTTATGCACCTAATTAAATGACAAGACATGCTCCCCCTCGCCTCAAGAATCCTTTATAGACACATAGCTTGCTATTCTAGTTAACACCATCCTCCGAGACCCTGATTCAACAAAAATTTTACTCATAATGAAAGAAAAACCATAAAAACCCCTTAACATGGCTATTTTCATCTTCCTTGGAATTCAGATCATACAAGATCCCCCTCAACATATTCGACCATACTAAAACATCTTGATTACTAAAGCATAGACATGTACTTGTCCTTGAAAAAATGTAGCAACTTCAATGAATGAATTATAATACATAGTATTCCAAATAAAATTTATAATATTGAATTGTTATAATATCATATCTTCAAATATATTTTCTTTGCACAAGATTTTTCGCTATGTTTGCACATACTAATATCATATTTTCTTACAAGTCTTCATGTCATCTAAAAATCCTATTTGAGGATTAATGATATCTCCCTGTTTCAACAGAACTCAGTAGACATGTAGCTTTCCATTTAACACCTTCACTATCTTGACGAAAACCATATCAACTTAGAGACACCCATTTCACTTCATAGTCTTAACAATAAGTTTATTTTCTCCATCTAATATTTATGCTACATAATCAATAATTATATCATCTTTAGCATGTATTTAAGGACTAATAACTCATCATAGACACTATCAACTATCTTTCATACTTGAAGCATCATATTTTAGTTCTCTATGACTAATTTTACCTTATCAAGAAATCATACATGCTCGTACCATCTTCCAACTTCTTACCTTAATGGAAGAGAGACATATCAACTCCCCCTCATCATGTGCACCAAGATTGATAGTACCATGATAATCATGTACATGTATGTAATGGATAACAACACTTGTTTTTATCTCCATAGGCCTAAAACTATTTATATCAACTTGAGAACACACCTTCTTGGCTTTCTCATTCTTGAACATGCTCTAGACTTCTTCATGTTACCTCTATTATGCCTAAACTTGCTTGATACACCTCAAAACATAAAACAATGTATGGGAAACACCATATGGGTTAAGTTGCCATAGTAAAATTCCTAATAAATTCCATATCACCTACAACAGATGGTCTGATCAAGTTATCATGCTGAAAAAATGACTTATTCTACTTGAAATTTGTTTCCTTGCTCATTGTCATTGTCTAAACCAACTATAAAACATGTTGAAGACCTTCAAGAGCATAATAACCACATCTTTACCTCATGCTTACATATATACAATGTCAATCTTCAAAAATTATTCACCAAAAACCATAAAAGAGACTTGGTACCATGTTCATCCATGAAACAATATGTTTAATGCATGTACATAGTTAGACATGCCTAACCATATCAACTTGAATTATTTATGAATTTTCTATACTTATCTTGTTAGATAAAATTCCTTCAAAAACATGTAGAGGAATCCACTCTTGATCATCATGAAACTTTTACACAATCTTGCAACTTCATATATTAACTCAAAACTTTATCCATTGAAATTCTCAAGCCTCATTGTCCTTAAATATCTTTCATATAATTTCCGTGATGCATGAAAAATCTTGGAGAAATTGTATCTCAATAACTAACAACTTATAATGAACCATGTCAAATAACTCCAATAAATTAAAAACATCAAATATCCTTGTCTCTCATGGTCTGATCAAGTCATCATACAAATGATTAGCTTGCACTCCATGAGTCTAGCATCCTTGAGTCATGACAGTACCTTAAAACCTCCAAGAATGATTTACATCCTTAAAGATCATAAAATACATACATTGACATATTTCAAACATTCCTTCAGCAACATACTTCAAACTAATCAGCTCCCCTTCTTTCAATGCTTCATATGGATAATTATGCCTCTAAGAATCCTAGTAGAGACATATATCTTCATGATATATCTATAACAATGAATTGAGGAGTTACCAAGCCCTATTAGACACCTTAAACTCACCTATTTCTTATTTTATCTGATATGTAATTTGATAACATCCTTTATTTTCATTCACGCTATCTCTTGGTGGAACAATATTGTTCACTTTAGGCTCTTATGTTCTGATTTTTCTTCTATGATGCATTCTAGAACCTTTAAAAATCATCTTTTTCCTTGTAGAACCATAAAAAAATTATCTATAAAATTTACCAAATTCATTGCAATTGAAATACACAACTTCATTCATTCCCTTGTAACCTTTATTATCCCAATTATGACTTGAAAGTTCATATAGAAAATACCTAGGAGTATGCCCTTTCTCATGAAAATTGTAGCATATTATATTCTTTGATAGCTTAGTCCTACTATCCCTCTAGGGATGCTCATATTTCATTAACCTTCTCTACGCCTTATCCCTATTTCCAAATCGATTGCAAGAGAAACAATAACTATTACATGATATTTCATACCTTGAAGTATTTTTGTCTTGTCCAATTTGTCTTTGACATTTTTCTCTTCTTAATCCTCTTTGGTACTTGGTCATTCAACCTTGTTACTTAGAACATTTTCCTCTTACACCACTCCTTTACCTTTAGTGTCCTCCTTGAATTGAAGACCTATTATTTATCCTATTGATCCCTAAATACCAAGAAGATCATCAAGAAACTCATTGCTCTTCTCAATTTTTTGAAAGGAGTTAGCTCTACTAACTGCATTAGAAAACTCACCCTTAAGAAGGATCACTTCTTCCTCCTTAGATTGCAAAATTAGAAGCATGTAGATCATCTACATCTCTATCATTTTTTATTTTCTCATCTAGTTTTTCTATCATAGCCTAATGTTTCTTTTCTAAGTCTTGAATCTTTTCCTCATACTCCTTGACTTGAGATCTCAACATTTTTTTTTTTCACATGTTTCAATTCATATTGAACAAACACAACCATTGTATAAAAAATATCTTATTATTCTTCTTCAAAATCCCTACAAGAATATGTTATAAATTCACCCAACAATGTGGAGCCATCATTTTTATACCTCGTGGCATCCTTGTTCATGAAAAATATCTCATCTCCAACATCTTCATTCTCTAGTTCAAATTCAAAACCTAAAACACCGTTACAACTACTTGTTTGAGATGAACAAGACTCTTAGTTTTTGTATAAAATCTTCTTACCCGTCTTTTTAGTCAAAATTCTTGAATTTCTTCTTATATTTAATATACTTGTGATTTTTCTTATGATGATCATCCTCATGATCTTCATCATCTTATTTTTCATGCCTATGAAGACACTTAATAGAAAAATGACCTACTTCACCACAATTGAAACATTTAAAAGGAATATTACCTTGATGATTTACAAATAAAACTTCCAATCTCTTAGAAACCATTGTAAATATTTCTTCATCATCAATATTAGGAACATCACCATAACCCTTAACTTTCTTTCCCTTGGTCTTCATCTCAAAATTGAAAGAAACATCCTTCTTAGCTGGCTTAGAGTCAACAACCTTCATTTCAAATTATTTAAAGGTTCCATGTAATGCATCCATTATCAGGAGCTTCAAATATTTGGATTCCTCAATAGAAGATACTTTAGAATCAAACCTAGGTGTTACATACCTTAATAATTTTTATACCAAAATTCTTCCTTCACTTCTTCACCTAGTCCTTTCATGGTATTGACAACCTTACCAATTATAAGAAAGTATGTAGTAATATAATCTTCACCACTCATCATTAGACCAAATTTATTTATGAAGTTTTAAATATTATATTCTCTTACCTTGGAATCACCCTTATAAATGACTTGAGGTTTCTCCCACATTACCTTTGTCGATGTGCAATGCATAACCTTCACAAGTTCAGGTTTATATAGACCACACATGATTGCATTCATAGCCTTAGAGTTGTCACTACTACACTTATTTTTGTAATAATCATTATATGGGGTTGAGGAATATTATATCCATCTATAACATATTTCCAAATATCAAACCCTAAGGATATGATATGAGTCTTCATCTCTGTACTCCAAAAATTATATTTTATCCCATCAAATAATGATGCCTTCCTGGTAGAAGAGCCAATTTGTTGACTCGCCATTTTTTGCTTCAAAGGATATCCTTTAAAGTGTTTAAATTCTTCCAAAATGACCTTCTTTGATACCAATTGGTTCAATCACAATGGACTAAGTGTGGAGGATGAATCAGTCCTTCAAAATACTTAAACAATTAAAATTAACTTACATACACCATTTAACATTCAACCATGAATTAATGTAATTTTATAAATATTTATAAACCATCCACAATATAATAAGCATGAAAGAGTGCACAAGAACATAATATATAATTAGGAAACTGTAAAGGGTAAGAAAACCCATTGAAAATTTGATTATATTACACAAATCAAAAGAATTTATTGAAAATTCCTCTACAACTATCACAAGCTCTAAAATAACTCATTGGAAATATTGAGGATTCATATATAACCTTAAATCATTGCATTTGAAAAAACAACGTGTTTAGGGAACCTACCAAGAAGATATTTTCCATTGCTAGTAAACTAGAGTTTCAAAGCCATAAAAAGTGACTTACCTTATTAACAATTGTTCATAAATGTTTGGGCCTCATTTGACCTCATTAAAACTTTGAGATATTATTAAATCCATGCCCCAACATCCCTAAAATTATTATCTCCCCATGTAAATATTACATAAGACAATGAAGAACATTTCTTTCATATCGAGCTAGAAAACATGCTTCTAAAAACCATGTTTTGGTCAAAACTTCATATCTTGCAAAATTATCATCATGGAAATCTGAAATTTTACTTACACCTCTATGAAAACCCTATTCATAATATCCAATAATTCATTTTCCATAAATAATTCTGCATCTTCTTAACCACCATGACTAGGACTTGGGGTTTTACATGTTCTAGGCCATAACAAAGGTAACTATCACAATAACAAAGCATGAAACGTCTAAAACCTTCCTCTAAATGATTAAAACATCATGAGATACCTTATTGAGTATTTCCAAGACCTTAAACACACTTGCAAGTGACTATCATGCCTAATTAGGCCTCCAAACACTAGGATTAGGTCTAGTTTAGACCTAGACCAAGTAGGTAAACACCATGAATCTACTTCCAAGCTCTCAAAAAGGATCTAACACACTTTATACAACATGTCTCACACCCCTTAATGCTTCCATGAACTATCATATCTCTACAACTCACTCTCATGTTCCATTTGGCCTCCAAACACCTAGACTAGGTCTAGATGAACACTTAAACCCCGATATCACCTTGTAATCAACCTCTAGACATGTATGATTTCTTTCACACAATCTTATCATATTCTCCATTCTTGACCATGATCCTCAAGCCAACATAAAACTTTTTCTCCATTTTCCATCACATAAACTAGCTAGGTCACCTGATTAGGCCTACTAGGCCAAGCCATTCTCACTATGTCTACTCATGCCATCATATCACATCCTGATTTCCTATGTCATCATTATGATAATCACTATATAACACTCATATATCATCCTCTTTGTCATTAATGAGCTTTTACATCAATGAAAACCATTAAAGTTACTCATTCCAACAAAATTAATATCATTTTAAAGATAATAGACAACTGTAGATTGGTGAACAAATGATAAAGAAGTGTGGTGGACTGTCTAATTATCCCTAGTGAAACATTAAGATTCTCCATTGGGTCAATATTATGCCAAGGAATCTCCCTAGAGAAGATGGGTGAAATGATAAAGTAATGGACAACCTCTTAATAGGATGAATAAGATATGTTATTTTATTAATTCAATTATTAATCATTATTCGAAACATGCAAGAGAGAATTTGTTTTATTAATTTGCATATTTTTATAAATGTATGTTAATGTGGGGATTATAGTGATTAATGGGTTATGTTGATATGATTTTTTTACTATTGTTTTCTGAATGATATGTATGAATAAATTTAATTACGTGATATGAGCAAAATTTCTTATAGCTTAAGATTCCATTCGAGTATGTATTTTGGAGCAACCTACTTTGATTTTTCATAATAGAGTTAGGACCATGATTATTAAAGAACCATGATGATCAACCCATTATGTGTGTAAACACACATACACATACTAAACATAAAGGTTAAAAAGACCCAATATACATAGTAGATGTTCACACCAAGGCTATAAATGAACCAAGATGAAAAACAATACAATTGTAGAATCGGTCAAAAATTAACTAAGAAAAGTAAAAATAAACCCAATACATAGTAAAGTTGATATAATTTTCATTGATGTCAAAGGAATTTGAAAGAGATAATAGATTTGTTGGAGTTATTAATGTTAAACGAAGATAAAGGACATACGAAATTGATTGGAGTCATTGATGTCAAAGGTTTTTGTAGGAATTAATTGATAGAGTATAGTGTTGAGAGAGTGTTGTTTGTATCATTGTAGTCTCCTTCTTATGCTTCAGAGTCTCTTTCTATTGCATCATAGTCTAACCGAAATACTTTGGAGTTTGTCTAAATTTTTTTCGATTGCTTCATATTTTTTCTTAAGTTTGTGGTTTTTCTCAGTATGCGACAAGAATTTTTAGTATGATGTTGTAATGCATCCTTTAGAGCCTAACCGTGATCTCTTTAGAGTATTTTCGAAGTCTATTTTATTTTTTTCAAATTTTGAATTGAATACATCAGATTTTGTCTGAAGTATGTGGTTTTTAAAATTATGGGACCAAAATTTTGGACTAACCATTACAATGCATTTCTAAGTTTTTGGATCAGTTTTAATGATCATGTTTGGATGACCTTTTAAGGATTTGAAAACATATTTATGATCTTTTATTGTTGTTTGAATGTCTTGTTGGTCGGGAAAATTGAGTAACTACCAAGATAACGTGGAGGCTCATGCATAGAAAATACAAAGAACGCATAAGGGGCATGTAAAATAGTGAAACATGTTGGCATACAAGGCTTCACACACACACATACATAAGATCTAGGACTTTGCTAATTTTCCAAACAAGGCTAAAAATAGAAAATAAGGGATGGAGTTACTCGCTCAAGAAAACACCATAAATAGACAAAAGTGAGACTACTTAGTGGCTAAGAAATGGACATAATGGGGAAAATCACATGTAGTTCAAAGGTAAAGAACATGCTTGGAAGAAGTCTAATAATAGGATTAAAGCGGATTAAAACATGATGTATATTTAGCTTAATCTATTATTAGCACAGGTTGTAAAAGCATGCAATCTATTGTAAGCACACCTATTATTAGGAAAGGGCATGTAGGCGGTGAATGGAAATTCCCCACCGTTTATGTGTGTGTGTGTGTGTGCGTGCGTGTGTGCACGTGGGTGTGCGTGTGTGTGCGTGCGCGCGCGCGCGTGTGCGTGTGTGTGTGCGCGCACGCGCGTGTGTGTGTGTGTGTGTGTGTGTGTGTGTGTGTGTGTGTGTGTGTGTGTGTGTGTGTGTGTGTGTGTGTGTGTGTGTGTGTGTGTGTGTGTGTGTGTGTAGGTAGTGCATCCTTGTTTAAGAGAGTTCAATGGTTCTATTATTTTGGAGATTCCTAGAGTACGTGTACTATTATGTAAGGTTTTGTGGTATACCGATGGTAATAGTTAATATGGACATAGGGGTCCAATGCAATGACATAATGGATTGTAATGTATTCATATTTTGTGTTATGTTATGAATTGTGGGTATAATCGATATTTATATATGGGTTTCCAAAGTGACTAGATCTAAGCATGGTATAATGGGGATCCAAATCTTTTTGATTATTCTTTATGTTGAGTAAATTTCCTTATTATATGTGTTGTTAAATTTTCATGTTATGATGTTTCACTTTACATGAATGATTATTTCGGTAAATGAATATAATAGACATGCATGATAACATCTTTTTAAGAATAAAAAAGGAGTGACCTAATGGTTGCGCATTTTGGGTGAGATTACAAACTTATCTGGATAAAGTGATAGCGTACATAACTAAATTGGGGAATAAAAACACTACATTTTGGTTTCATTGTGGATACCTCTTTCAATCTATCTACTAGGATGTTGCATGCTTATGACATTTCAAATGTCTTTGGAGGATATTAAAAGCTATATATAAGATGGCCAAGATGCTTTTATGCGAGAGATATAGCATTGTACCTGAACTTAACATGTGAAAGTGGGTTTAGGATAATCTATCTAAATACTTGTATGAGACATTATTAAACTTCTTCCTAGTAGATTTGTACCAGTTGTTGATAGCTTATGTGGCTAACAGAGGTATCTTCCTAGGAAAACAATTTTTGATGCAATAAGACTACTAAACACTCTATGATTTAGATGAGCTATGGATCATTAGTGGGGATGTTTGTTGTACAACTATACTTTTTAGTACACAATTTTAGCATACTCTTTCCCAAAAGAAGTAGAGTTTTGGTTCTCGAAAGATCCAAGAGGATATTATTTGTGCAGAATACCCTTAACTATCAAGACCCTGATGGTATAAATGAGAATGGATAAATTACCTATGGTGAGCTAAAACCTCACTATGTGCGGGGGTAGGAGAAGGTTTTAGAAGGATGGCGGTGGCCCTATTGAAGAAAAAGAGAGAGGAAAGAATATTAAAGTGAAATGATGCACTATAGAGGGTGGTTGATGAGGCACCTTTGATAGAGAAGAATGATGATTGACAGAGTGATGATAGCCTCAAAGAAAGTGATGAACCATAGTATCATGTCATTCTGATATTGGGAAAGAACATTAGATATACCTCATTGACATCCGATAAGAGCAAATCGAGGAAACAATTAGAAGCGTGGGTGTGCATATGAGCCATCTTGACTACCTAGACCTTGTGCAAGGCGTTCTAAATCCAGATGTAGTTATCGAAGAGAATCGTAGTGAAGGAAAGAAAGTAGAATATCCACATTGGATAGGAGACACAGTATGCATAATTTATTTTCCACTCGGGAGGAATGATAGATCAAGGATGCATACATGGAACTACAACAGTGCAAATGTTTTAAATAAGTAATTTTTTGAGGTATTTTTATAGGAACATCATAAGGATAGAGAATTTTCACACAAATTATTATAATTAATTCTATAGGTTTTGCTATAGCACCAAAAGTTGGTGTCCAGTTCATCACAATAAATTAGACGTAAATAAGTTAATCTACTTGACCACATGTCATGGTGGGATTCTTAGGATGTTTAGAAAAACCACCGTACATGAGGGAAATATTAGTGAAGGTTCAGGTTTAGGATTTGGCTTCATCCCAGGGACAAGGACCATAAATGCTACCATCAAAACCATCACCTCAACAACTAGAATAGATAATACCTAAATTTTTCTTTGAGATGTATCTTCACTTTCAAGAGTACCAAGGTGTAGAGGATATAGTTAATCATTTACACAAGTGTGAATTGTTATGGAGAGATAAAGGAGTAACAACTCTTGATAGGAAAGAAAGTAAGTTTTATACCACACTTTAAGGGCACACACAGAGCTAGTATAAAAAGTATGATCCACATCATACTTTGTAGGATATTATGTTGTGCTACACACTACCTTCTTGATTGAATTTCACATTCCTAAGTTTGAGAAACAAATTATTAGAATGATAAAGGGCATGAATCATGGATTATTTGAAAGTGTGCAGGAGTATGATGCACATTATAAAACTCTCTTATCTAAAATATCGTATAATATTCATCGAGCCAACATGCATAATGGGTTATTAGAGGTTTTCTAACTCTATTTCAAAGGGCCTTATCACATTAAAATATTTACTAAACCACATGAGGATTTGGGAGTAGCTCTTCGCACGCTAAAGGATTTGGAGTGCAAATACAAGATTGATCTCTTTTCTTGTGGCACAAATAAAAATATGGTCAAACAGTTGAAGAATCTATTTGGAAATTCAGCACATGTGATGCATAGTGGGTTATGGTGCATCATTTTTTCTTTGGAAGGATATAATAAGGATAGTTGTCCATGTAGGAGTGTGTGTGCATTATTACAGTCTTGTGATATTTTCCACAAGAATCATGATGTTAGGAATTGTCCCCTTTTGCAGCATGCAATAATGAAAAACATTTCCATGTACTAAGATATTTTTGATACACATACCCATGATATAGCTAACCATTGTTTGATTGACCTTATTCACAAGGCATATGAGATTGGATTGTAGAAGACCACTGTGGCAAGTAGCTCTCGGTGCAAGAATCCCAACCTAATAAAGGGCACAAAAATGGAGAAGGTGGGTTCCAAGGTGGGTATAGGAGTAGAGGATGTGGTGTTAGAGGAAGGTTCACACATGGTACTTTCTATACTTGTTTTTCCCGAGATCAATACTAGTCCAAGTGTCCCAAGAATCGAGTCTACATGTACTGTGGAAAAGTGCAAAAGCTTGAGGATTTCTTAAAAATCTATGAACATATTTGTAAAAATAAAAATAAGGAAAAAGGTGCTTGCATGATCAAGGTAGAGTGCACAAAGAAGGAATAGTAGAAAAATAAAAATATGGTAGATCTGGAGCTCCATTCTGTGTTAGTAAATACATGTGCGTAAAGCGGTGCATGTGAAGGAGCCTCTTAAAAACCTATAATAAAAATAGAATAAATTATGAATGTTAAGTATCTAGATGTGACTCATTAGAAATAGTTCTACTAGGATACCATGGGGGTCATCAAAGAATCATTGGGAGAGATCCATTCTTGAAGGAATAGGAACACAAAAGGGAACACAAAAATAACATTGATCTTCCACAAAAGGATGTAGATGACTTAAAGTATGTGTTCCAAATGTTGGGGTAGGAGAACATCATCCCATTACTAAGAGAATGGTTTCACAAGAAGGTATTATGTGATGGATTTGAATGATAGAACCAAATACTTCATCTTAATTTACCATCGCAGGACCACGAGTACGATAAGTAAATTGTATTGGATGCCGTAAAGATGGTTGGATGGTGAGTAATATTATGATTAACACACAACTACAAATGTCAATGTATTAACATTGGATGCTTAGAACCAAATGGGAAGAACGTAATTAAAACCATCTTCTAATGTTATTTACATGGAAAATAAGATAAGGGACATGCCTATTTGTGTCTTAAAAGATGTTTTAATCACTATTCAAGTAGGAATACTCATAATATATTTTGAAGTACTAGAGCTTGCTGAGGGATATAATTTCCTAGCACTCATCGGCATCCTTGGTGCTATGTGAAAATGTAATGCACTTCAACAAAATATCTATCATCTTTTATAATAAGGAGGAACATGATTTGATACCCCTAGATGATGTGAACGTTGTGCTTGACATCGAGCCTATGAGTTAAGAAGATCTTAATCAGATTTATGCATAAATAGTGTGTGACCCTAAGAATATATAACCATTTAATGAAAGCATACTACAATGGGAAGAAACACAATCTATTAGTGACATTACCAGTGTTTCATGTGAAAAATAGGCCCATGAAATGTATGAAATGGCCGGATGTCAATTCAAGGGAAGATTCACTCAGATGATTAGGCCACACATGATTAGGTGTTTGGGAAAGACTTAGTTACCTAGGTATACTAGAGAGGAAAAACATAATTATTTCTTGTGTGCCATGGAGAATCGGTGAAAGAATGAGGGAGACATAAAAATAGGATGGTTTATGCATTGTAAGGAATAACAAAGATCTAATGGGTGACACACAAAGAAAACTTGTTGGGTTGACACAAGGGAAGGGTAGCCTTTTTTATGAGGTTTACTTAGAGCAATATTCCTTCTCTTATACACGAGTATGATTGAAAGACTCCTACTATGGTGAATACACTTAACTTTGAGAGATAATGGATGTAAGGACTGTTAGTGCAAATTCATAGCACCCCCCTGATGTTTTCTCGATTTTTAGTTTGATAATGTGCATCCAAAGTGTGATTGCACAACATGCAATATTTTCCACAACTGTGGGAATTACAAAAATGGGAAAAAAATATCCAGATTAGAGGTTGGTTCCTATACTCCTCTGATCAAATGTATACATGAAATTTGTAGAGGTTTAACTCAAAATCCTACTCTAATTCTGCCAAGGAGATAAGGATAGAAAGAAAGAAGATAAAATTAAAACAAATAAGGTGATACACCAAAGGAGTGGTGAACATCTATTTATGTAGATTGACACAAATTATAAAAATGCAACACAAATCATGCACAAATTGCTAAAATTGTAATGAAGGATAAGGATAGAGCAAACAACATAAGAGAGGATTAAAAATTCATTCACAAAGCTTGTATTGTCGTTTCCATTTTAAATATAGTGCATTACAACAAAAAGGAGGTAGAAAACATGTTTCAATCCCTAAAAAGGTTTGATATTCAACAAATCCACTTGCACGGTGAAGGAGGGAGCTGCAGATTGTAAAAATGTCTAACCCTTTACAAATGAGCCAAATCTAGCTTTTAACAATGAAAACTCGAAGCTTAGGAAGGAAAAACGCAGGAAAAATGAAAGGAATCATTCAACCACCAACCAAATCCATCAAAATAACACGGGTACCCTTAAAAGTTCATTCCCCAAGATTTTCGACCATGATGGAGAAGAATGGAAGCCATACTTGCATCAAAATGGTAGTTGAATGTCGGTTCTACTCTTTTCCCCATGCCAAAGGCATTTTTCATTTTCTCTCACTAAACTCTAGAATTTTTTTTTGAAGAATCCATCGTGTAGAGGACTTCAATAGCTTTCCAATGATACCAAAATCAAGAAAAACCAAGCTCAGGATTGAAAGATATGCCCCTCTGAAGATTTAGGGCAAAAATCGCCTCACGGGCCAAAACCCAAAAATTTCCCCTTTTTCAAATTTGGGAAAATTTTTACAAAAACTCTACCCCCACTACTCCAATGCCATGTGGCACATTCCTTTTGGTCCGCGGGTTCAAATGGCCATTTCTATGATTTTTAAATTTTTGAAATTTTTCCAAAATCACTCCATACCCCACCACTCCATTGCCAAGTGGCGCTCTCTAATTCAACGTGCGCATGAAATCAAAATTTTTCCTTTGACACCACGACCCTTTCGACTTCCACCGGCCACATGGACATGTGGCACATTTTTATTGGTGTGGGCCTTCGGGGTCAAAATTTTCATTGCGCCATTTGCAACACTTTGGCAAAATTGTTGAATTCCCCTGTACCACGACCTCTGCCACAAACAAGACACGTGTCACCTTTTTATTGGTTACGGGGCTCTGGGAAAGTTTTTTCTTTTGTGTCCATTTTGGAAATTTTCTAGCTTTCCCCTGCTGGTCCGACCTCCGACGCCATGTGTCATCTCCTCATTCGCTACGGGTCTTCGGGAAAAGATTTTTGTTTTGTGCCCCTGACCACTTCTTGGTGAAAATTTCTAACTTACCACCACTCCCCACCATTCCGCCACCACGTGGCACATTTTTATTGGTCTCGTGGACCTTCCTAGGAAAATTTCCCTCAAAAACTCCGTCGAGCCATAACTTGCAAAATACAAGGAGTTAGAAGGAAAATTTTACCTTTCTGGAAAGGTGAGGAAATTCTCTATCTGATGAAGCCATTTCCAAAAAATTTTGAGTGCCTGAAAAGTGGAAAAATTTGACTAAGGCACAAGGAAGGAAGGAATGAAAGGAAGTTGGCCAAATAAGTACGGGGCTTATTTGGATAACAATTTTGGTGACTCAGAGGGGTCATTTGCCTACTAAATGAATGATCAGCTACCTGAAGCAATCCATTATGCATGGAGTCATAAACTTAACTGATTGGTACTCTCAACTCATTAGAAAACTTCTAGAAAGAAGATTGTGAGAGTAGAACATTACTTAATCTAGAATATGGCCTTCAAAGATGCATTCTTGGGACAACAAAGCTTGTGCCAAAGCACTTAGGGAAATGTAAAACTAAGCTACAAAAAAAAATTATGCACAAGCACTTGGAATAATGAAAATCTAATATAATATGTACAAGGTGAACAGCTTTCCTTCTAGTGCAATGCTTTAGATGGATTTCATTAACTAGAATCTGTAGTTCTTTACCATCCAATGTAGACAATTGGAAGGCATTGTTGTTCTTAAATTTTGTGACCATGTAGGGGCCACTCCAAATGGCATCAAAATTTGAATGCCTTCCTGGCTTTTCTCGATCTGCATCCCATTTCAACACTAAATCTCCAACTTGGAAGGTTCTAGCCTTAGCTTTTCTATCAAAGGTTCTCTTGATCAAGGCTTGGTCCTTCTCCATTGTTTGGGTTGCATGCTCCCTGATTTCTTGGAGTTCCATAAATTCTACATATCTAACCTCCATGGGTTCAAACTCCAACAATTCCAATTTCTTCATGAGTTCCAATGTTGGCAACTCAAGTGACATAGGCAAGATTGCCTCTCTTACGTAAACAAGTCTGAATGGAGAATTACCAATGGATCTCTTTGGAGTTACCCTATCAGCCCATAAGGCTGATTTTAGTTTAGTATGCCAAGTCCTCTAATTTTCATCAAGAGTCCTCTTGATGATCTTTAACAAGTTCTTGTTGGTAGACTCATCTTGGCCTTTACCTTGAGGGTAATAATTTGATAAAATGCTTAGATAGAACCCATTCTTAACAGCCCATTCATTTACCTTTGATCCTATGAATGCTAGTGCATTATC
Source organism: Taxus wallichiana var. yunnanensis (assembly GCA_018340775.1). NCBI lineage: Eukaryota > Viridiplantae > Streptophyta > Pinopsida > Cupressales > Taxaceae > Taxus > Taxus wallichiana. The sequence goes on along the minus strand of CM031234.1, from coordinate 151,075,983 downwards.
TGATATTATAGTGGCAGGTATGTCGAATCAAGTTACTATTCCCTCATAGAAGTATAGAATGCTATATTCATTTGCTTCTTTGAGTGCCACCACCTCACCATTTGGTGAAGTAGTCTGCTTGTTAGAATCCACTTGTGTCCTTAGCTCGAGATTGGGTTAATGACTCCAATGAAGTCCAAACCCCATTGCATGAATGGCTGGTCAACTAAAATTGGGTGCAATTTAAGGGCTGTTAATCTTTCCTTTCCCCGTGAAGAATGCACAATTTTTGTACCTCTTGATCCATGCATAACAATCACTAAACACCTTGGGCCAATAATAGCCAGCCGTCATAATCTTGATGGCTTTCACTCTTGGAGAAAAATGACCCCCAGTTGATCCATCATGGAACTCTTCTAACATTCTCTAAATTTGATTTGTCCCAATGCATCTCAACATCACTCTATTTATATCCTTTTTTAACAAGACACCATCAACAAGTGCATATGGGATAGCCTACAATCTCAAGTGTCTTCTCTTGGTTTTTTTCATCTCTCGGAGGGGCATAGGCCTATTTATAAGAAGTGCATTATGTCTTGGGTCCAGCAAGGAGTGGGCATACCACCATTCTCTTCTTGAACACCTCTTTGTTCCTAGCTATCTTGTAATGCCAAAACAACATCCTTCCCATTGCTTGTTTCCATTGATTTTATCAATACCACTGCTCACACAATCCCTTTCCTTAGACCAAATTAATGAATTTTATCTCAATGTCATACTCCATGACACAATTAATCCACCCCGCATGTTTTTCATTTAGCTCTTTGTTGAGGAGGAAGTCCTTAACACCCACATGAGAAATCAGCAGGTTGAACCTTGTTGTTTGAAACTAGATGCTTAAATTTCTTCAAGATCCTAATCACTACAAGAACATGTTTCTCAATGGAGTAATACCTCACTTCATAATCCTACAAGCTTTGGATAAAGAAGGCAATTGGCTACTCTGTATTTTCTTTGTTTTGCTGTACTAAAATTACAAAAAAGTATCATCACCACAAAATGCATAAAGGATAAAATATTTGGAGAAATATGGGTTAATGAGAGTTGGATCTTGTGAGATAGCCTCCTTTATTTCCTCAAAATTTCCTTACCTTCAGCTATCCATTTAAAAGCCATATTTTTCTTCAACATCATAGTTATTGGCTTGATAAGGGCTGGAAGGTATGGAATAAACCTTCGAACAAAATTGATTCTTCCAAAGAAACTTTGAAGGGCCTTCTTGTGACTTGGTAATGGTAGTGCTTTTATTGCTTCAACCCTCTCTAGATCAATTGCTAATCTCTCTTTGGAAACAATGTGGCCTAGGAGCTTTCTTTCATGAGCTAGGAAAATACATTTTTGGGATTCAAGGATACCCCAAATCTTTTACATATTTGGAACACTTATCTCAAATGAAAGAGATGATCTACTGTACTTTTAGAAAATATAGTAATACCATCTAAGTATATCAGCACTATTTTTTTATCAATCCCTTGAATGCCATATCCATTTCCCTTTGGAAGGTATCTCCGGCATTACATAGTCAAAATGGCATTTTCCTATATGCATAGGTTCCCCACTTGGTGGTGAAGGCTATTTCAAACTGATCATCTTCCTTTACCATGATTTGATTATACCTTGAATAACCATCTAGCAATAAAAACCTCTTAGAGCTAGCAACTTGCAAAATATTCTCCATAGAAGGAAGTGGGTAATGATCCTTGAGGGATGCTCTATTCAAATCTCTAAAGTCTACACAAAATCTGATTTCTCCACTCTTCTTCCTTACTAGAACCAATTTTACAACCCAACTCGAATGCTTGATGGGAAATATGATACTTGCCTCTATTAAATTATTCAATTCCTTCTTCATGAGAGGCTCCATGTGTGGATTGACCGGTCTTTGTTTTTGCCTGATGGGTTTAGCACTTGGATCTAATTCAATTTTGTGTTGAGCTAGCTTGGGATTGAAACATCTCAAGTCTTCATATCTCTAAGAAAATATATCCGGTAACTCTTGGAAAAGTTGCATGAACTCATACCTTTCTTGCTTGGTTGTCACTTTACCAATTTGAAGTGATTTGCCTTCTCCCACCGAGATGGGCACAGAATCATCTCCCTTAACTTGGATGTTTGATTTCTCCTTCCTAAATTGATCATTAGGATTATAGATGGAATCCAAAGTGACAAGTCATTTTGGTAATTTGTTGGTTCTCAGCTGTACCACTTGATCACCATATTGTTGTTCTAAATTTTCTTAATTTTTGGCTGAGAACTCTGCTTCTTCTTACAAGAAATTGATGATTTGTTGGTCACTCTCAAACATTTACCAACTTAACTTATTATCTGGCACTAATGGCCTTACAATCACATGAATGTTTGGCTGCACTTTATCTTCCTTGATACTCTCCACAACATCAAAGGTTGCTCCAACTGCCGCAAGTCTATCATTTGCTTGGTTTTCTTTCCTAGGGATGGAGTTCATGCTAAAGCCTTCAAAATCCTCAATGAGGTCCCACACCCTATTCTTATAACTCTTGAGCAAGTCATTTTTAGCAGCATGTTTTCCTTTATCTTGATTAACAATCATCTCACTATCGCCGAGACTTGTAAGTTTTGATACCTCTCTTTCTTGACCAATGTAATGCTTGTATCAAAGCTTCATATTCAGTAATGTTATTAGAACATGCAAACTAGAATCTAAAAGATGAATAATGCGTAATTCCTTGAGGTGAAATAAGAATAGATCCCCCCTACACCTTGTCTACTTCTTGATCCATCAAAGAACAACTACCATACCTCATTGCCATCTTTATGGTATGGCTTGGTGATGCTAGGAATAGGCTGATTTTCTTCATGCATGCAATAAAATCCTAGTTTAGATTCATCTATTTCCTTGTAGGGATCAAAATCATGTACCTTACTTGCCCATTCATCAAGAGTTAAATATAGGATTCTTCCAACTTTGGTGTCAGCTTCATCTATGCCTAGATAATCCTCTTGATCAAATGTTGAACAGTTGACATTGATTGAGCTTGGAGTATGAGGCTCAATGTGAAAGTTTGAAATAGGTTCAGACCTGATTGTGGCCTTGGTTCCATATCTTGTTCTAAACAACATGTGTGACCAATCAGTAGATAAATAGCCTCCAATTCTAGCTGTGAAATCCCTTGACAAACATATGGCAAAGAGTGGTGGTAAATCTATCACCGACACATCTTTCAAGACAAAGTGACATTGGGGCATGAATGTAAAGTGAGGCTCAAATCTTTAACTACCCAAACTATTGTTACTACTTTCTCATCTAGTTGCACCACCTATTTGGATATGAATTCATATTGGAGGCCCAACTAATCAGCTATTTGCTTAGGCATCACAGAACTACTTTCCCGAGAATCAATCATACAATTGTGTACTAGTTTATCCCCAATGATCAATGAAACATATAATGGAGGGGGCTTAAAAACTTTACCTTTCTGTCCTCCAAGCTTCCCCTTAGACTAAGTAGCATTTGTGAGTACCTTCTCTTGCATATGTTCTTGCTGATTTTAAGTTGACCAATTCTTTATGGAAGCTTGTAGTAGATCCCTTTGGCTCCGAGATGGATAGTGATTCCCACATAGATATATTCACATTTTTCTTCTTCATTTGTTCAATGATGTTAAATGGGGATGAAACATATCTTTTCTGCCCCTTAGCATGCACACTCTTTTCTTTTATATAGGCTGCAACAACTAGCATTTGAGCTGGTCTAGAAGGTGGTTTGGGCTGTCCTTCCGCATTTGGAACTGCATTTTTCTTGCCAACACTTTGTCAAGTGATGGAAGGTATTGGATCACCTGGAACTAATGACTTCCCTTCACCAATATTCCTCTTCTTTGACCATGTGTTAGCTTCTACATTCTGAGAAATTGTTTGATTCATACCACAAAAAATTTCAACCTACCAATTCACAAGTGTATTCTCATTTGGAGTTGTATTTTGCTGAGATGTTCCTTGTTGTTGGTTTATTTCTTGACTCACCTCACTCTCTACGCTAGTTGTTGTCACCATCAAAGCTTGGTTCAAAGAACCATTGAAGCACATAGACTAGTTATGGGGTTCATTACATGGGAAACACCAATCATACTCTTGAGCTATATTATTTTGCACTAGCACTAAGGCTTTAGAGGTAGATGCAACATTGGGGTTATAGGGCTGAAATGGTCTATTGGTAGGAGGCCTTACCTGATTTTTATTTGCAGCTGGATTGGGTGGCCTATTAGGCTGATATGGTTGCCTATTAGGCTAAGGTTGAGACTGATAAGAAGGTCCAAAACTTTTGGCTTGTTTCCTCTTGAGTGTAACCAGCTCATTGCCTAAATTTTGTAATTGTTTCATGACTTCTTGAAGTTCATTTGAGGCACTAGAGGATGAAGTAGAATTTTCATTTGAACTTTGATTTCTAGGAGTGGGAATAGGAGCTAAAGTAGGTGCTTGACTAGTGCTTGGGTTTTCCAAGTTTGGATATAAGGGCATGGGAGGCCTAGGCACCATTTTACCAACTTGGATCAAACAATTCTCAGCCCTAATGGAAATGCTATAAGCTACATGTATATTTGCACCTCCCATAGATTGGATTAACATAGAAATATCAAAATTTAAAGCTTTGAGATAGTATAAGAAAGCACCTTCAGCTATTGGCTTTACTGCCACTAGGATTCTATCCCATGTCCTTTGAAATCTGAAATTGAAGTCTGTTAGCTACTCATTGGGAGCTCTCTTGATAGTTGTCGCTTTTCCAGTAGAGACAAATTATCTCCTTTTTCCAAAATGCTCATGGAGAGCTATGCATAATTGGTTCCAATTTTGGATAGAGCCTACCCCAAGGCTTCTAAACCATTGCAAGGCTTTCCCTTTGAATGAAGATGCCAACAATTTGACAATAATTTGTATCTCAACAATCTCATGGATTGCACAAACATTTGTAATGTCTTTGACATGATCACCAGGAGTGGTCTGATTTTCCCGAAAAGTATGGGATGTTCTTCAATGCTGCAACTGGAACTAGATTTTATGCATTGAGAGAAAGTGGGATGCTACAAGTGAAGTTTACATAAGGGTTGTTTTGTGCCATTTTGATTGGCTTGAGGACCCTTGTTGATTGGGTGAAAGGTCTACCAGGTGGAGGAGTTGATAGAGTTATGTTTGGTGGAGATGGAGACCTTTGAATTATTCTTCCCCTCTCTCATCTTCCTGGGGATAACTACAAATACTCAAATAATCCCTCTTCTCTAGCCCTTGACCTTGTTTGGATCCTTCTCATGAATATTCAAGCTTGGATTACTGAAACTAGTTGATTTATCACTATGGAGTCACCGGATATGCAAATCGAGCTCTTTTAAGCAAGAAACTTACAACAATGCACATCAACTTTTTGTAATGAAGATGAAGACCTCTAAGGTCCCACCAGGTGTGCCAAAATTGTTAGTACAAATTCACAGCACCCCTAGACGTTTTCTCAGATTTCTAGTTTGATAATGTGCATCCAGTGTGATTGCACAACATGGAATATTTTCCCCGAGTGTGGGACTTGCAAAAATGGGAAAAAGTCTCTAGATTAGAGGCTGGTTCCTCTACTCCTCTGATCAAATGTATACATGAAATTTGTATAGGTTTAACTCAAAATCAGACTCTGATTTTACCAAAGAGACAAGGATAGAAAGAAAGAAGATAAAACTAAAATAAATAAGGTGATACACCAAAGGAGTGGTGAACATCTATTTCTGTAGATTGACACAGATTATAAAAAATGTAACAAAAATCATGTAAAAATTGCTAGAATTTTAATGAAGGATCAAGATAGAGCAAACAACACAAGAGATGATTGAAAATTCATTCATAGAGCTTGCATTTTCATTTCCATTTTAAATACAGTGCATTACAATAACAAGGAGGTAGAAAACATGTTGTAGTCCCTAAAAAGGTTTGATATTCCACAAATCCACTTATCATGATGAATAATGGAGCCTTTAGATCATAAAAATGTCCAACCCTTTACAAATGAGCCAAATATGGCTCTTAACAATGAAAAATCGATCTCAGGAAGGAGAAACGTGGGAAAAATGAAAGGAATAATTCAACCACTAACTAGATCCATAAAAATAGCATGGGTACCCTTAAAAGTTCATTCCCTAAGATTTTTTACCATGCTGGAGAAGAATGGAAGCCATACTGCATTAAAAATGGTGGATGAATGTCAGTTTGACTCTTTTCCCCATGCCAAAGATGCTTTTTTCATTTTTATCTCACTAAAATCCACCAAAAAACAAAATTGAATATTCAATCATGTAGAGGAGTTCAATATATTTCCAATGACACAAAAATTGAGAAAAACCGAGCTCTAGATCAAAAGATATGCCCCTCTGAAGATTTAGGGAAAAATAGGGCAAAAATTGGGTTGGCGGGCCGAAACCCAAAAATTTTCCCCTTTTTTGAATTTGGGAAAATTTTCACAAAAACCTTGGCCCCCACTACTCTGATGCTACGTGGCACATTCCTGTTGGTCCACATGTTCAAATGACCATTTCTACGCTTTTTTGAATTTTGAATTTTTTTCCAAAATCGCTCCATGCCCCACCGCCACATGGCGCTCTCTAATTCGATGCGGGCCTGAACTCCAAATTTTTCCTTTGACGTCGCCGACCCTTTTGACTTATGCCAGCCACATGGACACATGGCAAATTTTGATTAGCACAGGCTTCTTGGTCAATAGTTTCATTGCGCCATTTGCAACACTTTGGCAAAATTGTTAAATTCCCCCCGCGCCCCGACCTCTGCTGCAAACAGGACATGTGTCACCTTTTTATTGGTTGCGGGGCTCTGGGAAAACAATTTCTTCTGCACCCATTTTTGGAATTTTTCTAAATTTCTCCCACCAATTTGACCTCCGATGCCACATGTCATCTCCTCATTCGCTGCGGGTCTTCGGGCCAAGATTTTTCTTTTGCACCCCCGACCACTCCTTGAAAAAAAATTCTAACTTACCTCTTCTCCCCACCATTCTTCTACCATGTGGCATGTTTTGATTGGTCCATGGACCTTCTAGGAAATTTTCCCTCAAAAACTCTGCTGAGCCATAACTTGCAAAATATAAGGAGTTAGAAGGAAAATTTTACCTTTCTGGAAAGGTGAGGAAATTCTCTATCTGATGACGCTATTTCCAAAAAAATTTGAGTCCCTAAAAAGTGGAAAAATTTTATTGAGGCACAAGGAAGGAAGGAATGAAAGGAAGTTTGCCAAATAAGTAGGGGGATTATTTGGATAACAAGGACATGAGGATATATCACCATATATTTGGCTACATAAGTTCTACTCTACCTTATATGGATACATGCATGTGTTGTATGTGCATTCTGAGTTAAAGAAAGATACTACAAGTTAGAGCTACATGACTGCAAGTATGGTGTACACTTTTGATTATTTTTATAATAAGATACATGTACATGAGACCTTATAGATAATGAAGCATATTACACTTTGGGATAAAGCACAAAAGTATAAGAACTCATGGTTCATATCTTGGGAGAGCCCGAGACCGAGGCACGTGAGGATTCCATGGAGATAGAAGAGATCTAGCTAGGGTGCATATAGAGAGAAAGAAAAAGGGAAGATGTTATACCTCATTAATGATGAAGAATTATAAAACCTATATATTAGCCGCAAGAAAAGGTGTAAGATAAGTAAAAGAATCTACATATGAAATGGCACACGCATACCATGTTCTTATGAATACTATGAAGTTATATATTTTCACTAAGGATGTTCCTAAAGAGACTATTATTAGATATTATTGGTCAAGAAGATTTTTCAAAGATCATTGAGTTGTTACATGACTTCCAGGGACCTATTATCAAGAGGTTATCATGAATTAAAAGGTGTACATTCCTCATTGGGAAATATGGATATTAAGCTAAAAGATGACACGTGTCCCATTCGAAGATGCCTTATAGGATGAATCTGCACCTACGCATGAAGGTCAAGGAAGTGAATGAAAAATTATTAAGTCGGAAACATTGAACCTATTAAGGAATATGAGTGATTCATCCCATAATAATTAACATCAAGAAGGATGGCCAAATCAAGATCTATGTTGACTACAAGTGCACTCAATGCTTCATGTTTCATAGATCCTTTTCCTATACCATTTACAAAGGAGATACTTGAAGGAGTTATAGGGTGATAAAGCTATTCATTTACTCGATGGACTTTTTGGGTACCACAAGGAGTACATTGTGCGCGAAGGTTCGGGAGAAGACCACCTTCACTACTAAATGGGTAAGCTTTACATATACTATCATGCCTTTTGGGTTGAAGCATGTACTAGTAGTATTCTCGTGCATAGTTGTGTAAGCATTCCATAACTTCATTAAAAAGTGTTTGCATGTCTATCTAGATGATTGGACCATCTATGGGTTAGTCAAGGACCATTGTTATAATTTGAGGCTCATGTTTGAGAGATGTAGACAACTTAGAATCTCCCTAAACATCAAGAAGTTTATCTTTTTCACCTCTTTTGGTACTTTACTTGGGCACATCATTTGTAAAGAAGGACTCTTGTTAGACCCTGCTAATATTGTAGTCATTTTAGGGTTGAAAGAACCTACCAAACCAAGTGAAGTGGTGTAGTTTATTGGGCATTATTTTTACTACATGAATTTTATTAAGGGTTATGAAAAAAATTCATGCCCTTAGAATATTTACTTGAAAGAAAGAGGGAAATTCTATTTGGGTGTTACAAAATAGCAAACATTTGAAACCTCTAAGGAGAATTTTTCCATTGCACCAATATTGCACTCCTTCAAGAAAAAAACCTCTCCATATACATGTTGATGCCTATGGCATGACTATTGGCATAGTCTTAGCACAACCATGTGAAGGAAATGTTGATCACCCTATTTATTTTTATTTTAGGATGTTGACACTTTGATAGAGAAAAACTATACAACTATGGAGTACAAAGTATTATCCATGATCTATGCACTCCATAAGGTTTAAATAATACTTATTGGCCACATCCTTTATCTTTTACACAAATTACATGCCATTGAAATACCTAGTCAATAATTTTATTTTAATAATGACGTATATATTGATATATACTTCTTTTTAAGGAATTCGATTTCATAGTCTTAGTAAATCTAGGTAAGAGAAACTTGGGACCTAATCACTAGTCAAGGATCTATTCAAGAGGATGCATAGAACATTGAAGATATTATTCCCCATGCCCAATTGTTCATATTGAACCATGTACCAACATATATGAAAGATATTACGGTATTTTTGTGCATTGGACTTGTGCCAAAAGGAATGAAGACCTTAGAAACTAAGTATCTTACTATTCAAAATGCACCATATTGTATTATTGAAGGAGGCCTATATAAAATGGTTAGAGATGAGGTCTTACACAGATGTGATCTAGAGCATGAGCGTGAAGCCATTATGGAGGAAGCACATAGAGGCATAATATGAGGACACTATGAAGGGGAAACTACTACACACAAGATCCTATAAGTTATTCTATAATAGGAGACATTATATAAATATAGGTCAAGGATTTTTTAAAAGCATGTGATCACTTTCAAAGACTTCGGAAGCTTAGAAGTAGAGATGAGATTCCTTTAAGGGCTATAATTAACACAAAAACTTTTGAAAAATTGGAAATTTATTTTATAGGATCTATTACACCACCCATGCACATGATAGGTGCATGCTACATCATCACATGTTATGACTACTTGAAAGGTGGGTAGATGATTCACCTACAATATATTACATAGAAACAACAATGAGGTTCCATTGGGAAAACATCATCAACAGTGTATATTACCATTAAGTATAATGAGTGATAGAGGAACTCATTTTTTTAATGAGACCATTATAATTTTATTGGAATATTTTATGGTGGTACACTATAAGGTTATCCCTTATCACCCTCAGGGAAAATCGAATTATTGAATCTTTTAACAAGATCTTCGAAAAATACTTTCGAATATATGTGATGTTGGAAGAAATGATTGGGATGACAAGGTATCAGCCATCCTTTGGGCATATTGGGAAACCCATAAACACTTGAACAAGGCCACACCCTTTTAGTTTGTGTTTGACATCGAGGATGTACTACTTGTGGAACTTATGTTACCATCCCTACGTATTACGTGTGCAAGTGGATTAGATGATGAACATTATTTAGATGAGTGCATTGATAAATTGATGTATTAAGATGAGTGATGTGTAACTACGCATTGGAGTCAATACAAAAGGTTTGGAATGATAGGAACATCAAGAAAAAGTGTTTTTCCACTAGAAATATGGTACTTATATATGTCTCTAAGTTTCTACACCATCCAGGGGAAGTTGATAGTCCACCGTTGGGACCCTTTGTAGAAACTTAGATACAAGAATCGATGCATTTCAATTACAAGCACTTGGATGGAACCTTGTTTCACAATTATTTCAATGGGAGTATGCTGAATCCATACTATAAATAAGCTTCATTATGTTTTAATAAGGTAGTATTTCCACTTCCATTAGACTTCCCTTTTATGTTTTTACTTTTCTTGATTTTTTGTAAAATGTGTGTTCACATGTAGGAACTAATTAATACTTGTTAAGTTGATGCACAAAGGACAACACATAATCTTAGTGTGGGTTGAGATAGGTGTGGATGTGTGTAAAAGATATTATGTGATATAGAGAATTGTATTGGACTTGTTTCGTGAGGAGTGTGTGACACTATGGAATAAGGTTGTTCGATGAATATTAACTAGGTATGTGTGAAAGAAAAAGTAAAGTGTTATACATGTTTTGTAACAAACACTATCCAAACAACATAACTATGGGAATTTTTTTCCCAATTTAAACATATTCCTTTAATGATTTAAATGCACAAACTAGCATATAAATCCCAAATCAAATAATTAAAATTCTTTAGATATTAGATCAATTAAGCATGTACACGTTCATGGGTCAATTAGATCCTTCTCGATCCCCCATAATTACTCTTTTGAGTCAGTATACTAAGTATACTTGTTAGTTCCCTTCTTGGCTTTATTTTACAAGTGTGTGTTCAAAGTGTCTACCGGGGTTTATTCAATCGAATCCCCTCTGGAATCTCACACTTTAGTTAGAACTAGGTGAACCTGACAGTGTACTAACATACACTACTTTGGTCAAATTTTATGATTCATGCATTGCATGCTCTATTTATAGATTGCACATTGTCTCTGAAACATGTCCCATCACCATGTCACTTGGTTCCGTTATCAAAATTGAATCATTGTTTAAGTTAATTAAATTTAGGTCAATGTCATGATACCAAACTTGTGCATCTAGTAAGATGGGCACATCTATTCCAACTTAGGTTTCTTATGGAAGAGAAAAATATTACTCAAGTACTTATATCATCATGAGATCACTTTCTTCATCGTAGCCAACGTAAGTTGGTACAAAGGAACAAGACTGAACTAGATAGACAACCTCTACATCATAGCATAACTTAGTTCATGTTGATTACGACATGCATAATAAATGGAACTTGAGGGAAAACTTAGGATAACTATTGTATGAAATTTTTTAATGAATGAACCATTTCATTCAATGATTACCAGACTACAAAATCTATCTCAAGTAGTCATGATGAGTACCATGCATAAGGTTTGTCAGACAAACCACCTCATTGATTTTTTTATGACAAATTTATATTTCATAACGCAATGATATTCAACATATTGATTATTCGATCCTAGGTCCATAACATAGTTTTGATTAATTAATCATAATTAATTTCCATAATTTTTTTATGTAAATTCATTAAGCATTAAGTTAATTAGGAAATAAGCAACTATAATTCATAGGTCCCTAAGTTATTTAACTTACGACATTTTCGTTATAATTGCTTAAGTACACAACTATAAAACTCTTCATTGCATGTATACAATCATTTATATCCAAAAAAATTATATTAAAATGGATTAGTAACCTTAATTCATCATGTAATAGTTCAACCATACAATTTATAAAATAACAACCGTAGTTATTTAATTTAGAAGATTGTTTCTTTTATCCATATTATAGCTTTAGTATAGTTCATAATATTAAAGCTAACTCATTACGGATAATAATAATCTCACATAATCAATATTCATTTTAATCACAATACTTATCATGAAAATTGATTGAATAATTCAATCACATTCACATTCTTATAGGTACACAATCTGAATAATTAATATAAAAAACCATGGTAAAATTTGCAATAATATTAAAAATGAATATAAAATTTTATTTCCTTTTCCAAAATTAATACAAAAGCTAAGAGGAAATAATATTTGAAACAACTTATTCAGTTAAGCACAAGCTCACCTTACATCGGTCAAATAAGAATACATTTTGTAATCATGCAATATAAATTTATCAAGCCATAAAATTCATCCACCGATAGGATATAAAATTCTCCATCTCAGTAAAAATGTTAGTCCACTATTAGTTCAAAATACTAGCATGAAAAATTATACCATATTATCTTTGCTATTTAAAGAACATAAATATTTCAATGAAACATAATCCATATAATCTGAAAATAAAAAAGGATACAACATAAATTTTCTCCTTATTATTTCTCAAGTTATCCCAAATTTTCCCCCTGACAGATTTGGTCAAACACAACCTTGTGGAAGAAGAAATTGAAGAAACGACTCTATCAAGAAAATCCATGCTTCAAATCTAGCAGATAAGTTATAGGTGGGCTCATAAATTAAATAGTAGGGTCAGGGGAGAAGAAATAGTGTCAAAGAACTAGAGGCTCAAAGGAAAAAAAACGGTGAAGGATCAAAGTCTTCGGCTCTACAAATGACTTAGAACGAGCCCAAAATTAGCTAAGTATGGAGGAGATAACGGAAGCTACCAAGTGTCCAAATGGAGCACCTCCAAAGATTAAATTGAAAGGGATAGAACCAAATGAGCGCCAAGCTTCCACATGTCTAGAGCCCCAAAAATTTACACCGGCCATTGAAAAGTCTTCGAATTAGTGGAGGGTGCTAAGTATCTTAATCGCACACATTCAAAAGCGGGATCCAGCCGAGACCCAAACTTGCACCAGCCCTCCACGTATAAAATGGTCAAAAGAGATTAAAGGAGAGTGGGCCCAAAATGACTAAGTATAGAATGTAGGAAGAAGGAACCATGTGTATTAACAACGCTCCCTCAAGGGTAAAATTCTGAGCAAGTTTTCAAATGAGTGCAGGCCTTCCACGTGTCTCAGACTCCAAAAGGGATAGATTCAGGTTGAATAGTCAAAGCATTGAGACAAGTCGTAGAAGAAGCCACATGTTAGCCCAACACAACTTCAAAAGAAAAATACAAAGGCTGCCCTTAGACATGTGCTAGCCCTCCACATATTTGGTTTCAAAAGGGGTCCGTTTTGGTAGATGGTTCCCGCCATTTTGTATGGATCCGATTCAAATTTTAAAAGGGAATATCTTTTGACTCAATGCTAAAAATCCAAAAAATTTGGAACCATTGGAAAGAGCTCAATCTCGTCTATGCCATGGAGATCTGAAACTTTAATTTAGGAGAGGTTAGGTGGGGAGAAAATGAAGAAACATCTTCATGCCATTAATACAGATCTATTTTCCCCAACAACTAGATTGGATTCGATATGATCCACCGTTCTTCCTCCTTCGAGGTACCAAACAAGTAATTGATGTAGACATGATAGTTTTGGGGCAGAATTATAGGCATTGAATGCTTCTTGTTGGTGGTTGTGTTTCAAATTCAGGTTTTCCCTCCTTTTTCCTTCTTCCTCCATGGATTCATCTATAAATGTAAGAGCAAGGATCATTTATTATGTTGGACACTCTGGATCCTTACGCATGTTGCTAAGGACTCCATATTTTTTGTATTTTGAGTTGCAGACCTCCATGTTTGGCTCTTGCAAGTGGATATCAACCTCCTTATCATTGTAACAGTTCTATGCATTTTTGGAAGTAATAGAAGCATCGTTTGTGACTATTCTCTATCCTAACATGTTTGCATTCCTTCTTCTTGCCTCTTCTCTTGCATTGTTTATTTTTGTTCTATTTCAAGTCCCCTATAATTCCATAATTGGTTGTGTTCCACAAGAAAATCTGGTGAATGCATATTTCATTGTGCTACTCATTCCTAGCCTCCTTTCACGCATTCCTATCATTATCTCTCGAAATGTATAGTGTTCACCCCTATTTTTTGGTGTTATAACCTTTTAGTGTAGTTTACTTCATGTTATCCTTATTTCCCGTTCCTTAGCATTCTTAGCTTAGTTTCCCCTTCCAACACTAGGAGTAGCAGTAGTAGTAGAGATAGATAGAGGAACAGCACCTTCTCCAGAGATCCATCCCAAGCTCGCAAGGTCCCACAACTTGGGGATAGTTCTATTATGGTCTCGTATACCTTGATCCTTCTGGATTTGAGATGTGGGTGCACGTTTGAGAAACCAAAATTTTCTAGCACGCTTTGTGGGACCAAAGATTGAAATCTCAAATTTCATATCTCTAAGTTCTGGTGTGTGAACTTAGTGTTTCAGCCTTTAGAGGCTCATTTCAATCACATCTAACAACTCCTAATATTTTAAAATCTTTGTTTCAGCAGTCCTGAGCACCTTTCATGAGAAGAGTGCACACAAGAAGAAGTGTAGTAGATGAATATTATTTTGAATACCTCTAGCTTTCCCCTAGAAGAGTTTTTCCTAGAAATCCCATGTGCACATCTTTATATATAGTACATCGTACCCATTCAAATCCTCCTCAAAACACACAACCTGTGCACCCTACAGTGGCGAATCAACAACCTCCTCCATTAAGAAGCTTCGTAAAATTTGATGGAGGGATTCCCTTACTTCTGGCCATACAACATGATATGACAAATGAAACACTCAAGAGTATTCCTTAGTTTATTTGTGAGAATCAGTTCACCCCTCATGAGCATATCCAGGATGTACCTAATGTGTGTTCACTCTATCTGATCACACATAATGATGTAGTGCAGTCAGGCTGCTTGCAACATCTTTCAAAGGTAAAGAACTTCAGTGGTATAGAGGCTTGATACATAGATCTATTAACACTTGGAATGATCTCGGGAACAACTCTATGTAATTATTTTGAAGACAAGTCGATCACCTATCTTTGGTGGAGAAACTAACAACAAGGAGGGAACCCAATGAGCAGATGAATGATTTCAACATCATATTTCGAACACTTGGGAAAAAATCCCTCTTGTGGTAAGACCTATAACCCAATAGGATTTCCTTTATTATCTAAAGGCACTCAATAATGATCTTTCAAGCATGATACAATCTATGGGAGGTAGAACCTTACAGGTCACTTATAGTATTCAAATAAGGGTATAAAATAGTTTTATTTAGGTGGTAAAATTATCTCCTAGACCACCTATGCCCTTGTTCCCAGAAATTTTGCAAGCACCCCCTTTTTAGCCTCTATTCCTACTCTTGAGAAGAGCGCGCAACCAGCTTGCTTCAAATTCTTATTCTCCATCACAGCTTAGATGAAGATGAAGAATTGAAGGTCTTGATTAGAAATTTATCAAACAAGGTCATATCATTAGAAAAGCAGCAGGTGCAAGTGTATAGAGGTAATTCCAATCAGGTGCATGGACAAGGCAATCAGCCTTGGTAGAATTAATATAGAAATCAAAGATATGCGCCAAACTAGTGAATAATAGATGACAACCTAATACACATCTTCCCTTACAAGTTGTCCCTCCCATGCCTTCTCTCCCAACGCACCCAATGCTAGCCGAGCACTTGTTCCAGTTCATAACAACTTGGTGCAAGAGTTAGAATGGTGCTTCCCTTGCAAAATGCCCCATAGTTAGTACCATTGTGCTAATGTTGTGTGCGCCATCCTATGAGCCCTTATGTTCATGAACCATAATGCTTCATCCCCAAAATTTCCTCAAGATTCCAATTTGATGTTCTTTGGTATAGAGGACTTCTTTACAATCAACCAAGCCACAAAAGATGCAAACAGATCGCATGCCCAAGTTACGGACCACACGAGATAAAAGAAGAATGTGTTAGAGTCACGTGTGTAGGTTATCCCCCCAGAAACACAAGTATATCCTTAGAATAAGAAAGAATCAGACAAGGCATCATGTAGTAAAAACATTCAAATCCTTGTTAAGAAGACCCCTCATAAAGTTCCATCTAAAACAACACGTGCTTCTCATTTTGTAGGTCAAGCCTTAACCCCAGCTAAAATTCAAGCTTCCACACCAAAACAAATAAGAAGGGATGTTGTTACCCAAATGTACAAGGTGGGGGAGGCTTCTATTTGAAATTTTTGACCAGATGAATAAAACAAACATAAACATCACAATGTTAGATGCCCTAACCATTCCATCTCAGCGGGATCTATCGTATGAAGCTCTAGCGTAACTTTTGTGTGTGTTGACTGGTTATACGAAGCCATGCGCTTCTATCAAAATCTTCCAAGGAGAGGAAAACAAGTAAGTAAAGTTGCTAAAATCCCACCCTTCTATATGTCCTTGATTATAGGCAAACACCTAGTGCATAATCGCTTGATTGACCTGTGCACTAGTACTTTTGTTATGCCTAAGAAGATAGTTGATGTCTTATGTCCGAAATATATACCTTTGTCTAAAGGAGTCCTACAACTTGATGTCTCAATTGTAACCACCTTAGGATTGATCAAGGATCTTGAGTTAACCCTCCATGCATGTCCAAGCTTGACAATTACTCAAGATGTGCCAATTATTGATCTGCTCCTTTGTTTTCCCTATGTATAGGGGTGGTTACTTGTCTTCTTATTGGTCTCATATGTTACTCAAGACAAGGTATTGTACCCGCTTTACCATACAAGTTTAGACTATATTTTCTTATCATGTGGATCCATATGTCATGTCTCCTCTCCAAGCTAATTGTATTATCCAGGAAGAACAAGTTTCATTTCCTGAAGAGAAATCTCTTCCACCCTCTATTCCAAACCTAATGCTTGATGAATGGGTGGAAAGGCATCACAAATTTTATCCCTATGCTGAAGAATTAGAAGCCTATGAAACTGGGCTTGGTACTTATTGCATTCTAGAAGAAGACGCCATGCTTCCACGCATGCTCATGGGAGACAAAATTCAAACTGGTCTATAGAAGTTGTACTTTGATGGATCTAGAAGTAGAAATGGCATGGGAGTAGGAGTGGTTCTCATTTCCCCTAAGGATGAGAAATTATTCTTTACGCATAGGCTATAGTTTGCATGCTCTAACAATGTGGCAGAATATGAAATGTTGGTGCATGGCTTGCTTATTGCTAAAAAGAAGAAAATTAAAGTGTTGTAGATCTTTGGGAATGCAGAATTGGTCATCCACCAGGTCACCAACAAATGTTAGACAAAGGATTAGCTTCTTAAAGCTTATAAACATAGAGTTTAGGACCTATTAGAGAGATTTGATGCCCTTAATCTGTAGGTAGTCCTGTGTAGAATGAACAAATAGGATGACCAAATGATCGTTGATTCACATGGTGTTGACTGATATATGTTGATTCACATGGTGTTGACTCGCAGCCAAACTAATGCCATTGTGTTTCACACTAGTTGTCAACCACTCCCACCTAGTCCATCACCGTCATCCATTCTATCACCTATGGATCCGACACAACTTGTCCCCATTTCCACCGGGTACGAGGTGTTTATGAGACTCCTCGAATAGAATCCTGCTTCCCTCTATTACTACCTTTCTCATTCTTGCACCCAATATTTCTCAAGATAGTTAATATACGACATACCCGTATATATTCCCCCTACTCTAGTCCCCACTTTTGCATCAGCTAGCACTAGTTTAGTGTTACCTTCATCCACTTTATCACTTGTGGTGTCTTAGCTAAATCCCACAACCATTATAACTGGAGCATTTATGTCATCGATCGCACCCACAACATTGATTTTCCTTTGAAAATCCCTATGAGTATAGCTTCATCTACACCTACCATTTCACATATACTCATCGCATCACAACCACCTCCAAAGTGTCGAAAATTATACACCTTTCCAAAACCTCATCCTTTATATCCCACAATCCTTACCCCCAATCACCACTAGAGTTATTATGACTACCCCACCTGTTTACACGTACTACCAACAACCCATGACCTCATCCATCACTTATGTTGGCTATGTTGCACCTACATCTATTCCTTCTATGTAGTTCTCATACTCAACTCCACCATACACCAACATACCACCCACTTCATACATTCAACATCAACCCACTTTTTCTATAGAGGCACTAATTTATCCCAACCTACTAATGACCTCATTAAAAAGATGATGGAGAAGATGCACCTTAAAAGCATCTATTTCTGCTCCTGTAATTCTTTAACATATGATGAAATCTATAACAAGACTATCCATCCATGTGTTCCCATTCATCCTTACCTAGTGCATTGGGAAATGCCTAAACTTAATTGCTTCAATAGTAAAGAAGACCCACAACAAAACTTTCAATCATTCAAACATGGGTGTTACCACCCATAATGACACTTAGCTCCTACGAATTTTCCCAATGTCCCTAACAGATGAACATTGGATTGGTATAGTGGACTACCTCAAAATTCTATCTATTCCTTTAATCAAGTAGCCCAAGCTTTACTAGATCATTTTTTAATAAATGTTACCAAGAAAGTCACTATGACCAATCTCTATTCAACCCAATAGTACAAAGATGAATCTATTACATATTTCATTTCCTTGTTGGTGGAGTCTT
This sequence comes from Taxus wallichiana var. yunnanensis, assembly GCA_018340775.1. NCBI lineage: Eukaryota > Viridiplantae > Streptophyta > Pinopsida > Cupressales > Taxaceae > Taxus > Taxus wallichiana. The sequence goes on along the minus strand of CM031234.1, from coordinate 151,057,154 downwards.
ATTAAGCAATTGATGTTCCAACTACCTCGATCGAACTTATTGAGTTATTCACTAGAGCTTGTGCTAGAAAAATCTCACCAACTCTGCAAGTCCAAACCTTCCAAACCTTTTATGAAGTGTTCAACATGGCCCAAAACTAGAAACTCGTGTGCTATTGAAGAAAATAAAATCCAATTATAGAACAAAAACACACCATTCAAATCAAACGATACTTTTCATCTTCAAAACCCCAAAATAACTATTCAAATCCTAAAGGATCTACCAATGTGTTTATTCCTAAAGGTGGGTTCACCTCATCCTTTTAATTAGGCCCAAACTTCTTCCAATATTTCTCCTATTCAAGCCTTTCAGCTTTTGTGGGAGCAGAGAAGTACACTTCGATCGGAGAGATTTATTCTTCGGTCTTGGAAAAACTTTTTAAATATGGAGCCATTACACTTCCTCCCATAAAACCTCATACATGTTTTGATCCCGCTCATCCTATGCCCACATGGTATAAAGAGCATGACTACTATAATTATCATTAGGTTAAAGGACATAGTGATGGTAACTGTATAAATTTTAAAAACATTTCTCAAGAGATTATAGAAAATGGATACCTTTTAGGAGAAAAACCGAATCCGCAAAACAAATCAAAATTTACACATCTTCCAAAATCCATTCCCTAATCATAAACCATCATCTAATAAAAATAGAAAATATTCATCAGAAAAGAAACATCCGTGAGGTTCACGTAGTTTTTGATATCATGCCAACTATTCCTCATAACCTACCTACTTTATATATAGAGGAAATCTTGGTAGGAGATCCCCACACACAAAAGAGCATTCCTATTTTACTCCTCAACCCACGTAAGAGTCCCCTCATCTCTCCTTGCTCTCATGGAGGAAACCACACTTTCTACTAGTGTCATGTCATCATATGCTTCCCAACCTTCCGAACCATAAATACTTGTTATTCTCTCATCCGAAGAGAATCATCATCACCTTCTCCTCCATCGAGAGAGAATTCTACCTCACCTAACCTATGATCTCTCCTACCCATGGGAGATTCTTCGACTTGTCACTAACTATCGTGGATAGTTCTCTCCTAGCATCTTAGGACCTTATTGACATGATCTCATCTCTCTTACCTACATAATCTAAATCCAACCAACTCCTTGTCTCACATACATATTTTATATGGATTTCCACCTGATCCATTCCATCCTCTTCTTCGCAGTCTCGCTTTCATGGTTGGTTGATCATTTGGATTACTTTTACCAATCCATGCTCTAGGGACGTCTTCGGCTCCTTGTTTTGACCCAAATGCAAATGTTTCCTAAAGATACTTCCACAATCCACCCAAAGGTATTTTTGGAAACCAAAACTACACTAACCATGCCAATTGAAACGAATTCCTCTTCATCATCCATTCCTCCATCCAAACTTCTACCCATCACTAAAACTATTCCCAAACCGAAAACCTACCCACACTCATCCCCCACCTCGTAAATAGACCCATCACTACTTTTGGTGTTATGAAAACATCAATCCTTACACACCCACTTGTCAGATTAGACTTAGCCACATCTTCCAAATTCTGCAACAATATTATCCTCCCACCTAAAAAGAAAACCCAACCCTCTAGGCCACGTACACTAGTCTCGCCTACTACACCCTTGTCACCTTCCCCCTTTCATCCATCCTAGGGCCTCATCCATCAACCTTGACCAAACAATCTCATACCCAATGCCACCAAAATCTAAACAACCTATTAATACATTATGAGCCTTTATTACACCTCATTCACCCAAAAATCAAACCCCATCACCCTCACCTATGCACTTATTTCCACCTATACCTCCACCATTTATTATAACCCCAACCTTGCCTATACGACTCCAACCAATGCCACCTACCCAACCTCTACCAACCACCTCCACTAGAACATGGTTACCTCCATGGGTAACCCCTTCTTTTCCATCATCTACTTTTCCTTCTACATCCCATACTCCAGTGTCACCTTTACCCAAGGAGGTGTAACCCAAAGCTAAGAATCCAATACCCTTTAATAAGGTATTCAAACCAATAAAACCTTCCATCACAAATTATTCTACCCCACATTTACCCAAAAATATGCTAGCAAAACCTAAGACCACTCCAAATACTAAATTAGTAGACCAACCCATTCCCCTCGTATAAAGCCTCTTCCCTCATAATCATCCTCACCTGTACTCCAAACCCACACCCACTTCCCATTGTGATCCATTAAGCAGTTTCCTGCGCCAACATTTTAACCAATCTCTTGGAGACTTTCATCATCACATTACCACCGCTTTGACCTTATGATCCTCTCAAACCCAAACCAAAAGGTTTTTATGAAACCAAGATTTGTGCCTATCATCGTGTGCTAGGACATGACGTAAAAATTTCTAAGCTCAAGACTGTTTTCTTCCAACTTTGTCCTCCTAAATAAAATTTTGATGATGATGACCTTCTTGATGAGTACCATGCTCCGCTCACCTATCACCACACATCATTATCTCATAACAATTAAGTGACCAAAGTATCTCCACCCCCACAAATATCTCCACCCCCACATTATTTTTTCCACCACCAAAATTTGAGATCAACACGATTCATATTAGAGAGTTGGCCAAACCACCACCCAAATTTTAGTGCACCCTACTCATCTCACAATGCTCTTATCCACCCCTAGTATTTTTTCCCTCATGCCATTATGCCTTTCATGACACACCCTCTCCATCCACCTCCCTTGATATTAGCATGGTTCACGTTGCTACTAGTGCTCAAAAAGAAAAAGGTAAAGAAAAACCAACTAGCCTATCAACTAACCTTGTACCTAATATACCATCTACACCTACTCCCAAAATCACCATCCATGTACCTACATACCCTATCTATGATGAGGTCACCCATCATGTAATGATAAAACAATTACATCAGTCTCCTCTAAATATGTCTTTATATGATCTCATCCAGACTTTTGAATCCCATAGATAAGCCCTTATCAAGGTTTTACAATCCATTGAAGTTCTACCCAATGACCCCACACCAGTGGCCTCAATTATCACCCCTCACCATGTGGCCTTACTAACCAAATCAGCTCCTCCTTCTACCCCCACAACCACTCCTCACGTCACCACCCTTAGCTTCTCTAATGAGGAGATTATACCTCTCTAGTTAGATGACCCTGATCCCACCCTATTCATTTCTATTTATATCGATAACATATGCATACGACATGTCATGATTGATGGTGGTGCTAGCATTAACATCATCTCCTCCACACATATAATAAAATGCATATTCCTTCTAATTGTATGCATAATAACCTAGTTATGCTATGATCCTTCAATGATGCCATCACCTCCACCCTTGGCACTATTATCCTTCATGTTCACATAGACCCTCGCATTGTCTTAGAACTATTATACATCTTAGAGGGGGAATTCCATTATAACCTATTGCTTAGTAGACCTTGGATTCACATCATGGGTTGTGTCCCTTTAACTTTACACCATTGTGTAAAATTCAAGCATGAGGGACATAACTACACCATCCCCGCTGACCCGTCGCCATTCAAGACCTATAACATGTTGTACTGCCCAACGATGTGCTTGTACCAGTCAAGGCATCTTCCACTACCCCCACTTTTCCTTCACCCACAAACCCACCCACCATCTCTGCCACCGCTCTCCCACATCTAACCCTATTATTCCTACTGCTATCATAACCTCTACAACTGACTCATCTACTTCCCAATCATCTAGTGAGACATTTATCCTCATACCTAGATATTGAATATTGATCCCTTAGAATGTTTTTTAAAGCCTCACTGGGATAGTACCACTTATACAATATTGACACATTCCTCACTCCTCAAGAATATGGGAACTTGCGCCAACACCCTAGTTATGACTACTGTGTATGTGAGGGTTTTTCTTATGGCCCTCCCAACCTTCACACTAATGTAATTTATGGGGGAATTGATATTGCCACTTATTCACCCGAACCTCCATCCCAAACACGACCATTTTCATTTGACTTACAATCCCTTACTAATCTCCGCTTCACCCACCCTTTCCTCAACCATTGCGCATGGAAAGGTTTTGGCTTTGGTTTTTACAAACAAGGCCACCATATTTTCATATCCTATACCACCCATGATTGATAAAATTCTACTTTGGAACTCTAAGAATCACACAATTATGTTTTTCTACTTTCAACTTTGGAAAATGATAAATTTTCTTGAAAAATTAGAGCTTCGTGATGATTATCTAACACTAAAGAAAGGAAATTTCAGAGAAGGAAAGACTTCAAAACTTCAACAAGAAATTTTTATCTTGAAACCTCGAATGGAAGAAAACTAGTCGGAAGGGAAAATTATCTTTCTTCCCACTTTTATTAGTCTAATATAGACAATTACATATTACAATAAGTATGAAAAAAGAAACAATGTAAACCTTCTCTCCAATTACTTGCTTGATCTATTTCTACACCTTGGTCCTACAATTCCATTCCAAAACCGAACATCTTACTCACTCCTCTCATTAAAATATTCTTCTCGATCTCTCTAGATATTCGAATGCCCATTCCCTTGCTCCCTTCATGCATTTATAGGCCTTCACATTTCCTCTATTGTAATGGAGGATGTGAAAGGGCATAGAAGGGAATGAGACACGTCTGGGTGTTTCAAATTCATGTCCATTTGTGTTCCATTCTTCTTTTCTATTTGAAAGTGATAGGACCACCACCCTCAAAGATGTAGGTAGTCTCAAGACAACCACTGCGATAGAGCCGTGGTTCCTTCCAGAACCTATGTTTACCTAATTTTATTCACTTTTCTTGTTTCTCTTTCTTGGTGCTGATGGAATTGATGAAGTGGTTTGTTTTCTTGGATACTTATGGATCATACCTCCCTTATGAGGATTTTGGTTTCAAAAATCTTAGTGGGGAGTGGTAGAGGAATCAACTCCATCTTGTGCTCATTCAAGTACCACTGGGTCTACCTTGATGTATTCTATCTTCCAACCTGCCAAGACTCCTATGGATATCTAGAATGTTTCTCCAAAGTGCTACATTCTCCTTTGAGTTACCTCGAGTACAATCCTATTTGGAAGGAAACTTTTGTATATTTCCTCTTTGTCATGCATAGATGGCGTTAGTGGATGTGAGCTCTTGTAACTTGCTATCACGTGCATCTGCATGAAGTATAGCTTTTTTAATTATGGAAAAGGTGCCATACTTTGTAGTGGTTTAGTCCTTTCCTATCTTTGTCTCTATAGATGGATTGGCCAAATCCTCTCCAAGTACATTGCTGCTATAGTCACCACCATTCATTTTATCTCCTCTCTTCTTACCGCCCCATGGTCAAGTTTTCCAACACATATCAATAACAAGATAATTCAGATTGATAATGAATAATGATCATCATTCAAATTTAAAAACATCCATTATGACTTCTATTCCCGCAAGGGTTATATAAATTATCAATCAAGTATTTAATAATAACAAAAATCATAATTTTTATATCACTTTCATATAATAATAATATGAATCAAGTAAATTTATTCAACCACTTGATTTATATTTCAAGGATTATATAACTGAGTACAAAAGAATATAATATAATCGAGTATTTGAATCCATATTTTTTTATAAGAAAACAATTTTTACTGACCTATGAACCGAGGGTTTAGGTACCCCACCCTTACAATATTTTCAAACATAAAACAAGTTGGAAAACATAGGACTTTTAGTACCACCACTCTATAGACACAAAAACCAAAAAAATCTATGCTAGAAACTGATAGAAATAGATTACAATAGACATACTAATCAAATACTTATAGAACTTAAATTTTGACCTAAGCATCGGAGCTACCCGAATCTTTTCATACGTATCGGCTCTCTAAAAATTCAGCTTTCCTCTTGCAAAGAATATCACTACACCCAACCTCTCCCACCATGGCTTCTTTAAGAAAAAAATCAAAAGCCAATTTACCCTTTTCTAGAATATTTGACATCCGAGAAAAAGCTGGGATAGTGTGGGAAGCCAAATAGTCCATATCTAGAGGAAGAATATGTACTCGTATATGAACCTTTCAACCTCCATATTTTGTGGATTTTATTTGTGAATTCAATAATAATTTCATTCCTCCATTCGATATTTACCACACGCACCCTCACGTATGAGCGAGACTCCCCATCTACTAAAGACATGATGTTATTGGTCACCGCATCCTCGAGCCCAACCATGTTCTTTAGAAGGATAAGATGTAAAACAATTACCAAAACCTCCTCCTTATTTCTCCCAATGGCTACGAAATTGGTTACTAAAGCAAAGTGGGTAATTTTGGAATTAACTCGCTCTGTGAAACCCGTAGAGGTAATGCTCCCAAATTATTTTCTCAACTAAATTACATACTTGATTCGAGCCAATCATAAACACCTTCTTGAAACAATATTGTGTTATGAGGACATATAAGTCCATTTCCATGCTTTCACTCAAAGAAAGAGGAAAGGAACAAGAGGGACCTCCATGAAAACTACAATGGAAAATGAACTAAAAAAATTCCAAAGCAGAGAGAAGGAAATGATATACTTTGCAAGCTATGAGCCCCAATGCTAAAAGTAAATTTTACACATGTGAAACTAGGCGTGACTTTAAATTATTGGGATGTGACTCCATATTAATAATCACCACTAGGCCCTACCATTCGTTTGCATCATTTAAGGAAATAAAATCTTCTGCTTGTGACACACCAACATTGGTAACAAGTCAAGATCTACATTTTCCTCTATTAGAAAATTACATATATACCAAAAATAATTTTAGAGATAAGATCCTCTAAAGCTGAATGTGAGGATTTGTCATTCTTTATAGCTTAGAAAATGACCTAAGAATAATGTTCAATGAATAGATGATAACTCCCATTCTACACAAACAATTTCACACCAGAGAGAAGGGCTTGAGCTTCAACGATGGTGTAATTCCCCTCTTGAAGGTGAATCAAACTAGCACAAATAAAATCCCTTTCTCATCTCAAACTAGACATCATGCCCTTGATAGACTTGGGTTTCCTTTGTATGCACCATCGAAATTAACTTTCTAGAACCCATAGGTATGGAAAATTTTGTTCCTTAAATGCTTTTATTATACTAGAGCTATAAACTAGAGAGATGGAGGAGTACTTTCTCTAAGTGTGACATGGGGTGGGCTTGGGTTCTTAATGTACACCGAGAAATCCAAATTGGAAGGGCCCCACTATGTTTCACTTGGTCCATATAGAGAAGTTAGACCCCTACATCATGTTGTCCCCATGGAAACTTATCGAAAGCATCCATTGAACTCAATGAGAATGGAACTTAGGTTAATGAGTACAATCTACTTGTAACTCACCAATATCCCAAGAACTTGAGTTCACATTTTTGGATGGCTAATGCTTTTATTATACTAAAGCTATGAAATGGAGTGGTGGAGGAAAATTTTATCTAAGTGGGACATGGGGGTGGGCTTGGGTTCTTAATTTCCACCATGAAATCCACATTCAGAGCACCCAACTATCTAAAACTTTGGGTGGTAAACTCTTTTATAATACCGATCTATGAACTAGAGTGTTAGAGGAGAACTTTCTCTAAGTGGGACATGGGGCTAGGCTTTGGTCCTTAATGTCCATCGAGAGATCAAAATTTGAAGCACCTCACTATGTTCCTCTTATTCCATATGGATAATTTCGACCCATACCTCAAGGTATCCACATGGACACATATTGAAAGAGTCCAATGAAATCAATGGGAATGGAACATGGGTTGATGAATATAAACTAGTTGTAACTCACCACCAACCCAAGACCTTGAGTTTGGTATTCAAATCCATCTTAATAATAATATTATTAAGATTATATTTCATTAAGATAATATTTAAATTATACAACTTAATAATTTAATACTATCATAATCGTATAACGAAATTATATTAAACTCTAATAAGAATACATTGTTCTTCAAAAGAATATAACAATATAAACATTTGTTTAATAATAATAACTTATTAAACAATGTACTTAAATCCCCTCATATACCTTAACCTCTACAAAGCACCTTAACTTTTATGAAATACAACCACATATTCAAACCAAGGCAAATTGAAACCCAAAAGCCATCATTAATATAGTGATAGGTAACTTACAAGTAATACACATTTGAATCAACCCAATGTGGTCTAAGGACTAAAATTTCAACATATAAAATGGAAGAACTATCCTTGTTACATATTAACTAGGAAACAAATTGGTCTCTATTAATAAAAAAGTACAAATCTTAATCGACCATATGCAATGGTCTTACAAATTCAATGAAATGAATCATGATGGGTCAAACTGACCCTAAACCCATGACATGAGAAACATCTTAGTCTATCATGGTCAATAATAGTATTACAGTCATATTAACAATGTCGACCAAGTGACATAAATCCTTATAAAGAAATAATAAGGTAAACTAGAGACCAGTGCAAAACCCAAAAACACATAACAGTTCCATTGCATGGTAAGCTAGAAGAATGCGAGATAAATATAGAAATTAAGTTCCATAGGGTTGATTTATAAGACCATATCATAAGCACGAAAACCACCAAGAAACAAGGGTAAATAGAAGGTGAAAACTAAGATATCCATCCTCGCAAGCAAGACCAAAATGATAAACAATGTCCCATCAAAATACGCTTGATTTCAATTCGAGCTTGAAAAAAATCCTTAATATCATTTTATAAACCTTTACTAATTTCAAAACAACCTCACCCCAAATTGGTGTATAAACAACCATGTAAAAATGATGCCCAATTTTACACAAGTACCACAAAAACTTGCAAGTATCTATACATATACTAGGTAACACTACTAGTCAAATAAACATGAAAATATCATATCCAAAAAGACCCATCACCTGAATACACTCAACCACATTCGTAATTTTAAAAACATAATTTTTTTCATACATGTTTATTTTATAAGACAAAGCTATCAAAACTAAACCTTAATCAACCATGACTTTAAATAAAAAAATGGATTTATACCCATGAAGGAGAACGATAATACAAAACAAAACAAAGAATTTTCTCCATTTTCATTAAAATATTTTAATGCTAAAAATGATAAAGATGATAAAGAGATGATTCCATGCCTACAATATGCTTGAAGAAGCTTGAATCTAATTTTCTTGTTTCCTCATAAATCCTCTAAGGCTTTAACACAAAACCAGACAGAAGAATAATCATGAATTGATGCAAGATCCCTATTAAATCCATGATAATTGACTATATAATATACTTAACAAACTGGAGTTATGATTTCACATTCATATTCCAACATGATGCCAAAAATAGACAAAATAAAATTACATGCGAAGGTCGCATGGAGGAGAAAAAGACTAAACCGAATAATGCAAAAATAATTAACCACTTAGTTTGGTGGAGGATTCATCAAGAAGCTTCCCACTTCTCCCAAGGATGAAGCCTCATAAATTTTAGTAAATTAAAACAAGATAATTACTTCCAAAATTCATTTCTAAATCATTTTCTGCCATATTTGGTGTGTCCTCGAAACTTCCCTGCCATTTAGGTCCCGTGTTTGGGCAGTTAAACACATCTAAAATTTGAGAGTCATCCAAATATCCTAACCATAACTCCCACATAACTCCCACTTCCATCACACCTCATGAAGTTTCCTAAATGTTTTTTCCACCTTATCATAGGTGGCAGTTCACTTAACAACTCATTTGGCGCTCGAGTGGGGCTTGGTCAAGTTGGCCGACCCCAAACCTATTAAAATTCAACAATTTGCATTACCATTAACATATGGCTCACCCTTTGTGGTCGTGGTTAGGTTTAAACATAACCCAAATAAAGATTACATTAATTTATTTATATGTCTACTTATATCTATATACATATATGTATATATGTATGTATATGTATATATGTGTGTGTGCACCATAAATATATATTTATATATGGATATGTGTATGTACTTTCATAAATACCCATATACATATTTATATGTTCCTAAATCATTAGGACATATTCAAAAACTGTTACAAACCAATTAACACTTATATAAATTCCTTGTAAAGGTTTTCAAAATAATGTTTTAAATATAATCCCGAGGACTATACCTTTGTTTTATATAAGGGTTTCACCTATTAAATATAACGCATAAGGGTTGTAAGGTTAAATGACTACACACAATTGAAAATTGAAGATCAATACACAAGTATAAGATTAAACAACAAGAAACATTACACCTCGATCAAGTCAAACATGATAATCACACACACATATTCACCTATATTCAAAAAATAAACAATAACCAAGGGTAGTTTCTAATGGGGTATGACATACCTCTCCCCTTAAGTATCATCTTCCCTGATGATTAGTTCATATCATGCTAATAATTGAAGATAAACAGATAAAATTTCACATACAGAAATACTATAAACATAGAATATCATAGCTACAACTTATAATTAATGCAATTTCATAATTTTATTAGGTTTTAATAGCCTTATAGTACCAAGTTTTTCCTCAAAATGAAAAACTTCACAAATTTTTCTATCTTCAAAAGAATACAAAATATCAAATGCATAGTATCGTATATAGATTTCTCATTTATATCAATAGAAAAATGCAAAAGAAGTTTTCATTTCTTCCTTATTCTCCCAAGTAGCACTTTCCTCATAAAATTTGTCCCACTGGACCTTAGAATCACTTATTTTTCTATGTCGCAAGTGTAGCTTGCATTTTCTAGCACTCTTACGGGTTCAATTACGATGACACCAAAATCTAGAACATGTAAAGAGATCCAATCAAGTACATGTAATAAATCTGATACATACTTTTTAAGCAAAGAGATATGAAAAACGTCATGTAACTTAGACAGTGTGGGAGGAAACACTATCTGGTATGCTACCAAATTGATTACATATATAATATTGAAGAATAAAACATAGCGAGGTAACAATTTGCTCCCTTACCAAATGAAATTGAACTTTTCTTAGCCTTAACCCTTAAGAAAACTTTATCTCCTTGTTCGAATTTTATGTCAACTCTCTTTAAATCAATGTAGCTTTTCTACCTATTTGCAACCTCTTTTAAACATTCTCTAATGAGTTTAACTTGTTGTTCCATTACAGTTAAAATTTCAGATCCTATAACTTCTCTATCTTCCGACTATCCCAACCGACATGTGTTCTAAACTTATGTCCATATAAGGCCTCAAAAGGATCCATTTTTAGTGAGGAGTGATAAGTGATATTATAAGAAAAATCAACCAACGGAAGGTATTCTTCCCATTTTTACTTTTTATCCATGTAGTACATTCTAATAATGTCTTCTAACACTTGATTTACCCTTTCAATATATCCATCTATTTCCTGATGATATGTAGAACTGAAATTCAACTTTGTTCCTAAAGCGGTATTCAAGGTTTTTCAAAAATGAGAATTAATCCTAGGATATCTATTTGAATTTATTAATTCAAGTACACCATGTAATCTGAAAATATCATACACAAACCTTTTTGCAAGAATAGGTGAATCATCCATTAGATTCATTGGTTTGAAATGAGCCATTTTTATTAGTTTGTCAACTATAGGAATAATTATGTCATGTTTATTCCTTAACATAGGAAGTCCTTGCATGAAATCCATATTGATTACCGCCATTTATAGTGTGGAATGCTATGAGGGTAAAACAAACATGATGGATGTAAATTTTAAACTTTGACTTGCTAACATTCTAAGAAATGAGATACATAGTTCACTACATCCTTCTTCACCTGTTTGCAAATATACTAATGTTTTAAATTAGAAAGAATTTTAGTCACTCTAGAATGTCCAGAATAAGGAGCATCATGAAATTACTTTATTATTTTCATTCTTAGTTCACTTTCTGAAGGTACGTAGACTCGATGTTCAAATCTATGGACTCCTTTGTTATCAAACCTAAATCCTTTGTATCTACTAACATTTGTATTTGCAGCAAGTGCTACTTTTACTTGCTGATAATAAGAATAATCTAACTTTTCTTTCTAAAGTTCATCCTTAATTTGCATTCTCAAAGTGACAAGGGCAGAAATATGCTTCCTACAACTTAATGCATCTTCCACTCTATTCTCTTTACCATTAATATAGGAGATATCAAATTCATATTGTGATAAAAACTCTAACCATCTTCATTTCCTTGCATTTATGTTTGGCTGTGCAAAGATGTATTTTAGCTCGAGATGATCTATTTTTAGATCAAAAGGTTTTCCCAATAGATAATGTCTCCATACTTGTAATGCATCCACAATGGAATAAATCTCTAATTCATGGGTAGCATAATTTAAATCATACACCTTGAGCTTCCCGCTCTCATAAGAAATTACATGATCATTTTGTAGCAAAATACCACATAAACCTTCACCAAAGGCATATATTATAACTGTAAAGTTCCCATTATGATATGGAACCTTTAAAATAGGTGTTGAAGTTAATTTCTCTTTCAATAAATTAAAAGTGTTTTCACACTTTTTAGACCATACAAATTTCTTATCTTTCTTTTCCAAATGATTAATCGAGTCAGAACTCTTGAGAAATCTTTTACAAATTTCCTGTAATATCTAGCCAATCCCATGAAGCTTCTAACTTCATGTACATTTTTAGGTGTTGGCCATTCAGTTATCATTGTAATTTTGATGGATCTATATAAATTCCATCTTTATTAATGATATGTCCTAAGTATTGCACTTCATTTTGATAAAATGAACACTTAGAAAGTTTACCATATAATTTTCTCTTCCTTAACACATCTAAAACTAGTTGAAGATGTTCATTATGCTATTCAAGGATTTTTGAATATATGAGAATATCATGCAAGAATACTAACATAGAATTTTCCAAGTAGGCTTGAAAGGTATTATTCATAAAAATTTCGAACATTAGTTAACTCAAGAGTAACAAAGTTAATTGATAGAGTACATACCTTATTCTAAAGGAACTTTTGTGAATATCTTCCTCTTTTATCATCAACTAATGGTATCCTGATTGAAGATCAATCTTAGAATAAACTGATTCTCCACACATCTGATCAAAGAGATAATCAATTATAAGGATAGAATACATTTTTTTATTGTGGATTTATCAAGCATTCAATAGTCAATGAAAATCCTAAGTGTTCCATCCTAATTTTTTACAAAAATGACCGGTGCACCCTAGGGAGAGACACTTGGTTTGATAAGTCATTTGGAAAAATATTCATGTATTTGTGCTTTCAGCTCAACTAATTATGTTTTTTTCATTCTATAGGGAGCCTTAAAATTGGTTTGGTTCCTAGTTTGATGTCTATAGTGAAATAAAACCCTCTTTTAGGAGGAATACCGGTAGTTCTTCGGAAAAAATCATTGTACTAACATAACAGAGGTTTTCTTCTAAATAAACCTTACCTTCTTCACCCAAATCTATAATTTTTATAGCATATAGCATGTAACCTTTTTTCTTAGCTTTCTTGGGCTACATCGCAGTTGATTTTTCTAACTCAGAAATCCTCATTCTACTCCCCGAATTTTTGTTGCTTTCTACAGATCATTAAGGAAATTAATTCAATTTTATAGGGAGTCTACATTTTCCTTATGCTGAGCCAACTATTTTATGCCTATGACTATGTCATATGATCCTAGAGGAGCTAGGTATAGGTAAAATTTAGTGGTAAAGCTCTGGTAATTTGATAGTTGCACCAAATAGGCATTATCTAATAGTGTGGACAATGTTGTTCCCATACTTAATAGTACATGATTATTTCAGAAACTAGATTTTATTTTAATTTTAGATGTACATTTTATTTAAATAAAACATTCAAGAGCACCAAGATCAAACAAAATGGTTATAGGTAATCTAAACAACTTTCCCGCAACTTATATGGGTGTACCTTGTTTTTTAGCTTGCTTGTTCATATCGCAACATTAATATGATGCCGTTAATTTCCATCTTTCTTTATTTGAGGGAAGTTATTTTCATAATGGTCTAGACCAAAGATATAACAACACCTAAATGGTATTTTATTTTCATATTTTTTTCATTATTGGTTGTATTTTTCTGCCCATTCTTTATGTTATTTACAACAATATTAACTCATTGTATTTTTCTTTCCATCGACATTATCATTTCTATTTTTACTTTGTTAAAATTTTTCCAAGAAAAATTTTTAGGTGCAAAAGGTAATGGTGCACTAACAAAATTCTTTTTTATTTTCCTCTTTGTGTGCATAAATAGTCTAAAATTTATGTTCTTATCTAATTCCATTTTTGATGGTTTATGCACATCAACTTCACCTCCTATCATTGGGTTTAACCCCATGATGAATTTCCTAATCTGGAATTTTTCATCCATTTGATACTTGACGTACATACTTGATAAGCTTTGTAAAATTCTCCCAATATTTTTTCACTTTCATTTACCATTGTGTTAACATCTAAAATTCAGACATCTTTTGATCATAATAGAGCTAGGGTAACCAACATTTTCTAAAGTATGAATTGAATTGATCCCAAGTCAAACTTGATTCATCCAATACTATTTAAACCTTTTGGCCATCACACCATGAGGATGCTTCATTGGAGATATGGCAGGCTCCCCAAATAGCTTTAGTATACTCTAAGAAGTTCCTTATTTCAATTACTTCTCCATTTTATTGAGCCAATTCTTAGCCCCATCACTCAAGGTGGTACCATCAAACTTTAGTGGGCTGATCATTTTATATCATTTGATAGTTTAGTTGTCAAACAAGCCCTCTTGTTCTTAGGTGGGTTAAATTCATTAACATTATGATTTAAATTAACATTTTTATTCGCAACATTTTTATTTGATGCATTACTATCTCAGTAGCATCATTGTTTTAAGAATTTATATGTTTTTGGTGGTGCTTCCTCACCATATTTTTCCGATCACTAGAATTTCCTAGGATCTTCTATTCCATGAAAACCATCCTATTTTTGTGTCCCGATGGGAAGCAAAAATCTCATCCAAATTCTACATTGTGGCAGCTTTTCATTCACAAAGTTGGTCATTCACAACATTTCCTCTTGTTCTAACCATGTTTCATGTTAGAAAATAATTTAAGTTTTTGTTAGCATGAGGACCTTGAATAGGTATAAGAACTACAACCTTCAAATCTGATAACAAAATGTAAAAACCACTTTCCAAACATCATAACTATGGATTTTTTTTTCCAAATTTAAACATATACCTTCAATGATTTAAATGTATAAAATAACATTTAAATCCAACATAAAATAATTCAAATTATTTAGATAAAAATAAATTAAGCATATGCATGTTCATGATTCAATTAGATCCTTCTCGATCCCCTATAATTACTCTTTCAAGTCACTATACTAAATATACTTGTTAGTTCCCTTCTCGGCTTGATTTTACAACTATGTGTTCAAAGTTTCTACTTGGGGTTCACCAATCGAATCCTCCGAGATCTCACACTTTAGTTATAACTAGGTAAACCCGATGACTACTAACATACACTACTTTGTAAAATTTTATGACCCATGCATTACACACTCTATTTCTAGACCGTGCATTGTCTCTTAAACATGTCCCATCACCATGTCACATGGTTCTCGTTATCGTAATTAAATAATTTTTTAAATTAATTGAATTTAAGTTATGTGCATGATAAAAACTTGTGCATCCTATAAGATGAGCATGTTTGTGCCAACTTAGGTTTCCTATGGGAGAGAAAGAGCTCACACAATTAATTACATCATCACGAGATCACTTTCTTCCCTGTAGCTAATGTAAGTTGGTACAGAGATACAAGACAAAACTAGATAGACAACCTCTGCATCATAGCATAACTTAGTTCATGATGATTATGACATACGTAATAAATGGATCTTGAGGGAAAAATTAGGATAACTATTGTATGATAGTTTTAAATGAATGACCTGTGTCATTCAATGATAACCGCACTACATTAGCTATCCAAATTAGGCCTTTCGAGTACCATGCATTAAGTTTTTGTACAAATCACCTCATTGAATTTGTTTTATGACATATTTATATTTCACAATTTAGTGACATTCATCGCATTGATTATTTGATCCTAAGGTCCATAACCTAGTTTGGATTAATAATCGTAATTAATTTCCGCAATTTTTTTATGTACATTCATTAAGCATTAATTTAATTAGGGAAGAAATATGCTATAATTCATAGGTCCCTAAGTTATTTATCTTATTATATTATTGTTATAATTTCTTAAGTAAAAAGCTATAAAACTCTTCATTGCATGTATACAATCATTTATATCCAAAAAAAAATCTATAAAAACTGATCAATAATCTTAATTCATCATGCAATAGTTCCACCATACAATCTATAAAATAACAACTATATATATTTAATTTAGAATATTGTATCTTTTATCCATATTATAGCTTCAGTCTACTTCATAATATTAAATCTAACTCATTACAGATAATAATAATATCACACAATCAATATTCATTCTAATCACAAGACTTATCTTGAAAATTGATTGAATAATTAATATAAACAACCATGGTAAAATTTACAATAATATTCAAAACTGAATATAAAATTTTATTTCCTTTCCGAAATTGATACAAAATCTCAGAGGATATAATGTTTTAAATAACTTATTTAGAGAAGCACACACTCGATTTACATCAGTCAAATAAGAATACATATTTTAATCATGCAATATAAATTTATCAAGCCATAACAATTCATCCGCTAGATAAGATCTAAAATTCTCCATCTGTAAAAATGTTAGGCAACCATCAGTTCAAAAGAATTGGCATGAAAAATTCTACCATCTTATCTTTACCATTTAAAGCACAAATATTTCAATGAAACATAATCCACATAATCTGAAAATCATAAAGGATACAACATAAATTTTCTCCTTCTTATTTCTTTCATAAACCATAAAGAAACAATTGATTTTCCAACACATATCAATAACAGGATAATTCATATTGCTAATGAATAACAATTATCATTCAAATTTAAAAACATCCATTATGAATTCTATACCCGCAAGGGTTATATAAAATATCAATCAAGTATTTTATAATAAAAACATCCATACTTTTTTATATCACTTTCATATAATAATAATACAAATTAGGTACAGTCATACAACCACTCAATTTATCATTCAAGGATTATATAACTGAATGCAAAGGAATAGAATATAATTAGTATTCAAATCCATCTTAATAATATTATTATTATGAATATATTTTGTTAAGATAATATTAAAATTATACAACTTAATAATTTAATATTATCATAATCATTTAATGAAATTATAATAAAACTCGATAAGAATACATTATTCTTCAAAAGAATGTAAAAATATAAAAATTTGTCTAATAATAATAACTTATTAAACAAATTACTTAACTCCCCTCATATACCTTAACTTCTACGAAGTACCTCAAATTTTAGGAAATACAACCACGTATTCGAAGGAAGGTAAATCGAAACCCAAAAGTTGTCACCAATACAAAGAAAGTTAACACACAGGTAATACACATAGTTGCATAAACCCAAAGTGGTCTAAGGACGAAAATTTCAACATATAGAATGGATGAACTATCCCCCTTACATATCAACCAACGAAACATCTTAATCTCCATTGATAACAAAATTGCATAGCTGAATTGACCATGGAATAGTCTTAAGAATCCAATGAAACGAATCATGATGGGTCAAACCAACACTAAACTCATAACCCGAGAAAAAACTCAGTCTATCATGGTCAATAATAATATTATATTCATATTAATAATGGCGAACAAGTCCCATAAATAATTTTAAAGAAAAATTAAGGTAACCCGAGGCCATTGAAAAACCCAAATACACATAATAATGTCACTTCCTAGTAAGCTACAAGCATAGGAGCTAAAGCTCAAAAGTAAGTTCCACATGATCGATTTATACGACCATATCATAAGCATGAAAACCACCAAGAAACATGGGTAAATAGAAGGTGAAAGCTAAGTTAGCCATCCCTACAAGTAGTTACCAAAATGATCAATAGTGGCTAATCAAAATATGCTTCAATTTATCGATCCCGCACTAAAAAAAAATCCTTATTACCATTTTATAAACATGCACCAAGTTCAACACATCCCCACCCCAAATTGGTATACAAAAAGCCAAGTAAAAATGATACCCAAGTTTACACAATGCCACAAAAACCTGCAAGTATCTCAGATATGTGTTGGGTAATACTACTCAAAAAAACACAAAAATATCATTTCCTAAAAGACCCATGGCCTGAATACACTCGACCATATGTAAGTTTAAAAACATATTTTCATTCATGGTATATCTTCTCGATAGAGCCATCAAAACTAAATCTCATTCAATCATGATATTAAATAACAAAATCGATCCATACCCATGAAGGAGAATGATAATACAAAAGAAAACACATACATTTATCCATTTCCATTAAAATATTTTAATGCTAAAAATGATAAAGATGAGAAAGAGATTATTCCATGTCGGAAATATTCTTAAAGAAGGATGAATTTACTTTCTTATTTCCTCATAAATCCTCCAAGGCTTCTGCACAAAAAAAAAATAATAATAATCATGAATCAACATAAGATCCAAATTAAATCCATGATTATTGACTATATACTCTCCTTAAAAAATTAGAGTTATGATTTTGCATGCAGAGTCCAATATGATGCCAAAATTAACTTGCGTATGCAGAGCTCGCATGGAGGATAAAAATATTAAATTGAATAATGCAATAACAATTAACCACTTAGCTCTTTGGTGGCTTCCTTGAGAATCTTCACACTTCTCTCGAGGTTGAAGCCTCATAAATTTTATTAAATGAAAACAATACAATTCCTTCCAAACTTCCCTTCTAAATATGTTTCCGCCATATTTGGCGTATCCCACAAACTTCCCTACCATATAAGCCCCACGTTTGGGAAGTTAAACACATCCAAAAGTTTAGAGTCATCCACATCTCCCAACCCTAACTCCCACATAACTCCCACTTCCAAAGCATAACTCATAAAGTATCATACATGTTTTCACCAACTTAGCATAGGTGGCAGTTCACTTAACATCTCGTTTGGAGCTCGTATGGGGCTCGGTCAAGTTGGCTGACCCTAACCCTTTTAAACTTCAATAATTTACATTTTTATTTAACATATGGCTTGACCTTTGTGGTCGTGGTTAGGTTTAGACATAAACCAAAGCAGCATTACAATAGTGTGTATATATATATATGTATGTATATATGTATGTATGTATGTATGTATGTATGTATACATACATATATGTATATACATGTGTGTGGGTGTGGGTGTGTGTGTATATCCATTATGTTCATATAAACTTTGCAAAGCTAATTGAAATAAACTAACACCTAGTAGTCTAAATAGCTAAGCTAAAATCTACCATAGAACCATCATGATCATAGCTTATTGGAATGTTAAAATGAAATTAACATGAAATCAATCATCTAACTACAAACATTCCTACTAAGTATATATGATTGCTTTTAAAATGTGAACCTATGAAGATCACAAGCAATCAAATTTGTGTTGTTGCTTCAAGATGATGAAAGAATCTCACTAAGAAATGGCTACAAGGCCATGTTTAGATCTTTCTTTACTAATCAAGCATGAAGGAATGGATGCAAGAGATGAACAATCTATTCCAAATCAATGGAGAAGGCTCTTAATCATATGCTTTATGATAATACTAACAAAATTATGGTGTAAGGTGTGAAGGAAGGAGCTTGGTCCTTTATATAGCTTTCTTATTTGGGAAATCTTGAATCCCAATGAATGTGGGATAAATGATAAAGTATATTTAGACTTGTTAAGAATTCTTAGAAGAATTAACAAGTGATTAACAACTCATGGGAGTTAGAGGGTGCTTTAATTAATCAAATAGGATTAATTAATAGGCTAGAATAAGATTTTTAGGCTATTTAGAGGTGATTTAGGAGGAATTTGATATGATTTGAAGCATTTAAAAGCATGATTTATCCAATAAAAGGGTTTATTGATTAAATACATTGTTAAAAAGGCTTAATTAACTAATGATAGTTAATTAATTGATTTGAATAGGATTATAACTAACGAAGTGTCATTAATTGGCATCCAAAATGTGATAAAGGCTAGTTAATTAACGAAGTGTTGTTAATTGACCAAAATAGAATGAAACATTAGAAAATTAGTGGGGATCAATAATTATAATGGAAATGATGATATAGAAGATAATTTTTACCACTTTAGCATTAAAAATGCGTAAGCGAATTTTAGGGGTCTACAGTTGCCCCTCTTTGAGGTGGTGTAAGTGTCGCTCCTGCAAAGATAGAGAAAATTATAGCCAAGTAAATTTTGAAGAAAAATTAGTAGAATTAAGGATGCCCCATAGAGTGTTGATGGGTGATAGAAGAGATCAATCGATGATCAAAAATATGAAGGAAACCGATAAAAGAATAAGGTGGAAGAAACTTTACTAGTAATGGAAATTGAAAGATGAAAAATGGAAATAACTTTTACATCTAGCTCGTTCAATAATCAACTATGTTTCATCATTTTTCTTAAATGATTGACATGATCGACCCTTATTAAAATGTACGCATACAAAAAAAGTGTAAAATAACATGAAAAACTATAATACTAACATTTGTTCATTACTAAAAATGCTTAACTCCATGCAACATACATAATGCAATGCAATACGAGAAAGTAAACAAACTAACCTGACAGGAAACAAGTACAAACACACATACTCAAACAAAGAATGTTCAAGATAGTTGCACTAATGTTTTTATCAAGATTCAGTTTTCTATTGTTCATGTTTAATGACAAGGGTTAAAAATAGTTCCCAAAACAAGGATACATGTGAGGGGAATACCGGAGGACATAATTAGTCTTATGAAAAATCATTATTGTGCTATTATGAAACCATACTAAGAAACTCATTATTCTAAGATAGTACAAACATAGCAAGCAAACCAACTTTATAAATAGGGATAGATTAAAATGATCTCATGAATCATTGTGAAAAGAACAAAAAGGATAAAAGAAATATGTTTTATAGGAAAATGCATCCGATAAAGGCTTCAATCGCATGTATTAATTTTACAAAAATTTGAATTTTACAATTTTATGAATTTTTACCAATGTTTTCAAATTTTCGAAATAAATTTACCATTTTTTTTTTTGCAATTTTTTTGGATTTTTTAAATTTTACCATTTTTTTGGATTTTTTAAGAATAAAATGATCAAGAAGAATGATATTATCATGGGAAATTTCCAAATAACACCAAAAAGAAAAAATTATGCCCAAGGTAGCATAAAGGATCACTGAGAAGCAAAAACATGCCCTAGCATAGCAAAATAGACAAAAAGTGATTATTTATTAAAAATAATCACCACGACCATTCTAGAAGAATTCAAAATAATCACATTGATTACCTAGGCAATCGGGGCCATGGAAAATGATGATGCGTGTTCAAAAGGATATAAATACCAAGCCACTAGGGAAAAAATCCATTGCGGCTAGTTCATTTTCTATTTACCCTTATTGATATTTGTGAGATATTTTCTCTAACATTCAATGACATGACATGGATTTATAACTATAAAAACTACACCGATCGATTTCAAGAATGCGGGAGACCTTCCGCGGACCCTACAATGGTAAGTACACAAAATTATTTTAAGTTTTAGTTCATTTAATGCATTTTTATCCAAGGGAAATTGGTGGGTTTGCATAAGGTGCAATCCTTAGGGCACACTAGTATGAGGTCTCATGTTGGTGCTAATGGGGAAAACATATACGTGAATTCGTGCATACATTAAAATGAATGTGTAGGAACTAAATGGCATGCGCTAGCATGAAGTTTTGGTTAGTTCCAAAAGGGACACACTAGTTTAAGCAAGCTTGTGTTAATGAAAAGTTTTGTGCCTTAGGCCAGTTTTAGAAGAAAAATACAAATTTTTTGACCTTAGTGAAAAATTTAGGAATGAATAGAAGAGTATAGAATTAAAACACCTTAGGAATATGTTTTTGAAGAAAATGATGTTAATGAAGTGTTGTGTAATTTTATTAGTGAAATTGTGTGAACTGGATACATGCGATCGACATGGGTGACTCAAAATGTTTGAGTAGACCTTTACACGATGGGATTAGTGAGGGCTTATTTCTATTTTGGAGGCTACAAGACTTTGATGTGTAGATCATAAGCCACGATCATACTAGATCATGCTTTGTTGACTACCTTAGCAGAGATGCTTCAACGAGAGCTAGTGCTTCATACTACCTATGCGAAAGCTAATGGTGACTTTAGAATATGTCTGGATGATCCTTCAAGTACCGATTCAAGGCGTATAAATAGATTATGATGACAACCATGGTAGGATCTGATCCTACTTGTGGGATATGTGTTTACGTCGAGACATACCTCAAGAGGGTATAGTAGTAGACCTTTATACAATATTTGTTGATCGGTGATTTATCTCGTATACTGGTGTATTTGATGGCACTTGTCAATAGCATTTTGGTTCCTGAAAAAAATGGAACACACTACCCCTTTGGGTTAACTAGAGTACTACACAAACTAATGGATGGCAAGATTCTCTCTTGGGGCCGGTGTATATTGGCTGATTTATATTGGGACCTATATTTGATCACAAACCGAGGTTAGAAGAACCTTGAATTAGGGACAAGTGCTGCAAATATGTGCATGGGACCACATTTTTATAGGTCGTCCTCATGGAGTACTTCAAGATAGGGATCTAAATGAGCCCTCCCGCTATGGATGAGATCCAGTGGATGAGGTTATTTATTGGCACATGGGATATACTTATATTACGATAAGAATTTGATAACCTACGATTGCGGATGATTACATGATGGCCTACAGTTATATCAATTTCTAGATGATGGCATAGAGCTTTGCACTTTTGAGATTGAAAAATTTATTACTTGGAGCATGCGATACATCGAAAGTGGTACCATGTTGAGCGGGTTCGAAAAACATGGCCATGTTTAGGGCATCTCGATGATGATGAGATGTAGTACGCACATAGGACACACAAGATTTTTGATATGGGACCATGGATTGGCTGTGACGAGAACTTGATAGTTTTACTTATAATATGTTCTAGCCATGGATTGCACAACCCCGGGTAATAGACCCTAAGACCACAATAGATTACTAGAATTTTTATGCCACAATCCTTGAATCGTGCATTACAATCCCTCGGATGCTATAGAGGTAGGTATAGCCGATGCAACGTAGGGATTATAGGGATAGGATCTTAGAGATAGATTAAGATTAGGCTAACAAGAGGCCTAGGTTGCACTACAGGGGATAGGGTACATAGGTATATGTGTTATTGCAACCACGTGTTCATGTGCTAGTACAACAGTTCTATAAGCAGTACCATTGTCACCTTCACATGTATTAAGTCCACCACACAATCCTCTCGAGGGATGGAGGAGATGGTTGGGATGCATTAAGTACTCCACCACATAGTCTACTAGGTGGGGGTTTGAGATTAGTATATAGATCACCAAAATGATCAACCCTACGATATATTGATCACGAGAAAAGGGATCTAGCTGCCTTGAGGCATCAAGTCATTTTAGAGAGGGACCGGTTAGTCACTAAGAGGAAACAACTCTAGGTAGACGTGGCTATAATCATAGTGAAGTGTGATTCTATTCATCATGCAACATTAGTAGTAGGGTCTCATGATTTGGTTTATGATTTTTCATTAGCATCTGCCGAGGCATCTCACTACTGAGATCCCAATATCATGCTGCAGCTTTCGAGGGACAAAGAGCAGCCCTTTTAATCAACTTTCGAAACAAATCTAGATTAAGAAAATAATGGCCATCTTGTTCAGTGATATCAATGTAGATTCCACCACTTGGCACTAGGCCGGTATTCTAAGTGTTAGTGAGAGTCATCCATGACTTTGTATTGATGTACTATTTTTTATCTATGCCTCATGATGAAGGCACATTTTTTTACTGAGATGTACTATGTATTATTTTTTATTATGCCTCATGATGAAGGAAAATGTTTGATCCATGCCCATGATGTCTTACGGTATCTAATGTAATTTGACTTATTGTTTTGTACATGGACAATTATATTTATATGGATATATGATGATGATGAACTTGCTTATTTTATACGATTTTATGTTTATGAGATAACAAGTTTAGCCCATGCTTTTATCATGTTCTATGATGAGGGGGATAGAAGTTGATCCGTCTTGCCCCTATTTGGATTATATCATATGATGGTGTTTAGAATACATGTTTAATTTTCATTTGTGTGATGAAGTAGCTTAGCATTTATTGATATGTGATGATAATGATGATGAAGTGATAACAAAATGTACAAGAAAATAAAAAAATCACAAGTTAATCAAATATAATAAAAAAACACAACTATGTACAAGCATGTAAGATAAAAAAGAACCCAATGCACTCCACAAATGATTAAATAAACATTAAATCTAAGGAAGAAAATGAACCCAATTTAAATCACACAAAAAACTATGTATAACCAAACACCTTAAGTAATAAAACTACTATTGTATTTTTGTGGTACATTTTTGAGATGTTTTGCGCTATCTTTGGTATTATCTCGATATAATGTTATAATTTTTTTATTTTTATATGAAATGCATTTGAATGTTTTGGTATTTTCAAAATTTATATGAATGTTTTTGTGATTTTCTAGAAGTTTTCCAAAGCTATGTGCAAGAAAATGAAGAAATGTGGATTCCCCTAGCGATAGATGGGATGTACAAGTGTATAATGCCACACGTTATGTGCAAGAAGTGATAATACAAATTTTCCCCAATGTGAGATGGGAATATACAAAGGAAAAATCATTACATACCAAATTAGGATCAGCTAAATCAAGGCCAAAAGGGATAGGCTCAAAAGTATCTTAGACATAGGAAAATACTAGCTTAGGATAAAGCCATCATAATCCTAGATATTGAGATTCTTGTGAACAACGAACCCTCCAATGGCACCGGAAACCATTTTTCACCAAAGGACTTGTCCAAAGTTCCACAATTGCATGGTTTTCACACTTGGATGCATTCATTTCTCTTTACTTTTTCTGATTTAATTTTTTTATCTTGATTTTTTTATATTTGAGGGACCGATACTTAAGCATAGAAAATATTGAGATGCATAACATTCATAGGTTCCTAAAGTTCCAAAACATTAGAGTGAGTAATATTTTAGGCACCTGAACCAAACTTAGCAACCAAAACATATGTCCCTAACCAATTTGGCTCAAACTTACCTTTCTTTTCATGATCCTTGGTGGTATTGAACTGATTTTCTTTTAGAAAAAGGTATCCTACCTCAAATTGGTGAGGTATCACTCTTTTTTTGTAACTTCGATGCACTCAATTCTGATACAATTTGAGGTGATCAAGGGCATGAATACACTTCTCATCCAATAGCTCTAGCTCTATTATCTCGAGCCAATTTTTAGTACTTCTCTTTATCCAAGTAATCTCTTAGCTCTATGCACAAAGAGGGGAGCTCGATCTCAAGGGGTAATACAGATTTTGTGCCGAATACTAGGGAACATTTTGTAGTACCTATAGGGGTGTGGATGGACATTCTATAAGCCCTAAGGGTGGGATGAATTTTAAAATGATAATTAAGACCCATTGTATTAACCATCTTCTCCATAATATGGACAAGGATTTTATTTGAGTATTCACCCTACCCATTACCTTGAGGATTGTAGTCATTTTTACTCCTTTCACAAAAGGAAGAACACCGGCCTATCACCCAAAGAAAATCCAAGCACTCACCCGAGGCACGCATGGGTACCGAGTCTCTATTTTATGTAAGTTTAGTGGGAAGCATCATCTATGATTACTTGTAAGAGTATTTAGGAAGTTAAGACAAATAAGAACCATAGGGCTCTTAACGGCCTCCAGATCCTTACATTCACTCGGATCAAGGATTTTAAAATAATCCAGAACATATATTATAACGTAAAGAAATATAAAAACATCCATTCTTAGCATCAAAGGATAGAGAACTCATATGAGAGAAATATGCATTAAAACCATTGATATCCATGTCTATTTATAATAGGTAACCTCCTTATATTCATTGGTTCATCACAAAGTGTCACAGAGTAGACCGCAATCATGCGTATCACCGGGACGTATGTAACTAAGCAAAAAGAAAAGAAAATAACAACTTACATGCTTAGTTCATTCTTTCCCAAACCCAAAATATCCACACACAGTAATTTTGTATAGTTCCTCTCACTTTCTAACCCACTATTCCCTATGTATATCTCCACATTTGTCTATATGTCTCCATGTATCTCTATGAAGATGTAGATGTGTATATCATTATATCCTCTACTCGTAGGAACTTGTATTTATAGCTTTCTGTGCTTTGCCAACTCACCTTCCAATACCCTCGATCAAATTCCATGTGTTGATTGTGGTCCTTCATGTGAGCATGCTCCTCTAGGCCTAATATTTCCACTCCATCTCATGATGATCTTTTAGAGGATTCCATCCGAGGCATGCTCTTTCCTAGGCCAGCCTATCGCCAGTTGGCATCTTATTCACATGCAACCGATCACACTTTTCACATGTTCTACCTTAGGTGCTCAAATTGGTTATGTCTTGAGCCTCCTTTCGTGTGTTGCGCGAGCTATGTTCTTTCTTAACTCTTTCTCTTGCATGCTTTTTCCTTGCACTCTATTCTATAACTAGGATCCCATGCGCCTACTCCGCCTTCATATTTGGTTAATATTCTAGGGTCCCAATATCACCCCACACTACGCCTATTCTCCATCCTTAGAAACACTCTACTTAAATAAGATACATGTTTCCTTTAAGAATTTTAGTGATAGTCTTACATTCTACAAAAGATTAAGGGAATGAAAGAATAAGGAGAGAAGAAAGAATGGGGGACACATTAGTTTAGTAGGCTAGGAAATCCCTCTATAAGTCAACCTCCAATTTATTCCATGCATCAACCTCACCCTTCACCTTCTCGCGAGAGGTTACCAACAGGGGTGTTTACCTCATCAAAAGTTAGGCCAATCCCCTGGGAGCCCAAAGTGTCAACAATCTTCTCCATCTCCTTGCCCAAGTATTCAAGTGTGTCCATCCTTCTGGTGATATGAGGGTATAGCTCCCTCCATGTTTTTTCGATCGTTGTAATCACTCATAGCCATGTTCCCGATGTGAGACTCCCATTCCTTACCCATCATTAGCCCATCGGGGTACTGCATCTCTACATACCACTCTTCATTCGTACTTATCTCAAGCTCTTGCTACTTAGCCTTGCCCTTGCCCTTTCCTTTCTTTAGTGCCATTGTCTACATACTCTTACCCCTTCAATTTCTCCTTGTCACTCTACTTTTCAACTTTTTCAGGTCTCAGATCTCAATTCTATGAAGAAAATTACTTTTCTCGTGCCCTAGCTTCACAAAACCCTAACTTGGGATAATACTTCCATGAAACGGAGCCTCCTCACAATCCTTCTAACACCCGTGAAATCCCTTCTGGTTTGTAGATTCAAACTTAGCTACTCACACCTCACCCTTGCAGATTCTTCTTCACACGATCAAATTTTGGAAGCCCTAGTTTGCCACAAATGCACAATCGCTTCTCTCTATTCGCAAAGTGAAAATGAAAGTGCCTTGACCCTTTATTTATAGTTTTTCCCTTTTTGATCATTAAATGCTACTTCACCTACCACCATACCTTGCTCATTTAATGTGGATTTTTCAAGCAAATCCCATCTTCAATGCCTTCACTTGTGCACCCAACCTTGCACGAAAAATCTTCCAACCTTCTGGCGCGCAACCAATCCAACCTGAACAGAGACTCTTGCGCGTGCGTAACCCATGTCGAAGGAACTTCTTCTATCCTGATCCTTGCTCTCACCTACCTCATGTTATTTTCAAATGTGCTTTCTCCTTCTTGGTACATGGGATCTACAAGTAGCTTTACCCTGGCACCAACCATTCTTTTATCTTCTCTTTATATACCTCTTTCAACCTAGCCATTCAACAAGGCTTTTCAACACAACTTTCTTTGTACTTTAATCATGCGCTTCTTCACTTTTCTCCACCCCACACTTAAAGTGATGCGCAGTCCTCTGTGCACTCAAAAATTCTCCAAAAATAGCAATAAGGTTATTGGTGCCCAAGGCACAAAACAAAACAACAACGTGAAAGGGAAACAAAAAAAGGGAAAATGCATAAAGGAAACTTCTAAACTAACTGGAAAAACTACCTTATTTACAAACACCAAGAAGACTTATTTATAGTAGGGCTTTAGCCTACTCCCATTAAAGTGTCTAGGAAGCTTCGTCCCATCTAGTGCTTGTAACTGGCATGCACCTGAATCGAGGATGTATGAGATTGTGTAAGGACCCAACCAATGGACTTTCAACTTCCCAAGATGGTGCAAAAACTTAGAATCATATAATAACACCATCTGCCTAACCTCAAACTTCTTATTTCTAATATGGTGATCATGCCAACCTTTTTTCTTCACCTTTTCCATTGTTTGGCTCCATTAGGCAAGTGATAATCTCTCATCCAGCCATTAGTTCGTCAATTCTTTCTTCTAATGCTTTTTCATCGGTTAATCCTCCCGTGCATGCTATTCATAGAGAAGGTAACATAAATTCAACCAAAGAAAACAACTTCCATGCCAAATACCAATTAAAAATGTGTTTCTTGTTTTAGTCTTTTATACATTGTCCTATAAGCCCATAATACTACCAATACTTTGCCATCCCAATCAAGTCTTCTGACATCACAAATATTGGTCAAGGTGTGACTCAAGATTTGGTTGAATGCTACCGTGGTTCCATTTTCTTATGGGTGATAGGGCGTAGTCTTGTGATGAGCCACAATGAACTCTAATAACATGATCCTCATGGTCTCATTCAAGAAATGTATACCCCTATCACTGGTCAAAATCAAAGGGCATCCATACCTCGTGATAATGTTTTCCCACAAGAACCTCATTGTTGTTGCTGCCATGTAATCTTTAGTTGGGGCTGCCTCTACCCACCTTGTGAGATAATCTGTGCAAGTGATGACATAACGTGACCCAGTCCTCTGCGCTTCTCGGTGTAATAGGTCCTACAAATTCTATTGCCCACTTTTCAAAAGGCTCTGTGCTAGGGATAGGCATAAAGGCATTTCATCTCTCCTTCTTGGTTTTCCAATGCGCTGACAATGGTCACACACTTTACAATAATCTCTGTAATCTTTGTACAAGGTTTCCCACCATAAACCTACCATTAATATCTTGCACACGGTGGCATCACCTACATAATGCCCACCCGCACTTCCTCCATGTGCTTCCTCCATGATGGCCAGGCACTCATGCTCTAAGACACATCTACGTAAAACTTCATCACGTCCCAACTTGTATAAGTCTCCACTGATTAACATGTAGGGTGCGGTGCATATGGCCAACTACTTCTTCTTCATTCCTTCATTCCATCCAAAGCCACACCTTCTTTTAAGAATACTACAATCTATTCCAAATCCAAGGGTACACGCCGTAACCTAAATAGTTATACATCTAGAATTTCTTCCTCAATACTCTACATGTCCTCCCCAATAAACTATTGATAGATGATTAGGCCCACAATTTCTTTTCCTAGGTTTTAGTACAATGGTGAATTAAAATTCTAAAAACAACAACACCTATTAACATATGTGCCCTTGAAGAATAGGCTTGTTTACCAAATACTTTAATGCCATATGGTTGGTGTAGAATACAAAGGGTTTTGTCAAGTGATCACTTTGTCTAAACCTATAGAGAGCGTAGATCATCACCAATGCCTCACACTCGGTTGTGGTATAATTATGCTCTGTTGGTGTCGCTTCACCTTACAAACTGAGATGATGATACATAATCCATTCACTTGGTTGTGCAAGTACTGCTCCAATGGAGGTCCCTAAGGTATCTACATGGACATGGAAGGGATTTTCCTAAGAGGGAAAACGTAATATAGGTGTGGTAATAAGTCTATCTTTTAATGTATCAAAAGCCCTCTACTATGCCTCTCCCCAATGGAAGGCACTTTTGTGTCTAAGCGAGAACCTCTAAAGGTGCGAGAGATCTTGGCATATCCGTTAATGAATTTTCTCAGTAATACCCCGTATGCCCAAGGAATCCACGCACCTGCGCTATGGCTAGTAGGGTCCCTTAACCCCATAATCAATACAACCTTAGCGGGATCTACCAAAGCAAGCCCTCCTTATATGATATGCCCCAATAAAGTCCTAAAGGTTATATCAAACACACACTTCTTAATGTTGAGGGATATCCTCAACTACCTACACCTCTCAAACATTAATCTCAAGTTGTCACAATGGTCCTTAACCAGACCATATATTGTCCAATCATCCAAATAGACCTAAAGAAATTTATGGATGAAGTCCTGGAATGCTTGCACCACTATGCGTGAAAAAATAGTAGGCACATTCTTCAACCCAAAGGGCATGACTGTATATGCAAAAATTCCCCACTCGGTGGCAAAAGTTTTCTTCTTCTAGTCTTCCTTTGTAATATGGACTTGGTGGTATCCTGAAAATCCATCCGTAAAGGAATAGATTTCACGCCCAATGACTCCTTCCAAAATTTCTTCAGTGAAGGGGGTCGAAATGGATCAATGACACAAAATGCATTCAATTCCCTATAGTCCACACAAATCCTAATACACCCATCCTTCTTGATGCTAATTACCATCAGACTTATCCACTCTAATTCTTCCACTACCTTAATGATCCTAGAAGCTATCATTTTGTCTATATCCTCCTTAACCTTCACACATAAATTAAGATTCATCCGGTAGGTCCTTTTCTGACCGGGAACACACCATCCTTCACTTTATCTTCATTTCTCCTAAGGAGTGGTGAACACCTTTGAGCTCATGGTACCCACAAAGGAATAAATCCTCAAACTCACACAGTAGATCAATGATCTTTGATACTTCCTTCTATGTCTAGTAATCCCCAATAATAGCTTCCTTATGTTATTCTTCTGAACTGATGTTAACTTTATTCATCTTTAAAGGGTCATGGTAGGTATGTGTGCGAGCATCTGCACTTTCCACTACCTCACGCGTCCCTACAAAATGGATAACATCTAAGATTATCAATTCCTCTTCATCAATCACATATACCAACTTTCCCTTCTCTTTTTCCAAACACGCGCGCTCAAGTTGTAACTCTTCTATTTCCTCAACTTCTTCAAAGTGTGCCACTACACCTGGTTTACCTAATAATTCCAATAGCCTATCCTCCATTCTATCACTATCCTCCATGGTAAGGTGCTTGATACCCTATAAGGCCTTATCAATCGATGGCTTGGTACTCTGATACTCAAAGGTTTGAATAAGGTTAGCCGCGAGCTCTTGCCAATTCCTCATCTGGTAGCGTGTCTCCGAATGAATGTACCATGCACACACACAACCTTACAAAGTGTAGAATACAAGTTGTGCACCAGAGGGATGGTGGAAAAACTTCCATGCCTTCTCTCCGGACCTATTCACACTCTTGGATATCAAAAGAAGATGGCTCCTTCCCATGGTATTCCTTGATGATGGTGGGTACATTAATCCTGGAAAATATGACAGAGAGAGAAATCCTTACCCCACTCCACTCTAAAAGTTTCTCCTAATGTGTGGCACACCAATGAGCTGTTATGCTAAGTAAGACGTAACTCAACATCCCTCTCTGTTCTTTCCCATCCTTCCACTGAGCTTCTACCTCCTGCAGAAAGATGTTAGGGAAGACTCCTCATGAATACTTGGGTAGTTCTTTTCCTCTAAGGAACCTAACCATGTGCACCTTTTTTACCTTGGTCACCAACCCTCTCAACTACTGTCTAATTAATTTGTAAGTTCCATGTGCCCAATTGTCACATGCCAGGCTAGTGGTATCACTCACCGAATGATCATCTTCAAATTGGATAACCCTGTTAGTAGGGTGTATCATCTCGTGGGTCTCGATTAAGTGCACATATATCCTGTCTAGAAATTCTTCTCCCAATGGTCCATTATAGGGTGTCAAATTCCCATTAACCAGGGGTATAATGACCCACTCCTATTTTTTTCTCAAAGTTGATGTACCCTTTATTGAACCGAAGGTCTGCATCATTCTTGTAACACCAAGGGCACCCAAGTAGTGCTGGGAAATTGTCCACCTCGGCGAGCGCCAAGACTTCAAAGTCCCCAATAAACTTGGCTCCTTGGATAGTAATAGCTACATCCTTCAAGACATTGATGGGAATTTCCTTTGTTTTTTTGCCATATATAACACATTCAAAGACGGTTGTAATGCAGGTCTCCCCATCTGATGCCATGCATCCAAAGTTAGAACATTAACCTCTCGTGCTAGTGTCAATGAGTATATTGCTGAGGAGACATCCATCTACAATTACATTCAATGTAATCTCCTTTTCATAGTCAAGGCTATGAGGGGGAACATTCACATGCAAGAATTTTCTCTCGCACTCTTCTCCAAAGGTCGTGGTACCTTCTCTCTCAACTAGGATCCTAGCAAAGGAATGATGTTCTCCTACCTTAGCATTTTACACACCTCCTTGACCTCATCCAGGTCATCCTTTTGTGCCTTGACTCTCCTCCCTTATTCCTCCCTTCTGGATTGCTCCTTTAGACACTAGATCTCCCCTTGTAAGCTTTGAATAACATCCATGGTGTCTGATATATCTCCTTCTGATGCACAGGGTCTAGATACTTTCCATGAATGACCTCTTCTCTTGAAACTAGGTTCTTCGATCTTAGTACCTCTCTTACACACATGGATTTTACCCTTGTTGTTACCAAGACAAGATCCAAATCTTCATCCTGTGTTACTTAAGGCATCCATTGTATGTCTACCTTCTTAATACTGACCATTGTAACACCCTTGTCCTTCCGATGCTGCTGATTCATATGCTTAAATAATTCTAGGCACTCCTCATACTTATGCTTCTTTCCACACCATGAGCACTACAACAAATCCAGGCACTCATGTTTGTAATGTTCTGTAGATCCACAGTTGAAACATGTTCCACATGGAAACTCACTTCTTCCTCGAAAACCCCTTCCACGCGCGCCTCCATCTGCACACTCCTCATAACAGTGATCATCATTTTTAGAACCACTAGTAATGTTGGTCTAGCACACCCCATGATCAATGGCCTCATGGATCTTATCAATGAGCCTACAATCCTTAGTATCATGGGTTGTGGAGGTGTAAATTTTACAATAACAAGATACATTCTTCCTGATCACACACTACAATAAGGGACATCTACTTACATCATGGTCCCCATGACAGATCTCACAATCTACCATCACAATGTGTACCATCCCCAGGGAAATTATCCTTAACATTCCCTCTATCTCATAATCTATGCACCATAAAGCACTGTGAGTCTCAAGGACTAAGTTTGTAGATAATTTTTCCAACTGTTTGGCCATAGCAGAAATCTGAGCCTCTAATAACGGGCTAATGCTAGTATCAATACTACCAATATCCTTGGTCCACAAGGAAGCTTCCAATGCTTTGTGTGGATCTGTAAAATTTTTATGAGACAAGGCCCTTCTAAAAGGGGTGATCAATCCTCTAACAAACCACTATGCATGCTGAGAAGGATGGATATCATATGATAATTTAGAAAAGAGAGTTTTAAAGCATGCATCATACTCCCACACACTCTCTGCCATTCCTTGTTGAATCTCCTTCAAAGTGCTAATTCTTTTCTGCTCGAACTTAGGAATGTGGAACTCTACCAAGAATGCATTCTTTAAGGAATTATAGTCCACCATTGTTTGATGAGGGTCATACTTTCTATACCAGCTATGCACGTGCCCCGCAATGTGGTCACAAACTAACTAGTCTTTTATTCGGTGTTGCGATACCCTTAATTTTCCATAGAAGTTCACACTTATGAACATGTTCTCAGTAGCGTCCTCAATGTCCATGTAATCTGGAAAATGTAGAGACATTTCAAAGAATAATTGAGGTGGTGGTTGGGGTCCTTGTCCTAAACCAGAGCCTTGGTTCCCTCCAGTGTTTCCTCCACTACCTGATCTACCAGGTCCACTGGGTCCTATACCTCTAGAGCCACCGAACGAATGTGTCTAATAGGGCCTACAAGAGTCATGCCAAGTGCCCCCATGGTCCCACTAAACTATGCACCGACTATATCTGGTCATAGTGCCCAATTAGCACTACTTTGTCCCATGCCACTCCCTGATGTGAGACTAAAATCTTGTACACTTGCCCCTTATCCAAAGACTCCTCCAAATACTGGAATATGTGTAGCCATAGAAGAAGGAACTGAAAAATTATATCTCCTAGGCACGGATCTGTCTCTTCCACTTATATCAACTAGGTCAATAACACTTCTTCTTGGATCAGGAAAACCAAGCACCAGGGCTTGGTCACTGGGTGGGTTTAGATATGCACCAATGACTCTCCTCTCTCCATGTGATGAACTCTCACCAGAAGCCGAAGGGGTCTCCCTTACATGCTTACCAAGATGGGGTAGCACAGGATCCGCTCAAGTTCCATGTCCTCTGAATGAACCTCAACTCCTTCCCGCAACATCTATCTCCATAGATCCATCACACCAACAGCCTTATGTCATCTAGCAATCTCCCTTTCACATGCTTCTCTATACTTGAGTAGTCTTTCTTCCCTCTCCTTCTCTATCGTGATATCTTCCATCTTCCTCCACCCAAGTTCCCTTACCCAGTGCTCAAAATGGTTTAGCTGGCCATTGGGAGCACCTCTAAACTCATGGTAACCATCAATATCTTCATAGCTAGAGGAATAACATGTAGAAACGTTCCTCTAGGTTCTCGCAGAAATTCAAACTCAGCAACCTCTAGACAAGAATATGTAGAGATGGCGTACTCCAGAGTGTAGCTAGCTAGTACTCTTCTCCACCAGTGATTGACAACATGAGTCTACATCATATATGCATCCTGCAACCTTTGGTAGTCTTCTTTGGCCCATACATGTGATCCATCACGCCAACTTGATCTAGACATATAGGCTGAAAGCCATTCATATAACTCTACTCGGAAGTAGCAAAAAAATTCTCATATAGATCATGGTAGAGGTTCTCTTCTACCCATCTACATGCATTATATTCATGTACAATGTTGTAACTCTAACCAAATTCATCCTCCATGTGCGTGAACCATGATCCAACAATTTTCAATGTCAACCGCTCTGTCATTACTCATTAAATAGATCATGATGTATGTTATATCCCACTACAACTTCAAAAGAGGTCTCGTGCAATGGAACCAAAATGTAGTCATTTTTACTTCTATCACAAAAGGAAGAAACCCCATGTGTGTCACCTATCACCCAAGAGAAGCTAAATGCTCACCCGAGGCATGGATACCGAGTCTCTCTTTATGTGAGTTTAGTGGGAAGTATCATCTATGATTACTTGTAAGATTATTTAGGAAGTTAAGATAAACAAGAACCATATGTCTCGAACATTTTTCAGATCCTTGTAGTCACTCGGTGAAGAATTTTAATATAATCCAAAACATATATTATAATAGAAAGAAATATACAAACATCCATTCTTAGCATGAAAGGATAGAGAACTCATATGAGAGAAATATGCATTAAAACCATTGATATCCATGTCTATTTATAACAGGTAACCTCATTATATTCATTGGTTCATTATAGAGTGTCATAGAGAGCAGACCGCAGTCATGTGTATCACTGGACGTATGTAACTAAGTAAAAAAAAGAAAATAACAACTTCCATGCTTAGTACATTCTTTCCCGAACCCAAAATATCCACTCGCAGCAATTCTATAGAGCTCCACTCACTTTCTAACCCATTATTCCCTATGTATATCTCCCCATATGTCTATATGTCTCCATGTATCTCTATGAAGATGTATATGTGTATATCGGTATATCCTCTACTCCATAGGCACTTGTATTTATAGCTTTCCCAGGTTGCCAACTCACCTTCCAGCGCCCTCAGATCAGATGCCAAGTGTCGATTGTGGTCCTTCATGCGAGCATGCTCCTCTAGGCTTGAGCTTTCCACTCCATCTCATGATGATCTTCTAGAAGATTCCATCCGGGGCATGCTCTTTCCTAGGCCAGCCTATCACCAGGCTAGCATCTTATCCACACGCAACCGATCACACTTTTCACGTGTTCTACCTTGGGCACTTAAATTGGTTAAGTCTCGAGCATCCTTTCACGTGTCGCACGAGCTATGTGCTTCCTTAAATCTTTCTATTGCATGATTTTTCCTTGTGCGCCATTCTATAACCGGGATCCAGTGCACCTACACACCTTCAT
Organism: Taxus wallichiana var. yunnanensis; assembly: GCA_018340775.1. Taxonomy (NCBI): domain Eukaryota; kingdom Viridiplantae; phylum Streptophyta; class Pinopsida; order Cupressales; family Taxaceae; genus Taxus; species Taxus wallichiana. The sequence goes on along the minus strand of CM031234.1, from coordinate 151,020,668 downwards.
ACTTGGTCAATATTCCGGGGCCCAACAACGATAATAGGGGTTGAATACTTGAGTTGGATTTGAAAGTGTTGACACAATACCTTTATAGTTTTGTTTTTGAATGACTTATCATTTTCATCTACAATGGAAGATGGGATTCCGTATAGGAAAATAATACGGCTTATTATAAATTTGGATATCTACACACCCTTGACATAGGTGAAAGGAACAATATCTACCCAGTTTTTAAATACTCAATGGTAGTAATAATGAACATATGGCCATCGGAGGATAGGGTAAAGTTCACACGATGAGATCGAGTCCCCACTTTGAAAATTCCATGGTGTCATAATAGGTTGTAATGATTGTGCCAATGCATGTATCAAGTTACCATATTTATGAAATTACAAACATTTATTTACGTACTTACAACAATAATTCTCCATGGTAGGAAAATAATATCCTAATCTTAGTATATTTTTATCTCGGAATATCCCATTAGTATGGGCCCCATAGATGCCTTCGTGTTCCTCCTTAAATGATACGATAGATTCATCCAAATTAAGAAAACACAACATATTCCTGTCATAACCTTTATGGTAGAGAGTTATTCTAAGTAAGGTGTAGCGAGATATCCATTAGATAAGGTTTATTTTGTTAGAATGAGAAATGTCTAGAGGGAAGGTTCCATCATGAAGGTAGTTAAAAATGTCACTATACTAGGGGAAAAGGGACCAACAACTTCACATACCAAACAAGACTCCGACATGTCATATGTTGGTATTCGTAGATGTTTGACGAAGAATGGTATGTCATTATTCCTTAGTAGGATATGTAACATGGACCCTACTATGGCCATAACATCTGCTGCTTTATTGTGTCCTCTTGGGATCTGCTCAAATTTAATTTTCTCAAATAACTCCTTTAAAGTGTCAACCATTTTTATAAAGAATAATTTTTCGTCCTTAACTTTATATTCATCATTTACCTATTTGATGATCAACATAGAATCACCTATTTTGTTCACTTGTCTAATGTCCCACTTAATAGCTAGTTTCATCCCCAAATAAGGGATTCATATTCTATTATATTATTTGTACATGGGAACTTGAGTCGAATGTTTAAGGGATCAAATCTCCTAAAGGAGTGATAAGAAAAACTCTTGCACCTGATGCATGAAATGTAAAGGAGCCATCAAAGTATAGCTTGTCATATAATAGATTCCTCAAGGTACATTTTAGAAGCATATGGAAGTTTCAGGATCAATGGTTTAGTACTGCAAAGGGGCCTTAACTAGTTGATTGGCCAATAACCTACTCTTTAACTGATTTATGATGAACATTCTCGATATCAAATTCACTTTGAGTAAGATGATCCAATTGGCCATATTTCTTATAAGTGTTGGCTTTGATAACAAGTATTTTAATGGATCCACTTTTTATATGAGCTTGGTATTAGTATTCAAAAAATAATGATGAATTGTTTAAAAATAAAAAATGACGGATAAGAAATCCTTATAAATATGCAGGTAGTTGAGATCGTAAGAAATCAACATACGACGAAGATAGTAAAATGATTTTTCTTTTTCTTTATGTCATATTATTCCAATAGTGCACCAATTGTAAATTAAGTATCAAAAATTTATAGTACTAGTGGTTCACCCACATTAGGCAGCAATATAACAGAGAGGGTTTGGACATATATTTCTTAATAAAAGTAAACTCTTTTTATTTTTCTTCACCCCAATAAAATTTGACATCTTATTTCAGAAGATGTGTGAATGAGTGGCATTTATCTACGAGCTGGGAAATGAATATTTTGATTTCTTGAATATTCCCTTGCAAGTTGTGTAGTTTCTTAATGTTCCTAGGATGAGGCATTTATTGTAACAAACCGTTACACCAAAACCTTGAGGCATTAGTGAAATCCACACATGAGGATCATAACATCCCACCATGCTTCCGTAGATCCCGACTCGGGCTAGGTTTGCACCCACACTCCCATATGTACGAGCCCCACTTCACCAATGTTTAGGTGCCCCATGGGCCCCGGCTACATGACGTAACCAACCGAGTGGGATTCGAACATAGGTGGTCACTATGATACCAAATGTAATGAACCGTTACACCAAAACCTTGAGGTGTTAGTGAAATCCACACATGAGGATCATAAAATTTATTTTATAGTGGTAACCATTATGGTATCTACCTCATTTCCTTTCCGTAATACAATGAATCCTACAAATTTTCCTGAGAGCACGCCAAAGACACATTTCTTTGGGTTGAGTTTGAACTTATAGTCCCTAAGACACTAAAAGATGCACCGTAAGATAGTGGGTGATCTTATCTAGTCCTAGATTTACCCAAGATGTCATCCACATAGTCTTCCATTATGTCATTGAGCATATCATGAAAGATAAAAATCATATCCAGTTGATATGTTTTGATTGCATTTTTAGGCCAAAGGGCATGACTTGATAGGACAATTTACCCCATGGGGTTGTAAAATTTGTCTTATGTTGATCTTCCTCAAAAATTTTAATTTGATTATACTCAAAAAACCATCCATGAGTGATATCATTTCTTAGACAATTTTTTAATCAAAAATCATGTCGATATTAGGAAGAGGGAAGCCATCCTTAGGACAAGCTTTATTTATATCTCAAAAATTTGTACACATTATAATACCAAATGGTTTCTTCTCAGATAGGGAATGTGTTTAAAATCCACTCTGAATAATCAATAGGCTTAATGAATCCTAATGTAAAAAAATTTCCAGCTCTTCTTTTACCAACATGGTGATGCATGGATGCATATTTCTGAGATTTTTTATAGGATTTTCCTCTGCGTGCATAACGAGGTTATGCACTACTAATTCCAGATCTAGCCCTAGCATGTCCATGTAGGACCAAGAAAAGATATCTAAAAATTCATGCAAAATAAGCACAAAGGTTTTTTGTTCTTGGGCGAGAGCAAAGCTCCCAACTTGACTATTCTAGGAAATTCCTCTGTACCAATATTGACATCTATGGTCTCCTCCACAAGAAAATTATATTCTTCCTCCATGTGTGTAGGATCAGGGGGGAGATTGAGATCTTCTTCTTCTAAAGGTGTCTCAATGAGATTTTCACCTTTAGGCTAGTCAACTTATTTGTCCATTTATTTTTCTTTTTCTTTATCCACAAGTTCCTCAAAGAGGTTTTCACTATAAGACTTGGAATTATTATTTTTTCAAGGATTCTCTATGGAAATTTTTCCTTGATTACTTTTATACTTAGATGACCACATAACTCAGCCTCCTCCCAAAAATACGTGCATGTATTAAGGTTGATGGAGAATCCTTTCTTATGATCACCCACTGGAATGTCATCACGAAGACCCATAAACTCACTAATAGCTTCATCATTTTCAAAAATGTCAATTGGTACATGTTGTTGTTGGTCCCAATTAACAAGTGACAGGTAGAAAAGGTCTAATGTTGGAATGGTAGGGGATATGACATGGGTTATAGTTAAGATAGCCATGTTTAAGAACAATTTCGTGGAGGAAAGGTCTTCGTAAAGACTAAACCATGAATCTATTTTTATTTTGTATTCAAACGAACTATTTTCTCGGTCAGAAGAGGAATCCTTAACTTTTGGGGGATGATACCCATATGGTTGAATGTCAATACCATATTTACAAACCTTACAATGGGGTACCAAAAGAGATTCCCGCATACCTTTTTCATTTATGTCACAACCATATCCTTTGTATCCCATAACATACATCATTTTATTTGGGATAACAAATTGAGGTGATTGATAGCATGGATCCATTTCATCATCCGAAGGATGGGATACAATATTTTTAAGCAGCTTCTCATCTGCTAATAAACCACCATGAGTAAAAGGTTTGATGTTACAATTTTTCTAGACCATTGATATTTGTAAGAAAACCTATGAAGCGCTTTGGGTGAAAGGGGAGGTTAGAAACTAAAAATTCCTATTGGAGATCATATTCTCTGTAACCATTTACAACAAATTTCATCTCCCATGAAGAAAAAGGAGAATCTGACGTAGAAGAACCATTATCATTGGTAGACAAGGTATCTAGATCAACTCATGAGGTGAGTTCCTTTGATTGAATTGGAATGACCATCTTTGTAGAAGGACATTCATAAGTGGTGGGAAAATAACCCGATAATGCTTTGCAATGAGCAAAGGGTTGAGAATCCCCCTGAATAGTAATAATTTTTCCTTCATGGTATAACTTCAAACACTGATGATACGTAGAAGGTACGACCTTCATGAAATGAATCCACGAGTTACTAAGAAATATCTTATAAGGAAGCTCCAAGTCTAAAACATGGAACTTATTATCATGAGTAGTAGGCCCTACTCCCAGTGTTTCACCACATAGAGTACCGTATTACAAAATTATTTAAATGGTAAAGGTAAGGTATGTGAGGAATACTTGGAGATTGTGAAGAGGTCATGCACCTTTGTTAAAGACCAAGCCAATTTTAGATCACTCCTTTTTGTCTTGGAAGGAATACCTGAAAACAAAAGAAAGACCAAAAAATAGAGTTAATAGCATAGGTCTTTGGATATCCTAGTGTGAACTAGATCTAGGATTAGGATGCTTCCTCAAAGGTTATGAATCTATGTATTAATACAAATTAATGCTGATAAATATCATGAAATGGAAAGTCCTACTATAGTTATATGATTTAGGTATCTCACACAACACAATAGTCTAAATCTAATCTAAATGACAAATATAAGATTAAATATAGGAGAATGGTCAGTTTTCAGGGTCTATAGGTATGACAGAGGGTAGAAAGAAGGTCTGAGTGAAGTCTTGGGAGGTTTTGGAGAGTTCTAGGTGGAGGAATGAGCTCACCGGCCTAAGGAGAAAATTTTAGACATAGAGACCAAGGGTAGTTGGGAACTGATTTTGGTCAATGGTTATAGTCGGATCGGTTGGGTAATCAATCATATTAGGGGAAATTATGTTTTAAAGCTAGAAAAGAGGTTGATTTTAGATTTTTTTGATTGCATAGAATTTTGGAAGGTCTTAGGTAGGGTGTAGGAATTTAGGTGAAGACTCAACCAGGGTAAAAGGGGTAATTAAAAGGGAAGATTGGTTATAGTTGGTACGGTGTTAGGTGAATAGGCTATAAAAGGTATCCGGGAGAGGAAGTAGGTGATTAGAAAAAGATAAATAATCTAAAACTGAAGATAATAAAATAAATAACTCGGTTAACAATACTTATCAAAGATATGGAGATTGGTAGAAGGTATTGGTTGGTGGGTGTGCGTAGGAGAGAAAATCTAAGATCTAGTGCTGCACCAATGAAATTTGAGTGCTTCTTCATGTGAATGGTTCAAGCCAATGAAGTTGTAGATTGGTTGGTGGTGGAGATTTTAATGCTTTGGTGCTCATTTGATCATCAAGGTGTCAATTGAACGCTAAATATGTGAGATTAAAGAATTACAACCAAAATAAGAACTAAGGAAAATGTTTGAAAATTCTTATTTAAAGGAACCGATGGAAGTTCCTTAACTGGCATTGGCTGAGGAATAATTTGCGTCGGTTAGGGAGAAATAGTCTTATTTTCTCAAAATAACATTTTCTCTCCCTCTTTGGCATGATTCAAGAATGGTTCTGGGTTAGGAGTCTTGATTCTTGCTAGAAAACATGAGAAATTAGTGGGAGAGGTAGTTGGTAATTAATATTAGGTTTATAATAAGTCTCATTTTGTTAGGGGGAGTTATGACTTAGTCTTAGTTATTAAATGGGATTGGAATGGGTCTAAGGTGAGGTGGAGGGGTGAGGTAATAATTAATATAATATAGGTAATTAGATTAATAAATGTGTGAAATGGGTCATGGTAAGGGGGTATGTAATAAAAGGGGACCTAGAGGGTGTCATCCCAATTTTGGGTGTCTACATTTGCCCCTTTTTATCATGTAGCTTGTACTAATGAGCGACGATGACAAAAACAAGAAGTGGATGCCCCAGATATGGGTGGAGGTGATCCCCCTCAAACTAGGAACTGATGTACTTTGGAAAGGGAGAAATGGTGATGGGTTTGATAAGGTTGTAGGTGATGAAAAATGGGGTTATGTGAAGGTATAGGCAATGGTGATGATAGGGTGATTGAAAGGCGGAGGCAATCAAACACATGCACATGCTTAGAATGCAACAAGGCATAAGGTTAAAGAGAACACAAACACTAATTCGTCAATGGTTGATAGTTTATCAAAATAAGGGTGATGTGGTCCAGTATCCAAGGTATAGGATGTGATCCAGGAAACACAACAAGGCTAAGTTCAGGGATGGGTATAGGTGTGTTTTAAAACACAAAAAGTTTGGTTTGGTTGAGATAAATGTCATAAAATAAGGTGAGGTAAGGTCAGTAGGCTAAACAACATGGGTAGCATTATCGCATGGTAGAGCGAGTAAGCGAGTTTTATTTTCATATAGGAGAGGTCGGGTTGGTGAAGGTATATAGGTAAGGTCATGGGTAAGGCCTAGGTGAAGGAAAACATGTCCCTAAGTATCCATAGGGAGTTGGTGAGGTGGTGATGTTGTTAAGTGAGCCTATATGGAGGCTTTGGGGTTGTGTCATCTAGAAAAAGGCAAGTGATAACAAAAATTAGGGAAAATAAAGCATATTGGGTTATGTGCGGGGTGGCATATGTCGGTTTAGAGGGAATTGATATTGGTAGGGTGTCAATGCCTATCACCTAGGGTAAGTCCTGAATGACATTGTTCTCCAAAATGGAGAGATTAAAAATGAAATATTGCCCAAAAGGTGTTCATTTAAGCATTGGTTGAGTCGGAAAATGATTAGGAAGACAACAAATAGTGTCGGGAGATTGAGTTGGCAAGAGATAAGTGGGTGGAGGAGGTGATTTTGTGGCCCCACGTGTAGCTATCTGATTGGTTGGAGAGTTAGGAGCTATTTGACATGGCAGAGGCAAGGGAAGGATCAGGGGGTGCTCTATTTCGACTCCGGTGATCCCAACAAGGACACGCTAGTGAGTAGAGGTAGGATTTAGGATTTAATTTTGGTTTTGTAGAATTATAGGGACTCGAAATGCAAATTTTATTATTTGTTAATATTTTATTCAAATTAATGTGAAATCATGGAATAGGAGGGTGTAATTAGATTAATTAGGGGTAAATATGAACTTAGGGCCAATCGAAGTGGTTTGGGTGCGTTATTTGGGTGTATTTTTACTATTTCTCAGTAATTGGGGGCTTAGGGTTTTGCCTTGGGGCCCGACCAAGAATCGATGTCGATCGATTATTATTCATTTTAGTTGACTATCCAAATTTTCAGATTATTTGAACGGGATCAACATCGATAGGGGAATTTATGCTGATTGCTCAGTTAAATAACACAGTGTAAGAAAATGTTGATTTTAAGCCATCTAAGGGAGTGTGAGGTTGGGTAGGGTGGAAAAGAGAAGTCTTAGGGAAGGGTTTGGGTAAAATATGATGTTATAGGATGATTTTGGGAGGGATGGGGTTGGGTAGGTTAATAGGTGAACTAGTGGGAGGGAAGATAGGTAAGATCAGAAAAAGGGGGAAAAAGTGTAATGGAGTGGGCCAAACTAACCTCTAAAGACCCCATGTCTTCTGAGTGCTACCTACATATCCCTTACAAAATGGACCTCATGCCGATGTATTTCTCCCATAAGATAGGGAAGAATATGATTTTGGTAAGTAGGTTGGGTGAAGGTGAAAGGTGTAGGTAAGGCATGGTAAATATTTGGCAAGGTCAAGTTTTGATTAGAAATTTGAAAGGGAAGATGATTAACTTGTGTGGGTGTTGATGATATAGGCTAGGAAGTAGATGATTATGAGGGACTAAATTCTGCCCCTTCTAGTATAGATGAGACCCAAAATTTTAGAGGATGAGTGGGAACACATGTGGGAAGTTAGGCTTAGTGCAGGTTAGGAGATACATGATGATTACATGAGACCACAATATGATGCTATTCCTCATTGATATATGTGACACGCTACCAATACCTTACATCTATTGATGAGAGAGATTAAAATCACATTAGAGTATGTATATAGAATTCTATGGCTTTCGATCATTGGGTAGCCACTTTATCAGGTGTCAACAACAGATGCAATAAATCATATGATTATGAGGTTTGGGCTCATCATGGTAGATTTGACATACCATAATGCAAGTATCGGTAAGGTGTGATGTATGAAACACATTTTCACAAGACCCATATTTTAGTGTTGATGATGGTTAACATGAGATGTTTATCCCTTCTTGACTAAGAGGGTGAGAGGTTTCTATGGGCCTTGATGGGAGTTCTAGAGGACATGTTTTTGATAAGGTAATTTTTTTACATGGGCACCAACTTAGTTATTTCATTTGTATGATGAGATTTGGGATTATAGGAGGATACAATGATTTGGTCTCTGTTGCACTTATTTGTTACACTATTGGGCATATGAGCACATTGTGTGCCTTCATCCACTATGTCTCTTTGTGACATGGGTTACACATGGGTGTATTTAGGATAGGATACAGGTGGTTACTGTTGATAGGAGAACAAGTGAGGTTGGATGGGGTTATTTAGGATATTGCATACTATCGGAGGGTTCTAGATAGCCTATCACCTATACATATTTTATGGAGGCCATACCTTACTTACCCAAAGTTCATAAGTATGGAGGAGGAGATGGAGGATGTAAAATTTTGAGATGGATACAGGGGCATAGGGCCGAGGAGCACGAGCTCATACCCATAGATTAGGATAGAATATCATTTGGCTTACAACAAGATGTTCCCCAGCCATTCCCATAATACCATAAAGATGATGTGGAGAGGTAGTTACCTCTTCCATCACTAACACCACCAAAGCAGTACTAGAGGAGTAGGTAGCTAATGAGATGATAGATGATGTTTGGTACATAGATGGGTATAGGTAGTGGTGGACAACACAATTACTAGAAATGCCATCCATGACATGACAACCTGATTTTGTAATTGTTATTAGTGAGAGATATAGGCTATGGGGGAAGGTTATGGGACTACAGGCCCAGATTACTTCTTTACAGGTATAGTTAACAAAAACATAGGCACAAGATGGCGAAGGGGGGCACATGGCTGCCCCTACTTCATGTCCAATAGTACATGATGGGACACAAATATAGGTACAAGTTCCATCATCAAATGTACATGTACTAGGACAAGGTCCATAGCCATGAGGATAGGGATAGGCAGGTAGTGGAGCAATGCCACCACTACATGTTGTATCAATGGACCGATACAGAGAGGTTTTGGTTGAGGCTAGATATTATGAGGATCATATTATAGAACTTGATCTCCTATCATTAGATATGCTACCTATAGATCGAAGTAGGTAACTGCAAGCTTGAATTCACATAGTCAAAGGTTAGGGAGCCACCATACTCATGGGTAGGGCCAGCATGAGGTAACTAGTGCACAGAGACAAAGGACATGTGAGGGGATAGGAGAGAGTGGAAGAGGCATTGGGACCTCCTAGGGATGATGAGATGATAGAGATTGATTTTTATTTTTGATTTATGACTTATATATATTGGCATGTGTTCCAAATAGGTGAGTTGTATATGAGAGTTTTTAAGAGACTTATTTATATCTATGGATATAGAGTATTAAAACACAAACTTTCTAGTATATAGATGATGGTATTTATATCTATTTTGTTTTTTTAATTTCTAATGTATTGATATTATGGAAACTAGATGTATGTCTGGTTATTTTATGGTCTAGGTTGGTTTAAATTTATAATGTATTGATGTTATGGAAATTATATGCGGGCATGGTCGATGATTTATGGTTTAGTTTGGGTTTAATTTCTAATGTATTAATATTATGGAAACTAGATGTAGGAATTATTGTTGTATGGTTTGGGTTTAATTTCCAATGTATTGATATTATGGAAACTAGATGTAGGCATGGTTGTTATATGGTTTGGGTTTAATTTCCAATGTATTGATATTATGGAAACTAGATGTAGGTATGGTTGATGTATGGTTTGGTTTGGTTTAAATTTCCAATGTATTGATATTATGGAAATTGGATGTAGGTATGGTTGATGATGTTTTGGTTTGGTTTAAATTTCTGGTGCATGATGGTATTTTGCTAACTAGATGATGGTTATAGGTGTGGGTGAGATGAGATTACAAACAATATATCATATGTTGATTGTCTCGTCCTATTGAAGAAGAAACAAGTAGATAAAAAGAAACTAAAAAGAAGTGAAATGATCCATAGTTTGCAAGGACCATAATGGCCATACAAAATAGGCTTATGAACATAAACCCCTTGAGGTGTTACATCATTGATAGGTCTATGGTTGAAATAAGTTACATAATCAAAAAATTCGTATAAGCACCATGTCCCTTGAGTAGATAGGAGAAAATAAAAGAGGGTATGGTGCAGTGGTTTTTTTATCGTAACCTTATTGTGGGACAACATGCCCCTTCTGCAAGATACCCAAAACCAACATAGGAAATTCCATGACCAAAAGTTTGTATTTTTCTTGATTTTTTATTTTGTGTTTTAATTTTTGACTTCATGGATTGATCGATGTGGGAATTCTATATTGGGATGAATAGTAGCATTTCCTTGAGGTCTTTGTGAAGGTGATCAATGTGGGAAGCACCAAGATAATTAGTGTTTTAAAAATGCATATTATTTTTATATATATACTAAATACAAAATGTGGCTTTCTTTTTATAGATGTCCATTGAGGGAGCTGTCTACTTTTAGCAGCTATAGAGAGACATAAATGTTTATTTGAGGGAATCATCTATTTGTAAGTATTTGACTCAAGGAGTAGAATTTTTTTATCCAAAAAATTTTGCATTATTTTGTACATGTAGTCATGGACAAGACTATAAAGGAGTATATGCCTCTTTTATGAAGGAAAACCATAACACGAAAAATGTTAGCTATGAAAGAGGGGTTTCAAGTGAAAAATGACCATGGGATTCCATCCTGAAAAGGACAAAAAGTATCCATGAGAATCATGCCATGAGTAGAGTCATGGTACTCATATTCAAGATAAGGCTTAATGGTGATGGATAATCACACAATTCTATTTGAGTCATTGGTCCATAAAAGATGTAGGTGGAAGGAAAGGTTCTCTCAAGGGATGAGCATATATGAGACATAAAGTGATTTAGTACTTTATTCAATAATAGAATAGTCAAATATATAAGGCATTAAGGGGCTCAAGTTTTGGTTTACCCTCGAGAGAAGATAAATGATAAGTTCCTGATCCATAGGTATGGGTGACAATATAAGGTCCAAGCCAATTAGTAGAAAACTTACCTTGTTTACTTTTCTCCATTTTTCTTAAATTTTGATTTTCCTTCAGGACAAGATCATCGATCTTTAATTTTCATTATTGAATGTGTTCTTCATAGGAACGGTTAATTCCCTTTTTGTAGATTTGGAGGTGGTGTAGAATGTTTAAATGACATTCATCCAATAGCTCAAGTTGTGCCAAAAATTCTTAGAGAAAAGCATCATCAGAGAGGATATCTTTAAGAGATATACGAAGAGATGGAATTTGGAATTCAAGAGGTAGGATGACCTTTATAGCATAGACTAAAGAGAAATGTGTGGTAGCAGTAGAGGTGTAAATTATGGCACAATAAGCCAATAAGGAGAGAGGAATGTGCATGTGCCAATCCTTACCCGAGTCATCAACCACTTTCGTAAGAATTTTACCGAGAGATTTGTTAGAAGATTTAGTTTGACCATTTGCTTATGGGTAATATGGTGAATAGAAAATGATTTGAGTACACAAATTTGTCACATAGTTGGCATAGGGTTTTGTTTTTTAATTGTATTCAATTGTCAACGATGAGGAAATGACAAACACCAAAGTGAAAAATGATATGGTGATTGATAAATTTGACTATTTTCTCATCTTTGGTAGAAATAAGAGGGGTGGCTTCAACCCATTTAGTATAATATTCAATTTATATGATGATATGATGATGAAATTGTGAGGAATTAGGTTTAATCTCCCCAATGAGATCCAAACCCCACTAATAAAAGGGCCAAAAGTCTCTAGAAACTTGTAAGGCATGACTAGGAGTATGATGAAGCTTAATGTGCTGCTGAAAATTCACACAACATTTATCATAGTGACAATGGCATCTTGGTTAATGGTTAGTTAGTAGTACCTGAGTCAAAGGATACGATTTGCAATAGTGAGGCCACTAAAATTTCCCATAAAAATCCCATCATGAATTTCTTATATGGGGTATGATATTTTCGAACCAATGAGGAATCTCACTAGGATACTTTGCCAAAGATGTATTTGTAGAGAGACCTCCTATGATGACATAATGAGAGACACTTTTTAGGAAGGATCATAGTCCATGGCAAGTTAGATCCGTAGGTAGGATTTATAGTGAGAGATAGTCAAAAACTAGTTATACTAAATGTTGCGTGGGTCAAGATCATTGATCGATGTTACCCATAAAATTAAGGTCGATGATAATAAAAGAAGGTGAATCCAACCATTATATTTTGACAAATATTTTTGAGTTTGCAGGTGAGGAAGGTATTTGAGAAGTAATAAAAACCATGGTATCTATGAATTTTTTAGTGTATCACAAAGTGGCTTGAATGAGGTAGTGATCAAATGTAGTCAAAAGTAATTCAACATGTTGTTTATAATTTTGAAGCTCATCATTACAACACTAGTACAAACCATTGATTTGGTTCACAACCAATTGAGATTCACCAAATATGTTAATGGATTTAACACCTAGGGAAATGGTAGTTTGAAGACCTAACATAAGAGCTTCATACTCGGCTATGTTATTTGTGTAGTCGAAGTCTAGTTTAAAGGATAGTAGCATAGGATTTCCATCAAGAGGAATGAGGATGACCCCCACACCTCCCCCATGGTGACATTTGGATCCATCAAAGAATAATTTCATTTGATAAACAATATCATCATTAGACAGGTGGTATAGATTCGTTGAGAAAATCAAAGTTTGAGGATTGATTCCTAGGAAGAGGATCATCTACAAGTTGATCCGCAATGGTTTTTCTTTTGACAATAATTTTATGAATGAACTCCAACTCCAATTCTACAAGAAGCATTATCCAATGAACGATGTATTGGTTTTGGTAAGGTTTGGCATACATGTAATGAAGAGGGTCAGTGTTTGTAACAACACATGTTTTGTGATAGAGAAGGTAGTGGTGAAGTTTGGTGGCCACGAAGACTAGGGCTAAGAAACTATTTTTCAATGTGAGTGTACCGAATTTTGTATTCTATAAGAGTATGGATTATGTAATAAATTGCTTGTTCCCTATTCTTTTCATCATGATGAGTGAGTATGGAACCCAAGGAATGGTCAACAACATAAATGTAAAGGTAAAAAGGTTGATCATCTTTAGGTGGAATGATCACAAGAGGATGAAGAAGGTAGTTCTTCAACGCTTCAAAGGATTTGTGACACTCATCATTCCAATGGAAAGAAATGTCCTTTTTAAGGAGGTGGTGAAATGGTTGGCATCATCTGAAATTTGAGAGATGAAGCATCAAATGGATTGAAATTTCCCTTGCAATCTACAAAGTTTTCTAAGGTTTTTAAGTGGAGGCATGTCATGAATTTCCTTGATTTTAGCGGGATCAACTTCGATACCCCGCAAATAGAAAATGAAACCATGGAGCTTACCCAAGATAACTGTGAAAAACACACTTCTTTGGTTGAAGATGAACACCATATTGGATAAGGTGGTCAAAGATAACTTTAATAACAACTAGGTGTTTTGCATGACACTTGGAGTTACCAAAAGGTCCTTGACATATTCTTCCAATATGTCATGCTTGATGTCATGAAAGATGTAATTCATAGCGCATGGATAGGTAGTACCAACATTTTTCAAGTGAAAGGGAATCATGTGATAGTATAAAGTCCCCTAAGTGATGATGATGGAGGTTTTTTTATCTTCTGGAGTGAGTAATATCTGATTATAACCCGCAAACCCATCCATAAGAGATAACATCTCATGACTAGCTATAAGATCAATTAGTTGGTCAATGCTTGGTAGAGGAAAGTCATCTTTTGGGTTGGTAAGGTTAAGGTCACAAAATTCAATGCAGATAAAAAGTTCCCAAGTCACTTTTGTGATAGAACAATGTTAGAGACCTATTATGGATAGTCAATAGGTAGGATGAAGGAAACAAAGAGAAGGCACTAAATTTCTTCTTTCACAAGAAGAGCAATGCAAGGATGCATTTTACACAGCTTTTGTTTCACGGGTTTTGTGTCAAGGTTAGTTATGATATTGTGAAGCATGATATTAGGTTCAATACCTAGCATATCATTATAATACCAAGAAAATGCATTGCTATGATCATGAAGAAAAGAGGTGAAATATTCTTGTTTTGCAGAGTCTAAAGAGTGGCCTATCTTTAGAATTTGTGGGTTGTCTTGAGTGTGAATGTTAACTTTTATAGAAGATTCATTCAACATGGTTTGTGTGTTAGAGGGTAAAAAAATTTGAATATAATAATCGTCAACACCTAAATAGGTCAAAATCAAATCATAATCATGACATTAAATGATGTTTATAAAAGGCATATCATAGTATAACATGTCATAATAAAGAAGAGTAAGAGAAGAGGGAACCTCGCCATCAAGTTGATAAGTAAAAGATCATAAGGAGATGGTTTTCATGAAGAAGAAAAATAATTTATGAGGAATGGATTTATGATTCACAAACTCTATGGGAGAAGGTAGCGTGATAGGTGAGGAAGGTGGGGAAGGATTTTTGTCTTCTACAAGGGTGATTCAGGCCTTCTTAAGAGGAGTTTTCTTAGGAAATCCAATGCCACAATAGTCATTGTATTTCCTAGTTTTCCATAGTATAATGATATGATGACCTTTTTTGTAACGACAAAAGTGGAAGCCTTTCTAGGTGCAAAAGTGAATAACATGAAGTGTGAAGCTGTGTATGGTGAGGTAGGAGAAGTCGATGATAAAGGTTTGGTGTTGAAAGGAGTTTCAATAGAATAAGTGGAATTCTTGAGACCCCATAGGTTAGGTTGCTATGAAGGTTGAGAGGGTTGTATGGTATGACCTCTCCTATACGATTATCATAATGTGGGTATTTGTGTAGTTTTCCATACTCCTAAGGAGTAAGGAATGTGTCAATGCTGAGGAGGTGGTATTCTCTGAGTGAAAGTCATTAAAAAATTCCTACGACATGGTTTGTGGTTGGTACTTGGGTAGCAGGTATAGATGAGCTATCTGAAGCCTGAGAAGATGGGGCATCAGTAGAGGGTGGAATAGGAGGGTCGGTAGGTGGGCTAGATGAGGAAGGTGAAGTGGCAGAAGTGGTAGATTTGGTAGATGCCTTAATTGGGATTAGGACATCATTTGGATGGTAATTCATATTACATGTTTTGAAGGGGAAGGATCTGCCCGAATAGTGTAAGGTACATAAACCATGGCGTGAATCCAGGGACAAAATAGCAACATGTTATAATTGAAATATCCTTAAATAACCTATAATATTTTAGGAATAGTTTTGGGACCCACATGGATTTATAGGAAAACAAAGTGCCAAGGGTAGTGTTCATGACATCGTTAAAAGATCAAAGCATGATGGGGTTGATAGAAATACAATTAGTCGGTATACCTATTTATTCATAAGCATGAGAAGAGATGATGTGTATGTTAGTACCCTCATCAATCATATCACATTTAACATGAATATCATTAATGTAAGAAGAGATGAAAAGAGTGGGATCAGGATCATCAGGTTATAAAGGGGAAATATCTAATTTGGAGAAATTAATGGAAACAATCTGATGAGGGGTAATGAGGGCAGCGATAGGTGAAGTTTCATTGGGTGGAACCTCAATGGATTGCAAGACCTCAATGAGGGCCTGACAATGAGAATCAGAGGTTTGAATCAAGTCATATAAAGACATCTTCAATGGGGACTGGTGAAGCTATTTGATCATTGAATGATGTGTAACCCCAGAAGAAGTAGGTGGTGCCGACCCAAGGATGGTTATCTTAAGGAGAGGTGCAAGAGTAATTTTAGGTGAAGGAAAACTAGAAGGGTTACCAAATTTTTCCTTTCCTTTTTATTTCACATGTTGTGACTGAGTGGCTACACACACCATGTTAATTTCAAAGATAGGAGGAGGAAAAGAGGGTTGTTTAGCCTTACCTTTATCCCTAGGTGGATGTGAAGGTAAAGGTTGTAGAATGGGTTTAGGGCTAGGTTTTGTGGTGATGGGTGAAGAAAGAATGGAATCCTCCTCCAACATATCATCTTCTTCAAAGAGACCATCAAAATCACAAAGCTAAAGGAGAATGGTTTTAAGAGCCTTACAACTCTTGACATCATGCCCTAGTGAGCGATGATAAGCACAAATTTTTGTGTCATCAAACCCTATTAGTTTAGGTTTGAGAGGATTGTAAGGCTTGATAGGTGGAAGTGATATAGTAGATGTCTCTAATAATCGAGTGAGGATGTTAGAGTAGGATCCTGTCAAAGGATCATAATGAGAGGTCAAGGTTTTCTTGGGTGAAGGGGTAGGATACCTTTGTGAGGGAAGTAAGGTGAGAGATTGTTTTGGTGTTACTATGTTTTGGTAGGTAGTGAAGGTTTTGATTAAGGCTATGCCTTCTTGGGTAAAGATGGAGGGATAACACTTAAGGGTGAAGGATACTCGGAAGGTGTAGATATCCGAGTAAGCCAAGGTGAAATTTTGGGTGTTAGCAAGAGTGAGGGTAAAGGTACCAAAAAGGTGTAAGGCGAACAGGAGAGGTGAAGAAAAGGGTATTAGTTATCACACTTTGGGTTTTCCTTGGTAAAGGGGTAGGTTAACTAAGGTTGAAGGATGTGGGACCAATATCGACATCAAAGGTGAAGGTGAGTGAGAAGGTGTGGGGTGAGAGATTCCTTTTAGGTTGGGAGGAACTACGAAATAGAAAACAAGACCACAAAAGAAGAGTTAAATAATATATGATAGTGGAATGTTAGCATGTGCTAGATCCAAGAAGTGTGATACTCCCTAGATGGTTGTCAATCCACTTGTTTAAAACAAATTAATGTGAGAGATAAGAAAATTCCTACTGTATTTGATATGATTTAGGTATTTCATTCAAGCACAATAAGCAAATCTAACATAACAGGCTAGGCTATAGTCAGATCTGAAGGGTAGGTAGGTGTTAAGGTACTTGGAACTAGTCAAGGTTAGGTTTTGGGTTGTTTAGGTCACTTGGTAGAAGGTTATTTGGTTCTATTATTGGAAAAAGGTATGAAACACAGACCGATGTTGGTCGGGTATAACCGATAATGGTTTAGGAGAGACCGACGATGGTCATGGGTAATCGGCGTCGGTACATTTGGGTGAAATAGTTCAATAAAACCTTATTGCAGAGTTTGTGAGGTTAGATAGAGCTAAATGAGGGGATGGAAACATCTGTGGGAATGTTGAGAACACTCAGAGAGGTGGAAGGGCCATGATAGGTGATCTAGTAAAGGGTGGGTGAGGTTTGAGTTTTTCAGAAAGTAGACTATGAAGGAATGGGAATATTAATGGAAGAATGATAATAGAAATGATAACAACTCTATGGATAGAATAAGAATGGAAATGATTAGTGATAAACACACTTACCAATGTTACAGGTCTAATGATTGGGTGGTGGTGATGATCGGTTGGTGAGATGGAGCTTGGTGTAATAGTGATGCTTCCTAGAATGTCACCGTGAGTGCAAAATGCTTCTGGATCTATCTTGGTGTTGGCTATGGATGTTTGGGTGCGAAAAGGCTCTGGTTCTACTTGCATGTAGTTCTCTTCTCATCTCCTTTGATCTCAAAATGTGCCAACCCAAAAACAAGGTTTAAGGTGAATAAATGGTAACCAACGGTGGTTCCGGTTGACTAGTGTTGGTTTAGGGGTGACCGGTGTCGGTTAAGGTAGGATTCCCTAGGTTTACTAAAAATGGCATATCTCACATATTTTGGATCAGGTTTGTTCCTTTTCCTGGATCAATGGATGTTACCTTTTTTATGAGTGGGAAGGTGGTTAGAGGGATAATAGGCATTGATTTTTAGGGTTAAACTAAGTCTTAGCTCATTAAGGTAAGTGGGACCAAGTCTTAGTTAGTTATGGAAACATGTCAAGAATAGGTCTAGGGTGAGGTGGCTAGGTGAGGTGGAGGGTGAGGTGGAAATTAGCTTAATTAAAATAATTAAGTAATGAATATTGTGAGGATGGGTATTAATTTAATTAAGTTAATTAAATTAATATTAATGTGGGGTGGAAGGGGCCATGGTTAGGTGAATATGTTTGAGTTGGTTATTCGATGGGGGACCAAGGGGAGTGTGACCCAATTTTGGTGTCTACATTTTTCCCCTTTTTGTTGTGTAGCTTGTATTGGTAAGCAACACTGAAAAAAATAAGATGTGGTTTCCCCATGTGTGGGTGAAGGTGATGTTTCCCCAAGCATGGGTGAAGGTAACCCCCTCAAACTAGGAACCGATGAGGTGAGAGAAGGAAGTGGTGAGTGGTTTGATAAAATGAGGAGGTGGGTGGTTTGAGAAAAAATAGGGTTAGGTGTGAAGAAGGTGATGGTCGAGGGTATGGTGATTGTAAGAGGTAGGGTGGGTGATTAGGTAGAGCATTCAGACATATGCACATGTTGTGAAATGCCATGAGATACAAGGTTTCTCAACATAACAAATGTACATTAGCTAGGGTCATAAAGGTCATCCAAACAAGGGTTGTTGAGGTCCGGTATCCAGGTAAAGGATATGGTCTAGGGAACTCAACAAGGTAAGATGCAGGAATGCATAGGTGTGGTTCTGATACATCCAAAAGGTCAAAAGGTCAAGGTTTGTTTGGATAAGGGTCACGAACTATAGGCAAGGTAAGGCTATTAGGCTAAGAAAAATAGGTACCATCATCACAAGATGCAATGGGTGAGGACATGGGAATATCCACTTAATCAATGGTTAGGTAGGTAGGTGTGGGTAGGGTAGGTGGAGGTAAAAATGGGTAATGGGGTAAAGGTCAAATTGGGAAAATAGGGAAATGGGCCAAGGTCAAAGGTAGTGACATTCAAATGTACGCACACATATAAACTACGACACAGTACTAGAGTGAAAAGCTTGCAAACTCTACATCATCCAAGGTCGATAGGTCTATCCAAATAGGGTTGAAGTGAGTCTGGTATCCAAGGTATAGGATATGGTGTGGAAACACAACAGAGGTCAGGTGTAGAACATTTAGGTATGTTCCGGTACACCAAAGTTAGTCAAGATAAACAACATGATAATAGGAAAGGTAAGGTCGGTAGGCTAAACAAATACGGGTAACCATGTCACAAGGTACATCAAGCATGGAGGGTCAAAGGTCACAAAAAGTGGTTTAGGTCTAGGTATATAGGTCATGGCATGGAGGTCAAGTGTGGGTAAAAAGAAGGTGTGGTGAAGGTAAGGCCATGGGAGGGGTAGAAATATGCCCCAACTGATGGTGAGGGTGGGTGATAAATGATGAGGTCGGAGGATGAGGTGGAGGGTCAGGGTCAGCTTTGGGTTAGGTGAAAAAGGTTGTGGGAAAGTAGATAAGGTGTAATGGGTTTCCATGGGGTCAACATAGGTAATCGACACTGGTCATGTCTTAACTATGATGGTCTAGGTAAACCGACCATGGTTTGTTAGGGCACATGACCGATGTCGATCTAGGTACAACCGATGTCGGTCAGGTCGGGGTGGTTAAAAAAGGAAATTTCCACTTTTTGTGGAATCATTTGTAATTTTCCAAATAGGAGAAAATGACAGAGGAGAGAGGAAAAGGTGGAAAGTGACCAAGTGAGATGGAGAGCTGAGTTGGCGAGCCTCGTAGTGGGTGATCGATAGGTGATAGGTGGGTCCACTAGATCTGTTTGATCAATTCAGTTGGTTGGAGGTGAGGAGGTCAGGTTGGTGATGGCGAGGTAGGAGAGAGGATCAAAAGGGGACCGGTGTAGTGGCCCAACATGTGCCACCATGGAGACAGTAGCGTGACGAGGTATGATTCAATCCCATTCCTAGTTTGGTAGGTAGATTTGTGTAGAGAAATCGGGTTAGGGGCAAAATAGGTTTTGGGGGAAAAGGTAAATTTGAATTTGGGATGAAAAATGGGTAAAATAGGAAGGGAGAAGGGTATATTTAGGTGAATGATGGGTGGGGATGAATTCAGGGGGATTTGGGTAGGGAAGGATAGGTCGGGAGGGTAAAATGGTGTGTTTGTGGGGAAATAGGGTAGGGTGTCATGGATTTGGTTTCCATGACAGTGACCGACGTCAGTCAAGGTTTGGCCGATGTCGGTTGGTGTGAGCCAAAAATGGTCATAGATGAGGTGACCAATGCTGGTTGTATTAGACCATGGTCGGTCTCACCTAAACCGGTGTCGGTCATTATTTGGAGAAAACTTAGGCAAAAAAGGAGGTAGGGTGGGTGGGTGAGATAGGTAATGGTATAAGAAGATGTTGTGGATGGAAAAATAACATGGGTGAGAGGTTTAAATAGGTATGGTGGAATGGTAATTGGTTAGGGTTGGGGTGGGTAGATAGGACATGTGATAAGAAGGTAAGTTATGAGGGGAAAAGAGGTAGGGTAATAGGTATAGGTGAGGTGTCAAGGGTGATTGCGGGTATGGTCAAGGTGTATTAATGTGATGGTTTTGGATGTAGTGAGAGATCAGCTATGGATGTGAGATAGGGTACCACCCCTACTCGTGGAGGTACGAGGGAGTGTGATAGTTGATGATTGGTGCCATGTTGCAGAGGTTGGCCTGATTGGGGTCAGACGCTACCAACACATAGTCTCGGGAGCTGAGTTTGATGGTCACCCTCATCGATAGATGGGATTTAGTGACCAATACATTCCATCTACCAACAGATAGGTGAGATCACAATCACCCTAGAGGATGTGTACAGGATCCTACATTACCGATAGTGGGGACGCAGTGTATTCGATCTCCTCAAGAGGCATCTAAGGAGTTGATGTTGACCATGTTTTGGCGAGGGGGGATGGTGGAGTTGAGGTTCCATAGTGCTAGTATGAGCTACGAGATATGTATTGGGCCCATCCGGAGGAGATGAGGCTAGTGGTGTTGCTGATGGAGGTATTTTATTGTTTTGCACTGCCAGATGCAGAGGGTGGGAGATTCCCATGATCATTGATGGGGGTTTTGCATGATATGGTGGAGGACAGGACCCATTTTGCATGGGCACTACATTCTGGTACAGTTATATAGAGAGCTATGGGCTTATGGGTGGCTATGGAGGTTTAGCCTATGTTGTACTTTCTACTTCATTGTTGGGCATATGAGCACATTGTGTGTGTGCATCTAGTTGGTATGCCCCGAGGATGATGCATTCAAGTCGGGTTTTGTTTGGGTGGGCTTCAGGTGATGGGTGCCTGTGATTGGGGAGCACCAAGCTGCTAGAGCTACACACATGATGTAGCCTATTACAGGCATTTACTAGAGGGTTTTCTAGTGTGGACATCATTTGGAGGCCATATGTGGGTTTCCCATCATATGGGTGGATGGATGAGGAGCTACAGAGCTACAACTACTCTGATGGATAGAGGGGTGACATGTGTAGGAGAGCACGAGATGATACCCATAGATAGGGTCAGATGGTAGTTTGGGCTACTTTAGGATATACCCCCACCCTTCCCATAGTATAGGAGGGATGACATGGAGAGGCCTCTACCTCTACCACAGCCAACAGTGCCAACAGGGTAGGAGGAGCAGGTGATAGACCGATAGATTGATGATGTCGAGGTTACTAATAGATACAGATAGTGGTGGGCTACACATTTACAGCAATACCACCAAGGTTGAGGGCAGCCAGATTTAGCCACCATCATAGTGCAGAGGGATGCCCTACAGGGGTAGGTGGCTACCCTAATTACATAGTTGGGGATAGTGCAGGGGTAGTTGATAGGTTCAGAGGCACAAGTTGCCACTTTGCAGGCACATGTGGCCACTCTAGCCCAGGTAGCATAGGACAGGCACCCACACAAGGTGGGAGATGGGGATGGGGTATAGGTGGCCACCCTACAGGTGTAGGTTATAGGTTTACAGGGCCAGTTGGCCACTACACAGGCGTAGGTTGTGGCCCTTCAGGCCCAGATATAGGTGGGGTGGGACAGGGTCCCTTAGATAGGCATAGGCATAGGGACAGGTCCCTCTTTATAGGTACCAATGGGAACAGGGTCCCGAGAGATAGGTACAGGGGGCCGAGACCAATGGCACCTCCACATAGATAGTACCTATGGCTAGGTTCAGGGATGCCTTAGGAGAGGCATGATATTATCAGATCACTTGATGGCTGTCAGGATAGACATCCCATCCTATGTAGAGTACAGAGCACAACAGGCTTCTTGTGAGAGGACCAGGTCTCATATGCATAGTGTAGAGAGTAGAGTAGGGGGGTGTGAGCCCCGAGATAGGGTCAGGTGAGGCTACCAGTGCACGAGGCCAGCTCTAGGTGAGGGGCCATCAGAGGGTAGACCAGGCGAGGTGGAGAGAGGTTGGTAGGGCACCCCACTGAAGGGGAGATGGAGGAGACTGATGAGACATGGATGGATATCAGGTGGGGTGATGATTAGTCACCATTTATGATCAGTGTATCTATGTTTTTGACACATTTTTATATATATACAGCCTATGTGTGAAGATATGAGGCTGATGTATATGAGAGTTTTTGTTATTTTTGATCATATACTGGCCTATGTGTCGAAGATGGTGAGGTTGTATATGAGAGTTTTGAGATTTTTATTATTTGGCTCGACTACGTATGAATATGATGGTGAGGTTTATATGATGAGATGATTGGCTTTGATGATATACTTGTGATGAAACCTTGATGAGTTATGATAGGTGGATGATTATTATGATGGTTGGAGCTATGTTATGATGAGATGGTTGATTAGGTCATGATTATTTTTGATGGAGAGAATTGATTGTTATGTATGATGGATGAAATGTTTAGGCATGGTTAGGCATGGTGATAGTTTTATGATGGGATGGATGACATGGTTGATGTTAGGTTATGTTTAGGCATGGTTTATTAGGTGTATATAGGCATGGTTGAGTCAAAATGTTTGTGGTTGAGTCAGTCATAGGCATTCGAGTCAAGTTATAGGCATGATGGTAGGTTATGTTTAGGTATGGTTGAGTCAGTTGGCATTTGAGTCATGTTAGGCATAGTTGAGTCATGGTATGTTTAGGCATGTTAGTCAGGTTATGTTTAGGCATGGTTGAGTCAGGTCATAGGCATGGTTGAGTCAGGTCATAGGCATGATGGATTCAAGTTGGTTTAGGTATGATTGAGTTAGGTTGGTTTAGGCATGATTGAGTCAAGTTGGTTTAGGTATGAGGTAATGTCCCAGTTGTAGGTAACATGGGGGAAAATGGTGATGTATATATAGGTTATGGTTTTAATTTCCAAATATGTGCTATAGTGGAAATGTGAAAATGATAAATGAATGATTTGATGATGTAATAAAATGTGTATTATTTGATGCTTATTTGGTTTAATTTCTAGTTATTGATATAAAATGGAAACTAACTAGGGTAGAATGTGAATAGGAAAGTGAAAGGGGAATTGGTTAGGGTAAAGAGTGGCCGAGCTAACCTCCAAGGGCCCCATGCCCTCGAAGTGTTGCCTACATAGTCCCATGAAAAGGGACCTCAAGCCGATGTAGTTCTCCCATAAGCTAGGGAAGATTATGATAAAGTAGAGGAATGGGTTGGTAGGTGTGAGGCATGGTTGAATGTAGGTTATAGGCATGATTGAGTTTAGGTCATAGGCATGGTTGAGTGGTTTTTTAAATATAGGTGTCGATGATCTAGTCTTGTATAGGATAATCAATAAGTAATGAGGAAGGTGAATGGTAAGAGGTGGTAAAAGAGCCACTTAATTGATAAGAACCCTAATGAGTCGACCATACCTAAGAGGGGCTCATGAACATAAGACCCTAAAGGCATTGCATAATAGACCATTCTAAGGGTGAAGAAAGTCACATAATCATGAAAATGTCATGGTTGTGGCAAGTCCCTTGAGTAAAGAGGAAATTAGGCTAAAAAGGCAAGGAGGTGAGAATGGGTGGTTTAACATAACTTAGTGTACGACAACATGTTTTGTGGAACAAGAAACCTAGAATCAAAAATAGGCAAGTCCATGACAAAAATTTCATCTTTTTCTTCATTTGTTTGTTTTTAATAGACTGATCGATGTGGGAAGTCTATATGGGATGGGTATATTATCTCCTTGAGGTCTTCGTGAAGCTGATCGATGCGGAAGCTTCTAGATATTTTTATTGGATTTGTGAAATAACTTGATATAGTTGTCCTTCAAGGGAGCAGTCTATTTATAGTGGTGGAATTTAGAGTGAAGAGATGTCCCTTTTGAGGGAGTCATCTTTTGCTAGAAGTTTGACTCAAGGAGTTGCATCCCTTTTTGTTTTTTTTTAGACATTTAAGTCATGGACAAGACTATAGAGGAAGATTAGGTTCTTGTTTAGAAGACAAGACCATAACACACAAAGATTAACTATGAAAGAGGTGGTTTCGAGTGATGAATGACCATGGGATTCCATCTTGAAGAAGAAAAAAGTATCCATGAGAATCATGCTATGAGTAGAGTCATGGTACTCATATTGAAGATAAGGCTGAAAGGTGATGGGAATCACATGATTCTTTTTGAGTCATGGATCCTCAAAATGGGTAATATGGAAGGTGAACAATGCTCAAGGGATGAGTGATCAACTGATAGAAAAAGTGGTATAGAACTTGACGTCAATAATAAAATGGTCAAGATGCAAGGCATTAAGGGGCTCGGTTTGGGTTTACCTTCGAGTGAAGACAAATGATAAGCACCTGATCCATAGGCATGGGTAATGATATAGGGTCCAAGCCAATTAGGAGAAAATTTACCCCATTTACTTTTCTCCTCTTTGGTTACATGTTGATTTTCCTTCAGGATGAGGTCACCGACCTGAAAGGTTCATTCGTGAACACATTTTTCATAGGCACGTTTGATACATTTTTGGTAGATTTGGAGATGGTCAAGAGCATTGAGATGACGTTCATCTAATAACTCAAGTTGCAAATGATCTTGGTGAAAGTCATCATCATTGAGCATGTCTTGTAGTGAGATGCGAGAGATGGAATCTTGGACTTCGAGAGGTAAGACAACCTTAGTACCATAGACCAGAGAAAAAGGTGTGGCAGAATAGTCGAAGTGTGAATACTAGTGCGATAAGCCCACAAGGAAAAGGAATGTGTGTATGCCAATCCTTTCCCAGTATCATTGACTACCTTCATAAGAATTTTTTTCAAGGTTTTATTGGTTGATTCAGCTTGACCATTGGTTTGTGGGTAATAAGGTGATGAGAAACTAGTTGGATGCCAAAAGCATCACATAGTTTGTGTAGGGTTTTGTTTTTGAATTGTTTTCCATTATCAGTGATGAGGTGGTGAGGAACACCAAAGTGACAAATGATGTGATGGTTGATGAATTCACATATTTTCTCGCTTTTGTAGAAATGAGGGGAATGGCCTCTACCCATTTAGTGTAATATTCAGTAGTGGTTATGATCCATTGGTGGATTGTGAAGAATGGGGGTTGATCTCACCGACAAGATCCAAACCCCATTGAGAGAAAGGCCAAAGGTCTCATGTGACCTGTAAGGCATGACTAGGTGTGTGATGGAGATTAGCATGTTGTTGGAATTTCACACAATGTTTGACATAATCACAATAGTCATGGTTTAGGGTTGGCCAATAATAGCCTAGGTGAAGAATGCATTTTGTGATAGCTAAACCACTAAAGTGACCTCCACAAATTCCATCATGGACTTCCTTAATGGTGTAGGGAATTTCAGAACTTGTAAGGCATCGTAAGAGAATGTTCATCAAAGCCACACTTGTAAAGAAGACCACCCATGATGACATAATGGAGACACTTTTAAGAAAGGCACATTGTCCATTACGAGTGAGATCATGGGTAGAATGGAAAGGGAAAGATAGTTTACATATTGCTTATACCAAAGGTCACATGGGTCAGGGGCAATGGTTTCGATGGAGTAGACCTCATGAGGTAAATAAGAGGGTGATTGTAGCCTTTGTATTGTGACAAATATTTTAGAGTCAATGGGTGAAGCAGGTATCTAAGAAGCCAAGTAGGCCATGGTATCCACAAATTTATTGGTAGATCATGGGGTGGTTTGAAGTTCGTAATGGTCAAAGGTGGTCAAAAGTATGTCTACGTGATGCTTATACTTTTGAAGTATCTCATTATGACACTTGGTATATACCATTGACTTGGTTTATGACCAACTAGAATCACCAAATATATTGATTGACTTAACATCTAAGGCATAAGTAGCCTAGAGACCCAATACAAGTGCTTCATATTCAGAATATTGTTTGTACAATCAAAATCAAGTTTGAAAGACAAAGGCATAGGTTCACCATCAAGAGGAATGAGGATAACACCAGCCCCACCCCCATGCTGACACTTGGAGCCATCAAGAAGAGTGTCATTTGGTAAGTGGGTTCATCCAGGGAAAGGGTAGCTATAGACTCATCTAGGAAATCAAAGTTAGATGGTTGATTCCCGAAAATAGGTGCATCGACTAGTTGTTCAGAATATCCTAGCCCTTGATGGACTTTTTGATGAATGAATTCAAGGTCAGGTTGGCAAGAAGCATAAGCCAATGTGTGGCATGTTGATGTTGATAGGGTTTGGCATACATATAGTGTAATGGGTCAGTATTAGTAATGAAGAAGGTTTTGGTTGAGTAGGTAATGGAGAGTTTGGTGGTGAAAACTAAGGCTAAGTAGATTTTTTCAATGGGTATATCTAGTTTTGTAGTCTAGAAGGGTATGCGGCTTATGTAATAAACCACTTGCTCTCGGTGTTGGTCTCATCGATGAGAAAGCATGACACCTAAAGAATGGTCAGTGGCAGAAATATATAGGTAAAAGGGCTGGTCATCCTTAGGAGGAATGAGCACTGGTGGTTGAAGGAGGTATTGTTTTAAGGCTCAAAGGCTTTATGGCATTCATCATCCCATTTGAATGAACATCTTTCTTGAGAAGATGATGAAATGGTTGATAATGGTCGGAAAGTTATGAGATAAAATGATGAATAGATTGCAACTTTCCTTGTAGGCTTTGAAGTTGATGGAGATTAGTGGGTGGAGGCATTTCCAGAATAGCCTTGACTTTAGCAGGATCAAATTCTATGCCACGTAAAGAAATGATGAAACCTAGGAGTTTTCCAGAAAGTACCACAAAGACACACTTCTTTGGTTGAAGACACACACAATACTTGATGAGATGGTCAAAGATGACTTTAAGGATGGAAAGTGTTTGGTTCGATGTTTAGATTTGGCCAGAAGATCATCTATGTAATCTTCCAATATGTGATGCATGATGTCATGGAAGATGTAAGTCATGGCTCATTATATGTAGCACCAACATTTTTGAGGCCAAAAGGCATGACTCGATAATAGAAAAAGTCCCCCAGGGGTGATGAAGGTAGTCTTGTGTTGATCTTCTAGAGCTAGTAATATTTTATTGTAGCCTGAGAAACCATCCATGAGTGATAGCATTTCATGGCCAGCAGGTGAGATCAACTAGTTGGTCAATGCCCAGTAGGGGAAATCATCTTTGGGACAAGCTAGGTTGAGGTCACGAAGTCCATGCAAATGCGGAGTCCCCCTATCACCTTTGTGATAGAACAATGTTAGAAATCCATTGGGATAGTCAATGGGTAGGATGAAGGAAACTAGAGAAGGTTGAATCTCTTCTTTGACCAAAAGAGAAATGTGAGGATGCATTTTCCGTAGCTTTTGTTTGATGGGTTTGGCATCAGGAATGGTTACGATATTGTGGACCATGATTTTTGGGTCAATACTAGGCATATCGGCATAGGACCAAGAAAACATGTTGCTATGGTCCCAAAGGAAAGAGGTGAAGGCTTCTTGTTTAGTAGCATCTAAGGATTGGCCTATCTTTAGAATGTGTGGGTCGTCTTGAGTGTTAATGTTGATTTCAATGGTCATTCATTCAACATGGTTTGCATCTCAAAAGGTAATGACCAATGAATATAAGAATCTTCCACACCAAGGTAAGTGAGGATGGATTCATCATCCTGACATTGAATGACATTAATAGAAGGTGTATCATCATCGATGATCATGTCAGGATACAAGAATGGGAGAGAAGAGGGAGCCTCACCATCACGTTGATAGGTCAGAGGTCCCAGGGAAATGGTGTTTATGAAAAAAAAGTTAGGAGGAATAGATTCGGGATCTATGGACTTCATGGGTGAAGATGGTAATGTGGGTGAATGAGGTGGGGAAGGTTTTCATTCTAGATGAGGTCGACAACCTTCTTGGAAGGTGGTGTGTCAAAACCAATGCCACTATGGTCATTGTGTTTATGAGAGGTACAGGAAATGATAGTATGGTGGCCTGTTCATAAAATCTGAAGCCAAATCCTTTCCACGCACACCGGTGGAGGAAAGTGTGAGTGAAGCGGCGGTTAGTGAGGGAGTGTAGGTTGGATGAAAATGGTTGGGTTTGGGATGGAGGTTTGGGTTTATAGGTGGTCATATCAAGTCCCCATACATTAGATTAGTGTGAAGGTGGGGAGGGCCATAAGGAAAAATGTCACCAATGTGGATGTCATAACTGGGGTGTTGACGTAGGTTCCCATACTCTTGTGGGGTGAGGAAGGTGTCATATTGTATAGGTGGTATTCCCCAGTGAGGTGTTGAAAAACACCTTCTAAGGGATCAGTAGTTGATATGTGGGTAGTGGGGATAGATGAACTCACTAGATGATGGGGAAATAGGTGAGTCAGTGGTAGAGGCTACAGGCTAGTAGGGATAGCAAGGTTAGATGTAGAAGAGGTAGTGGCGAGTTTTGGTGGATGGGCTTGTAGGAAAAGGTGAAGTAGGGATAGTGGTAGATGCCTTGACTGGTATAAGCACATCATTGGGTTGGTATAGCATGTTACAGTCTTGAAAGGTGATGGGTTGGCAGGGGATGGTGTAATTATGTCCCTCGTGTTCAAATTTGAGGCAACGGTGTAAATTGAAGGGACACAACCCATGGCATGGATCCAAGGTCAAGGCCAGCAACAAAATTATACTAGAACTCCCTTCTAGGACATAGAAAAGTTCCGGGATAGTGCGGGGACCCACATGGACATGGAGAATGATAGTACCTAGGGTAGAGGTCATGGCATCATTGAAGGAGTGCAACATAACCGGGTTACCATGCATGTAATTGGAAGGTATTCACATTTGGTCATATGCATGGGAGGAGATGATGTTAATACTAGCACCACCATCGATCATAACATGTCATATGCGTATATTATTATAAAGATGGAGATGAAAAGAGAGGGGTTAGGTCATCAGACTTGAAGGGAGTGATCTCTTCATCTAAAAGCTAAAGGTGGCTACTTGGTGAGTAGGTGGAGGCATAGAGGAAGGTGATGACCTAGTGAGAGAGGCTAACGTGGTGAGGGGTAATGATGGAGGCTACGGGTGTGGGGTCATTTGGTAAAACCTCAATAGATTGAAGGACCTCCATGAGGGCTTGACGATGTGACTCGAGAGGTTTGGATGAGGTCATATAAAGACATTTTGAGAGGGGATTGATGCAGTTGTTTTAGCATTGTGTGATGTGTGACCCCATCGTAAATAGGATATGCAGGACCTCAAATGATGACTTTGGGTATGGGTGTGGATGGTATGTTGGGTATATGGTTGGTTGATGGGCCATTATTTTCTTTTCCCTTGTCTTTTTGAGCACGGGTGGTAATGTGAACCATGTTAATTTGAGGGGAGGTGGATGAAGAGGGTGTGTCATGGAAGGTATAGTGGCATGAGGGACAAAACCTAGTGGGGATATGATCCTTGTGAAATGAGTAGGGCGCATTGGAATTTGGGTGGTGGTTTGGCCAACTCTCTTATATGGACCATGTTGATCTCAGAATCTTGGGGTGGATCAAAGAGTTGTGGGGGTGGATATTTTGGTCACTAAGTAGGTAATGGAAGAAGATCTGTGGAAATTGGTGAAGGTGAAATGGGGTCCTCATCAAGAAGATTGTCATTGTCAAAAAAATTTTCTTCAAGAGGACACAATTAGACAAGAGTGGTTTTAAAGCCTTATAGTTCTCTACATCATGTCCTATCACATGATGGTAGGCAAAAAATTTTAGTTTCATCAAACCCTTTTGGTTTGGGTTTGAGTAGGTCATAAGGTCTAAGAGGTGGTAATGTGATGACAAAAGTTTTGAGGAGATTGGTTAAGATTTTGGCATAGGACCCTACTAGTGGATCACAATGGGAGGTGAATGTGGTTTTGGGTGCAAGTATGGCTGATTGTGGAGGAAGAGGCTTTACATGAGGGGGAATGGGTTGGTCCACTAGTTTGGTGTGTGGGTGGTCTTAGGTCTTGATTGCATCTACTTAGGTATGGGCATGGTAGAAGAGCTAGCGATGGAAGGTTTGGTTGGTTTAACTACCTTATTGGAGGGTAATGATTTTTAGCTTTAGGTTGCACCTTTTTGGAAAAGGTGACATGGGTGTACATGATGTAGAGGAAAAGCGATGGTGGAAGAGGATGGGTTACCCATGGGGTAACCGAGTTGTTGTGGAGGTGGTTGGTAGAGGTTGGGTAGAAGGTGTGAGTGGAAGAGAAGAAAGTTTCATGGGTAGTGAAGAAGTTATGGATGGTAGTGGTGGTATGGGTGGTAAGAAGGTTAAGGGATGGTGGAGGTTGTGTGGATCACTTGGGTATATTAGAGGTTCATGATGAGGAGGTGGGTGTGCACTTCTTGGTTTATCGGTGGAATGAGTTGTCTTGGCGAGGGGTCGAAAGGTGAGGTCCTAGGATGGACAAGGGGTGAAGGTGATAATGGTGTGGTAGGTGAGGTTGGTGTATGAGGCCTAGGAGGTTGGGTCTTCTTTTTAGGGGCCAGAATAAGTTTAGTGTTGGTTTGGGAAGATGTGGCTAAATCTAATTTGATGGGTGGGTGAGTAAGGTTTGATGTCGGCATGACCCCTAAGGTGGTGATGGGTTTAAGTAAGGGAGATGATATAGGTGTGGGTAGGTGTTTGGGTGTAGATGTATGTTGGGTTATGGAAAGAGGTGTGTGTTGGGCCATGGGTGGTGACATGGAAGGTGTTGCAATAGTTGTGGTTGTGTTTGGTTTGGTCACTTGAAACACTTTTGGATAGATAGTGGAGGTGTTGGTGAGTGACAATTGCATTTGGGTTGAAACAGGAAGTAGAAGGTGTCCCCAAAGTAAGGATCTATCAACATAGTCCAGGTGATCGGCCAATGTGAAAATGGTACCGTTGTAAGTGGGGTCCAACGTGGATCGAGTAGAAATCCTTGTAAAATGTGTTTGAGATATAGGAAATGGCTAGCCTCAGACTTTGTGGGTAAGAGAGTCGAAAAGAATATCAATGGGATCTTGAAGGTCCAATGGTGAATGGTCATCTAAAGGTAATGGTATTCCTACAGGATCCTCTATGGGTAGAGGAGAGGATGGGCCAGACAAGGTTGACTCTCCTTGTGATGGTGTAGGTTGTGGACATGTATCTCCTATGAGTAGGAGAGGTGCCACTGAAACTACTCAAAATTTGAGGGGTCAAAGGTGGCATGCTAATTATAGGCTCTTCCATGGGTGAAGGAGAAAATGAAGGGGGTTCCTCTATGGGTGGAGGAGTAGATGAAATAGGTTCTTGTGTAGGTAGGGGAGCTCGGCTAAGATTTCATCTATGGAAGGAACATGAGGCAATTGGGAAGCAACTGGTATGTCATCAAAAATAGCGTGGACCTCGATGGACATTGCTATCATTAGTTGAAGTGTCACCAAATTGGTTGGAAGATGGGGCATGATTAGGGAATGGCTTCTTGAAGATATGTAGGTTTTGGTTAGCGGGTGCATTCGGGCTATCCAAGACTAGATCTCCATTGTCTAACATTTCTTGGATGATATTCTTGAAGGTGATGTAATTATTGTCACTATGACCTTTGACACGATGATAGTTGCAAAAGTCATGTTCTTTATACCATGCAGGCATGGGGCACTCAGGGTCAAAACCAGTGTGTGGTTTTATAGGTGGAAGGGTAATGGCACATCCTTAATAAGCTTTTCCAAAATAGAAGCATAAGGTTCTCCTATTGAAGTGTACTTTCATTGTTCTCATCTGAACTGGAAAGCTTGGATGAGAGAGATTTAGAAGGAGGTTTGGTTGGGTTTAATTGATGAGGGGGGCCAGCTTTGAGAACTATGGCATTGGCAGATCCTTTGGGTTTTGAATAGTTGTTTTGGGGTTTTGAAGATGAAGAAGCATCATTTGATTTGAACGCAATGTTCTTGTTATGAAGCTGAATTTTCTTCTCTTTGATAGCATGAATTTCCAATTTTTGTGCCATGGTGAATGCCTCATCAAAAGTGCAAAAGGTCTACACCTGTAGGGTTGGTGAGATGTGTCTAGCACAAGCCTGAGTAAACAACTCTATGAGTTTAGTTTGAGGTAATTGAAATGTGAGTATGGTTAATTAGGTTGCACCAATGAGTGAAAAAGTCAATGATAGACTCATCGTCGTACTATCATGTGGAATAAAGATCATTCATGGTGAATTTCTTAACAATGTTGATTAAGAAGTGGTCTAAGAAGGCTTGGGATACTTGATTAAATGAGTAGATGGAATGTCTGGTAGCCCACTATACCATTCCAATGTAGGTCCTGTCAAGGACATCGGGAAGGTCCATAGGAGTAAAGCATCATCATGGGTGATCAGGTAACACCCATGTTTGAAAGACTACAAATGTTGTTGTGGGTCTTCTTTACTATTGAAATGGTTGAATTTTGGCATTTCCCAATGTACATGGTATGGAAAATAGGGATGGATGGATGAATGGGCTCATTACAGATTTCATCATAGGTGAGAGAATTACGTGAGCCAAAACTGATGCTTCTAGTGTCTGCATCATTTCCATCATTAATTTGATGAGGTCATTGGTAGGTTGTGATGGAAGGGCTCCTCTTGTGGCATAGGAGGGTGGTACTAAACATGTGATGTGGTGGCATTCCAATGTATGGTGATTCTAAATAGGAGGTTGAGAATAGGGGACTAACATAGAGGGCATATATCTAGAATGGGTGATGGATGAGATAGGGGGTTATTGATAGTATGTGTATGTAGGTGGGATGGTCGCAGTGACTCTAGTAGAAATTGGGGAAGATTTGGGATGGAGAGGACAAGATTCTGGAATGGAGTAGGGTCACAACACACCATGGGGTGTTGTGTTGCAATGGTATCTGTGAGACAATGGGAGCGAATGAGGTTATGGTCTAGGTGGTTGATGAGGGGACAATAGATACTACGGGTGTGACTGATACTACAGATGTAGTGGTCATAGTGGGTATGGGGCCTAGTTGAAACTACTAGGGGTAAAGTAGGTGAAGGTAATGTCGCATTAGTAGGGGTTGATGCATAAGTGGGAATAAGGGCAGAGAGAGATGGATATAGGCATGTCATATATCAACTTGACCTGAGGAGTCCTAGGTGGAAGAGTGGGAAAGGTAGAACTGTAAGGCCACGGGATTCTAATCAAGGAGTCATGAAAATTCCTCATCACTTATAGGGAAATGGTGGTAGGTAGGGTTGGATCCATGGGTGAAAATACAAAGGGTGGTGAAGGACTAGGCGGGAGTGGTTGATGACTTGCATGGAATATAAGAGTGTTAGCTTGATTGCAAGTCAACACCATGTGAAGAATGTATATCAGGTGATGTTGTATCCAAAAAGATGACATAAGAGTAGTGGGAATGAAGAAAACATGTGTTTATAGGTGGATTTGGGAAATGTATCAAGAGATTCAACATAAAAATGGTTAAGGATGACCGATACTGGTTCAGGGGTAACGACGTCGATTCTTATGAGACAGAATAGTTTTACCAAATGAGGCAAAGATTGTGATGGTTAGATGAACAAGTTGTATGATGACTATTTATCAAAGCATAGAGAGTACAGAGACTCACAAGAACTCTGACAATAAATAAAATGAAATAAGTGTTCTTTGGGAAATTTAACCTAAAAGAACAAAAAATTGATGTCGGTTAAGAAAAATTGATGATGTCAGGGGGAATGACATGGGATAAACCGATGTTGGTTACTGTGAAAATTGGAAAAATATAGAAAAATGGATTGTTGTGAATTTGAGTTAGATAAATAATCAACCTAGAGGTCTGGAGATGATGCAATGAAGTCCTGACACACTCAAAAGAAGTCAGAATACTCCAACTATGATTGTGGAGTGTGCAAGGCAAAAGAATGGAAAAATGGAGAAACGTATCCTCACACCTCAAAACACATGTCAATCAAATGCTAAAAACATGTATCTAACAAGTGATTTTTAATGTGTTGAGCTTATGCTATTTAGAAGACTGACTCATGAATTTAGAGTAGAGTTTTTGGTGAGGAAGGCTTCCTACAAAGAAGGATATCTAAAAGGAGAGGTTTCAGGTTATGTTATGGTGGGGGTGGGCCATCCTCTGAGGTAATGACTCGACAGAAGTAATGAGATGGGGAGTACCTACCAATCCTCTAATCATGTGATCACTGATAGGTATTCCTAGGTAAGATGTTGTTTAAGAAAGATGTGTATATTTCAATTTTGTGCAGTTTGGTAAGACACAAGAGAGAGAGAGAATGTGCTTTCTACGATTCTTTGTGTCAACCATCAGCTGAGCATGACTTACAGCATATAGGTTGTCCCTCATTTTAATGTGAGCTATAAATGCAACAAATCATAATGTAATGCAACCAATTTTAAGCCCAAATCAAAAAATTACATTTGATGAAGCAAATGATGAATAGGAGAGGGTATGCTTTTTCACTAAATGCAAAAGAAAGAAAAAGAAGAATTATTCTTTTTAAATTCACCAAGAGAAATGTTTATTTTAGAGAAATTAGAAAGAAGAGAGGATTAACAGAAGAAGATTTAATGTGTAAGCCTTTTTAAAGGGAAATAAACACACAAATTTCACTAGGAATGAAGAAAATGCAATAGAACCCTTGATGGGTCCCACTAGTGCCCAAAATGTTTCACCATTTTCTTTACATTATTGAGATGAAACAAATAAGGATAAGGGCCAAGGAGGAATACTATTTATGTTGGTTTCTTGATGGTTGTTGTGCACGCATTCGACTTCTCAATCCAATGATGACTGTGAGAGCTTCCTTTTGTTTAGGAGGAACTACCTAAATAAAAAACAAGACCACAAAAAGAAGAGTTAAATAATATATGATAGTGGACAACCTAGCATGCTCCCTTGATCTTGGAAGTGTGATACTCCTAGATGGTTGTCAATCCACTATTTAAAAAAACTTAAAGTGAGAGATAAGAAAATTCCTACCATATTTGATATGATTTAGGTATTTCATTCAAGCACAATAAGAAAATCTAACATAACAGGCTAGGATATAGTCATATCTAAAGGGTAGGTAGTAAGTGTCGGGTGTTGGATTGCTCAAGGTTAGGTCCTAAGTTGTTTAGGTCACTTGGTAGAAGGTTATTGGTTATGTTATTGGAAAAAGTTATGAAACACAAAGACCAATGTCGGTCTAGTATAACCAGTGATGGTTTAGGAGAGACCGACGATGGTCATGGGTAACCGGCATCGGTATAGTCGCGTGATAGTAGTTCAATAAAAACCTTATACATAGAGTCTGGTGAGGTTAGATAGAGATAAAGAAGGGGATGGCAAGGTCTATGGGAATGTTGAGAACACTCAGAGAGGTGGAAGGGCCAGGATAGGTGATCTGGTAAAAGGGTGGGTGAGGTTTGAGTTTGTCAAAAATTAGACTATGAAGGAATGGGGATATTAATGGAAGAATGATAACATAAATGATAACAACTCTATGGAAAAAATAAGAATGGAAATGATTAGTGATAAAAACACTTACCAATGTTTTAGGTCCAATGATTGGGTGGTGGTGATGATCGGTTGGTGAGATGGAGCTTGGTGCAATAGTGATGCTTCCCGGAATGTCACCATGAGTGCAAATGCTTCTGGATCTATCCTAGTGCTAGTTGTGGATGTCTGGATGTGAAAATAATATGGTTCTACTTGCATGTAGTTCTCTTCTCATCTCCTTGATCTCAAAATGTGCCAACCCAAAAACAAGGTTGCTAAGGTGAATAAATGGTAATTGATGGTTTCTAGGTTGACCGACATCGGTTTAGGGGTGACATCGGTTAAGGTGAGATTCCCTAGGTTTACTAAAAATGGAAGATCTCAAATCTTTTGGATCAAGTTTTCCTTTTTCTTAGATCCGAATGGATGATACCTTTTTTATGAGTGGTAAGGTGGTTAGAGGATAATAGGCATTGGTTTTTAGGGTTAAATTAATTCTTAGCTCATTAAGGTAAGTGGGACCAAGTCTTAGTTAGTTATGGAAGCATGTCAAGATTAAGTCTAGGTGAGGTGGCTAGATGAGGTGGAAGGGTGAGGTGGAAATTAGTTAATTAAAACAATTAAGTAATGAATATTGTGAGGATTGGTATTAATTTAATTAAGTTAATTAAATTCCCGAGCAATTTAAATACTTAAATGGTGCTAATTATCTCCTTTCCTACAAATTGGTGACATATCATCAAAAGGTGCTCACCTTCTCTCCTATCATCATTAATTAATTACACTATGCTAATTAATTATGTCACCTATCAACAAATACCCTAATTGATGACCTTTCATTAATTAATCCCCCTTTATCTAAACTAATTAATTATTATTAATTAATTGGCTTCCCCTTTCATTTAACTGATAAATCAACATTTAATTGATTTAATCCCTTTCTATAGTCTAAATAATGTTAATATTCCTCTAAAAGCTTCTATAAGCTTACACATCTATTAATTAAATCATCTTGATTAATTAATGAGACACCTTTATCCATATGAGTCACTAAAGGAAAAGCTAAACCATCCTAGAGTTAACTCAACCCTATCTAAACCCGCCTTATCCACAACTAACTCAACATCTCTATTATCCCACATGAAAAGGATGTAGAGATTGCTTTATCCATTGGGCTATATAAATATACCTTCTCCCACCTTTACACTTATACCTAAATTCCTTGAGAAGAAAAAATCCAAGCACATAGCAAATAGACTATAAGCTTTTCTTTGTTATTCTTGAGAAATTCACCATTTGAAAAGGTAAGCCTCCTTTCTTGCATTTTCTAGCCAAGTTCTTGGGTCATATGGGAATAGTCAAAGGGTCTTGTAGCCAAGCTTTGATGATCTCCCATTCCTAGGTTCTTGAATATCAAAACAATCAATTTGATTTCCATGGAGTCTACATAGGTCCATTTGCTTTTGTTGGTAATCTAGAGAAGTAGAGGTTTGAATACTTTAGCATGTTAATTTGATCTTGGTTCAAAGTTAATGCATTATGCTTAGTGTTGATCTTGTTTATCTCTCATCTTGATGGTGCCTAGATTTTGACTTAGCTTTGTTATAGAACTATTTAGGTGGTAGTTCTTATTAATCTAACTTAGCTTAAGAAAAAAAAACACACAAGAACAATGACTTAGTGTTAAATCTGTGAAGATCTCTAAGGTCCACAAGACATGGAAGGTCTTAGCCTTTGACTCGGTGGGTAAGAGTGAGGTAAGAAGAGCGATGGGATCTTTGAAGACCTTCGGAGAGGTATCACCAATAGGAAAAGTAGATAAAATTGCCTCCTTTATGAGTTGAGTAGAAGGAAAATTGGCTAATGTAGTCTCTTCTATGGGTAGAGAGGATGATAAGTTAGGTTCCTCATGGGCGTAAGAATAGGTAAGGTGGGTTCTGCCATGGGTAAAGGAACAAGTAATTTGGGTTCCTCTATGGGTAAAGGAATAGGTAAGGTGGGTTCCTCTATGGGTAAAGGAACAAGTGAGGCGGACTCCTCTAGAGGTAAATGAACATGTAAGGTATTTTCATCTATGGATATAGGAGCGGTAAGGTGGGTTCCTCTGTGGGTAAAGGAATAGGTGAGGTGGGATCCTATATGGGTAGAGGAGTTCGTGAGACGATTTACTCAATAAATGTTATAGGGGATCTTGGATAGAAGGATTAGGCGTTGTATTAAAGATTATCCGAACCACATATACATTGGTTTCTTCTTTAGACATCTCACTAACATGAGTTAATGACATGGAATGGTTAGGATTTTTTTTTAAAAATGTCCAAGTTATCATTAGCATGTGTGCTAGGGTTTTCAAGTACAAGATAACCATTTTCTAACATTCAT
Organism: Taxus wallichiana var. yunnanensis; assembly: GCA_018340775.1. NCBI lineage: Eukaryota > Viridiplantae > Streptophyta > Pinopsida > Cupressales > Taxaceae > Taxus > Taxus wallichiana. The sequence continues at coordinate 150,982,278 of CM031234.1, read as the reverse complement.
TGCACAATTTTTTAAAGGTTTTGTAATTTTCATAATTATGTCTTTTTACGTGGTGGTAATTAAAAAAATTTAGTTTCCTTATACAAAGTCAAAAGCGGTGAGAAGGATCAAAACTAGTATGTGGTTTTATGGGAGGAAGAGTGATGGCTCCATCCTTCAAAAAAATTTCCAATACGGAAGAATAAGGCACCCAATGGGGATTTAACTCTTTTGTTCACACTTTGATATTGAAAATTTTGCATTAATGAGAGAATGGAAGGAGGTTTAGGTTGATTTCCTAGATGAGAAGGGTCGGCTATTAGAATTACCATGTAATTAGATCCTTTTATCTTGGGATAGATCTTTAGGTGGTTTGGAAGAAGAATCATTTGATTAAAAGGTGGCATTTTCATTACGTAGTTTTAGTTTGTCTTCTTCAAGGGTGCAGATCTAAAGCTTCATATCCTTAGTAAAAGCCTCGTCAAATGTAAAAAAGGTTTGACCCTAAAGAGTTGAGTAAATTTTTCGCGCATGCTGTCATAAATTAATCTATGAGCTCAAGTTGCAGGAGAGAGAAGGAAATTTGATTGATTAGGCTTCACCACCATGCAACGAAATCAATGATAGACTCATTTTCATATTGATGAATATAATATAAATATGTGATAGAGACCTTTTTAGAAATGTTTATCAAAAAGTGATCAAGAAAGGTCTGTACCAATTGATTAAAGGAAAATATTGAGTGCTTGGGAAAAGTATTGTCTTGGTCAAAGGCATGTCCCGAAAGGGACATGGGAAAGGTAAAAAGAGAAAGGAATCATCATGGGCTATTAGGTAATAAACGTTTCTAAATGAACACAAGTGTTGTTGTTGGTCCTCCTTACTATTGAAGTGGTTGAATTTAGGTAGCTCCCATTATGCGAGATATAGATGAATAGGTATATAGGGATGGATCGAGTTCATTATAAATCTCATCATATGTTAAGATGTTATGGGAAATAGAAAGTAAGGCCTCAAGTGTCGCATTTTATCCATCATCATTTTAATGAGATCCACTTTGGGGTTTGATTGATGGATGCCCCCTGAGGTATAAGGGGATTTGACAAGATGAATGGGTCTTAAAAGGCATAACAAGTATGTGGTGGTTCCGAGTATGTGAATTGAGACATATGTATGTAGGAAGTAGCATATGAGGAGGAATATAATGAAAATATGTAATTGAGGTGATGGGTTGTGTTTGATATAAGGTGGAAGTGGGAGGGGCTTGTTGAAATATCCTCATGGTGATGGGTGGAAGAGTTTGGGGAATAGAGACCACTAAATTCTAAAATGGAGTAGAAGAGGCTAACGCAACCAACAATTGTTTAGGAATAGTTACATAAGATATTGATGATGATATAATAGGGATAGTGGATATAAGTACCACATATGCCGGTGGGAGAGAAGATGTCAATGATGCAAAGGTTACGTGAGAATTATGTGGTTGCGAAACAGGATTACATAATTCTAGAGTAGTTTGGGTGGCCACATTAGCATTCCCTGATATGGAAAAGATGGTAGAAATGGTGAGCATGGAAGTGGGAATTCCATAAAGGGGTTGACCTGATGAGTTGTGGGTGGAAGAAGTAGCAAGGTAATTTTGTAAATCCTTAGTGTTATGATCCAGGAATCTATTGAATTCCTCATCACCTACGGGTACGATTGCAGAAGAATTAGGATCCATTGGAGATGAAATGGAAGGTGGCAAAGGGATGAAGGAAAAGGTATACAACTTACGTGGAAATAATTAGCTCGTGCTTGTTGGTGAGTCTAAACCATATGGAAGTATGGAAAACAGGTACTTTGAGCTTTATAAAAATGATAGATTATATGAAATAGACTATTAGAAAATGTATGGAAGGTAAAATTAGCTCATTTTTATAGAATACCAAAGATATGAGGCGATATATCGATCAAGAACTAGTGTCGGTAAGAAAAAATAACCGATGTTGGTTGTGGAATCAATTTTGGTAGGGTAGATTAGATCTAAACTTAAGAAATTTGACATTTCTAAGCAAGATTTTGGTAAAAGATCTTTGAGAATCTGGGTGTGTATATCAATTGTAATCCAACAAACTAAGAGAACTAGAATTAATTGATTTTGATGGTTGAGTGTAAAATAAAAAAATAAAAGTGATGAAATATGATCTCACACCTCAAATAGCAGAAGACAAGAAAGAAAGTCACAAATCCAACAAGAAAAATATAACAAACACATTATCCTAGGAATAATATTTTAGTGTTTTGATGGCTTAAGCCTTAGACTGACTATGAATATATAGAAAGGAGTGGATATAAGGTACCTAAAATCCAAATATGGATGGTTTTAGGAATTTTTGGTGGGATAGTCCTTGAGATACCTTTTGGTACATGAGGTCCAAGCTCTTATATGAAAATTTGGCCAAAACACTAGATGGGGCCCACTATCCACCGGTGTTTAAATCCTTGAGAGCTTCTTCCGAGATTTGGGAATATTTAAGAAAAGTGTGTGTAAAAGTGGACTATGCTTAACTAGTCAATCATCAACTAGTCATGACCTCTGTTATATTTGATTGTTAATTATACTATGTGAGCTAAATGCAAGAATACACAGATCGATATAACAATTTTAAACCAAAATTGAAAGATTGATATTATATGAAAGAATAGTGAATAGGAATAGATTATGAATTTCACTAATGCAAGAAAGAAACAATAAATAATGATTCATTTTAATTTTCACCAAATGAAAGGTGAATTTTATAGAAAATAGAAGAAATAATGTTACTAAGGAGAGATTTAGTGAATATTTTAGAAAGGAAACAATTAGAAATGCAATCCTAAATGAATATAAGGAACCCAAAAATGATGAGGGTCCCACTGGGCATGCCAAAATGTTTCACCACATAGGAGTACCATATGACAAAATGATTTAAAAGGTAAAGGTAAGGTACATGAGGAATACCTGGAGGTCGTGAAGATGTTGTGCACCATTTTTGAAGACCAAGATGATTGTAGAGAACTCCTTTTTGTCTTGGAAGGACTACCTGAGAAGCAAAGAAAGACCACAAAAATAGTTAATAGCATAGGTCATTGGATTTCCTAGCATGAGCTAGATCTAGGAAGTAGGGTGCCTCTTCAAAGGATTATCAATCCACGTATTAATACAAATTAATGCTGATAAATATCATGAAATGGAAATTCCTACTATAGTTAAATAATTCTGGTATCTCACACAACACAATAGTCTAAATGTAATCAAAATGGAAAATATAAGATTAAATCTAGGAAAATGGTCAGTTTTTAGGGTCTGTAGGTATGAGACAGGGATGAAAGAAGGTCTAAGTGAAGTCTTGGGAGGTTTTGGAGAGTTCTAGGTGGAGGAATGAGCTCATTATTCTGAGGGGTAAATTTAAGACATAGATATCGATGTCGGTTGGGGTATTTATGTCTGTCACCAGTTATAGCCAGGATCAGTTGGGTAACCGATCACGGTAGGGACAATTTTGTTTTAAAGGTAGAAAGGAGGTTGATTTGGTCTCTTTGTGATTGTGTAGATTATTGTAAGGTAGTGTGTAGGAATTTAGGTGAAGACTCGGTAGGGGTAAAAGGGGTGGTTGAAAAAGAAAAGTGGTTCTATTTGGTATGGTCTTAGGTGAATGGGATATGGAAGGTATCCGCGAGTGGAAGGAGGTGATTTGATAAAGATAAAGGACCTAAAACCAAAGCTAATGAAATCAATAATATAGTTAAGAATACTTATCAAAGATTTGAAGATTGGTAGAAGGTTGTGGTTGGTGGGTGTGCGTAGGAGTTATGAGACAAGATCCGGTGTCGCGGTAGAAAAAAATTGAGTGCTTCTTCATGTAAATGGTTCAAGCCTATGAAGCTATAGATTGGTTTTTGGTGGAGAGTTTGATGCTCTCGGTGCTCGCTTAATCATCAGTTATTGATTGAATGCCAAAGACACGAGATCAAAGAATTCCAACTAAAAGAAGAACTAGGAAAATATTTGAAAATTCTTATTTAAAGCAACTGATGATGAATCCTTTACGAGCACTAGGTGAGGAATAACTGGATTTGGTTAGGGAGAAATAGTCTTGTTTTCTAAAAATAACCTTTTCTCTCCCTTTTGGCGTGATTCAAGAATGATTATGGTTAGGAGTCTTTATTCTCATTAAATCACACAATAAAATTTGTGGGAGAGGTAGTTGTTGATTATTATTAGGTTTAAAATAATTCTTAGTTAGTTAGGGGAGTGATGAATCATTCTTAGTTATTAAATGGGCTTGGAATGGGTATAAGTTTAGGTGGAGGGTGAGGTAATAATTAATCTAATATAGGTAATTATATTAATAAAAATATGTGAAAGGGGTCATGGTAAGGGGGTATGTAATAAAAGGGGACCTAGAGGGTGTCGTCCTAATTTTGGGTGTCTACACCCAACAAGAAAGTGATCATGCCAGCTGATTTCCATTCTTTATTGTTATACACCTTGATGGTGATGACCTTTATTACTAGATCATCTTTAGTACAACCTAGTTTTTGAGCCGCCAAGGTAAAAATATTTAAACCCTATTTTTCATCCACAAGCACCCTTTTTATCTTCTTACAATTGATAATGAACTCAATGTGTAAGGGTAAGTAATGGCTAGGATCCTCTTCAGAACATCTTCATCACTAAAGGCTATGTGATCTATTGGAAAAATCTACATGACCATGGCTTGGAAGTATGTAGGTTCAATATCAATTGACACTCTTGACCCATGTAATGTTTTACAAAGGATGTCCTTGTGAACATTAGAGATTTTAAGAAGATCTAAGATCAAAATCTTAGCAAGATATTTTCCAAGTTTCTCTAAAACATCATAATGATTGTCCTGAGGGGTAGCAGCAGAGGAGGATTTGAGATAATAAGGATTTAACATCACATTTCCATGGTGCACTCCTTCATTTTAATCTTAATGGTGTTGATATTCTCAAAAGGTGGTTTAACACAACCAATTATAGCATCAAAAGAATTAATTTTCTTTGTAACATAGCTGGAATTTTTAGTTTAGGATGATTTTTTTGATCTCGATTTTTCTTTTCCTTTACTATGCTTAAGGAAAGGTTCTTTGTAAATTCCCAAGTTTGCATTGATATATTTACTAGGGGAAGTGGTATCCATTTCTATGTCACCACTATCAATTAAGTCCTGGATGAAGTGTTTCAACTTCAAACATTTATTAGTTTTGTGACCCTTAACATGATGAAACACGCAATATTAATTTTCTCTAAACCATGATGGATTAGGTGCATCATCCCTATAGCGAATAATTTGTGGGAACTTCACCATATTAACCACCTCTAATTATTTTAATATCCACAACATAGAATCAAATAGAGGGGTGAAAGTGTGTTGTTTAAATTCGGGGTCATGGTCCTTTAGCAAGTTTTAAAGGAGAAGAATTTTGAACATCCTATACTCATTTGGAATCCGTTATCTTTGTCACCTACGATGTTTTTATTCTTGTTTGGGATGAAATTTGATTTTTCATTATGTTTTGAATTGTGGTTATCTCTCGAGAAGGGTTTCAAATTCCCTTTTGGTAGTAATGATTTCTCAATTTTACTACCTTTTTCAATGACCTCTTCAATTTTTTTCCCACAATGCATCCTGTAAGTGGAAAGTAATATTGTAGTGTAATTGTGCACAAATATCTTGACAAATTTTTTTCTCCGATATGGATCAAGGAAGAACCTAGTGATCCTCGCTATATTTCTAAGAAAATAGAAAAGATTTAATTATTTTGTTGTTTTGAATTACACAAAGACATAAAGTGATGTAGTACTTTATTCAAAAAGAGAATGGCAGAAGATGAAAGGAATTAAGGGGATTAGGTTCACATTTACCCTCAAGATAAGATAAATGATAAGTTCATGATCCATAGGTATAGGTCACAATATAAGGTCTAAGCGAATTAGGAGAAAACTTACCACATTTAATTTTCTCCATTTTAGTTACATGTTGATTTTCCTTTTAGAAACGATTTCCGATATTGAAGGTTCATTCTCAAATGAATTTTTCATTGGCACAATTAATGTCCTTTTGGTATATTTGGAGGTGGTATAGAGAATTTAAATGGCGTTAGTCCGAAGCTCGAGTTGTGTCAAACGTTCTTGGTGAAAAGCATCATCGAGAGGATATATTTCAAAGATATACGACAGAGGATAAAAATTTTATTTTGAGAGCTAAGACAACCTATGTACATGAATGAGAAAGGTGTGGAAGTGGTAGAGGTGCGAATGCTAATACGATAAGGCCATAAGGAAAAAGGAATATGCGTGTGTCAATCCTTACCAGATTCATCAACTAGTTTAATAAGAATTTTTTCGAGTTTTGTTAGAAGATTCAGCTTGACCATTCTCTTATGGGTAATATGGTGATGATAAAATAAGTTTAATACTAAATTTGACACACAATTGATGTAAGATTTTGTTTTTGAATTATTTTCCATTATTAGTGATGAGGTGATGAGGAAAACCGAAGAGATAAATGATATGGTGGTTGATAAATTTGACTATTTTCTAAGGTTTGGTAGAAATTAGAGGGATGGTTTCCATCCATTTAGTTTAATATTCAGTCATTGTGATGATCTAACAATGACGCTTACTAGAATGAGGGTTATTCACTTCGATGAGATAAAAAACCCATTTAGTTTAACTAGTCTTTTGGTGAATTGTAAGGGCGTGAATAGGAGTATGATGAAGGTTAACATGTTGTTAGCAATTCACACAACATTTAACAAATTCACACCAGTATTGGTTAAGTGTTGGCTAGTTGTAGTTGAGTCCAAGAATATGCTTTACAATAATGAGGCCACTAAAATAACCCCCACAAATCCCATCATGAATTTCTTGATGGTGAATGGGATTTCAGAACTGGTGAGGCACCATAGGAGGACATCGTCAAAGAAAAATTTGTAGAGAATATATCCCATGATGATGTAATGAGAGACACTTTTTAGGAAGGCTCAATGTCCATTACGAGTGAGATCTAGAGGTGAGATTGAAAGCTAGAACTAGTCGGTGAACTAATTATACTGACTATCGTGTGGGTCGATATTGTTTCTAGCAACAAAATTAACCCCGGGGATAATATAAGAAGATGAATGTAACCATTAGATTGTGAAAAATATTTTTGAGTATGAAGGTGAGGTAGGTATTTGAGAAGTAAGACAAGCCATGATATCTATAAATTTGTTAGTGGATCACGGAGTGGATTGAATGAGGTAGTGATCAAATGTGGTCAAAAGTAGGTGGACATGATGTCTATAATTTCAAATCTCATTTTTATGACATTGGTATGAACCATTGACTTGGTTCACAACCAGTTGAGAATTTCCAAATATGTTAATGGATTTAACATCTAGGTAAATGGAAGTTTAAAGACCTAACACAAGTGCTTCATACTTTGCTATGTTATTAGTGCAGTCAAAGTCTATTTGAAAAGATAGTGGCATGGGCTTTCCATCAAGATGGATTAGAATGACCCTTGTACTTCCCCCATAGCGACATTTGGATCCTTTAAAGAATAATGTCATTTGATAAACAATATAATCAATGGAGAGGGTGGAAATAGATTCGTTGTGAAAATTGAAATTTGAGGATTAATTCCTAGGAAGAGGAGTGTATGCAAGTTTTTAGGAGATGGTTTTTCCTTTGAAAAACTTTTGATGAATTAACTCCAACTCCAAGTCTATAAGAAACATGAGCTAATGAGTGGTGCGTTGATGTTGCTAAGGTTTGGCATACATGTAATGAAGAGGGTTGGTGTTGGTAACAACACACATTTTATGATTAAGAAGGTAGTGGAAAATGTTTGTGGCCATGAAGACAAGGGATAAGAAAATATTTTCAGCATGATTGTGTCGAGTTTCGTAGTCCAAAAGAGTATGTCTTATATAATAAATTTCTTGTTCCTCGTGTTGGTCATCATGATGAGCAAGCAACCCAAGGAATTGTCAAGATGCAGAAATGTAAAGGTAAAACATTTGATTTTCTTTAGGAGAAATGAGCATGGGTGGTGAAGAAGATACATTTTGAAGGCTTTGTGACACTCATAATTCCAATGGAAAGAAACATCATTTTTAAAGAGGTGGTGAAACTATTGGAATTGGTCCGAAAGTTGCAAACCAAGCTTCGGATGGATTGTAATTTTCCTTATAAGCTACAACATTATCGAAGGTTAGTAGGTCGAGGCATGTCAAGCATTGCCTTGATCTTAGCAGGATAAAATTTGATACCTCGCAAAGAGATGATGAAACCAAGGAGCTTACCCAAGAGAACTATAAAAATACACTTCTTTGGTTGAAGGAGAACACAATATTGGATAAGGTGGTCAAAGATAATTTTAAGAACAACCGGGTTCTCAACACAATGCTTGGAATAACTAAGAAGTTCATCGACATAGTCTTCCAAAATTTCATGCATGATGTTATGGAAGATGTAAGTCATATCATGTTGATAGGTAGCACCAAAATTTTTAAAGTTGAAGGACATGACACAATAGAAGAAGGTCCCCAAGGGATTATGAAGGTGGTTTTGTGTTGATCTTCTGAGTCACTAATATCTTATTATAACCCAAAAACCTATCCATAAGAGATATCATCTCATTTCTAGTTGTAAGATCAACTAATTGGTCAATGCTTGGTAGAAAAAAGTCATCTTTTGGATAGATAAGGTTAATATTGTCAAATTCAATACATATACGAATTTCCTGGTCACTTTCGTGACAGAAAAATGTTAGAGATCCATTAGGGATAGTCAATAGGTAGGATGAAGGAAACATAGAGATGGTGTTGAAGTTCTTATTTTACAAGAAGAGAAATGTGAGGATGAATTTTATGTACCTTCTGTTTCATAGGTTTGGCATCAAGGGTAGTGACGATATTTTGAAGCACAATATTAGGGTCAATACCTGGAATATTGCTATAAGACCAAGAAAATGCTTTGTTATGATCATGAAATAAAATAAGTGAAATATTTGTGTGCCATAGAATCAAGAGATTAGCCTATATTTAGAATTCAAGGCATCGCCCTAAGTGTGAATTTTTATTTCTATGGTAGATTCATTCATCATGGTTTGCGTGTCATAGGGTAAAAAATTTTGAATATAGGAATCATCCACACATAAATACATCAAAATAGAATTGTCATTCTAACATTGAACAACATTTATAGAAGGTGTATCATCATCCAACATGTCTAGATAAACAAGAGGAAGGTAAGAGGAAACTTTCCATCACATTGATAGGTCAAAGGTCCCAAGGAGTGTGTTTTCATGGGAAAAAAGTAAGGTGGAATGGATTTGGGATCTACAGACTCTGTGGGAGAAGATGGCATGATAGGTGAAGAAGGTGGGGAAGGCTTTTTGTCTTCTACAAGGGTGATTCAGGCCTTCTTAGGAGGAGGTTGTTTAAGAAATCCAATACCGTAAAGGTTTTTATGTTTCTTATTAGTGCACGGTATGATGGTGTGACAACATTGTTCAAAATGAACAAATCCAAAGCCTTTCCGGGCATAACAGAAAATAAAATTGAGTGCAATGCTATGTTTGGTAAGGTAGGAGAAGTTAGATGAAATAGGTTTGGTTTGGAAGGGAGGTTTAATAGAATAATAGGAAGATTAAAGCCCCCCATAAGTTAGATTGGTATGAATGTGGGAAGGGTCGTATGGTATGACCTCTTCTATATAATGATCACAACGTGGGTACTGGTTTAGTTTTCCATACTTCTGAGGAGTAAGTAATGTGTCAATGCTAAGGAGGTAGTATTCTCCGATTGTGAGGAGTTGAAAAATGCCTACCAAAGGGTATGTGGTTGGTACTTGGGTATTTGGTATAGATGAGCTATCTGAAGCATGAGAAGGTGGGGCATTAGTAGAGAGTGAAATAGGAGGGTTAGTAGGTGGGCTAGATGAGGAAGCTAAAGTGGGAGGAGTGGTAGATGAGGTCTTAATTGAGAATAGAACATCATTTGGATGGTAAATCATATTATATGTTTTGAAGGGGAGGGATCTTCCTAAATGGTGTAAGGTTCCCCTTCATATTCAAATTTGAGGTAACGGTGAAGGGTGGAAGATAGACATGCCATGGAACAAATCTAGGGATGACCTAACAATATGTTATACTAGAAATATCCTTCAAGAACATAGAATATTTCATGGATCCACGCAGATGTGGAAGAAAATTGTGCGAGGGTAGTGTTCATGACATTGTTAAAATATCAAAGCATGGTGGGGTTGCTAGACATACAATTAGGTGGTATTCCTATTTTATCATAGTCATGAGAAGAGATGATTTTAATGCTATACCTCCCTTAAATCATAACACATTTAACACGAATATCATTTATGTAGGTAGAGATGAAAAGAGCATGATTAGGATCATTAGGTTGTGAAGGGAAAATCTATGGTTTGGATAAATTAATGGAAGTAATCTGATGAGGGGAAATGAGGGTGGTAATAAGTGAAGTGTCATTGGATGGAACCTTGATGGATTGTAGGACTTTAATGGGATCTTGACATTTCAATTCTAAGGTTTGAATCAATTCAAATAATGAATTTTTAATGGGTACGATGATTTTGTTTTCTCATTAAACGATGGGTAAACCCAAAAGAATCAGGTGGTACTAACCTAAGGATGGATATCTTAGGAGGAGGTGCAAGTGTAATGGTATGTGAAGGTGAACTATAAGGGTTACTAAATTTTTCCTTTCCTTTGTCTTTCATGTGTTGTGACCGAGTGGTTACATGTACCATGTTAATTTCAAAGATAGGAGGATGAAAAAAGGGTTGTGTTGCAATGGGTGAAGAAATAATGGACTCTTCCTCTAGAAAATCATATTTGAAGAGACCATCAAAATATAAAAGCTAAAAGATAATTTTTTTAAGAGCCTTATAAATCTCAACATCATTCCCTTATGATTGATGATAAGTATAAATGTTTATGTCATCAAACCCTAGTAGTTTAGGTTTTAGAGGATTGTAATGTTTGATAGGAGGAAGTGATATAACGGATGTTTCTAACAACCAAAAATTATGTTAGAGTAGGATCATGCCAAAGGATCACAATGAGAGGTTAAGGTTGTCTTGGGTGAAGGGGTAGGTGACCTTTGTGAGGAGGGAGAGGTAAGAGATCATGTTGCTGTAACTAATTTTTAGTAGGCAATGAAGGTTGGGGTTTAGGTTGTGCCTTCATTGGTAAAGGAGAAGGAACAATGTGGTAGGAAAAAGGAGACTTAGAAGGTGTAGGTATCCGAGTAATCTAAGGTGAAAGTGGGGGTGTTGACAAGAGTGAGGGTAAAGTTAGTGAATAAGGTGTTGGTAGAATGAGAGGTGAAGGTGAGGGTATAGGTTGTCACACTTTAGGTTTTTCTTGTTAGAGGGGTAGGTTAGCCAAGGTTGAAGGATGTGTGCCTCGGATCGATGGAAAAGGTGAAGGTGAGTGAGAAGTTGAGGAGATATTGGGGTGTGAAACCTAAAAGTTTGGGTCTTCCTTTTAGGTGATGGAATATATTTTTTGATGAGTGGGGATGAAGTTGACAAGTCTAGATTCACATTGGGATGTGCTAGAATTGGTATCGGTAAGACCCCTAAGGTGGTGTTAGGTTTTGGTGTAGAAAAAGGCTTGAGTGAAAGGGGTGTTGATGAAGAAGGGGATAGAACCATGGGCTCAGGTGTAATATTCTTAGTCACTTTGAATACCTTGGGGTAAATGGTCGAGGTATCCGGGGATAACATCTGCATTTGGGTGGAAACTAGGATTCTCAGGCATCCTAAGAGGGTAGAGTAATTTACATACTAAATGTGATAAACCAAACGAGAGAATAGTTTTAGTTTAGATGAAGAGGAAGACACACTAGTGGTGATCCCTATGATGAGATCTAAGGTTTATGAGACAGAGAAGGTCTTGGCCTTAGATTCAGTAGGTAAGAGTGAGGTAAGAAGAGTAATGGGATTTGTGAGGTCTTTTGGTGAGGTATCAAAAATATAATGGGTAGATAAGATTGACTCCTCTATGGGTTGAGGAGTAAAAGTGGGTGAAGTAGATAAGGTTAGCTCCTCTACTATTTAAGGAGAAGGAAAGGTGGGTGATGTAAACAAGGTTAACTAATCTACAAATTGAGGAGAGGGAAAGGTGGGTGATGTAGGCTCATCTGTAGGTAGAAAAATGATAATGAGGGTTCCTTTATGGGTAAATGAACATGTAAGGTGTGTAACTTTGTGCGTAAAGGAACTACTAAGGTGGGATCATCTATGAGTAGGAGAGTCCTCGTGAGAATTTCCTCAACGATGCTAGAGGAATTCCCTTGATAGAAACATCGACAATCGCAGTGAAGATTGCATGCACCACATGGACATTGGTTTCTTTTTTATACATGTCACCAACATGATTTGATTAAGGTTCATGGTTAGTAAATGGTTTTCTTAAAACTTCAAAGTTTTCATTAGTAGGTGTGTTAGGGTTATTGAGTATGAGATCATCATTATCTAACATTCCTTGGAAAATGTTTTTGAAGGTTTTGTAATTTCTGTCACTATGGCCTCTCACGTGGTGGTAATTACAGAAATCATTTTCTTTATACCAAGTTGGTATGGGGTGAGAAGGATAAAAAATATTATGTGGTTTGATGGGAGGAAGATTGATGGCTCCATCCTTCAATAACTTTTCCAATATAGAATAATATGGCTCTCTGATGGGAGTGTAACTCCTATGTTCATATTTGTATTGAAAATTTTGAATAGGCGAGAGATTGGTAGGAGGTTTGGGTTGATTAGATGGATGGTAAGGGATAGAATTAATAACCACCACGTTGGTAGATCCTTTTGGATTGGAATGATTGTTAGGTGGTTTGGAAGAAGAATCATTTGATTTGAAGGTGACATTTTTGTTACACAGTTTTAGCTTGTCTTCTTCAAGAGCGCAAATCTCAATCTTCTCGAACCATAATGAGAGCATATTCAAATGTACAAAACATTTCAATATGAAGATTTGGGGAAATTTGTCTTACACATGCCTTGTTAAAAACTTTATGAGATTAGGATACGAGAGAGAGAAGGAAAGATGATTGATTAGGCCTCGCCACCACGCGATGAAATAAATGATATAATCATTGTCATATTGGTGAATAGAGTATAAATCCATCATAGAGATATTTTTAAAGATGTTTATCAAGAAGTGATCAAGAAAGGTTTGTGCCAATTGATTAAAGGAAAATATTGAGTGCTTGGGAAAAGCATTGTACCAATCTAAGGTGGGTCCCAATAGGGACATGGGAAAGGTACAAAGGAGCAAGGCATCATCATGGCCTATAAGATAATAAGAATTTTTAAATGAACACAAGTGTTATTGTTGTTCCTCCTTACTATTGAAGTGGTTAAATTTAGGTAGTTTCATTGCACGGATATGGATAAAGAGGTATAGAAGGATGGATGGGTTTTTACAAATCTCATCATATGTTAAGACGTTATAGAACCCAAAAATGGAGGCCTCAAGTGTCTGTGTTTTGTCCATAATTATTTTAATGAGATCCTTTGTGGGGTTTGATTAAGGGATGCCCCGAGGTATAGGGGGATTGATAATATGAATGGGTCATAAAATGCATACTCATATATGGTGGTTCCAGTACGTGAATTGAGATGTAGGTATGTAGGAAGTAGTGGATGAAGAGGGCATATACCCCAAATATACAATTGAGGCATTGGGTTGTGTTTGAGGTAAGGTGGAAATGGGAGGGGCTTGTGGAAATATCCTTGTGGAAATAGGTGGAAGAGTTTAGGGAATAGAAACTACTAAACTCTAAAATGAAGTGGAATAGGTTGATGCAACCAGTGGTTTTGTATGAATTGGTACAAAATATACCGATGATGACACAATAGAGGTAGTGGATATGGGCACGGTAGATTTCGGGGGAGAGAATATTTTAAGGATGCAGAGGTTATGTGAGAAGTATGTGGTTGCAAAATGGGAGTAGGTAATTCTAGATTAGTTTGGGTAGCCATGTTAGCATTCCCTGATATGGTAGAGGTAGTAGAAATGGGGGGCATGGAAGTGGGAATTCCATAAAGAGTATGACCTGATAAGTCATGGGTGGAAGACGTAACAAGCTAATGTTGCAAGGCCTTGGTGTTATGATCAAGGAATCTAGTGAATTCCTCATCACCCTCGGTTAAAGTCATAGGTGGATTAGGATCCATTGGAGATGAAATGGAAGGCAGCGGTGAAGGTATAAAAATCACGTGGAAATAAATATATAATTCCTTTTGGTGATTCTAAACCATGTGGAATGATGAAGAATAGGTACTGGGGCTCAGAAAAGTGACAGGGAATCATAAACAACATTTTTGAAGAGTTTGGTAGGTGAAAATAAGTTTTTGTTTTTGATAGAAAATGAAAAACACGACTAATACCAATGATCAAGGTGAACTAGTGCCGTTAGATGAAAGGACCGATATTGTTTGTTGAATTGATGTCGGTAGGGAGGTAACCGATGTCGATTACTCTGAAAATGAATAAATTTGAAATTTTGAGTTAGATTTGGTCAAAAGAAGACAAGAAAAAGGCTATGTATAAAAATCTAATCTAACACACTCGGGAACCAAAATTAACGAGTTTTTAATGATTGAGTGTGAAAAATAAAGAAAAATGATGAAGTATGAACTCACACCTCAAATAGCAAAAACAAGAAATAAAGTCACAAATCCAACAAGAAAATAATATCAAACCCGTTATCCTAAGAATAAGATCTTAGTGTTTTGATGGATTAAGCCTTAGGACTAACTATGAATATATAGAAAGGAGTGGATATAAGGTACCTAAAATCCAACTATGGATTGTTTCAGGAATTTTTGGTGGGGTAATCCTCAATATACCTTTCAATACGTGAGGTCTGAGCTTTGCTATGAAAATTCAGCCATAACACCGGTCGGGACCTGCTATCAATGGGTGTTTAAATCCTTGATAGCTTCTTCCTGGGATTTGGGGAATGTTTAAGAAATGTGTTGTTTGTTTGAGTGATTAGGAAAAGTGTTTATAAGAGTGTACTATGCTTAATTACCAAATCATAAATTTGTCATGAACACTGTTATATTTGATTGTTATTTAGACTATGTGATATAAATGCAAGAATACACAGGATGCAATGCAACAATTTTAAGCCCAAATCCAAAAATGGAAATTGGATGAGAGCAATAGTGAATAGGAAAAGAGTATTATTTTCACTAATGCAAGAAAGAAAGAAATAATTTTTACAAAAATTTGTACCAAATGAAGTGTTTCCTTTAGAGAAAATAGAAGAAAGAGAATGTTACCAAGGAGAGATTTAGTGAATATTTCAAAAATAAACAATTAAAAATGCAATCCTAAATGAATATAAAGAACCCAAAAATGATGAGGGTCCCACCGGGCATGCCAAAATGTTTCACCAATAAGAACGTACATATGAGAAAAATGTTTAAGGTAGAAGGCTAGTACGTGAGGAATACTTGGAGGTCGTGAAGAGGTTGTGCATTTTTGAAGACCAAGCTAATCGAGATCACTTCTATTTGTCTGGGAAGGACTACCTAAGAAGAAAAGAAAGACCACAAGATAGAATTAAAAACATAGGTTGGTGGATTTCTTAGTGGGAGATATTTTTGGAAGTAAGGTACTCTCTAGAAGTTTTTCAATCCACATTTTAAAACAAATTAAATGTTGATAAGAACATGAAATAGAGAGTCCTACTATAGTTGTATAATTTAGGTATCTCACACAAGCACAATAATTTAAATCTAATATAAATAGTGAATACAAGATTAAATTTAAAGTGGTTGGCGAGGTTTATTAAGGTTTTTAGGTATAATAGAGGGTATTAGGGAGGTCTAGGTGAAGTTATGGGAGGTTTTGGGTGAGTGAATGAGCTTTCTGGTCTAGGGAAAATACTAGACATAGAGACCGATGCTTTGGTCCATGGAATGACACCAAGAATCGGTTATAGTCGAGGATTGGGCTGGATAACCGATCACCGTAGGGGAAATTCATTTCCAAAGGTTAAAAGGAGATTGGTTTGGGCTCTCTATGATTAGAGAGGGTGTTAGGAATTTTAGAAAGGGTGTTGGGATTTATGTGAAGGGTCAACAAGGATGATAGATGTGATTGGAAAGGTATAGAGGTTTAGGTTGGTAGGGTATTGGGTAGATGGGTGATGGATTGTATTCAAGTGAGAAAGAAGCAGTACAACAATAAATAATAAGATATCTAAGACCAAATCTAAAAGACTAACAACCTAGTTAAGATATGTATTTGAAGATTTCAAGATTGGTAGATAGTGGTGGTTAGCGGATGCTCATAGAGGTAATGGGTCTAGATCCAGTGCCACGATGTTGAGACCCTATAATGATTAATTACCTTAGGCACAAAGGGTTGTGGTACACAAGAACATTGTGCGAAGGTAAGTGTGGAAGTAACTTTTAGGGATGCACGAAGGTTGGCACCCAAGAAGGATGGATTCAGGACTTAGTCATTTTTAGTTTATGAGTAAAGTCACGTTAAAGGAACAAATGGAAAATCCACCACATATAGTTATGGATAACATTAAGCTATGGAGACTTGTAGCCTAAGAAAAGCATATTCCAGGGAATCATTGCAGTTATCATAACAGATAAGGAGCCAAGTTTTTAATGGATTAGATGACACTTACATGGCAAGGATACTTGATTAGGGAAACACACGATGAAATTTCATGTTCTTGGGTAGTGGTTAGGTGATCATGGAATATTCCCTCACGTCATTTCTTTTAATGATGAGTGGTCAGAGGAGATTCCTTCCAATTATTTATTTTGAAGGGTTTTGCATGAAATTTAGATAGGAGAGTGCGTAAGAGTAGAGGGTGGAGAGTGTGTGTGATACATGATTGTAAGCTCTATAATGAAGATATCATAGAGAGCATGTTGAGGCTTTGTTGTTGTATTATCTCCATCCATGGAATCCTTAATGTATTCTTGGCTACTTTGTAATGTGATGAATTAATACAATGGAGTGGTTCTAAACATTTGTGTTATGGATATTGATCTATGCATCTTATTTTATGCTTATGGATCCAAATCCTTGTGTTCTTGATAATACTCATGGTTTAGATCTAATTCCTCCTTGTGGTTGTGATGTTCTCATCTATCTTATGGTACATTGATGCTTAGATCTAGTTTATTTGTTTTTATGTCTTTGAATACATTCAATCATATCTAAGCATTGTTCCTCTCATGGTGATAAAAATTATTGAAAAGCTCATATAAAGGAGGGGCTCAATTCCTACGCGTGCCTCGGTGACCTCCCAGTTAGGCTGAGTGATATGTCGATGTGCTTAGGGTTTGAAGAGAAGTTAGAGGAAAAAGGAGACTACATTTTGGTTCTGTTGTCGAGATCTATTTTGAATTTTTATGAGAATGATGTGTAATGACAGAGCACTTGACCTTGACACCTTTGTCGAAGTGTGTCTTAAAAGTATAGATGATGTGTTTTCTCATATATTTAACATCGAACTTGAGTTTTATGCACGTAAATGGGTAGAAGAACACATGTATGATGACATGTATGATTTTTTTTTTTAACTTTGGAGTTGTACGAATGGTCATCAACATATACTTCTAGGTCAAATTGGTACTATAGACCTCATGTACGGACCCAATATGAGTATAAGAGGTTGCATAATGTATATTTGACCTTGACCTATGTTTTTATCACTTGTGGAGTAGAGTGTTGATTATTTATACCTTAAAATATGTTATTTCTACATATTATTTCCAAAAGTTTGCTGAGTTTGAGTTCTTGAAGGATCCTAGAGGATCGTTCTTGTGTTCTATTCCACTAGCTATCAATATTTTTGGTTCTTACTTTGTGTTTGGAAGCCTTTCTTATGGTTGGCTAAACTCCTGCTAGGTTCGAGGTGTAGAAACTAGTGTGGTAGAAGATGGCAGACATTGCGGCTAAAATAGAGAGAGAGAGAGAGGAAAGCTAACTGAAGTACAATGAAGTTTGGGAGAGGGAGTTGTAAAGATAATGTGAGGTTGTTGGAGTGATGGATTTATGGAGGTAGATGTTGTGGGAAGGATTTGAGGTTTGTGTAGAGGGCATGGAATCGAGCAAATGTCGGTCTTTACCCCATCTTGGAAAAAAAGGGAGAGAGACCCCCTCGGCTTCTGGTGAGAGCTCATCATTTGGAGAAAGGAGAGTCATATGTGTGCATCGAAGCCAAACTGGTGACTAAACCCAGTACTTAGTTTTCCGATCTAGAGATAAGTATTATTAACTAGGGTTATCTTAGTATTAGTGGTCGAGAGACACCTAAGAGATATAATTTTTCATTTGGTGCATCTATGGCCACACAGTAATTTCTTGTGTTCAAAGGGATCTTGTTTGATACATCATTTGGGAAAGGTATGGGTATGCAAGGCTTGAGTGCTACATCTGGGAGTGGGTCGACTTCACATAATGTTAGCATGCGCTTAGCGTGATCGTGGGTTGACATGGTGCAACTATGTTAGGCCCCTTACCTATGATAGGAGGAGGATCCGGTGGAACTAGAGAAGTTTGCACTCAAGGATCTAGTGGTTCCGTGGTGGTGGAAATATTGGTGGAGGCCGAGGTTTTGGATCTAGTGGGAAAGACCCTCAATAAACTCAAAGAAGATTTTTGATATTTCTTTGTATTTTCTTGATCAAAAAGGTGTGTAAGATGCTACATAGCATGTGCAAAAATGTGAGTTGTTATGGTACACGAAGGGTATCACTACCCCGAGGGTAAAAGGTGAGACATTTTTCAACCAAATTGAAAGGGAACATGCATAGATGGTATAGGAAGTATAATCCACACTAGAAAGTGGTGGATTACACCACATTGTGTGATGCATTTTTGGCATAGTTCCACATTCCTAAGTTTGAATAGAAGATCATCAATGCATTGAAGAATTTACAACAAGGAATAGAGGAGAGTGTGTGGGAGTATGATACATGTTTAAAAACTCTCCTATCAAAGTTGTCTTAAAATATTCACCCATCTTAGCACGCTCAGTGGTTTTTCAGAGGGTTGATCACTCCGTTAAGGAGGGCACTTTCAAATAATAACTTCATAAATCCATGCGATGCCTTAGAGGCTACCTTACACGTCCAGGCCATGAGAAGCACGATACCGGTGTTAGTCCATTTATTGAAGCCCATATTGCTACCATGGAAAAGCATCTAGAGAAAATGTCTGGGAACTCAGCTCATGAGACTCGTAGTGAGCTATGGTGCATAGACTCCAAAGTAGAGGACATAAAAATATTAGTTTCCCATGAAGATCGGTGCATGTAATGTCGGTGGACTATGAGATTTTCCACAGAGGTCATGATGCAAGTAGGTCTTTGTTTTTGTAGCATGTGATATAGAAGCATGTATCTTGTGATTACAAGTTTTTCACCTCTACTACTCATGACACAAAGGATTGTAGGTTGATATAATAGATTAAATATTTCATTGATACTAGTGTGCACCAGACCACCAGCATTTATAGTAGTTCCAAGGATGATGATTGTCATTATGAAGGGCATGTGGATGGAGGAGGCTATGGAAGATGATTTCAAGGTGGATTCTAAGGCCATGACAACCACGAGGGGGGAGAAGTGAATTTCCCTGTGGAACCTATTATAACTATGGGTCTATAGAACATTACAAGCGGGAGTGTCTCACTTTGCTAAAGTGATTTTAGTGTGGGAAGAATCACAAGTATGAAGAGTTCCCAGAGTTATATAGGAATATGAGCTAGAGGCAGCAGAAGGATAAGGGAATTGGGATGGTGAGTGTAAAAATTTTTGATCCACAATGGATGTCATGGGTGGTGCATTAATCTAAATTAGAACTTGTGTTGGTGACGATGCGGGCCGAGGCTATACATCCTGAGGAGATACCAAAGTAGATCTGCTTTTATAAAGGAAGAATTAATACATGGGAACTATCAAGACCCATCTCATCGAAGGAAGTTTATCAAGATAACATGGAGTGGATTAAGAATCTTCAAGGAAGATTCAGTGCTTGAAGGAGAAATCACGGAAGTTGGAGAAAAATAAAAGCAATCAAGTCCCATAGGAGGATATAGATGAAGTTAGGGAATTATTTTTGATGTTGCACCAAGATAATATCATCCATCTATTAAGAGAGTTGCTAAGAGGAGAAGTACCAAGAACTAGAGGAGGGCATGAGAGTTAGGTTCTTCATGTTAATTTTCCTCCTCACAGTACTGACTATGATAAGGAGATTACATTGAATGTAGTTGTTGATGGATGGCTCCTAAGTAATATTTTGATTGAAACAGTGTAAAAGTTAATGTTCTTACCTTATACGTATGGAATAAAATGGGAATAGCTCCTTTACATTCATCTTCAAATGTGTTGTATATGGGTAAAAATACAAAGGTGATTTCCATTGGTGTTTTAAAGGATGTTGCTATAACTATCCGAGGGGCAAAATTCACTGGAGAATTTGAAGTCTTGGTGCTTGCTGAGGCGGAAAAATTTCTAGCATTACTTGGGCACCCCTGGTGCTATAAGAACAATGTTGACTTATGGTTCAATAAGGGGTATATAAGTTTTTATAAAAATGAGGAACGTGTTATCATTACTTTGATGGATGGAAATTCAGCACACTATATTAAGCCCTATACTAAGAAGAAAACCTAGATAGTAACTATGTGTGCACTATCAGGGACCTTGAGGTTGTTCATCTAATAAAAGAAGGCATTATTCAGTAGGAAGATGCTCAATCTACAACTAATACAACTAGTCCGGCATGTGATAATTCGGTGCATGGGACATATGAGTTATTCAGAAGGTAGTTAAGAGGCTCTATGAAAAGAGTATAAAAGGCATGCTCAGTTAAGCTTCTAGGAGGAAGATAGTTCTTGAATTACACTGGGGAAGGAAATTTTGATGTTTTCTTATAAGAAATGGAGACCCAATGGAGATGTGAGATCTAAATAATAAGTATGCTTATCTATAAAATGTGTGGGACTGCACCATGTTAGTGGGAAACCCATCAAGTTAACCTCTTAGAGTAGCGTGATGTGAGAATTTGGTTCTCTATTAGGTTTCTCTAAAGCGAGCACCTCTGCTATATAAGACTATCATGGGAAGGAACCCACCTTGTTTCATGTCTAGGCATGTGATAAGGCCTAGATGGAATGCGCATAAGCCTTACCTCCATCACTATGGGTGCATAAGCTTTACTTCACCTTAAAAGGTTATGTGCATGCATGGTACAATCATTCAGATTTTTCTCATCGAGAAAAGCGGACAGGAGTTGATGGTTGATATAATTCAAAATTTTGAGTATTGGAGTACTAAGCCATCAGTGAATGAGGCATTGCAGGTTGTTAAACACCTAATCATGGGAGATAGTTCCATGGCGGAGGATAGATTACTAGAGTTGATGGGTGAACCTAGTTTGGGGGCACGTTTTAATGAGGAAGAATTAGAGGAGGAACAACTTGAGCGTGCCAACATGGAAAAGGAGAAAGGAAATTTGGTCTACGTTATAGATGGTGAAGAGGTAGAGAACTTGGATGTTAAACATAATGTTGGTACACATGAGGTTATGGAAAGTGCTGATGAGGAAGCATGCGATTACCACGAACCCTTGAAAACTAAAAAGGTTAATATTTGCTTGGAGGTGGGACCCAAGGAAGCTACTATTGGGGATTACTAGTCAGAAAGGGGGTTTCAAAGATTATTGATCTGTTGTGAGAATTCTAGGATTTATTCTTACGCGAGTACTAAGAAATCAAGGGATTTCAACACTCTTTAGAAGAGATATGAAAAAAAAACTAAAGGAGGGCACGCGTTTAATTCGAGAAGATACCTTATCAAATGAATTTGAATCTTCCCATCAAGGTCAATGAGGAGATTGAAAATATGATCACATTAGACATCATTAAGGTTATTCAAGAATCGAGTGGATAACTCGATGGTCATAAACATTAAGAAGGATGGGAGGATAAGGATTTGCGTTGATTTGAATGTGGTGTGTGTCATTGATCTATTCCTAACCCCATTCACCGAGGAGATCCTAAAAGAAGTAGTTTGGTGCAAGGTCTATTCATTTATAGATGGATTTTTAGGGTATCATTAGGTTAGAATTACAAAAGAGGACAAAGAAAAGAAAACTTTCTCCACTGAATGGGGAAGTTTTTCCTATACTATCATGCCTTTTTGATGAAGAAATTACCGTTGTGTTTTCATGCATTGTGGTTTTGGCATTTCAAGACTTCATCCATTGATTTGGACAGCTTACAAACTAATAAAGGATCATTGTGATAATTTGAGGTTGATGTTTGAGAGATGTTGGTAGTTGAGTATATCTCTCAACATTAAGAAATGTGTTTTCTCTACTCCTTTTGGCACCCTGTTGGGACATATCATTTATAAAGAAGGATTACTCGTGAATCCCGCCAAATTTGTTCTTATTGTGGGATTGGGGGAGCCTTCCATCTAGAGTATGGTGTGTGGATTACTTGGACATGTAGGGTACTAAAGGAAGCTCATCAAGGGTTATGCTAATATTTCCATGTCATTGGAGGAGTTTCGAAACATAAGAATAAGTTTTATTGGGGAGAGGCACAGAGACAACCTTTAAAACACTCAAGAATAGACTCATTACTACACCCACATTACACTTTCCCTCTTGTGATTATCATTTTCATGTGCATGTTCATGCATCGAAGATGGTGATTGGACTAGTCATAACACACAACCTAGGGAGGAAATTTTTGACCATTCCTTATGTTTTACTAGTAGGAAGATAACTGAATAGAAAAAAATTATACTACAATGGAGCATGAGGCATTGTTGATGATCTACGTGATGCAAAAATTTAGGTAGTATTTGTTAGTGACACCTTTTATCTTTTACATGGACCACATGGAATTAAATTACTTAGTGAACAAGCCCGTCTTACAAGGAAGATATGCAGGTGGGTCCTATTGTTTTAGGAGTTTGAGTTTATGGTTGTTGTAAAACTAGGTAAGAGTAATTTGGGACCTGACCATTTATCAAGGATTGACTCGGGAGAGGACATGCAGAGCATTGACGATATAATTTCAGATGCATAACTATTCAAATTATAGCACATGCCATTTGATTTGTAAGATATTGTTGAGTTCTTAAGGATGAGTGTGGTGTCATAATGGATGAAGGCCTTGGATAGGAAACAATAAGTTGTACATGTCATGCCCTACATGTTAATTATTGGAGACTTGTACAAGTTAGGATGGGATGAGGTCTTGCACAGGTGTGTACTAGAGCATGAGAAAACTACAATCATGTTGGAAGCACATAGTGGGATTGCAGGAGGACACTATATAAGAAATTCCACCGCATGGAAAATCTTATTGGTAGGACTTTGGTTAGAAACTCTTTACCAACATTGTATTGAATATTGCAAGGTTTTTGATCATTATCAGTGCCTTGATAAGCCAAAAAAATGGATGAAATGCCATTGAGACCAATAGCTAGTGTTGAACCATTTGAGAAATGGGAAATCAATTTTGTAGGACCTATTTCACTTGCCATGTGAAGGACAAGTTTTTGCTATATCATTACTTGTATTGATTATATAATACAATGGACGGAGAGGCAAATTACGAGGATTACACGACGGCCACAATAGCCATATTTTTATAGGAAAACATCATTATAAGGTATGGATGCCCATTGAGTTTAACGAGTGATAGGGGTACACATTTCCTAAATGAAAAAATAATGATTTTGTTGGTAGAATTCTTGGTGGTACATCACAAGACTACCCCTTAACACCCAAAAGCTAATGGGAAAAAAAAAGAATTTAATTTTTTTTTGAGTCACACGTTGACCAAGATTTGTGATGTTGGGAGACAAAATTTGGATGAAAAATTCTCACCGTGCTATGTGCATATAATTTTTTTATAAAATATTAAACAGAGCCACACTTTATTTCAATTAGTGTTTGGCGCAAAATCTATTTTCTACTAAATTTCATGTTGCCCTCTCTACATATTACATGTGTAGGAGGATTGACCAAAGAATAGGTGTTTTAAGAGCACATTTATCGTTAATACAATTGGATGAAAGATGATTCCCTATTAGATGGATTCATAGGACTGAGAAGGCATGAAAAAAGGCATGACATGACCATCAGATTAAGAATAAGAAATTTGAGGTTGGTAAGATGGTTTTACTTTATGATTATAATTTTTGTTCCATCACGGGAAGCTCAAATTCCACTAGCTGGGGCCATATATTATATCCTTCATACTGGATTTAGGCGCGTGCCAGTTATAAGTGCTAGATTGGAAACAGTTTCCAGGTTATTTCAATAGGAGTAAAATGAAGCCCTACTATAAATAATGCTTATGTGTGTTTGTAAATAAGGTAATATTTCCAGTTAGATTAGGTTTCCCTTAATACATTTCCCTTTTGTGTGTTTCCTTTTGTCATCATTTATTTTATCTTCTCTGTTTGGTGTTGTGTTGCATATTGGTGCGCTAGTAGCTAATTACATTGTAAGTGATTCCATGTATAGAGGACCACACATACATTTAGTGTGGGGTGGATTGGCAGATATGTTTGGATATGGTTGACAAATTATTTGAGAAGATGGACTTTGGAGATTCATTCTAAATGATTAGCACAAAGGTAGAAGAATGAGTGGTATGGTGTATAAGGTGTTCGAATTCATGTGGTTATAAAGGTGTGTTGAGAAAATTTTAAAGACCACACAAAAGAGAAACAACAATTGTGTAGTATAACAAGAGGAATGAAGCACCATGGGGAACTACTTGGTGAACAACACAGAGGTTATGTACTTTGGCATGGTGATGCACGTGAAGGAGATATGTGATGTGAAGTAAGTATTAGAGTGTCGAAGGTTATAATTGTGACACATGAAGGGTAGTTGCGAAAGTTTATTTAAGTGAAATAAAGTTCTTTTTCAAAAACAGAGACGTTAAGAAACGTGGTCGAGCAACTTTAAGGTGTTGAAAAAGTATAAACAGATGGTAAAGGTAGTCATTTTGAGTACTTTTCGTTAGTGAATTTTTACTCCCAACTTGAAGTGCGAGGAGGGTTTTGTGAAGAAGAGCAAGTTAATTTTCACAAACCATTAAAATTATTCGATTTGTGGAATGATCTTATATTATAGCAAGTAGGGAAGAAGAGAGAAAAGTAGGAGGGGTTGAGAGAGAACTGTTGAAGTCGTCAAGTTAGGGTAGGCAAAGGAAAATTTGGAAACACCTAGGGCATAAAAGAATGAAAGAGAAAGGATATGGCACCTAAGAAACATCATACTAAGAGATCAATGGTAGAAATGGAAGAAATCATGGAAGCCTATTTAGAAATATAGTATCCCCGAAGTTATGAAGGTAGAGAAGTAGAGCTTGAAGTTATAAAGATGCAAAATCAGTGAATTCAACCATAGAACCACCGACTATGATGATTTAATGTGGGTGGATATTTACAAGGAGCTACCAGGGTTGGAAGAATAAGGAAACCCTAGGGTAGATGATTTAGTGAAGAGGGAGTTGCAGAAAACTAGGGTTTTATAGCTTTAGGAGCTGTTATTTTTTTCTAAACCCGCACTATTTTTTAGATAGTTGATGTCACGAGTGCATGAAGACTTCCTCTAATTTTTGGGGAGAAGGATTAGATTCAAAATAAATTTAATCCATAGGGTAACAAGACTATAAAAAAAGGTGAAGACATGGCCCTTAATTTAAGTGCCACTACAAAGATAGAAGAGCTAGCCAAGCAATTAAACTATGAGAAAGGGGGAAGGGCACAAGTTATTGCAGATCTACTAGACCCAACATTGAGATTCACTTCCTAACTCATTAGTTACAAGTTGGGTGCATCTAAGAGGTGGACGGACATAAACAAGAGGTTCTTGTATGTTGCATATAGGGTGTCCAAGTGAGCACATTACAATTTTGCACAGTTTATCATGGATAGTATCATTGAGGAGGCGCGAGTGTAGAATGACCTAGGAGAAAAGATAACTTGGGGGTCCATTTTGTTATTAATTGTATTCTAGGAAATTAGTGTCCTAGATGGACCAGATGATAATATGTGGGTCTACCCACTAGTACACTCGTCTCCTATAGTATAGTTCAAATAATTCACTTGTGATGGGAGTACAAGGCATAGATGAACAAATGGTATGAGAGACTACACATAGATTTTGAAAATGAATGGTGCATCCTACATGAGCTTCTAAAGATCATTAGGGATAAATTCTAGTTTGTAATCATGCAACATTTTAGTCTAGCATGGTTTTGATGGCCAAAGGAGAGAAAGGGCTATGGTACAAACTCCCATTTACATTCACCACTAAGTACCTAAAGTGTTCCATCAATTGGTTAAAGGATGCACAACTGTTGACCTTTGATGTAGATAAGGTGGATGCAGATGTTCACACCTTGCACATGACCTATAGATATAACTCAAGGCTAGCATATGTGGAGACCTTGGAGCCTGAATTCTTATATTTGCACCCATAAATCAATGTTACCATCAAGGGATACATCCATAGGGTGTTCGTGTAGTGTACCCCAACACAGAAGGGGGAGCTAAGATGGATGTTAGATATGCCCCCTTCCCCAAGCCTTGAGAATCATCAATCCCACCTATGAAAGTGGTTCAAGAAGACAAGGATGTAGCAGTGGAATAAGAAGAGAGTGAGGAGAAGTTGGACACCTCCTAGAAGTGGAAATATTATATGCATTAAGGTAACAAAGTGGGGGCACAAGTTTGTCACAACTAGGAAGTGCTAAAGACACTGAAGTAGGAAACAAGGGAGGATGATTACCTAAAGGAGATGAGATAAAACATAAGAAACACAAGGTGCCTTAGGTTTCTAGTACAACAAAAAAAATAGGCTCAAAAGAAGATAACATGACCTTCAAGGAAGAACTCGAGGTTGAGCTCAAAGTATAAGAGAAGAGAAGAGCTGAGGTAGACACCAAGGTGGTTTGATGCACATGCTAAGGAGAAGGCTCATTATGTGGAAGAAATTAAGAAGATCCTAGTGTAAGATTCTTCTCCTACATGGCCCACCAATCTAGAGGAATAAAGTAAGGGAGACTCCTTTGTCATAAAGGAGGATAAAGGGTTTATTCCAGGATTGAAGAAACAATGCACAAAGTGTAAGGCAATAAGGAAGAAGTGGATACCAATGTCCCGTCATATGGACTTCATGGATGACCCCACAAATGTATTTATTGCAAGGTTTCAGTCTCCCTTCCCAAAGAGAAAATACATGCATGGTATATCTTGGATCAAGAAGGGGGCTTTCCCAAGATGAGGAAGATGATATGTAACACCCTGAACTATTGTTACTTCCTCCTGAGCATTCAAGTGTTGATATATGATTTCTTATATATAAGGATGTGTTCCTTTGATTGTGAAGTCATGCTTGATATGGATTGTATCTTCTTTGCTCTTGAAGATCTTTCACTGAGTCAGGATTTGGACTCTTTTATTTCTTTCATTTTTAGCACCTGAGTTCAATTTGATTTCGAGAGGAATTGTGGATTTATCCGTCTTTATGACTCAGCCTTGGATCAGTTGCATTGATCCAAGAGATGTTTTAAGTTTATTCTGGATGAACAAAAAAATTATAGACCTTACGAAAGTTGCAAGGTCTGAATGTGTTGAATAAGAAATTCCGAGTCTAACTCAGGTTGATCGTGTTAAATGAATTGGTTCCCGATATCGTAATATCATGAAGGCCTAGACCTTAAGCCAGGTAATAAATTCTGGTGTATACTGCAAGCTTATTATCAATGCCGATAGAATCCATTTCGGGAATGTTATACCTGTTGGTTCTAATACTGATCAAACCTACTTGTGGGACCTAGAATGGATTCGTTAAGGTTAATAACCTTAACCTAAACTATAACCTATGGGTTGAATTATTTCTAAACTAACCTAGCCCTAAACTATAGGTTTAATGCTCCTAAGGTTAGCTACCTAAGCACTATGGAAGTAAGACTAATGTCTTACCATAAGATCTAACCTATGTTTCTAACCTAACTTATGATAATGGATGAAGGGGGACCTATGAAGGGGTGCGAGCCGTGGGCGGTGGTTTCCATGGTATTAAATGAGGAGGATAAGCATGAAGGACAAGGGATATGGTGGAGATTGCAAATGGCTATTGAGACCTGACATGGCAGAGTCACCAAATTTGGGAATGGCTATTTGTTTTCATTTGTCAATCGCCAACTTTGGCGGTCAGTGGCAATGGAGATTAGGCAGGAATCTTGGAGTTAATGTCATTGATGAACTTCGGTTCTCGAGCGCGGATTGCTTGGGAAGGCATGCAAATGGAAAAATAGTTGGTTGTTTGGTTTTCCATACGCTCCAGTTTTCTCTCTGTTTGATCACTGGTTCTTCGAACCAGTCTACTTTGTGTTGCATGGCAACTATGAGATTATCTAGCTCTTTTCTCTGTCAGGGAAAGTTTATAAAACATGAGGGTAACAAATTATTTTTTTGAATCTATCGTGGAAGAAGAGGAGAAGGCACGAGCACATTCAGAGGTCTTCTTTGGATTTTTAAGCGACATTACCAGGCATGATAGGCCCTGAATTTTAAAAATCTTGCTTTACTCCAAATGCTTTCATTAAAACAACTTTGTTCAGGTGATTTTAGTACAGTTGGTTTGAAGCAATGTTTTGGTTCTTCTTTTCCTGTGGAATTAGGAATCTCGGGTTATTCGAAGACTTTGTTGGAATGTTTCTGTATTTATTCTTCCTTTTGGATTCATTTCATTTGAGACCCGGCTGTGCTCTTATTGTTGTTGAATCCTGTTGATTCTTGCTGTGAATACTTGAAGTTTCTTCTGTTTGGAATGCTTGCTATGATTATACTACTTGAATGCGACTTTAGTAGAAGTCCTCACTGTGTTTGTAATTTTGGGATAAACTCCGTTGGAAGTTGCAAGGATTATCTACGAAAATGACTCAGTGGGAGTCCTTGTAATGTTTCGTATGTTTTCAACTTCTGTCTAAGCTTGGTTGTGATTACTGTGGGAGTCCTTGTAACGTAATTTATGTTTTAACTTCTGTAGAAGTTTAGTTGAGAATACTATATGGTATTGACTCAGTGAGAGTCCTTGAAATGTATCTTGTATTTCAACTTCTGTTTAAGCTTAGTTATGAATATTGTTGCTTAGTTGTGAATACTGATGGTATTGACTCAGGGGAGTCCTTGAAATGTATCTTGTATTTCAACTTCGCTTAAGCTTAGTTATGAATACTGTTGTTTAGTTGAGAATACTATATGGTATTGACTCCGTTGGAGTCCTTGAAATGTAACTTATGTTTTTAACTTCAAGAAGTTTTGTTGTGCATACTGTTGGAATCCTTGAATTGGATAGTATGTTTTCGACTCTTGTAGAAGCTTTGTTGTGTTTACTTATTGGTTTTGACTCTGTTGGAGTCCTTCAATTGTTGTCGTATGAATTTGACTTCAATCAAAGCCCGGTTGTGAGTACTAGTTGTATTTGACACTGTTGGAGTCCTTGATATGTTGCGAGTTGGCTCGATTCTCGAATTAAGTCCTCACTTTGTACATGCCTATCATACAGACTCTTTCTTAACATTGTTGTGTTATATTCAGTTCACTTCTATGGAATTAAAGGATGGGTTTTCTTTACAAACTTGACTCTGTTTGAGACACTGTTGTATTTCGTAGTAGTTCGACTTTGGATGAAACTTTGAGGAAATTATTGATATGGAATTCGGCTTCTGTGAAGACCTTGTTGTGATTATTTTTCTTGAAATCGGCTTCTAATATAAGTCCTTTCTCTATAATCGTAGGGATTTGTTTAAGTTGAATGAAGTTGTGCATGTTTGTGTTTCAATCAATGTGAATGTCACCGTATTTGCATATGGAAACGTTATTTGTTTTTAATGTTATCTTGTCTCGTGTTTGACTGAAACAAAGAGCTCATAGCTGTACCATGTCAGGTGATGGCGTTGGGTATTTTCATGTTGATGAATGATATGGAAAATATTTCTTGAGTCTTTCATGGTTGGATTATTTTCTTTTGCTTTGTCGCGAGAGCTCTTGTAATGCTTAATAGCTACAGTGATTTTTATTAATGAACTTAGATGAAACTGTAGTTTCTTCTTGTGATCTCAACTGTTTTAATCGCATGCCTAAAAGTAATTGCGTTATTCTAGAGGAGTCGGTACAGTCTAGAACATGATTGAAATGGGAATCTGATTTACTCTGTTTCCTTCTCCTGAGCTGTAAATTATATGTTGATGTGTAATAAGAGGAATAAGAAAATACTCTCTCTCTCCTAGTCTGGAAACTTTATGTGCTTTCTTCTTGTATCCTTATGCGATCTCTATGGTAAGGGCATAACAAGAATAGACTGTGGTATTGTATGGAGAGACTGGTATAAAATGTTTGTTCTGTATACTTGTCAATACCATTGAAATGTGTTATGATTATAAAATAATTAAGTCAGTTGAGCTTGTGGAATGTTTAAACTGCTTTTGAGTAATTGTTAGAAACATTCTGGTAGGAGTATTGTTGTCTTTGAATGGTTGTATTCATTGTTCTTAGTCTCTAACATATAAGATGAATTATTTGAAAGGCATTAAGGATTAATTGACATCTATAATACGAGTTATGCGTTAAAGGTCATGTTAGAAATATAAGAAGATGAATAGCCTGATTTATGTTTGGAATTTGAAGAAATGATTTCATTTAAATAGGTTGTTTAATGAGAACAATTGGTGGATTGCAATTGTTTTAAGAATTAGTGCTTATCATTCTCAGTTCACCGAACTGACCCGTGTTGACAATTTTTGCAGATGGTTTCCGTAAGTGGTAAAGGCACGTAGATCTGATATGATGTTCAGATTGTTTAATTTGGTTTTATGATGAATTACAACTTGATTCTCTAAATGTACTACTTGAAGAAAGATGTTCTTTTGCTGTTGAATATTGTATCAAATATGCTGAAAGCATAAATTGTATTTGATTAGCTTAGAAATGAATGAAATGAGGGAATTGTTACTTATGTGTTTGCATTCGTATCTTGATGGATTGAAATTCTTTGGTTTGAATGATTTAAAGAGCATTTTTATTATTGTATACCCTGGAGACATTTGGGATTCTCTAAGTAAACTTTGCAAAGATTAGGTGATTGAATACTTGTAAAAGTGAGTAGTTCTGTTATGTTCTATCTAAAGCTAATTTGGAATTTAGATCACTGTCTTTTGAGAAGCTAAGGTTAAAATAAACCTTAAACAGAAGTCTGAACAGGAAGAATAAATTATTACTTCCTAGTCTTGATCTAAGTCAAGACAACGTTTAATTTGATTTTAAATCACTATATCTTAATACTAATAAGTAAGATATATTTCAGTTATGAGAACTGATATAAACCTAAAAGGGTATGGTTAGCAACCTTATGAGAAGACTTAGGGCTATTGCCCAATTTCGTTGATTTAGATTACTGTGTATCAATGAACTCCTTGATGAGACCTCAAATCCTATTAACTTCTCTTTGTGAAATGGGTCTTAATAAGAAAGTAAATTATAAGGTGAGGAACCCAGGGGTTGGGAAAAGACTACCCTAAAAGGAGCGTCTTAAAGTATAACTTTAACTCAACATAAGTAACACCTTAAAGTTAACTATATATTTTTGAGGTGGATTTGAAGGTTGATGGCACAAGTCAATCAGTAGGTTGTACCTTCGAGAAGAATAGGATCTTCTCAAAGATACAACAATGCAGGCGACTTATGACGACACCCTTTGCATTGATCATCAAGATTTACACCTTAAACTCGAACAAGTTTTACTCTGGGACTGGTTAGGAATGTGGTCATGTTATAAAACTGCCCCTAGAGACTCAGGGTATCTTGACACACAGGGTTAACTAGGGTTGACCCAGTATGTCAGCGTATCCCTAGTCCTCGAGAGCATCCTTATAACGTGGTCATATTATTAATCCATTCCTGAGTGAATAACTTGGGGCTGGGAGGCTGACAGAAGTCAGTGTAAGACATTCTACATAACATAGGAATGGGGTGAAGGACGTATTCTAGATTGACGAGTATGTCGTCAAGGAATACGAGACATAAGCAGTATGTTTCAAATCTTTGGCCAAAGTATCACAAGCTGCTGATTGCATTTTCCTATGTCACCTAGTCTGAGGGACGAGATGCCGATGAATAATGGTAACAATTATTCAGATAAGTTCCTTGTACAGAGCATTCTGAATCCTAGATTAGGGAAGAGAACTGCAAGAGTGATGTGTTAAAATAAAAATGCCAACTCTTTGATACTCATGAATAGATCGGTAGATTACCGAGTCATGGAATGAATAGATCGGAGGTACTCCGAGTCATCACAGCTGCATATGGTTATCTATTATAAGAATGATTGTTATGATCTGAGAGTTCTAAATTATGTATTTAGAACTAGGATGCACCTATCAAAAAAATAAAAATTCTTGTTCTAATGTACTAAAATGAGGACGTTACATCTTGGTATCAGAGCTGAAGGTTGCAGCTCTTGGACCTATTGTGTCCATAATCTGATAAAAACCTAAATTTTCTTGTAACAGAAAATGGTTAGAACAAGAGGAAATGTTGCGAATAATGCTCCACCAGAAGGAGGGGTGGCAACAACCCAAAATCTTGATGAGATCCTTGCTGCCCTATTGGACACAAGAGATCATTTATCTATACTTGAACAACAAGTAATGGGAAATGAGGAGGAAGATGAAGCTGGTAACAATAATCAGCAACCTCCTGAGGACAACCCCAATATGGGTGTTGATAATAATGCTTTGAAATGCACCATGTCCAACCGAGAAAAAAAAAAGGCCAAAGTTGGCGTGGAACTCACTAATGATATAAAAAGGATAATTCCACCTAAATATGATGGCACCACATTAGGAGATGGAGCTGAGAACTGGCTCAGCAAAATGGAGAAGTACTTTGCAATAAGAAACTTCTCAGAGGAAACCAAAGCTATTTGGGGAGCCTATTAGCTTTCCCATAAAGCATCTTCGTGGTGGGATAGCCGTAAAGCCGAGCTAAATATTGATGAGACCAATATTACTTGGGATCAATTTAAGGGCTATTTTAAGCAACGCTTGGCTGCCACAACTTTTCTATGATCAAAAATGACAGAATTCAAACTTAGCTCAAGGGAAGCTAATGATAACTAAATATTGGGAGCGGTTTATGAAACTTTTCAAGTACGTACTATAGTATCAAACCGACGAGAAGTTTAGAATACGAAATTCATCATGGCACCGAATCCCGTGATAGGGGAGAGGTAGATGTTCATAGTCTAACCACTATGGAAGGAGTTGTTGAAAAGGCCATAAGACAGAAAGAAATTAAAGGCTATTTCTACTCATAAAGAGGAAGTGCGGAAGAAGATTGCAAACCCTTCTTCAACTTCACTTGCACCCAAAACGGGACCATGGAAAAAGTTTGGAAATAGAAGTAAGTTTCCAGGGATAATAGCAAGAAAACAAGAGTAGCAAATAAGCTTCTGGAAATGTAAGGGATAATTTTGCTAAAAATTATAACAATGGGCGTAAGCCCTATGGAGGAAAACGTGATAATTACAAGGCTGGAGGTAATTTTGAGCCTAAAAAGGGACCTGTAGGAGGCTGCTACAATTGTGGCAAAGACTGCTACGTAAATTAGTGCCCTTTGAAGAAGGATGATCATAATCGCAAAGATAAGATACATGCTGCATAAGATGCAGATAAGCAATGAAAAGCAAGTGACACCTATAGAAGTTTCGGTAAGTTATTTGGCATATCTCATCACTATTATTTTTGATACAGAGCTACTTTTTGAATGTTTTATTTCTAGTAAACTTGCTTCTAAACTTAAAAGAAAGGCTGGAAAAATGGATAAATCTTGGGTATCGTATAGTATGGTAATAATTTTGTTCATACAAAGTGAGTATGTGTCTTTTTGGGGCGAGTCCTTGACTTACCTAACTTTTCCATGGAAGTTGACCTCTATGTTACACCTTTGGGATCGTATGACATTGTCATCAATGTGAATTGGTTAGTTGACCATAAAGAAAAAGTAGACTACTATGAAAAGAATATAAAATGTTTAGATGATAGGCTCAAGGCAAAGCAGAGAGATTCAAGGTGTGAAACGGGAAATTTTAGTTAGAAAACTGTCAGCTATGCAACTTAAAAAGGCTAAAAACAAAGGATGTACCCTTTATGTAGTAAAGATATCTGAATTTTCAGAAGAAGATGGTGATTCCATGAAACGATTTCCACTGTTGCAAAGTTTCAAGGATGTTTTTCCGGAGGAATTACCAGGTTTACCACCCAAGAGGGAATTTGAATTCACCATCGAAATCAAACCAGGAACGGAACCTATTTCCAAAGCACCTTATCGGATGACTACTACAGAGTTAGTCAAGCTTAAGGCACAATTGCAAGAACTTTTGTCTAAGGGTTTGATTAGACCAAGTGTTTCACCTTGGGGAGCACCAGTAATATTTGTAAAGAAGAAGGATGGAACACTTAGGTCTGTGTATCGATTATCGGATGTTGAACAAAGCAACAATCAAGAACAGATACCCACTTCCAAGGATCGATGATCTATTTGACCAGATGCGTGGGGCAGCAGTTTATTCCAAGATAGATCTTTGATCTGGTTATCATCAATTAAGGATTAGAGAAGAAGATATTCATAAAACAGCTTTCCGAACAAGGTACGGACATTATGAATTCATGGTTCTACCCTTTGGATTAACTAATGCACCCGTAACTTTTATGAACTTAATGAATAATATCTTTCAAGAATATTTGGACAAGTTTGTACTTGTATTCTTGGACGATATTCTCATATATTCTAAAAATGTCGAGGAACACAATGAGCATTTGAAGATAGTTTTGGAAATTTTGAGAAAAAGAAAGTTATATGGTAAGTTATCCAAATGTTCTTTCTTTGATACAGAAGTTCACTATTTGGGCCATGTCATTAGTAAAGAAGGAATTGCTGTGGATCCTTCAAAAATAGTGGCAATAACTGAGTGGCCTGCACCAAAGAATGTGCACGAAGTAAGAAGCTTCATGGGTCTTGCTGGTTATTATAGAAAATTTGTTAAGGATTTTTCTAAAGTGGCTGCACCGATAACTTCATTATAGAAGAAGGATAAGAAATTTATTTGGAATGATAAGTGTGAAACTACTTTCAAAAGTCTGAAAATCCAGTTGACTTCCGCACCTATATTAGCTATACCAGACCCTAATGGGAGCTTTACTGTTATAACGGATTCTTTTGGGGAAGGCCTTGGAGGTGTTTTGTTACAAAATGATCAAGTCATAGCATATGAAAGTAGAAAACTTAAGTTACATGAGCTGAATTATGCTCCTCATGATTTGGAGCTTGCTGCCATTGTTCATGCACTTCAAGTCTGGAGACACTATTTACTTGGGAAACCTTTTGAGTTAAAAACTGATCACTTAGGACTGAAATATATTTTCACTCAGCCTAATCTAAATGCCAGATAGAGAAGGTGGTTAGAGTTTTTATCTCAATATGATTTTGATATTAGCTACATCAAAGGGAAAGAGAATAGGGTAGCAGATGCTCTAAGTCATAGGAAGCACATTTCTACTCTTATAACATTAAGAACTCAGTTTAAGGATGAGGTAAAAAGTTCCTCAGAATCTGATATATACTTTCAGCAAGTAAAAGCAGCTTGCTTTGCTGAGAACCTAATGATGAAAGGTATAAAGGTTTTCATTTTGATAATGAAGGAATATTACGTTATAAAAAAGGGTATATGTACCTATCTTTGAATGATTTGAGAAAGAATTTGTTAGTTGAATTTCATAATTCACCCTTCTCTGGACACCCGGGTATCACAAAAATGCTCGCTGATCTAAAACAACAATACTTTTGGAAAGGTATGAAAAAGGATGTTATTGATTTTGTGACTCATTGTTTGGAATGTCAGCGGGTTAAGGTAGAACACATGCACCTGCTTTGGACTATTATATCCCCATAGCATACCGCAGTACAAATGGCAAGTAATAAGCATGGACTTTGTACAAGGGTTACCTATGTCTAGGAATAAACATGATGTTATCCTGGCAGTTGTTGATAAACTAACTAAGGTAGCTCATTTCATCGCTGGAAATCTAAAGGATGATTCACCGGTGTTGGCCAAAAGATTCGTGCATCAAATTTTTAGGTTACATGGTGTACCAGAATTGATTATATTTGACAGGGATCCTAGAATGACGTCAAGATTTTGGCAAACACTTAATATAGCTCTTGGAACGAAACTAAACTTCAGTTCTGCATATCATCTAGAAAGATGGACAAACCGAGAGAGTAAATCAAGTGTTGGAAGATATGTTGCGAATGTATTGCATGGATCAACGATAATTGGGAAGAGTATCTTCCACTAGTTGAATTCACATACAACAACACTTATCACTCATCTCTTAAAATGGCACCTTTTGAAGCACTTTATGGAAGAAAGTGCGAACCCCCTGTTAGTTGGGATAGTATTGAGGATAGAGTGGTAATTGGACCGAGAGATCCTCACCAAATGGAACAACAAGTTAAGTTGATTCGTGAATGATTAAAGGAAGTAGCAGATAGGTAGTAAGAGCTATGCTGACCTTAAGCGAGTTGATCGAAGGTTTGAGCTTGGAGAGAAGGTTTTCTTCGTCTTAAACGCAAAGAGTTCTATAACTTTTGGCAAGGCTGCCAAGTTATCACCTCGTTACGTGGGACCTTTCAAAATTGTCGAAATAATCAATCCTATAGCTTATCGATTAGCATTACCACCGCTTTGTTTCGCATGCATGATGTTTTCCATATTTATTTTCTTAAGAAATACGTTTCAGATTTTTCACATGTCTTAAATTGGAATTCCTTGTAGGTCCAAAACCCGGGAATAATTGTGGTTAAACCCACACGAGTGCCGGAAACTCGCTAATTGCATTTGAGAAATCGTGAAATATAGCAATGTAAGGTCCAAAGTGGGACCAGTTTAACGAAGAAAGTGCAACTTGGGAAAATCTGGAACAGATGAAAATTGCTTTTCCTTTTCTTTTTCAATAGAATGAAATCAGTTGACAAAACATTTTTTATGAACTTATCTTTTTCATGTCTATATGAAAGCCGATTGAGGCAAACATTATTCAAATCAATAAAATGTATCGTTTCATTGGTTTCGGAACTATTCAAGTTGGAAATAGTCTTATTGTATTGTGAACTAATAAATTGGTTGACCTGAAGGTAAATCAAATAAGTAATCATTGGGACAATGAATCTTTTAGGAGGGAAGCATGTAACACCCTGAACTATTGTTACTTCCTCTTGAGCATTCAAGTGTCGATATATGATTTCTTCTGTATAAGGATGTGTTCCTTTGATTGTGAAGTCATGCTTGATATGGATTGTATCTTCTTTGCTCTTGAAGATCTTTGACTGAGTCAGGATATGCTTGGAATCTTTTATTTCTTTCATTTTTAGCACCTGAGTTCAATTTGATTTCGAGAGGAATTGTGGATTTATCCGTCTTTATGACTCAGCCTTGGATCAGTTGCATTGATCCAAGAGATGTTTTAAGTTTATTCTGGATGAACAAAAAAATTATAGACCTTACGAAAGTTGCAAGGTCTGAATGTGTTGAATAAGAAATTCCGGAGTCTAACTCAGGTTGATCGTGTTAAATGAATTAGTTTCCGATATCGTAATATCGGAAGGCCTAGACCTTAAGCCAGGTAATAAATTCTAGTGTATACTGTAAGCTTATTATCAATGCCGAGATAGAATCCATTTCGGGAATGTTATACCTGTTGGTTCTAATACTGATCGAACCTACTTGTGGGACCTAGAATGGATTCGTTAAGGTTAATAACCTTAACCTAAACTATAACCTATGGGTTGAATTATTGCTAAACTAACCTAGCCCTAAACTATAGGTTTAATGCTCCTAAGGTTAGCTACCTAAGCACTATGGAAGTAAGACTAATGTCTTACCGTAAGATCTAACCTATGTTTCTAACCTAACTTATGAAAATGGATGAAGGGGGACCTATGAAGGGGTGCAAGCCGTGGGCGGTGGTTTCCATGGCATTAAATGAGGAGGATAAGAATGAAGGACAAGGGATATGGTGGAGATTACAAATGGCTATTGAGACTGACGTGGCGAGTCACCAAATTTGGGAATGGTCGTTTGTTTTCATTTGTCAATCGCCAACTTTGGCGGTCGAGTGGTAATGGAGATTAGGTGGGAATCTTGGAGTTAATGTCATTGATGAACTTCGGTTCCCAAGCACGGATTGCTCCGAAAGGCATGCAAATGGAAAACTAGTTGGTTGTTTGGTTTTCCGTACGCTCCGGTTTTCTCTCTGTTTGATCACTGGTTCTTCGAACTAGTTTACTTTGTGTTACATGGCAACTATGAGATTATCTAGCTCTTTTCTCTGTCAGGGAAAGTTTATAAGACATGAGGGTAACAAATTATTGTTGTTGAATCTATCGTGGAAGAAGAAGAGAAGGTGCAAGCACATTCAGAGGTCTTCTTCAGATTTTTAAGCGACATTACCAGGCATGATAGGCGCTGACTTTTAAAAATCTTGCTTTACTCCAAATGCTTTCATTAAAACAACTCTGTTCAGGTGATTTTAGTATAGTTGGTTTGAAGCAATGTTTTGGTTCTTCTTTTCCTGTGGAATTAGGAATCTCGAGTTATTCGAAGACTTTGTTGGAATGTTTCTGTATTTATTCTTCCTTTTGGATTCATTTCATTTGAGACCTGGTTGTGCTCTTATTGTTGTTGAATCCTGTTGATTCTTGCTGTGAATACTTGAAGTTTCTTCTGTTTGGAATGCTTGCTGTGATTATACTACTTGAATGTGACTTTAGTAGAAGTCCTCACTTTGTGTTTGCCCAAGGTGCACGAGATGCACACGACAATGGATGTCGACAGGGTAAACGGTGCGCCCAAGGCGCATAGAAGTGGCACACGACAATGGATGTCGACAGGGAAAATGGTGCACCCAAGGCACACAAAAGTGGCACACGACAATGGATGTCGACACACACATGGATGTGCCAAGGCGCACCTTCAGGAGGAGTAACATTTTGAGCGCCGACAGAAGCGACCACGCGCA
Source organism: Taxus wallichiana var. yunnanensis (assembly GCA_018340775.1). Classification (NCBI taxonomy): domain Eukaryota; kingdom Viridiplantae; phylum Streptophyta; class Pinopsida; order Cupressales; family Taxaceae; genus Taxus; species Taxus wallichiana. Next base: position 150,943,046 of record CM031234.1, on the reverse strand, counting down.
AATATTCAGATGGCCATAAATTTTGACTGGGAGCTCGGATTCATGCAAGGTTGGAATTTTTGGAAAGCTTACGAGGTCCTCTGTCCAACTACGACTGGATATCTTTAATTGGGTGAGAACAAATTCTTAAAAATGTGAAATACAGTTCACCACTTTCTAGGTTCACTAGGGTTCTCACCTACCACCATAATGAGATAATTAAATGCAGTCTGGAGGTGGTTGGGGTAGATTTTGAATTCCTCTCTTCTCCCTCTCTCATTCTTCCTATAAATTGTAAGGAGGGGCTTCTTTCGTGGGTGGTTCATCTTTTCAGCTCTGCCCTCCCTTCTTTTTCTTCTCCAGGGTTGAAAAAATGGAGTTCGAACCTCCTCCCCTGCTCTGTAATGGCATTTTTGCCTTTTACTATTGAAATGATGTTCTGTGCAAACTTCTGAAGCAACAAAAACATGTTTTGTGATGCATCTGTCCATCCTTGCTTGTTTTTCACTTGTTTTCCTCTTGCCTCTCTTCATTGCAGGTATTTGTGCATGTTTGAATGTTCATTGCAGGTTTGGAGCTATGTTCATGGAGTTTTGGGACATTTTCTGTGAAATCTATCCTTGGGCCTGTGATGCATCTGTCCATCCTTCCCATTGCTCACCTCTCTTTGTTCCATGGCAGTTTTGATAGATGTCCAACATTCTCCTTCTCTGGTGTATCACTGTTTTAGTGTACACTTTTGTTGTTTTTCCCTTTTCTCTCTCTCTCTCTGTCTCCTAGGCATGGTTAGATTAGGATTAGATTAGCTTGCCTGCACTGGAATAGCTTGTGGTAGGTAGTTTAGGAGTAGGAACCAACCTTCTCTAGAGATTCCTTTCTCATTTTACAAGTCCCACACTTGTAGAGAGGTTTCAATGTTGTGCAATCACACTGGATGCTAGAGTGATCAACCTAGAAGCCTGATCTGCATCCAGGGGTGCGGTGATTTTGCAACAATAGTTTTGGCATGCCCGGTGGGACCTTAGAGGTCTTCCACTTCATCTTTTGTAGGTTGGTGTGTTCCTGTGAAGATTTCAGCCTTTGGAGGCACTTACAAACACATCTGGCGACTCCATCTGATCAATAACTCATTCTCTGAGTTGCAGACCTGTTTTTCATCCATTCCCACCCATCTTTCTTTCCATCTCTTTCATTATTTTCCATTCCATGAAGTTGTGCAATCATGACTTCATTTCCATCATGGAACTCACATTTACAACAACAGCAATATATCACACCTCCAACATGTTTTTTAAATCCTCCAAATCAGCATTTTGAACAAATTCAAAATCAGCATGCATACCCATATGAGCAGCAATGCCAAAATCAGTTTGGCTATGGAGCTTTCCAAGAGCAAGAGTATGCAGACAATCAGATGCAAGATGCTGGTCTATTGGAGAAAATCCAAAAGATGGAGGTAAAGATGGTGTAGTCCGAGCAACAGTCAAATGAGAGCTTTCGGGGTGGTTGGTCAGGACTCCTTGTCCATGGGGAGGCCCTTTTCCAAGACACTTCAGCCCTCGGAGAAGCTGGACTTCATGATGAAGATGCTGCCCCAATTTGCACAATGGACAGTAGAGATAGAGGCCTATACACTTGTTATTGAACAACTTTGTCAATGGGTAAGTTCTACACCATCATCTGGTTTTTCTCTTCCCATTACTCAAGCAGCACCATCTCATTTGGAATTGCAAATTCTAAATTCTCCATCTGCTGTCCCAAGTGTTGAATCCATTTCTCCACCTCTCAGTCTCCCACCACACCTCAATTCTTCCTTCCTTTTTTCTTCCAAACAGTCATCCCCTCCACAAGAGCTAAAAGAAATACCCCCTCCTCCAAAGAAACAAGAGTTTCTACCTCCACCACCACAAAAATTGCCAAGCCATTTGAGTTACAATCCACTTCTCCTCTTGCATCCCTAATTCCATGTGGGGAAGAAGAAATTGCAAAAATCAGTCATCAAGGACAGCAAGAGGAAGAGCCAAGAAAAGAAGAAATGATTAAGAGCTTAGTAAGTTTGGCTCTTAAATTTGGAATTGAGAAGATCCCTTTGCTGATAAAGCCTACAGAAGAGGCTAAGGTTGGAGAACAAATGGTGGTCAGGACTGATTTTGTTGCAGCAGAAGAAGAAGATCTTGCAGTCCCAACTTGTCCTCTAGAGCAGCAGATCGAGGAGTTTGACTTGACAAACTTCATGCTGGAGGAAGAGTTCAATCAAGAGCAAGATTGTCTTCAAACATTGGAGGAAGTTGAACATTTGCAGCAGGACAACAATGAGATAATTTATCTGTCAAATTTGGAGGACTGTTTTGATGGAGAAGAGCCAGTTGAGTTTCCACCATTCTCTCTTTCATCATCCACATTCCAAACACAAGAGTCTGCTGTCATGAAGGAGAACATTCATTTGCAGCAGCCTGCATCTTATAACAGCTCTTCGAAATCAAGATTGGAAGATTTTAATCTTTCATGTTCTTCATTGGAGGAAGAGAAAGGACAAAGGAATTTCACCATTGCTTCCACACCATCCATTGAGGATCTACAAGAAGACTCCACTTTTGGAGTTGAGAATCGAGCTATGGACATGTCAAATGGATCAGACCTTGCCCAATTAGGTATTTGGCTTCATTCGAGCCAAAGGAGAAGTCACAACCAGTCATGCTTGCTTCTGAGCATGAGGATGAGCTACAAAGTACCGAGGATCAGCTGTCATACCTCTTCAATCCAAATGTAGAGCAACTAAAAGAGGTATTGAATTTTCCTTCAGCAGATACCTTGATGATTTGGGTAGAAGACCAGCTTCTTGTTGATTTTCCACTCATCCTAACATCCATGATCAGTGCCAAATCAATTGCATGGCTGCCACTTTTGACAAAGGGAAGCTATTTCTCACAACCAATTGCAAGGTTTGTTTAGCTTGCCTTTGCTCCAGTTAGAGTAAGGTAGGTAGGTTTGCTTTCAGCAGAAGAAGTGCTTATGCACACTCTACATGTTACATTTGGAGCATGTATGATTTTCAGTTTTGCACATATTTTTGGTGTTCTTGGGTTTCTTGCACGCTTCGTTTGATAGCATTTTGGTGAGAACAACTCTAAGTTCAATGGGTTTAAAGTGGCTCAGAAGGGATTTTTCAAAGTTTAGATCAGTTTTCAGGCTTACTTATGACTCCATGCCCAATGGATTGCTAAAAGGCTACTCGATCTTCTACCTAGCAAGCAGTGTGATCCCGTTGAGTCGCCAAATTTTTGTATATATCTTTCCCCCCCGGGTAGATATAGACAAGCAGGAGAATGGAGAAATCAAAGAAGCTCAAATCCCTGACATGCCCAAGGTGCACGTATGGAGCACGACAATGGATGTCGACAGGGCAAACGGTGCGCCCAAGGTGCACAGAAGTGGCACATGAAAATGGATGTCGACAAGGAAAACGGCAGTGCCCAAGGCACACGAAGTGGCATACGACAATGGATGTCAACAGGGAAAACGGTGTGCCCAAGGCGCACAGAAGTGGCACATGACAATGGATGTCGATAGGGAAAATGGTGTGCCCAAGGCACAAATAAGTGGCACACGACAATGGATCTCGACAGGAAAATAGTGCACCCAACGCACACGTAGTGGCACACAACAATGGATGTCGACAGGAAAACGGTGCACCCAAGGCACATGTATGGCGCACGACAATGGATGTCGACAGGGCAAACGGTGCGCCCAAGGCGCACAAAAGTGGCACACGACAATGGATGTCGACAGGGAAAATGGTGCACCCAAGGTGCACAGAAGTGGCACATGACAATGGATGTCGACACACACATGGATGCACCAAGGCGCACCTTCAGGAGGCGCAACATTTTGAGCACGACAGAAGCGGAGACCTTCGCACGAGATATTCGAGATGGCCATAACTTTTGACTGGGAGCTCGGATTCATGCAAGGTTGGACTTTTTGGAAAGCTTACGAGGTCCTCTATCCAACTGTGACTAGATATATTTAATTGGGTGAGAAAAAATTCTTTAAAATGTGAAATATAGTTCGCCACTTTCTGGGTTCGCTAGGGTTCTCACTTACCACCATAATGAGATAATTAAATGCAGTCTGGAGGTGGTTGGGGTAGATTTTAAATTCCTCTCTTCTCCCTCTATCATTCTTCCTATAAATTGTAAGGAGGGGCTTCTTTTTGTGGGTGGTTCATCTTTTCAGCTCTGCCCTCCCTTCTTTTTCTTCTCCAAGATTAAAAATATGGAGTTCGAACCTCCTCCCCTGCTCTGTAATGGTGTTTTTGCCTTTTACTATTGAAATGATGTTCAGGCAAACTTCAAGCAATAAAAACATGTTTTGTGATGCATCTATCCATCCTTGCTCATTTTTCGCTTGTTTTCCTCTTGCCTCTCTTCATTGCAAGTTTGGAGCTATGTTCATGGAGTTTTGGGACATTTTCGTGTGAAATCTATCCTTGGGCTCATGATGCATCCGTCCATCCTTCCCATTACTCACCTCTCTTTGTTCTATGGTAGTTTTGATAGATGTCCAACATTCTCCTTCTCTGCTGTATCACACCGTTTTAGTGTAGGCTTTTACTATTTTTCCCTTTTCTCTCTCTCTCTCTATCTCCTTGGCATGGTTAGATTAGAATTAGATTAGCTTGCCTGCACTAGAATAGCTTGTGGCAGGTAGTTTAGGAGCAGGAACCAGCCTTCTCTGGAGATTCCTCTCTCATTTTACAAGTCCCACACTTGTAGAGAGGTTTCAATGTTGTGCAATCACACTGGATGCTAGAGTGATCAACCTAGAAGCCTGATCAGCATCCAGGGGGTGCGGTGATTTTGCAACAACAAGTCCTTATAACGTAATTTATGTTTTAACTTCTGTAGAAGTTTAGTCGAGAATACTATATGGTATTGACTCAGTGAGAGTCCTTGAAATGTATCTTGTATTTCAACTTTTGTTTAAGCTTAGTTATGAATACTATTGCTTAGTTGTGAATACTGATGGTATTGACTCAGTGGGAGTCCTTAAAATGTATCTTGTATTTCAACTTCTGCTTAAGCTTAGTTATGAATACTGTTGTTTAGTTGAGAATACTATATGGTATTGAATCTGTTGGTGTCCTTGAAACGTAACTTATGTTTTTAACTTCTGTAGAAGTTTTGTTGTGCATACTATTGGAATCCTTGAATTGGATAGTATGTTTTCAACTCCTTTAGAAGCTTTGCTATGTTTACTTATTGGTTTTGACTCTGTTGGAGTCCTTGAATTGTTGTCATATGAATTCGACTTCAATCAAAGCCCTGGTTGTGAGTACTAGTTGTATTTGACACTGTTGGAATCCTTGATATGTTGCGAGTTGGCTCGATTCTCGAATTAAGTCCTCGTTGTACATGCCTATCGTACAGACTCTTTCTTAACATTGTTGTGTTATATTCAGTTCACTTCTGTGGAATTAAAGGATGGGTTTTCTTTACAAACTTGACTCTGTTTGAGACCCTGTTGTATTTCGTAGTAGCTTGACTTTGGATGAAACTTTGAGGAAATTATTGATATGGAATTCGGCTTCTGTGAAGACCTTGTTGTGATTATTTTTCTTGAAATCGGCTTCTAATATAAGTCCTTTCTCTATAATCGTAGGGATTTGTTTAAGTTGAATGAAGTTGTGCATGTTTGTGTTTCGAATCAATGTGAATGTCACTTTGTATTTGCATATGGAAACTTTATTTGTTTTTAATGTTATCTTGTCTCGTGTTTGATCGAAACAAAGAGCTCATAGGTACCATGTCGCGATGGCATTGGGTATTTTCATGTTGATGAATGATATGGAAAATATTTCTTGAGTCTTTCATGGTTGGATTATTTTCTTTTGCTTTGTCGCGAGAGCTCTTGTAATGCTTAATAGTGACAGGTGATTTTTATTAATGAACTTAGATGAAACGTAGTTTCTTCTTGTGATCTCAACTGCTTTTAATCGCATGCCTAAAAGTAATTGCGTTATTCTAGAGGAGTCGGTATAGTCTAGAACATGATTGAAATGGGAATCGATCTACTCTGTTTCCTTCTCCCGAGTGTAAATTATATGTTGATGTGTAATAAGAGGAATAAGAAAATACTCTCTCTCTCCTAGTCCTGGAACTTTATGTGCTTTCTTCTTGTATCCTTATGTGATCTCTATGGTAAGGGCATAACAAGAATAGACTGTGGTATTATATGGAGAGACCGGTATAAAATGTGTGTTGTTTGTATAAATAGGTATACTTTTCAATACCATTGAAATGTGTTATGATTATTAAAGAATTAAGTCAGTTGAGCTTGTGGAATGTTTAAACTGCTTTTGAGTAATTGTTAGAAACATTCTAGTAGGAGTTTTGTTGTCTTTAAATAGTTGTATTCATTTTTCTTAGTCTCTAACATATAAGATGAATTATCCGAAGGCATTAAGGATTAATTGACATCTATAATATGAGTTATGCGTTAAATGTCATGTTAGAAATATAAGAAGATGAATAGCTTTGATTTATGTTTAGAATTTGAATAAATGATTTCATTTAAACAGTTGTTTAATGAGAACAATTGGTGGATTGCAATTGTTTTAAGAATTAGTGCTTATCATGCTCGGTTCACACGAACCGACCTGTGTTAACAATTTTTGCAGATGGTTTCCGTAAGTGGTAAAGGCATGCAGATCTGATATGATGTTTAGATTGTTTAATTTGGTTTTATGATGAATTCCAACTTGATTCTCTAAATGTACTACTTGAAGAAAGATGTTCTTTTTCTCGTTGAATATTGTATCAAATATCTGAAAGCAAAAATTGTATTTGATTAGCTTAGAAATGAATGAAATGAGGGAATTGTTACTTATGTGTTTGATTCGTATCTTGATGGATTGAACTTCTTCGGTTTGAATGATTTTAAGAGCATTTTTATTATTGTATACCCTAGAGACATATTGGATTCTCTAAGTAAACTTTGCAAAGATTAGGTGATTAAATACTTGTAAAAGTGAGTAGTTCTGTTATGTTCTATCTAAAGCTAATTTGGAATTTAGATCACTATCTTTCAAGAAGCTAAGGTTAAAATAAACCTCAAATAGAAAGTCGAACGGAAGTGTTATCCAAAATTCTTTCCCAGGGTAATTTTGATAACATGCATCAGATTATTCAGTCCCGAGCAAGTAGATTGATTCAAGGCCCAAAATCATGTTTTTCGGGGTCCCCTCAGCCTTTTTCTAACTCTCCCATCCAAGAAGGAATCCCAACAGGTTGATAAAATGGAAGAAATGCAAAAAATAAGGTTGCAGGACTGTGTTAAGGCATTTCGGGTCTGAAGGGTTTGGGTCATACTGAGGTTCGTTGTACCAAGCTTGGGGCCGAAAAAATGAAGAAAATCAGCTAAGTCCTAGTCCCAGTGGGTCTCGGGATAGTTGGGACATTGGGACGCGTGGGACGCGAAAAGCTGAATTGGCCGAAAGAGGGAAAAAATTGCCTAAGTCTTGTTTCGCTCGGTTTGGGACAGTTGGGACAAAAGTATGCGCGGGATGCGGATCATCAGCGGTTGGCACACAGTCACCATTTCGGGTGGTTTGGAGATAATTTTCCTAGACAAACACGGGACATCTGGGCCAAAAGTATGCGGAGGACGTGAACCGAGATGATTCGATTGAAACATGGGAATTTCGTCTAGGACAGTTGGGCCAAAAGGACGTGTGGGGCGCGAAAAGCCGAAAGAAATGCCAAAGAATGGAATCTCACCACGTGTCTTCACCTCAAACAGGAACAAGCCCAAATCGGGTGGTTTGGAGATATTTGTCCTAGGTAGTTTGGGACAGCCAGGCCAAAGGTACGCGAGGGATGCGTGGGACGTGAAAAGCTGAAAGAGCCACCAACGAATCAAATCTCGCCACGTGTCTTCACCTCATCTGCCTGGAGGGAAAATTTTGAAAAAAATTTCCAAAGGCAAAAACAAAAGGGAAATGGTCAGGAAGGGCCCGCATCCAATGAAATCATGCCATGTGGCACTTGAGTGGCGGAGCGTGGGGAGAAATGGGAAAATTTTCCCAAAGTGAAAAATGCCAAATTTTCAAAGGACAAAGTGCGCCCTTCAGGCCCGAGCCAATAAAATAGTGCCACGTGTCCAAGTGGCAAGAAATTAAGGAAGGGCCCAAAATAAATTTTCAAAGGATGAGCCCACAGATGAATCAGAGCCTGACACGTGTCATCCAAGTGGCAGAGTGCGGAAAAAAATTCAAATATTTTCCCGCCGATCCGTTTTGGCCTGTTTTTGCCCTAATCTTCAAATCACCATAACTTTTGATCCAGAGCTCAGATTTTCACGTTCTTTATATCAATGGAAATATGGTGAAATCCTCTACATGATTCCTAGGTCAATCTTGCATTTTGGTTCATTTTAGAGAGATAAAATCAAGAAACATCTCTCGCGTGGTAATGGCCGTAATCGACGTTTCAACAACCGGTTTAATGCGAAATGGGTTGCATTCTTCTCCAAAGACAGCCAAAAATGTCGGGCATGGGTCTATAAGGACACCCATGTTGTTTTAATGCATCTGCATTCAATGAGGAATGGATCCCACATTTTTTCACATTTTCTCTCTCCTGGGCTCGACCCATGCATTGTAAAAAGCTAGATTTGGCTCATTTTTAAAAGGGTTGTTCATCTTTTCAGCTCTGCCCTCCCTTCTTTTCTTCTCTAGGGTTGAAAATGGAGTTTGAACCTCCTCCCCTTCTCTGTAATGGAATTTTTTCCTTTTACCATTAAAATGATGTTCTGTGCAAACTTCTGAAGCAACAAAAACATGTTTCGTGATGCATCTGTCCATCCTTGCTCGTTCTTTGCTTGTCTTTCTTCTTGCCTCTCTTCATTGAAAGTATTTGTGCATGTTTTAATACTCATTACAGGTTTGGAGCTATGTTCATGGAGTTTTGGGACATTTTCTGTGTGAAATCTATCCTTGGGCCTGTGATGCATCTGTCCATCCTTCCCATTGCTCACCTCTCCTTGTTCCATGGCAGTTTTGATAGATGTTCAACATTTTCCTTCTCTTGGTGTATCACCGTTTTAGTGTAGGCTCTATTTTTCCCTTTTCTCTCTCTCTCTCTCTCTCTCTCTCTCTCCTTGGCATGGTTAGATTAGGATTAGATTAGCTTGCCTGCACTGGAATAGCTTGTGGCAGGTAGTTTAGGAATAGGAACCAGCCTTCTCTGGAGATTCCTTTCTCATTTTTGCAAGTCCCACACTTTTGTGAAAGGATTCCATGTTGTGTAATCACACTTGGATGCTAGAGTGATCAACCTAGAAATCGATCAACTTCCGGGTGCTGTGATTTTGCACTAACAGAAGAATAAATTATTACTTCCTAATCTTGATCTAAGTCAAGACAATGTTTAATTTGATTTTAAATCACTATATCTTAATACTAATAAGTAAGATATATTTCAGTTATGAGAACTGATATAAACCTAAAAGGGTATGGTTAGCAACCTTATGAGAAGACTTAGGGCTATTGCCCAATTTCATTGATTTAGATTATTGTGTATCAATGAACTCCTTGATGAGACCTCAAATCTTATTAACTTCTCTTTGTGAAATGGGTCTTAATAAGAAAGGCAATTCTAAGGTGAGGAACCCAGGGGTTGGGAAAAGACTACCCTAAAAGGAGCGTCTTAAAGAATAACTTTAACTCTACATAAGTAACACCTTAAAGTTAAGTAGATCTTTTTGAGGCGGATTTGAAGGTTGATGGCACAAGTCAACTGCAGGGTTGTACCTTCGAGAAGAATATGATCTTCTCGAAGATACAACAATGCAGGTGACTTATGATGACACCCTTTGCATTAATCATCAATATTTGCACCTTAAACTCGAACAAGTTTTACTCTGGGACTGGTTAGGAACATGGTCATGTTATAAAACTGCCACTGGAGACTCGGGGTATCTTGACACACAGGGTTAACTAGGGTTGACCTAGTATGTCAGCATATCCCTAGTCCTCGAGGGCATCCTTATAACGTGGTCATATTATTAATCTGTTCCTGAGTGAATAACTTGGGCTAGGAGGCTGATGAAAGTCGGTGTAAGAAATTCTACATAACATAGGAATGGGGTGAAGGACGTATTCTAGATTGATGAGTATGTCGTCAAGGAATACGAGACATAAGCAAGATATGTTTCAAATGTTTGGCCAAAGTATCGCAAGCTACTCGATTGCGTTGTCCTATGTCACCTAGTCTCGAGGGACGAGATGCCGATGAATAATGGTAAAAATTATTCGAGATAGGTTCCTTGGACAGAGCATTCTGAATCCTAGATTACGGAAGAGAACCACAAGAGTGATGTGTTAAAATAAAAATTCCAACTCTTTGATACTCATGAATAGATCGGTAGATTACCGAGTCATGGAATGAATAGATCGGAGGTACTCGAGTCATCACAATTGCATATGGTTATCTGTTATAAGAATGATTGTTATGATCTAAGAGTTCTAAATTATGTATTTAGAACTAGGATGCACCTATAAAAAAAAAAATTAAAAAAATTCTTGTTCTAATGTACTAAAATGAGGACATTACATGATAAGTTAGAACTTGCATTGGTATGCAGAAGAGCTTGAATTTGATGTAAACAATCATGCAATCAAGACCATTCATATAAGGAAAAATGGAGGAGATACATACCAAGTGGTAGACCCTAGCTACCTCACAGATGATTAATCTTCTAATGCTCTATAGATGTCTTGGAGGTTGTTCAATGTAGCTTGGATGTAGGAGCCACTATTTGAACCTTATTTATAGAGAAGAAGGATAAAGAAAAGGAGATAGAGAGATTGTGCCAAGGACTAAAGGGTGAGCATGCATGAAACAAGGAGGCCTATGATTGAGATAACACCCTCATTAAAGGTATTTTAGGACAATGTCCCACATTGGTGAGCCAAAGTTAGGATAGATTATGGGGATGAGATGGAGTATCTTAAAGACATAGTCGATGTTACCGACCAAAATCAAGGATGACATAGGGATGACATTCGAGACCTTGCTAAGCGTAAGGAGAATAAGAAAAACATAGTTGAGGCCATGGTTTTGGAGTTGGAGGATTTGCTTAACTATCTCAAGGAGGTACACATATTGGCAAATAGATTCAACAATTGTAGGAAGTGCAAGCCCATAATCGATCCACATGTAGCAAAGGAGGAATCCATTCTCAAGGAATTACAGGAGAAGATCCCTACTATACAGTCTAAGTGCACATAGTTAATTGTTTACACTACCGTGTAGAAGGATAAAATAAATACCAAGTGCAAAAAGATAGATTTCCATATTTCCAAACTTTGGGACTTCATTATCATTCACATGGATGAGTTTGAGAGTATTTACGTGGAGCTAGAAGTGGTGATCCAGGAGCTGAAGGAGAAGATAGAAGAAATCACACCGGATAAAGTATTGAACATCACAGTGGAAGTACCAAGAAAATCATTGAAGGAGATGGATGCATGGGAGAAGATGAAGAGGGAAGTAGAAGTATAATTCCTTGCATTAATCTAGTTAGTCGTATAAGTGGTAGTAGCCTAGATGTCCCTTTTATCCTTAATAGATTCTTCCAAAATTTTGGTTGTTAAATTTTTACTCTAAGAAGTGCAAGGGATTTCCATGGGAGGAAATCACATTATTATGGGGTGATTTTGACCCCATAAAATTAAAAAGTACTCGAGGTGTGAAGGGTTGTGGCATGTAGGAACATGGAAAAAAGGCGTGTGTGGGAGTAACTTTTGGGGATGCTCAAAGGCTCATGCCTAGGTAGGATGGACTTGGGACTTAATCATTTTTATACTGTGATTAAATTCATGTTAGGGGAACAAATGGAAAAGAAACCAGATACGGTATGGATAATGTTAAGCTATGGAGACTTGTAGCTCAAGAAAATCATATTCCAGGGCATCATTCCAGTTATCATAATAGGATAAAGAGCTGAGTTTGTTATGGATTAGCTGACACTTTCATGCTGAGGATACTTTATTAAGGAAACACATGATGACATTTGGAATGTTCTTGGGTAGTGGCTAGGTGATCATGGAAAACTCCTCGGGTATTTTCTTATAATGATGAGCAAGAAGAGGAGATTACTTATAATTCTTTCTTTTGTATGGTGTTACATGACATTAGGATAGAAGAGTGTGTATGTGTAGAGGGTAGAGATTTTGTGAAATATGTGATTATAAGCTCTATAATGAAGATATCATAAAGAGAATGTTGAAGCTATGATGATGTATTATCTCTGTCCATGGGATCCTTAATGTATTCTTGGCTACTTTAATGTGATAACTTAATATAATGGAGTGGTTCTAAAATTTGTGTTATGTATGTCAATATGTGCATCTTATTTTATTCTTATGTATCCAAATCCTTGTGTTGTTTATAATACTCATGGTGTATGTCTAATTCCTCCTTGTGGTTGTGATGTTCTCATCATCTTATGGTACATTTATGCTTAGATCTAGTTTCTTTGTTTTTTGTCTTTGAATACATTTAGTCATATCTGAGCGTTGTTCCTCTCATGGTGATAAACATTCTTGCAAATCTCATATAAAGGAGGGGCTCAATGCCTTTACAAACCTCGGGTAAGCTCCCAGTTACACTGGGTGATATTATAGTGTGCTTAGGTTTTGAAGAGAAGTTAGAGGAAAAATAATACTACACACGACAAAAAATCATGTGTTCTCCATGTGAATGATCTGAGGCTATGGAGTGAGAGGTTGATTACTAGTGAATAACCTAAATATTCTAGTGTTGTGTTTTCTCATCATGGAATACAGGATGCCAATGAATAATCCAAAGCCAAAAAAAAAATTAACAGGGGGAAATATTTGAAAATCCTTATTTAAAGGAACTGATGGTGGTTATTTGACCGACATCGGTCGAGGAATAACCGGTGTCTCCGATTATTTCTTCCATTTTTGGCAGATGTCAAGTTTCGATATGGGGTAAGAGTCTTGGTTCAGGTTTAAACACATGGGAAATTGATGGAAGAGGAAATTGACAATTAATTTTTGGTTTAGAAGAAATCTTAGTTAGTTAAGTGAAGTGATGACTCAACGTTAGGAGAGATGATGTAACATCCTCATTTTAGTACATTAGAACAAGTAATTTTTTTTTATAATGCTTCCCGGTTCTAAATACATAATTTAGAACTCACAAATCAAAACAACCATTCTTATAACAGATAACCATATGCAAATTGTAATGACTCCTGAGTACCTCCGATCTTTTCATTCCATGACTCGGTAATCTACCGATCTATTCATGAGTATCAAGAGTTGGCGTTTTTATTTTAACACATCACTCTTATGGTTCTCTTCCCTAATCTGGGATTCAGAATGCTCTGTCCAAGGAACCTATCTGAATAATTGTTACCATTATTCATTGGCATCTCATCCCTTAGACTAGGTGACATAGGACAACGCAATCAGCAGCTTGCGATACTTTGGCCAAAGATTTGAAACATATGCTTATGTCTCGTATTCCTTGACGGCATACTCGTCAATCTGGAATACGTCCATCACCCCATTCCTTTGTTATGTAGAATGTCTTATACTGACTTCTGTCAGTCTCTCCTGCCCCAAGTTATTCACTCAGGAACGGATTAGTAAAATGACAACGTTATAAGGATGCTCCCGGGGACTAGGGATATGCTGACATACTGGGTCAACCCTAGTTAACCCAGTGTGTCAAGATACCCTGAGTCTCCTGGGGCAGCCTTATAACATTACCATGTTCCTAATCAGTCCCGAGTAAAACTTGTTCAAGTTTAAGGTGCAAATCTTAACGATCAATGCGAAGGGTGTCGCCATAAGTCACTCGCATTGTCATTGTTGTATCTTCGAGATCCTAATATTCTCGAAGGTACAACCCTGCAATCGACTTGTGCCATCAACCTTCAAATCCACCTCGATAAGATCTACTAAATTTTAAGGTGTTACTTACGTTGAGTTAAAATTATACTATCAGACGCTCCCTTAAGGGTAGTCTTTCCCAGTCCTTGGGTTCCTCACCTTAGAATTACCTTTCTTAATAAAACCCATTACACAAGAGAAGTTTAATAAGATTGAGGTCCTATCAAGGAGTTCATAGAAAAACATAAATCTAAATCAACGAAATTGGACAATAACCCATAATCTTCACATGAGATTGCTAACCATACCCTTTTTAGGTTTATATCAGTTCTCATAACTGAAATTATATCTTACTTATTAGCATCGAGATATAGTGATTAAGAGTCCAATTAAACATTGTCTTGACTTAGATCAAGACTAGGAAGTAATAATTTATTCAGCTCATTTAGCTTCCTGCTCAGGTTTATTTTAACCTTAGCTTCCCGAAAGACAGTGATCTAAATTCCAATTTAGCTTTAGATAGAACATAATAGAACTACTAAACAATCTTAAGTATTCAGTCACATAACCTTGCAAGCTTACTTAGATAATCACAAAAGTCTCCAGTTATACAATAATAACAATGCTCTTAAGATCATTCGAACCGAAGAAGATCAAACCATCAAGATACGAATACAAACACATAAGTAACAAATACCTCTTTTCATTCCTTTCAAGGCTAATCAAATACATTTATTTCATTCAACATATTTGATACAATACTCAACAACCAAAGAACATCTTTCTTCAAGTAGTACATTTAGATAATCAAATTGAAGTTCATCGTAAACCAAATTAAATAATCGAACATCATATTAGATCTACGTGCCTTTACCACTTACGACAGCCATCTGCAAAAATTGTCAACATGGGTCAGTTCGGTGAACTGAGCATGATAAGCACTAACTCTTAAAACAAATGCAATCCACCAATTGCTCTCATTGAACAACCTGTTTAAATGAAATCATTTCACCAAACATGTAGACATATTTCAGACTATGCTCTTTTGTAATTCAAACATGACTATAAACGCGTAACTCATATTATAGTTACTAAATAGTCCTAGATACTTTTCAGATATTTCTTCATAAATATAAGTGACCAAGAAGAACAAATGTATCCAAAACAACTATCCATCTGAATCCCAAGGACAGCAAACATCCGACAGACCATTACATTCAACATAATAAAATGAATATCATAACAATTCATGAATCCATCAGTATGTTAAAACAATTCCAACAGTTAAATATAAATATATCAACATATACATTACAGCAGAAGAGAAAGAAACCGAGACATTCAGATTTCCCTTCCAATCATGCTCATGACTGTACCGTCCTCTCAAGAGTAATGCATTCACATTATACGCATGCGACTAAGCCAGTCGAGACCACAGGAAGAACTACAGTTCGTCAAAAATTCAAGTATAAAAATTACCTGTAGCTTACTGAGCAATACAATAGCCCTCATGGCAAGGCAGTAATAAATAATCCAACAAATAGACTTAACATAGCTTTCCATATTATTCAACAAACGAGAAAATATCCAATGCCATCGCTTGTCAAGGCACAGCTATTAACTCTTTATCTCAGTCAAGCACAAGACTAGATAATCACAATAACAGAAGACGTAACCATGCACAATCACAACATCAATCCCACTGAGTCGAAACACTCAGCAACATACAGCTCAATCTAATCCCTACTAACACAGCAAGGACTTAAATCCAAATCCGAAATCAAAATAACAACCTCTTTATCACAGTCAAACAAGAGGCTAGATAACATTAAAACAAATGATGTTTCCTTATGCATATATAGTGACATTCATACTGAATCTAACACAAACATGCACAACTTCATTTAACTGAAACAAATCCTTATGATAATACAACCATGACTTATATTAGAAGTCGTTTTCAAGAAAAATAATCACAACAAGGTCTTCACAGAAGCCAAAATTCCATATCAGTATTTTCCTCAAAGTTTCATCCTAAGCCAAGCTACTACGGAATACAACAGGGTCTCAAACTGAGTAAAGTTTGTAAAGAAAACCCTTCCTTTAATTTCCACAGAAGTGAACAGAAAGGAACACAAGAATGTTAAGGAGTCTGAACGATATGCATGCACAACGAGGGTTTAAATCGAGAATCGAGCCAACTCGCAACATATCGAGATCTCCAACAGTATCACATACAACTAATGCTCATAAACAAGGTTTAGATTGAAGTTGATTTCATGCGACAACAATTCAAGAATCCCAATAGTATTCCCAACAAAACTTCTACAGAAGTCGTAATTCAAGATACATATCAAGGACTCCAACTGAATCAATATCCTAAGTAATCTCAACTAAACATCAGCATTCGAAACTAAGCTTAAGCAGAAGACGAAACATAAAAAGAACTCCAACTGAGTCTGTACCAACGATATTCACTACTAAGCAACAGTATTCATAACAAAGCAACAGAAGTCATAATACCAGTTACTTTTCAAGGACTCCAACTGAGTCTAACTAATAAGTATTCACATTCATGACTTCTACAGAAGTCCAAAATATACGAAACATTCCAAGGACTCCACAGAGTCATTTTCGTATATATATTCCTTGCAAACTTTCAACGGATTATATCCCAAAAATTGCAACACAGGGAGGACTTCTACAAAGTCGCATTCAAATAGTATAAACACAACAAGTTATCCAACCAGAAGTAACTTAAAGTATTATAGCAAGATCCAACAAGATTCAGCAACCATAAAAGTACAGCCGGTTTCAAACGAAGCGAAACCACAAGGAAGATTAAATACAAAAACTATTCCTTCAAGGTCTTCTAAAGATCCGAGATTCCTAATTTCACAGGAAAAGAAGAACCAAAACAATGCTTCCAACCAACTGAATTGAAATCACCTGAACAGAGTTGTTCTAATGAAATCATTTGAAGGAAAGCAGGATTTTTAAAAGTTAGGGCCTAACATGCCTGGTAATGCCGCTTAAAAATCCGAAGAAGACCTCTGAAAGAGCTCGAGCCTTCTCCTCTTCTTCCACGTTAGTTTCAACAACAATAATTTGTTATTTCCATGCTTTATAAACTTTCCTCGACAGAGAAAAGAGCTAGTTATTCTCATAGTTGCCATGCAACACCAAGTAGACTGGTTTGAAGAACCAGTGATCAAACAGAGGGAAAACCTGGAGCACATGGAAAACCAAACAAACAACCAGTTTTCCATTTTACATGTCTTCCCGAGCAATCCGAGCTTGGAAACCGAGTTCTTTAATTGCATTAACTCCAAAATTCCCGCTCAATCTCCATTGCCACCGACCGCCATAGTTGGCGATGGACAAATGCAAACCAAAGACCATTTCCAAATTTGGTGACTCTGCCACGTCGGCCTCGATGGCCATTTGAAACCTCCACTAATTCCTTTTCCTTCATGCTTATCCCCTTCATTTAATGCCATAGAAACTACTGCCCATGGATCGCCCTTCATAGGTCCCCTTCCTCCACTAACATTAGTTAGGTTAGAAACATAGGTTAGATCATAAGGTGATACTTAGTCTAACTTCCTTAGTGCTAGGTTGCTAACCTTAGGAACATTTAGCTTATAGCTTAGGGCTAGGTTAGATTAACACTAATCCAACCCATAGGTTATTAACCTTAATAAATCCAGTTTAGGTCTAACAATTAGAATCGTTCAGTATAAGAACCAACAAATATACATTCACGAAAAGGATTCATTCCAGCACTGATAATAAGCTAGTAGTATAAATGTATCTGAATTTATTACCTGGCTCAAGATCAAGACCTTCCTGATATTACGATATCGGGAACCAATTCATTTAACAAGATCAGCCTGAGTTAACTCCTGAATTTCTCATTCCACACATTCGGACCTTGCAACCTTCGTAAGGTCTATAATTTTTGTTCATCCAGAATAAACTTAAAACATCTCTTGGATCAATGCCACTGATCCAAGGCTGAGTCATATAGATGGGTAAATCCACAATTTATTCCGAAATCAGATTAAACTCAGGTGCAAAAATGAAAGAAATAAAAGAGTCCAAGCATATCCTGGCTCAGTCAAAGATCTTCAAATGCAAAGAAGATACAATCTATATCAAGCATGACTTCACAATCAAAGGAACAAATCCTTTTTACAAAAGAAATCATATATCAACACTTGAATGCCCAGGAGGAAGTAACAATAGTTCGGGTGTTACAGATGACCTAGTCTTAGTTAGTTAAATTAGAATGGGTCCAAGGTGAGGTGGTGATTAACCTAATATTGATAATTAGATTAATAATAATGTGTGGAATGGTTCATAGTAAGGGGGTGTGTTGATTGAAAGGAGATTAGAGGGTTGTGATCTAATTTTGGGTGTTTATAATTATCCCAATTGCAACTTCATCCTTTTGTCAACTAGTTCTTTTGCATCTCTCACTTTGTCAAAACACTTGTACTATCAAGAACCCAAGAAAATTGAGACTTTTTAGGATCTAAAACTACTTGAATCTTAAAGAATATAATGTTGAGATAATTTTTAAAAACTTTAATCTTAGGAATCCACCATTTTCCCTTCAAACTCAACATTCCTTTCATACCGCTTCTTAATAACACCCGAAAGCTGCTTAAAATAGAAATACTTCAAAAATTCACAATTTTTGATTTCATGATCTCATACTTGATAACAAACATTGTAGAAACATCTCCTAATGTCCTAAGTAACTTTTGAAATAATTTGAAGCATAAGCACGACTTTCCTACTCGATCTACCTTAGCTTGCACTTACCATTCCTTCATGAACACTTGCACCAACCTTCCTTGTCATGATGGTCTGATTAAGTCATCATACTTGATGACTCATCACATCTTAAACACACTCTCTGTGATGCATATACACCCTTTTATATATTTGACATAAGAAACAATGACATACATACTAATATTCATACTTAGACAATTCATGACGACCAAAATAAAATTCCCAAAAAGAATCTATCCTCTATGACTCTCGATCACATAAAAAAACCTTCTTAGGAAATTTAATATCTTCACAAACATCTTACGCACTCATACATACTTGATTTAAGAAGTTGAAGCTTATGAAAAACTCATGATACTCCATTTTTTCTTTAACCAAACAACATGAGACAACACAGACCATAAAATCATTTGTCAACTCTAACCACCTTTGAATCGGACCAAAGAAGAATTTTTACATGAACGTCACGACACAAAAAACCTCTTATGAGACATCAACATGACTCTTACACTCACTAAGTCATCCCAAACTAACAGCCACGAGGAAATAACCATACACACACAAAGACCACAATATTGAGACATTAACATGTTTTACACTTTGCACAACCAAGTAAAGCCCACAAAACATGCTTAGAATCTTAAGACAACATACCTTGACACCATTGAGGAGTCACACAAATACCTAAACATATCCCCCTCACTCCAATGCTTTATATAAACTAGTATACCTCTAAGAAGCATAATAGAGGCATATGAACATAGTGATCACCTAAAAGAAGGTCTTAAAGAGGTCCCAAGCCCTATAAGACATATGAAAAACTCCTTTATCTTTTTTCTTATTTGAGCTCTGATTCATAACTTCCCTTGTGTGGACACCTACATTTGATAAGACGCCATGATCTCATCTAAGCTCCTAAGTCCTTATTAGACTGTTATCATGCATTCTTGACCCCAGAAAGCTACTTCCTTGCACTCTCGCACCTTGAACTCTCTGATTTTTCCTTGAGAAACCATATTTACATTCTCTTGCAACATGAATAACCTCATTACAAATGAAACACACCACTGATATCTTCCTCTTGTGACTTTCAACATGATTAGAGGAATCATTCAAGAAAAAAATAACAACATGACATACATCATTACAATTGTAGCACACTACATTCTTAACATGCTCACTCTTGTTGTCTCTCCATGGATGATCATCTCTACTATACCTTCTACAATATTTTCCCCTCTGACCAAAACCATTACAAGTATAACAAAACCATTGAAATATACTTCATACCTTCAAGCATTAGGTTCCCTAATATGCCTGGTATTCTCATTTTCCTTGGTGTTGGTTACCTTATTTCCTTCCTTGGTGCTTGGTTCACCTACTTCCTTACATGAAAATAGGTTCACATGTTTCACTTATTTTTCCTTGACTTCAACTTTCAAGCCTAAACCAGTTCTATCACCTGTCTCTTTTTTATTTCTTAGGAGATCATCAAGAGCCTTATAACTTTATTCAAAATTTTGATATGACTTTTCCTTACATTTACATCGATATCTATTTTTTAAGGATGGTCACTTCTTCTTCTTTATATTGTAAACTAAGAGTCATGTTACTCATATACATCTTCAACTTTCTTATAGTTCCATTAAGATTTTTGTAATATCCTAATGTTTCTCTTCAAGTTTATGAATCTTTTCCTCATAATCCTTAGCTTGAGATGTCAATTTCTTATTGCTATTTTTAGCATGATTCAGTTCTAATTGGACACATTCCAAATCAACCCTTAAGTCATATTCTTCTCCTTTAAACTCTTTTCAAGAATCTGATATGATATCACCCAACAAAGTAGAGTCACCACTAGTACATCTCATAGCTTCTTTTTTCATAAATAGGACCTCAACACTTACATCTTTATGACCGATTCACAATCGAACCAGATCCATCATCCTCACTACTTACTAAAGAGGAATAATCCCCTTCCTTACTTTAAAGACTCTTCTTACCATTTTTATTATAGTCAAACTTCTTGAAATATTTCTTTTCTTTACCATACTTGTGATTTTTATTCTCATGGCCAATTTCATGATCATCACTCCCCTTCTTTTCATGCCTATTAGGAAAATTAGTAACAAAGTGACCTAGTTTACTAAAAATAAAGAATTTGAAAGGAATTTTACCCTTGTACTTACTAGTTCCAACATTCAGCCTTCTAACAACCATGGAAAATAGTTCTTCATCATCTAGCTCATGAGCAACATCATCAAATTTTACCTTCCTATCCTTTGTCATCTTTTAAACTTTGAAAGTTATCTTTTCCTTGGATGGTTTGGAGTCAACCACCCTCATCTAATAAGTACAAAAAGTTCCATGTAACTCATCCATATTAAAAGTAGTAAAATCCTTTGCCTCTTCAATAGTATATACTTTAGAATCAAACTTAGGAGTTAGTGGTATAAAAAAATTGAACAACTAATTCTTCCTTCAATTTTCTCCTAACCCTTTCATGGATTTGATGACCTTGTAAACCCTAAGTAAATATTTAATGATAGACTCATCATCATTCATCTTAAGACATTAAAAATGATCTCTTAAAGTTTTAAGCTTTGCAATTATTACTATTAATACAAAATTACATCACCCCTCATTGCTTGTGATTTTGTGTACAAGGTAATTAGTGAAACCTACATAATATGAGATTATCCTATAATGTGGGACCTTGTAAGTAGGATAATCCTCTGGAGAAAGACAACTTCTTCTTCTAACCTAGACAACTTCTTCTTCTAACCTAGTGCCCAATTCACCAAAGAGAAGGGAATGTCAAGATAAACCAAACCTATTCTATTTTTTTCCAAGGAGACATAGATAGAAAGATGCATGAAATAAAAATACTCTAAGTGAAGGTGATGCACCAAGAAAGGGTGAGACAATCCAAGTGAGTGAAGCATAGGGAGAAAACTGGGAAGGAGGGGGTTAGTAGAAATGCCACAATCGAAGACAATATTTGATTCCCTATATTCATAAAGTACAACAAACTACATACTCTACAAAGAGATAGATACATGTACAATATATTTATAAATATAATGGAAGGAAAAAAATGTAATTCATACAAGCTAGGGTGAAAATGGCCACAACACATGAATTTTATTACTCGGGAACATGGACAATCCATCATATCATAAGAACGAGACAAAATCCTTTACAATTGACCCAAATTTGAGGCCTTTAGCTCATAAACAATTTGGAAATTTTTTTATAGAGTTCCTTTGATTTCTCAAAAATATCCCTCAAAATAAGGTAAATTTTACAATATATTTGCAATTTGGGTCACCAACTGAAGGATGCATTAAAGAGGTATGAGAAACCATTCATTTTGGTAGTTTTCCTTCATGGGAAGCCATGGGTGCCATGCCTCATTAATTCTGGTCATTGGGCTATCATTCATTCACCTACCCTTGTTTGGCTTATAAAGCATTCATCCTTTAGGTCGTTCAACTACGTTGGTTTGGACAACGTCTATCTTTGTGACCGTACATGCTTCTAGTCACCGACCAACCCATGAGTTTCCATCTTCACATTATTGGCCATCTAACCAAGGAGGTTGGACATCCATCTATCTCTCCCCGTAACACACTACCCATCCATTCTCGGTAGCTGAAAAACCAATGAGTTGACCAACCGAATTACATATAACTTTAAGTTGTCCATCTATGTTGGCCATCAAACCCCAAGGGGTTTGAAGATGTCTATGTATGTAAACCAACATCTCCATACACTATCCATTCGACCAATCATAACCTTGCCATCCAGAGCCACCATAAAATTCAGTCGACATACCCATCTAACTAACCCATCACCTATATAATAGAGTCGACCAACAAACGGGCCATCCAACTGGTCTTCCATACCAAGGTTGGACACCGACCAACCCATCACCTATCCAATCATGTCGAACAACCAAATCACTTGACCAACTATGCTTTGAACAACCATTCACTTGACCAACCTATCACCTAACCAATTGTGCTTGACCAACCAGTCACCCAACCAACTATGTTGACCAAATAGTCACCCGACCAACTAATCGATCAACCTAGTTTTCCATCTTTCATTGGTATGATGCTTCACCCGTCCAACCCATCCATATTACCCGACCAACCAACTTAGTTGACCAACTTGTCACCCGATCAACCGTGTTCACCAACGTGTCACCCAACCAACCGTGCTAACCAACTTGTCACCCAACCAACCATGTTGACTAACCTATCACCCAACTAACCATGCCAACTAACCTATCACCCAACCAACCTTTCACCCAAACAACCATGTTGACTAGCCTATCACCCGACCAACCGTGCCAACAATCGTGTCACCCGACTAACCATGTAGACTCTCCAATAAGCTCGGTCTTTAACTCCAAGATTCATCGTGATGAGCTGGATCACGATCGAGCCAAAACACGGGATGCCCCGCATACTGCAAAAACATTTCCCTTTTTCCATTAATCACAATGTTTAACCTTCTTAGTTGTCCATGTTGTAGGGGTATAAAAATGGATAACAATTACCTTTGAGTCACATTCATAAAAAACTTGTAGTTTTGTTGTTCCTCTTTTTACCGACTTACAAAGATGCATTACCTTTCCAATTTTTTATTCTCAAAGACCACATATGATAGCATTAAAATCCTTAAAGTTGTCACTACATGCTTTCTTTTATGAAGTAGCAGTTTTTGTAGTGGTAGGAGGAGTATAGCCATTCTCCACAACTTCCTAAATATCAAAACCCAGAGGAATAATATAAGTTTTCATCCTCAACCTCCAAAAATAATAATTCACACCATCAAAAAAAGGTGCCTTGCTGGTTGAGAACTCACTCTATTGGCTCACCATTTTTTTGCTTCAAAGGATCTCCTTTTAAGTGATCAAACTTCTCTACAAGGACCCACTCTCTTACCAATTTTTGGAATAAAAATGGACTAGGAGGAGGGGGGTGAATTAGTTCTTAAAAAAATAATTAATTTTTAATATTTCTTATTTAAATCATAAACCACTTATCCAACCATTAATGTGTGCACATCATCAAATAACATACATGAAATCAACCATGAACAAGAGAATCAACACAATAACATAAGATATGAGTGGTAAAATCTTGTGGGTAATAAAACACATTGAAAACAATATTTATATTGATATGTTTCAAATTTAGTGAGGCACCAACCCCATAAGGAGCTTCAACCCATATTTTAGTAGAGTATCAACCCTACAAGGAGCACCAACCCATAGTTTTATGAAACAACAACTCCACAAGGAGGCTACAACCAGCTAAGATGACCAATCACCCATGCAACCACATTATATTTAATATATTTGAGATAATTTTGTCCACAACTTATGGAGATCACAAATTCAGCTCACACACACTCAACCCCTTATTCAAACCCTAAGTCTTCAAACTTGAACACACTTGCACTATCTTCACTTCCTAATACATACAACCCTTAAATACAATATTTTTTCATTATTAAACCTGTCAAAAACTTTATCATCTCTCAAAAAATTCCTTAAAATCTACAAATCAATCACACCTAGGTCTCACTTTTCATACACACACAACTAGTTACAAATTGCACCCAAAACATCACTTTTATAAGCTCTCCTTGATTCAAATTAAAAAGATGTTAGTTCAGCTCCTTCATCTTGACCATACCAACTTTAAAAATCCCATATGAATCATTAAAACATTTACATTTGACCCTTATAGGTCAGCCATACCAAAAACCTCAAAACCCCATCACTAGAATGGAAAATATCCACTTATAACAAAAACATGATTAGGAAAGCTCTCATGTTCACTGATATGATTAATATAAATTAAAACCATAATAAATAGTTATGAATTTAATTTAACCAATCAAATTATTTCATTTAATGGGCATGCTTTGGCTCATTTCCTTCATAAAACATTTTCTTTTAGCATCCTAATTTCACATTTGGGCATCAAGAGTACCCAATATGATCTCAACTATGGAATGAGACCACTCTATTGAAACCTTATAACCTATAGAAAAATATAAAAAAGTTATATTTTGCAAAATCAACTAGTTTACACCCTTCCCGACACTTTCAAGACCTTAAAATTAATTAAATAGGAAAAAATTTCATCCCTCTTCGAGTCTCCAGTGATATCAAGCTATTTCACCTAATTCTAGATCATTTCTTTTGAATATTGATGAAACAGATAGGGCAACGAGCATAGGAGGAATACCTTTTCAAATGTTGGTTGATGGGTTATTGTGCACGTATGACTTCCAAATGCACAAATGATTGTGAGAGCTTCCTTTTGGCTAGGAGGAACTACCTGTAATGTAAAGAAAGACCACTAGAAGCATTAAACAATATATGCGATGAAGCGCCTAGCATGTGCTAGATCCAAGAACCGTGATAATTCCTAGATGGCTATCACCCACCTTTTTTTAAAAAATTTAATGCGGTAAATAAAGTAAATCCTATTTTAATTCGAAATGATTTAGGTATCTCACTTAAAACACAATAAGAAATAGATCTAATATAACATACTAGGTTATAATAGGATTCAAAGTTTAAGTAACCGGTTACGGTCTCTGCTGTGTCCTGACAGAAGTCTTAGGAGATCACAAGTGAATGAGGGTGAGATGGAATTAGGTGGGTAGGTCACTTTCTAGGTTATAAGGGAAAATACAGAGACCGATGTCGCTTAATGGTGAATGACAAAAATTAGGTGTAATCGGTGCCGATTCTTGTGGAAGACCTGGGAATGCCACACATTGAGATTTAGGTCTCCTTTCTGATTACACAAAGGACTTTGGTTGGTTGGGATGAGGTATTGGGTGATTTGGGTAGGATTTGGCAAGGTTTTAATGGGTATATGGATGGGTGAGTTTTAAAGGAGGTCAATGGGTGGCTAGGTAAACAATAGATGATAATATAATGATGAAATGGAATGAACCAGAGAAGTATAATGTTTACTTACTTGGATTCTGGTCCTAGATGCCTGTGAGTGAGGGATGAAGGTGCTGATGAGAGGTTTGAAGGCTGCAAGTGATCACCAACTGAAGGAAAGCTTCTACATGGGCTGCATGTACATTCCTCTTTGCTTGGTTAGATCAGATCATTGCTGGGATGGCTGTGTAGGAAAAGATGCTTGATCTCCTTCCTTGCATGCGTGTTCTCACTGAAATTTTCTCTCAGAAGATGTGATATCTCTCTAGAATGTGCTAATGTTCACCAAATTTTCCAATATTTTTCCAACCTTCTGCCAACCTTGAGAATAAGGTTGTTTTGGGGTTAAAAGGGTAAGCGATGGTTGTTACGACTTAACCAAAGTGATGGTTAGGGAGTAACGGCATCGGTCAGGTGGGATTTCCTAGATTTACTAAACTATGGAGATCCTCTTGATTTCCTCAGATCTTGTGCCATTAACCCACGAATTAGACTGGGATCTTCTTGTAAGCATGCAGGAATATGTTTAGAGAGAATGTAGGCATTGATTTTTAGGGTTTAGGTAAGTCTTAGTTAGTTATGAAAACTTACTAAGAATAGGTTTTTAGGGTGAGTTGGCTTGGTGAGGTGTCTAGGTGAAGTGTATATGTGGATATTATTTAAATAAAGATATTTAAATAATAAATATAGTGAGGATAATGAATTAATTTAATTAAATTAATATTAGTGAGGTGAAAGGGGCCATGGATAGGTGAATGTGGTGAAAGGTGCTTATTTGTCAAGGGACCAAAGGGGAGTGTGACCTAATTTTAGTGTTTACATTTTTCTCCTTTTTGTTGCATATCTTGTATTGGTAAGCGACACTAACAAAAATAAAATGTGGTTGCCCCATGTGTGGGTGAAGGTGATCCCCCTCAAACTAGGTGCCAGATGAGACCAAAGGTAGAATCGATGAGTGGTTTGATAAAAGGTGGATGTGAGAAAGGGGAAGGTGGGGAACGAGGGGAAAATGGTTAAAGATCTACTCGGGTAATCTAGGTAATGGGTCGGGTTAAAGGTAGCAAGCAGTCAAAACGCACTCACACGTATAAACCGCAGCACACTACCAGGTTGAAGAGCAAGAAAACTCTACATTAGGTAAGGTCGATAGGTTTATCCAAACAAGGTGGAAGTGATTCTGGTATCTAAGGTATAGGATATGGTCAGGAAACACAACGTAGGTTATGTGCAGGAATGTTTAGGTATGTTTTGGTACACCAAAGGTAGGGTCAGGCTAAACGGTCATGGAAATAGGCTAGGTAAGGTCATTAGGTCAACAACATAGGTAACAATGTCATAAGGTATAGTGAACACATGAGGTCAAAGGTCACTAGCAATGGTCTAGGTCCAAATATCTAGGTCACGACATGGGTAAGGCCAAGGTAGGGGTAAAATAATGAGTCCCCAAAGGAGGAAAAAGGGAGGTAGTAAATGATGAGGTTAGGAAAGGTGAGGTAAATGGGTAGGGTAAAGGTGGGGTGGGGTAAATGATTAGGGTGAAGGTTGGGTGGGGAAAAAAAGGAGGTAGGGGTAGGGTAAAGGGGTAAAACATAGGCAATGTGTAGGTGAGGGTGACTGATGTCAAGTCAAAGAGAACCAACATCGATATAGGTCAACTGATGATGGTTAGGTAGGGCATGCGACCGATGCTGGTCAAGGGTAACCGACATCGGTTAGGTTGGGTTTGTTATAAAAACAAAAATATGCATTTTTGTTATTCATTTGTTATTTTGCAAAGTGATAAAATGACAAAAAAGAGAAAAAGATAAAAAAGTGTCAGGACGAAAAATGGAATAATGAGCTTGTGGTGTGATTGACAAGTGATTGGTTGGTGAGCAATGGGTCCACAAGATCATTACGAGGGATTTGATTGGTGAGAGGTTATGGGTAGCTATTCGGTGATGGCAAAGGCTAGAGAGGGATCGGGTGGGCCACCGGTATAATAGCCAGATGTGCCACGAGATGGTGATAGCGCGACGAGGTAAGTGCCCTACTCTACGTTGTTGATTTGATAGATTAGAGGATTATTTTAGTGTTGGTTTAGGTTTTGTTTGTTTTTCGGTTTGGTGGGTGGGCACAAATTAAATTTGGGAATAGGGGAATATTGGGTAAAAGGAGGAATGGGGAGGGTAATAAATGGGATAGGGGGTGGGTGGAGGTCCAAGGGTAGTTTAGGTCATTGTAGGGGGTAAAAGGGGTAGGGGAGGTTTTTTTAGAGAGGGGGTTTTGGGAAATCATTGAATTTTCCACAACCGTGACCGAAGTCGATCAAGTTTGGTCGGCGTTGGTTAGGTGGAATTGGTATCGGTCACCAAACAAGTGACCGGCGCGCTTAAGGGGTGACCCAGGGTTTGGTAAGGGTGGACCGGTATTGGTCATCAAACAAGTGGCTGATGTCGGTTAAGGGGTGACCGGTCGATTAGGATGAACTAGTACCAATCGGATTATTGGGCACAAGGGTCCAAAAGTGATGTGGGCTAGGTAGTTGAGATGGGTAGGGTGAAAATAGGGTATAGGAAAATGATAATGGTTGAATATGGATTGATACATGTAAATTAATGTTGTGCTTGTATTGGATGTAGGGGAGAGTGCAACTACATATGCGGGACAGGGTTCCGCCCACACTCATCACAAAGGTGCAGGGCGGTGACCGGCGGAGCTGTAGCATATCGAGGTAGTTGGGTTGAGTGGAGTTTTTTGATATAGACATGTAGTCAGGAAGCCCAGTTTGATGGTCATTATCATCGATAAATGGGACTCAAAACCAATATGTTCCACTTGCTTTGATGGGTGAGATTACTATCGGCTGAGGACATGTTTTGGATTCTTTGGTTACCCATATTAGGTGCACAGGTGTATTTTGTCTCCTTTGAGGCCTCAAAGGAGATGATTACGACTATTTTTGGAGAGGGGATGGCCAATTTGAGATTCCATAGTGCCAACTTGAGCTATGGAGAGATGTACCTATCCCGTCCGGAGGAGACAAGGCTAGTGGTTCTATTGATGGAGGCAGTGTGCTTCTATACACTGCCAAATGCAGAGGGTGGATGGTTTCCCCGATCACTTATGGGGGTACTCCATGACATGATGGTGGATGAGACCCACTTTTCCTAGGCACCAATGTTTCTTGGTGTAGCTATATAGAGAGTTTTGGGCATATGGGTAACTACACAAGTTCACTGTGTTGTACATTTTGTTGCCCGTGGGGTGTATGAGAACATAGTTGTTGAGCACAAGATAATACTGAGAGGGGGGGTGAATAAGTATAATGATATTATTTCAAACTTCAATACTTAAACTTAGATCTATAATCACGAGAAATGTGAATATATCAAATCAATCAAAGAACACAAAACTTAATGCAAGTAAACACAAATATACATGGAAACCCTTTTGGGAGAAAACCATGCGAAACTTCTTTCTTTATATATATTTCTCAAAAATTTCTAGGCGCCAACCTATAGGAGCACCCACCCCTTTTGCTAACCACCAAATCAGCAAGAGTCACCAATCTCCTTGAATATGAAAGCACCAACCTTCCTTACAAAATTTTCTTTCCACTTTTGAACTTGTTGCTTCCTCAACGAATAATGGAAAATTCTTCTTCTTTACTTTCAGATTTGTTGTTCTAAAATTCTGCCTTTACGTTTCCTCTTCTTCTTCTTTTTCCTTAAGATATTCAACTTGAATCCATGCTTAACAAGTCTCATATGAATCTTCTTATATAGCCTTTCATACCTTTTCGAAAGGGCATTACACCTTAAACCATCACACCCTTTCATTAACATTAGTCGGCCTTTATTTAATTTATTCTTTCTAAACAAATCACTGCCCCTTTGAATTATTTAATGCACACATAAAGACTACCCCAAAGAATTTAATTATCACCTGAACATTCAATGCAGCCCCTTAAGACATGAGTGCTACTCTCTAAGCAAGTAGTGGGCCCTCTTTTGTGCAAATCCTGGCCTCCAAGGATAAATCACGGTCTTCATGAAAAAGAGCTGCTTTCTTCTCATCATGGTTGTCAAGATCTTCCTCTTTTTTGAATGTTGTTCACTTTACACAGATACTATTGTATTTATCCTATAAAGGTGACCCTTTTCACATATATAAATATTTGATTTTTTCTCTTTTTTACTCTATATGTTGCTGGTTATTTCCGTTGACATACTCACAATTCCGTTAGTAAATCCGTTACTTTCGACAAATTTTCGTTTACCGAGTTCAGCACCTATTTTGACATCAATGACAATATTTCTAACAATCTCCCCCTTTTTCATTGATGTAAACCCCAAAAAAATAATCTCCTCTTCTACATATTCCTCTTTCCGTAGCTCCCTCTTCTGCCATTCTCCCCTTTGACATCAATGGCAAGGGTCATCCTAGGAGCTGAAAAATTTGCAAAGTTTTAGCTCCCCCTTAACCAATGCTACCCTTGACTCTTCAATGTAAAGATGTAAAAGAAATTACTCCCAACTAATGCCGTAGATATTCAAATGTCTCCTTTGGAAGTGGCTTAGTGAAAATATCTCCTATCTCTGTTCGGATGTAGCGACATACTCCAACTTTCCCTGTTTCTCTGCCACCTACTCTCTTAAGAAGTGATATCTTATGGGAATGTGCTTTGTTCTGGAATGCATAACCGGATTCTTTGAAATACTTATTGCACTAGTATTATCACATAATATGGAGATGGGATGATCATACTCTACTTTGATATCCTTCAAGGTCTGCTTCATCCATAAAATTTGTGTGCAACATAGTACCGCTGCTATATACTCTGCTTCTGCTATGGATAGGGATACATAATTTTTCTTCTTACTTAGCCAAGATACCAGGCTGTTTCCAAGAAAAAATGCTCCTCCACTTGTACTTTTTCTGTCATCTACACATCCTTCCCAATCTGAATCTGTATAAGCTATCAATGTGAAATCTTTTCCTTTTGGATACCACAACCCATATTCCATAGTTCCCTTTAGATATCTGAATATGTGTTTTACAACTTGCACATGTGTTTCTTTTGGCCCTGCTTGAAAACATGCCACCATACCCACTGCTTGCATGATATCTAGTCTGGATGTTGTCACATATAATAAACTCCCAATCATTGATCTATAGAGAGATTGATCAGCATTTGGAGATTCATCATCTTTTCTTAACTTGGTTCCAGTGATCATCGGTGTGCTGACAGGTGAACACTCCTCCATACCAAAAATTTTCAACATTTCCTTCACATACTTGGTTTGGGATATAAATATTTATTTATTAGATTGAGAAATTTGCAATCCAAGGAAAAAGGATAACTCACCCAACATAGACATTTCTAATTCCTTTTGCATGTCTTCAGTAAATTTTCTAGACATTTCTTCATTTTCTCCTCCAAAGATTATGTCATCCACATATACAACCATAATTAAATGGTGTTCATCTTCATTTTTATGTAAAGATTACTATTAGCATGTACTCTCTTAAATCCTTGGTCTTGTAGATGTTGATCAAGCCTTGATTACCATGCTCTGGGGGCTTGTTTTAATCCGTACAATGCCTTTTTCAACCTACACACATAATCTTCATTTTATGATAATAGGAACCCTTCAGGTTGTTCTATGTAAAACTCCTCTTCTAAATTACCATTTAAAAAGGTTGCTTTGACATCCATTTGGTAGACTTTGAAATTTTTAAACACTACGAAAGAAAGGAACATTCGATTGCTTCTAGTCTAGAAACCAGAGTAAAAGTCTCTTCAAAATCAACACCTTCCACTTGAGCATACCCTTTGCATACCAATCTTTCCTTATTTCTAATTCCTTGACCATATTCATTTAGTTTGTTCCAAAATACCCACTTAGTGCCAATCACATTCTGACTCTTTGGTTTGGGAACTAGTTCCCAAGTTTCATTTTTCTCAATTTGATCTAATTCTTCTTCCATCACCTTCAACCAATGTTTATCATGTCTTGCTTCTAAAAATTTCTTAGGTTATACCTTAGATAGCAGAGAAAAATACCCTTTCTCAGAAGCATTTGTAATTCTTCTTCTGGTTTGAACCCCGGTATCAAGTTCTCCAATATTCTAACTTTCATCATGATTTTTCTGAATGAAGTGAGATGGTGTCTTGGTATCCTACCTTTCTAATTTACTCCACTCTTCAATATATTATTTTTCCTCTTGTTCTTATTTCAAAGATTTGGTATTTCTAAAGACTCTTCTAAATTTTCTTTTTTCTTTAGATCCAGACTCTCATCCACTCGACACTTGCACTTTCTATGAAAGTTTGTAGCCTCTTGTTCTAACATCTGAAGGCTTTACTTTTAGTGGAGTACCCAAGAAAAATCCCTTCATCAGATCTTGAATCAAATTTTCCTAAGTCCTCTTCTATTCTTTTAATGAAACATCTGCTCCCAAATACATTAAAATATTTGACCGAGGCTGGTCTTCCTTTCCATAATTCATATGGAGTGTTGTCATGGCTAACTCTAATTTGCGCTCTATCCAAAATATAAATGGTAGTACTTACCACTTCTTTCCAGAATCTATCTAATAGCTTAGATTCATTCAGCATTATTCGGGCCATCTCTTGAACGGTTCTATTCTTCCTTTCTACTACTCCATTTTGTTGTGGAGTTCTTGCAACTGAGTATTGTCTTTTAATTCCATGGTCTTCACAATATTCAATAAATTCATTTGACATGAATTCACCTCCATGATCTGACCTTAGACATTTTATCTTCAGCCTTGTTTCATTTTCTACTAATGCCTTGAAAGCTTTGAAATTTCCAAATGCTTCATATTTTTCCTTCAAAAATGCTACCCATGTCATTCTAGTGTATTCATCAATGAGTAAGATAAAATAACTCTCACCTTGAATACTTTTTGTTCTCGTAGGTCCACACAAATCCATGTGAATTAGCTCCAATGATTTGGTGGATGAATACTCCTTGTTTTGAATCTTGTTTTGGTCTACTTCCGAAGCTAAGACTGCTTTGCATAGAGTACTCAAAGGATTTGTTATTTTAGGCATGTCCCGTATGGCTTGATTATTTCTTATCTTCACAAGATTATCAAAATTTATATGTCCCATCCTTCTATGCCATAGCCAACTCTCCTCAAATTGACTTAGGAAACATTTTTCTTCTTTTATTTCTCTAAGCATATATAGATTATTTGTAGTTCGGTGGCAATGCAATTAGTTCTCTTGTATCTGCTTTCCTTATTTCACATCCTTTGGCATAGAACTTAAGAGTGTGACCTTCATCACACATTTTACTCACACTCAAGAGGTTATGTTTTAATCCTTCAACATACAAAACATTCTCTGTTTTTGTTTTTCCATTATCTAGACTCATCATACCTTTGCCAACAATCTTCGCTGTAGCATTATCACCAAATTTTACTTTACCTTCATTTACTTTATTTAAGGACAGAAACTTACTTTTATCACCAGTCATATGTCTTGAACATCCACTATCAATGTACCACTACTGTCCATCTCAAGCATGAAAATCTGTTTGAACAAGCATGGATTTTTCTTCGTCTAGCCCATCTTTCTCCCGCTTCCTTGTCTAGGATTTTGTAGCCTCCCTTTTCTTTATATCTAAAGGCTTTGTCTTTTGATCTTGTCTCGAGTCAAACACACTTCTACAAAAGCATGCTATATGTCCATAATTATTGCACTTGTAGCAAATAATGGCTTCCTTGTTATAATAGGATAGTGGAGCAAACAAATTATAGTTCATATTCAACACTCTATGAGTAGATTTTGGTTTGTTCTAGGATTCATTATCTCACATTCGCTTTCTACACTCTATCTTTTTATGCCCATATATATTGCAATAAACACAATAACCATGAAAGGAACTTTCGAACCTATTTATATTCCTATGTCGTGGAGTAAATGGTCTTTTGATGTCATTCTCTTTAACACATTCCTTGTGGATGGAACTGGTCTTTGAATTTTCCTCTTCCTTTCTGCTTTTTATTCTTCGTAGGTGCATTTAGAATTTCTACATAAATTTTTTTCCTTTTCTAAACCTTTCTTCTCTATAATCTCAATTGATTTTGAAGCTTTCTCTAGTTTTTCTTCATATCCGAGTCCTGATTTGTTGGATGGTGATCTTTGATTTTCTAGAATCTCATCTAGAACCTTAGTACTCTTTTCAAATTTCAAGTTGTTCATTAGTTTGGTATTTACCTTTTCTAAGTCTTTTCTCATCGCAACAATCTCTGACTCACACTTTTCACATTCTTCTTGTTTCACCTTGAGCTGACTTCTCAACCCTTCCTCAATTCTCTTTGCTTCTTCAATATGGGTCTTCAGGTCAATGATTAGATTATTTGATTCTTCAAGACTCTGTGCTAACTTAGCTTTGAAAGATTGATTTTGTTCTTCATATTTCTGGAGCTGAAGTCTTTTCTTCTAATTCCTCTTTTTGAATGCTTTTATTTCACCCAATGCATATATGAGTTCTTCTTCAAGGTTTACCTCACCTTCTTCTTCTATGTCCTCAATTCCTTCCAAATCACCTTTGCTAGTTGATGAACCTTATTCTATAGCCATAAACAATGTTTCTTCATCATCACTTTCTGAATCACTTATTCCAATTTCTTTGTATGAGTTGGTACCTCTTTTTAAATATAGACTCTTCTTTTGCTTTTCAATTTTTTTCTTTCCTCTACTTTTCTTGAATTCTCTTTTGAACTTGGGCTTGATTTCTTCATCTTCACTATCTTTCTTCTCTGGGCATTTAGCTGCAAAATGACAAATTTTACCATAGTTAAAACATTTAAATGGGAACTTACCTTTGTATCTCCCAGATCCTTTCTTTAGCTTTCGAATGAATAAAGCTTCCTTTTCATCTTCTTCACTGTTTGATTCGTCATTCACTTCAAATTCCTTGATTTCCTTTTTCTTCGAGACTTTGAATGTGGCTTCCTTCTTTGTTGTTTTATTAGATTTGGTCCTTATTTCATAAGCCGTTAGTATCCCATGTAGTTCGTCCATGCTTAGCTTGTCAAGATCCTTCATTTCTTTGATGGTAGACATGTTAGCATCAAATATTAATGGTAAAGATCTTAAGACCTTCTGGATGATCACATGTTCCTCAATATTTTCTCCAAGCCCTCTTATGGAATTGACAACTTCATCCACCTACAGAAGATAAGATGCAACATCTTCCTCATCCTTTATTTTTAGGCTCTCAAATTTTCTCCTATGGGTTTGAATCTTAGCTTTTCTAACCTTATCATCACCTTCATATATTGTTTGAATTTTATCCCATATTTCCTTTGCCATGTCACATTGCATTACCTTGACAAATTCAGACTCTGATAAACCACACAAGATTGCGTTCATCGCCTTAGCATTGTTTTCAAAAGCTTTCTTACTAGTGTGGTTTGTTGGTGGAGTTGATGGAATGATATATCTGACCACTATTGATTGCCAAATATCAAACCCTAGTGCCATCAGATAGGTTCTCATTCTTACACTCCAAAATGCATAGTTTGTTTCATCAAACAACGGAGCCTTGTTCAAGGAAAAACCTTCTTGTACTTGACTAGCCATATGTGCTCCCGAGATCTACCTTCCAACTGTTAGATTGTTCTTAAAGGAACCTACTCTGATACCAATTGTTGAGCACAAGATAATACTGAGAGGGGGGGTGAATCAGTATTATGATATTATTTCAAACTTCAATACTTAAACTTAGATCTATAATCACGAGCAATGTGAATATATCAAATCAATCAAAGAACACAAAACTTAATGCAAGTAGACACAAATATACGTGGAAACCCTTTCAGGAGAAAACCATGGAGAAACTTCTTTCTTTATATATATTTCTCAAAATTTGTATGCACCAACCTACTGGAGACACCAATCCCCAAATTACGCTTTGTAGGCACCAACCTACAAGAGCACCCACCCCTTTTGCTAAGTACCAACTCAGCAAGAGACACCGATCTCTTCGAATATGAAGGCACCAATCTTCCTTACATAATTTTCTTTCCACTTTTGAACTTGTTGCTTCCTCAACGAATAATGAAAAATTCTTCTTCTTACTTTCATATTTACTGTTCTAAAATTCTGCCCTACGCTTCCTCTTCTTCTTCTTTTTCCTTAAGATATTCAACTTGAATCCATGCTTAATAAGTCTCATATGAATCTTTTATATAGCCTTTCATACCTTTTTGAAAGGGCGTTACACCTTAAACCATCGCACCCTTTCATTAACATTAGTCACCTTTATTTATTAATTTATTCTTTCTAAACAAATCATTGCCCCCTTTGAATTAATTAATGCACACATAAAGACTGACCCAAATAATTTAATTATCACCTAAACATTCAATGCATCCCCTTAAGACATGAGTGCTGCTCTCTAAGCAAGTAGTGGGCCCTCTTTTGTGCAAATCCGGGTCTCCAAGGATAAATCACGGTCTTCATGAAAAAGTGTTGCTTTCTTCTCATCATGGTTGTCAAGATATTCCTCTTGCTTGAATGTTGTTCAATTTACACAGAATCTTTGCTCTATTTCTCCTATAAAGGCAACCCTTATCACATATATAAATATCTGATTTCTGCTCTTTTTGCTACTCTATATGTTGCTAGTTAATTACGTTAACATAATCACAATTCCATTAGTAAATCCGTTACTTTCGACGCTTTTCTTTTTTTTCAGTTCAACACCTCTTTTGACATCAATGAAAATATTTCCAACAATAGTTTGTGTGTGGCCTATAGGGATTTGCCAAGAAAATGCATTCCTAGTGATATTTTTGCGAGTGGGGTACAAGAGATGGGTGTCGGTGATAGGAGAGTGGATATCTGAGAGGCCCACATATGATGTGGCCCATTTCCGGCAGTTACTAGAGGGTTTATCTAGAGTGGAAATTATATGGAGGCCATATGTGGTATTCCTCTCATATAGGCATATGCATGAGGAGCTAGCTGAGCTCCAGCTAGAGAGATGGATACACGGGTTGTCACGATGGGGAGTAAAAATGATCCTGGTAGATAGAATTTGACGGTAGTTTGGGCTAGTACAGGACATTCCTCCACCCTTGCCTTAGTATCAAAGAGATGATGTGGAGAGGCCCTTACCTCTATCACAGCCTATAATTCCCACAGGGTAGGAGGAGCAAGTAGTGGACCGGTGGATAGATGACACTAGGTGCACAGATAGGTACAGGAAGTGGTGGGTGGCTCAGTTATGAGCCATACCACCTAGACTGGGCAGCCAAATCTAGCTACCATTACAATGTAGACAGACATCCTACAAGGGAAGGTAGCTACGCTTATTACCCAGTTGGGTATCTGTAGACACAACTGGAGGGTTCTGAGGTAGAGGTAGCAGAGCTACACATATAGGTGGCCAGTCTATAGGCCTAGATGGCTGATGGAGGAGATGGAGATGGAGAGGAGGGGATGGTCAGGTGGCAACCTTACAGGCTTAGGTGGCAGGTTTACAGGGCCAGTTGGCCACATCTCGCATAGATTGGGGTCTTACAAGCCCGGATACAGAGGCACGGGGGTAGGGGTAGCACCAAAGGCACTGGGAGTAGTTCCTAGTTCACGGTGTAGGCACGGGTTAGGGTCCCACGGGGTGGGTACGGGGCCGAGACCTATGGGACCACCACAAACCGTGCCTGTATCTAGGTTACAGGATGCCTTAGGTGAGGCAATATACTATCAAGACCAGCTAATGGTAGTCAGGATAGACTTCATATCCTATGCCGAGTACAAGGCATAGTAGGCATCCAATGAGAGGATGAGATCCCACACTCATAGTGTGGAGAGCATAGGGGGTCAATGAGCTCCGAGGCCCGATCAGGCAGAGGCAACCAGTGCATGGAGACCAGCTCCAGGTGAGGCACCAGTAGGGACCTAGGAGGCTAAGGGTATAGGTGATATAGAGATGGAGGACATCCGCCGAGATGCCTGATATGTGGTCACCTGATTTTTGATGTATGATAGTTATTTTGTGATTATATACTGGTCTCAACGTGCTGAGAGATAGTGAGGATGTATGAGTGATTTTGTATATTTCAAGCATATACTGGCTTGTGTGCCAAAGATATTTTGTATTGATTCATTAGTTTATTATATATATGAGATCGTCCTACATGCTGATGATTTTGAGATGATGGACATGATGAGATATCCATGTATATTTGAGATACACATTTATTGATATGATGAGATACATGCTATGATTTGATTTGTTGATGTGTTTATGAGATATGGATTTGTTGTGTTGATATGGATGGAAATTAGGTGAGTTAGGCATGATGGAGTTAGGTTGGTATAGGCATGAATCAAGTCAGGTTGGTTTAGGCATCTATTGAGTCAAGTCGATTTAGGCATGGATCATGTCGGTCATAGGCATAGATTTAGTCAAAGTTGGTTTAGGCATCGATCGAGTTAGGTAATAGGTATGGATTGAGTCAAGTTGGTTTAGGCATGGATAAAGTTAGGTCATAGGAATGGATTGAGTCGATTGGTTTAGGCATGGTTGATTCAGTCTTAGGCATGGTTGAGTTAAAAGTAGGTGAAGTTGTGATTCATTATTTTATGTAATGAAAATTTATATGGGTCATATGAGAGATGTGGTATAATCTATGCATAGTGGTGATAGAGAAATGGTAGGTGTAATAAATGTATGTTGTGATAATTTTTAAAATTTGAAACAACTTATTATGTATGTGGTTTAATTTCAAATTTTTGGTATAAAAGGGAAACTAAGTTAGGTGTGATGTAATGTGAGGCACGTGAAACATGAATTGTTTAGGTACAGGGATTTCGAGCTAACCTCTAAGGGCTCCATTCCTCGAGTCTTGCCTACATAGTCCCAAAGAAAAGGGACCTCAGGCTGATGTAGTTGTCACATAAGCTAGGGAAGAATATGAGGAGGTATGAAAATGAGTTGGTAGGTTTTTGGGCATGTTGTGGGTTTAGGTTTGTTAGGTGTGGGTAGATTATAGGTAAAATGATGTAGGTGAGGGTGATTGTGGTGAAATAAGGAGATTACCCCAAAAGTAAGCATCAAGGACCAAGTCCTGTATAAGGTAATCAAAATGTAAACAAAGATGGTTAAAAGATAAGAGGGGGCAATAAAGCCACCTAGTTGGGTAGGATCATACCAAGTAGATCATACCTTGGCAGAGGTGATGAACGTAAGACCCTAAAGACATTACATGATGGAATGTTCTATGGTGAAAATTAGTCACATGATCACCAAATGTCTAAGTTCCAAGAAGTCCCTTGAGGCAATAGGAAATGAGAGTGGGAATGGTAAGAAGGGTGAAAGGTAGTTAATTTTTATATGGTATAGGTAGCATGCGTTTCGAGCAAGAGAACCTACATCACAATGGGCAAGTCCATAAAAAAGGTTGAGTGTTTTGACTTATAGTTGAGATAGACTGATCGATGCGGGAAGTCTAATTAAACTCCTTGAGGTCTTCATGAAGCTGATCAATGTGGGAAGCTTCAGTTGCTCTCCTTTTTTAAGAGCTTAACATAGCTGTCCTTTGAGGGAGTAGTATATTTATAGCAGCAATTGTTTGAGATGAAGATGTCCTATTGAGGAGTCATCATATTTTTAGTATAAGTTTGACTCAAGGAGTTTGGTCCCATGTATGGGCTTTGAATTCATGAACAAGACCAATGTTGAGAATAAGACTATTGTTCAAAAGGAAAGGTGAAATGACCATGGGATCTCATCTAAAGATAGATAAAAAGTATCCACGAGAATCATGTTATGTGCAAAGACCTTTGTGGTACACATATTCAAG
Source organism: Taxus wallichiana var. yunnanensis (assembly GCA_018340775.1). Taxonomy (NCBI): domain Eukaryota; kingdom Viridiplantae; phylum Streptophyta; class Pinopsida; order Cupressales; family Taxaceae; genus Taxus; species Taxus wallichiana. Next base: position 150,903,522 of record CM031234.1, on the reverse strand, counting down.
AGAAGATAGCAAGTGCAGGGTACTCACATGATTCTTGTTTAATCATTGGTGAGGTGTATGGAGTAAATAACACTCAAAGGATGAGCATGGAAAGAGATAAAAAGTGAGGTAAGAATACAAATCATAAATATAATGGTCAAAGATGCAAGGCATTAAGGGGCTTAGGTTCAGGTTTACCATTGAGTGAAGATAAATGATAAGCACATAATCCATAGGTATGAGTCACGATGTATGGTCCAAGCCAATTAGGAGAAAATTTTCCCCATTTAATTTTTTTACTTTGGTTACGTGTTGATTTTCTTTCAGAAAAGGTCACCGAATTGGAAGGTTCATTCATGGACACATTTTTCGTAGGCATGTTTGATACATTTTTGGTAAACTTGATGGTAATCCAGAGCATTAAGATGACATTCATCTAATAACTTTAGCTTTGTTAAACGGTCCTGATGAAATTCATCATTATTGAGCATGTCATGGAGAGAAATGTGAAGTGAGGGAATTTGAACTTCAAGATGTAGGACTACCTCTGTACCATAGACCAAAGAAAAGGGTGTGGCCATAGTGGAAGTGCGAATATTAGTGCAAATTCCCACGGGGAAAAAGGAATGTGCGTATGCCAATCCTTCCTAGTATCATTAACCACTTTCATGAGAATCTTGTTGAGGTTTTTATTAGTGGATTCAGCTTGGCCATTGGTTTGTGGGTAATAAGGTGACGAGAAACTAAGTTTAATGCGAAAGGCATCACCAAGTTTTTGCAATGTTTTTTTAATTGTTTTCCATTGTCGATTGATGAGGCAATGAGGAACACCAAAGTGACAAATGATGTGGTGGTTAATGAACTCACATATTTTTTTAGGTTTCATTGAGATGAGTAGTATGGATTCCACCCATTTTGTATATTATTTGGTAGTAGTGATGATCCATTGATGGCACTAGGAAGAATGAGGATTTATTTCTCCGACAAGATCCAAACCTCATTAAGAGAAGGGCCAAAGGTCTCGAATGACCTGTAAGGCATGACTAGGTGTATGATGAAGATTTGAATTTTGTTGGCATTTTACACAATGTTCGACATAGTCGCAAAAATCATGGTTAAGGGTCGGCCAATAATAGCGTAGGTGGAGAATACTCTTAAGAATGTTAAGAAGGCCATCAAGTGACCTCCACATATGCCATCATGAACTTCCTTAATGGTATAAGGAATTTCAGAACTTGTAGGCATCGTAAGAGAATACCATCAAAGCTACGCTTATAGAGGAGGCCTCCTGAATGATGTAATGAGAGAACTTTTTAAGAAAGGTGCATTGTCATTGCACAGGTGAGATCAGGAGGTAACATGGAGAGAGAAAGGTAGTGAGTATTGTTTATACCAAAGGTCACTCGGAGTCGGGGTAACGGTTTTGATCGAGTAAACATTGTGAGGTAAATAAGAAGGTTATTAAAGTCATTGTACAATGATAAAGATTGTAGAATTGGTAGTTGAAGAGGGTATTTGGGAAGCTAAGAAGGCCATGATATCTCGTAAACTTGTTGGTTGAACGTGAGTATGGTTTAAATGGTGTAACAATCAAAGGTATATCTACATGATGTTTATACTTTTAAGTATCTCGTTACAACATTGGTACATACCATTGACTTGGTTTACGACCAATTGAGAGTCACCAAAGATGTTGATTTATTTGACATCTAGGGCATAGGTGGCTTGAAGACCTAGTATGAGTGCTTCGTATTCGGTAATATTGTTGGTACATTCAAATTCAAGTTTGAAAGACAAAGGAATGGGCTCACCATCAAAGGGAATGAGGATAACACCAGCCCCACCCCCACACTGACACTTGGAACCGTCAAATAAGAGTGTCATTTGGTAAGGGGTTCATCTATGGAAAGGGTAGTAATTGACTCATCTGGAAAGTCAAAATTAGAGGGTTGATCCCTAGAAATAGATGCATTAAAAAATTGGTCGATGATAGCTTGGCCCTTGATGGAATTTTGATGAATAAATTTAAGGTCAAGGTACACTAAAATCATAAGCCATTATGCTACATGCTGATTTTGATAAGGTTTAGCGTACATGAAGTGTAAGGGGTCAGTTGTGGTCAAAACATAGGTTTTGTGGTTGAGTAGGTAATGACAGAGTTTGGTGGCAATGAAAACTAAGGCTGAGAAATTTTTTTGGGATGGGTGTATTGGGTTTCATATTCCAAAAGGGTACGGATTATGTAATAAACCACCTACTCTCAGTGTTTTTCATCGCGATGAGCGAGCATGGCTCCCAAGGAATGATCGGTAGCTGATATGTTTAGGTAGAAAGGTTGATCATCTTTGAGTGGGATGAGTACAGGTGGTTGGAGAAGGTATTGTTTTAGGGCCTCAAAAGCATTATGACAGTCACCATCCCATTTAAAGGAGACATCCTTCTTGAGCAGATGATGAAATGGTTGACATCGATAAGATAATTGTGAAATGAAACAGTGAATGGACTGCAACTTACCTTGTAGGATACGAAGTTGTCTAAGGTTAGTAGGTGGAAGAATTTCAAGAATGGCCTTGACTTTAGCAAGTTACACTTCTATACCATAGAGGGAAATGATAAATCCTAGGAGCTTTCTTAAGAGAACCATGAAGATGCACTTCTTAGGCTGAAGGCGGATGCAATATTTAATGAGATAGTTAAAGATGGTTTTGATTACAATTAGGTGCTCATAGAATAATTTAGATTTGGCCAAGAGATCATCCACATAATCTTCCAATATGTGATGCATGATGTCATGGAAGATGTAAATCATAGCCTGCCGATACATGGCGTCGGCATTTTTAAGGCCAAAAGGCATGACTCGATAGCGGGTAAGGTCCCCGAGGGTGATGAACGAGGTATTGTGTTGATCTTTTGGGGCAAGTAAAATTTGGTTATAACCCAAGAAGCCATCCATGAGTGATAGCATCTCATGACCAGCGGTAAGGTCAACCAACTGATCAATACCGGGTAAGGGAAAGTCATCTTTTGGGCATGCTAGGTTGAGGTCATAGAATTCTGTGCAAATGTGGAGTCCCCTGTCACCTTAGTGACAAGGAAAATGTTAGAAATCCAACGAGGATAATCAATGGGTAAGATGAAGGAAATGGAAAGAAGGCGCTAAGCTCTTCTTTGACGAGAAGGGCAATGCGAGGGTGCATTTTCCTCAGCTTTTTTTTATTGGTTTGACATCGGGAATGGTTATGATATTGTGGACCACTATGGTGGGGTCAATATTAGGCATGTCTATGTAAGACCAAGTGAATGCATGGTTATGATCTTTGAGAAAAGAAGTGATGGATTCTGTTCAACAACATCTAAAGATTGACCGATCTTTAGGATGTGTGGGTCATCCTGAGTATGAATGTTGATCTTGATAGTTGATTCATTCAACATGGTTTGCATCTCAGAGGGTAACGACCGATGAATATATGAATCTTCTACACCAAGGTAGGTGAGTATAGATTCATCATCCTGACATTGAACGATGTTAATTGAAGGTGTATCATCATCGATCATTTTAGGATACAGGAAGGGAAGAGTGGAAGGGGCCTTTCCCTCGTGTTGATAAGTCAAAGGCCCCAAGGAAATGGTGTTTATGAAAAAAAAAAATTAGGAGGGATAGATTCAGGATCCATTGACTCCATCGGTGAAGGTGGTGATGAAGGTGGAGTGGGTGAAGAAGGTGGAGAAGAGCTAGTGTCCTTAATGAGTTTAATGTGGGCTTGTTTGGTAGGTGGTTTAGGAAAGTCAATACCACTACGGTTGTTATGTTTGTGGGTAGTACATGGAATAACGGTATGGTGGCCTTGCTCATAAAAACCAAAACCCTTCCATGCACATTAGTGCAGGAAGGTGTGGGTGAAATGGAAATTGGTAAGTGATTGGAACTCAAATGGAATAGGGGCAAGTTTTTGCACTTGGTTAGGGTGTGTAAGTGGTAGTATCAAGTCCCCATAGGTGAGACTAGCACGAAGGTGAGGAGGACCATAGAGGAGCTATTATCCAATGTGGTGATCATAAAGAGGGTGTTGGTGAAGGCTTCCATACTCTTGTGGAGTAAGGAATGTGTTGACACTATATATGTGGTACTCCACCAGAGTGAGGCATTGAAAAACACCTTCCAAGGGATCAGTGGTTAGTATGTAGGAAACTGGAATGGATGATGTATCTAAGGTCAATGTGGAGGTGGAGTTAACGGATTAGGAAGTCAATGGGCCAGCCGTGGAGGTTATGGCGGTGGTAGGAATGGAGGAGATACGTGCAATAGAAGCAACGACTATTCTAGTAAGTGGAGGTGTAGGTGAAGAGGTAGCAAAGCTTATGGAGGTAGACGACTTAATAGGTATGAGCACATCATTAGGTTGGTAAAGCATGTTGCATGTTTTGAAAGGTGAGGGGTCAGATGGAATGGTACAAGTGTGTGTCCTTTGTGTTAAAATTTTACACAATGATGCAAAGTGGAAGGAATGTAACCCATGACATGAATATAGGGCTCACCAACAAGAAGTTATATTGGAATTACCCTTCTAAAACATAAAACAATTTTGGAATAGTGTGGGGGCCCATGCGAATGTGGAGGATGACGGTGCCTAGTGTAGAGGTGATAGTGTCATTGAATGAGTGCAACATGACAGGATGTTTATGCATGTAATTTTCAGGTATGTGCATTTGAGTGAATGCATGGGATGAAATGATATTAATGCTAGCACCTCCATCAATCATCACACGACATACCCGTATGTCATCGATGTGGACAGAGATGAAGAGGGCTGGGTCTGGTCATCATTTTGGTGTGGCACGATCTCTTCCTCTGAGAAGCTAAGGGAGGCCACTTGGTGAATAGGGTGGGGTGAAGATGAAGGTGGTAATTTGGTGAGAGAGGCTACATGATGGGGTGTGATAATGGAGGCTACGGGTGTAGGGTCATTGGGTAAAACCTCAATAGATTGAAGAACCTCCATGAGAGCTTGACGATGGGATTTTGAGGTTTGGATGAGGTCATATAGGGACATTTTGAGGGGAGACTGGTGTAATTGTTTGAGCATGGTGTGATGTGTGATGCCATTAGAAATGGGGTACGTGGGGCCATGGATAGTGATTTTAGGTATGGGTACAAATGGTATGTTGGGTATAGGATTGGTTGGTGGGTCGGGTTGCCTTTTCTTTACCCTTATCCTTATGAGCACGTGTAGTGATGTGTATCATGTTGATTTCAGGGGAGTTGTCAAATGGAGAAGGTGTAGGGTGAGTGGTATAACGACATGATGGGAAAAAACCTACTAGAGGAGAAAATCCTTGTGAGGTGAGTTGGGCACAACAAAATTTGGGTGGTGGCGTGGCAAGTTCTCTGATGTGAACCATGTTAATTTGAAATCTTGGGGGTGGATCTAGGAGTTGTGAGGGTGGAGGTTGTGGTTGTTAAGTGAGTAGTGTCGGAATGCATGTCGGTGAAGCAAGATCCTCATCGAGAAGGTCGTCATCGTCAAAGTTGGCTTCTAGAGGACACAACTGGATAAGGATTGTTTTCAAGGCCTTGCAGTTTTCCACATTGTGCCATGACACACAATGGTAGGCACAAATTTTACTATCATCAAACCCTTTTGGCTTGGGTTTGAGGGGTTGTAAGGTCTAAGTGGCGGTAATGTGATGATAGAAGTCTTGAGGAGGTTGGTTAAAATTTTGGTATAATACCTCACTAATGGATCGCAATGATGGGAAGTGAATGTGGGTTTGGGTATAGGTTTGGTTGATTATTAAGGACCATTCTTTGGAAGAGGAGGAGTAGGTCAAGCTATGGGTTTTGGTGCTGGCATGGTTTTGGGTGTCGGTCGTGTTGGTTTAGGAAGGGGTATAGTAGGTGAATGGGTAGGAGGATGTGTGGTTGTTTTGACTACCTTATCGTGGGGTAGTGGAATTTTATTTTTGGATTACACCTTCTTGGGTAAAGGTGATATGGGTGTATGAGGTCTAGAAGGAATAGCAGATGGGGGAAGAGGGTGAGTTACCCATGGGGATAATGGGGCTCTTTGTGAGGTAGATGACATGGGCCATTCTTAGGGTGTTGAGAGACAACGATTGAAGTGTAGGGGGTAGTGAAGCAATAGTTGAGGGTATTGGAGTATGGGTGGTAAAGATGCTACAAGTGTGGGTATAAGTCGTGTTAGGCATATGGGTAGGTTACAGGTTTGTGAGGAAGGAATGGGTTGTTGTCTTTTTGGTTTATTGATGTGTGGAGGTTTCTTGACAATGTTGGTAAGCTGAGATCCTAAGATGGATGGGATAGGTTTAGGTGTGATTGCACACCAGGTATGAGTTCTATGGTTTTGGTGCTTCTATTTAGGTGTTGGAGTAGGTGTGGTGTTGTCTTTGGAGGATGTAGCTAAATCTAGTTTGATATGTGGATGAGTAAGGCTGGTAGTCGGGTGACCCTAAAGTGGTAATAGGTTTAGTTGAGGATGATGTCATAGGTGTGGGTTTGGGTTTAGATATAGATTGGGCTATGGGTAAGGATGTGGTTTGAGATATGACAAGTGTCATGGAAGGAGTTGTGATTGAGGTGGTTGTGTTTGGTTCAATTGGTCAAAATATTTTTAGGTAGATAGTGGAGGTATCAGCAAGTGACCTTTGCATCTGCGTTGAGACAGGAAGCAAAAGGTGTCCCCATAGTAAGGCTCTATCCACATAATCTAAGTGATCGGCCAATTTTGAGAATGACACGTCTGTAGGTGGGGTTTATGAGGACCTAATGGCAACTCCCATAAAATGTGTCTTAGATACAGGAAGTTGGCTAGCTTCAACTTCCGTGGGTAAGAGAGACGAAAGTAGGTCTGCAGGATTCTAGGTAGTGGATGGAGAATGCTCACCAAGAGGCAAAGGTATCTCAACTAGGTATATGGTAGGTGTAGAAGGTGATGATAACTCCTCTGCAAGTGGAGGAATGGATAGGCACTCCTCTATGGGTGGAGGAGGTAATGGGTGCTCCTCTATAGGTGGAGGAGTACTGTGGGTAAAAGTTCTTTAAGTGGAGAAGCCGGGGTGATATGGTCTAGATGTTAGTGGAAGAATCCTCCATAGGTGATGAAGGAGATGAAAGTTTATCCTCTATGGGTGGAGGAGTAAGTAAGGTGGGTTCTAATGTGGAAGGAGGATTTTGGGTTAGGATTTCCTCTATGGAAGGAATGTGAGGTAATTTGGAGGTGACAGTATGTCATTAAAGATAGCGTGAACCTCACGGGTATGAGTATCATGAGTTGAGGTCTCACCGATTTGATCAAATGAAGGGGCATGGTTGGGAAAAGGTTTCTTGAATATGTGTAGGTTTTTTTTGGTAGGTGGATTAGGATTATCCATGGTTAACTCACCTTTCTAGAGCATTTCTTAGAAAATATTTTTGAAAGTGATGTAGTTGCCGTCACTATGACCCTTTACTCGATGATAGTTATAAAAGTCATGTTCTTTACACCATGCGGGCATGGGGTGAGCATGGTCAAAACCAGTGTGTGATTTTATGGGTGGAAGAGTGATGGCTCTGGCTTTGATAATATTTTCTAAGATAGAAGAGTAAGGTTCCCCAATTGGGGTGTATTTCCACTACTCTCATCTGAATTGAAAAGTATGGATGGGTGAGAGATTAGATGAGGGGTATCCTAATTTGACAGATGAGCTAGGCCAGCCTTGAGTACCACTGTGTTAGTGGTGCCCTTAGCCTTTGAATAATTATTTTGTGGTTTGAAAGAATAAGAGGTATCATTCGACTTGAATGCCAAATTATTATTACGTAATTGGATTTTCTTCTCTTCGATGTCCCGAATCTCTAACTTTCGTGCCATAGTGAATGCTTCATCGAATGTTTAGAAGGTTTGGACCTATAAGGTTGGTGAGATATGTCTAGCACAAGCTCATGTGAAGATATCTATGAGTTCTATTTGTGGCAGTTGGAAGGTGAGTTGGTTAATCAAGCTACACCAGCGAGTGAGAAAATATGTGATAGATTTGTCCTCATATTGATGCGTGGAGTATATATCGTCATCATAACCTTCTTAACGATATTGATAGAGAAATGATCCAAGAAGTCTTGGTCTACCTGATTGAATGAGAATATAGAGTGTCTAGGTAACCCACTATACCAATCTAATGCAAGTCCAGTGAGGGACATGGGAAAGGTTCTCAAGAGTAAGGCATCATCATGAGCGATCAGATAACACTCATGTTTGAATGACCACAAATGTTGTTGTGGGTCTTATTTGCTATTGAAACTATTGAATTTAGGCATTTCCCAATGTGCGAGTATGGGTGGATAGGAATGGATTGGTTGATGGGCTCATTGCAAATCTCATGTTGCGGAGATGGAAGCCGATGCATCTAATGTCCGAATCTTGTCCAACATCAATTTGATTAGGTCATTGGTAGGTTCCGATGATTGGGTGCCTATTATAGCATGAGAGGGTTGGTTTTGGGTATATAATGGGGTGGCACTCTAGTGTATGGTGCTACCATGTAGGTTTATTGGGAAGAAGGAAATGAAATAGGGGTTACGTACTCAGAGTGAATAATGGAGGAAATGGGAGGCTACCGATAGTATGTATATATAGAGGTGGAAGGGTCATGGTAATCCTAGTGGTAATGGGAGATAACAATTATGGAATGGAAAGGAACACATTCTCGATAAGGGTAGGGGTCACTAACATAGGAGGTGGTAGTGTGGCTATGGGTATGTGTAAGACATTAGGGTTAGATGAGGTTACATTTTGGGTAGTTGTCAAGGGTATGGTGGATATGGTGGGGATAATGGAGGTGGAAGATGTGGCAATCATAGTGGGTATAGGACCTAGCTATGAAACGATGGAGGGTAAGGTAGGTGTTGGAAGCATAGAGCTAGATGGGGCCGATACAAGAGTGGGAGAAAGAGTTAGGGGATAGATATGGGCATGTCATATATCAACTGACTCGAGGCATCTCGAGTGGATGAGTGGGAAAGGTAAAACTGCAAAGTGATAGGGTTTTGGTCAAGGAGTCATGCAAACTCCTCATCTCTAGTAGTGATAGTGATAGGTTGGATAGGATCCATGACTGGTGATAAAATGGAAGGTGGTGAAGGACTAGGTGGGAGTGGTTGACAACTGGCGTGAAATACAAGTGTGCTTGCTTGTTTTCGGTCAACACCATGTGAACTAGTATTAATCAGGTAAGGCTGCTTCTTTGTAAATGACATAGAAAAACAACAGGAACAGTGAATTTGGTGACAAAAAGTGGATTCGGTACCAAATGTTGGTTGGAAAGTGAAACAGGCTAATTGATGCCAATTAGGGAAAACTGACACCATTCATAGGTAATCGTGGTCAGTCACTATGGAAAATGAACAATGAGTGAAAAACCAGGTAGAAGGTCAAATCTGATAGGTATGCCAAATCGATAGTGTTTTACAATGTCAATGGGAATGATGGCAGTGAGAGGGACTATAAAAAGTTGAAGAAGATGAATAAAATGTCCTTTTGGGTAGGTTAACAAAAGGAATTGGAACCGACATCGGTTGGGTATAATTGACGATGATTAGAGGGTAACCGATGATGGTTACTGTGAAATTGAGACAGTGATGAAAGAAAAGTGGTTGTGAATTAAAATCTGATGTAAAATTAGACCCATAATTCTAGAAATGATGATGATATCATCCGAGCACACTCAGGTTAAGCCGGAATACACCAGCTATGATGAGGAGTGTGCAAGGATGGAAAAGAAAAATGAAGAACGTGATCTCTCACCTCAAAATGCAAGCTAAGTAGAAACACTAAGAAAGATGCAATCCTAGGAATTCCTTTTCTATTATGTTTGTTTAGCTTATGTTATTTAAGGACTGACACATGAACTATGAAATAGAGTTTTTTGGTGAGGATGGCTTCCTACAAATAAGGAGATCTAAAAGGTGAGGTTTTAGGTATGTTATGGTGGGGGCGGGCTTTGCTCTGAAGTATGAATTGATAGAGCGGTGGTGTGGGGAGTACCACAATCCTCAAATCAGTGTGATCATTGACACGTTTCCCAAGAAATATGTTTAATAATATGTGTTTGTTTTGAATTTGTGTAATTTGGTAAGATTCAGAGAGAGAGAGAGAGATGTTCTTTCTATGATTCATTTGTCAACCATCAGCTGGTCATAACTTCCAGTGTATAGGTTTCCCTCAATTAATGTGAGCTAATGTGATAAAGTAGAATGGAATGCACTTATTTTTAGGTCCAAATTGAAGTGTGAAGTTTAATGACACAATAAGATGAAGAGGAAGATAGATGCTCTTTCACTACAATGATGTAGAAACACAAAGAGAATGGTTCTTGTTAATTACACTTTGTGAAGAGTTTCCTTTAGAGTAAATAGAAAGAAAATTTGGGTTACCAAGGAAGAAAATTAATGTGTATGCTTTTCAGAAGGGAAACAAACACACAAATTTTCCTAGGAATGAATGAAATGCAAGGAACCCCGGATGGGTCCCACCGTTGAATGTGCCAAATGTTTCACCTAATTCTAGATCATTTCTTTGGAATATTGATGAAACAGATAGAGTAACGGGTGTAGGAGGAATACCTGTTCAAATGTTTGGTCGATGGGTTGTTGCACGTGTATGACTTCGAATCCACCGCTGATTGTGAGAGTCTTTTTGGCTAAGAGGAACTACCTGTAATGCAAAGCAAGACCACCAGAAGAAGTTAAACAATATATGCAATGAACTACCTAGCGTATGCTAGATCCGGGAAGTGTGATACTTCCTAGATGGCTGTCAATCCACTATTTTAAACAATTTAATGCGGTAAATAAAGTAAATCCTATTATAATTCGAAATGATTTAGGTATCTCACTTAAAACATAATAAGAAATAGATATAATATAATAGGCTAGGTTAGAATAGGATCTGAAGGTCAAGTAACTGGTTCTAGGTCTCTGCAGGTCTGATAGAGGTCTCAGGTAGATCACAGGTGAATGAGGGTGAGATGGAATTAGGTGGGTAGGTCACTATTCTAGGTTGTATGGGTAAATACAGAGACCGATGTCGGTTAAGGGTGACCGACGGTGGTTAGGCATAACTAGTGTCGGTTAATGTGGAAGACTGGAAATGCCATAGAATGAGATTTAGGTCTCCTTTGTGATTACACGAAGGACTTTGGTTGGTTGGGGTGAGGTATTGGGTTATTTGGGTAGGATTTGGTGATGTTTTAATGGGTATATGGAGGGGTGAGTGTTGGAGGAGGTCAATGGGTGGCTAGGTAAACAATATATGATAATATAATGATGAAATGGAATGAACCAGAGAAGTATAATGTTTACTTACTTGGATTCTAGTTCTGGATGCCTGTGAGTGAGGGATGGAGGTGCTGATGAGAGGTTTGAAGGATGTAGGTGATCACCAACTAAAGGAAAGCTTTTGTATGGGCTGCATGTACATTCCTCTTTGCTTGGTTAGATCAGATCATTGTTGGGATGGTTGTGCAAGAAAAGATGCTTGATCTCCTTCCTTGCATGCATGTTCTTGCTGAAATTCACTCTCAGAAGATGCGATATCTCTTTGGAATGTGCTAATGTTCACCAAATTTTTCAATCTTTTTCCAACCTTCTACCAACCTTGAGAATAAGGTTGTTTTGGGGTTAAAAGGGTAATCGATGCAGTGTTCCAACTTAACCATTGGCGGTTAGGGGTAGCCGATGTCTATAAAGCCGTGATTTCCTAGGTTTACTAAACTAGGGAGATCATCTTGATTTCCTCGGACCTGCATCTGTTAATCCATGGATTATACTAGGAGCTTCTTGTAAGCATGCATGAATATGTTTAGAGAGAATGTAGACATTGCTTTTTAGGGTTTAGGTAAGTCTTTGTTAGTTATGGAAACTTACTAAGAATAGGTTTTAGGGTGAGTTGGCTTGGTGAGGTGTCTAGGTGAAGTGTATGTGTGGATATTATTTAAATTAAGATATTTAAATAATAAATATAGTGAGGATAATGAATTAATTTAATTAAATTAATTAAATTAATATTAGTGAGGTGAAAGGGGCCATGGCTAGGTGAATGTGGTGAAATATTCTTATTTGTCGAGGGACCAAAGGGGAGTGTGACCTAATTTTAGTGTCTACACAAGCATCAATCAATCCATTTCATGCATCAAACAACTCATTATTTTAGACAAAGTATGATTTTCCCATCAAACCATCCTACATTTTTTTCTTCACAAATCAACGAGAATGACCAACCAAAATCATAATGAGACAAGAAATACCTCATTGGAAATTTATTTGAATCCTATTTCTACAACACATTGTAACTCCTTCCAAATATAAATATAAGCCCTTTAAACCAACTAATCTCTGCAAACTACCTAAAACTACCCCAAAACAACCCTTTGACCAATCAACACAAATAAAGTGCTATTGACCATTTAATTTCATCATCGTGACCTAAAAACACCTTTAAAATTAATAAAAACTCACATTCTCAACATATTGTCCATTTAGTTTTCAACTTCTTTGGATAACCAGGTCCCAAACTAAACTTCTTCAAAAACATGCCTATTTGAGTGGGGTCCACTCATCACCAAAAGCACTACCATACCTTTATGGAAACTTGGAGTATTCCTCTAAAGCATAAAATAATCATCCATGTACTATAAATAAATTATTTCCACTTAGAAGTTTTTTCTTTCCTACCACTTTTGAGCTAAGGTTTCAAACACATAAGAAGTTGTTTACCTTCTTAACATTCATTCATAAAAATGTGACCATGAAATGACCTAATTATTTTTGTTAAAAATTATAGATTCACTTATAAAAATAACTGAAATACAAAAGGTGTCATGCAAAGAACATAATTTAGGGTGAGCATCAAAAGGTGCAATTCGAGTTGGAAATGACCTTCTTCTTGACCCTATTTCACCAAAACAGACATAACTTAGAAAATTAATTTTAGAATGATTCTAAATTTTTCTCGCACCTCAAGGAAGCTCATTTTTATCATATACAATCATCATCATTTCTCATATATATCTCCATCTCTCTAACCCATCTCATTTTTAAATCCATCCCTTAGGGTTTTACACTGTCAAGGCTAGAGTCAACTGAAACAACATCATAAATCATCATAGAAACAATAAAAAATGACCTAACATACTTGGTACACCATGAAACAATTTCCTACATACATCCATTAGCTCACATAGCTCTATAACTCATCTTCATACCTCCTAAGCACCCAAACCCGGTCCAAATGAATGCCTCGAATCTTGGTCATCCACTTGTATTTGTGCATGAAACTCATGTGAGTTCCCAAAAATCTATAATCATACTTTATAAGATTCCACGATGATCATCAAGTCACCTCAAGGCTCATACCACCATGCAAAGTGGCACCTAGGCTAGCTATGTCACCCGAATAGGGTGGCATTTAGAACAAGTAATTCTCACTAAATCAAATTATGCAACCAAGAACATACATGAATATCAATTTCATCATCACTATGAACAACTTATGACTCCACTCCATCATCCGATTTTTCATTAATGGGATTTTACATCAATAACAACACCTAAATCACAACATGCCAATAAGTAGAAGCTACACAAGCATAGATTGTACAAAAGGACCTGGTCCGAGGAACGATTGCACACATGCTCACAATAACTCCTTACATGGGAGACCATCTTGAGCTCATGTAAAAATATTTAGTAGGTGGTACATTGAATCCATCCGGTTGTCTAAAAAGGATGTCATTCCCACCAATGCAACCATAATTACCTCGAGCCATAGGTCTACCAAAGGCGTGTACTTATATCCTTCCATACAAAACCAAAAACCTCATGTAAATTTGAAAACTGCGAGCATCTATGATCATTTTATAAAATGGAGAGGCATTCCATTGGTGGACATCACAAATCATGTAGTCATATTTTGGAAGAAATTATAGTAGAATGATATTGGTAGGTAAATAGTGGAGTAAACAAGCATCCCTGAGAGTTGTGGACATCATTACAAGTATGTGGGATGATGGCGAAAAGTTAGACTGGCTCGAAAAGGAATCCTTAGATATGAACTCAATAAAAATGTGCAAAAGATCATGTAAGTAGGAGGTAAACTGTTGAACAGAGGATAGTTTTCAGTGTCAAAAGTTCCCTAAACTTCTCTAGACCATTCCAGTGTAGTATATCCTTTAGAGGTCTTTCCCATGACTGTAAGAACATGAAAAACATACACTCTGAGCTGAAGTTATATCCAAAGGTGAAAGTTCGATCGATAGGGAAGTCAATTTTGGTCAACAAGTGGACCAATGACAAGGTGACACATGGCAATTGGCGAAAAGTCAAAATTGATGGTCTTGTAATTTTTTAAAAATCAGTTCCATGGTATAGATCTTTTTGCAAGATTTTTTACACATTTTGAACGGACCAAATCTGATTTCGTATGCGAAAGATATGCATAGTCAAAGTTATGGTCAAATGATGACATGACACACTCTGATGTGGACAAATGGCATATTATGGGTGTGACACTTGGCAGGTTTTTAGTGGTTTTATATTTAAAATAATAATAATAATATTTTATTTAATCCATTCCACAAGAATAATCCTAATCCCATGGAATAAGGAGGATGTTTTGGACAAAAAGCTATTTAAAGGCTTATTCTATTCCTTTCTGACCAAATGTGGGGTCAATGGCTAAATTGGGCGCCTAAACATATGGAAGGGGGATTTGAACCTAGCACTTTATATAAAAATATAAGAGGCCTTACCAACACGCCACCCTCTTGTAAGTGGTATAAGTAAACCTCACTTGTATTTGTACTGGGTAAGTGTCAGGTCTGTGTCAAGCCTATAAGCAGGTAGTTTTGGCAAAATGCAATTTTGAGGCACTTCCACTCAAAACCAGATCTCGAGTTATATATGAAATTTGTTTAAAATTTTGTGACAATCGCGATGGTGTGATCATTTTTTTGATTTAGAGCTATTTTGATAGAGTTATTTTCTATTGAAATCACATTAAGGCGTAGAACCAAAGGGAAACACTACCGTAAGTGGACCAGAAGGTGAAGGATAGAGGCTGAGCTCCATTAATTTCCTTTGAAGGTCTGAAACATAGTTTTTGTGTTTTTGATTCATTATTGGTTAATGTAAAGGTTATTAGTATTTACATTTTTAACATTATTAATGGATCGGTTCACCATGAACCCGAGGACGTAGGAATTCCAAACCCCATAAACAATCTAGTGTTGTTTTCTGATTTTTATTTTCAGTTTATGATTATTTGCAATAATTGAATTTCATAAAAATAATGTGGATGCAATGGTAATTAGTATTTGAAAACTTTGAAAAATCGATTAAAATCAAGAAACAATGAATTTGGGTTTTGATCAAACATTGAATGTTGAATAAAAAGGAATTTAAATTTCAGTTTGGAAAACATTCCTAAATCAGAATTTGATCAATTTTTGGAGTATAAAAGACTTCAAGTTGATTAAAAATTAACAATCCTTGAAAATTTTTAAAAGTGGAAAAAAAATAAACACCCATTTTTGGATCAAGTTTTGTATTAGATCAGTTAGATTGCCGGATTAACTTCTAATTGTGTGTGAAAATTTAGCTTCGGATTCAGTATTGATTTCATTTTTCAGTGTGTAGGAATTTTGGGGCTTGTTAATCTTCTTTTGCAGTGTGTAGTTTTGGAAGTACAAGTTGTGTTTGTAGGAACAGGGAATCATGGGCAAGTCATCTAAACAAGAGCAACTAGATGAGCTTAAAGCCATAAACGCCAACTCTAAGAAGAAAAATCTTTCCTGAGAGCTAATTTTTATTCCTTGGAAGCGAAAATAGTGCGGTTAAAATATGAGCCACAATCCTCAATAACCAAGAAAGAGGATTATGTCAATGAGATGCTTGTATAGAGAAATAACTTGATGGGATTTGTTAAAGAGTTGCAGGAAGAAATACGGACCGAGGATGCCCTCTTGGCAAAGTTACAACAAGGTGAACACAAGAAGGAAATTCCTTCCAAAGCAGATGTAGGTACTATGACAGAAAAATGCACTATAAGTTGTTCACATGAAAATTCTTCCTCTCATTCAGTTTTAGATATTCCTTTGGGTCAGTTTGAAAAACACACTAAGGGAATTGGGTCTAAGCTAATGGTTAAGATGGGATATAATAGAAAAGGCCTTGGTAAAAATGGACAAGGTAATGCTAACCCAATACAGGTAGAGGATCAACCTCATTTTGTAGGTTTCGGTGATTTTAGTGGGAAAATGGAAATTGGAGAAATTTTTGAAGCAAGCTGAAGGAAGACAAGCTTCTAATAGCCAAGGATCTATGCCTCTAAAATTGCAGGATTCCACCATCAAGAGGAACAATGAAAGGTGTAAGAAAGTAGGTAAGCAAGGTAATGAAATTCCACCTCCTCCCACTTACACTAAAAATAACACTAAGGGGAAATTAAATCCTAAAAATTCTAAAACTCTCTTTCAGTCTGAACAATATAGATTCGGTAGATAGAATTATGCGTTTCCTTGCACGTTTTTTGAAGGTATTAATCATTCTACAACATATTGTTAGAAGAGGAAAAATATGATAAAGAAGTTAATGCCTTTTTTGAATGATAAGGAAGGTGCAAAAGACCAATCTCACTCTAGTAAAGCTGGAAATGACAAAAAGGTTACCTCTCCTAAAAAAGGAATCATTCTCCTAGACAGAGTTCAAGGAATGACAAAATGGGTAAGACTCCTAAAAATAGGAAGTTAAATTTTGTTCCCATTGTAAAAGGAATGGTCATGATGTTAAGATGTGTTGGTATGTTCCTTCAATGCAACATTGGAAAGTTGTTAAAAAGGAAAATAATGTCAAACCAAAATTTGTTGATCTAACTCATGTAAATGCTCATTCTAGTACTGGGGAAGTAAAACCACCTAAATAGAGAAATCCAAGTAATTGGATGGGAAAAACATTCCTCAACTTTATGTTTGCATTACAGTAACTGGTGATAGTATGCAAACATTTTCAAAGCTATATTTTAGGGATTTGATCCTATGTTTATATTTAGCTTTGAAATAATTTGGAAGTAGCCATAGAGAATATTTGAGTGATAGGTTCATCATACTCATATTCATCTTCTCACATTTTGGTTGGTTATTCCATTTCTGACAATAGTATGCAAGGATACGGGCATCATTAGAATGTTGATTTTGAAACTTGTAGTTTATACTATTGTCATTTGTGTAAATTTATGGATGCTTATAAGACCCATTCAAGCACCTATGTGATATTGTAATAAATAGACAAACTTATTGTATCCACTTGTGTTATTTGTACTAATTTATAAGACCCTTATTTTGGGAAAAAAATTATTTTTGTAACTATCAGATGTGGTTGCAATTAGGGTGTAAATTTATTACACTAACAAACTGGTTTGCAAAGGTACTAGGTGATCATTTTACAGATTATGGCAGTTCACCAATTTGGGTAAGCATACCATTTATAATATATCCTTTTACAGATTCAGTGTATGGATAGAATATTTACATATTCACGTTGATTCAAATTTTGAATATAGCCATTTTGGGCATTGATGTTTTAATAATTCTGGATAGTGAATATTTGCAGTTGTAATCAACATAATCACAAAGTGTCAGTTAAACACTAGCTTCCGTTATAGATGGGTGTTATTATCTGACTTATTTTTGTGATGGCGATACAATGTTTTGGGAAGATTCACAAGGATTCAGTTGTTGACTATAACTATTTTTGGGTGTTGATATTCTATTTTATTCTGCATAGTGCATACTTGCAGTTGTTATAGTTTCAGATGGACGACGTGGGTAGTTTAGATGTTTGGTATATTGATCTGTGTTATGAAATTGTAATTTAAGTAATTGGTCGTATCACAAAGTGACAGTTGAACACTAGATTTCCATAATATAATGGGTGTTATTATTTGGTCAATTATTTTTGATGGCATTACAGTGGGGTATGACAGTTCACAGTTGTGTGCAGAGTTGACAGGGTTGCAGCGTTTTAGTTGAACACTAGCTTAATTGGGTGTTATTATCTGATCGGTTATGTAATTAGCTAATCAACTATTTGCATTTTATTAACCTATAATGTTATTTCAGGTTCTTGTATGTGTTTTTGCAATGCAGGAAGAGATAGCATGTTTTGTGGGTTGATACATAGCTTTTTGTGGACAAAAATCCTTCTCAGTAGGGAGGAGTGATCAGGGGATATTTTTTAGTGTCAAAAGTTCCCTAAAATTCCTAGACCATTCTAGTGTAGTAGATCCTTCAGAGATATTTCTGATGACTGTAAGAACATGAAAAATGGACACTCTGAGCTCAAGTTATGTCTGATTAAAGTTCAGTCAACAGGGAAGTCAACTTTGGTCAACAGGTCAACAAGTGGACTAATGACAAGGTGACACGTGGAAATTGGCGACAAGGTAAATCTGATGGTCTTATAATTTTTTAAAAATCATTTCCATGGTATAAATCTCTTCGAAGCTTTCTAACATATTTTGAATGGAACAAATTGAGTGCATATGTGAAGATATGCATAGTCAAAGTTGTGGTCAAATGATGATGTGACACACTCTGACGTGGATAAATGGCATATTATGGGCATGACACTTGATATGTTTTTAGTGGATTTAGATTTAAAATAATAATAATAATAATATTTTATTTAATCCATTCCATGGGAATAAGCCTAATCCCATGGGATAAGGAGGATTTTGTGGATAAAAAGCTATTTAAAGGCTTATCCTATCCCTTTCCCACCAAATGTGGGGTCAATGGCTAAATTGGGTGCCTAAACCTATGGAAGGGGATTTGAACCCAACACCTCATCTAAAAAGATAAGAGGCCTTACCAACCCACCACCCTCTTGTAAGTGGTATAAGTAAAGCTCACTTGTATTTGTAATGGGGAAGTGTTAGGTCTGTGTCAAGCTAATAAGCAGGTAGTTTTGGAAAAATAGAATTTTGAGGCACTTCCACTCAAAACTAGATTTCAAGTTATAGATGAAAGTTGTTCAAAATTTTCAGACAATCGCTATGGTGTGATCATTTTTCCAATTTGGAGCCTTTTTATAGATTTATTTTCTGTTGAAGTCACACGAATGCATAGAACTAAAGGGAAACACTACGTAAGTGGATGAGGAAGGTGAAGGAAAGAGGTTGAGCTCCATTAACATCCTTTAAAGGTCTGAAACATAGTTTTCATGTTTTTGATTCATTATTGGTTAGTGTAAAGGTTATTGTATTTACATTTTTTAACATTCTTAATGGATCAGTTCACCATAAACCCGAGGACATAGGAATTCCAAACCCCGTAAACAATATGGTGTTTCTTTCTAATTTTTATTTTCAGTTTTTGATTATTTGCAATAATTTAAGTTCATAAAAATAATGTGGATGCAATGGTAATCAATATTTGACAACTTTGAAAAATTGATTAAAATCAAGAAACAATGAATTTGGGTTTTGATCAAACATTGAATGTTGAATAAAAAGGAATTTAAATTTCAGTTTGGAAAACATTCCTAAATTAGAATTTGATCAATTTTTGGAGTATAAAATACTTCAAGTTGATTAAAAATTAACAATCCTTGAAAAATTTTAAAAGTGGAAAAAAACACTCGTTTTCGGATCAAGTGTTCCAGTACCATTAGATCATCATGCTACTCTATTTCACATACTAGAAGGTCCCCAAGGGGTTATAAAAGTAGATAATGAGTTATTCCCACATGAGACATTAAAAATTTTATTCCAACAAAACCCTACATAACTTTTGAAGATACATAATTATTGGGAAGGTGGTTACTAAAAATTAGATAACAACTTAGCACAAACCCCCATGTACCCAAGGAGGTAAGAAATTATACAACCTTGTATGCCAAAATCACTTTGTTACATGATGGGGTCATATTGTGATCAGAGGTAACAAATTCCAAACATCCTAAGCCACTACCATTTTTCATAAACATGGATATACCTAATGCCAAAATGAGTGTACAACATGGCATAATTCCAAAGAAAATCCAACCATTACACACATAAGGTAAGAGAAATTGGTGAGGGGAGAGATATAAATGGGAGTAGTTGAGAAGGATTAACACACAACAAAATTTGAAGAGGGGGAGCTAACAAGGGAAGTTAACTTGAAAAGAGGTAAGTAATTGATCATTTCACTGATAAAAAGACAATCACCAAGGGTAAAAATAAACCCCAAGTTACTACGCTCGTTTGATAATATGGATTTTCAAAAATGCTAATTGATTTAGATAGAACACGTGTAATCATAATTTCAGAAATGGGAACCAAAATGTATCTATAGGAGGAATGGGAATGGTACACATGGAAATCCATCATAATAGAATACATTGCAACTAATAAGCTAAGGTCAGAAGACAGGGTCAAACTCCTACCGAAGCCAAATTATCTCATGATCGGTGTGGGAGAGAAGGATGCGACATAAGAAAAATTGGTGCACAACATAATAGAGAGTGTAAAGGACCACATGATTGATGTAGCCACCATAGAGGATGATGTGGCCTAGAATTTACTATGAACAACCAAGGCACATTAACACATCACTCAACACTTAAGTTGCGTGCTCACTTGAAGCGCACAAAGGCACCATGTCCCTCTTTAGAGTTGTTTTTATATAATATTAGCATGATGATAGTTAAACATATTCAGATTCATAATTAGTAGTAAACTACCCATAGTGCATAAACCAGATCTAGATCTTAGATTATATGAAAGACAAACTAAACAATAACTATGATAAGATTAACCATACAAGAGCCAAATTTAATTATGTCCAATTCCATTATCCAACCAATATACTCCATTACATTAAATATTGTAAAACACATAAGCTTCTTACACTTATACTAGTATCTCCATGAGTCATGTGCACATCAAAACCAGTAGCACAACTCTACAATAATTCACCACACTAAACTACGCAAATCAATACATATTTATAGGGGTAGGGACTTTCCCTTCACCACCCATGCACTTCTCAAAATAGGTCACATGCTAATAATAGCCATGCGCCTTTACAATATTATGCACAACATGTAAGTTATCGGACAATAGATGTCCTATATTTAACTCCAAGTAGAAATCCTATTATTATTTTAAACTATACATGGCACTTCACTTGTCACTTGTTCCTAAAATACCATTGCATTTAGCACAATTCTTCCTCTCTATCTGTGCTTTACATGTTATTTCCAAATATATTCCTTTTCCACAAAAATGGATAAGTCTTGATCCAAAGTATTCTCGTGCACGCTTCCCTTCCTATCTTCCTGCACCTTCATATGCACCTTGTTCCCATACATGCATCCTTCATGTGTATTCTCCATAAAGAAAATTTTTCTACTCAACAGAGGAATAATTATTAGTATCCCAACCCAATAATAAAATAATTGAAACAATCCCTTTCAGAGAGAAATCACAGAATCGGCGTTGTAGTAAGCCTTTCCTTCAATGCTTCAAATACACGTTATTGCGGTTCTCACCTATAGAATGTCCCTTTGACTTTTAATAAATCTTCCAAGGGCATGGAAATCTTATCATATCCTTTGAAAAAATTTATATAATACCTTTTGTGGACCAAGAATCCATGCACCTCACTTTGGTGGTGGGTTCCTCCATGCCTAATATATCTACAACCTTGGTTGGATCTACTAACAAACCCTCCTTATAGATGATATGCCCTAGAAAAGTTCCAAAGGTGTATAAAACATGCACTTATTGATGTTTAAAGAGATTCTTAAATGTATTCATATCTCAAACATTAATCGCAAGTTGTCACAATGATCCTTGATAAGCCCATATACTATCCAATTATCCAAGTAAACCTGTAATAATTTGTGAATGAAATCCTGGAATGCTTGAACCACAATGCGTGAAAATACCGCAAGTGCATTCTTGATCCAAATTTCATCACCGTGTATGCAAAACTTCCCCATTCATTGGTGAAAGTTGTTTTCTCTTGATCCTCCTTTACAATTCTTACCTGATGATACCCAGAGAATCCATCTTTAAAAGAATAAATTTCATGCCCTGCAATGCCTTATAGTATTTCCTCGGTGAAAGGTGTAGGAAAATGATCAATAAAACATGCATCATTCAACTCCCTATAGTCCACAAAAATCCTAATCCTACCATCTTTATTCATACTAATTACCATGGGGCTAACCCACTCTGATTATTCTAGGGGTTTAATGATACAAAATTTTAACATCTTTTCAATTTCTTCTTTAACTATTACATGGAGGTTAGGGTTCATCCTGTAAGGTCTCTTCCTAATTGGGCATGCACCTTCCTTTAACTTAATATTCATATCTCCCAAAGACTCATACACTCCTTTTAACTCTTGGTAGCCCATAGGAAATAAGTCCTGGAAATCACGAGTAACTCAATTATCTTAGCCACCTTAGAATTACACCAATAATATCTAATTATGGCCTCCTTAGGTTTAGCATCTGTACCAATGTTCACTTTCTTAGTCTCCATATGTTCATGATAGGAACATGCCTTCTTATCCGCACTGTCTAAAACCTCGTGCATACCTACTAAATGATCTATATCTAAAATTTCTACTTCTTCCTCATCCACTATGTAGACCATCTTTCCTTTCTCCTTCTCAAGGAAAACATGCTCCAGTAGTTTGGCATCTATCTTATCTACTTCATCAAAACACGCTCCTGGGTCTACCTCACCAAATAACTCCTGAATGAGTTCTTCAGCCTTTGCACTATCTCCCATAGTCAATCACTCCATAACTCGTAATGCCTCTTTCACTAGAGGTTTAGTGGAGAAGTAGTCAAAAGTATGGATCATTCCTATAGTCAAGTCTTTCCAATTTCCAGTCTCCTATACAGCTCCACATAAACATACCAAGTGCACGCGCATCCACGTAAAGTGAAATAAAGTTTGTTAACCCATAATGAAAGTGGTAAAGATTCTTGCCCCTATGTCTAGAGTCTCTCACACTATTCACTTTGGTGCTGAATAGGATGATTACCATGATATGTGCAGATTTGAGTAGGCACATTGCTCTTGAGAAACTAGGTTGTTAGAGAAATTCTCACTTCATTCCATTCTATGAGATTATCCTTGTGAACCATCCACTAGTGTGTTGTTGTCTCGTGTAGGGTATACATTAACATATTTCTTATTTCCACTTGATCCTTCCACTATTATTCAATGGCACATAATAATACCTCAAGGTATCCTTCACTAATGTACCGGGGTACATAGTTATTGCCTAATCTCCTAACATAATGCGGCCTACTTACACGCACATATGCGCTTCTTATTTCACACCTAACCATCTCGTAAGTTCCATGTGCCCTATTTTCATATGCAATACTTGTAGTATCACTAATGGACTATGCATCATCCTACTAGAGGATTCCTTCCTTAGATGGCTCAATTACTTTTGAATCTCGAATGGCGTGCACATAATTTTTTTCAGGTATTCCTCACTCAAAGGTTCAACATAAGCTATAGATTTCCCATCTATTAAAGGGATAATAAATCATTCTTCCATGTTCTAATAGCTTATATACCCCTTGTTGAACTGTATATTAACATTATTTGCATAACACCAAGGGTGCCCAAGTAGACTTGGGAAGTTTTACTTCGCTACTGCAAGTGCTAAAATGTCAAATTCATTAGTGAACTTGGCCTCTTGTATAATAATAGATGCATCCTATAAAACTCCAATTAGAGTCACCTTAGTTTGATTTTCCATAAAAAGTACATTAGAGGATGGTTGTAATGGAGGTATTCCCATCTACACACATGTATCTAAAGTAACCGCATTAACTTTCGTGCCTATGTCAATCAATATATTTCTCAAAAGCCACCCATCCAAAACAACATTCAGATTGATCTCCTTGTCATTATCCAAGCTTTGAGGGGGATATTAGCATGGAGGAGATGTTGTCCATTCTCAATATGTACGCATGGAGTGTTTCCCTTTAACCAAGTCTCTATTAATGGAATAAGATTCTCTTGGCGCAACATCTAACTAGACCATCTCCGGTTCCTTCTTTTGCTCCAAATTCTGTGATTGTTCCTTTAAACACTATATTTCACCCTAAATATTTATGAGAACCTTCATGGTTTCTGATAAACCTCCTTCTAATGCATAGGATCTAGGTATCTTGCATGTAAGACCTCCTCCCTATTAATGGTATGATTTTATTACAACGCTTCATCGGCATGCACAACATCGCGCATGTAGTAATTTTCATAGGTACTACCTCAAGTTCCAGTGCCAAATTTGGCATCCATTGGTTTTCCATGGCGCACTATATTATAACCATCCCTGTGCCCTTTTTCTCATGTTTATGCTTCTTGCTAAGATGCTCATATAAGTTTGGGCACTCCTCATAGTTATTATTCTTTCCACAAAAATAATAAGTAAAATTTTTAGGATATTCGTGCCTATAGAGGTTAGGAGATCCACATGTATGACATGTCCCATAAGGAACCTCATCCACCACCACAACCTTGGCCCCTAAATTTAGCATAATATCCTTGGCCTCTACCACAAACTCCTTCAAATCACCCTTCCTTCTGATCATAGCACCCTTAAGTGTCATCATGATCATGGTGCTCACTTTTACCTTTAGAGTTATCCAAAAGTCCTATCTGTCATACACCAATATCACTGACATCATGGATATGATCAATCAATCTATAGTCTTCGGTATTGTTAGTCGTGGACCAAAAAATATTATAGTAGTAAGATATATTCTTCCTTTTCATGTGTTGTAACAATGGGCAACGACTTGCATCATTGTCTAAATGGCATATCTCATAGTCTAACAACAATGAATGCACACCTATGGGGAAAACTATCCTTAGTGTGCCCCTCTACTTCACAATCTATACACCAAATCCTAATGCGCGTCTCATGCATAGAATTGGCGATTGTTTCTCAAACCTTTTCCATAGCTGCAATCTAAGCTTCCAAGAATGGGCTCACTCTAGTGTCTATACTTTTGATTACCTCGGTGTGAAATGCTACTCTGCAAGTGATTTGTGTGGATCTGTATCTATCTTATGTGACAGTGCCTTCCTCATGTTGGCTTGTATGGATATCATAGGAAATTTATGAAAAGTTTTTTTAAACAAGCATCATATTCTGAACACTCCTAGTAGTGCCACTGATTAGTATCCTAGAGCGCACTTATAATATTTTGCTCAAAATCGGGGATTTAAATTTTCTTAAGGAAAGCATCCTGTAATGTTGAATAGTATACACAAGTCTGATCAGGGTCAAACTTCTTGTACCAGCTATGTGTGTGTCCCTACAACATACTTACAAATTGAATTACCTTGTGCTAAGAAGTCGTGATCCCTTTTGCATGCCACATTATTTCACACATATGCACATGCTCAGCAACATCTTCTATTCTCCTATACTCTAGAAGACAAAGTGACATCTCCATGTAAATATTCTAGGGTTAGTGAGGACCATACCCACCGGATCGAGAACCTCTTGTGTTACCTCCACCCGCAAATCCACTAGATCCACCAGATCTCAAGCCACCTCTTCCTCCTGATGTCCCACCTATAGCAAGAATTGAACTAGACGATGCACTACCATGTGTCCAAAAATGGTGCTAAAATGAACTCCTATAGTCTACAAATTTGTGCTACTCCCTATGTGATTTCAAAGATCTACGAGTATGTGTTACTGTGTTGATAACGTGCCTAAAAATGTTCCTCAAACCAGTCCTCCAAATAAAAAGGAAGATGTATTCCTGGCCGTAAATGCACTTGATATATTATTTACCCCCAAAATTTTTGATAAGTCAAGTCTACATCTTGCTACTCTACTACCCAAACTAGCCTACTAACTACTGGTTGTACTAGAAATTGGAAAAAATGTGCAAGGGCTAGGTTTCCAAGTAGATTCGATGTGCACCTACAGCCCAAATTTTCTCTGTTAGCATGCTCTCATAAGAGGCCGATGAGGTTCCTTGACATGCTTTCCCGGATGGGGAGTTCCAAATTCTTTGGCTCCATGCCCTCTGCATGAGATCCAAATCCTTCACGAACCATCTCTCTCCTCGGCACCATCCATTATGTAATCTTGCGTTGTTTTCCTAAATCCCTCTCGCATGCCTCATTGCACTTAAGCCACCTTTATTCTCTTTTCCTCTCTACCATTGGGTCTGCTATCTTTCACCAAACCTACTCCCGCCTCCGCACATGGTGGGGTTTATCTATCCATCAACTTCTCTTCCAAATTTATGGTTACCATCAAGATTTTGATCGCCAATGGAATGTGTTGCAGATAGGTTCCCTTGGGATAACGTAAAAACTAAGACTCACGGCTACCTCAAGAAAGAATAAGTGGAAATTGAGTACTTAAAAGTATAGCTATTAAAAACACCATGGAATCAAGTGTCCACAAAGACGTATTAAAATCAGATCAACATCATAAAGGGCCTAAAATTCTTCCTACGTCTAGACAAGTGTGTGAAACCTCTAATTCCTTTTAGATGCATAACCAATCAGCCACTCATACAGTTCTATCAGAAAGATAGAAAAGAAACTCTCATATAAATAATCATACAAGTTATGTTCCACCCACGTGTGTGCATAAAAATCAAATCCAATGTTGAATCTCATAGTGTATTCTTCTTCTAGATCTACTATCCACTCCTCAACACTTGATAAGGTCAACTGTACGTCTTAATCACGAATCATCCCGAAAGAAATTGAAAAAGAGGTCCCGGAAATGGAACCAATGATACAACCTATAATTTCACATGTGAACAACCCAGTGCGCCAACACATCACTTGACATTTAAGTTGAGTGCTCCCCAAAGTGCACCAAGGCACAAGGTCCCTCTTTAGAGTTGCTTTTACAAAATGTTAGCATGATGATACTTAAACATATTTATATTCACAATTAGTAGTAAACTACCCACAATGCATAAACCAGGTCTAGATCTTAGATTGTATGAAAGACAAACTAAACAATAACTATGATAAGATTAACCATACAAGAGCCAAATTATGTTATATCCAATACCATTATCAAACCAATATAATCCATTGCATTAAATATTGTAAAACACATAAGCTTGTTACACTTATACCAG
This sequence comes from Taxus wallichiana var. yunnanensis, assembly GCA_018340775.1. Classification (NCBI taxonomy): domain Eukaryota; kingdom Viridiplantae; phylum Streptophyta; class Pinopsida; order Cupressales; family Taxaceae; genus Taxus; species Taxus wallichiana. Next base: position 150,876,347 of record CM031234.1, on the reverse strand, counting down.
TATCTCCATGAGTCATGTGCATCAAAACCAACAATACAAATCTACAATAATTCACAACACTAAACTATGCAAATCAATACATATTAATAGGGGTGAGGAATTGTCCTTCACCACCCATGCACTCCTCAAAATAGGTCACATGCTGATAATAGCCATGCACTTTTATAATAGTATTCACAACATGTAAGTGCTCTAACAACAAATTTCCTATAGTTAACTCCAAATAGAAATCCTATTATTAGATTAAACTATGCATGGCACTTATCATCACTTGTTTCCAAATACCATTTCCTATAGTGCAATTATTTATCTCTATGTGCTCTGCACGTTATTTCAAAAAATAGTCCTTATCCACAAAAATGGCTAAGTCTTGATCCAAAGTGTTCTAGTGCATGCTTCATTTCCTATCTTCCCGCCCCTTCAAATGTGCCTTGTTCCCATGCGCGCATCCTTCATGTGTATTCTCCTTATAGAAACATTTTTACGCTCAATAGATGAATAATTCTTAGTATCCCCACCCATGAAGAAAATAATTGAAACAAGCCCTTTCATAGTGGTGTGACTATCTACAATTTAATAACCAACTATGTTAAGTGCATGTGTCAACATGTTGTGCCCCACTCTGCTATACCTAGTTAGTTAGGAGATGGATCATTTCAATAAAATGAGATACAAATGTATTTGTGGTGCGCTGCTCCATAACATATGAATAACATCATTTATGTGTTTGGACATCATTCCATGTTTTAGGTCTCACATTGTAAGCATTTTAATACCATGCTCATGTTATTAAGAGTGAAAATTATAATGACATGGAACATTGCTAATGTTTGAATTTTAAGCATGGTTTTAAAATTTTATCATAGTGAAAATGGACTACTTGATGTCCACGGTAATATTGAATGCGAGACTAGATTCTGATTTCTAGATAGGTAGTGAAGTAGTTGTTTTCATTGAATAAATGCAACAATAAACACAACAATGAGGAAATTACAAAGGATGACCAATATATTCTATCTTAGTTTTTGTTGTTCACCAAATGAAACCAACAATTGATCACATGACTAGTTTACCTTTGGTAACCTATGCCCAACTTTGTGTTGAGATAGGGCCATGAAAAAGTCTTTTAGTAGTTTTTATAGTTACAATTGTTATGGTAGATATGTGAGAAAATAGTATAGACCTCCATCAAAGTAAATGATGGAGAAACCTTATCAGAGGTTATAGTTTTAATTCCCTACTAGATGTATGTGCAATGTGTAGACTTTCAACAATTTCCTTAAAAAAACAATGGTCTCATGATCAACAAGGGAGCGGTTATATACAAATTGGGTTGTTGAAAGAAAATTTCATTTCTATGCACTTCTCCCAAGATGTTTCCTCCATATTCTATAGTTATTATGTTTCTATGATAGACATGTGGGTTTATTCCCTTGTGATGGAATCTATTCCTTGTCAATGTCCTCCCGACTTGTGCCAAAATGAAATATTTGGAATATGTATGGATGCATAAAAAATAATGGAATTAGATTACTATTAGATGTTGTATCTGTAAATGCATGGAGACATTTTACATAAGCGTGAAAGCACTAGAAAGGTACGTGGACTATTTTCTAAATGCCACAAAGTTATGTGGATCATAGAATGCATGGTTCTAGGTTTAGGTAAAATCAGGTTTTGAAAGACCATGGAGCCTTTAAAATAAATTACAAAACCTTTTCCAACATCCTTCCTGCTTGTACCAAACTAGGAGCTTTAGCACAAGGTGCAATCATCCACAAAGCATAACATAGAGTAGGTTTTATCAATTGTTGTTGTTGTAAATCATCGGATATATATATATATATATATATATATATATATATATATATATATATATATATATATATTGTAAAAGCATATAAAATAATTTTAAAATTCCTCAAAGAGACATTCCCTCATGGAATGTGATGGTTCTGAACATGACATGCACAAATTGGTGTTTTGAAAGACTTGAGAATCCCACAAATCAAAAGCAACTAACATGTGTAATGTCGGATCCTCTACCCCCACCTCACTTTTTGATTAAAAGGAATAGTTTTATCACCTACATCTATCTTGATTTTCATACTTATAGTTTTTACTTCTCAATGAAATTTAAAAAATTAATCAAATAATATTATTATTTACAGATTTATAGCACAAAAAAATTCTTATTTTCGCATAACAAAAGGACTATTTTGTGTGATCTTAGCTCCCAAATCAAGTTTCATGTTATTGGAAAAATTATATGATGAAATAGGATAGTGAAAACCTCCAAAACAACAAGTTGACCTATATTTTTGTGAAAACATATCATTTGATAACCTTACAAAATGTTAATAAAACTCATTTTGAATAACACACTAAACACCCCTTTGAACCCCAAAGTGTAAATTCAAGGTTTGACCTTGCTCCCTTTTGTAATGAGATGTCATATTAAATTTTGAAATGACCTTATATGATTATTTAGTTATTTAATGTCACATGTTTAGGAGCCTAGTTGGTTATTTTGTAGTTACGGATCATTGTTGAAATTTGAAAATTCAGTTTGGTTTTGGCTTGCGGTTTAGGCCTTGTGTTGTGAAATGGATTTCCACATCTTCAAACCTCTATAAATTTACCATAAAAATAAAAATAAACTATTGATTTTGATAAAATCATCCCGGGAGCTAGTTATTCAACTTTGGGTTTTGTATGCCTTTGGTTGTTCTACAAGGACATATTAACGTAATTATGATAATCGACTCCAAATATGTAGTCACGGTTTGAACCATGGTTTCTATTTTTAAGTTCCATCAACTTCAATGGGTTCCATGTAGATAGGAGGGTAAATGAAAATTTACACTTTGTTCTTTTGAGTCCCAAAAATTATTTTTTGAACACGGTTTCATAGCCACTTTTGCTAGTTTGGACATTTATGTAGACTTGTAGCGATAACATTGAAAACTACCGTGGGACCTCCTAGTCAAATAAATTTTGGGAAACTTGTAGATACTAACCTATGACTATTTTGAACACATTTATCTTTCATGTTTCAAAAAATTTACTTGTGAAAAATTTGGTGTTTTTCTCTCTCCTCTCTCTCTAGTTTGAAAATGAAATGAAATTAAAAATGCATTTCTTACCCTCTCTCGTTGTGTGTAAGTGTTTTAATTCATTATAAATGGAAAATTATATAGCCACAAATTATGCTAAATTGTAGGAGAAAGCCATGTCAATAGTTTTCACCGATCCATGATTACATGGTTGTTAGAGGTTGCAGGTAGTGTGAAAAATAAAAATAAATAAAGGGATTTGATTTTAAAGTTGTACTTAATTTGTAATATGTGTATTATTTATAAAAAATGATGAGATGTATCATATTTCAAATAATTTTGGTTGATTCTTTGTTGTACAATATTGCTCCTTGGGATATCTTGAACAACTTATTCAAAATAACACTTAGGCATCTTTTATTCAAGAAAGTCTTGGAACACGGGAAGTTAGTGTTATGTGGAATGAAACTACTAGGTATTTTAGGGCTTATCCTAACCCGCATAATATAGAGAATTAAAGGACAAAATGACAAGGGTCGTTGCGATCTCATCATTTAATTTTAAAGAATGTCAAAACCATGTGGCATTCAAGGCTATTATCAAAAGAGGCTAAATGAAATAATGATTTTAAAGTTCTTTGCTCTATAATTGAAAATGCTTGAAAGAAAATTCAATAACTTAAAGTGAATATAATCTAACAAACTCAAAAAAATAACTGAAAACAAATAAATGAAAATAAACAAATGAAAGTGAAGCTTCACAAACAAAACAAAATAAAACACACAATGCTGATTTAAACAATCGAAGTAAAATGATAATGATTCTATTATAAAAAATAAACCATCCTCCTCCTTGGGTAAGAGTGTGCCCTTAATATTACCTCAGAATTGGGTTAACAAAACTAAAAAATAAGTTTCTACCAAGATACTTGAACTATGAATTTTATTAATAAAAGATGATGTTACAAAACCATCCATCTTCTACCACTATCGCGTTGAGTGCTTTAAAGATATATTTATAACTCACCCCTTAGCCAATACTCTAATATTATAGAACTACCTACCTATAATTTTGGGAATTACTTGATGTAGACACAAAATCATGCACTTTATACATTATTTAGTCTCGGTCTCATAATACTATTCATATGGGTTTTGAGAGAAGAAAGTACTAATTAACCCCCATCTTTTGACCATTTTACTTTGTTTTCTGTCATCATTACCGACCTTCACCATGTTGGTATCCAAATTTAATCTCCTTCACAACTTGAACAACATCATGCATTTACACAAGACACTCAAGGGTAGATAGATGATTTGTATGTCATTTGTAGCTAGGGAGCACATCTATCTGACTTGTTGGCACTCAAGATTTGAGGGAGTGGATAGCACCTTCAAAAGGATCTTGATCTGATCCTCACTATTTTAGGTTGTGCCTATCAACCAAGGCAAGAGAACCTATATTGCAGCCCTTATATGGTAAAGGATATGTAGATATCCTTGCATTTTGCATATTGTATGGAAGGGGCCTTGGAAAAACATGATCAATTCTCCATTATTCAAACTCCAAAGAGTCGTCACTACTAAATGATGGAAATGTTTTTAGAACAAGGCAGAGGCTGCTAGAGACAGTATTGTCCTGATTTGCTTTGTGCATTTTTGTAAATGGATTGTATTCTCTTGTTAACACATAATGCAATACAGGGGTAGTATAGGGTAGGGTTAGTTATTTTGAATGAAATTTTGTTAGGAGATGTTAGAAAAAACCAACCAGAGGTTACCAAACTCTTTGAGGACCTTTGCAAGAAATTTGTAACACTTACACAACAAGAATGCTTCAAGAGGTTTAAAATACTCCTTCAACTAGGATATGTGCACAAATGGAGGCCCAGATCTGCACTCTTCCACACAATCTTTGACAACCTGCTACAAAGTCTTGAAGCAATTATATCAACAAATTATCCAGAAATCCCTGTTTGATCATGACCTAAGGTACCCCCAAAGGTTTACAAATAATCTCAAGATTCAAGGACAATAAAATGATTTTAAATTTGTTTATCTTCTATCAGATGAAGGCTCTTCTGGATATAAGATTGCAGATTCCATCAAACCATCAACAAGAAATGAGACCATGTATGAACAAAGAGATCCTAAACACAAGATTGCAACATGAGCAAGGAACACAAATTGAAATCATTATGAAACACAAGCATATACAAATTTTTCCAAGAGATAACACCAAATAATCCAGAAAATTATCAAATATATTAGCACGTGAATGTCATGAGAATAATATCATAGCTTGTTGATGGCTTTACAGCTATAAACCAACTCAGCATGATAAAATATGATGCAATATAGAATGTAAAATGGCTCTCAGGCGGTTTCCTAAGAGAAAGCGGATTTCTCTTCAATATTTTCCTTGAAAATTCTACGTCCTTTTTCTCCTCCCCCTTTAAAAATTCTCCAAAAATATGATATATACTATATGCCATCTTGGATTCTTGCTTCCCAAGTAAAGAATATGCTTATGGGATCAAATTTTTACAAGAAACCTCATGATTTCATGAAAATGACATCAAACTGGAAAATAGCTTGCAGGTTGCTAGGGATGCACAAAAAGTTTAAAATATTACACAAATTCAGATCCTTATCCATCCCAGGGTCACGTTTTTGTCATTCAGGCATGCCAACATGTTTTAGCAATCATTTTCACCTTTTACCTTTTCAATTTTTACCTCTGTAACTTCTAATTTTGACTTTTCATATTCTTTCAAGGCTAGGGAAAAATTTCATCAACAATATCATAGATCATTAAATTAGCTCATGAAAATAGTGCCATTGCACTCAGAAGGCTGATAGGATGCAAAATCATATAAAATTCGATGTGATTTGGTGAGGAAACAACGAATCCGAGTTTCCTGGAGCTCCCATGGTGGTGAAAATGAATAATGCACGATTGTCGACTTTAAATTTCGCCCTCCAAGCGGATAATGCCATTTAAAAATAAGCTCGAAATACCTTTTTGACCTTTGAATGGGTAGGGACAAGTGTCAAAATGTGATTGTATCAAACTCCCATCCTTTAGAAATGCATTTGCGACCTTTTTTAATTTTGGAAAATTTGGCAAAAATTCCCCGCTTCCCCTGGACCCGCCACGTGTCCACCTGTGGGCCCCACTAAAAACCGCGGGCCGATTTTATGAATTTTTCCATTTTTTAGATTTTGGAAAATTTTTACATTTTTTCACGCAGCCCACACCCTTGTTTTTTCCTTTGCCATGTGGCGCTCTCTGACATCAGTGGGTTCAACCTTTCAAATTTTGCCTTCAATCCTCCTTGCCAAATTTGCAAAATTTCAAAATTTTCCCGAACTGTGCTTCCCCATTTTGCCATTTGGGACACGTGTTGGCTCTAGATTGGAGCAACACAAATTTCATAAAATTTTCCATCAGTCCCCCTGCTTGAATTTTTACATTTCCGGACACATGTCCACTTCTCATTTGTCGGGGACCTTCGGCCCAAAACTTGACTTTATACCATTTGAAGTTAAAACTTCAAAACCATCACAAAACCCACCAACCCCTCATATTGACTTCTTCTGGCCACGTGTCACCTCATGATTTTTGTGGAGCTTCGGCTCAAATTTTAACTTTAAATTTTTGAAGTTAAAAACTTCAAATTCATCAAAACCTCTGCCCTCCCATGTTGACCTTTCTTTGGACACGTGCCCACCATGGATTGGCCGAGGGCCCTCGAGACAAAATTTCACCTTATCATTTTGAGCTATAAAACATTTAAATTTCTCCAAGTCCCTTTGCCATCCATACGCCCTCTGTGTCACGTGTCCTCTCCCTATTTGGTGCGGGCTTTTGGGCCAAAAATTTATTTTGAAAATCTTGCTAAATGAAAGCCAAATTTCTTAAGGATAACCCACCAATCCACCTACTAATCATATCATGCCACGTAGAAATAATGTTGCGATGATGAATTTGACGGAAAATGACACCCGTATGCCCATCAAAACGTCAAAAATTCACCGGATGCCCTAGAAATCAAAATTTTTGACAAGGAAGGCATATTTTTATAATTTTAAATCAACTGAACCATTTTTGACATTGCTTTCGAGCCTGGGATTGGGGAAACACTTGCACAAAAATGGGATTCAATCAATTTCGAGTTTTTGCATGATTTGGTGAAGGAGAAACAACACAGCCTGAAAAATTGAAAAAACTAAGGCATGAAAAGGGGCACACATGGATTTTGTTCAAATTAGGGAAAAACAATAACATCTTAGGCATTTTCAAAGGTATTCAATTGGGGAAGGTGAACTGCAGACCACCAAATCAAAAATGAAACATTTGTGAGCAAATTTGGACATGAAAAATTAGGGCACATTATGAAAACTCAATAATGGGACCAACATTGGCTCTTTCTTGGGGATGGGCACTCCCAGCAAGTGCCACAAGGACAAAACATAGACCAAGTGCCAAAAATCCATTGGGCAAGGAGTCAAAACACAAAGGCAGCCCAAAAACTAGAATTACCACTTTGAAAATGAACTAAAAAGACCACCGAAAAGTGGTTTCCAAGGACAAAAGGGAAAACCACACACCAATAAACAACAAAAAACAAAGAAATACCAATTACTATACAAATGTACAATTTGTGCATACCTCACTTTGGGTATTTAATCCAAGAAATGTTTTAAATGTCTACCCTTAACACACAACTCCAACAGATTACCCATCTAGATCTTTGAGAAAAAGGTATGTTCACCAATTATTATATCAATGGCATAAAGGCCCATCCATAAGGCATAAAACTTGCCATGCTTTCCCTTGTCTTCATGCCTACTATCCCACAAAAAAATTGGATCTCCACCTTTTCCCCTCTTTTCTTGGCCTTTTACCCAAAATTGTAAGCTCTTGATGAATAATGATAACCTCTTTGCAAGGTGTTCAAGATCAAGAAAATATCTCCAAGTATGTGTTAACATCCCACATGCCCCGCTTAGCCCCAGCGTGCTTTGCCTTTTCCCCTCTTTTCTTGGGGCGGCGGTCTTCTGATGAAACTTAGCCCTGCCTCTGCACAGGCAGCGGTCCTTACGCATTTTCCAGAAAGCTCTTTTAACATGACTCACGTAAATTTCAATGATTCACTAGATTTTTTCACCGCCATAAGCTTGCATTAATGATTATGGTTCCCTGGAATAGTGTTTTGCCATTGTTTATAGTTTAAGAGTTCTATTTGGTTTTTACCTTGGGTAAATGCAAATGCTATAAATAGTTGGCTTGTGCTCAAGCAAATGGCCCCTCAAATTTTCCTCTGAATTTCTCATTGCAATAGATTAGTCTTTCATTTTGCTTAGAATTCTTAGTTTCTTTCATTGCATGCTTAGTTAGTGTCGTTTTGTTGTTAGTAAGCCACATATCCATCTTGTGCAAATGCTTGTTGATATTTTATCCAATCCATTGGAGTAAAATAGTTTGTTTTTCAATAGGAAGCCATTAAAGTTGCAGGTTTTGCTCTTCAAATAGGATAGTTTCAGGTTCTGGACGTTTTATGTTGCATGACTCATGAATAAATCCCGCTAGGAATTGCATAAGCCAAGCTCTGTACTCTTGCGCTATCCCTCTCCTACTCGCATTGTATTCAGTCTGTATCTTGAGCTGCCTTTGTCCCAATATCTACTTCTGTTGATGCTAGCATTACACACTTTTCTGGATCCACGTGAACACGAAGGAATGAGGAGATCACACTGAGGGGACAAGATCACACACACCATCGGATTCGCCACTGTTCTGCAGAATCCAGGTTCTAGCTTTCAAAGTTCTAAATTAGAAACATATCAAATAGAGTAGTTAATCACTTTATTTCAGTCAATTTTACTTTCGATATTGCCGGGGAAGCTGTGGGGATTGATAGTTTCTGAGAGACTATGATTCATTCCTCACTTCTGAGGTAGGATCGAGAGTCTTACAAATAGACTAGATCAAGTATTTCATTATTTAGAATAGATTCACAATTGCACAGACAAATAGCTATACTCGGTTATCTTGTTTGTTTTAATTTGTTATTCTAAATCATCAATTTCTAGATATATTAAATAGTTACTCTTTAAATTCATTTGAATAGTTCATCAGAAAATACAAAAATAGAGAAATCATATATGCTATAGATATACTTAACGTAGTTAAATTTCACTTTGCTGCAGTTAATTTTCATTGTTGCTTTTGTATGACAATCACGGGACCTAGAGAGCCCAGGGAATACATATTCGAGCCAATCATGCCCCAACCCAATCTCATCACAGCCATAACTGATATAGATCAGAATCTCAGGATCCAAGTCTTCCGAACAATGGTAAACTTGCAACAAATCAGTTTCCAACTGCATGGGTTAAACATAGAAGACGACCAGAGCACACACATTTTGGTCAAATCAACCAAACTACAGATTACCTTAGATTCATATCTACATGACTGTAGAAGGGTTTGAAAGAGAGTGGACATTTGATTGTGATCCTTTGGTTCCACAGCCAGACGCAGGAGACACTCTCACAGATATAGATACCACTAAGAATCTCGGGGTTGCACGAATGCTGTAAGATATTATGAGAAGATCACACAATTATTGATTCTGAATATAGAAGCTGAGAAAGCATATGATTACTTGGATACTAGGGATTAGGGACTGATTCCATACATGACCATAGCAGGACCGCAACAACCACAAATCTACGGTTGTGACCCACAAATCCCACAGCCCAACGAATCCATAGGTGAATCAGACATAGATGCTTGGCCTACGTACACTAGTATTTAGATCTACTCCACTTCCACCTATCATTATCGAATAGTTATCCTGGTTAGACATAGCAGCTAACAAAGCTAAGGAGTTCTGGACTAGGCCAGAGAATCACCCATAGAGTCAATTATACCATCTTCCCTATGACCTTATCTGGAGATATACACGAAACTATCCCAGGACATTTTCCACGTATTCCACAACCTATAGACCGAATCATGCCAGAGCTCGATATTGATTGGAGCCTTCGAGCAGTCATCCTTGCTGATCGATCTATCACACCAGTTCAAGTTAGGAGGGCCTTCTTTGCCTTAGATTCACAATTTCCACTAGTGCGTGTCGAAGACATTAGATTTCCTAACTAGTTTGTCTGTATCCCACGCATATTCCATCCCCACCGGCTGTCTCGGCATGACCTCGGGAGGTCGGGTGCGAGGAAGAGTTACTTGTAGATTCCCAAGCTCGCTTGTCACTTTTCCATCGTACAAAATTGGTGAACCCGACGTGAACCTTTCTACTTTCTAGTCTGGAGTCAGATTTCTACTAGTTCTTTCAAATTAAAAACAACTCTTTCATCTTTATTACCTCATCATCTTTCACCATCACCTTCACTCCTTCCCATTATTCTGCGGGTATTCATATACCCCCAAATATGTCGGGATTCGATGCATATGGCAGACCCCTCTTGGGTCTTGAGGCATACTACGCCCAACAAAATAGACAATCATCACCCTCGCTCTCAGTATGGGGTGATAACTACTCAACTAACTAGTTGTCAACACAAACTCGAAGATTAGATATACCTCATCCCTCCGAATAGAGGAGTTGGATCAGTTCTCAAACACGGAAAACAGAGCCTTCAGGCTCGAACAATATGACACTCACAGGAGAATCAAGTTCGTCTCCTCAGGTACTACTTAGACCACAAATTAGTAGACAATCAGACTCATACCTAGGTTTAGATGATGAACATTCGGTACGTTATGCCAGGAATGAACAACGTTCTCGAGTATGTACCCACCTATAGGAGGTTTACAAACACAACCCGAGGTCTTTTTTCGAGAAAATACCTCTATGCCACTGCATATAGAAAATACCCTCGGAGAAACTTGGCAGGGCAGCGATCAGTTCATAGCAGGATATCACATGCCTATACAACACCATGATATACAACAAACACCGCCAAGGAAAAGTATCGGGACTTCACCAAATGAAGTCATTTCAACTCTAGTAGAAAAGGTTAGGGGGTTAGAACTTGCCCAAGCAAGTCAAAATTCTCAATTCATGCAGGCAGGAAGTTCCAATCCTCCACACCATCCTAGCCAAGTAGACCTCCTCACAGGAGTAGGTACGTTAGGCATGACTCCTCAGTATTCACAACAAACCCCAACAAGAGCTGCCATTTCTAACACCGCTCCTCCCGGTCTAATACAAAGTAATCCATTTTTGGACAATACCCCTTCATACTTAAACATGTACTCCAAATCACCACAAGGGGATATGTTCTCCTCTCCCGGCATGGTTCCTCAAACACAGGGGTTTCCTTACGCCCCAGTAACATGTACGCTATGCCATGTCAACAACCCATTCCACCACCACTCCCTCAACAGGCACCATCAATGGTCGAAACCTATGCGATAGGGACATATTCAGAATACTTGAAAGAGCCTTTAGATTTCACCATACGAAGCGTCATGCTTCCAAGACCTCTTCTGATTTACCCAAGTACAAAGGTGAGGGAGATCCGAATGCACATATCAAGGCTTACGCTACAGCCATTCGAGAATTACTCCCTTGGGATGGGGTTGTTGCTAAAATATTCCCAAAAACCTTGGAAGGCATCACTCTCGATTGGTATTATAGAATACCTGAGGCTTCCATCCATTCATTCAAGCAACTCATTTCAGAGTTCATCAAGGCATTTGACATGAACAAACTATTAAGAACAGGAATCAGGGAATTTTACACATCAAGCAAGAACACAATGAATCTGTCACCCATTTCATCCAGAGGTGGCGTACAGTTCTTTATTCTTCGGCAAGTGCTCCAAACATGGATCAGATGGAACTATGTGATTTATTCCTTCATTCTCTTAGCAGAGAAGTGAAGGAAGAAGTCCAGAAGTTCCCACTAAGAACTTACGATGAAGTACTTGAAAGCGCTCTCCGAATAGATCAAGCGGCAATTGATAGTGGTCACAAAACATATGGAGCAAATGGGAGGTTAATCACCTCCAACCAGAACACTACAACTTATCCTACTACCACGAATGTCAATCAAGGACCTAAAATCCTTAATAAAAATCATGGCGTAACAACGGATGGAGTAACTGATCAGGCTAGAAAGACAAACGTTGTGAATACTCCACCACAAATAAACAATCAACGAAACAACAACCTTACCCCAACAATCAATGCAGTGGATTTTAATCATCCACAACAACAACAACAACGATGGCAAAACCTTACACAGGGTTCAAGCCAAAGCTCAACTGGTTATCAAAACCAAAATCAAAATCAAAAACAGCAAATGCAAAACTTTAATAGGCAACGGTTTGGTCAAAGTTTTGGGCCACAATACGCACCAAACCAACAAACTAGGAATTACAATCCTAATTCATATTGTGGTTTCCACAAAATTCAGGGCCACGACACTAGAACGTGCCGTGACTACAATAAATTCATGCAACGCTTGCCAGAAGAACAAAGACAACTTTTCATAGATATGTTTTTGGCAGATCCTATGTCACCAGCATCAAATACTTTTGCAGGGGCGGTTTCCCCTCAAAATGCACCCCTCAAGATCTTCAATGATCCACTCCCAAATCACGATAACAATAGGCTAAATCTAACTGGGACAAACAAGAGCGTAATGATAGGAAACAATGATCATGAAGCTTCAACTTCGCTAAATCCATTAGTTGCGCCACAATTAGGAAGTCAGCCACGACCTAAGATAGTCGGCTTAGTGGAGTTAGATGCCGAATTACCCATAGAGGCTGTAACAAGGACACGAGAGTATTCCTCTCAGCCAAGTCCAAGCCACCTGCCAGGGACAGATAACATCCAACAAATAGTAGCAAAACCTGTGGGTGCCTATGATTTAATTAATGACCTAACAAAAACCTTCTCACACATTTCATTTTTAGACTTACTAAAGAACTCTCCTACCCACAGGGCTGCTCTTTTAGAGGCATTAGGTTTAGGTCATTTAATTAACATCACCCCACCTCCTGAAACATAGGTAAATCACATAGACTTTGATGTTCATCCTCCGGGCAGGCGGATAAAGATGTCGAATTCATATTCGAAATAAACAAAATGCCGACAGATGCTGAGATCGCACGCCGAGGTGATCCAGCCTTACATTTGCAAGTATGGGTTTATAACAACTATGTAAAGCGTGTAATGGTAGATGATGGGGCAGCGGTCAACATAGTCCCCTTCTCTTTCCTTCAAAAGCTAGGGTATGGAGAAACAAATTGTTCCACAACTCGAAACACACTAAGAGGCTATGATAGCCTTAAAGCCACCTCGATTGGAACTATAATATTACCGGTCACCTTAGGACCCAAAACCATCCTGACTGAGTTTTATATTATAGATCGGAAACTAACTATAATATGATCCTCGGCCGACCATGGATACACCGTATGAAGGCAATCCCTTCTACGCTATTTCAAGAAGTAAGGTTCTTGCATTTAGGAAAAGTGTTCATAGCCAAAGGTGATCCAAAACCATTCGATGTACACCTAGCTGACTTAAAGAAAAGACCAGGCATGCACTCGGAGTTTGAACTCCCAACAAACCAACTTAATAAACCTACCGATGCAAAACCAGAAGAAAAGTTGGTACCTACGACAGATCTTGAAACTATGAGCCTAGCCAAGGCAACCCCACCCCCAAAATGAGGCTAACACTGTAGAAATAGTATCATTAGGAACTACTACAAAAATTGTTGAATTATTAGAACAGGATCTACCAATGTTCCTACCATTTGATTCTGTAGGCATGGGATATTCCCTAGGTGTCGGTTCTCTCCCAGTGGTAGATCTCTGCATGGTAGAGGTAGAAGATGTTAACACAACAAATATCCCAACATCCATACTCCCAGCTAAATATTGGACTCTCCATTTTGATGGAGCTAGATGTCATTATGGAGCTGGGGCAGGTATAATCCTTACTTCTCCCGAGGGAAGAGTTCTACCATTTGCCTTCAAACTAAATTTCGAATGCACAAACAACGGCGCTGAGTACGAAGCCCTCCTCCTTGGCCTCATCTTAGCTAAGAGAATCGGTGTAGATAACATCAGAGTGTTAGGAGACTCACAATTGGTAGCAAACCAAGTCTCTGAAGTATATGAAACCAGAGCCGAGCACTTACAACTTTACAAAATAGCTGTATTAGATTTAAGCAAGGAGTTTGACTTCATATCAATTGAAGCAATCCCGCGAGAGAAAAATCTTCTCACTGATTCAATAGCAACCTCGGCATCATGCTTCACTCCAAACAATGAATTCCAAGATACCTGTTTCATGGTGTCCCTTCGTACCGAACCATTGGTAAAAGCAATGTCAAGCCCTCTTTTAACGAACAAAGATGAGGACAAATCTACTATCCTAAAACACATTGATAGTGATACAACCACTCTGAATTACTTAAATGCCTACGTGGCATTACATCTCTCCCATCACGTGATAGATGTGTCCTTAATCCCGCATTCATCTTCCTACTTCGGAAATCCTATGATGGAGCTTCCCCCACAAAAGAATCTTAGCATATACTCAGTCGAGAATGGAGATGATTTAGATTTACCTCCAGCCCCACCTGAGTTTGAAGAAGGTAACGCTTCTTTAATCGAAGAAACAATTGATATTAACATCGGAACAGAGGATGAACCAAGGATCTTAAAACTAGGATCCTCGTTAACTCCATCAGAAGTAGAAATACACACTCGAATCCTCAAAGAACATCAGAAGGCTTTCATTTAGTTATAAAGAAATGACAGGAGTTGCACCACACATTGCGGTACATAACCTCGTCACTAAATCAGATGCAAAGCCAATTAAACAAAAATCGAGACCAATGAAACCTAAGGTAGCTCTCATGGTGAAAGAGGAGGTGATAAAGCTCCTCCAAGTAGGATTCATCAAACCAGTCGATTACTCTCAATGGGTATCTAATATCGTTCCCGTTCTCAAAAAAAATGGGAAGATACGCATCTGCATAGATTTCCGAGACATTAACAAAGCGTGTCCTAAAGATGACTTCCCGTTGCCATCCATTGATGTCATTGTTGATGCAACAGCTGGATTTGAACTTTTGTCTCTCATGGATGGATTCTCGGGATACAATCAAATCAGAATATCTGAACAAGATCAAGCTAAAACCATGTTTATAACTCCTTGGGGAACCTATTGCTATGTTGTTATGCCATTTGGTCTCAAGAACGCTGGTGCTACATACCAATGGGCTATGACATATATATTTCATGATCTTATTCATAAAATTGTGGAATCCTACGTAGATGACTTGTTGGCTAAGGCCAAGAAGCGTTGTGACCATCCAGGAAGTACTTCGCATCATTCTTTCACGTCTGATAGAATACGGAGTCACACTAAATCCAGAAAAATGTCTTTGGTGTAACAGGAGGGAAGCTCCTAGGTTACATTATATCATCATGCGGGATCGATGTTGACCCAACCAAAATTTGGGCTTGTCCTCGAAATGGTCCCACCCTCGGATGAATCTGAATCAGGTCATTTCTCGGAAAGCTTGGTGCAATCCGAGAGATTCATCCCGGACTTAAGTTTCACCATTCATCCAATCAACAATCTACTCAAGAAAGACTATAGCATTGATTGGACCGAAGACTACAATGAATCTTTCAACGCAGTTAAGCATTTCTTGTTATCACCACCTACGCTAATGCCACCTAAACCAGATCACCCGTTAATTTTATATTCACGAGCTACCAATGTCTCACTAGCCTGTATGCTGGCTCAAGAAGATGATGACAAGAGAGAACGCGTGATCTATTTCATTAGCCAAACGTTGCTCGACTATGAAACATGTTATACACAAGCGAAACATGAGAATGCCTCGCTATAGTCTTTGCAACCAAACACTTAAGACATTATATGCTAAATCAAGAAACAAGGGTCATGGTAAAAACGGACCATTTACAAACTTTCCTCACACAAGGGTCCTTGTCTAAGAAAGGTTTGGACATTTTATAACCTTAATGGGAGAATTCAAATTAACATTTGTAAATCAAAAGTCCGTTAAGGGACAAATCATCATGGATTGGTTAGCTGATAACCCATTAGATGGAGGTGATCTAGTAGATCTGGACTTTTCCAGATGAGTGCGTATACTACATTGAAACCAGACCTCCTATCTCTGAGTGTCCTTGGTACACTGATATCATTAATTATATCATGGACCATACGTATCCAGAAAGTGCTACTCCACAACAAAGAAGGTGGTTACACATTATCGTAGCAAAATACGTCATTATAGAGCAAGTGCTCTATCGAAAAGCATTCGATGGAATGCTTCTAAGATGTGTCGACACAGAAGAATCCAAGAAGATTCTCCATGAATCTCACAGTGGAATGTGTGGGGGTCACTTTGGTGGCCATGCCACCACTCGTAAAATACATCGAATGGGCTATTTCTGGCCCACTCTAGAACACGACGCAGTAGAGTTTGTACGTAGATGTCATAAGTGTCAAGAATTCTCCCACGAGATTCACATGCCAGCACAAGCTCTACAACCGATCGCTACTCCATGGCCCTTTTCCACATGGGGCCTAGATTTGATAGGGAAATTCTCTCCCTCATCCACAGACATGGCCATAATTTTATAATCACGGCCACCGAATATTTTACCAAGTGGGTAGAGGCTATGCCTCTTACTACTGTACCGGGTTCTGTAATCACCAAGTTCATTTTGAACCAAATCATTTGCAGGTATGGTGTCCCGCAAATCATTATCTCAGATAATGGAACTTCTTTTAAGAATGACGAAGTTCATGAATTGTGTAATAAATTTAAAATAAGCCATCATACGGCTTCATTATATTACCCTCAAGCCAATGGACAGGCTGAGGTGACAAACAAAACATTAAAAGCCATTCTCCTTAAAATGGTGAAAGAAAACAAATGAGATTGGCATTTGAAGTTATATCCAGCCTTATGGGCCCACCAAACCTCAATAAGAACACCAATAGGAGTGACTCCTTTCTCGCTAGTATTCGGGGCAGAAGCAGTTCTCACTTGAGGTTGAAATACCCGAGTCTCCGCATTTCATTACAAGGATCTGGATGAAGATGCTTATAGAGAAGCACGTCTTTCCCAACTAGAAATCCTAGATGAAGCTAGGTTAGATGTTGAACAGTGGCACAGAGTCTATGCTGACCGGATGTGCTGGCAGTATAACAAGAAAGTCTATGAACGTGACATATATGAAGGTGATCTAGTTCTAAGGCTAGACAGCCGGATCGATAAAAAGACCGGCGAAGGAAGGAAGTTCCGGCCCAAATGGTTGGGCCCATACCGAGTCATGAAGGACTATGGAAATGGTGCATACCTCTTATGTATGCTAGAAGGTGAGGAATTTGGTGAAACAGTCAATTCCCTACACCTCAAACGATTCTACGTAAGCAACTAGCACTATTTATAATTACATCTACATTGCATCTTCATATAGATTAGGATCATTTTGTCCGCTTGTTTCATACCAAAAAAATGTGTGATCAAGGAATTTGTTCTCAAAGCAATTCATTACAAACTCATGATGTTGTTGGCATAAACACTCTAATCATACTTCTCCATTTCCATGATATCATCAAACTATCTCGGAATCATTTCATCAAATAAAGCTAGATATGACAAGGTCTTAATGGTAACCATGCCAAGATCTGTGGGTTTATTCTCACTTTTGGTTTCTTCTTAGGATAGGTGTCTTGCCTATGGTCTGTTCTAGAAGCTTCATGGTGTCACATCTATCCCATATATATATCTCTTTGGAAATAAGAACACATTGACATTTTGCTCAAATAAACAAGTCAAATATAGAATCAAACAGAAAATTTTAAATTTACACATTTCCTTGCCCCACCAACCTTCGGTGATGAGCTTGCATCTCTTACTAGTGACGTAGGGTTGGGAAAGGATGGAAATGCCCTTACTCACCTATGCCTTTCCCATGGTGATAAACCCACGCTTCTTACTAGTAGCATGGGGCAAAGTGTAGGGGGTCCTCTTGACAAACAAATGTAAAAGGTCATAAGAAAACAATTCAAACCTTGAAGCTTTGAGTCAAAAACAAATGAATCAGATGTTCAAAATTCCAAAAGAGTTAAAATCCTAATAACCCAGATTTTGTCTACTATGTGGCCATCTACGGATCTAAGTCTAGATAAACCACAAAGCAAGTTGCATCCCAAAACTATGAAGTCACTCGAGTGGAGTAGGCTTGTGGTATCCTAATTTGGTTCCACCAAAGCTTTGTCTATCTTTCATCAATATCATTTCAACACATTTCATAACTTGCGCCCTTCCCACTCTCGGTGATGAGCCCTCGCATCTTACTAGTTGCGTGGAGTTAGGAGTAGGGGCAAGTTTATCTACTCATCATATCGCTTATCTTCACCACTTTGCCAAAACAAATATGAAGTATCCAAAATTGCTTACAGAAACTAAGATTCAACATCACATTGTATCTACATTACCATATATCAGCATCATGAAATACAAAAAGAAAGTAAACACTTGCATCATTTGTTCTCCATTACATACATTTTAAAGGCATACAAGCATAACATCATAATTTACATGAGGAAACTGGAAAGGAAACAAAGCCATAAATACCAAGGGTTTGATCCAAAAAATATATATATATATATATATATAAATGATCAAAGTTTCTATAAATGCCATCATGCGCTAAGCATGGTCAAAACACTCAAAGAGCCCGGGATATACAAAAGAATATATCATACAAAATCTAGGAGAGCCAAGTGGCTTCTCAATCCCTATGAGACCCCTCTGAAGGTGCACGCCCATGCCTAGGACTCCGGCTATGCCGGCGCTCTGAGTGCATGGAGGGCTCAGGATCCCGAGGGCAGCCGCAGTCTCGCCATGAGAATGACTCCTCATCAAGTGCTCGGCTGTCCTATACCCCGCTAGCTTCGCTGTGCGGAGAGTCGATACCATCCTAGCCACATGCCAGACTAGGGCAAAGATGTCAGTGTGTCTACCAGCTGCTGAGGGCTCCCAACATCCACAGACAACTCTGCGTGGGTCCTCTCCATGGGGATCATTAGGGTATCGGTGCATACCCTACGAATCAAGTCCCGCCACTCATCGGCGGTCTCTGCAAACAAAGGAGAAAACAAATTAGAAACAAAACAAGAGATAAAAATACAAGATAAAACAAAAGAGAGATAGCAACTAAGGAAATCCTAACTAAAAACAAACATTAAAAGGAAGGATGGTAACTTACTCGGATCACCAGGCCTCCAGGATGGATCGCTAGGGTCAGCACCTGCCACGGATGCCACCGCTGACTGGGGTGCTGCTCCTGTGACTGGAGCAACGTAGCACCCCGCAACGGACTCATCCTCCCCGCCATGGCCCTGGGAGAGTGGCTCCTCTAAAACTAAAGTAACTCTCTCTGCACTCTCTCTCGGCCTCTCTTGCTGCATAATATCTCACGAGTGTCATGCCACTCAGGATCGCTGTCCTCCTCTGTCTCTCCCCCTGTAAACTCCTCGGACTCGGAGTCTATGTCAATGGGGTCATCACTACTATGGGCAGGGCCTTGGCAATCTGAAGCAAGGGTGCCTGAGGTGCACCGGCTCTCCCTCAGCACGTACTACCCTCCTGGCCACAATAGGAACACCAGGAGTAACCACTTGTCCAACCCCGGCCTCTAGGACCCCCTCTGGCCTCTCGAACTGACCTATATACTAGCACTACCGGGGGAAGCATGCCCATGTAGGGTAGGCCAAACTGCTGAGGAACTCGGCCAAAGGGGTGTATCTCCACTCGTCCCACTCTATCAATAAGCTGCCCTGTGGTGGAGCAGGAGATCAAAGTAAGAGCCTCCTCACCCCATATACCTGCCATAGTCTGATACGGTGTGGCCTCCATGTCAGCAGTGGTCAGAGAAGCAACCAGGCGATGAGGTGCTCGGAGCACCGACATATCTATCCATCTAGCTGCCCTCACAGCTCTGGGATCAGTCACCTCTACACCTCTACCATAAGGAATGAAGTGCTCGTAAACCCAACTCATGACCAGGGTCGGGTGGCTCAAGGACTACCCCTGTAAAATGGACTACCCTGTATAAATCATGGTAGGTAGTCCCAAGAATATCTACTCCCCAGGCATATATCCGGCCATGTCCCTCTATTTGTGCAATGATGGGGGACCAACAGTATAACAGTGTGTCTCCTCCCTTGTCCCCGATCAGTCTCGAGGCAAGGATCCCCATAATGGCCTGGCGAAGCAAGGGGATGGGAAAGCTAGGAATGGATCGAACTCTGACCCCCTTCTTGAACCCATGGAGATGACTGCATCTCCCATGTAAGTGGCCCACTGTGCTATCTAGGCCCATGAACCTGTTGTCTCAAGGGTCAGACGTCTCCCAATGATCGGGACCCCCAGAATGTGATAAACATCCTCCAAAGTGATGGTCCACTCACCTGGACCCCTGGTAATCGGAAGGTGTTCCGATCAGCATCCCAATAGGAGAATAGGTCACAAAGAATGTGACTGGAGGGTGCAACATGAGGAACGCGTGAGATACGTAGTATCCCGGCCCTCTGAAGAGTGTCCTCCTCATCCTGTGAAAGTGCATCCAGTACTCCTGGGAGCCAGTCACACTCCCTCTCTCGGCTCCACCGGATATACTCCTCTCTCACCTGCATACACCCAAAACACACAAAACAAAGCAAGTTAGCATCCGAGTGATATTAGAAAAATCATGAAAACACGTAGAAATGCTAAAAATGCAAAAACAATCTCAAACAGATGTACTTTTGGCATTCTGTGCAAAACCACCGCCCTGAGCAGGGAGGCGGTTTTGTAACCACCGCCTTAAGGGCGGCGGTCATGTAACCACCCCACCAACAAGGCGGCGGTTCATGTAACCACCACCACAGGGCGGGGGTGGCGGTGGTCGTGTGCCGAAAACCCACGTGGGTTTTATAATTTAAAAATCCTAAAAATGCTAAAAAGGACCGTTTTGGCTAAAAACAAAGCCTACCCAGTAGGCGCCCCCCCTAGATGGACCTTTTAAAACTAGCATTTTCAAAAATAACCCCCCCACAACAAAGATTTTAGCATTTTAAAATTAAGGGGGTAAAAAGGATAAATTGAAGAAAACTAACCTGTGATCTCGCGGGTCGATGTTCCACTCGCGGAGGCATGATCACTATCCCGTCACGAATGTTTTGACTCTACTCACACAAGAAACCATCACCGTGGGTTCCAGAGCTCAGAATCAATCAAATCAACTCATGCAAATGAATAGGAAAATGGGCCCACTTTCGTATATATATAAAAACTGACTTGTTTTAAAATGCTTTTTTTGGGTTTTGGAGCACCGACGGAGGTAAGTTTTATCCCCACACGAATGGTACATTCTCATTTCCTATTATTTTAGCATTTATTTTCCAAATTATTGTGTCTATCTGCACTTGAGTTCTCTTTTCGTTTTGCAGGTGGCAGGAATTTTGGACAATGTCATTTTAACACACGGACGTATCAGGTATAACTTTCAAACTTCCCATTTCGGACCGCCATACTTGGACCCACCATTTTATGCCTCTTCATGGCTAAAATGCTTCTCAGGGGGAATATGTACGTACCCAAAATTGTAAGGTATTGTATTGCTCGAAACAATGTAACACGTAACACGCCCCAATGATGATACGAGTCTCCTCGCAAGGTGTTCGGGATCCGGAAAAGCTCTCCAAGTATGCGTTAACATCCCGCATGCCCCACTTAGCCCCCACATGCTTTGTTTTTCCCTTTTCCCCTCTTTTCTTGGCCTTTTCTTTTCATGACAAAACCCCGCCTTGCTGCTGGGGTGGCGGTCTCGTGACCGCTGCCCTAAACAGGGCGGCGGTCCTGTAACCGACCGCCCTACTTAGGGTGGCGGTCCTTTACACATTTTCCAGAAAGCTCTTTTAACATGACTCACGTAAAATTTCAATGATTCACCAGCTTTTTTTCACCGCCATAAGCTTGCATTAATGATTCTGGTTCCCTGGAATAGTGTTTTGCCATTGTTTATAGTTTAAGAGTTCTATTTGGTTTTTACCTTGGGTAAATGCAAATGCTATAAATAGTTGGCTTGTGCTCAAGCAAATGGCCCCTCAAATTTGCCTCTGAATTTCTCATTGCAATAGATTAGTCTTTCATTTTGCTTAGAATTCTTAGTTTCTTTCATTGCATGCTTAGTTAGTGTCGTTTTGCTGTTAGTAAGCCACATATCCATCTTGTGCAAATGCTATTGATATTTTATCCAATCCATTGGAGTAAAATAGTTTGTTTTCAATAGGAAGCCATTAAAGTTGCAGGTTTTTCTCTTCAAATAGGATAGTTTCAGGTTCTGGATGTTTTATGTTGCATGACTCGCAATAAATCCCGCTAGGAATTACATAAGCCAAGCTCTGTACTCTTGCGCTATCCCTCTCCTACTCGCATTGTATTCAGTCTGTATCTTGAGCTGCCTTTGTCCCAATATCTACTTCTGTTGATGCTAGCATTACACACTTTTCTAGATCCATGTGAACACGAAAGGAATGAGGAGATCACACTGAGGGGACAAGATCACACACACCATCGGATTCGCCACTGTTCTGCAGAATCCAGGTTCTAGCTTTCAAAGTTCTAAATTAGAAACATATCAAATAGAGTAGTTAATCACTTTATTTTAGTCAATTTTACTTTCGATTGCCAGGGAAGTTGTGGGGATTGATAGTTTCTAAGAGACTATGATTCATTCCTCACTTCTGAGGTAGGATCGAGAGTCTTGCAAATAGACTAGATCAAGTATTTCATTATTTAGAATAGATTCACAGTTGCACAGACAAATAGCTATACTTGGTTATCTTGTTTGTTTTAATTTGTTATTCTAAATTATCAATTTCTAGATATATTAAATAGTTACTCTTTAAATTTGTTTGAATAGTTCATCAGAAAATACAAAAATAGAGAAATCATATATGCTATAGATATACTTAACGTAGTTAAATTTCACTTTGCTACAGTTAATTTTCATTGTTGCTTTTGTATGACAATCACGGGACCTAGAGAGCCCGGGAATACATATTCGAGCCAATCGTGCCCCAACCCAATCTCGTCATAGCCATAACTGATATAGATCAGAATCTCAGGATCCAAGTCTTCTAAACAATGGTAAACTTGCAACAAATCAGTTTCCAACTACACGGGTTAAACATAGAAGATGACCGAGCACACACATTTTGGTCAAATCAACCAAACTATAGATTACCTTAGATTCATATCTACATGACTGTAGAAGGGTTTGAAAGAGAGCAGACATTTGATTGTGATCCTTTGGTTCCACAGCCAGACATAGGAGACACTCTCACAGATATAGATACCAGCTTAAGAATCCAGGTTGCACGAATGCCTGTAAGATATTCTGAGAAGATCACATAGTTATTGATTATGAATATAGAAGTTGAGAAAGCATACGATTACTGGATACTAGGGATTAGGGACTGATTCCATACATGACCATAGCAGGACCATAATAACCACGAATCTACGGTTGTGACCCATAAATCCCACAACCCAATGAATCCATAGGTGAATCAGAAATAGATGTTGGCCTACATACACTAGTATTTATATCTACTTCACTTCCACCTATCATTATTTCAGAATAGTTATCCTGGTTAGACATAGCAGCTAACAAATCTAAGGAGTTCTGGACTAGGCCAGAGAATCACCCATAAAGTCAATTATATCATCTGCCCTATGACCTTATCTGGAGATATACACGAAACTATCCTAGGAAATTTTCCACGTATTCCACAACCTATAGAACGAATCATGCTAGAGCTCGATATTGATTGGAGCCTTCGAGTAGTCATCCTTGTTGATCGATCTATCACACTAGTTCAAGTTAGGAGGGCCTTCTTTGCCTTAGATTCGTAATTTCCACTAGTGCGTGTCGAAGACATTAGATTGCCTAACTAGTTTGTCTATATCCCACACATATTCCATCCCCACCGGCTGTCTTGGCACGACCTCGGGAGGTCGGGTGTGAGGAAGAGTTACTTAAAGATTCCTAATCTCGCTTGTCACTTTTCCATCGTACAGTCCTCCTAATGATCTTCGGAAATTTCTTATTACTAGACTCAACTTGTCCATTCCCTTATGGATTGTATTTTGAAGAATAAGTAAGATTTATCCCATATTTATTGCACATTGCCATTAAAGGTCTTTCTCTAAAGCACATGGAATTATCAGATATATTATTAATCGGAACTTCAAATCTGCATATGAAATGATTCAACAAGAAATCCATTACCACTTTTTGGGTTTCCTTTCTAGATGGAATTGCTTCAACCCACTTTGTAAAATAATCAGTTGCTACAAGGATCCATTTATGACTAGCACTAGAAGGATCTGAAATCTCACCAATGAAGTCCATTCCCCATTGTTTGAAAGGGGCTTCAATTTATACAGGCTGCAAAGGAAGGGATCCTGAAGCTTTCAGTCTTCTAGAGATGTTGGCAACTATCACACTTTCTAACCAGCTGGGTTGCATCTTTAAAAAGAGTAGGCCACCAATAAATAGCTCTTAAAATATTATGTGGTATCACTCTCCCAGAAAAATTTCCTCCACAAAATCTCCCATGGAAATCAGCAATCAACTTGGGAGCTTCATCTTTAGTTATGCATTTCAAGAGGACACCTTCAGGGTTCTTCCAAGCTAGCCCAAGGTCTGTTATGATATATTTTTGAGAAGCCAGCTTGAGGGCTCTTTTCTAATTTTTATTTAAATGACTAGGACATAATAGGTGTCTGAGGTATAATATCACATCCTTGTACCATTCAAAACTCATCAATCTCTCAAGAATATCTACCCTTTGTTCCTCTAGCTGATTCACTTCTACATTTTGCAAATTGTTCTCGGCCTTTGATCTTGGCAAGACCCAAACCACTTACTAGCTTTGTTGTTTGGATATCCATATCACATTCTTGTAATTTTTGACCCATCTACATCTCTTGCTTGATATCTCCATGTTTGATAAGATGTTTTTAACCATGGTGTGGGGAACATAGGAAAAAACTTTTGAACACATATAAGGCCTAAAAATATTTGTTTCTTTCACCAAGGCAATCACTTTTTTTTCCATGATTGTATACTTCAACTCAACTGCTTGTAAAGCCTTGCTAAATAAGGAAATAGGCCTCTCAGCTCCATTCTCATCCTTTTGTAACAAAACTGAAGCAATAGGAAATTCAGAGGCACAAGAAAAGATTTGGAAAGGCCTCTTATAGTTTGGAGCTGCCAAAAAAGGTGCATGCTTAAGTGCATCCTTTATTCCTTCAAAAGATTGAATGAAAACCTCCTCCCACCCGATAAATTGATCCTTTCTTAACATTCTTGTGATTAGAAGATTCAGCTCAAGAAAATTGGAAACAAACCTTCCAATAAAATTGATTTGGCCAAAGAATGATTAGATCTTTGTTGGTGTCGAAACGCAGCACCCCGGATGCTGATCGGACTTCTAATTTGATCACTCTAAGCATCCAAAGTGCGATTTCACAACATGGAGCTTTTCCCAAGTGTGGCACCTCACGAAATCGGAAAAGCTCTCCGGATGAAGGCCGGCTCCTATTCCTCTGTTTAGATGCACCAATAAAACATAGAGGTTTACCCAAAAAACTTAATCTAACTACCAAGGAGACAGGGAGAGAGAAATACATAAAAATAAACCTAAGCTAAGGAGGTGATGCACCGAGGAATGTTGTCACCTGTTTTGTAAGATTAAACACAAACCACATAGATGTAATACCACACCATGCACAGGTAACCAAAATGTAATGAGAGATCAAAATAACAGCAATGAATATATGAGAGGGTTTAAAATCAATCACAAACATACATATATTGCTCAAGGATAAATTCAATACATTACAATGGCCAAGAGGAAAAAAACAACATTACAATCCATATGGGAGGCTTGAAAACTCCACAAATTCTCTTGCAAGTAGGAGAGGAGGGAGGGTGCAAAGTAGAAAATGCCCAACGTTTGAAAAATAGCCCCTCCTTACATTTTATACGAGGAAAAGAGAAGGAGAAGTGAGAAAATCGAAATTTGCCCGAACCACCTCCACATCCGCACCTAACTCCTCCCATAATGGTGGTAGGTGGGATCCTCAACAACTCAAAACATGGCGGACTGTATTTTTGCATTTTAAGAACTTGTTCTCACCCAATTAAATATATCTAGTCGTAGTTGCGTAGAGGACGCCGAGAGCTTTCCGAAAAGTCCAACCTTGTGTGAATCCGAGCTCCCTGTGAAAAGTTATGGCGATCTGAATATTTCCCGCGTCAGGGTCTGTTTCCAGTCGGGTTCGGGTTTCTCCTTTGCATCTGCATCGGGTTTGGAGGATGCCTCGACATGTGTTTGATTCCTGCGTTTTCCCGAAACCCACTTCCGCTGCTATTTCCAAGTTTTTCCTTTGTTTCGGGTTCGGAGATGTAACTTGCATATGCATCGGGTTTGGGAGGTGGCGCAACATGTTTTCGCCCCATGCTTTCCCGACGTGTTTTCCCGACTCCAAGACCCGATTTCCTTTGTTGTCGTTTGCGCAACCCTCAAGCATTGGGACATCCTTTGCGATCTACATGCTTCATGTTTCGTGTTTCCCGAAACCCAAAACCCGATTTTCCTTTGATGTCGGGTTTTCCACCCTTTGCGACATGTTCTTGCGCCATGCTTCTGCGCTGTGTTTCTCCACCTCCGAAACCCACTTTCCCTTTGCGTTGGGTTTTCCAACCCTTGCGACATGTTCTTTGCTGTCGGGTTTATCCGCCTTGTTTCTCTGAAACCCGATTTGCTTGTGTTTATCTATATTTACCCGGGGGGGTAAATATATACAACAATTTGGTGACTCACGGGGTTACTCGCTCGCTAGGTAGAAGATCGTGGCCTTTTAGCAATCCATTGGGCATGGAGTCATGAGCAAGCCTGAAAACCGATCTGAACTTTGAAAACCTCCTCTCGAGCCACTTGAATCCCATTGAACTTGGAGTTGACCTTTCACCAAAATGGCGCTGAAATGGACTGTGCCAGAGCAAAACCAACAACACCAAAAATGATGTACAAAACTTAAAATCATACATGCTCCAAATGGAACATGCAGAGTGTGCACAAGCACTTCTTCTGAAAGAAAAAAACCTACCTACTCTATTTTAATCTGAAGCAAAGGCAAGCTAAACAAACCTCCGCAATCAAGGTTGTGCAAAATAGCTTCCTTTCTTCAAAATTGGCAGCCATGCAAATGATTTGGAGCTGAGTATGGCTGATTGGATGAGTGGAAAATAAAAAAGAAGCTGGTCTTCTACCCAAATCATCAAGGTGTCAATCAAAACAAATCCAATACCTCTTTTAGTTGCTCTGCATTTGGATTGGAGAGGTATGGCAGCTAATCCTTGGTACTTTGTAGTTCACCCTCATGCTTAGAATCAAGCATGACTGGTTGTGGCTTCTCCTTTGGCTCCAATGAAGCCAAATACCTAATTGGGCAAGGTCTCGATCCGTTCGATATGCCCATATCTCTTATTTTCAACCCCAAGAATGGAGTCTTCTTGTAGACCTTCCGAAATGGATGGTGTGGAAGAAATGGTGAAATTCCTTTGTCCTTTCTCTTCCTCCAATGAAGAACATGAAAGATTAAAACCTTCCAATTTTGATTCCAAAGAGTCATTTATAAGATGCAGCTACTGCAAATGAATGTTCTCCTTCATGACAAAGAGCTCTAGTGTTTGGAATGTGGATGATGAAATAGAGAATGGTGGAAACTCAACCGGCTCTTCTCCATCAAAACAGTCCTCCAAATCTGACAGGTAAACTACCTCATTGTTGTCCCGCTTTGCTCGTGTTCAACTTCTCCCATGGTGTCCTCTTGATCTGCAACTTGACCACCCTAGTTTCCTTCACTCTCAATATTGAGTTTGAGAGATCAAACTCCTCTTCGATCTATAACTTGGGAGAGGTGAAGTAGAAAGAAGAATCGAAGGTTCTCCTGTAGCTTTCGCTTTATGCTCAAACCCCTTGGATCTGCACTTTTCTCCTCCAGAACTAGGATGTGATCCTCTTATTTTTCCTTTGGAGCAGCTTCTTCCTCCTTTATGGCTGATTGTGCAACTTGAATTAAATCAACATTTCCTTGAAATAGAGTGCCAAAATGGACACTACATTCTGAGCAAGCTGATTGCTGATCTGCTTCTTCCTTTTGCTCGTCTTCTGATGCAACAAATTCAGTCCTGACCACCATTTGTTCAACCTTAGCCTCTTCTGTAGGCTTAACCATCAAGGGGATCTTTGTTATCCCAAATTTAGCAGCCCAACTCCTCAAGTTGTCTGTAGTTTCTTTTCTGTCGGGCTCCTCTTCTTGCTGTCCTTCATGGCTGATTTTTGCAATTTCTTCTTCCCGACATGGAATTGGGAATGCAAGAGGAGGGATGGGTTGTAACTCAACTGATTTTACAATTTTTTGTGGTGGTGGAGGTGGTGAAACCTCTTGTTTCTTTAGAGGAGGGGGTATTTCTGTTAGCTCTTGTGGAGGGAATGACTGTTTGGAAGAAAAAAGGAAAGAAGAATCGAGATGAGATGGAAGACTGAGAGGTGGAGACATGGGATCAACATTTGGGACAGCAGATGGAGAGTTTAAAACTTGACACTGCTGAGATGAAACAGATTGGGAAAGAGGAAAAAGAAAGGCATGAGATGGCGTGCTTACTGTTGACAAGGTTGCTGAATACTCCTCTCATACACCTCTATTCCTTCAATCCATTTTGCAAGCAAAGGCAACATTGCAATCATGAAGTCAAGATTCTCTTGAGGGTGTAATGCATTAGAAAAGGTCCCACCCATGGACAGGTGCTCCACAACCGATTCCAAATGCTTTCATTTGTGCTTGAGCCTGGATCACCATCTTTACCTCCATCTTTTGGATTTTCTCCAACAGAGCCAGCATCTTTGATCCGATGGTCTTCATTATATGCATACTCTTGCTCTTGAAAGCTCCATAGCCAAACTGGTGTTGGCACTCGCTGCTCATATGAGTATGCATGCTTGATCTAGAGGATTTGTAAAAATTTTGGAGGTGTGATATACTGCTATTGTTGGAAATGTGAATTCCATGATGGAAAAGAAGTCATGGTTGCACAACTTCATGGAATGGAAAAGAATGGAAGAGATGGAAAGAAAGATGGATGGAAATGGATGGAAACGGGTCTGCAACTCAGAGAATGAGTTATTTACCAAATGGAGTCGCCAGATGTGCTTTTGAATATGCCTCTAAAAGGCTGGATTTTGCCAAGTTACACACCAAACTTGACAATATTGAAAATATAATTAAAAATTTGAAGGAACCAGAGGATGTAGTCTTCAATTTGGAACTCATGTCATGCTATGCAGCTGCGGATCCCCGAAAGGTATAGGCGGAACTCAGGTCATGCAATGCAACTCATAAAACCTGAATTGCCACTGTGTCGGAACTTGGAACATGTCCGACATCCCTCAAAACCTGATTTTCTTTGCTTTTGGGAATAGGAGCATGCAATGCATCCCCCAAAACCCGATTGCTTTGCTTTGATCTTCTCGGACCCCGAAAACCCGAAATTTTGACAATCAAAATATCAAAAAACTAAAGATACCCTTTTGAAGATTACCCTTAGATCTACCAACTGTTAAAATTTTGACTTGTTTTGAGCAAGATAAACCCTTGAAAAATGATTTCAGAGTTCAGGCTAGACTAAGCAAAATCCGAAATTTGTAAAAACTTGTAATTTTTAGTGCAAATTTCATGAAAAACCCTTCAAATTTTTATGGAATGACCTCTTGGTCCCACCGTGCGTGCCAAAAGCTGTTGGTGTCAAACGCAGCACCCCCTGGATGCTTGATCGGACTTCTAATTTGATCGCTCAAAGCATCCAGGTGGCGATTGCACAACATGGAGCTTTTCCCAAGTGTGGGACCTCTTGAAATCGGAAAATCTCTCCGATGAAGGCCGGCTCCTATTCCTCTGTTCAGATGCACCAATAAAATGCAGAGGTTTACCCAAAAAACTTAATCTAACTACCAAGGAGACAGGAGAGAGAAATACATAAAAATAAACCTAAGCTAAGGAGGTGATGCACCGAGGAATGTTGGTCACCCGTTTTGCAAGATTAAACACAGACCACATAGATGTAATACCACACCATGCACAGGCAACCAAAATGCAATGAGAGATCAAAATAACAGCAATGAATATATGAGAGGGTTTAAAATCAATCACAGACATACATATATTGCTCAAGGATCGATTCAATACATTACAATGGCCAAGAGGCAAAAAACAACATTACAATCCATATGGGAGGCTTGAAAACTCCACAAATTCTCTTGTAAGCAGGAGAGGAGGGAGGGTGCAAAGTAGAAAATGCCCAACATTTGAAAAACAGCCCCTCCTTACATTTTATACGAGGAAAAGAGAAGGAGAAGTGAGAAAATTGAAATTTTCCCCAACCACCTCCACATCCGCACCTAACTCCTCCCATAATGGTGGTAGGTGGGATCCTCAACAACTCAAAACATGGCGGACTGTATTTTTGCATTTTAAGAACTTTTTCTCACCCAATTAAATATATCCAGTCGTAGTTGCATAGAGGACGCTAAGAGCTTTCCGAAAAGTCCAACCTTGTGTGAATCTGAGCTCCCTGTGAAAAGTTATGGCGATCTGAATATTTCCCACGTAAGGGTCTGTTTCCAGTCGGGTTCGGGTTTCTCCGTTGCATCTGCATCGGGTTTGGAGGATGCCTCGACATGTGTTTGATGCCTACGTTTTCCCGAAATGCGCTTCCACTGCTATTTCCAAGTTTTTCCTTTGTTTCAGGTTCGGAGATGTAACTTGCATATGCATCGGGTTTGGGAGGTGGCGCAACATGTTTTCGCCCCATGCTTTCCCGACGTGTTTTCCCGACCCCAAGACCTGATTTCCTTTGTTGTCAGGTTTGTGGAACCCTTGAGCATCGGGACATCCTTTGCGATCTACATGCTTCATGTTTCGTGTTTCCCAAACCCGAAACTGATTTGCCTTTGATGTCGGTTTTCCACCCTCATGCGACATGTTCTCGCGCCATGCTTCTGCTTGTGTTTCTTCACCTCTGAAACCCGCTTTCCCTTTGCATCAGGTTTTCCAACCCTTGCGACATGTTCTTTGCTGTCGGGTTTATCCGCCTTGTTTCTCTGAAACCCAATTTGCTTGTGTTTATCTATATTTACCCGAGGGGTAAATATATACAACAATTTGGCGACTCACGGGGTTACCTGCCTGCTAGGTAGAAGATCAGTGGCCTTTTAGCAATCCATTGGGCATGGAGTCATGAGAAAGCCTGAAAACCGATCTGAACTTTGAAAACCTCCCTCTGAGCCACTTGAATCCCATTGAACTAGGAGTTGATCTTTCACCAAAATGGCGCTGAAATGGACTGTGCCAGAGCAAAACCAGCAACACCAAAAATGATGTACAGAACTTAAAATCATACATGCTCCAAATGGAACATGCAAAGTGTGCACAAGCACTTCTTCTGCTGAAAGCAAACCTACCTACTCTATTCTAACTAGAAGCAAAGGCAAGCTAAACAAACCCTGCAACTGGTTGTGCAAAATAGCTTCCTTTCTTCAAAATTGGCAGCCATGCAAATGATTTGGAGCTGAGTATGGCTGATTGGATGAGTGGAAAATCAACAAGAAGCTGGTCTTCTACCCAAATCATCAAGGTGTCAACTGAAAACAAATCCAATACCTCTTTTAGTTGCTCTGCATTTGGATTGGAGAGGTATGGCAGCTGATCCTTGGTACTTTGTAGTTCACCCTCATGCTTAGAAGCAAGCATGACTGGTTGTGGCTTCTCCTTTGGCTCCAATGAAGCCAAATACCTGATTGGGCAAGGTCTGATCCATTTGATATGCCCATAGCTCTGATTTTCAACCCCAAGAATGGAGTCTTCTTGTAGACCTTCTAGAATGGATGGTGTGGAAGAAATGGTGAAATTCCTTTGTCCTTTCTCTTCCTCCAATGAAGAACATGAAAGATTAAAACCTTCCAATTTTGATTCCAAAGAGCTGTTATAAGATGCAGGCTGCTGCAAATGAATGTTCTCCTTCATGACAGCAGGCTCTAGTGTTTGGAATGTGGATGATGAAAGAGAGAATGGTGGAAACTCAACCGGCTCTTCTCCATCAAAACAGTCCTCCAAATCTGACAGGTAAACTGCCTCATTGCTGTCCTGCTGCTCATGTTCAACTTCTCCCATGGTGTCCTCTTGATCTGCAACTTGACCACCCTGGTTTCCTTCACTCTCCAATATTGAGTTTGAGAGATCAAACTCCTCTTCAGTACTATAACTCGGGAGAGGTGAAGTAGAAAGAAGAACTGAAGGTTCTCCTGTAGCCTGCTTTGTGCTCAAACCCCTTGGATCTGCACTTTTCTCCTCCACAACTAGGATGTGCTCCTCTTCTTTTTCCTTTGGAGCAGCTTCTTCCTCCTTTATGGCTGATTGTGCAACTTGAATTAGATCAGCATTTCCTTCAAATAGAGTGCCAACATGGACACTACATTCTGAGCAAGCTGATTGCTGATCTGCTTCTTCCTTTTGCTCTTCTTCTGATGCAACAAATTCAGTCCTGACCACCATTTGTTCAACCTCAGCCTCTTCGTAGGCTTAACCATCAAGGGGATCTTTGTTATCCCAAATTTAGCAGCCCAACTCCTCAAGTTGTCTGTAGTTTCTTTTCTGTCGGCTCCTCTTCTTGCTTTCCTTCATGGCTGATTTTTGCAATTTCTTCTTCCCCGCATGGAATTGGGAATGCAAGAGGAGGGATGGGTTGTAACTCAACTGATTTTACAATTTTTTGTGGTGGTGGAGGCAGTGAAACCTCTTGTTTCTTTGGAGGAGGGGGTATTTCTGTTAGCTCTTGTGGAGGGAATGACTGTTTGGAAGAAAAAAGGAAAGAAGAATTGAGATGAGATGGAAGACTGAGAGGTGGAGACATGGGATCAACATTTGGGACAGTAGATGGAGAGTTTAAAACTTGACACTGCTGAGATGAAATAGATTGGGAAAGAGGAAAAAGAAAGGCATGAGATGGCATGCTTACCCGTTGATAAGGTTGCTGAATACTCCTCTCATACACCTCTATTCCTTCAATCCATTTTGCAAGAAAAGGCAGCGTTGCAATCATGAAGTCAAGCTTCTCTTGAGGGCTGTAATGCCTTGGAAAAGGTCCCACCCATGGACAGGGTGCTCCACAACCGATTCCAAATGCTTTCATTTGTGCTTGAGCCCTGGACTGCACCATCTTTACCTCCATCTTTTGGATTTTCTCCAACAGGCCAGCATCTTGCATCTGACGGTCTTCATTATATGCATACTCTTGCTCTTGGAAAGCTCCATAGCCAAACTAGTTTTGGCACTGCTGTTCATATGAGTATGCATGCTGATCTGGAGGATTTGTAAAACTTGTTGGAGGTGTGATATACTGCTGTTGTTGGAAATGTGAATTCCATGATGGAAAAGAAGTCATGGTTGTACAACTTCATGGAATGGAAAAGAATGGAAGAGATGGAAAGAAAGATGGATGGAAATGGATGGAAACGGGTCTCGCAACTCGGAGAATGAGTTATTTACCAAATGGAGTCGCCAGATGTGCTTTTGAATATTCCTCTAAAAGGCTGGATTTTGCCAAGTTACACACCAAACTTGACAATATTGAAAATATAATGAAAAATTTGAAGGACCCGGAGGATGTAGTCTTCAATTCGGAACTCATGTCATGCTATGCAGCTGCGGTTCCCCGAAAGGTATAGGCGGAACTCAGGTCATGCAATGCAACTCACAAAACCCGAATTGCCATGTGTCGGAACTTGGAACATGTCCGACATCCCTCAAAACCTGATTTTCTTTTTGTCGGGAATAGGACCATGCAATGCATCCCCCAAAACCCGAATTGCTGCTTTGATGTTCTCGGACCCCGAAAACCCGAAATCACTAAAAACCCAAAATTTTGAAAATCAAAATATCAAAAAACTAAAGATACCCTTTTGAAGATTACCCTCAGATCTACCAACTGATTGAAATTTTGACCTGTTTTGAGCAAGATAAACCCTTGAAAAATGATTTCGGATTTCAAAGCAGATTTAAAAGCAAAATCTGAAATTTGTAAAAACTTGCAATTTTTAGTGCAAATTTCATGAAAAATCCTTCAAATTTTTATGGAATGACCTCTTGGTCCCACTGGGCATGCCAAAAATGTTGGTGTCGAAACACAAGCACCCCGGACACCGATCGAGACTTCTAATTTGATCGCTCAAAGCATCCAAAGGCGATTGCACAACATGGAGCTTTTCCCAAGTGTGGGACCTCACGAAATCGAAAAGCTCTCCGGATGAAGGCCAGCTCCTATTCCTCTGTCGGATGCACCAATAAAATGTAGAGGTTTACCCAAAAACTTAATCTAACTACCAAGGAGACAGGAGAGAGAAATACATAAAAATAAACCTAAGCTAAGGAGGTGATGCACCGAGGAATGTTGGTCACCCGTTTTGCAAGATTAAACATAGACCACATAGATGTAATACCACACCATGCACAGAAACCAAAATGCAATGAGAGATAAAAATAACAGCAATGAATATATGAGAGGGTTTAAAATCAATCACGGAGACATACATATATTGCTCAAGGATCAATTCAATACATTGCAATGGCCAAGAGGCAAAAAACATTATTACAATCCATATGGGAGGCTTGAAAACTCCACAAATTCTCTTGCAAGAAGGAGAGGAGGGAGGGTGCAAAGTAGAAAATGCCCAACATTTGAAAAACAACCCCTCCTTACATTTTATACGAGGAAAAGAGAAGGAGAAGTGAGAAAATCAAAATTTGCCCGAACCACCTCCACATCCACACCTAACTCCTCCCATAATGGGGATAGGTGGGATCCTCAACAACTCAAAACATGGCGGACTGTATTTTTTCATTTTAAGAACTTGTTATCACCCAATTAAATATATCCAGTCGTAGTTGCGTAGAGGACGCTGAGAGCTTTCCGAAAATTCCAACCTTGTGTGAATCCGAGCTCCCTGTGAAAAGTTATGGCGATCTGAATATTTCCCGCGTCAGGGTCTGTTTCTAGTCGGGTTCGGGTTTCTCCTTTGCATCTGCATCGGGTTTCGAGGATGCCTCAACATGTGTTTGATGCCTGCGTTTTCCCGAAACCCGTTTCCACCACTATTTCCAAGTTTTTCCTTTGTTTCAGGTTCAGAGATGTAACTTGCATATGCATCGGGTTTGGGAGGTGGCGCAACATGTTTTCACCTCATGCTTTCCTGACGTGTTTTCCCGACTCCAAGACCCGATTTCCTTTGTTGTCGGGTTTGCGTAACCCTCGAGCATCGGGACATCCTTTGCGATCTACATGCTTCATGTTTCGTGCTTCCCGAAACCCGAAACCCGATTTGCCTTTGATGTCAGGTTTTCCACCCCTTGCGACATGTTCTGGCGCCATGCTTCTGCGCTGTGTTTCTCCGCCTCCAAAACCCGATTTCCCTTTGCGTCAGGTTTTCCAACCCTTGCGACATGTTCTTTGCTTTGTCGGCTTTATCCGCCTTGTTTCTCTCGAAACCTGATTTGCTTGTGTTTATCTATATTTACCCGGGGGGTAAATATATACAATGTATACCTTTCTTGGTTCTTGGGATAGGTACTTTGCTGATTTCCTCCACTCTTTCATGGTTTATATTGACACCATCCTTAGACACAATATGTCCCATAAAATTGGCCTTTTGCACACAAAAATCACACTTCTTTGGACTAAGAGAAATTCCATACTCCCTACTTCGATCAACATCTTCTCTAGGTGTTGCAAATGGTCTCCTCACCGCCTTGAAAAATAGTCACATCATCTTGGTAAACTGTAATAAACTCATTGATGTAACCAACAAAAGTAACATCCATTTCCCTTTGAAAAGTGGCACCAACATTCATCAATCCAAAGGGCATCCTAACAAAAACATAAGTCCCCCATGGAGTAGTGAAGGCTATCTTAAGTCTTTCTGATTCTTTGACAACTACTTGATTGTATCTAGAGAAACCATCCAAAGTAGAGAGCAATTCTGATCCTGTCACAAGCTACAACATATTTTCCATGTTTGGCAAGGGATAGTTGTCCTTCATAGATGCCTTGTTTAGATTTCTAAAATCCACACAAAGTCTGATATCTCCGTTCTTCTTTCTAACTAGCACAAGGTTTGCAACCCAAGATGAATATCTAGTGGGCTGAATAATACCTCCATCTCTCAACTTCTTTAATTCCTCTTGCATTTTCATGGAGAGAAGTGGATTAATTGGCCTTTTCCTCTATCTAAATGGTTTGGCATTTTCTTCAAGAGGGATCTCATGCTGAAATAAATCTTCTCTATATGCTTTCAGCTCTGAGTAGGACCAAGCAAGGTAGTCTTGATATTTCTTCAAGAGTTGGGCATAGGACTATTTTTCTTCCTTACTTAAATTTCTGCCCAACCAAACCTTCCTTGGTTTTTCCTTTGTTCCCAAGTCATGCTCTTCCACATCCCTTGAAGCAGACATCTTTCTATTTATGATGCAATCAGCATTGTTAAAATTTTCCTCAAGTGCCACAAGACCTCTAGGAATGGTGTTTGTTTTCAATTGGATGATATATTTTCCAAACAAAGTTTCTCTTCCTTCAGTCATACACACCATTGGTTCCCAATCAATATTCTAATTTTAAAACTCACCATGGCTTTGCAATAACCTTAGCACTTGAGCATCATCATCAAACACTTGCCAATGTTTCACATTATCAAGGACAACTAGCCTAGTCAGGACTTCAATGTTGTATTCACAATAAGGTGAAATGGTGCAATTTTCAAATCTAGAACCCAACACTACCAACTTGTCAAACAGTAACATTAATGCTTCTATCATGGTAAAAATGTTAAAGGAATCAAACATTTCAATTACATCCCAAATCGCATGCTTATACTTGTTTCATACATTGATTTTTTGTGGCATACATTTTTCTTATTTGTTTGACAACTAGCTCTGAGTCTCCTTTTGCAACAATATCCTTCACTCCATACTTCCATGCAATTATTAACCCCAACAACAATGCCTCATACTCAGCAATGTTGTTAGTGCATTCAAAATTAAGTTTGAAGGAAAAAGCAAACTCTTCTAAACTAGGAGAAAGTAGAACTATACTAGCACCATTTCCAAATTTGGAGCAAGCTCCATCAAATAGCAAGGTCTAAGGAGAACCTACCATATCAAGGAACTTTTATCTATCCATCTTATGTTCTTTTCCATCAGCAAAGCCAATGAAATTGTCAGCATCTACATCAGCAAATAACACTTCATAGGAAGCATTGTTGGGATCTTCAATCAAGTGCAACATTTTCTTCTCACCATAGAGTTTGACAAGGCTTCCCTCAATGGGAATGGTGGAAAAAGACATGTCCATTTGAACACTACCACCAACACTTGCAGCCCATTTTCTTGACAAAATCATACCCCATTTGGCAGGGCAGTCAACAATTACAACATCAAGTTTCAAGTTCTTACTGGATAGGATGCAAGTTGTACTACCAAATCGTTCGCACAACCAACCATCAAGTACTTCCCTTGAATCCATGGTAGTACACTTCCCATAGGTAATTTTTACTTTAATATCCAACTCATTCATGACTTCTAGAGGCATGACATTACATGATGCACCAGAATCAAACATACAATTGTGAAGTAGCCTATCTTTTATGAGCAAGGTTGTAAAGAATGGATCAACATTCAATTGGGAATCAACCAAGGATGTTCCTAAATACACCTCAGGAGCCTCTCCAAGATCCTCCAATGTTGGTGGTGTTTCAAGGCTAGCAATTATTTGAAGAGGAGTCTCAACAACATTTACATTTCTGCTTGGGGTAATCTTCTCTTCTTTCAATCCCAAGTACTCAAATGCTCTCTTTTTATGCTCAGGAATTCTAAGCAACTCAATAATTGGAACACTCACTTTAATCTGGCTCAATACCTGGGCAATATCATATGGAACATTCTTTGGTAAGACAACATTGGAAGGGAAACAAGAAGGTTCATCAGATGGAGAAGGATTCTTGCAACCTGGGCATGAGAAGGACTGTAATTTTTGTTTGGGACAACAGAACTTTTAGCAAGTGTTTCTTTCCTAGGAGCATCCTTTGGAATGCTTGTGAGCAAGGGTGTTTTAGTTTTGGCTTGAGGCCCAACTCCCTTAACAACTTTTCTTCTAGTGTTATAGTCCTTTTCTTGAGCTACAATAGCATTCATCAACAATTGTCTATCTTCCTCCGAAGGGATACCACCATCATACTTCTTGATCATCAAAGCTCTTAGATATTCAAAGTCATTGTTAGGAATTTCAAAAGCTTGCACTACATCAACTTCAAGAGCATGAGGGGGGAGAAAGACTTGTACCCGCTTGATGTAATCCCAAAAGGTAGCAACAGTCCTAGCACTTATTACTTCAGTAGATGTTGCTCCTCCTTGTGAGCTTGAAGAACAGCCCACCATGCAAATGTCATCATTAGCTCCATCCTTATTATCAGCTCCATCAAATTGTTGGTCCATTTCACATGGAGGATGAGGAAGAAAACATCTATCACACCAATCCATATCAACAACTTCATCAACTACAACAACCATTCCAATTACAAGATCAAGAACCAATCTATTTTCACGTGTTTGGGGTTGTTTATTTGCAGATCCTACAGTGCCCTTTACCCTTTTCATCAAACCTATGCTCATTCCTATGATGATTTCCAAATCTATCTTATGCCTTCTGGCTAACCCTATGAAGTCTGCCCAATTCTCTTCTCATTTCTTTCCAACTTGTATGATATTTATTTGAAAGCCCCTGCCAAAGTCTTCACAACCTCTTCTAAATCGAGCCTTTGCTAGCTTAAGGATTTTCGGGGTTTATCAATTTTACACCATCTCTCTTAAGAGGCTTCCCAACAACCTTGATATTGTTCTCAATTTGAAGTGCCATGGCGAAATATTGTCTTATATTGGTTGGGTTCTCTTCCTTAGGTAGTAGGTTGCCTTTTTATCAAATGCATCTTTATATTTAATTAAAAAGATTCATCCCAAGGCCTCGGACCAACAGAAGACTTCTCAAATTTTTGTTAAACCTTGTTTTGAATTCATGGAATGATTCATTAGGGTTTTCTTGATATTCTCAAACTCGATAAAATAAATCTAGGATCAGTCATGTCTCCATATTGCAACCTAAATGTATTTTTCATTTCAGTCCATGAATCAATAGATTTATCAGGTAGAGCCTTGTACCAATCCCTAGCATCTTCTTCAAGTGTATGAATAAACAAATTAATATACACATCTTCAAAATCTATCTCAAAATCTTCCATTATATTATCAAAAAGTTTGAGATGTTGATCACCAGTAATGGCATTGTTACCTTGGAATTTTGGTAACCTATTTCTAACATCTTATGGGACAACATTTGGGTAACCATCGATTCCTCTAAAATTTATAGGACCAAAGGTTTTAACAACAAATGGAGGTCTAGGCTGAGCCATATTGTTTGGTGGGGGTGATCTTGGAGGTGAGGCAAGCTGGTGAGGAGTGCAATATCCTTGGGGCTCAAGAATGTAATTCACAAGACTGGTATCCTATAAGTGTTGATTTTCTTAGAAATTTTGATTTGACTTAAAACACAGAGGTGTAGATTAGAGAAGGAACTTACCAGGTACAATAGAAGGACCTTCACCAGCTGAGACAAACAAGTTTATGAGAGGATTTCCTGAATCAGAATCACCTGAAGAAGAGTGATAGTCTTCTACCAAAGGCTGATCTCTCTCACCAATGACTGTATCTTTTCCTGATGTCTGACCTTTAACCACCTTCCAAACTCTTCTCCTTTCCAAATCTAAATTTATCAAGTCTCGAGAACAATTTTTAGTAGTCTTTAAGGAAGAGAGATCTTTTTCCTCCAATTTTGTAGAGATCACCAAGACACAAATAAATGATAGAAAGCTCAAGACACTGGAATTTCTAAAATCAAATCAGCATGGAGTCGCCACTAAGGAATTTCACCTCAGTTGTGCAAGAATGCACTAAAATAATCACAAATGTATCTTAGCACTGAAAAATTTGTAGAGCCTTATAAATCAGACCTTCTTCTTCTTAGATCAATCAATCACTATGCAACCAAAGTGTATGAACTGAATATAAAAATACTGAAACACCTTAAAACACCTTAAAACACCAAGAAATTGCAAGAAGTCCCCGGCAGCGATGCCACTCTTGTGTTGGTATCAAAATTTAATCTCCTTCACAACTTGAACATCATCGTGGATTTACACAAGACACTCAAGGGTAGATAGATTATTTGTATGTCATTTGTAGTCGGGAGCACATCTATCTGACTTTTTGGCACTCAAGGTTTGAGGGAGTGGATAGCACCTTCAAAAGGATCTTGATCTGATCCTCACTATTTTTGGTTGTGCCTATCAACCAAGGCAAGAGAACCTATATTGCAACCCTTATATGGTAAAGGAGATGGAGATATCCTTGCATTTTACATATTGTATGGAACGGTCCTTGGAAAAACATGATCAATTCTTCATTATTCAAACTTGAAAGACTTGTCACTACTAAATGATGGAAATGTTTTCAGAACAAGGCAGAGGTTGCTAGAGACATAGTATTGTCCTGATTTGCTTTGTGCATTTTTGTAAATGGATTGTATTCTCTTGTTAACACACAATGCAATGCAGGGGTAGTATAGGGTAGGGTTAGTTATTTTGAATGAAATTTTGTTGGGAGATGTTAGACAAGACCAACCAGAGGTTACCAAACTCTTTGAGGACCTTTGCAAGAAATTTGTAACACTTACACAACAAGAATGCTTCAAGAGGTTTAAAATACTCCTTCAACCAGGATATGTGCACAAATGGAGGCCCAGATCTACACTCTTCCACACAATCTTTGACAACCTGCTACAAAATATTGAAGCAAATATATCAACAAAGTATCTAGAAATCCCTGTTTGATCATGACCTAAGGTACCCCCAAAGGTTTACAAATAATCTCAAGATTCAAGGACAATAAAATGATTTTAAATTTGTTTATCTTCTATCAGATGAAGGCTCTTCTGGATATAAGATTGCAGATGCCATCAAACCATCAACAAGAAATGAGACCATGTATGATCAAAGAGATCCTAAACACAAGATTGCAACATGAGCAAGGAACACATATTGAAATCATTCTGAAACACAAGCATATACAATTTTTTCCAAGAGATACACCAAATAATCCAAACAATGATCAAATATATCAAAGACATGAATGTCATGAGAACAATCTTAGAGCTTTTTTATGGCTTTACACTTGAAACCAACTCAACATGATAAAATATGATGCAATATAGAATGTAAAATGGATTTTAGGTGGTTTCCTCAGAGAAAGTGGATTTCTCTTCAGTATTTTCCCTGAAAATTCTACGTCCCTTTTCTCCTCCCGGCTTTACAAATTCTCCAAAATATGATATATACTATATGCCAGCTTGTATTCTTGCTTCCCAAGAAAATAATATGCTATGGGATCAAATTTGTTACAAGAAACCTCATGATTTCATGAAAATGACATCAAACTGGAAAATAGCTCGCAGTTGCCAGGGATGCATAAAAAGTTTAAAATATTACAAAAATTTAGATCCTTATCCATCCCAGGGTCACGTTTTTTTCATTCAGGCATGCCAACATGCTTTAGCAATCATTTTTCACCTTTTACCTTTTCAATTTTTACCTCTGCAACTTTTAATTTTGACTTTTCACATTCTTTCACGGGCTAGGGTAAAAATTTCATCAAAAACATCATAGATCATCAAATTAGCTCATGAAAATGGTGCCATTACACTCAGAAGGCTGAGAGGATGCAAAATCATATAAAATTTGATGTGATTTGGTGAAGAAAGAAGGAATCTGAGTTTCTTGGAGCTCCACGGTAGCGAAAATGAACAATGCACAGTTGCTGTTGATCTAAAATCAACTTTAAATATCAGCCCTCCACGTGGACAATGCCATTTAAAAAATAAGCTCAGAAATACCTTTTTGACCTTTGAATGGGGTGGGACATGTGTCAAAATGTGATTGGATTGAACTCCCATCCTTTAGAAATGCATTTGCAACCTTTTTTTAATTTTGGAAAATTTTGCAAAAATTCCCCGCTTCTCCCCTAGACCCGCCACATGTCCACCTATGGGCCCCACTAAAAACCGTGGGCCAATTTTATGAATTTTTCCATTTTTTAGATTTTGGAAAAATTTTACATTTTTCCCCACGAGCCTGCATATTGGTTTTTTTCATTTGCCACGTGGTGCTCTTTGATTACTGTGGGTTAAACCTTTCAAATTTTGCCTTCAAACCTCCTTGCCAAATTTGCAAAATTTCAAAATTTTCCCCGGGCCCGTGTGCTTCCCCATTTTTCCATTTGGGACACATGTTGGCTCTGGATTGGAGTGGCACAAATTTCATAAAATTTTCCATCAGTCCCCCTGCTTGACTTTTTACATTTCCAGACACATGTCCACTTCTCATTGGTGGGACCTTCGGCCCAAAACTTGACTTTATACCATTTGAAGTTAAAAATTCAAAACCATCACAAAACCCATCGACCCCTCATATTGACTTCTTCTAGCCATGTGTCACCTTGTGATTTGTTGCGTGGAGCTTCGGCTCAAATTTTAACTTTAAAGTTTTGAAGTTAAAAACTTCAAATTCATCAAAACCTCCACCCTCCCATGCTGACCTTTCTTTGGACACGTGCCCACCATGGATTGGCCAAGGGCCCTCGGCCAAAATTTCACCTTATCATTTTGAGCCATAAAACATTAAAATTTCTCCAAGTCCCTTTGCCATCCATATGCCCTTTGTGCCACGTGTCCTCTCCCTATTTGGTGCAGGCTTTCGAGCCAAAAATTGATTTTTGAAAATCTTGCAAAATGAAAGCCAAATTTCTTAAGGACAACCCACCAATCCTCCTACCAATCATATCATGCCATGTAGCAATAATGTTGTGATGATGAATTTGATGGGAAAATGACACCCGTATGCCCGTTAAAACGTCAAAAATTCACCAGATGCCCTAGAAATCAAAATTTTCGACAAGGAAGGCAAATTTTTATAATTTTAAATCAATGAACCATTTTATACAATGCTTTTGAGCACTGGGATTGGGGAAATATTTACACAAAATGGGATTCGATCAATTTTGAGTTTTTACATAATTTGGTGAAGGAGAAACAACACAACCCGAAAATTTGAAAAAACTAAGGCATGAAAAGGGGCACATATGGATTTTGTTCAAATTAGGGAAAAATAATAACATCTTAGGAATTTTTGAAGGTATTCAATTGGGGAAGATGAACTGTAGACCACCAAATCAAAAAATAAAACGTTTGTGAGCAAATTTGGACATGAAAAATTAGGGCACATTATGAAAACTCAATAATGGGACAAACACACCACATACATTCCTAATATAGTAATAGGGGACCCACGGGTGCCTTTGTCCCGATCGAGGAAGCCCGATACTTTTTACCCTTTCCCACCACTTTTTGATCACTTTCTAGTTGTTTGAACATTTTATATTTTTGGTGGTTGGCATCTTCAGGGTTAATTACAAAATTAGAGCAAGAGAACCATATAAATACAAAGTTATGAGTCCATAATGAGGGACCAAACACTAGGAACTACTATCATCATCTAAGGTTGCATCCATCTAAATCTCATTTACATCCATATAGCTCCATCACAAGGCACAATGATGGTTTAACTACATCAAACTGCATAGGAGGGAAGTTTATTCTATTCCATCCACCATTCTATTACATTTTCTACACATAGTTATTGCTCCATAATTTTACAAAGTATGACTGAACAAGAGAAACCTAGGGCATGATTGCACGCACATATCACATATAAATACATTGGGTTTGAGATGTAGTGCAACACTCAATTAGTAAGTCCACCATTGTGGCAGATGAGGATAGTCTGATCCCTTCATTTGCATTTTTATTTTTAGGGTTTGATGCTTGTTTTGCGATATTAA
Organism: Taxus wallichiana var. yunnanensis; assembly: GCA_018340775.1. NCBI lineage: Eukaryota > Viridiplantae > Streptophyta > Pinopsida > Cupressales > Taxaceae > Taxus > Taxus wallichiana. The sequence goes on along the minus strand of CM031234.1, from coordinate 150,832,019 downwards.
AGGTTTATTCTTCACCAATGATCATTGACAACATTCGGTATAGAAAATTGAGATATACACGACAGACATGAGGGTTTTACATCATCATCTGACCCTATAAATCTTGTTTCTAGACCTCCTACACAAACAACGGCACTTAAAACATAGATTAGGGTGTCCATAGGTGCCCTGATCCTTTCCCATGCACCCCATTCAAGCCAAATAGCTCAATTTTTTTTTTTAGATCTCATGTGTGGTCGCATCTAAATTTTGTTTGTCGAGTTCATCCTATGAAACAGTCCCGAACAATTGTTGAATCAGCTAAGCTCCTTCTAACCCTACTTTTTAATTAGGGTTTAACATTTTCATTCACTTACTCACTTCAGTCACTTCCTATGTTTATTTATTGCATTTATTTTCTATTATTCATAGTCTAGATTAACTTAATAAATCCACATTTTAGTTAATCATTTTGGTGAACATGAATTGCAAATCATGAATTTTCTTTCCTTCTTCCATTTTTGTCTTCTTATGCCCGTCACCCGTAGTGGTCGTTTTGGTTTTTTCACTATTGTGAGATTCCTCCATTCACCCATCGTGTCTCTAATTCAATGAATGATACCACTACATCTATGGCTACAAATGATAACCCTTTAGAGAATTCCCATCATGTTCCTCTTCATGAAATAGAAGCATCTGATAGTGAGAAGTCCTATGATGAAGACACCAATGTTGACCAAGATCAACTCAACACCATTACTAACTTTTGAAAATATTTGTGTGAAAATCCTACTCATCTTCCTCATGTCTTGCATGCTTTAATTGCTGCTAAGAAAAATCATGAAGCTTCAACCTCTATGCTTGCTCAATCTTTAGCTCTCATGGTCTCCACTCCACCCACTTATGTTTCGATCTTATTATTATAACTACCGCTCCCATCACTCACCCTGGTACCCATAATATGCAACTTGGATCTTCCTCAAACACTCTTGATTTAACCTCTTTATATCAGGATTTACAAAATCAAATTCACCATCTCCAATTTGCTACTTCTTGAGGATCACCATCTTTAGATTCTACTTCATTATTACATACCCCTTTTCTCGCTAGCTATATCCACTTATCCATTACCACCTAGCTTCATCTCTCCCAAATTACCCATGTTTAAAGGCCATGGTGACCCACAAGAGCATCTTTGAGCTTTTCATGTATCATGTCTTGACTATGCAGATGACCATACCATACTAGCTAAGCTTTTTCCTCGTAGTTTGCAAGATTATGCGATGCGTTGGTTTTATGACCTACATGTCCATTCGGTAGTCTCTTTCATGCATTTGGTTGATACTTTTCTTGCTCACTTCTCTATTAACATTGGCTCTAAGATATCTTATGCTCAACTTGCACAACTTAAACAAGGGTCTAACGAACACTTGTCGGATTATGTCTTGCACTATAAAAACAACTTAGCTAAGATGTCTAATGTACTTGTGGATGCCAAAATCCAAGATCTATTCATTCAAATTCTCTTTCCACCTCTCTAGGAGAGTGTTATTTTTTAGACTTCTCCTTCATTTGATCAACTTTTTCATACTCTTAAGCTTTGTGAAACAAATCTCTTAGCTATAGGAAAGCTTAAGTATCAGGAGAAAGCATCATCTTCTACACGATTTTAGGGAAAGTCAACATTCAAGCCATCTATGAAAAAAATTCTTATATACATAGGTCACCGTCAACGCAATATCTACTATTAAGGAGCTTCAATCACTACCATATAGGCCTAGATTTCATATGTTCAACATCCCTCTGCAAATTTTATTACCACAATTACTCGATAGTAACCTTATTAAATTTCCTTATCCTCTAAAATTTGATCCATCTCGACCAAAAGGGCATAATTTTGATGAAAATTCCCATTGCAATTATCATCAATGTGTAGGACACTCTACCAATCGTTTCTTTTGACTACGAATTCTTATTCAAGGTTTGATTGATGATGGTCAAATTGAGATTTTAAAATCTACAACATCTCCACCTATCAATGAAAATCATAAGCTCAAAATATTTAATAACCCTCTACCCAAACATGATACAAAAGCAACTGACTCATCGGCTAATTATGTATATCACGCAGTGCCTTCTCCTGCATCAAGGGTTATGGAATTTTTAGTTGCACATACTAACGCTTCACCACCAGTCATCTCTTTCTCTAATCATTATCATAATGAAAATTTCACATCTAATCACTTACATATTAATGCATCTATCAGTTCGGTTTCCATCAATAATACTAAGGTTGACCCTTCATGGCCCATTAGTGCATGTTCCATTCCACTTCTTAAGGCTATTAGTTACCCTCTATCATAAATTGAATACCCTTTCAACAAACCCTTTGGTGTCATCAAAATGCATGTTATAGTTGGCCCTCTTACTATGCTTGTGTCTTTCCTCGTTGGAAACACAGTTGATGGGTGTGACATGCTTCTCAGTATCAATTGGATTTGTTGGTCTCAATATATCATCTATATGAATCATTTATAACTTAAATTCATTCACAACAATCAATTTATCTCTATTGATGGTGTACCTCCCTCTGCTCCATGGTCAAAATATCCTCACACATTAGTAAGTACCCCACTTGTAGTCACTAAATCATGCACTTTAGACATTTATTTATCTCGATTTCATAATACTATTTAGAAGGTTCTTGAGAAAAGAAAGTACTAATTAACCCTCATCCCTTTGGCCATTTTATTTATTTTATTTCATAATTTGTGACCTATTGCACCTACATTCCTAGCCATTTTCACACATCCCCCATAATTTTAGCCATAACTAGGGCACCCAAATTTAGTATCTGTGGCGCCCATAGGTGTCTTAGTCCCACCTAGGGCACCCCGATACTTCTAGCACTTTCCCACCACTTTTTGGGCCTCTTCTAGTTATTTTTCATGTTTATATTTTCTATGGTAAGCCTTTTTGGGGTTAAATATGAAATTATAGCAGGATAACCCTATTAATATAAAGTTATGATACCATAATGAGGGACTTATCATCATACACTATTGTCGCTCCATCTAGAGTTGCTTCTATCTATTGCATTGGCATCCATATAACTCCATCATCAAGGCACAAGATAGGACATTTTCATCACACTTCATAGGGGGAGGGATTCTATTCTATTCCATGTACACATAATATTACATTTTATACATTTAGCTATTGCTCGATATTTTCCCAAAGTGCAACTAACACAAGAGCACCTAGAGAATGACATGCACACACATACACACAAGAACTACATCTAGGTCCTAAATGTAGTATAACGCCCAATTTAGTAAGCCCACTATTGTGGCGGTTGAGGTCAATATTAACCATTCATTTGCATCTTTTATTTTTAGGGATGTAATAGTTTTGTTTTCTTTTATAGGTTCAACATCATCTTGCTTCATTTGGTACATTTGGCACAATTCAATAAATCTAGTGTGAAAAACGGTGAAGGTTATAAGTCATCTTCGAGAGGTTGAGAAGACAATCAGTGAATATTTTTTAGAGTCTAGGGGCCTATTTATATAGACCAAAGCACCCCAGGGGAACCCATGTACCTTCATGGATGCTCCAGTCTACTTAGATTCTCCATATCCAATATTTTCGAGACCTTTGTGTAGTTGTTCTTGCTTCTAAAATTTCTTGTCTTACCCGTGACACTCTACGAAAATCATCTACAATCAGCTGAGTTCCTTCCTCACTTTACTCTTGCACATTAGGGTTTCATTTCTATTAGTTTAATTATTTATCCAATTTATATTGTTTTAAACTATTTATTTACAATGTTTATGTCCTCCTAGATTAGATTAACTAGTTCTTAGCTAGCATAGATTTACTTTATTTCAGTTAATCATTTTGATGAACCTAAATCAACCTACATATTCCTAGGATCCCCATTTTCCTTAGCATTTATTTATCATGGCTATCTCCATTCATGACTTTCTGCTTCTCCATCCTGAATTACAAGCTAAAATCATTAATCTTTTACCTACTACTCCAATTCTTAACAATACCCATCCTAATATAGTCTATAATACCTTTGTGGATGCCTTCTCTTAGCACATTGCTTTCCCATCTATTCCTCTAGATGATCTTTCTACTTTTGACAATGATCCACCACTGCATATCATTTTTCATATTCAAAATGTCGGTGTAAAGCACACCTTAATTGATAACAAATATTAGCTCAATTTGTGTCCTATGTCATTCCTTCAAAGACACCTTGGCATCTTTGCTCTCTATGTTAGCCCATCTAGTATCTCATTGTGTGCTTATGATGGTTTTGTTCATCCACATCTAGGTCATATTACATTTCCTATTACAGTTGGCCCCAAAACTATACACATTATCTTCTTTGTTATTGATTTCCCAATCTCTTACAATTTTCTACTCGACAGTGCCATAGCTTCATGTCATGCAAGCCATTGCATCTACTATGCATCATTGTGTTAAATATCTTTATGACAGCATTGAACATATTATCCTCTTGTGACCATGAATCATTCCTATAATGTGATTATACTCCTAACAATAGTCTCCCCATTCTCGTGCACTAAGACTACCAACGATCCTCAACCTATAGATGAATTCCCTCACTTTCCATAACTTGATAATATTATTTGTGTGATAGATGATGTTTCTCCTACGTCACCTACTACTACTACTGATATGGTTCCTTATAAGGTACTTGTCCAATCTAAGGATGTCGCTCTATCAAATTCCCCTTCATTTACATCACACCCACCATTCACTTCCACTCTTTTCATGAATTCATACTGGGAACACATTCCATTTGATCCTACATGTGATGACACTATATGTACACATGAGGGTTTAAATCTCTTAGGGCTTACCTTCGACAATCTCCATCCTACGCTATAGGATTATCATCTTTATTATGGGTATATCATCATCCCTATCACTTATAGTATTTGTATATTTTATCTCACATTTTTTCTTACTCACACTCCTAGACCTTAACCACTCACATTAAGCCAATCATGGCTTGATTATATTAGAGGTACTATAGACCTTGACCATACAGATATATCTTTCCCTATGCCTTTTGGATGTATTTTCATCTGTAATACTTCTTTCCTAAGATATACACGTAACCCTACTCGTTGGTATGCCCAAGTTTCCCACTTCCTCCCTTCACTGATGATGAATATGCTATGGGTATGTATCACTTACACATCAATGGATCCTTACGTGATCAATCGAAACCATTTCTTACCAAGTTACTAATGCTTACCCATTTGATTATGATCCAGATGATGGAGACCTTATAGATGACTTTACATGAGCTACTTATAAACACACTTGGGGGCATACCACCCGATTCTCCCTCCTTATTCTAACATATCAACATAGTTCTACATTTTACTACCCACATTCTTGCATACTTTGTCTTAGAATAATCACACTTTTCATATTCTCACATCATCATTTTTCTTGCATTTAGCATATTCATGATTAAATTTAGAATCATCACCGATGAAATTCTCTTTTCTTCCGGTCACACTTGACTATTGAGGGATTAATTCTGCATTGAACCCCACACACTACATGTTAGACATTACACATTGCATTTTTTCACACATCATGCATCCAACCTTTTTGACATTTACACATTCCTACATCACACATTTCTACTCTTTTTCCAATAATTCTATCATCTACGCATTTATGATCATATGTTATTCATCTTACACATTACATACATTATTAGGCCATCTACGTACATAGCCACATCATACACCGTCCATTCTACACCTAGTCTACATTCTACATTATACTACATACACATATTAGTCATTTTACATGTTACATATGCCATTAGGCTATTTTACACTACACATTTATACATCATTCATATTCTACATACTACACTAGGCTACATTACATATGAGTCTAGCTTTACATTTCATCACTACATCTTACATTACTAGTCTATCTACACCTATCACATTGCATTTTACACATTACATATTACACATCCTACACATTTAACATTGAAATCAACATACCGTGCATTCACATACTATATTAATCACTTGGTCATATTTACTACTTTTTCTTCTACGCACCGCACTTGCCACCTAATGATGTGCTTTAGTACATTGTTCTTGTTGTCGTGGCAAATGTGTGACAAGGAAATTGCAAGTTTAAGACGACAACTATACCCTTGTGCTAAAATTTTCATGTTTTTATCATTCCTAGGCATCTCATGTCAAATCCTTCAGTATGGTTACCCCCTATTTGATGTCAAATTTGTCCCCTATCTGATTTAGGAAATTCCATTCATTCCCCCTAGGTGATTTTAGGAGTTCTTTAAAAATGCAAATTTTAGGCAGTCACAAGAAGGGCTATCATTGGCCTTCCCAGAATGGATCAACCCCTAGAGAAAAATGGAAGGTCCAAATTAAACATGGAGGTGAATTGAAAATATTATAACATCATGGAAATTACTTTGGAAGGTTTTGGGAAGTTTTGAAAGACATGGATCAATCTAAATAAAAAACAGGGTTCATAGGCCTAGGCAGTGCACAGGCCAAAATAAGTTGTTGAGCTTCAAAAGAAGATTTTGGGAGCTCCATATGGAGTTAGGAGTAAGGAAAGCATCTTCCAAAATAGAATTAAAATCCCTATAAGATGATTAAATCATATTTTTCATAACACCTTGGCACATCACTAGATTGGGAAAATGATTCAATTATATTCAAGGGAGAAATTTTCATCAATGTAGAAGATCACTAGTGGAAGAAATAATTTCTCTAAGTTCATGGTTGCATCAAGGCATTCAAATAATTTCATCATGAGGAGTGTTTTCACCTCCATTCCATCCCTCACCCTCTCTTTCCCTCTCTACTTTCTCTCTCCATTATAATTCTTCGTTATGCGTCATAATTTTATTTCATCTTAGTCACTTAAGTGACCCATTTTAATTAAAAAGTATCTTCTCAATATTATAAGAGAAATAATTAATTCATGGAAAACAAAAGGTCATGAGTGGAATATGGAAATGAAGAGTTATGTGAGGGAGGTGAAAGGTCAATTCAGATTGCTATAAATTGTAATGAGATATTAATTCCAAGGGGTTCTTCTAATTTTGAAATTATTCTAGTTGGTTGTGTTCTTGTAAGTACATGAGATAGATATTTCTCCCTTGTGATTGAAAAGAGTTAGCCACTTCTCCCCTATTCTCAATGTCTTCCATTCTCAAACTATGAATATTTTTTTCTTGAACATCAATACAAGAATAAGGATTTTTGAGCCTTTATTGACTAAGGGGTTTACTTGATAATTTGTGTTCATTAAATTATAATTGGTCTTGTTGCTATTTTACATTATTATTTCTTCCTAAATTTAGTGCATGTGATGAAAATTATAACTAGTGTGTGTAGGAATATGATTTTCTACCTGCACCATTATTTCCCCTACATCTTTTCTCACTCCTCTTTCCTGATTTTCAAAAAAATTCTCCCCTAGCTAGATATTTCTAGATTTACCACAGGGTCAATGGAGTGCCCCTATTGGATCCCCAACCAAAAGGCCACTAGGAAAATCCACCTTTACTCACACATGCATATGCAAAAGCTGCATTGATTAAGTAGAGGGACTTAGATTCTCAGATCATTGGTAAGAAATCCACAAGTTTTTCCACTCGACAAATTTTCTCACAAATATTTTTTGGTGCCCACCGTGGGGAAGATTTAGCAGCATCTGCACCCAAAATACAACTTCTAGGTCTTAAAAATCATATTTCAAAGGAAAATCATTTGTGAAGGTGACTCCATCAAGGAATGAACCCCTGTCACATTTTTTTCCCACATCATGAAGAAATTTCCAGATTGGAGTGAAGTACCAATGAGTGATAGTGAAGAAGAAGAAGAAGAAGTCTTCCCAAAAAATAATATCATTGATTATCCATGGTTCTGGACTAGTGTTGACAAAGGAAAGAAGAAATAACATGTCACCGATGAAGAGGAATGGATTCAAAGGAGACATAAGCTAAGGTGTGAAGTTTGAGAATATGTCAAATTCTTACAAGAGATGAACGAGCAACTTGAAGCATCCCATAGAAAGGAAGAAGAAGAGGAGATTTTTCCTATAGAGGAAGATCTTGAAGATCATTCATACCATAGGGTTTTCATACCTGAAAGGTTCTTGAATTTTGCTGAAGAAAATCCTATCCTTGAGCCTTTTGATGAAGATAAAATCAACATTCAAGAAGATGATGAAAGACAGGATAGTGCAAGATCCACCAAAGAATATTTTTGCAATCTCACACACCTCAGTACAAAACTCATAATGTTGTCCTTCTTCCACCATTATCTATATGAATTCATTACATACGGAAATGAAGAAATGAACATGTGGAAATACTTGAGAGAATAATAAAGGGAAATTCTGACCCCAAAGTCTTTGATGAAATTTTGACGTATGCTTTAGCTATACAAAGAAGATATGAATATCTTGAAGCTCCGCATCAAATGGATGAAGAAGACGAGATGTTCCCTATCGAAGAAGACCCGGATTACTAATCATATTATAAGGCTTTCATTCTCAAAATATTATTGAATGCTTTTGAAGAAGATCTTATCATGGAACCTTCCGATGAAATCCAAAGAAACATTATGGAGGAAGAAGTAGAAGAGATGAAGATAGAATCATGATTTAGCAATTCCATTTCGCTTGAGTCATAGCCCATAGGGGGAATAATATATTCAATAAAGGAAGATTGGTTCTACATAATGGATGATCCATTTCTCTCCGAAGACTCCACTAATGATGAAGTAGATGGCCAGTTCAAAGTAAGCATGGATGATCTCTTTTCAGATTTTCGATATTTTAATTGATGATGAAATGGAGAGATGTGAAGAACTACAAGAAAGTCATCGACATCATGGTCTGAAAATTCTGAATTCAAAATGGTCGAGATAATCTTCCCACCTATTTTGATTCTTCAAGTGATGTAGAAATGTTTCATGAAGAAATGGAGGAAGTCAAAGAATAAAAATCTCTTCTTGATGCAATCATGGATGATCTAATGGAAGAAGCCCACTCTATTTTTAAATTTGAGGAGAAAAAATAAATTTAAACACAATCTCTACTCACTTTGGGAGAAAAATCATCATCACAAAGTGAAAACATAGCCTTTCATACTTCACCCGAGCAAGAAGATTTAGTAACGGTTGGTTAAGATGTAGCTGAAAATTCTTGTCACACTTTGCCCTCAACACAAGCCGCTACTTCTTACCAAGAAGAAAATGATATGGATTTTGAGCTTAAAGGAGTGCCCTTTCCACAAATCTTGGCCATATTCTCCTTATCAGTAGGTGTCATGAATCAAGTATGCTCGTGTTTACAAGAAAGTGAATCTTTGGAAATGAAAAGCATCAAAGAGGTGAACGAGGATGTTTCAAATAAATCATGGGTCCATATGGATCAAATTTTTTACCATCTCCTAGAGGAAAAACAAGAAGATTCTTCCAATGAAGATTATAATGAGCCTATGGAAATTTCAGAAGAGCTATTCATACAAGATGTATTGAATATTGCAGAAAAACTCAAGATCCCCAACTCAGTCTTGAACTCTTAATCTAGGCCATGGAGATACAAGACATGTATGAGTCAATTTGTGCTTCCTATCTTGGTAGACCAATTTTTGATGTTGATATGGAGCACTTGGATAATCTCAATGACTTCCATAATAATTTAGTTAATGAGAATGGACATGAAAGCATGTATTTTTCTTCCACATTGTGCGAAGAAGTTCATGAGTCAAAAATAAGAAAAGTTCATGAATCATCTTTGGACATCTCCAATTATTGAAGACAACACCTGTGCCATGGAAGAAGATAATAGGAAAACATTGAGTTGATTTGCGTTGAAGAAATTTGTTCGAACATGGCAAAATCTGCAGCAATGTTTGGGGTATATTTAAAACCAAATCACTCCCACCATTTTGGAATGGTCCATCAATGAAAAAAAGATTTCATGTGGAAAAATCCAATGAAGGGTGAATATTACTTACATGGCCAAACAAAAGATGTAATTTTAAAATGATATCAAGATGCACTCGAACAAATGCATATTGGCAACCATTTCTCTAGACAACAAAGCAGGAGTATGCATGATTCTTGCCAAATGATCCAAAATCAGACTACACTCACCATCCTCCAAGCTTAGATTCACCTTGAACATGTTCCCATGCTACAACAATATCTCAAGGATGATGAAGATCTCCAGCTCAATGATTTAACCTCCATGTCTGAAAACACTTGCTCAAAGAAATAAAGTGGGATGTTTGGGAAGTTATTGAATGGGAAGAAAATCAGTTTTTCCTCACTCCTTCCAAGTGTTTTTCTGATATGAGAGATAATTTGAGGTTGAAATTCAAAGAAGATGAATTTTTCATGATAGCAGCAATTTTCCCACTCTCAAAGACATGGAGGGATGGTGTCTCATGTTTGTGGGACATTAAGAGGAATCTTCAAAATGTAAAAGTTTCAAGAGGTTAACCAAATTTTCAATAAATGAAGAAACATTCTCAATACAAAATGAGTACAAGGATGGAATTATGGTCAAACTTCTTCTTCTCAAGCCATGAAAATCCATTACCAAAGCATGGTTTGATCATATAATAGTTTTTGTTCTTCAATGGTCATACTTTAATCCATTATTTCATGATGGCATGTACTTTTATACACCCATTGTCGGGTATGTGTATATCCTTTTCTCACATTTGTATATTTCCATACCCTTGTATATAAATTCCTTTCTATGGTGTGTTTCCCTTTATGTTGTGTGTCGTGTGTTTCCTTTCCATAATTTTTTTGTGTGTGTGTGTGTTTCCTTCTTCGTTATCCTTCTCTCTTGTAAGTTGTACATAACTCCATAGGGTCCAATGGATAAGGCACTAGTCAATGGATTATATGGTTTGAATTTGAGATTCTAGATTCTCCATATCATTTCTTCTCTATTTTTAGTCCATGCCATGTCTCGAAGCTAGAGCCATCTGTTTTTCGTTCAAATGTGTGATAGGGAAATTGGAAGTTTGCAATCACGACAACTATACCCCCTATGCTAAATTTTTCATGTTTTATCATTCCTAGGTACCCCGTGTCAAATTCATCAGTATGGTCACCCCTAATTGATGTAAAATTTGTCCCCTAGGTTTAGGAAATTCCATTCATTCCCCTAGGTGATTTTAGGTGTTCTTTAAAAATGCAAATTTCGAGCGATTACATGAAGGGCTATCATTGGCCTTCCCAGGACTCGGATTAACCCTTGGAGAAAATGGAAGGGCCAAATTAAACATGAAGGTGAATTGAAAAACTTATAACATCATGGAAATTATTTTGGAAGGTTTTGAAGTTTTGAAAGACATGGATCGGTCTGAATAAAAGTAGGGCTCATAGGCCTAAGTAGTACAAAGGCCAAAATAAGTGCTAAGCTTCAAAATAAAATTTTAGGAGCTCCAGATGGAGTTAGGAGTAAAGAAAAATATTTGAAAGTAGAATTACAATCCCTAAAATATTATGAAATCATATTTTTCACAACATCTTGGCACATAAGGTGTGCAAGCATTTTTCTCTAGCACATGTAGGGTACCAAATCAAATATCTATTTTTAGGATCATATGGAAGAATAATGACATGAAATCCAAACTATTAGATTAAAAATTCCATTTCCAGTCAGGATCATAAAAATTTCACCAATAAATTCCACCGGAGCTCAAGTTATCATCGTTCCAAGTTACCCTCTTGGAGACAGTTCGGGAGTTAGTCAATTTTCGGGAGGACACGTGTCAGCACCAAGATCCTAGTGGGATTTTATGTCCCCGACGTCCTTGAGGTAAGGTACATCAACCTTGGAAAAATTTCTCAGCCCCCATGTGACCTCTGGGACCCTCATGTGACCTTCAAATTTGACAGTTCAGCCCCCAGGTGCATTTTTGGAGCTCAAATTCCCTACCGTTGGATCGAGGACATGTGTCATCCTCTTTCTCACCATGGAATTTGATGTCCCTCACATCCCTGAGGTAATAGAAATAAAGGGAAAAAATTGCATCCAAATCCAACTCCAAAATCTGAATTTTTTTATAATCATAACTATGACTTCTTGTTGTTTCTTAATGCTTCTCACTACTAGAAGAAAAGTTGTAGAGAACACCAGTCCACCACTCCACCATTTCCAAAGCTCAAACTAGCTCCATCACAGAACATTATCCTTCACTCCATGATGGAACACATGTCATATAAGGAGTATATATAAAACCAAGAATAAATAACGAATAAGTGAGGAAAAGAAGTCTGAAAACTCCATTGCCATAAAACCAAGAATTGAACATATCTTGGAAACCGTTGCACTAATTAACAAACCATTGCACGATTGAAAAAATGTTTGGTTCTGGGTTCTTCTCTCTTAAATACCATTAAAAATTATATTTCAAACTCCAATTTTCAGCAAGGAATTCTCACAGTGAAGAAATTTCACTTCCAGCTCCATGAAGAACAAAGTTCAATTTCCCATCAAACCGGTTGTCGGATTGAAGTAAAATTTCGCGTGAAGCACCAGAAGAAAAAACCTATCGCAATGGAATTTATTTCATCATGAATGGAAAAAAACAATACCTGTAAATTTCAAGCTCCATTAATTTCCACCATGACACAATAATGGACAAAATTAGTGAGCTACCTCTATGCTTCTCGTGGTTCCAGTGGGCGAAAACACCTGAAAATTGGAGGAAATGATCATTGAAAAATCTAGTTTCACATGAACTAGTTTTCACACCATGAAGTACCTATTTTTAGGGATATGGAGGGATTTGTTTTTTTTTATAATTATTCTCTCTTTGAAGAATTTTCCAAATTACCAAATATCTGGCGGGTGAAATCATCCAAAATTTAGAGGGAAGGGTCTCTAAAAATCTAGTTTCTCTCAAACTAGTTTTTACACGACGAAGTTTCCAGTTTATCAAGATATGAAGGAATGAATTTTTATTATTATTCTTCCCTAGTAGCTCCATACTCAAATCTCTTACAAGACATAAATTTCCATTTTTCATTTCTAATATTTTTGGAAAGCGAATCATGATGAAAATTGGAGCACGAGTTCGTGACGAAGATTCGAATCCAAAAAATTTGTTCCCATCGTAAACAGAGGTTGTTTTCACCACTTACTAAAAATAGCATATGTTATATTTCCTCACATGCTATAAATGATGAGTCCCAATGAATTACAAGTTTTTTCACTCAGGACAATCAGAAAAGGGGTAAAATGAAAAGTAAGACAGAAAATGACTTCTTCCCAAAATAGCAGGTCCCCAAATAACAACCTACTAAAAATAGAAATGTGCTAAAAATAGCAATATATTAGTAATAGAAGAGGTTGGAATATGGTAGATAGTTCAAAAGGTGAAACTAGAACAAGACAAGTGATATGTCTCAGAATAGCAGAGCACATGCTCATATTCTAAAAATAGAAAGTTTTCATTTTAGAGTGGAAAGTTGCATATGACTTTGTTTTCACTCAACTCACTACTTTTTGGGCTCCTTTTTGGATAATGTGATGGTTTCATGAGTTGAAAAGGAGCAATGAGAACTTCACACAGTCATGGAAGCATCATCTTGAGAGAGATGGGTTACGTAAGAAAAGCAAGGTATCACAAGGCACATCATCCAAATTCATCTTCATCACTTAAGGAACCAAGTGATCAAAATTTTAGCATGCACACTTGTATTTTTTTGGCCATGATGGCCTTGCATGTGTTATGACATCGTGAGTGATGTACCATGTTTGTAACCCACTTTTTGTGTCTTACTTATCTTCTTGCATGTTTACATTACTTTTCTTGGTATCTTTTACACTTTTTACATAGCTTATACATTGTTTTTGACATGCATGCATGTTACACTTGTCTTTGGATAGCCTTTCTTGTTTGTTCATGCCTTGGTTTCTACCAATAAATTTTTAGCATACATGTGTTTGGCCCTATTTTTGGGTTTCATGTCTCCTATCGGTGACATTTCATGTACCCCCAAAGAGGGGGCATCATTTCGGGTTTCTACATACTAACATCGAGATTCTATCTTGGTTCGGTTTAGTTATACTCGGTGTGAGGGGGTTCATACTAGTATATGAACACCATACACAATATATTTTACAAGACACAAAGAATTTATGGGAATTAGTTGAATCTTGGAGGACACAGAGCATTTCCTCCCTACACTTCTTTGGCTAGTTACGTCGGATCACCCCAAAACCAAGACGCTACGAATATCTCTTCACACATTTTAGAAGAAGTAGTTAGAGCTTTGAGGGAAAATATAATTTCATCCCTAAACTTCTTTAGCCATAGTGGCATGAGATCTCCCAAAAACACGCAGTACAGGATATCCTTGTACACTCTCTCTTGACATGGATCTGTACACATGTTTGATTTACATTTACATTTACATTAGCGTACTTTACATGCGTATTTTCCATCATGTTTTTACACTTACATACATACATACATATTTGAATAATTAATCATTTTCTCCTTGCAGGTCCAATCGTATGAGAAAAAAGTAGTTAAATGGGGACAACAACAAGCAACAACAATAACAACAACATTCCACAACATCACACATTCTTTAATAACAATGCAAAAAGACATTGCGACAACTAAACACACATGTTCCACCCTAGGTTCACTCTCATCAATTTTTCTTTGCACATTTTTCATCTATAGTTTTCACTCTCCTCCATATTTTTATCATTTGACACTTTTGTCTAGTCATTCGGGACACTTCTACTACATGCTTCATAGAAATAAGGTATGCATTTGTATCTAATTTATGTTACCAAGATTTCTGATCACCACCATAAAGTTGGGGAAAAATTTAGTCACTAAATCATGCACTTTAGACATTTATTAATGTTGGTCTCATACTACTATTTATAAGGTTCTTGAGAAAAGAAAATACTAATTAACCTCCATCCCTTTGGCCATTTAATTTGTTTTATTTCATAATTTGTGACCTATTGTTTCTACATGCCCATCATTTTCACACATCTCTAATAATTTTAATAGTAACTCGGAATGCCCAAATTTAGTATTGAGGTGCCCATAGGTGTCATGGTCCCACCTAGGGTGCCCCGATCCTTCTAGTACTTTCCCGCAACGTTTTGGGCCTCTTCTAGCCATTTTTATGTTTTTATTTTCTGTGGTTGTCCTTTTTAGGGTTAATTATGAAATTAGAAAAAGAGAACCCTATAAATATAAATTTATGAGACCATAATGACGGACCTAACATCATACACTATTATCACTCCATCTAGAGTTGCATCCATCTATTGCATTGACATCCACATAGCTCGGTTATTAAGGCACAAGTTATGACATCTGCATCACACATCATAAGGGGAAGGATTCTATTCTATTTAATGCACTCATACTATTACATTTTCTACATTTATCTATTTCTCACTATTTTCCCAAAGTGTGACTGATACAAGAGCACCTAGGGCATGACATGCACACACAAAAAACACACACCGTAAGTACATCCGGGTCCAAAATGTAGTGCAACTCCTAGTTTAGTGACCCCACTATTGTGGAAGCCGAGGTTATTCCGACCCATTCATTTTAATATTTTATTTTTAGGGATTTCATACTTATGTTGTCTTTTGTAGGTCTTTAACATCATCTTTCTTCATTTAGTACATTTAGCACGAGTTTAGTAAATCTAGTGCGATAAATGACGAATGTTACAGTCATCTTTCGACCTTGAGAATAGCATCTCTAGAGATTTTTAGATACCACGATGCCTATTTATGTAGACAAGGGCACCGCGACGTGCCCCAATACCTTCCTTAGTGCTCCAATATGTTTTGATCCTCTAGATCCACTATTTTAGGGAGCTCATGCAGCCATTCCTACTTCTAGAATTTCTTGGCATACATGTGACACTCTGCAACAATCATCTATAATTAGCTGAGTTCCTTCCTCACTTTAATTTTACACATTAGGATTTCATTTCTATTAGTTTAATTATTTAGCCAATTTATACTATTTCAGATTATTTATTAACAACATTTATGTCCTCCTAGATTAGATTAATTAGTTCTTATCTAACTTAGATCTAGTTTATTTCAGTTAATCACCCACCTATTTCATCTAGCACATCACATTCTATGTTACTTAAATAAAATTATACCCCTATTTCACCTACTCATCCATTATCTATAGGATCCCACCATTCTACTAATCCTACAAATAGGTATCACCAATTCCTAGGACAATTATTGCATCTCAACTTATATCCTCTCCTTGTTTTATTCCATGGGAGTGTCCATCACCTTCACGCTCGGCTTCACATAGATCTCTATCACTAAAAAAATTTCTACACCACAACATTTATCATATATTCATCCATCGCATGCACATAGACTTCACTCACCAACATAACATCTATCTACTATACCACCACTATTACAACATGATTATACGCTTTTGTCACCACAGGCATTGGATGAAGGACCTTTTTCCTTCACTATTATTGGATAGTTTATTTATTCACGCACACTTGGGGGCATAACATCTCAAACATTTCCCCATCCTATTAGCATAGGTGCATTTCTCATCTCTGCATTGATTTACATCACTCTCCTTACATAGGCATACTCATCCCACGTTCTAGCATCGTCATTACTTGATGACACACTCTTGTGCTTTAGTTCACACTTGACTGTTGAGGGCATACTACACATGAACCCCACACACTACACAATAGGTACTACACACTACGTCTATTCACACATTACATGTCACACATCTTACATCCTACATTTAGACTACATTATTTCAACCATTATGCATTTACATATTATACATACTTTACACATCATATTCATCCTCATCATACATATGTCACACTTGCATCTAGCTTTACATACTACTCATCATACACATCACATAGTGCACATTTCACACTATTAGTCTATCTATACATTTTTGCATTGCATATCACACATCCTACACATCATATGGTCATCTAATATCATCACATATACTACATCATGTTCTACGCACTAAACTATTTACCCTATGATGCACTTTAGTTCCTTGGTCCATACTTGACTGTTGATGGTTTACTAATCAAATGGACCTTATACTCATTACAAGTTCATCATTCATTCTTTCTTCATGCAACATTCCTAGGTTAGTGACATACATTATAGGATAAATGGCCACCTATTCGTTTACAATGTAGTGGTACATGATTCAAGGATACATCACCACTCCTTCTATTCATATTGCAATGATATACTGTGTAGGCTATATCATCACTTTCTTGATCAACTTGTCCTAATATACACTTTAGATATAAGGGTCACACACACATTATCTCTAGGTAGCATATCTCCATAATGCAACACATATAAATATTCATCACAATGAGTTAGATACAATACACACTATTCAACCATTTCTTGATGACACACACTTATTTATGGTTCATTATTGAATTTTGAGGTGGAAAAATAAATGAACATCACTGCATATAACTCTATCCACTCGGGGCATGAAGATCCTATCATCCATCTCGTATTCCATTCCATCCATCCACAACATACTACATATCATGGTTTCTTTTACTCTTGTTTGCATTTTCTTGTTTGCATCCACACATTTGCTTAGTTTTTGTCACAAATATAGGTCTTTTGCACTCAACATGGATGCTCTACTTCTACCCATACGAAAATAGTTGTTGGGGCATCCATATTCATCTCTTCTAGGTGTTATTGTTTCATTTTGTACTTAGCACTTTTCATTACTTGCTTATACACACTTTTGACATATTGGTTATCTTTATAACATGATAATGGGTGTTTCATGTGCAACACTTGTTATGTAGGGATATTTTCTTCCATACTTGATTGTTACATTGTCTCTGTTATTATTTTTCCTTTTTTTCAGACTTTTCCCTTTATTTGGTGTGCACACTTGTTTGTTTTTACAACCATTATGGCCTTGTGTGTCTTGTGACATCATGAGTGGTGTCCCATGTTTGTAACCCACTTTGGAGGTCTACTTTATTGGTCAACTTTGTCTTCTTGCATATTTACATTACTATATTTCTTGGTAGCTTACACATTACTTTCTATATGCATGTTTTTTTGTACTAACACTATTTTTTTGGCTAGCCTTCTTGTTTGTGCATGCCTTAGTTTCTACCAAGTACATTCCTTTCCCCTACATGGAAGAGTTACAAATTTAATGTAGTTGGTCTTCCATTATAGCTGCATTCTCCTATCAGTGACATCACATGCACCCCAAAAGAGGGGGGCATCATTTGGGGTTTTATATACTACACAATGCTTCTACATCGGTTTAGTTTAGTAAATTTCCACCCTTGGCATTGTGGGTTATATAACGAATGGGTTTAGACTAATTTATGAATGCCTTACACAATAGATTTTATAGGACATGGTTTTCCTTAGCATTCTTGGGAGAAAATTCAGGTTAGAGGATACAACGGAATTCCTCTCTACACTACTTTGGCCAGTGGCATCAAATCAGCCAAAAAAATAGGTAGTACAAATATCTCTTCACACATATTTAGGGACGCCGTTACAAGTTGGAGGATATAATGGAATTCCTTTGTACACTTCTTCAGATTATGGCTTCAGATCACACAAAAATCATAGGACATGATATCCTCTTTCTACACCCTTTTCTCTTATCACAGATCAGGTGAACATGTTACTTTTATACTTTGCATACTTTCATTTCAATCTTTTCATTATTATATAAATGAATTTTTACATATATATACATGTGTATTTGACTTCTTAATCATCTTCTCATTGTATATTTGATCATATGAGAAGCAAGCAATCAACAAAAAAAAAAACAACAATGACATCAACAACAACACTTTTGTGGCAGTACACACCATACTAACCATGCATATATATCACATATAAACAACTACACACATATTTTCACCCTAGGTTCACTCTCATCAATTTTTAGCACTTTAACATCTTTAGTTTCCATGCACCATCATATTTTTGTCACTGCATACTTTTTCTAGTCCTTTGACACTCTTTATGCATCGCTCTACATGCACATGAGCTATGTATCTCTATCTACTTTATGTTACCAAGATTTATGCTCACCAAGATAAAGTGGGGGAAAATGTAGACACAAAATCATGCACTTTAGACATTATTTAGTCCTGGTCTCATACTACTATTCATATGGTTTTTGAGTAAAGAAAGTACTAATTAACCCTAATTTTTGGCAATTTTACTTTGTTTTCACATTATTACTGACCTTTACCACATACATGCCCAGTCTATTTTTATCATTTTATATCATTCTAGCCTTTACCTTTGGGGCACTCGAGGCCAGATCTTGGGTACCCACAGATGCTCTAGTCCCTTTCAAGCACCCTAATCCTTTGTACACTTTCTAGTCATTGAGCATTCTATATTTTTGGTGGTCACCTCTTCGGGGTTAATTACATAATTAGATCAATAGAACCATATAAATACAAAGTTATGAGTACATAATGAGAGATGAAGCACTAGGAACTACTATCATCATCTAAGGTTGCATCAATCTAAATATCATTTGCATCCATTTAGCTACATCACAAGGTACGGGGTTATTTTATCTTCATCACACCGCATAAGAGGAAGTTTATTCTATTCCATCCACCATTTTATTACATTTTATACAAAGTTATTTCTTTCTACTTTCACAACATGTGACTGACACAAGAGCAACCTAGGGAATGATTGCACACACACACACACACACACACACACATCATCATATAACTAAATCGATTTTGAGATATAGTGCAAAAATCAGTTAATAACTCCACCATTATGGCCACTTGAGGACAGATCGACCCCTTAATTTGCATTTTTATTTTTATAGGGTTCAATGCTTGTTTTAGTGTCTTATAGGTTTATTCTTCATCATTGATCATTGGAAAAATTTAGCATATAGCGATGAGTTATACATGACAGATGACAAGGGGTTTCATATAATCATTTGACCACTGTGAATATCATTTCTGACCTCCCGCACATATCGGGGTGACCAAAACACGACTATGTCACCCACAGTTTCATTGATCCTCTCATAGGCATCCAACTCCAACCAAACAACTCAGATATGTGTCTATTAGAGATCTTATGTGGTTGCATCTAGATTTTGTTTGTTTAGTTCATCCCATGACATAGTCCCGAATAGTCGTCAAACAGCTTCAAATCCTTCCAACCACCTTTGCTTGTTAATTAGGGTTTCACATTTTTATTCACTTAGTCACCGGGTCACTTCATATATTTATTTATTTCATTTATTTACTACTGTTCCTAGTCTATATTAACTTAATAAATCCATATTTTAGTTAATCAATTGACTACATCTTCCACTTTACAATGATATAAATGGAAGGAATTTATTCAAACACTAAAACTCCAGATTTAAGTACTTCTTTCACTTACACTTAACTACTTCTTCCACTTTAAAAGGAGACAAATGTGGAAGATATTTAATCAAACATTGCAACTATAGAATGAAATACCTCTTCCTCTTACACTTAACTATTTCTTCTACTTGAAAAGGAGACAAACATGGAAGAGAATTAATCAAATATTACAACTTTAGATTGAACTACCTCTTCCACATGCACTTAAATACTTATTTCCATTTGCCAAGTCTACTCTTGCATGATTGAATCTTTCAACATGACAACTGTCCCACCATATTCTCATCCCTGATTTTATGATTGTTGCCATGAATTCACATTGAAGAATATTATCAAACCTTTTATGGGTTTAGTTCTTATTATTTTAATATTTGCAAAAAAATTCTAAATTCTTATTTTCATTGAGAAATTATGGAGATATCAAATTTTTATTGAACCTATGTTTTTGTCTTATTTACTTTTCTTCAACCTTATTTTGTTGAAACTTAAAATGAAGATATATCCTCAATTATTATTGTTGTGTAAAAATAGAGAGAGATTTTTCCCCTAACAATAAGTGGAACAAAAATTTATCTCATATTCTCATTTGAAGGTATGTAATTTTAGTTAGAACAAGTTCTATGCTGATTTCATGAGTCCTCCGCTCTATGACTGTGAGTCCCATGCTTTGTAATGTGTGAGTCTTGTGCTCTATACTGTGTGTCTTGCACTTGTCTTTGTGAGTATTGAAATTTCTATAATACATGCTAGAGATCAAATGACATGCTCATACACAATACTACACTCCAACTTACAATAAATATTAGGAAATGAAAACATTCAGATTGTAATGGAATTGTCAAAGATAGATCAAATATATCCTACATTTTATCTTAAACAATTTATCTAGTTATTAAGACTACATATAAATACACTTTATAAGAGAAGGAATATTGCTATTTTGTGCAATATATGAGACCTAGTTTAGTCTCATCAAGCAATACCATCCTCGGTCATCATTAGGGCCCGAAGTGGGAAAGCCTTCATGGATTTTAGTACATGTGGTATAATACAAGTACAAAATGATAGATTCCATGATGTTATATGTATAGAGTTCCACATATGATGTCTCATTGGTTTCGAATTTGTAGAGACATATATGATATAGACTCTGCAAAAGCATGTGAGATGAAAGTAGAAGATCCGCACAACATCTAAATACTACGAGTTCTCAATCCAAAGAGGTAAAATAAACTCGTGTAAAATAACTAAACATCAAAATTTTTTGAAAGGTATAAAATTCGTGCTTGTTTCAATTCATCCATGACATCGAAACTTTTTCAACTACCCCTATTTAATAAAGTATGGTGTCATCCTATAAAAATTAATGGTGTGCGATTGAATCAATGGTTCCCATACCATGGTGGTTGGATCTCTTCAAGTTGACACCCATGCCTACACTACAAGTAAACACTCTAATTAATTGTTATGCCCATGCTTGTTTAGAAATATTTTAGGACTCAACACTCTAACATGGTATTCATCCTCTCTCTCTCTCTCTCTCTCTCTCTCTCTCTCTCTCTCTCTCTTCGTCCATGAGTTCTATAAATGTAAGTGTTCATTCACGTTAAAGGGGTTATTAGCCTATATGACTATAGGTCTAATAAGACAAGGTTTCACTATGGACAGGAGTAGTGAGGAGCTCGAGGAGAGAGATAATGTTTCAAACAACAATGGGTGGGAAATTGATAGAAGATAGATTCTACCTAGGAAACATAGTCTTAAAGGACCATTCCTTGATGGATCAAGGTAAGAATGAGATTAAAAATATCTCTGGATCCCATGTGGGAAATGTGTCCCCTAGATCATGTGTAAAGATCCCGATATATGGGAATGAAAAAGTTTAGGGAACATTCCACAACTTATACAGGGGTGAATCGGGTAACTATTTAGAAATCCTTGATAGAATTATTGATAGGACTTTGAGCAATATGGATAATTCTTGGATAAAGAAACTAGTTAGTGGAAGACCTAATATAGAATCAATAATATATTGATCTGTCCTGAAATGGAAACCCAAAGGGCATATGGAAGTAACAAATTTACCAAATGGATTCTTCTTGTTCAATTTTATCAATCTGGAAGACCCCCAAAGAATCATTAATGAGGGCATGTGGTTCCTAGGGAAGCTCAAACTATTCCTAAGGAAATGGGATCCTATGTTAAACCCTGATATAGAAATTACAAACCAGTTCCTATCTAGATGCGCTTACCGGTCTTCCACTAGAACTATGGGATGTTGATGTCATTAAAGGGATTGCAAACACTCTTGGTACCTATATTACTGTGGATAATGTGACCCTTTCTAAAACTCGAGTTATTTTTGTAATATTTTGTTTCTACTCTTTGATGGGATCGACTTTACCTAAATCTATAATGCTCACATCTATACTAGGAAGCTGGGAACAAAGAATCAAGTTTGAGAACTTCCCTCAAATATGTTAGAAATGCCAAGGATGGGCTCATGCTAAACAATAGTGTAAAATAATTTTTTTAAAGGTGTAAAAGGAGAAGCCGGTTAAGGAACATGTTAAAGGGAAGGAAATAACCTCTTTAGAAAAAAATAATTCTAAGAATCCTAATCCAAATAAAGGCATAATCATTATTGAGAATAATGGAGAGAGGTAAAATTTAAAACAAGCTCAGACTCCTAAGTTAATAGATGATGGCTTTATAGAAGTAAGGAATAAGAAGAATCAACAGAAATCCTTATCTGAACCTCATTTCTAGATGGAAAAGTCCCATGTTCAGGTGGAGAAACTCCTTCCTTCAAAAAAATTGGATAATCTTCTGAAGGAAGCGGATAAGGAACATTTCCCTTGTAAACTAAAAGAAATGAGTCTTGATGAAACTTTGGGTCCTTTTACTAATCCTTTTGAAAATCTTCTAGGTTGTGAGGAGAATGATCTAATGATTGAAAATGAAGAACAAATGGAAACTGACAATGTCCAAAGGATCATCCAAGAAGCTTTATCCCCACAAAAAGAATCTCTTCTTGACCAAAATAAATTAGAGGAAGTGGATCCCAAAGAGGTGGAATTAGAGATCTCTTTAAAAAACCCATCTAAAAAATGGGAGTCTTTAGAGGCTACCCTAAAAGAGAAGAAAATAGATTCATGGAGACCTACTAAATAGGTTACTAAAAAAAAGTAGATTAAAAAGGATATTGACAATAGAACTCAGTCTAAAATTGATCTACAGAGCTTTAGAAGAATGAAAAACCAATGATTTAAATGAATATAGTGTCATGGAATGTCATGAGTTTAAATAACCATGCAAAATGGAGTACAATAAAAGAGTTGGTTCTAAACACAATCCTGATATTATGGTCTTATAGGAAACTAAGATAGAGGAAGGATATTTTTTGGAAGTGAAATGTAAGTGTTGCAAGAGACTTGTGGCATTGGATATTAGTTAAAAAAGTTTTGTAGGAGGTATGGTTGTCATCTGGGATGAGGAAAAAATCGAAGGTATGAATCTTATTAAAAGAAGTAATCACATGGCTATGTTATTTTAGGATAATAAATCTAAATAATTTTGGGTGTTATCTAATATATATGCTCCAAATAACAAAGTTGAAATAAATTTTTTTGGGTTGAACTCTCTAAATTTCAAAACATTATTAAAGGTACTTGAATGTCTTATTATGGGTGACTTCAACACCCCTATGAGTCCGGGGAAAAAGAAGGGTGGTAATATTGATTTAATTGAGAGTATGGAAGATCTTAAAGATTTTATTATACAAAATAACCTCATGGATATTTAGTTGAAGGGTAAAAATTCACCTGGTCTAATAAGAGAAAAGGAGATCAATTAATTCAAGTCAAACTTGATAGGGCTCTGACTTCATGGGGGTGGTTGAATAAAGAAGCTTGCCTCTTCTCTCTCCCTCAGATTGGTTTAGACCATAATCCACTTCTTTTCCAAATCAAAGATAAAGAGAGGAGGAGAAATCCCTTTATATTTGAGAAGATGTGGTTACAAAATGAGGAAATTTTTGATCTTATGAAAGATTGGTGGAATGTGAAAATCAAAGGAACAACTATGTTTAGAATTTCTAAGAAACTTTCTCATGTTAAGAATAACTTGAAAGGATGGAATAAAAAATGTTTTGGTAACATTTTTGAGAAAAATAAGTCACTGGAAAATGAGATATCCTCCCTTCAGGATACTTTGGAAACTCTAAATAATGTCGTATTCAGCAGACGACAAAAAGAGAGTGAATTATTATCTGATTATCACAACATTCTTTTGAAAGAGGATACTTTCTGAGACATAAATCCAGGGTTCAATGGCTTAGAGAAGGGGATAAAAACAAAAATTCTTCCACATTTCAACCCTAAAAAGGAGCACTAATAGAATATTGTGTGTCACAGGGAAGATGGTGTGATGTTCACTGATACTAAGGAAATTCAACTTGTTACCACTTCCTTTTTCAACAAACTTCTTTCTGCACCAATTCTTCTAACAAAATAAGGAAGATTTATTTCTATATAGAATTACTCAGTTGATAAATGAGATAGAAAAATAATATGATCACTAAGATTCCCTCAAAGGAAGAAATTGAATTTATGCTGAAAACTTTGAGCCTTAACAAAGCTCCGCGAATTAATGGATTTGGCCTTCTTTTTCAAACCTTTTGGGATATTGTCAAGGATGATACGTACAAATCTATCCAATAGTTTTTCAATAAAAAAATATGCTTCATGAATTAAAAAACACCTTCCTATATTTAGTCCCAAAAAACCATAATCCTACACATTTCAGGAATTTTCGTCTTATTAGCCTATGTAATCGTATCTAAAAATGAGATTTAAAATCCTAGCTCTAAGAATTCAGCTTCTTCTTCCTTCCATTATTTCTAATTAACGCAGGAGGGGTTTTAATGGGAAGACAAATCCAATATGGTATTTTACTACTCAAGAGACTCTTCACACGTCAAAGAAAAATAAAAAAGAAGATATGTTAAGTAATCTTGATATGGAGAAATCTTATGACCGTGTCTCTTGTTCCTTCCTTCTTAAGGTCTTAGGTAGGTTTTTATTTAATGAAGACTTCGGGATTCTGATACAGACATGTATTTCCATAGCTAATTTTTTTGTTCTAATCAATGGGACTCCCTATGGTTTTTTTAATAGCTCGAGAGGTTTAAGAAAAGGATATGCTATCTCTCCCTTTCTATTTATAATCATGGCTAAAAATATCAACAGAGCTCTTAATAAGGCTAATTTGGAAGGAATAATTAAAGGCATCTTTCCCGATGTTAATAGCAACACAATGTTGTTCACCAATTTTTTTGATGAATATATGTTGGTTGGAGAGGTAATAGACCAGAGTCTAGAGAGTTTAAATAGATGATGATAGATTATGAGGAAGCTTCTGACCAAATGATCAATTATGGTGAAATTTCGGTATTTTTTTATCAATACCCTTGAAATAATATGTGCCAAAATTGCTGGTATTCTAGGCTATGTGACTAAAACTTTCCCTACTAGGTATTTGGGAATGATTATTGGAACTGAAAAACCTAAGATTGTTGAATGGAATTTTTGATAGACAGATTTCTTAAGAAATTGGAAGGCTGGAAAGGCTCACTTTTATCTCAAGCAGGTAAAGCTATCCTCCTTAAATGATCAATTCAAAATTTTCCTATGTACTCTATGTCTATTTATAGATTACCTTCTACTATTGCTAATAAATTAGAGAGTATCCAAAAAATATTCCTTTGGAGTGGTTCAGAACAAAAAGATAGAATTCCTCTCATAGCATGGGAAAAGGTTTGTAAGCCTAATAAAATGGGGGTCTTGGTATTAGAGATTGGGCTAAAATGAATAAAGCTATGCTGTCAAAAATGATTTGGAGATTGGTTAAGGAAGACAATGTGTGGACTTCAATCATAAGACAAAAATCTTTGGTCAAATCTTCTAGCTAATGATTGGTGATTTAACAATGTTGACTTTAATGGTTCTAATTTTTGGAAATCTATAAATTGGGCCAAATTCATTATCTCTGAGTGAAGTAAATGGATGATTGGAAATAGGAGAGTGTTTAATTTCTAGAAATATAAATAATTATGGGAAAAACTTCTTAAGGTTATCTATCCGAACATATATAAGGATGTTGTGGTTAAATATGGGACTAAGGTCAAAGATTACTTCAATTTTGAGGAACCCCTGGGCCAATGGAAAACAATTGAATTGGATTGTCATAACAAAAATGATATCACTTCTATTAACATAAAACTAAGAGGGGTTATTGTTAATAAAGAGTGTTTAGAAGATGATAGCTTATATTGGTCTAGAGAGGATAATGGTATTTTCTTGGTTCGAAGTGCCTACAATGCCTTTTTCCTTGATGAAGTTGATCCTAAAAGCTTCAAATGGGAAATTTTGTGGGTCAAAGAGATTACTCCCAAGATCAATATGTTGTGGTGGTTGTTTCTCCATGATAAAATTCTTATTGTCATCAATCTTAATAAGAGAAATTTTCATATGGTGAAAAGGTGTGTTCTGTGTGAAAATGATACAAAAGATTCTTTACATCTATTCCTCCATTTCCATTTTATGATAGTGGTTAGAAGAACCCTTCTTAACCTATTTGAAATAAAGTGGGTTTTCCTATTTTCCATTAAATAACTATGGTCCCAATGGCTCCCCCCTTTTAGGATTCAAGGACTCAAACATCTATGGACTCTTTCTATTATGCACATAGCTTGGGAAATATGGAAAGAGAGAAATAGGTGGATTTTTAAAGGAAAGAAGGAATCATAAAATGAATTTGGAACTTTTTGTTTTAAATCCATTAATGATAACTTCTCAAATATATCCCCACATAAGAAAAATATTCTTCAAAATGAGAATAAATTATCTAAGAATTGGGGTTTATGCCCTACTCAAACTGACCTTCCTACACACAATCCTAGGCTCCAAGGTTGGGTGAAACCTAGCAAGAACTATATAAAGATGAATTTATATGGGGAATCCAAAGGAAACCTCAAAAAAATTGGTTTTGGAGGGGTCTTCCACAATTCTAAAGGTAGATTCATTCTGGGTATCATTACAATCTTGGTATTCAAATGAATCACGTTGCTGAAGTGGTGGCTATTTATTGGGGGATCTATAGCTTGTCAACATAGATTTGTAAGATTGGAAGTGGAAGGAGACTCACTGAAAATTATTAACAACATTACTGGTAAAGTTACTACTTCTACATCTATCCAAAACTCTATAACTAGTATAAAGGAAATTTCTAACTTGTTTGACACTATTACTTTTAAACATACCTATAGAGAAGAAAACTCTGTCACTAACTATTTTGCTAATAGAGGGATTATTTTCATGAGATGAAATTAATCCATGATGAATAAGCTTTAGAAACTAAGGTGTGAGCACACCTCAAAAATATCAACATGGACATGTCACAGTTGGGTAATAATGACAGGTCATGGTATGGGAAGGAAATAATGTATAAGATTCATTTGAATCATGTGAATTTATGGTGGGATGATGTGAAGCTTTGGGCTTGGATACACTCATGTCACTTAAGGGCCTTTATTTTAGTCTGTGCTTGTAACATCAACATTGTTGGGATTGTTCGTATCATTTTGAATTATCTCAAGTTAGGTTTTTTTCTAAACTGGTACTCGTATTTATAAATGGGGGGTGATCTTGTGAGAGTTGATCCTTTTGATCTTGATGGGGTTAAGCTAGAATCCATGGAAGTTTTTGAGAGAAATTTTTTCTCACCTTTCCTCAAAATCTTTAAAGGTCATTATGAAAACCAGAGTAGGGACTTTTCCAGATCTTGGAAGACGACCAAAAAGGGGGTAGTTGTGGACATGAAAGGTGTTCATATCGAGATTGATATGGAGTCTGTACGAAAGTGATGGGTGTTCTTGATAATTATAGGGAGGTTTATAATCATAAAAAGGAAGCCACATATGAGCTAAAGCTTTTCTTACAAGGTAATGAAAAACTTACCACTCACTTTTCTGTTTTCTTTTCTACTTTACCCAGGCCTTTTGATGATGTGGCTTTATCCCTTATTCATTTTCTTACCCTAGAAGTCCATCATAAGTGTATCTATGCCTACCATCTTCCTATGCTTAATTATTTCCACCATGGCCATAGTTTCAATTTTCCGTATTTTCTGTTTCTGCTCTCTGAAGTGCATCCATTTCCTAGTTTAAAAATAATAGAGTTGTTCCCCCTTCACCAAGGTTTTATCCTTGCCCTAGTTAAAATATTTGATCTTGATATTGATAAATTGGGTACCTTTATAAAATATCTTGATGATTATGCCAAGGAAGAAGACTCGACACATAGGATGAGGATTCTAGCGAAGATACAAAATTTGAGGAAGGAGATTCATCGAGGGATGACAAGGATGTAGTGGAAATTGATGTTTTTCAGAATCTCAGAGAGCTAAAATCAAAGCATGTTCCTAGTGGGTCTGTCAAAACAAAAGGTGAATCAAGCATGCCAGAAAATTAGGTTCTGTGAATGTCCAATTGGAGCAAGAAGATGGAAGCTTTGGGAAAAGTGGTTCTTGAGAAAGGGGATAATCATCTGGCCAAGATGGCCATGGATATTGAAGAGCTGAAGGGTGATATGAGGCTTACTAAGAGTTTTATTTAGTTCCTCTTTAATGACTGACACAAAATGCGAATGCGGAGTTAAAGATGTTATGAAAATCGGTAATGGGGAGACCTAGTAACTATGAAATCCAACTACAACAACCTCTCAAATGAGGTGGATCACATCAGAGATATTTTACATAGCTATATGGAATGGAGTGTTGTCACTATGAAATCCACTCTACAACATCTCCAAACCCTTGGTCATTTGGCCAATGCTTACAGGCTCATGGATGAGCATGGAAATTTGAAGAAAAGAAAAGGGGATGTTGTTGGATGTGACCTGGCATTGTTGGGGGTCAACATTGAGTCTCTATCAAAGGAATGGGTGAAAGTAATGCATGGTCTGGAAAGGACAAGAACTGAAGTCTCTTGGGGTGGTTGTTATTATATTGTCTTGCTTTTAATTATGTTGTTAGTTAGTCTATGGTTTTATCGTTACTATTATTACTCTTTTTTGTTGTGTTTTAATCTAGTCTATTTTCTCATGGAGGAGCTCAAATGTAATAGTCATTTTATTTGTCTCTATTTTAAAGCTATGTAATGTCTTATCTACTCTTTCTGGACTCTTGACTTGTATGGGGTAGGGCCCCTCATCCTTGTTTTAGCTATAAAAAAATGGGTTCTTCTCCTGATTCTTCCTTCACATTTTTTCAAGATTCTCCCTTATGAACTTAAAATTCATGTTTTTATTTCTAAAACTTATATATGAGGGTTTCTTACCTCACCTCTGTATGTAAACTATAAATAATTAATTAATACTAGTTTGCCTTCTTTATTTCCTTCAAACATTTATTGTTTGGTGTGAATATCGCTGCCCTATTCTTTATTTTACATCATTTCTAGTTACTTACATATGATTTATGTGCATTATTTATGATCTTCATTTACAAACTTGCATCTGTGTCTCTTATAACTAGAGAATATCCACATTTAAGTTTGGTACATCACCCCCTTTTTGTTTTCATTTTTTTCCCCTCCTAAATCTCTCGGTGGAATCATTAACTTAGGCTAGATAATTTAGAGTAGAAATATGTTATATGATTAGTTGTAGAGAACTAGGATGAAGGGAACCAACCATTTCATCTAGAGAAAGACCATGAGTGACCCAATGAATCATTTTCTAACAACATTTCACTAAAATGATGAACCCAATTTTAAAAAGGGTGTGAATTTTAACGACAAGAGTTTTGGCATGCACTGGTGGGACCAATCCAATGAGATTTAGATCATTACTACTAAGTTTTGGTGTGTAACTTAGTAGTTTCAACCTCCATAAAGAATTCATTCAACACATTTGGTGACTCCAAAATACTAAATCCCTTTGTTTCACGAAGTTATCCCTCCCCATTTCATGAGAAGAGTGCATATAAAGCTAAGAATATCCATAGATGACCCATTCAACTACCTACAAATATCCTCTCGGAGAAGAAGAAGGAAAAGTAATTTTCTAAGGTCAACATCACTTCCAATCATAATTTTTTTAACCCCACCTCTTGGTAGACCATTTCCATTTCATATTTTGAGGCCCATTCTCATTATGGTTCATCAAAAACATGTCATTTGAAATTTTTAGTAGTTGTAGTCCATTTCTCCTAGCCACTAAACATGATATACCATTATCCATCATAAAGAGTATCCCCTTCTTGATAGGTAAAAATATACCATTCTTGTGGATCATATTAAAGATGTTTCAAATGCTTATTTAGTACATGCAATCATGGAAGATGATGTCGTAGTGTAACCTTTTACATTGTTTCTCAAAGGGATGAATTTGTGGTGGTATATAAGTTTTAGAACACTTTAATTTACACTTAGGACGATCTCATGACCACCTTGTGTTAGAAATTTGATGAGAAGGAAGAAAACATTTCTCTCCTTGGACAATTAACTACAATAAAACATTATCCAAGCGAACTTATGGAAGATTTCAAATTTAGGCTCAAGAATACATGGAAAAAAATTCCAGTCCTTCTAAGACCAAATCCTCAAGGTGCATTTCTATATTTTCTTAGAGCTCTGAATTATGATATAATAATAATGATTCAGTCTATGGGTGCTACCCAATTACCCAATACTTATGCAATAGCCATTAGGGTTGAGAACTATTTGATCCAAGTGTGTTAATTAACTCCTAGATCACCAATGCTGATTTTCCTTTAATTACATCAAATTACCTAGCCCACCATTGACCCTATCCCTCGCCATCCGCTTCATCATCTACATCCACATATAGTTCCTCTATGAAGCAAGACTAAATTGAAAACCTTAGTTTCTAGCTAAAAATTTGATAAATAAGGTTGTCTCCTTAAGATACAACAAGATCAAACCCCTAAAAATATTCCTAACCCTCCTTAAAGTTATCTACAATAAGTATTCTAATATTGAAAAAAATATTTAGATAGACTTACCCACCAAGGAGACTTCCAAATCCAATCCCGTAACCTTCGATAGTTCCTAGCTTGAGAAAAACCATTTCTCTAGTCCAACACAATATGGTATAATGTTTTTAGTTGTTTTATCCTTGTGATCAACCCCACAATCAATATGTATGTGAATTTGTAATGAATTCATTATGGGAGAAGGATATTATGGTGCAGAATCCATTTTATCAACAAGAACATGCCACAACTTCATGACAAAGTAGTGTAGAAGAAGAATCCACTCCAGAGCCCAATTTCATGCTTTTTGGACTTGAATATTTTTGTTTGGTTAACCAAACTATTGTAAATTTCAATAGGTTTCATCCCATTTGGAGGATAATACAAGGTACACAAAGAGACAAATGGATGTAAGGTCTCATCCCTTATTCCTCCAACTTCACATAACAGTACTAGCCAACCTGCAAACTTGGGAGAAAATTCAACTTCATAAAAAAATTCACGGACTTCGGAACATCCATGTGTTATAGAAAATAAGTAGAGCTCGCTGAATCCATATAGTAAAAAATATTCATAGAATGAAGTAAACCCACCATAAAAAGAGTTTTCATGAATAAAATAAGAAAGAAAATAATATGTCACTCCCTTATTTTAAAAGGCCACGAGTATCCCCTAAACATTATTAAGTAGATAAAAAGAAAAAAATGAATGTTATAATGTGGGATTCCCTATCCATCCCATCTTAGAAGGATATTTTGAAAGAAACATTGAGAAAATTTGACATCTTGATCCCATAATGCAAAAAATAGAATCCTCTTTCAACATCTCATAGCTAAACGAAGAAAAAGTACATGCGAGTTATCAAACCTCATCCTTTCTACATGTATCTCGATTGTTGTAAAACACCTTGCACATAAATTCTTGTGATGGTACCTCATTAATGCCAAAAAAATTCAGATATATTTGGAATTGAGTACAATATGACATCAAAATATATCTTGTAACTTGATGGATCAACAATTTAAGTCTTGGGCGTGATCAAGGATTTGGAGTTAACTCTTCATGCTTTACTAAGCCTAACTATAACACAAGACATATCCAAGATTAAATTACCACCTTTGTTCACCCTCTTCCTCTATAGGGATTTCACAACCAAAATGGACAGAGATGTCTTTCTTTAAATTGGTCCCATATGCTATTAAGAAAAAGGTATGAGACTAGGTTTACAATCAAAGTTGATCCCATCTCAACTTATCATGTAAAAATACATGATCCTATACCCATAAAATAACACTAGATGGTCCATGGATAAGTGATTAGTGATACTAAATCCACTAAAATAGTGTGGTCATCTCATTCGAGTTCCCAATATCATGCTTGATGAATGTGATACCAAGAATTATGAGTTTGATCCTTATGACACTGCAATTGAAGTATGTTTGGGTACCTATTGTATCTACAAAGGTGAATTCACTACCCCCATGTCACACAAGAAAGGGAATGACACTTTATGAATATGGAAAATGTATTTTGATGGCTCAAGGAATAATATTGGATTTGGGTGGGTGTAGTTCTTATCTCCCCAACAGGTAAGAAAATATTCTTTGCACATAGGCTACAATTTGCATACAACAATAATGTGGAAGAATATGAAGAAATGGTTCATGGTTTTCACATTTCGAAAGGAGATAAATCAAGGATCTGCAAATATTTGGGTACACCAAATTGGTTATCCACCAAGTGAAAAGGAATTTTATGGGAAAGAATAAGTTATTGAAATCTTATAGGCACCTAGTTGGGAATATTTTGGAGGATTTTGAATCTATCAACCTTCAACTAGTGTTATGAATAAAAATATATCAAATGACATCCGTCAACTCAAATTTTTCCACTCATCAAGACCTCATCCAGGGAAAATAACACGTTAAAATGGTTATAATCCCATCCATCTAAGATAATGAATTCAGTTGGAAATTATTTGAGAATGATGAATAGATAGTTTAGTTCATCCAAAATGAAGTTGAATTCTATTCAAGCTGACAATCCGGTTTGTAAAAACATTATGGTGATAAAATCATCCAACTTTGAGTTACCTAAAGGGTTAGTACTTCTATAAGACATATTAAATCCCAATAATCAGATCAAAAGGAAAAAAATAATATCCTTGAGCCAAGAAGACTATAAACTAGTCACTATTATGCGAGGTAAGGAACTTCTTCTTGGAAAGGTGTGTGATTAAGATGAAGAAAAAAATTTATTTCCTTCCATTAGAGTTTTTGTGATGTATTTTCACATAACTATAAATATATTAGATATTTTTAACCATGTTTCTTAACATGTCATTGATCTTAATCCTGTGGGCTGAGAAAATAAGAAAAATTAGAGACCAATGAACCCCAAGGTTGAACCCCTCATGAGGAAGGAATTATCTAAACTCATTGAGGAAAAAATCATATTCCCCATCAAATATTCATCTTGGGTGGAAAAATTAGTCTCGGTGTGGAAGAAGAATGGGGAAATAAGGATTTACGAGACTCGATAGAATTAAATAGGGATTCATTGAAGAATTATTATCCTCTTCCTTCAATGTAGAAAATTCTTCAAATAGTCACGAGCATAGAAAGGTTATCTTTGTTGAACAAATATTCAAGCTACAACTAGATCTATGTGAAAGAGGAAAACAAACATAAAACCACATTTACAACCAAATGGGGGACATATGCATATGAAAATATGCCTTTTGGTTTGTCAAACATGGGTCCCACATTTCATAGATGGATTGACATTTCTTTCCATGGAATCATCAATTAGTTTGTCCTTTTCTACTTGGATTCTTAGGTTGATAATGTCAAGTGGGTTGTCTACCACTGCACTATGCCCCAATATTATTTTAAAAGTTTGTCTATCAAACTTTATTATGAAGATATTCCATAAATATCTAATACATTTAAGAGTGAAGCAACTTGTCTAACTCACCCACCCATATTGATTTGCAAGATCCCTCTCAAGATTGTCTATTAACAATAATTACATTTGTCTAGATTGAAATTAAGACTAAGATCAAAATGGAAGATCAAGGGATGATCTTTGTATTAAATGAGGGAAATACATAGATCAAAAATAATTCAGTAAGACTAAGAAGTGAAATGGAAGTGTTGGGTTCAAGTGTTGAGAATTCTTAATAAAGACAATGCTTTTATCGTGGATTTTTTCCATTAAGTTTCTCCACTTAAATATAATGTTACCATATCTATGCTTTGTGTTTATCTCGCTTTTAGCTCTTACTCATTAAGCTCTGTAATTCACTATTTATTTAAGCTAATTTTGTGTCTTATTTAATTACACATCATAATCTATAGTCTTTGGCTTATAAATGGTGGAACTATAATTTTTCAATTATATTTCCCTTAAAAAATATAACATAGTATTAGAGCTTGGCCCTTATGTGTGTGTAGGGTTGATTTGCAAGATTTTAATTTTCTAGAGTGAAGAAGCTTGAAGTATGTTCACGATTTACGAAATCCTACAACCTCCGTAGTCATTTTCAAGAAAACCAAGTTTAAATTTCTAATTACCTCCTAAAATATTTTATAATATTGATCAAATGGTTGTTTATATCTTGTCTAAGTTTTTTCTTGCTTATATTTGTGCCTCTGTAACTATTTTTGATCATTTACGGTTTGAATTTTTCATATGTGAGAATTTTTTAAGTTTTCACGCCGCTTATAACCATTAGAGAAGTTTTTTGTCTATGGATCCAAAATATTTAGATCTAGTTTGTTTGGAGCTTCTAAGTCTTTTTTGATGACAAGAAATTTCTTTTTTTTTCTAGTTTTGTCTTTGCGAAGCTTGGGCCAATAATTTTGTGTTTTCTTGCTTCAATTTTTATTTCTTTTTATAGTTCCTTTTGGTTTTACAAAGATCAAGCCAATAATATTTCTCCAAGTATCTTCTCTATTGTTCATTTCGTGTTTGTAAATCTCAATCCAATTTTCTAGTGCCATCTGGCTTCACTCTATCATTCTTATTTTGCTTTTTTCATTTTTGCAAAGTTCTTTTGATTTTGAAGCTTGATCTAATCATTTTACTCCAGCTATCTTCACATTGTCAGTCTTCTAAATAGACCTTTCCATTTTTACAAAGTGCAAGCCAATCAAAAGGCTCCATCTTACTTCTCTTTGTTAGTCATATTATTTATCTGTTTGTCAGTTGTGAAACGTGATCCAATAAGGGATTTACACATGTCTTTGCATTGCTATACTTGGATTATATTTTCTCTGTCATTTATGAAATCTGATCCAAGGAGGAAGCTCCAACTCATGTAGTATTTCACCTTTCTAGATCCTTTGTTGTTTTTTTTGTCTTTACGAAATACGGAACAATAGAATTGTTTCATATTTTGTATTGTTAGTGCCTAGTTATCTATTTTTGACATTTAGAAAATTTGAGCCAAAAAAATTTCTCCATCTTTCACTTTTTCAGTATTTTTATTGTATTTTCTACCTTTGTAAAATCAAAACCAATAAGAAAGATCCAATTGGCTTCGTATTTCACATTGTCAGTTTTCTTTAAGTTTACTTTTGACATATGTGAAGGTTTAACTAATAGATTTGATCCAAGTATCCTAGAATTTTGCATTTTTCATTATTTTTATTTTTGTTAGTGGTTATCCAATATAAATTAGCCATCTTGTCACATTTTTTAGTCTTTTTCAGACTTACAATGTGTGAACCATTTAATAGGCTCTGTGTGTCTTCAATTTTGATTTAAGTCTTTGTGGTTATGCTTTCAAAGTGCGAACCAATTAATTTTTGATACGAATTTAATATTTTGTTGTGTTAACCTTCACAAATTTCAGGGTGTTGGTTTATGATTTAGCTTAGCCATTAAGATTGTGACACTTGTTATTCTTGTTTTTGGACCCAAACTTTATTTTAAAGTTTGGATTATTTTTGACAAGTGACTCTACTTAACTTAGACTTTGATTTCACATTTTGTGTGCATTTTTTCAGAGTGCGAAGAAGTGAAATGATTAATTAACGACACATGTTTACGGTTTGTTATTTCAATTAATTTTCTTTTGTCTTAGTTACTACACTATGAAGTGTGAGCTAACTAAAATTCGACTTGTGTCTTTTGTCGTATGTTTAAATTTTTTTGTTGACACAATTTTATTACTTTGTTACAAACTTTGAAAGGGTTTGTCTTTAAGTTTTAAAGCTTCACATCCACCCAAGGATTTGTTTTAAATCCAACACATTCCTCTCTTGGTGTTGTTAATTTGTGTGACTTGTCGCCCCCACCTTGGCTATTTTTTAACTTGTCTTTATTTATTAAGTAGCTCGTTTTCACTTGACCCGTCAATTTTCTAAATAACTCATAGATCCACTTTATCCTCAATCATTCCAACCTTAGTGATCTCCCATACACTCTACCAAAATGATTTATTTACTTTTTTTTCCAATTTGTGTCATGGTCTTAACCCCTTAATTAATTAGCCAATTAAGTCTGTTAAAAATTTTATAGTTTAATTTCTATAAAATTCAATAAAATCAAGTGATTATTTGATCAAATTTTAATCTGTTTGCATTCATATAGCTATTAAAAAGATCAATAGCTAGTTTTTTTCTTCAATTTGGCTTCCTCAACTCTTTTTTAGCTGAATTTATCTCCATTACTATATGAGCATTAAAAATGGCCACTTTTACTCGATTTGCAATAGATAAGTCTCGGTTATTAAATGGAACAAATTATATTATATGGAGAGTTTGATTGAAAGCCCATTTTATGGATAGAAAGCTCTAGGATCTTGTGAATGGTATAGAAAATGTCCCAAAGGGAGGAAATCAACTCTTGAAAACCTTAGATCCTTCTCTCAAAAAAATTAGGAAGTTCTCATCCATCGTATTACAAAGTATAAGAGATGAATTTTTAATGCATATAGGTCATATGGACTCTTTTGAAGATGCCTGGAAGAAATTAGAGACTATGTATGAAGGAAATATATTTTCTAAGATAATTAAGCTAGTTTTAGAGTAGTTCACACTTCTTATGAAAGGGGATGAGAAAATTATCGACTATTTAGCTAAAATTAAGAACATTAAAGATCAATCAATATTTGTAATCTGTGAATTGTTTGAAGATAAGATTCTATATTTCATTATTCAGATAAAAATTTCATGAAAAATTTAGAAATTACATCTCAATTCTTAACTCTAATTATCAAAATGAGAATGATCTACCTGATTTAGACATCGTGTTGTTGCACCCTAAAATATTGGCTAAGTACCAAGAGGTGCGTGCGTGTAGGATCTGTAGATAGAAGACTGCTCATGGAAAAGCATGCATGAAAAGGGGTTTAAGAAGGGTTTAAGTGAAACCAGGGCATGCGTAGGAGGTAGAACAAGGGTTTAAAGGAATTAGCCATATTTGGCATCATGGAGTCACTTGAGGAAAACGTGAGGACCCGACTAGGTGTGATAAGTGGATAAGGTGCTAGCTTGGAACCTTGGAGGTCAAGAAAAGGATATTCCATGTAGGGAATATTCCTAGAGGCATCATTACAGTTAGTGGAAGGTTTACAAAGAGGATAAGAATTTTCCAATGGAGGACCACATCGACACTTGGCACACGATTTGCTCATGAGAGAAGTCATGGCGGTGGTCAATGGTCCTATTTAAAGAAGTTCTTGGGATAGGAAAAGAAAAAAATAGAGAGATATATGGGTGCAGAGTGCAAAGGGGAGAAGAGAAAGAGAAGGAGAGTAATGAAGTGTTGTAGAAATGTTAGGAAATACTAAGCGCCTAGAGTTCATGGTGTCGGGGTTTAGAGTATTTAGTGCTTTAGAGGGTTGTAAGGGATACCATTAAGCATATGTATGGGTATTGGGATCTGTAACAAGGGATATAATGGGGAAAAGCATAGTTAGGATCTCTGATCAGATAGGTTTGTAGGAGTTGAGTCTCTGTCATTTGATGTATATGGTCTGAGATGACCCTTTTGAATGTAATATGGCTACCAGAACTTTGTTAAATCAATATACATAGATCTATATTGTACAACTTGATTATGGGTGTAAACTCCCATGTCATATGGCTTATCATGACTCGAGATCTGGTTTCTTTTACTTCTTGTAATGTTATTTAACTTTTGTGATGCATTAATGTGTAGATTTGTTACTTATATCTTCTTCCTTTTTGAGTAGATACATGTAATTTTTTTCTGCAAATAATCCTCCATTAATGGAAAAACTCTCTTACGCAAAGATCACATAAAGGAGGGGCTCGGTGCCCACGCACACCTCGGTGAGTGCCCAATGTATGTTGGATGATAGGATGATGTGCTTGGGGTTAGAAATAAGTGCGAGGGTAAAATAATGACTACGCCTATCTTATTTTTGATTCGAGAAGAGAGATTCATGGAGAATTTTGATTCAAAAGAGATTGCTTCTCAAACCTTGTTCTCTCATAATCATAAGGCAACTAAAAACAACTTTAATATCAATCCAAATCTGAAGTCTAATATCATATCAAGATTCAAAGTAAATCCTAATTCTAATTCTACTAAGAACAGTCAAAATTTTAAATTCAAATTTGATGGAACTTGTAACAAGTGGATTGTAGAGTAAAAACTTAAAAATTATTCAAGAATGCTAAGAAAAACAAGTTTAACAATCAAAATAAATATCAAAACTAGAAGGAAACTCATCCAAGTGTTGCTAAGTAGTTTATTGCTATGTATACGACCCTTTTAGATTCAAAAGAAAATAAATAGATTCTTCACATTGTTACCTCTAGGCATATGAATTGTACTCTTGGTATCCTCTCAAATGTTTTTGAATGTGAGGAAAATATCTATCTAGGATATAACTCCATCATTAGATCTAAAAATTGTGGCAATATTAAATTGTAAAATGGTGTAATTAGGAATGTCTTGTATGTTCCTCAATTGAAAAAGAATATTTTTCTTTCTCTCACCTAAGTAGAGAAAATTTTAAAGTTATTTTATTGCAAGATAAGTGGTATGTAAAAGATAAGTTCAGTAATATTTTTTCCTCTGGTATTCAAAAAAATGGATTTTATATCCTTGATGGTTTTGTGTCTAAGTCTTGTTTTTCTTCCTCTTCTAGAAGTGATATCCAACTTTGGCATGAAATACTTGATCATGTAAATTTCAAAATCTTATATAAAATGTCTATACTAAATCTAGTTATTGGTCTTCCTAAATTAAAATTTGATCGTGAGACATGTGAAAGTTACCTATGTGGTAAACAATAAATTGAACCATTTCAAAAACATTATAATCCCAATTCTTCTTAGTTATTAGAACTAATCCATGGTGATATGAGAGATCCACTTGAGGTTCCTGTATGTACCCAAAATTGTAAGGTACTGTACTACCAGAACAACGTGACAAGTTCCCCAATGATGATACAGGTCTCCTCGCAAGGTGTTCGGGATCCGGAAAAGCCCTCGAGTATGCATTAACATCCCGCATGCCCCGCTTAGCCCCCACGTCCTTTGTTTTCCCCTCTTTCCCTCTTTTCTTGGCCTTTTGATCTTCGATGTGAAACCGCCGCCTGCCGCAGGGTGGCGGTCTCGTGTTTCCGCCGCTCTAATCGGGGCGGCGGTCCTATAACCGCCACCTGCTCAGAGCGGCGGTCCTGCACACGTTTTCCAGAAAGCGTTTTGACGTGACTCACGTAAAATATCAATGTTTCACCAGCTTTCCTTGCTGACTTGGGCATGCATTTATGTTTTTGGTCCCCTAGAATAGTGTTTGGCCATTGTTTATGGTTTTTAGAGTTCAGTTTGGTTTTG
The DNA here is from genome assembly GCA_018340775.1 of Taxus wallichiana var. yunnanensis. NCBI lineage: Eukaryota > Viridiplantae > Streptophyta > Pinopsida > Cupressales > Taxaceae > Taxus > Taxus wallichiana. Next base: position 150,791,617 of record CM031234.1, on the reverse strand, counting down.
ATCTTTGGGTGAATGAATGCTATAAATAAATGGTTTGTGCACAAACAAAAGGTCTGATCTTTTGCTCTCATCCTCTCATTTTCCATAGTTCAGTTTATCATTTTTCTTAGAGGCCATAGTTTCAGTTCATTTGCAGGCTTAGTTAGTATTGTCCAGCTGTTGGTAAGCCACATATCCATCTTGTGCAAACAGTGTTCTTATTTTACCCATTCTATTAAAGTAGAATAGCTTAGGAAGCCATTAAAGTTACATGTTTTGCTCTTCAAACAGGGTAGTTTCAGGTTCTGGTCACTTTATGTTGCATGACTCGCAGTAAAATCCCACTAGGAATCGCATAAGCCAAGCTCTATACTCTTGCGCTATCCCTCTCCTACTTGCATTTTCAGTCTGCATTCTGAGCTGTCCTTGTCCCAATATCTATTTCTGTTGATGTTGGTAGTACACACTTTTCTGGATCCACGTGAACACGAAAGAATGAGGAGATCATACTGAGGGGACAAGATCACATACACCATCGGATTTGCCACTGTTCTGCGGAATCCAGGTTCTAGCTTTCAAAGTTCTAGTTAGAATCATATCAAATAAGGTAGTAAATTGCTTCATTTCAGTAAATTCTATTCTCGATATTGCCAGGGAAGCTGTGAGGGTTGATAGTTTCTGAGAAACTATGATTCACTCCTCACTTCTGAGGTAGGATCGAGAATCTTGCAAGTAGATTAGGAAAGTTATTGCATTATTTAGAATAAATCTACAAATTACACAGACAAATAACTACACTCGGTTATTTTGTTTGTTTTAAGTTGTTATTTAGTTGTTATTTCTAGATACGTTTAAAATAGCTGCTTTCCTTAAACTCTTAAAAAGTTAAATGCAAAAATAGAAGTTATATATGTTTTAGTTTTATTTCACGTAGTTAGAATTTGCTTTATTACAGTTAGATTTTAAATTTCACTTTGTATGACAATCACGGGACCTCAGGAGCCCAGGGAATACATATTTGAGCCAATCGTGCCTCAACCAAACCTCGTCACAGCAATAGTTGACATAGACCAAAACCTCAGAATACAAGTATTCCAAACAACAACAGATTTACAACTGATCAGTTCTCAGTTGAGAGGGTTAAACATAGAAGATGACCAAGCATACATGTTTTGGTCAAATCAACCGAATTACAGATTACCCTAGATAAACATTCACATGACTGTAGAAGGGTTCGAAAGAGAACAAACCTTTGGTTGTGATCCTTTGGTCCCATAGCCAGGTGCAGGAGACACTCTCACAGACATAGATACTAGTCTAAGGATCCAGGTTGCACGAACACCTGTGAGATATTATGAGAAAATCACGCAGTTGTTGGTCCTAAACATAGAAGCTGAGAAAGCATATGATTACTGGATACTAGGAATCAGGACTTGATTTCGTATATGACCATAACAGGACCGCAACAACCAAGAGTCTACGGTTGTGACCCACAAGTCCCACAGCCTAGCGAATCCACAAGTCAATCAGATATAAACATTGGCCTACGCACACTAGTATTCCAATCCACTCCACTTCCACCCATCATCATCGAACAATTTTCCTTACTAGATATAGCGGCTAACGAAGCTAGAGAATTTTGGACTAGGCCAGAGAATCATCCGTAAAGTCAATTGTTTCCACCATCCACCATATGACCTTGTCTAGGGACATACATGAAACTATCCTAGGTCATTTTCCACGTATCCCACAACCCATAGATTGAATCACGCCAGAGCTCAATATTGATTAGAGCCCTCGAGCAGTCATCCTTGCTAATCGATCTATCACACCAGTCCAAGTTAGAAGGGCTTTCTTCGCCTTAGACTCATAAATTCCATTAGTGCGTGTCGAAGACATTAGAATACCTAACTAATTTTGTCTACATCCCATGCATATTCCATCCCCATCGACCGTCTCGGCACAACCTCGGGAGGTCGGGTACGCAGAAGAGTTAATTGTAGATTCCCACGCTCGCTTGTCACTTTTCCAGCTTACAAAATTGGTGAACCCGACGTGAAACAAACAAAGTTAGTGAAGTTGAATATACCCCCTGAATATTTTGGGATTCGATGCATATGGCAAACCCCTCTTGGGTCTCGAGGCATACTATGCATAAAAAAATAGGCAATCATCACCCTCACTCTCAGTATGGGGCGATAACTATTCAAATAATCAGTTGTCAACACAAACCCCAAGAAACAGATATAACTCGTCTTTTCAAACAGGGGAGTTAGATCAACCCCCTCGAACACAACAAACAGAGCCTTCAGGCTCGAACAATATGACGTTTACCAGAAAATCTGGTTCATCTCCTCAGATGCTACTTAGACCATAAATTAGTAGACAATCTGACCCATACCTGGTCTTAGACGATGAATAGTCAATATGTTATCTTGGAAGTGAACAACACTCCCGGGGTATGTACCCATCTATAGGAGGTTTACAAATACAACCTAAAATCTCTTTTCAAGAAAATATCTCTATGCCACTGCATATAGGAAATACTCTCGGAGAAACTTGGCAAGATAGCGATTAGTTTATAGTAGGATATCACATGCCTATACAACACCATGGTATACAACAAACACCGCTCAGGCAAAAGCACCGTGACTTCACCAAATGAAGTCATTTCAACATTAGTAGAAAAAGTGAGAGGGTTAGAACTTGCTCAAGCAAGTCAAAATCCTCAGTTCATGCAAGCAGGAAGTTCCAATCCTCCATATCACTCTGGCCAAGTAGATCTCCTCACAGGAGTAGGCACGTTAGGCATGCCTCCTCAGTATCCACAACAAACGCCAACAAGGCCTATCATCTCTAACATTATTTCTCCCGGTCTAGTATCAAACAACCCATTACTAGACAATATCCCGTCATACTTAAACATGTACTCCAAATCACCACAGGGAGATATGTTCTCCTCTCCCGCCCCTTTTGCTCAAACGCAGGGACTTCCCTATGCCCTTGCCAATGCATACGCTGCGCCATATCAACCCATCCCACCACCACTCCCTCAGCAACCATCATAAATGGTCGAAACCTATGCGATAGGGACTTATTTAGAATATCTGAAAGAGCCCTTAGACTTCACCATACAAAGCGTCATGCTTCCAAGACCTCTTCCCGATTTACCCAAGTACAAAGGCGAGGGAGATCCAAATGCGCATATCAAAGCTTACGCTACAGCCATACGCGAACTACTCCCTTGGGATGGGGTTGTTGCTAAAATATTCCCCAAAACCTTGGAAGGCATTGCTCTTGATTGGTATTATAGAATACCTGAGGCTTCCATCCATTCATTTAAACAACTCGTATCAGAGTTCATCAAGGCCTTCGACATGAACAAACTATTAAGAACAGGAATCAGGGAGTTCTTACACATCAAACAAGAACACAACAAATCTATCACCCATTTCATCCAGAGGTGGCGTACAGTTCTTTATTCTTCAGCAAGTGCTCCAAACATGGATCAGATGGAACTATGCGATTTATTCCTTCATTCTCTCAGCAAAGAGGTGAAGGAAGAAGTCCAAAAGTTCCCACTAAGAACTTACGATGAAGTACTTGAGCGCTCTTCGAATAGACCAAGCGATAGATAGTGGCCATAAAACATATGGTGCAAACGGGAGGTTAATCACCCCCAATCAGAACACTACAAATTATCCCACTACCACAAACGTTAATCAAGGACCCAAAATCCTTAACAAAAATCGGGGTGTAACAACGGATGGAGTAACCGACCAGCCCAAGAAGGTAAATGTTGTCAATACTCCATCACAAACAAACAACCAACGAAACAACAACTTTACCCCGACAATCAATACAGTGGATTTTAACCATCCACAACAACAACAACAACAACAACGGCAAAATCCTATACAAGGGCTAGGACAAAACTCATTTGGTTATCAAAACCAAAGCCAGAAACAACAAATGCAAAATTTTAATCCTAATAGGCAACAATTTGATCAGAATTTTAGGCCACAATATACACCAAACCAACAAAACAGGAATTACAATCGCAATTCTTATTGTGGTTTCCACAAAATCGGTCGTCATGATACTTAGAACGTCTGTGACTACAATAAATTCATGCAACGTTTACCAGAAGAACAAAGACAGTTCTTCACAGATTTTTTTTTGGCAGATCCCGTGTCATCACCACCAAACACGCTAGCAGGAGAAGTTTCCCCTCAAAATGCTCCCCTCAAGATCTTTAATGATCCACTCCCAAATCATGATGATAATAGAATAAATCCAATTGGGACGAACAAGGGTGCAATTCCGGGAAACAATGATCATGAAGCCTCGACTTCACTAAATCCATCAGTTGCGCCACAGTTGGGAAGTCAACCGAGACCCAAGATAGTCAGTTTGGTAGAGCTAGACGCTGAGCTACCTATCGAAGCTATAACAAGAACACGAGAGTATTTCTCTCAACCAAGCCCAAGTCATCTGCCAGAAACAGATAAGAGTCAGCAGATAGTAGAAAAACCCATCGGTGCCTATGATTTAATTAGTGACCTAACAAAGACCTTCTCACACATTTCATTTTTAGATTTACTAAAGAACTCTCCTCCTCACAGAGCTACTCTTTTAGAAGCAATAGGTCTAGGTCCTCTAATTAACATCACTCCACCTCCTGAAACACAAGTAAATCACGTAGATTTTGATATCCACCCTTTGGGGCAGCCGGAAAAGGATGTCGAATTCATATTCAAAATAAGTAAAATGCCCACAGATGCTGAGATCGCATGCCGAGGTGATCCATCCTTACACTTACAAGTATGGATTTATAATAACTATGTAAAATGGGAAATGGTTGACGATGGGGCCATGTAGTTAACATAGTTCCCTTCTCTTTCCTCCAAAAACTAGGATATGGGGAAACAAACTGTTCCACCACTCGAAATACATTGAGAGGCTATGATAGCCTTAAAGCCACTTCGATAGGAACTATAATATTTCCGGTCACCTTAGGACCCAAAACAATCCTGACTGAGTTTTATATTATAGATCGGGAAACTAATTATAATATGATACTCGGCCGACCATGGATACACCGAATGAAGGCAATCCCTTCTACGTTATTTCAAGAAGTAAGATTTTTGCATCTAGGAAAGGTATTTGTAGCCAAAGGTGATCCAAAACCTTTCGATTTGCACCTAGCTGATTTAAAGAAAAGACCAGGTGTACACTCAGAATTTGAACTTCCAACAAACCAACTTAATAAACCCACTGACCCAAAACCAGAGGAGAAGTTGGTACCTACAACGGATCTTGAAACTATCAGCATAGCCAAAACAACCCCAACCCCTAATGATAAAGCTAAAGAAATGGTATCATTAGGGACTACTGCAAAAATCGTTGAGTTAATAGAACAAGATTCACCAATGTTCTTACCATTTGATTTGGTAGGCATAGGATATTCCCTAGGTGTTGGTTCCCTTCCAGCAGAGGACCTCTGTATGGTAGAAGTAGAGTGTGCAAATGCAGCAGATGCCCCAATATCTATACTCCCGACTAAGTATTGGACTCTCCATTTCTACGGAGCTAAATGCCATTATGGAGCGGGGGAAGGTATAATTCTTACTTCGCCCAAGGAGAAAGTCCTCCCATTCGCGTTTAAGTTAAACTTTGAATGCACAAACAACAGCGCTGAGTACGAATCCCTCCTCCTTGGCCTCACTTTAGCCAAGAGAATTGGTGTTGATAACATCAAATTCTTAGGAGACTCGTAATTAGTGGCAAACCAAGTTTGAAACCAAATCCGAACACTTGCAGCTTTACAAAAATGCTGTATTAAATTTAAGCAAGGCATTTAACTTCATATCCATTGAAACAATCCCGCGAGAGAAAAATCTTCTCGCCGATTCAATAGCAACTTCAGCATCACGTTTTACTCCAAGCAATGAGTTAGAAGATACCCAGTTCACGGTGTCCATTCGTAATGAACCATTGATAAAAATAATGACAAATCCCCTTTCAAGCGAAAGTAAATCTACCATCCTAGACCGTATTGATAGTGATGTGGCTACCTTGGATTACTTAAACGCCTATGTGGCATTACATCTCTCCTATCATATGCTAGATTTGTCCTTAATTCCACATTCATCTTCCTATTTCAGAAATCCCATGATGGATCTCCCCTCACAAATGGAACCTAGCATATACACAGTAGAAAATGGGGATGATTTGGATTTACCTCCAGCACCACCTGAGTTCGAAGAGGGTAACACCTCTTTGATCGAAGAGACAATCGATGTCAACATCGGGACAGATGACGAACCAAAAATATTGAAATTAGGATCATCCTTAACCCCAGAAGAAGTGGAAATACATACGCGGATCCTCAAAGAACATCAGAAGGCGTTTGCATTTAATTATAAGGAAATGACAGGAGTTACACCCCACATTGCGGTGCACAACCTCGTCACTAAATCAGATGCAAAGCCAGTTAAGCAAAAATCAAGACCTATGAAACCCAAAGTAGCTCTCATGGTAAAGGAGGAGGTAATAAAACTCCTTCAGGTAGGATTCATCAAGCCAGTCGACTATTCCCAATGGGTATCTAACATCATTCCCGTTCTCAAGAAGAATGGAAAGATACGTATCTGCATAGATTTTCGAGACATCAACAAAGCATGTCCTAAGGACGACTTCCCGTTGCCATCTATTGATGTCATTGTTGATGCAACAGCTGGGTTTGAGCTTTTGTCTCTCATGGATGGATTCTCGGGATACAATCAAATCAGAATATCTGAGCAAGATCAAGCTAAAACCACATTTATAACTCCTTGGGGAACCTATTGCTACGCTGTTATGCCATTCGGTCTCAAGAACGCCGGTGCTACGTACCAGTGGGCTATGACATATATATTTCACGATCTAATTCATAAAATCATGGAATCTTATGTAGATGACTTATTGGCTAAATCCAAGAAGCGTTGTGACCATCCCGAAGTAATCTGCATCATTCTTTCACGTCTAATAGAATACGGAGTCACACTAAACCCAGAGAAATGCATCTTTGGTGTAACGGGAGGGAAGCTCCTAGGTTATATCATATCGTCACGAGGGATAGATGTCGACCCGACCAAAATCCGGGCTGTCCTCGAAATGGTTCCACCTTCAAATGAATCTGGAGTCAGGTCATTCCTCGGAAAGCTGGGTGCAATCCGAAGATTCATCCCGGACTTAAGCTTCGCCATTCATCCAATCAACAATTTACTCAAGAAAGACTATAGCATTGATTGGACCAAAGACTGTAATGAAGCCTTTGAAGTAGTTAAGCGTTTCCTATTATCACCACCTACGCTAATGCCACCTAAGCTAGATCACCCGTTGATTCTATATTCACGAGCTACCAATGTCTCTCTGGCCTGTATGTTGGCCCAAGAAGATGATAACAAGAGAGAACGCGTGATTTATTTCATCAGCCGAATGCTACTTGACTATGAAACATGCTATACACAGGCAGAACGAGAATGCCTTGCCATAGTCTTTGCTACTAAACGCCTAAGACATTATATGCTGAATCAAGAAACAAGGGTCATGGTAAAAACGGACCATTTATGGACTTTCCTCACACAAGGGTCATTATCTAAAAAGGCTGGATGTTTTATAACCTTAATGGGAGAATTCGAATTAATGTTTGTAAATCAGAAGTCAGTTAAGGGACAAGTCATCGCAGATTGGTTAGCTGACAACCCATTAGACGGAGGTGATTTAGTAGATTTAGACTTTCCAGATGAGTGCGTATACTACATCGAAGCCCGACCCTCTATCTCTGAGTGTCTTTGGTACACTGATATCATTAATTATATCATGGACCATACGTACCCAGAAGGAGTTACACCATGAAAGAAAAGAAGGCGATTACGCATAATCGTAGCTAAATAGGTCATTATAGAGCGGTGCTCTATCGAAAAGTATTCGATGGAATGCTCTAAGATGTGTCGACACGAGAGGAATCCAAGAAGATTCTCCATGAATCTCACGGCGGAATATGTGGAGGCCACTTGGTGGCCATGCCACTTTGCTCGAAAAATACACTGAATGGGCTATTTCTAGCCCACTCTAGAACACGACACGATAGATTTTGTATGCGCGGGTATCATAAGTGCCAAGAATTCTCCCATGAGATCCACATGCCAAAGCCAAGCTCTACAAAAATCGCTACTCCATGGCCATTTTCTACATGGGGTCTAGACTTAATAGGAAATTCTCTCCCTCATCCACAGATGGCCATAATTTTATAATCACGGCCAATGAATATTTTACCAAATGGGTGGAGGCCATGCCTCTTACTATCTGTACCTGGTTCTGTGATCGCCAAGTTCATTTTGAACCAAATCATTTATAGGTATGGTATACCACAAATCATTATCTCTTAGAATGGAACTTCTTTTAAGAATGAAGAGGTTCGCGAACTATGTAATAAATTTAAGATAAGCCATCATACGGCTTCCTTGTATTACCCCCAGCCAACGGACAGGTGAGCGACAAACAAGACAACTTTGAAAGCCATTCTCCTTAAAAAGGTGAAAAAAACAAACGAGATTGCCATTTGAAGTTATATCCGGCCTTATGGGCCCATGAACCTCAATAAGAACACCAATGTGAGCAAATCATTTCTCACTTTGGTATTTGGGGCGAAGCAGTTCTCCCGCTTGAGGTCGAAATACCCGAGTCTCCGCATTTCACTACAAGGGATTACGGATGAAGACGCTTACAAAAAGCAAGTCTTTCCCAACTAGAAAGCCTAGATGAAACTAGGTTAGATGCTTTGAATAGTAGCATAGAGCTTATCTTGACCGAATGTGCCGGTAGTATAACAAGAAGGTCTATGAACGCGACATATACGAAGGTGATCTAGTTCTAAGGCTAGGCAGTAGGGATCGACAAGAAGACCGGCGAAGGAAGGAAATTCTGGCCCAAATGGTTGGGACCATACCAGTCATGAAGGACTACGGAAATGGTGCTTACATCTTATGTACGCTAGAAGGTGAGGAATTTGGAAAAGCAGTCAATTCCCTGCACCTCAAGCGGTTCTATGCATAAGCAACTAGCACTACTTGTATAATTATCTACATTGCATTTTCATACAGATTAAGATCATTTTGTCCACTTGTTTCTTACATAAATTGTGATCAAGGAATCTATTCTCAAAGTAATTCACTACAAACTCATGATGTTGTTGGCATAAAGCTCTTTAATCATACCTCTCCATCTTCATATATCATCAAATCATCTCGGAATCTTTTATCAAATAAAGTCAAACATGACAAAGTCTTAACGGTAACCATACCAAGATCTGCAAGTTTATTCTCACTTTGATTTCTTCTTAGGATAGGTGTCTTGCCTATGGTCTGTTCTAGAAGCTTCATGGTGTCACATCTATCCCATATATGCATCTCTTTGGAAATAAGCACATACTGACATTTTACTCAAGAAAACAAGTCAACAAGAGATTAAACAGAAAATTTTAATTTTACACATTTCCTTGCCCCACCAACCTTCGGTGATGAGCTTGCGTCTCTTACTAGTGACGTAGGGTTGGGAAAGGATGGAAATGCCCTTACTCGCCTATGCCTTGCCCACGGTGATAAACCCACGCTTCTTACTAGTAGCATGGGGCAAAGTGTAGGGGGTCTTCTTGACAAATAAGTACAAACAATCATACGCAAACAATTCAAACTCTGAAACTTTGAGTCAAAAACAAATGAATCAGCTGTGCAAAATCCCAAAAGAATTAAAATCCTAAAAACCCAGATCTTGTCTACTATGTGGCCATCTACGGGTCTAAGTCTGGATAAACCGCAAAGCAAGTGCACTCTAAACTATGAAGTCATTCGGGTAGAGTAAGCTTGTAGCTTCCAATTTGGTTCCACCAAAGCTTTGTCTATCTTTCATCACTATCGTTTCACCACATTTCACAACTTGCACCCTTCTTGACTCTCGGTGATGAGCCCTCGCATCTTACTAGTTGCGTGGAGTTAGGAATGGGGCAAATTAATCTGTTCATCATACTAGTTATATTCATCACTCTGCAAAACAAACATGAGGTATCCAAATTGCTCACAGAAGCTAAGATTCAAAATCACAATATATCTACATTATCGTGTATCAGCATCATGAAACACAAAAAGAAAGCAAACATTTGCATCATCTGTTCTCCATTGCATACATTCTAAAAGCATATAAACATACATCGTAGTATACACAAGGAAACTGGAAATAGAAAGGAAAACATGAGTGCCAAGCTCTTAATCCAAAACGAATGCATATATATAAATAAACAATGTTTATGTACAATGCCATCATGCTCTAAGCATGGTCAAAATGCTCAAAGAGCCCGTGATATACAAAGAATATATAATACAAAATACACGAGAGCCAAATGGCTTCTCAATCCCTGCGAGACCCCTCCGAAGGTGCACGCCCATGCCTAGGACTCCGGCTACGCCGGCGCTCTGAATGTATGGAGGGCTCAGGGTCCCGAGGGGCAGCCGCGGTCTCACCCCGAGAATGGCTCCTCATGAGGCGCTCAGCCATCCTGTAGCCCGCTAACTCTGTGTGGAGGTTGACACCATCCTGGCCATGCACCAAATGGGAGCGAAGACATCGGTATGTCTACCGGCTGCTGAGGGCTCCCCGGCATCTACGGATAGCTCCGCGCGGGTCCTATCCATGGGGATCATCAGGGAATCAATACATACCCTGCGGATCAAATCCCACCACTCGTCAACAATCTCTACAAACAAAGGAGAAAAACGAATTAGAAACCAAGCAAGAGGCTAAAAGATACAATGATAGCAACTAAGGAGAGCCTACATATAAACATTAAAAGGGAGAAAGGGTAACTTACTCGGATCACCGAGGCCTCAGATGGGTGGCCAGGGACCAGGCCACCGCCGCGGATGCCACTACCAGCGAGGGGCTGCTCTCATGTGGGAGCAACGTGTCACCCTGCAATGGACTCATCCTCTCCACCATGGCCCTGGGAGAGTGGCTCCTCTGAAACTAGAGTCACCCTCTCTGCGCTCTGCTCATCCCTCTCTACCTGCATAATGTCCTGAGTGTCATGCCACTCAGGATCACTGTCATCAGTCTCCTCCTCTGACCCTCCCTCTGTGAGCTCCTCAGAGTCGGAGTCAATATCTATGGGGTCATCGCTACTATGAGCAGGACCCGCAGCAATCTGAAGCAAAGGTGCCCGAGGCGCACCGGCTCTCCCTCTAGCGTGAACTATCCTCCCGGGCTGCAATGGAATGCCGGGAGTAATCACCTGTCCCGACCTCGTCCTCTAGACCCCTCTGTCCTCATGCGAACTAATCATGCCGGGACCACTTGGGAAGCATGCCCGTATATGGAAGGCCAAACTGCTGAGGAACCCAACCGAAAGGATGTACCTCCACTCATCCCACTCGATCAATAAGCTACCCTGTGGTGGAGCAGGAGATCAGGGTAAGAGTCTCCTCACCCCATATGTCGGCCATAAGCCGGTACGGTGTCGCCTCCATGTCTGCAGTAGTAAGGGAGGCAACTGGCTGATGAGGTGCTCTGAGCACCGACATGTCCATCCATCTGGCTGCCCTCACAGCCCCAGGATTTGCCACCTCCACACCCCTGCCATAAGGGATAAAATGCTCATACACCCAACTCATGACTAGAGTTGGGTGGCTCAATGACTGTCCCTATAAACAGACCACCCTATATAGATCATGGTAGGTGGTCCCAAGAATATCTGCACCCCAGGCATATATCCGGCCATGCCCCTCTATCTGTGCAATGATGGGGGCCCAGCAATATAACAATGTGTCCCCTCCCTTGTCCCCGATCAATCTTGAGGCAAGGATCCCCATGATGGCCTGTCGAAATACGGGGATAGGCAAAGAAGGAATGGATCGAACTCTCACCCCCTTCTTCGACCCCGTGGAGATGGCTGCATCTCCCATATAAGCTGCCCACTATGCAATCTGTGCCCGTGAGCCTGCTGTCTCTAGTGTAAGTCGCCTCCCAATGATCGGGACCCCCAGAATGCGGTAGACATCCTCTAATGTGATGGTCCACTCACCACGGACCCCTGGCAGTCGGAAGGTGTTCCGATCTGCATCCCAATAAGAAAATAGGTCACAAAGGATGTGACTAGATGGTGCAACGTGGGGCACGCGCGATATGCGCAATATGCGGCCCTCTGTAGTGTGTCCTCCTCGTCCTGTGAGAGGGCATCCAGTACCCCTGAGAGCCAATCACACACTCTCTCTCTACTCCATCTAATGTACTCCTCTCTCGCCTGCATACACCCAAAAACACACAAAACAGAGCAAGTTAATATCCGAACAATACCGAGAGAGTCATAAAAACACGTAGAAAGGCTAAAAATATAAGTGCAACCTCAAATATTAGTTCCTTTTGCAATCATGTAAAAACCACCACCTTGAGCGGGAGGTGGTGGTGGTGTAACCACCACCACTGAGCAGGCGGTGGTCATGTAACCGCCGCCCTGGCCAGGGCGGCGGTCGTGGTCTGAAAACCCACATGGGTTTTTAATCTAAAAAAGCCTAAAACAAGCAAAAAATGACCATTTAACCTAAAAATGGAGCCTACCCAGTAGGCGCCCCCCCTAGATGGACCTTTTAACACTAGCATTTTCAAAAATTAACCCCCCATTACAACAAATTTAGCATTTCAAATTTAAGGGGGAAAAACACAAAATTAAAAAAAACTAACCTGTGATCTAGCAGGGCGGTGTTCCACACGTGGAGGCATGATCACGATCTCACTATGGATGTTTTGACTCTACTCATGCAAGAAACCGTCACCGTGGGTCCCAGAGCTCAAGAACAATCAAATCAACTCGCACAAATGAATAGGAAAATGGGCCCACTTTCATATATAACGCCCTGATTCGTTTTAAAAGACTTTTTCACAGGTTTGGAGCGCTGATGGAGGTAAGTTCCTATCCCCGCACGAATGGTACGTTCTCATTCCCTATTATTTTAGCATTTATTTTCCAAATTATTGTATCTATCTGCACTTGAGTTCTCTTTTCATTTTGCAGGTAGCGGGAATTTTGGATGGCGTCATTTCAACACACGGACGTGTAAGGTATAACTTCTAAACTTCCCATTTCGGGACTGCCATACTCGGACCCACCGTTTTATGCCTCTTCATGGCTAAAACACTTCTCCGAGGGGGCAATATGTACGTACCCAAAATTGTAAGGTACTGGTACTACCGGAACAACGTGACAAGTTCCCAATGATGATACAGGTCTCCTCGCAAGGTGTTCGGGATCCGGAAAAGCCCTCGGAGTATGCGTTAACATCCCGCATGCCCCGCTTAGCCCCGCGCCCTTTGTTTTCCCCTCTTTCCCTCTTTTCTTGGCCTTTTGATCTTGATGGCGAAACCACCGCCTTGCGGGGTGGCGGTCTTGTGACCGCCGCCCTAATCGGTGGCGGTCTGTAACTACCACCTGCTCGGGCGGCGGTCCTGTAAACATTTTCCGAGAAAAGTGTTTTGGCGGGACTCACGTAAAATATCAATGTTTCACCAGCTTTCCTTGCCAACTTGGGCATGCATTTATGTATTTGGTCCCTGGAATAGTGTTTGGCCATTGTTTATGGTTTTTAGAGTTCGATTTGGTTTTGATCTTTGGGTGAATGAATGCTATAAATAAATGGTTTCTACACAAACAAGAAGGACTGATCTTTTTCTCTCATCCTCTCATTTTCCATAGTTCAGTTTATCATTTTACTTAGAGGCCATAGTTTCAGTTCATTTGCAGGCTTAGTTAGTATTGTCCAGCTATTGGTAAGCCACATATCCAGCTTGTGCAAACAGTGTTGTTGTTTTACCCATTCCATTGAAGTAGAATAGCTTAGGAAGCCATTAAAGTTGTAGGTTTTTCTCTTCAAATAGGGTAGTTTTAGGTTCTGGTCGCTTTATGTTGCATGACTCGCATAAAAAATCCCGCTAGGAATTGCATAAGCCAAGCTCTGTACTCTTGCGCTATCCCTCTCCTACTCACATTTTCAGTCTACATTCTGAGTTGTCCTTGTCCCAATATCTATTTCTGTTGATGCTGGCATTACACACTTTTCTGGATCCACGTGAACACGAAACAACGAGGAGATCATACTGAGGGGACAAGATCACATACACCATTGGATTCGCCACTGTTCTGCGGAATCCAGGTTCTAGTTTTCAAAGTTCTAGTTAGAATCATATCAAATAAGATAGTAAATTGTTTCATTTCAGTAAATTCTATTCTCAATATTTCCAGGGAAGCTGTGAGGGTTGATAGTTTATGAGAAACTATGATTCACTCCTCACTTCTGAGGTAGGATCGAGAATCTTGCAGGTAGATTAGGAAAGTTATTGCATTATTTAAAATAAATCTACAAATTACACAGACAAATAACTACACTCGGTTATTTTGTTTGTTTTAAGTTGTTATTTAGTTGTTATTTCTAGATACGTTTAAAATAGTTGCTTTCCTTAAACTCTTAAAAAGTTAAATGCAAAAATAGAAGTTATATATGTTTTAGTTTTATTTCACATAGTTAGAATTTGCTTTATTACAGTTAGATTTTAAATTTCACTTTGTATGACAATCATGGGACCTCGGGAGCCTAGGGAATACATATTTGAGCCAATCATGCCTCAACCAAACCTCGTCACAACAATAGTTGACATAGACCAAAACCTCAGAATACAAGTATTCCAAACAACAATAGATTTACAACTGATCAGTTCTCAGTTGAGAGGGTTAAACATAGAAGATGACCAAGCATACACATTTTGGTCAAATCAACCGAATTACATATTACCCTAGATAAACATTCATATGAATGTAGACGGGTTCGAAAGAGAACAAACATTTGGTTGTGATCCTTTGGTTCCACAAACCCAGTGCGGGAGACACTCTCACGAGACATAGATACTAGTCTAAGGATCCAGGTTGCACGAACGCCTGTGAGATATTCTGAGAAAATCATGCAATTGTTGGTCCAAAACATAGAAGCTAAGAAAGCATATGATTACTAGATACTAGGAATCAGGACTTGATTTCGTATATGACCATAATAGGACCGCAACAACCAAGAGTCTACGGTTTGCGACCCCACAAGTCCCATAGCCAAGTGAATCCACAAGTCAATCAGATATAAACACTGGCCTACGCACACTAGTATTCCAATCCACTCCACTTCCACCCATCATCATCGAACAATTGTCCTTACTAGATATAGTGGCTAACAAAGCTAGAGAATTCTGGACTAGGCCAGAGAATCGTCCTTAAAGTCAATTGTTTCTAGCATCCACCATATGACCTTATGTCTGGGACATACACGAAACTATCCCGGTCATTTCCCACGTATCCCACAACCCATAGATCGAATCACACAAGAGCTTGATATTTATTGGAGCCTTCGAGCAGTCATCCTTGCTGATCGATCTATCACACCAGTCCAAGTTAGAAGGGCTTTCTTCGCCTTAGATTAACAAATTCCATTAGTGCATGTCGAAGACATTAGATCGCTAACTAAGTTTATCTACATCCCACGCATATTCCACCCCCATCAAGAGCTATCTCTGCACGACCTCGGGAGGTCGGGTATGTGGAAGAGTTACTTGTAGATTCCCATGCTTGCTTGTCACTTTTCCGGCCTACAGTTCCTTCACTAAGTGGTGCTTTGTATGTTGTTTTTTATTGATGATTTATCTAGAATTAATTGTTATTACTTCATTAATAAAAATATGATGTCTTGTCTAAATTTCAAGAATTTAAATGTTTAGTTGAGAATTCTTCTAATATGAAAATGAAAAGAATTAGGACTGATAATAGAGGTGAATATGTAAAAAAAAAAAATTTGATGAGTTATGTGTGTCATGTGGGATTCAAAGAGAATTGAATAATCCCTATTCCCCTAAGCAAGAGTGCATTAAAAAAAAAAAGAATACGAATGTCTTAGAAATGTATAAAATATAATTCATGCATCTAATATTCCTAAGTTTTTATAGGATGAAGCTATGAACAATGTTGTTTATATTCTTAAAAGAGTTCTGTAAAATCCCTTCAACAAACTACTCCTCGTGAGGTATGGACAAAAAACCAAATATATCTCACTAAATAATATTTGGTAGTCTTGTCTCTATCTTCATTCCAAATGTTAAAAGGAAAATCTTGATCTAAAGTCTTTATCTTGTATTTTTATTGGCTATGGTTGTAAAACTAAAGGTTTGAGAGTGTATGATCCTTTCAAGCATGACATAATAGAAAATAGGAATTTTCAAAGTCTTAGAAAATATTTTTGTGATGATTCCTATTATACCTCCTTTTCTTCTCCCCGAGATAAATCCCAATAATATGGCTTGAGTATTTTGGAAAGAAAATTTCAAGAGGCTAATTATCACAATCTATACATGATGTAGATTGAGGGGATTCATCTCAAGATGTCTTGCATCGTAAGGTTCCTAAATGGGCTCAAATTATTGTTGAAACTCTCAACCTTTAGTCTTAGAAAGATAACTCAAATTCAACACTCTTATGATTCCTTGACGACCCTCTATGAGGTTGCACCATAATATTTTGTATAATCCTATCAATATTATAGATGGATTCAGGATATGAAAGATGAATAAAATGATTTGATTGATAATAACACTTGGAAAATCGTCCCTCCTCTTTTTAAGAGAAGCATTGTAGGAACTAAGTGGTTATATAATATCAAATATAACTCTATAGGAGAAATTTAAAAATTCAAGGAAAGGTTGATAGCTCATGGTTTCACTCAAAAACTTGGTCTTCGCTATGTTGATACTTTTTCTCTTATAGCTAAGATGAGAAATGTTAGAGTTTTTGTAGGTTTGGCTACCCCATATGGTTGGGATATTCACCAAATGGATGTTAAAAATGCTTTTCTTAATGGTGACTTAAAAGAAGAAATCTACATGAGACAACCTAAAGGTTTTGAAGAATATGGTAAGGAACTTTATTTTTGTAACCTGAAAAAGTCTTTGTATGGTCTTAAGAAAGCCCCTAGAGACCGATATGCTAAAATTATCAGTTTCTTTCAAGATCTTGGAATCACTAACTGTTGTTATGATAATGATATGTTTGTTAAGTATGAAAATAATCATATTCTCATTATTATTTTGTATGTAGATGATCTTTTTATTACCAACAATGATAAAAATTTAATTGTTAAGATCAAAGAAAAGTTAAAACAACATTTTGAAATGACTGATTTAGGTTTATTAAATCAATTTCTTGGCATGATTATATTTCAAGATCACAAATATATTTTTGCATCTCAATCTTAGTATGTTGTGAATTTTATTATAATATTTAACATGATTTACTGTAATACTGTTTCCATTCCTATTGAAGTTAGTGTTAAGTTAGATCCTAAACTAGTGTGTGCTAAATTTGATCCTACTTTATATAGACAACTAGTTGGTAGTCTAATTTATTTGACTATTACTATACCTGATATTTCTTATGCAGTAGGATTAGTTTCAAGATTTATGTAAGAAACTTATGAGGATCATTGGAAAATGGAAAAAGAATTTTTAAATATACTAAACGAGTAGTCAATTATGGTCTGGTTTATTCCTCTTGTAATGATGCACAATTATTTGGCTATAATGATTCTGTTCATGTTGGTGATGCTACACATAGAAAGTATACTTCTAGATATGTTTTTAAGTTTGGTGTAGGTGCCATCACCTGGAGTAGAAAGAAGCAATAAATAGTTTTTATATCTTCCACTGAGACACAATATAGAAGTACTATGGAAGTCCAAAGAAGTTATGGGGATGAAAATATTTTTGGATGAGCTGCATATAGGCGTCAAAGGGAGAACTAATTTTCTATGTGATAACAAGAGTTACATTGCTCTTGCAAATAATCTAGTTCAACATCAAAGTACTAAGTATATTGAAGTTCACATGCACTTTATTAAAAGAAAGTACTAAATGGTCATATTCATCTCAAGTTTTGTTCGAAAGAAGATCAATTTGCAAACATCTTCAAAAAGTTGTTGTGTTACTGTCAAGTTCTACAAATTTTGTGCTTTATTGGGCTTATCAAATATTCCATTGAGGGGGAGTGTGCATGAATATTCCACCTCTTAACAGATTTTGTAAGCTTCCAATACTTCCTCTAGTCTGTAATAAATAAATGTGTCAAACTATGTGAAGTTACTTGTAAATTCCAACGAAGCTTTAGCTATGGGTATGCCTTAGTTTATAAAAGGATCCATAATCTGATATAAGTATTCATATATAAAGCACTATTCTTAAGAATTTATGTATGGGAAGATATGTATGAATTCATTGTTTTGCATGCTAGTCGAGTCATTGATGTTGATTCTTTCATATGTAAATCCTTATGTAGAAAAAGGTAAACTTGGCATGTCTTGTTCTATTTCTTCCCACTTAACATTAAGGGGGAGTTTTGGAGTGATAATATCAAGTGGGTTATCTACCACTGAATTATGCCCCAATATTATTTTTAAAAAAATTCTATAAAACTTTATTATAATGATCTTCCACAAAGATTTAATAAATTTAAGAGTGAAGTAACTCGACTTACTCACCACCCATATTGATTTGGGTGATGCCTTCGAGATTGCCTATTGGCAATGATTAGATTTTTACATAATGATATTAAGATTGAGATAATACTAGAAGATCAAGAGATGATCTTTGTATTGAATGAGGGTAAGACATAGCTCAATAATCATTCAATGAGACTAAGAAGTGAAGTGGAAGTGTTGGGTTAATGTCTTGAGAACTCTTAAGAAAAGACAATGCTTTTATCAATACTATTTTTCCTTTGGGTTTCTCCACTTAAATCTTGTGTTTCCATCTCTATTATCTATGTTTTTCTTCTTTCATCTCATGGTCATTAAGCTCTATAATTCTCCATTTATTTAAGCTAATTATTTTTCTTATTTAGTTTGTACATTATAATTTATAGGATTTTTCTTATAAATGGTGGAACCTTAATTGGTCAATTATATTTCCCTTAACAAATATAACATGGACGACATCACAATATTCTGCAATAAGGGTCAACATCATATGGAGCATTGGGAGAGAGGTTTTGAGAGATGTAGAAATTTTGGAGTATCTTTGAACCCCAAACAATGCATATTTTTTGTTCCTCAGGGTAAAATTTTTAGTTATATGGTTTTAAAGGATGGAATTTCCACCAACCTTGAAATAATATTTGTCATCCTCTCTTTATTTTCCAACTCACAAGAATTCCCTTCAATATTTCCTGAGATCAATTTGGTTAGGAAGCTCATCCCTAACTTTACAGGATTAATTAGGCCCATCACATTGATTCTAAGGAACGACACAACTTTCAAGTGGACCACAAAAAGAAGAAAAATATTTACCAAAATAAAATATGTAATTTCCCAAGATCCAACAATTTTCAATCCCAATTTTATAAAAGGTTGCATCCTTTACACCTATGGGGTGCTCTTAGTGTTGTTGTAGTTATGACGTATAAGAATGATGAAAAATTGGAGCAACTTGTAGCCTTTTTAGCCAAATGCTAAAATATTTTGAGCTCAAGTATATTAATTTAGAGAAATAGGTCTTCACCATATTGCAAGATCTCAAAAAATTTAATCCCATGCTAGCCTCTAGCCACGTAAAATTTATATTCTCATATCCAAACATAAGAGATTTCATTATGGGGCAGAAATTAGTGAGAAGAGAACTAGATGAGTAACCAAAAATATGGAGTTTGACGTGACTATCAAGGCCACAAAATTGGTGAGAGGAATAAAAATTTGTGAGAAACTTACCTTAGATACAAAGCATAATGAAGAAGTATCTTTTTACAAGGAATAGAATATACATGCTGCAAATGATCCAAAAATTTCAAATATCATCAATTTGCTAATCCATGGAGTGTCACAAATCCATTAAGTGTTGGAAGCTCGAATAACATAGAATAACTAAAAAACATTGAGTTTATTTGTAATAATAAAATCTTACAAGGCATAGGAGATCAAATTATCCATGGTAGTTAGATCAATGATATGGTAACATTATTGGAAATTGATGACTATATTCCTAGTTTGAGAAAAACAAAGAGAAGGCATTTGAGATTGCATTTTGTGCCATACACAATAATTAGTGGGATTATTTTTAGGAAGAATCCCAATGGTGTATTTCTAAGGATTGTTGAAGGAGAATAAGAAAATAAGGTATTTATGGAGTTACACAATGGTTTATCAAGAGGAAACTTCTCATCTCGGGCCACGAAAATGAAAATTATCAAAGCAAGATACTTATGGCCCACAATATTCATAGACAAACATCATTTGGTTAAAAATGTAAGCAATGTGATTTTTTCACTGGTAAAAAGAAACTAAAAACCCTTACCCTTCATCCTATTTAGGTGGATGAGACATTTTATTAATGGGGGCTCAATTTCATAGGCATTATCAATCATATATGAATTAAGGGTCATAAGTAGATCTTGACAAAAAGAAATACCTTACTAGGTGGAAAAAGGCCATACCACTCAAAGAGGCTACTAAAAAGTCATCATTCATTTTGTAGAAAATATTATGAGGTTTGGGGTTCCATGAACCATCATTTCAAATTTTGATAAAGCTTTCTTAGGATTTAGCATCTCTAATTAGGATCTCAAACATGGAGTTTATTTTAAGACTTCCTCTAACTACTACTTGTAAGGTAATGGATTGGAAGAATCCACTAATAAGAACCTGATTAGGATCATGAAAAGGACTATGGAGATCAATCAAAGGTAATAACATACTAAAGTGATGAATGCTATTTGGGATAGTATGTAACATTCCCTTGTTAAGTCATTAGAAACAAGGAATTTTTTTATACATAATGTTTATTTGTTCTAAATTAACATAATTTAGAACACAAATTCAAATGTCATTCCATCTCATAACAGAAAACCATATGAAGTCAGTAATGACACGGTGAAACTCGATCTATAATTTCATGATTCGGTATTAAACCGATCTCTCATTTTATCTCAGTAATGTGTATACAATGTATAATTGGTTCTTTTACTCTTTTAGAGGTACCCAATTGTTATATCTAAGAGGCCTATTTGAATATTTGTTACCCATTTTCATTAGAAATCACACTTCTTAAACTAGGTGACATAGAACAATGCAACTAACACTTGAAATACTTTGGCCAATTATTTTAAACAGGTTTATCATGTTTACATTCCTAAATGACATACTCTTAAAATGGAATAAGCCCTCACCAAACTTTTTCTATTATCTAGAATGGTATTTCCCGACTTCGTTAGTCCCACTTGATTCAAGGTTTCATACTAGACAAGGGAAGCAACATGCACTAGTGTGGAATACTACTCATGGTGACTAAGGGTACATAGAAATACTCAATCAACGTAAGTCAATTGGGTGTGTCTAGTTATCCTAAGTCAACAAGAGTTGACCTCGACACTAGATCATGTTCCTATCCTTGTATAGGATGGAACCATGATCCAGTATTACTTTTATGTCAATCAAGTTAAACAAAATGAGTGGGGTGTTGAGACATATTAGTTACATCGTAGTATCCTATAATGACCTCTGTCATTATGCAGGTACTACACTACAGTGTGATGTGTGCTAGCATTGAACCGAGTTTCCTCAACTGGACTAGCATACATTAGATTATAAGTTTATTATCCCATTTAATCACTTCATTAAAGATTAATTACATCAATGCTAAAATATTCTACAAGCATCTTTTAACTTATAAGGTTACAAGTTGAAATTACATGTGAGGTAGGTATGTAGATAAAATTTTCTTCCTAACCATTTAATTACATGTATAAGTTTATCCTTAAACGAAACAACTTGCATTATATCATAATATGATAGATCTTATAGTTATGAAAGGGAGTTAATTAGTTCCTTACTTATTTCAGCCCTAGCTTAAATAAGTTCCATATAAACCCTTTATTTAAGAATTCATGGAGATGAAGTCTAGATTCCATTTAAATTCTTTCAAAGCATTCTAGTTTATGATTAAGGAAATCTACCTAAGGAAGTACACATTCAACCATTGACTTACCACATTCATAACACTTTAATAAGTTCTTAAATTATATCTCAATGATTGATCTCAAGGGAATTATTCCTTTTTCCCTATATTATGGACTAATGTCCATTTATGAAAACTGATTTCATATGTTCCAAATACATCAAGAATTCATATCTATATAAATCGAACATAGTTCTCTTACATTGTTGAAAGATCTACTTATGAGGGTCAACTCAGTAATTGTATATCTTTATGTGAAACAAACCAATTATTATTTCAGATTCACAGCTCATAGTTTTAAAATATAAGAACTATTAAGTTCAAATTTCCATAACTCTAAAATACATATACTGCTCCCCTTCATTTATGATATTACTTAATAATAATACATCCCAATTCACGATAAGAAAGTATTACAATAAATTTTTCTAATAATCAACACATCATTTATTCATCGAGAAGGAGGGACACATTAATCGAATCTAGTAGTATCTTAGAGATTATAGAGTGTCATAAAATCAATAAAAAAAATCTTTTCATTACACTTTCTTTTCCTACAAGTACATCTCAAGAAATGACGCCATATAATCATCATAACAAAGTTACAATTTAATTAATAAAACAAATTTAAATTTCTATATGTCTTTCTCCTTTCATATGTTATGAAATCCATCTATAAAATTGTTAGCACTGGTCAGTTCATTTGAACTGAGCATGATAAGCACTGTAGCATTAAAATGTTGTGCTTTTAACTAACTATTTCATAAAAAGAAACCTGATGTTTATGAAATAGTTCCTAAAACCCAACCAGATAAAAAGAAAGAGTTTTCCATAAAAGAATACAACCAAGAAAGAGAGAGAGATGATTAAAGTTTCTATGCCAAAGTAAGGTTTAGTTAATTATCCTAACAACCTTAACTTTCATCATAAAATTCTTTTCAACATGATAGAAGTAAATAAGTAGAATTAAAGAAAGGAAATTCATATTTCATCCTAAATTCTACCTTATCATGCAATTTCCAATTAAGATCCTCCTTTCATCTAGTACTAACTTTTCAAGAAGTAATACTTAGATACACAAATCTACCCATCTAAATATGTATATTATTTTGCTATTTCAAGAGAACATTAAAATCAATACATGAAGAAATTAACAAAACAAAATTATAATCCATCAGAAAAACATGAACATTTCAAGTTCATCTCAGAGGCTAAATTATGATTGATTAAGATTATGTCTTTATATTCCTGGTAAATAAAACTTAATCAATTAGAAATAAACAAGTTAGCTCACATAAGATATACTGTGAATGCACTGAGAGTGAATTCACTCCAAGCTCAACTCAATGGAAGAGTCATATCTAACACTCTGCACTCCTAGCAACTACATTGTTATAGAAATCATAAGCCAAAGGAAAGAAGAGCTACCATTTAGAGCCATACACAAGTTTCGACCATCCATTATCAAATCCAGAAAGGGAAGAATGGATAAAGTATAGAACCAAACTAAAACAATATCATTCCCTTATCTTATGCTAGAGTTCATCCAAAGGAATAATTAAAAAGGTAATGAGTAAATATCATTCCAGAATTGAAGAAAGAAACTTCAACCATGTCCTCAAGAGACTCATCAACACAAAAATTTTAAGATATCAAAGTATCTTAAAGATCCTAGCCAATATATCAATTATAGAGAGGAAAATAGTTAAACATTAAGTAATTACTCGGTTTCAAACCCCAGATTGGGATAACTTGATAAGAGCAACAATAAATCAATAACACCTCCCCTTATACAAATTGAAAAGGTATGTAAAACACAATAACGAGGAATCCTCAACCATTCCCCATTTCACAAGCTAATCATCCTTCCATGCAAAAAGGAACAATAAAAAAGGAAATAAACTCCTTCAAGAGAAAGGAAGGGAAAATTTGAATGTCCCATAAGGATAAAAAATATCAAACTGAATACCATGTAAATTAGAGTTGGATAACCATAATGGTTTGAGTGAAGAACAATAAACCATAACATACGATGAGAAAAATAGCTTTTCCTTCCTCCACACAAAAGTAATACCACCATTCAATTATTTGACTAAATAATAAAGAATCATTTAAATGACTTAAAATATCGGGAAAGAAAAGACAGATGAATAATTAGATCCATTTTAATTTAGTCCAACAAAGAATAGCCAATTACAAAATCTAAAGGAGAGAAGGATCATTCAAACTACTTCATTTGATAAAAGTACGACGACAACCAAAAATTTAGAGAGAGCTTATCAAAATATGAAAATATCTTCTTAGGTATCTAAATCCTAGAGTGGGTTTAAGAGAATATGAATAATACTTTAATTAGAAAAAAACTTTCACAGACACCTCTTCGTTTACACTTTCAACAAAATGAACGAATACTAGATATGATGCGTAATAAGCATTTTCCAGATCTATAAACATACTATGTATTCCCTAGAATAATAAATTATAGTCATGAAACAAGCTAAGAAAACGAAGGTCTCTACTTCTATTATCAAGAAAACAACCCAAAATGAAGAGCTCACATTAACCTAAACAATGACATAATGCAAAAATGGAGGTTCCTTCAAGCTAGATTCCCATCGACAACAATATAGAGGCAAGAAAGTTAAGATCTACAAATTTCCATGAGCCAAGCTATTTTTAAAACTAATAAAAACCTCCACACAAGTTTTCAGTTCAGACGGAGAACCACATTGATTTGTTTCAATTGTAATAAGGTATAAATTTAAACAAAGATAGCATTACGATCCACAATTCACATTTCCATATTTTTTTATCAACAATGAAGAACTAGAAGCATCCAAAGAAACAAAGCAAACACCATTGAAGAAAGAATGATCAATCATAAAATCAGAACCGAAGATATCCACAAAGATCAAAGTTATTTTTATTGAACAATTAAGTAAAAGCAAAAGACTTAATGGATATTTCCTATCACGCTTGATAGAGCTCCTGTCTTCACTTTTTTCTGAAATTATTCAAGAATATATTTGATTCATTTCCTCGAAATGCCAAAAAAATTACAAAACCTTCTCTAATTCCTCTTATATCTCATCAGTGCTATTTTCATCTTCTAACGCCATGCAAGATAAAAATTTATGCAAGGATTTGAACTGTGGTTTGAAGAGGAAAAAACACATAAATCTTGAAAAAGACTAAATAACCAAAACAAAACCAAAATCCCTCTTCTTTCCATCTTCCTCCTTCCTAGGTGATTTATCACCATTTCAAAAAATATTGAATTCCGAACATGACCGACGGTCCTTCAACATCTCCCGCCACCTCCATCTTACATGTGGCCATATCTAAATTCAAAAATGCATGCAACTAACACTTTGGCGAGGTGCCAAATCACCCTCCCTATCACATTTCATGTATTTACCAAATTTGGAAACTTCAAAGAGATAAACATGCCTTTAATTCCTCATAAATTCCTATACGTTTGTGTCACCGACCTTCCCCTTGTTCATGTTGTCCATAGGCCCCTTTTTGGTTAGCCAACATTAGGTTAATTTTTACATTAGTCTAGGAACTAACTTAGGTTCTTAGCTATAAGGTTTTAGTGTAAGGTCCTTTAATCATTAATAACACACCTTAATAAAAGAACATAATAACTTAGGATAGGTTTACCAATTTAAGGAAATTCATTTAATTAGGTTCCTAAGGCAATAGTTTGAATTCTATCATACAACTTACTAACCGAATGACCAAATTACCATCCAAGATCACATACAAAAAAGGAAGAAGCCGAGATCACTCGAGTCCAAGATAGTTATATTTCAGATATCACATGGTCTACATAGTTTGGTTGATATGAACTCAAGGTCATGAATTATAAGAATACCTTGGATCAATGAAATTGATCCAAGGTATTGATGTCCTACATCCAAATATTATGAAAAATGAAGTAAAAATTCAAGTGTAACAAAGACTCAAAATTAGTCCTGACTTGATAAATTTATTATTTCCCAAGCAGTGAATTATTCAAAGTGTAAGAAGAGATGAATCACTTCATTTTTTATTCAGCATAAACATGGTAGAATTGTACCTATTTCAGTAGATTACATATTATCCATAGAAAACATGATTTCTTGATTCAAAAGAGTACACCGTCTTCAACAAGAATCACATGTCAACGTTTGCAACTTCCAAAACAGAATTCATCATAGATATCAATCCATGTTAGAGGTGTTACATGGCATAATTACTCAACAAAGAGAAATTGATAGTTCTCCATTCATCCTTTTCTATAGAAGAGAAGTCGAGGATACCATTGTCTCATGAATTACCCTCATTAGAGATAGCTCAATAATTGGAATTAGAAGGTGTAGACACTAAATCACACAAATTTTTTATCTATCTAGTCCTGATCACATACTACTATTCATACGATTCCTAAGTGAGAAAAGTAATATTTGATCATGGTTTTTAGCCACCTTTACTTTCTCTTTGTTTCCTCTTTTGGTCCTACACTCCTTCCAAATCCAGTCTATGTTTTTATACTTTGGAATTTCTCACTCTAGACACTAGTGAAAAGCCAAGATGCTAGCATCTAGGTGCCCTCATCTCCTCCGGGAAGCCTCAACCTCTTTGTTTCTTTCTTGCATCTTTTGGGTATTTTATATCCATTTGGGCATATCATTTATTACTAGTCAACTTATTAGTGATTACTTACGAAATTCAACCAAGAGAATCATATAAATACAAAGCTATGTGATCATAATAAAGGACCAAGAACTAATCATATACTATATTCACCAAAGGCTACATCCATGAGGCATTATCAAGAGCATTTAAGGATCCATCTAACATCCACACAAGGGCAACGGACTGAATTTTTCTACATATACTTCATAGGAGGGGAAGTGCATTCTTTCATGCACATATATATCTACATTTTTTACATCTAGCTATTTCTCACTATCAAGTGCGATGTACACAAGAACCACCTAGGAACAATTCCTTCACATAAATACATAGAACTACATGGGGTGTATAATGTAGTGCAACACTCAGTTGTAAGTTCACTTAGTTTGCATATGAGGATATACCAATATCCCAATTTTCATCTTTCTTTCTTGGTATTTGATGTAGTTTGGGGATTTTTCTCCAAGTTATTGCTTCTCCTTGTAGTTATTTTATGAAATTGATCAAAGGTATTGTTGTCTAAAGCAATCAGCACTTCAACATCTAATTACTTTTGTCAAGGAAACTACTCCTTACATTGATTTGCTTAGCGTCATCGACTAGATCTCCATCACTTACATAATTGGGAAGCACCATATATTTCCCCCTTTTGAATTTTTATTAAAATTATCTATCATCGTATGCACTTCACACTCTCCAATCAACATCTAATATCTCCTAAGAATTAATACAAACCACTTTATACACTTGTATCGTCATTACCCAATGACACACTCTCACACTTCAGTTTACACTTGAATGTTTAGGGCATACTATATACATGAACCTCACACACTACATAATTCAAACTTTATGCATTCATTTATCATGCATCATATGCACCACACACTCTATGCATATATTTCTTACACACTATTCTCATTACCCTATGATACACTCTTGTTCTATGATGCATTCTTGACTAGTGAGGGGGCATGTATAAATGAACCTCATCTCACTCATATTCATCCAAATTCACTCAAGGGGCACACAGATCATATCACACTCATTTTCATTCCATTCCATCTCATCTATCCGAACATATTACATATCTTTGTCGCACATTTCTCTTTCTTACTTATACTCACAAGGTACACTTTGATTACTATGTTAGTTAGATACATTGTATGTCATTATATTTTCTATATAAACATACACATTCACTTTCCTTATAGTTTTGATCACATAATTTACACAAATTGATACACACAACATAGACACTTGCCATAGTACCTATTACCATTCCCACATCAGATCTTGGGGGCATCCAATTTTGTACACACTTCAGGTGTTATTGTATCAATTTATAGTACTTCCTATTCATATTAGAAGACTACATTATATCAGATCATACATGTTTTGACATAATTTTTATCTTTTTAACATTTTGATGGGTGATTTATGTGTAAAATTTGTCTTACAGAACCCTTTGCTACCATGGATAACTATTATATTGTTTTCTATTGTCTTTCATTGCTTGTCATTGTTTGCCATTGTTTGTGGACTTTTCCCTTTGTCTTGTGTACACACTTTGTATTATTTTTGACATGTTAGCCTCGATTGTCTTACAACATTGTGAGTGATGTCCCATATTTGAAACAATCTATTCATGGTCGACTTTGTCTGAGTTATTTCTTTCTTACATTGTCTTATTACATGCTTAACTTACATTTGGTCTTATAAATGCATGTTTATCATGTTTTCAATAACACTTGTTTTCAACCACTTTGTTTTTTATGTGCCTTGTTTTCTACAAATCACATTCCCTTCCCCACCTGTAGGGCTTCAAATTTAGCACAACGTTTGGTTCTCCTTTTTCCTTCATACTCCTCATGACATCACATGCACCCCAAATGAGGGGGAATCCATCGGGTGAATCATTCACCCTATAAAATGTTCTACAACCACATTTAAACATGGTTCAATACTCGTACAACACAGATTTAGTCTCAAAACAACCCAAAACTTGACTTGGGTCTTCAACACAACACAGATACTAACATCTAAACCAAAAAAGTGGTGCCTAGGTTCCCGTGTGACCACGGGGTAGTTACACAATTTTTTTGAGTTCAACATAGTTTTCAACAATTCACACAAAGCCTTTTACAAAATAGAGTCCTTTAACATTGACATGTACGCACTTCACTTTCTTCTCTACTTTATTGTTGGATCAAACTTATTCAAAATGGATTGGAGTTTTACAAACCATATGCATTGGTGTTTACACTTTGGGAAGTAGTTAAAGATTAGAGGATAACACCAAATGTTTCTCCATACACTTCTTTTGTTCTTGGCATGAGATTTCCCAGAAAATCATATTCAACATAGTCGACGTGAGATCGCCCAAAAACATCCTTCTTCTACAACATCTTCAAGATCATTTCTACTCTCTTTTCCCCTCATGGATTAGGTGCACAAGTTCCTTTTCATATTTTTACATAATTTCTTACATACTTTTTACTTGTTTTGATCATATTTTTCATATACGCGTATTTGAATACTTGATCATTCTTCTCTTTGTAGGTCCTTCCTTATGAGAAGCGTTAGTCATGTCATCACATCATCATACATCATCACACATAAAATGAAAAAAACAACAAGTAGAATGTTACATCTAAACATACTCTTTCACCCTAGGGTCACCATCATCAATTTTTATTACTTCCTCTTCTCTAGATTCAATGTTTCATATTTTTTTATGACTCCATGAGTTTCCTTGACTCTTGAAACACTTTTTACCATCGATCTAAATGTTTATCAGGTATGCATCTCTTATATGATTTGTCTTATCAAGAATTCACTCAACAACATAAAGTGGGGGAAAATGTAGGAACTAAATCATGCACTTTGGGTATCTATCTAGTGTTGATCATATATTACTATTCATATTAATCCTAAGTGAGAAAATTTCTAATTGATCATTGTTTTTAGCCACCTTTTCTTGCTCTTTATTTCTTCTTTTAATCCTACACTCCTAAACTAGTTTGTCTTTTCATAATTTGACATTTCTCACTCTAGAAACTAGTGTCCAACCAGGATGCCAACACCATGGTTCCCCTATCCCCTCCGGGTGCGCCCATCCTCTTTATATCTTTCTCAAATATTTTGGGTCTTTTCTATCCATTTGGGAATCTTATTTCTCACTAGTTGACCTTTTAGTGATTAATTATGAACTTCAACTAAGGGAATCATATAAATAAAAAGATATGTTATCATAATAAAAGGACCAAGCACTAAACATATACTATATCCACCTAGGGTTGCATCCATAAGGAATTATCGAGAGAATTAAAGAATTCATTTACCATCCACACAATGGAAAGGGTATGTATTTTTCTACATACACTTCATAGGAAGGGAATTTCATTATTTCACACACACATCTATCTAAATTTTCTACATCCAAATATTTCTCGATATCAAGTACGAAATACAAAAGAGACACCTATGACATAATTCCTTCACACACACACACACACACACATATAACTACATGGGGTATGCAATGTAATGAAATACTTGGTCGTAATTTCACTTTATTAACAACCGAGGGTAGTATGACCTCCAATTTTGCATCTTTATTTTTGGGATTTCATGTAGTTTGGGGGTTTTGTAGGTGCTTCTATATTATTGTAGGTTTTAGGTGAATAAAAATGAAGTATAGAAACATACATGTGATTAAAGGTGAAAAACAATGAATAAATTGCAACCCCGTGAAATAGTGTTTCACACCTTCCGAGAATTCATAGGCACCTGCAGAATAGATCCACTGGTGCACTAGGTGCCCATGAACCTACATAGGCTCCATGGTACTATCATTTCCAAAACCTATGCAATGTTTTGGGCCTTGTTGTGACACACTACCTCTTTATTCGAATAGTTTTCTAACTTTGTACACCTTTGAAATCACTTTGTGAATCAACTAAGTATTTTGTATCTCCCCATTTTCAACTAGGATTTCTAATCTAAATTGCTTATTTTCTTAGGTCAAATATGTACATAATTTTTATATCATAACATTATTACATATATAGATTTAGCAATTATCTATTTTAATATTTATGTAATCGGAAGGTACAAATTGAAGAGAGATTAAAATGGTGGAACTTTTTGAGCTCAAATAATTAAGAAAATCCACCATGACTAAGTTAGAGACCCACCATTTGTCAACCAAAAAGTGGTTTAACAAGAAAGTTAAGCCATAATATTTCAAAGTACGTGTTCTAGTCATCAAGCGAGATGTGGAAAGAGATAAAACAAGGTAGTACTCAAAGTTTGATGAACTTTGGAGTGCGCCTTACATCATCAATACCGTAAAAGATACCAACTCTTTTGATTTTTCCAACCTTGATGGATAAGCATTACAAATTCCAGTCAATGCGATTTATCTTAAAAATTTCCATTAAGTTTGTATATTACATCTTGTAAATACTTATGTGTTTTTTGTTTTGTTGTTGGAGGTTCCTTCTTTTTGTGTATTGATAAAGATTTAGTGTCTCTTCCTCTATCCTATGGTGGTCATATTTATTTGGAATAAACATGTATTCACTTTCTCGCTTATTTCACTTGAAACATGTATGGTCTTCCCTTTTTGTACATAGTTTATGTAGTCTCATTGCATTCGATGCAAGCCAATCTATTTAATCTCCACAATATGGTGTTAATTTAGAAGGTCAGTAGTAATTTCATGGTCATTCATAAAAATCTCCAAGGGTTAGTTTGAAAAATAGTTTTAGGAAAGTTTCAAGCAGATGTTGAGTGCTTGTTTTCATGTGAATTCAGGGATCTATTTCAATTTCAAGTGGAAAAATTTAGAGTTATACTTGACCCCACGACCTATGGATTACTCAAGGCTACTATCCATTATATTCTAACAGAATATGTCCTCAAGGTCACTAAACTGTTTTTCAAAAATTTCTTTAGGAAATCTTAAACAACTTATTCAAAACAACACTCAGTGTGGCTTTTGTTTAAGAAATACATGGAAAA
Source organism: Taxus wallichiana var. yunnanensis (assembly GCA_018340775.1). Taxonomy (NCBI): domain Eukaryota; kingdom Viridiplantae; phylum Streptophyta; class Pinopsida; order Cupressales; family Taxaceae; genus Taxus; species Taxus wallichiana. Next base: position 150,759,814 of record CM031234.1, on the reverse strand, counting down.
CTAGAAGTTAGTTTGTCAAAAATATAAATACTTGGTATTCTATGGGTTCTCCTAACCCCAAAAATAGAGAATGAAAGTTCGTAGTACTAGCACAAGGTTTCATTGGGACTTGAGGTGGGAAACCCTTCATGGATTTTGATGCACATGTAAAATATGAGTGTGAAAGGATAGAATATGTGATGATGCAGGTAAAGAGTTCTATGAATGATAAAAATTTGATTTCTTACATATTTCTCAATCGATGGAGACATTTCGATATAGACCTATGGAGGATTGTGATGTCTAAATATGCGAAGAGATGCTTAACATTTGAATACTATATATTTCTCAATCCATGGAGGTAAAACAAACATGTTGAAAACAACTAAACATTAGAATTCTATGGAAGGTTTAGAAGTTATGTCTATTTCAGTTCATCCATGACATTTGATATTATTTCAACTACCCATATTTAATGAAGTATGGTGTCATCCTATGGAACCAAATGGTGTGCGATTGAATCAAAGGTTACCATGACATGGTGGTTGGATCTCTTCAAGTTGGTGCCCATGCCTATATTACAAGTCAATACTATAAGAAATCATGGCATCCATGCTTGTTCAAAAATATTTTAAGGATCAATAATTCAACATGGTAGTCATCCTTTCCCTCTTCTCTTTCTCTCTCTTCCTCCACAAATTCTATTAATATAAATTCTCATGCACGTTGAATGGGTTCTTCTCTGGATTCCTCCTTCACATAATTTTCAAGCTTCTCCCTATGAACTCAAAATTCATGTTTTTGAACTCTATAAATTATATATGAGGGTTTTCTTACCTCGAATCTCTATGTAAACTTTTAAGTATCGATTAATAAAACTGTGGATTATTTCATTTCTTTAAACATTTCATGTTTGGTGTGAATATCTCTACCCTCTCATGTATTTTACATTATTTCTAGTTGCTTGTGTTAGATTTGTGTACATTATTTGTGATATTTATTTAAAAATTACATCTATGTCTTTTAGAACTATAGAAGTTCCAAATTTAAGTTTGGTACATCACCCCCTCTTTGTTTTCGTTTTCTTCTCCTCCTAAATCTGTCTCTTTAGAATCATTATCTTAGGTTAGATAGTTTAGAGTAGAAAAATAGTATAGGATTGGATGCAGCAAACTAGGATAAAGGGAACCATCCCTTTCATCTAGAGAAATATAACGAGTGATGCACATACTCGTGTTTTAACAATGTTTCACTGAAATGTTGAACCCAATTTTAGAAAGGGTGCAAATTTCAGTGACAACAATTACTTTTGAAGGAGAAACTAAAAATAAAATTTGATTATATCATGTATGCTTTATAATATTAATTATTTGGATTTAAATGTTGTACTTATGGTTTAGACGTATTGAAACAATCATTTACCATGTTAATTATTGTAGTTCCTTCATAAAACTCATAATGTTTGGTAGAAACTTATCATACTTAAACTATCAAAATGAAACATGTTTGTAACCTTTTCTATACCTTCCCTCTCAATTGATTCATGTACAATTTTACAAAAACATAATGTCCTTAGAAAATAATCTAACCTCATGAGTTGTCTTCTTGTCCTACACCTACAACAAGTCTTATAATTGACCATTTCCTTAACTTAAAGTATTTTTGTGTGAGGTAATGAATATACTATGTGTACCCCATTCATACTTGGGGTCCAACATTTTAGGTTTTGTAGGTCTAATGACATCATGCATAAGTTTATTCATTATGTGCATAATTTTTCTTAGTACCCTAATGGGTAACCAAATCCTTTTGAAGATAGTTTAGGGAAATTTCACCTATGAATGATCTTGTTGAGAGATTTAAATGATGAGAGTGGATTTTATGTGTTAATTTACCTACACATTAAATTATTTCATTTGAACTCATTAATCCCTCACATATAAAAGTGTTACATTGGAACGTAGTATTAGTATACCCCGGTTTGCATGAAGGTTTTATGAGATAAGGATATTTGATTACTCTAGTATTGTCTTGTAGTAGGGTGTAGACCCCCTTGAGTGCTAATGAAATTAATAAATCATGGGACCTATTATGAGGTTATTGGTGAAAGAAAATTTGATGTATGTTTACCCAACGATTGAAATAGTGCCTTAGAAGGAATTTGAATGCATAAAATTGTATTGAATGTCTCACTTGTAATATGTATTTAATACTTGAGTTGCCTAAGAAAAATTAAATTATTTTTTTGTGAGATCACACTCCTTGGAGTCTTGAATCCCTAAGTGAAAAGAAAGTGTTATATGAATCATAATTGTTCTAAAAATGATGTTAATATGAGACTAAAGTAACCAATGTAAATGTAATAAAAACAAGAAACTTTGGAATGATTTTTATAAATATTGCATACCCCTTAAATGATGCCAAAATAACTAAAATGTCTAAGATGATATTAAAACAAATGAAAATAAAGGAGAGCATCATTGGTGATCAAACATTTTATTAAATGGGAAAATTGTAACTTTGAGGCATGAACACATGTTTGCACACACACACATATTGTTTAAATAATGATGTTAAATCATTAAATTTAAATAAAAAATAATGTGAATTAATAATCTATGTACCTTGTGGGAAAAAGTGATAGTGTTAGTGTTGTTGATAAGTGAAAATAACTATTTGTGTTTTGGTCGTGTTACTAGTGTGGGCATTACACACCACATTCCAAAGATCCCCACTTACATAGGAGTAGATAAAACAACATAAGAAAAATGTATAACAAGTACAAGAAAATACTATCGATGTGTTGGTCTGAAATTTTTTTTTGGGTGGGTAGATCTATGGATAGACAAGCTAATGTATCATTAGGGCATAGCCCTCTTTGAGACAACAAACCAAAACTATTTTATTGCTACTCTCACCGTAGGAATCATGCAAGTCTTACAAAGTATTCTACTTTCAAGGAGCTTTGGGATCTCATCCTAGTAGAGATAGTTCTGAAGAAGAACAAAAAGGAATGAAGGGAGGAATAAAAGAAAGATGGATCTGAAGGGAGAAAAGAAATGAATTCCAAAGTAGAAAGGTCAGAGGGTTTATGTTTTGGGCCAATAGTAAATAGAGCCAAACTTACTCACATAAACAAAAAAATCAATAACGATAAACAAATGACAAGAGTATAGGTGAATCCAACAGAATAAGCATGTAGATCTAACTTAAGAAATATCTAACACATAACACAGGAATTTAGCACAAAGTCTCAATTTTTGTATTAATATTTTGTTCTGTTACAAGAAAGCTCAAATTATTTCTCTCCTCACTTCTATTTTTCATACAAATTTTCTCACCCTGAATACTACAAGTGTTCAAGTATTTATAGAAGGAGAAGGAGAAAGAAGACAAAAAGGAGCCAACCACTATTTACAAAATATTTACAAAATATTTAAAATTCAAATGTTGACTTTAGGGCAATTTGGTGGATGACAACATCCCATGGTGCAACATGGATGATGTCATCATTTGTGCCAACATAATTTTAAATACTTTTACAAAAATGGGATTTATCCCAGGAGGAAGGAGCCTATTCATCGTCATCCCTTGGCTTGAAAGGAGTGTCTTGCTTCTACTCAGGAGAGGTGATGTGAAACTGAGCTCGATACTCCATGAACTTACTGACCATCACCTGAAGTTGATCCTGAGTGGGACCCTTGGTGTGATCTCCGATGACTTCGCAAGTTTCTTGTTCATCTCTGAGTCTTTCAGGGAGTTTGAAGTATTTGTTTCCTGCCTCCATCAGGTACCCAATGAAGTCACGATAGGCCAGAAGGTTGTTGATAGATTCTACATCAAAAGTGACTTCTGATGCTAAAACCTACGATGCGATTCCCTTAAAAATCTAAATAGTATCATCTACATTCCTAAAGGTGTATGCTACATTGAGCAACCCCGAGACATTCTTAAGACGATCTCTCCATTTGATATATGGCATCCAAGGCTTCCTCCTTGATTTTGTCTATCTTGTCCAAGACAAACTCCATTTTGTCAACCCAATAGTCTAAAGCAGAAAGGACTTTGTTGGGTGCTCGTGGGTGATCAAAGACATCGAATTTTAATAATTCATCGACTACATAGTCAAGAATCTTCTAGAATGTCTCGTGTTGTAACCTGGCATGGTCCAACTCTTCGAGATAGGCCCTACTATTGCCTGGAGTTCCTTGTTCTCTTGATCTATATTTTGATAGAGCTCTGTGAACTTTGTAATCACTTCCTCACTATCTTTGAGGATTTTTCTCTCCAGGTAGACACTGCTGCACCTTGCTCGCCAATCTTGGCGTACTCATTTATCTTCTCCTGACTAAGAACTTCGGGAGGGTTGGCGACAGTCATAGGAGGGGCATTGCCCATATTTTGTAGGGCTTGGAGAAGATGCTTGTTTTTATCTTTTAATATTCTCTTTTCTTCCTTTGCTTCTTAAAGCTTCTTATAAAGGGCATCCACTGCGGATAAGGCCTCTCCTTGCAGGCTCTCTCGATGTTGTTCCCATTGTGACTGAGTTACTTGTAAAATCATGGAGACAGATCTTCTTTCTACTTTGTGAGATCGGGGTACGTGATCTCCATAACCCTTTCACCTGAAGCTCTTTGAGAGAAGTAGGTTATAGCCATTTTATTCTTAGGCCCTTTAGCCAGAATAATGGAGAAGTCCATGGGTGTAATAGGTAATTTCCTCTTGTGTTGGCTCAGGTGTTAAGAGATTCATTCTGGACTTAGGGGAGTGGGACTAGAGGAAGAGGAGGAAACAGGGGTGGAAGAAGGAGTAACTATAGTGGACGTGAGGAAATGTGTCAAGACACTTGGTGGTAGCATTAAGAAAGAATCCAACACTCCAATGCTCATGGGGTTAGAAGTCATTGCAAGAGAGGGAACCGCGGGGGCGGAAGGGATTTGTGAGACGAGGGAAGAAATCCTAGGGGACAAATCCATGAGGGAAGAGAAAATGGAGGAAGATGCAAGGGGAATAGTAGAAGATAGAGGAGAAGACACAACCAAGGAGTGGTTGGTTAAGTGATATGAGGAGGGGAAGGAGGAGCTGGAGAGGGAATGGTTGGGACTCACCATTGTAGTAATAAAAAAATCTTGAGTGGACATGTCTTTTGGAGCACTGGCCGCTTCTTCTCTTCCTAGGGACACTAAGTCCACAACTTGTTCCTCGCGCAGTGGAAGGAGGGCTCTCAGGAACTTCTTTTTGAGTAGTGCTTGCCTCTCCTTCTTTATCCTTTCCTTTGCCCTCGGAAAATTTTATGCCTGGTGGGTGCATTACCCAAGGGAGACATGGTGAAGTCTACCCCAAGGTAGATGATACCATTTTTCTTGCACTAATGTTTGGTGTGCTACAGAGTGCCCATGACCCTTTCCTCTATAGTTCAAGGGGCCTTGTTTCTATCAATTTTGAAAAAAGGCCAATTTTCCCCATCCGTGTCTAGATAAACTTGATCAACTTCTTGATCAGTTGCTTGGAAATCCTTTGCGACGATAGCCACACCATATTAAATGATCTCTACTAGGGCCAGTCGAGAGTGATCCTTTTGTCTGAGCTCAACTTCATGATATAGGTTGATGTAGATATCTTCAATCTGAGGGATGTGAATTGGATCGATCTTTTCCCTTGGAAGGTAATCACGAGGATCAAAGGTTGGCCTTGCCAGGAAATTATGCTTCAAATTGAGCAATTCAAGCTCAAACATCTCCCGGGATTTGCTCTGTGAAGTGCAGGTGTACCTACCCACCGTGAGGGGGAATGGAGTTCCACCCTTCTTCCTTTTCAAACACTTCTCATGGTATGTGATGAGCTATCTAGACAGCTCCAACAGGATCAGTTTGGGTCCCACATACCTTGGCAATTTGGTGGGCTCTCCCAAGAAGTTAGCGGCTCTGAGATAGGTGAAAGTGGGGAATTGTGTGAATAACACTCCCCACTTCTCTATGGTGGTGACCACACTTTTGGTCGTCCGACCGTAAGTCATGTTGGGCCTCAAGAGGTAGATGACGCCATAGAAGAAGACATCGTTGATTTTACTGAATTGGGCTATGTTGTTTTCCAATCTTAACTCTGGAAATAGTACTCGTATATTTTGACCTAGGGCCATACCCCACACCGATTCAATGCTGGGTAGTCCCTCTCTAAGGTAGCAGCATATACTACATAGGAGTTCATATAGAACCTCCCAGTTATTGAAAGTTGTTGAAGCTTCTTTGAGATTGTACTGCTGATAATCTCTCCCCAGTCAAAACCCTGATTGGGAACATTTTTATTCATTGTTTCCAAGTACCTAAGCATCCACTTCTGAAAGTAGTGGGTATCGATAGCCCAAACACCCTACTCATGAAGGTTATTATGTCACTCACTCCTCTCGAAAATTCATTGCAATGAATGAATTGTAGCCACCGCTTGTCACCTTCTTATTCTTAAGGTACACCTCATTCATTAACTACATACATTTGTCTTCATTTTCAGTCCATGTCTTCATGCAATCCTCCTGGCTCACTTACTACAAAATGTCAGTGGTGAGGGATACCCAACATGATCTCAAAATGTTGGGCCATGAGGTTGATTATCACCTTGCCCTTCTCATTTTCGACACATCTTGTGTCCTTATTATAACAATGGCCCACCAACATCATAAACTCATTGTTGATTGCACTCACTGGGAGCCCTGCAGCAAAGTGCAGACCACTACCAACAAATTTATCCATCCATGGGATGCTTGTGACCTTCTTGGTTCTGCCCATAAGTCCTCCATGTCAATGTGCCTGAGTTCTAAATCTTTGATATCAAGATCACACTCTGCAAGCGAGTCAGGCATCCTATCCCTTTGGTATTTATATTTCATTTATTGCTCTATTAGCTTGGGTTTACCCTTGGACTTAGTTGGATTCTTACTTGATGAAGACATGTGTGGATCTAAGTTTAGCTATTCATCTGCAAGAATAATCAGGAATTCCATTACGAATGGGCCATGTTAGCTGTTAAGTCATCCATAAAAGCTTACACGAATGAAAATTTAGCAAATTATGAGCCTATGGGTGCAAGGCACAGCTTTACCGCAGCTACTGTGGGACTTAGAAAAGTAAGGCACACTTTGAGAAAGAGTTGCATGGGTAAAAGTAGCGCCAGAAGGGGCACGGGGCATGGTAAGGCTACATAACATTCAAATGTTGGTGTCAAGGGATATGTGCTCATGCCGTTAGAAGTTCTTAAGTGGGGTACATGATATGATTGGTGTAGCGAAGGTCTCGGGATGTGCCATTGGTGCAGATGTGGCATATGTTGTATAAGGGTGGGGTGCGCAAAGCACATTTGTAGAAGGTGTAACTTATAGGTCAAGTGCACCAAGGGGATTGGTTGGCATAGTGTGGAAAGGCTTTACTTAGCATGAAGTGTTGTTGCTATTGTAGGTTCGCTCACACCGGAACCTTAGGAATTTTTGTAGTTTTTTACAAGACCTTGGCATGACTGTTTTTGATGCAGCATGACTAAATGGTGTGCGAAGGGGTGCAACTATTTTTAGCGCAACATGTATGAAAATTTCACCATTTGGAAGACAACATCCTAATTCTCTTTACTTGTGGTTTTTTACTCTCTCAGCTCATATTTTGATAGCAAGGGGTTAACCTTGGCAAAGCAGGGATAGAGGAGAAAAGGGGCAGGGGTCCATTCTGAGGCAGAGCCTTCCAGTTAACAATGACTCCGGAAGGAGAGTGAAAAATGGCTTGCAGGTGGGTAAGGTAAAATGGGTTGGGATTGTGTTATCTTCTTAGGTTCATTGTTATCATTAACAATCCTAATCACCTAAACCAACATAAAAACCAAAAAAATCCACAAGAAGGGAAAGGGCCACTTACCAGAATATATAATGATAAAGGAGATGATGTGGGGTCCATGAACGTGACAAATGGCAACATGCGGGGCTGACAGGAATGCTGACAAGCACAGAGGAATAACTTTTCACATTTTTTCAATTGTGAAAATGACAGGTTGGATGCACCTATATATAGAAAAAGGTGCAATAAATGTGCCACCAACTTTTTCTTATGGCACACTGAGTGGATGTCGACACAAAAGGATTTGCACCTTGGCGTAGCTTTGGGAGTGTCGACACTACGTTTTTAGTGCCCACAATGCACTTTAGAGAGTGATAACAAGATGGCACTTGTGCCTTGGCGCACCTTTGAGAGGTGTAACATTTGGAGTGTTGAAACTCCCTAGAATGTGCCAAAGGAATAGAGGGGCACAGTTTTGGTTGATGTAACATGAAATAAAACTATGCCTCGACCCAAAAGGTTTAAAATGACCAAGTTCTAAACACTAGATTTTTGAAAAGGGATTTTATGCCATTCTGAACGTTAAGAGACCTCAACGGGGGACCAAAATATAAATTTTGGTATGGTTACCTACAAAATTACCCTTGTTAGTTTTACAGGATAACAACTGGCTCTTTCTGGGGAATAACTTTGAGTGAAGCTTAAGGGTAGAGAATCCCAGATCTACATGTGCCTATCTATTGGGCCACAAAGTCAAAAACAAGGGCAATGAAAAAAAAAGGAAAACGCACCACCAACAGAAAGCAAACACATGACAAAAACAAACACACAACTAAAGCAAACTGTACAAAGAAGAGAACAAGCTCTACTTCCTAAATATTTTGAGATGTTGCCCACTATAGGGAAGTGGGAGCTTAGTTCATTCTAGATATGAGAGATAGAAGTTATTCTCTTCGTTGAGCTACTTGATCTTGAAAGGCCCTCTCCAAAGAGAGTCAAATTTCCGTGCATGCCCTTTGGCTCTCTTCGCTTGTCCCATAAAAGGATGAGATCTCCCACCGGAAATCCCTCTACTTGGCCTTTTTATCAAATAGTATTTTGACTTGATTCTGATGTTTGGTGATCCTGTCGACCACCCTTACCCTTTTTCTTCAAGTTCTGTTAGATACATGATCCTCTTTTCAAGAGAATTCTAGAAAGTTTCATCTTCGATCTCTCGTGCCAAACGTAGAGCAGGGAGTTCTGTGGAGATAGGGATCTCAACGTCAATTCCATATAACACTTGAAAAGGTGACATTCCAAGAGTCCTCTTCGGAGTAATACGGTCTACTCACAAAGCATCATACAATGACTTGTGCCATGACTGCTGATTCTCATCAACTAGCTTATGTATGATAGTCACTAGGTTTTTATTGTTGGATTCAGCCTGACCATTTCCCTGGGATAATAGTCTGAGGCATGGGCCAAGGTTATTCCATATCCATAGAAAAAACTGATAAGTTCCCATGAGGATAAGTTGGAAGCATTATCAGCAATAATTTTGTGCGGGATGCCAAATCTCACGATGATATTTTCTTTGATGAAGTTGCAAACAACTTCAAAGGTGGCATTCTTAACAGGTATGGCCTCCACCCATTTGGTGAAGTAATCTGTTGTTGTTAGGACATAACTATGTCTCGACACTTGATTGGGGATGTAGTGCTCCAATAAATTCAATTCCCCATTGCCTGAATGGTTTGTCAATAATGATGGGCCTGAGGGGAAAAGCAGCCAATTTTGGTTTGCCAATAAATTGTTGGCAGAGCTCACATTTTGCTACCCAGGTGGTTGTATCCTGAAATAGTGTTGGCCAGTAGTACCTATCTTGAATGATCTTATTTGCTATTACGATGATGAGGAGAAATGACCACCATAGGCCAAGTCATGAAAAATTTCAAGTAATTTGATCTGTTGCGGTTTGTCAACGCATCGCAAGAAGATCCCATCAATCCCGCGCTTGTATAAACTGTCATCCCATATGACATATCTAGCTACCCTGAGCTTTACTGTCCGCTTCTCCTTTGAAGTTAGATGAGCTAGACACTCACCATAAGTGAGAAAGAAAGTGATGTCTGAATACCATTCGTCACTAGTCACGACAAATAGAACCATAGGTAGAGAATCAACTTTCTTCACCGATCCCGTGTCTCCGTCGATGCAATCAACTTTCTCTTTAGGATCTCCTAAAATTTTATTTTCAGGAATGAGTTGACATAGGCCCCTACCCCTTACCAACTTGGTTGGTTTGATTTCCACATCATACTCTTGGACCTTTGTGATCCAATTCCTCATAAGCTTCCTAACTCTTGTTGAGTTAGGATAGACTTAACTCGCTTAGTGTCGGGAACCAGACTACCATATGAGAGTTTAGGATGTAGTACCGGAAGTTTTTGACTGTTTTGACTACTATGAAGGCATGTTTTTCTAAGCTCGAGACATCTTAAATTCATGAAGTTTGAGAGGGGAGCTCATGAATGTGATTGGAGATTCAACATCCTCAAAGTTTTTTTGCATTAATATGGCTAATACAAGGTATGCACAAATACATAATCAGTACATGATAAAATCCTTAGAGAATTCAGGACATACCAGGATAGGTGCTTGAGCAACAGAGGCTTTTATATCCTCGAATGAATCCTTTCCTTCTTCACTCCACTAGAATGTTTGCGACCCTTTCATCATATTTGATATGTGATGAGTCTTTTCAGCAAAGTCGGGATAAAGCATCTGAGAAAATTCACCTTTCAAGAAAGAGTGAACACTGTCTTACTTGTGGGTAAGGTAAGGCTCTAAATAGCCTTAACCCTTTTGACATCTATCTTTATTCCTTCCTTGCTGACAATGTGTCCCAACAACTTTCCTTCAGTGACCCCGAAAATAGACTTTTTGGATTTAGGGAAATCCCATGTTCTCGGCATCTAATCAATACTTGCTCCAAATGATCACAATGATCACTTTGCTTTTTTGAGAACACAGTTAAGTCATCCAAATAAACTATGATGACCTTTCCCATCATACCTTTGAATGCAAAGTCCATCACTCACTGAAAGGTGGCACCAGCATTGGTCAAGCCAAAAGGCATCCTGTTGTAGGTGAATGTGCCCCAGGGAGTAGTGAATGCTATTTTGAATTGGTCTTTAGGCGAGACTTCAATCTGATTATAGCCTAAAAACCATCAAGCATGGACAACATCTCTGAACTAGTTACTGCCTATAGAACTTGATCCATTATGGGTAGTGGGTAATTGTCCTTCAAGGACGCCTGATTCAGATATGCATATGCGTATCTCACCATTATTCTTTCATACGGGCACAATGTTCGCAACCCAGGTACTGTGATGGATAGGAAAGATGATTCTCACATCCAGCATTTTTCTATATTTCTACCTAGATGGTAACCGAGATCTTGGGATTGTAATGCCTCTATTTCTGGTAAAAGAGTTTGACATCGTCCTTTAATAGGATTTCATGTTCAATAACCTTAGGCTTGAAAGACTTTAGATCAGCATAAGGCCATGCCAATACATCCATATACTTCTTCAACAATTTGACAAACTTCTGCTTTCCTCGGGTGTACAAAATTTCCTGATGTTCACAAACTACATATTTTCTACAAGCACTGGGTTGTGATTGATGGTCTCAGAGAGGAGTTAGGATCATCTTGTCACTTCTTCTTGACAAAACGATCATGTTTGTCAAACAATCATTCCAGAGAGACTAAACCCTTCAAAATTTTATTTCCCTTGAGCTGACATATGCCATCACCTTCTTTTGATTCATTTTCTTGACTAGTGACAAATTCACGGCATGTAGAAGTAGATCCCTCAAAATGAAGCTCATTGAAGTTATCAACTTTTTCTAGAAAAGCAACAAGCTGATTGTCATTGTTGAATACCTACCAGTGCTGAGAATTGTCTGGCATGCTTGGGCAAAAGACTACCTCAATGGTATATGTGTTTGTTTTCAGCCCTGGGTGAGGGAGCATAAGAGACACTGAGACAGCCAATGAATTGGCCATGTCATTTTGAGCTCTTGGAATAGATTTTATTGAGAAAGCGTCAAATCCCTCAATGCTATCCCATATTATGTTCCGGTAGTGCCCGAGTCTGTCATTCTTCACTTGGTACACCCCTTTTATTTGGTTGATGATCAGTTCAGTGTCATCCTATGCTTTTATATTCTTGATTCCTCTTTCCTTTGCAACTTGCATACTGAGTAACAAATATTCATACTCAGTGGTATTTTTGTATTGAAAAACTAAAATTTGAAAGAAAGAGGAAAAATCTCCTCTTCAGGAGATATCAGGACAACTCCAGCACCACATCCACTTGTTGCACAACTACCATCAAACTACAGTGTCCATATCTTGTTAAGGTCCTCCTCCTGGATGAGAACATCCATTCTATCAGACTCAGTGGATAAGAAGTAGTTCCCCATCCCTAATGATTCGAAGAGAATCGAGCCTTAGGGTCGTTAGAGTTTGTGACCAGGTACTTCTTTTGTGATTCAAGCTCCAAAGTCTGCATTACTCCTTTGACAGAATTCTTGCTTTGGACTAGTCCATGTGAATCTCTCCACCAACTTCTCTGCAAAATCTTCTCCCTAATAGAATTCCATATGCTGCTGGGATATCAGAAATGAGGATGGTCATTTTTACCCTTTTTTATGGGAACGTTGCAAATGTGAACTGTGCGTATTTGATCGGACCAATCAATGGAACCTGCTTGGTTTCCATGGAGTAACATTTGCCGAAAGGCTTGGTAAGAGTGAGGCCCAAAGCATGGGTAACCTTTTTTGGCATGACATTGTCAGAAGCCCCAGAATCAATTATGAAGTTGCTTAGTTTGTGACCATTGATTAGGAGGGAGAGATAAAAAGGTTCAATTTTTCCTGACGCGGAAGTCAAGGAAACATTTATGCAAGATGCAAGAGGAGTGGAAAGGATTCCTTTTGGGGAGATACGAGAGGGGACGATAGCTTGGCTTTGGATATATTTGGTCAATATTATAAGCTGCTCAAGGTTAGACTGAATATACTCAACTTCAGACATTTGAATCTTGGTCTTTTTAGTGTGATCGACTATGTTGAATGTGACCAAGGGTTGCATTGATGAAGGAATGAGTCCCTCATTTCGCGATGGTAGGGTAGGGTTACTGGTCTTTATGGAAACAGAAGAAGGTTGATTTGGAGGAGAGATGAGAGGAAAATATTTCTTCATAAAAGGTTTAATAAGAGGTTGAGTGGGAAGAGGATTACCTCTTTTAGCGATTGTTGGAGGCGTGTTCGACACAGTCTTCTCCCTTTGTATCTTGGGAGAAACTTCTTCTTCTTTTCCTTATGAATGGGTGAAAACAACATATGACTGTCCACTTGCATACCCTTGGGTACCTTCCTCTTCATCATATTCCTCATCTTCAAATTCCATATACCCGATTATAGAGTCGTTAGTCGGTTCACCGACATCTTGATCATCTTTGCCTTACGACAAAGGTTCTTCATAAATTTTCTCATCTTCTTCGATCTTGACCAAGGCATTAACTAGAGGGGCCTCAAGTGCTAACCTTGGAGCAGCAGCAGGAAAATGCGGCCTTTGTGGGGTGTTGTTGGGAGTGAAGTTCCTCCATGGGATATCCTGGTATGAAGTGGTAGACGAAGCTTGAGCTAATTGCTTCTTTAATGTGAGAAAGTCGTTCACCATCTTCTGGAATGCCAGATCTAATAAAGTGGCTTGAGAAGGAGTTGAAGCCTTTGGTTTGGATGAATCTCACTTTAATTTACTAGATATAAGTAGGTTTTCTTCTATTTGAATGGTGGCAACTTGAACGAGGACCAAGGTGGTGATTTTTTCTTGTAAGAGTAAGAAACTTACTCTTGAGCTCATGGCATTCACAAAGACACACTTCTGATTTTATGGTGTTGGCAACATGGTAGGTGGCATGCGATTAATCAGTGAATTGAAACGGTGATAAAATCATGCATGGTTTCATTGGCCTCCTTCTTCAAGTGAGTAATATTTGATAGTAACACAAATGCATCTTCTGAAGGCTTATACCTATCTTCAAACATAGTTCGTAATGTGGCCCAACTGGTGATAGATCTGGCCAACAAATGTTGGAACCACTCTGCCACAAGTCCTTACAAGGTCTCTAAAAAGAGGCGTATCGACACATCTTCATGGGTAACATCTAGGATACTACATGACATGATGAATGCAGATATATGTGAATCCATGCTTTGATTTCCACTCCCATCAAATCTTGGGAAATTCTTGTGATTTCCATGAGGGAGTGCATGAACTAGATGCGGCAATGTAAGAGGGCCCATAGTGTTTCCCCATGGTACTAGCCATTTGAAAAGTTGGAAAGAGGACGTGAGCTGGGAGTGTGGTTCCACTTAGTAACAGGGCACTACAAATTGACGTGGAAGCCCCTTGTGAAAACTGGTTCTTTCGTGGAGGTGAGGCACTTCGGCCGATCGATCACCAACTCAGTGACGTGAAATGTGCTAGTGTAATACTGAAATTGTGCCTCTGAAGTAGATCAAAAATAGGATCAAATTCTCCATGATCTCTTCTATTATGGGTAAATGGATCACCCACCAGTGTATCTACTCGATATAGATCTATTTTTTGAGTAGATTTTTAAAAACTCTTTTTGTTTGTAATTTCTGATTTTTTTATTTTTCTGAAAAAAATCAGCAGCATGTACTTTTTAAATATTTAATTTTATCCCTTTTTTGAAAACTGATTTTGGTTTAATGACAAATATTCGCAAGGATAAAATGATGGTTAACTTAGTAAGCTGATTTTCGGATCTTAGATTTGATTTTTGCAAGGGTTTGAAAATATTTGTAAAACTATCAGAATCTCATATCTATGAAAATATAGAGATTTTTATAAAAACTCAGTGAACTAAAGGTTTCTAACTAGTCCAGATCTATGGATCTCTTGAGAAAATTTTCAGTTTGGATCACTTTTGCAACAAAATTTGATTTTAAACAAAGAGTTAAGATTTGCAAATAGGTAGTGATTTTTATAGTTTTATCTATTTTCTTAGTCTCCCTAGTAGCTTTAAAAATTGTTGGTGTCTTTTAGCTGACATAACACTCACATAGATCTGGTTCTTTCCCCAACGGAGTCACCAAAACTATTGGTCCAAAAATCTGTCGGGTGGGTAGATCTATGGATAGACAGGCCAACAGCAGTGTGAGCATAGCCCCTCTTTGAGACAGTAAAGCGAAACTGGTTTATTTCTATTCTACCAGCAGGAATCATGCAAGTCTTATAATATTCTACCTTCGAGGGGTTTTGGGATCTCATCCCAATAGAGATAGTTCTGACAAAGAATAGAAAGGAATGAAGTGAGGAATAGAAGAAAGATGGATCTCAAGGAGAAAACAAATGAATTCCAAAGTAGAAAGGTCGAGGATTTATGTTTTGGGCTGGTAGTAAACAGAGCCAAACTTACTCACATAAATAAACAAAGCAATAATGATAGACAAATGACAAGAGTATAGTTGAATCCAATAGAATAAGCATATAGATCTAACTTCGTAAATATCTAACACATAACACATGAATTCAGCACAAAGTCTCAATTTTTGAATTAATATTTTATTTTGTTACAAGAAAGCTCAAAGTCTTTCTCTCCTCACTTCTATTTTTCATACACATTTTCTCAACCTGAATACTACAAGTGTCCAAGTATTTATAGAAGGAGAAGGAGAAAGAAGACAAAAATGAGCCAACCACTATTTACAAAATATTTACAAAATACTTAAAAGTCAAATGTTGACTTTAGGGCAATTTGGTGGATGACAACATCCCATGGTGCAACATGGATGATGTCATCATTTGTGCCAACATACTTTAATATACTTTTACAAAATGGGATTTATCCTAGGAGGAAGGAGCCTATTCATCGTCATCCCTTGGCTTGAAAGGAGTGTCTTGCTTCTACTCAAGAGAGGTGATGTGAAACTGAGCTTGATACTCCATGAACTTGCTGACCATCGCTTGAAGTTGATCCTGAGCGGGACCCTTGGTGTGATCCCCGATGACTTCGCAAGTTTCTCGTTCATCTTTGAGTCTTTTAGGGAGTTTTAAGTATTCATTTCCTACCTCCATCAAGTATCCAATGAATTCATGGTAGGCCAGAAGGTTGTTGATAGATTCTACATCAAAAGTGAGCTCGAGACTAAACGCTACGACGTTATTCCCTTAAAAAGCTGAATAGTATCATCTACCTTCCTCAAGGAGTATGTTACACCGAGTAACCTTGGAGACATTCCTAATATGATCTACTCCATTTGATGCATGTTATCCAATCCTTCCTCCTTGATTTTGTCTATCTTTTCCAAGACAAACTCTATTTGGTCAACCATATATTTTAAAGCAACAAGTACTTTGTTGGGTGCTCACAAGTGATCAAAGACACCAAATTTTAATAATTCATCGATCGGGCAATCGAGCATCTTCTGGAATGTCTCGTGTTGTAACTTGGCATGGTCTAACTCTTCAGAGATAGGCCCTGCTATTGCCTGGAGTTCCTTGTTCTCTTGATCTATATTTTGATAGAGCTCTGTGAAATTTGTAATCACTTCCTCACTATCTTTGAGGATCTATCCTCTTCATGTGGACACCGCTGCACCTTTCTCATGGATCTTGGTGCACTAATTTACTATCTCCCGACAAAGAACTTTGGGAGGGTCGGCGACATTCATAGGAGGGGCATTTCCCATCTTTTGCAGGGCATGGAGAAGATGCTTGTTTTTCTCTTTTAATATTCTCTTCTTTTCCTTTGCTTTGTAAAGCTTCTTGCAAAGGGAATCCATTGCAAATAAGGCCTCTCCTTGTACGGTCTCTCGATGATTTTCCCATTGTGACTTGAGTCACTATAAAATCTGTAGGAGGCGAGATCTTCTTTCTTCTTTGTTATATCGTAGGTATGCGATCTCCATAACCCTTTCACCAAGAGCTCGAGAGAAGTGGGTTATAGCCTTTTTATTTTTAGGCCCTTTAGCTGAAATAACAGAGAAGTCCATGGGTGTAATAGGGAATTTCCTCTTGTGTTGTCTTAGGTGTTCAAAGATCCATTCCGACTTAAGGGAGTGGTACCAGAGGAAGAGTATGAAACGGGGTGGAAGAAGGAGAAACTATATTGGATGCGGGAAAAGTGTCGAGACACTTGGTGGCAGCATTGAGAAAGAAGCCAACACTCCAATGCTCATGGGGTCGAAGTCATTGCAAGGGAGGGAACCGTGGGAGCAAAGGGATCTATGAGTGAGGGAAGAAATGTTGGGGACATATCTCGTGAGGGAAGAGAAGATGGAGGAAGAGGGAGGTGGAACGGTAGAAGACAGAGGAGAAGACACAACCAAAAGAGTGGTTGGTTGAGTGATATGAGGAGGGGAAGGAGGAGTGGGAGAGGGAATAGTTAGGGCCTCACTAGTTATAGCAATGACAACATCCCGAGTGGATGTGTTTGTTGAAGCACCGGGTGGCTTCTTATCCTCATGGGGAAACTAAGTCCACAACTTGTACCTTGGTGTGGAAGGAGGGCTCTCAAGAAATTCTTTCTGAGTATTTCTTGCCTCTCCTTCTTTATCCTTTCCTTTTCCCTCAGGGAAAATATTTAGGCCTGTGGGTGCATTACCCAAGGGAGACGTGGTAAAGTCTACCCCAAGGTAGATGATACCATTTTTCTTGCACCAATGCTTGGTGTGCTACAGAGTGCCCTTGACCCTTTCCTCTATAGTTTGAGGGGCCTTATTTCTATCAATTTTAGAAAATGGCCAGTTTTCCCCATCTGTCTCTAGATAAAGTTGATCAACTTCTTGATTAGTTGCTTGAAAATCCTTTGGGATGATAGCCACACCATATTGAATGATCTCTTCTAGGGCCAGTCGGGAGTGATCCTTTTGTCTGAGCTCAACTTCATGATATAGGTCGATGTAGATATCTTTGATCTGAGGGACATGAATTGGATCGATCTTTTCCCTTAGAAGGCAATCATGAGGATCAAAGGTTGGCCTTGCTGGGAAATTATGCTTCAAATTGAGAAATTCAAGCTCTACAAACATCTCTCGGGCTTTGATCTATGAAGTACAGGTGTACTTGCTGACTGTGAGGGGGAATTAAGTTCCACCCTTCTTCCTTTTAAACAGATTTTCATGGTATGTGATGAGCTATCTAGACAGCTCCAATAGGATCGGTTTGGGTCCCGCATACCTTGGAAATTTGGTGGGCTCTCCCAAAAGTTAGCGGCTCGATATAGGTGAAAATGGGGAATTACATGAGTAATGCTCCCACTTCTCTCCTCGGTGGTGACCACACTTTTGGTCGTCCGACCGTAAGTCATTGTTGGTTGGATATTTTTTCAAGTCAAAATATGAGGTTCAACAACAGTACATGGGATTAAATCCCTCCTCAAAGACAAGTGAGGCTACCTGTTTATTACTAATCTAAAACACAATAGAAACAATGCATACAATATTCACACTAATCTAACCATTGGGGTTGGGATAGAATCCCGAAATCCATATCCACACTATGTGAAGATATTGTTTTTATAAATGGACTGGGTCGAAATTATTATTATGGAAGAAACACAATGGAAAGGAAATGAGAGGAACGTATTTTCTTTCGAGTAAACATAGATCACGAAATAATCATACGAGCTTTAAATAACAAATGTAATGTTTGAAATGATTAGAATCATCAAGATACCAAACAAATAATAGCTAAAGATTATAAACATAAGAACAATATCTTAAGAAAGATACATCTCACAACACAAAGTTTACAAAAATAGCATCAACTCCTATTCCTTAAATGATTAAAAGAAAACACAAAGTTTTTCTTCTTCACAATAGCTCTCAATATTCCAAAAATCTCAACCCTTTGGAATGTATGTACATCCCTTATTTATAATAAAAATAGTTGAGAGAAAATAGGACAAACCCTATAAAACAGTTTGTTAACAAGAGTCCTATTTTACTTGACTCTCACGTAGGAGACCAAGTCAAAATATGATTCCTATGTGACGAAACAGAAATGAAAAAGACATGTCAATTTCAAGATTGAAATGACACGTTACATCAATAATTAGTCTGAATCGTCATATTTTCTTCCTCATCTTTTCTTCTTCTAACTCGAGCTGTTTGTTCAAAAATTCTTGGAACTTCGGATTATACCTTGCATCTAATTTTGATTCGGGCGTGGAATGATCACTCAAGACTTCACACATTTCGTGAGTTTCACCGCACTACCGGAAGCTTTCTCAATAATTTGTTGAGTTTTCTCAAGGCCTCTAAAGAATGTTTAATCTTTACTGAGACTGTCACAATGATTTTAATGCCAAATCATGAGTGGTTTCATGCTAAATTGATTCTTGGATTTTTTTGAAAATATCATCATCTGGTAGGATGCCCAAGTTTCCACTTGACACTTTTGCACATATTTTCAGCAGTTCTTCTTCCAGGTCACTCTTGCCATCAATCAACTGATCTCTTGATTCTCTCAATTTACCGTAAGCTTCATTGAGAATTTTTACCCCAACTCGATGGCTTTGGTCTCTTTGGAAAATCTTATCCGCATGTGGGATGACACCTTCTTCTACCAAGATGTGATATAGAATTTTCTTTAATACCTGGAGAGCTTCAAAGTCAAATCAAGTTGTCCAATTTCTTGGGATAAATCATCATCCATCTTTTCTCCATCACTCTATATATTCCCCAAATATTGATAGACTTCTACGGTGTCTTGAATCATCTCTTTCCCCTATTGGAGCAGCCTTTGTGTCCACTCATCGACCACCCTTCCTTTTTCATTAATCTTCTCAATTATAGGCACCGATGAAAAATAGAATCGAATAGGGACAAAGGAAGATGGTATGGATTCAAGGGGTTTTGAGAGCTTAAACAACACTTTAGTTAACTGCTCCACCTTTCCTTTAAGATCATCTTTGCTATCCTTTGTTTCCTTCAATTTCGGCATAGCACGTTCATAGCATCTCGTGCATCCTGTTGTGCTCCTTCATTGTCACTTCTCCTAGAGCCAACCTGGTTATCTGATAGTCAAAGGCCGTTATGTCCTCTTTGGTTATGTCAATTATGGGAGTGGCGATCTCTGCAAACATATGCCCCAAAGCATCCACTAAAACCCTTGAAACTATTTTGGGTTTCTTGGCTGATTTAGCAGTAGAAGCCTTGAGTGAACTAAAATCAAAGGCTGGTATGGGTACAACCACCTTCCTTTTCTTAGAGTTTGCTCAAGTAACCATTGAGGTGTGTAGGAGGGATTTTCCATTATTATAGAAGTTGGGATCATACTTTCAAAGTGGGAGAGGGATCCACCGGTGGAATGGTGACAGCTACCAATGTGGTAGCAGATTCAGTGAAAAGAGGCACATGAGGGGGCATGTTGGTAGTTACTTTGGTCCCAGCAGATAGGGGTGAGAGTCCAGAGAAAATGCTGGCCATGACCGATGAAGTAGATGGGGAAAGAGGAGGTAGAAGTGGTTGTGAAGGAGGAAGCGCGGACCCTGACGCCAAAGCCTGGGATGCAAGAGATAAGTTCACTTCACTTCGGCAGTCAACAAATGGTGAAACCAGGGGCTGGCTTACTTCTCTTTCCAAAGAAATTTCTCCTATTTCTGGTGGTGTTGGTGATTCTAGCACATTCACCATTTCAACTGGAGTAACAATTGAAGAGGTTTCTTGTTCTCTTCTCTTCTTGACAAACTTGACCTTTATAGGTCCCTTAGAAGAGCTTTTGTCCTTTTCCTTTTGGAGGGCCCCACCTCTACAGCAACCAACTTTGAAAAATTATCTTCTTTGAAACTCATTCCCCAAGAGGTGAGCCATGCCTTGGTGCGTGCAAGAATTAGGGCCGATCTATCTGTAATGGAGGCTTTTTCACCGATAGACCAATCAATAGGTGGGAAAACATATTGATCTTCATTCAATCCATCATAGGAAGGATCCAAAACACTTTCATTATCGCTAGTACCTTCTAGTATGTCAGTGAGCTCAAGTGTCTAAATCTCAGCAAGTGTCAACCTACTATGATCTTTTCTTCAGACAGCAACCTCATCACATAAATCAATCTAGATGTCTTCTATGCTTGGCACGTGCAGGTGCAAAGTTCCATATGCCTTAAGGAATCCTCAAAAATCAAACCCGTCTCGAGGCTTCATGTGCTTCTTCAACTTATCTTGAAGATCATGTACAACATTCCATGATTTCACCACCATTGAACAAGTATACCTTCCAATAGAAATTGGGAAAGATACATCGGCCTTGTGTTTACTCTGTTGGAATTTGTGAAAATCCAACAATTGCCTGACCAACTCCATCAAGATTAGTTTTTCCTCTGGATATCTGGGCAAACGGAAAGGATTCCCTGGGTACATGACTACTCAAAGATATGTGAATTTCTTAAATTGCAAGAAGACACAACCCCATTTTGAAACTTCAGCCCATGCCTCATTAGAGACTCTCATTTTCCTCGCCCAAGGTTTAAATCCTGTAGATGTTATCATAAAAGAAGGCATCATTTACCCTTCTGAATTGGTCTTCAGACCCTTTTCTTGTTAGCTGAGTAAAATACCGATAAACATGCTCCACTATCTTGTTCCCCTTGGTGTCCAATCTAGGATAGTTCCTCATGTCGGCTACATAGGTGACATACGAGGACATATAAAACTTCCCCGTAGACAGGACAGTTGTCATTTGAGAATCTATCTCGTTACTGATAAGAGTACCCCAATCAATTCCCTATTGATTCTTCTTAATAATGATCATGAACTGGTACATCCATCCTTAGAAAACATTTGATTCAGGGAAACCAAAAACCCGACTCAACAGAGTAATGATATCATTGATTTCTTGAATGAAATCACTTATAGGAACAAGTCTTGGGAACCTAGAAATAGCTAGTTTGACTTTGATTAGGAACTTCTTATTCACATGCTTGATGCAATCCTCCTAATCATTGTCCCAAGCTTTTTGGGCTGACTTGAGATCCACATCTCCATATTCCTCAAAATTAGGCAGCTTGAGAAGGTCATCGAAGTAACCTCCGTCCAACTTGATTACAACTTCTCCCACCTGATTTTTCACAGAACGAGAAGCAGAGTCATAGTTTAAAGCACAAGCTAAGATGAACTCGGGCACTGAGTGGACATAGGGAAACCTGCTGCAAGAGGTAGACCACTACCAACTATTGATTTCATCCGTGGAGTCTGAGGAAGAGCTCTTGACCCTATTCCAAAAATCATCCATATCTATGTTTCCAAGCTCTGTATCCCGGATGTCGTAATTACAATCAATGTAGGAGGGAGACTCCACCTTCCTAAATTTGTACTTCATCCTCCCTAATTTTTCAGTCTTATCTTGTGATGAACTAGGGTCTGACATGAGGAATTTCAAAGGAGGAGAGTGTTAGAGATCAGAAGGTGTTGAACACTTCAGAAAACCCGACACACTGGAGATGCCAGAATGACGGAAATGTTCAACACACTGGGGATGCTTTGGAATGATGGAAATGTCTGACACACTGGGAGGATGCCGAAATGATGGAAATGTCTGACACACTGGGAGGATGTTGGAATGATGGAAATGTCCAACACACTGGGAGGATGCCGGAATGTTTAAAGTTCTGACACCTTGAACTTTCCAATACATCAGGGTTTTGAACGTTGCAAAGCACCCTGCGAAACCCAAAAAAGGGGAATTGGGTAATTGTTAGGTTGAAACATGCAAGTTCTTCTTCACTGTTGATATCCCAAATATATTTTTAATTACAATGACATTCTAGGGAATAAAACAAAGTGAGCATTCCAAAGGGGGAACCCTAAAACCGAAAAGATAAAACCTCAATAACTCCAACAAGAAAAATATAGAAACTCGGAAGAATCCTTTACCCAATTATTCCACAAACAAAGAATAAAGGAAAATACCTTTAATCAGAATGAAAAATGATCAAAAACGAGCAATGCAATCAGGCACAGAGGCAAGTCGGTTTCTGGGTCGAAGATGCATGCACGAAAATCCACGAGGTAAAAAGTACATCTAGTAAAAATGACATGGAAATCCAAATATTTATAAGAAATTTCACATTTAATACACTTCAGTTGACATGTGTCAACTACCTGAAAAATTGGCATTAATGCCATGTCAGCATGCTTGGGATATCCAGAAACCTAACACAAAGGATTTTGTAGTATTTGGGTTTTGGGTTGTGGGAAACAAGCAACATGAAGCATGATGCTTGATGGTCACGAAACCCGATACAAAGGAGTAAATCGGGCTTCAAGGATCGGAAGACATGTGACATGAAGCATATTTTGATGAAGGCATGTTCCAATGCAGGGAAACCCGCAAACCCAAAAAAAGGAGTAAATTAACCTTCGGGGATCAGAAGACATGTGACATGAAGCATGTTTTGACGAAGGCATGTTCCGATGCTTGGAAAACACACAAACCTGAAAAAAATGAGTAAATTGGGCTTAGGGATCGAAAGACATGTGACATGAAGCATGTTTTGATGGAGGCATGTTCCAATGCTTGGAATACCTACAAACCCAAAAGACTTGCTTGATGCAGGTTTCAGGTTTTGGGGAACACACAACATGAAGCATCTAAAACACATGTTGTCTTTCTATTGAGACCTGAAAACCCGATTATCTCTCTGAAAGGGCATTCTTAGAAAACCAGCTCAAAAATTTCTTAGGGTTATCTTATTTTGGTGTAAACTCAAAAATGAGATAACAACTGGCTCTAGTTGGGGACTTTCTTTGTGATATCAAAGGAAGAGAACTCAGAATCTCTGGCTTTATCCATGGGCTATGGATTCGAATAGAAGAAAAATGAAAAAACAAAACAAGGAAAGAAAGAAGACTAAAAGCAAACACATGACAGAAAGTAAAGTATGTACAATGCAAAAGAGCATCTTGCATTAATGATGGAACAACTTTAGATGTTGGCTGCTGAAAGGAAAAGGGAGTAACTCTCCATCAAGAGATGATAGATGGAAACTATTTTCACCACTCAGCTAATGGATCTTAAAATGTCCTTTCCACAAAGAATCAAACTTTCCGTGCATTCCTTTCTGCTCCCTCCTCTTATCCCAAAGCAACACCAGGTCTCCAATTTGGAAATGACGTTGCCTTGATGTCAAAAAATTTCTTTACTTTTCTTTGATGATCTGCAATGTGATCAACCACCTTGCTCCATTCCTCTTCTAGCCTAGCTAGGTACATAACCCTTTTTCAATAGAATTTTGAAAGGTCACATCTCTGATCGCTTTGGCCAACCAGTAAGGTGGAAACTCTCTTGAGATAGGTATCTCAAATCAATCACATATAGTACTTGGAAAGGAGACATTCCTATAGCTCACTTTGGGGTAATCTGATCAACCCACAACGCATCATACAATGCTTTGTGCCATGTCCTCTGGTTTTCATCTACTAGCTTTCTAATTATGGTAACCGAGTGTTCTTGTTGCTGGACTCATCTTGCCCATTACCTTGGGGATAATAATCAGATGAGTGAGCCAGGGTGATGCTGAATCCATAGCAAAATTCTGTCAACTCATGCAATGAGAAATTGGAGGCATTATCAACCACAATCTTGTGAGGCACATCGAATCTAACAATTATATTTTCTTTAAGGAACTTGCACACAGGACTTCTAAGGTTGCTTGCTTGATTGGCGCGGCTTCCACCCACTTGGTAAAATAGTCCAGAGAAGTCAACACGTAATTATGTATGGCACTCGGAGGTAGGATTCAACATTTCAATGAAGTCAATTCGCCACCGCGTAAAGGTTCTTCAATCACTACGGGCTTCGGGGAAGAGCTGTTAGGTTAGGACGAGCAACGAAATGTTGACAAGCTTCACACTTAGACACCCTTTCTTTGCTAAATCCTGAAAGATAGTAGGCCAATAGTACTAGCCCGTAGGATATTATAAGCTATTATAGAGGATGAGAAATTTCCTTCGCATGCTAGGATATGGAAGGATTCTAACAACTTTAACTGTTGTGATTTATCAACACAGCGTAGGAATACACCATTAATACCTTTCTTATATATTTCGTTATCCCATAGGAAGTATCTTGCAAATCTTAACTTGACTATCCTCTTCTCCTTTTGGCTTAAATGAGGGGGACATTCACCATAAGTTAGAAAGAAATCAATATCTATGTATATTCATCAGTTTTACTCACGAAAAGCACCGTGGAAAAATTTGAAACATTATCTTTGGTCTTTTCACATTTTGTTTCAGCATGGTTTTCTATGATTAATTGGCACAAGCCCCTTCCTCGTACCAACTTGGTAGGTCTAATGTCCAAGTCATACTCCTAAACTTTAGCTATCTAGGTACCTCATTGACTCCCCAGCTCTTGTTGAGTCAAAATGGATTTAACGGCGGTGTCGGGAATGAGAACGAGGGTATGGGAGTTTAGCACATAGTACCTAAAATGTTTCACCGCTCGTACCACTACATAAGCATGCTTTTCAATTTGTGACATTTTTAGCTCATGTTCCTTTAATGGACAGCTCATAAAAGTGATGGGAGATTCAATGCCCTCCCTATTCTCCTTCATCAGGATGGCTGACACTATGTGAGCAGAGGCGTAGTTGTACATGATGAAATCTTTTTTGAAATCTAGACATATTAGGATAGGAGCGCAAGCGCCTGCCCTTTTGACTTCATCAAATGAAATCTTCCCTTCAGTACTCCATCGAAATGGAATTTTTCCTTTCATCATCCCAAGGATATCCTTAGTTTTATCAACAAAATCAGGTACAAACCTTCTTAGGAAATTGACCTTTCCGAAGAAGGAATGAACTCCAGTTTTACTTGTGGGTAGGGTAAGGCTCTGAATGGATTTTACCCTCTCTGGGTCGATTTTGGTTCCTTCTCTAGTCACGATATGACCCAAAAAATTTCCTTCGGTCACTCTGAACATGGAATTCTTGGGATTTAATGAAATCTCGTGACGCCTGCATCTCAAGAGTACTTTCTCTAAATGATCATAATGATCACTCCATTTTTTAGAGAAAATGGTCAAGTCATCCAAATATACCACTATGACTTTTCCCATTAGGTCTCTGAATTCCAAGTCCATAGCTCTCTGAAAGGTGGCTCTGGCATTGATCAAGCCGAAAGGCATCCTCTTATAAGCAAAGGTCCCCCATGGGGTTGTGAAGGCCATCTTGTGTTGATCCTTTGCAGCTACCTCAACTTGATTATATCCTGAAAATCATTTAGCATGGATAGCATATCTGATCCAAGAATCGATGCCTGTAACACTTGATCCGTGATAGGCAAGGGATAGTTGTCTTTTAACAAAGACTCGATTCGTGTTCGAAATCAACACAAATTCAGATTTCACCATTCTTCTTCCTGACAGGGACAATGTTAGCAATCCAGGTGGAGTGATGGATTGGAAAAATAATTATGGCATCTAACATTTTTTGAATTTCTGCAAGGATAGTCCCTGAGATCTTGGGATTGTAATGTCTTTGCTTCGCCTATAAGGTTTTACATTAGGCTTCAAAGGAATACTGTGCTGTACGTCTTTGGGCTTGAAGGATTTTAAATCTGCATAGGACCAGCCAAGACATCCATGTATCTCTTCAAGAGTGAAGTGAATTTTTCTTTCTCCTCAGAGGAACAACATCTCCCAATATTCACCATCTCGAGGTTGATCAAACGAACCTAGATTGACTTGATCTACTTCCGAGGAAGAAGCTCCTTCAACTTGTCTCTTGTTTTGAATAAAATGGTCATGCTTGTCGAACAAACCCTCTAGTGAAACTAGGCCTTTAGGTATCTTGTTGCCTTTAAGATGAATAAATTCACCATCAACCTCTTGATATGGATCTGAGATAGATTCACAGAAAGCTGATTCCGAACCTTCAAAGTATAGCTCACTAAAATTGTCAGCTTTTTCTAGAAAAGTCAACACTTGTTGATCATCATTGAACACTTGCCAGTGAGCCGCATTATCTGGGATACTGGGACAGTACACAATCTCAATGGTGTATGTATCTTGTTTGAACTAGGGATGAGGGAGAAGGAGGGATGTAGACATGGCCAAAGAATCATCCTTGTCATTATAATCTCTCAAAACTGCCTTAATGGAGAATGCATCAAAGCATTCTATATTATCCCAAACTTTATTCCTGTAATGTCTCAAGCAATAATTTTTTACTTGATAGATTCCCTTGACCTGGTTGACAATCAGCTCTGCATCCCCTTAAACCTTGAGATTTTGAATTCCCTTATGTCTGGCCATTTCTAATCCTAGTAATAGAGCTTCATATTCATCCGTGTTATTAGTATTATCAAACTACAATTTGAAAGTAGAGGGGAAGATCTCGGAATTAGGAGATATAAGAAATACACCAGCACCTAATCCGGTAGTTGAATAGCTACCATCGAATTTGAGGGTCCAAATAGCATTAGGATCTTCTTTCTTGACATCTACAAATTTGGTATTTCTAGGGTCATCTGATTTAGTTACCAAATACTTAGCCTGAGGTTCGGGATGGAGAACATGATAAACCCCATTGACTAGAATCCTAGCCTTTTTCCAATCCATATTAATTTCTCCTCTGACGTATTTATAAAAACCTCTACCCAAGAGGATACCGTAAGCTACATGAATGTCAGCAACTAGAATGGTCATTTTCACTCTCTTCTCTGGGAAGGCAACGAATGCAAACTGTGCATCTTTGATTTGACCAATCAAGGGAACTTGTTTGGTTTCCATGGAGTAACACCATCCATATGACTTAGTCAAAGTAAGCCCAAGGGCATGGGCTACTTTTACGGGCATAACATTATCAAAGGCCCCCGATTCGATGATGCGATTCTCGAGTTTAAACCCATTTATTAGCAAAGACAAATAAAATGGTTCAATCTTTCCTGAAGAAGAAGTAGAGGTTAGATTGTTCTGAGGTGGGGTTGAGTAGGATTTGGCAAAAGACCTTTTGAAGGTGGGGGAATGGTGGCTTTACTTCTAATGAATTTGGTGAGTTTTTCAAATTGTTCGTGATGTGACATTTGGATCTTGTTTCTTTTTGGATCTTGGTTCTTTTTGCATGATCAATAATGTCAAAAGTAGTATAAGAGGGGGTGATGGTAGGTTCAGTTCTAATCTCATGAGCTTGAGCTAGGGCACTGACCTTAGGAGAAAGAGAATGAGGAGAAGTTGTTACCTTTTTTGTGACTTCTCTTTCAGTTTGCGCTGAAATAGGAACACCTCTCTTAACTATGGTGATGGAAGGTTCCTTGTTCTTCTCCTTGGGGTTTCCAAGAGGTTTTCTTGGATTCTGAGATTGGGATCGAGTGAAGATGGAAAATGACTGGCCATCTGGTGCACATTCATCTTCTTCGTATTCCAAATACCCAATGCTGGAGTCGCCAGCTGAATCATCATAAGACTCATCAGCGTATCCTGAAGCTTCAAAAGCCTCGGGGAATCTTGTTCTTCTAGTTCTTCCTCTTCTTCAACTATTTCTACTGCCGCATTAATGGGAGGAGCTTCGATCACTAGTCTTGGTTGAGCAGGAGTTAACCGTGGCCTATCTCTTGCAGGCGCACCATTGGTGTTATTGAAATTCTGTCTAGGGATATCCCGATATGGAACATTGCTCACCTACTGGGACATTTGCTTTTTTAAAGAAATCAAATCATTAGCCATCTTTTGAATCATAGGGTCAGTATTACCTTGGGAAGAACCTTGATTTTTAGGTTTGGGTACATCTTTCCTGATTCTTCGCCAAAATGAGATCATCCTCTATTTCAATAGTTGTTGACTGAGCGATAGCCAAATCTGGGATAGCTGACCTTCTTAATAGAAATCTCACATCGGGAGGCTGAGTGTTGATGAAGAAGCATTTCGATTTTCAGAGTAGGTACAATATTTCCTAATCTTTCAGATCAGCTTGTTAAACTTTGCCATGAAGTCCCGCATGGGTTCATGAGATTCCTTCTTCATATGGGTAAGTTGTGCTAACAAAGAATGAGAATCTTTGGCTGGTTTGAAATGTGCTTTGAATCTGGTCCTCATGGTAGCCTAGTTTGTGATGCATGCATTTGGAAGGTGATAAAACCATTCGACTGCTGCACCATGCAACGTTTCAATGAAGAGTCGAACAGAGACATCTTCGTGAGCTACTCCAAGGACACTGCACGCTACAAAAAAAGATGTAATGTGTTCATCAGGATGTTACTTCCCATCCCCATTTAACCTGGGATTGTTTTTACGTGATCCATGTGGTAACTCGTGCAATGGTGGAGTTAAAGAAAGAGGACCAATAGCTGTGCCCCAGGGAACAGGTTGTGCTGCCATCCTTATAACAAGAGTGCGTATGGGTATCTGAGTGTCAGAAAAGAATAACACATGAAAATTTGCATATACGTCTCATTCTACGGGGATTTGGTTTCTCCAAACAGCAAGAACTTCAGTTTCGGTTAGAAATAACACTGTTGGGGGAAAGACTGAAATTGTCTTTGTTGTAGTAACTCAAAGAGTGGATCAATTTCACCCTAGGCTCGGTGGGACCGAGTGAAGATCTTTCCAGCTAGCTTGAACCGAGAAAAGAGATCTAGTTGAAAATAAGGCAAATACGGAGTCGCCAGACAC
The DNA here is from genome assembly GCA_018340775.1 of Taxus wallichiana var. yunnanensis. NCBI lineage: Eukaryota > Viridiplantae > Streptophyta > Pinopsida > Cupressales > Taxaceae > Taxus > Taxus wallichiana. The sequence continues at coordinate 150,730,320 of CM031234.1, read as the reverse complement.
CAAGAGGATAAGCTTTATACTATTAATCCATATTCCCCAGTGGAGTCACCAAAAACTGTTGGTTGGATATTTTGTCAAGTCAAAATATGAGGTTCAACCATAGTACATGGGATTAAATCCCTCCTCAAAGACAGGTGAGGCTGCTTGTTTATTACTAATCTAAAACACAATAGAAACAATGCGTACAATATTCACACTAATCTAACCATTGGGGTTGGGATAGAATCCCAAAATCCATATCCACACTATGTGAAGATGTTGTTTTTATAAATGGACTGGGTCGGAAATTATTATTATGGAAGAAACACAATGGAAAGGAAATGAGAGGAACGTATTTTCTTTCGAGTAAACACAGATCATGAAATAATCATGCGAGCTTTAAATAACAAATGTAATGTTTGAAATGATTAGAATCATCAAGATACCAAACAAAGAATAGCTTAAGATTATGAACATAAGAACAATATCTTAAGAAAGATACATCTCACAACACGAAGTTTGCAAAAATAGCATCAGCTCCTATTCCTCAAATGATTAAAAGAAAACACAAAGTTTTTCTTCTTCACAATAGCTCTCAATATTCCAAAAATCTCAACCCTTTGGAATGTATGTACATCCCTTATTTATAATAAAAATAGTTGAGAGAAAATAGGACAAACCCTATAAAATAGTTTGTTAACAAGAGTCCTATTTTGCTTGACTCTCACGCAGGAGACCAAGTCAAAATATGATTCCTATGTGATGAAATAGAAATGAAAAAGACATGTCAATTTCAAGATTGAAATGACATGTTACATCAAGACTTAGTCTGAATCGTCATCTTTTTCTTCCTCATCTTTCTCTTCTTCTAACTAAGCCTGTTTGTTCCAAAATTCTTGGAACTTCTCGGATTATACCTTGCATCTCATTTCATCGGGGAAGTGGAATGATCGCTCAAGACTTCACATATTTTTGAGTGTCACCGCACTACCGAGAATATTTTTCAATCTTTTGTTGAGTTTTCTCAAGGCCTCCAAAGAATGTTCAATCTTTACAAACCTGTCAATGATTTCAATGCCAAATCATGAGCTGGTTCATGCTAAATTGATTCTTGGATTTGTTTGAAAAGATCATCAGCTGGTAGGATGCCCAAGTTTCCACTTGACACTTTTACACAGATTTTCAGCAGTTCTTCTTCTAGGTCACTCTTGCCATCAATCAACTGATCTCTTGATTCTCTCAATTTACCACAAGCTTCGTTGAGAATTTTTACCCTGAACCTGATGGCTTTGGTCAGCTGGAAATGTTTATCTGCATGTGGGATGACACCTTCTTCTACCAAGATGTGTGATGGAATTTTCTTCAATACCTGGAGAGCTTTGAAAGTCAAATCAAGGTGTCCAATTTCTTGGGAGAAATCATCATCCATATTTTCCCCATCACTCTGTATATTCCCCAAAGATTGATAGACTTCTACGGTGTCTTGAATCACTTCTTTCCCCTATTGGAGTAGCCTTTGGGTCCACTCATCGACCACCCTTCCTTTTTCATTAATCTTCTCAATTATAGGCACTGATGAGAAATCAAATCCGACAGGGATAGAGGAAGATGGTATGGATTCAAGGGGTTTTGAGAGCTTAAGTAATACTTCAGTTAACTGCTCCACCTTTCCTTTAAGCTCATCTTTGTTGTCCTTTGTTTCCTTCAATTTCTGGCATAGCACGTTCATAGCATCTCGTGCATCCTGTTGTGCTCCTTCTGTTGTCACTTCTCCTAGAGCCACCCTGGTTATCTGATAGTCAGAGGCCGTTATGTCCTCTTTGGTTTTTTCAGTCATAGGAGTGGTGATCTCTACAAACTTATGCCCTGAAGCGTCCACTAAAACCCTTGAAACTATTTTGGGTTTCTTGGCTGATTTAGTAGTAGAAGCCTTGAGTGAACTAAAATCAAAGGCTGGTATGGGTACAACCACCTTCCTTTTCCTCGGAGTTTTCTCAAGTAACCATTGAGGCATGTCAGAGGGATTTGCCATTATTGTAGAAGTTGGGATCATACTTTTAGGGGGAGAGGGATCCACTGGTGGAATGGTGACAGTTACTAATGTGGTAGCAGATTCAGTGAAAAGAGGTAGAGGAGGGGGCATGTTGGTAGTTACTTTGGTCCCAATAGAGAGGGGTGAGAGTCCAGAGAAAATGCTGGCCATGACCAATGAAGTAGATGGGGAAAGAGGAGGTAGAAGTGGTTGTGAAGGAGGAAGCGCAGACCCTAACGCCAAAGCCTGGGATGTAAGAGATAAGGTCACTTCAGTTGGGTAGTCAACAAATGGTGAAACGAGAGGTGGCTTACTTCCCTTTCTAAAGAAATTTCTCCTATTTCTGGTGGTGTTGTAGATTCTAGCACATTCACCATTTCAACTGGAGTAAAAATTGAAGAGGTTTCTTGTTCTCTTCTCTTCTTGAAAAACTTGACCTTTATAGGTCCCTTAGAAGAGCTTTTGTCCTTTTCCTTTTGGAGGGCCCCACCTCTACAAAGAACCAACTTTGAAAAATTATCTTATTTGAAACTCATTCTATAAGAAGTGAGCCATGCCTTGGTGCATGCAAGAATCAAGTGCGATCTATCATTAATGGAGGATTTTTCATCGATAGACCAATCAATAGGTGGGAAAACATATTGATCTTCATTCAATCCATTATAGGAAGGATCTAGAACACTTTCATTATCGCCAGTACCTTCTGGTATGTCAGCGAGCTCAAGTGTCTGAATCTCAGCAAGTGTCAACCTGCTATGATCTTTTCTTCAGATAGCAACCTCATCACGTAAATCAATCCAGATGTCTTCTATGCTTGCACGTGCGGGTGTAGAGTTCCATATGCCTTAAGGACTCCTTGAAAATCAAACCCGTCTCGAGGCTTCATGTGCTTCTTCAACTTATCTTGAAGCCCATGTACAACGTTCTTGGCTTTCACCATCGTTGAACAAGTATACCTTCTAATATAAATTGGGAAAGATACAATGGCCTTGTGTTTACTGTGTTGGAATTTGTGAAAATACAAGAATTGCACGACCAACTATGTCAAGATTAGTTTGTCCCCTGGATATCTGGGCAAATGGAAAGGATCCCCTGGGTACATGACTACTTGAAGATATGTGAATTTCTTAAATTGTAAACAGACACAACCCCATTTTGAAACTTCAACCCATGCCTCATCAGAGACTCTCATTTTCCTCGCCTCAGGGTTTAACCTACAGATGTTCTCATAAAAGAAGGCATTGTTTACCCTTCTGAATTGGTCTTTAGACCCTTTTCTTGTTAGCTGAGGAAAATACCGATAAACATGATCCACTATCTTGTTCCCCTTGGTGTCCAATCTAGGATAGTTCCTCATGCCAGCTCTCTGCATAGGTGACATATGAGGACATATAAAACTTCCCCGTAGACAGAATGTTGTCATTTGAGAATCTATTTCAGATTCTTGATAAGAGTACCCCAATTAATTCCTTGTTCATTCTTCTTAATAATGATCATGAACTGGGTACATCCATTCTTGGAAAACATTTTATTCGGGAAACCAAAACCCGACTCAACGAGTAATGATATCATTGATTTCTTGAATGAAATCACTTCAGGAACAAGTCTTGGGAACCTAGAAATAGTCGGTTTGGCTTTGATTAGGAACTTCTTATTCATGTGCTTGATGTAATCTTCCCATCATTGTCCCAAGATTTTTGAGCTGACTTGAGATCCACATCTCCATATTCCTCAAAATTAGGCAGCTTGAGAAGGTCATTGAAGTAACCTCCATCCAACTTGATTACAACTTCTCCTTTGATTATTCACGAGAATGAAAACAGAGTCATAGTTCGAAGCACAAGCTAAGATGAACTCGGGGCACTGAGTGGACATAGGGAAACCTACTGCAAGAGGTAGACCACTGCCAACTATTGATTTCATCCATGGAGTCTGGGAAGAGCTCTTGACCCTATTCCAAAAATCCTCCATATCTATGTTTCTGAGCTCTGTATCCCGGATGTCATAATTACAATCAATGTAGGAGGGAGACTCCACCTTCCTAAATTTGTACTTCATCCTCCCTGATTTTTCAGTCTTATCTTGTGATGAACTAGGGTCCGACATGAGGAATTTCAAAGGAGGAGAGTGTCGGAGATCAGAAGGTGTTGAACACTTCAGAAAACCCGACACACTGGAGATGCCGAGAATGATGGAAATGTCCGACACACTGGGAGGATGCCGAATGATGGAAATGTCTCGACACACTTTGGGAGGATGCTGGAATGATGGAAATGTCTGACACACTGGGAGGATGTCAGAATGATGGAAATGTCCAACACACTAGGAGGATGCCAGAATGTTTGAAGTGCCCGACACCTTAAACTTTCGATACACTGTGGGTTTTGAACACTTTGCAAAGCACCCTGCGAAACCCGAAAAGAGGGAATCGGGTAATTGTTAGGTTGAAACATGCAAGTTCTTCTTCACTGTTGATATCCCAAATATATTTTTAATTACAATGACATTCTAGGGAATAAAAAAAAGTGAGCATTCCAAAGGGGGAACCCTAAAACACAAACCTGATAGGAAACAACCCTAAAACGGAAAAGATAAAACCCCAATAACCCCAACAAGAAAAAGATAGAAACTTAGAAGAATCCTTTACACAATTATTCCACAAACAAAGAATAAAGGAAAATACCTTTAATCAAAATGAAAAATGATAAAAACAAGCAATGTAATCAGGCACAGAGGCGAGTCGGGTTTCTGGGTCGAAGATGCATGCATGAAAATCCACGAGGTAAAAAGTACATTTGGTAAAAATGATGTGGAAATTTGAATATTTATAAGAAATTTCACATTTAATACACTTCAGTTGACACGTGTCAACTACCCGACAACTTGGCATTAATGCCATGTCAGCATGCTTGGGATATCCGGAAACCCGACACAAAGGATTTCATATTAATTCGGGTTTCGGGTTGCGGGAAACAAGTGACATGAAGCATGATGCTTGATGGTCCCAGAAACCCGATACAAAGGAGTAAATCGGGCTTCAGGGATCGGAAGACATGCGACATGAAGCATGTTTTGACGAAGGCATGTTCCGATGCTCGGAAGACCCGTAAACCTGAAACAAAGGAGTAAATTAGGCTTCAGGGATCGGAAGACATGCGACATGAAGCATGTTTTGATGAAGGCATGTTTCGATGCTCGAAAACTCGCCAACCCAAAAAGAAGGAGTAAATCGGGCTTCCAGGATTGGAAGACATGCGACATGAAGCATGTTTTGATGAAGGCATGTTCCGATGCTCGGAAGACCCGCAAACCCGAAAGACTTACTTGATGCGGGTTTAGGGAACACACAACATGAAGCATCCAAAACACATGTTGTCTTGCTATTGAAATCCGAAAACCCGATTATCTTAGCGTTATCTTATTTTGGCATAAACTAAAAAATGAGATAATCAAGTTGGGCCTCAAGATGTAGATAATGCCATTGAAGAAGACATCGTTGAGTTTACTGAATTGGGCTATGTTGTTCTCCAATCTTAACTCTGGATAGTACTCGTATATTTTGACCTAGGGCCATACCCCACACCGATTCAATGCTTTGGGTAGTCCCTCTCTGAGGTAGCAACATATACTACATAGGAGTTCATATAGAACCTCCCAGTTGTTGAAAGTTGTTGAAGCTGCTCTGAGATTGTGCTATTGATAATCTCTCCCCAGTCAAAACACTGATCGGGAACATTTTTATTCATTGTTTCCAAGTACCTAAGCATCCACTTCTAAAAGTAGTGGGTATCAGGTAGCCCAAACACCCTACTCAGGAAGGTGATTGTGTCACTCAGCTCCTCTAAAAAGTCACTGCGATGAATGACTTGTGGCCACCTGCTTGTCACCTTCTTATTCTTGAGGTACACCTCATTCATTAACTACATACATTTGTCTTCATTTTCAGTCCATGTCTTCATGTAGTCCTCCTAGCTCACTACTACAAAATGTCGGTGGTGAGGGATACCCAACATGATCTCAAAATGTCGGTCGTGAGGTTGATTATCACCTCTCCCTTCTCATTTTTGACACATCTTGTGTCCTTATTGAATATGGCCAACCAAAATCATAAACTAATTGTTGATTGCGCTCACTAGGAGCCCCCTGTGAAAGTGGAGACCACTTTGCCAACCAATTTATCCATCCATGGGCTGCTTGTGACCTTCTTGGTTCTAGCCTAGAAGTCCTCCATGTCAATGTGCCCAAGTTCTGAATCTCTGATATCAAGATCGCACTCTACAAGTGAGTCGGCATCCTGACCCTTTGGTATTTATATTTCATTTCTTGCTCTGTTAGCTTGGATTTACCCTTGGAATTAGTTAGCTTCTTACTCGATGAAGACATGTGTGGATCTGAGTTTAGTTTTTGATCTACATGAAGAATCAGGGAAGTCCATTGCGAAGGGACATGTTAGCTGCTAAGTCATCCATAAAATCTTACGAGAATGAAAAGTTAGTAACTTATGAGCCTCTGGGCACAAGGCATAGCTTTCTTGTGTAGGTGCAGGGACTTAGAAAATCAAGGCACACTTTGGGAAAGTGTTACATGGGAAAAAGTAGTGCTTAAGGGGTGCGGGGCACGAAAGGTTACACAACATTTTGATGTTGGTGTCGAGGATATGCACTTGCACCGTTGGAAGTTCTTAAGTGGGGCACATAGATGATTGGTGTAGCAAGGTCTCAAGATGTTCCATTAGCGCAGATGTGGCATATGTTGCATAAGGGTGGGGTGCGCCAAGCGCATTTATAGAAGGTGCAACATATAGGTCAAGTGCGCCAAGGAGCTTGGTTGGTGTGGCACAAAAAGGTTTTACTTAGCATGAAGTGTTGTTGCTATTGTAGGTGCGCTCGTGCCGGTGCCTTAGGAATTTTTATAGTTTTTTACAAGGCCTTAGCATGACTGTGTTTGATGCAAAGCATGACTAAATGGTGCCTTTGAAGGGTCACAACTACGTTTAGGGAAACACATATGAAAATTACACCATTTTGACGACAATGAAGATGATTCTCTTTACTTGTGGTTTTTACTCCCTCACTTTCAGATTTTGATAGCAAGGGGTTAACCTTGGCAAAGTAGGGACAGAGAGGAGAAAAGGGGTAGGGGTTCATTATGAGGCGAGCCTTCCAGACAGTTAGCAGGCTCTAGAAGGAGAGTGAAAAACGGCTTGCCACAGGGGTGGGTAAGGTAAAATGGGTTGGGATTATGTTATCTTCTTATGTTTATTGTTATCATCAACAATCATAATCACCTAAACCAACATAAAAACCACAAAAAATTGACAAGAAGGGCAAGGGCCACTTACCAAGAATATAAAATGATAAACGAGACGATGTGGAGTCCACAAACATGACAAATGGTAACACGCGGGGTTGTGCAGTTCACTCGAAAAGCACAGAGGAATAACTTTTCACATTTTTTCAATTGTGAAAATGACAGGTCGATGCACCTATATATATCAAAAGGTGCAATAAATGCACCACCAAATTTTTCTTATGGCGCACTTTGAGTGGATGTATACTTGAAGGGATTTGCACCTTGGCATAGATTTGGGAGTGTTAAAACTATGTTTTTAGCACCCACAACGCACTTTAGAGAGTGATAACAAGATGGCACTTGTGCCTTGGTGCACCTTTGAGAGGCACAACATTTAGATTGTTGACACTCCCTAGAATGTGCCAAAGGAATAGAGGGGCGCAGTTATGGTTGATGTAACGTGAATGAAAATTGCACCTGACTTAAAAAGGTTTAAAATGACCAAGTTCTAAAAACTAGATTTTCCGAAAAGGGATTTTATGCCATTTTGAACGTTAAGAGACCTCAATGAGGGACCAAAATGGAAATTTTGGTATGGTTACCTACAAAATTACCCTTGTCAATTTTACAGGATAACACGATGATAGGGAGATTAGATCATAGAAGAGATGTGAAGTCAAGGTGAAAAAATAACAAAAATTATAGTCCATAAATCAGAATCCAAATAGTGGAGAAACTAATAAAAAAGCTGAACAAGAAGAGGATACAACCGAACAACAACACTTACAAAAAGGAAATTTGAAGAATAAATACGTAAAAATAAGATGAAGAGAAGTAAAGATAAGAGGAAGAGAGAATGTGTAAGCAACAAAAGAAGAGCAATAAAAAATAAAAAATACATAGGATGAAGTAGAAAACACCATGGACATGAAAAGGAAACAACAATAAGAAGAAGAAAAGAAGAAGATAAAGGAGAAGAAAATAAAATAATAAAATAAGAAGAGAGAAGAAAAAAAGGAAGAAGAAGAAACACGAGCTAAGGCATTAGTAGAAGAGAAAGAAAATAAAGTAGGATAAAGTAGAAGGAAAGATGAAACAATAAGAAAGTAAGAGTAAGGTAAGAGAGTTGACACAAAATGAAATCTGCAAGAACAAACAACTACGTATGCTAAAGAAGCAAAGTTATTTAAAAAAATTTGTTTGGTTTAAACCATAATTATAGAGTAATGGCAATGTAAACTATGATATACAATGGATAAATATAATATGATAGAAGCATTAATAAAGTAAAGAACAAAACCCTAAGCAAGAATATGATTTGCACAGTGTCGCACATGTGTCACAAATATTCTTTGTTTATTTTCTATGGGTTGCTATTTTATCGTCAAGGGTACATGTAACCTACAAAACAAATATCACGTACAAAACCCATAATACCACATCAAATAAAAAAATGTAATATGGGGAGTCGATTGACCCTAACAATCACCCAACAGAGTGATCTTACAACTAAATGCTTCACTACATCTTAGAATCCATGTAGTTGTTGTTAGTGTGTATAAGAATCATTCCTAGGATGCCTGTATAGAATAAATATTACCTCTTCAATGTAACCTAATAAGAAAGAGAATAAAACTTACCTAACCTCAGTATGGTAGGGTTTAGTGATACCCACAAATGAAGATTAGTGATGCTTTATGGTTTCTCTCCATATATGCAAAGGTGTAAGCTCCTTTCCTATAAATCACCGACACTAAACAAAATATGATTAATATAATATTAGGTGGATTTCCTAGCAAATCCTAGTCCCTTAAAATCAAAGGAATTCCTAATAAGGGTGTCAATCTAATTTTACAATCAAGTGATTGAAAAACAAGATGTGATAGATGATAAATAATAAATGGTAAATGTTGTGATAAGTTTTAAGTTTATTACAATCATATAATTGATAAAATATCGATAGATATGAACTAAAAATTAGAATAAAAATAAGAATATGAATTCTCGGAAGAAGGGGAAATTTCTTCTCTAATGGACTCTAGTTCTTCTTCTTCAAAGAAAATCTAGACACTCACATTCACTGCATTCTTCCTTGAAGAAGTCTGAGATGTATTCTAGTTCTTTTTCTTCTTCTGTGTCAGAATTAGTATCAAAATCTGAGTGTTCAAAATCAGTTTGATATTCAGAATTAGTCTAGGAGATCAATTCTACTAATTTAGCTTCATATTTAAAATCAAACCAGGCCAAATTTTCTTGGATATGCAGAACCTAAAAGTAGGCTTCCCAATATTCATCCATGGCTTCGTGGATTCATTGAGTGGATTCAAAGATGTTTCGTAAACTATTTGTTATCCATTTTTTACACCCCTGCAAAATGGACAACTTAGCATGTCTAAACATTGGAGGTTAATGGGAGCAACACTTTGAAATTTAATAGGGTAGTTCAAGGAAAGCTAGCTATATGCGACAAAGGTTTGAACTGAAAATGGAAAAAATGACAAGAAAATTCCTCCAAGATAATTTTTGATGTTATCGAGATAGTAGCATGTATGGATGTTACCACTCGGTAGCAGAAAAGTGAGTCATAGATGGAGAAATAGTGTAAGAGTGCTAGTAGCACTGAAAATGCTACTCGGTCAAGAGAAATTTGTATGTTACTGCCAAAGTGGCACAAAGGAAATGATGAAGAGTTGTCGGAAGACAACAAAGGCATTGATAGAGCTTGTACAGATGCTCCCGTATGATAATATATTTTAAGCTACCAGTGGTAGTAGGGAAATCATGTTCTTGGATGGTAGTATTTAGGTAACCAATCCCCACCAGAATAAAATGCTACCATCTATGAGTAGAAAATGCATGCAACTAATCGAGTGTAGGAATGAACCGGGTTGTAATGGGAGTGATACAAGGTTGTTTAACCACTAAATTAATGGGGTATGACACCCATGAATTCTCGTGCAAGTAAATTAACAATTTTTATTACCTCCCATACCTCTTCAATGAAATCTTTTGGTTGGTGAGGAAATTTTTAGGCTCTTCATCTATATATTGTAAAATTTGCCTCATTTGAGGAGAATTTACGTAAAGCAAAGGAAATCAGTAAAAATTTATTCCAGAGCTATTGTGAGCTAAAAGATTAGAATTTTTTCTTGTTGTAAAGGATTCTTCCTTGTGCCTATATTGTAATGGATTGTGTATGTTTCTGAGTAATAAAATTGGTATTTTGTGCCTTTTCTTTCCTTAATTTGAGTTGTATTGTATATTTAGGCCTTCCATTATGTTTGTAGGTATAATGTGCATGTTTATACCCATTTACAAGACCTTTTAATTTTTTGTGCTTTATGAATATAGGGAATTAAATAATTTCTTAGACTATGGCACCTCCACGTGACCTCTATTACCTTTTTTTCTCCCTATTTTTCAATCACTAAGATTTTCTCACCCTTTCTTGGTGCCTCACCTTCCTTTAGACTAGGTTTAATTTAATGAATTCTTCTATCCTTATATCCTTAGAAACCGTTAGGGTTAGATTATTTTAGCTTTCCATTATCTCGCACTTTGGAGAAGTTGGCACTAGGCTAGGAGAATAAGCTAGCTTTCTCTGAAGGATTATTCTACTTGCAAGGCCCTAGAATGTAGGATAATTCTATGTTATACAGAGTTACACGATTGTCTCACACACAAATCACAAGAAATCGGGGTGTTGTAATTTTGCAATGGCTATTTTTGCATGTCCAATATGACCAAGTCAATACTTCCATTTTATCAAGATTGAGTGTGTCTCTTGATGAGATTCCATCCTTTAGAGGATTTGCAACAACACATTTGACAACTCCAAGCAAACTTTAACATGTTTCAGCAACACTTGTGGACCAAGTACATGAGAAAGATCCAAACTCATTCCAAAGAAAGAGAATAAGTATCTTTGAGTATATGTAATTATATCTAGGTAGAGGAAGGAGATGAAGAAGAGTACAAAGGTCTCCATATCCACCAAATAGAACCTTATCAAAACCTCCGCCAGGTAGACCCTTCCTTCACTCAACTAGGGTTCTTAGGCTGATCAACATGGCACATCAAAACCACCACAAGGACCACCAAATCCCTTTGTCAATTTCATAAGAAGCGATCCAATGAGTTTAAATGCCTAGAATATAATTCTAGTGGCGGTATTGAAGAATATCCCATACTTCATAGGAGAGAATCATACAACCTCAATTTATCACATCCAAGACATTAAAAATGTCTATGTCATTCATGAGATTGGTTATATGGATGTAGCAGTAAAAAAATTTCCTCTTCTCTCAAATTTAAAGCTATGCAGTGGTTCAAAATATTAGTAGCAAGGTCAATTCAGAACTGGAATGAACTATGCTTAGAACTTTATAACTAGTTCGGGGAGAGGGAAGATAATCTATCCCTTTTGGAGTAGATCACTATGATCAAGAGAGCATCAAATGATCAAATGACTGACTTCAATTTCATATTTTAAAGGACATGGGATAGGATTCCCATTGTGGTGAGACCAACTGCTAAAGGTGCATTTCTCTATTTCCTTAAAGCTTTAAATTATGATATATCTATTATGATACAATCTATGGGAGGGATAACCTTACCAGGAGCTTATGTCATAGCCATTAGGGTTGAGAATTTCCTAATTCAAGCCAAAAAAATTGCACCTATTCCACCTATTCCTATTTATCCATAAATGGGGAATCCTAGTTCTAGTCAAGCTCCTACATTAGCCCCTATTCTTGCTCCTAGAAATCAAAGTTCTAATGAGGCTTCCACCTCTTCTCCTAGCACCTCAACTAAACTCCAAGAGGTTATGAAACAATTACAGAAACCTAGGGAATGAATTAGTGACCCTCAAGAGGAAGAAAACCCAAAATTTTAGACCTTATCATCCTCAATCCCAACCAAACAGGCCTCCATATCAGCCTAATAAACTTCCCCTGCTCAAGCTGCAAACAAGAATCAAGGACAACCTCAAGCTGTTAGGCCTTTTAAGCCATACAATCCTAATTCACCTTCAACATCCTAGGCCTTGGTTTCATCCCAGAATAACATGGCATAGGAATATGAATGGTGTTTCCCTTGCGGTCAACCCCATAATCAAGAAGAATGTTTCAATGGTATGTTAAACTATGACTTGATGGTGCAAATTGTTGGTGTGCCTCAAGAAACAAACTAAGAATAAAATCAACAACATACAACTTCTCAAGAGGCACCTTCTAGTGAGACCACACTTTTGAACTGAAAAGTAGAGGATTTTTGTGGTATAAATTAGTCTCCTTTTTAGGGGGTAGCAGCCAACACAAGGTCTAAGAAAATAAATATAGAGGGAGGACAATAATCAAACACAGGTGCTGCTCAACCTCCTATCACAATCCAATGAATTGGTATCTCAAATCCAACCCTAGGTTCACAAAATCAGCCTAGAATACCCATTATAGCAACTCAGGTATAGGAAAAGGAAGTGCTAAATAGGGGGCATCAAAATGACAACCCACCTTCATTAAATATCATTTACCACATGAAGAAAACAAATGTAAGCATCTCTATGTGGGAATATTTGAAAATTCCAGGACAAAGGGATCTTTTACAAGAAAACATAACTAACTTTCCCATCTCAAATGAGCCACCCAAGGATCAAGAGAATGTCCTAAAAATGCGAAAGACAACAAAAGGTCAACCAAGAATAATTATGAATCCTCCACTATTTTATATATCCATAATCATTATAAATAATCTTGTTCACAATTACATGATTGATTTGGGAGAAAATAGTTTTGTGATGCCTAAGAAAATAATTAATCAATTGGGCCTTCAGTATGAAGTCATTTCTATAGGCATAGTGCGATTAGATGTAGCAAATAGTGACAATTGTCCATGTGATAAAAGTTTTGAGCCTTACACGCATGCATGCCCGAATGTCACAAGTTGCAAGATGTGTCCGTTATTGATTTTTCACCACTCTTTACACTTTTCTTATCTCAAGACTTCATGGATAAAATTAGTGGGTACCTATAAGTTGATTGGTCACACATACTTTTTAGAACAAGGTATGGATCCGAGGCTACAATATGATTTGAACCTATTGTAAAATTCCATATTGAGCCTAATCTACCAAGTCGAGTCAATGTAAATTATTCATCTTTTGATAAAGAATATTTTCCAAATGCTCATGAAGCGATACTAAGGTTGGAAAAATCCCTGATCTAACATTGGATGAGTGGGCTCACAAAAGGAATATTTTTGATCCATACAAGGAAATGGAAGAGGATGAAGTGAGTAATTATTGCTTGCACAAAGAAGATCCACCTACCCCTAGCATCACTAAGAAAGATGAAAATTATGACAATGAGGTTTGGCAGTTGTTTTTGATGGTTTAAGAAGCAGAAAAGGTGTTGGAGGAGGAGAAATGCTTGTGTCACCTCAAGGTATGAAGTACTACCCAAATTTCCATTTTTAGTTTGCATGTTCAAATAATATAGCTCATTATGAGGCTTTGATCCATGGATTTCATTGGGAAAGAAAGAGGGGTATAAAAATATTGCAAATGTATGGGTATAGTAAGTTAATTGTCAACTAGGTTAAAGGAAAGAATGATGATAAGATTTATCTACTCAAAGCCTACAAGAAAAAAGTATGGGATCTCATCGAAGATTTTAAATCATTCAATATTTAGGCCATACTAAGGAGGAAGAATGAGGATATGGATAGGCTTGGGAATGTTGGAGCAACATTTGATGTGGTGGACAGTGTCAAGGGGGACATAACACAACCACATATTCATGTAATTGTGAGGCCAACTATACCAGACAATAACACAAGTTGGCATGTATTTGAGAATGATAAAAAAATCATTAATTTTTTACAATATGAGGTTGAGTTCTCAACTAAAAATCAAGATAAATTAGAGTAGCAGTACGGGGATCAAGTGGTGTAGTTGCGGAGAAACAAATCACGAAAGGATTTAATGACTCTTGAGTCAATATTCAACCTCAATGATTAATTCCAAAAAGAGAAGGCCAAGATTTAGGTAAAGGGGAATATTTAGAGACCATTTCAGTTGGAGAGGGTAAAATGCTAGAAATTGGCAAGGTGAGAATGAATCAAGAAAAATCTAAATTTAGATAGCTTTGCTAAGACATCTTAGATGTCTTCACTTGGATATATAAGGATTTGAAGGGATTTAATCCTAAGTTGGCACAACACATGATTGAAATATATCTAGAGCTAAACCCATTAGGAAAAAGTAAAGACCGATCAACCCCCATATTAATCCTCTCATGAAGAAAGAGTTTAATAAAATAATAGAGACGAGCATCATATTTTGAATCAAATACCCAAATTGGGTTACGAATTTAGCACCGGTCGAAAAAAAGAATGGGGAAATCAGGTTGTACTTGGATTTTCGAGATTTAAATAAGGCCCCCCTTAAATACCACTACCCACTTCCTTCCATGGAGTAGATATTGTAGGTAGTGGTTAGTTTAAAAATATTCTCCCTATTGGATGGATATTCGGGCTACAATTAGGTCATGGTAAAAGAGGAAGATAAATTTAAAGTGGCCTTCACCACAAAATGGGGCACTTATGCCTATAATAAGATGTCATTTGGGTTGTCAAATGCCAGAGAAACATTTTAGAGGGCCATGGATATGGTATTCAAAGGGATTTTGAATAAAATAGTGCTTGTCTATTTGGATGACATCATTGTGTTTTCCAAAAATGTAGAAAGCCACCTCTTTCATCTCAGGAGGTCTTCTAGAGGTGTAGGAGATTTGGGGTATCTTTGAATCCCAAAAAATGCATATTCCTAGCTCATGAAGGAAATATCTTATGCCACATTATGTCTAAAGAGGGACTGACTATTGATCTAGAGAGAATAGAAGCTATTCATGCTTTGTTATTACCAAGTAAGAAGAAGTCTCTCCAAATTTTTCTAGGGAAAATCAATTTTGTTAGGAGGTTTGTTCCTAACTTTGATAAGTTGGTCAAGCCATTAAAATTGATGTTGAATAAGAGAATGGATTTAAAATGTACTACCAAAGGAAATGAAATCTTTTAATCTATAAAGTAGGCTATTGCATAAGCCCCAACCCTCATAAATCTATATTTTTCAAGG
Organism: Taxus wallichiana var. yunnanensis; assembly: GCA_018340775.1. NCBI lineage: Eukaryota > Viridiplantae > Streptophyta > Pinopsida > Cupressales > Taxaceae > Taxus > Taxus wallichiana. The sequence goes on along the minus strand of CM031234.1, from coordinate 150,714,883 downwards.
ACTTCACCCTATATGATTTTGGTGGAATAGATGTAATATCTGCAATACTAGTACAACTAAACCAAGAAGCACTAGAGAAACCTATTTCATTATCCAGCCAATGCCTTGAAGATTATGAGATAAGATATTAATTCATTGAGAAACATGTCCTTCCTGTGATTATAAGTTTAAATAAATTCAAGCATGTAGTGTCAAATAACAAAATTAATATACTATTTTCACATGTGGGTGTGAAATATTTTCTATTGAAAAAGGACCTCAATGAGTAAAGGGCTAGTTGGATAACCAAGGTCATGGAGTATGCAATTGATATTAAGGTGACCAAACTAGTTTGGGGTAGAGGATTATGTGAACAACTGGTTTTGAGTTAACATGTAGATGAAGAGACCACCTTGATAGTTCTTGTTTATCAAGTGAAAGCAACCAATTCCTTATGCAATCCTTGTTGGAATAAGGATATAGTACACTTCCTTCAAATAGGTCAAATCCCTCAAGGTTTGAGAAAGGCCAAGAGAAGGTATTTTAGGCTAAAACTTATACCATATGTGCTTGTAGATAATATTTTATTCAAAAGGGATGTGCATGGTGTCCTCCTAAGATGCATCAAAATAGATCAAGTGGAGAGGGTATTACATGAGTTTCATGATGGAGAAATAGGTGGCCATTTTTCCCCAAGGATAATGGATCTTAGAATTATGAAGGTGGGGTATTATTGGCTTAACCTCTTTAATGATTGTTATGTATGGATCAGGAAATGTAAGAAGTGTGTCTTCTTCACAGGTAAAGAGAAGTTAAGCAGCCCTTCCACTCCACCCCATTTCTGTAAATGAACCATTCATATAGTGGGGTTTGGATTTTATTGGGGTAATGAAGTGAAATTCTATCCTAGGTCATAAATGGATCTTAATGACTACGAACTACTTCACCAAGTGGACAGAGGTAGTGGAACTCAAAGAGGCAAGTGATTCTAACATCTTGGAATTTTATGAGGGGATAGTAACTAGATTTGGTCTCCTAGCTACTATCATATTAGATAATGCCTTGGATTTTCTTAGAACAAAGATATATGAATGGGAAGTGAAAAATGATATCTATTTAAGAAATTCCTCAAATTATTATTCTTAGGGTAATGACCAGGATGAGTCCACCAATAAAAATATTTTGAAAATCATGAGGACTCTAGATGAGAACCAGAGAACATGGCACACCAAGTTGAAGTCGGCCTTATGGGCTGATAGAATTAATCCTAAGAGGTCAATAGGAAAATCTCCTTACATGTTGGTCTATGGAAGGGAAGAAAATATGCCAATATCCCTAGAGCTACCAACATTGGAGCTTATCAAGTATCTGCACATGTTTGAGTTTGATGTCAAGTTAGTTAGGTATCTAGAACTCATGGATTTTGAGGAAATAAGGGATACAATGGTGAAAATCATAGAGAAGAATTACAAATTCTAGTCAATGGAATCTATCTCAAGCATTGTTACTAAAGTGAAATATTTTCCTTGTACATATTAGTTTAGGATTTCTATTCCTCCAAGTGGTTGTAACACATTGCTTTATTTTAGTTTAGGTTTGTTTTGTAATAAGTGTTGGTGCACTCTCTGCATATTCCACTTGGGATGTGTATGAATTTGTTGTTTGTATATAGTTGTGCCTTTATTGCTCTTACACTTTCCAGTTTTAGGCAAGGTCTTGTGATGAGAGCAATTAGTCTCCAGCCTAAGGTTTTGAGAAATGACAGGCCCCAATAGTGTTTCAAAAGTTTGAGGGGTGAATTTTTAGGTGTCATATCAGTTTCAGACTTTAGAATGACTCCATGCCCAATGGACACAACAAGGTCACTGGTTTTTAGATCTAGCAGGAAGATCACCCCGCAAGTCACCAATTGTTATCCATTTTTTGTACCCCTATAAAATGGATAACTTATCGTCTAAACATTAGCGATTGATGGGTGTAATAATTTGAAATTTAACAGGGTATTTCATGGCAAGATGGCTCGCCATGGCAAAGGTCCTAGCCAAAAGGTAAAAAAATGACGGTAAAATCCACTTATAGCATTTTTATATCACCAACTAGTGGCTTTTACGGATGTTACCGAACAATATAATATTTAATGCTACTTGGTGGTAGCAGGAAAATCAGTCACAGGTAGTGAAAAAAATGCAAGAGCATCGATAGCATCTTTAGATGCTACTAGCCAATAGCATGTATGGATGCTACTAGTTGGTAGTAGAAAATGGCGGTCTCGGTGGTGGTCAAGAATGCTACCGGTTGGTAACAATTTTTTTACTACTTGAGCGGTTGTAAAAATAGGATGATGAATATAAGTCAAGCGATAAACAAAGGCACCGATAACACTTATACGATGATCTTTAAATGGTGACAATATCTTTTATGCTATTGGCAAGTAGTGGGGAAATCATGTTACCACTAGTTACATTTATGCAAACCAGTCTGACAAAGAAGAAGAAAATTCTACCATTCAAGAGTAGATAATACATCCAATCGGATGAGTGTAGGAACTAACAAGTCTTTAATGGGAGCGGTACAAGGTTGTTCATCAACTAGCTTAATGGGGTATGGCACTCATGACTTCTCGGGCAAGAAAAGTACCAATTTGTATGGCCTCTCATACCTCTTCAATTAATTTTTTTTTGTTGAGGAAATTTCAAGGCTCTTTATCTATATATTGTAAAATTCACCTCATTTTGAGGGGAGAATTTATATAATGCAAAAGGAAATCTATCAAAATTGTTCCAGAGCTATTGTGAGCTAAAGGCCTCAAATTTGGGCTTATTGTAAAGAATTTTTCCTTGTGCCTATATTGTAATGGATTGTGCATGTTTATGAGCAATAAAATTGATATTTTGTGGCTTTTCTTGCCCTAATTCAAGTTGTATTGCATATTTTTCCTTCCATTATGTTTGTAGGTATATTGTGCATGTTTATATCTCTTTGCAGGACCTTTAAATTTGTTTTGCTTTATGAATATAGGGAATTAAATATTGTCTTAGACTGTGACACCTCCACCTACCCTATCTTTCCTTTTTCTCCGTATTTTCACTCACTTAGATTATCTCACCCTTTCTTGGTGCATCACCTTCCTTTAGAGTAGGTTTAATTTTATGCATTCTTCTATCCCTGTCTCCTTGAAAATAATTAGGGTAGGATTAGTTTAGTTTTTCATTCTTTACACTTTGGAGAAGTTGGCACTAGGTTAGTAGAAGAAGTCATCCTTATCCAGATGATTATTCTACTTGTAAGGTCCCACACTATAGGATAATCCCATGTTATGCGAGTTGAAATAAGTGTCCCACACATAAATCACAAGCAATCAAGGGTGCTGTAATTTTTCACTAATACTAACCAAAGGGGTGAACTGAATGGAACATAACTCAAGGTTGTGTAAGATGTCATATTGCTCCCAATGTAGTGGGTGATAGATAATATGCAAAGAATTGATGCTTTTTATTTCATGACTCGGCCACTTATTTCCATCTAACAAAATCCATTCTTGAAAAAAAGATAGAAATAAAACGGATATGATATAATTGAATATGGATTATTAGAAAAAATTTGATAAAATTGTAGGAAAACAAAGTATAGAGGAATCACAGGTGATTCTAGCGATTCTTGGTGATTGCTAGCGATGAACGATAACAGATCGATAAATGAAGAATTTAAACAGCTTAAATTGAACTTGTGTTCTTTTAAATGGATAATATGAGATGATAGATGACCAAATACAATGATTAGATTCAGAAAGAGAGCTATAAAAGGATTCCTGCCATTGGTTGGATATGATTTTGTAACTAGTGAAACTTGTAGCTTGATGATGGTTTCCGATCTGCCACAGAGCTCCAAAATGCCTCCAAGATGTTTGATGAGCATGAACAAGAGTGCTAGGTGATGATAAACTCTTGTTGATGTAGAATAACATTGATAAAGTTCCAATAGAAAGCTTAGTATAATAATGTTAGCAGATGGTACCAAAAAGAGATTGTAAAATGGGATTAAGTAATCGTTGGCGATTTTCCAAATCGTAATTGATTTCGGCATGTTTGTATTTGTTTAGAAAATTATTGGGCTCGTGGCTAATTCAAAATTATTTTTGAATTTTTGGGGATAGGTTTGTTGGGTTTATTTATGTGTAATATTTGTTAGGGAAAAGGATAAAATAGGTTGGATTTTATCTAATTTAGCTAGGATGGATATTAGGTGTTTGTTTAGAAAAATATTATGTGAGATAATATAAGATAATGTAAGATATTTAATAGATAAATAGGATGGAGATAGGATAATGATGGGTTTAGCTTAATTAATATACTTAATTAGAATAAGGGGTGTTAATTAACTAATGGAAAATGTGGGGTATGATGTAGGTTTATTTAATTAATTAAATGTGGGATGTTGATGTATGTAATTAATTGCGGTGGTGAGTGTATTGTGTATAATATTTATGTATTTAATTAATGATATAGGCCAAGATGATGAAGTGTAAATTTTTGGTTTCTACAATTTCCCCTTTTTTCTACCGGTTTTAACGCCAAAGTGTCGAAACAAATGATGAAAATTTAGTTTATATGGGTGCTCTAACTACAATGCAATACGGGAACATTGATGATTGTATATGTGTTTCATTAAAATTTTCCTCAGTCCAAGGAATATTGAAACAAGATGTGCTACTGAAGAATCAAATGATAGGGAACCAAGGGGTTTGACACCTATAGATGTATAATTTGCGAAGGAAGGCTAAATAAATGGGGATGATCAAGTGATGGGGCCCAAATGGAACGTGTCCCATAGACAAATGACGAATCCCAATGTTGATTTCATTTATTTGATTTAATGTTTCAAGGACTAGGGTCCATTGAAAATAACATACATTTTGAAAAAGTGATGAATGACATGTTTTTAGGGACAAAGAGGGAATAAAAGCTAATACAAGGCTCAATCACTAGTGATTAAAGTGGATCGCCAAATGATGAATGCAATCACTTGTAATTTCCCTAAGGTAAAAATTGGGATATAAATAGCCAATTTTGAGTTCATTTGCCTCATTGATATTGTGGGTAAAAACAATTTTGGGTGAGCAAGAGCGAGTGAAAAACATTTTTTTGGTAAAACGAGTGAGGATTTGGAAAAAATGGCATCTTCTAGTAGGTAATGGAAACATGTAATGGTTACGGTAGAAATTTTGACCTATTTTGTTGATTTTTGTCGTTTTAGGGATTTCTTTCCATGTTGGGGAATTTGTATGCCCTAGGGTAAAAACACAAGAATCACCGGAGATTCATGTAATCACCAGCGATTGAAGTGAATCACCAATGATTCACTTGTAATGTGGACAATTTGCATTTGTGATTATTGACATGATTTTTAAGAAATGTTTTTAAGTTTATATGGTGTTTGTGGTTCCAATCTAATCATTTGTGTATGTAATTGTATTTGACATCGATATTGATTATTTAATGTTGATGTTTAAGTAATTTTGTATAGTTACTTTTGTTTACAAATGGAGAATTTTGTCTTTGGAAAACAGTGTGCCATCACAACTTTTTGATGTTTTAGATGTTGTTGGTATTTTTAGGTGATGATGTTGATGTTGATGTAAATAAATTTTTGATATGTTGTGGATAATGTTTTTTATATTTTGTGACAATGATACTAATATTTTTTTGTGTGTTTTTGTGTTTGCAAGTGGATGCTAAGTTGACTATCCGTGATCGCATACCACTGATTTTAGATGAGGTGAGGATTGATATGTTGGATGATGATTGGGAGCATGTAGAGGCTATTAGTTTTGGTTCCATGAGACATTTTAGATGTTATACAGATGTCAAAGTTTGATGTTGGACTTTTTGCATTGGTTGAATCCTTCCACCAATACTTTTGGTTTCCTACTGGAGAGATCATGATCACTTTAGAGGATGTTCACTGCATCCTGAGACTACCTATCCAAGGAGAGAGTGTATACATTATTACTCAGGTAAAGAGAGATGACATGATGAATAGGTTGTATGGAGAGGATGGAGGGATATCAGATTTGAGTCAGGGTCATTTTCTTATGGAAAACTATATTTAGCTAAGATAGAAGGTCTTACTTAGATGACCATGATGATGATGGCCATTATTTGTTATGGTTTTCCAGATTCTTGAGGTGGCTGATTTCCATGGGTGATGTCAGGGGTAGTTGTTGAGATGATGGAGTGTCGTACTATTCTTATGTAGGGTCCTACCCTACTTGCACAGACATTCAGAGAGATGTGGGCCCGGAAGGTCCACTAGTTGTATGTTATTGATATTGGGTTCTTATTATAGGCTTGGGCCTTCAAGAATATTACTATTTCTCAACTAGTGGGGATACCTTGGGTGATTGGTGATGGACATCAAGGATTTTTGAGATGGAGGGAGGATACAAGTTATGGGCTAAAGATAAGGAGGACAGGATATTATCGAGAGATACTATCTGGATTGGAGGTTGGAGATGTGGTAAGGATGCCATACCTAGATTTATCTATTTGACTTAAGTTTCTTGATGAGTTGGAAAGTTTACAATAGGATATATGGGTTTAGGCTCACCGAATAGGTGAACACGAGTTACTCTGCTATGATCGTGTCACGAGATAGTTAGGATTTTTATAGGAGTCCTTGAGGAGCCTGTATAATATAAATGGAAGGATGGAGAAATGAAGACCACGAGGGCAGGCATGTGTAAGAGCCTCGATATTATCATTGATCATAAGGGGGCCATGGGTCCCAATGATGAGGGATAGATTGTTTTGATTGATGATGTGGGGTTTACCTTAGAGTATATAGCACAGGTGGACCAAAGCGTTGAATAATTTTTACGAGGATTGGTTTACACAGAGTGCAACACAAAGAGTTAGATGGGTACATGCTTGGGCGGTAAGAGGGCACCGGTACAGGAGGTAATGGAGGGTGCTTGAGGATGATAGTGAGGAGGAGGGTGATGATGCTTTGTTCAGTAGCTATTGTAGTAGTGATGGACGAGAAGGTTGTAGTGGAGGGGGAGAGAGATGCATCTTGGAGAGAGAGAGAGATGACCTACTAGGTGTTCAAGATACTTTGATCATAGAGTGAGATGACTTGATTGTCAAGAGGGATGGCTTGATAGTAGAGTGAGAGGATATCGAGCATAGTTGGTTGAGGCCATTACATATTGAGATTGGTATAAGGGGATAAAGAGATGGTATGAGGAAGGCCTTAGGTATTACTAGGAATTTTGTTTCTAGTGTGGATTTAGCAGAGATTACCCAAGCTAGAAGGCGAGAGAAAAGGTTAGTGAATAGGTTAGTGGGCGAGGCTAGGGGCTAGTGGATCAAGGCCACCTACGGGGTCTGGGATGGTTTCTAGGGCTCATTATAAGTCATTATGGGAAGATCATGATTATTATGTTGATATGATTACGCATGATTATCCTAATTCCACTTTGTATGCTGATCACTTGGCTACTAAAGTGGAAAGCCATAACACTAGTGTGGGTCATCCATCTCGAGAGCAAAGTGAGTAGATGATAGCAATAGAGGAGTTGAACAAGATGCTAGTGTTTTTGGTGATGCAAGAGTAGTTGGAGGTGGAGATTCTTAGGGAGGAGAGGGCAGTACAATCCCTCCTAGCCATTCTCTTGGAGGTTTTCAGTTCACTAGCTAATGACCCTTTTGATGTATTTGATATATGACTCATAGAATCCCATTTTTGTATGACATTGAGGTGGTGATGTTCACGATGTACATGGACTCATTTTATATGATGATGATATTTTATCACTTATGTTGTTTTTTCTTTCATGTGTTAAATTTATGTTTTATATATGTTTTTGGTTTGAATGCATTAGTGTTAGATGGATTTTGATAGATGCATTAGTTGTGATATTTAATAAAATGTTTCATTTGTTTAATTAACCAAATGGCTTTATAATTTGATTTGAAATAAACTATATCAAAAATATGACTAAGTAAAGTGAAATGATTGCCCCATGATGGATTTGATACATACGCGATGGGTTTTGAAATCTTGAACACATTTGCACTGGCATCCTTAATGAATGTTAAATAAGATCATCAATGGATAGTTACACAAAACTTAATAAAATGTGGGATTAAATGAATGCTCCTTTCTAGGACATGAAAGGGGTTTTGAACATGTGTAGGTCGAGATAGGAATAAGGTTCTCCTTTTCCATAGACTCATTGATAAATGCCCTCAACTTTACACATTTTTATTTTAAATAAAATTAATCAATGTGGGAAGTTTTCATGGATGCTTTTGATATTGATGTATTTATTTTGAAGGCTAATCAATGTGGGAATCATTTTTTATGGGTAGCCATCCTTCGAGGGTATGGTCTAAAATTTTTAATCGGTAGTTGTCCTTCGAGGGATCAATCTACTTTTTATTTTTTATTTTTATAGATAGTCATCCTTCAAGGGATCGGTCTATGATTTTGATGGATAGTTTTCCTTCAAGGGATCAGTCTATCATTTATTTTTGAATTTTGAGAAATGCATCCAAATTATTTCAATATGTATATTTTTAGCTGAGGAAAATCCCTAATAGACCATTTCAAGGAGGGGAGAAGATATATATGATCTACACATTTATGCCCCATATCATGCATATGGTAGGTGATTATAATGATTACAGGGGTTCCCACAAGAGATTAAATTTTCCAAAGTGAAAGATGTGATGAACAAAGCCATGGTGTTCATATTTAAGGTATATCTAAGATAATGACGGATAACCACATGCTTTCAAATTATTACTATGATAAGATGGATGATATGATGGAGTGACAAGATTTTAAATATAACTATTACCATGATGATCAATCATTTACCAAAGTAAAATAACCGCAAGTGTAAGGAATTCAAAGGTTCCTTTTTAGGTTCATCATGAATGGAAGTAAGATGATACGCTCCTGACCCATATTTATGAGTGATGATGTATGGACCAATCCAATTAGGGGAAAACTTTCCACGTTTACTTCATTCTAATTGAGTGACATTTTGATTTTATTTAAGCACAAGATCACCAATTTTGAAGTCACGTTCTTTGATATGTTTTTATATGCTCATTTAAAAACTCTAGATAAAATTGATGATGTTCAAGGCCCATTATAGGTTTTTCATCCAAAAATTCAAGTTGTGCTAAATAGTCTTGTCGATATTATATGTCAGGGATAAAGTATTTAAGAGATACACGAAGTGATGGAATTTTAATTTCAAGAGGTAAAACAGGTTCGGAGCCGTAACGAGTGAATAAGGCATGGCTCCCATAGGAGTACGAGATGCTAGTTTGATAAGCCTAGAGAGAAAATGGGATTTGGAGATGCCAATTCCTTCCTACATCATTTTTGTTTTCATGAGGATTTTATTAAGTGCTTTATTTGAGGCCTCTTCCTATCCATTTCCTTTTCCATTATGTATGATGCATTTATATGGGATGCTGAAATGACATATAATGTATTGATATATGAAATTGATAATAGGTCCATGACTTAGTGGATGTTAAAGGAATAAATTCAACCCATTTAGTGAAGTATTCAGTAGCTATGATAATAGAGTGATGTTGTTGAGATGATTTAGGATTAATAACACCAATGAGGTCTAATCCCCATTGAGAGAAATGCCATAGGTCCTGAGAAATTTGTAATGCTTGATAGGGGACATGGATGAGATATGAATGAAGTTAACATTTAACACATTTATTGACATATTCACAATAATCCTTGGTGATAGTAGGACAATAGTATCCTAACAAGATGATGACACATTTAACGATGGAATTTGCAGCGAAATGTCCTCCACAAAATCCATCATGGAATTCTTCAATTGCTTTAGCTGACTCATGTGATTTAAGGCACCTTAATAGGATACCATCAAAACTATGTTTGTAAAGGATACCACCAATAATGACAAAGTGAGTGATGCGTTGAATAAATTATCTTTTAACATTGCATGATGAGTTAGACAAAAAAATTATTCAGTAAGATAGTTGTAAATCTGAGTGTACCACAAATCAGTTGGATTATCATCAACAATGTTGATAGGAGGAAGTTCATTTTGATGTGAAGGGTGATCCAATCATTGAACAATGACAAATAATTTAGTGTTGTCTTTTGACTCTTCTATTTCTAATGGGATGAGGGATCCTAAAGATGCCATTGTATCGTAAACTTATTAGAGGATCATGGGATGGTTTGGATAGTGTAGTGATCAAAAGTTTGGAGGGGATACTGTGGGCTAAGATATAAAATTGTAATAACATTGAATATTAATTAAAAATTATAACCAACATTACTATGAATGAAATAAATTAAAAAATTAAGGAAGGAACATAGTGACATATATTTTAACATAGAAAACCCGTAAATGGGTAAAAAACCACGAAGAATAATCCACTATAATGAGAAACCTTTACATCCCAGTCCAATAACTCCTCCCTCCTTCTACTCCCTATATTTACCTGTGATCAATAAAGATTCATGTGATTATATCGAATATGACCCATAGTCATATATAAATAACCCAAAGGGTTATGTCTATTAAGTGATGGGGCACATACCGATTTAATAAATAGTTAGTTAATCAATTACTAAAAAACCTAATATAAAGTTTATATTTAAATAAGAATATAATAAACTATTTTATATTTGTTAACTATAAACTAAATATTATGGTGCACTTAATATTATAGTTCTAACACGCCCCCTTAATATTAAGTGGGGATCCATATGCCAACATTACTGTTTGTACAACATGATTTACAAATCCACAAACCCTAAAGGTTTAGGCTAGCACATGTAATATTGAAGGATTTATAACACCTTCATCATGCTCAAATTACCTTTTGGTATAAAAGGATTTAGAATCCATAAATCGACGCAAGATTTAGGCTAAGTATGATTTGTGAGGCTACGTCTCACTATTTCTTGTGGAAATATTCTTATACCGCATCACTAGGAGCTTTTTATAACACAAGGACATATTTTACAAATATATGCACACACTTAACTATATTTTCCATAGACTCTATCATTTTACATGTAAACTCTATTAGTATACTTTTATATCATACAAGATCTTTTTACAATGATTTTACCAGAGTAGAAGTATAGAGAAAAAGGGGTCAAACAACTGGTTGACCATTAGGAGGTGAAATTTCATGCACACTCCCCTCAATGGAAACTCTGAAAGGCCAAGAATTTCACACTTACAATATTTTACAAAAAACAATGGCTCGTAAACATATCTCGCAATATAATCTTGAGTCCGATTAATCGGAGATCTCTATCACCATAGAGAACCTTCTCTTGGATAACACACATATAAATATGCTTCATTCTCTAATGTTTAATTGGATTATTTATCAATAGTAATAAAACTATGACCACCACATAGAATAGGAATGCTTCCTTCGATTCCATGCGCATCTCTTCCAACAAATGCTTCATCCACATGGCTCCTTTGTTGTTTCTATTATACTTCTCTACCTCGAGTAAAATAAATGGACACCGTTGTTTTCTTTTAGATGTTTTAAGTAATGGTTCCTTCACCAAATATAACTTGAACAAATATCTAGTATATATTTTATTCAACATAACATCAACATGGTTAGAGTCATAATATCCCTATAGACATGATAAGTATATAATTCATCATTGATTTCACTTTTAACCATCTATAAAATTTAAACACTAGTTGTATAACAACTAACAATATGCTTAATAACTAACCATGTTAAAAAAATATGTTGAAATTTTTTAACATATTATCCTTGTAAAATATATATTAGATGCAATCAGTATTGGACGTCTCCAATACAAACACAAGGGCGTCCCCAAGTGTCATTTTGATATGCATATAATAATATTTTAGTTTCACATACTAAGAAATGTTTTATAAAAAAACATATATCTTCATTATCTTATTGTAATCCTTTACAAATGAGATAAGACTTGATAACATATCGATAATCAAGTTATACAAGAATAATCATAGTATTCACTGAAAACATAATCCACTAATTGTGGATACTTCCCATGGATTTTTCTTCAAACAATGATCATGTAAGAACTTTTCAATACATTTCAAAAATTTAAGCCTATACATATCATATATGATCAGTTTTTCATGCCAAAAGATGAATAATAGTTATATTTTTGAATAAACTATCAAAAAATGAAGAAAAAACACATATAAGCTATTTGAGTATGTTTTTAGTTGTAGTTACTTCTAGTTTATTTGAGTTAATTATGAAAAAAATTCCTTTTTCAACAAAAGTATACAAATAAAAACTATACTTTTTATTAAGAAGTAATTTATAAAGCTATTATATTAGCATTATGATTATTCTCATTATCATCATCATTATCTTGATTTCGATCCGATTTATTCCATTTTTATTTTTGAAATTTGACTTATTTTTAAATTTACAATCTTCTTTCTTATGGTCAAATTTTTCACAATTATGACATTTACCATCAAAACTAACTTTTATGTTTCCATGCTTTTATTAGGAGTTTTAAAAGTTGATTTTTGATTCTTGTTAATCCTAGAAGGTTTACCTTTTTCTTTCTGAGAAAGAAGTGCCTATGTGGAAATTTATTTTGAATCAAAATTATTCATAACCCGCTTCTTTCCTGAACCAAGAGAGCACTAAGGGTTTGAAAATTTGGAATGTCTTGTTCGGATTGATATTTTAAATTCAAAATTGAAATGAAATTTCTAAATTTTTCATGAATATTTAATTAGATAATAAAATAGAGAAATTTATCATTAATAAAATTACTTGCCACATCCATCTAATTGTGACTTAATATTTTTGATTTTTGCTAGATAATTAATCACTTTTTCATCTCCCTTCATGGGAGTTGTCATAAGCTCTAAAATCAATTTAATAACTTTTGACAAATGTGTACCTTTGTGCATCGACTCCAATTGTGTCCAAGCTTCACTAGGACTCTCAAGATTTTGATATGAAATAGGTCATCCTGTATGCTTTGAAAGATAATATACATCACCTCTTGTACTTTCTGTTGATATGTGGTGACATTATCAACAGTTGCATGTCTTTCGGTAGGAGCTCTCTTTGTTCCATTTACAACTGCCCATAGTTTGCGAGCCATGAATTATGCTTTCAATCGAATCTTCCAAATGTTGTAGTTATTTCCATTCAACATCTAAGATTTGTCAATTGAAAATTGATTAGACCCCATTTGTGTGTAAAATAAATGATTAACAAATAACAAAAAGTATTAAATAAGAGTTCGATAGAAAAATTATCCTCTCATATTTCAATCCTTATAATTGATCTCAATTACTTTTACGTCACAAAAAGATCTTGTATAAAAATAATCTATACACGAGAAAAGTAGAATGATATCAATAACTTGAATCAAAATGTGAATGCTTTTTTTTTTGTTTCACAATAAATTACTTACGAAAAAATCATTATATAAAAATGACAATTTTATTATTTTTACAAAAATGTTTTATAATTTGTTCATATTTTTGAAAAATAAATAAACAAATTATTTACCCATATTTTTATATAAAAAATTTGTGAAACTCTTTACTTCTTTTAACTTGCTATGATGATGAGCCATACTATACCACAAATCAAATTGAATTAATCCAACCATATTATAATTAACTCGGCGGGACAAATGTTCAAATAATAACCAATGCCATATATTAATTTGAACCATATTAATCAATGTTCATTTGAACCGTATACTATGATATTTCAATTGCAATTTAAATGGAAACTTGTCAATATATACTAAACCATATATTCAATAAGCCATATGTATTACAACTGAGTCTTATATCGGCGGCCAAAATCATTGATATGTGGTCATAGCCAGAGTTAACTACGATGGAAAAAGGATTATAAATACTTAAGTTTACTTCAGTTGTCCCCATATGGGACTAAATATTCCTTAATAATAAAAAAATTAAAGAAGAAATGTGGCCATGGGCTTTATACCGGATAAAGTCAAGTTTAAAAGATAAATGATTTAAGTGGTAAATGTACTATTTTTTGAAAGCCACTTTCACCTTTTTCCCATATAAATAGTTTTACTATATAAAATATGTTTGATTTAAAAGTCAATAAAAGTATAGATATAAAAATACCTCTTTATAAACATGTGGGAGGATCGAATGGGGATGCCCCACTTAGGAATTAGATTATTTTAGAGGGTTTTATTATATATATAAAGTGTGAGCATTAACATACTCATATGCCATGCTATATCCCTAAGTTAATTTGAATTTGATATCTTTATATGAGATAGGTTTAAGGGGACATTTTAGATTGGGTGTATTAAATATAAATTATATATGTCCACCCTATTCCAACTAGGGCTGTTAATATAGTAATAAAATAAGAGGGCTATTTAATTAAATTTTATGCCATTTTTATTTTATTATTGGTAAAAGGTTTGGTGGGACCTTACCCTGGATTACAACAAAAGGATCAACAAACAAGAAAAGAAAACATAAAATAGTGTGGTCTTTTTAATCATGGGGCCCACACCCCAACCAAAAGAGGAAAGAAAATGAAAAAAATATAGGGCCATATGCCTACAATGAGCCCAACACAAAACATCAACAACAAAAATGCAGCTAGAAAATAACACAAAAACAATTGCACCAAGAATAAGGAGCCAAAAACACTACCCAACAGATTTACTAAAAACTTTAACAACCACCTTGAAATCCTGATAGAGTTTTAGGGAAATGGTGATATTGAGGTCCCATTTTGAGGTGTTAAAATTTTTGTAATCTTGCCATTCTTCGAAAATGTGTCGAATGCCACTAGAGTCACAAATTTGGTGGATATGAACTTGCATAAGATCCAAAATGGCATTGTGCATAGCCAAGTAATTGTTGTGTTTTTCCTCCAGAGATTTAATCTTAGTTTCTAGAGAAACAATTTCTTCTTTGAGGTTGGTGTTAGGGTCCAAGGCTTGAACTTTAACAATAGACTTAGGAAGGAAGTCTACATTTTCCTAAAGAGTTTTAGCCACAATATCTTGCACCTTGAATTTATTTATTAAATGGGAACCATCTTCCATGATAGGGAGGACAAAGGGAGGGATATTTTCCACTATAATGTTTTTTCCCTACTGCTTTAGAGCCTGAACTTCCCTTCCTATTGTGCGAGAGAACCCTATTTGGGGGTGGCTCCGAGATAGGGTCCCCGTAAAAGGGGTTTTTGGATCGAATGTGTGTTTGTTTGGGAAGGGGAGAAGCCACAACAGGGCAGGGGTCATTGGAAAAAAAACTATTCAAGTACTAATTAATGAGATAAATGACACCTTAGTGTAGAGGGATAGTCCTTTTATGACCTTGAACTTCAAGAATAGACTTTTCCATTGACTACATAATATAGTAGGAGAGACTCACCTTCACCTCACATCTAATGTGATTAAGCAGACTAGGTGATACAAATGAGACCGTGTGGAAAATCTTCCTTCAAGTGTGACATAATGCACCATCATATGAGCCACCTCATCATAAGGCGTCGAGATAGAAGAAACCAAAATGCCTTCCTTTTTGATGTCAAGATTTTCTCCATTGTCTAGAAAAATATTTTCTTCTTCTTTCTAATCAATCTATTTCTCAAGTATTTATTCCCTTCATGATGATACCAAAGTGATAAAAGAGATGAATTTCTCAGTGATTTGGAAGTTCCTTTCACCGAAAGAGACATTATGGTCTTTCCAATTTGCCATGAATTGTATAGAGATATACTGGTCATGCCCTTTTATGTGTTGGATGAATTCTATGAATCTCTCCATATTTATGGTCTCCTAAAGTTCATCTGTTTAGGCCATTGGGGATCGAAGATAGATTCCACGAAATAAGGGGAACCACCCATTCTGAAAACCCTATAAGAATTTGTTGAGCTGAACTAAAATCTATGGACAATATACTTCCCAACATCCCTTTGAAAACCTATATGCCTATGCATTGCAGGAATAAAATCCACTTCTTTCTCCCTTAATTGTTCAGTATGAAAAAAGCACTCAATTTTCGCAAGCATGGAAGAATAAATTCGGGCATGCCCAAATTGCCATGGAGATATGGATTTGGGATCACACATGTGCTGGCACCACCGACTGAGAAGTACTAATGAGTGTGTTTGTTTCATTTGAAATGATATCTCTAACTTTGGTAGGATTGTCATTGAATTCATGCCATTATTTTTAATCATTAATACAAACTCCAATGTTTGCAAGCAAATTCGCATATTTGTTCCCTTATCTATACACATGCTTGAAACTGATTTTAAGACCATTGCATAAATTGTAAGCTTTATTAATGAAATACCTAATGGTCCAACTAGGAGTTAGGGATTTAGTAAGATTATTGACAATATTCATTTAGTCACCTTTGATAATGGTGTTTTTTTTAATTAAGGGCAAATAGTTTTGAAGGGACTATACCCTGTATACAAAAGGGCTCAAAAGCCAGATAGTAAAGGTGAGAGAAATAGCCCAAAGAAGGGAAAAACTGCTAATCAAAGAGGGCTCAACAACCAAATATGAAAATATAAGTGCGAAAGGATCCAAACATACAACGATCAAAAAAGAAGCAAAAAAGATAAAAAAGGAACCAAAAAAGAAACAACATATAGAACTCGCAAAAAAACAAAGCGCGAACCGCCGATAACAAAGAACTTCGCAGCCAAAAAATAGCATCATAAAGAACCCGTTACTTGATAGCCCCCATCAATCTTGGTCTTGATAGCCTTTAGCGACATGAAGAAGGCAATGGTAGTGGCCTAAGAGGAGTCTTTCATATCCTCCCGAGCAATCAGTAATATCCATTTTTTCTTTAGGGCCCCAAATGTCCTCATTAACCCCACGTAAATTGCAGACACTATGAACATGTTGTTCAATGAAATTATAAATGCTTTTGAGGGTAGACAAAATGCAGTCATTGTGACTTTTAGCATTCCCCATTCTGCCATCTAAGGAATGTAACTTCTTGAAGACTTCAGCAATAACCCCCTCTTCCTCATCACTTTGAAGAATCCCTTTTCCCTTAGCTCTTTCCATATTTTTTATAGTCCCTTTGAGCTCTTGTATCTCCTTTTCTAATCTGTCCACTCTGTCCATCAATTCCTCCTCCTTGGGCTCCTCCACCGGTTTACTAATATGTAGGAGGTTTTCAGCAAGTTCCAGGTCTTTGTGGCTCCTTAGGACCCATTGGGAAGTAGGGATTTTATCTTTGATGCTCTTTCTTTTCTTGTTGGAAGTAGCAACATCAATCTTTCTTTTCAGCAGGGGGGAGTGGAAGCGGTGCGAGCAGGTGGAGGGATGGAGGAAGGAGGTGGGGTAGGATTCACGGGGGGGCAGCTAGAATAGTGGCAATGGATCAGGAGGATAAGTCCCTAGTGCAAAGGGATAGCCCTAGAGTGGCTCTGAACTTCCCTAATTGATTTCTCCAGCGAGTTTATCAAATAGTGAGGAAAGCTGATGATGATATTTCTACGAAAGTGATTTAGAAATATTAAATGTTTTTGAGTTATAGTCACAAATCTTCCTTCAAGAGTTACATACCTAACCACCATCCTAGCAAGCTCAGCAAAAGGCTTAGGAATCAATGCCACCTTGATGCCAGCAGTCATGAATTCAAGATTCTCCCCCTCATCCACAAATTTCTTGGTCTCCACCTCCCTGTCCACCTTCTTATTGAAGAATTTGGTGCCCTCCAGGCTGAGGCCCATGATCTGGGTGATGAGCTCTTCCGTGATTTCAATCTCCATGTTACTGTATTTGACAATCCTATTCTTCCATCCCTGGGTGAATCTGATAGAAATGTCTTGGTCGAAGCCTTGAATCCTTTCAATTAAATTAGACAGACCCCGATTTGCAGGTAATTCCAAATCTCCGTATTCTCTTTCCACGCAGAATCAGGGTCGGTTCGCCAGTGCAAGGTGGACCCCCCATGTTTCCTCTGCTCCTTTTCCTATTCTCAACGGTAAAAAAGCTACCACTATGCGGGACAGCAGAGCTTTGATGTTGGTATTTGAATCTTTCCTTTCCGTGAAAGCAGGTTTAATTATTATGCCATACTTGTCATTATTGCCCCGCTCCTCGGCTTTCCTCCTATGCCAAGAAATGATGACAGTCCATCCCGCACAGATCACATCAATCATCCATATCTTATGTGATGTCATCATAATGTACTTGAGGATCCACACATTAGCGTCCAAATTACAGCCGTTAGTGTTGATTTTCACTGCCATGTAGATCAATGATTATGGCTTTATTGATTTGAGCAGGCAGAACGTCCCCCCTAAGCCAAGTTTGAAAGGAATTATTAACACCGAGGTTAGCCAAACTGTCAGTGACCCTATTTCCTTCCCGATATGTGTGGGTGATTTGAACATTTTTAAAGCTCTTGCATATATCAATAGCTTCCCCAATAAAATCCCTGATAGACCAGCTGGGGTGTTGCTTTTTATTTAAAAGATTGATGATATTCAGAGAATCACATTCAATTATAATATTCTGAATATTACAATCTCTGGTAAGTCTTATACCCCAAAGAGCCGCTAGGGCTTCGAATAATGATTAGTCTTCCTGCCCATTCTCCCAGAAAAAGTAGCAACAAAACAACCTCTTTGATCTCTGATGACTCCCCCTCCTCCAGAGTCCCCCGGATTTCCTTTTGAGGCCCCATCAAAATTTAACTTGTGCCAATCAATGGGAGGCTTAATCCATTGGACTGTGTTTCTATCAATACCATTGTTATTCTTATTGACAGTGTCAATATTCCAATCAGTCAGGATGTATTCTTCATTCTCCGGGTAAAGCCTATTTTTAGGGGGTTTAAATCTAGCAATATTATCTTGCACAACAATGATAATTTCCTTGTAGACTTTGTTACAAGCCTGTCTATTGTTTCTGAAAATGTTATCATTACGAGCCTTCCAAACTCTCCACATAGTGTGGGGTAGAACAAGTTGCCACAATCTTTTCACCACACAATGCTTAAACGGAGAGTCCCATTGTTCCCAAGCCTAAAGACAGGTAAGGGGAAAAATCCATCTCAGATTAAATTTTGCAAAAACAAGCTGCCAAATTTTGGAAGCAATCTCACAATGGAGGAATAAATGCTTTATATCTTCTGCCTCTTTCTCACATGCACGCAACATCTATTCGAATGATTAATCCCTTCTTGATGAGGTTGTCATTAGTTAGGATCTTGCCATTAATAATTAGCCACCAAAAGAAGTTCACTCTAGGGGTTAACTCTAGCATCCACAGCTTGTGCCACTTAATTTCACTTTCCATGGATACAAAGAAAGAATTATATCCTGATTTAACAGAGTATTCCCCATCAAAAGAATCTTTCCAGATGAGTTCATCCTTAAGATTTTGATTACTTATATGGATTAGAGAAAGTTGATTCTGTAAAGATGAAATATCAGCCTGTATACTATCATTCTCCACTTTTAGTTGTTTCCATTTTCTTTTGTTTCCATCCCTCTCAATGTACCCCTGGATTTTGTGCCCATACTTTGTAATTAAGTTTTCTTTAATGTGATCATAAGCAGAAATCCAGTTAGAATCAGTCCACTTATCAGTCCAGAAGTTTATGTTTTGTCCATCTCCAAGCTTCCAGCTACACCCCTGAGAGAGAATGTGTCTGCTGTGAAGAAGGTTGTTCCAGAAAATAGAACCACTCGGAACCTTCGATAATGGTGTTACCCATGTTGAGTTTCTTATAAATTAATATCCCCGAGAGAGATGTTTGGGCATCGAGTATAGGTTAGTTTACTTACCCATGGGACTAACATATGGTATAATAAGATGGACCCTATGATTTATGATTAGACCACCTCCTCCAGGTTGGACCAAGGTTTCCTTTGGAGGCCCCATCAAAGTTTATCTTATACCAGCCTTCAAAATGGGGAATCCATTGAACAATAGAAATGACAATACTTTGAATGGGGATGATATAATTCTATACATCAATATTCCATGCCTTAAGATATCTGACCTCCTCCTGTGGATATGTGGATTTTTAAGAAGGTTTGAATTTCAAGATGTTTTATTTTGTAGCCATAGTGATTTCATTGAGAATACTTTTAATGCTCCTATTGATATCTCTGAAAATGATCGAATTTCAGGATTTCTAGATTCTCCAAATGGTGTGAGGGAATATGATTTTCCATAGCCTATGAAGAAAATAATGTGTAAATGAAGGTTTCTATTATATCCAGGCTTGTGTGATATCCTCAGGAAAAGACCATTTGACTTCAAACATGTTAAAGATGAGCTTCCAAAGAGAATGATAAATTAGGCAATGAATAAAAAGATGTTGGATTGTTTCATTATCCATCTTACAGTGATAACATCTGATTCAACATGGTAGACCCTCTTTTGATGAGGTTGTCTATGGTAAGTATGCCTTTATTGAGAATGAACTAGAGGAATTGATTGATTTTTGGGGTAATCTCTTTGAACCAAATCTTGTTCCAAGGGAAGTTGCTGATAGGTTCATTGGAAAACAACTGATATCCTAATCTCACCAAATAGTTTCCATTGAATGAAGAAACCTAGTTAAAATCATCCTGATTTTGGGTTTGACTAATGGGGATGAGGTTCAATGTGGTTTGAAGTTCACCAAGAAGCTCCTTGTGAACTGATGTAAAGGCCTCAAGGTTTTTCCAATGTAATTTTCCATCAGTGTTTTGAATGTAGTCACAAACCTATTGTCCCAACACTGCAAAAAGGTTGTCTTTTAGTTTCTCCCAGTGTTCATTATTTGAAAGAGTTCTAAATTCAACCCAGTTTTATTTCCATAATTATATTCTCTCACCTATGCCTAGTGTCCATTTACATCCAACCGCTAGTTCTCTCTTGATCTTGATGATGTTGTTCCAAAAAATAGATCCTAGCGGGTGATTGACATTATTAAAGTAGTTCATAGTACTTCCTTGATTAAGATATTTGGCTTTGATGAGGTTGGTCCAAGGTTGTTCCTCCTTCACAAGTCACCATCCCATTTTAGAGACGAGAGAAACATTCATGGTGTGAATTTTTTTGATGCCTACACCTCCCACTTTTTTTTGAGCTATTACATGCTTTATCCCGAGCCATCAAATTCATCCTACATTTATCTTCAAGACATGTCTAGAGAAATATTTTTGGATTCTTTCAATTTTTCAACAACAACCACTGGAATAAAGAATAAGGACATGATGTAAATTAGCAAGTTTTGAAGCATGCTCTTAATAAGAAGGCATTTCCCAACACTTGAAAGGATAAATCCCTTCCACCAACAAGATTTCTCGAAACCTATCCAACAAGGTGTTCCACACACTCATTTGGATCTTGTTTGTGCCAAGAGGAAGACCTAGGTAGGTAGTAGGTAAAGAGTTAATTTCACAGCCCATGATTTGTGCAATTTTCCTCTGTCTTGCAGGAGGAGTATTGAAGAAGTATAAAGAGCTTTTATCAAAATTGATTTTTTGTCCCAAAGATTCTTCATATAGCTGCAGAATATGTTTCATAGTTCATTTTTTGAGGATAGAAGAAAGAAAGAGCAGGATAGTGTCATCAATGAAATGATGATGTGAGACCGTGATGTCAAAGGAAGAGGGTCTAAATCATATGAGACAGTGATGCCATTTTTTTAAATTTATAAAAGGGCCACATTTAAGGTAAAAACACATATAAGAGTTATAGTTTATAATATAAACTATAAGATTTTAATATATAAATTTAGATATGTACACATATATATCTATATTAATTTTATAAAACATAATACAAACTATACAAATATTTTAGATTGTAGATACAAAATCATTTCAAAAAATCTTTTCAAATATATACTAGGGTTTTAATTTTTCATAGTAAATAAAATGTGAAAACAATGTTACTAGGAGACAAGGAAATTAACTTGACCAATGAATAAATTTAGGGGTATATTTTCTCGAATCTTGTCTCCCGTGTACACTTATTTTTCACTTAGAATTTTTGCTTATTTTCTTAAATTCCTACATACCATATAAACTATACAAAATATTTAAAAAATATTTAATAGTTCTTACCTTGATTTTGTAGGTTCGGTAATTCGAATGATTTTTCAACCAAACTATATAATATTTTAACCAAACTACCAACTTCCCAATGGTTTCATTTAATAGGTTACATTAAATTTAATTATCTCTCTCGGGTACCATGTTAGGGCCGAGATTTAAAATTGAAATAATATTGAATATTAATTAAACATTATAACCAACATTACTATGAATGAAATAAATAAACAAAATAAAGGAAGGAACATAGTGACACATATTTTATCATGGAAAACTCGTAAATGGGTAAAAACCCATGAAGAATAATCCACTATAATGAGAAATCTTTACATGCTAGTCCAAAGAAGTCCTCCCTCATTCTACTCCATGTATTTACCCGTGATCAATAAAGATTCATGTGATTATATCGAATATGACCTATAGTCATATTTAAATAACCCGAAGGGTTATGTCCATATTAAGTGATGGGGCACACCCCAATTTAATTAATAATTAGTTACTTAACTAACAAACCTAATATAAAGTTTATATTTAAATAATAAGAATATAACTATTCTATATTATTTAACTATAAACTAAATATTATAATGCACTTAATATTATAGTTCTAATAGGAGAAATTCAACGTTGGCTTCATATTTATGTAATATTTAATTTTTACAGTGATATTCTCCTTTGATTTTAATGATAACAAATTGTGAATCCCCATAGATGTATAAGATGTGAACACCTAGGAGAATAGTAGTTGTGAGACCCGTGATTAAATCCTCATATTCTCATATTATTAGTACATTCAAAGTTAAGTTTGAATGATAATGGAATAGGAATGCCCCAAGGAGGTATGATAACAACACCAGCTCCTCCCCCTTCCTAGAATTTAGAACCATAAAAGAAGAGAGTCATTTTGACAGGGATGAATTCATATTCATCGACATTATTGATGGATTCGTCTGGAAAATATTCATGAGGAAGTTGATTTTTAGGTAAGGGAGTGTCAATGAGCTAGTCTACAATGGCCTAGACCTTAATATATTTTTTTGATATGAATTTGAGGTCAAACTTAGTCATAAGCATAAGCCATCGAGTGATACGATCACTATGATATGGTTTAGAGTGTATAGTTTTGAGGGATTGAAGCTAGTGACAACATATGTTTTGTGATTGAGAAGATAATGATGTAACTTAGAAGTGGAGAAGTATAAAGCACAACATAGCTTTTCAAATTCAGTGTAATGGGTTTCATATTCATGAAGTGTGTGACTGATATAATATACAACTTGTTCTTGACCCTGATTATCATGGTGAGTGAGCATGGCTCCAAGGGCATGTTCTAAAGTAGATATGTATAGGTAAAATGGCTCCCCTTCATGAGGTGGAGTAAGCACATGTGGTAATAAAATATATTGTTTAATATAATCAAGGGATTTATGATAGTCAAATCCCAATGAAAATCAACATCCTTACGGAGAAGATGATGAAATGGTTGATAATGATAAGAAAGTTGTGATATAAAATGTTGAATGGAATGTAATTTACCCTAAAGACTACACAATTGTGTAAGATTAAATGGTAGAGGCATTTCAATGATGGACTTAACCTTTTTAGGTCAAATTCAATACCTCAGATAGAAATGATGAATCCTAAAAGTTTTCTAATGAGAATACTTGAAATATTTTTTGTGGGATTGATCGATACAAAGACAATATTGAATGAGACAAGTGAAGATGGATTGAATAACATTAAGGTGATATTTGTGTTGTTTGGACTTTCCTAAAAGGTCATAAACATAGTCTTCAATGGTTTTATGAATGAGTTTATGAAAAATATAAATCATGGCATGTTGATAAGTAGCTCCTACATTTTAAGGCCAAATGGCATGACATGGTAGTAGAAGGTTACCTAAGGCATAATAAACGAGGTTTTACGTTGTTAATCAATTGTAATAAGAATTTGATTATAACTAGAGAAAACATCCATATGGGAAGGCATTTCATGGCCAATGGTTAGGTCAATGAGCTGATCTATGTTTGGAAAAGGGAAATCATCTTAGGATAAACAAGATTGAGATCCCTAAATTCTATGCAGATACGTAACTTTCTCGACGATTTAGTTATGAGAACAATGTTAAAGATCCATTATGGATAATCAATGGGTATGATAAAATTAGTGGATAAAAGGTGTTGTAACTCTTCTTTAACAAGGAGAGATATACGTGGATGCATCTTATGGAGTTTTTGTTTAACTGGCTTAGCATTTGGATATGTGACAATATTATGTAAAACAATATTGGGATCAATTCTAGGCATATCACTATATGACCAAGTGAAATATTGATAATATTTTGATAAGAATGAGGTAAAGTCATCTAACTCTTGTAGATTTAATGATTGACCTACCTTAACTATGCGAGGATCCTCTTGGGTTCTGAATTTACATCATTAGTGGATTAATTGAGTAGGGTTGTTAGACCTTGAAATTGACTAAGTCCCAAGGTAAAGGAAGAGTGTGTGTGTGTACGCAGGGAAAGTAAGGTAGAAAAATACTCAAGGAAAGGCACGTGGGAGAAAAGGTTAGCACATGGAAGTAGGAAAGGGTTTGGGGACTTAGCTACATTTCTAAGGTGGCATCGTAGGAAAAACATGAGACAAATCAAGTAGGCATGATGAGTGGATAAGGTGCCATTTTGGATTCTTCGAGCTCAAGAAAATAAGATTCCATTAAGGGAATATTATTTAGGAGGATCATTACAGTTAGTGGAGGGTTTTGCAAGCTTGCTTTACTCTCGATCATGGAGGAAAACATTTCCACTTGGCATGTGATCTACTCATGGGTGAAACTATGGTGGTGAAGGAAGGATCCATATTCTATTTAAGGGAGTTTTTGGGTCCAAAATAAGAAGAGGTTTTAGAGGGGAGTGGAAGGATAATGAAGTGTTGCAAGAATGTTGTGGGATAAAGAGGGTTTTAGAGAGGTTTTCGTGAGGCAACAAAATGCTACAAGAATGCTACGAGGTTGTGAAATTAGGAGCTTCCATTGATGTTTCAAAGGTGTTATTTCTATTAGTACTAATGAGAGGCTAGCAAAGGATGATGATATACATAGATCTAGGCACTCGGGTATGAAACCAGAGATGAGATGGAAGAACATAGCTAGGTTTCTCTGTATAGAGTATTTTTGTAGGGTTGGGATGTTATTCCTTGATGTATATGGTCTAGTATGACCCTTTTTGATGTAATATGTCTATTGTGAACAATTATAATCAATATATGAAGCTCATGTGTTTTGTAGAACAAATTATAGTGTGTTTTCATGTTGTTTATGGTTTAGATTTGATTCTATTATGCCATTATGACGTTTATGTTTATCTAATGGTGCATTTGTACTTAAGAACCAATTCCACTACCTTTTATATTAGGTTACATGAATGTTTCTATTCTTCAAATAATTCCTCCATTAATGGTATAAAATTCTCACAATGCTCACATAAAGGAGGGGATCAATGCCTACACACCTTAGGTGCGCGCCAAGACTTGGGTGATAGGCCGATGCACTTGGGGTTTGAAAGAGGAGTTAGAGGTAAGAAATGATGACTATAAGGGTTGGTGTATCGAGATGGTATGGATTTTTTGAGAAAGTGATCTTCGGCTCCCATATGGGAAAGGATGTCTTGATCATCATTGTATTGAAGGATATCTATGATAGGTGAGTCTTCTCCAACCATTTTTGGCCAAATAAGAGGAAGTTGTTTAATGGCATGGTTGGACTGATAAGTGAGTGGTCCTAAGGATATAATATTGACTAAAAAAATTAGGTGGGATGGGTAAAAATCATCTAAATCCATGGGATATTTAAAGGATATGGGCGACGATGGGTCTGATTTATGAATAAGCATGGATATGATAGGTTTGGATGTAGTGGCTTTGAATGTTTTGCAATTGGGTTTCTTATAACCTAAACCATATTTCTCATAAGTTTTAAGGGAATGTTGGATAACCACATCATGTATTCCCTGTTCATAATGGCCAAGGCCAAAACCTCTCCATGCACAATGGTGAAGATACATGTGAGTGAAATTTGGATTATCTAAATATTTGAAATCTGATGTAAAAGGCATGGCATGGTGTTGATCAATTGTATGGGATGAAGGATAATCAAGTCCCCCATAGAAAAGATTTGTTTTGAGATAAGTGGGACCGTAGGAGATAACATCTCATACATTAGGATCATATGTGGGTTGTTTTTGAGGGTAGTCATAAGTATTAGGTGAAGGAATTTGATTAAGCATGAGGAGACGGTATTCCCCTAACATGAGGTGTTTTATGAAATCAATAAGGGAGGAATCATCTGGTAGTTTAGAGGAAGGGATGGACACACAAGTAGATGATTCATCAAATTATTTAGATGTGGAATTTGGAACAAGTATGTCATTCGGATGACACATCATGTAACAAAGAGTGAAAGGGTTTAGATCTAAAAGAACGGTGAATGTCGACCCTCATGTTCATATTTAAGGAAGCTATGGAGATTTAATGGAACACAATGCATGGTGCGTATCTGTGGGTGTCCTAGTAACATATTACATTGAAATTTTCCTTCTATGATGTAAAAGAGTTCAAGTACGGTTTTAAAACTCACTTTAAGTGGTAAAATAACGGTGCCTAATGTAGGTGCGATAGTGTCACTGAAGGATCGTAATAGGACTAGAGTTTGAGTGATAACAATGTTAGGTAAATTAATTTGATCAAAAGTGAGGAGAATATAATCATTACCTTTGATACGAACTACATTAATTTGAGAAGTGATGAAAAGTGGTAAGTCTTGAGATTCTTTTTTAAGAGAGGGTATTTCAAATGGTTTGAATGATATGGTGGTAGATGCTTTTAGGGCTCCTACAAAGTTTGTAAAGGATGAAGGATCATCTGAAGGTATTGTTATTGATCGAAGGGCTTTAATCATGGCTTGTTTATGAAGAGGTGATGTTTGTATTAGTTTGTATAATGAAATTTTAATGGGAGCTTGATGTAATTTTTTAATGAAAACCTTTTTCATCACGGTGGATGGTGAAGGTGGTGTGGCGAGGATGGAAACCCTAGTTTTGGGTGACATTGTTTGACCATATGTTTCAGGAGTTAAAGAGATAAAATATTTGGGTTTATCTAATGGAGGGCTTATTTTTGATGGTGGAGGTATGAATAAGAAAGTTTTACCTTTCTTAGGCTAAGATGGATCATGTCGTAATTCTGTAAATGAGTAGTGATATGTATGAAATTAACTTGGTGAAAATGATGCTTAGACATAGATTCCTTTAACTTAGGAAAATGTGAAGATGATGCTAATACTAAAATTTAATGTGATTTGGAAGGAAGGGAATCCATATTTTCCATCTTTTTGCAATCAAGTGAAAGGCTTTACAATTCTCAATGGAATGTCCTCATGTTCTATGATAATCACACAAGACACTATGAAATCATACCAAGTAGGTTTCCATCCTCATGGATTTGATAATTTTGGTGGTGGAAATGTTATGAGTGATTTTTGGAGGAGGTCATCTAAAATGGTTGCATAATGCCCCTTAGGTGCTGATGTGGATGGGGATGAAGTTTTAGGTATCTTATATTCTAGTGGTAATAAGACATTGATTACAGGTCATTGAATTATTTATTGTTGATGAGTCCTAGATAATATAGTAAATGGGGGATGAGGACCTAATGGGGAAGATTGATAAGGAGGTCTTAGACATGGAATAATAGGATGATTACTAGGAGTTGAAATGACCCTTCTAGGAGGAGGTGGGAGAAAAGGTTGAGGACCACAGAATCGATATGGTTCGGGAAAAGTATAAGAAGGACTTTTGAAAACTTGGACAATACCTTGTTTGTGAGGTCCTTTCATGGTTTTGGATGAGCTAGGTATGGATGTAGAGGTAGTTTTTGATGAAGGAAGGGGGTTTGAATAATGTGATTGATGAGATCCAAATGACTTGTGGATTTTGTAGTTTTAGGATTGGTTGATGTAGAGATAATTGATTTTGTAGGTGGAGGATGAATGTGGCTTGTAATTTCCTTAGGTGGAGGTGTTTGTGTCATAAATGTTTTGAGAGGTATCATAGTTATATTTTTAAATGAAGGTGTAGTTGTAGGTGTAACTATACTAGAGGATATGATTGGTGGAGGGATAGATTCGGTAATAACTTGTGATGAGGATGGAAGGATAGTTTCAGTAATGTTGATAGCAGATGGGGATTCAGTAGATACAAATTTAGGTTCAATGGGTATTGTTGTTGGTTGTGTGGATGTAGTTTTGGTTCAGTAGATGTTGGAATATGTGTTATTTTAGTAATGGTATTAATGGTGTGGTGAGAATGAACAACATTTGTTTTTGGTGATCAGTGGATGGGGGATGATTTGGAAAGGGATGCTTGAATATGTCAAGGTTTTGATTTGGGGGTGCATTTGGATTATCCAAGTGAATTTCACCCTTGTCAATCAAGTCTTGAAGAACATTGTGAAATGTACAACACCTTTCAATGTCATGTCCTTTTACCCTATGGTATTTACAATAGTCATTATCTTGATACCAAGAGGGCTTAGATACAAATGTATCAATAGGGTGAATAGGTGGGAGAGTTATCATATTTGCAGTAAGTAACTTATCAAAGACCACACTATAAGTCTCTCCTATTGGTGTGTAATTACGTTGTGGATGAGAACATTTGGTAGTGGGGTTTTCCTTAGGAGTGGATTTGACTACTATGGAATTAACAATTGATTTGGATTTTTGGGAACTGGAGGATGAATTAGATGGAAAATCAGTTCATGGTTTCTTAGGGCAAAGCTTAACTAGACTATTTTTGAGAGCTTTCGAGTTCTAATTTACGGGCCATGGTAAAAGATTCATCGAAAGCCTTAAATTATTAAATTTATAATGTTGTTGAAATATTTTTGGCACATAATCGACAAATTTTTTTCTCAACTTGGATTATAGTAATGGAAAGGATAATTGATTGATTGTACCCCTCCAGTGGGAAAAAAATTAGCAATGGATTCATCCTCAAACTGTTTGATAGCATAAAGGTCATTGATGGTGACTTTGCGAGCTATGTTTATAGAGAAGTGTTCTAAGAAAAATTATGTGAGTTGTGTGAAGGAGAAAATGGAGTATTGTAGAATGTTATTGTACCAATCCAATGTAGGACCAACAAGGGACATGGGAAAAGTCCTCAACATGAGGTCTTGATCATGGGCTATTAGATAACAAGCATGGAAAAAAAGAATGAATATGTTGTTGAGGATCTTCCTTACTAAAAAAATTAATAAATTTTGGAAGTTCCCAATGACGTGGATGTGGTTTATAAGAGACCTAGGGATGGATAGGTTTATTAAATATTTGATCATAAGAGAGCACATTTTTAGGTGTAGATGAGGTAGCTTCTAGACTGGATATACGATTCATGAGAGTGTGAAGGGGGTACATTTTTACTAGTTGATGTGAGAATGAGGTAAGTTGAAATGAAAATTGGGTAGGTTGTGAGTACATATGGTATTACTTGAGGGATATTCTATTGGTAAGGAATTTTGTGTCGATAAATAATTTTTTTGGTAAGGAACATTTTGTTGCGGTATTATTTGTTAAGTGATATTATAAGTGAGAGGAATGTTGTTTTGAAGTGGAATATTCTCCTGAGGAATATTTTTCTAAGGAACATTTTGTTGCGGTATATTTTGTTGTGGGATATTATAAGTGAGAGGAATGTTTTGTTGAAGTGGAATATTCTGCTGAGGAATGTTTCACGAGAGGGATATGCTATTGAGAAGGAAGGATTTTATATGAAGGGATATTTTGTTGTGGAACACTTTGTTGAGGAATGTTATAAGTAAGTGGAATGTTTTGTTGTGGGATGTTTTGTTGAGGGATGTATTGTTGGGAAGGAATATTTTGTTGTGAAGGATTTTTTTTTGTTGTGGACATTTTGCATTGGAATGTACTTGTTGAGATGCTAGTTGTGAATAAGGAGGTGGTTGTTGAAAGGGCATAATAGAGGTAGCATAAGATGGTACCTGTTGTGGAATACTTTGAGTAGGATCATATTGTGGTATGGAGATTAATGGCTGTGATGGTTGTGGTATGTATTATGAAACATGGTGGGTAGTGGCAATAGTACTAAATGCTTGATTAAAGGACTAGATGTTGGAATGGACATAGTGATATTCTGAATACTACTAACTAGTTGAGATATAATAGTAGAAGCAACAACAAAACTCATTGGAGGTGTTTGGGTAACCAAGGATACTAGAGGGGTAGATGATGAAGCACTAGTATTGTTTTGTAGGGGTGTTGAACTAGTAGAAGGCTTAGGTGAGGATGTATGTTGTTGGGCGGTTGTGTCTTGAGAGGAAACCATATGAAGACTAAGAATAGGAATGGAAGATACAACTTCTGATGTTTTAGGTTGACTTAAAGGTGGATATGAATGTATTTGTTGAATGACAAGTTGGTATTTTGGATCAATAAGATGTGAAACCCTAGATGAAGGATCAGGGACATAAGGTGGTGGTTCATATATAGATTGTTGGTTTGAATCAATGGGCGGGTGAAGAAATGGATAGAGGATCGGGGATATTCGAGGTTAGGTTGAGTTCAAGCTGTTGTGAAGAGCCAAATAAAGGATCTGAAATGTTTGAAGATGGTTTGTGTTCAAGTTGTTGTAAAGGACTAGACAAAGGATCTGGAATGTTTGAGAATGGTTTAAGTTAAGGTTGTTTAAAATAGCTAGATAATGGAACTGGAATGTTTAAGGATGGTTCGAGTGTGAATGGTTGGAGTTAAACACCCCTAGATGCTAATTAGGCATTGAGAGAAATGGGATTTAAATCCAACATTTCTTTGTAAATAGGGTCTCCTCTTTCAATGAAAGCAGAGTTCATAAGAGTATGATTGTGATATGGGGGTGTATGGTTAAATTTCTTCTTGTTTAGTTATATGGAAAATTTGAATGCAAAATGGCATGAAGAATCTAAGAGTTGTTATCACATTTCATCATTATCTTGTTCTTATATTTCATTCCAAGTTCATTGAGCATCAAATAGAGGAGTAGACATAATTGGTTGAGAAAATGGTATTTGGTGTTGTAATGGTGTAGAGAAAGATGAGGATAAGGGCATGTGATTTTTTAATGGTGTAGTTAAGGGAGTAGATAACGGGTTAGACAATGGAGCGAGATAGAAAAAAAAATATTGCAAGGGTGTGGATAATGGTTGAGACATGTTTTCAGAAGTTTGGTTATGGGCTTGTTGTCTTGTTTATACCATTATAAACAAACACAAAAAAACAAAATCACCTTAAAATGAAAATTACTAAATGGGTGAATTACAAAAACAAGAAAAAGCAATCAAAATGGATTTTTAGATTTTCTTGATTTGATTACAAAAAAGTGAAATGTGTAAGATGGCTAACAAGGATCCTAGGAAATGGCAAGGTATGGCTGATTTCATGATTTTTTAAGGAGGGATTCCTTGATATACTCAAAGGTATGTGAGGCCCAACTTTGTACTATTTCCGATATGGGTATGGTATTGGGGCCTACCCCCTCACTTCATGGTCCTACAGTGATAAGGGTGTCGGGTGCTTAGCTGATATATACCAAAAGATAGATGATTATACTTGGATAGAAAATTGAGTCCTCTTCTCCTCTTGGTGATTAAATGCAAGTAGGTATCCACATGGGTGGGAATTGTTTTATATTTAATTTGTTTGGTTATGTGTGGGGAAAAGAAAAGTGAATGCAATAGATTACCTTCCTAATTAATTCTATGTGAAATAGGAAGGATGAACAGTTCATTTTAAAACCAAAATCAAAATGTTGTGTTTTATGAAGACAATCAAATCAAATGAAATAATAGAAATAAATAAGAAAGTTTTAGGACTCACCACTAAATGATCCTATATTTTTTTATTTTAACAATTTTTAAAGAAAACAATCCAACAATCCAATAAATAAGATTATCCAAAAATAACAACCCGTAAATATGCTAGGAGAAATAGAAAGAACAAAGCAACAAACGAGGAGTAAAATTTTAACTATAGGGCGATTAAAAAGCATACAAATTGGTAGTGATTTTCCCAATCATAGGCAATTAGATAAATAGCAGGCGATCATCACATAGAGAATAAGAAAAACAAAAAAGATGTTATTTATTGATGAGATGAAATAAAGGTACCAAGTTCAAGTCCCACTTTGGATGTGCCAAGATGTATAGAATAAATATTACCTCTTCAACCTAACCTAACAAGAAAGAGAATAAAACTTACCTAAACTCAATATGGAGGTGTTTAGTGATATCCGCATGAGATGTAGATGAACGATGATTGATGGTTACACTCTGTATATGTAAAGGTGTAAGATCCTTTCTTGTAAATTAGAAAAACTAAACAAAATATGATAAATATAATATTAGGTGTATTTATTGGGAAAGGTCAGTCCCTAGAAATAAAATTTCTTCATGAAAAACATGTCAATCCATTTTTACAATCAAGTGATTGAAAAACAAGTTGTGATAGATGATAAATAATAAATGATAATCAGAGTGTGATAAGTTTTGAGTTTATTACAGTCATATATTTTATAAAATATCGATAGATATGAACTAAAAATTAGAATATAAATCAAAATATAAATTCACAGATGAAGGGGAACTATCTTCTCCACTGGACTTGAGTTCTTCTTCTTGATAGAATCTATATTCTTGTCTTTAGTGTATTCTTCCTTGAAGATGTCCGAGATGTATTTTTGTTCTTCTTCTTCGTATGTCATAATCAAAATCAAATCTAAATTTTCATAATTTTTTTGATCTTCATATTCAGTCTTAGAGCTCAATTCTTCTAATTCAGCTTCATATTGATACTCAAACTAGGCCAAATCTACTCGAGATACGTAGAACCTCAAAGTAGGATTCCCAAAATTTGTTTGTGGCTTCATGGATTTGTTGAGTGGATTCAAAGATGTTTTGTAAACTACCAAAATGGGCATTGTGAATGACACACAACTCAAGGTTGTGTAATATGTTGTATTATTACCTATGTAGTGGGTGATAGATAATAAGCGAGACAATTGATGTTTTTTATTTCATGTCTCAGGCACTTATTTCCATCTAACAAATGTCATTTTTGATGAAATGTTAGCAATAAAAGGGATATGATATAATTTAATATGGATTATTGGAAAAAAATTTGATAAAACTATAGGAAAACAAAGTACACAAGAATTGCAGGTGATTCTAGCAATCACCGATAATTACTTGGTGAATGATAATAGATTGATAAATAAATAATTTAACCAATTGAATCATTTTTTTCCCTTTAAAATGGTTGTTATGAGATGATAGATGACCAAATAAAATGACTAGATACATAAATAGAGCTATAAAAGGATGCCTAACCTTGGTTGGACATGGTTGTGTAACTGGTGAAACTTGTAGTTGGATGATAGTTTCTTGATCTAGCCATGGGCTCCAAAATGCCTCCAAGATGTTTGATGAACATGAACAAGAGTGCTAGGTGATGATACACTCTCATTGATAAAATTCCAATAGAAAGCTTAGGGTTGATAATGTCAGCAGATGGTCCCAAAAAGAGACTCAAAATGGGCTTAAGTAATCGCTGGCAATTTTCCAAATCACCAGTGATTTCAGCTTGTTCGTATTTGTTTAGTAAATTATTAGAAATCCTGGATAATTTGATTCTTGTTTGCATTTTCAGGGATAGGTTTGTTGGGTTTGTTTATATGTGTGATATTTGTTAGGGAAAAGGATAGACTAGGCTTGATTTGGTCTAATTTAGCTAGGATGGATATTAGGTGTTTTTTAAGTAAAATATTATGTGAGATAATGTAAGATATTTAATAGATAAAGATATAGGATAATGATGGGTTTATCTTAATTAATATACTTAATTAGAATAAATGGGTGTTAATTAACTAACGACAAATGTGGGGTATGATGCGGGTTTATTTAATTAATTAAATGTGGGATGTTGATGTATGTAATTAACGAGGCGGTGAGTGTATTGTGTATAATATTGATATATTTAGGTAATGATCTAGGACAAGATGACGGAGTGTAAATTTTTGGTGTCTAGAATGCCCTTATGTAAACTCACTTGATAGGGTCTCAGTAGATATATGTAGAAATGTACATAGATGTGTGAATGGAATAAATAAACTTCCCCTTCTTATGTTTTGTATGAAAAAAATCAATCCCTTATCCCTTAATTTAATGTCAAATGGATGCTTTGAATTGCTTTATGTTCCTTTTGGGTGCAACATTTGGTTATAGTAATAATGTTTAGAGCTTAACCCCGATTTTAAATACATAAATATGTATTTATATTATTACCTTGTTTGAATTTCTTAATTGACAACCGAATGACAACCCGTAATTAGAAAAGATGTCTAAAAGATAAGAGAGACCCAAAATAAGTGATTAAGGTGGTGAAGGGAACGTAGAGGAACAGGGGAACCTTGGCGATCTCGTCCTACCTAGAAACCGGTGTTTGGGGTCATAAAATATAAATAATTAAAATATTGAATGGGTTGTAGGGTATGAAATATGAAATAGAAAAAAGAAGTTTTGAAGAAAAAGGCCAAAAATAGTCGTCAATTACTAGTTTTCTTCCTTAGGAATCATATGATTGCAAGTATGTATCTAAGACCTAAAAATATACCCAAGTGCGTAATTAGTGTCTACATTTGACCCCAATTTATGTTGTTAAGTGAATACTCAATAAGATAAAGTAGATAGAATGTGTGTACCGATAACCATGTTAAGTGTGTGGTAAAGAATGCTAAAGTGGACAAGTGAATCATGGAATGAGTGCAAAGTTGATGTGTAGAAACTAGGAAGAGAAAGTGAACCTAGAGGTGTATGCGTATGTGTTGTACCTATTGGTGTTCTTGTGATTTCTTACTCTTGTAAGAATGGACCTACAAAAAGAACATAAAGGGAGTAATAAAATTCGTGTATAGGAAAAATTTGATCCAAGTCTGCAAAAGTATGTAAAAATATATAAAAGTGTGTAAAAGGAAAGTGTGCACCTGATGTAGAAGAGTTTAAAAGGGATATAAAATTTCTGGAATTTTTGTGTAGAGTGATTTTTTTGGGATATCACATGCCAATAGTTTATTTTTGGGTTATTTCATGCCAAGTGTGAGTTTTATTGGGTGATCTCATGCCAAGTGTGAGTTTTTAAGTAAATCTCATACAAAAGAGCAAGTGTTGGGGAGAGAGGTCTAATATTACTCTCCTTCCATGACTCTGCCTAATATACACCATTGTAGATGGTGCGTTCCTTCTTTTCTCATGTTGTCCCCGATTTTTCACAAATTTATTTTTTTTTCCAGTTGAAAATGGAGATAAAATGCATTCTTCTTGCTAAAGGATTGTGCCTATACTTGTGAAAAATGATCTATAAACTATTATGAATTATGCTGATTTGATAAATTGATTGTGTGTGCCACCAGAAATTATCACCCAAGGGAGGACACAGTGACCAGGTGCTCCTATTTGAGCCTAGGAACTGGTGTCTATGTTACATCAAGGACACAAGTAAAAAATTAGGTAGTTCTATAATTGTGTTCATGTTTTGATTGTGTTGAATTGTCTGTGTTGTAGCTTTGAGCTGCTCTGTGGGGTTAGTTTTTCACCCTATGTATGCCCCCTCATTTGGGATACATGTGACATTGGTAGAATAATATAGCCTAAAGAGAGGGTATGATACTGATATGAATTGTATCCCTACAAGGGGAGAGGATGTGCATGGTAAACACTAAGGCACATGAAAGAAATTTGAATAGATATTTTTGTTAGTAGAAAAACCTATCAAGCATGTCATATAAAAATGATGTAATAAGAAAATGTGCATACAAGATAGACTACAAAAAGTAGGTTTCAAACATGGGAAATCACTCACAATGTCATAAGACAATCAGGGCTGAAGTGGTCAAAACTATAAAAGCAATGATCAAACAAAACATAGGGCATAACCCACAAAAAATAACATACAAGTAGAAATCAATGAAAATAAAAGTGTAACAGATAATCATATTAGAAAATAGTTCATGTAAGGGAAATGCTACACATAAAACACCGTTAGCATTTTAGAAAGATAAGAAGTACATCAATGCATGTATATATCAATGGAATAAGTAGTGTGCTACTAAGTATAAGTAGTAAATAGTGAAATAATAACACTTGTATTGTGTGAGAAAGTAGATGCCCCAAGGATCCTCGGTGGGACTAGTAAGAGTTATAATTCCCGGAATCATTGTAGCATGTAAATACACCTGTAAGAGATATTCATTCACTCCAAAAGACCAAGTGAACTCACTTGTGTATATAGAAAATATATAGACATACTAAGTATCCGATGGGAAACAAAGTGTACATGTAAGTATGAGAAAGCAAGATTAAGTGTAACGAAGATATGCAATATGCAGTGTGTATGAGTGGGATGGAATGGTATGTAATGTTAATGTGATATGAGAAGTGTGCCCCAATGGATGTAGATTACATGTGTATGAAATGAGTTTCATTTATAAAATACACATCAATAATCAAGAATTAACCATAGAACAAGAGTATGTCATCGGGAAATGGTTTGAAAGTGAGATGATAGAAAGATGTATCATGGAGGACAAAGCATGAAGTTTAGAAAGGTGTGAGGTTCATTTTATATTTATACCCTCAATAGTCAAGTATGAACCGTGGAACTAGAATGGGTCA
Organism: Taxus wallichiana var. yunnanensis; assembly: GCA_018340775.1. NCBI lineage: Eukaryota > Viridiplantae > Streptophyta > Pinopsida > Cupressales > Taxaceae > Taxus > Taxus wallichiana. The sequence goes on along the minus strand of CM031234.1, from coordinate 150,678,012 downwards.
TAGGGTAATGACGATACAATGCATGCATCAAATGGTATGAGAGTGTGAAGGAAGATTAGTTATGATGCACAAAGAAAAAAATGTAGTAATAGATACTTGAGATAAGTGAGAGTGGTTAGAAGGGGGGAAGAAAGAGTGATGCCCCAAAGTGTGTGAGTGATGGAAATCTATGCATTGATGTGAGAAGGACTGTGTCATGGTGGTAGATTTTGAAATGTGTAATAAACATCAATGTAATGATTAGCTTATCCGAAAAAATAATTAGAAACTTAATTAGAGGTGGTTGGAGAGTGATCTTGAATGTTGGTGGCTTATATGGGAAACATAATGTCATAGAATACTTGAGAGGAGGGGATGGACAAAGTTTTATAGAAGGTTTCTTAGTAGGAGTTGGTAAAACTATAAAAGGATTGAGAGGAGGAGAGGACAGACTTATTTTTAGAGGAATTTTCTTAGTTAGAATGGGTTGGATAGGTGGCTCTTGACTAACCAAAGGAGGAACATTAGTAACTATGGAATGATGCTCATTAGATATGGAAGGACCAAATTTAGGAGCCCATTAGGATTCAACAATTGAATATGTAACGAGGATGTTGTGAAGCGAATGAAATAAAACCACTGATACTCAACGTTCTTGATTCTTAATTTTAAAGCATATAAATCATTTTTATTATGTCCATTAATTATATGAAAATTGTAAAATGGGAGACTTTGATATTTGACAAGCTGATAAGGAGGTTAGCAATTAGTATTTGGCAATTTGATCAACTGTTGAGTGAGGAGCTAAGGAAGGATGTCATATTTCTTATCATTGAGATTAGACATGAGAGGTACTAGTAGTGGTATGACTTGGGGTTCACTTATATGAGCATATGTAGAAGACATAAAATTGGGATGATATCTAGAAGAAGAACTAGTATGGGATTTATGAGCATCCTTGAGATGTTGGCTTTTAACTTTAAGAGGTGCAATAATTTTTCCATATCTTGAATTTTATCTTGAAATAAACAATGTAAAGTTTGAATTGACTTAATATGGGTTGATTGGATGGAGGATAAGGATTGGTAGAGTCACCATACTGAGACAACCAAAAAATGGCACTTATTGTAGTAATAGGTGTATTGCGAGGAGATATATAGTGTATAGGGATGTTTGGAGAACATCCTTGCAAGGTGGATGCATTTGAAGTAGGTCATGCAAAGAGATTTGAGGAATTTGAGGATCCATGAACGAATATTAGATAGAATAAGTAAAATGAGGATCCAAGTGTATGATAATGAGTGGGGTTCACCAAATGATTTAACAAAAAAATTATTGTTTTTAAACCCTAATTACAGAGTAACTAAATGTAAACTATGATATACAACTGTTAAATATAATATGACACAAGAAATAAGAAAGTAAATTACAAAAACCTAAGCAAGAGGTATGAAAAGAATAACTTAACTAATTAACTCTCGATCTAGAATTGTTATAGATTGGGAACTACTAAATATGAAGTGAACAATGTCATAATTGCTAAGGATAAATTATGAACTACATGGATAAGGCTGAATAGGGGTTCCCATGGTGGACAAGGGTACCTAGGCATTGGAGACCTCTATTAGGTGCTTGTGGACTGCATGTATGGTCGGAATCTAATTTTCACGAAGTGTCACACAAGTGTTGCATATATTCCTTTTTGATCACTTGCATGTCACTATTTGATCCCTGAGGGTACCTGTAACCCACAAAAATATATCACATGCAAAACTCAAAATACCACATCGAAACAAAAATATAAAGATGCAATACGAGGATTCATATTGACCACAATGGTAACCCGATAGAGTGATATTACAACCAAGCACCTTTGCACTAAATCTTAGACTCCATGTAGTTCTCTTGAGTGTGTGTAAGAATCATGCCCCAGGATGACCTCATGTAAGCAAATTTGATAATGGGCTATAGCTAGATGTAGCAATGTAGATAGATGTGCAGATGGAATAAAGAAACTTTCCCTTCCTATGTCGTGTATGTAGAAAATACAGTCCCTTATCCCTTGATTAAATGCTAAATGGATGTTTTGAAGTTATTTAGGTGCCTTTTGAGTGCAATCTTAGGTGATATTAATAATTATTAGAGCTTGGACCCATATTTTGAACACATAACTATGAATTTATATGATTCCCTTGTTTTATTTTGGTAATTGACAAGTGGAAGGTGACACATAAGTAGGAAACATGCCCAAAAGATAAAAGAGACATAAAATAAGTGAGAAACATGGAAAAAGGGTCATCACATAGAGGGGAAAAAGGGAACCTATGTAATATTTTCCTAGCTATGTGCGGTGTTTGGATTCATAAAATATAAATAAGTAAAATACTTGACGGGTTGTAGGGTATGCAAGACAAAATAGAAAATAAGAAGCAAAGGAAATTTCCAAAATACATCCATCAATTATAGTTTTCTTGCTTAGGAATCATATAAATATTGGTATGTATTTAGGACCTAAACATGTACCAAAGTGTGTTATTTAGACTCTACACAAAGGAACAAATAGGCGGTACATCTAGTGTAACACCAACAGAGGCGGAAGAAGTAGACAAAGGAGATGCAAAAACATTTGGGTTGAAAGTGTAATCAATAACACCAACACAAAAGTGTAATACAATTCTCCCTTCATCCCACATTTGTAGTTTACTCCCACAAATTTTTCATATAATTATGTATACTACAAGAGTGTAAATTGAGCAATAGGGGTAGAAGCCTTGATAAAAATTATTAATATCAAATCAACCAAATTACATTGGTATGAGCTGAAATACTTATAGGTATTGTATATATGAATACACACAAGAAATAAGTTACACTGATGCAACAATATTCCTGATTACATAAGCTTCCCAAATATCATACAGAAGCACACGTGAATAATGACAATAATATTGTTAAAACAATATAACAACACACATAGTGTTTTGAATACAAACAATAAGATGGTTATGATTAAATATAACCATATAAACAATAAATAAATACACTAATCAATATCCAATGCATAATTTATAAAGTTAAATAATAATTAACCTAACAAAGAGCCTAATCTATAGTTAACATAGTGGAAGCATATTTAGAGAAATTCCCATTCCAAACATAGATTAAAGGAGTACACACACTATAAGACAATATATGAGAAACCTCACTTTAGATGGCCAAATAGAAGGATAAATTAGAAAAAACATTGTGTAATCTAAGGGAATATGTCCAACAACACTATCCCAAGTTGGTCATAGATAATATAGGTGACCAATCCTAGTTGACAAGTTGGTCGACAACTAGAAAAAAATGAAGTGATAAAGAAGATTGCAACACAAGTAATCAACACCAAGTAGGAGGTAAAATAAGTTATAATGATACTCTAGGATTATTTCACAATACTCAAGCATGTTGAATCTCAGTGAAGCAACTAAAATTTGAACGCATGGATTGGAACACACATTTGCATGTTTCCATGAGACATAATAAGTATGATATTGATGCGAGGAAAAATACACAAAAAATTGATGATAGAGGAGAGGGTAAAAATATATAAATGGCCTTACAATCATCAGTGTAATCCATAGATAATGTAAGTGAATGACTACATGAATGGGAACAAACTGCGAAAAGGAAAACTTTCACAGGGGTCTAAACACAATGAATGAGAGACCGATTATAGACACCCATTCAATATATATAGAATGCTATTATGATTCATGATACATATTCATATAAAACTAATAATGAATAAGTATATGAAGCTATGAAGGTACTCACATAATTGTAGATGTAATACAAAAGGATAAATGAAGCCTTTGGAGATTGGAATATATAAAAGGAAGATCTAGAGTTCATTCTTCAAACAACGAGGAAATGAAGTACATAAAAATTTTTATTATATCACATATACTTCTTCAAAGAGCCAAGGCCACACTCATAATTCTACCAACACCATTCACCCCTTGTAATTTGTTGGAAAAATAATTCGTTGTATGAAGAATAAGTGGTTTTGTCAATTCTCTAGGACTAGGTCCATCCTCTTGGGAATGGGGAGGATCCCATTTATTGAATGTAGGAAATAATAATATTTGTGGGTCACCATTAGGATGGGGATCACATAGGAACAATCCACTAAACCTATGGAAAATTTCATATATGGAATACAATGGAGGAATTTTCTTAAAAATATGTAAAGGGGAGATAGGGAAAATAGGGAGAGGGTTAAGTTTGTGAGTAGGCACTTGTAAATTTCATAAAAATTAACTAGATTAGGTCCACATTCAATAGGAAGGAGAATAATTTTTTAAGTAATAACAAGATTAATAAATCAAAGACACACAGTTCTATTCACTAATTCCTCAAATACACAAAGTTATTTCTTGGTTGTTCAAGATTACAACTATTACGTAGTTGGAAAGTAGGAAGTAGAATAACATGGAAAAGGAGATAGAAGAAGATATATTATTACTTGCAATAGTAGGAGAACAAAAGGTAACCCTTTATAATGGATAATCCATCCCAATTTATATCCTTAAAAATTTCTCTTCATCTCTCCCTAAGTGACTTTTCATATTACAACCACTTGCGACCTTTCAAATTCCTATAGTAATAAAAAAATTATTTGATTATTTATCGAAAGAAATCTTATAATGCAAAATTAAATGGTAACTTAATTGAATAAGATGAAATAAACAAAAATTACTTTCCCAAAGTGAAGAATTATAATTTATAAAGAGAATGAAGAATATAGAGAATAAGAGCGAAGTGATCAATTCAAAGGTGAATAAGTTTATGATGATGAAGAAATTTCTCTTGATGGTTTCACAAAATGCTCCAAGGATTAAATCCTCACCCTTGACCTCTTTCTTGAATCGAGTAACCGCAAGTACAAATTTTTTTACTTATGGGATGCACACATACCCCAAAGAAATGATCCAAGTCCCAAGAATATTACCAAGGGACTTTCACTATGTGAATGAAACCTTATGATATACCTCGGTATTAGAGATGAAACTTCAAATATCTCGTGAGGAATTATAATGTATCCTAATTAAAGGAGAAAGGGTCCCCTATCTCTTTTTAGACCAATTATTGGAAGGAATTTAGGAGTCCCTCCAAGGATAAATTTTTACTTGAGTGAAGGGGATCCAAGCTTCCACACACACTTACTCATTTCTTCCAAGTTGAGAGATGTGTGATCCTCAAAATACTTGAGATCTAAAAGTGCATATTTTATCATTTCACACCTGACATTCATTTTACATCACAAAAAGGAAATAAATTATTATTGGCAGATGTGAACAAATTATAGCTCACCAAGGAGTTATAATCAAAGGAGGTAGTTGATCAATAACCAAATAGAGAAAGTGAGCATAAATTCTCCTATCTATCTATCTATTTATCTATCTAGCTATCTATCTATCTACCTAACTACCTATCTATCTATCTATCTCTCTCTATATCTCTCTATCTATCTATCTCTATATGGGGGCCCTCGACTCTATAGAGAGATGGCCCCGCCTAGATAATCGAATTCCACCTATATAGGCAAGGCCCCTCTATCTAGATATGGGGTGGGCGGGCGGTCGATAAATGCCCTCTCCCCATAGACCATCCCCTAGAAATATATGACATTGGCATTGATGGACCCATAGATCTCTAGTCTCCCATATAGTTAGATAGGGCATGGATGTTGTAGACCTATATCTCTATAACTTGCAGAGATCTCGTGCCGATTGTAGATATATATAGATATATCTATATAGATCTATATATATACCGGTTTGGACGTGTATTACAATCTTCATACTGCCGGGGACTCGATTGAATATATATATATATAATTAGATAGGACCCTATATATACGCCATTCATCTCGAGATATCAATGGGAAAACACTATCCCAATGGGCTCTTTCTTTATTTATCTCAACCTTTATCACTTACACCTTGGAAATGGTGGTGAGGGAAAAATTGTATAGAGAGAGGATCTCAAGAAATAGTTCCTTCCCTTTTTTGATATTCTCCACCCATTTATCATTGGCTCTCTTATGCATAGTGTGTCGTTCAGCTCTTTTGATAATTTTAGGACCAAAGATATGGATAGGAGAGATAGATTTTAATGAAGGAAGTGGTGTTACATTGGGATCTGAGAATAACTATACATAAGTAGTCAGGTTTCTCACATGCTCTTCAATTTTTTCCATTGTCTCCTTATTCTTTTCATTTCTCGTAAGAGATAGAGATGTAGACTCTTTAAGTGAATACACATCTTCCTCATGTGTGGACTACCCTAAGGAAATTTTAGTCATCTCATAATAATATGATGTCATCTCTCATATGATTTTGATCACTTTAGGACATGTAAATTCCACATACTAAGATACAAAAGCTTCAAAGAAGAATTGAGAAGTTTTTTGAGATTTCTTGGTACACTTTGTTTTTATATACTTTGAGATGGCATTAAATTTAGGTTTCATTTCTTATTGAACTATTCTTAATTATGCTCCAAGTATCTCTTTCACTCATGGGAAATTATTTGATGACGTAAACACAAAATAAGGCATAAAGGAAATTTGAGGTTCCTGATATTAAATTAAATCTCTATTGAAATGGAATGACCTAGATGCCTTAGAGGAAATACCTAGATGTTGGGATGATCAGGATATTAAGATGAGTAATTTCCTCCTAGATCAAATATTTCAATAGATTCCTCTTTATTTCTTTCTTTAAACAAAGCCTCTTACGGGGAGTAACTTCATTGCACTATGTCTCCACAAACTTCCTTTTAGAATACCCTTTTGAATGAGAAGACTCGGTGACCTTATCGGGATACCTAAGAGAATAAGTGAGAGACATATGTTCGTATGGAGCCAATAGACCACCCAATTCAATGAAGGATACCCTCTTCCGCTTGAACCAATCCTTTGATCTTTGAATCACTACCATGGTTCTTTCTTTGATATCTCCAGATTCTCGGATGTTCCACAAAGTGGGAGGAAGGGGAGATGATTGAACTACTTGATACTCAGGATCAAATAGATCTAATCCATCATCATTCATCCTTGATATAAACCATTAAAACTTGAAATCACTCATTTTATCTATAGTCATCCTCATGTAGTCTTTCCTTCCGACCTCAAAATAATTAGTGTTGTTATCCAAATAGTCTTAGATATGTGAAATGGACTATAAACCTAGTAAATAGAAAGTGTCAGGGTTTATCATACTATAAAATTCTATGTTGGATACATAAGAACACATATTGAATAATTTTCTAATCTTTTCCACGTTCATTGCACTTTTACATGAATAGATCCTTAGGGATGTAGGAAAATATACACACTTCTTCACACTTTTGCACCTAGTGTGAACATGAGACAACTACCTACACAACTCAATCATGATGATCTTGTCACTTGGGTACCTTGGTAACCTGTGAGGTACAAGATCAAATCCTCCAACTCTAAGATAGGTGAATGTGGGGAACTAGATGAAATAACTTCCATATATTTCAATCAACCCAACTTCTTGAGGTGAAATTCTCTGCTCAGGATTACCTTTGAGTAACCTTATGACATACATGGTGAATGCATCATTCACCCTCAATAAGTGAGATTTGCTCTTTCGATATGCAAGATAGGGATATTTCTTGTATGCTGGATACTTTTTTGGCACATTTAGTGTAAAATAGATACCTTCGAAATATATTTTTAAGAGAAATAATACATTATATAAGAAGTCATTTTGAACTTCTTGGAGGTGGGAAATAGAAAAACTATAGATAAATGTTGTTACTTATGATATGTCTTTAATCAATCATCTAATCTCCTTATGTGAACACCAGGATGAATTTAGCCATCTAGTCCTAGATGTATTTTTAGTCTCTTATCCCATCACATTACTCGGTAAGAAAATTACATCCAAGTATGCCTCATGGAATTCATTTTGAGACTAAGTATTTTGAATTTTGAGGGATTCCTTCCCTATTTGAGCTATGATCCAGCTACTAAACCTTATAATTATGAATATGTTATTTCCCATTCTTGAGAGGAAAATTACTTAGGGATGATCACCATATTATTATAAGTGGTAATTAGTATTAATTAGGAGATATCATTTGGAGTGAGAAATACTAGCAGTTAATTATCATCTACTTGAATTGTCTTAGAATATGGGTCATAGTGTTGGACCCACTGTTGACCATTGTTGGTCATCATAAGTATGGGGAATTTTAAAAATTTTATTGGTTAAACATTGGGGGATTTCAGTTACAAATTACAGAGATTGATTTCATTAGGTTGAGTTGATTACAGATTAAGGTGATCAATCAGAATTTGAAACTAGGAATGTTGTCCCCAAACAAAGAGTTGAGTACATGAATGAAAATCTCTCATTTATTTTCATCAAGCTTCACAAAGGATCATATGAAAATTTGATGAGGATAAACGTATTGTAGTTTATGCAATCAAGATAATCATTTTGAAAATGCATTCACAGTTGAAGATTTCAAATAATCAGCTTCACTCTATTATGTTTTGCTCATTAGTTTTATTGCTTTGTATTCATTAAATTTGTTTGTGATTCATGAAATTACATCTATCTATGTTGTCATAAAAATGTTACAAGTGACTCCTTTCCTGCTACTTACATCAAGAAAGTACCACGAACTAAACAAAGGACAATAATTTATGAATGTAAATAGTATGAAAGATTCAAAATGAAGAACATATGCTTAATGCAAGAAACAACATACAAAAAGGCACATATCATTCAAATGGTTTCTTCTTTGGAGTTACAGGTATTCCTTTTAAGTTTATCTCTTATATTAATTCATTTGATTGAGATATTGAGTTGCTTACATCATTGTACAATCAAAGAAAAGCTGAATGCAGAAAGAGATAGTCAACTCATTATTTCAATTTAATGCTTTATTCATAAGAGATTACAAGTTTTCCCACACAAGCTATGGGATGTGACTGAGTAACAACATCATATACATGGAAAAGAGAATATTGCATGTGCTAAAGAATAGGAGTGGAGGAGTAAAAGTGAACCCATCATTGCCTTTTCTATCTTCATTCCCGCTCCGCATCATCTACACTTCCGATTCATCTCATCTTCATGTTGCGCTTTCCATCTCCATATTATTTTCTCATCACCTACAAGATAAAGAGCAATACCTGTAAATTTTGAGCTCTGAGTATATTTTTATTCCTATACACCTATTCCAAAGCAAATACATATTCTAAGTTCAATGCATCTAATGGTACTTGAAAGAAAGAAATACAGGCACATGACACAGAGATCAGGGATACAGATAGGCATGGCAGCAGAAGAGAGCAGAGTGCATAAAGAGAAATCAGTGGCAGAAAGCAATAAAAAGGAAAAGGATTGAAATAGAAAAGCAGAATCTGAAATAGATTACAAAAGAAATAGATGTGGAGATGACATGAAAAAGAAGTTGAAAATAGTTCACAAAAGAAGAATGAAGAAGAAATCAAAATCACATGGATATAAGAGAGGCCAAAAGCCTATATTTTCTAACTTATTTATGAGTTTTACAGGAATAGGTTGCAACATGAGGATGAAAAATATTAGGTTAAATGGTTAATAAAGAAGAAGCTACTATTTACTTTTAGGAGAATGGAAAAAAACATCATTTCCGATGGTTTACGAGAAAGAAAGAAGCATCATAATAGATCAAGAAGGGAATACTTTTACAAATCAGGTTGAAAATATGGAAAAGGTTGAAAAAATAGTCATTTTGGAAAAAATTTACCAGAGTCTCCCCTTGTAAAAGTGACTTTTGATTTAAAACAGAATTGAAATACATGCTTTATAGGCTACTACATGCTTTATAAACTTTTTGAGCTTTGAAATAAATGATAATTGTTGAAAAAGTACATGTTATTATTACAAAGTTGACATTATGATCAAATAGAACATACGAGATATTTTAGAATTTCATCAAGTTTTAGCTATTCGGATTTCATTTTATTTCCAAATTCAAGTGTGAATTAATCCAACTACTTCACAATTTTCCAAAGTTAGCAATAGATAAAATAAAGCAAGCATGAACAAAACTCAAGTGAAGTGAGCAGACAACCCATAAAGGGTAAAGCAGAGAGATACTCATATCTTTTAAAAATGGACAAGCTGCAGAAATCTAGAGAGAGAAGGATTTTTGAAAAAAATTCCGTGTCTCCCCTTGCAAAATGGGGTTTTCTTCGATGGAACAAAATTTAAAAAATAATAATAATGCTTTATCAATAAAACTCAAATATAGTGACTATATTATTGGTTCGGAAAAGGAAAAGTCATTACAGAGAATAAAATTAATGATTTTTCTTTTTTCCAAAAAAGGGATCATCTTCTTCATTATAAAAAATGGAATGCATTCATGCTTGCAATTCAAAAGTATTGATCAAGTTATGGTTTTTCCAAATGATCCATCTATTTCAATATGCTCATGCTTGACAACAGATATAAACAATGAAGTAAAAGTGACATATTTTCCAAAACTTCACAAAGGACGAATGATCGATAAATAGTCAGCAACAAATGACAAAGCCAAGGCCATTAAAATACATAGCTACAGGTAAAGCCAAAGATCAAATTACAGTCCATTTTTTTAAAAGTCGAGCCATCATAAAAGATAGTCACTACAACAAGAGGATGAAGCCATTAAAATATTTATCTACAGAAATGAACAACAAGCACCCAAGGTAGAACTCGAAAGAATCAAAAAAGAGACAGTCATGTGTAGTAAATCCGAACAATCATGGTTATCGAAAATACGATCCAAAAGTGCAGGCCAAGCAATATTTCAAAAACATAGAAAACACATAATAAGTTCAAAGGCTATTCATTTCCATTTTTAGAACTTACAAAGAATCGACAGAGTGCAAGAACTCACCATATACGAAATGATGAGGCTGAAGAAGGGAAAAATGACAGCCATCTCTCTTATAAGCTCATGTTCGAACTCATCAAAGCTGAATGATAGAAACAAAAAAAACCAGAGAAAATATGTGAGGTTGTGTCATTGTACAAAGATCAGGAGCCACTAAAAATGCAGATTGAAATGATCCATAGGATTCACAAAGGAAAACAGTGCAGAGAAGAAATACGAAGCTACATGAGCAAAATGAAACGTACACCTTCAGTTTTCTTCAAAAAATGCATGGCCAAGAAAACCAATAATGGTGTCCAAAGGCCAAAACTGAAATGTGCAGTCTAAAGGCATAAAAATCCACAATGTTTTCTACGAAAACGTAAAGTGGATAAAATTCGCTAGGGATTTACCATGGTTGATCAAAAAATACAAATGAGTTCAATAGAATGTCTTTTCCCCTATAAGCTCCAACAAACTCTATACCTAACCCAAGCTAGGCAATCAAATAAACACGATCACTTCAAAGATAATCGAAGGGCGAGGACCAAGTCAACAATTCAACCATGATCAACAAATCTAATGGCTCGAGATTGGTGGTAGTGATCCAAGGACCACATCAAAACCAAATTCTGCAATGTATAGCAGAGGATAAATAGCCGAAATGAAATCAGAAGATCAACGGTTCGGAAAATTTCTGCCCAAAGTGATAAGAGCTCTATAAATGCATTCAAAATTGATGAGCAAGATTAAAGAATGCACCTTCATAATCGAAGACCAAGACCAAGTATGCCAAGGATTTTAATAAATATGCCAATAACCACCCTTCGTAGGGTCATATCGATGGCAAGGGACTGAGCGACATCAACAGTCAAGAATACGCCAAGTGTCATCGCTTAAAGGCATCAGTGAGACCCAAGTATGACCCACCCCCATATTACCTCAATATGGATATGGTGGCCCCCTTTTAAAAGGTGGTGGTGAATAGACATAATTTAAGCCACGTACCTTAGTCCCATGGCATATGCCAAAAGGAAATATAAATATATGTGAAGGGGGGGGTGGGGGGCAGAAGGTGGCTATAGGGCCAAATATAAATATATTTGCATGTGCATAGGGCCGAAAATAAACAATTTTATATGCATGCCCAATGAATACAAATTGCGAGAATAGACCTTTCCATGCACTAATAAGGGACATAACAGATGTCCACATCAGAGATGAAGCAATGTTGCATGTGAAAGACTTGCATTACAATCTATATTTGTAATTCTTTTATTAGTTTTCCTTTAAAATAAGAGTCAACTTCAGTTTGACTATGTATTTGAGTGATGCTCATGGCCTTGAAGCCTTTTTTGTAATAGATTATTATTATCCATAATAAAAATAATAAAGGGATAATAATAGATCTAATGGGCGAGTTCACTCTTAGACCTATTTTTAGGAAACACTTTTTCTATATATTGTAGTGTGATTACAAGCACAAAGGACTCGAGAGTGGACAAAGAAAGTTCATCATACTTTCTGTAAGCTTTTGGGAGGACCCAAAATTCTACAGTGAGTGCCTATTTGATGCAATAAAGTTAGTTTTATCCTCCATTGTGTGTGCAATTCAAAGTGTTTCTTTGCTTTATTAACTTGTGTAAGTGAAATTCATCTTTCCTTTGCTTGTTTTCCAATACAATTAACCTCTGATTTGCACTATAAATTTCCTGCCGATCTGATTAAGTGTGTGTTCGTTGTAGTCCCATTTTGAAATTGGTTTCTAACCCTCTCACTTTAGTTATTACAACCATTTACACCTTCTTCAAAATCACTTAGGAATTAATTATAGAATTTCTTTGAAGTGACAAGAAAATTTTTATCAATCATTAGTGTGTGTATGTAGAATAGAGGGATCCAACAAATATCGATGCCTCACCTTAGCTTGTTTTTTCAGTATTATTTTTGCAAGTTTTTTTTCCTCCTCTTTTCTCATATAGAAGGTTGGATTATGGTTTCTGAGGAACCATCCCACTGGAGGCTCTCTTCCGCAAGTAGGTCTCACAACCAGTGTTCCCATTGTATCAACGGAGTGATTAACAACTGCAGTTCCTATTACATGTTCCTCGTAATGGGTGCACTCTCAGATTGATAACATTTTTTGGCACACCCAAGGTGGGACTATGTTTCCACAAGTAGATTTATCACCTTATTAGAGGACATATTTAAAAGGGGAAGCAGATATTTATGCCTAAAGTCACTACTAGATCAACATTGAGAGGTATTCTGTTATCCAAAATTCACCCCCCAGGGTAATTTTGATAACATGCATCAGAATATTCAAGTCCCAGGAAAATAGATTGATTCAAGGAAAAAAATTGTGTTTATGGGGTCCCCTCGAGTTCTTTCTAACTCTCTTGTCCAAGAAGAAACTCAGCTAGTCTTAAAAATGGAAGAAATGCACAAAACAAGCTTGGGGCAGAAAAAATCATGAAAATTGGCTAAGTCCTGGTCCAGGCGGCCCTTGGGACAGTTGGGACGTCAGGGCGCGAACCGGCCGAAAATCCTTCGAGTCCACATAGCAATTGGGACATCTGGGCTGTGAGGACGCGAAGAACGCGAAAAGGCAAAGCGGCCGAGAAGCAAAGCCCCATTTCGGGCGGTTCGGAAGAAATTGTCCCAGAGATAGTCCCGGGAAGTTGGAACAAATGTACGCGGAGGACGCGAACCACCCGGATCGGCTGAAACAAGAAACTTTCATCCGGGACATTTGGGCCAAAGGGACGCGTGGGACGCGAAAATCTGGAGGAGCTGAGAGCCAATAGAATCTTGCCACGTGTCTTCACTTCAAAGAGGGACAGGGAAGCCCGAATCGGGTGGATTGGAGAAATTTGTCCCAGACGGTTTGGGACATCCGGGCCAAAAATATGCGAGGGATGCGAAGACCCAGAAAAGCTGACAACAAATCAAAATGTGACACGTGTCTTCGTGGATCAGAGCGGTAGAGGAGAGGGTGAGATTTTTACTTGATGTTTTGCCAGTTTCCAAAGGCGAAGTTTGGAGGATTGGCCCGAGCCAATAGACACAGGACACGTGTCCTAAGGTGGGGAAGTGCGAGCTCGGGGGACTTAGAAAATTTAACAAAGTTTTGACCATGAAAACTAAAAGGCAAGAGATGCCCGCACACCCCTATCAACCAACCAAAACATGCCACGTGTCCCAAATGGCGGGGCACGGGGAAAAAATGGAAAATTTCCCAAAGTGATAAAAACGTCAAAATTTCAAGGGAAAGCCCACAGAAAGGTGGAGGAGAGAGAATTGCTCATCCAATCAGTGCCCGACACATGGCATCCGATCATGAGGAGCACGGAATTTTTTTTAAAAAAAATTCAAAATGCAAAAAGGTCAAAATTTAAAATTTTTTGCCCGACATCCGTTTTTTGGGCCGTTTTGCCATAAAACTTCAGGACCCTCATTTCTTTTGATCCAGAGCTCGGATTTGCACGTTCTTCATATCATTGGAAAGATTTTGAAATTATCTACAAGATTCCATGATCAATCTCTATTTTGGTTCAATTTGAAGAGAAAAATTCAAAAATAGCTCTGGTATGTGTCCATGGGCAGAAATGACATTTCAGCGACCAAATTTAATGCAGGATGGGTCACATTCTCCTCCAATTTGGTCAAAAATGATAGGGTATGGGTTTGTAAGGTCCCCCATGTTTATTTAATGCATTTACAGTCAATGAGGAATGGGCTCCCACTTTTTGTACGTTTTCTCTCTCATGGGCTCGACCCATGCAATGTAAAAGCCAAATTTGGCTCATTTTTGGGGGATGATTACAAGTTGTTCATCTTTTCAGCTCTGCCCTCCCTTCTTTTCTTCTCCAGGGTTAAAAATGGAGTTCAAACCTCCTCCCTTGCTCTGTAATGGCATTTTTGCCTTTTACTATTGAAATGATGTTCTGTGCAAACTTCTGAAGCAACAAAAACATGTTTTGTGATGCATCTGTCCATCCTTGCTCATTTTTCACTTGTTTTCTTCTTGCCTCTCTTCATTGCAGGTATTTGTGCAAGTTTGAATGTTCATTGTAGGTCTAGCACTATGTTCATGGAGTTTTGGGACATTTTCTATGTGAAATCTATCCTTGGGCCTGTGATGCATCTGTCCATCCTTCCCATTGCTCACCTCTCCTTGTTCCATGGCAGTTTTGATAGATGTTCAACATTCTCCTTCTCTAGTGTATCACCGTTTTAGTGTAGGCTTTTGCTATTTTTCCCTTTTCTCTCTCTCTCTGTCTCCTTGGCATGGTTAGATTAGGTTTAGATTAGCTTGCTCCGCACTGGAATAGCTTGTGGCAGGTAGTTTAGGAGTAGGAACTAGCCTTCTCTGGAGATTCCTTTCTCATTTCTGCAAGTCCCACACTTGGAGAAAGGTTTCAATGTTGTGCAATCACACTGGATGCTAGAGTGATCAACCTAGAAATCTGATCAACATCCAGGGGTGCTGTGATTTTGCACTAACAGTTTTGGCACACCCGGTGGGACCTTAGAGGTCTTCCACTTCATCTTTTGCAGGTTGGTGTGTTCCTATGAAGATTTCAGCCTTTGGAGGCACTTGCAAACACATCTGGTGACTCCATCTGATCAATGAACCCATTTATGAAGTTGCAGACCTATTTTTCATCCATTCCCATCCATCCTTCTTTCCATCTCTTTCATTCTTTTCCATTCCATGAAGTTGTGCAATCATGACTTCATTTCCATCATGGAATTCACATTTTCAACAACAGCAGTATATTCCACCTCCAACATGCATTACAACTCTTTCAAATCAGCATTTTGAGCAGATTCAAGATCAGTATGCATACCCATATGAGCAGCAGTGCCAAAGTTAGTTTGGATATGAAGCATGTCAAGCACAAGGGTATGCTGGTTATGAAGACAATCAGATGCAAGATGCTGGTCTGTTGGAGAAAATCCAAAAGATGGAGGTAAAGATGGTGCAGTCCAGAGCAACAGCTCAAATGAGAGCTTTCAAAATTGGTTGTAGGACTCCTTGTCCATGGGGAGGCCCTTTTCCAAGACACTTCAGCCCTCAGGAGAAGCTGGACTTCATGATGAAGATGCTGCCCCAACTTGCAAAGTGGATTGAAGAAATAGAGGTGTATGAGAGGAGTATTGAGCAACCTTGTCAATGGGTAAGCACGCCATCTCATGCCTTTATTTTTCCTCTTTCCCAATCTATTTTATCTCAGCAGTGTTAAGTTCTAAACTCCCCATCTGCTGTCCCAAATGTTGATCCCATGTCTCCACCTCTCAGTCTTCCACCACACCTCAATTCTTCTTTCCTTTTTCCTTCCAAATAGTCATCCCCTCCACAAGAGCTAAAAGAAATACCCCCTCCTCCAAAGAAACAAGAGGTTTCACCTCCTTTACCACCACAAAAAAATGCCAAATCAATTGAGTTACAACCCATCCCTCCTCTTGCATTCCCAATTCCATGTGGGGAAGAAGAAATTACAAAAATCAGTCATCAAGGAAAACAACAAGAGGAAGAGAAGCCAAAAAAGAAGAAATGATTAAGAGCTTAGTAGAGTTTGGCTCTTAAATTTGGGATGACAAAGATCCCATTGATGGTTAAACCTACGAAGAGGCTAAGGTTGAACAAATGGTGGTTGAGGACTGATTTTGTGGTAGTAGAAGAAGAGTAAAAAGAAGGAGTAGATCAGCGGTCGGTTTGCTCATAAAGTAGTGTCCATGTTGGCACTCCATTTTGAAGGGAATGCTGATTCAATTCAAGTTGCACAATCAGCCATAAAGGAAGAAAGCTCGAAAGAAGATCTTGCAGTCCCAACTTGTCTTCTAGAGCAAGCAGATCGAAGAGTTTGACTTGAAAAAATTCATGCTTTGAGGAAGAGTTCAATCAAGAGCAAGATTGTCTTCAAGTAGTAGAGAAAGGAAGGAGCTGCTCCAGATCTAAAAGAAAGGAGCACATTCTAGTTGTGGAGGAGAAAAGTTCAGATCCAAGGGCTTTGAGCACAAAGCGAGGCTATAGGAGAAACCTTCGATTCTTCTTTCTACTTCACCTCTCTCAAGTTCTAGTGCTTGAAGAGGTTTGATCTCTCAAACTCAATGTTGGAGGGTGAAAGAAACCATGGTGATCAAGTTGCGAGATCAAGAAGACACCATGGAGAAGTTGAGCATTTGCGGCGGGAGGACAACCATGAGGCGGTTTATCATCGATTTGGAGGACTTTTTGATGAAGATGAGCCATTGAGTTTCCACCATTCTCTTTCATCATCCACATTCCAAACACTTGAATCTGCTTGTCATGAAGGAGAACATTCATTTGCAGCACCTGCATCTTATAGCAACTCTTTGGAACCAAGATTGGAAGATTTTAATCTTTCATGTTCTTCAATGGAGGAAGAGAAAGGACACATGAATTTCACCATTTCTTCCACACCATCCATTCAAGGTCTACAAGAAAAATCCATTCTTGGAGTTAAAAATTAGAGCTATGGGCATATCAAATTGATCAGACCTTGCCCAATCAGGTATTTGGCTTCATTAGAGACAAAGGAGAAGTCACAACCAGTCATGCTTGCTTCTGAGCATGAGGGTGAGCTACAAAGTACCAAGGATCAGCTTGTCATACCTCTTCAATCCAAATGCGAGCAACTAAAAGAGGTATTGGATTTTCCTTCACCGATACCTTGATAATTTGGGTGGAAGACTAACTTCTTGTTCATTTTCCACTCATCCTAACAGCCATGATCAGCTCCAAATCAATTGCATGGCTGCCACTTTTGAGAAAGGGAAGCTATTTCTCACAACCAATTGAAGGGTTTGTTTAGCTTTCCTTTGCTTCCAGTTAGAATAGAGTAGGTAGGTTTGTTTTCAACAGAAGAAGTGCTTGTGCACACTCTGCATGTTCCATTTGGAGCATGTATGATTTTTAGTTCTGTACATAGTTTTTGTGGTGCTGGTTTTGCTCTTGCAGAGTCCTTTTCAAAGGGCATTTTGGTGAGAATGAACTCCATATCGGTGGGTTTCCAAGTGGCTCGAGAGAGGAGTTTTCAAAGTTCGAGATCGGTTTGCGGGTTACAACTCATGACTCCATGCCCAATGGATGCTTGAACAGTAACCGATAACTTCATCTAGCGAGCGAGATGACCCATTGAGTCGCCAAAATGTTATCCAAAATTCACCCCCCAGGGGTAATTTTGATAACATGCATTAGAATATTCAAGTCCCAGGAAAATAGATTGATTCAAGGCAAAAAATCATGTTTCTGGGGTCCCCTCGGGTTCTTTCTAACTCTCCTGTCCAAGAAGAAACTCAGCCAATCTTAAAAATGGAAGAAATGCAGAAAACAAGCTTGGGGCAGAAAAAATCATGAAAATTGGCTAAGTCCTGGTCCAGGCGGCCCTTGGGACAGTTGGGACGTCGGGGCGCAAACCGGCCAAAAATCCTCCAGGCGGTCCATGCAGAAATTGGGACATCTGGGCCATGAGGACGCGAAGGACGTGAAAAGGTGAAGCGACCAAGAGCAAAGGCAGCCCATTTCGGGCAGTTCAGAAGAATTTGTCCCGAGATAGTGGGGCAGATTAGAACAAATGTACGTGGAGGATGTGAACCACCCGAATCAGCCAAACAAGAAACTTTCATCTGGGACATTTGGGCCAAAGGGACGCATGGGATGCGAAAAAGCCAAAGGAGCCGAGAGCCAATAGAATCTTGCCACGTGTCTTCACTTCAAAGAGGGACAGGGAAGCCCGAATCGGGCGGATCGGAGAAATTTGTCCCAGACGGTTTGGGACATCTAGGCCAAAAATACGTGAGGGACGTGAAGACCCGGAAAAGCCGACAACAAATCAGAATGTGACACGTGTCTTCGTGGATCAGAGCGGCAGAGGAGAGGGTGAGATTTTTACTTGATGTTTTGCCGAGTTTCCAAAGGTGAAGTTTGGAGGATTGGCCCGAGCCAATAGACACAGGACACGTGTCCTAAGGTGGGGAAGTGCGGAGCTCGGGGGGACTTAAAAAATTTAACAAATTTTTGGCCAAAAAAACTAAAAGGCAAGAGATGCCCCCGCACCCCTGTCAACCAACCAAAGCATGCCACGTGTCCCAAATGGCGGGGCGCGGGAAAAAATGGAAAATTTCCCAAAGTGATAAAAACGTCAAAATTTCAAGGGAAAGCCCATGGAAAGGTGGAGGAGAGAGAATTTCTCATCCAATCAGCACCCAACATGTGGCATCCGACTGGCGGAGTGCAGAATTTTTTTAAAATTTTTTCCAAAATGTAAAAAGGTCAAAATTTAAAATTTTTGCAGACATCCATTTTTGGGCGTTTTGCCCTAAAACTTCAGACCCTCATATCTTTTGATCCAGAGCTCAGATTTGCACGTTCTTCATATCATTGGAAATATTTTGAAATTCTCTACAAGATTCCATGATCAATCTCTAATTTTGGTTCACTTTGAAGAGAGAAAATTCAAAAATGGCTCTGGTACGTGTCTATGGGCAGAAATGACATTTTAGCGACCAAATTTAATGCAGGATGGGTCGTATTCTCCTCCAATTTGGTGAAAAATAATAGGGTATGGGTTTGTAAGGTCCCCCATGCTGATTTAATGCATTTCCAGTCAATGAGGAATGGGCTCCCACGTTTTTGTATGTTTTCTCTCTCATGGGCTCGACCCATGCAATGTAAAAGCTAGATTTGGCTCATTTTTGGGGATGATTACAAGTTGTTCATCTTTTCGGCTCTACCCTCCCTTCTTTTCTTCTCTAGGGTTGAAAATGGAGTTCAAACCTCCTCCCTTGCTCTGTAATGGTGTTTTTTCCTTTTACTATTGAAATGATGTTACATGCGTAAACTTAAAGCAACAAAAACATGTTTTGTGATGCATCTGTCCATCCTTGCTTGTTTTTCTTGTTTTCTTCTTGCCTCTCTTCATTGCGGTATTTGTGCAAGTTTGAATGTTCATTGTAGGTCTAGCGCTATGTTCATGGAGTTTTGGGACATTTTCTCTATGAAATCCATGCTTGGGCTCGTGATGCATCTCGTCCATCCTTCCCATTGCTCACCTCTCCTTGTTCCATGGTAGTTTTGATAGATGTTCAACATTCTCCTTCTCTCGGTGTATCACCGTTTTAGTGTAGGCTTTTGTTTTTTTCCATTTTTCTCTCTCTGTCTCCATGGCATGGTTAGATTAGGTTTAGATTAGCTTTCTGCACTGGAATAGCTTGTGGCGGTAGTTTAGGAGTAGGAAACAACCTTCTCTCGGAGATTCCTTTCTCATTTCTGCAAGTCCCACACTTGGAGAAAGGTTTCAATGTTGTGCAATCACACTGGATGCTAGAGTGATCAACCTAGAAATCTGATCAACATCCAGGGGTGTTGTGATTTTGCACTAACAATTCCTTTTGAATTTCATCAATTACCTCTTAATTCACCTAGGAGAGGAATAAGGGCAAGATCCATTCCATATTCAAGAGTTATCCCCTCTATTCATACACATATCCATAATCCTACTACGCAACCCCCTATCATTCTTATGGCTTTAGTAAGACAACTACCTTTAGTTGCTTTTGATCTTTGGCAGTCCTCTATTGATAGCAACCTATCATGATATACCTACAGCAGCCCTTAAAAGCTTACCCTACTTCGAGGAGAAGATCAAACTACCCCAGCTGAACATATTAGAGATGTAGGGAATATTGTTTTAGTCCATCATATTGTTCATGAGGATGTTGCATTAAGACTACTTGTTGCTTCCCTTAGAGGTAAAGCCCTCCAATGGTACAAAAACTTAGTTGTTGGAACTATTGCTACTTGGGATCAACTAGGAGCAGCCCTCTATTCCCAATTTGAAGATAAATCTGATCACTTTTCCTTAGTTGAACAGTTGACAACCATTAAAAGGGTCCCTACAGAATTAATGACTAATTTTAATATCATATTTCAGCATACGTGGGATAGAATTCCAGCAAATGTTAAACCCACCCCTCAACATGCATTTTTGTATTATCTTAAGTCTTTAAATTCTGACATTGCTGTCATGATTCATTCTATGGGGGAAGTACATTACCAACGTAGCTTACAACATAGCCATTAGTGTAGAAAATAGTCTTATTCAAGCAGGAAAGTTGGCTCCTAGACCCCCCATGCCCTTATTTCCAATTTTTCCTAATGTTCTGCCCTTGCAGTCACCTAGTTTGACACCTATTCCAATGATTGTTTCACAACCTAACGTTGCTCAAAATTCTGCTAATGATATTGTTGAGCTTAAAACAATGATGCGTAACTTCGAAATGAGAAAGTTCGGATCAAAAGACAACAATATCAAGGCAATAGGCCATCTTACTAATGATCACAACAGCCTTCATATCAGCCACAATATCAGCCTTACAATAACTATAGGCCACCTATTTAAAATTTAAGGCCTCCATATCAGAATCAGGGTGCTATGACAACAACAAGACCATTTGTTAACCCCCGATCCCAATGTTTCATCTACTTCGAGGGCCTTAGTACCAATTCAACCCCAAAACAATATAGCTCAAGATCCTAATTTGATTTCAAGTGTTGCAATTACTCCCTTATAATTAGCAACACCAAAATTTGTTATGCCATAATTATCTCAAGTAGAGGTAAAACAGCAAGGGCAACAGTTTGGGTATCCACTATGAGGGGAGGATCCAAACATGGTATAAATTCAACATGAGGCAATAATGGTGAATTTGGAAGCGGATGATCGAGTTCAATTAAGACTCGAGATAGAATAGTCACCTACATCGATGATGTAGTGGGCTACTTGTACTAATAAGGTCAAAGAAAAGGGAAATTGATGATGTGCATGAGGTAAGATAAGCTATTAATGTTCCCAAATTAGTCCCTATCATTGCAAATAATTCTGTTTCAGCTTTCCCATCAAAAGAAAATAGTTTTAATGTTGCTGCAAAATCTGATCAAATTTTAGTTCAGAAGGTACAACCCAAATTAGGGGCAGCCCCATTTAATATTGTTGATCATATGAAAAAGTCACATGTTACTATGACTATGTGGGATTCACTAACCATTCCAGGATAAAAGGATATGTTGGTTAAAGAGCTTTCAAACCTGCAGACATCACCCAAAGGTTCAGATTTGGAGTGAAACAAGGTGAATGTAGTTTTTACCAAATCAGAATCTCAGATTAAACAAATTCAATCAGATCAACATGTTTAGAAATCAAGACAACAAGGTAATATAGTTGGAAAAATGGTTCAGAGTTAGGTATAAGCAGTCAAGCCTCCTCCATTTTATCTTTCATTGATTATTGGTGACTCTTTAGTGCATAATTGTATGGTGGACAGTGGTGCAAGAAGCACTGTCATGCCCAAAAAGATTGCTGAAAATTTGGGTTTGTCATATGAGCCAAGTGTTAAAGGAGTGTTGCAATTAGATGGATCATCCACAAAAACTATTGGGATAATCAGGGACTTAAAATTAACTTTGCATGAATTCCCGGTGTTACTATTTTATAGGATGTTATGGTTGTTGATTTGACACCATACTTTTCTATGTGTCTTTCTAGAGACTTTACGTCTAATATTGGAGGTTATCTTTCAGCTGATTGGTCTTACCTCATCTTCAGAACAAAGTATGGAACCAAAGTTACTATTAATTCAGAACCTCTTTCTAATTTTCATGTTGAGCCACATATGCCAAGCATGGAAAATGCAAATTGTGCTATCTTAGATGATGAGCTTGAGGAAATAGACAACCAAAATCTCCATGAACTAGAAGGTGTACCAGATTTTTTAAGGATGAACTAACAAGTGAAATGTATGAGTTAGATCCTTATAGATAAATAGAAGAAAAAGGCCTTGGAGTGTATTGCATTCATGAGCAAAATAAGCAAATTCCAGTGATACAGAAGGAGAATCAACAAGACGATGGAATTTGGAAATTATATTTCGATGGTTCAAAAAACCAACATGGTTTAGAAGTTTGTTTAATGCTGATTTCACCCTTACAACAAAGGTATTTTTCTACAATCAAGTTTTAGTTTGCTTGCTCCAATAATGTTGCAGAATATGAGGCGCTTGTTCATGGTTTGGAGTGGGCTAGAAAGAGAAATATTGATAAATTACAGGTATTTGGGGACAGTGAGCTTGTCACACAACAGGTAAGAGGGCTAAGTGCATGTAAAAATTTACATATGAAATAATGCGACAATGTGTAATGGATATTATTGATGATTTTAGTGCTTTTAATATTCAAAGTGTCCCTAGGACCAAAAATCAGCATGCTGATAGACTTGTAGCCATAGGCTCACAATTTGACGTTATTGTTGATATTACTGACAACAAACTACAACCTTATATTAGAGTTGTAATAAGGCCTTCTGTACTAGATAATAATACACATTGGAAGGTTTTACATGATGATGCACATATAGTCAGATTTCTATAGGATGAAGCTGAGTTTTCAGCCCAAAATCAACAAAAAATGCAAAACAGATATGGAGATCAGATCATGCAGTTGAAAACCAACAAGATTCCTAAAGGCCTTGTTACATTGGAATCAATTTTTGGGGAAAATGATGTTGTCAAACAAAACAGATCAGTGCTGTCATCAATTCAAGATCATTATGAGTCAATACAGATTATTGAAGGCAAGAGCCTTAACCTTGGCAAGGTACATACTCAATTTGAAGAACAATCATTCATTGATTTATCTAAAGAGTTTGCTGATATTTTTTCTTGGGAATATAAAGATTTGAAAGGGTTTGATCCCTCTTTAGCCCAACATGCTATTGAATTAGAACCTAATTCAAAGCCGATTAGGAAAAAGCAAAGGCCTATCAATCCTAAGCTTGAGCCTTTGATGAGAAAAGAGTTAGATAAGTTAATTGAATCAACCATCATATTTCCTATCAAGCACTCAACTTGGGTAGCTAATCTTGTACCAGTTAGGAAAAATAATGGGGAAATAAGGTTGTGTGTAGATTTCCATGATTTAAATCAGGCTTCCCTTAAAGACCATTATCCACTTCCATCTATGGAGCATATTTTGTAGCTTGTCACAAGTTCAAAAAGGTACTCTCTTCTTGATGGATACAGTGGTTATAATCAGATCCTAGTCAAAGAAGAGGATCAGTTCAAAACAACATTTACTACTAAGTGGGGCACCTTTGCATACATGAAGATGCCTTTCGGTTTATCCAATGCAGGTGCTACATTTCAGAGCGCAATGGATATGGCCTTTCAAGGTATTATCAATAAGTTTGTGTTGGTTTATTTGGATGACATAACATTTTTTTCTAAGAATGCGAAAAACACTTGATACATCTCAGATCATTCTTTGAGAGGTGTAGAGAATATGGGGTTTCACTTAACCCAAAAAAGTGTGTGTTCTCAGTCAATGAGGGTAAGTTGCTTGGCCATGTCATTTCAAAATAGGGTATGCAGATTGATCCTAAAAGAGTAAGTTCTATTATTTCTCTCCCTCTACTTAAGCATAAGAAAGCACTTCAAAGTTTTCTGGGCAAAATAAATTTCATAAGAAGATATATTTCAGATTTTACTGCTTTAGCTAAGCCTTTGACATCCATGCTAAAGAAGGATCAAAATTTCACTTGGGTTAGTGAAGGAGTTTCAAGCTTTACAGCAATCAAAAATCCATAGCTTCAGCTCCAACACTTATAAACCCTATTTTTTCAAAGGATTTCATGTTATATGCCTATGCTAGTATTGACACCATTTCAGGTATCTTGACACAACAGAATAGCGAAGGCTTAGAACAACCAATAGCATTTTTTAGCCAAGGCCTAATGGAGTATGAAACAAGGTATTCATTTGTAGAAAAGCATGTGCTTGCAATTGTTAGAGCATTAAAAAGTTTAGGAATATGTTGTCCAATAACAAGATCCATTTAATGGTTTCCCATCCAAGCATCAAACAGTTCTTATTAAACAAGGATATCAGTGGGAAGAGAGCTGGCTGGATCACCAAGGTAATGGAATATGATGTTGATATTAAAATTACCAAGTTAATAAGAGGAAAATGGCTTTGTGAGCATTTGGCTCATGCTTTTCAAGAAAGAAAAGATGTTGTTCTGATGTTGCATCTTGAACCAAACGAGACTCAGGAAAATCATCCCTCAGATTGGATCTCCAACATGATCAGATACATTCGATATGGCACCTACCCACCAGGTTTGGACAACACTAAACATAGGTATTTCAGATTACAGTCTATTCCCTATGTGCTGGTTCAAGATGTTTTATTTAGGAAAGATGTTAATGGTGTCTTATTGAGATGTGTTCAACCAAATCAGATTGAAAAGATACTTACTGAATTCCACGATGGAGAAAGTGGTGGTCATTTTTCAGCAAGAACAACCACCCTCAAAATCATGAGAGGTAGATATTATTGGCCAGACTTATTTAAAGATTGCCATGCATGGGTAAGGAAGTGTAAGAAATGTGCATTTTTCATAGGTAAAGAAAAGTTAGTAGCACTGCCACTTCAGCCCATTTCAATGGACCAACCATTTATGCAGTGAGGTTTATAATTTATTAGTATGATCAACCCACCTTCCATCTCAGTGCATAAGTGGATTCTTATGGCTACATATTATTTTACACAATGGAATGAGGGAGTAGATTTGAAGGAGGAAAATGAAACCAATGTTTTGGATTTTTATGAAGGTTTGTTAACTAGGTTTGGAGCCCCTTCTACTATTATTTTAGATAAAGCAAAAGATTTTATTGGAAGTAAAATCATCTCTTGGGCTATCTAGAATGGAGTTTATTTAATTACTTCTTCCAATTATTATCCATAAGGCAATGACCTTGCTAAGTCCACAAATAAGAATATTCTCAGAATTATCGAAGGACAATTGATTCAAATCAAAGGACCTAGCATTTGAAGCTCAAATCAGCTCTATGGGCTGACTGGATAACCTACAAGAGGTCTATTTCAAACACCCCATACATGTTGGTCTATGGCTTGGAAGCCAAAATGCCTATTTCATTGGAGTTGCCAGCATTGGAGCTTGTGCATCAAATTGATGTTCTAGAAGAAGAACCATTACAAGTCGGATATGCACACTTATGGAAGTACAAGAGGTAAGAAACAAATCATTAGAATCCATACATTTGAATTAGTCACAGATCAAAAGAACTTTTGATAAGAAGACTAAGCTGAGGGTCTTCATTGAAGGAGATTTAGTGCTAAAATGGGATACAGACCGAGCTAAGCTTGGTGCTCATACTAAGTTTGATTCCTTATGGAGTGGCCCTTATGTGATCAAAGGTTCTAAGGCTCACAACTCATTTCAGTTGGCCAAGACTAGTGGTTCAAAGCTTCCTATCCCTATCAATGGGATCCATTTGAAGCATTGTTTCTAAAAAGATAAGTTGACCTTGTACCATAGTTTCATGCTTTCCTCTAAGTGCTTATGCACATTTTTTTAGTTCAAATTTCACTTATGTAGGTGGATTTTCTAGATCGAAAGCCTAGGTTTGTTACTTTTCATTCCTTCAAGTCCAAATGTAAAGTTGCTTGTATTTTTATTTTTAGCATTGGGGATTTCAGCTTTAGAATCATCAATCGAGTGAGAATTTCGAGGGTAGTTTCCATCGTGGTTCGGTTTAAGTCACAGAGAGTCTGGGTTCTCGTTGTTTAGTAGGCAACTAGTGCAGCCAAGTCACCAAAGATGTTGAAAATTTTTGGTCATCATAAGTATGGGGAATTTTAAAATTTTTATTGGTTAAACATTGGGGCATTTCAATTATAGATTACAAGAGATTGAGTTCATTAGGTTGAGTTGATTACAGATGAAGGTGATCAGTCAGAATTTGAAACTAGGAATGTTGTCCCCAAACAAAGAGCTGAGTACATGAACAACAATATCTCATTTATCTTCATCAAGATTCACGAAGGATCATATGACAACTTGATGAGGATAAACGTATTGCAATTTATGCAATCAGCTAATCATTTCAAAACTGTATTCACAGTTGCAGATTTCAAATAATCAGCTTCACTCTATTATGTTGTGCTCATCAGATTTATTGCTTTGTATTCATTAAAGTTGTTTGTGATTCATGAAATTTCATCCATCTATGCTATCATAAAATTTTTACAAGTGACTCCTTTCCTACTACTTACATCAAGAAAGTACCACCAACCAAACAGTGATAATAATGTCTAAATGTAAATAGTAGGAAAGAGTCAAAATGAAGAGCATATGCTTAATGCAGTAAAATAGTATACAAAGAGGCACATCTCATTCAAATGGTTTCTTACTTTGGAAGTTACAGGTATTCCTTTTAAGTTTATCTCTTATATTAATTCATTTGATTGAGATATTGAGTTTCTTACATCATTATAAAATCAAATAAAAATGAATGCGAAAGAGGTAGTCAACTCATTATTTCAATTTAGTGCTTTATTCATAAGAGATTACAAGATTTCCCACAAAAGTCATGGGATGTGATTGAGTAACAACATCATATACATGGAAAAGAGAATATTGCATGTGCTTTAAAGAATAGGAGTGGAGGAGTAAAAGTGAACCCATCATTGCCTTTTCTATCTTCATTCCTGCTCCACATAATCTACACTTCCAGATTCATCTCATCTTCATGTTGCACTTTCCATCTCCATATTCTTTTCTCATCACCTGCAAGATAAAGAGCAAGACTGCACATCAATTTTGAGCTTCGGGTACATTTTTATTCCTATACACCTATTCTAAAGCAAATACATATTCTAAGTTCAATGCATCTAATGGTACTTGAAAGAAAGAAATACAGGTACATGACACAAGACAAATTAGGGATACAGATAGGCATGGCAGCAGAAGAGAGTAGAGTGCATAAAGAGAAATCAGTGGTAGAAAGAAATAAAAAGGCAAAGGATTGAAATAGAAAAGTAGAATCTGAAATAGATTACAAAAGAAATAGATGTGGAGATGACATGAAAAAGAAGTTGAAGACAGTTCACAAAAGAAGAATGAAGAAGAAATCAAAATCACATGGATATAAGAGAGGCCAAAAAGCCTATATTTTCTAACTTATTTATGAGTTTTGTAGGAATAGGTTGCAACATGAGAATGAAAAAGATCAGTTTAACTGGTTAATAAAGAAGTAGCTACTATTTACTTTTAGGAGAATGGAAAAAAACATCATTTCTTGATGGTTTACGAAATAAAGAAGCATCAGAATAGGTCAAGAAGGGAATAATTTTACAAATTAGGTTGAAAATATGGAAAAGGTTGAAAAAAAAGTCATTTTGAAAATATTTTACGAGACTCTCCCCTTGTAAAAGTGACTTTTGATTTAAAACAGAATTGAAATACATGCTTTAGAGGCTACTTGTATGCTTTATAAAAATTTTGAGCTTCAAAAGAAATGATAACAGTCAATAAAAGTACATGTTTCATCATTACAAAGTTGATATTATGATCAAATGGAACATATAGATATTTTAGAAGTTCATCAAGTTACAGCTATTCAGAGTTCATTTTATTTCCAAATTCAAGTGTGAATTAAGCCAACTACTTCACAATTTTCCAAAGATGTAATAGATCAAGCAAAGCAAGCATGAACAGAACTCAGTCAAGTGAGCAGACAACCCATAAAAGGTAGCGAGAGATATACTCATATCTTTTTAAAATGGACAAGTTGCAGAAATCTAGAGAGAAGGATTTTGAAATTTTTTACCAGAGTCTCCCCTTGCAAAATGGGGTTTTCTGATAGAACATAATTAAAAGAAAAATAAGAATAATTCTTTATCAATAAAACTGAAATACAGTGATTGTATTATTGCTTCGGAAAAGGAAAATTCATTACGAAAAGAAACTTAATGATTTTTCTTATTTCCAAAAAAAGGGACCATCTTCTTGATTATAGAGAATGGAATGCATTCATGCTTGCAATTCAAAAGGATTGATCAAGTTACGGTTTTTCCAAATGATCCATCTATTTCAGTATGCTCATGCTTGACAACAGATATAAACAATGAAGTAAAAGTGACAGAGTTTCCAAACTTCATAAAGGACGAATGATCGATAAACAATCGAATAAATGTCAAAGCCGAGGCCATTAAAATACATAGCTACGTGTAAAGCCAAAGATCAAATTATTGTCTAGTTTTCAAAATGTCGAGCCATCATAAAAGATAGTCAACTGCAACAAGAGGCTAAAGCCATTAAAATATTCATCTAAATAAATGAACAACAAGCACCCGAGGTAGAACTCAAAAGATTCAAACAAAGAGACAAATATGTGCGAGAGCCGAATGATCATGGTTATAAGAAAATACAATCAAAAGTGTAGGCCGAGCCATATTTCAAAAACATAGAAATGTAGAATAAGTTCAAAGGCTATTCTTTTCCATTTTTAGAAATTACAAAGAATCGACAGAGTCACAATAACTCATTTTATACAAAATGATGAGGCTTGAAGAAGGGAACAATGGCAGCCATCTCTCTTACAAGCTCGTGCTCGAACTCGTTGAAGCCAAATGATAGAAATAGAAAAAACTAGAGAAAATATGTGAGGTCGTGTCATTGTACAAAGATCAAGGGAGCCACTAAAAATAGATTGAAATGATCCATAGGATTCGCAAAGGAAAATAGGTACAGATAAGAAATACGAAGTTACAGGAGAAAAATGAAACGTATACCTTTAGTTTTCTTCAAAAAATGCATGGCCAAGTAAACCAACAATGGTGTCCAAAGGCCAAAACCAAAATGTGCAAGTCTCAAGGCATAAAAAACTGCCATGTTTTCTACAAAAACGTAGAGCCGGAGAAAATTCATTCGCCAAGGTTTCACCAGGATTCACCATGGTCGATTAAAAATACAAATGAGTTCAACAAAATATATTTTCCCCCATAAGCTCCAATGACTCTATACCTAACCCAAGTTAGGTGATCAAATAACACGACGATCTCTTAGAAGTTAATTGAAGGGCTAGGACCAAGTCAACAATTCAACCGTGATCAAAAAATCGTGACCTCAGATTGGTGGCGGTGATCCAAGGACCCCATCAAAACCAAATTCAATGTAATGTAGAGAAGAGGATCAACGGCCAAAACAAAATTAGAAGATCAATGGTTCAGAAAACTCGCCACCCAAAGTGATAAGATCTCCATAAATGTGTTCAAAATTGATGAGCATGATTAAACAATGCACCTTCATAATCAACAATCTAAGACCAAGTATGCCAAGGATTGTAATAAATATGCAAATAACCAACCTTCGTAGGGTCGATCGACGAAAGGGACCGAGTGACATCAACACTCAAGAATACGCCAAGTGTCGGTAGTTAAAGGCATCGAGATCAATTATCACCCCCCCATATTACCTCAATATGGATACGGTGGCCCCCCTTTTAAACGGTGGTGGCAAATAGAAATATTTTAAGCCACATACCTTAGTCTCATGGCATATGCCAAAAAGAAATATAAATATATACGAAGGGGGCATAAGGTGGCTATAGGGCCAAATATAAATATATTTGCATGTGCATGGGGCCGAAAAATAAAAAAATTTATAAGCATGCCTAATGAAGACAAATTACCAAAATAGACCTTTCCATGTACCAATAAAGGACAGAATGTAGATGTCCACATCGAGATGAAGCAACATGTTTCATGTGAAAGACTTGCATTACAAGCTATATTTGTAATTATTTTATTAGTTTTCCTTTAAAATAAGAGTCAACTTCAGTTTGACTATGTATTTGAGTGATGCTCATGGCCTTGAAGCCTTTTTGTAATAGATTATTATTATCCGTAATAAAAATAATAAAGGGATAATAATAGATCTAATGGGTGAGTTCACTCTTAGACCTATTTTTAGGAAACACTTTTGCTATATATTGTAGTGTGATTGCAAGCAC
This sequence comes from Taxus wallichiana var. yunnanensis, assembly GCA_018340775.1. Taxonomy (NCBI): domain Eukaryota; kingdom Viridiplantae; phylum Streptophyta; class Pinopsida; order Cupressales; family Taxaceae; genus Taxus; species Taxus wallichiana. The sequence goes on along the minus strand of CM031234.1, from coordinate 150,647,200 downwards.
AAAGGACCGAGAGTTGACAAGGAAATTTCATCATACTTTCTGTAAGCTTTTGGGAGGACCCAAAATTCTGCAGTGAGCACCTATTTGATGCAATAAAGTTAGTTTTATCCTCCATCGTGCATGCAATTCAAAGTGTTGCTTTTCTTTATTAACTTGTGTAAGTGAAATTCATCTTTCCTTTGCTTGTTTTCCAATGCAATTAACCTCTGATTTGCACTATAAGTTTCCTGCCGGTCTGATTAAGTGTGTGTTTGTTGTAGTCCTATTTTGAAAGTGGTTTCTAACCCTCTCACTTTAGTTATTACAGCCATTTACACCTTCTTCAGAATCACTTAGGCATTAATTATAGAAGTGCTTTGAAGTGATAAGAACAACTTTATCAATCATTAGTGTGTGTATGTAGAATAGAGGGATCCAACAAATATCGGTGCATCACCTTAGTTAGCTTGTTTTTTCAGTATTATTTTTGCAAGTTTTTTTTTCCTCCTCTTTTCTGATACAAAAGGCAAGATAGTGGTTTATCGAGGGAACTAGCCTACTCTAGAGGCTCTCTTCGGTAAGAAATTCTCACAACTAGAAGAGTTCCCATTGTATCAATAGAGTGAGGAATAGCCGTAGTTCCTATTGCATGTTCCTCATAGCAGGTGCACTCTCAGATTGATAACACCCACACTAGGAAAAAATATGTTCTTTAAACATTAAATGAATGTCCACAAACTATAAATATCCCACTTGAGGATACATTTTCCTCCATAGCTTCACAAGGTTCTCTCAGCATCCTTGTTTTTAAGTCCTCTAAATCCATGTTTTTTACATCATTGTCGCCTACATTGGGATACTTAGTGTTTAATGTGGAAATTGAATCTAAACATGAGTATTTAAAATTCATGGTGAAAAAATATAGTAAAACGGATGTGATATGGACGGATATGAAAAATTAGAGTAAAATCACAACACTTATTATTTTTAGCATGTCCCACCTTGGATGTCTATTTTTAGAAAGTTTCTCAAATTGGAAATTTTGGGTGATTTTGACATGAAAGGGGTGATGGTGACTCATAAATTTTTTTATTAGATAAGGTAAAAATAACGATCAACTCCCAGGGGCCACTATAAAAGGAGGAACAGAAACCAACAAGCATGAAAGAAACATAAAATTATAAGAAAGGAGTTAAACATGCTTAACTCTTATAATGAAGATCAGGACTTTGAACCAAAGAGAGAAAAATAGAGAGAAATAAAACCAGCTCCAAAACTTCAAATTGCAGAAGTTCACCAAAATTCTGCCAACAGATCCTAGAAAAATCAGCTAATTTTTAGGAGATCCTTCACTGCTACCATCATGAATACCTTTGATCTTGACACTCTCAGCGCCCTTGACATTTATATCTTCCACCAACTTGTCCTTCGAGCTACTAGTGCACAAGTTGAAATTACTTCTTTTAGTGCCTTCATCCATCCCTTTAAACATGTCACTCAGATTTTTGACCTAGTACTCCAGCTATAGAAACTTCTTCTTAGAATTCACCTGATCGGAGAAAATTTTCTTATAAGCATTAATGACATCCAACATAGTTTCCCTTTGACCAAAATTGGTTTCCTCCATTTCTTGAAGGACACCCTTTAAGTATTGAACCTTTCTATTGAAATCCTTGAAACCCTTAAAGTTACCATCCCAATTCCTTTTTCTCAAGGTTATCTCTTCCCCATGACCTTCCTCACTCTTCTATTTACCAAAATCCTCCCCCACATTTTTACATTTCCCACCTTTATATTAGTAAGGCATTCCATGAGAGTAAGGTCATCCTCTTCCACCTTATATTTCAAAGATGAGTTCGAGAATAGGTTTCCCATTTTCAAACATCAAAAGGATGAGACCTTCATGCAAAGGCATCTCTTCTTTCTCTTCCTGTAAATCCATCAAATAATTTGTCAAAGACATAAATAGGAAGAAAGGGATGCTCACCATGACCTTATGGCAGAACATATTTAGAAGGTTCATATGGTGGGTTTAGATTTTTTGGTATTTTCCTTCCACAATTATATACTTCATGATTTAAAGGAAAAAATCTCTCCATATTCCTAGAATACATGACTGGAAAGACCATCGAAAGAAAGAGCACCTTTTCCTTTCCCATGAAGAACAACTCAATTTCATGTTCTCTGCGGCTTCTATCCTTGAAATTTTTGAGCACATCCATTTTCATGTTAGTTACAAGGGAAATGGTGAACTCAGAAACCTCAATTTCCATATTTATGACCTCAAACTACCCTCTTTCAAAGATTTTCAAAAATCCTTTGACAGGGAGGGGTCATGACCATGTAATTTGGTGATGAAATTACTGAAACCCCATATCTTAAGATTTTTCCACAAATGTTGATTAAAATATTCAATGCTTTAGCTAGCAAGTTCAACTCTAATCCTATCACCACCCATCTTCACAAGACTGAACTTCCCCTATTTTCTAACACTTCAAAAAATCAGACCCCTTTTCAAACTAACAAAAACTATGGAAAACAAGATATTAAGTTGTTATAGCCCCGGAGCTCACTCGTGCCAACATCATCAAACTTAGTGCCCTATATCTCTACTAATGGTTTCATTAATGTCTGTGGGTAATTCATCATCTTTACACTAGATCTTGTAATCATTATTAATGTCTCTGTAATTAGCCATACACGTATTCCCTTGATGTAAAGTATGATTATAAGAAACACTTACAAAATATTTAAAAGTTTCTTTAACATCATTGAGGATATTTCTTATGGAAAAATTAATGGAACCCTAATTATTGAGGGCATTAATAATTATGAGAGAATCACCTTCAATATGGATGTCCTTGAAGCTATTTTCTTTAGCTAAAAAAACCCCCCAAAGAAGAGCTCTAGCTTCCACCGTGTTGTTTTTTTTTCCATCCTAACGGGCCCACATAAGAAAAAAACCAATCTCCTCACTTTTTATTAAAATTCCCCCTCCCAAAGAAGACCCGATTCCTTTTTTATGCTCCATAAAATTTAGCGTAACAACCTTTTCCACAAACCTAATCCAACCGGAATTCTTTTTTTGGTTTGTGTAATTCCACCAGTCCAAGGGTGAACTTATCAAGAACTTTCTGCTCACTTTTCGGGCAGGGTTTCTTGACTTTTCCTTTAAAGAGTTTAATGTTTTCCTTAATGGCAGCCAAAAAATTTATTCTAACTTTCAAGAGAAGAGATTTCTAATCTTGGAATATACAATCATTCCTGGCCTTCCATAATCCCAAAAAAATGAGGGAGGGAAATATTCTGTAACATTCCCATTTTATGACTTTAGAAACAAGGAATTTTTAAAAAAAATAATGTTCTCTATTCTAAATTTCATAACTTAGAACACACATTCTTTATCAACCATTCATATAACAGATAACCATATGCAATTGTAATGACTCGGTGTGCTACTGATCTATTCATTTCATGACTCGGTAAACTACCGATCTATTCATGTTTAACATTAAGTATTGAATACTTATCTGTATACTACGTATACTTGGTTCTCTTTCCCTGTTCAGGGTATTGAGTGATCTGTCTAAGGAACCTATCTGAATAATTATTACTAGTATTCATCTAGCATCAAAACCTTAGACTAGGTGACATAGGACAACGCAACCAACAACTTGTGATACTTTGGCCAAAGATTTCTAACATACTATATGTATTACTATTCCTTGATGGCATACTCATCAATCTGGAATATGTCCTTCACCCCACTCTATTGTTATCTAGAATGTTCTTTACTGACTCATGTCAGTCCACTTGCCCGAGGTTTAACCCTAGTTCGTGTTAACAACATGTGTTATGATAAGGGGAAGCTCACTAAAACTTAGGGTAAGTTGGCATACTGGGTCAGCCTAAATCAACCCCGTGTGCCAAGGTATCCTGAGTTTTAGAGGGCTACCCCATATCTTAAAACATGTTTCTAACTTGACCTAGAGAAAAACTAAGATCAAGTCCAATTTATGTAGATCTGGATGATCAATGTTAAAGGGTGTTGCCACATGCCAACTACATCATTGTATCCTCGAGAAGATCCTAATATTCTCAAAGGTACAACCCTGTAGTTGGCATGTGCCAACATCCTACTGAACAACCTCATTGAGATGTACATACCCCAAGGAATTTATTAATAATTTAATTAATTTGGATTATTCAAAACAGATTTCAGCAACTTTGCCTAACCCTAATCCAACACTCCTTAAGTTATTTTCTAACTTGATTCAATTAGCCCATTAAGAACTTTGTTATATTCATTACCACTTTTAATGTTTGAATACATAATTAATCTATCAATTAAGTGTAACTGCACAATGTTATAATATGTCTTATGTAAAAAGTACAATAACTTTTTAGAAAGTTCAGCGCCAAAATATATCCAAAATAAAGTAGACTTCATAACAAATGAAGTCTGATAGATTGAAGTCATGATACCAAACCTTTATGGTTTATGAACATTTGTGAAAGATGAAGAGTCTTTCACTATATGTAAGGCGTTAGGGTTTATTCTACCCAATGACCACATTTTTCAATGTATGTTCATCCTACTTTGTATAACTATGTTATATAGTTTAAATAACAAATATCATATTCTACAACTTTAAAAGTTGCATCACAAGTAGGGAGATTGAACTAAATCCCTTGATCCAATCTTTTAAAATTTATCCATTTAGCATATAAATAATATGAAGATTAACAACAAGATAGAGCCCATCTCTTTCATACAAATACAAATAATTTACACAACCAATACAGGTAATCTCACAACTTTCAGTTTATCTTTATAACCATTACATTTACAAAGACTTATGCACTTAGGTATACTACATAACAACCATCTTAATTATAAAAGAATACTAATTTTATTTTCCAAAACAATCTCAAGAATGAATCAGAGTTCTTCACAAGAATTAGACTTAAATCAGCCAATGCATCATATAAGTTTTTTCCATCTTTATCACTTACAAAGTCCATCTTCAAAAATTGCTAGAATGGGTCAGTTTAATGAACTGAGCATGATAAGCACTAAGCCTTAAAAATAAGTGCATTCCAATAATTGTTCCATTAAAACAAATCTACTTTAATGAGACAATTATTACATCAATAATCAATATATCAAAAGCAATGAAAAAGAAGTACATTATAAACAATTGATTTCACTTCCAAGAAAAGGATAGAATATAATCTACCATTTCAGCCTTACAAATAGAGTCTAATTGATCCCATCAATTATCCTTAGACAAAAACATATTATAACATCTCATTGTTCCCAATCTATCATAAAAGAAATCAACATTTATCTTTGCTTCAAGCTAAAGAAAAGTTTAGAGCATGGTTCATATTAAGATGACTCATCCATCTCCTAAACAAAAGAAGAAGAAGAACCATTACAACTCATGCCTATACACAACACATCCAAGAAACAAAATAGGTTCCAAACATGATTTAACTATTTCTTTCTAAAGACAACTACCTTAAAATTTAACAATTAAGATATTCATCAGAACATAAATCTCATTTAAATCTAAGAAGGAATAGAGAATCAATCGATCTACATGTAACTTTAAATCAACCTAAAAAATGGAATTTGACTTTTAAAGATATGAAACAACATTCAAAGATCAAGGTAGACTCATACAGGAGTTATTCTCTACTCTAGATCATCCAAGAGAGTCAAAATAGAAAGTTCAACCCAAGATCTATACAAAGTAAGAAGAAAGCACACTGCCATATTCTTTACACTTCTTTACTTATAATGAATACTAATTTCAACTCCATACTTAGAATGAAATACAATTCACAGTCTTAAAACACAATCTTTTTTAAAGGAACCAAGTTCCTTTCTTTTATTAAGACATAAGGTGTCCATTTGAATCTAAGAAGGAATAGAAAAATAACCGTTTAGAAAGCCAAGTAGGATCAGAAGCATCAACAAATCTTAACGACTAAAATCCCATTATCCTTGTAAAATGTTTCCATTTAAATACCAAGAATATTCAAACAACTCTAATTAATCTACTCTTTTGGATTTCCTTGACTAAGTAGTTCAATTATACAAGTTCTTAGCTTTTAACTATTACAAAGTTAAATCCCAATCAAATACCAAAACCAAATCAAAATTGTCAAAAATACTAACAGTCTCGAGCTCAATGGTACAAATTCCAAGCATGATACCATTCATAAGATTCTCACACAGGTACAAGACTACCCACGTAAATATTCACGGGTTCAGGGGAACAACAATATCCCACCTAAGTTATATCAAAAACAAGAAAGCTCAACATACAAGAACTGATCCTACACATCGATCCTGTCACTTATTTCCAAGCACCAAGTACTAAATTTTATGTATAGTTTCGAATTACAAAAATTCAACATGAGCTCAGATGTGCATAGTGTCTTAGTATGAGACAGTATGAAATACATATAACCAAAAATAGTTCATATACAAAACAATGAGTTTTATTTCCCTTATACAACAAAACATGAATTTCCAGAGAGAGAGTTCAAAATCGAACAAACAATAAGACAAGAGTGTGGTGAATTTATGAACTTCAGTTAATAGCTCAAATTTCCACAGAGTAAGGCATGAGTACAGAGCCATGTACATCTTCAATAACAGTTCCTAGTTACCAAAGATACCAACACTGGTTCAGCACAATAGTGACTCCAACACGATTCATATCAAATGCGAAGCCCAGATACTAGCTCAAGCGGAACTAGGAGTTCCCACAGAGTACAAAGTCCACACAAGTAACAAAATATGAGTGCTTTGTAGTTACTAATCTACAAACAGTTCCAAATTTCTCAAAGGAATATTATACATGGTTACTGAGCCCAATATTATTTCTCAACGGGACTCAAGTTTCACCCAAAGTTCAAGCCCAAAAACGAGCCATAACATCCAAATACCATGTATTTTATAAATTGATAGAACTATTCGGATTATCACAAGGAACTAAGATATAAACACCGAGATTTATACAGGCTTTGACAATATTCAGAGATACACAAGATTCTAACACGATTCAGAACAACAAGAATCAGTTCTCAACAAACACAAATCCATAACTAAGTTCCAAATCAAGGACGAGCTCAAAGTAAAGGTTCAACAACACACGAGCTCAACACAAGCTAAAAACAAACCCGTATATAGGCTCAAGTCCACACCAAATGAGCTTATCTGAATTTCCAATAGGATTCAAGTTTCCCAAAACACTGAACCATAATAATAGAAATGATGGTTATCCTAACAAACCACTTCCATTTCTAGTTCCAAATGAAAAGTCGAGAACAGAAAAACATTTGCATGCATTTTTTTAATAACTATATATGGTAAGTTTCCCAATAGAACATCATTTACCAAGGATTCAAAACCAATATAACAAGATTTAATAAACCCTACAAGCCATTAACCAGATAAAATAAGAAATCCAAGAATCTCAAAAGAGCAAAATCATTTTAATGAAACATTTATAAGAGAGAAAATATCTTAAAGTTTAGAGCCTATCATGCCTGATAGCACTTCTGTGAAATCGAAAAGAACCTCCAGCCGAGCTCAAAACTTCTCCTCTTCTCCACAAAAAATCAAATAACAATGTTCTTTTCCCACAATGCCTCCTATATATTCCATGAACTGAAAATAGGTTTAAAACCTCAAAAATAGCCATCAAGTGTAGTTCTATCTGCTAGTTCAAAAACCGAGCACATGCAGAGAAAAATCATGAAGTATGCAAAGTGAAACAACCACATTCCAACCTGTTTGCATGCCTTCTAAGGTAGTTTGAGCATGAAAACCAAAAACAATTAATTCCATTAATTCTGAGTTTCCCGCCTATCTTCCCTTGCCACCACCTTTCATGTTTAGCAATTTCTAAATAAATTTTAATAAGGAATTTCATTTTAGTGGAGTCTCCACCTAAGCCTTTACCAAGTTCACTAACCCTTGCCAAAGCTGGAAATACCTCCAAGAAATTAAAACCTTATCAACAAATTTAATGCCTTGGAACCGTCACCTACAATGTATCCAACCGTGGTAATTCCCCATTCAAACCCATGAGTTTAGGATAGATCATATTGCTTAGGTTAGACCTTAGGTAGATTGTAATATATTCCTTAGGTTATAACCCAAACAAAAATTACCATAGTAGGTCTTAGCACATAGACTAAGGTTGTTTACACATAGGTTAGATTAATTTACAACACTATAGTTTTAGGCATTAGGTTAGATGATAATATAACCTTGTAGTATTAGGTTCTAGGTAAATTTTTATTAACCTAGAAACCTTTCCAAAACCCTTAAGCACCGAGCTTAGGTTAGGATGCCAATCAACCAATCAAAGTAGAATAGGAATATTTAGGTTAGAATAGGAATTATGTTACGTAACATAGTTTAGGTAGTAAATAATTTTACCTAGCTCAGGATTCCATTGGATAGTCCTTTTTAGGATCCTAGATCTTTTCCTAAATCATGAACAGGCTGCATTTTCTCGTTCACCTCAGCAATGTCCTACCATGGTCGATCTCCAAAGACCCAAGCATAACTTACAACTGAATGGAAACAAGTTCACACAAAAATCAAAGAACTTGTAACCACAACATTTAGTCCAATATGTCTCTTAATTCATGGAATGTCAATTTATTATTCATTCAATAGAGAAGATTTAAAACATTCCTTGGATCACTGAAATTGATCCAAGGAAGAGTCAGATTAATAGATAAGTTTACAACTCTTAACCAAATTGTAACTCTCCTGTAAGAAATGAAAAATGGATTCAAAGAAGCCATCCTAATTTAGTCAAAGGATCTTAAGAGCAGAAGATGATTTATCCATATCAAGCATGATATCCAAAATTCAAAAGAACATATCTTTATAATGAAAAGTAACATGTCAACACTTGAAAGGTAAAGGAGGAAAATAACAACTATCAAGGGTGTTACATATTCTAGACCATAACAAAATGGGAAAATAGAAGGGACTCTCCCATTGAAAACAATAGTCTTCAATCATCAAGGGAAATGTCCATTAGATATTGAATGATCCGTAATGGAAGGAAAGACATCATGGGAGAAGAAGCAATAAATGAAAAGATGGTTGACATTTTCCTCCTCGCTTTATTCCCCTTTTCCTGAAATTATCCACAGTCAATATTTTATTTTGGGTAGCCATCTAGTAAAAGATATTAACCTTTGGTGTAAGATCCTTCACCCAAATTTTACCCCAATAGTCCTTGCACATATCAAGGTATTAAAATTTAACATGTAGGTCGATTTAACCAAGAAAATTCCTTAATCTTCTTCTTTCCATTTGATGGAATCCTCCTTGGTTTGGAACATGGGGATGTGTAAATCCTTAATTTCTTATTAGAAACCAAAAGGGTTGGATTTCACCATCAAAATCTATAGGAGGTGCAATGGTTTCCCATCTTACATAATCTTCTTGGATCCAAGTCACGAATTCAAAATTTTCATGTTTCCTTGTAGAACTGAGCAACCCTTTTCCATATTTCTAGGTTAGCTAAGGGGGAATCCTCAATCCAATTATCATACCAAAAATGGTTCTAGATCCCTTTCCTATCTCCCATATAGTACCTTTGGTTAATATTTCTTTGGAGGCCACAAAAGAATTCCAAAAGGGAGACCCTCTAGGAAGATTATCTTGATTAAAAAAGGATTCCATTCTACCTATATTCCATAAATATTTCATCTTTATAATTTCCACCCAAAGTCCTTCCTCTCTAGTAATCCTCCAACCTAACTTGGCAATTAAGGCATCACTAATAGGAGAAATATTTTTTAACCCCAAGCCTCCACAAATATTTTTTTTTGTGACTTTGTCCCAGGCCACAAGAGCGAATTTGAAATTCTCTCCAGCTCCCATCCAAAGGATTCTCTTCTAGATTTTCTCTAAGTATTCCTTAACTTTAGTAAGGAGCATGAAAAGAGACATCACATAAATGGGAATGCCTTGAAGGGAAATTTGGAGTAGTTGAATCTTACCAGCTTAAGAAAATAAGTGAGCCTTCTATGACGAGATTTTACTATTAACTCTTTCCAACAGAGCATTCCAAACCATGAAGTCAGGCTTCTTATGGATCAGGGGCATACCCAGATAAGAATATGGAAAATGCTTAATCCTACACCCTAGGATGTGAGCTAATCTAGCTTGAACTTGATTCTCCACATTAATGAAAAAAACAACACTTTTATGGAAATTAACCATTTGTCCCAAAACCTATTCATAATCATTAAGAACCACCTTAAAATTTGAGGCCTCATGGACAGAGGCCTTACCCATCATAAAGTTATCATCCACAAAATGATTAAGGCATATAGAGGGAAGGCCATTAGATATTTTAATACCCTGGATACTATTTGAAAACATGGCTAGTTGATATATTCTACTCAAGGATTCAACCATTATGACATAAAGGAAAGGTGAAAGAGGATCACCTTGTCTCAACCCTCTACCTACTTGGAAGAAACCTTTCATTTTTCCATTAACCAAAACTAAGAAACTAGAAGTGGATATGTAGATCGTAATCATGTTTAACAGGAAGCTATCGAAACCCACCTTTAATAGGATGGCCTAGAGGAAATACCATGTTATCCTATCAAAGTCTTTATGCATATCCAACTTGAGAAACATTGCCAATATTTCAGAGCTATCATTGGAATGTATGGATTCTTGAATCACAATAATGTTATCTGTAATTTTCCTTCTCGTAAAAATTTCCCCCTAATTCCCAGAGATAAAGTTAGGAAGAACCATTCTAATCCTCCTAGCTATGATTTTAGTTATAATTTTATAGCTAGTGTTGCATAGGCTTATAGGTCTGAAATCCTTAACCTCCTTGGTACCAACCATTTTCAGCACTAGGACTAGGAAAGTGTTATTCATTTTCCTCAAAAGATGACCATTGTTGAAAAAATATTGGACCATTTCAATGACCTCATATTTTATCACCTCCCATAATTTTTGAAAGAAAAAGGTAGGGAAACCATCTAGCCCTGGAGATTTATCTGGTTCCATATCAAAGATCAAAAATGAATTTCCTCCTCCAAGGGGCTCCTTAAGATATATCTATTTTCAAGAGGGGTGATAACATTCAACAAAATATTTGGGACTTCATTGTGAACCAGCTCCTCTGATCTCTGCCTCTATTTAAAAATCTCCTTAAAGTAATTTATTATAGTTGCATTGATATCCCTACTATCCGGATAGATATCCCCATTCTCACTTCTTATCTCATTAATCTTTAGGATGTTAGCTCTAGAAGTGGAAAATAAGTGGAAGAATTTACTATTCTTACCCCCCTCATTAATTCATTTAACCCTTTATTTTTTTCTCCAATACACCTCTTCTTTAGCCAGGATCTCATGGTATTCAAACAGGATTTTTTGTTCTTGATCCTTGAGAACAATGTTAAGACCATCATTCTCTATAAGTTCCTCAATATTTCTTAAATCTTCAGCAATTCTAATTTTTTCCTAGAAAATATTTCTAAAAGTCTCTCGTATTCCATCTTTTAAGGTTAATTTTGATATGCTTCAGTTTAAAACACAATCTGAAACTAGCAACCCCAAGATCCTGAATATCCCACCATTCTTGAAGTATTTTGAAAATATTAGGATTGAACAACCACATCTTTTCAATTTTGAAAGGCCTAGGTTTTTTAGTTGATTTATCCCCAAATCAAGAAAAATGGGATTATGATCCGATCCAATTATGGGGAGAGTTTTTAGAGAATAAATTTGATTGATCATATAAAGATGACTCACCAAAAATATGTCCAATCTAATCTAAATGAGATTAGTTCCTTCCTTCTTTACCCAAGTAAACTTGGATCCCTCCAATTCTAAATCAAACAGACTATTACTGGCCAGGAAGTCAGCTAAATCTTCCATACTTTCAAAATAAGAGATCAAGCCCCCTTTCTTTTCACCAGGGGAAAGGGGGTATTGAAGTCTCCTCCAACAATCCAATATTTGTCTTTAAACAGTTGTCTAAAGCTTGAGAGATCCTTCCATAATTTCTATCTTTCACTGAGTTTATTGGGAGCATAAATATTAGCAAAATACTAGGATTTTTAGAGATTATTTCCATGAAACTCATAACCACATGCCCAGGGGAAGAAAGGATCAGAATACCATGCACTATTCTAGGATCCCACATAGTGACAACACCTCCTAAGGCTCTTGAGGAGCTACACCCCTCCCAGTAACTTTATTTCCAAATTTTCCTACCCACCTCTTTAAATCTGTCCATTTTCATTTTGGTTTCTTGGAGCATGAGAATATCTGTTTTTTTTTTACTCTAAGATCCTTAGCAATTTTGTGTTTACTAGGGTTATTCAATCCCCTAATGTTCCAAGAGAGGAGGATCATTTAACATTTCTTATTTTGGAGAAGCAACTTCCCCAAAGTACTCTGAATACCAACATCTACTTCCCTCCTAGAGTTAGTCTCCCTTAATTCCTTATTACTTTTCCTACCCTTAGGAGTTGATTCCTTACCAACATCAGATCTAGAGGTACTATGAGTAACATGTTTCAATTTACTTACTAGGGTCTTAGGAGAGACCGCCAAATCATACGTATCTGCAATGTAGTCCACAAGAATTCTGAAAACATTAGACATGGGTAGGTGTTCTTCTTGTCTCTGATGAAAGGAACTCTGACCAATGGAAGAAAATTCATCTAACAAAGGTGCGTAGGAAACTTGCATAGAAAAAGCATTACCTTCCAAATCTTGTTTAGCCCCTTCCTCTGTTTCTAGAACCACATCTTCTAGCATAGATCTTCATTTTCATTTTCATCTTCATCTTCAAAATCATTAACTTCATGAAAACCAGAGAAATCCAATTCCTTGCATGGGGTATTAAGATTGACCAAGGGATCCACTTCTTTAATAACCTCCCGAATGATAAGAGGATCCTTGGTTTCTACAAGTTTTCCATTTTTCCCAATTAGTATCCATTCCTTTTCCTCCTTATTAGTTGTATTTTGTGGACCAACTAAGGGATCGTTTTTTTTATGAAGAGGAAAATTTTGATGATCATGACCCACCAGCCTTAAATTTTCTATAGGAAAAGAGAGACATATCATAATAAAATATCTACATCCAAACACCCTCGTAAGTCAAACGTTTGATATTACTCTCCAAAAATCATCTTGACCCATATTGACACAAACACCGACATGAGTGAGTATAGATTTAGCCTTAGTGATAGGATATAAGGCTATCAACTTACCCAGCTCTTTTCGATGCCAATAAGGACTTATGGCTCCCAAAACTCTAGAGGTAATCCCGAAAGGTTGACCCGAGATAGGGAACTCAAAAACATACATCACAAACGGGTTAAAAGTTGGTTCCCATTTCGAACAACCACATGATATTTTCCAATAAACTAAGGACCTCCAACTAGAATCTTCGCCACATGATCTTTACTAGGCAAAGAGACTAAGAAAAAACCATTTGCATATGCTGAAACTTCAACAACTCCATTAGACACCCAACGCCTCTTGACCCAACCTCTAAAGTAGTCAATATTCGGTCTAGAGCCAAGGCATTTAGCAAAAAGAGTGCCTTCCATGGAGGCTTTGATTCTAGCCAATAGAATCTCAGGAACTTTAAGGGATAAGTTACCTTTCTCTTTTGATGGCTCTAGTCCCTCCAAAATTGCCTTGTCCAAGATTTTACCAACCAAACATTCTTCCCACATGCTCACAGCCTCATTCTTATCCTTGTTGTCCTTAGGTTCAATAATCACGTGATATTTTATAAGGTTCAAAACCCATTCATCCCACTACTCTGTCTCGACCCACTAGATATTTGTGCTCATTTCCTTCATTTGAAATTTCTAGTAGATCCCCCTCCCTTCCCCTCCCACTCCCACTCTTGATCCATGTTCCCACATTTATTGACTCATGGTGACTCGTAAAGTGACTTTTTTAAAATATTACTTTATTTAGTACATGAGAACTTAGTAAACTTAATATTTTTTAAAGTTTTCATATATGTGTCGAAAAGAGATGGGAGTAAAAAAAAAAAACACCAAGGGGAAAATAATAAAACAATAGAAAAGACAAACAAACCAAGTAGAAAGGGAAACATGCAACTAAAATGGAAAATATGATACATGGTTAGGGATAAACAACCTTATTACTTGTACATTTTCAAATGTTTCCCACCGTGAGACAAATCTAATGGGGTTCCATCAAGATATGTAAAGTAATACGTGTTTTATTTTAAAAAGTACCTAATATTAAAGAGACCAAGCTAAAGAGAATCAATTTTCTGGTGGCTTTGATCAGGTTCACATCTCTTATCCTAGAGTATGAAATGACATCCAATCTAATTTTTTTATTACATTCCTTTTGATAAAAAAACTTCTTCACTTTTGAGTCATTCCTCCTAAGAATATCCACCACTAATTATCTATCTTCATTCAATTTTTCCAAGTAGCATATTATTTTGTCAAGAGCATCAGTATACTCTCCATCCTCTACTACCTTCACTAGTTGCAAGGTAGGAAATTCTAATGAAATAGGAATTTGGGCCTCAATTCCATATAATAGTTGAAAGGGAGAAGTGTCAATATAACTTTTTATGCCAATTCCTTTTATTAACATCCACCAATTTCCAAATAATAGTAACATTATTATCATGAATAGATTCTCGCTTGACCATTACCTTGCGATTAGTAGTCGATAAATGTGATGATGAAATTCCATGAGTGTAAAAAATTAAATTAGCTCAATGGATGAGAAATAAGTAGCATTATCAATTACTATATTGTTTGGAACTCCAAACTGGACAATGATATTCTCTTTTAGGAAGTTACACACATATCCAAATTGGCATGCTTGAATGGAATGGCCCCTAACCACTTTATAAGATATTTCATGTTAGTAAGGACATACATATGACCTAAAAAAAATTGAGGATGTAATATACCTACAACATCCAAAACCCATTTCTAGATGGTTCTTTTATGAACATGGGGAAAAGTGACATGGAATCTAGTCTTAGCTTTCCTACAAATTGTTGGCATGGTTCACATTTATCTACCCATTTTTAGGCATCCTAGAAAGAGTAGGCCAATAATATCCACCTCTCAAGATCTTATGTGTAGTTACTAGTGCTAAGAAGTACCCTCTGCATGCATGATCATGGTATGCTTTCAAAATATGTTCTTGTTGTTCCTCTTCAATGCACCTTAAGAAAGTTCCATCCAATCCTCTCTTGTATAACACATTCTCCCAAATGACATACTTTACTACCTTAATTCAGAGGGTATGTCTTTTCTTATAATCAAGGCCTAGGGATAATCACCATAACTCAGGAAGTATGCAATATATGAATACCATGGATTAGTAGTACTCAAGAAGAGGACAAAAGGGAGGTCTTTAGTAAAAATCTATAACAATTAGAACACTATTCCCACTCCTCATAAATAATTTCACATAAACCATTTCCTTGCACTAATTTGTAGGGTATAATATCAATTTCATATTCCTCAATATTTGAGACCCAATTATCTTTTCTTGTAATAGGATCATGTTGCATCATAAGAGACTTGACATCTAGGATATGAACCATAACAATGGTGTGAGAGTTAAAGATATAGAACCTAAATTTTTAAAATCCTAAAGCACTACATATGTATGCTTCTCATGTTACTAATAATTGATTTCATGTTATTTTAATGGTTCACTCATGAATGTAATCTGTAATTGAAAATTTTCATAATTTTACTAAAATAGGACAACCGAGATGGTATGCTTGGAAGTATATCAAAAAAAAAAAAAAATTTGTTGAAATCTGAATAAAATAGGGTAGGTTCCTTTGCAATAGTACATTTTATTAATTTGAATTTTTTTCTCCCTATTTTCTCCACTTGAAGGAATCCTTAGGATTCATCATGTTAAAAATTTATTTAGTGAGCTCAACAAAATTAGGAATGAACCTTCTCAAGAAATTTACCTTTCCAAAGAACGAAGCACACCGGGATTTCTTGTGGGCATAGATAACCATTGAATGGATTCAAATATTTTAGGATCAATTTTTGTACCTTCCTTACTTATAATATGTCCAAGGATTTTTCTGTATGTCATCCCAAAAATTGATGTCTTTACATTGAGAGAGAAATGATGTTTCCTACAATGGATCAATACCTACTCCAGATGATTCAAATGTTCTAATATCTTCTTAGATTACATGGTGAGGTCATCCAAGTAAACCACTATACATTTTAATTTAAAATATTTTAATTCTAAATCAATTTCTCTCAGTAAAGTGGCACATGTATCAATTAATCTAGAGGGAATATGATGGTATGTGAAAGTACCCCAAGTGGTTGAAAAATCAAGTTTGAATTTATATTCTCTAGCCACCTCAATTTGGTTATACCATGAGAATCCATCAAGCATAGACATCATTTTTGACCCATTTATGGATTAAAATATTTTGTTCCATAGTTGGTAGGGGATAATTATCTTTTAGTGAATCTTGATTCAAATTTCAGAAATCCACACAAATGTGGATCTCACCATTCTTATTTCTCATTGGCACAATGTTGGCTATCCATGTTGAGTGATGGATAGGGAAGATGATACAATATTTGATAAAAAAATTCTTCTTATGTAATGGTTCTAATAATATTATGAGTGTATTACCTTTGTTTTTTTAGAATTCCTTCACATTATATCTTAAAGGAATGGAATTTTGCATATAATAAGGTTGGAAATAATTGAGATCTTCATATGAATAAGCTAGCACATTATAATTCTTCTTCAAGAAATTTTAAAATTTCTACATTCCTTTGGAGAACAACATTCACCAATGTTCATCATCCTTAGTTACTCACTCATTGTAATGTTTATTTTTCATACTCATGAGAAGATTTGTGTTGATCCATATATTTTACATGAATAAATATATGATGTTTATCAAACACTTCCACCAGTAAAAGAAATCCTTTAATTATTCTATTCTCCATTAACTTAATCAATCCATCATCATCAACTTGGTCACCTCTTATACCATTACTGTCACTAGTTGTAAAATCACTTGGGAGAGCATCACTTCCTTCAAAATACATAGTTCCATAATCACTTGTCATCTGGAAGAATAAAAAGATATCATCATCATCATTGAATATCTACAAGTTATCTGAGTTATCTCGACACATTTGGACAAAAAAATATCTCCACATAAAACTTATGCTCACCGAAATTGGGATGGGGAATCATTAGAAAGGTAGGCATTTCCCTTGAATTAATTATATTGTTCTGATCATGAGGGAATAAATTGATATCTAAAGCATCAAAAGCCTCTATATACTCCCAAAATTTATTTATACAATGAAAGATATGTATTTTTTTACTTGGAACAAGTCTCTTACCTATTTTACAACAAGCTTTGCATCTCCTTACACTGCAAGATTTTTTATTCCCATCTCTTTAGAGGCTTTCAATCCAAGTAACAAGGCCTCATATTATTTTTGTTGTTAGTATTAAAGAGCTCTAGATTATATAAAAATGGAAATAAATATACTTTTAGATTAGACAAAACAACTTTGACACTGCCCATTGAAAAAAAAACATCCGTCAAATTCCATATCCCTAATCTCATCAAAAATTTAGTTAATATTTCTTCAAGGATGATAAACTCTTCATCTCACTAAAAAATCATAAAATAATTCCCATTACCTCTATCCTAAAAAATAACATGTCCACTCTCCCTACTTTTGAATAGGATACATGCTTTTGTATCCTAATTTTTGAACCATATATTTCAGCTTTTGATCAAGGATAAGTTTTCTCATTTCATTCTTGACTAGTATTGAAGTAGATGACCTATTCATTTATATTTCTCCTCTATCATGATATATACTAGGAATCATACCATAGGTACCTAACATATCTACCCCTATTTTTATTTCCTTTACGTTCTTCTCCGGAAAAATATATGAAAGCATGTTGTGCATATATGATTATACCAACAAGAGGGACTTATTTTGTTTCCATTGAGAAACAATGACCAAATGCTTAGGTAAGACTCAAGACAAGATATTGAGAAAATTTTACAAGAATTAAATAGTTAGATGTACCAAAGTCAACAATGCAATTATTCAATTGATATCCATTGATCAATATGGAAACATACAAAGGATTGATCTTGCTTTGATGGATGAAGGGGAAAAAACCAAAACGTTTTGACATTTGTTTTACATAGGAGTAGGAAGTAAACTTTCATAATTAGGTGACATGTTTGATCTTGTGCTAATATCTTTGATAAATTTTACTAACTTATCAAATTTTCCATGATGGGTTTGTAAATAATATGACTCAGAAATATAAACCTTATATTTTTTACATGATCGATAATATGAAAGGTAAAAGAGGAACTTTTGAGAACATTCAAGACAATAACGATAGGTTGGATATTCTTAACATTGGAATAAATATTATATTGAATTACTCTAGGAATAGAGGAGGCATGATTTTCATAACTATTTTCAGACGTAGGAATAGAAACATAATTTTTAGAATGAGTAAGTTTGCTTGACTTACCTAGAATAGGATATTTCTTGAGAGGGGATGCTGATATGGGATTCTTATTACTCGACTATATGGATTATGGAAGTGGAGAACCTCTCTTGATTATTTATTTTTCTAGTTGTAGATTCATCTTTTAGAGGTCCTCTTTCTCATTTTATTCATTCAAAGATCGTTAATATTTCTCAAGAGTTTTGGAGCATGTGTAAACAACACTAGAGTCATTGTTTATGTCAGCTACAATCTCTTCATAACCATCCTTGGATGAAGATACGTATTTAATGAAAGAAAATTCTATTGTACATATCTATTTAATGAGAAATCCACTTTCTTCCTCTTCTTCCTATGGAATAGCCCCTTCCTCATTTTCCTCATCTAAATGTGTCTCACAAGTGATATTCATAGGTGGAGCTTTAAGTACAAGCCTTATTTCTATGAAGATAGTATTTTGGTTCTGATTTTGATTTTGATAAATTTTCCTTTAGATGTTTTTGTATGGGGTGATCTGAGTGAGATAGTTTTAGAGAGAAAAGAAGTCATTAGCAAGTTTTTTCATTAAAGGATATGTAGTTCTAGAACTAGAACTTTGAATCTTATCTTTGTTTGACCCTTTCCTATTTTTTCATACATATTGAGGTCATATTCCACATTCATTCCAAGCTCTTGAGACCCTTCTAAGGTGTTGGTTTAAGATATCCTTGTAATGAATATGAATTATGTAAATTGAGAATTCATGAAGAATCTTAATTATTTATCTTCATCAGTCTTGACTCTATGAATTTTATAAAGTGGTCTATTTAACTTGGAAACAAAATCTATCATAACCTCATTTGGTTCCTTCTTCAATTGGGACCATTGTGTGATAAATGCATGAGCATCTTCAAATGGTTTAAGCCTAGCCTAAAATTTTTCCTTCGTCTTTAATTTTTAATGTTTATTAACCTTCATGGTAGGTGATAAAACCAATCTACATTGACATCTTGCAGTGATTCCATGAACAAGTGGATGGACACATCCTCATTTTCCACTCCCAAAATTCCATAGGTTGTGATGAAGGTGACAAATTTCTCATTTGGGTGTTGTTTTCCATCTTCTATGAAATTCGGAAGTTATTCTTCAATCCTCTAAGAAATTAATGAAGTGGAGGAGGTAGAGCCAAGGGGCCTATATTATGTCTCCATAGTGAATGTGTAGACATTTCTTCTTCTTCTTCTTCTAGAGGAATAATATCTAACATTGTTGTAACTAATTCTTCAAGGGGATGTTCAAAAGGAAACTCGTGGTTGAATTCGAGGAATAATTCTAGCCCAACTTGTCTTGCTATCTAGACAATAGGAAGTCTAAAATATGTATATTATTTATCTTTGAATGTACGATCAACAATGCCACTTTCTCGATCATATCATACATATCTTCTTTGCAACAATTTTACTTAGTGTAGATGCCTAAAATCCTCTTACATAGTTTTATTGATAAATTTTTAGTAACTATCCTCTTTCCTATAATTTCTATTTTTATCAGTGATTTTACGCTAATTAAATAACATTTCCTCTATTTTGGTAAATTAACGACACTTCGTTAGTTATAATCCTTTTTCAATTGATTAATTAACTATTATTAGTTAATTAAGCCTATTTACCTTGTATTTAATCAATAAACCATTTTATTGGCTAAATCCCACTTTCAAATGCTTCAAATCATATCAAATTCCTCCTAAATCACCTCCAAATAGCCTAAAAATCTTATTCTAGCCTATTAATTAATCCTAGTTGATTAATTAAATCATCTCCAACTCCCATGAGTTGTTAATCACTTTTTAATTCTTCTAAGAAAGCTTAACAAGTCTAAATCTACTTTATCCTTTATCCCACATTCATTGGGATTCAATATTCTCCCAAATGGAAAGCTATATAAAGGACCAAGCTCCTTCCTTCACACCTTACACCATACTTTTGCTAGTATTATCATATAAAACATATGATTAAGATCCTTTCTCCATTGATGGAATAACTTTCTCATCTTTGCATCCATTTCTTCATGCTTGATTAGTAAAGGAAGATCTAAACATGGCCTTGTAGCCATTTTAGTGAGATTATTTCATCATCTTGAAGCAACAACACAAATTTGATTTCTTATGATCTTCATAGGTTCATAGTTTTAAAGGAAATCATACATTTTAGTAGGAATGACTTGTAGTTAGATGATTTATTTCATGTTATTGCATATTATCTTTCCATTAAGCTCTAATCATGATGGTTCTATAGTAAATTTAGATTTTCTTTGAGACTACTAGGTGTTATCCTCTTTTAATTAGCATAGTAAATTTAACATGACCATATTTGGCACACCCGGTGGGAGCTACTCTATTGTCCTTTGCATTTATTTTCAAATTTTTATATTAGTTTCAAATTTTGGTTACTAACCCTCATTTTAGCATATTTTAGATAAATATGGTGTTTCTTAACTAGATTAGTTGAGTTTTCCTTATTTTGTTTCTCTTTTTAAGAATAAAGGAGGTGAGGTGCTGCCAAATTTGGATCAAATTGACAAATTTTTAAGGTTTTTGAAAAAATTTCTTGTCAAATTCTGTGGTTTTATGCTTACACAGGTGCCTAGCGCTAGTAGAAAGAACCCTTGTACTACTGATTTGAGTCTTGTGCTAGTGAGAAAACCCATGCACTACCGATTTAAAGCTTGTGCTACCACTTGAAAAGCTTGTAATAGAGCTTCCCACCTGAATTTTGATAAACTAGATTTATTGCTACTATGTGTATGGCATGCACTACTACACTATAGGTGCGTATATCGCTTATTAGGATTGGACTACCACTCCTCTTCCTGCACTAATGAAACACTTTTGTAGTCTTTATTTCTTTCTAAAACCCTAGACACTTTTTCACATCACTTAAACAAATCGAGCACTCACCCGAAGTGCCAAAAGGTATCGAGTACCTCTTTGTTACTATCTTACTAGGACGTTAGTATACATACTCATAATAACCAGATCTAAAAGTGTATATCCCATTCTAACAATCAGATCCATGAAATAAAGTTAGAAAAACACATAATAAGTCAACATACGATCACATAAGGATTAATAATAGATTCACCATATAATAACCATGAGAAGAAAGACCAAAAAATCAATATCTAACCATAATGGTCCATTATTTTAAATCAGAAAACTGATAACTAAATACATACATAATACCATCACAATGTCATATGTGCAAAATTATACCATCATAACTCTGTTACATACAATCATACACACCCTCTCACGTCCCTAATCCATGCAAATCAATACACACACACACACACACACACACACACACACACACACATATGTGGGTACTTACTATTCACCACCAATGTACTCTCAAAATATGGTGCATGCTCAAAATAGCCATGCACCACTACCAAGATACATAAAGAAACATTTAAGCTTCACCTAGTAATATATTATCTATAATTAACTCCGGATCTAATATTAGTATTAGCTCGGACTATGTACGACTCTTTCTCTTCCACATGTTCCCAAAATATCCTTTACGTATCCTCCAAGTCTTCATGTCTTTTTCTAATGAGTTATCATAACTCCATGTATATTTCTAATGAGTTATCATAACTCCATGTATATTTTTATCCCATAACATACAAAATGGCTAAGTATAACTCTATATTTCCCGGTGCGCCCTCTTTCATTAAACTTCTATGCATACCTATGCTCCCCCTTTCCACACGCCCTATTCTCATGCACCTCTCGATATACTTAGTCAATAATTTTTTACGTCAACATTACCCCACATGAATGTAATTTCCACCCCCGGAAATGGGTACTCATACCTTATCTCTCTAAAGAATAAAGAATAAAGAAGTAAATAATGATTTTACATGAAATAATACTTTTACATTCATAGAGCTATTCTTATGTAGGAAACAAACGTTTAGGGTACTCATTCTTAATATCTTGTTCCAGCTCATTCTAGTCACTGAGCCCCTTCTTTGTATTTTCGGGAATGTCCCCAAGCACTCCATCCATCTCATCTAAGGTCATATTTTTTCCCTCATTCTTTAACACTATGAGAACATTTTCTAAATTGGAAACCATTCCATCCATTACATCCATTCTTCATGCTATCAGTTTCCCAAGTTATTTTATCTTTCCTTATGACAATCTCTCGAGGCTGTTGTGAGTGCATTGCACTTTTCTACTAGTAATGTTAGCCTCTCCTCTCATCCCAGATTTTCATTTTTCTTTGCAAAAGGACCTAAATTTTTTTAGCAATGTCCTTGTTTGAATGATTGGCTCTAGATCTGCACATATATTTAGTACCAAGTCTACATTCTTGATTTGATCCTTCAATGCTTGGACTACGAGTCATACCCAACTATTATATGCTCTATTTTTGCATTAGTCCTTTCCTTCTTAGCTTCTTCATCCTCCTTAATTTCTTTCTACTATCCTAAATGATTCTTAATCAACAAATTGACATGTTCTTGTAAGAAGTGTAAGGATGACCGATAGGTCTCGCTTAATATGTTCATCAATGTTTGGATGCACATCAATAATATCCTTCCCTAGCTATGCCACAAAATCTAAAATCTCCTTCCATTTTTCCCTAACCTTCTTTATCCCTTTAGTCGATTCTCTACTTATCCTTTCAGGCTCTTATTATCTTCCATCAACATTCTTAGCCTGGCTAATTTATCTATATACCTACAAGCCACTTCAGCTGTCTACTTATTCAAGGCATTACATTAATGTTCTTTAGTAAAATCTATTGTCCTAACAATCTAGTAAATGGATAGAGATTTCTTCTTCATTTTTCTCCTTCACATCATTCATTGGTTCATTAATGTTAGTATGCATGCTCAAAGATATTTTTTTCCTTGAGCATACATTCACTGCCTCTATATCCATTAACTCCCACCCATATAATGTCTCAGGATCTAAAGTATTTTAAAATCCAGTGCAAATGATTTTAGAGGGTTCATCAATGTATCCAAGCATAGGTGTCTTTTACATCTCTACATCCTTATTTCTCCCGAACAAAACCCTCCAAAATGCATACTTTAGTATAAAGTTTTAGACCTTCTCATGTCTCACCTACATGTGCACTAGAAGGCTCATCAGATGGTTCACCCTTATATTTTTCTTTCTCTACACCTGTGGCACCACTCACCACTTCATGCTCTTCAAAACCCTTGTATCATGTTTCGTCTCTTTATCTTGAGGCTCTTCTTCATATAAAGTAATAACATGAGTCTCTTTAATGACATGTGTGCTTTCATTTGAATTTTCCGCCTCACTATCCTTAGTGAGAATATAATTGTGCCTTTTATTATCTAGTTCGAGTCTTCACTAAAAATTTCCTAGGTGGTTGTGAGGGTTCCATGCTTGCACCTTGTGGCCTTGTCCTTATAAACACCCTCCTGAATAAGTGGTCTTCAACACCCTCACATATCTTCATTCCTATCATGCCCATATCCTATTTTACCTCTCCAAATTCTTCTTGTTAGGGAGGGATTCCTTGTGCATCCTCTTTCTGCTACAGATTGGTTTCTTCCTTTAGCCATGGTCCAATGCACCAAAATCCTCTAGTTCTTCATCAAATTCCTCTTCTGATGTAGGACGGTAGGCACATGTTCCTACCTTGTTCTAATCATTTGTTTTCCCTTTGGGAAATTCAAGAAGCATAAAATAATTCTCAATGTATTTATCCTTTTCCAAGTTGGGTTTAAGGCGATATACACCTTAGCCACTGTCACCTTCCTAATTGCCAAACTCATATATTTTATTCCAATATAATTGGAGATAATTGTTTCTATGTATGCAAAATTCCCTAGATAAATGTAAGTCTTTTGAAGATTGTGGTACTCACAATCCACTTTATCAACATCAAACCTTAATTTGCACACATCTAAGAAATGGTTAACATAGGCCTTGAAGTACCACGTGGTTAAGGTGTAGGGAAGTTTGCAGCAAGGAACCCATTCTCTCATCTTCATTTGAAACTTATAAACACAATAGTGTTGAAATACTACAAACTACACCTCTCTTTCAACTATGGGGTAGTTCCTTAGGGATACACCATTCATAATCAAATGCCTTGTGTAACATTTTATACCATATCTCCAACCCATTCTTATAAGATCCACTAACGTATCCATCACAAGTGTATTTGTAAAACCTCTCTACATGTGAGTTCTTCTCCTCTTCCAAACTTTATACATTGGGCCTGTTTCACTAATACATTGTGTACGTATGAGAAAAACATATAAGGTAAAGGTTATGAGGAATACCTGTGTAATGAAGGTGGAAGGTAGAGCACGCACATTCTGATTTCCCGATCCAAAGTGTTGATTGTGATAGCTTCCTTTTTGCTAGGATGAACTACCTATGAATGAAAAACTAGGCCACAAGAAGAATACTAAACAACATATATCGGTGGACTTCTTAGCATGTGCTAGATCTAGGAAGTGTGATAATCACTTTATGGTTATCAATCCACTATTTAATATAATTTAATGCAAGAAGTAACATAAAAATAACATCCATCCTATTTTAGTTGATATGATTTAGGTATCTCATTAAAATATAATAAGCAAATATAATATAATAGGTAAGGTTATGATTAGATCTAGAGGTTGGGAAGGTAGCCAAGGTGACTAAAACAGGTCAAGATTAGGTTTTGGGTTATTTGAGTGAAAGTTATGAGGTTTTTGCTATAGGTAGAATTACCAGATATAGAGATTGATGTAAGCCTAGTATGACCAATGTTAGTTTGGTATGACCGATTCCAGCTTGAGAGGGAAATCAATGAAGGTTTAGGTTAACCAAAGAAAGGTAGAGGAAAACTGGTAGAAACTCAATAAAATTTGGTTTTAGAGGTTCTCTATGAGTGCACAAAGAATGGAAGAAGGATGGCGAGGTTGCCAAAGAAATTGAGAATGCTCATATATATTTGGGGTTGGATGTGGGGAGCTAAGAGGTTATAGATGGTAATATGGGTGGATTGACAGGAAGGTGAGGATGATAGGATACAAAAGAGAATAGGATTTAAAGGTGAAAGTTAAAGAAATGATGATCTAGATAAGTATGGAATGATGTAGATCCAAATTCACTTAATTGTATTTACTGATTGAGTGGTTGGTTGATGGTGATGGCTAATATGTGAAACTAGTGGTCAATGTCATAAGGGTGCTTCTCATAATACTACCGTGAATGCCAATATCTTCGATTAGTCTTACTTGTCACTAGGGTGTGTTTAGATGTGCGAGAGGGATTTGGTTCTTGCTTGCATACATATATCTCTCCTCCAAACTCAAATAATTCTTCCAACCTTCTGGAACAAGGTTACCAAAGTGAATATATGGTAACCGATGATAGTTTAGGTTAACCAGGTGTCGATTTATAGGAAATCCTAGGTTTTCTAAAATAGCAGATCTTGGCTATCTTCCTCACCCGATTTGCATGTTGGTTCGGGCATAAAATAGTATTTTCTACATAATTAAGTGGGCATGTTATTAGATAAATAATAAGCGTCTAGTATTAGGGTTATAGTAAGTCTTGGTTAGTTATGGTAAGTAGAGACGAGTCCTAGTTAGAATGAACATGCTAAGAATAGGTCCATGATGAGGTGTCTAGGTGATGTGGCTAGGTGAGGTGGTCAAGTTAGGACATTCATTAAATAAATTAAATTAATTAATTTCATTACTAATGTGCAATATGGGATATGAATATGTAAGGTATGGTTTATTTAATTAACGGGGTTATAAGGGTTGTATGACCTAATTTTAGTGTCTACATTTTTCCCCTTTTGTCACGTAGCTTTTATTGGTAAGCGACATTTACGAAAATAGGGAGTGATTTAACCATGTGTGGGTGAATGTGATCCCCCTCAAACTAGGAACCGATGAGGTGTTAAATAGAATCGGTGAGTGGTTAGATAAATGTGAAGTTGGTGAAAGTTAAGGTAGATGGAGAAGAGTATGGGTATTTTGGGAAAGGGTGATGGTCAACTTGGGTTATAAGTAACGGGCCAGGGTAAAATTGGGTAATTAGTAATGGTAATCGAACACATGCACATGTATATACTGCAACATGGTACGAGGTTGAAGATCTTGTAAACTCTACATCATCCAAGGTCAATAGGTTTATCCAAATAATTGAGAAGTAATCTAGGTATCCAAAACATAGGATATGTTCCGAAACACAATGTAGGTTAGGTGTAGGAACATTTAGGTATGTTCCAAGACACCAAAAGGTTGGTCGGGATAAATGACACAATGATAGGTAAGGTTTGGTTGTTAAGCTAAAACAACATGGGTAACAACATCACAAGGTATAACAAGTACACAAGGTCAATGGTTACACCAAGTAGGTTAGGTCTAGGGCATGGGTAAGGCAAAGGTATAGGTAAAATAAAAAAACTTGAGACACAACTAAGGAAATGTAGGGGTATTCTAGGCTTACAGTGTAGGTTGTAATAAGTGTGGGTGAGGTCAAAGGGTATCGAGAAATGATGAGTTGAAGCCAAAATGGGAAAAATGGTGTAAAAAATGATAATAGAAGGTGACCGATGTCGGTTATAAAGTAACCGATGTTGGTTTGGTATGACTAACGCCATTCATGTTTGGTTTTGTTTAATAAAATGAAAAATCTATATTTTATGGATTCATTTTAACGTGTTGTTATTTGGGAAAATGAAAGAGTTGTGTAGTAAGAGTAGAAAATGATGGTACAAGGTGTGTGAGCTGAGTTAGTGAGTGACTAGAGTGTGATTGGCATTTGGTAGGTGGGTCCATGAGATCGATTGGAGTGGTTTTATTTTTTGCAATTTGAGGAGTTGATTTGGTGATGGCGAAGGTAGGGGAGGGATCAAGTGGACCATCAGTGCAGTGGCCAAACATGCCACTACAAAGATGACACCAAGATGGGGTAGGATTTTATCCGATCTTTGTATTTGTTTGAAAATAGGGTGTGGAAATTGGTTTGGGTGGAAAAGGTTGTGGGTGGGAGTTAAATTTTTAATTTGTGGGAAAAAGGAATGAAATGAGGGAGCAGGGGTCTACTGTAGTGTAAATAGGGGTGGTAATGAGGTTAGGATAGGTTTGAATAAAGTAGAGTAGGTGTTTAGCATGTTTTTCTAATTTTTGAGAGGGAGGGTATGGGTTTTAGTTTTTGATGTTGCGACAAAGATCGACATCTTTCGGGGTTAGCCGACATCACTTGGATCTAGCTAGAATCGGTCCACTATTAGGTGACCAAAATCAGTTTACATGGACCAATGTTAGCTATGGATAATTGGTGACGGTCAAGGTGTATGAAAAATAGGGGTAAAAAGGTGAAGGGGAAGTAAAATAGTCAAGGAAGGGCTAAGGGAAGGTGTATGTAGGGAAAATATCGTTAAAAGGGGTATTTTGGTGATGGTGGGGAGGGTCAAGTAGAATAAGGGAGAATAGGTGTAAAATGAACTCGGATGGTTAAGGATGATAAGGGAGAATAAGTGTAACATTAAACTAAGAAAAAGGGAGAGTTGTTAGGTTTTTGGTTTGGGTAGGGTGTGGTGGGAAATGGATAGGTCATGTAATAGGTGTGTTGGGTAAAAGGTATGTTGGGTATGGTCAAGGATGAACAATGTTGTGTTTGATTGGTGCAGGCGAGAGAGTAGTTATGGATGCAGGACAAAGTACCACCTCTGTTACAGGTGATACGGTCAAGCGTAACTATGGAGGAGTGGAGGTACTTGAAATATGTAGGATTGATTGGGATCTGATGGTACCAACATGTAGCTCAAGATCCTAGTTTGATGGTCGCACTCATCGATAGATGGGATTCAATGACCAACACTTTTCATTTATTGATGGGTGAGATTATTATCACCCTAAAGTATGTATACAAGTTCTTGTGACTACCAATAGTTGGGGAGAAGGCCTATTTTATTACCTCAGAGGCCTCACAGGGAGTTGATAGTAGCTGTTATTGGAGAGGTGATGGAAAAGTTGAGATACCATAGCATAATCTTGAGCTATGTAGACATGTACACTATCCTTAGGAGATGAGGTTGGTTATCTTGATTATGGAGGCAGTGTGTTGTTTTCCATTGCCATATGTGGGTGGTGGATATTCCCATGAGAACTAATGGTAGTTCTCTAGGACATGATGGAGGACAGGACCTATTTTTCCTAGGCACTATAATTCTTGGTGCAGTTGTACATAGAGTTGTGGGCCTATGGGAGGCTGCGGAGGTTCAATTTATGTTGTACCTTCCTTCTTCACTACTAGGAATATGAGCATATCTTATGTGTGCATCTAGTTGGTTCTCCCGACCTAATGCATTTGATGTGGGCTTAGTTTGAGGTTGTTATAGGGGTTTGGTATTTATTGGGGAGAGAACATGGTAGCTAGGGCTACACATGATGTGGCATATTACAGGTGTATGCTAGAGAGATTATCGGGGGTTGACATTAATTATAGGCCATATGTTGAATTTCCTTCCTACGCACACATGGCATTGGAGTTAGAGGAGCTACAATTGCTCAGGTGGATAGAGGGGTGTTGTCTGCTAGAAAACATGAGATGATACCTATTGACAGGGGGTTAGAGGATAGTTTAGGTTGCCCCGGGTTATGCCTTCACCATTCCCAAAGTACACAAGAGATGACATGGAGAGGCCTATGCCTCTACCACAATAGATTATGCCAACAGGGCAGGAGGAGTAAGTGGTGGATAGGTCGATTGACGACACCGAGGCCACTAATAGATACAAGAAGTTGTGGGTGGTGCAACTATGGGAAACACCACCAAGGCCGGGGAAGCCCGACTTAGAAACTATTACAATTTAGAGGGATATATTGCATGGGTAGACGACCACCCTTTTAACACAACTTGGAGTATTTTAGGGGTGGATCACAGGATCAGAGGCACAAGTTGTCACTTTATAGGCATAGGTGGTATCCCTGTAGGCCAAGGTTATATAAGGACAGGTACCTGCACAGGGTGGTGATAGTGATGGGGGACATGTAGCCACCTTATAGGTGTAGATAATAGGTTTTCAAGGTTAGTTTTCCACTACACATGATCGATCATTGTGGCCCTATAAGCCCAGGTCATAGTGCAAGCACCTCCATAGGCCTAGGGACATGGTCACATATTAGAGGCAACAACAGACATGATCCCATGATACATGGAGGAGTGAAGGGTTCACTAGTAAAGGGGTTGAGGCCATCATTAGCAGGAAAAATATCACAAGTTGTTGTGAGACCTATGACACCACCATAGATAGTGATGATAGTGAGATTCAGGGATGCCCCGAATGAGGTGAGATATTACTAGTATCAACTAATGATCATAAGGATAGATCTCCCCCTATACTAAGTATAGGGCACACGGTGGGTGGTGAGTGAGAGGATGAGATCTTGCACTCATATCTCAAAGAGAACAGGGGGCCAGTGAGCCACGAGATAGGTTCGAGGGGTAAGGCCATGAGTTCACAGAGGCTAGACCTGTGCAGTGCTAGGTAGATATGAGACCTAGGCAAGGTGGAGATATTTTGGGAGGGCACCGAGATGGATGAGAGGAGGAGGAGACAGATGAGACCGGTATGGATATCAGGTGGGGTGATGATTAGTCACCGTATATGATCATTATATTGATTTTTTGATATATATCGGCCTACGTGCTAATGATAGTGAGGTTGTACATGAGAGTTTTTGTGAGTTGATTACTATACCATCCTGCGTGCCGAATATTTTGAGGTTATACCTGAGATATACTTGTATTATTTTGTATCAATGTATTTTTGATGGATATAGAAACTTTTATTTATAGATGGTGAGATTGATGGTATGGATGATGTACTTGTGTTTGAAATTTCCATTGTTATTTATGTATGGATGGAAACTAGGTAGATTAGGCATGGTGGAGTCAGGTCAATTATGCATGGTTGAGTTAGGGTTGTTAGGCATGGTTGAGTTAGGTCGGCTAGACATGGTTGAGTTAGGTCAATTAGGCATGTTTGAGTTAGGTCAACTAGGCATTGTTGAGTTAGGTAATTTTAGGCATGGTTTGATTGTGTTTTTGGTTTCAATTTAATTTCCGGTTATTGGTAATATGGGAAATAAATGATGATTTATATGTATGTTATGGTGTAAATTTAAAAAAATGATATTATAAAAGTGTGGAATGATTGATTAGATGTATTGATGGTATGATAAAATGGTAGATATGTATGAATGAGAAATTTCCATATGTTATGAAAAAATAAAACTAATTAAGGGTACATGTTAATAGAAAACATGTGGAAAAATGGGTTAGGGTAAAGAGTGGTCAAGCTAACCTCTAAGGGCCCTATGCCTGAAGTGTTTCCTACATAGCCCCGATGAAAAGGGGTCTCAGGATGATGTAGTTCTCCCATAAGCTAGGGAAGAATATGGTGAGGCAGGTGACTTGGTTGATAGGTTGTAGGTATGAGTGGGTCTAGTTTATAGGCATGGTTCAATCTTAGGTGAAATTAGAAATCTTTAAAATGTATATGTCGATTGTCTAGTTCTGTATAGGAGAATCAATAGGTGATGAAGAAGGTAGATGGTAAGAGGTGACAAAAGAGCCACCTAATTGACTAGAACAAATATGAGTCAATCATACCAAAGATTGGCATATTAATGTAAGACCATTAAAGTGGTAAATGATATACCATTCTAAGGGTGAATAAAGTCACTTGATCACAAAATATCATGTTTGTGGTGCATACCTTGAGTGGGCAGGAAATTAGGGTAAGAAGGTGATGATGTGAAAATGGGTGGTTTTAGTGTAACTTGGTATAAGATGACATGTTTACTTGGCAAGAAACCCATGATCAAAATAAGCAAGTCCATGATGAAAACGTTATCATTTTTTCTTTTTTCTTTGTATTTTTGATAGACTAGTCGATGTGGGAAGTCTATGTGTGATGATTATATTATCTCCTTGAGGTCTTCATGAAGATGATCAATGCATAAAGCTTATGAATATTTTATTTTGTTTTTACAGGGATAATCTCTTTTTATGATAAAATATGTGCAATATGGAAAACTTTGTATAGTTTTCCTTCAAGGGCGTAGTATATTTATAGTGGTAAGATAGAGAGAAAATATGTCCTTTTTGAGGGATTCATCTCTTTTATGGAAGTTTGACTCAAGGAGTTGCATCCTAATTTTCTTTTGAAATTATTTTGCCTTTTGGGCATTTTAAGTCATGGACCAAACTATAGTGGAAGATTAGGATCTTGTTTAGAAGAAAAAAACCATAGCACACAGAGGTTAACTATGAAAGAGATGGTTTTAAATGATGAATGACCATGGGATTCCATATTTAAAAACATAAAAAAATATCCATGAAAATCATGCCATGAGTAGAGCCGTGGTACTCATATTGAAGATAAGATCGAAAAGTGATGGGTAGTCACATTATTTTTGTCTAGTCGTTGACCACAAGGATAGGTAATATGAAAAGGTAAATGGTGCTCAAGGGATGAGCTTAAAATAAAAAGGAGGTGATACATTATTTGATTCAATAATAGAATAATTGAAGATGCAAGGTGTTCGGGGTTCGTGTTTTGGTTTACCTTCGAGTGAAGACAAACAATAATCACTTGATCCATACGTATGAGTAATGATACAAGGTCCAACCTAATTAGGAGAAAATTTTCCCCATTTAATTTTCTCTTCTTTGGTTACATGTTGATTTTCCTTTAGGATGAGGTTCCTAAACTAGAAGGTTCATTCATGGACATGTTTTTCATAGGCACATTTGATACGTTTTTGGTATATTTAGAGATGATCAAGAGCATTAAGATGAGGTTCATCTAATAACTAAAGTTGTGTCAAATGGTCATGGAGAAAGTCATCATCATTGAGAATGTCTTGGAGTGAGATACAGAGAGATGGAATTTGGAATTTGAGAGGCAAAACAACCTTGGTACCATAGACTAGAGAGAAAGGTGTGGCAGCAGTTGAGGTTTGAATACTAGTGTGGTAAGCCCACAAGGTGAAAGAAATGTGTGTATGTCAATCCTTTCTAGTATTTTCAACTACTTTCATAAGAATTTTGTTCAAGGTTTTATTGGTTGATTCTACTTGGCCATTTGTTTATGGGTAGTAAGGTGAAGAGAAACTGAGTTGAATGACAAAGGCATCACAAATTTTTCATAGGGTTTTGTTTTTTAACTATTTTCCATTATCAGTGATGAGATAGTGAGGAATAGAAAAGTGACAAATGATGTGATGATTGATGAATTCACATATTGTCTTGCATTTTGTAAAAATAAGAGGTATTGCTTAAACCCATTTAGTATAATATTCATTAGCGGTTATAATTCATTGATGGCATTTTGAATAATGAGGATTGATCTCTCTGATAAGATCCAAACCCCATTAAGAGAAAGGCCAAAGGTCTCATATGACCTTTAAGGGATGACTAGGTGTGTGATGAAGATTAGCATCCTATTGGCATTTCACACAATGTTTGACATAGTCACAATACTCATAGTTTAGGGTGGTTGAATAATAGCCTAGATGAAGGATGTATTTATCAACAGTTAGGCCACTAAAGTGACCTCCAAAAATTCTATCATGATCTTCCTTGATGGTATAAGGAATATCATAACTTGTAAGGCATCATAAGATAATACCATCAAATACACGTTTATAAAGAATACCACCCATGATGACACAATGAGAGAAAATTTTGAGAAAAGCGTGTTG
Organism: Taxus wallichiana var. yunnanensis; assembly: GCA_018340775.1. Classification (NCBI taxonomy): domain Eukaryota; kingdom Viridiplantae; phylum Streptophyta; class Pinopsida; order Cupressales; family Taxaceae; genus Taxus; species Taxus wallichiana. Next base: position 150,613,859 of record CM031234.1, on the reverse strand, counting down.
CCCATTATGAGTAAGGTCTGGAGGTAAAATGGAAAGGGAAAGGTAGTCTGCTAATTGTTTATACTAAAGATCATGTAGGTCAGGTGTGATGGTTCTGATGGAGTTGATATCTTGAGATAAATAAGAAAGTGTTTGAAACCTTTGTCTTGTGACAAATAGTTTGGAATCAAAGGGGGAATCATGTATCTAAGATGAAAGACAAGACATGGTATCCACAAATTTACTAGTAGAACGTAGAGTGGTGTGAAGTTCGTAATGGTCAAAGGTAGTCAAAAGTATGTTGACATGGTGTTTATACTTTTGAAGTATTTCATTATAAAACTGGTATATACCATTGAATTGGTTTAAAACTAGTTGGGAATCCCCAAATATATTAATTTATTTGAAATCTAGAGCAATAGTAGTGTAGACACCAAAATTGGGTCACACACTCCTTCACCCATCATTAAATAATCAACTTGAACACACTCACCTAACCATGGCCCCTTTCACCCCACACTAATATTAATTTAATTAAATTAATCCATGTCCTCACAATATTTATTATTTAATTATCCTAATTAAGTTAATTCTTGCACCACTACCTCACCTAGCCACATCACCCTAAGTCTATTCTAGAAATGTTTCCATAACTAAGACCTAATCCTGCTTGCCTTAATGAGCTAAGATTAGGCCTAACCCTAAAAATCAATACCTATAATCTCTCTAACCACATTTCCTCCCATTAGAAAGGAAGATTTTGTTCTAATCTATGAAAACAAACTAACTGGACCCAAGAAATCAAGAAGATCTACCCATTTTCGTAAACCTAGGGAATCCTACCTTAACTGACACCGGTCACCCCTAAACTGACGCCCGTCAACCTCAAACTATCATCAGGTCACATTTTATTCCCTTTACTAACCTTATTTCAAGGTTGGCACATTTTGAGAGAAAGAGAGAGCAATCATGCATGCATGCAATGAGAGAAAACATTCTTTCTCACCCAGACATCCATGCACCAACCATCCTATTAAAAGAACCGACCTAACCAAGTAAGGAAAAAAATCCCGGGAAGCTCAAGAAAGATTTTCCCATCAACTGGTGATCTTTTACAGAAGAAATCTCCAGCCATCCTCTCCAACCTTCACCCATAGATGACTGGAAGCATATTCACAAGTAAGTACATTTTTCTATTCAATCCCTATTGTTTAGATATTCTTAGTATTTACTTCTCTTGGTGTATTATTTTCTCTCCCATCCACCCATTGATATCCTTTGATAGCTACCCCTCCATACCCCTGCCAAAACTCTGCAAAACCCCATCCGACAACCCAGCATCTCATTCCGACCTACCCAACCCTTTTTCAATCACAAAGGGAACCCAAAACCCATTCAACAATATTTCCAGCTTCATAGCCCAACGTTGATCATCATAGACTGCCATCGGTCGCTCCTATAATGGCATCATTTTACCTACCTGACACTGGCCCTTTTCTAACATTCCCCAACTTAACCCCTAAATCCTCCTAGCTTAACCAAAATCCCACCAGACTTGCCCACTGACCTGCATCCCTACCCACACCTTGTAGACACCTCACCCAGCTCCCCATCAACTTGGAAAATAGACCCAAACCCCTATTCTTGACCCCCTGTCATTTCTTCGAGATCTACATTGGTCACAATTAATCGGCATCACTCAAAACTAGAACTACATCGCCTTTGTGTCTATCAACCCATTACAGGTGCCAAAAACCTACCTATTTACTCCCAAGTTACCTATAATCACATGTGACCTTCATCATATCTTTGTTAGACCTGCAGAAACCCAGAACCATTTACTGACCTCCTCGTCTAATCCTAACCTCACATGTTAGATTAGATTTTTCTTATTGTGTTTATACGAGATTCCTAAATCATATCGACTACAATAGGACAATAATTATCTTATTTATCACATTAATTTGTTTAAAACAATGGATTAACAACCTTCTAGGGAGTATCGCACTTCCCAGATCTAGCATACGCTAGGTAGTCCACTGCATATATAATTTAACTTCTATTTGGTGGTCTTGTTTTTTATTTCAAGGAGTTCCTCCTGCCAAAAGGAAGCTCTTACGATCAGTTGTGGATCGAGAAGTCAATGCATGCAAAAACCTTCAACCAAATTCAACATGTATTCCTCCTAGACTTTTTACCCTTATCTATTTCATCACATTCTAAGAAATGTTATAAGAATTAGGTGAAATAAGTAGTTTGAAGGCCTAAGACAAGTGCTTCATATTTGGTGATTTGTTACTGCAATCAAAATCTAGTTTGAATGTGTTGGTCCAAAAATATGTCGTGTGGGAAAATCTATGGATAGACAGGGCAGCATTAATGCAGGGGCATAGCCCCTCTTTGAGACAACAAAGTAAAACTAGTTTATTGCTATTCTATCAGTAGGAATCTATGCAAGTCTTACAATATTCTACCTTCAAGGGGTTTTAGGATCTCATCCCAGTGGAATTAGTTCCGATGAAGAACAGAAAGGAATGAAAAAAGGAATAGAAGAGAGGTGGGTTTGAAGGGAGAAAAGAAATGAATTCCAAAGTAGAAAGATCAGAGGGTTTATGTTTTAGGCTGGTAGTAAACAGATCCAAACTTACATAAAACACAAAGCAACACTGATAAAAAAATGACAAAATATACGTGAATCCAACAGAATAAGCATGCAGATCTAACTTAAGAAAGATCTAACACGTAACACAGGAATTCAGCACAAAGTCTCAATTTTGTATTAATAATGTTCTGTTACAAGAAAGCTCAAAGTCTTTCTCTCCTCACTCTATTTTTCATACAAATTTTCTCACCCTGAATACTACAAGTATCCAAGTATTTATAGAAGGAGAAGGAGAAAGAAGGAAAAAAGGAGCCAACAACTATTTACAAAATATCTAAAAGTCAAATGTTGACTTTAGGGCAATTTTGTGGATGACAACATCTCATGGTGCAACATGGATGATGTCATCATTTGTGCCAACATTCTTTTAAATATTTTTACAAAAATGGGATTTATCCCAGGAGGAAGGAACCTATTCGTCGTCATCCCTTGGCTAGAAAGGAGTGTCCTACTTCTGCTCAGGAGAGGAAATGTGAAACTGAGCTCGATACTCCATGAACTTGTTGACCATTGCTTGAAGTTGATCTTGAGTTGGACCCTTGGTGTGATCCCCGATGACTTTGCAAGTTTCTTGTTCATCTCTGAGTCTTTCTCGGGAGTTTGAAGTATTCATTACCTACCTCCATCAGGTATCCAACAAAGTCGCAGCAGGCCAGAAGGTTGTTGATAGATTCTTTATCAAAAGTGGCCTCTGACGCTAAACCCTACGATGTGATTTCCTTGAAAAAGATGAATAGTATCATCTGCCTTCCTCAAGGTGTATGATGGGCTGAGAAAACTTGGAGACATCCTTAAGATGATTTGCTCCATTTGATGCATTGCATCTAGGGCTTCCTCCTTGATTTTGTCTATTTTTTCCAAGACAAACTCCATCTGGTCAACCCGATAGTCTAAAGTAGTAAGGACTTTGTTGGGTGCTCGCGGGTGATCAAAAATGTGAATTTCACCAAGTCATCGACTGGGCAGTCAAGCATCTTCTGGAATGTCTCGTGTTATAACCTGGCATGGTCCAACTCTTCGGAGATAGGTCCTTCTATTTCCTGGAGTTCCTTGTTAGCTTGATCTATATTTTGATAAAGCTCTGTGAACTTTGTAATCAATTCCTCGCTATATTTGAGGATGTGCTCTCTCCAGAGGACACCGCTATACCTTGCACACCAATGTTGGTGTAATCATTTATCTTTTCCCGACTAAGAACTTCAAGAGAGGCACAGTCATAGGAGGGGCATTTCCCATCTTTTGCAGGGCTTGGAGAAGATGCTTGTTTTTCTCTTTTAACATTCTCTTCTCTTCCTTTGCTTCTTGAATCTTATTGCAAAGGGCATCCACTACAGATAAGGATTCTCCTTGTAGGCTCTCTGATGATGTTTCCATCATGACCCGAGTCACCGTAAAATCTGTAGGAGATAGATCTTCTTTCTTCATTGTAAGATCGGGTATGTGATTTCCATAACCCTTTCACCTGAAGCTCTTTGAGAGAAACAGGTTATAGCTTTTTTCTTCTTAGGCCCTTTAGCCAGAATAATGAAGAAGTCCATAGGTGTAATAGGGAATTTCCTCTTGTCTTTGGCTAAGGTGTTTAGAGATCCATTCTAGACTTAAGGGAGTGGGACTAGAGGAAGAGGAGGAAATAGGGGTGGAAGAAGGAGCAACTACAGTGGACACGGGAAATGTGTCGAGACACTCGGTGGTGGCATCGAGAAAGAAGCCAACACTCCAATGCTCATGGGGGTAGGAGTGACTACAGGAGAGGAAACCATGGGGGTGGAAGGGATCTGAGAGATGAGGGAAGAAATGTTTGGGGGACAGATCCATGAGGGAAGAGAAGATGGAGGAAGAGGAAGGGGGAATGGTAGAAGATAGGAGAGAAGACATAACCAAAGAAGTGGTTGGTTGAGTGACATGAGGAGGGGAAGGAGGAGCGGGAGATGGGATGGTGGGAACCTCACAAGTCATAGTAGTGGAAACACCACGAGTGGATGTGCTCGTTGGAGTACTTGCCGCTTCTTCTTCTCCCTGGGATATTAGGCTTACTACCTCCTCCTTGGCTGTGGAAGGAGGGCTCTCAGGAATTTCCTCCTGAGCAGTGCTTGTCTCTCCCTCTTTATCTTTTCCTTTACCTTTAGGTAAGTGCTTCGGCTTGGTGGGTGCATTACCCAAGGGATACATGGTAAATTCTAATCTAAGGTAGATGAGACCATTTTTTTTCCACCAATGCTCAGTGTGCTACAAAGTGCATTTTACCCTTTCCTCAATAGTCTGAGGTGCCTTGTTTCTATCAATATTAGAAAATAGCCAATTTTCCTAATCCATGTCTAGATAAACCTGATCAACTTCTTGATCAGTTACTTGGAAACCCTTTGGGACGATGGCCACACCATATTGAATGATCTCTGTCAGGGCCGGTGAGAGTGATCCTTTTGTCTGAGCTCGACTTCGTGATATAGATCGATGTAGATATCTTCGATCTGAGGGATGTGAATTGGATCAATCTTTTCTCTTGGGAGGTAATCACGAGGATCAAAGGTTGGCCTCGCTAGAAATTATGCTTCAAATTGAGCAATTCAAGCTCTACAAACATCTCTCGGGCTTTTCTCTATGAAGTGTAGGTGTACCTACCCACTGTGAGGGGGAATGGAGTCCTACCCTTCTTCCTTTTCAAAAATTTCTCATGGTACGTGATGAGCTATCTAGAAAGCTCCAACAGGATCAGCTTGGGTCCCGCATACCTTGGTAATTTAATGGGCTCTCCCAAGAAGTTAACAACTCTGAGATAGGTGAAAGTGGGGAATTGTGTGAATAACGCTCCCCACTTCTCTGTGGTAGTGACCACGCTTTTGGTCATCTGACCATGAGTCATGTTGGGCCTCAAGAGACAGATGACGCCATAGAAGAAGATGTCGTTGACTTTGCTGAATTGGGCTATGCTATTTTCCAGTCTTAACTCGGATAGTACTCATATATTTTGACCTAGGGCCATACCCCATATCGATTCAATGTTGGGTAGTCCCTCTCTAAGGTAGCAACATATACCACATAGGAGTTCATATAGAACCTCCCAGTTGTTGAAAGTTGTTGAAGCTGCTCCGAGATCATACTGTTGATAATCTCTCCCCATTCAAAACGTTGATCAGGAACATTTTTACTCATGGTTTCTAAATACCTGAGCATCCACTTGTGAAAGTAATGGGCATTGGGAAGCCCAAACACCCTGCTCAAGAAAGTGATGGTGTCACTCAGCTCCTCTAAAAATTCACTACGATGAATGACTTGTGGCCACCTGCTTGTTACCTTCTTGTTCTTGAGGTACACCTCATTCATCAGCTGCATGCATTTGTCTTCATTTTCATTCCATGTCTTCATGCAGTCCTCTTGGCTTACCACTACAAAATGTCGGTGGTGAGGGATACCCAACATGATCTCAAAATTCCGACAATGAGGTTGATTATAACCTCACCCTTCTAATTTTCAACACATCTTGTGTCCTTATTATAACAACGACCCACCAACATCATGAACTCATTCTTGATTGCACTTATGGGGATCCCTGCAGCAAAGTGTAGACCACTGCCAATTAATTTATCCATCCATGGGCTACTTGTGACGTTCTTGGTTCTAGTCCCGAAGTCCTCCATGTCAATGTCCCCGAGTTCGAATCTCCTGACGATATCTAGATCATATTCTACTAGAGATTCATGCATCCTGACCCTTTGGTATTTATATTTCATTTCTTCTTCTGTTAGCCTAGATTTACTCTTGGACTTAGTTGGCTTCTTACTCAATGAAGACATGTGTGGATCTGAGTTCAGTTGTTGATCTGTAAGAAGAATCAGGGAATTCTATCACGGAAAGAGCCATGTTAGGCTGTTAAGTCATCCATCAAAGCTTACAAAATTAAAAAAATTCAATTTACAAGCCTCTGGGTGCAAGGCACGAGTTCTCTTGTGTAGGCCGTAGGGTCTCAGAAAAGTAAGGCACACTTTGGGAAAGTGTTGCATGGGAGAAAACAATGCCAAAAGGGGTGCAGGGTGGGGAAAGGCTACACACAACATTCAAATGTTGGTGTCGAGGGACATGCACCTACGCCATTAGAAGTCCTTTTAAGTGGGGCGTAGATATGGTTGGTGTTGCAAGGTCCTAGGATGTGTCGTTGGCACAGATGTGGTAGATGTTGCATGAGAGTGAGGTGTGCCAAGGGTTTAGTTTGTGCGGCACGGGAAAGGTTTGCACAACATGCAGTGTTGTTGCTATTGTTTTAGTGCCAGCACTTGCGCCTTGGGAAATTTATAATTTTTATAAGGTATGGGAAACATTTATGCTTCTTACTGGAAGGACAGTGCACCTGTGGCATGACTATGTTTGGTGTAACAAGAATGGATCTTGCGCTGAAGGAAAAACAGTGGGTTTGATTTGTAAAAATTTCATGATTTTCACTCTTTTGGCTCGGATTTTGATGGCAAGGGGGAAAACCCAGCAAAGTAGGGAATAAGGGCCAAATGAGTCTAAGTTGTTTCAGTAGCAAAGGTCTTCTAGATTTGCAAATATAGAAGGAGGATGGAGAACGGTTTGAAGTGGGTTGCACAAAATATATTGGGATTGTGTTATCTTCTTAGGTTCATTGTTTATTAACAATCCTAACCACCTAAACCAACATAGAAACCACAAAAAATCCACAAGAATGGCAAGGACCACTTACTAGGAATATATAATGATAAAGGAGATGATGTGGGATCCATGAACATGACAAATGGCAACATGCAAGGATGACAAGAATGTTGACAAGTACAGAGGAATAACTTTTTCACATTTTTTGAATTGTGAAAATGATAGGTCGGACGCGCCTATATATAGCAAAAGGTGTAATAAATGTGCCACCAATTTTTCTATGGCGCACTTAGGGAGATGTCGACATGAAGAGATTTGTGCCATAGCGTAGCTTTGGAAGTGTCGACACTACGTTTTCAGTGCCTTGGCACACCATTGAGGGGTGCAACATTTGGAGTGTTAACACTCTGAAGAATGCACCAAAGGAAAGGAGGGGCACAGTTTTGGTAAATGTAACGCTAATGAAAATTGCACCCAACCCAAAAAAGGTTGAAAATGACCAAGTTCTAAAAACTAGATTTTCTGGAAAGGGATTTTATGCCATTCAACGCTAAGAGACCTCAATGGGGAACCAAAATAGAAATTTTGGTATGGTTACCTGTGAAATTGCCCTTGTCAATTTTACAGGATAACAACTGGCTCTTTCTGGGGACTATCTTTGAGTGAAGTTTAAGGGGAGAGAATCCTAGATCAACATGTGCCTATCCATTGGGTTACAGAGTCAAAAACAAGGGTGATGAAAAAAAGAAAAGGAAAACACACAACCAACAGGAAGCAAACACATGCCAAGAAACAACACACAACTAAAGTAAACTGTACAAAGAAGAGAGCAAGCTCTACTTCCTGAATATTTTGAGATGTTGCCCGCTATAGGGGAGTGCAAGCTTGGTTCCATCTAGATATGAGAGATAGAAGCTATTCTCTCTATTGAGCTGCTTGATCTTGAAAGGCCCTCTCCAAAGAGAGTCAAATTTCCTGTGCATGCCCTTTGGCTCTCTTTGCTTGTCCCATAAAAGGATGAGATATCCCATCCGGAAATCCCTCTACTTAGCCTTTTTATCGAATAGTCTCTTGACTTGATTCTGATGTTCGGTGATCCTGTCGACCACTCTTACTCTCTTTTCTTCAAGTTCTATTAGATACATGATCCTCTTTTCAAGAGAATTCTGGAAAGTCTCATCTTCGATCACTCGTGCCAAGTGTAGAGCAGGGAGTTCCATGGAAATGGGGAGCTCAGCATTGATTCCATATAATACTTGAAAAGGTGACATACTAAGAGACCTCTTTGAAGTAATACGGTCTACCCACAAAGCATCATACAATGACTTGTGCCAGGACTGTTGATTCTCATCGACTAGCTTCCGTATGATGGTCACTAGGTTCTTATTACTAGATTCTGCCTGACCATTTCCCTAGGGGTAATAATCCGAGGCATGGGCCAAGGTTATCCCGTATTCATAGCAAAAACTGATAACTTCCTATGAGGAGAAGTTGGAAGCATTATCAAACTATCTTGTGTGGGATGCCAAATCTCACGATGATATTTTCTTTGATGAAAGTCAGCAAACAACTACACAATGTCGAATTTTTGACAGGTATGGCCTCCACCCATTTGGTGAAGTAATCTATTGCTATTAGGACATAACTATGTCTAGAAACTTGACTGGGGATGTAGTGCTCGATAAATTCAATTCCCCATTTCTTGAATGGCTTGTCAATAATGACAGGCCTGAGGGGAAAAGCAGTCAATTTTGGTTTTCCAAAAATTGTTGGCGAGCTCACATTTTGCTACCCAAGTGGCTATATCCTGAAATAGTGTTGGCTAGTAGTACCTGGCCTAGATGATCTTATGTGTTGTTACAGATGAGGAGAAGTGACCACCGCAGGCCGAGTCATGAAAACTTTCAAGTAATTTGATCTTCTGCAGGTTTATCAACACATCGCAAGAAGATGCCATCAATACCACGCTTGTATAAACCGTCATCCCATATGACATATCTAGCTGCCCTGAGCTTTACAATCCACTTCTCCTTTGAATTTAGATGAGCTGGACACTCACCATAAGTGAGAAAGAAAGTGATATCAGTGATACCACTCATCACTGGTCATAACAAATAGAACCATAGGTAGAGAATCAGCTTTCTTCAATTTACCCTGTGCTCTGTCGATGCAATCATCTTTCTCTTTGGGGACCTCTAAATCTTTGTTTTCAGCCATAAGCTGACATAGGCCCTTGCCTCTTACCAGCTTGGTTGGTTTTATGTCTAGATCATACTCTTGGACCTTTGCAATCTAATTCCCTCGTAAGCTTCCTAACTCCTGTTGAGTTAGGATAGACTTAACTGTTGTGTCAGGAACCAACACTATCATATGAGAGTTTAGGATGTAGTACCGGAAGTTCTTGACTACTTTGACTACTGCGAAGGCATGTTTTTCTAACTGAGACATCTTCAATTCATGAAGTTTGAGAGGGGAGCTCATGAAAGTGATTGGAGATTCAACATCCTTAGAGTTCTTTTGCATTAAGATGGCTGATACAATATGCAGATGCATAATGCTATACATGATAAAATCCTTGGAGAAGTCGGGACATACTAGGATGGGTGCATGGGAAATGGAGGATTTTATATCCTTGAATGATGCCTTTCCTTCTTCACTCCACCAAAAATTTTGTGACCCTTTCATCATATTTTATATGTGACGAGTCTTTTTAGTGAAGTTGGGAACAAAGCATCTAAGAAAATTCACCTTTCCGAAGAAGGAGTGAACACCGGTCTTGCTTGTGGGTAAGGTAAGGCTCTGAATAGCCTTAACCCTTTCGACATCTATCTTTGTTCCTTCCTTTTTAACAATGTGTCCCAGAAACTTTCCTTCAGTGACCCCGAAAATAGACTTTTTTGGATTTAGGGAAATCCTATGTTCACGACATCTAACCAATACTTGCTCCAAATGATCATAGTGATCAATTCATTTTTAGAGAACACAGTTAAGTCATCTAGATAAACTATGATGACCTTTCCCATCATACCTTTGAATGTGAAGTCCATTGCTCATTGAAAGGTGGCACCAACATTGGTCAAGCCAAAAGGCATCCTGCTATAGGTGAATGTGCCCCAGGGAGTAGTAAATGCTATTTTGAATTGGTCTTCAGGTGATACCTCAATCTAATTATAGCTCAAAAACCATCAAGCATGGACATCATCTCTGAACCGGTTACTTCCTGCATAACTTGATCCATTATGAGTAGCGGGTAGTTGTCTTTCAAGGACACCTGATTCAGATTGTGAAAATCCACGCATATGCGTATCTCACCGTTTCTTCTTTCGTGACAGGTACAATGTTTGCAACCCAAGTACTGTGATGGATATGAAAGATAATCCTCACATCCATCATGGGGTTATAGTACATGGGTTATTTTCACCTGGATGGTACCTGAGATCTTGGGGTTATAGTGCCTCTATTTCTGGTGAAAGGGTTTGACATCATCTTTTAACGGGATGTCATGCTGAATATCCTTAGGCTTGAAATACTTCAGATCGGCATAAGACCATGCCAATACGTCCATATATTTCTTCAAAAATTTGACAAACTTCCACTTTTCCTTGGGTGTACAACATTTCCTGATGTTCACAAACTGTGGATGTTCCACAGTACCCAGGTTGACCGATTCGGTCTCCGGAGAGGAGTTAGGGTCATCTTGTCACTTCTTCTTGACAAAACAATCATGTTTGTCAAACAATCACTCCAGAGAGACTAAACCCTTTAGGATTTTATTTCCCTTGAGCTGACATATGCCATCACCTTCTTTTGATTTGTTTTCTTGACCAACGATAGATTCACGGCATGCAGAAGTAGATCCCTCAAAATGAAGCTTATTGAAGTTATCTATTTTTTCTAGAAAAGCAACAAGCTGATTGTCATCATTGAATACCTGCCAGTGCTGAGAATTGTCTGGCACACTTGGGTGGAAGACTACCTCAATGGTATATGTGTCTATTTTCAACCCTGGGTGAGGGAGCATAAGAGATGTTGAGATGGCCAATGAATCAGCCATGTCATTCTGAGCTCTTGGAACAGATTTTATTGAGAAAGCATCAAATTCCTCAATGTTGTCCCATACTATGTTGCGGTAGTGCCTGAGTCTGTCATTCTTTACTGGTACACCCCTTTTATTTGGTTGATGATTAGTTCAGCATCACCATGTGCTCTTAGATTCTTGATTCCTCTTTCCTTTGCAGCTTGCATGCCGAGCAACAAAGATTCATACTCAGCGGTATTGTTTGTATTGAAAAACTACAATTTGAAAGAAAGAGGGAAAATCTCTTCTTCAGGGGATATTAGGATGGCTCTAGTGCCACATCCACCTATTGCACAACTGCCATCAAACTACAGTGTCCATATCTTGTTAAGGTCCTCCACTTAGATGAGAATGTCTATTTTATCAGACTCAGTAGATAAGAAGTAATTCCCCATCCCTGATGATTCGAAGAGAATTTGGGCTTTGGGGTCGTCATAATTGGTGACTAGGTACTTGTTTTGTGATTCAAGCTCTAATGTCTGCATTACACCCTTGACAGGGATTCTAGTTTTAGAACAGTCCATATAAATCTCTCCACCAACTTCTTTGCAAAATCTTCTTCTTAGTAGAATTCCATATGCCACTGGGATATCAGCAATGAGGATGGTCATCTTCACCCTTTTCTCTGGGAATGCTGCAAATGTGAACTGTGTGTCTTTGATCTTACCAATTAATGGAACCTGTTTGGTTTCCATGGAGTAACATCTACCAAAAGGCTTGGTAAGAGTGATGCTGTTAATGTAAAATCATAGCACCCCTAGACGTTGATCGATTTCTAGTTTGATCACTCTAGCATCCAAAGTGTGATTGCATAACATTGAATCCTTTCTTTGAGTGTGGGACTCGTGAAATGAGAAAGGAATCTCCGAGAGGAGGTTGGTTCCTCTTCCTAAACTACTTGCCACAAGCTATTCCAAAGGTGCAGGGGAAGCTAATCTAATCCTAATCTAACCACCAAGGAGACAAGGAGAGAGAGAAAAGGGAAAAAGCAGAGCCTATACTAAAACGGTGATACACCAAAGAAGGAAATGTTGAACATCTATCAAAACCGCCATGAAACAAAGAGAGGTGAGCAATGGGAAGGATGGATAGATGCATCACATGTTTAAGGATAGATTTCACACGTAAAATGTCGCAAAACTCCATGAACATAGCTCCAAACCTGCAATGAAGAGAGGTAAGAAGAAAAAAGTGAAAAAAACGAGCAAGGATGAACAAATGCATCGCAAAACTGTTTTTTGTTGCTTCATAAGTTTGCACAGAACATTATTTTAATGGTAAAAGGAAAAAATGCCATTACGAGAGAAGGGGAGGAGGTTTGAACTCCATTTTCAACCTTGGAGAAGAAAAGAAGGGAGGGCGAGGCTGAAAAGATGAACCCCTACTTAAAATGAGCCAAATCGGCTTTATACAATGAATGGGTCAAGCCTAGGAGAGAGAAAAAGGTAGTAAAACGTGCAGCACAGTCCAACCATTGACCAAAATGCATTCTTCATTAAAATTGGTGGTTGAAACATCACTTCGACCATGTCAAGAAGAATGCAACCCATGTGCATTAAAACCGGTTGTTGAAACGTCATTTAAGGGCCGTGTTGAAGAAGAATGCGACCCATGTGCATTAAAACGGTTGTTGAAATGTCGATTCGCCATTACCATGCGCCGAGAGATGTTTCTTGATTTTATCTCCCAAAATTGAACCGAAATTCAAGATTGACCACCGGAATCATGGGAAGAATTTCACCATCTTTCCATTGATATAAAGAACGTGGAAATCCAAGCTCTGGATCGAAAGTTATGGCGATCTCAAAATTTAGGGAAAAAAGCAGGACCAAAATAGATTTTGAAATTTTTCCCGTGCTCGCCACTGGATGACACGTGTCGCGCTGATTCGATGAGCAATTCTCTCTCCTTCCCTTTCTCGTGGGTTTTCCTTTGAAAATTTTGACTTTTTATAACTTTGGAAAATTTTCCATTTTTTCCCCCACGCCCGCCACTTGGGACACGTGGCGTGATCTCGTAGCTCTAGCCACCCCTTCAAACCTTGCCCTTTGAAATTTTTGGCCAAAAAACACTTAGCTAATTTCCATTGCACTTCCGCTTATGACACGTGTCACGCTGCGATTCGTCCGTGGGCTTTGTCTCTTTCCGGCCACTTCGCCTTTTCGCGTCCCACGCGTACTTTTGGCCTAGATGTCCCAAACTGTCTGGGACAAATTTCTCTGAACCACCCGATTCGGGCTTCCTTGTTCCTGTTTGCGGCGAAGACACATGGCAAGATTCCATTCACTCTCAGCTCCTTCAACTTTTCACATCCCACGCGTACTTTTGTCCCGGATGTCCCAAACTAAAAGTCCTCTGTTTCGGCCGAACCAGCCGGTTCGCGTCCTCCGCGTACTTTTGGCCCGGATGTCCCTGACCATTTGGGACAAATATCTCTGTACCACCTGAAATGGAGTGATTTGCGCCAAACCGGCTGATCCGCGTCCCGTGCATACTTTTGGTCCAACTGTCCCTGACTGCGCGAAACAAGACTTAGGTAATTTTCTTCATTTTTTCGGCCGGTTCGGCTTTTCGTACCCCGCGCGTCCCGATGTCCCAACTGTCCCAGATGCTGTGCAGACCGCCTGATGGCTTTTCAGCTGATTCGTGCCCCGACGTTCCAACTATCCCAAGTGCTACCTGGGCTAGGACTTAGCCGATTTTCTCTGTATTTCAGCACCAAGCTTGGCTTTTACAATTGTTTCACATTTTTAAAACTTGCTGGGATTTCTTATTGTATGGGAGAGTTAGAAAGAACCCGAGGGGACCCTAGAAACATGATTTCAGGCTTTAATCAATCTATTTTCCTGGGACTGAAAAATATGATGCATGTTATCAAAATTACCCTGGGGGGTGAATTTTAGATAACAGTTTGGCGACTCAGCAGGGTCATCTGCCTGCTAGATGAATGATCAGTAGCCTGAAGCAATCCATTGGGCATGGAGTCATGAGTAGTAGCCTGAAAAATGATCTGAACTTTGAAAACTTCCCTCTGAACCACTTGAAACCCACTGGACATGGAGTCATTCTCACCAAAATGCTACTGAAATGGACTGTGCAAGAGAAAACCAGCACCACAAAAACTATGTACAGAAGTGAAAATCATACATGCTCCAAATGGAACATGCAGAGTGTGCACAAGCACTTCTTCTGCTAAAAGCAAACCTACCTACTCTACTTTAACTGGAAGCAAAGGAAAGCTAAACAAACCCTGCGCAATTGGTTGAGAAATTCCTTCCCTTTCTCAAAAGTGGCAGCCATGCAATTGATTTGGAGCTGATCATGGCTGTTAAGATGAGTGGAAAATCAACAAGAAGTCTGGTCTTCCACCCAAATCATCAAGGTATCGGTGAAGGAAAATTCAATGCCTCTTTTAGTTGTTCTGCATTTGGATTGAAGAGGTATGACAGCTGATCCTTGGTACTTTGTAGCTCACCCTCATGCTCAGAAGCAAGCATGACTGGTTGTGACTTCTCCTTTGGCTCCAATGAAGCCAAATACCGGATTGGGCAAGGTCTGATCCATTGAGTATGCCCATAGCTCTGATTTTCAACTCCAAAAATGGATTCTTCTTGTAGACCCTCTTGGGTGGATGGTGTGGAAGCAATGGTGAAATTATTTTGTCCTTTCTCTTCCTCCAATGAAGAACATGAAAGATTAAAGTCTTCCAATCTTGGTTCCAAAGAGCTGCTATAAGATGCAGGCTGCTGCAAATGAATGCTCTCCTTCATGACAACGAGACTCAAGTGTTTGGAATGTGGATGATGAATGATCTGAAAATAATCGATTATTACGACATCGATCTCGAACCCTTATAGGCTTTAATTATTTACCGATAATTTACTCCTTTTAAGTAATCAATTTAAAATAATGCAAGACAATAACAAAAATTACACACAGATTGATTACGGAGTTCGGCAATTGCCTACGTCTCCGGGTTCGTGATCGAACCGTTCCACTAGTCAAAACTTGTAAGTTACAATAGTACTTTCACAAGAAAACCTAATGGAATTTTACTTTCCTATCAGTACACCAGTTCCTTGAACGACAAGGGTGAAAAATAGCACCCGATTTCCACCTTCCCCGTCATACAATCTCCTTCGGCTGTGATCAGCCTTCCCGACGCAAACAATGCGAAGCTAGCACTCCGGTCGACAATCCAGGATTTGCAAGTAATTGGTGTGGTTCTATGGGCCAACTAGGTAGTTTGAATAACTCCTAGCCACAAATATTTCATTTATTATTGCCTAACAAATAATAGGTCAATAATATAAAAATATACAATGCCTAAATAATTTAGGTCTTCACACAACAATTTCTCATTCTCCTCTTGGCTCGACTTCACCTCCAGCACTCTAGGAATGAGCTTCTCTCCGAGTTTGTGTGTCATGTGTCCCCACAACAAGCTTAACAAATAATAAGCTTGTGTTGCGTGTCTTTACAATAGAATGGGTTCCCTATTTATACAAAATTAGGGCCCAAAAATAATGCACTCCATATAATCCTTAGGCTAATATTAGCCTCACCCGTACATATAAAATGGGATTAAATCCCTATGTGGGCGGATACAATTTTAAATGGATTAAAATCCATAAGGAGCGGCATTTGCATTTTTAATGGGATTAATACCCATTTTAGCCGCATTTGGATTTTGAATAGGATAAAAATCCCCATTTGGCGCAAAGATGCATATTAAAAAGGGTTAAAATCCCTAAAAGGCACGGCATTGGATTGACATGGGATTAAATCCCAAGTGGAGCGGTGAGATAATGCCTTAGGCTTTATTTAAGCCTTTCCACGCACATAGTGGTCAAAGACCACGTTGGGTTTAAAACCGCCCCCCAACAACCGCTTCAATCCTCCTTCTTCCACGTGGAACAGTCCACGCATGGCTTAATGCCATTAAAATTTCTCCCCACCACCGCTTCACTCCTCCTCCACGTGGAAATTTGGCGGTTAGTGGAGTTAATATTAATGTATACACATTAATATATACATGTGGCTTTTGGAAAATGGCCTTACCAAATAATATTATTTCGACCCATACAATGTGGAATAGAAATAATCCTGTAGTCCACTTGTCATTTCCCGATAGGCAAATCGAGAAAATTCGACGAGTGTTGGCAAGCCACGTGTCACAGTGCGATTGGTCCAAATATTGACCAGTTGACCAGAGTTGACTTTCCCATTGACCAAACTTTGACCGAACATATCTAGAGCTCCCGATGTCCGTTTGTCACATTCTCATAGTCATTGGAAAGCTCTCAAGATGATATTCTACACTGACACCATTTAGAGATGTTTAGGGAACTTTCAAAAATGATCCCCGATCAATGAAAGAGAGAATGGTTGAAACTCAACCGGCTCTTCTCCATCAAAACAGATCCTCCAAATCGGCGATAAACCGCCTCATGACTGTCTCCGCTATAAATGCTCCACTTCCTCCATGGTGTCTTCTTGATCTCAGAACTTGACCACCATGGTTTATTTCACCCTCCAACATTGAGTTTGAGAGATCAAACTCCTCTTCAAGATCTAGAACTTGAGAGAGGTGAAGTAGAAGGAAGAAGCTCAAGGTTCTCCTATAGCCTCGCTTTGTGCTCAAAGCCCTTGGATCTGCAATTTTCTCCTCCACACTAGATTGTTCTCCTTTTCTTTTGGATTTGGAGTAGCTTCTTCCTCCTCTACTACTTGAAGACAATCTTGATCTTGATAGAAATCTTCCTCTAAAGACGAAGTTTTTCAAGTCAAACTCTTTAATCTGCTACTCTAGAGGACAAGTTGGGACTGCAAGATCTTCTTCTGAGCTTTCTTCCTTTATGGCTGATTGTGCAACTTGAATTGAATCAGCATTCCCTTCAAATAGAGTGCCAACATGGACACTAATTTTTGAACAAACTAACTTCCTGATCTGCTTCTTCTTTTTGCTCTTCTTCTGCTGCCACAAAATCAGTCTTAACCACCATTTGTTCAACCTTAGCCTCTTCTATAGGTTTAACCATCAAGGGGATCTTTGTCATCCCAAATTTGGTAGCCCAAACCCTCAAGTTTTCTGTCATTTCTTTTCTGTTGGGCTCCTCTTCTTGCTGTCCTTCATGGCCGATTTTTGCAATTTCTTCTTCCCCACATGGAATTGGGAATGCAAGAGGAGGGATGGGTTGTAACTCAATTGATTTGGAAATTTTTTGTGGTGGTAGAGGAGGTGAAACCTCTTGTTTCTTTGGGGAGAGCGTATTTATTTTAGCTCTTGTGGAGGGGATGACTGTTTGGAAGGAAAAAGGAAGGAAGAATTGAGGTGTGGTGGAAGACTGAGAGGTGGAGACATGGAATCAACATTTGGGACAACAGATGGGGAGTTTAGGATTTGCAATTCCAAATGAGATGGTGCTGCTTGAGTAATGGGAAGAGAAAAACCAGATGATGGTGTAGAACTTACCCATTGACAAGGTTGTTCAACAACAAGTGTATAGGCCTCTATTTCTGCTATCCATTGTGCAAGTTGGGGCAGCATCTTCATCATGAAGTCTAGCTTCTCCTGAGGGCTGAAGTGTCTTGGAAAAGGGCCTCCCCATGGACAAGGAGTCCTACAACCAATTCTGAAAGCTCTCATTTGAGCTGTTGCTCTGGACTGCACCATCTTTACCTCCATCTTTTGGATTTTCTCCAACAGACCAACATCTTGCATCTGATTGTCTTCATTATATGCATACTCTTACTCTTGGAAAGCTCCATAGCCAAACTGATTTTGGCATTGCTGCTCATATGGGTATGCATGTTGATTCTGAATTTGTTCAAAATGCTGATTTGGAGGATTTAAAAAACATGTTGGAGGTGGGAAACATTGTTGCTGTTGTTGAAAATGTGAATTCCATGATGGAAATGAAGTCATGATTGCACAACTTCATGGAATGGAAAAGAATGAAAGGGATGGAAAGAAGGATGGATGAGAATGGATGAAAAAATAGGTCTACAACTTCAGAAATGGGTTGCTGATCAGATGGAGTTGACAGAGATGTGTTTGTAAGTGCCTCCAAAGGCTGAAATCTTCATAGGAACACACCAACCTGCAAAAGATGAAGTGGAAGACCTCTAAGGTCCCACCCAGAGTGCCAAAACCTGTTAGTGAAAATCACAGCACCCCTGGACGTTGATCATATTTCTAGTTTGATCACTCTAGCATCCAGTGTGATTGCACAACATTGAATCCTTTCTTTGAGTTTGGGACTCGTGAAAATGAGAAAGGAATCTCCGAGGAGGCTGGTTCCTCTTCCTAAACTACTCACACAAGCTATTCCAAAGGTGCGCAAGCTAATCTAATCCTAATCTAACCACCAAGGAGACAGGAGATAGAGAAAAGGGAAAATAGAGCCTACACTAAAACGGTGATACACCAGAGAAGGAAAATGTTGAACATCTATCAAAACTGCCATGGAACAAAGAGAGGTGAGTGATGGGAAGGATGGACAGATGCATCACAGGCCCAAGGATAGATTTCACACAGAAAATGTCCCAAAACTCCATGAACACAGCTCCAAACCTGCAATGAACATTCAAACGTGCACAAATACCTACAATGAAGAGAGGCAAGAAGAAAACAAGTGAAAAATGAGCAAGGATGGACAGATGCATCACAAAACACATTTTTGTTGCTTCAGAAGTTTGCACAGAACATCATTTTAATGGTAAAAGGAAAAAATACCATTACAGAGAAGGGGAGGAGGTTCAAACTCCATTTTCAACCCTAGAGAAGAAAAGAAGGGAGGGCAGAGCTGAAAAGATGAACCCTACTTAGAAAATGAGCCAAATCTGGCTTTATACAATGCATGGGTCGAGCCCAGGAGAGAGAAAAGGTAGAAAAACGTGCAGCAATCCAACCATTGACCAAAACGCATTCTTCATTAAAATCGGTGGTTGAAACATCACTTCTGGCCATGCTGAAGAAGAATGCGACCCATGTGCATTAAAACTGGTTGTTGAAACGTCAGTTCTGGCCATGTTGAAGAAGAATGCGACCCATGTGCATTAAAACTGGTTGTTGAAATGTCAGTTCTGGCCATTACCATGTGCCAGAGATGTTTCTTGATTTTCTCTCTCCAAACTGAACCAAAATGCAAGATTGACCCTGGAATCGTGTAGAGAATTTCACCAGATTTCCATTGATATAAAGAACATTGAAATCTGAGCTTTGGATCGAAAGTTATGGAGATCTGAAGATTTAGGGCAAAAATAGACCAAAACGGATTTTGAAAATTTTCCCGCGCTCTGCCACTTGGATGACACGTGTCAGGCGCTGATTCGATGAGAAATTCTCTCTCGTTTCCTTTCCACAGGTTTTCCTTTGAAAATTTTGACTTTTTATAACTTTGTAAAATTTTCCATTTTTTCCCCCGCCCCACCACTTGGGACACGTGGCGTGATCTCAGCTCGGGCCGCCTTCAAACCTTGCCCTTTGAAATTTTTGGCCAAAAACACTTATCCAATTTCCATTGTGCTTCCCCTTATGACACGTGTCACACCGCGATTCGTCTCAGGGGCCTTTGTCTCTTTTCGGCCACTTCGCCTTTTCGCATCCCACGCATACTTTTGGCTCGGATGTCCCAAACTGTCTGAGACAAATTTCTCCAAACCACCTGATTCAGACTTCCGTGTTCCTGTTTGCGCCAAAGACACGTGGAAAGATTCCATTTACTCTTAGCTCCTTCAGCTTTTCACATCCCATGCATACTTTATTCTGGATGTCCCAAATCAAAGTCCTCTGTTTCACCGAACCGGCCGGGTATGCGTCCTCCACGTACTTTTGGCCTGGATGTCCTGAACCGTCCCTGGGACAAATATCTCTCGAATCACCTAAAATGGACTGACTTGTACCAAACCGGCCAATCCGCATCCCACGCGTACTTTTGGTGCAACTGTCCCTGACTGTGCGAAACAATACTTAGGTAATTTTCTTCATTTTTTTGACTGTTCGGCTTTTCGCGCCCGCGCATCCCGGATGTTCCAACTGTCCCGTGATGTCTTTGGGCGGTACGCTCTGGGGCTTTTGGCCGATTTGCGCCCCGACGTCCCAACTGTCCCAAGTGCTGCCTAGGCTAGGACTTAGCCGATTTTCTCTGTATTTCGGCACCAAGCTTGGCTTTTGCAATTTTTTCACATTTTAAAAACTTGCTGGGTTTTCTTCTTGGATAGGAGAGTTAGAAAGAACCCGAGGGGACCCCAAAACATGATTTCAAGCTTTAATCAATCTATTTGCCTGGGACTTAAAAATCTGATGCATGTTATCAAAATTACCCTAGGGGGTGATTTTTGGATAACAATGCCCAAAGCATGAGCAACCTTCGCCACCATGACATTATCGGAAGCCCTAGAATCAATTATCTAGTTGCTTAGTTTGTGACCATTGATTAGGAGGGAGAGATAAAAAGGTTCAATTTTTCCTGATGTGGAAGTCGAGGAAACATTTATGTAAGATGCAGGAGGAGTGGAAAGGATACCTTTCATGGAGATAGGAGAGGGGATGGCATCTTGGCTTTGTATATACTTGGTAAATCTTACAGTGCTCAGGGTTAGGCGAAAGGTATTCACTTGAAATTTGAATCTTGGTCTTTTTAGCATGATCGACTATTTCGAATGTGAGCAAGGGTTGCGTTGATGAAGGAATGAGTCCCTCACTTGCGGCGTAGGATAGGGTTACTTGTTCTTTATGGAAATAGAAGGAGGCTGATTTGGAGGAGAGATGGGAGGAAAATATTTCTTTGTAAAAGGCTTAATAGGAGGTTGAGCAAGAAGAGGATTACCTCTTTTAGCAATGGTTGGAGGCATGTTCAACATAACCTTCTCTTTTTGTATCCTGGCAGCAACTTCTACTTCTTTTCCTTGGGAGTGGGTGAAAACAACATATGACTATCTGCTTGCATACCCTTGGGTACCCTCTTCTTCATCAGACTCTTCATCTTCAAATTCCATATACCCGATTGTAGAGTCGCTAGTCGGTTCACCGACATCTTGATCATCTTCACCTTGCGATGAAGGTTCTTCATAAATTTGCTCCTCTTCTTCGATCTCGACTAGGGCATTGACCAAAGGAGCCTCAAGTGCTAACTATGGAGCAGTTGTAGGAAAACGTGGCCTTTGTGGGGCATTGTTGGGAGTGAAGTTTCTCCATGGGATATCCTGGTATGGAGTGTTAGGAGAAGCTTGAGCTAATTACTTCTTTAATGTGAGTAAGTCATTTTCCATCTTCTGGAATGCCGGATCTGATGAAGTGGCTTGAGAAGGAGTTGAAGCCTTAGGTTTGGATGGCTCTCATTTTAACTCACCAGATATAAGTAGGTTGTCTTCTATCCGAATGGTCTGTAGCTTGAGTGAGGACTAAGGTGGTGATTTGTTCTTGTAAGAGTAAGAAACTTACTCTTGAGCTCATGGCATTCACAAAGAAACACTTTTGATTTTTTGGTGTTGGCAACATGGCAGGTGGCACACGGTTAATCAACGAATTGAAATGGGTGATAAAATTACGCATGGTTTCATTGGCTTCCTTCTTCAGGTGAGTGATCTTTGATAGTAATGCAAATGCATCCTCTGAAGGCTTATACCTATCTTCAAACGTAGTTCATAATGTGGCCCAACTGGTGATAGATCCGACGGCAAGTGTTGGAACCACTCTACTGTGGGTCCTTGCAAGGTCTCTAGAAAGAGGCATACTAACATGTATTCATGGGTCACATCTAGGATGTTGCATGACATAATGAATGTAGATATATTTGAATCTGTGATTTGATTTCCACTCCCATCAAATCTTGGGAAATTCTCGTGTGCTTTCCATGAGGGAGCACGTGAACTGGATGTGGTAATGCGAGAGCATCCATAGAATTTCCCATGGTAATCTGCCATTTGAAAAGATGGAAAAGGATGTGAGCTGAATTATGGCTCCACCAAGTAACAGAAGAAATGCAAATGGATGTGGAGGCTCCTTGTGAAAATTGGTTCTTTCGTGGGGCGAGGCACTTCTGGCTAACCGATCAGCTGAACTCAATGATGAGAAGCATTCTGGTGTAATACTGAAGTTGTTCCTTTGAAGTAGTTTGAAAATAGGATCAAATTCTCCACAAGCTCTCCTGCTATGGGTAAATGGCTCACCCACTAGTGTATCTTTTCAGATCTACAGTGATTTTTATAGTAGATTTGTGAAACTCTTTTTGCTTGTACTTGCTGATTTTTTAATTTTTCTGACAAAAATCAGCAGCATGTACTTTCCTAAATATTTAATTTTATCCCTCTTTTGAAAATTGATTGCGGTTTAATGACGAAGATTAACAAGGATAAAATAATGGTTAACTTAGTAAGCTGATTTTCGAGATCTTAGATTTGACTTTTTTGCAAGGGTTTGAAAATATTTGTAAAACTATCAGAATCTCAGATCTATGGAAATATACGGGTTTCTATAAAAACTCAATGAACTAAAGGTTTCTAACTAGTCCAGATCTATGGATCTCTTAAGAAAATTTTTAGTTTGGGTCACTTTTGCAAAAATTTTGGATTTTAAGCAAAGAGCTAAGATTTGCAAACAGGTAGTGATTTTTACAATTTTATCTATTTTCCTAGTCACCCCAGTAGCTTTAAAATCTGTTAGTTTATTTTAGCTAACATAACACTCAGAGATCTAGTTCTTTCCCCAACGGAGTCGCCAAAAAATGTTGGTCAAAAATCATTAGGTGGGCAAATCTACAGATAGACATGCCAACAAAGTGTGCGGGAGGCATAGCCCTCTTTGAGACAACAAAGCAAAACTAGTTTATTGCTATTCTACCAGGAATCTATGCAAGTATTACTATATTCTGCCTTCTGGGGGTTTTAGGATCTCATCTCGGTCGTATTAGTTCTGACAAAGAACATAAAGGAATGAAAAAAGGAATAGAAGAGAGGTGGGTCTGAAGGGAGAAAAGAAATGAATTCCAAAGTAGAAAGGTGATAGGGTTTATGTTTTAGGCTAGTATTAAATAGATCCAAACTTAATCACATAAAGAAACAAAGCAACAATGATAAAAAAATGACAAAATATACGTGAATCCAACAGAATAAGCATGTAGATCTAACTTAAGAAAGATCTAACACTTAACACAGGAATTCAGCACAAAGTCTCAATTTTGTATTAATAATGTTCTATTACAAGAAAGCTCAAAGTCTTTCTCTCCTCACTCTATTTTTCATACAAATTTTCTCACCCTGAATACTACAAGTATCCAAGTATTTATAGAAGGAGAAGGAGAAAGAAGGAAAAAGGAGCCAACAACTATTTACAAAATATCTAAAAGTCAAATGTTGACTTTAGGGCAATTTTGTGGATGACAACATCTCATGGTGCAACATGGATGATGTCATCATTTGTGCCAACATTCTTTTAAATATTTTTACAAAAATGGGATTTATCCCAAGAGGAAGGAACCTATTCATCGTCATCCCTTGGCTGGAAAGGAGTGTCCTACTTCTTCTCAGGAGAGGAAATGTGAAACTGAGCTCGATACTCCATGAACTTGTTGACCATTTCTTGAAGTTGATCTTGAGCTGGACCCTTGGTGTGATCCCTGATGACTTCACAAGTTTCCCATTCATCTCTGAGTCTTTCTGGGAGTTTGAAGTATTCATTACCTGCCTCCATCAGGTATCCAACAAAGTCACTAGTAGGCCAAAAGGTTGTTGATAGATTCTTTATCAAAAGTGGCCTCGACGCTAAACCTTGCGACGTAATTTCCTTGAAAAGCTAAATAGTATCATCTGCCTTCCTCAAGGTGTATGATGGGTTGAGAAAACCTAGGAGACATCCTTAAGATGATCTGCTCCATTTGATGCATTGCATCTAGGGCTTCCTCCTTGATTTTGTCTATTTTTTCCAAGACAAACTCCATTTGGTTAACCCTATAGTCTAAAGCAGCAAGGACTCTATTGGGTGCTTGCGGGTAATCAAAAATGTTGAATTTCACCAAGTCATCAACCGGACAGTTGAGCATCTTCTAGAATGTCTTGTGTTGCAACCTAGCATGGTCTAACTCTTTGGAGATAGGTCCTACTATTTCCTGGAGTTCCTTGTTAGCTTGATCTATATTTTGATAAAGCTCTGTGAACTTTGTAATCACTTCCTCACTATCTTTGAGGATCTGCTCTCTCCAGGAAGACACCGCTATACCTTGCTCGCCGATCTTGGTGTACTCATTTATCTTCTCCTGACTAAGAACTTCAGGAGGGTCAGCAATAGTCATAGGAGGGGCATTGCCCATCTTTTATAGGGCTTGGAGAAGATGCTTGTTTTACTCTTTTAACATTCTCTTCTCTTCCTTTGCTGCTTGTAAAGGGCATCCACTGTGGATAAGTCTTCTCCTTCCAGGATCTCTCGATGATGTTCCCATTGTGACTGAGTCACTATAAAATTTGTAGCAGATAGATCTTCTTTCTTCTTTGTAAGCTCAGGGTATGCGATCTCCATAACCCTTTCACCTGAAGCACTTTGAGAGAAACAAGTTATAGCTTTTTGCTTCTTAGGCCCTTTATCCAGAATAACAGGGAAGTCCATAGGTGAAATAGTGACTTTCCTCTTGTGTTGGCTCAGGTGTTTGGAGATCCATCCTAGACTTAAGGGAGTGGGTCCAGAGGAAGAGGAGGAAACAGGGGTGGATGAAGGAGCAACTACAGTGGACATGGGGAAATGTGTCGAGACACTTGGTGGCAGCATTGAGAAAGAAGCCAACACTCCAATGCTCACGGGGGTAGGAGTGAATGTAGGAGAGGAAACTGAGGGGCGGAAGAGATCCGGGAGATGAGGGAAGAAATATCATGCGGATGATCTTTGAGGGAAGAGAAGATGGAGGAAGAGGAAGGGGGAATGGTAGAAGACGGGGATAAGACACAACCAAAGGAGTGGTTGGTTGAGTGACATGAGGAGGGGAAGGAGGAGTGGGAGATGGGATGCTTTGGGAATCTCACCGGTTGTAGTAGTAGTGGCAACACCACGAGTGGATGTTCCCGTTAGAGCACGTCCTGCTTCTTCTTCTCCTGGGGATATTAGGCTTACTACCTACTCCTCGGCGGTGGAAGGAGGGCTCTCAGGAATTTCCTCCTGAGCAGTGCTTGTCTCTCCCTCTTTATCTTTTCCTTTTCCTTTAGGAAAGTGCTTTGGCTTGGTGGGTGCATTACCCAAGGGAGACATGGTAAAGTCTACTCCAAGGTAGATGAGACCATTTTTCTTGCACCAATGCTCAGTGTGCTGTCTGAGTGCCTTTGACCCTTTCCTCAATAGTCTGAGGTGCCTTGTTTCTATCAATTTCAGCAAATGGCCAATTGTCCCCATCCGTGTCTAGATAAACCTAATCAAATTCTTGATCAGTTGCTTGGAAACCCTTTGGGACGATGGCCACACCATATTGAATGATCTCTGTCAGGGCCAAGTGGGAGTGATCCTTTTGTCTGAGCTTGAATTCATGATATAGATCGATGTAGATATCTTCGATCTAAGGGATGTGAATTAGATCGATCTTTTCTCTTGGGAGGCAATCACAAGGATCAAAGGTTGGCCTCGCTAGGAAATTATGCTTCAAATTGAGAAATTCAAGCTCTGTAAACATCTCCCGGGCTTTTCTCTGTGAAGTGCAGGTGTACCTACCCACTATGAGGGGGAATGGAGTCCCACCCTTCTTCCTTTTCAAACATTTCTCATGGTACATGATGAGCTGTCTAGAAAGCTCCAATAGGATCAGCTTGGGTCCCACATACCTTGGCAATTTGGTGGGCTCTCCCAAGAAGTTAGCGGCTCTGAGATAGGTGAAAGTGGGGAATTGCGTGAATAACACTCCCCACTTCTCTGTGGTAGTGACCACACTTTTGGTCATCTAACCGTGAGTCATGTTGGGCCTCAAGAGACAGATGATGCCATAGAAGAAGATGTCATTGACTTTGTTTAATTGGGATATGCTATTTTCCAGTCTTAACTCTGAATAGTACTTGTATATTTTTACCTAGGGCCATACCCCATATTGATTGAATGCTGGGTATTCCCTTTCTGAGGCAACAACATATACCACATAAGAGTTCATATAGAACCTCCTAGTTGTTGAAAGTTGTTAAAGATGCTCTGAGATCATACTGCTAATAATATCTCCCCATTCGAAACGTTGATCAAGAACATTTTTACTTATGGTTTCTAAGTACCTGAGCATCCACTTGTGAAATTAATGGGCATCGGGAAGCCCAAACACCCTGCTCAGGAAAGTGATGGTGTCACTCAAACTCTCGAAAAGTCACTGTGATGAATGACTTGTGGCCACCTGCTTGTTACCTTCTTGTTCTTGAAGTACACCTCATTCATCAACTACATGCATTTGTCTTCATTTTGATTCCATGTCTTCATGAAGTCCTCTTGGATTACTGCTACAAAATTTCGATGGTTAGGGATATCCAACATGATCTCAAAAATGTTGGGCAGTGAGGTTGATTATTACCTCACCCTTCTCATTTTTGAAACATCTTGTGTCCTTATTATAACAACATCCCACTAACATCATGAACTCATTATTGATTGCACTTACGAGGATCCTTGTAGCAAAGTGCAGACCACTACTAACCAATTTATCCATCCATGGGCTACCTGTGAAATTCTTGGTTTTGGGCCAGAAGTCCTCCATGTCAATGTGCCCGAGTTCTGAATCTTTGATATCTAGATCACATTCCACAAGAGATTAAGGCATCCTGACCCTTTAGTATTTATATTTCATTTATTCTTCTGTTAGCCTAACTTTACTCTTAGACTTAGTTGGCTTCTTACTCGATGAAGACATGTGTGGATCTAAGTTCAGTTGTTGATCTGTAAGAAGAATCAGGGAAGTCCATCATAGAAGAGCCATGTTAGCTGTTAAGTCATCCATCAAAGCTTACAGAATGAAAAGTTATCAATTTACAAGCCTCTGGGCATAAGGCGCAGTTCTACTGTAGGCTGTAGGGTCTCAGAAAAGCAAGGTGCACTTTGGGAAAGTGTTGCATGGGAGAAAAAAACACCAAAAGGGGGAAGGGTGGGGAAAGGCTACACACAACATTCAAATGTTGGTGTCGAGGGACATGCGCCTGCGCCATTAGAAGTCCTTTTAAGTGGGGCACAGATATGGTTTGTGTTGCAAGGTCCCAAGATGCACCATTGGCACAGATGTGGTAGATGCTGCATGAGAGTGAGGTGTGCCAAGGGTTAAATTTGCACAGCGGCGTGGGAAAGGTTTGCACAACATGTAGTTTTGTTGCTATTGTTTTAGTGCTAGCGCTTGCGCCTTGGGAAATTTATAATTTTTATAAGGCACGAGAAATATTTATGCTACCTGGAAGGATAGTGTGCACTGTGGCATGACTGTGTTTGGTGTAACAAGAATGGATCTTGCGCTGAAGGAAAAACAGTGGGTTTGATTTGTAAAAATTTCATGATTTTCACTCTTTTGGCTTAGATTTTGATGGCAAGGGGGAAAACCCAGCAAAGCAGGGAATAAGGGCCAAATGAGTCTGAGTTGTTTCGTGGCAGAGGTCTTCTAGATTTGTAGATCTAGAAGGAGGATGGAGAACAGTTTGAAGTGGGTTGCACAAAATATATTGGGATTGTGTTATCTTCTTAGGTTCATTGTTTATTAACAATCCTAACCACCTAAACCAACATAGAAACCATAACAAATCCATAAGAAGGGCAAGGACCACTTACTAGGAATATATAACGATAAAGGAGATGATGTGGGATCCACAAACATGACAAATGAGAACATGCAGGGCTGACAGGAACGCTGACAAGTACAAAGGAATAACTTTTTCACATTTTTTGAATTGTGAAAATGACAAGTCGGACACGCCTATATATAGGAAAAGGTGTAATAAATGTGCCACCAACTTTTCTATGACACACTTAGGGAGATGTCGACATGAAGAGATTTTCACCATAGCGTAGCTTTGGAAGTGTCAACATTGCATTTTTAGCGCCTTGGCGCACCATTGAGGGGCACAACATTTTGAATGTTAACACTCCAAATAATGTGCCAAAGGAAAGGAGGGGTGCATTTTTTGTAAATGTAATGCTAATGAAAACTGCGCCTAATTTAAAAAAGGTTTAGAATGACCAAGTTCTAGAAACTAGATTTTCCAGAAAGAGATTTTATACCATTCCGAATGCTAAGAGACCTCAACGGGGAACCAAAACGGAAATTTTGGTATAGGTACCTATGAAATTTCCCTTGTCAATTTTACAAGACAACAGGATAATAACGGCATAGGTTCCTCATCAAGAGGAATGAGGATAACACCTACACCACCCCCACATTGACATTTTGACCCATCAAAGGCTAAGGTCATTTTATAAATGGTATCGTCAAAAGAGAGGGTAGAAATTGATTCATCTAGGAAATTGAAGTTAGAGTGCTGATCTCCAGAGAGAGGTGCATCTACTATTTTGTCAACGCTGGTTTGGACCTTAATATATATTTGATGGATGAATTTGAGGTTGACATCTATAAGAAGCATGAGATAATGTGTAACACATTTATGCTGGTAGGGTTTGGCATACGTGTAATGTAATGGGTTGGTATTAGTGATAAAAAGGTTTGTGGTTGAGTAGGTAATGATGAAGTTGAGTGCCGACAAAACTAAGGCTAACTAATTTTTTTCAGCATGAGTGTACCTAGTTTTGTAGTCTAAAAGGGTATAGATTATACAATAAACCACTTTCTCTCGGTGTTTCTCGTCACGATGAGTAAGCATGAAACCTAAGCAATGATCGATAGTATAAGTGTATAGGTAGAAGGGTTGGTCATCTTTAGGAGGAATCAGCATTGGTGGTTAGAGAATGTATTGTTTTAAGGTGTAAAAGGCTTTGTGGCATTCATCATCACATTTGAATGAGACATCTTTTTTGAGGAGATGATGAAATGGTTGGAAGTGGTCAGAAAGTTACGAAATAAACCGACAAATAGATTGCAACTTACCTTGCAAACTTTAAAGTTGGGGGAGATTAGTAGGTAGAGGCATTTCAATAATAGCCTTTACTTTAGAAAGTTTAACTTCTATGCCACACAAAGAAACAATGAAACGAAGTATTTTTTCTAAGAAAACAATAAAGACACACTTCTCAAATTTGAAGGTGAATACAATACTTGATGAGACGGTTAAAGATGAATTTCAAGATTATAAGGTGTTCAACCCGATGTTTGGATTTGGAAATAAGGTCATCTACATAATCTTCAAATATAGGATGCATGATTTCATGGAAGATATAATTCATAGCCCACTGATATGTAGCACCAACAATATTAAGGGAAAAAGCAATGACTCGATAGTAGAAGGTCCCCCAAGGAGTGATGAAGGAAGTTTTTTGTTGATCATCTATAGCGAGTAAAATTTAATTATAACCCAAGAAACCATCCATGAGTGATAGCATCTCATGTCCAGTAGTGAGATAGATTAGCTAGTCAACACTTGGTAGAGTAAAATCATATTTGGGGAAAGCTAGGTTGAGGTCATGGAAATATATGCAAATGCGAAGTCCTCTTGTCACTTTTGTGATAGGAACGATGTTAGAAATTTGTTGGGGATAGTCAATGGCTAGGATGAAGGAAACGAGAGAAGGTATTGAATTTATTCTTTGAAAATAAGGGCAACATGAGGATGCATTTTCAGAACTTGCTTTTATGGGTTTGGATTCGGAATGATTACGATATTGTGGACCACAATGTTTAGGTCACTACTGGGCATATCAAAGAGGACCAAGAAAAGGTTTTTCTATGATCCCTAAGGAAAGAAGTAAAGTATTCTTGTTCAGTAGTATCTAAAGATTGGCCTATCTTTAGAATGTGTGGGTCATCCTGAGTGTGAATGTTGATTTCAATAGTCGATTCATTCAACATGGTTTGTGTCTCAAAAGTCAACGATCGATGAATATAAAAATCTTCCACACCAAGGTAGGTGAGAATAGACTCATCATCTTAACATTGAATAGGGTTATTAGAAGGTGTGTCAACATCGATCGTGTCTGGATATAGGAAGGGAAGGGAAGAGAGAGCGTCTATATCATTGTGATAAGTAGGAGGTCCCAAGGAAATTGTATTCATAAAAAAAAATTAGGAGGAATAGATTTGTGATCTATGGACTCCATGGGTGAAGGTGGTGACATTGGTGAATGAGGTGAAGAACATTTTTGTCCTCATTGAGGTCGATGTAGGCCTTCTTGGAAGATGGTGCAGAAAATCCAATACTCCTCTAATCTCTCGTGTTCATGGTCAAAGTACACGGGATAATGGTATGATGACCTTGTTCATAAAAAATAGAGCCAAATCCTTTCCATTTGCAATGGTGAAGGAAAGTGTGTGCGAAAGCGGCGGTTAGTGAGATATTAGAGGTCGATGAAAATGGTTGTGTTTTAGATGGAAGATTGGGTGAATAGGTGGTAGTATCAATTCCCCCATACAGTAAGTTGGTGCGAAGGTGGGGAGGACCATAAGGGAAAACCTCTCCTATGCGATAGTCATAATGAGGATATTGGCGTAGGTTTCCATACTCTTGCGGAGTGAGGAAGGTGTTGATATTGTATAGATGGTACTCCCCTAGAATGAGGCATTGAAAAACACCCTCTAAGGGATTCATAGTAGATATGTGGGTAGTGGGGATATACGAATTACTAGGAGATTAGGAAAGAGGGGTATCAGCTAGTTGGGAAGTAGATGGGCTAGCTACAGAGGCTCTGATAGTAGTAAGAATAGAAGAGTTAGGTGGGATAGAGGTGGCAGAAGCATTGGTAGATGGGGTTGTGGGTGAAGGAAAAGTTCGGGTAGTGGTAGATTCCTTAACTGGTACAAGGACATTGTTGGTAGGTACAACATGTTACAGGTTTTTAATGGTGATGGGTCAGCTGGGATGGTATATTTATGTCCTTCATGTTCAAATTTTACCCAGTGGTTTAAATTTGAAGGAACACAACCCATTATGTGAATCCAAGGTCAGCCAACCAACAGGGTATACCGTAACTCCCGCTCTAAGACAGAAATATTATGGGATAGTGTGAGGGCCCACACGAACGTGAAGAATAATGGTGCCAGGGTAGAAGTGATGGCATCATTAAATAGGAAAAACACAATTGGATTATTATGCATGCAATTAGAAGGGATGCTCATTTTATTATATGCGTGAGAGGAGATCATGTTGATGCTAGCACCACCATTAATCATAATGCATCGTACACGTATATTATCAATATATACAAAGATGAAAAGGGTAGGATCAGGGTCATCTGATTGGAGAGGTACATTCTTCTCATCATATAAATTGAGGGTAACTACTTGATGAGTGGATGTGGGGGTAGATGAAGGAGATGATTTGGTAAGTGAGGCCATGTGGTGAGGGGTTATAATGGAGGCCACTAGTGTGGAGTCATTACTTAAAACCTCCATAAGGTCTTGTCAATGAGATTCAAAGGTTTGGACAAGATCATACAAAGACATTTTTAGAGTTAGTTGGTGTAATTTTTTTATCGTTGTACGATGGGTGACCCCGCGTCGAAATAGGATATGTAGGTCCCCGAATGGTGATTTTAGGTGTGGGTGTAGGTGGTATATTGGGCATGGGATAGTTGATTTTTATTTTCCTTTCTCCTTTTGGGCATGTGTGGTAGCTTGGACCATGGTAATCTAAGGGAAATAGGTAGATGGAAAAGGTATGTCATGAGTAGTAGAATGGAATGATGGAGCAAAACCTAATGCGGGGTAAGAACCTTGCGAAATGAGTAGGGCACACTGGCATTTAGGTGGTGGTTTGGCCATCTCTCTTATATGGACAATATTGATCTCAAATTTTAGAGGTGGATAAAAGGGGTGTGGGGTGGATATGGATGTCATTAAAGAATCAAGGGATGATGGTGTGTGTTGACATGTGAAGGTAGAATAGGGTCTTCATTAAGAAGATCATCGTTGTCAAAAAAAAAAAATTTGGGAGTACATAATTAGAGGAGAGTGGTTTTGAGAGCCTTACAACCTTCTACATAATGTCCTGACACATGATGGTAGGCACAAATTTTAGTTTCATCGACCCTTTTGTTTTTGGTTTGAGGGGGTTTTAAGTCTAAGAAGAGGTAATGTGATGACCGAGGTCTCTAAGAGGTTGGCTAGAATGTTGGTATAAGACCACTGTGAATGAATCACAAAGTGGGAATTAAGTGTGGGTTTTGGTAAAGGTCTTGATAATTGTGGTGTACGGGGCGTTATAGGAGGGGGAATGGGTTGGACCACCGGTTCGGTAGGTGGTGTTGTATTTGGTTTTAATGGTATCTTTTTGGGTAAAGGTGTGGTAGAAGAGATAGTAATGGAAGGGGTTGTTGGTTTACCTACCTTGTCGTAGGGTAATTGGTTCTTGTCTTTAGATTGCACCTTCTTGGGTAAATGTGATATGGGAGTACACGATGCGAAGGAAAGAATATGGTGGAAGAGAATGGGTTACCCATGGGGACAATAGAGTTACCTTAAAAGTGGTTAGTAGAGGTCAGTGGATGGTATGGGTTGAAGTAATGTAGGAAAATTTACGGTTATAGTCACTGGTGGAGGTATAGGTGGTAAGAAATGTAGACACTAGAGGCATCGCCTTGGCTCATACAATTCTCTCAACTACGATGAAATTTTAATGAGACCATCCACCCATCCATTCCTATTTTTCCATATCCAATACATTGGGAGATTCCTTAATTTAACCTCTTCAACATCAAAGAGGACCCACAAAAGTATTTGCAATCCTTTAAAAATTGGTGTTACCTAATTTCCCATGATGATGCTTTACTTTTGAGGAATTTCCCAATGTCCCTGACATGACCTGCATTGGACTGGTATAGTGGACTACCAAGACACTCCATTTACTCATTCAATTAAGTAGCCCAAGATTTCCTAGATCACTTCTCAGTCAATGTTGTTAAGAAGGTTACCATGACTGACCTCTACTCTACACATCAATATGACGATGAGTCTATCACATATTTTTTCACTCGTTGGCAAAGCATGATCAATCAACTCACATTCTAATTACCACAAACCAAACTCATAGAGCTCTTCACTCGGGCTTGTGCTAGACATCTTTCACCGACCCTATAGGTACAAACTTTCCAAACCTTTGATGAGCCATTCACCATGGCATGAAAACTAGATATTCAGGCCATCGAAGAAAAGAAAATCCATCTATGAAATAAGATCGTGGCATTTAACTCAAATTATACCTCTTCTTCTTCGAAAACACAAAATAATTATTCAAAAGCCAAGGGAACCACTAATGTGGTGGTAATCAAGGCCATCCTAGCTCATCCATCAAATCAAGCTAAGCCCTCATCTAATCTTTCTCCTATCCAAACTTTTCAATTCATACGATAACAATGGAAATACAACCCAATTGGGAGCCTTATTCTTCTATTTTAGGAAAGCTCATTTAAGCCGGGGCCATCACCCTTCATCCTATAAAGCCACACACTAGTTTTGATCCTGCTCACCCCACACCCGTGTGGTACAAACAACATGAATTATGTAAATATCATCGGGTAAAAGGTCATAATGATGGAAAAATTTATCACTTCCAAGAAAATTGTATAGGAAATGCTCGAGAACGAAGAGTTAGTCTTGGATAATCCAAATGCACCTACTAACCAAAACCAACACATTTTCAAGAAACCATTTCCTAATCATGCCCCTTCTTCCGACCAAACTCCTGGAGACCTAAAATAATGATAGAAATACCCATTTGGTCCATGTTATTTTTAGTGATGCACCAGCTTGCTTCCCAATTACCTCATATTCCTTCCATAGATGAAATCTTAGCCCATACTCCCTTACCTTCACCGAACCTATTTTGTCTACTCCTTTGACCATAGAGGAATCCCTTCATCTTATCCTTCATCTGTGAAAGAGCTTATAATTATCACACTACCTAAAATGCCTCAAAATTTTGAGCCCACTTCACCAACATGAGGAGAGACCACTTTGGCTAGCTTGTCCTCTCCTCTATCCATGGAGGATACTAAAAAGTACCACCACCTGTAGATGACTATTCACCATTAGAACTTTAAGATCTCGTTGATTTTATTTTGGATCTCTTACCCACATAGTCTAGGCTATCCATTTCCCAAGATCTAAAACACATTTTACTGAGGATTTCAACTCATTCCATGTTGGTTCGCATATAACAGTTTCATTCTCATGCTTGTCGATCACCTGGACTATGTTAATAGAACCTTACTTTGGGGGCATATTCTACTTCCTATCTTAACACAAATGTGGTTCTCACTCACCGACACCTCCACTATCTATCCGTAAGTGTTTCAAATGACCAAACCGAACACAACCACAACTATTGCAAAATATTCCTCAACACCACTCATGCCTCAACTCACACCTCTACCCATAACCCAACATGATTCTCCACCCAAACCCACACCTACATCATCTTCCTTACCTAAACCTATTACTACTTTAGGGGTCATACCAACAGCTAGCCTTACTCATCCACCCATCAAATTAGACTTAGCTACGTCTTCCAAAACTAACACCAAATTTAACCCAACCCCTAAACAAAAGAGCCAATATCCTAGATCTCATACCCCAACCTTGCCAACCACACCCTTATCACCTTCACCCCTTCCGTCCATCGTATGACCTCACCCTTCGACCCGCCAAGAAACTCTCATCCACTCATAAACCAATAATCTAGCAGCCCATTTCCCCATCA
This sequence comes from Taxus wallichiana var. yunnanensis, assembly GCA_018340775.1. Taxonomy (NCBI): domain Eukaryota; kingdom Viridiplantae; phylum Streptophyta; class Pinopsida; order Cupressales; family Taxaceae; genus Taxus; species Taxus wallichiana. The sequence continues at coordinate 150,578,745 of CM031234.1, read as the reverse complement.
CAGACATATAATATACCCAAACATTCCACACAACCTCCACCCCGACCTTTAACCTTTTTACCACCAATACATCCAATACCATCAATAACTCCTTCACTACCCATGACAGCTTCCTTCTCTTTCCCTCATGCCTCTTTCCCAACCTATGCCACCTACTTCCATAGCACCTTGGTTACCCCCATGGGTAACCCACCCTCCTCCACCATCTACTTTTCCCTCTACATCTCTTGCACTGTATCACCTTTACCCAAGAAGGTGCAACCTAAAGCCAAAAAATTTCTACCCCCAATAAGGTAGTTAAACCAACGACACATTCGATTTCCATTTCATCTACCATGCCCCTATTCAAGCAAATATGACCAACACATAAGACCACACCACACACCAAGTTAGTAGCTCAACCCACTTCCCCTCTTGCAAAGACTCTTCCTACACAGTCACCACACCTGTACCCAAACCCACATTCACCTCCCATTATGATCCATTAGCAGGGTCCTACGCTAAAATCCTAACCAGCCTCCTTGAAAATTTTGTTATCATATTACCACCTCTTATACCTTATGACCCACTCAAACCCAAACCAAAAGGGTTTGACGATGCCAAATTTTTGCTTACCATCGTGTGTTAGGACACGATGTTGAAAACTATAAGGATTTAAAAGCAACCCTCATCCAATTATGTCCTTTTGAGTTGAACCTTGATGATGATGATCTCCTTGATGAGGACCCTATCTGAATTTCACAAATTTCCTCACATATTCTTCCCACACCTACACCACAACCTACATCTACACCCTCAAAACCTTTCTATCCACCCCTGAAATTTGAAATCAACATGGTTTATATCAGATAACTCGCCAAACCTCCACCTAAATGTTAGTGTGCCTAACTCATTTCACAAGGTTCCTTCCCACCTCTTGGCTTCTGCCCTTCCTATCCTTACACCTTTCATGGCTCACCTACTTCATCTACCTCCAAACCTAAAATCAACATGATCCACGTTGCTGCTACCTACAATTAGAAGGAAAAATGAAAGGAAATGGCAATCAACCCACCAACCAACCCCGAACCCAACATACCATCTCGCACCCACAACTAAAGTCACGATCCATCGCTTGCATATCCTATTTCCAATGGGGTTACACATCACACGATGCTCAAACAATTACACGAATCCTCACTCAAAATGTCCCTATATGACCTCATCCAAACCTCTCGAGTCCCATCACCAAACTCTCATGGAAGTTCTTTAGTCTATAGAGGCTTTATTCAATGAGCCTACACCCATAGCCTCCATTATTACACCTCATCATGTAGCCTCTCTCACCAAATCACCACCTTCTTCTACACCTCCACCTACTCACCAAGTGGCCACCCTCAGCTTCTCAGATGAAGAGATTGCACCACACCAAACTGATGACGGTGATCCTACCCTTTTCATCTCCATCCATATCAAAATATACATGTACAATGTGTTATGATCAATGAGGGGATATCATTAACATCATCTCCTCCCATGCATTCGACCAAATGCACATACCCAAAAATTGTATGCATAAACATCCTGTCATGTTGCATTCATTTAATGATGTTATCACTTCTACACTTGGCACCATCATCCTCCATGTTCGCATGGGCCCCATACTATTCAAGAGTTATTTTACATCTTGGAAGGGGAGTTTCAATATGGCTTGTTGCTTGGTAGACCCCGGATTCATGTCATGCGTTGTGTTGGTTGCTTGATAGATCCTCCATGATTTTTCTACACCCTAGTCATAACATTCTAGTGTGCCCACTACTTCTCGGCCACATACCTCCTTTTGCATGCTCCTATGTGCTAAAGTACCTATCCACTATGCCTCATACCTAGTAGTTTCCCATGATGTTTTCTACCTCACATGACACTGTGCATCTATCCATCTACATGTGGTCTTCTATCTGAACAATTTTCTTGATCCACACATTTAATTTAAGCACCTGCACCATATTTCTTCTATGCATACCTATTTTCCATATGATGTTCAATATCTTCCCAGATTGGCCCATTTAACATGCATCTAATCTACCCCACACTAAAAGTATGTGTGGTCCTTTATGCATGAATTCACTTAAATAAAAACCAACTACGACGTGCTAGTGTTATTATTATAAAAATCAAATAAATTGAAAAATTATAACAACGATAAAAGTAAACACATATCATGATAATGCATTAAAGGGAAACCTAATCTAAATGGAAATACTTACTTATTACAAATACCAATAAGAAATATTTATAGTACATATTTAGCCTACTCCCATTGAAGTAACAGGAAATAAAGTTCCATATAAAACCTATAACATGAAAACACCTGATTCCAATATCTTTGTTACAAAAAGGGTCCCAACCAATGATCTTTCAACTTCCCATGGTAGCACGCAAACTTTAAATCATATAGAAGATCCATTTTTCCTGTCTCAAATTACTTATTCTAAATATGTCTATCATTTCATGCCTTATTTATTTCTTTTTATATCTTTTTCTCCACCAAGGAATAATGTGTCATTCATCTAATTGCATCAATTTTTCTATACACTCTTCAAGAAATTATTCATCATCCAATCCTCCTATACACACAATACATAGTGATGACAATATGAATTCCATAGGTAATATAGCTTTTGAGACAAACACCAAATGAAAGGGTGTGGCTTTATTCAATCTTTTTTAATCGGTCATGTATGTCCAAAGTACAACTGATACTTTATCAACCTAGTCCTTTCTTCGAACATCACAAAGTTTTTTCAATGTATGTCCTAGTATCTTGTTGATATTCTTAGAAGTACCATTGGCCTATGGGTGATAGGGGTGTTATCTTTTGGTGTGCCACCATGAATTTAGCCAACAATATTCTGATAGTCTCACTAAGAAAGAGAGTTACCCTATCACTTGTTAAGCTCAAAAGACATCGATACCTTCTGATAATTTTTTCCCATAGAAATATTTTTGTTGTGGCTACCATGTAATCCTTTGTAGAAAGTGCTTCTTCCCAACTTGTTAGATAGTTTGTACAAGTTATAATGTAACACACACCAATCCTATGTGCGGTTGGGGAAATAGGATCCACAAAGTCAATCACCTATTTCTTAAAAGGTTCAACACTTGTAATAGGCCTTAGAGGAATCTCATCTCTAGATCCAAGATTCCCAACATGATTATAATGATCACACACCTTGACATATTATTTAATATCCTTGTATAAGGTTTCCCACCAAAGGCTAGCCACAAAAATCTTACACATAGTGGAATCACTTGCATAATGACCTCCTACAATTCCACCATGAGCTTCTTCCATTATTTCCTCACGCTCATGCTCCATTAAACACTGGTGAAAAACTTCATCATGACCTAACTCATACAAATATCCACCAATCAACTGGTAAGGTGCAATGCATATTGCAAGTTGTTTCTTATTTAATGTCTTCATTCCCTCATATTCTGACCAAAGCACAAAAAGAACGCAATATCTTCCAACTTTGTGGGTGAAAAATTCAATCTAAAAATATGTACATATGGCATTATGTCCTTAATTCTATGTGCATCCTCACCAAAATTGATCCTTGATAAATGATTAGGCCTAAGTTACTCATTCATGGTTTCACAACCACCGTAGATTGGAACTCCTGAAATAATAGTGTCCACAAGAAAATGTTCCCTTGTAACATGAGCTTGTTGATGAAATATTTAAATGCCATATGATCTGTGAATAACATAAATAGTGTAGCCAATAAGTATTGTTTTAACTTTTGCAACGTGTAAACCATAGAAAATGCTTTGCGCCTAGTAGTTGTATAGTCCTTTTTAGGTGGTGTCAACTTATTGCTTTCTAAAAATATAGTGGTCTACAATTACTTCACCGGTTATGATAACATGGTGCCTATTGCCATCCCCGAGGAATCCACATGAACATGAAATGGTTTTTCCCATGAAGGAAAGTGCAAAATAGGTGTAGTGGTCAACCTTTCCTTCAGTGTTTCAAATGTTTGATGTTGCACCTCACCCCAATAGAATTTTCCCTTAGCCTTCAAAATTTCCTCTAGGGGCATGAAAATATTTTCATAGCCCTTAATACCCCATATGAAAAATAAATTTTTGCACTACACGTTGATTATAAGGTTATTCCAATCCCAATATCATAGCGACCTTGGTTGGATCTACCAATAAGCCTTCCTTACAAATAATATTCCGAACAAAAGTGCCAAAATATGTCATAAAGATACATTTCTTAATATTCAAGGAGATGCTTAACTTCTTACATCTTTTAAACATAAGTCTCAAATTGTCACAATGATCCTTAACCAATCCATACATTGTCCAATCATCGAGATACACCTATAAAAACTTATGAATAAAGTCTTGAAATGCTTACACAACAATGTGTGAAAAGATTGCAGGTGCATTCTTTAGTCCAAAGGGCATAACGTGTATGAAAAACTTCCCCACTCAGTGGTGAAAGTTGTATTTTCCTAATCTTCCTTTGTTATGTGCACTTGATGATATCCTAAAAATCCATCAGTAAAAGAGTAGATCTTGCACCCTGTAACTCCTTCTAGGATATCCTTAGTAAATGGGGTAAGAAAAGGATTAATAACACATGAAGCAATTAATTATTTGTAGTCCACATAGATCCTTATCCTCTCATCCTTATTTATGCTTATTACCATCGGGATAACACACTTTGACTCCTCAATGGCCTCAATGATTCCAAATTTAAACATATTATCAATTTATTTCTTCACCTTAACACACAGATTATGATTCATCTTGTAAGGCCTCTTCCTAATTAGGAATGATCATTCTTTAAGTTTTATTCTCATCTCACCTAATTAAGGTTACACTCCTTTTAACTCATGATATCCCATCAGAAATAAGTTTTGAATGTCATGTAAGATCTCAACAATCTTAGCCATCTCCTGATCATACCAATAATCACCAACAATGGCCTCTTTAGGCTTTGTATATGTCCTAATGTTAAACTTCTTCTTTTTTCATAGGCTCATGATACATGCATACCTTCTCATCTAATTTTTCCATCACCTTGTGCGTACCTTCATTATGTTTAACATCTAGGTTATTGTCCTTATCATCATCATCTATTATGCATATCAATTCACCCCCTTCCTTTAATTTCAAGGCATGAACCATTTCTTATTCTTCAGTATCTTCAAGGTCAAGACATGCCTCCAAATCTAGCTTTCCAACACATGTCTAAAATAAGTTCTTCATCCTTTGCACTATTCCCGCAGAGTAAGGTGCTTCATAATCCATAGTGCTTCATTGACTGGTGGTTTAGTAGAAAACTAATCAAAAGTATGGATCATACTTGAGGTCATCTCATGCTACTTAAATATCTCATAGGTTAACTCTACATGGAGATACCATGTGTGCGCATAGCCAATTAGGGTGGCATATAACTTATGTACCCGAGTGAGTGATGGTGGTAAGGCTTCCTACCCCTCCACCTAGAGTATCTCACACTTCTAAATATGATATGAATTGGAATCCTTACCATGGAATTCACATATCTATGAAGTTACATTTCTCCTTATAAAACTTGTAGAAAAGGTTATTCTCACATCTTTCCATTCCAATAAGTTGACTTTGTGTATAGTCCACCAATGCGTTGTTGTCCCGTATAGAGCATATACCAACTTATTTCTTATTTCACCCTCATCCTTTGACTAGGGTTCCATAATGTGCAAAAATACATTAGGTTCCTTTCACCAATGTACTCTTGAGGAACCTACTTATGAATCAAGCACCAAACAGTGTGTGGCATGATTGTGTGAGTAACAATATTCTTAATCTCTCACCAAACTACATCATATGTTCTATGCACTCATTTTTCACAAGAAAAACTTCTATTATCACTAACTAAATGAGCATCATCACATTGAATCACTCCTTCATTAGACAACTCAACTACCTCATGATCTCTGATTATATGTGCATATATCCGTTTAGGTTCTCATCGCTCAAGAACTTGACATATGGGGAAACCTTTACATCTGTCAAATTTATAATGACACACACTTCTTTGTTCTCAGAGCTAATGTACCCCTTTTTGAAGTGTAAATATTCATTATTTACATAACACCAAGGGCACCTAAGTAATTTTGGGAAACTATTCACCTCCACGAGCTCCAAGATTTCAAAGTCCCAAGTAAACTTACCTCCCTAAATCATAATAATCGCATATTTTAATACCCCAATAGGATAATCCCTAGTTCTATTTTCCATATATAACACATTCAAGGAAGGATATAATGGAGCTCAACCCATATGATTCCAAGTGTTCCCATACATTAAATTTTGCACTTGTATCTATCGAATGTTTCTCATAAGCCACTCATCTATGACCATATTCAATTTAATCTCTTTTCATACGCATGATTATGGATAGGAATATTTCCACGAAGGATCTGCTTCCCATGTGTCATACTCCCAAATGCATGTCATGCTCCTAAGCACTTTCTAATAATCCCTTTTTAATGTCCTTTAGTGCACTGATAATTTTTAGTTCAAAATCAGAGATATTGAACTCAACCACAAATGTAGAGTGTAAAACATCATAGTCTACCATAGTCTATTGTGGGTCATAATTTCTATACAAGTTATGCACATTCCTTGAAGAGAAGTAGAAAAATTAACCACCTTTCTATCTAGAGAAATGATTCCTTTAGCATGCCATAGCAGCTTGCACTTGTGTACATGCTCTGGAGCATCTTCAATACCTCTATATTATGGTAAGTGAAGAGATATCTCATAAAACACTTGTTGTGGCTGATGAGGGTGTAGACCTTGTCCACTAGATCCAGAACCAGAACCACCACTAGTATTTCCTCCACCACCAGAACCACCTAATCCACTTGATCCCAATCCTTATGATCCTATTGAACCACCTCTTGATCCTCCAATAGTGGGCATTAAACTAGTAGATTATTTCCTAGTGTCCCAACCACATTACTAAACTAAAATCCCATAGTATGTGAAGTTATAGTACTTCAATATGTGTTCCCAATATTTTACATTCCCACACTTTGTCCTGATGATGTGCCATAAAATATTCCTCTAATTGGTCCTCCAAATAGCAAGGATGTTGTCATCTATGGAGCCATATATGTTTTCTGATGTACTTTTGTATTGAAAGGAAAATTATATGTACATGAAACCACTAGATTACCTACACTCACCTATTTATAAATAGTACTTCTAGAACTCCAACATTAAGTGTAAGGGCTATGTCGCTAGGTGGGATCGGATACACGCCTACAATCCAAAGTATATATTCATTATACATGCTCTCATTAGAAGCTAGAGGGAATTCTCTCTCACTGTGCTTACATAAGTGGGGAGATCCTAATTCTCTAGCTCCATGTCTTCCATTTAAGCTTCAAATCCTTCAGGATACATCATCCTTTGCAACTCTAGATACTCCTCAATATCGCATTTGTTCACCAATTCCTTCTCCTGCAGTTAATTATACTTAAACCACATTTATTTTCTCTTCCTTTCTACCGCAAGGTTTTCCATATTTCACCACACCTTCTCCTACCCCTTCACGTGGTGGGATATTTAGCTAGCCATAGGGAGGTGCTCTAGAATCAACACCACCATCAAGATCTTAATGGAAAAAAGAATAGTAAAAAGGTAATATCCTTTGGGTTTACGAAATAATTCAAACTCAACAAATTTTGAACAAGAATATGTAGAGACAACGTACTCTAAAGTATAACTGCACACAACACCATCCCACCAATGATCTACAACACATGTCCAAGGTTCATCTGCATCAAAAAAATCCTGATACTCTTCCTATGTCCAAGTCCTTGGTCTATAATACCAAATTTTCTTTGATGCATACGTGGACAACCACTCATACAACTCTATTGGAAAACAACAAAAGAATGACTCATAAAGATCATGATAAATATGTTCCTCAACCCACTTGGAAATATTAAAATCAGGTCTAAAACCATATATTCATATAAAATCATCTTGTCCATCCAACACCTAACCTTCAATAGCCGTAAGAGTCAACCAATTCGCTATTATCATGCATCTTTGCAGTAAACAGTTCAAAAAGAGGTTCCAGAAATGGAACCAAAATGTAGTCTTTATTTCTTTCTTAAAACCGTAGATGATCTCGACACATCACTTAGAAATATATGAGTGCTCACCTAAAGTGCAAAAAGGTACCAAGTCCCTCTTTTTTATTGTCTTACAAGGGCATTAGCATGCATATACATAATAACTAGATCTCAAAGTGCATATCCCATTCTAACAATTAGATCCATGAACTCAAGTTGGAAACACACATAATAAGTCATCATATAGATCACATAAGGATTAATACCAGATTTACCATATAATAACCATGAGAAGAAACACTAACAATCAATATCAAACCATAATGGTCCATTGTATTAAATCAAGACAACCAGAGTTCAATACATACATAATACTCTCACAAATTCATGAGCAAAAAATCATACGAGCATAACTTTATTACATATATTCATACAAAATCTCTTGCATCCTTAATCCATGTAAATAAATACATATATACAATTTGGGACTTTCCCTTCACTTCCAATACACTCTCAAAATAGACTCGCATGCTCAAAATATCCATCGAGTCTCTACTAGGATACCTAAAGAAGCATGCAAGCTTTGCCTAATAATAGATTATCTATAATTAACTCCATAACTAATCCTATTATTAGCTCAGACTATTCATGAATCTTGATCTTCCACATGTTCCCAAAATATCCTTTGTGTATCGTCTAATTCTTCATGTCTTTATCCAATGCATGCTCATCACTCCATGTATATTTATAACCCATAACATGCAAAATGGCTAAGTCCAACTCTCTCTTTCCCCGCATGCCCCTCTTTCACTAAACTTTTATATGTGCCAACATGCCCCCTGTCTCAGTGCTTCTTGTTCTCATGCACCTTTGATAATTTGTCAATAATTTATCCATTCAACAACATTGTGTGTTTTTATTTCAAAATACCTCTCTCGACATTACCCTTACACTAGTGAGAATATTCATTGTGTTAGTGGGCTTATCCTTTCTCTCTTTGCTTGAATCCACGTGCTATCATGCACGTGCTTGCACTAGTGCTATGTGTTTATTTTTGGCTAATTTTTAAGGATTTAGAATCTGAATTTTCAGCAGGTTTTAACATTTTTAATCAGATTTCTAACATGTTGTTAAGATTTCATGAGAATCATGTTTATAAGCTTTACTTAAGTTAGACTAAATTTTGTGTATGCTCTTCTCTTGCACCTTAGGGAGATCTTGAGAAAAAAATCCAAATTTCTTTTTCATTTTTCTAACATTTTGGTTAATTGGAAACTTATTCTTTCATTTTTGTTTAAAGGAATGAACAAATTTATCAAAAATTGTTTAAATAATATTTAATTTTAAGTTTTCCTTTACATTTATCTAGGTGGATCACATTATTGTGTATGCTTTTATCTTGCATCATTGGACAATCTTGAGAATCAAAATAAAATTTGATTTACTTTCTATTGAAACTAATAAATCTTTTGTGGGTAGGACCTAATTCACTAGTAAACGAATTGGGATCCAAACAATCTCTAACTACATGTGTGTTACAAGTTGTCAATGGTGTACTAAAACTCATTAAGATCAAAGATAAAAAATACACCACTTTATCTAACACACATTATTTACAAGTTTTGGTTAAGAGCTATGACTCATCCACTTTAAAATGGAAGAAGTATCTTGGCATAATCGATATACCTTATTATGAGGATTACCTAAGGAAACCCAAAGTAGTCCAACCCTTGAGAGAACTTGTGGACAAAACGAGAAGTTCCTTTCTGCCCACTTGACTAGTTGAAAACATTTGTGAGAAAATATTCATGTTTCCCACATGGGGCCCCATTCATTAACTTGATTTTGGGGTAATGGTATATTATCTAGAAGTAATTATAGAAATATGTACCTCCTTTAGGAAAGAATTGGTGAGTTTGTGAAAAAAATCCTAGGTGAACCATTTGGCATTAGGGTCAACTTTAATTTATCCATCGTGTTCCAAAGAGATCTCACAAAGCAACAATGTTTTCAAACTCAAAACCTTGTTATTTGAAGCAGGAGAGATTCCATTAAATTTGACCCACATTTTATTAATCATGAAACTTATAAGGCATTAATTTTTCTTAGTTTCTACCTTATCCTAACAAAAGGAGAATTATTTTTCATCACCACTTGGTCTACTTCTTTGTTTTCATGTTTCCCTTTTTGGGACAAAAGAAAGCATATATGCAAATACCGCTAGAAATAATCATGTCCACCAATTTTTTATTATAATCACATGATTATGTCATGAAAAGAATGTGAGTGTTGAAATTATGCTGATACATCTTCATGTTTTAGTAGGCCCTTTAACTCACACCCATATTGAGACTCATTATCATTGAAGCTAGGTTTTCTTATCATCGAATTATTTTGAGTTGTTACACTTCCCGCATTATATCAATAAAGTTGTGATACTTACATCTTGTTTCCTTTGTGAAACTTGATCTAAGTATCTAAGTTGTATTGTTACATTGCTCGCATGAATACAAAACTTCTTGATATATTTAGACTTAGTTTTGGTCCTATCATTACCTTGAGTTTTGAAAATTGTTTTCGTTAGGATTATCACATTTTGGTAACATAATTTTGATACTAAAATATTTGTTTTTCTATAAAGCTTGATTAATGTGTCTAAATAGTGTTGTTGTGCTCCTTGCATTTGTAGCCTCCATTTTCAAGACTTGGACTTTGTTTATATCTAAACTTGTTTTAGTATACCTTTTTTGGAGATCATGTCAACACCTTCTTAATTTTTAGGTCTTGTTTATTCTAAAATTGACCTAAGTGTTGATATTGTGTTGTCATTAGTTTCAAAAACCTATCTTTTTTTATTTTATTAAAGGTAAATAATTTTGAAGGACTATACCCTGATAAAAAAATCTCAACAACTAGATATACAAGAGAAAGAATCCAAAAAAAGGATCGAGTCCAAATGATTCATCAAGCCAAATAGTAGCAAACTAGGAACAAAACTACAAAGAAATAACAATTAAACAACAAACAAGCATCAACAAAACTTATCATTAAGAATGTATGGAGTAGTTAGTCTTGTGATTGGATCATAGTCTTGTATTTGATTGTTTTTTATAGATACTTCTTGTTATATGGTACCTTATCGGTGTGTCATTTTTATCCTTTATTATTCCTAATTCATATTGCTTTGATCCTTTGGATTGGTTGACATTAGTTATTTGACATTATTTGTGACTCATTACACTATTTGGTTTGTCTGAGGGTCTATTTTAAATCAACCTTAGTAAAATATTTCTTGTTATGCCTCCTACCATAAGGATGGGGAATCAAAAATTAGGGTCAAATCCATTTTTAAATGATAATATAAACCCTCTTTTTGAAGCAAACACACTATTTGATCATAGTGGTGGTGAGGAGAATTCTCCTTGGGAAGATTTTGAATTTAGCCCCACCCAAATAGACAACTTATGATTTCAAAATAGAAATGAGATTCTTGTGTGTGTTTTACATTTAGGGGCCAAGTTTCCACCTACATTTGATCCCTCTCTCCTTTCCGACATGGTTCAAGAAGAAGAAGAAGTAAATTTTCCTCCACATAACATTGATGAAATCTTAAACCTAGGACATGCTTCTACTTCTAGGAAAAGGAATGAGGAAGAAGTGCCTTTTCAAAATGATGGTGGTTATCACATCCCCATTGTCAAAATTCATTGTGAGGATCATGAAGAACATGTTAATCATGAAAACCTCCCTCTCATGAAAATCATAAAGAGATACCAATCCAAGAGGTTACCTTAGAACAAAAAATACAAGCCCTTTCTCACCAATTGGAAAGCTTGGATTCACATGTTAATAAGGAATCAACGAAGACTCCTAGAAAAGAAAAACCTAGAGCTTTGTATCAAGATTTTTATACCAAGACTCCTAGACAAGAAAAACCTAGAGCTTCACATCAAGAGTTTTATACTCATCAAGAAAAATGTAAAGAATCATATGAGGAGTTATACACAGACATTAATGGTGGTGAAATAACTAGAATTAACCGCTTATATAGGTCAACATCACCTACACAAGGGAAAATATTTAATCAAGAGTGATTATCCATGAAGAACACCCTTACTTCTTTACAAGAAGGCAATATAGGCAATAGTAAAAGTATAAATTTGAGAAGCTATGCCTATATACATTCGACAGGGCTATGTTGCAAGGCCCTTTCCCTCATCAGTATGATTATCCCAAGTTTGAAAAATACAAGGGAAAAGGTGATCCAAGAGACCACATTAAGGAATTTTACATGGCATGTCAAGAGGTAACTTTTAGTGATTATTACGTCATTCACCTTTTCCCACAGAGTTTAGGGAATCACACACTCGAATGTTTTTTACATATATGTGAAGGGTCCATTTCTACATGACCAAAATTAGTAGAACACTTTGCGCATCACTTATCCTTTAACATGGAAAATTATGTTACCATGATAGATTTATACAATGTGAAACAACAAAACAATGAAAGCTTCACTATTTTCTTACAAATATGGCAAGGGATCACTAGTCACTTCCCTTTCTCCATAATAGAGAAACAACTAGTCAACATATTTGTACCTAACTTACACCCCGAGATTGCATTCCAATTTTAGATGAATTATGGAAATACATTCAAATAGCTCATAGAAAAAGGTAGTCAAATTTAAAAAGTGTTGTTAGCATAAGGGAATTTATAACCCTTCTCATGTGATAATCACGATTCAAATCCTAATTAAAAATCAAATTTATTTCTAAAAAGAACAAGAAACTCATAGGTGACAATATAAAGAACTCTAAATGAGTACAAAATAGTCAAAACCATGCTCCTTAGAAAATTTCTAAGGACCTCTAGCCCTTGAGTAAGAACTTTTATAATGCAAAATTAAAAGGTAACTTATGTGAATAAGACAAAATAGAAAAAAAGTACATTCCCAACAAAGATTTAGAATGTATAGAGAGAAGGAAGAAGAGATAGAATAAGAGATATGTGATCAATCTGTGAAGAACCATCTGATGACAAAGATCTTTCTCTTTATGGACTCTATGGAAATAATCTAGGGATGAAATCCTTACCTTTGACCTCTTAGCTAAACCGAGATGTTGTTATTCTAAATTCCTTTGCTTGTGGGATACACACATACCCAAAATAACTCGATCCAAGTATCAAGAATACCACCAAGGAGATTCCCTATGTGAACTATTACTGATATAATCTACCTTGATAAGTAGACTTTAAAATCGATCATATAATTTTTTTGAAAGAATCTTCATACAAAATATCTCTACATTTTAAAAATTCTCCAAGTACCGAAGTCTGAAAATTCAGACTTCGGACTTCAGAGATTTTCCCTTTAGATGTTTAATTGACATAAATTGAAGTTGTGTTTTCAAGTTTTGAAGTATGAAACCCCGAAAGTCTAAAATTTCACTATTGGGATTTCAAGTTTGTAATTCTAAGTCATGATTTTTAGGAAATTCCTTTTGGAGTTATAAAGTATGAAACCCCAAAAGTATGAAATTTTTGAATTTCAAGATTTTGGGTTTCAAAACTCTAGGTCGTGCTTTTTGGAAAATTTCTTTCAGACTTCCAAAGTCCAAATTTTTGTACTTTCAGGATTTCAGGTTTTGGAACTCTCTCTATCATTTTTGAGTTAGTTTCTTTTAGATTTTCAAAGTTTGAAAGTCGAAATTTCAAAATTCCAGACTTTCCAGCTTCAAAATCTTCTCAGTGTCATTCCATGATTTTCATCCCTTGATCTCCAAAGTTTGAAATCCCAAAATTATGAAATTTTAGGATTTTAGGATTTCGGGTTTTAGACTTTCGGGCTCTCTACACATTTAATCCTTACCTACTTTTGTATGGATTGGAATTTCACCATTAATATTGGGTTTTTCTATTTAAATCACATTTTCACCGACACTTTGCTATGATGACCCAATTTTTACTATATCTTGTACCTTTTAACGTCACTCTCAAGGTATTTTTATTTTGGTCATTTTATTTTTGGTTTAAGATCTTTTGTTTTGTTTCCTCCTTGTTCATTTCTTTTGTTCCTCCTCTGTATGCCTTGGAAAAATTACAAATTCGTTTCCCACCATGTTTTCACTTTTGATTTTCTACAGAATTTAGAGTTTTGCAAAGATCCTCTCAAGTTCTTCAATTATCCCTCAAAGCACCTCTTATTTTTAAGAGTTTGGAGATTGGCATTTTCAAAGAACTCTCTTTTCAGAATTTAGAGCTTTGGTTGTTCGGGTTTCTCGGAATTTTTCCATTTAGACTTCAAAGTTCTCTTTTCAATATTTTAAAAGTCCCTACTTCTACTTTTAACCCATCATTTCAAAATTCTCCAATTTAGGTTTTGAAGGTTTCCATTTTGGTTTTTTAGACTTATCCTCTTTAATTTTTTAATTTTTGGGTTTTGGAAGTTTAGATTTTAGGTTTTTGGAGGTTTTTAATTCAATTTTTCAGACTTCTCCTCTTTGGGTTTCTATTTTTTACGTTTTTGGAGGTTGGAGATTTTCAAGTTTTCATACTTCTCCTATTAGGAATTTTGGAACTTAGGATTTGATGTCTACTTCCTCATCTAAGGGCAAGAAAAAGATGAAATATTCGTTCTTTAGGGTTTCCTCTCACTCTTGCTTATCTTCCGAAATGGGAAACATAGGGGACATCTACCTTAGACAAATTGATTTTCCAAAATTCGGGCAAGGGTAAAGGTCCCAAATAAGAAACCCCAGTATGCAAGCCATATATGATAGTGGGCTTGTTCTTGCTGCTGGTTTTCCCACATCCATGCATTACCCAAATTTTTTTTTCTATGATAACCCACTATGATGAAGAATTTATGACAGCTTAAAGATGTCGATGGAAAATTTGTGATCCGCTTGGACCCGATTTCTTTTAATATTTTATCAAACTCCCGATGTTCGATATTATGCCACAATTTCAAAAGAGTCAAATGGCGGAACATTGGGACAAAGAAGTGGAATTGTGCACAAAGGTCGTGTTAAAAAGTTATCTGACCAAGAGTTTTTCCAAATTGCCAAAGACCATGTATTGGTCAGACTTCATTCAGGAGGTCAATGACATCATTTTGCTACTGAGAAGATTCTTAGGTCTTCCCTCTATAAAGGAATTCTAGGAGTGGATGTTCTTATATATTACTACCATAAAAAATAATAAGGAATTTATTAGATGGGGGGAGCATATCAGTAGCTCCATTTGCTATCAGTTGAGTAGAGTGCATTCTTCAAAGAGTTTCTATATGACATCCTTCTTGGTTTATGCCACAAATGTCATGGGATATTTCACTAGGTTGAATACCAAGGGTATTCAAAGCACCTCTCAAATCTATGATTTCTATCCTCAACTCACACTGGATGAGGGAAGAAAACACTTCCATAGGATCAATGATGCCTTCTTTGTTGTTATTATCTACCATTTCGATAAGGAGCTGTATAATCGGAGGATTTATGATGAATCCTTCAAGGAAGTGTGTGAGTGGGGAGCTATATACCTTTAGTTCCCCACATTTACTTACATTCAGATTCTTGGCTTCATAGGTGCGCCAAGCAAGCTACCAAGATGTCCCACCGATAAATGGGTTCTACTAGAATTGGTTTGACAACTTGGACTACCATAAGATCCATAACAAATGACACAAAGTGGGAGTTCAATTACCTATTTCAATTGGCAGATACACTTGCCCAAATATTTACAAGGCTAAGAATGTGGATGTAGAAATGGCAGAGGTAACCTTGCGGACTTTCCATCCATAGACTAATTTTGACTATTGGGGTAAATTCAAGTGAAAAGGTTGGTCTAGTTCCCATGTGCCCCAATTGGAAGATATTTGGATCCATTGTTGGGATGAATTCATCATCCAACAAAGAGACTATGAAAGGATAAATTTGGATGAGGTTCAAAATTTGGAATAGCCGACATCCCAAAAGACATGCAAGACGATGATGAGGTTTTGGATGAAGTGTATAAAAATAATAATATTTCCAATCAACCATTTCCATGGATTGATTAGTATGTGGAAGAATGTTGCAACACAAAGGAGAGGGCAGGGACCCATTCTCAGTAAATAACTCATAGTTGGTTGGTTACCTTGGGAATCTCACCCAAGGGGTTAGAGAAACCTACAAATATAGGAGCCCCATCAACCATGAGCCAATCAACACCCACAAAGGGGAAAAGGTCGACCCAAAAGACCCATACAGTTCCAAAAAATATTTCATTTGTTGTTGGGAGCTCATCTCTTTCTAAGGCTCCTGTTCCCAAAGTCATGCCTCCTATAACACTTGTGACAAAAATAGTTGAATTCAGTGACTCTCTAGGTTTCCCACAAGACCCATCATTTCCCTTTTCTCTTCCATTGTCACTTCCTACATCATTTCCTTCCACTTCTTCAATCATTTATTCTTTCCCATCTCCTTCCATGGCCCAAGTATTCTCATCACTTCTAGTTCTCTCAACTGGAGAAACTATTGGGTCACCCATTTCTTCTTCACTTCCCTTAACACTTCCATTTCCATTTGTCTCATCTCCTAACATCATTGTATCAACTCCTATGGCCATCCTCACATCCACCCCATCCATTACTACCACTACCATTCAAATTCCAACTAATGTTATTAGTACCCTTGTTGTGGCTAATGTTTCAGGTACTGAATCAACTATTTTATCTTCATCAGCATCATCCATTCTAGAATGGTTGTTTCAGCAGACTCCAAAGCAAAAGAATAAAGTGCCTCTGGGGGATGTAATAAATCTAAGCATATTTGAACATACCCCTAAGAGACAGGCTAAGAGACCAAAGATTTTTTCAAGCTTGAAAGTGAATGCATATGGGGAATGAGTTATACAGGTTTCCACTCCTATTGATGGAAAAAATAAAGAAACAATTACATCCAAAGACTATCATATTTCTAGATTCTCATTGGGAAAATCAACTCATGAAGGAGAAAAAAAAAGATGTGCAGACTTCTCTTGAAATCTACTGGAAAAATATGATAAGAATAAATATTCTAAGGACGAGCTTAAGGCCAAGGTTGAGTAGCTCACTGCATTACTATGGAAAGTAAAAATCCAACTCCATCTACTCAAGTCTAAACTACTACGGCTTTGACATTTTCATCTAGTATTGATGAGATTTCTTATCACGAGATCAAAAAGATAGGCTAGAAATGGTGATTAGTAGATGGATAGATGGAATGTATATTAGAGGAAGCTAATCCTTTAATTAAAGAAGCTGTTGAGATATACAATGATTTGTAGGTTAGAAAAACTACTATTTGCAAAATGGATGAAGCTTTTTCAGAAGACAATAACAACCTAAATTTTAATTTGGCAACATGGAGTGAGATCAGAGAGGAGGATTCAGATCTACTCCTCCAAGAGGATGTAATTGATCATGCTACAATTTTTTTGAATATCAAAAGGCCATGGAATTCCAGTGTCGTTCTTACGCAAGATTTAATTAAGAATTTGGATGATAAATAAGTAGAAATTACAGATGCTTTGAATGAAATATCAAAGGAATTTGATATTGTTAACTACAAATTCTTCAATGAAAACATCGATGCTCTTCCAGAGGAGTAGATCAAGAAGAATTTCAGAGATTTGGTGAAGCGTGATGATGAGGTTACCAAAACTTTTGGTAGTGAATCTATTGACAGGTTGGTTTTATGCCAAAATTTCACAAGAATATTGAAGAAAGTTTTGAGTAAACTTAGAAGAGTTCCAACTAAAATCATGAGGGAAATTGAGATAGAATATGTAGTGAATCACTACACATGTGGGCCAAGGGATGAGGAAATTCAAGGAATCATTAAACGCTTCATCGAATATAAACATTGAATGGCTATGTGGGAGGAAACATAATAAAAATATGTAGAAGAAGGTGTTGCAGAACTAGGTCAAAGCTAAGCAGCCATGAAAGGATAGATCCAAGCTCTAGATTAGTCAAAATTGTAGTTTGTCGAGTCAAACCCTTGCAAAACAATTTCTATTTTCATGGGAGCGTGTTCCTTGAATTAATAACATTTCTATTTTTAGTAAAATGTTAGTTTAAGGCCCAGCTATAATGGCTCAGCCTAAGGAACTCATAAATAGTTAAGTATATGGAGTCATTTGGGGAGAGAAATTTTTTTGTGAAGTTTCTCTTCAATCTTTAGAAGAGCGCTTCACGATTTTAAAAAAACTTTTAATTATATTTAAATAGAAATATTTCCTTGAAGAACCTAATTTATTGTGCTAAATGATTGATTGATATATGCTTTGTGAATATTTAATTCCTTAGTATAGACGATTAGATTTCATTTATTTTAGATTATCTTGTTCATCATTATGGAAAAGTGACATAACCATCTTGTATGTCGAGTTGTGGAAAGAGTGTTTTCATTCGTTATTAAAAGTTATGTTATTGTTAGCCAAAATCAGTGAAATGAATGTTTGACATGTGCATGTTTTTTATCCTCATGGTCAGATTAATTATGTGTTCCATCAACTTTTATATCTCTATTATGTATGAGAATGTATGCTTCTGGTTTGTGGTATTTAATATCCTTTATAAGTTGTAATAGGTGAAGGTTATTGAGAGTGCAAGAATCCTACTCGCATTAACCCTTCCCGAGATTAAAATATTCCTTTATTTGGTGCATCACCATCACTAGTATAGTTTCCTTTTTGTAGAAATATTTCCCTAAAACCATGACAATGTTATCATAGGACTAGATAGCCATTTTATGAAACTAGGAGTAGTACAACTATTATCTTAGGAAGAGGAAGTTGGCTTTCTTCGGAGGTTCACCTTGAGCCAAGTCCCACAGCGGCTTGAGAGGTGATCCCATGTGTCCCAATCACACCAAATGACCTATCTATAGTTTTTCCATTTGGGGAGTGCAGTGATTTAGCAAAAACATGAACCAAACCTTATGATATCCCATAATAATAGATATGGAAACTCTAATCTCTGCAAGGAATTCTAATGTATCCTCATTGAAGGAGGAAGGGTCAACTCTCTATTTTGGACCAATTCTTGGAAGGAATTTAGGATTCCCTCCAAGGATGAATGTTCACTAAGTGAAGGGGATCCAATCTTCTACACACTTTTATTGATTTATTCCAAGATGTCAGATGCATGCTCCTCACAAGACTCGATCTTTGAAATTGTATCTTTTATTATTTCACACTTGGAATTCACTGTGTGTGACCACAAAAGAGACACATTATCAATAGTAGATGTGAACACAATCTTTCTCAAAAATGAGTTAGAATTTAAACCAATCATCTCAAATATAAATGGGAAAACACTATCCCAATGGGATATTTATTTCTCGATCTTAACCTTGTCATTTTCATCTTGGAAATTTTGGCGAGCGAAAAATTATATATAGAGGATCTCATGAAATAGTTCCTTCCCTTTTTCAATGATCTTCTCCACCCACTTATCATTAAATCTCCCTAAATTATGTTTCGTTGAGCTCTTTTTATCATTTTATGATCAAAACTACTCATAGGAGAGATAAATTCTACTAACGGAAGTGGTGTTATGTTGGGCTCATAAAATGACTTGACATAAGTATTCAAGGTTCTCACATGCTCTTTAAGTTCTAACAAAATCTACTTATTATATTTATTTCTCATGAGAAATTGTGCTACAAACTCTTTGAATAAATTAACATATCCCTCAAGCATGGCTTACCCTAAGGAAATCCTAGTCATCTCATAATCATCTGATGTCATCTCTCCCATGGGTTTGATCACTTTAGGACATAAAATTTCCACATACCGATATCGTAAGATTCAAAGAAGAATTGATAAGTTGTTTGATATTTATTGGTATGCTTGGTTTTTATATAATCTGAGATGGCGTCAAATTTAGGTGTCATTGCTTATTTCACCATTCTTGATTCTCCTCAAATTATCTTTTTGCACCCATGAGAAAGTCTTAGATGATGTAGACACAAAATTGGGCAAAAAGGAACTGTCAGGTTCCTAAATGAAACTAAATCTCCACCGAGATGGGATTACTTAGCTACCTCTGAGGAAGCACCTAAATCTTAGGGATGATTAGGATATTGATATGGGTCAATTTCTCCTAGCTCAAGTGGCTTAATATGATTCCTTTTTATTTCTTTCTTTATATGAATACTCTTAAGGGGATTAACTTCTATGCACTTTATCTCCATAAAATTCCTCTTAGAAGACCCTTATAAATGAGAAGAATCAGTGACCTTATCAGGATCCCTTAGAGAATAAGTGATAGAAACCTATTTGGAGGGATCCAATAGACCTCATGATTCAATGAAGGACACCCTCTTCCACTTGAAACAATCCTTTTATCTTTGAATCATCGTTAAGATTATTTCTTTCATATCTCTAGATTCTTGCATGTTCCATGGAGTGGAAGGAAGGGGAGATGATTGAACTACTTGATACTCAGGGTTAAATATAGCTAATCCATCATTATTCATCCCTTATATGAACCATTCAAACTTGAAATCCATCATTTTATCTACAATCATCCTCATGTAGTCTCACCTTCTAACCTTAAAATCATGAGTGCAGTTAGCCCAATGGTTTTCGATCTATGGAATGTGATGTAAAAATAGTAAATGGAAAGTGTCATGATTCTCACTACTATCAAAATATTTCAAGAATATGTAGGAATATAGATTTAAGGATACTTCAATGTTTTACGCATCCATTTCACTTTTAGATGAAAATATCCCTAGGGAGATAGGGAAATATACACCCTTTTTCTTCACACTTGTTCACCTGGTGTGAACATCAAACAACTACTTGCACAAATAAATCATGATGATATTGTCTCTTGGGTACCTTGGTAATTGTGATGTTTAAGATCAAATCCTCTAAATCTAAGATAGGTCAATGTTCAGAACTAGATGAAGTAAATTCAATATATTTCAATCAATCCAACTACTTAAGGTGATTTTTTTCTTTGGATTACCTTCGAGTAACCTTATGACATACATGGTGAATGTGTCATTCATACTTGAGAAGTGATATTTGATATCCCAATATGAAATCTAGGGATATTTCTCATATGGTTGACACTTTCATGGAAAAATTTTGCATAAGAGAAATATCCAAATGGCCTAGGGAAATTACAACAAATGCCGGTGAATGTTGTTAGTTATGATATTCCCTAAATAAGTCATCTAATCTATTTTTGTGAAAAATAGGATGAATTGAGCCATCCATTATTAGAATTATTTTGTAGTCTCTTCTCCCATCACCCTACTTAGAAAGACTATTGCATCTGAGTATGCCTCATGGAATTCACTTTGAGACCAATTTTTGGGAATCTGTGAGGGCTTCCTTCCTTGTTTGAGCCATGATCCAACTACTAAACCTTACAAATATGAATCCATTCTTTCCCATTCTTGAGAGGAAAATTACTGAGTGATGATCACCATATTATTACCAATGGGAATTTTTAGGCATTAAGAGATACCCTTTGGAGTGAGAACTACCAATAGTGAATTATCATCTACTTGAATTTTCCTTGAAATGGGGTCATAGTGTTAGGATCACACTAGGAAAAGATCCATTATTTAACAAATAATAGATGTCCACCAACTCTAAATATCCCACTTAAGAATATATTTTCCTCCACATCTTCATGGGGTTCTCTCAAATCAATATTTTGATGTCCTTCAAATCCATGTTTTTAGGAGCTAAAATGAGTTTTCATACCTAACCAAGGGATAAATCCATAAGGTTGGGAAATTTTTATGTCCCAAATATCCCCTTAAATGTTGGGACAAAGGGAAAAGGGAATTATTTTTTTAAAATCACCAAGGAAGGAGGTTGTCATGAGGAGGGGCCATATTGATCTAAAAACAAGTTTGTAAGTTGTTCTTATAGACTAGAAGTTTTCACTTAAGTGAAAAAAAAACATATTTCAACAAGGGGAGAATTTTTTTGTCCCTACTATCTTATTTCACTAAGGTACAAGGGAAAAGGAAAAAAATCATGAAAAAGTGTGCCATGGGTAGAGGGGTAACATTATCAAGTTGTGAACACTTCTAAGACAAAATTGGTGTGCTTTAAGTGACATGAACTAAATCATCAACAAGGGGGAGATTTTTACATCCCAACTACTCCCTTAAACTATGGGATAAGAGATAAGGAACAAAAAGGTGAAAAATCATGCCACTTACTCAAATGGAGTGTTGATTTCATCATGCCAATGTATAAATAGAATATAGGAATTCCTTTTTTTTCTCGGGAGAAAATATTGGAGGTCATCAGTCAAAAATTTATATTATTTTGACGCCAAAACACCTCATTATTACATACCAATAATTTTAATGACCTTATTATACTTGATTTTTTATTTTTAGGCCCAATCACCCTTTTGGCACAAAGAAACAACAACAATGACCAAGACCATCACATGGAGTAGTGGGTCTTAGGATAAAAAATAATGTATTTAACATGGAAAGGAATTTGAGATATTTCCATTGACTATTTTTTTAGCTCTTAATTCCTCATGTAACCTTCCAAACAATATCACTTTCTTTGTTGAAGCTTATGTTCCCTGCACCCATAATGACCCAATCTTGCTCAAATGAATCCTAATGACACATGCCTTCACATATTTACTTAGAAATACTATGAATATATTTATTTATCCCATATAAACCCTTCATATGGGTTAGAACCTCTGAGATACCTTCTAATGGATATTTTGATGTCACATTCGACTAAAAATAGCCATTTTTGTGCTTTCGGGAACACTTATGCAATCGAAAGCTCAATAGCTTTATGAAATCCACTTGGATCAATATCCCCGCACATGAAACACACATGATATCCATGTTAGAGCATTCCTATCATCTATAATGAGGATGGAACATACTCAAATTGGTTGTATGAGTTGATATAATGAATAAAAAAATGGTTCACAATGACTAAGAAAGAGGATTTCAAGAGGTGGGCTTGGTTGTCGTGACCAAAATTTTGAATTTTGCATGATAAAAATTTACCATGAAAACACAATCAAAATTAGTAGATGGAACAATCGAATTAGAATGAGTATTACCATTAGAAAAATAAAATCACAATTTTGTGGAAGGTAATTAGGTAAATATATTAAGTGTGTAATATTTGGTATATCGGTAAGTAGGACCCATAGTTTAAAAACCTATAATGGCAGCCTATGAGGGGGTTACCATAGATTGAAAATTTGAAAGGGTAGTCTATTAATAAATCTACTTAATTAAAAACATAAAAGTGCATTTGAGTAGTGTGAAGATAATGAAAAATGGTGTCCCTTGTGCTGAATGCAAACATGGTAAGTTACACCATAAAACAATCACCATTTGGCAATAGAAAAAAGTAATTTTTGTTGAAGGATGAGCAATTGTTTAAGTCAACTAAAGAGTTGGATGATAAAATGTGATAGTAAGATGACATGGATATAGTTCATGATTCCACAATTCTTTTGTATGTATATAGTAATATAAGAAAAAAGATAGAATGTATATCTTCTATGTGCATATGTAGAGAAAATGAAAAGCCTCTGAATATATGAGAAGGAGATGAAAGGACTGGAAATTCAACAATCATCACGTTTTGTATAAAGCTATGTAATGTTATGTTGAAGAAGGATGATTTTGGATCCTAATGGAAAGTACTTCAATAGTGTCCCTTTTTCCATTTGTGTTCTAATATAGCTCTGTTTAATTCTAATTACATTATGTGGTTTTTTTGATATGGGTATCTTTGCATGAACTCTTTGTATTTACTCAATGGCATGATTGACACTTTCAATTATATCATATGATTTAATAATATTGGAACCTCTATTATCAACATCAATTTATATTCTAGCTCAATGTGTCATTAGTAATGTTCCTCCATTGTATATTGAAGTCAAAATCCACAATATTTTGGTAAAATGTGCTCTCCGATTATGGAATTAGTTTAACATATGTAACATTTTTTCTACATCAAATTGCAATTTATGTTTATGAGCTAACTCCATCTTCCTTATGCATTCATGGGTTTGAAAATATGCCTAAGAAACTATTGGGGAGATAAATTTTCCAATTATAGTTTTCCCTTATACTCTTAATGTTCCATGTTAGGTCATGTCTAATAATCTAAATTTTATTATTATATTAGGCTGACCTTGGTTGCATTCCAAGAATGTTATACCTTCTACTTTATATGAAAAATTTAATTATTTATATTAGGGTGTAGTATTTGATACATAACCCTTCAAATTTTGCAATATTACTAAGCATGATAACCCACATAACCCCATTTTTAGACCCAGAAGACATACACTTGATTGCAATACATATGGTATAGGTTACAAATATTTGTTGTGACATATTTTTCTAGGCATGGCCTTGACAGAGATGGTTAAGGCATCTCTAAATCTATGTCGCTTCCCAAAGAACTTGATAAAGTTATACTTGGTTATGTTCTCCATCCTTCTCAATCCCTCTCTTTGAAATCATGTTTCCTTCCCACCAAGTACCTATAAGAGGTATGTAATGTTTTTTTCACACACAAACATTTTTATTAATGGTAAAGGTTTTTTGGCTGGGATCCTACCCATTTACAAAATATGTCAATAGCCTAGAAAATACAAAGACAATACAAGAGATAAAAAATAATATCTAAAATAATTCTCAACCAAAAACACACAAACAACAAAAAGTAAGGCCAATGTTAGCACAATGTAAGCACAAAATCAATGCAAAGTGTCGCACACACTATCAACACACTGTCAACATAGAGTCATCAAAAATACAAAAAGAAACAAGGCTTAATGAAACATCCAGATCATTTCATGAGCTTGTTGAAGATCTTCTTAACATTATCCAGACCTTTCTTGATGTCATTGAAGGTGGTTCATTTACTATATTTACCTTTAATATTATGAACATCAAATTTATCCAAGAAAGCTGAGAGGAAATCCAATGTGCTCTTATGCATGGAAAGAATGTCACATTGATTTGTTGTGATAGCATTCACCTCCTTCTCCATCTTGATGAATCTATTTTGCAACTCAAAACCAACCTTTCTCATTCCTATCATTAGTACCATGGGAATTGTTGGCTTTAATTTTTCCTTTGAGGTCACTAACCTTCTTCAACTACTCCTCCGATTCATAAATGATGATAGTATCCATAATGGATGATAATTCTCGACCCTTGTAACCAATGGATATCAATCCAAAATATCCTCTCCATCCTTATTGGAGTGGGAAGACAAAAAGGAGGGATCACAAGAAGAGAGGTTAGGTCTCTTGCTCCGTAAATATATTTTTAGAGTAGTGCGAATGGGAGGTTATTTAGGGGTGGGAATGGGAAAAGAGGAAATGATAGGAGGTGAGATGGAGGTAGGTGGAAATGGGATGGGAATGGAGATAGGAGATAGGTAATAAGATGAAGAAAAAGGCCGAGAGGTGGGGGCGCAATGGGGAGAAAAAGAGGTGGGACAGGTAGGGGATTAGAATGGTATAATGGAATAGAGCGAGAGGAGGAGATATGGGAAGAAGATATAGAGGTCGGGAGGGGGTGGAAAGGAAGTAGAGGAAGGAGAGGAAGGTAGTGGGATAGGGTGGGAGGTAGGGGAAGAAATACTTAAAGGGGGAGAATAGAGAATTAAGAAATAAATTTATTTTTATAGGAGAAGAATCACCCCATGATAAAGAGGTTTTTCTCATTTCCCCCATTTAACTTGATTTATAGAAAGTTATAGCAAATGGAGAATATAAAATAAGAAACTAATAACACAATTTCTCCTAAAATAATTGAGGAAGATGAGATGAAAAGAGGTAATTACAAAAATTATCCCCTCTAGACTAATGAACTTCATGAACAAAATCCCAATACTATTGAACGGAGGTGGAAAGGACTCCTAAGAAAAGTCACCATTTTTGTGCACCAGTGATTTTTCATTGTCTAGAAATTTATACTCCTCCTCCTCAAATTCAATTTTTTTCTTAAAGAATATCAAACCCTTCCATGTGATCCCTATCACTTTGGACATAATTTATTTGTTTATATCAAAGGAGATCCCCTTATAAGTTAAATTCTTATAATTCCATTTTTTTACAAACTCCTGAGAAAGATGAAAATATACCCCAATAATTCTTTCCATAAACTTGGAGAATCCCCCTTGTTCAATATCACCCATAGTTATTCATAGTCCCTCCATTCATCTATTTGAATTGGCTCCACTCTGCATTGATCACCACCCATTCTTGAAAGCCAAAACCTAAACACCATCACCTAGAAGTAAATAATTTTGAAAGAACAATGGTCAAAATGTTGGTGACAGAGGTATAAATATAAATTCCAAAGTCTCCACATGTGCCTATGCCAATGTAACATTTTCATCATTGATCACATTAATAGAACAAGTGGGAGGGGGTTCATCCCCATTCCAAACTTGGAAATAATTAATTTTAACCCCCACGTTAGCCATAATATCTGCTAACTTGTTTCCTTCTCAATAAGTATGTTGTATCATGCACTCTTGAAAGGTTTTGATGATTTGAGTAGCCTCTTCCATCATATTTTTGATTTTTCAATTAGGTTAATAATTTCCCATAAAGGAAATTGGTGATGTTAAGAGAATCCCCTTCAATAATGATTTTAGTGGCATTAAGATCTCTCACAACTTGAAGACCCCAAAGGGTAGCTAGAGCCTCCACATGATGATTTGAATTATTTCCCATGGGTCCAACAAATAGTCTAATGACTTGGCCAAATTCATGTCTAATGTACCCTCTTGCCCCCTTTTTTCCCGTGTTCCCATTTGAGGCACCATCATAACTAAGTTTGAACCAACCGGGAATAGAAGGATTCCATTTAATTTGTTCTCCGTAAATCTCTCGGTTCATCCTCTCCATTGGAAAAAATATTTAAACCCCATAGCTATAAAATTTTGTTATCTCCTCTACATTGTTTTGTCTTATTAGTCAACCCCATAAAGACACCAAATTTAGTTAGTCAACCTATACCTTATTAATGATTTTTTTCTTCCAAATTTCTTCTTTTGGTGAGTTTATTAATGATGAGTCTATCCTCAAATATATGGATGCTTATGATAATATTCCTCTAATATTTAATAAGAAAAGGTTTCCCACTCACTACACAACATTGCATACTTCGGAAAAAGTGATCCTACTAATCTAAACATCGATAGTCATGACTAAAAATGCAAAGGAAAATGATCGATATAAAAATTAAAAATGTCTTACTACAATCTGTCCAATGCCCTCAATCCTTATCACTAATACTAGTACATATAACCATGGGAACTCTTAAAATCAAGGATTCATGATTAGATCTATGCCTCCATGAATGATCTCGATAATCTTGTAATTAAGACTCGTAACACTATTTCCTTCGTTGTAAGCTCGGTGTGTTATAATTGTAGCTTAACATACCATGCAAAAATATCATGTGTTAGGACACATCCTTGTTGGTTGGATATTTTGTCGACCAAAATATGAGGTTCAACCACAAGGTGCATGGGATTAAATCCTCGTCAAAGACAGTGAGGTCGCTTGTTTATTACTAATCTAAAACATAGCAAAAATAATATATACAACACTATTCTAACAATTGGGGCTGGGATACAATCCTCGAAATCCATATCAACACAAAGTGGAGATATTACAACTTAAGAAATGCAATGGATTAGAAAGGTGACTTATTATAGACGAAACAAAGTGGGAAGGGAATGAGAGGAACGTATTTTCTTTCAAGCAAACAAAGATCAATAAATACTTATACGAGTTTTAGATAACGAGTGTAATATTATGAAATGATTAAAATGATCAAGAATTCTAAACAAAGAATAACTCAAGATTTTTGACATAAGAACAATCTTAAAGATACATGAATCCCACAACACAAAGTTTGTAAAATAACACTTGTTTCTCTTCTTCAATGATTAAAAAGAAAATACAAAGTTTTTATTCTTCTTCACAATAGATCTTAATATTAAAAAGTATCCCTTTGGAATACACAAGCATCCCTTATTTATAATAGAGAGAGAAGAGAAAATAAGATAAATCCTAGGAAGTAGTCTTTTAATGAGAGTCTTATTTTGCTTGACTCTCATGTAGGAGAAAAAGTCAAAATTTTCTTCCTATGTGATGAAATGAAAATGAAAAATACATGACAATTTCTTGATAGAAATGTCATGAGACATTATGTTTATTCTCCTTCTTCATCCTTGTCTTATTCCAAAGCATAGTCTTCTTGTCTCAAAACTATTGGAACTTCTCGGATATGCCCTACATCTCGCCTTCATCCGGCCCACTAGAATAATCAACTAGAACTTCAAAAGTTTCTTGAGTGTCACTGCATTACCAGGAAGTTTTTTCAATCTCTTATTGATCTTGCTTAGTGATTCCAAAACATTTTCGATCCTTATGAACTTATTGATGTTTGACGAGATCAAAGACAAGAGAATGGGTTCATGCTTTGAATTAATTCCTGAATTTTCTTATAAAAGTCATCGGTGGGTAGAATCTCGATCTTTCACCTAACACCTTGGTAAAGATCCTAGACAACTCCTCTTATATGTCATTAGTGGCATTAACCACTGATCTCTAGATTCCCTCAACTTGCTACAAGCTTCACTGAGAATCTTTATCCTGAACCTGATGGCTTTGGAAAGTTGGAAATGCTTATCCCCATGTGGAATGATTCCTTCTTCCATTAAGATCCGAGATGGAACCTATTTCAGTGCATTGAGGGCTTCCAAAGTTAATTCGAGGTTCCCAACTTCTTTTGAAAATTCATCATCCATCTTGTCACCATATTTCTTTATATCCTATAAGGACTTGTAAACTTCCACCGTTTCACTTATGACCTATCTTCCTTGTAAGAGTAGCCTCTTTATACATTTGTCAATAGTTGTCCCCTTCTCATTGATCTTTTCAATCATATGTACCAATGATAAATCAAACCTGATAGGCGTAGGGGTAGAAGATGACGGTGTTGATTGTGGAGGCTTTGAAAGCTTGAGTAGTACCTCTATCAACCTGCTCCACTTTCTTTTCAACTCATCCCTACTTACCTTTGTTTCTTTTAACTTTTGACAAAGTACATTCATGGCATCCTATGCATCCTGTTGTGCTCCTTCATTGTGACTTTTCCAAGGTCAACCCTCAGTAATCGATAATCACCACCGTTATATCTTCCTTTGTTTTTTTGGCCGTGGGAGTGGTAATCTATGAAAATTTATGTCCCGAGGCATCCAATGAAACTCTTGAAACCATTTTGGATTTCTTTGCATATTTGGTAAGAGAATCCTTGAGTGAATTGAAATCGAACGCTTGTCGGGAAACTACCACCTTCCTCTTCCTTGAAGTCTAGTCAACCAACCATTGAGGTACAGTGGAATAAGTTGCTCCTATTAGATGTGTTATGGTTGTATCTATGGGTAGAGGAAGATTTACTTGCAGAGTCGTGATGACTGCAAGTGTAGTGACTGTGGGAATGGATTTAGGGAATGAAGGCATGGAAGGAGGAGGCATATTTATGGCCATCGTAGGTCCAAGAGAGAGAGAGGTGAGAGATCGAGAAAATATTGGCCATGGATGATGAGAGTGGCGTTGAAATATGTGATGAGGAAAATTAGGAGAGATAGCGTAAAGATTCTAAAGCTAAAGCTTGAGAAGAAAGAGAAAGGCTTACCTCGATGAGAAATCAACAAAAGGGGAAATAAGAGGTTGACTAACCTCGATTTCTGAAATAATTTCTCCTTGTTCTGGTGGAGGAAGAGGAGGTGAATCCAATATCTCAAGTGTTTGTGTTGGAGTATCGATGATTCGACCCCTTACTTATCTCCTTTCCTAACAAACTTAAACTTTATTTTCCTCTTGGTAGGGATTTTATCCTTTTCCTTCTCTCCCTTGGAGGGTCCTGCTTCTAGAGTAGCTATTTTTGAAAATCTCTTTTCTTTATAACTCATTCCCTAGGAAATGAGCCATGCCTTAGTATAGATAAGAGTCTGAGCAGCTCTCGATGATAGAATCCTTTTCAGCAATAGACCAATCAATGGTTGGGAATCCAAGTTGGTCTCCATTTGATTGTTCATACCTAGGTTCTAGGACACTTTCATTATCCATGGTGCCTTTAGGGATATCAGCTAGATATAACATTTGAACTTCCTCACGTGTCATCCTACCGTTGTCTTTTCTTTAGATGGCAACTTCATCATGAAGATCAACCTAGATATCTTCCACAATGGGTACATGCAGGTACAAGGTTCCATAAGACTTAAGGAATCCTTGGATGTAAAATCCTTCTCTCATCTTCATGTGCTTCTTCAATTTATCTTGAAGTTCATGCACCATGTTCTTGGCCTTAACCATGGTGTAACACATATACCTTCCAATAGAAACAGGAAGGAGAACGCACCTTTGTGTCTACTCTGTTGGAATTTATGGAAATCTAACAATTGTCCTGACTAACTCCATGAGGATAAGTTTGTCACCCGGGAACCTGGATAGCCAAAAATGTTACCGGAAACATAACCACCAAAATATAGGTAAAATTATTAAATTACAAGA
This sequence comes from Taxus wallichiana var. yunnanensis, assembly GCA_018340775.1. Taxonomy (NCBI): domain Eukaryota; kingdom Viridiplantae; phylum Streptophyta; class Pinopsida; order Cupressales; family Taxaceae; genus Taxus; species Taxus wallichiana. The sequence goes on along the minus strand of CM031234.1, from coordinate 150,548,001 downwards.
AGATGCAACCCCATTTAGGCACTTTTATCCATACTTCATCGTAAACCCTTCTCTTCCTCGCATCGATCTAGTCTCGTAAATATTTTTGTAGAAGATGGTGTCATTCACTCTTATAAATTGGTCTTTAGACCCTTTTATTGTCATCTGTGGGAAGTACCGATATATATATTCTATTTATCGGTTCCCCTTTACATCCAAATACTGGATAGTTTTTCATACCTACTGTTGTATAGGTGACATAAACCATCATATAGAACTTGTCGATAGACAAGAAAGTTTTCATTTGAGAGTCTATCTAATTACTTATCAAAGCTACCCTACCAATACCTTGGTCATTTTTCTTTATAATGACCATGAACTCGTATATCCATCCTTTAAATTCTTTTGAATCTTGGAGCCCAAACAACCGGCTCAACAGGGGTGCCGATATCACCGACTTCAAGAATAAAGTCACTTCTAGGACTGACTTAAGAAACCTAGAAACATTAGGCTTAGCCTTGATCAAGAACTTTTATTTATGTGCTTGATGCAGTCTTCCTGATCCTTTTCCCAGGCCTTCTATGCTGATTTAAAGTCTAAATCAACATATTTTGTAAAGTTGGGAAACTTAAGGAGTTGATCAAAATAATCTCCGTATAATTTCACTATAGACTCCCCTGCTTGATTTCTTACTGAGCGGGAGGCTGAGTCATAGTGAGAAGTGCAACCCAAGATGAATACAGGGGCATTGGGCTGATACTAGAAATCCTGTTGTGAGACGAAGACCACCGCCAACTACCGACTTCATCCATGGATTCTCGAGAAGAATCTATAATTATTTTCCACAAGTCTTCCATATCTATATTTTCAAGCTTTGTGTCCTAGATGTCATAGTTGTAACTCACATAAGAAGAGGAATCCATCTTTTAATATTTATACTTCATCTTTCCCGAATTATCTAACTTGTCCTAAGATGGGCCAGTGGTCCATATGAGGAGTCCCGAGAATGCCTTCATGATTTTTGGAAGAGTAGTCGGTGTGTGAGCTTGTTGAAAAAGTATATAGATCCAACACGCCTTCGGGTTTTCAAAGTTGCAAAGAACCTTCGAAACTGAAAAACTGAAATGTGTGTCGAATTTAGGGCATGTCAAACACCTTCAGAAACCCGAAACACATGGTAGAACTTGATAGGTGTCAAGAACTATGTGAAACCTGAAACACTGGGGGTGTGTGTCAGAAGTTAGGGCATGTGGTGCATCAGCAAAAACTCAACACAAAGTGGAAATGAGATGATGTTGAGTAGGTAAAAAAACTTGTACTGCAGAAGCTGGAGGATGTTGAACACCAATCAAGACCTAACACAATGTGGAGAAATTAATATGTTAAACAACTAGCAAAGCCCGAACCAAGGTGGAAACTAGATGATGTCGACACCCCTGGAAAACCGGAAAAAGGATATCGGGTCTCTATCCTCGCCGTAACATGAAGAATTTCCCACTTCATACATTCATGGATTTTTTGGATTCTTTTGAAAACTTCAACTTATGCGAAAATAAGTAGATGACTAAAGAGTGAAAATCAAGAAAAAACCTAAACAGAAAAAGACAAGAACCAAGGGAAAAGACTCAAACCCTAAGTCAGTAAAAGAAAAAGGAAAATAAATGAAAACCCAAGAAAAACATCACAAAAATAACCCTAAGAAGCTTTAAAATGGAAAGAGGAGATGAATACCTTCAACAAAATCGAAAAATGATCAAGAATGAATGGTGAAATCAATTGGGAAGCTCAATCGGGTCTCGAGGTGGAAGAAGCATGCATGAAAATACAACGCATCAAAATCATGCAAAGTAACAATGACATGGAAAACCACCTATTTATAAAACCCTAACATTTATTACACATAGCTCAAACATGTGCCAAATACCAGAAAACTAGGCATTAATGACATTTCATCATGCTTGGAGCTCTCAAAACTCGACACCAAGTATTTGGTTTAATTCAGATTCGTGTTTCGGGAACATAAATCATGAAGCATGAGATGTCGCGATGCGTCTAAGTCCCGAAAATATGACATAAAGGCATGATTTGGTTTCAGGTTTTGGGAAACACATGACATGAAACATGCATTGGATAACACATGTTCTGATGCTCGAGGGTTCCAAAAACTTGACACACTAGTGAGACTATCGGGTTTCAGGTTTTGTGGAACATGGGACATATAACATGCAAGAAACATGTATTCATGCCATGGAAAATTGAAAATATTCTTCAAAGGGGAATTTTGAAGAGATTTGTTTAAAATTTTCCTATGGTTATCTCATTTTAGCTAGAATCACTAAAATGAGATAACAACTGGCTCCATTTGGGGACTTTCTTTAAGACATCAGAGGAAGAGAAATCATAATCAAGAAGTTTTTATCCATTGGGATATGAAGTCGAAGAATAAAAACCAAAAACAAACAAACCAAAAAAGACAGATAGAACGCAAACACACAACATGAAATAAATTATAATATAGTGCAGAGAGTATCTTGCATTATTGATGAAACTACTTTAGATGTTGGCCATCGAAAGGTAGAGTGATAAACTCTTCATAAATGTATGATAGACATAAGATTTTTTTCACCGTGCTCAAATTGATGAATTTTGAAATGACCTTTCCATAAATATTTGAACTTGCCATGCATCCATTTCTGTTCCTTCTCTTATCCCCGAGAAGTACTAGGTCTCCAACTGGAAATCATGTTGCTTTGATTTCTTATCAAATATCCTTTTGAATTTACTTTGATTATCTCTGTAATGCAATCTACCACCTTGCTTTGTTCTTCCTCTAGCCTGCTAGGTACATTATCCTTTTCTCAATAGAACTTTGAAAAGTTTCATCCTCAATTGCTTTAGCCAACCATAAGGCTGGAAATTCTATAGAGATAGGAATCTCAACATCAATTCCATATAACACCTGGAATGGGGACATTCCAATAGCTCATTTAGGAGTAATCCAATCTACCCATAATGCATCATACAATGCTTTGTGCCATGTCCTCTGATTCTCATCAACCATCTTTCTGATTATGGTCACCAGGTTCTTATTGCTTGATTCAACCTGACCATTTCCTTGGGGTAATAATCAGATGAATGAGCCAATGTGATCCCAAATCCATAACAAAATTCAGTCAACTCATGTGATGAGAAATTGGAAGCATTTTCAGAAACAATCTTGTGAGGAATGCCGAACCTAACAATTATATTCTCTTTGAGGAAATTACAAACAACTTCAGAGGTGGCTCCGCTTGATTGGTGAAACTTCCACCCACTTGGTGAAGTATTCGGTGGCAATGAGCACATAGTTATGACCGACGCTGGAGGCAGGGTTCATTACTCCAATGAAATCAATCCCCATTGGCAAAAAGGTTCTTCAATTACCACAAGCTTTAAGGGAAGAGCAACCAGCTTAGGGTAACCAACAAAATGTTGGCAAGCTTCACACTTAGCCACCCATTCTTTTGAATCTCAAAAGTGAGTAGACCAATAGAACCTATCTCATAAAATTTTGTAAGATGTCACAGAGGAAGATAAATTTCCTCTGCATGCTAGATTGTGGAAGGATTCTAGCAACCTTATCTACTGAGACTTATCAACACAACGCAGGAATACACCATCAATACCCTTCTTGTATATACCATTATCCCAAAGAATGTATCTTGCGGACCTGAGTTTAACTATCCTCTTTTCTTTTTGGCTTAAATACGGGGAATTCACCGTAAGTTAAAAATAAATTGATATTTGCATACCATTCATTGGTTGTGCTTACAAAAAGCACCATGGGAAATTCTGAAGAAGTATCTTTAGTTTCCTCACTCTGTCTCATAATTGTTCTCTGCGATCAATTGGAACAGGCCTCTTCCTCATACAAAATTGGTAGTTCTGATGTCTAAGTCGTATTCATGGACTTTTGCTATCTAGTTACCCCATTGACTACCCAACTCTTGTTGATTCAAAATAGACTTAACTGTAGTATTAGGAATAAGAACGAGAGTGTGGGAACTCAACACATAATACCTGAAATGCTTCACTACTCTCACCACTACATAAGCATGATTTTAAATTTGTGACATCTTTAATTCATGTTCCTTTAGGGGGAAACTCATGAAATTGATGGGAGCTTTGATTCCTTCTTCATTCTCTTGCATCGGATAGCCGATATATTGTATGTGCGGAGCGTAGCCGTACATGATGAAATCCTTCTTGAAGTTTGGGCATACCAGAATAGGAGTGTGAGTAATTACTCTTTTGACTTCATCGAAAGTAATATTCCCTTTAGTGCTCCATAAAAATGGATTCTTACCTTTCATCATCCCAAGGATATACTTGGTTTTATCGGCAAAGTCGTGCATAAATCTTCTTAGGAAATTGACCTTCCCGAAAAGGAATGCACCCCATTTTTTTGTAGGTAGGGTAAGGCTTTGATGGCCTTCACCCTCTCTCGTTCAATCTTGGTTCCTTCTTTAATCATGATATGACCCAACAACTTTCCTTCTGTGACTCCAAACATGGACTTTTTAGGATTTAATGAAATCCTATAACGCCTCCACCTTAAGAATACCTACTCCAGATGATCATAATGATCACTTCACTTCTTAGAGAAGACCGTCAAGTCATCCAAATAAACAAATTATGACCTTTCCCATAATTTTTTTGAAATCTAAGTCCATAGCTCTTTGAAATGTGGCTCCGATGTTAATCAAACAGAAAGGCATCCTCCTATAATTAAAGGTTCCTCATGGGGTGGTGAATTTTGTTTTATGTTGATCTTCGATAGCTACCTCAAGTTGATTATACCCTGAAAATCCGTCAAACATGGATAACATTTATGATCCAAAGATAGTCTATAATGTTGGTGGCCATTTTGATCTTACACCACCTTTTCCTAATTTTCCTTTCACTCGCATCTCCCGAAACATTTTTATAGTTTGATTAGTTGAAATGAAGTTTTTCCTCTCGTTCCCATGCCTTAATCCATTTGAAAATCATTTTACATGCCCTATTTTTCAAGAATAATCAAAGTTTTCCCTAATTTTTTCCCTGAATTCTTCAAATCTAGGGGCTATGCCGTGTTCTCCCTTTTGCCCGATCGTGAAAAATCAAAATTGATCATTTTATACATATATGCCTTCAAAATTCAATCCCAAGGTCTAAAATGCTTGGAATCATGTTTTTCTGGTTCCAATTCAAAAAAATTCCATCCTTGGTGAAAAATCAATTTCTAGGGCATCCCTGTCATTTTATTTATTTTTACGGTCGACGAGCATCATTTTCCGTCAATTTCTTCCTCGATGCATTGGAAACGTGGAAAGTTCTAATTGGCCAAGGGATGGCAAGTGATCAGATTCCCTTAGAATTTTTAAAATTTATTTTGCAAAATTTTAAATATTCAAAACTTGGCCCGAAACCTCGCAACCAATCGGGAGTGGACGCATGTCCTAAAGATAAAAAAGGGAGGAGTGGTATGATGGAAGACTTAGAGTTTTTTTAGCTCTTTTTTTTCCAAAGTTTCAAAATCAGTTTCAGCCCCAATCAAATCAGAGGAGGAAAATTGTCATCAAATTTGGGCCAACGCGATGTGGATGGTGGAGGTTCTTGAAGTTTTTACCTTTGGATGTAGAAAATATTAAGGTAACATTTTGGAGCGCGGCCCCGTGGCCAATCATAGGTTGACACGTGGCAACGTAGTGGTAGAGCGGGGAAGTACAGGCCACAGAGGAAAAGGGAAATTTTTTCCCTTTTTAGCAAACAAAGATAAAATAAAAAGTAAGTCGCAGTTCCGCAAATGAGCCATAGGGAGACACATGGCGAAGGAAAAGCGGTCAATGGGGTAGTGGAGGAAAAAGGGAAATTTTTCCCTTTTGTAAAAAGACTTAGAATGGAAAATTTGAGGCATGTCCCTATGACAAATCATCGCATGACATGTGGTAAGGGAGAAATTGGGTGTGTCGGCCCATAGGGAAAAAGGTGAAATTTTTCCAATTTTCCAAAAAGGTCAAAATGCGCAGAATTGAAGTCTGATCCCAATGGGACCCACCATGTGCCATGTGTCATCACAAAAGTTCAAGGGTGGAGGGGCGGAGAAAAAAGTCAATTTTTTCCATTTTTCCAAAAATGTCAAAAATTCAAAAGGTGAGCCTGAATTGATTCCCAATCAAATTTTGACACGTGGAGGGCCCAGATTGGAGGCAAAAAGAAGATCAAGGGCAACTATACATTTTCAGTTTTGGCCACCTTTTTTCTCCGTGAAGCTTGGAGATGGGAATTTTGCATCATTTTTAATTGAATTTTTGATGAATTCATGTCCTTTGTGCTCCGCATGCATCAATGCAAGTGGTTTTAGGGATTAATTTGCAGATTTGAGGTGTTTTTGAAACAAAGTTTTTCCTAATCCATCCAAACATGTGAAATGTCAAATTTGAAAGTTGCAGAGGTAGCTTTAAAAGTGAAAAGGTGAAATGATGAGAGGAAAGCCATCTGCATGCCTTGATGATGAAAACTCCCTCTAGGAAGGATAATGATCCGAATATTTGTATTGATTCGATCTTTTTTTTAAACACCTCACAACTCTCTTTGCAAATTTGTTAAATGTCATTTTCAAAGTGAATCATGAGGAATTGTTGTAACAAAATTAATCCCTTGGCATATTCTTTGCTTGGGAAAGAAGTCTCTAATGTGGCAAGATATATATAATGCATTTTGGAGAAATGTAAATGGTCGTGAAGTTGAAAATCACAAGCAAATCCCGAGAGAAATCTCATTTTCTTTCGAGAAACCCACCAAAGAACTAGGTTAATTTCTTCGTGTTGGGTATTCATGTATGTAATTTGGTTACAAGTGTATAGCCATCACACAACTCGAGATTGTTCATGAAACTCTCCCCTACCGATGAATCTAACAATATTTTGAGTTAATCTATGTTTTTCTAGGCAATATGATGTCTATTATCATTTTAAATACCTATAAATAGTTTTCATTGTTCTTATTGCAATCTTACATTGAAAGTCTTTAGAAATCACACAGTAATCTCATCCTTATTGATAGTTTAGTAGCACTTGTAGTTTTTTTTTTCGTCGAGGAGCTTTCGTCGCATTAAAAATAAGCAGCTTTAAAATCACTTGACCTTTATTTATTGATTAGGATTACTTGTAAGGATTTGGGGGTACCTTAGACATGGTTTGATCAAGGAGTTTTTTGTTTAATTGAGTTCTTTACTTCAAGATTTTGTGGTGAGTTCTCAAAGATTGTGTGAAGAGTGTAACCCGTGCTTCCATTTATGCATCTTCTCGGTTGAGAGAACATCCTGATTATTTGAAGCATTTTATCTGATAGTTGTTCAAGTATTGTAGAGGATGTCAAAGATTTGATATATCCAAGTTTGTCTTGTCCATACCCCACCAAAAAATCATCTGAATAACTAATCTTACCCATACGACTTCTGCGTTGCATTGTGTGTCAACAAAAGAATCTAGACCATCTACAAAAATACACAAAGTAAATCAGATTATACAATGTTTACTTTAGCAGACATGACCTTGTCTCGAAAGCATTTCCATCATTTAGTAGTGACAACTCTGTTGAGTTTGAATAATGGAAAATTGACCATGTTTTCCCAAGGCCATCTCCATACAATATGCATAGTATAAGGATATATCCACCTCCTTCACAAAAAAGAGGTTGCAATATAGTTATCCTACCTTGGTCCAAAGGAACAACCTAAAATAGTGAGGATTAGATCAAAATCCTTTCAAGGTGCTACCCACTTCTTCAAAGCTTGAGTGCTAACAAGTCAGATAAATTGCTTCCTCGGCTATAAAATGACATATAAATCATTTATCTGCCTCTGAGTGTCTTGTAAAATCCATGATGCTGCTCAAGTTGTGAAGGAGATTAAATCTGGGTACCAACACCCAAATGGTGCCGTTGTCAAGGACTTGTTATAAATTCCGGTAATAGTTTGCACCGCTTTGAGATTGATTTGTTGATTCATTTTCCAGTCCATGTCTATTTAGCCCATCAACAACACCCAAATGGCGTCAATGTCAGGGACATTATTTATTATTTCAATATTTTAGATCCCTTGTAATACTTCTCGTGTTATTTATATGTAATTAAAACATCCGAGTATCATCTTCCGATCAGATTTATAAGATTGGAGTGAAGAGTAGAGTTCTGAGTTTGATATTCTCTTAGTTCAATATGATCCATGTGCATACATATTTGAGATATTTGAATGCATATCAAACCCTGGTAAAGTCCCTTACAAATTCTACATGCAAATGCATTGTTGAAGCATCATTTTATAATTAGGTTTGTAAGGATTAAGTGAAGATATAAGTTCTACTTGCAAATTTTATCGGTTTCAGTAGTAGATGCACTTCATTTGCATTTTTGATTGATAATTTCAAAGAAAGAAAGGTCCGATCTATTAATGTTGGCAAGATTTTTAGTACTTGGTAGATATTTGACAGAGTATTTTAGTGCATTTACACAACTAGGGTGAAATTCCTTAGTGGTGACTCCATGTTGTTATGATCTTGATAAATACTAGTGTCTTAAGCTTTCTATCATTTATTTTGTGTTGTTAATCTATGTAAAATTGGAAGGAAGAAGATCTCTCGTCATTAGAGACTCTACTAAGAAGTTGTTTACATATTCAAGAAACTCAGAGTTGGAAGGGAGAAGAGTTTTGAAGGTTGTTAAAGGTCAGACATCAGGCAAAGATATATCCATTGGTGAGAGAGATAAGACTTTAGTAGAGGATTATCACTCTTCTTTAAGTGGTTCTGATTCAAGAAATACTCTTGTAAACTTGTTTGCCTCAGCTAGTGAAGGTCCTTCTATTGTACTGTAGGTTATTTCTCCAATCTACACCTCTATGTTTCAATTCAAATAGAAATTTCCAAGAAAATCAGCGCTTAGAGAATAACAATCTTGTGAATCACATTCTTGAACCCCAAGACCTTGCACTCCTCATCAGCTTATGCCACCCCTAAGATCACCTCCACCAAACAATATGACTCAGCCTAGACCTCCATTTTTGTTAACACCTTTGGTCCCATAGATTTTAGAGGAATGGATGGTTACCCAAATGCTGTCCCACAAGATGTCGAAATAGATTGCTAAAATTCCAAGGTAACAATGCAATAACTCGCGATCAACATCTCAAAATTTTTGTTAACATGATGGAATATTTTGAGATAGAGTTTGAGGATGTTTATATTAAATTTTTATTCATACACTAGAAGAGGATGATAGGGATTGGTACAAGGCTCTTCCCGATAATTCAATTGATTCTTGACCGAGATGAAGAATGCATTTAGATTACAATATGGTGATAATACTCGATCCTAGATTTCCATTGTTTGAATTTGACAATATCAAGAAGAACCCCAATGAATCATTCCATGAATTTAACACAAGGTTTAACAAAACTTTTGGAAGGCTTCCAATTAATCTGAGGCCTTGTGATGAATCTTGTTTAATCAAATATGCAGATTCATTTGATAAAAAGGTAGCCTACTACTTAAGAGACAAGAACCCTACCAATCTAAGACAACTTTCACCATGGCACTTCAAATTAACAACAATATCAAAGTAATTGGGAAACCTCTCAAGATAGATGGTGTAAAGTTGATAGACCTTGAAAAGCCTCAAGTTAGCAAGGGTGCTGATTTAGAGGAAGTTGTGAAAACTTTGGCAGGAGCAGTCAAGGAATTCTCATACAAGTTGGCAAGAGCTGAGAAAGGAATTGGGAAAACTTCACAAGATCAGCCAAGAGCACAAAACCATGAAAGATTTTACAATCATCCTAGAGGTGATCAAAGGGAAGATGATAGAGGAAAAGGACCCATGGGGTCTGCAAATAGACATCCTCAAGCACGTGAAGGAAGAGTGTTACCTCATCCCCTAAATGCTAGGGTTGCTGCTATTGAAAAATTTGCTGATATTGATTGATGTGATAGGTGTTTTTTACCCCATCCTCCATGTGAAGTGGACCAGTAAGAAGGTGAAGCTAATAATGATGATGGTACTGATGATGATATTTGCATGATGGGTTGTTCTTCAAGTCCAAAAGGAGGAGCAACATTTATCAAGTGATAATTGCAAGGACAATCAGTAAATTTTGGGATTACAACATACGGTACAAGTATTTCTTCCCCACATACTCTTGAAGTTGATGTAGTGCAAGCTTTTGAAATTCCTAACAATGACTTTGAATACTTAAGAACTTTGATGATTAATAAGTATGATGGTGGTATCCCTTCGAGGAGGAAGATAAACAATTGTTCATTAATGTTGTAGTAGCTCAAGAGAAAGACTATAACACTAGAAGCAAAGTTGTTAAAGGATTTGGGCCTCAAACCAAACCTAAAACACCCTTTCTCATAATCATTCCAAAAGAAGCTCCTAGGAGAGAAACACTTGCCAAAAGCTCTATTATCCCAAGCAAAAATTACAGTCCTCCTCATGCCCAAGCTTCCAAGAATCCCTTGCCATCAAATGAATATTCTTGTCTCCCTTCCAATGTTGCTTTGCCAAAGAGTGTTCCCTATGACATAGCCCAAGTATTGAGCCAAATCAAAGTGAGTGTTCCAATCATTGATTTGCTTATGATTCCTGAGCATAAGAAAAGAGCATTTGAGTATTTGGGGTTGAAAGAAGAGAAGACTACTCCAGGAAGAAATGTAAATGTTGTTGAAACTCCTCCTCAAATCATTGTTGACCTTGAAACACCACCAGCAATAGAATATCTTGGAGAGACACCTAAGGTATATTTGGGAACATCCTTGGTTGATTCCCAATTGAATGGTGATCCATTCTTCACAACTTTGATCATAAAGAATAGGCTACTTCACAATTGTATGTTTGATTCCAGTGCATCATGTAATTTCATGCCTATAGAAGTCATGAATGAGTTGGATATCAAAGTGACAGTAGCCTATGGAAAATGTATTGCCATGGAATCAAGAGAAGTGCTGGTTGTTGGTTGTCTGAAGGGTTTGGTAGTGCAACTTGCATTTTATCCCGGGAGGAATTTAAAATTAGATGTTGTGATTGTTGATTGCCATGCCAAATGGGGTATGTTATTGTCAAGAAAGTGGGCTGTAATTGTTTAAGGGAGTGTCCAAATGGATATGTATTTTTCCACCATTCCCATTGATGGTATCCTTGTCAATTTATATGGAGAAAAGAAAATGTTGCATCTAATTAAGGACCCAAACAATGCTTCTTTGAAGTATTATTTGCTGATGTTGATGCTGATAATTTAATTGGTTTTGGTGATGGAAAAGAACACAAAATGGATTAGTAAAATTTCCTTGACTAGGTATGTTCTCCTTGACCTTCCTATTTGATGGAGCTTGCTCCAAGTTTGGAAATGGTGATGGTGTAATTCTGATTTCTCCTAGCTTGGAAGAATTTTTTTTTTCCTTCAAGCTTAATTTTGAATGTACTAAAAAAATTATTGAGTATGAAGCCTTGTTTTTGGGTCTAATAATTTCATGGAAGTATGGTGTCAAGGACATCATTGCAAAGGGAGATTCAAAGCTAGTTTTCAAACAAATAAAAAAACTATATATTACAAAAAATCAGCGGATGAAGTAGTATAAGCATGCAGTTTGGGATCTAATTAAGATGTTTGATTCCTTCAATATTGTGCACCATGATAGAATTTTGAATGCTACTGTTGACAAGTTGGCAGTGATGGGGTCAAGATTTGGAGATTGCACCATTTCACCTTATTGTGAGTACAATGTTGAAGTGTTATCTAGGCCAGCTGTCCTTGACAACATCAAACATTGGAAAGTGTTTGATGATGATGCTCAAGTGAAAAGGTTCTTAAAAAATCAAGGTGAGTTTGTGGATAAACATATTGATTGGGAACCAATGGTGTGTATGACTGAAGGAAGAGAGACTTTGTTTGGAAAAGATATTATCCAATTAAAAACTAACACCATTCCTAGAGGTCTTGTTGATCTTGAGTAAAAGTTTAACAATGTTGATTACATCATCAATAGAAACATGTCTCGCCTCAAGGGGTGTGGAAGAGCATGACTTGGGAACAAAGGAAAAACCAAGAAAATTTCTGTTGGGCAACAGTTTAAACAAGGAAGAAAAAAATTCCTATCTTCAATTGTTGAAACAATATCAAGACTACCTTGCCTAGTCATATTTAGAGCTGAAAGCATATACGAATACTTATTTAAGCATGAGATCCCTCTTGAGAAAAGTGTTAAACCATTTAGATAGAATTAAAGGCCAATTAATCCAATCCTCTACATGAAAATGCAAGATGAATTGAAGAAACTGAAGGAGGGAGGGATCATTCAGCCCACGAGGTATTCATCTTTGGTTGCAAAACATTGTGCTAGTCGAAAGAAGAATGGAGATATCGGACTTTGTGTGGACTTTAGAAATTTGAATAGAGCTTCATTGAAAGACAATTATCCTTTGTCAAACATGGAGAATATGTTACAGCTTAGTGACTATATCTAAAATTTTTCCATCTTGGATGGTTTCTTTGGCTACAATCAAGTTGTTGTCGAGTCAGAAAGATTTAAAACTACCTTTACCACTCCTTAGGGAACATATGTTTATGTGAGAATGCCTTTTGGTCTCATGAATGTTGGAGCTACCTTTCAAAGAGTAATGGATGTTGCTTTTGCTGGTTATATAATAGACTTCATTATAGTTTATTAGGATGATGTGAATGTATTTTCAAGGAGCATAAAAGATGACTTACAAGACCTAGAAAAAATGTTGATCGATGTAGAGAATTTGGAATCTCTCTCAATACAAAGAAGTGTCACTTTCGGGTGCAAAATGCCAAGTTGCTTGGTCATATTGTTTCAAAGGCTGGTGTCATGATTGATCCAGAGAGATTAGAAGCAATCAACAGGGTGCTAATTCCAAGAACGAAGAAGGGAATCCAATATTTTTTTGGGCAAATCAACTTCATTAGAAGGTTTGTATCCTATTTTTCTTAGTTGACTCTTCCTATCACATGCATGTTAAAGAAAGATCTAGTTATCGATGGGAGGAGGCTGCTATTCAAGATTTTGAAGGAATCAAAGAAGCACTTAAACATGCACTGTCTTGGTAGCTCAATTACAAGAGCCTTTCTAAAACTTCTCCTTTGCTTCTGAAAATACTATTGCATCTGTTTTGCTGCAAAAGGATAAAGATGGGTCCGAGAGGCCTATTGCCTTCTTTAGCAAGGCTTTACAACCTATTGACTTAAAGTATATAATCATGGAAAAAAAATCATTTGCCTTAGTGAAAGCAACAAAGTTTTTAGGCCTTATATTTTAAGTTCAAAAGTCGTTACTTATGTTCCCCACACCATGGTAAAAGAAATCTTATCGAGAGATGGAGATATCAAGTAAAAGATATGGACATCCGAACCAAACCAAAAATTTGGTAAGAGTTTTGGGTCTTTCTAAGCTCATGGTATGGAGAGCAATTTGCATCGTGGGAGTGAATGAAGTAGAATAAGAAAGGGTAGATGTTCTTGGGAAATTGGTAAGTTCTGAGTGGTACAAGGATATAATATTTTACCTTAGACACCTATGATGTCTTGATCATTTAAATAAAAATCAGAGAATAGCCCTCAACCTGGCTTCTCAAAAATACATCATCACTGACTTTTGGCTGGTTTGGAAGAACCCTGAAGGTTTCCTCTTGAAGTGTGTAATTGAAGATGAAGCTCCCAAAGTAATGGCCGATTTCCATGGGGGAGTTTGTGGAGGACACTTTGCTGGAAGGGTTACAGCACACAAAGTTTTGAGAGTTGGTTATTGGTGGCCTACTCTCTTCAAAGATGTAACCATGCTGATTAGAAAATGTGAAATCTATCAAAGTTTCTCAGAAGAATGAAATCTTCGTGATCCATTCCTTTGCAACTTGTATCAATCGAAGATCCTTTCAAATAGTGGGTGATGGACTTCATTGGTGACATTTTAGACCCTTCTAGTGATAGACATAAATGGATCCTTGTAGCCACATATTACTTCACCAAGTAGTTAGAGGTAATACCCACCAAGAAAGAAACACACCAAGTTGTTATGGACTTCTTGCTGAATAATATCATATGAAGATTTGGTGTGCCAATCAAGATTTTGGCTGATAATGCCATGTTTTTTAGAGCCAAACCTTTGATGAAAATGTGCAAGGAGTATGGAACCAATCTTACTTATTCTTCAAACTATAACCCCTAAGGGAATGGAAAAGTTGAGTCAAGCAATAAGAACTTATTGAAGATGTTAGGAGAACCTTGGAGTTGAACAAGAGAAAATGGGGTGAACAACAACTGAAATTTACAGTTTGGACTTATAGAATCACTGCCAAGAGAGCTACTGGTAAGAGCCCATTTGAGTTGGTGTATGGAACTCAAGCTCTGTTGCCCTTACATCTACAATTATCTTCATTTTAGTTTTTTCAAAAACTTGAGGATCAAGAGGTTAGTCCATATGAAGTAAGGATCAATCAGATTATGGAGCTAGATGAAGAGAGAAGAGCATCCCACTAGAGGCATATCATATTTAGAGAGAAGTTGAAAAGATTGTTTGACAAGAAGGTCACTCATAGGGCCTTCAATATTGGAGATCTGGTTTTGTTGTGGGATAGCAAAAATGAAGATAAGGGAGAAAAAGGAAAATTTGATGCATTATGGATGGGCCCTTACTCCATTGATGTTAGTGTCCATTTTGATCTTACACCACCTTTGCCCTGATTTTCCTTTCACTCTGCATCTCCTGAAACATTTTTATAGTTTGATTGGATGAAATGAAGTTACTGCCTCTATTCCCATGCCTTCATCCATTTGAAAATCATTTGACATGCCCTGTTTTGTAAAAATACTCAAAGTTTGCCCTAATGTTTTCCCTAAATTCTTCAAATCTATGGAATACGTCATCTTATCCCTTTTTCCCGATCGTGAAAAATCAAAATTGATCATTTTATACATATATGCCTTCAAAAATTCAATCCCAAGGTCGAGAAATTCTCGAATCATGTTTTGTCTGGTTCCAATTCAAAAAAATTCCATCCTTGGTGAAAAAATCAATTTCTAGGGCATCCTTGGCATTTTCTTTATTTTGATAGTCACACAGGTGTCATTTACCTATCAATTTCTTCCTCAGCATGCATTGGCAACATGGCAGGTTCTAATTGGCTGAGGGATGGCAGGTGGTCAGATTCCCTTAGAATTTTTAGACTTTATTTTGTAAAATTTTAAAAAGTCAAAAATTGGCTCTCCAACCCCGCACCAATCGGAGTGGACACATTTCCTAGAGATAAAAAATTGAGGAGCGGGGCTGATGGGGGACTTAGAGTTTTTTAGCTCTATTTTTTCTAAAGTTTTTAAATTAGTTTCAGCCTTGATCCAATCAGAGGAGGACACATGGCATCAATTTTGGGCGCGAGGGGATGCGGATGGTAGAGGTTCTTGAAGTTTTTTTCTTTGGAGGTAGAAAATATTAGGGTAAATTTTGGAGCGCGGCCTCGTGGCTAATCATAATTGGACCCATGGCGAACGGTGGTAGAGTGGGGAAGTACAGGCTATAGAGGAAAAGGGGAAATTTTCCCTTTTTAGGAAAAGGAGCTAAAGCAAAAATTAAGCCGCAAAAAGGGGAAATTTTTCCCTTTTGCAAAAAGACTTGGAATGGAAAATTTGAGGTGTGGCCCCATGACGAATCATTGAGCGACACATGGTAAGGGAGAAATCGAGTGTGCAGGGCTTGTGGGGAAAAAGGTGAAAATTTCCCATTTTCCAAAAAAAGATCAAAATGCGTAGAATTGAAGTGCAATCCCAATGGGACCCACCATGTGCCATGTGTCATCACAAAAATTCAAGGGCAGAGGGGTAGAGAAAAAGGTCAATTTTTTCCATTTTTCCAAAAATGTCAAAAAGTCAAAAGGTGAGCCCAAATTGATTCCAAATCAAATGTTGACACGTGGAGGGCCCAGATTGGAGGAAAAAAAGTAGATCAAGGGCAACTGTACATTTTCAATTTTGGCCACCTTTTTTCTCTAGGAATCTTGGAGATGCGAATTTTGCATCATTTTTAATCAAATTTTTGATGAATTCATGTCCTTTGTGCCTGCAAAGATCAATGCAAGTGGTTTTAGGGATTAATTTGCAGATTTGAGGTGTTTTTGAAACAAAGTTTTTCCCTAATCCATCCAAACACGTGAAATGTCAAATTTGAAAGTTGCAGAGGTAGTTTTAAAAGGTGAAAAGGTGAAATGATGAGAGGAAAGGCATCTACATGCCTTGATGATGAAAAACATGCCTCCAGGAAGGATAATGATCTGAATATTTGTAATGATTCAGTCTTTTTAAACACCTGGCAACTCTCGTTGCAAATTTTTTAAATATCATTTTCAGTGAATCACGAGGAATTGTTGTAACAAAATTTATCCCTTGGTATATTATGTTCTTGGGAAAGAAGGTTCCAATGTGGCAAGAGATATATAATGCATTTTGGAGAAATGTAAATGGTCGAAGTTGAAAATCATGAGCAAATCCTAAGAGAGAAATCTCATTTTCTCGAGAAACCCACCAAAGAACTAGGTTAATTTCTTTTTGTTGGGTCTTCATGTATGTGATTTGGTTACAATTGTATAACC
The DNA here is from genome assembly GCA_018340775.1 of Taxus wallichiana var. yunnanensis. Lineage (NCBI taxonomy): Eukaryota > Viridiplantae > Streptophyta > Pinopsida > Cupressales > Taxaceae > Taxus > Taxus wallichiana. The sequence goes on along the minus strand of CM031234.1, from coordinate 150,531,348 downwards.
ATCACACAGCTCTGATATTGTTCATGAAACTCTCCCCTGCTAATGAATCTAACAAGATTTTGAGTTAATCTGTGTTTTTCTAGGCAATATGATGTCTTTTATCATTTTAAATACCTATAAATAGTTTTCATTTTTCTTGATGCAATCTTGCATTGAAATTATTTAGAAATCACATATAATCTCATCCTTATTGATAGTTTAGTGGCACTTGCAGTTTTGTTTGTCATAAGATCTTTCATCTGGCATTGAAAATAAGCGCTTTAAAATCACTCCACCTTCATTTCTTGATTGGGATTTCTTATGAAGCCTTTGGGGGTACCTTAGGAATGGTTTGAGTTCTTTATTTAAAGATTTTTTGGTGATTTCTCAAAGATTGTGTGAAGAGTACAACCTGGGCTTCCATTTATGCATATTTTGGTTAAAATAACATCCTAATTATTTTAAGCATTTTATTTGAAAGTTGTTCAAGTATTGTAGAGGTTGTCAAAGATTTTATATATCCAACTTTGTCTTGTCAATACCCCACCAATAAATCATTTGAATAACTAATCCTACCCATAGTACCCCTACATTGCATTGTGTGTCAACAAAAGAATCTAACCCATCTACAAAAATGCACAAAGCAAATTAGGATCGTCAATGTCTCTAAGCAGCCTCACCTTGTCTTGAAAGCATTGCCATCATTTAGTAGTGATAGATCTATTGAGTTTGAATAATGGAAAATTGATCATGTTTTCCCAAGGCCATATCTATACAATATGCACAAAGTATAAGGATATCTCCACCTCCTTCACAAAACAGAGGATGCAATATAGGTTCTCTTACCTTGGTTGAAAGGCACAACCTAAACTAGTGAGGATCAGATCAAAATACTTTCATCGTGCCACCCACTTCTTTAAAGATTGAGTGCTAACAAGTCAGATAAATTACTTCCCTGGCTAAAAAATTACATATAAATCATTTATCTTCCTCTGATTGTCTTATAAAATCCATGATGATACTCAATTTGGGAAGGAGATTAAATATTGGTACCAACATGTAATACTTTTTCCATGATGGGTAATGTGTAATTGTCTTTCAATGAAGACTGATTGAGGTTCCGAAAGTCAACATAAATCCATATTTCACCGTTCTTCTTTCTAACAGGGACAATGTTAGCAACCTCGGTGGAATGATGGATTGGAAAGATAATCCTTGTATCTATCATCTTCTGAATTTCTACAAGGATAGTCCTTGAGATTTTTGGGTTGTAATGCCTTTGCTTTTGCCTATAGGGTCTAACCTCGGGCTTCAAAGGAATGATATGTTACACATTCTTTGGCTTGAAAGACTTTAGATCCACATATTACCATGCTAGGATGTCCACATATCTCTTCAGAGTGAAGAGAATCTTTCTTTTTCCTCCAGAGAACAACATTTATTGATGTTTACCATCCGTGGTTGATCAGCAGAGCCTAGGTTAACTTGATCTACCTCTGAAAAGGAAGCACCTTTAGCTTTCCTTTTATCTTGAATGAAACGGTCATGCTTATTAATTAGACCTTCCAGAGAAACTAATCCCTTAAGAATCTTATTGCCTTTGAGATGGATGAATTCACCATCAATTTCTTGATATGAATTTGAGACAGACTCACGGAAATCCGATTCTGATCCTTCAAAATAAAGATCGCTAAAATTATCAACTTTTTAAAGAAAAGACAACAATTTTCGATCATCATTAAACACTTTCCAATGTGCTGCATTATCTGAAACACTCAAAAGATACACAATTTTGATGGTATATGTTTCTTGCATGAAATTTGGGTGAGGAAGGAGAAGAGATATAGATACGGCTAAATAATCAGCTTTATCATTGTAATCTCTTAAGACTTCCTTAATGGAAAAAGCATCAAAGCATTCTATGTTGTCCTAAACTTTGTTCCTGTAATGTCTTAGGCGATCATTTTTTACCTAATAGGTCCCCCTTACTTGATTCACAATCAACTTGGCATATCCTTGCACTTTGAGATTTCAGATTCCTTTTTTCTTGCCAATTCTAATCCTAATAACAAAGCTTCGTATTCGATTGTGTTATTAGTATTGTCAAACTACAACTTGAAGAAAAGGGAAAAATCTTGAAATTTGGAGATATAAGAACCACACCAACACCTGACCTAGTAGTTAAACAACTCCCATCAAACTCAAGGGTCCAAACAACATTAGGATATTATTCCTTGACTTCTACAGAGGGCACCTCAGATGTCATGAAATAATTACCCAAGCCTGCATCTTCGAAGAGAATTTGAGCCTTAGGATCATCTGATTTAGTGACCAGGTACTTTGCTTGTGCTTCGGGGTGAAGGACACAAGGAACTCCATTTACTGGAATTTTAGCTTTGGTCCAGTCCATGTTGATTTCTCCTCCAACATCTTTGTAAAAACCTCTTCCTAAGAGAATACCATAAGCAGCTGGGATATCAACAACCAGGATAGTCATTTTCACTCTCTTTTCAAGGAAGGCAACAAATGCAAATTGTGCATCCTTGATTTGGCCAATCAAGGGGACTTGTTTGGTTTCCATATAGTAACACCACCTGTAAGATTTAGTCAAGGTGATTCCAAGAGCATGAGATACTTTTGCGGGAATTATGTTATCAGAGGCTCTGAGTCAATTATGCAATTGCTAAGTTTAAAACCATTTATAAGTAAGGAAAAATAAAATAGTTCAATATTTCCTAAAGAAGTAATAGAGGTCATATTACTTTGAGGTAAAGGCTGAGTGGGGCTAGGAAAAATTCCTTTTGAAGATGAAGGGATAACAGCCTTGCTTCTAATGAATTTTGCAAGTTTCTCAAATTGCTCAGGGTTGGACTGTAGGTACTTGGCTTCCGACATTTGGATTTTAGTTTTCTTTGCATGATCAATGATGTTGAAAGCGGTATATGAAGGAATGATGGAGGGTTCAGTTTTGGTTACACTGGTCTAAGCCAAGGTACTGGCCTTGAGGGAAGGAGAAAAAGAGTTAGAAGACAAAGTTACCTTTTTAGTTATCTCCTTTTCAGTTTGCGCATACTGAGATGGGAGAGCCTTTTTAGCCATAACCATGGGTTCTTCTTTACTTTTCTCCTTATATCCTTCAAATAGATTTCGGGGGTTCTGGGATTGAGATCAAGTGAATACCGCAAATGATTGGCCATCATGCTCACTTTCGTCTTCCTCTCATACTCTACTTACTTAATGTTGGAGTCACCAAATTGAATTTTCAAAAGACTCATCAGCATATCCTGAAGCTTTAAAAGCTTCATGAGAATCTTGATCTTCTAGTTCTTCACCATCCTCAACTATTTCAATTATTGCATTGATAGGAGGAGCTTCAATGGCCAACCTGGTGGGAGCAGCAATCAACCAATTCCTATCTCTTATGGGGGCACCATTGGCATTGTTGAAGTTTTGTCTAGGAATATCTTGATAAGGAACATTGGTCACTTGTTGGGACATTTGCTTCTTTAAAGTGATCAAGTCATTGGCCATCTTCTGAATCATAGGATCAATAGTACTCTGAGAAGAACTTTGATTTTTAGGCTTAGATGACTCTCTTTTGATATTTCGGCTAGAATAAGATCATCTTCTATTTCAGTGGTTGTAGCTTGAGAAGTGGTCAAATCGGGAATAACAGACCTTATTAATAAGAAGCTCACATTAGGGGGCTGAGCATTGATGAAGAAACACTTTTGATTTTCAAGAGTGGGAACAGATAGGTCTAGAATCTTATGAATCAGCTTGTTGAATTTGGCTATGAAGTCCCACATGGGTTCGTAAGACTTCTTCTTCATATGTGTAAGTTATGCTAACAAGGAATGAGAATCCTCAGCTGGTTTGAACCTTTCTTCAAATATGAATATCATGGTAGCCCAGTTGGTAATGCATGCATTTGGAAGATGGTAAAACCATTCTGCTGCTACACCATGCAATGTCTCAATGAAGAGTCGAACAGAGACATCTTCATGAGAAACTCCAAGGACACCACATGCGATAAAGAATGAAGTGATGTGTTCATCAGGGTGCTACTTCCCATCACCGTTGAACTTAGGAATATTCTTACGAGATCCATGAGGTAGATCATGTAACGGTGGAGTTAGGGAAAGAGGACCAATAGCCACACCCCAAGGCATAGGTTGTGCTACCATTCTTCTGAATGAAGTACATATAGGAATCCGAGTATTAGATAAGAAAAATGTATGGAATATTTCAAAAGCTTCTTGTTCTTGAGGAACCCAATCTCTTTGGATAGGTGAAGAAATTCTCACACATCTAGATGCAACACTGTTGGGGAAAAGTCTGAAATTATGCTATTGAAGTAGATCAAAGAATAGATCAGTTTCACCCTTGGCTTGGCTTAACCGAGTGAAGATATTTCTAGCCAGCTAGAACTGGAAAATAGATCTTCTGAAAATAAGGCAAATATGGAGTAACTAGACACCAAGAGGATAATATTAGTCTTATCAATCCGTATATCCCTAGTAGAGTCGTAAAAAAATTTGGTTGGATATTTTTTTAGACCAAAATATGAGGTTCAACCACAGTGCATGGGATTAAATCCATCCTCAAAGATAGGTGAGGCTTCCTATTTATTACTAATCTAAAACACAACAGAAATAATATATACAATATCCACACTATTCTAAGAATTGGGGTTGGATACAATCCCAAAATCCATATCAACACGAAGTGGAGATATTACAAATTCATAAATGTAATGGATTAGAAAGGAAAATTATTATAGATGAAACAAAGTGGAAAGGGAATGAGAGAAATGTATTTTCTTTCAAGAAAACACAAATCAAGAAATACTTATACGAGTTTTAGATAACGATTTTAATATTATGAAATTATTAAAATGATCAAGAATACTAAACAAATAATAGCTCAAGATTTTGGACATAAGAACAATCTCTCGAGATAGATGAATCCCATAACACAAAGTTTGTAAAATAACACATATTTCTATTCTTCAATGATTAAAAAGAAAATACAAATTTTTTCTTCTTCTTCACAATAGCTCTTAATATCAAAAAGTCTCCCTTTGGAATGCAAAAGCATCCCTTATTTATAATAGAGAGAGCAGAGAGAAAATAGGATAAATCCTAGAAAATAGTCTTTTAATGAGAGTCCTATTTTGCTTGACTCTCACACAGGAGAACAAGTAAAAATTTTCTTCCTATGTGACGAAACGAAAATAAAAAATACATGACAATTTCTTGATAGAAATGACATGAGACAATATGTTTATTCTACTTCATCATCCTTGTCTTCTTCCAACGCAGCTTGCTTGTCTCAAAACTCTTGGAACTTCTAGATTATTCCCTGCATCTCATCTTATGCTGGTGCACTATAATAATCACTTAGAACTTCGTAATTTTACTGATTATCACTTGCGTTACAAGGAAATTTCATCAATCTCTTGTTGAGCTTCCTTAGTGATTCCAAAACATTTTCAATCCTTATGAATTTATCGATGTTTGATAGATCAAAGAAAATAGCTAGTTCATGCTGAATTAATTCCTAAATTTGCTTATAGAGGTCATCAATAGGTAGAATCTCCAAGATTTCACCTAACACCTTGGAAAATATCCCAAATAGATCATCTTCTATTTCATTAGTGGCATCAACCAACTGATCTCTAAATTCCCTCAACTTTCTTGAAGATTCACTGAGAATCTTTATCCTGAACTTGATGGCTTTGGAAAGCTGGAAATGCTTATCCCCATGTGGAATGATTCCTTCTTCCATTAAGATCTAGGATGGAACCTGTTTCAGTGCATTGAGGGCTTCCAAAGTTAATTCAAGGTTCCCAACTTCCTATGAAAATTCATCATCCATCTTGTCACCATCTTTCTTTATATCCTCTAAGGATTTGTAAACTTCCACCGTGTCATCTATGACCTCTCTTCCTTGCAAGAGTAGCCTCTTTATCCATTCTTCAATAGTTCTCCCCTTCTCGTTGATCTTTTCAATCATATGAACCAATGAGAAATAAAACCTGATAGGTGTAGGGGTAGAAGATGACGGTGTTTACTATGAAGGATTTGAAAGATTGAGTAGTACCTCTCATCACAACCTGTTCCACTTTCTTTTTCAGCACATCCCTTATTACCTTTGTTTCTTTCAACTTTTGACAAAGCACGTTCATGGCATCTTGTGCATCCTGTTGTGCTCCTTCAGTTGTAAATTTTCCAAGGTCAACCCTTGTAATCTGATAATCAGTCATTGTTATATCTTCCTTCATTTTTTCAGCCACGGGAGTGGAAATCTCTATAAACTTATACCCTAAGGCATCCACTGAAACTATTGAAACCATTTTGGGTTTCTTGGTAGATTTGGTAGGAGAAGCCTTGAGTGAACTGAAATCAAAGGCTAGTAGGGGAACTACCACCTTCCTCTTGCTTGAGTCCAGGTCGACTAACCATTGAGGTATAACGAAAGAAGTTGCTCTATTGGAGGTGTTATGATTGTATCTGTGGGTGGAGGAAGATTTAATTATGGAGTCGTGATGACTGAAAGTGTAGTGACTGTGGGAATGGATTCAGGGACTAATGGCATGGAAGGAATAGGCATCTCCATGGCCATCGTAGGTCCAGCAGAGAGAGGTGAGAGATTGGAGAAAATGTTGGCCATGGCTGATGAGAGTGGCATTAAAATATGTGATGAGGAAGATTGGGAGAGAGAGGGTAAAGATTCTAAACCAAATCTTGAGAAACAAGAGAAAGGTTTACCTCCAATGAGCAATTAACAAAATGGGAGATAAGAGGTTGACTAACCTTGAGTTCTAAAATAATTTCTCCTTGTTCTGGCAGAGGATAAAGTGAATCCAAGATCTCAACTATTTTTGTTGGAGTAGCAGATGATTTGGCCCCTTTCTTATCTCCTTTCTTGACAAACTTAAACTTTATTTGCCTCTTGGTAGGGATTTTATCCTTTTCCTTTTCTCCCTTGAAGGGTCCCACTTCTAGAGTAGCTATATTTGAAAACCTCTTTTCTTTATAACTCATTCTTGAGGCAATGAGCTATGCCTTTGTATAGACAATATTTTGAGTAGCTCTCTCAAAGATAGAAGCCTTATCGGAAATAGACCAATCAATAGCTTGGAATCCAAGTTGGTCTCCATCTCGACTATTCATACCTAGGTTATAGGAAACTTTCATTGTCCGTGGTGCCTTCTGTGGATATCAGCCAAATCTAACATCCGAACATCTGCAAGTGTCATCCTGCGCAATTGTCTTTTCTTCATATGACAAATTCCTCACAAAGATCGACCTAGATATATTTCATAGTGGGTACATGTAGGTACAAGGTTCCATAAAACTTAAAGACTCCTCGGATGTCAAATCCTTCTCTCATCTTCACATGCTTCTTCAATTTATCCTCAAGTTTGTGTACCACGTTCTTGGCCTTAACCATGGTGGAACACGTATACCTTATAATGGAAATAGGAAGGATACTATAGCTTTGTGTCCGCTTCTGTTGGAATTTGTGGAAATCCAACAATTATCTCGAACAACTCCATGAGGATTAGTTTGTCGCTTGGGAACATGGGCAATCAGAAAGGATTACCGTGAAACCTTACAACCCAAAGATAGGTAAACTTCTTAAATTTTAAGAAGAGGAAACCCCATTTAGAAATTTTTGTCTATGCTTCATTGGAAACCCTTCTTTTCCTCGATCATGATCCATCTGTAAATATTTTCATAGAAGAAGGCATCATTCACTCTTCTAAATTGGTCTTCAGACCCTTTTATTATCAACTATGGGAAGTACCAATATATATGTTATATTGCTTGGTTCCCCTTTGCATCTAGCCCTGGATAGTTTCTCATGCCTGTTGCCACATAGGTAACATAAGACATCATATAGAAATTGCCGTAGTAGAAAAGACCATTTTCATTTGAGAGTCTATCTCATTACTTATCAGGCTACCCTAGTCAATCCCTTGGTCATTTTTCTTTATGATGACCATGAACTGGTACATCCACCCTTGGAATTATTTTGAATCTGGGAGTCCAAACAACTGGCTCAACAGGGTGATGATATCATTGACTTCAAGAATAAAGTCACTTCTAGGGACTAACTTAGGAAACCTAGAAACAATAGGCTTAGCCTTGATCAAGAACTTTTTATTTACATGCTTGATGTAGTCTTCCTAATCCTTGTCCTAGGCCTTCTGTGCTGATTTAAAGTCTAAATCAACATATTCCATAAAGTTGGGAAACTTTAGGAGTTGATCAAAATAATCTCTGTCTAATTTCACTATAGACTCCCCTGCTTGATTTCTTACTAAGCGGGAGGCTGAGTCATAGTGTGAAGTGCAAGCCAAGATGAATTCAGTCATTTGGATGATACTGAAATCCTGATGTGAGAGGAAGATCACTTGTTAGATATTTACTTCATCCATGGATTCTGAGAATAATCCATAATTATTTTCCAAAAGTCTTCCATATATATATTGCCAAGCTCGTGTCTCGAGATGTCATAGTTACAACTCACATAAGAAGAGTACTCTATATTTTGATATTTATACTTCATCTTTCCTGACTTATCCGACAAGTCCCGAGAATGCCTCGATGATTTTGGAAGAGTATTTGGGTGTGAGAGCTTGTTTAACAATTTTATAGACCAAACACCTTTCGGGTTTTGAAAGTTGCAAAGTAACTTTGGAAACTGGACCAACTAAAATGTGTGTTAGAAGTTAGGGCATGTCGACACCTTCAAAACCTAAAACAGATGGCAAAACTTGATTAGTGTCGAGCACTCTGCAAAACTTGAAACACCTGGCAGGGTATGTGTCATAAGTTAGGGCATGCGGTGCATCGAAAAACCCAACACATCATACAAAGTGACAAATGAGGTGGAAAACCACCTATTTATAAAACCCTAACATTTATTACACGTAGCTTGACACATGTGCCAACTATCGAAAACTAGGAATTAATGACATGTCATCATGCTTGGAGCTACCGACAACCCGACACCAAGTATTTGGTTTAATTTAGGATTTGGGTTTTGGGAACACAAATCATGAAGCATGAGATGTTGCAATGCCTCTAAGTACCAAAACTCTGACACAAAGGCTTTGATTGGGTTTCGGGTTTCAGGAAACACATGACATGGAACATGCATTGATAACACATGTTCGATGCTCGGGGTTATGAAAAATTGACACACTTTGGGGAGACTATCGATTTTGGGTTTTAGGGAACATGGGACATATAACATGCAAGAAACATGCATTCATGCCATGGAAACCCAAAAACCTAAAAATCTCCTTCAAAGGGGAATTTTGAAAAAATTGTTTAAAATTTTCCTATGGTTATCACTAAAACGAGATAACAATCCTTCTATGACCTCTTTCATGCTTACTAGCTCATCCCTCACATCATCCCTCTCCACCCACGATTATCATCATTCCTACATCTTGCCATAATACTATTCCTATTCTCTCATCGCTTCTTACTAGCATATATATCCCTTCTCAAATTTTAGTGCCCATCACTCACTCTTAGTGTATCTCTAGGTATCATAGTTAACCACAAAGGGAAATTCCATCACACATAGTTCATGGTACACACCACACATCTAGGTATCCTCATAGGTCTATTACACCTTCTCCACAACACAAATATTTAGGATGTATCCTTCCTTCACACACTATCCCATACATGGTCTCACATGATAATAGCCTCTTGAGATATGATCCCACACTTATTTAATTCACAATGGAAAATAGTGGGCCTTCACTCAATATAATCATTAGATAGATCATATGCTACCCACACATTGGGGGAATCCAAATTTTCTTCTCATTTATTAATGAAACACTCTATTTATAGGTTCAACTTGATTTTTGTGGGAATAACTACACACCTAAACATTACTTTACACACACGCGCGCACACACACACACACACACACACACACACACACACACACACACACACACACACACACACACACACACACACACACACACACACACACACACACACACACACACACACAAGTGGGCAACCTTACTTTCCATCTCTAGTTACATAGTCTATAATTCATCAAAAACACTAAAAATATAAAATATTTCTCCATAGGGGATTATTGGATCAATATTATCTTTGGATAATAGATTTTAATATATTCCCTTAAGGGGCCTAAAAAATAGAAAAACATTCACCTATGCTAAAAAAACTAAAAACATTGAAATATATACAAAACATTAAAAAATTTGCATTACTCTTGCTTGGTTGTTTCTATTGCACACTTATATTATTCATGTTGCACTTTACTTATCATGTTGGATTGGTACATAATATGATATATTATTTTTCTATACATATTTTCTTTCATGTGGTACATTGAGTTGAATGAAGGCTATGCATAGACTGTTATATAATTCAATATTCTTGAAATTTCTCTCTACTAGTTCTTTTGCAGCTACGGGGTCATCCACCATATAATACTATTATATTACTATGTATGTACTATGATATCCACCATGTACACTCCCTATCCCCTTAAATAAATCCTACAACATATGTTCACATTAACTATAGGCCATATTATTTTAGCCATGCTAAATTTTTTTCCATCTCATATTCCCAAACAAGAGGGAATTCATAAGGTGATATTTTTTCCTCACATTAGCTCAAAATCAAGAAAAATATAACAAGTACAAAATGAGACATGTCAAAGGATCAGAAATAAAATTGGTTCAAGAAACACACAGGGAAAAAACTATATATCAAGGACCATAGTGTATAAACACTATGACTCACTCCATATGCTTCTATCCTAGGGTAGATTTAATAATAATCTCAATCGGTGTTGTTTCTCGTGGACATATACATTCCTTTCACTAAATTTCAATGACATAATGCATGGTAAAATTTAGGTTATGGTGGCACCAAGGGTACCTTCAAGCTATCATTACCTTTGTACATTGTGTCATCACTTACAAATCAATATTGTTCATTTAAATCGTCACTTATCCATGGGTATAGGGAAGTGTCAAGGTGATTGTTATCCTCGTAGGATTGACATACTATTTCTCATATTTTGTGGAGGGATGTGGATCAACTATAATGCTCCCCAAAAATTCTTTTCACTATGTGGGGTGAATTTATAATTCTTCCCGTAATCCTTGGCACATTTCAGCTTAGGGAGTGATCACCCCCAAGTTCTTATAATCAAATCCAACACAAAGCTCAACAAAAGGCATATAGAAGGTTTCACCAAGTTCTCCATTTTCCATCTTTCATCCCAAAAACCCAAAGCAAAAGTGTTAGTACACTGTAATTAGGACTTGTTTTCCTATTACCACAAGAATATCCTATGGTATTCTCCACTCCTAAAATTTAATCCGCAAGCACTAATATCACATTTCTTCCCTTTGCTTAAAGGGTCTACTAATTGATCCATCACATGTATCTTTGGTAAATATTTTGGCCAAGGAATTCTTTACGTCAGAAACCGCCAAACATTGTCCTCGTGGCCCATCGAACACCCCAATTTTGACAAAAACCAATGACAGAGTATAACACCAAAAGTAATTTTCTCACCTTCCTGCACTTCTTCAATGATTGTCTCTGAATTTTTTTTAACAAGTTGTATACAAAACCTTCTATCATCTTGGGTTTAACATGAAGCCAACCCTTTTGACTCCGAGACCGGCGCTCTTTATTGTTCATCTTTTTCGACGAAGGGTTATTTCCTAAATGATTGGATACTTCTGTGACTTAGGGATGTCCATCATTTTCCCTCCTTTGGTGTACCCAACCTCCTTCTTTTTCTTTTCTATGGCCTCTTTATTAGTGAGGTTTCTACTAAGCTCAACACCTAAACTCCTCATCCCTATCAAAATTGCAATCAAAGGCATGGTAATCCTCATTCAATGCCCAAAAATATAGAAGAAGTCCTTATAGACTCTACTCATATGCCATTGATATAGGTTGTCAGGTTTCCCAAAGTATGGAAGCTCATACAACTACAAGAATCCTACCTTGAACAAAAAAAATCACCCACATCTTCATAGACTACCATATCATCATTTGTTCTCATTATTGGTCTTTAGTAATAGAAATTTATCTAGCTTCTTTGTAGTATCCTTGTTTTTATGATTGTATTCGCTAACCTTGCAATGATGAATGTGTGAATCCCAGTCACAACCCATGAGAACCCCTTCTGGGTACTGTATTTTGGAAAATATTCTCTTAGGGGTATCTTCCACTTTGATTTCAGCTTCCTTTTTCTTCTTCCCCCTTGTACCAACTCCAAGTGCTCATTTGGGTGCCATAACAACTAAAAAGGTGCTAGATTTTTACCTCTTTTGAGCTCTGTAATTTCAATTTGCATTCCCTCGCTCAAAACTTTAGCTCTTGATTTATCCTCCCCGCATGCCTCTACTTCGCTCAAAATCTTTTCAAAAGTAGCACAAGTTAATCTTGTGCATTAATTTGATATCACCACCTAATTTGTAGCTCTTCGCACTTTACCATCGTCTTTGCAAGCTCACTCGGAACAACTCATTTGAAAAATCATAAACGCAAGGTAAATATTACCTCAAAACCCTTCCTTATATATATTTTTATAAGTTATCACATTTATTTCTCCTTTACCTACCATCAATCCTAGCATTGATTCATCGTTAGTCAACTTTTCCACATTATTCATCTTCATGCCACATTCATAACCTTCTCGTGCACCTTTTACTTGTAGGCCATAGACCTCCTTCCATGCACCTTCATGCACTGAAGTAATTCACAATCGTGTCATCTTCTAATTAGTTTCCACTATTGTAGTCTACCTCACGTTATACTATGCATCAATTTTTCCATTTGTGGTCTTCATTTAGGAGAAATTTTTTTGATTTACACCCTTCCAAAACTTACCTACACAAAAGTTTCCTTATGCATACCCATCTTCAGATGACAATAAACTATATTCAACTTAGTAATGAACCATGTATGTAAACCACCCCACACTAAGGGTATGTGGAGTCCTCTGTGCATGAAAACACTTAAATTGTAATCAACTTCCTGAGCGCAAGTGTTCTTATTACATACAACACTGAACTAAATTGAAAAAGCATAACAAAGATGAAGGAAACATAAATAAAGGAAATGAATTAAGGGAAACCTAATCCAAGTGGCAATACTACCTTATTAAAAACACAAAGAAGACTTTTTTTATAGTAGGGCTTCATCCTAGTCTCATTTAAGTAACCGGAAACTATTTTCCATCCAAAGACCTCTAACTAGCAAGTGTCGATTCAAGTATATAAGTGATAACATATGGTCCCAACCAATGCACCTTAAGATTTCCAAGGTGGCACAAAAAATTTGAATCATACAGAAGTACAATTTTCCCAACCTCAAGCTTCTTATCCTTGATGTTCCGATCATGCTATGCCTTCTACCTTTATTTTTCTTGCTTTTAACTCCATATTTCTATGACACACATTTCATATAGTTGCATCAACTTTTTAATCCTTTCTTACAATTATTTATCATTGGATAGACTACCTACACATGCAATACACAAAGAATGTAACATGAATTCCACGGGAGAAATGCCTCGTGAAAAACACCATCTAAAAGTATGTTTCCTTATTCAAACTCTTGTAGGTTGTCCTATGCGCCTAAAAACTATAGAAACCTTGTCATCCCAATCTATCCTTCAGACATCACAATTTTTGTCAAGGAATGTCTCAATATTTTGTTGAAGGCCTCATCGATCCATTTTCCTCGTGGTCATAAGGTGTTTTCCTATGGTGTGCAACCATAAATTCATCCAAATATATTCTGATAGTCTCATTAAGGAAATGGGTACCCCTATCACTTGTTAAAATTAAAGGGAAACCATACCTACTAATAATATTTTCCCATATAAACCTTGCTGCTGTAATTGTTGTGCAATCCTTTATAGGAACCACTTCGCCCACCCCGTAATATAGTCTCGTATGTTATAATATAGCATGATCCTTTCCTGCGTGTGGTTGGGGAAATAGGGCCCAAAAAATAAATTTCCCACTCATCAAAAGGTTTTGCACTAGTGAAAGGATTCAAAGGTATTTCATCTCATTGCCCAGACTTTCTAAGGCACTCAAAATGATCAAAAGCTTAACAATATGATTTTAAATCCTTGTATAATGTTTCCCACCAAAACCAACTAGTAGGATCTTGCGCGTGGTGGCATCCCTTGCGTAGTGTCGACATGTATTACCACCATGATCATATTCCTTAATTGATTCATGCTCATGCTCAAGAACACACATGTGTAAAATTTCATCATGGCCTAACTTGTATAAGTCTCTACTAATGAACATGTAAGGATCAATGTAAATAACAAGTTGTTGTTTTTCTAAAGCCTTCATTCAATCGGGCATCTCACATGTGGGTAAAAATTCAACAATACCCTCCAAGTCTAAGGGAATGCGCTTCAACTTGAACAATGTACATCCGACATTATTTCCTAAATGCTCTATGCATCCTCTCCTTATTGAATCCTTGATAAATGGTTCAGACTAAAATTTATTTTACCGGGCTTAACCACCACCGTAAAATCGAATTCTTCAAACAATAGAACCCAATTACATATGCATCCCTATAAAATGGTCTTATTTACTAAGTACTTCAAGTGTTATGTGATCTCGTATAAAATATGAATGGGGTAGTAAGTATATAGTGTCAAAACTTATGGAGCATGTAGATCATAGATAAGGTCTCACACTCTATTTTTTTCATAATTTTGTTTTTCTAGAGTTAACTTTCTGCTAGAAAAGAAAATAGTATGATCAACAATCCCTTCTCTAGGTAGAGCTAATGTGATACCAATGGCTATCCTAGATGCATCGTGTGATCGTGAAAGGATTGGACCATGAAGGAAAGCACAAACTAGGTATTCTAGAAAGTCTTTCCTTCATTGTGTCAAACACATGCTGTTATGCCTCACCCTAATATAACTTTCCTTTTCCCCGAGTAATTCTTCTAAAGATGTGATGATCTTGGCATATACCTTGATAAATTTTCTATAATAACTTATGTTCCGTAAGAATCAGGCACCTCTCTTTGTCTAGTAGGCTCTTCTAAGCCTAAAATAATAACTACCTTAACAAGATCCACTAGCAAGCCTTCTTTATAGATGATATGTCCTAACAAAATTCCAAAGGGTGTGGAAACTATACAATTTTTAATTTTCAAAGATATGCTTAACTCGACGGAACATCTCAAACATAATCCTCATATTATCACATTTATCTTTTACGAGCCCATGACAATCCAATCATCCAGATACACCTATAAGAACTTGTGAATAAAATATTGGAACACATGTACCACTATGCGTGAAAATACTATAGGCATATTATTTACTTTAAAGGGAATAACCATGTATGAAAACCTTCCCCACTCGGTGGTGAAATTGTTCTTCTCTTGATATTCTTCAGCTATCCTTACCTGATGATATCCAGAGAATCCATCAGTGAAGGAGTATATTTCACGCCCTACAATGCCTTCTAAGATTTCCTCAATAAATGGTGTGGGAAAGGGATCAATCAAACATGTAGCATTTAACTCCATCTAATCCAATAAAATCCTAATTCTTCCATCTTTCTTGGTGCTAATCACCATAGGACTCACCCATTCTCGACTCCTCAATTTACACAATGATTACAAAAATGAACATTTTGTCAATTTTTTCCTTTACCTTGATGTGCAAGTTTGGATTCATCTTGTAAGGTATCTTTTGAACTAGGTGGGCATCTTCCTTTAACTTTATCTTCATCTCTCCTAATGATTCATGCACACCTTTCAACTCATGATAGCCTCTAGGGAACAAGTCCTGAAAGTCACACAAAATCTCAATGATTTTAGAAACTTTAGAGTCTGACCAATAATCTCCAATAATATCTTCCTTAGGTTTAGCATCCATTCAAATGTTTAATTTCTTGGTCTTCATTGGATTATGGTAAGTGCACTCCTTCTCATATACACTATTAAAGACTTCACACGTACTCTCTGTGTGCTTAGTGTCTAGGTTCTCTACCTCTTCATCATCAACCATGTAGATCATCTTACCCTTTTCTCTTTCTAGTAAGGCATTCCCAAACTAATATTCATTTATTTCTTCCTCTTCAAAGTGCACCACTAGGTTTGATTCTCCTAACAACATTTGAAGTAACTCTTCATCCTTTATAATGTCTCCCATAGGTAAGCTCTTCATAACCTATAACACCTCATTCACCAAAGGTTTAGAAGAAAAGTAATGAAAGGTATTAGTCATACCTTTAGTTATTTACTCCCAATTTCTAGTCACCCTATTCAATTCTACGTAGACATACCATGTGCGCATGTAGCCTCACAGGGGTAAAATAAAACTTGTACACCCATAAAGAAGGTTCTAAATCTTCTTACACCATCATTTAGAGTCTCGACACTACTGAAGGTGGCACTAAAAATGATCATTACCATGAAATACAGAGATATGAGTAGGCACATTTATTCTTAGAAACCGAGTAGATAAAGCAATCCTTACTTCTCTCCACTCCAAAAGATTATGCCTGTGAACCATCCACCAAAGACGTTTTCATCCCATGCAATGTATATACTAACATGTTCCTTCTTTCCACCTGACATTCCCATTAAAATTCCATAGCAAGTAGAAATATTTCTTGATTATATTCTCGTGTGTACTTTGGTACCATACTACTACCAAAATGTATGATATTACATGGCTTATTGATGTGCGCATGTGCAGTTCATACTTTGCACCAAACCATTTGATAAGTTTCGTGCACCCAATTATCACATGAAATACTTGTAGTATCACTCATTGACTATGCATCATCTCACTAGAGAACTACTTATTTTGATGGCTCAAGCACTTCCAGATCTTGAATAGTTCACACATAAATTATGTTCAATTATTATTCACTTAAGGGCTCTACATAAGGCGTAGATTTCCCATATGCTAGAGGTATGATGACATAATTTTGTTTTTTTGTCAAAGCTTATATACCCATTATTGAAGCATAGGTTAGTGTTGTTTTCATAAAACTAAGGATGCCCAAGTAATGCGGGAAAATTGTCCACTTTTACAAGTGCTAAGACCTCAAATTCCCTAATTAACTTGGCCCCCTGTATAGTAATGGATGCATCTTTTAAAAATCCAATGGGCATTGCCTTAGTATGATTTTCCATGAACAACACATTGGAAGATTGTTGTAATGGAGGTCTTCCCATATGAACCCACACATTCAAAGTAATTACACTCACTTCTACACCTGTGTCAACAAAGATGTTACTCAAAACCCAACTATAAATAACAACAATTAAATTAATATACTTGTCATAATCCAAACTTTTGGAGGAATATTAACAGCATAAGTTTTATCTCATGCTCATTCCTAGTGTGCGGAGTGGTTCCCTTTAACCAGCTCCCCAATAAAGGAATAATGTTCTCTTGGCACAACATCTTGCAAACCTCTTTAAAATCATCAACATTTGTCTGATGGATATTAGCTGATTTCTTTTTTTCTAACTTCCAATATTGTACCTTTAAACATTGTATCTCACTATGTAAATTCTGAATTACCTCTATGGTTTCTTTATAAATATCCTTCTGATACATAGGGTCTAGATACTTGGCATACAAGACTTCCTCCTTAGTAATTTAAGGCTTCTATAGCATAGCTTCCCGTAGTGTGCACAACCTCGGTGCATGTAGTAACCTTTATAGGTACCAAATCATTATCGAGAGATAAATTTTTCATCCAAAGGGTTTTCCACGACATGCTATACTCAAACCATTCCTGCACCTTTTTTTCCTATTTTTATTTCTTACTTAAGTGTTCATACAAGTCTTGGAATTCTTCATAACTATGATTCTTTCCAAAAAAAAAACACAATATTATGTGGACATTTGTTCCTATACCGATCGAAAGATCCACACGTATAACAATTCCCATGAAGGAAATCACTCCTTCTACCCCCACGATCTTTACCTCTAAATCCACCTCTGTAACCTTGACCTCTACCACAACCGCCATCAGAATGGCCCTCACTATGATCATAGTTATGATTCTCTCCCTTTTCCTTGGAATTATTTGCAACATTAGTTTGTCATACAAAAATATCAATGCATTATGTATTTGGTCTATCAATTTTTAATCTTTGGTATTATGAGTTGAGGAGCTACAAATCTTATAGTAATTAGACACATTATTTCTTATTGAGAACTAAAATAATGGGCACCAACTTGAAATATTTTCCAAGTGAGCTATATCGCAATCCATCGAAGAATTAGTACACTGATTTTAGAGGGAGACTATCGTTAGTATACCCCTCTACTTCATAATCTATACACCAAATTCCACTGTGCATCTCATGTGCTGAATCAATAGATAATTTCTCCAACTATTTAACCATTTTCGTAATTTGAGATTCCAGGAATGAGCTCACTCTTGTGTCCACTCTTCTTACTACATTAGTGTGTAGAGCTACCCTGAGTGCCTCATGCATATAGGTATAAGTCTTGTGTGAAAGCTCCCTCCTAAAAGGCATGATTAGTCCTCCAATAAACCAATGTGCATGTTGGCTTGTGTGGATGTCATAAGATAACTTAGATAGGAGAGTCTTGAACCATGCTTCCTATTCTCAAACACTTTTAGTAATTCCTTGCTTAATGTATTTGAGCGCACTT
Source organism: Taxus wallichiana var. yunnanensis (assembly GCA_018340775.1). Classification (NCBI taxonomy): domain Eukaryota; kingdom Viridiplantae; phylum Streptophyta; class Pinopsida; order Cupressales; family Taxaceae; genus Taxus; species Taxus wallichiana. The sequence goes on along the minus strand of CM031234.1, from coordinate 150,512,628 downwards.
ATGATTTTCTACTTGAACTTAGGGATATAAAATTCCTTTAAGAAAGAATCCCATAGTGTTATATAATCAACACAAGTCTAATCAAGACCAAACTTTCTGTACCAGCTACTCACATGTCCCTACAATGTAGTTACAACCTAAGTTGCCTTACATTCTAAAGTTTTAATCCCATTTGCATGCCAAATTATCTCACACATATGCACATTCTCGGATACATATTTAATGTCTCTATATTTTGAAAGATGGAGAAACATCTTGATATAAATTTGTTGAGGTTGGTGCAGACCTTACCCACTAGATCCAGATCCTCCTCTATTTTCTCTTGTATTTCCACTGCCTCTAGATCAACCAAATTTTACCGTGCTCGAGCCACTTGATCCTCTTGATCCAACCCCTAAAGTAGGCAATGGATCTTAAGATACACTACCCTATGTTATTATGGTTATGTTAAACTTAATACCCACATTCTGTGAAGTTGCACTACTTCTAGATGTGATGCCAAGGTTTTGTGTGCCTACATTCTATGATGATGACATGCTAGAAAAGATACCTTAGACAAGTCCTCGAAATAAAGTAGATGATGATTTTTCCATAGATGAATAAGCTCCTTGATAAAATCATGAACTTGACTGTAAATTAAATCTATCTACTGGAACTCTACTACTTACACTAGCTTATTGTTTATGGATTATCATAGAAACTAGAAAACCAAGCACAAGGTTTAGGTCGCTAGGTAGATTCAGATGCGCACCCATGGCCCATGTTGTCTCTATCAACACAATCTCATCCGAGGCTAAACAATGTTCCCTAAAATAATTTCCCAAATGGGGGAGATCCAAATTCTCTAGATCCATATCTTCTATGTGATCTTTGAATCCTTCACGAGCCATCTCTCTTGACAATGCCATCCATTTGACAACTTCATGTTGCTTCTCTAAATCCCTCTCACATGCCTCATTGAACTTAATCCACTTTTATTCCCTATATTTTTTTCCACTACCTCTGTCATCCTTACAAAACTTGCTCATTCCCCTACGTGTGGTGGGTTTTAGTTAGCCATCAAATTCTATTCCAAATCTATGGTTACAATCAAGATCTTGATCACCAGTGGGATACCATGAAAATATGATCCTCTTGGTTCACACCAAAACTAACAACCAACAAATTTTGGGAAAGAGTAAGTTGAAACTGCATACTCAAGAATAGAGTTGTTCAAAACACCATATAACTAAACATCCACAAAGTGCATCTAAATCAAATCTACATCATACAGGACCTAGAATTATTCCTGCGTATAAACAAGCGTGTGAAACCTCCAATTCCTCTTCAGTGCATAAGCAACTAGCCACTCGTACAACTCTATAAGAAAGATAACAAATAATGTCTCATATAATGCATCATATAGATTTTGTTCCACCGACATGTGTTCATTAAAATCAGGTCTAGTGATGAATTTGTGAGAAAAATATTCTTCTAGATATACTAACCACTCCTAAATATTGGTCAAGATCAATCTATATGTATTCATTAGACAACATTCTAAAAAATAGTTGAGAAAGAGGTCCTAGTAATTGAACCAATGATATATCCTAGAATTAACTCGCAAATAACACAAGGCACAATAGCACATCACTCATCAAGAACGAGGACTCACCCACAGCGTTGAAGGGTATTAGGTCCCTCTTTAGAGTTTCTTGTCCAAAATGTTAACATGATTGCATGTGTATATCCATATTTACAACAGATATAGTAAATAATCCACAATGCAAAAGCTAGATCTAGATCCAAACCCTATGAAATATAGACTAAACAATTATTATAATGAGATTTACCATGAAAGAACCATATTTAGTTGCATTTAACACCAATATCAAGCCAATATGATCCATTATATTAAAAATACAAAACACGAAGCTTTATACATCACGGTAATGTCATCATTAGTCATGCACATGAACAAAACTAGTAACATAATTCTACAAAAATCAGGAATCTTCAAACCGTGAAAATAAATCCATATATAGGGATGGGAACTTTCCCTTCACCCCCATGAACCTTCCAAAAATAGGATACAAGCTAATAATAGTCATGCACCTTTACAAGACGATACAAAAGCATGCAAGTGCTAATAATAAATCTTCTATTAGTTTAAATCCTAAAATAGATCCTCTTATTAGATTGAACATGAATAATAATAGTCATGCCCTATTTCTACACACCAAAACCTTCGTGCTTACATCCTTAATCTATATTTCATCTGCTCAACACTCGGGAGGGTGGAATTAGTTTAATTAGGGGTGAACATGAATATAGGGTAAGTTTATAGGGATTTGGGTGGGTAAAATAGGCAATTTTGTGAATTTTTGGCATTGGGGGGATGTGGGGTTTGGGTTTGGGGCCAAACTAGTAGCCGATGTTGACCAATTATTGACCAACATCTATGTATGAACTAGAAATGATGGGAAATCAAGATGGTCATCCGTAGATTTGTAGAAAAATGGTGTTTTGGGATGTCAAAGGCATGTGTAAGCTAGATGGGGTGTCCAAGGTAGGTCTAAGGTAGGTGTAGGTGTAGGAATGTATCTAAAAAGGTTAAACAAAGGGTTTAGCTAAATGATGATGCAGAGGATGTGTTTAGGTGGGATGGGGAAGGATAGGTTAAATAGGTGAAATTGGTGAAATAAAATATGATGTAAGTAAAGGTGGATAGTCTAGGTAAGGCAATGTACGAAATAGGCTAAGTCGCGTGTTGAATAGAAAAGTCAAAAGGATAAATGATTAACTTGTGTGAATGTTGGTGATGTAGGTGAGGCAACAGATGATGATGAGGGATTGACTTCCACCCTTGTTAGTATAGATGAGGCCTACTATTTCGGAGGAGGAGTGGGATCATATGAGGGCGGTAGGGTTGGGCGTAGTGAACATATATTAGTAGATTTCCCGTGATCATAGCATGATGGTAGCCCTCATTGATAGATGGGATGGAACTAGTAACACTTTCATTTGTTGATGGGAGAGATGATCGTCACACTGGAGGACATCTACAAGATTCTACGACTTTTGATTTTTGGGTAGCCATTGTATCAGGTTTTATCTTCAGATGCGGTGGATCACATGGCTATGGTGTTTGGGCAAGATATGGAAGTTTTTTCATGTCATAGTGCCATTATCGCTTATGGGGAGATGTATGCGGTGTACCCTAAGGAGACCCAGTGGTAGTGTTGATGATGGTTTGCATCGGTTGTTTTTCCCTCCTATATTCATAGGGTGGGAGGTTTCCATGGGATTTGATGGGATTCTTAGAGGATATGGTGTTTTACCAAAAATATTTTCCATAGGCACCAACATATTTGGTTCGGGCTTATACAGGAGTTGTGGGCCTACAGGAGGATACATAGATATGGTATGTGTTGTACCTATTTGTTACACTATTGGGCATATGAGCACATTGTGTGCCTTTGTCCACTTGGTCTACCACGACAGGGGTGGGAGGTGGGCGTATATAGGGTGGGGTATAGGCGGTGGTTATGGGTTGGAGAGCAGTGAGGTTGATGGAGTGACTCAAGATGTAGCATATTATCATATGGACTGGATAACTTATCACCGGTAGAGATTCTACGAAGGCCTTTCCTCATGTATCTAGAGTTCACGATTATGGAGGAAATGTTGGAGGTCTTACAAATTATTAAATTGATTCAAGGCCATAGGGTGGGGATCATGTGAGTATACACATAGATAAGGTCAAATGATAATTTTGCTTACAACAAAATTCACCCCCACCATTCCCGTAGTACCACCGAGAGGATGTGGAGATGTCATTACCTCTTCCATAATCAGCACCAATAGCAGGAGTGGAGGAGTAGGTAGTTAATGTGATGATAGAATATGTTGGGTACACACCAAGGTATAGGCATTGGTGGGCTACAAAGTTACATGCAACACCAACTAGGCCAGGACCAGCTGATTTGGCCATGGTTATTAGTGAGAGGGTTAGGCTACGGTGCCGGGTTATGGAACTATAGGCCCAGTTACTACTTTATAGGTGCAGGTGGTCACACTATAGGCACATTTAGTAGCATTGCAGGGCACATGCTTTGAGACAAGGGGTAGTTTAAATCATTGCAAGCCTAGGTAACTACTTTACAAGCATGGGTTTCCTCATTATAAGTATAGTTAGTAGCTACATAGGAACATGCTAGCAGTGGGGGACACATGGATTCCCCTCCTTCACTACTAAGGGAACATGATGGGATACACATATAGGGACATGGTTCATTACCATAGGTACTTGTATAGGGAACACTAGAATAGGTTTAAGGTCCACAACCTTAGGGATAGAGACAGATAGTGATGCCACCACCATAAGTGATATCGATGGACCGATACAAAGAGGTTGTGGCAAAGGCTAGATATTATGAGGATCAAATTATAGAGAGTGGTATCCCTTTTATCAGCTATGCTAGTTACAGATCTTAGTAGGAAGCCAGTGAGAGGTCCAACTCAAGGACCCATAGTTCCTGTAGTTTAGGGATCCATCACTCTCATGGGTAGGCAAGCGGGAGGTGACTAGTTCATAGAGATAGAGGCTAGGTGAGGGGATAAGAGAGAGTGAAAAATATGCCGAGCCCTCCCATGGATGACATAACTATTGATATTTTTTTTTTAAAAATTGAGTACTATATCTTGACCTTCATACTAAAGAGGTGAGATGTACATGATATTTTATGAGAAACTTATCGCTATTTGTATATACAGTGTATTGACATACAAAATTTCTAGTATATAGATGATGGCACTTATTTCTATTATGTGTTGTTTTATTTCCATTTCATTTTTAGTTTGGAAACTAGTTGTAGGAATGGTTAATGTGATGTTTTGGTTTAATTTCCAATGGATTGATATTATGGAAACTAGATGTGCAACCATGGTTGATTGTATGATTTGGGTTAGTATCCAATGTATTAATATTATGGAAACTAGATGCGTAGGCATGATTTTTTATTAATTTCCAAGTTATTGATGTTATGGAAACTAGATGATAGGCATGATTTGCTTTAATTTCCTAGTTATTGATAATATGGAAACTAGATGTATAGGCATGGTTTGATTTAATTTCCAAGTTATTTATATTATGAAAACTAGATGTATAGGTATGATTATAATGTATGGGTTGTTTGGATTAATTTCCAAGTTATTGGCATTATGGAAACATGAGAAAGACTAGGTAGTAGGGTCAAATTGGCATTATGAAAACATGAGAAAGACTAGGTAGTAGGGTCAAATAATGGAAAAACAGTGAAATATGGTAGGAAAAATGGTGGTCAAGCTAACCTATGAAGACCCCATGTCTTCAAAGTGTTGCTTACATAGCCCTTGCAAAAGGAGCCTCACACCGATGTAGTTATCCCATAGGATAGGGAATAATAATATTTCGGATAGGTAGGTTCGGTAAAGAAAAAGGGTCCTACTAAGATAAGGTAGAATATTTATGATAGATAGGTTGGGTAAGGAAAATGGTCTTGGTAAGACAAGGTAGAAGAATAGGAAAGTTTGAATGTTGAGCTGAAAAATAGAAAAGAGTAACTAGTTAACTTGTGTGATCGGTATAAGCATCGTTTTTTGGTTTTGATTTGATTTTGATAAGTATGTATGATGTTTTTGAAATGATTATTTATAGGGGTATGGGTGAAATGACAAGTAGGAAAATATTAACTAAAAAGAATCAAAATGCTCCATAGTTGGCAAGAACCATAATGGCCATAGAAATAGGATTATGATCATAAGTCCCTATATACGTTGCAAGATTGATATGTCTATAGTTGAATAAGTTACATGATCACAACGTTTCGGATGAGCACCACATCCCTTGAGTGGATAGGAGTAAAATAAATTAAGGTAGGGTGGATTAGTTTTTTTAGCATAACCTTGTTGTGGGACAACATGCCCCTTCTGCAAGATACCCAAAACCAAAATAGGCAATTCCATGACCAAGAGTTTATACTTTTCTTGATTTTTTATTTTCTTTTTCTTTTTTTGTATGCATAGATTGATCTATATGGTAAGTCTATATTGGGATGTTTAGTAGTGTCTCATTGAGGTCTTTGTGAAGCTTATCAATGTGGGAAGATCCAAGATAATTATTTTTATAACAAATACAAATGAGTCTTTTATTTTGGATAGACAAAGTACAACATGTGGCTTGATTTTTATAGATGTCCTTTGAGGGATCAGTCTACTTATAACAACAAGAAAGTGACATAGATGTCCTTTCAAGGCAATCATCTATTTGTAAGAATTTTGACTCAAGGAGTAGATTTTTGGTATCCCACTTTTTTTTTATTTTGGACTTGTAGTCATGGACAATAATATAGAGTATAGTAGTCTTTTATGAAGGAAAAAGCATAGAAAAAAATGGTTATATAGGAAAGAGGGGATTCAAGTGATGAATGCCCATATGACTCCATCCAAAAATCATGAAAAATATATCCATGAGAAGAGCCATGGTACTCATATGAAATATAAGGCTTAATGGTGATAGATAATCACACAATTATGTTGAATTTGTTTTTCCTTAAAATTTGTAAGTGGAAGGAGAGGTTCGCTCAAGGATGAGCACATAAGAGAAATAAAGTGATGTAGTACTTTATTCAACAATAGAATGGTCAAATATGAAAGACATTAAGGGGCTTAAGCTCAAGTTTACCCTTAAGAGAATATAAATGATAAGTTCTTGATCCATAGGTATGGGTGACAATATAAAGTTCACACCAATTAGGAGAAAACTTGCCTAGTTTTCTTTTCTCGATTTTGGTTACATGTTGATTTTCCTTTAGGATAAGATCACCGATTTTGAAGGTTCATTCTTGAATGCATTTTTAAAGTCATTCATGATGTGATTTTGGTAGATTTTTAGGTGGTCTATAGAATTTAGACCACGTTCATCAAGTAGCTTGAGTTGTGCCAAATGTTCTTGGTAGAACTCATCATTAGAGAGCATATCTTTAATTGATATACAAAGAGATTGAATTTGGAATTCATGAGGTAGGATGACTTCTATACCATAGACCAAAGAGAATGGTTTTGCATTGGTAGAGGTGTGGATGCTAGTGTGATAATCCCATAGGGTGAAAGGATTGTGTGTGTGCCAATCCTTACCAATGTCATCAACCACTTTCATAATAATTTTGTTTAGATTTTTTTTGTAAGATTTGACGTGAATATTTTCCCCGTGGTAATATGGTTTATAAAAATGAGTTGAATGCCCAAGTTGTCACATAATTTAGATAGGGTTTTCTTTTTGAATTGTTTTTGATAAGGTGATGAGGAACACCAAACCAAAAAATGATATGGCGGTTGATAAATTCAGTTATTTTCCCTAATTTGGTAGAGATAAGAGGGGTGGATTCCACCCATTTAGTGTAATATTTAGTTGATGTGATGATCTAGTGATGACGTTGCAAGGAATGAGGGTTAATCTACCTAACGAGATCAAAACCCCATTGAGAGAAGGGCCAAAATTCTCTGGTGACTTGTAAGGCATGACTAGGAGTATGATGAAGGTTAGCATGATGTTGACACTTCTAAAAAAATTTGACATAGTCATAATTGTCTTGGTTAAGGGTTGGCCAATAGTAGTTGAGTCAAAGGATACACTTTTCAATAGTGAGGCCATTAAAATGTCCCCCAAAAATCCCATCATGAATCTCTTTGATGGTGTACAAGATTTCAAAACTAGTGAGGCACTGCAAGAGGATACCATCAAAGCCATGTTTTTAGAGAATATGTCACATGATGACATAATGATAGACACTTTTTAGGAAGGCTCTTCATCTATTGTGAGTGATATCCAAAGGTAGGATTGAAAGCAAGAGGTATTCAAATAACTCTGTTCATACCAAATTTTTCATGGGTTAGTAGCGATGTTACCCATAAAATTAATGCTAGGTATAATATAAAAAGGTGACTACAATCATTTTATTGTGAAAAATATTTTTGATTTCAAAGTTGAGGAAAGTATTTGAGAAGTAAGACAAGCCATGGTATCCACGAATTTATTAGTAAATTGTGGAGTGGATTTGATGAGGTAGTGATCAAACATGATCAAAAGTAGGTGGACATGATGCCTATAATTTTTAAGCTCATCGTTATGACACTAATACAAACCATTGATTTGGTTCACAACTAGTTAAGGGTCACAAAATATTTTAATGGATTTAACACCAAGGGAAATGGTATTTTGAATACCTAACACAAGTGCTTCATACTTGAATATGATATTGGTGTAGTAGAAGTCTAGTTTAAAGGATAGTGGCATGGGCTCACCATCAAGAGGAATGAGGATGACCCCTACACCTCCCTCATGGTGACATTTAGATCCATTGGTGAAGAAATAGAAGGTGGCAAGGGGGTAGTAGGTAACGGTATACAACTCACATGAAAAGTAAGATCTCATGCCTGTTGGCGAGTCTAAACCATACAAGAGGATGAAAAATAGGTATTCTAGGCTCTGTGAAAGTGACAAAAACTCATAAACAAATTTTGAAAGAATTTGGTAGGTGAAAATAGGTTGTTTTTGATAAAAATAAAAACACAGAGACCAATACCGGTCATTCGACCGATTCTGTTAGAATAAATAAGCGACCTCGATTGCTAAAAAATGATTTTGGTGGGAAGGTAACTAATTTTGATTACTATGAAAATGAATAAATTTGAAATTTATGAGTTATATTTGGTCAAAAGAAGTCAAGAAAGAGGTTATGTATAGCAAATCTAATCTAACACACTTAGAGAACTAGAATTAACTAGTTGTGATGACTGAGTGTGAAAAATAAAGAAAATTGATGAAGTATGAACTCACACCTCAAATAGTAGAAGACAATAAAGAAAACAAAAAATCCACAAGAAAAATCTAACAAACATGTTATCCTAGGAGTCATATTTTAGTGTTGTGATGGCTTAAGCCTTAAGACCGACAAATAAATATAAAGAAGGGAATAGATGTAAGGTACATAGATGACAACTATGGATGGTTTCATTAGTCTATTTATGAGGGAGTCCTCGATATAGCTTTGAGTATGTGAGATACAAGATATGATGTGAAAATCTATACAAAACACCAAATCGAGGCCCACTATCAACATGTTTTTAAATCCTTGATAGCTTCTTCCTGGGATTTGGGGAATGTGTAAGAAGTTTTTGTTTATTTAAGTTATTTGTAAAATAATTATGTGCAATAGTGAACTATGCTTAATTACCTAATCATTAACTAGTCATGACCTCCATTATATTTTATTTTTATTTAGACTATGTGAGCTAAATGCAAGAATACAAGGATGCAATGCAATAGTTTTAAGCCCAAATCGAAAAATGAAGTTGGATGAGAGAAATAATGAATAGGAAGAGAGTATGTCTTTCACTAACGTAAGTAAGATAAAATAAAAAGGGTTTTTTAATTTACACCAAACGTAACCAAAAAAGAGATTTAGTGAAGATTTAGAAAATAAATAAGAAAAAAATATAATCCTATATGAATAAAAGAATACCAAAATAATGATGGTCCAACAAAGTGTGCTAAAATGTTTCAGCAATAAGAAGTGTATGTATATGAAAAATGTTTAAGGTAATGGGTTGGGTACGTGAGGAATACCTGGAGGTCATGAAGAGGTTTTGCACCATTGAAGACCAAGCCAATCGAGAGCACTCTTTTTATCTAGGAAGGACTACCTAAAAATAATAAAGACCATAAGATATAATTAAAAGCATTAGTTGGTGGATTTCCTAGTGGGGCTAGATCTGGGAAGTGGGGTACTTCCTAGAAGGCTATCAATCCACATTTAAAACAAATTAAATGTTGATAAGAACATGAAATAGAGATTCTTATTGTAGTTGTATAATTTAGGTATCTCACACAAGCATAGTAAATTAAATCTAATCTAAATAGTGAATGCAAGATTAAATTTAAAGTAGGTGGTGAGTTTTTAAGGCCTATAGGTGTAACAAAGGGTGTTCTAAAGGTCTGGGTGAGGTTGTGAGAGGTTTTGGGTGGGTAAATTATCTCACTGGTCTAATGGAGAATGCAAGACACATGATCGATGCCAGTTGGGGAACCGATGTTGGTCACTAGTTTTATCTTATATTTATTGGTTAACCGATCACTTTGTAGGGGAAATTGGGTACCAAATTATAAATGAGGTTAGTTCATGTACTCTTTGATTTCATGGAGTTTTGGTAAGTCTTAGGTTGGGTGTTAGGATTTAGGTAAGGCCTCAACAAGGGTGAGGGAAGTGATTGAAAAAGGTAGAGAGGTTCAGGTTGGTAGGGTATCGGGTAGATGGGTGATGGATGGTATTCGGGTGAGAAATAAGCAATATAATAGAAGAAAATAAGAGATCTAAAAACAAAATTTTAAAACTACAAGCTGGTTAAGATACTTATTTGAAGACTTGGAGATCTGTAGATATGGTGGCTAGTGTGCATTTGTAGGAGAAATGGGTCCAGATCCATTATCACGAAATGAAGCCTTTTTCCTTCCCTATGAATGATCCGAGGCTATGGAGCAAGAGGTTAGTTGTTGGTGAAGAACTTAGATGCTTTGGTGTTGTGTTTGATTGTTGGATTATCATTCAAATGCCAAAATACAAATGAAATCCAAAATCCAACAAAAATAATAAGTGAGAAAAGATTTGTAAATACCTATCTAAAGGAACCGATGGCGGTTCCTTGACCGACACTAACCGAGGAATAACCAGCTTTGGTTATGGATAAATAGTCCAATTTTCATAAAATATCTTGTTTCTTCGCTTTTGGCATGGGTCGAGATTTGATTATGGGCTAGAGTCTCAATTCACATTTAAACATGTGGGGAACTGATGAATGAAGTGGTTAGCAATAAATATTAGGTTTAGAAAGTCTTAGTTAGTTAAGTGAAGTGATGACTCAATGCTAGGAGTGATGACCTAGTCTCTGTTAGTTAAAATCCCCTACAATGGGTCTAAGGTGAGGTGGAGGGGTGAGGTTGTAATTAACCTAATATTTATAATATTATTAATAATAATGTGTGGAAGGGATCATGGTAAGGGGGTGTGTTAATTGAAATGGGCTTAGTGGGTATTCGACCCCATGGGTTCCATAGAGTAATTGGTCATGATGCTCAATCATAGAGGGATTTAAATAATTTCATTCAACAACACCCGAAGACCAATGTCAAATTTTCATTGATATGTTTTTAGAGAAATTTAGAGGTACCTCTCATAACTCTTATACAAGACCCGTCACACTGAAAAATTATAACCTAGATATCTAGAGAGATCCTTTCCCAAGTGTCCCGAAAATGAGAAACATAACCCTCGAATTTCAAAAAGGTATTCTTGTGGTGAATAATTATCATAAAAATTCTACATCTAATGATCCTCAATTTTGTCCCAACCTAGACCAAATAAATAAATAAATAATTATACATTTGGTTGAATGAGAGACAAATTTAGAGGTTAATGTGACCACTTCTACTTGAGATTACACATCGTACCCTCTTCTAGTTTATCCTTTAGTGAAGGGTGAATTTATGGTAGTTTGTAAACCCATAGGATCCTATGATTTAATCATAGATCTTAGCAAGACCTTTTCAAACATTTAATTTTTAGATATGTTAAAGAATTTGTTGGCTCATCGGTCCACCTGTTTTGGAAACATTGGGTCTTGGTCATAGAATAAATTTCACACCCCCTCTAGAGGCTTAGATCAAACATATAGAATTTTATGTTTATCATCCAGGAAAAAATTAAAGGAACACAATATTCATGTTTGACATAGTCAAGATGCCTTTAGACACAAATTTGGCATGAAGAGGTGATCCCACAATATAATTACAAGTGTGGGTTTACAATAACTATGTCAAGAGGGAAATGATCGATGTTGGGGGTTCTATGAATATTATTCCTTTATCCTTCCTAAAAAAATTAGGGTAAGGATAAACCAAGTGCTCTTTTACTAGGAATACACTAAGAGGTTATGAAATCTTGAAAACCATCTCAATTTGAACTATAGTTTTCCCAGCTACCCTTGGCACCAAGACTATCTTAACCTAATTTAAAATTAAAGATAGGGAAACTAACTACAATATGATTGTTAATAGACCATGGCTCCACATAATGAATCCTATTCCATCTTAATATTTCAAGATGTAAGATTCCATCACTTAGGCAAGGTCTTCGTAGCTCAGGGTGACCCTAAAATTTTTGACATTCACTTGGAAAATATCAAGAAGAAAATCATAGTTCATTATCATTTAAAACTCCTAGCTAACCAAATAAATAAACCACATCCTTCCAATGAGATAATCTCCATTGTAAGACTAATTCAATTAGACGAAGTTGAAAAACCTAAAGAAATCAAATGAGTAAACAAGAGTGAAGGTAAGAATATTATGATAGAAACTATATCTATCAAGACAACAACAAAAATAGTAAATCCTTTGGAAAATTACTAGTCACTCACTCTTCCATTTGACTCTCAAGGTAGTAGGAACATTCTTGGACTATCCTGTCTCCCAATAGATGGTTTTGTAGAGATATGTATGCTCGAGGTATCTAAAGTCTAGGAATAAATTACCAAGGACAACGAAGAGTCAATTTTTCAAGTCAATTATTAGATGTTTCATTATGATAGAACTAAGTGTTGATATGGTGCATGGTTTTGGTGATTTTGAACTCTCCGAAGGTAAAATCATGGCTTTCACCTTAATTAAAAATTTTGAATGTACCAACAATGGAGCAAAGTATGAGGCCTTACTTCTCGGTCTCATTGTAGCTAAGAGAATGGGATTAAATAATGTTAGAGTCCTAGGGGACTTGAAACTTATAGAAAACATATTTTCGGAGGTATATGAGACTAGAGTGGAGCATCCATAGTTCTATAAATATATTGTGTGTGAAATGTGTAAATACTTTGATTTTATTTCCATTGAAGTGATCCTTCAAGTTTAAAACCATCTTGTTGATTCTATGTCATATTCTTCTTCCATTTTCTACCCTAATTAAGTTTTGAAGTAAATAAAATCCAAGGTCTATATCTAGGCCAAACCCTTAATCCAAAGGATTCCAAACAACGTGATATTAACATATGTAGAGAACCGAAATGAACCTATCATGTTAGAGTTCACCGAGAATGTGTTGAATCGATCTTCTTGTCCCTATTTTAGATAAGTCAAATGGTAAAAAATAAAAATATCTAATTTGAGAGGGTTTAAGGTACCTCTATATGAGATGACCATGGATACAATTGTAAAAGAGAGATCCTCCTCGTAGTGAGATTAATTACTTGCACAACAAAGAAAAACCCGACACAAAAAGGATTAGTAGATTGGATGGTGGGTTACCCAAAATGTTGGTCCCGAGAAGGGAAAAATTCATAGGAGGGATGTCAACACACTCTTAGATAATCAAGTAATAATGGATCAAATATGATGCAACAAAATTTGAGATAAAAAAAAAAAAACTGAAATGTAACACATAAATTTGTTAGAACTATAATATTAAGTGCATCATAATATATAGTTTATATTTAAATAATATAGAATAAACTATATTGATATTATTTAAATTTAAAATTTATATTAGGGGTTTGTTAATTTTATTAATAAACTAATTAAATCAGGGAGGTGTGCCCTGTCACTTAATAAGGTTATAACCCTTCGGGTTATTTAAATATGACCTTAGGTCATATTCATGATATCGAATCGATCATATCGATTATATATCGAACATTGATAAAATAATATTCTAGTGTGTGGAATATGAAGGTTAATCCTAGTAAAAACATGGAGTAGAAGTGAGGAGGGAGTTACTAGATTGGTAATTGTAAAAGTTTCTTGATAGTGGATTTATTTTGTGGTTTTTACCCATTTAGGGGTTTTCCACATTACATGTTGTGTTATGTGTTCAATGTTTTTATTTAATTTATTTATGATGTGTATGTTATAATGTTTTACTTTATAATAATTCATTAATTAATTTAGTTGGTTATTACACCTTTTCACCCCTCATCTTGACATGGTATCAGAGTGGGATTAATAAATTAAATTTAATCCTAATGTAACCTAAGGTTATAACAGTTGGGAAGGTAGTTAAACTATTTAAAATATTATTTAATCCCCCCTTCCCATTCCACATAGTTGGTTGGTTGGATGAATATTGCACAGGTGAAAAGGCATTTTGGAATTTTTAACTACGTGAAAAGAATTCAACTTTGGGAATTACCCAGGCTCTAGAAAATAAGGTAAGGGTTGTAAATATTTGAAATATTTAATATAGTTTTATATAGTTTGTAGGGATTCAAGAAATTCAAAAGGGGAAGTAAAAATACAGAGTAAAATTTGAGTTTACAAGGGGAGACAACACTCGAGAAAATAGGTTTTTTAATTTTTTTCATTGGTCAAGAAAATTCCTTGTCCCCAGTGATAAATTTGTATTTACATTATTTACTATGAATTTTTGTGAAATCCTTATTCATGTCTCGAATAGGGCCCCTAGAAATTTTTTTCCTATAGTTTAATTAAAACTCTAATAGTTTTTTAAGTTTTTATAAAATCTTTGTATTTTATAAAAATACAATATAAATGTGTATACATATAATTTTTATACATATATAAAAATTTTATATGCTTTATATAAATTATAAAAACCTAAACCTAAACTTATAAACCTAACTAAATACCTATACCAACTGCCATATGAAAAACTATATATTGAAATTTTTATAAAATTTTATATTGGGGCAACCCCCTCCATGTTGCCCCCTCCTTGATTAGTTCCATGTGGCACTTTATGCTCACTCGGTGAGCACCCCCTGTGTTTTTACCATGTGTCAATTCATGAGGCCCCGAAAAATGACCACCCCCTCTATTTTGGAGTGGGTTTAGTCCCACATTGGGGACAGATAAAAAAGGGGAAGGATTTAAATGCCTCCCCATGGTGACTTGGTGGTGTGACTTAGGTTACACCAACCCTTTTTAATCCTTTGCGGGCAGTGAGTGGCTCGACTATTTTTTAACCTGGCTCGGCCACGGTTCTTACATAGTTTGATTTACATTTCAATGTGGTTTGGTATAACATATGGTAGTTATAAATTTACATTTGATAATATGTGTTTGGTTATGATAAAATTTGGCATTCGGTTTGATAGGATTATATGGTTTAGATTTATAATATGGCTTGCCAAGTTGATAATAATATGGCTCGCTAAGTTAACAAGAAAACCTAACTAAAGGAGCAAGAGCTCCAAAATTTGTACAATTTTTTTATAAATTATGTTTAATTTTTTTGTTTATCTATTTTTTCAAAAATATAGAAAAATTATAAAACATTTTTGTAAAAATAATTAAATTATCTTTTTATTTAAAAATAGTAACTTTTTTTTTTAAATGATATATTCCTATATGACAAAAAAACTTTTGTTGTAATTTTTTTACATAACTAAAAAAATCACTTACATTTCAATACAAATTTTTGATATCACTCCAACGCATTTGTGTATAGACTATTTAATTAACAGACTATACGTACCCAAAATTGTAAGGTACCGCATCTTTGCGTAAAAAAACTGTGCAAGTGCCCCAATGATGATACAGGTCTCCTCGTAAGGTGTTCGGGATCCGGAAAAGCCCTCGGAGTATGCGTTAACATCCCGCATGCCCCGCTTAGCCCCCGCGCCCTTTGTTTTCCCCTTTTTCCCTCTTTCCTTGGCCTCTTGATCTTTAGTGACGAAACCGCCACCTGCCGGGTGGCGGTCTCTGTAACCACCGCCCGCTTTATAGCGGCGGTCCCCAGTGCGCGCATTTTCCGTTAACGTTCTTTTGACGCGACTCACGTGAAATATCATGATTCACCAGCTTTCTTTGCCGACTTGAGCATGCATTTATGTTTTTGGTCCCCTAGAATAGTGTTTTTCCTTTGTTTATTGTTTAGGAGTTCAATTTGGTTTTGATTTTTGGGTGATTGAATTCCTATAAATGCATGGTTTGTGCACAAGCAAATGAGCTGAAGTTTTGGCTGGATTTTGAAGACTGATCTTTTCTCTCATCTCCTCATTTTAGTATTTTAGTTTTTTATCTTGTTTAAGAAGCCATAGTTTCATTTCACTTGCATCTTTAGTTAGATTACTCAGCTGTTGGTAAGCCACATACCCATCTTGTGCAGGCAGTGCTGTCATTTCATCCAATCCGGTCTGAAGCTTGCCTCTGAATTTTCTCTTTGCTGTAGATTTAATTTTCATTGTTGCTTAGAGTTCTTAGTTCAGTTCATTATATGCCTGGTTAGCTTTATTCAGCTGTTGGTAAGCCACATATCCAGCTTGTGCAAGCAGTGTCATTATTTTATCCAATCCATTGGAACAGAATAGCTTAGGAAGCCATTAAAGTTACAGGTTTTTCTCTTCGAATAAGATAGTTGCAGGTTCTGGTCACTTCATATTGCATGACTTGCAGTAAAATCCCGCTAGGAATCGCATAAGCCAAGCTCTGTACTCTTGCGCTATCCCTCTCCTACTCGCATTTTCGGTCTGCATTCTGAGCTGTCCTTGTCCCAATATCTACTCCTATCGATGCTAGTATTACACGCTTTTCTGGATCCATGTGAACACGAAAGAACGAGGAGATCACACTGAGGGGACAAGATCACACACACCATCGGATTCGCCACTGTTCTGCGGAATCCAGGTTTTAACTTTCAAAGTTCTAGTTAGAATCATATCAAATAAAGTAGATAAATTGCTTCATTTCAGTAAATTCTATTCTCGATATTGCCAGGGAAGCTGTGAGGATTGATAGTTTCTGAGAAACTATGATTCACTCCTCACTTCTGAGGTAGGATCGAGAATCTTGCAGATAAATTAGGCGAGCTATTTTATTTAGAATAATTCTACAAATCACACAGGCAAATAACTACACTCGGTTATCTTGTCTGTTTTAAATTATTGTTTGGTTATTATTCCTAGATACGCTTAAAATAGTTTGCTTTCCTTAAAATTGTTAAAAGATTTCTTAGAAGAATAAAAGTTATATATATGTTAGATTTAGTCCACGTAGTTAAAATTTGCTTCATTACAGTTAGATTTACATTTCGTTTCGTATGACAATCACGGGACCTCAGGAGCCCAGGGAATATATATTTGAGCCAATCGTGCCTCAACCAAACCTCGTCACAGCAATAGTTGACATAGACCAAAATCTCAGAATACAAGTATTCCAAACAACCACAGATTTACAACTGATCAGTTCTCAATTAAGAGGGTTAAACATAGAAGACGACCAAGCACACACGTTTTGGTCAAACCAACCAAACTACAGATTGACCTAGGTAAAGCACTCACATGACTGTAGAAGGGTTCGAAAGAGAACAAACCTTTGGTTGTGATCCTTTGGTCCCACAGCCGGGTGCAGGAGACACTCTCACAGACATAGACACCAGTTTAAGGATCCAAGTTGCGCGAACGCCTGTGAGATATTCGAGAAAATCACACGCTTATTGGTCCTAAAATATAGAAGCTGAAAAAGCATACGACACTTGGATACTAGGGATTAGAACTTGATTTCACGTATGACCATAACAGGACCGCAACAACCAAGAGTCTATGGTTGTGATCCATAGATCCCATAGCCCAACGAGTCCACAAGTCAATCAGATATAGACACTACCCTACGCACCTTGGTATTTAGATCCACTCCACTTCCACCCATCATCATCGAACAATTGTCCTTATTAGATATAGCGGCTAATGAAGCTAGAGAATTCTGGACTAGGCCAAAGAATTGTCCATAGAGACAATTATATTCAACATCCACTATATGACCTTATCGGAGACATACACGAAACTATCCCAGGTCATTTTCCACGTATTCCACAACCCATAGATCGAATCACGCCAGAGCTCGATATTGATTGGAGCCTTCGAGCAGTCATCCTTGCCGATCGATCTATCACACCAGTCCAAGTTAGAAGGGCCTTCTTTTCCTTAGATTCGTAAATTCCACTAGTGCGTGTCGAAGACATTAGACTACCTAACTAGTTTTTCTGCATCCCACGCATATTCTACCCCCACCGGCTATCTCGGCATGACCTCGGGAGGTCGGGTACGCGGAAGAGTTACTTGTAGATTCTCACGCTCACCTGTCGCTTTTCCGGCGTACAAAATTGGTGAACCCGACGTGAAACAAACAAAATTGTTTCACCTTCATGCCTCATTAGAATTCACATCGGTTTCACCTACAAAAATGGTGAACCCGATGTGAAACAAATGAAATTAGTGAAGCTGACGTAAAACTTCCTACTTTCTCGTTCGGAGTCATAATATCATGTTTCCTTTCACAAATCACCTTCGCTCCTTCCCATTATTTTGTGGGTATTCATATACCCCCCAAATATGTCGAGATTCGATGCATATGGCAGACCCCTCTTGGGTCTTGAGGCATACTACGCCCAATAGAATAGGAAATCATCACCCTCACTCTCAGTATGGGGCGACAACTATTCAACTAATCAGTTGTCAACACAAACCCCAAGAATCAGATATAGTTCGTCTTTTCAAACTGAGGAGTTAGATCAACCCCCTCGAACGCAACAAACAGAGCCTTCAGGCTCGAACAATATGACGCGTTTACTGAGAATCAGTTCGTCTCCTCCTCAAATGCTACTTAGACCAAAAATTAGTAGACAATCAGACCCATACCTGGTCTTAGATGATGGATAGTCAATACGTTATCCTAGGAGTGAACAACATTCTCGAGGTATGTACCCACCTATAGGAGGTTTACAAATACAACCCGAGGTCTCTTTTCAAGAAAATACCTCTATGCCACTGCATATAGGAAATACTCTCGAGAAACTTGGCAAGATAGCGATCAGTTCATGACAGGATATCACATGCCTATACAACACTAGGGTGTACAACAAACGCCACTCAGACAAAACACCGTGACTTCACCAAATGAAGTCATTTCAACGTTAGTAGAAAAAGTGAGAGGGTTAGAACTTGCTCAAGCAAGTCAAAATTCTCCATTCATACAAACAGGAAGTTCCAATCCTCCATACCACTGCGCCAAGTAGATCTCCTCACAGGAGTAGGCACGTTAAGCATGCCACCTCACTATCCACAACAAACGCCAACAAGGCCCATCATCTCTAACACTATTCCTCCCGGTCTAGTGTCAAACAATCCATTCCTTGACAATACCCCATCATACTTAAACATGTACTCCAAATCACCACAAGGAGATATTTTCTCCTCTCCCGGCATGTTTGCTCAAACGCAGGGACCTCCTTATGCCCCTACTAATGCATACGCTGCACCGTATCAACAACCTATCCCACCATCACTCCCTCAGCAACCACCATCAATGGTCGAAAGCTATGCGATAGGGACTTATTCAGAATATCTAAAGGAACCCTTAGACTTCACCATACGAAGCGTCATGCTTCCAAGACCTCTTCCTGATTTACCCAAGTTCAAGGGTGAGGGAGATCCAAACGCACATATCAAAGCTTACGCTACAGCCATACGAGAATTACTCCCTTGGGATGGGGTTGTTGCTAAAATATTTCCCAAAACCTTGGAAGGCATTGCTCTCGACTGGTATTATAGGATACCTGAAGCCTCCATCCATTCATTTAAACAACTCATGTCAGAGTTCATCAAAGCCTTCGATATGAACAAATTATTGAAATTAGGAATCAGGGAATTCTCTCACATCAAACAAGAACACAACGAATCATCACCCATTTCATCCGAGGTGGCATACGCTTCTTTATTCTTCAAAGAAAGTGCTCCAAACATGGATCAAATGGAACTATGTGATTTATTCCTTCATTCTCTCAGCAGGAGGTGAAGGAAGAATTCCAGAAGTTCCCGCTAAGAACTTATGATGAAGTACTTGAGAGCGCTCTTCGAATAGACCAAGCAGTGATAGATAGTGGTCGTAAGACATATGGAACAAACGGGAGGTTAATCACCTCCACTCAAAACACTACAACTATCACAAATGTCAATCAAGGACCCAAAATCCTTAACAAAAATTGTGGGGTAACAACGGATGGGGTAACCGACCAGCCCAAGAGGGTAAATGTTGTTAATACTCCGTCACAAACAAACAACCAATGAAACAACAACTTTACCCCGACGATCAATACAGTGGATTTTAACCATCCACAACAACAACAACAATGGAGAAATCCCATACAAGGGCCAAGCCAAAACTCATTTGGTTATCAAAACCAAAGCGAAAACTAGAAACAACAATTCCAAAACTTTAATTCTAATAAGTAACAATTGATCGAATTTTAGGCCACAATACACACCTAACCAACAAAATAGGAATTACAATCCCAATTCTTATTGTGGTTTCCACAAAATTTGGGGTCACGATACTAGAACATGTCGTGACTACAATAAATTTATGCAACGCTTGCCAGAAGAACAAAGACAGTTCTTCACAGATTTGTTTTTGGCAGATCCCGTCTCATCATCACCAAATACACTCGCAGGGGCAGTTTCTCCTCAGAATGCTCCCCTCAAGATCTTTAACGATCCGCTCCCAAATCATGATAGCAATAGGCTGAATCCAACCGAACAAACAAAGGTGCAATGACGGGAAACAATGATCATGAAGCCTCGACTTCATTAAATCCATCAGTTGCGCCACAGTTAGGAGCTCAACCGAGACCCAAGATAGTCAGTTTGGTAGAATTAGACGCTGAACTACCTATCGAAGCTATAACAAGAACACGAGAGTATTTCTCTCAACCGAGCCCAAGTCCTCTGCTAGAAATAGATAAGAGTCAGCAAATAGTAGAAAAACCCGTAGGTGCCTATGATTTAATTAGCGACCTAACAAAGACCTTCTCACACATTTCATTTTTGGACTTACTAAAGAACTCTCCCCCTCATAGAGCTACTCTTTTAGAAGCATTAGGTCTAGGCCATCTAATTAACATCACTCCACCTCCTGAAACACAAGTAAATCACGTAGATTTTGATATCCACCCTCCGGGGCAGCCGGACAAGGATGTTGAATTCATATTCGAAATAAGTAAAATGCCCACAGATGCTGAGATCACACGCCGAGGTGATCCAGCCTTACACTTACAAGTATGGGTTTATAATAACTATGTAAAACGGGCAATGGTTGACGATGGGGCCACAGTTAACATAGTCCCTTTCTCTTTCCTCCAAAAACTTGGATATGGGGAAACAAACTGTTCCACTACTCGAAATACATTGAGAGGCTATGATAGCCTTAAAGCCACTTCGATAGGAACTATAATACTGCCGGTCACCTTAGGGCCCAAAACAATCCTGACTGAGTTTTATATTATAGATCGGGAAACTAATTATAATATGATACTTGGCCGACCATGGATACACCAAATGAAGGCAATCCCTTCTACATTATTTCAAGAAGTAAGATTCTTACATCTAGGAAAGGTATTTGTAGCCAAAGGCGATCCAAAACCTTTCGATTTGCACCTAGCTGATTTAAAGAAAATACCAGGGGTGCACTCATAATTTGAACTACCAACAAACCAACTTAATAAACCCACTGACCCAAAACCAGAGGAAAATTTGGTACCTACGACGGATCTTGAAACTACCAGCATAGCCAAAACAATTCCAACCCCTAAAGATAAAACTAAAGAAACAGTATCATTTGGGACTACTACGAAAATCGTTGAGTTGATAGAACAAGACTCACCAATGTTCTTACCATTTGATTCAATAGGCATAGGATTTTCCCTAGGTGTTGGTTCCTTTCCAGCAGAGGACCTCTGTATGGTAGAAGTAGAGTGCGCAAACGCAGCAGATGCCCCAACATCTATACTCCCGGCTAAGTATTGGACTCTCCATTTCGATGGAGCTAAATGCCGTTATGGAGCGGGGCAGGTATAATTCTTACTTCACCCGAGGAGAAAGTCCTCCCATTCACTTTTAAATTAAACTTTGAATGCACAAACAACAGCACTGAGTACGAAGCCCTCCTCCTCCTGGGTCTTACCTTAGCCAAAAGAATTGGTATTGATAACATCAGAGTCTTGGGAGACTCACAATTAGTGACAAATCAAGTTTCTGAAGTATATGAAACTAAAGCCGAACATTTACAACTCTACAAAAACACTGTATTAGATTTAAGCAAGGCGTTCAACTTCATATCCATTGAAGCAATCCCGCGAGAGAAAAATCTTCTCGCCGATTCAATAGCAACCTCAGCATCATGTTTTACTCCAAGCAATGAGTTAGAAGATACCCAGTTCACGGTGTCCATTCGTGATGAACCATTGATAAAAATAATGACAAATCCTCTTTCAAGCGGAAGTGAATCTACCGTCCTAGACCATGTTGATAGTGATGCTGCTACTTTGGATTACTTAAATGCCTATGCAGCACTACATCTCTCCTATCACATGCTAGATTTATCCTTGATTCCACATTCATCTTCCTACTTCGGAAATCCCGTAACGGATCTTCCCTCACAAATGGAACCTAGCATATACGCAGTAGAAAATGGGGATGATTTAGATTTACCTCCAGCACCACCTGAGTTCGAAGAGGGTAATGCCTCTTTGATCAAAGAAACAATCGATGTCAACATCGGGACAGAAGATGAACCAAGAATATTGAAATTAGGATCATCCTTAACCCCAGAAGAAGTGGAAATACATACTCAAATTCTCAAAGAACATCAGAAGGCATTTGCATTTAATTATAAGGAGATGACAGGAGTCGCACCCCACATTGTAGTGCACAACCTCGTCACTAGATCAGATGCAAAGCCAATTAAACAAAAATCAAGACCCATGAAGCCCAAAGTAGCTCTCATGGTAAAAGAGGAGGTAATAAAACTCCTTCAGGTAGGATTCATCAAGCCAGTCGACTACTCCCAATGGGTATCGAACATCGTTCTGTTCTCAAGAAGAATGGAAAGATACGCATCTGCATAGATTTTCGAGATATCAACAAAGCGTGTCCTAAGGACGACTTCCCATTACCATCCATAGATGTTATTGTTGATGCAACAACTGGTTTTGAACTCTTGTCTCTCATGGATGGATTCTCGGGATATAATCAAATCAGAATATCTGAGCAAGATCAAGCTAAAACCACGTTTATAACTCCTTGGGGAACCTATTGCTACGTTGTTATGCCATTCGGTCTCAAGAACGCCGGTGCTACGTACCAGCGGGCCATGACATACATATTTCATGATCTAATTCATAAAATCATGGAATCTTACGTAGATGACTTATTGGCTAAAGCCAAGAAGTGTTGTGACCATCTGAAGTACTCCGCATCATTCTTTCACGTCCAATAGAATACGGAGTCACGCTAAATCTAGAGAAATGCATCTTTGGTGTAATGGGAGGGAAGCTCCTAGGCTATATCATATCGTCACAAGGGATTCTGGATGAAGACGCTTACAGAGAAGCACGTCTTTCCCAACTAGAAAGCCTAGATGAAACTAGGTTAGATGCTGAACAATGGCACAGAGCTTATGCTGACCGAATGTGCCGGCAGTATAACAAGAAGGTCTATGAACGTGATATATACGAAGGTGATCTAGTTCTAAGACTAGACAGCCGGATCGACAAGAAGACAGGTGAAGGAAGGAAATTCCGGCCCAAATGGTTGGGCCCATACCGAGTCATGAAGGACTACGGAAATGGTGCTTACCTCTTATGTACGCTAGAAGGTGAGGAATTTGGTGAAACAGTCAATTCCCTGCACCTCAAGCGATTCTACGCATAAGCAACCAACACTACTTGTATAATTATTTACATTGCATCTTCATATAGATTTAGATCATTTTGTCCACTTGTTTCTTACATAAATTGTGATCAAGGAATCTATTCTCAAAGCAATTCATTACAAACTCGTGATGTTTTTGGCATAAAGTTCTTTAAATCATACCTCTCCATCTTCATGTATCATCGAATCATCTCGAATCTTTTATCAAATAAAATCAGACATGACAAAGTCCTAACGGTAACCATACCAAGATCTGCAAGTTTGTTCTCGCTTTGATTTCTTCTTAGGATAGGTGTCTTGCCTATGGTCTGTTCTAGAAGCTTCATGGTGTCACATCTATCCCATATATACATCTCTTTGGAAATAAGCATATACTGACATTTTACTCAAATAAGCAAGTCAAAAAGTGATTAAACAGAAAATTTTATTTTTACACATTTCCTTGCCCCACCAACCTTCGGTGATGAGCTTGTGTCTCTTACTAGTGACGTAGGGTTGGGAAAGGATGGAAATGCCCTTACTCACCTATGCCTTGCCCACGGTGATAAACCCACGCTTCTTACTAGTAGCATGGGGCAAAGTGTAGGGGGTCCTCTTGACAAAGCAAATGTTAAAAGGTCATAAACAAACAATTCAAACTTTGAGTCAAAAATGAATGAATCAGATGTTCAAAATCCCAAGAGAGTTAAAATCCTAAAAACCTAGATTTTGTCTACTATGTGGCCATCTACGGGTCTAAGTCTAGATAAACCGCAAAGCAAGTTACATCCAAAACTATGAAGTCATTCAGGTAGAGTAAGCTTGTAGTTTTCAATTTGGTTCCGCCAAAGCTTCGTCTGTCTTTCATCACTATCATTTCACCATATTTCATAGCTTGCGCCCTTTTTGGTTCTTGGTGATAAGCCCTCGCATCTTACTAGTTGCGTGGAGTTAGGAGTGGGGCAAGTTAATCTGTTCATCATACTGGTTATTTTCATCACTTTGCCAAAACAAACATGAGGTATCCAAATTGCTCACAGAAGCTAAAATTCAAGATCACAATATATCTACAATATCATGTATCAGCATCATGAAACACAAAAAGAAAGCAAACATTTGCATCATCTGTTTTCCATTGCATACATTCTAGAAAGCATATAAACCATACATCGTAATATACACAAGGAAACTGGAAATAGAAAGGAAAACATGAGTGACAAGCATTTGATCCAAAGATGAATGTATATAAATAATCAATGTTTATATACAATGCCATCATGCTCTAAGCATGGTCAAAATGCTCAAAGAGCCCGTGATATACAAAAAATATATAATACAAGGTACACGAGGGCCAAGAGGCCTCTCAATCCCTACGCGACCCCTCCGAAGGTGCACGCCCACGCCTAGGACTCCGGCTGCCCCGACGCTCTGAATGTACGGAAGGTTCGGGGCCCCGAGGGGCAGCCGCAGTCTCACCACGAGAATGGCTCCTCATGAGGTGCTCAGCCGTCCTGTAGCCCGCTAACTCTGTGCGGAGGGTCGACACCATCCTAGCCACGTGCCAAATGGGAGCGAAGACATCGGTATGCCTACCACTGCTTGAGGGCTCCCCGGCATCTACGGATAGCTCCACGTGGGTCCTATCCATGGGGATCATCAGGGAATCGGTACATACCCTGTGGATCAGATCCCACCACTCGTCAACAGTCTCTGCAAACAAAGGAGAAAAATGAATCAGAAACCAAGCAAGAGGCTAAAAGATACAAGATAAAAACACAAGGAGAGATAGCAATTAAAACAAATCCTAAATTAAACAAACGTTAAAGAAGGAAGAAAGGATAACTTACTCGGATCACCGGGCCTCCAAGATGGATCACTGGGGCTAGCACTCTGCCGCAGATGCCGCCTTAACTGAGGGGCTGCTCCCGTGGCAGGGGCAACATGTCACCCTGCAACTGACTCATCCTCTCCGCCATGGCCCTGAGAGAGTGGCTCCTCTGAAGCTAGAGTGTCCTTCTCTGCGCTCTGCTCAGCCCTCTCTGCCTGCATAATATCCTGAGTGTCATGCCACTCAGTATCACTATCCTCGGTCTCCTCCTCTGTCCCTCCCTCTGTGAGCTCCTCAGAGTCGGAATCAATATCTATAGGGTCATCGCTGCTATGAGCAGGACCCGCAGCAATCTGAAGTAAAGGTGCCCGAGGCACACCGGCTCTCCCTCTAGCCGAACTATCCTCCTGGCTGCAATAGGAATGCCAGGAGTGATCACTATCCAACCACGGCCTCTAGGCCCCCCTCTAGCCTCGCGGACTGATCTGTAAACTGGCGCCACTGGGGGAAGCATGCCCAAATACGGTAGGCCAAACTGCTGAGGAACCCGGCCGAAAGGATGTACCTCTACTCGCCCCACTCGATCAATGAGCTGCCCTGTGGTGGAGCAGGAGATCAGGGTAAGAGTCTCCTCGCCCCATATGCCGGCCATAAGCCGGTACGGTGTCACCTCCATGTCTATAGTAGTGAGGGAGGCAACTGGCTGATGAGGTGCTCTAAGCACCGACATATCTGTCCATCTGGCTGCCCTCACAGCCCCAGGATCTGCTACCTCCACGCCTCTGCCATAAGGGATGAAGCGCTCATACACCCAACTCATAACTAAAGTCGGGTGGCTCAATGACTGTCCCTGTAAACGGACCACCCTGTATAAATCATGGTAGGTGGTCCCCAGAATATCTGCACCCCAGGTGTATATCCATCCGTGCCCCTCTATCTGCGCAATGATGGGGGCCCAACAGTATAACAATGTATCCCCTCCCTTGTCCCCGATCAGTCTCGAGGCAAGGATCCCCATGACGGCCTGTCAAAGTACGGGGATAGGCAAAGAAGGAATGGATCAAACTCTCACCCCCTTCTTCGACCCCGTGGAGATAACTACATCTCCCATATATGCTGCCCACTGTGCAATCTGTGCCCGTGAGCCTGCTGTCTCTAATGTAAGTCTCCGCCCAATGATCGGGACTCCCAGAATGCGGTAGACATCCTCGAGTGTAATGGTCCACTCACCACAGACCCCTGGCAGTCGGAAGGTGTTCCGATCTGCATCCCAATAAGAAAATAAGTCACAAAGGATGTGACTCGATGGTGCAACATGGGGCACGCGTGATATACGCAGTATGCCGGCCCTCTGTAGTGTGTCCTCCTCATCCTGTGAAAGGGCATCCAGTACCCCTGAGAGCCAATCACACTCTCTCTCCCTGCTCCATCTAATGTACTCCGCTCTCGCCTGCATACACCCAAAAACACACAAAACAGAGCAAGTTAATATCTAAACAATACCAAGAAGGTCATAAAAATGTATAGAAGTGCAAGAAAATACAAGTGCAATCTCAAAATTAAGTTCTTTTGCATTCTGGTCAGAACCGCCACCCTGAGCAGGGAGGCGGTTTTGTAACCGCCGCCTTAAGGGCGGCGACGTGTCAGAACCGCCCCGAACAGGCGGCGGTCAGTGTAACCGCCGCCCTGGCTAGGGCGGCGGTCGTGGTCCGAAAACCCACGCGGGTTTTTAATCCTAAAAAGCCTAAAACTAACAAAAAGTGACCATTTGATCTAAAAATGGAGCCTACCCAGTAGGCGCCCCCCCTAGGTGGACCTTTTGAACCTAACATTTTCAAAAATAACCCCCCCATTACGACAAATTTAACATTTCAAATTTAAAGGGGGAAAAACACAAAATTAAAGAAAACCAACCTGTGATCTAGCAGGGTGGTGTTCCGCACGTGGAGGCATGATCACGATCTCGCTGTGGACGTTTTGACTCTACTCATGCAAGAAACCGTCACCGTGGGTCCCAGAGCTCAAAATCAATCAAATCAACTCGCGCAAATGAATAGGAAAATGGGCCCACTTTCATATATATAGCACCCTATTTCATTTTAAAAGACTTTTTCACAGGTTTGGAGCGCTGATGGAGGTAAGTTCCTATCCCCACACGAATGGTACATTCTCATTCCCTATCATTTTAGCGTTTATTTTCCAAGTTTTTGTATCTATCTGCACTTGAGTTCTCTTTTCATTTTGCAGGTAGCGGGAATTTCGGATGGCGTCGTTTCAACACACGGACGAGTAAGGTATAGCTTCTAACTCCCCATTTCGGGACTGCCATACTCGGACCCACCGTTTTATGCCTCTTCATGGCTAAAACACTTCTCTGAGGGGGCAATATGTACGTACCCAAAATTGTAAGGTCTTATCTTGCGCCGAACAAAGTATAACAAGTGACCCAATGATGATACAGGTCTCCTCGCAAGGTGTTCGGGATCCGAAAAATCCCTCGAGTATGCGTTAACATCCCGCATGCCCCACTTAGCCCCCACCCTTTGTTTTCCCCTTTTTCCCTCTTTCCTTGGCCTCTTGATCTTCAGTGACGAAACCGCCGCCTGCCCGCAGGCGGCGGCTCAGAACCGCCACCCCGATCGGGCGGCGGTCCCCGCCATGCGCCCGCTCATAGTGGCGGTCCTATGCGCGTTTTCCAGAACGTTCTTTTGACGCGACTCACATGAAATATCACGATTCACCAGCTTTCTTTGCCGACTTGAGCATGCATTTATGTTTTTGGTCCCCTGGAATAGTGTTTTTCCTTTGTTTATTGTTTAGGAGTTCAATTTGGTTTTGATTTTTGGGTGATTGAATTCCTATAAATGCATGGTTTGTGCACAAGCAAATGGGCTGAAGTTTTGGCTGGATTTTGAAGACTGATCTTTGCTCTCATCTCCTCATTTTAGTATTTTAGTTTGTTATCTTGTTTAAGAAGCCATAGTTTCATTTCACTTGCATCTTTAGTTAGATTACTCAGCTGTTGGTAAGCCACATACCCATCTTGTGCAGGCAGTGCTGTCATTTCATCCAATCCAGTCTGAAGCTTGCCTCTGAATTTTCTCTTTGCTGTAGATTTAATTTTCATTTTTGCTTAGAGTTCTTAGTTCAGTTCATTATATGCCTGGTTAGCTTTATTCAGCTGTTGGTAAGCCACATATCCAGCTTGTGCAAATAGTGTCATTATTTTATCCAATTGATTGGAACAGAATAGCTTAGGAAGCCATTAAAGTTGCAGGTTTTTCTTCGAATAAGATAGTTGCAGGTTCTGGTCACTTCATATTACATGACTTGCAGTAAAATCCCGCTAGGAATCGCATAAGCCAAGCTCTGTACTCTTGCGCTATCCCTCTCTTACTCACATTTTTGGTCTGCATTCTGAGCTGTCCTTGTCCCAATATCTACTCTTGTCGATGCTAGTACTACACGCTTTTCTGGATCCACGTGAACATGAAATAACAAGGAGATCACACTGAGGGGACAAGATCACACACACCATCGGATTCACCACTATTCTGCAGAATCCAGGTTTTAACTTTCAAAGTTCTAGTTAGAATCATATCAAATAAAGTAGATAAATTACTTCATTTTAGTAAATTCTATTCTCGATATTGCTAGGGAAGCTGTGAGGATTGATAGTTTCTGAGAAACTATGATTCACTCCTCACTTCTGAGGTAGGATCGAAAATCTTGCAGATAAATTAGGCGAGCCATTTTATTTAGAATAATTCTACAAATCACACAGCAAATAACTACACTCGGTTATCTTGTCTGTTTTAAATTATTGTTTGGTTATTATTCCTAGATACGCTTAAAATAGTTTTCTTTCCTTAAAGTTGTTAAAAGATTTCTTAGAAGAATAAAAGTTATATATATGTTAGATTTAGTCCACGTAGTTAAAATTTGCTTCATTACAGTTAGATTTACATTTCGTTTCGTATGACAATCACGGGACCTCAGGAGCCTAGGGAATATATATTTGAGCCAATCGTGCCTCAACCAAACCTCGTCACACAAAGAATAGTTGACATAGACCAAAATCTCATAATACAAGTATTCCGAACAACCACAGATTTACAACTGATCAGTTCTCAATTAAGAGGGTTAAACATAGAAGACGACCAAGCACACACGTTTTGGTCAAACCAACCAAACTACAGATTGACCTAGGTAAAGCACTCACATGACTATAGAAGGGTTCGAAAGAGAACAAACCTTTGGTTGTGATCCTTTGGTCCCACAGCCGGGTGCAGGAGACACTCTCACAGACATAGACACCAGTTTAAGGATCCAAGTTGCGCGAACGCCTGTGAGATATTCTGAGAAAATCACACAGTTATTGGTCCTAAACATAGAAGCTGAGAAAGCATACGATTACTGGATACTAGGGATTAGAACTTGATTTCACGTATGACCATAACAGGACCGCAACAACCAAGAGTCTATGGTTGTGATCCATAGATCCCACAGCCCAACGAGTCCACAAGTCAATCAGATATAGACACTACCCTACGCACCTTGGTATTTAGATCCACTCCACTTCCACCCATCATCATCAAACAATTTTCCTTATTAGATATAGCGGCTAATGAAGCTAGAGAATTCTGGACTAGGCTAGAGAATCGTCCATAGAGTCAATTATATTCACCATCCACTATATGACCTTATCAGGAGACATACATGAAACTATCCCAGGTCATTTTCCACGTATTCCACAACCCATAGATCGAATCATGCCAGAGCTTGATATTGATTGGAGCCTTCGAGAAGTCATCCTTGCCGATCGATCTATCACACCAGTCCAAGTTAGAAGGGCCTTCTTTGCCTTAGATTCACAAATTCCACTAGTGCGTGTCGAAGACATTAGACTGCCTAACTAGTTTGTCTGCATCCCACACATATTCTACCCCCACCGGTTGTCTCGGCATGACCTCGGGAGGTCGGGTACGCGGAAGAGTTACTTGTAGATTCTCACGTTCACCTGTCACTTTTCTCGCATACAAGGAACTCCTTTTTGGCGTAAATTGATCATGATTGATTACGAGGATTAAAATACGGCAAGGGTAATTTCTATAAAGATCTCTTTATTTTAATTCTTGTTTGTTAATCATTTATATTTTATGCAAAAAAATGGGGTCTGATCAATTTTTAATAGATAAATCTCATATGTTGAATGAAAACAACTACAACATTTGGAAGATTCGATTGAAATCAGAATTCATGGCTCACAAATTGTGGGCAGTTGTAAATGGGATTGAGAGAGTTCCAACCGAAATACATGAAACTATTGATAGTGTCACCACGTATCAACAAAAAGTAAAAGAGGTGATGTACATTATCTTATGAATCATACATGATGATTTTCTTCTTCATAAAAGGATTCAAGAGATTCGTAGTGAGGCTTGGGGCCAATTGGAGTCGATGCACAAAGGTACGTGTTTATCAAAAATTATTATATTGATTTTAGAACTTATGAAACTCCCATGAAGGAGATGAAAAAGTAATTAATTATTTATAAAAAATAAAAATATTAAGTCATAGTTAGATGGATGTGGCAGTAATTTGATTCAAGATAAATTACTTTATTTTACTATCCAATTGAATATTCATGAATTTTTTATAAATTTCATTTCAATTTTGAACTTTAAATATCAAATAGAATAAGATACTCCAGATTTACAAACCCTTAGTTCTCTTCTTATACAGGAAGAACAAGTAATGTCAAATTTTTATTCTAAGGAGAATGCCACATAGGAACTTCTCACTCAGAAATCAAAAGGTAAAACCTCTAGATTCAACAAAAACACAAAGCAAACTTTTAAACCTCCTAACAAGGATAAGAAACATGGAAATCTAAGAGTTAGCTTTGATGGAAAATTTCATTATTATGGTAAATTTGGACACAAGAAAGAGGATTGCAAATTTAAAAATAACAAAACAAATCCTAAATTTCAAAGGGTAACAAATTTGTTCAAGAACAAAATTAAAAAAATAAGAATAAGAAAAATATCAAAAATTTAATTTAATTTCTTTGTATGCCACTTTTGTCACTACAAAATAAAATGAGTGGATATTGGAAAGTGGTGCCTCTAGGCACATGAATTTTAGATTTGATATCCTATATGAACTTAGTGAATGTAATGATCAAATATATTTGGGTGATCATTCCATTCTCGATGCTTAGGGTCAGGGAAAAGTAAAAAATAGCAAATGGTTTTATTTATTTATTTTTTATTTCCTAAACTTAAAATGAATTTTCTTTCTTGTTCTCAGTTAAATCAAAATAAATATAGTGTAACATTTTTAAAGGATAAATGGTTTATTAAAAATGAACATAATGTTACTATAGTTGAAGGCATTTAAAGAGATGGATTATATGTGTTGTCTAGTTTTCCTTTTGTTTCTTGTTTGAAAACTGAAAGAAGTGACATGTAATTGTTGAGAGGTTAGGTCATGTCAAATTCAAGAGCATGTACGACATGTCTCGCCTTAACCTAGTAACTGGTCTTCCACCTATATTCCACAGATCTTGAAACTTGTGAAGGATGCTTACGTGATAAGAAATCTACCAATCTTTTCACATCATCGTGATGATAACTCTTCTAAACCTTTATATATTTTTCATAGTGATGTTAGAAGAACCCTATAAGTTCCTCCTATTTATGGTATTATTTATGATATCAATTTCATTGATGATTTCTCTCGTATGATTTGGTCATATTTCATTAAAAATAAATCTAATGTCTTTTCAAAATTTAAAGAATTTAAAATCTTTAGTTGAAAACTCTTCTAAGTATAAAATTAATAGGCTTAGAACTAATAATGGGGGAGAATTTATGTGAGTTAATATTTTGAATCATTTTGTGTTGAATGTGGTGTTGGTACCCAAATTTTTTATCCTTTTCAATTTGAGAAGCATTAAATATATGGCATGAAGCTTGAAGATAGATAGATCATGATGTATGTCGTTTTGTAGCCAATGATGTGATCTAACTGACACTTAGATTTGTGGAGAGATGGATATCACTCAAATAGGAATTGATCTTTTCCTAACTATTTTAGGTTGTTCCTTTTAACCAAGGTAAGAGGACCTATTTTGTAACCCTCAAATGGTGAAGGAGATAAAGATATCCCTCAATTTGTGCAAATGGAATGAATGGGCCTTGGGAAAATATGATCAACACTCCAAATACAACTTTCACAAGTTGTCACTTCCAGATTATGGAGATACTTTCAATGCAAGGCAAGGGTTACTGAAGACATTTTGAAATCCTGATCTATTTTACATACTTTAGCAAATGGATTTTGATCTTTTGTGGGTATACAAGTCAAAACATGGGTAGTATGGGGTAGGATTAGTTGTTTAGAATGATTTTTGGTGGGATATTGACAAGAAAAACTGACTATGCCAAATCTTTGACAACCTCTCGCAACATTTGAACAAATATTAGATAAAATGCTTTAAAACAAGTAAAGATGTTGTTTCAACTAGAAGAGATACACAAATGGAGTCCTAGGTTTCCACTCTTCACACAATATTTTAGACCTCAACACAAAATCTTAAGTTAAAGGACTCAATTAAACATAAAAACTCGATCAAATCATGCCTAAGGTACCCCCAAAGGCTTACAAGCAATCTCTATCAACAAATGAAGGTGAAGTGATTTTAAACTACTTATTTTCAATGCCAGATGAAATCTCTTCTGACAAATGAAATTGTAAATGCCACTAAACTATCAATAAGGATGAGATCTGTGTGATTCCTAAAGATTTCAATGCAAGATTGCAACAAGAATAAGGAAAATTGTTTGCAGACATTTAAACATGATAACAGACATCATATTGCCCAAAATAACATAGATTAATTCAAAATCTTGTTAGATTCATCAGTAGGGGAGAGTTTCAAGAACAATCTCAGAGCTATGTGATGGCTATACACTTGTAACCAACTCAACATGAATGAAGATCTAACACAGAAGACATTAACCAAGTTTTTTGGAGGGTTTCTCAGAAGATGAGCTTCTCTCAAAATTTTCTCATGATTTTCAATTTCTGAACTTTTTCATGTCAAAAACATGCATTATATAACATTTGTTTACATCCAAGCCTTCTTTCCCAAGAAAATAATATGCCAAGCATCAAGTTTGTTACAAAATTCCATCATGATTTGCGCAGACAAAGGTGTTTAACATGTTTGCAACAAATGTTGCTAGGTGTTTCCAAAAAAGGTGAATCATTGAGGAGTTTTGCATCATAGATTCAACTAGGAGCACATTTTTCCTCCTTTCATACAACATGCTCCTCTTTCATCATTTCACCTTTACACTTTCCAAATTTTTCTCTGCAACTTTTGGATCTAATGTTTTACATTTTTGGATGGGTCGGGAAAAAATTTGTAGTGCCCACTTCCCTTTGACACTTTTAGATACTGATTTTGATACTATTGATCATATTATGGACACTATTATGTTTTATTCTAGTATGGTGGTTAGATGTTAGATCATGGATTTTTATTGATCTGGATTCAGTTGTTATGCATGATGATTACTAGAGACATTTTCTATATGTGGTTGATGATATACTATTTTGACATGGACATATTATAGATGTTGATTTGGACTTATGACATTGGATATTTTGGGTAGACCTAGTATGATAGATCATTGATGATGATATAGTTGATTTAATTAATTAAAAATGATAATGTTGTTTTCCGATAATGTTTTGATTCATACGATTAGATGATTTTGAAATTTTTTTATATCATTTTGGATGTTTTGATACGGCCACAAGGCCGAAGGAGGTATTTGCATTTTGCAGGTTAAAAAAATCACAACAATGTCGGGGGACTGGAGACTAACCATATTGAAATTCTAGGTGAATTCAACAAGGTCACCATGGAAACTGTGTTGTGTGTTGTGTGTTGAGTTATGTTAGGATTTCCCATGGGGAATTTCCATTATATGTGACCATGGGATATGTGTTTTAATTATGTGTTCTTTTTAATTATTGTTGTATGTATTTTTCTTAGTAATGTGTTCCTTCTTTTAGTTAATTTAAATGTGATAGTTTTAATGTGAGAGTCATATAGTTAAAATTTATTTAAATTTAATTGGGAAATGGAATGTAATTAATAAAATTGTTGATTTTAGATAATAATTTTGGAAGAGTGTGTAAGTTAACATGTAAGAATGTGTAAGAAATATGTAAGAGTATGTAAGGCAGATTTTGGAATGTTAAACACTTATCTCCTTAGGAATTCGAAATTGTCCCCTGGAGACCAAATTTGGAGGCTTGTGGGACAATTGAAAATTGTCCCACACCTCTTAATATGATCCACAAACCATGCCTATGGTTTGGAGGTTAAATTTAGGCATTTTTAATGCTTTTTGAAGTGACAATTTGTAAGTTTTAATTGCACTTCCCTTACATATTTTTAATGTAGTCCTTTTGAAGTATGGGTCATTTTGGAGTGTGTAAGTCATTTTGTCATTTTTATTTATTGTGTTTTGGTGAGGATGTTGACTTTCCTCTTGGGGTTGAGGAAGAATGATGTGGCATCCCACAAGGATCCACATCATCCTCTCCTCTTCCCTCTCCTTTAAATTCAAAGCTTCTTGCTCATTTGAGGTTGTTGAAACTTTGTTATTTTCCTCTTGGGGTGCATTTTTTTGTTGAGCTTGTTGTGGAGGAAGCTTGGAGTCTTTTTCATGCTTATACTTTTCTAGTTTTGGACTACACTTTGACATTGTGGAAATCTTGTGAGCTTGGAACAAACTCCATTATGGAGAGGTAGGCATCTTGAGCTGTGTTTTAAATGTTTTCCTTCTCTTGCATGCATGTTTAAATGGTGTTTGTGTTTGTGTTCTTGGCTGGTTGGGTAGATTGCTTAGGGCATGGTGTAGGAGAAGGCTATGGGGATTTCATATGGGGGCATAAGGGATTGCCAATGGCACTATTTTATTGTGAAGGGAGTTTTGGTTTAGGATCCACCTTAGAAACGAAACTGCTTGCATTTCTTACTTTCGGGGGGTATAAGGGATAAACTTTGGGGGCATAAGGAGGGGTTGGGAGATATAAGGTTTATGGGATTTGATGTGTTTATGGCGGTATGATTTTTGTGGATGCCCAATTCCAAATTGGGAGGCATAAGGAGTTCCCCATAGTTATTGCTCTTATTGGTTTGCTTAATCAAGCCTATGTGTTGTATGAATTATTTCAAATGCAGTTGGGAACTGTTGTCTTATTTTGAACTATGCATTTTATTGATTATATGTAATGTGAATGTTGCTTGTATGTGATAGAAGCCTTTGTTGCCATGTGTTGATATTCATGCTCCATTTCAATATGGTTGGGGCTAGGGGGAAATGGGGAAGGATGGCTTCTCCTTTCTCATTGGATGTCTTGGTTGGGTGGAGAGCGTTTCCTTTCCCCCTTCCTTGTTGTGATCAAAGTTGCAAAGAAGAAGAAATAAGCATGTTGCTGTTTGGAGAAGGAATTTCACAATTTGACAGTCATTTCCTTTGAGTAATTCAATGTAACTTCTCCCACTTCGAGTGGATGAATGTATAAATGTTGTAATGTGAAGCATTGCATTGTTAATGGAAGTTGTAGTTGCATTGAGGAATGTAAAGAAGAATTACACTTGTTTTATGTTTTTGGAAAGAAATGTAAAGGATATTATAAGCATTGTAATTTGTATTTTGTAATCAAATTGGAAGAGTGTTAAGTTGTAAAAGTGTCATTGAATTATGAATAAAAGATTGAAGTAGTTTCAAAATTGGATTGTATACTGGAATTGTTTTGTTGTCCAAGAATGATATCTCTGTTTTGAAAAGGAATAAGAAACAATGTTGTTATTGTATGTATTGTATTTGAAAACAAATGAAAAAGGAAAGTTGTAATGTTGTATTTGATGAAAAATGAAAGAATGCATTTCTTTCTCAAAGTGTATTACACATTTGATTTGAATTATTGTTGAAATTTAATTGTTGTTTGAAGAAGAAAAGAAAGAAAGAATGCATGGGAAGGAAAGATAGTATTGTTCTCTTTTTAAAAATGCATATTTGAATTGAATTCTGAACGCATTTAATGTAGAAATGAATGGTTGTTTGATAAGAAATTGTATTTGACTAAATTAGGAATCATATGCATATCCAAAACACAAAGAAATGATAAATAAATTTCAAAGAAACAGTCCACTGTATTAAACTCATTACTAGCAATTTATGTTTTATTAAAAATGAGCAGTTCAATCTTACACTCAACAATAAGTTATGAAACTTTGAAATTCACATTTAGGAAGACTTAAGAAACTCAAATTCACTAAAACAATTAAGAATGAATCTCTAAAACTCAATGAATTTCAAATCGGAGCTTGCATAGTCATTTTCCGTCTATTGCCGAAAAATGCAAACTTGAATAATTGGAAAAATTCACTTCACTAAAACACTCTAAACCCTCCCTAGACTGATCCTCCATGTTTGTTTGACATGTGGAGTGAAGGAGGAGTTCAAATTTAATCAAATCGGGAAGTTGGAAAAATGCCAGTTTACAAATTTAAGCCTATAGAAACTTTTGCAAAATTTACCCTTAAAAACTTATCAAAATGTAAATTTTATGTTTCTTGTGCAAAGAGGGCATTGATATCTTTCCGAAAAGTCCTCATTTTCCCAAAACCGAGCTTTCTAGCTCAAGTTATGGCACTTTGAAGTTTTTGTGCCTTGGCGGGAAAATTTGGGAAAATTTTCCACGGTGGGCCCGCACCACAAATTTCCCATCGAATTTCCCTTAGGAAAATTTTCAAAAAAATTTCCCGGGAAAAGTTTTCCATTTCACTCGATGGCACGTGCCAATCGTAGAGGCTGCCATGTTTCCTCATGAGGCAGCGGCGGAGGTGCAGAAACTTTTTACCCTTTGAGTTTTTGACAATTTTGGAAAAAATTTCCATTTCGCTTCGCCGGCCCGCAACCAATCAGAGGCTGCCACGTGTCCTCATGAGGCAGCGGCAGAGGCATAGAAACTTTTTTCCCTTTGATTTTTTTAAAAATTTGAAAATTTTCCATATCACCCCGTCGGCTCGCAACCAATCAAAGAGTGCCACATGGCACCTTGGCGGTGGCGGCAGAGGTTCAGGAGAATTTTTATTTTGCACCGCATGGGAAAAATTTCTAAAAAACACCCTATGACCTGCCAACCCACCAACGGGGTTTTCCCCTCCTCTTGAGACGTGTCCCCCTTGGGGAAAATTTGATCCCAAAACTCCGTTAGACCATATCTTGAGTTCCCGAAGGAGTTAGGAGGACTTATTTATATCACCGAAAAGGTGAGAAAATTTCATATCCAATGGGAATGGTTTAGGAAATTTTTGGAAGTGTTAAGTATGAGAAAAATCCATTTGAAACTCTGAGCCTATTAGAGAGTGGGTATAGGGGTAGATTTCTCCCTGAAACTAACTAGAACATGTAACCCTAAAATTTGAACCTTGTGAACTTGATATAAGTAAATAAAGGAAATTTTGTTTTGGTAAATAGGTTTTGTTCCAAAACCTACCAATGGTAGACTGATGTCTTGCAACTTGGTTGTAGATACTTCTAATAAAAAAATTATCCCATAATTTTTCTAGCTAACCCTAGGTTTTTTCTTTAGTCTCAAGTGGTTATTTAAACTGGAACTACAAAATTCATTTTAAAAACATATTTGATCTTCAAAGTGATCCTTAAAACTGATTGCATTGGTCCTTGCAAGCACAAATGACATGAATTTGTAAAAAAACTAATGAAAATTGATTCAAAAAAATCACATCTCCAAGCTTCCTAGAGCTCAAATGGCAGCCAAACCGAAAAATGCACACGATTCTGTTGATCTTCCTTTATCCTTTAATATGAACCCTCCACGTGTCATAATGTGATTGTAAATGGGCTTGGAATCACTTTTTGACATTTTAACACGTTTTGGAAAAATGTAAAAATTTGACATTTTCTCCGCCCCTCCGCCCTTT
Source organism: Taxus wallichiana var. yunnanensis (assembly GCA_018340775.1). Classification (NCBI taxonomy): domain Eukaryota; kingdom Viridiplantae; phylum Streptophyta; class Pinopsida; order Cupressales; family Taxaceae; genus Taxus; species Taxus wallichiana. The sequence continues at coordinate 150,473,998 of CM031234.1, read as the reverse complement.
GAAAATGAGCTTGACACGTGTCCCAATGTGGGTCCCAGCGGAATTGCGGCTCGATTCTACACATTTCCACATTTTTTTGAAAAAGGAAAATTTTCCAAAATATCCCCACATCTCGCCTCATGGAAACAGGCCTAACACGTGTCCCAAAGTGGGCCCCATTAGAATTGTAGACCGATTCTACACATTTCCACCTTTTTTGAAAAAGTAATTTTTCTAAATTATCCTGTAGACCCGCACCTCGATTCTGTCCCTGACATGTGTCATTTGTTGATTGATGGTGGGCTTGTGTTCCTCCTTTTGATTTCTTACCTTTATAGGATAAAATCTAAATTTCCCATAAAGACCCGACGCTCCGAATCCCTTCTTTTTATCTGAGCCATACGCGTGGCTCAATTGTGACCATTGATGGAGTTGCGGCATCATTTTGCAATTTTAAACATTTATGCCAAAATGGGAAAATATATCAAGTTTCCCCTGAGGCGCAAAGTTTCACCTTTGACCCTGCCATGTGTCTCTGTGATTTGTTGTGGGGTTTTAGCTCATTCCTACATTTTCATATCTTTTTCCAAAAAGACAAAAAATCTCAAGTCTTTTGTTAGCTTCAATTCTCACCTTTAATGAAAATGTGACACGTGTCCACTTGTGATTCACCGAGGGCCTACGCTTTCATTTCATACTTTAACTCCTTTTCACCAAAGAAACTTTTCTCATTGTGCCTCCGCAGCTCCACCCCTCCACCTTTGTTTTGATTTTCTAACTGCCACATGTCACCCTCGATTAGTTACGAGGCCATAGGTATTTTCTTTACACTTTAACTCTTTTTAAAAATTCCTTAAGGCACAAAAAGACCTACTCATCTGCCTTCACTCTGCCTGCGATATGTGTACCTCCTCTAGGACCTACGGAGCTATGGGGGCAACTTGCACTTTTTTCCAAAAACATAAAAATGTTAAGTTTTTTAGAAATGACCCGCCGATCCTTGTTCAATCACAAATGACCACATAGGAGAATATTTTTGAGTTTAAATTTGACAGGAAAAGGATTCTTGTATGACCATCAAAAAATGCAGAAACTGCCAACGATGCCCATGAATGTTGAAGATGAAATTGATGGGTAAATGACGCTGTCGACCATTGAAACACAAAAAATGCCAAGGATTCCCAAGAATTCAATTTTTTCACTAAGGACAATAAATTTATTGAAATCGAACCAATTGAAACATGTTTTCAAAGAATTTTTGATCATGGGATTGGATTTTCAATGGCATATAAGTGTAAATCAGTTAGTTTTAAACTTCCACGATTGAGAAAAATGGCGAGCCTCGATTTTGGAAAAATTAGGGCACAAAAGAGGGCACACATGCTGATTTCATTCAAATTGGGACAAAACAACAATTTTATGAGAATTTCAAGTCATTCAATATGGAGGGAGAAGTTATAGATGACAAATTTAAGAGAAAAATGTTCCGAACATGCAAACTAAAGGAGAATTTAGGGAAAAATGGTGTAAGCTCAAAAATGGCACCAACATCGGCTCCTGCTTAGGTATGGGCACTCCCAACGAGTGCCACAAGAAAAAAGAAGCAGACCAAGTGCCAAAAACAACCATTGGGAAATGGAGTCAAAATTGCAGAGCTGAAAAACCAGACCTAATTGATAAAAAAATGGCTACGAAGAACAGGGAAAACCAAAAACTGACAAAAACAACAAAAACAGAGCCAAAAAAAATACTATACACTATACAAGTGGTTTATACCTCAAATTTGGGAATTAATCCAAGAAATGCTTGAGATGCCTGCCATTACAGGTATTTCAAGCAATTCCCCATCTAAGTCCTTGAGAAAAAAGGTATTTTCATCAATTATGATATCAATGGAGTAAGGGCCCATCCATAATGCATGAAATTTACCATGTTTTCCCTTATCTTCATGCTTGATATCCCACACAAAAACCAAATCTCAAAAATTGAAATCCCTTGAGTGACCTTCTTGTCAAATAACCTCTTAAACTTCTCTCTAAATCGACATGCCTTTCATGGGATACTCTTCTTTCTTCATCCAACTCAACAATCCAATTGATCTTTGCTTCATATGGACTGACCTCTTGATCTCCAAGTTATTCAACAAACTAAAATGAAGATAATTACATATGTAAGGGCAGAAAAGGTTGAGTTCCATACAAAAATCAAATGAGATCTTACCGGTAGCTCTTTTGGCGGTGATTCTATCAGCCCAAACTACAAATTTTAGTTTTTCACCCCATTTTATCTTGTTCAACTCCAAGGTTATCCTAATGATCTTCAACAACTTCTTATTATTGGAATCAGCTTTTCCATTTCCTTAAGGGTTATATTTTGAAGCATAAGTTATATTGGTTCCATACTCCTTTCACATTACCATCAAGGGTTTAGCTCTGAAACACATGGCATTATTAGCAACAATCTTTACTGGCACACCAAATCTACATATGATATGATTCAACAAGAAGTCCATAACAACTTGGTGTGTTTCTTTCTTGGTGGGGATTTCTTCTACCCACTTGGTGAAGTAATATGTGGGTATAAGTATCCACTTATGTCCAGCACTAGAAGGGTCTTACATATGACAAGTGAAGTCCATTCCCCATTGTTTGAAAGGAGATTTAATTGATACAGGATGCAAAGGAAGGGAGCCTGAAGCTTTCATTCTTCCAGAGAAACCCCGGAATCTTTCACATTTTCTAACCAAGAGGGTTGCATATTTGAAGAGAGTAGGACACCAATAACTAGCTCTCAAAATTTTTTGTACTGTAACCCTTCCAACAAAGTGTCCTCCACAAACTCCCCCATGGAAATCAACAACTATTTTTGGAGCTTCATCTTCAGTTACACATTTCAAGAGGACACCTTCAGGGTTCTTCCAAGCCAGCCCAAAGTTAGTGATGATGTATTTTTGAGAAGCCAACTTGAGGGCTCTTTTCTAATTTTTATTCAAATGATCAGGGCAACATAGGTGTCTAAGATAAAATATTACATCCTTGTACCACTCAGAGCTTACCAATTTCTCAAGAACATCTTCCCTTTCTTCATCTACTTCATTCACTTCAATTATCTTCAGTTTACTCTCAACCACAAGCTTATCTAAGCCCAAACCTCTTACCAACTTTTTGGTTTGGATGTCCATGTCATACTCTTGCAGTTTGTTCACCCATGTACATATTTTGCTTGAGATATCCATCTATGATAAGATGTAGTTTACCATGGTGTGGGAATATAATCAATAACTTTTGAACTTAAGCTATAAGGCCTAAAAACCTTTGTTGCTTTCACCAAGGAAAATGTTTTCTTTTCCATGATTGTGTACTTTAACTCAACATCTGTAAAGCCTTACTAAAGAAGGCAATAGGCCTTTCAGCCCCATTTTCATTCTTTTGGAGAAAAATAGATGCAATAGTATTTTCAGAAGCAAAGAGAAGATTTGGAAAGGCTTCTTGTAATTCAGAGATATTAAGATAGGTGCATGCTTCAATGCTTCTTTGATTCCTTTAAAATCCTGAATAGGATCCTCATCCCATTTGATAACTTGGTCTTTCTTTAACATGCATGTAATAGAAAGAGTAAATTCAGAAAAATTAGACACAAACCTTCTAATTAAATTGATCTACCAAAAGAAGGATTGGATTCCCTTCTTTGTTCTTGGAATTGGAACCTTGTTGATTGCTTCTACCCTCTTAGGGTCAATCATGACACTAGCCTTTAAAAAATATGACCAACCAACTTGGCCTTTTGCACTCCAAAATGGCACTTCTTTGGATTTAGAGAAATGTCATATTCTCTACATCTGATCAACATTCTTTCCAAGTGTTATAAGTGATCTTTTCTGCTCCTTGAAAACATAGTCACATCATCCTGATAAACTGCAATGAAGTCATTTATGTAACTAGAAAAAGCAACATCCATTGCTCTTTGGAAGGTAGCTCCAGCATTCATAAGACCAAAAGGCATTTTTACATAGACATATGTTCCCCAAGGAGTGGTAAAGGTAGTTTTAAATCTTTCTGACTCCTTGACAACAACTTGATTGTAGCAATAGAAACCATCCAAGGTGGACAACAATTCAGATCCAGTCACTAGTTGTAACATGTTTTCCATGTTTGGAAAAGGATAATTTTCCTTCAATGAAGCTCTATTTATATTTATGAAGTCTACACAAATTCTGATATCTCCATTTTTCTTTCTGACTAGCACAAGGTTTGCAACCCAAGATGAATACCTTGTGGGTTGAATGATCCCTCCCTCCTTAAGTTTCTTCAACTCATCTGGCATCTTCATGGAAAGGAGTAGATTAATCAGCCTCTACTTTTTTCTGAAGGGCTTGACATTTTTTTCAAAAGGAATATCATGCTGAAACAAGTCCTCTATGTATTCTTTCAGCTTTGAATAAGACCAAACAAGACAATCCTGATATTTCTTCAATAGTTGAACATAGGACTGTTTTTCGTCTTTGTTTAGATTGCTGCCCAACCAAACTTTTCTTGGTTTATTATTAGTGCCCAAGTTATGCTCTTCCACATCCCTTAAGGTAGACATGTTTCTATTGATGATGCAATCAACATTGTTGAAATTTGACTCAAGTGCAACAAGACCGCTAGGAATGGTGTTATTTTTCAATTGGATAATATCCTTTCCAAACAAATTCTCTCTTCCTTTAGTCACACATACCATTGGTTCCCAATCAATATTCTAATCTATAAACTCACCTTGATTTGATAACAACCTTTGCACTTGAGCATCATCATTAAATACTTGTCAATGTTTGATGTTGTCGGGGATAGTCGGCCTAGTTAACACTTCAATATATGGTGCAATTTCCAAATCTTGACCCCAACACTACCAACTTTTCAGCATCAACATTGAAACTTCTATCATGATGCACAATGTTTAAGGAAACAAACATCTCAATTGAATCCTAAATTTCATGTTTATATTGTTTCATCCACTGATTTTTGTAGCATACAATTTTATTTTTTGTTTGACAACTAGCAATGAATCTCCTTTTGCAATGATGTCCTTGACACCATACTTCCATGAAATTCTCAGACCCAACAACAAGGCTTCATACTCAGCAATGTTGTTAGTACATTCAAAATTATTCTTGAAGGAAAAACTAACTCTTCCAAGCTAAGAGAAATCAAAATTATACCAGAACCATTTCAAAATTTGGAGCAAGCTCCATCAAATAGCAAGGTTCAAGGGGAACCTACCTATTCAAGGCACTTTGACTGATCCATCTTGTGTTCTTTTCCATTAGCAAACCCAATAAAATTATCCACATCAACATCAACAAATAATACTTCATAAGAATCATTGTTTGAATCCTCAATTAGATGCAACATCTTCTTCTCTCCATATAATTTTACAAGTCTACCTTAAATGGGAATGGTGGAAAATACATATCCATTTGGACACTCTCTCCAACACTTGCAGTCCATTTCCTTGATAATAACATACCCCATTTGGTAGGGCAATCAAAAATCACAACATCTAATTTTAAATTCCTCTCATGATAAGATGCAAGTTGCACCACAAAACCCTTCACACAACCAACTACCAGAACTTCTCTTGAGTCCATGGAAGTACACTTTCCATAGGCTATTGTCACTTTGATATCCAACTCATTCATGACTTCTAGAGGCATGACATTGCATGATGCATCGAAATCAAACATACAATTGTGAATTATTCTATCCTTTATGATCAAATTTGTGAAGAATGGATCAACATTCAATTGGGAATCAACTGAGGATGTCCCCAAGTATACCTTAGGTGTTTCTCCAAGATCCTCTAATAATGGTGGTGTTTCAAGGTCTACAATGATTTGAGGAGGAGTTTCAACAACATTTACATTTCTGCTTGGGGTACTCTTCTCCTCTTTTAATCCCAACTAATCAAATTCTCTCTTCTTGTGCTCGGAATCCTAAGAAACTTAATGATTGGAACACTCACTTTGATTTGGGTCAATACTTGGGCTATGTCATAGGGAACATTCTTTTGCAAGGAAGTATTAGAATGGAGATAATCAGATTCATTAGATGGTAAGGGATTCTTGGTAGTTTGGTCATGAAGAGGACTGTAATTTTTATATGGGACAACAAAGCTTTTAACAGGTGTTTCTCTTCTTGGAGCTTCTTTAGGAATAATTGTAAGCAAGGGTGTTTTATATTTAACTTGAGGCCCAACTCCTTAACAACTTTTCTCCTAGTGTTATACTCTTTCTCTTGAGCCACAATGACATTCATTAACAATTATCTATCTTCCTCCAAAGGGATACCACCATCATACTTCTTAATCACCAAAGCTCTTAAGTATTCAAATTCATTATTAGGAATCTCAAAATATTGCACTACATATACCTCAAGAGTATGAGAGGGAAGAAGGACTTGTACCCATTTGATGCAATCCCAAAATATTGCAACTATCCTTGCACTTTATTACCTCAATTGATTTTGTTCCTTCTTGTGAGTTTGAAGAACAACCCACCATGCAAATATCATCATCAGTACTATCATCATTATTAGCTTCACCATCTTTTGGTCCACTTCAAATGGAAGATGGTGAAGAAAAAACCTATCACACTAATCAATATCAAAGAACTTCCTCAATAAAGCAAAGAACCCTAGCGAGTTAGGGGATCGGGTAAAACTCTTCCTTCACGTTCTTGAGGATTTATATTTATAGACCCCATGGGTGATTTCACTCTATCATCCTCCCTTTTATCACCTTTAGGATGATTGGCAAATATATCATGGTTTTGTGCTCTTTGCTGACCTTGTGAAGTTTTCCCATTTCCCTTCTCTGCCTGGGCTAACTTGTATGAGATTTCTTTTGCATCCCCTGCCAAAGTTTTTGCAACCTCCTCCAAATCAGAACCCTTGTTAGCTTGAGGTTTCTCTAGGTTTATCAATTTTACACCATCCCTCTTGAGAGGTTTCCCAACGGCCTTAATGTTATTTTCAATCTACAGTGCCATGGTAAAGGCTTGCCTTAAATTGGTAGGGTTCTTTTCTCTTAGGTAATAGGCCACCTTCTTATCAAATGCATCTACATATTTGATTAAACAAGACTCATCATAGGGCATCAAATTAACAGGAAGCCTCCTCAATGTATTGTTAAATATTATATTAAAGTCATGCACTGATTCATTGGGGTTCTTCTTGATATTCTCAAACTCAGACAAGAGAAATCTAGGATCAGTTTTGTCACCATATCTGCAACCTAAATGCATTCTTCATTTCAGTCCAAGAATAAATATAATTCTCAGGAAAATCCTTGTACCAATCCCTTACATCCTCTTCTAGTGTATGAATGAACAATTTAATGTACACATCTTCATGATCAATATCAAATTCATCCATCATGTTAGCAAAAATTTTTAGGTGCTGATCACCATTATTGCATTATTACCTTGGAATTTTGGTAATCTATTTATGACATCTTGAGGGATAGGATTTGGGTAACCATCCATTCCTCTAAAGTCTATAGGACCAAAGGTGTTAACAAAAATGGAGGACTTAGCTGAGCCATATTGTTTTGAGGTGGTGATCTTGGGGGTGACACAAGCTGATGAGGAGTGTGAGGTCTTTAGGGCTCAAGAATGTGGTTCACAAGATTGGTATTCTCTAGGTGCTGATTTTCTTGGAAATTTTTATTTGAATTGAAGCACACATGTGTAGATTGAGAAGAGAACTTACCAAGTACAGTAGAAGGACCTTCACTAGTTGAAGTAAACAAATTTGTGAAAAGATTGCTTGAATCAGAATCACTGGAAGAAGAGTGATAATCCTCTACCAAAGGCTGATCTCTCTCACCAATGGATATACCTTTGCTTGATGTCTAACCTTCAACAACCTTCCAAACTTTTCTTTCCTCTAAAACTATCTTTCCCAATTCTTGAAATAAATTTCTACTTGGGTCCCTTCAAGAGAGATCTTCTTCCTTCCAGGTTTTGTAGAGATTAGCAACACTAAAAACAAATGATAGAAAGCTAAGACATTGGTATTTATCAAGATCAAAACAACATGGAGTCACCACTAAGGACTTTCACCCTAGTTGTACAAATGCACTAAAATACTCTGTCAAATACCTATCAGCACTAAAAAATCTTTCCAAACTTTATAGATCAAATCTTTCTTTTCTTGAATCTATCAACCACAAATGCAAATGAAGTGTAAATACTACTGGAAACTGATAAAATTACAGATATAACTTGAAAAATTGCATACACCTTGCAAATATGAGTATAGAATGATGCTTTAACAATATATTTGTAGACAGAACTTGTAAGAGACATTACTAGGGTTTGATATGCATTCAAATATTTCAAATATATATGCACATGGATCAAATTGAACTAAGAATGTCCATGGAAGCAGCGCCACTAGTTTTGGTACCAAAATTTGTTCTCCTTTTCAGTCTGAGCACCATCAAAGATATGCCATGAAGCTTGAATACATACAGATCATGATGTATGTCGTTTTGTAGTTGGGGATGTGATCTAACTGGCACTTAGATTTGTGGAGATATGGATAGCACTCAAATAGGACTTGATCTTATCCTAACTGTTTTAAGTTGTGCCTTTCAACCAAGGTAAGAGGACCTATTTTGGAACCCTCAAATGGTGAAGGAGATAAATATATCCCTCAATTTGTGCAAATAGTATGAAGGGGCCCTAGGAAAATATGACCAGCACTCCAAATATGAATTTTGCAAGATGTCATTTCCAGATTATGGAGATACTTTCAATGCAAGGCAAGGGTTACTGAAGACATTTTGAAATCTTGATATATTTTGCATACTTTAGAAAATGGATTTTGATCTTCTGTGGGTATATAGGTCAAAATAGGGGTAGTATGGGGTAGGATTAGTTGTTTATAATGATTTTTGATGGGCTATTTACAAGACAAACTTGACTATACTAGATCTCGACAACCTCTGCAACATTTGAACAACTATTAGATAAAATGCTTTAAAACAGTCAGGATGTTCTTTCAACTAGAAGAGATACACAAATGGAGGCCTAGGTTTTCACTCTTCACACAATCTTTGAGACCTCAACACAAAATCTTGAGTTAAAGAACTCAATTAAACATCAAAATATCTGATCAAATCACGCCTAAGGTGCCCCCAAAGACTTACATGTAATCTCTATCAAAAAATGAAGGTGAAGTTATTTTAAACTATTTATTTTCAATGCTAGATGAAAGCTCTTATGAAAAAGGAAATTGAAAAAACACTAAACTATCAATAAGGATGAGATCTATGTGATTCCTAAATATTTCAATGTAATATTGCAACAAGAACAAGGAAAAATATTTCAGACTTTTAAACATGATAATGAGACATCATATTTCCCAAAATAACATAGATTAATTCAAAATATTGTTAGATTAATCAGCAGAGGAGAGTTTTAGGAACAATCTCAGAGCTGTGTGATGGCTATACACTTGTAACCGACTCAACATGAATGAAGATCTAACACGAAGACCTTAACCGGGTTTTGGAGGGTTTCTCGGAGGATGAACTTCTCTCAAAATTTTCTCGTGATTTTCAATTTCCCAACCTTTTTCATGTCAAAAACATGCATTATATAACATTTGTTTACTTCTAATCCTTCTTTCCCAAGAAAAGAATATGCCAAGCATCAATTTTGTTACAAAATTCCATCATGATTTGTAGACAGGGACATTTAACATATTTGTAACAAAAGTTTCTAGGTGTTTCGAAAAAAGGTGAATCATTGAGGATTTTTGCATCATAGTTTCAAATGGGATCACATTTTTCCTCCTTTCACGTAGCATGCTCCTCTTTCATTATTTCACCTTTACACTTTCCGAATTTTCCTCTACAACTTTTGGATTTGATGTTTTACGTTTTTAGATGGGTCAGGGTAAAAATTCATTTCAAAAACATCTTTGATCTTCAAATTGATCCTCAAAACCGATTGCATTGGTCCTTATAGGCACAAATGACACAAATTTACAAAAAAATGGTGAAAATTGATGCAAAAATCACATCTCCAAGCTTCCTGGAGCTCAAATGGCGGCCAAACTGAAAATTCACAGTTACCGTTGATCTTTCTTTATCCTTTTATTTGAGCCCTCTCCATGTCATAATGTGATTGGAAATGGGCTTGGGATCACTTTTTGACATTTTAACACTTTTCGAAAAATGTAAAAATTTGACATTTTTCTCCGCCCCTCCACCCTTTGAAAATGAGCTTGACACGTGTCCCAATGTGGGTCCTAAGCGAAGTGCAGCTCGATTTTACACATTTCTAACTTTTTTTGGAGAAAGGAGAATTTTACAAAATATCCTGCATCTCCGCCTCATGAAAATGAGCCTGACACGTGTCCCAAAGTGGGCCCCATTGGAATCGCAGACCAATTCTACACATTTCCACATTTTTTGGAAAAAATGAAATTTTTCCAAATTATCCCCACAGAGCCCGCACCTTAGATTCTATCCCTAACACATGTCGGTTGCTGATTGGCTACGGGCTTGTGTTCCTCCTTTTGATTTCTTACCTTTATAGGATAAAAGCTAAATTTCCCACAAAGACCCGACGCTCCGGAATCCCTTCTTTTGATATGAGCCATACATGTGGCTCAATTGTGACCATTGATGGAGCTGCAGCCTCATTTTGTAATTTTAACCATTTATGCCAAATCGGGATAAAATATCAATTTTTCCCCAAGGCCTGAAGTTCCGTCTTTGACCCTACCACATGTCTCTCTATGATTCATTGTGGGGTTTTGGGTCATTCCTACATTTTCATATATTTTGCCAAAAAAGAAAGAAAAATCTAAGTCTTCTATTAGCCTCCATTCCTGCCTTTGATGCAAATGTGACACGTGTCCACCTGTGATTTGTTGAGGGCTTGCACTTTCATTTTGTACTTGAACTCCTTTTCACCAAAGAAAATTTTCCCACCGTGGCTCCGCTCCTCGTCTGCTTTAACTTTTCTAATTGCCACGTGTCGACCTCTCGATTCGTTATGGACCCTAGGCATTTTCTTTGCACTTTAAGTCTTTTTTCAAAATGCCTTAAGGCACAAAAAGACTCGCTAGTATGCCTTCACTCGCCTATGACACGTGTACCTTCTCTATGACTTATGGAGCTGTCTGTGGAAACTTACACTTTTAAAATAGAAAAACATTAAGTTTTTAGAAATGACCCGCCGATCCTTGTTTAATAAAAAATGGCCACATAGGAGAAGATTTTTGAGCTTAAATTTGATGGGAAACGGATGCATGTATGACTATCAAAAACACGAACGCCAATGATGCCCATGCATGCCGAAGATGAAATTGACGGGAAAATGACACATGTCGACCATCAAAACACAGAAAATGCTAGGGATGCCCTATAATTTGATTTTTTTGCTAAGGATGAAAAAATTCTTGAAATTGAATGAATTGAAACATGTTTTCAAAGCATTTTTTATCATGGGATTGGATTTTCAATGGCATACAATTGTAAATTGATTAATTTTAAACTTCCATGATTAGGTAAAAAGGAAAAAATGGCGAGCCCATAGATTTTGGAAAATTAGGGCACAAAAGAGGGCACACATGTTGATTTTATTCAAATAGGGACAAAACAACAATTTTATGAGAATTTCAAGGCATTCAACTGAGGAGAAGTTGCAGAGACACACCAATTTAAGAGAAAAATGTTCCAGAGCATGCAAAGCAAAAAGGAAAATTTAGAGAAAAAGGTGCAAGATCAAAAATGACACCAACATGTGGCATTTGAAGGAATTAACAAATCCCTATTCCCCTCGGTAGAATGGGACTATGGAAAGGAAAAATTTCACTATTCTAGAAATGGCTAGGACCATGATGCATTTTTCTCAAGTTCCTAAGTTTCTCTGGGTAGAAGCTATGAACATTGTTATTCATATATTGAACAAAGTTCCCACTAAATCCTTAGTAAATTTAAATCCTTTGGAAAAGTGGTCAAACCAAAAACCAAATGTATCTCATTTGAGAATCTTTGGTATCACATATTCCCTCTTTATTCTAAAACAAAAAAAGAAGAAGCTTGATCGAGACCTCCTTTCCTTGTAACTTTTCAAGATATGCTATATAAAATATAGGTCTTATGATATTTGATTCATATAAAAGATAAGTTATAGAAAATAGGAATGTTAAAATCTTAGAAAAATATTAATTTTCCTCTTCTTCTTCATCTTTTGTTATTTATGATGTTTCTAGTGAAAAATAAAATGAAAATTGTGAAAATAATGAATGTGATGAAGAAACTAGTGTTGAACCTATAGTTGAAAATGAGATTGTTCCTAGTTCCTCTATAACTAAAATACCTAGATGGGTTGAGTCTATTATTCAAGACTCTAATCCTAGAAACCTTTAGAAAATGACTGAGTCATCATACATATCATGCTTTGATGAATTTTTATGAACCTAAACCCCAATATTTTGAAGAAGCCTCTTCTAAGAAAGATGGTTAGATGCTATGAAATCTGAATATACTACTTTGATTAAAAATAAAACATGGGAATTAGTCCCTCCTCCTAAAAAATGAAGTATAGTTAGATCTAGATGGCTATACAAGATTAAATATAAAGTAGATGGAAATATAGATAAATTGAAATCCTGTCTTGTAGCTCAAGGGTTTACTCAAAAACCCAATATCAACTATGCATAAACATTTGCACCAATTTCAAAACTGAGTACATTAAGGATTTCAATTTCCTTAACTACTCAATATGGTTGAAAAATCCATCAAATGCATGTAAGAAAATATTTTTTGAATGATGATTTATAAGAAGAAATTTATATGACCCAAATTAAAGGCTTTGAATAACCAGGTAAAGAAATATATGTTTGTAAATTGAAAAAGTAGTTGTATGGTTTGAAACAAGCTCCTAGAGTTTGTTATTCTAAAATTAATATTTTTTTCAATGAAATTGGTTTTTCTAACTTTGCATCTGAAAATGATTTATTTGTTAGAATTAAAGAAAATGTTATTATTCTCATTATATTGTATATTTATGATTTAATTATCAGTGGTAATTCTAACACTTTAATTATGAAAATTAAAGGAAAGTTAATGCAATATTTTGAGAGGATAGATTTAGGATTATTACAACATTTTTTAGGCATGGCTGTAGTTCGGGATAAAAAATTTATTGTAGTGTCTCAATCACAATATGCAACTAATTTCTTAAAATATTTAATATTCTTGATTTTCCATTAATTTGTATTCCTATAGAAGTAGGATGTAAACTTTATCCTAAACCCGCATGTGAAAATCCTAATCATAATTTGTACATACAACTTATAGGTAATTTGATTTATCTAACTATTACTAGACCAAATTGTTTATACAAAGAGAGGGATTGCTTCAAAGTTTATGAAAGAACCTTATTAGGATCACTGGAAGTTAGCAAAAATAATTTTGTGTTATGTAAAGGGCACAATTAATTATGGTTTACATTATATTTCATCTAATAATGCATATTTATATGGATATTGTGATTTTGACCATGTTGGTGATGTGATAGATCATAAATCTACAACTGGATATATATTCAAGTTTGGTGCAAGTGTCATTACTTGGAGTAGTTAAAAATGATAATTTCCATTTCTTCTACTGAGGAAGAATATAGAAGTGCAATGGAAGAAACAAAAGAATCCATGTGGTCAAGAGGTTGTTGGAAGAGATGCACATGGAAGTTAAACGAAGTAATCCTCTTCTATGTGATAGCCGAGACTTGTATTTCTCTCACTAATAATCTAGTTAAAAATCAAAGAACAAAGCATAATGATATACATATGAAATTTATTTTTGATAGGGTTCTCTGTGGTGATATATATCTCTAGTACTATCCGATCAAGATCGGGTTGCGAGACTTGTTCACGAAGCCATTATGTGCTGCAAAGTTTTGCAAGTTCTATAATTATTGGCCTTTTAGAGATGCATTTTAGGGGAATGTACATGGAAATTTCATCTCCTAATGGTTGACCAGTTGATTAACTCCTTCTCCTTTATACTTCTACTCTAGTTTAAAAGTATTGTAAATGATCTTGTATGATCTAAATTAAACTGATAGAGTTTATGGGGAAAAAAATTCCAGTATTCATCTATTTGTAAAGGAGGTACTTGTGTTATAAAATGATCCTAGAGATGTGGTATAAGAATATTTCCATGAGAAACAGTGAAATTTGGTCTCACAAATACATGTGCTAGCCTAAACCTTTAGGGTTTATAGATTTTCCAAGATCATGTTGTCTAAATAGGTAATGTTGGCATATGGATCCCAATTAATATTAAGGGGAGTGTTAGAACTATAATATTAAGTGCATCATAATATATAGTTTATATTTAAATATTATATAATAAACTATATTCATGTTACTTAAATATAAAATTTATACTATGGGTTGTTTAATTTAATTAATCAACTAATTAAATAGGGAGGTTTTCCTGTCACTTAATAAGGTTATAACCCTTCATGTTATTTAAATATGACCTTAGTTCATATTTAGGATATTGAATCAGATCCTATAGATTATATATCGAACATTGATAAAATAATATTATAGTGGGTGGAATATGAAGGTTGATCCTGGTAAAAACATGGAGTAGAAGTGAGGAGGGAGTTACTGGACTGGTAATTGTAAAATTTTATCGATAGTTGATTTATTTCGTAGTTTTTACCCATTTTGGGTTTTCCATGTTACATGCTATGTTATGTGTTCAATGTGTTTTATTTAATTTATTCATGATGTGTATATTATAATGTTTTACTTTATAATAATTCATGAATTAATCTAGCTAGTTATTACACCTTTTCACCCCTTCTACTTGAAAAAAGTAAAATGTAGATATGATCTAAGTAAATACAAACCTAATCAAACCCAGGTGGGTCGATGGTGACTCAAGACCTGTAAAGCATAGTCGATGGATACTAGGAAAGTATGAGAATAAAATGTAGAAAAAAAGACCAAAAGGCTTCCTCAAGCTTGATCTCGTAGCTAATCTAAACTAGGGATGAAACTAAGTTGTGGTGAGAAGACTGGATCTGATGATATAAAAAAGGATGTAATAAAATTAATGAAAGATGAGAACTGCTTGACAGGGTCAATGACTAGTCCCGATCAGCGGCCATTAGATCTAATGAAGTTGTTAGGGTGCAGGATGGAAAGATTGGAGGATTTGGAAGGACATGAGATCATAAAAATATGATGGACAAAATGAATGGAAAAAATCCAAAAAAAGGATAAGCTGGTCAACGATGAATTGATAGGATCAAAGATGATTAGATAGGGTCAACGAATAATGGGAGTGATCTAGGTTTTTATGGAAAACTATGCATGGAAAAGATGATCTACAGATGGGAATGAAGATAAGAAAATTCAAAGATAATACTCGAGATGATTGATGGACCTATAAAAAGCTTATAAGTAAAAGTAATGGATTGACAATGGTGGACCTATTGACCTTAAGCCTCAAAAAATGTGAGGGCAAAGAATTTTGTCCTTTTATTAAGGATGTACAAGGGAAAAAAGTAATCTATATCTAGTTGGTGAATAGAAAGAATGTAAAATCATATAACAATTTTTTCTCCAATCATCACTCCTCATTCATATCCCAAAATAGAGTATAATAATAGTCTATACACACTCCTAATTCATATCAATTATCTTTATCTCATGCATTTCTTATCCAACACACATCTATATCTCATCTCTCTTGTGGTTACTTTTATTAATTGGATTAAGTATGATAACATCTTTCTTACAAAATAAGCCAAAAGACACTTATTTTGGTCATGAATTTGTCATCTTACACCTTGCTCGGTTTTGTCATTCCTTGATATGTCGCTTTAGGTATACTTCGTGTATTTCTCCTATGTTTGTTAGCTTCTTCCATTTACTTTGGGTTTCTATAGTCTTTGGTGGATTTCCTCTTTTATTTGTGGTTTTTATTAGTCTCGCAGTTTTCCTTTCTTTTGTGGATTATTCCAAAACTTGATGAAGAACCCTGTCAACATCATCCCCGGACTTCAAACATTGTCTCATCCTTAAGACAACCAATCGATGGAGAACCATGTATTTCTATCCAAAATCGAAAAAAATAGTAATCAACCCCTAGAAACTTAGACATCTAGTGTAAGGAATTTTCCTCGCTTGAATCATCCAACTGGATTTATGGGATGTTGTGGTTTCCACTGAAATTTTTGTTCTCTAATTATTCTTTATGGTTTTTATTAGGCATGTATTTTATTATCGAGGAGTGAAGCTATTTTCAAACTGGTACCACAAGTATAAATGGTCCTTGATCTACTATATCCATTCTTTTAGTTGTGAGTTCTCTTGAATCAAAGTAAATATATCTGAAGGGGGTGGCTTCAATTAGATTTGACTAAATCTTTGTTGTGCGGTTATTAATTCTTGTTGCAGCCTAGTAAGTTCCCTATCCATGGTGGTGATGCATTCTTACATATCTTTGATCTTGTATGTTTTCTTATGTAGATTAATTTGATATTGATCTATAAGCTCAACAAGTTTTCTATGTTAATTCCCATCCTTGTATTTACTTATATTATTTTTAGTAGATTATTTATGTAATTGTTATTCAAGTGTTTCTAATTATAATTTATCCTTTTGAGTCACACTTACCCACCCCATAGTATATGTATAGTATGTTATGGAAATTGTGAATTCTAGCTCTAATTTGGTTAGAGCCGCTTGCATGTCCTTCCTCCGCTTCTAATTTTACAAATATTTTGGTTGTTGGATTCTATCCTTATATCCTTGTATGGCTTCTTCTCGGATAATTTTCTTCTCATTATCCTAAATTGTAGTTTTGTATACTAGTATTTATTTTAAAACTTGTTCTATTATCGTTTTTATTGGTATATTATAATCCCCTTTTTGTGTGGTTTGGCAACCTTAATAGAAGTTAATATTCTATTCATTAATTCTTCCATAGCTACACATCTCTCGCATCCAGTCCTATTTTCCATGTTAATCTAACAATTGGTCTGTATGTGGTCTTTTGAAGGGGTGAGAGTTTATTTAATGAAACCACATACCCTTCTCATGTTTGTTCTGCAACACCTTTTTTAAACTGAATAGAATGTTCCTTCCTAATTTTTGGAGAGCTTGCTTGATTTTTATTAATGAATCTCTAGGAAGATTGTACAGGGTAGTATATTGTTAGAGGCTTCACTTAATTTGGGTTGTTCTTGTGTAGGTCCTTGTGCCTTATTTCCTTCATCTAGATTTCATTTTTATCCTTTTTGTTTCTTTGCTCTCCTCTTTCTCATTTTTATTTGTATGTTCCTCTGTTTTCCTTTGTGCTTTGTCTTTTGTTTTTTTGTTCTTATTTCTTTTCTTTTTCTTCTTTCTCCTTTCCTCTTTTTCTTCTTCTTCTTTCTTATTTCTCTCATTTCCCTCTTATTCTTATTTACTCTTTCTTTCCTTCTCCTCTTCTTATTTTTTCCTTCTTCCTATCTCCTCTTTTTATTTTCTCTTTGTTTTCTTCTCATATTTCTCTTTTCTCTTTATTTCCTTCTCGCGTGCTTCATTTTATTCCTTTCCTTTTATTCTACTTCTTCCTTCTTTTTATTTTTCTTCCTCTTTCTCCTTCTTTTGTTTTTCCTCCTCTCTTTATTTCTTTTGTTTTTCTTCCTCTTTTTCATTCTCTTCTTCTACTTTCATTTGCTCTTTTTGTCTTATGTTCTCTTCTTCTAGTTTCTTTTTCTCTACATCTTCTCTTATTTTTATATTATTTTCTTCCTCTTGCTATTTTTCTATCTTAACTTCATCCACCTTTGTCTTCCATTCTTCCATTTTATTTTTTCTTCTTTATGCATTTTCTTCATCTCTTTTTCCTCATTTGTTTTCCTATTGTCCTCCTCTTTCTTTTTTTCTCGTGCTTCTACCTCTTTCTTTTTGTGTTATTTCTCTATTGTTTGTTTGCTACTTTCTTCCATTTGTTCCTTATTTTTATCCTTGTATGCTACCATGTGTTTTTTTTTCCTCTTCTTCTTTTCCTTTCTTTATTTTTTTTTTCAATGAGACTTATTAATTATTTCATCACCACCATAAAGGTTTGATCTTTGATATTATTTTTCTTCTTTTGTTTTATTTTTTTAGTTCCTACTCAACATACTCCAATCTATTTTCCTCGTCTATGTCTTCTTGTGTTTGAATTTCCTTCAGTAATTCATGTGGGAGGAGATGAATTATGTCCCCTACTATTAAATAAAACTTCTTCATGTAATGAATTATAGCTTATGTTATTTCCACTTTCTATATTCCTATACCTACTTCATATTGTTGTGCTACTTGTGAGACACCGCCCCAAGTTAAACATATCTTATAGTATTCGTAAGTAATTTGGGATAATTGTGATTCTTCCCATGGTTCTACTTCACCTAAAAATTGTAGCCCTGAATTTTTCCTACGGTATGAATGGTAGTGAGCGTGAGGAAGAGGGAATGTTTTCCTCTTCTGATTCGGATAGTTGTATTTTTTCTTAGGAATATTCTTCTTATTCACTAAGATCTATCTCTTTCAAATTTATTCTTATAGCCTTTGTCTTTTGGCATTTTGTGGCTGGTGCGGAAGGAATTTTCTCTTTAGTTGATCTTATTTTATATGTTTTAGTCATTTCTCTGCTTGTTTATACTTTCCTATGTTTATCTAGATATTTCTTTTGAAATTCCTCCCAAGTTTGTGTAATGAACTCATTAATAATGGGAGGTGAGGGATTCCTAGGATCCACTTAAAGATTTGTTATTTATTTTATGGTTGTAGCCATAAATTCATCGAGATGTATAATCTATGTATTTGATGAAGATCACTTTGTTTTTGTATCTTTCCACTATTTTTTCTAATACCATTTATTTGTTTGCAACTATCTTTATGATATTATTTTCCTAGCCTATCAAAGATGTAATTTGGACTACTGGATCCATTTTATTCATATGTTCTAATTTTTTTTTCGTAATACATGTATCAACTTGCCATTTAACTAGTTCTATTTTGAATTGGAGGGTTTTGGTGAAATACATGGCTAGATATAGTAATATGGACCCATAGTAGAAGGTATGTTTACCTTACTTGATTTTCATAACGTTCAAATTAAATACAAAGGTTAATAGTTCACAAAGATTGTAATCGAGTATGAATTTACCATATTTAGGGAAATCTAGGCACTAAGTACATGAGCTCCATCTCCATGGTTTGCATGATAAATTTTTAGACAAATGGCCTTGGAGGCGTACCTAAGGGCATGATTTTTATGGCTATTCAAATTCATGCATTTATGTTTAGCTCAGCTATTACTTTTGTGGTATCTTTGTACTCCATTTGTCCTATAGTTGGGTTCTATTGAAGTAGGAGTTGTCTAAAAGTCTAACTATGTATTATAATATTCTACAATATTGGAGTAGAATTACTTTGAAATGTTTTTTGCATGTGAAAATTTGAATGGAATATGGAAAATTATCCCATGGGATCATGCATAGTGGAATTTATTGAATGCTTCTGAAATTTAGGTTGTGGGAGCTCTTCTTGTGCAATGATAATGCGCGATGCATTTACTATGATTCTCCTTTTCATTCCCTAGTATGTTTTTCCTTTGGGATATTGTATTTTATTTCCTTGTTTTCCTTTGTGTATTATGTCCTTATAGTTAGATACATTTATATCTTTCGAGTTTCTACCTACCCTTTGAGTTCATAGATTTTTATGATATGTTATGTGGCTCTGTATTGTCATATGGTATGTATGTACTTTCACATAGATATTATTCATTCTTTTATTTTATCCTATGTTGCATGGTTTTCTTAGTATTTTTCACTCTTTTCTTTGTTGTGTGGGTATCCTTTCCTCCACGGTATTTTCTTTGTTATGTGGCTATGATTTCCTCCTTATCTTTTCTTCGTTACATGGGTATCCTTTCCTCCTCTCGATTTTCTAGATTATGTGGGTATCCTTTCCTCCACATATTTTATTCATTACGTGGATCTCCTTTCCTCCATGGATTTTCTTTTTATTTTTGGCCCTCCTTTTTGAAATTTATTGTATCTATTTTACTAATTTTTTTTGGTAGAGCAAGGATGCCCTTGCATGATTTTCATCATGTTCTTTGTCCTATCCACCAAATTTTCAATTTTCGATAGGCCGGATTATTATTATTATTATTATTATTATTATTATTATTATTATTTGTTTTTTTTTTTTTATTTGTTTTTCTTTTTGTTGTTTTTTTCCTTCTTCTTAATTATGATATTTATTTATCCATGATCCATTGGCATAGCCCAAAATTTCTTTGTGTTGTAATGTCTAAAGTTAGTTATCTCCTAATGCTAATATATCCATGATGATAGAAGATCCTAACCATCAAACTCTTAGCTTCCTAGGATTCTTCCATTTTCTATCATATAGTAGTACTTGGTCCCCTATGTCAAATTCCTTCCTTTTTATATGGTGGTCATGTCATTCTTTCTATCTCCTTTTCTCCTCCGTTTGATGATAATTTTTTATAAATCTTTTTCCTCCAATTTTTCTAATTCAATGACTCTTTCATGTACTTGAGAATGTTCATTCGCTTTCAATTTAACTGTCACCATGAAAACTGAAGGATAAATTCTATGGGTACCACGAATTCAATCTCATACACCAATTGGAATGAGGATTATTTTGTCGTATCTTGTATATAGTGTGGTAGGCCCATAGTGCTACTGGTATTTTTCAGGTCCCAATCTACTTTTCGAGTGAACATATCTTTGTGAGTACCTTTAACAACACCTTATTGAGTGATTCAACCGTTTCATCAGGCTTGTAGATGGTATGGTGTCTTGTAGTTATGAGTTATTAGGAAATGATTTAGTAATTCCCTAATAGGAGTATTTATAAAATACTTTCCTTGATCACTTGTAATATCGATGAGACATCCAAACCTAGTTATGATGTTTTCATAAATGAATCTTGTTGCTATTTTTGGAGTGCATTCTTTTGTTATAATTGGTTCTACCCATCTTTTAAAATATCATGTTCCTATAATGATGAATCTAGCTTGAGAATGTTTTGCAGCTAGTTTGATAGGTCCAATAAAATCAATAGCCCATTTCTCAAATGGGGCTAGTGCTAAGGCTAGTCTTAGAGGGTATTTTTCCCTTCCATTTGGCTTTCTAACTAGTTAGCATATATCACAAGACCTAGCATGCTTATGTGCATCCCTGAATAGTGTAGGCCACCATAGTCCTGCCATCATTACTTTCCTTGTTGTTTTTTCTCCTCCATTGTGTCCACCTGTTATGCCTTCGTGAGCTTTCAGTGATATGTTCTTTCATTCATGTTCTAGAGCAACCATTCTAAGGACATCATCATGTCCTTTCTTATACAACTATCCTATAATAAAGGTGAAGGGAAAAACCTAGCTTAGTAAGTTATTCCATTGTTTCTTTGTATAGTCTATAGGAAATTATCCTCTAGCAATTGTTGTGTTATGTCATTAAACTCTTCTGATATGTCCTCAACTCTAAATAGATGTGCTCTAGGGAATTCATCATGAATAGGTCCTTAATATTCCCTTGTTTATATTTTGGATTTATAATTTGACCCATTATTGAGCTTGTCAAGTTTCACCACAACAAGAAATTCAAATTCTTGGAATAACATCAACCAAAGTGATATATTATTCCTTGTGGTACTATTCTATTTAATAATTTTTTTTGGTTCATGGTTTGTGTAAAAGAAAAATGATGTAGTAAACAGATAATGTATGAATTTTTGTAAGAAATATACCATGATTAATGCCTCTCTTTCTATAATAGAGTAATTTATTTCAGATTTAGCTAACTTACAACTTACAAAAGCTATAGGATGGTCCATTTTGTCTCTCGGTTGTGTTAAAGTTACACTAATGAAAATACTTGATAAATTTACATGTACATGGAAAGGGGCTTTCCAATATGGAAATGTTAGAATGGGTGCATGTAAGATTTTTTTCCTTGATAATATCATAAGCATTAGCGCATGATTTAGTCCATTTGATCTGTTTGTTTGTCCTTTTCTTCATGGTTCCTCTAAAGGTGCACTAATTTCAGCATAGTTTCTTATAAACTTTCTATGATAATTTGTATAACCCATAATTTTCATAACTTCTTTTTGTGTCTTAGAAGTGGTAAGTTTACAATTACTAAATTTTTTACTGGATCTATTAGTAATCCTTCTTTATAAATAACATGTCTTACAAGTGCAACGAATGGGTACAAAATATGCATTTCTTCAATTTTAGTTATATTTGTTACAGAGTGCTCTAAATTTTTGGATCATTAACATCAATACTTGGATATATTTCTTCAATAGTCCACAAACATTGCAATCATCTAGGTACACCTCACGGGAAATCATGAATAAATTATTTGAAGACATTAATCATTATTCTATTAAATATAGCTTGTGCATTCTTTAATCTAAGGCATTATAGTGTACATGGAATATCCTCGTTCTTGTAGAAAATGTGGTTTTAGGTTGATATTCTGGGGAAATCTCGACCCGATGGTAACCATAAAACCCATCGGTGAAGGAATACACCTATCTTTATGCTATATTTTCTAGAACCTATTTTGTGAATGGAGTAGGTAATGTGTCATTCACACATTCTTTGGTGAGCTCTCTATAATCCAACAATATTCAATTTTTCCTTTCTTTCCTATTCTGTGTGATGATAAGGCTTACCCAATGTGAGTCTTCTATAGGTTTGATGATGCTTGAATTCAACATTCTATCTATTTTTGTTTTCACTTTCACCTTTATATTAGGGTTAAGTCTATAAGGTCTCTTATTTAATGGTTTGATTCCATCCTTTATTTGAATTTTAATAGTTCTTACTTCTTCTTTTATACCCCACAATTCTTCAAAATATTTGGGGAATATATCCTGGTGCATTTGAATAGAGCTAGTGCATTATTTACTCCAAAAGGCGTTATAGCGTACATGAAAGATCCCCATTCTTGTAGAAAATGTTGGTTTAGGTTGATATTCGGGAAACCTAGCCCTGACGGTAACCATAAAACCCATCGGTGAAGGAATAGACCTATATTCCTCCTATATTTTTGAGAACCTATTTTGTGAATGGAGTGGGGAATGGTTCATTCACACATTATTTGTTGAGCTCTCTATAATCCACACATATTCAATTTTTCTATTCTTTCTTGTTATGTATGACCATAAGGCTTACCCAATCTGAGTCTTCTATAGGTTTTATGGTGCCTGCATTCAACATTTTGTCTATTTTTTTTTCAGTTTGACCTTTAGATTAGGGTTTAATCTATAGGGTCTCTTCTTAAATTTTTGATTCCATCCTTGATTTGAGTTTTAATAGTTCTTACTTCTTGTTTTATACCCCATAAATCTTCAAAATATTTAGGGAATATATCCTAAAATTATTGGATAAGTTCTACTAATTTGGCCACTTCTTCCTCTGACCAATAATCCCCAATCTTAGCAAAATTTTCTTCCCCATTTATCCCAATATTTTCATTCCTTAATTTTTGAGGTTGATAGTAGTATTTTTCCTCTTCTACTTCGGTATCCGATACTTCTCTTTCCCTTCTATTTTATTGTATTTTAAATTTTTAGGTTTTTCTTCTCTTTCTTATTTTTCTACAGATAAACAGTAAGCCATCTCTGAAATTTTATTTGGTTTTGTTTTTTTTGGTAGTCTTATTTCTTATGGGAAAATTGGATTACTTGTCGCATCCGAGGTTAAGAATAAGAATTTCCATACCTTTGTAAATCCCTAAGTGTGTTGAGATATGTGTCCCAAAATTTAAATTTGTGGCAAAAATCCTTTACAATTTGGTCCCTATTTTGCATTTCCTTTCTTGTTTATTGATGCATGTACCAAGATCTTAGTTTAGGTCCTAAGTTCCATAAAAATAAATGGATCAACACAAGAATGGAATTTTCCCCACATGTTTTGTAGTGCCTTTCACATACATGGATATGTTTTTCTGGTTATCCTTTGCGGATATTCCGTATGGTTGCATAGTATATTTATCTTTCTAAGTATCTTGTTTGTAATAGTGTGCTCAAGGAATTCCAATGATATATATTTCCTTTATGTGTTTCAACCATCTTGCAAAATTCATTGTAAGAGTATCATCTAAAGCTTACATTATTTCATTTCTTTTAGGAATATTCTTACAATTATTTCCAAATAGCCTTCTAATTCCCCAAACCATGAGTATTTTAGTAGAGTTTTGTGGGATGCCTCATGGATTCGTCTATATAATCATTTGATGGGTTTGTCCTCTGGGTTCTTCACCGGTAGAATAATATCCATATTCTTATTCAATTTTTTCTTGGGTAAGCCCATAAATGGAATTCGTATCATCCATGTAGTCGTGGCTATCATCGTCTAAGATAATTAGATGAGGAGGTATCCTTTTTGCATAATGTAACTTCCATATTTTAGATTCAATAAATTTGTGCACCCATGCTTCTACCAAATTATCGTAGATATCATTACTGGATTTAATTTTTTACTAAAATATCTTCATCGTATTTTTGTTCCAATTCTTTTTCTATGTTAGTCAAATGGTTCAGAGTATATATCCCTTGTATTTTTTCAAAATCTTCTTCCTCGATCGTGCCATATTTATTTAGACCATGTTACATTAATTCTTTATTGTAGTGGTACGTGGATGTGAACTCTATCTAAATCCAATGTTATTTCTTCATATTTTGAATTTAATGTACCTTTATTGTCAACGAACCATTCCAATGCCATAACTACATTGTATGTAGTTTTTAAAGCAACATTTTTGACAACTTTAAAATTAACAATATTTTGAATTCCCCTAAAATTTACCTCTACCTTCCTTAGTACCCTTATAGGTTTCTTTTTCGATCCATCCGATAACCTAATGTGATATTTAGAAGGTTCTAATTGAGGACTTCCCATTTTTTCCCAAGTTGTTTTGGACATCATATTTACATCCACCCTAAGATCTAGGAGTATCCATGTGATAGTAGTATTGAATATTTCAATGTTCAAGTATATGGTGGACTTCCTCCATGTTCTTTGTGTTCTACTGACATTTATATATTTTGTTATGGTGGCTAGCCTCAATATGATGGACATGGAAAATTTTACCTTCTTTGTTCCAATATTTTATAAATTGTTTTAACTTATCAACGAGACCTCATTTAATAGTAAACCTTGTTATTTATTTGAGGGCCACGATTTCATCTTCCATAAAGTTTTTTTTCTCTATGTCCTCCTAGGATTAGGAATTTTTAATAACTACCTTACTTTTCTCGACTTATTTATCATGAAGATATTATGGCTTGATCTTGTTAGCATCCCAATACTCTCCACTAGATTAATCTTCTATAGTTGGTAACTTGATGATCTTGTTTCTCCCTAGGTCATACTCTCGCTTCATGAAACTTCTAGTTGTTACAAATACTCTATATTTTGGTTCCTCCTACTCATCTTTTGATATTGTGGACTTACTTTTAAAGTAGTTCTCTTTGGCCTCCTCCTTTTTCTTCTCTTTTTCTAATTTGTTCTTATATCTAGATGTTTTTTTCCTTATCTTCTCTTATGTCCTCCTCATCCCATGATTATTAGTGAGATGTTGGACATTGTTTAGGTGTCCATGCCCAGGATTCTATCTTTGTGACTCCTTTTGATAAAATTATGAAGATTTGGGACAAAAAAATAATCATGTACTTGTTCTCAATAGAATCCACAAGGATCCAATTTTGTACGCTTCCTAGAAAAATGTATTTATTTTCCACATTTGTAGTAGTGTATAGGTCTCCGGCCTTGAAATTTAACCCCTAAATTGTTATGGTTGTACCTTCCTTTCCTTGATATCCTCTTCCTCCTTGATATTTATTGTATCCACCTCTAAATCCTCATTTGTATCCACCTTGATATCTACCACCATTATATCCTTGGTAGTTGGGGTTGTAGTTATTGCCTTGGAAGCCACTTTCAAATTGATATTGTCCATATTAATAGTTTAGATAAGGCAGGGAATAGTAATTTTTGGATGTGTGGACTATTGAATTTTAGTTGTGGTTATTTTTTGTTGTTGTGGAGTAGAGGTATAGGTCCTATGTTTTTCCTTACTTCCATATTCCTATGGGTATTATACTCCTTTAAGTCTTTAAGGGCATCGAGTGAGGGATAGGTATGATGATAATGATTGTAGAATCCGTAACTTTGTGAAATACATTAGTTGATTCTTAGGATGATTTAATTCTTACAATGGGTAAGTATCTTGAGTATGTTGCTCCCATAATCTACCAATACCATACCAAGTTATTTCTGCACTCGATATTGTACTTGAAGAATCTTTCATGATGAATGTTTTCGATGATCGCAACCCTTTTAGATTTTTATAGGTAAGGTAAAAAAAAATTTATGTATCCTTATGCACAACATACAATACACTATTTTTGGTCTGATATTATTTCATGGTGGAGAGATATTTCTAAAGTCCTCCTTTCTTTGAATTTCTTGCTGAAGTTTTAGTTTAACCAACTCTAATTGCACTCTCTCTAATTCTATTTTGAGTGAATTTTCTCCCTCTCTTCGTCAAGCCTATGATTATAATATTATGGCCATTTCTATTGCATCTGAAAGGGTTGGGAATGGTTTTCCATCCATTGATTCTCTAATGTAGGGTAGGATTCCTAAATTGAACCACTCGATTTGTTGTTTATCTTTCATTGCTTCCTATAACTTTCATGTACAATTTTTAATCTAAAATTGAATTCCTTAACTGCTTTTTCCCTCTTTTTGGATTAATTTTCTCATTTTACTAACACCTTTTGAGGGTGCCTCTAGATATTAAAAATAGGTTTTAAACTCTTTCTCAATTTCATCCTAATATTTATTACCTTTTATGTTGGTCTTCATATACCAATGTAGGGTGTCTTCTTTTAAAGTTCTTATGAAATAATAATAACTTTACTATAGTATCTATTATATTGTTGTTTTTCCAGTATGAACCCAAAATGAATAAATGTTCCTCTACATATTTAGTATCCTTTACAAAGTAATTTAATTTTCTAAGTCATCTTCCTACTTAGTTTTGGATTTGGTTACTTCGGATAATTGGTTTTTGTTTCGAGGGTTTTACTTTCTTAGATTGATTATGATATTTTGTCAAATTAATTTTCCTCCCTTTGTCTCTGGATAATTCAATATCAAAGTATAGATATCCTAATATTTCTTTGAACTCTCTTACAATCTCTTCTCTCTTCTCACTCTCTTCTTACAATTTTTGATATCTTTCCATCAAAATTTCTCCTTTTTCTACTTTTCGAATAGGTGTGTGAAGTGGCATATAGAGTGGTGTCCGATCCGAGGGGGTAATGTCATTTGGGTTAAATTGGTGGTTAGGGGACACATATTTTATTTACGACTATTCATGAGTATATTTTTCAACTAACTTCCTTCCTTTAACATCTATTAATCTGTAATTGTATTCTAATCTTTCATCACTTCTTATTTTCTTATTTTGTTTTTCTGTTTTCTCCATGTTTCATTCTTTGAAGTCACTTTCTCTTTTATTTTTCCTTTTATTATGTTTATCTTTTATCTAAATTCCTTAGCTATTTCTTCCACCCTACTAAATTATTCTTATTCTTCTCCCTTTTCTTTAATCAATAAGGTATTTTTTCCTTTAATTATTCACATTCTATTGTTTCTACTACCATCTTAAGATCAAGTTATAGTCTACTTACCAATTCTTGCAAATATTTCATTAACATAGCTTGTTTTACTATCGACCATTGTACTGGATTATCTAAGGCACACTTTATCACATGATTCCATGGGGTAACAAAAATTTGCTGGTCTTCACTTGATGCAGGAATAATAATGAGAATATGAGTGTACTCCTCGATTTCGGGGTAGTAATTGTTGGCCTCCACTTGAAGTGGGTTGATTTTCTTTTTCTACTTTCTGAACTTTGTTTAATTGTTCTTTTCTTTCATTTAACTTCTTCACCTTTTCCTCCCTTGCTAACCTTTGGTTTTTGGTCTTTTTATCTAAATGCTTCTTCTCTGCAACTATCCTAGCTCTCTCTTTTGACCTCCTCATTATGATTACTTATTTTATTTTAGTTAGGAGTTCTCCTAATCCACCTAATCCTTATTTTTATCAGTTGTAATTTGATATTTTATTTTTCTTCATGTCATCTTATTTATTTTATCCCAACTATCACCCCATTAAATTTTATCAATTATGTCTTGTGGATCAACTTCTTCAAGTATGCCATCTTATAATACATATTCCCTAAAGTAACTTCTCTCGCACTTTTAATTAATCCATTTTATAATAGTAAAATATTGATTAAAAATGGAATTTGTTTGAGAAATTTGCATCTTTCTCTGCTTAGAAATTTGTCCTTTTATGATCAAAATGTGTACACCCTTGGATGGGCTAAGTAATTATGTATGAATATAAAGTGGTTTCGAACTAGTAATTAAGTGCTTTGGTCTAGGGTTCATCAAGATTCATGAGTATGTTTAATTTCTCTTAAGTCCACTCGAATGGTTTCCTCAAATGTAAACGTGACCACTCCATTTTCTTAGTGTGTGCCAATATGCAAGGCCACAATAAGTGTGAGAATTGAGACCATAATTCCTCTTTTTATCCTCTAAATACTTTTTCCTCATTTTATTTGTATGATGTTTTAAGTTTATTTTCTTCTCCTTTGACAAATATATCAATCTGATTCTCTCAAAAATCCTCAATCTCTGTCAATGTTGGTTTCCAACACCTAGTGGTGAAAATTTTCTAGACATCTAATTTAACAAAAGGAACATGGGCACAGACACAAAATGTTGACCTTAAGCATCAACAAAAATGTGAGGGTTAAGAAGTTCATCCTTTTGTTAAGGAACAACATGGGAAAATAGTAATCTATATACAGCTTAGTTAACTGAAAGAATGTAAAATCATATAAAAAATTGTGCTTCAATCATTGCTCTTCATTCATATCCCGAATAGAGTACATTAGTCTCATACAAACTCCTAATTAATGTCAATTCTCTCTATCTCATACATCTCTTATTTGAGGCACATATATATCCCATCTCTCTTTTTGTACCTTGTATTCATTTGATTAAGTACAATAAATATCTTTCTTAAAAAATAATCCAAAAGGCACTTCTTTTGGTCATGAATCTATTGTCTTACGCCTCTTTTTGTCTTTCCTTAATCCATATATTTAGGTAGAATTCCATAGCTTTATCCTATGTTTGGTGGCTTCTTACATTTCATGGGTTTATATAGTCTTTGGTGGCTTTCCCCATTTATCCACATATTTTTTCTTTATCTCATGAGTTTTCCTTTATTTTATGGGTTGTTCCAAAACTTGATGAATCACCTTTTCAATAGGACCCAAGAATGCAAGAGAGAGAGAGAGGAATTAAAATATCCAAGGGTGAAGCACAAGATATCTAAAATATCTCTAACATGGTGATAGTAGTTGCGAGGAAGGGAAAGAAATTAAGGCCGGATAACAAGAAATATTAAAGTCCTAAAAATTACATCCTTGAAGAAGGAGGGGTATGGGCGTATTTATAGGGTCAACAACAACAAGGATAGTCACTAGAGAATGCGTAGGACCATTGATTTGGGAAGTGGGATGATTCCTAAATAAATGTAAATTGGCTTCTTGAAGGAGGATTAGATTTTTAAGGTTATTAGATGGGTTAGGGATGTCTAGGGATGATAAAAGGTAGGTGAGAGGTAAGAAAATATTAAATAAAGGAAAAGGGGAGGTAAAATTATTAAATGAAGGTGGTTGGGTGCTTAGGGATAACAAAAGGGATGTTTAGGGAGGATAAAAATATTAGGGGATAACTTAGGGATAATTAAACATGATTAATGATGTTTAGGGAAGATAAATTAATGGTGTGATTAAGATGAGATTAAGGTGGAAAATGATAATTAAAATAGAATTTAGGAGGGAAGGGGATTTAAATGGAAAGAGAGGTATGTATGTTATAATGATGATAAAGAGAAAAACATGGGGTGAAGGGACTAGTGATACCAAAATTTGGTGTCTATCATTTCCCCTTTTTATTAAGTGGTTTGAAAAAACAAACCACGAAACAAAAAGTGATAAAAGATGATTGGTGAGGTGATGCCCCTTAAAGTAGGGATCAATGACATGAAACATAGAGAATCAAAAGTTTAAAAGAGATAAATGAGAAAAGATGGAAATAATTAGAAAATACGAAGGAGGAAATGACACCACAAGTGGAGAAGGATAAAAATAAGAAAAAAATATGGTGATTATTTTGGAATCACTTCGGCGAGGAACAAAGTAGGGCCTCACTAGAGATGATGGAAATTTTCTACGGACTATGAGTTGGTAAAAACCACTTTGAGATATAGAGGGAATCTTATGGGAATATGATCGAATGGATGTCCATGTCATGGGACCAACGGTTCAAAGGAAGGCACCAAAATATGTGTAAAAATGTGACGTTAATTAAAATGTGATACCCTTCATACATGAGGAATCAAGGAAATAAACAACCTAGAAAGATGGAAAATAAAATATGGTCACAACAGTGAATGAGGATAAAATAATGGTGCCCTAGCAGGGGACACAAAGATGGCCATAAAGGCTATATTTTAAGGATAATGATAAATACCCAAGACACACAAGAAAAGAGACAATGTGTTATAGGTGTCACACAAAAAGAATAACTGGAAGAAAAGATAATTTGGAATGAAAGGTTAAGAATATAAAATAAAAGAGGTGGAGATTGTAAAAAAAAAAGAATGAGTCCACGATGAACCAAGAACATCAATGATGATTAGGAAGGAGGTTAATGGTGATTGCGGGTGGCACAACTATAAAAGTGGAAAAGTTACCCAACCAAGATCATTTGCACTACATAAATATTACAATCGAGAACCTAGAGGTAGGAAAACATGTGATTTGAGAGAAATGGAGGCCAAGAGAGGAGGAATGAAATAATAGAGGAAATGAAGAATGGTAAGTTTGAAAACATGGATTTTTTTTTCTGTTTATATATTTTTTTATTACCCTAGATTTTGTATAGGTTCCAAGGTCTCGTCGGTGGTGACTCAAAGGGTTGTTGGTGACCTTAGGTATAGAATAATCAACTAGAATGGGTCGGGGTCGACCTAGGGAAAATTGACATCGACTCAAAATGGTTTGGTGTCGATTGGGTAAGGGTTAGGAAAATTTGGGTGAAAATGATGGATTTAGATTAATGGATTCTAATGATGTTTTTAACATGATGGGTTTTACAAGACGTGGACACATTATATCTAAGATATTGGGTCCTGAGTATGATAGAGATTACCCAAGGATATGTGACACAAGCTAAGTTGGATCAACTAGATATGGCTATATTGGGTGGATTTTTCCACTATCATAGATTCCATATGGACAAAGGGATGATTTTTGCATTGGTGGATAGATGGGATCCTATGACCAACACATTTTGGTTGAGGAAAAATGAAATGATTCTCGACACTAGAGCACATGTACCACATACTAAGGCTACTAATTCAGGGGAGAGATTATAGTTCCCATCACAACAGAGAGGAGGCTCGGAGTATTGACACAATTATTTAGAGAAGATACCCCACATATTCATTTATATCAATTGAATTTCATATTGAGACTAGATATAAGCTAACTACATTAGGAAAGAAACTGATTTTCCTAGTGATGATGGCCATCTCATGTTATGCACTATCAGTCTCGGTGGAGCTTGATTTCTATGGGAAGTAGTAGGAGTGGTCACAATTATTTTAGAACATGGGAAATTGTTTGCATTCGATGTTTTCTTATTGGTGCAAGTTTACTATGAGATGTTGATATATCTATCGGGGTGATGATCTAACATCGATGTAGGGTTTTTACTACATTTTGGGATTATGTGCACATAGCGGTAGGTGCAAACCACTAGGATTTCCATGGGTGACTGGAGATCATATTGAGCTTGCGGTTGGATTTTGAGATGGCATGTCGATCAAGTGCATGGGAAGAGAGATTATCATGGTGAGAAGTGGTATGTGGATAGATTAGGGAGTTTGGAGATAGAGGATGTTAGATGGAGGCCCTATAGAGACTTCCCAACATAGACAAAGGTAGCTACATAGTTAGTGGGCATGAGAAGAGTGATATGGACTTAGGGATGGAGGCTCAAGATGATAAATGTGGTATAATTATTGTGAGTCATGAGACATTTTGGAGTGATGCAAATGATAGATGGGGTGCTGATTAGATTGAGATGAGATGAGACCAAGAGGGACCTACCTAGATGGTGATAGCTGACCCATTTATGGAGGAGGGAGAGCCATAGGATTATGATTATGATGTAGTTGTTGGTGAGGGATATGTAGAGTGGTGGACATAATAGTGGGCTTCCCAAGAAGTGGAGAAGAGGGCGTGGGTAGTTTTAGACAAGCAAGAGATGGTGTCGGTAGGAGAGGAGGATGAAACACCCACATATGGATAGGGTGGGAATGGAGGAGTAGTCCCGAATGTGGCTAGATTACGAATGAGTTGAATATGGTGTAGAAAGAAAGAGATGCACTATGCCATGAGGTAGTGGGAGTACACCGTAGTGGGATGTTATATGTCGGGAGAGAGAAATATCCTTCAAGAAAAGAGACTGCTATAGGAGGCGAGAGAGGCATATCAAGCAAGATATGGGGATCTTCGATTTATAGTTGTTGAGTTAGGGAGCTAGGCATAGGGAGCCTGACGGGAGTAGGTCGGATGCCACCGCCCATGACCATATCATTAGAGTGGTACCATGAATTGAGTGAGAAGGCTCACTATTATGAGTGGATAGTTGTGACTATAATGCCCGAGGTTCCACGATATGTGACACACTTAGCCAAAGAAAGGATATCATGAAGATCATGATGCTAGGAGGTTTGAGGGATCCCTTCCAACCTGATGCATCCTAGGCATGATGGAGGTTCGGATGAGGGATTAGATGGTGGATAGGGAAGTAAACACGATCTCACATTAGGAGAGAAGGGGCCCATACTTAGGTTTTACAATCTTGAGTACACCATGTAAGCAGGTAGATACTTTGATGTAGATATTTTAAATGTATAGAATTTTGAGATAGGTCCCAATTGAGGCCTATGTTATATGTATAAAATATTTTGGTGATACACACACACACACACACACACACACACACACACACACATTTGATTTTTTCATGATTTATTATGTGTTATGTAATGATTTGATTATGTATGTGATGATTTATGATGTTATATGTAGACTAGATACTTGAGTAGAACATGGATGTTAAAATGTGACATAATGTGATGATAAATTAGGTACGATGGATATATATTATGATAAATAGATGAGATGGAATTATATATAGTTGTTAGATTAAAATAGATGATATAACATAGATTGTTGTGGTGTAACATATGATATATGTGATTTTAAGATGAGAATAAATATGATGGATTTATAATAGATGTTAATGATATGGTATGCATTATTGTGATGTGAGGAATATAATGGATATGATTAGAGGGTAAAATGCATTGGATGAAATGAGATATAATGGATTTATATGAAAGGCAACACAATTATTAGCAATATGACAAAGTGTATAAAGGTGTCATGAATTGATAATAAATGCCCAAAATACACAAACAACATGTCGTTACGAAAGAGGGACACATAGGATAGATGTTGTTGGACTAGATTAGAGGTAAAAATAAAAGGGAACTAGATAAATCAATGCACTTGAAGTTGTAGTAGGTTTTAACACATAACCAACAATATTTAGTCATACTTAAGATCATGAGGGAAAGGATGGAAGGCGATATTATAGACCTAATGTTGACACGAAAAAGGAATGTTAGATATGAATTATACAAGGGAGGATAGGTTCTTTGTGGGTGGTTATTCTAATTTTAATAGTAATCTTGTTCGGGATTTTTGAATTATTTAAGCTTTGAATAATTGTAGATGTGAAAATAGAAGAAATACAATGTTTTAAGAAATAGATAACTCTTCTTAATTAGAGCATAGATTTGAAGAACCTCCAAGTAAGGCATACCACTATTGAAAGATCACTACTTCAATAGATCCCCCCACTAGTTAATTGGTGCAAACTCAGTTTTGATGGTGCCTCCGAGGGAAACCTTGGTGCAGTGGGTGGAGGCGGGATTATCAGAAATTAGTTTAGAAAGCTTATTATAGCTTCTGTTGGTCCTATGGGGTCCCAGATTAATCACTATGTGGAGGCTCTAGCTGCATTATGGGGGCTAAGAGAAGCTAAGACGAATAAAATATCCAAGCTCATAATTGAAGGTGACTCAATCAATATCATTAATAACCTTAATGGAAATAACCCCCCTAATTGGACCATTAAGGACTTCATCCAAGAGGCTAAAAATATTTGCAATAACTTTTATAATGTTAGCATTTTCCATAATTATAGAGAGGGAAATAAAATGGTCAAATCCTTTTCTAACATTGTGTGATTAGCAATCATTATAAGTGTTGGATCAGAAATGAGGAAATCCCAAAGATTGTGAATGAAATTATTATCAAGGACACCCTGGAAAATTGTCCCCATGGATAGTACAGCCTCAATTTTCAGAAAATTTCCTCTCACTAGCATGATTATCCTACACACTTGAGTGGCCTCTTCACACAATAGATATTTCATGGATTTTCCCCTTTTTATTAGTCATTTCTATCTATTTGGTTTTATTTCTCACTTGTTGTCATTTTATTCCAGCTAATCATGTGCTTTCGAGTAACTTGCACTCTATTATCATAATTGGACTTCCTTAGAGGACTAAATGTGTCTTTGATCTAGCTTGGCAAGCCAATGCAGAGATTTGGAAAGTATTGTATGTAGATGGATTCACTACATTCATTCAGAGGATTAAGGGTTTTGATAAGCATATCTCCATTCTCTTTTCCAAACATTGGAAAAACAAGGTTTTTAATTACAAAGGAAAATATTTCCCAATCACAGAGAATTTGATTTCTTTTTCACTGGGTTAGGCTCAGACAACATTAATTTATATTGAAACAAGTTCAACAAGGATGTAGAGGAGAAGAAATTTCTCCAGGACTCAGAAAAAAATGCAAATTGGCAAGGCGGCTATTGTTTGCTCCTCTATTCCAAATTTCCTACGATGATGTTTTGAATGGTGGTTAGGTATATTATTCTTGAAGGATTTTTTTCTACCCTACCCATTCACCATTTGGTGTTTTTGAATCATTTCAAAATATCTCTTAGGGTTATTATTTCATACTACATTCTTCATTCTCTTGAAAAATCTATTCAGGAGGTTCATTCCCATAGGATATATATTCCCCTTCACCAAGGTGTAATTATCCTTCTTCACCTGTATTGTCATGACATGGTTGCTAATAACCCCTCAAGCTCCATTCTACCTCCTCCTATACAGCCCAACAAAATAAAATACTTAGACAACCTTCTCCCCCTGTCAAAAGGGTTCTTAGAAGCACTATTAAAGGGAAATACTTGGATGTGGTAGAAATATTTCTCACCATCAGCCAGACTAACCTCCCTCAACTGCCAAAAACCTATTTTTAGGGTGTACCTTAAAAACACAAGCCTTGGGGAGGATGTGCCTCTCATGGTTAACACTCAATAATAAGGGAAATGACCCTTGATATGGACATTGAGGAAAATATTGCAGAGCTTAATAGGACACAAAAGGAACTAGCTACCACTCTAGAGAAGATTGTCTCTAAACAAATCAATCACCTCACCATGCAACACGCTTTTCTTGAGTTTCTACATATTCAAAGTTAATAAATTTTTTTGATGTGTGTGGAATTCTAGAGGATCTTTGGAAAGGTAGAAAAGCTACAAAGAAGGAATTCTCTTCTAGTAGCAGGACCCTATAATGCATACTGTTATCCAAAATTCACCCCCCAGGGTTAATTTGATAACATGCATCAGAATTCTCAAGTCCCAGGCAGATAATTGATTCAGAGCAAACATCATGTTTCTGGGGTTCCCTCAGATTTTTTCTAACTCCCCTGACCAAAGAAGGAAAGAGCAAGCTCTGAGAAAATGCGAAAAAGTTGCAGAAGACAGGCTCAGGCCAGAAAAAATCACAAAAATGGCTAAGTCCTTGTCCTAGGACAATGTGGGACATTTGGGACGCCAAGGCGCGGATCGGCCGAAAGCTGCAGCGCGGCCAAGCGAAAAGGGACAGGGGGACAAAAGACGCGAATCAGCCGGATCGGGCAAACTAGAAGAATTTGTCCCACGAAGCACTGGGACATTTGGGACAAATGGACGTGAACCGGCCGGTTTGGCTGAAATAGAGAAAGTTCGCAAATCTTGGGACATCCGGATGAAGGGACACGCGGGGCGTGGATCACCAAAGGATCCGAAGGCCAATCAAATAATGCCATGTGTCATCGACCAAATGAGGGACGAGGAAGCCCATTTCGGGTGGATCGGAAGTTTTTGGCCCAAGCAGTTTGAGACATCCGGGACATAAAGACGCGAAGGGCGCGAAGGTGCCGAAAGGGCCGAGAACCAATCGAATCGCGACACGTGTCGCAGGGGAAAGAGTCCAAAGGTCAAAGGGAGAATTTTGAGGGGTTAGCCTGAGCCAATCAAAAGAGGACACATGTCCTATGGAACAAGGAATGTGGAGCTTGGGAAGGAGTTAGAGAATTTGGCATGAGTTTTGGCCAAAAACTAAAAGCCAAGTCTCGCCCCGCGCCCGCTCTGTCGGCCAATCAATGCATGCAACATGTCCAAGTTTAAGGGGCCCACAAGGAAATTTCAAAAGAAAGCCTGCCAAAAGGTAGAGGAGAGAGAATCATGTGACCAATCAATGCGTGGCACGTGTCATCCAGGTGGCAGAGTGCGGGAAAGATTTCAAAACACGTTTTCACCTGTTTTGTGCCCTAAAACTTCAGACCTCCATAACTTTCGATCCAGAGCTCGGATTTGCACGTTCTTTATATCAACGGAAAGCTTATGAAATTCTCTACATGATTCTAGGATCAATCTCGAATTTTGGTGTAGTCTAGAGAGAGAAAATTGAGAAATGGATCTGACGCGTGGTAATGCCAGAAGCGACGTTTCAACAACCAGTTTTAATGCACATGGGTCGCATTCTTCTTCAGCATGGCCAGAAGTGATGTCTCAACCACCGATTTTAATGAAGAATGCGTTTTGGTCAATGGTTGGGCTGCTTACACGTTTTCCTATGTTTTCTGTCTCCTGGGCTCGACCCATGTATTGTATAAAGCCAGATTTGGCTCATTTTAAAAGAGAGATAACAAGTTGTTCATCTTTTCTGCTCTGCCCTCCCTTCTTTTCTTCTCTAGGGTTGAAAATGGAGTTTGAACCTCCTCCCTTGCTCTATAATGGTGTTTTTGCCTTTTACTATTGAAATGATGTTCTGTGCAAACTTCTGGAGCAACAAAATGTGTTTTGTGATGCATCTGTCCATCCTTGCTTGTTTTTGCTTGTTTCTCTTCTTGGCTCTCTTCATTGTAGGTATTTGTGCATGTTTGAATGTTCATTGCAGGTTTGGAGCTGTGTTCATGGAGTTTTGGGACATTTTCTGTGTGAAATATATCCTTGGGCCTGTGATGCATCTGTCCATCCTTCCCATTGGTCACCTCTCTTTGTCCCATGGCAGTTTTGATAGATGTCCAACATTCTCCTTCTACGGTGTATCACCGTTTTAGTGTAGGCTTTTTTTTTCCTTTCTCTCTCTCTCTCTCTCTCTCTCCTTGGCATTGTTAGATTAGGATTAGATTATCTTTCCCGCACTAGAATAGCTTTTGGTAGGTAGTTTAGGAGCGGGAACCAGCCTTCTCTAGAGATTCCTCTCTCGCCTTCACAAGTCCCATGCTTGGAGAGAGGTTTCCATGTTGTGCAATCACACTAGATGCCTGAGTGATCAACCTAGAAGCCTGATCTGCATCCAGGGGTGCTGTGATTTTGCACTAACAGTTTTGGCACGCCCGGTGGGACCTTAGAGGTCTTCCACTTCATCTTTTGCAGGTTGGTGTGTTCCTGTGAAGATTTCAGCCTTTGGAGGCACTTGCAAACACATCTGGCGACTCCATCTGGTCAACAACCCATCTCTGAAGTTGCAGACCTTCCTTTCCATTCATTTTCATTCTTTTTCTATCCATTCTTCCTTCCATCTCTTCCATCATTCTCTCATTCTATGAAGTTGTGCAATCATGACTTCATTTCCATCATGGAATTCACATCAACAACAGCAGTATATTCCACCTCCAACATGTTTTACAAATCCTCCAAATCAACATTTTGAGCAGATTCAAGATCAGTATGCATACCCATATGAGCAGCAGTGCCAAAGTCAGTTTGGCTATGGAGCCTTCCAAGAGCAAGAGTATGCATACAATGAAGACCATCAGATGCAAGATGCTGGTCTGTTGGAGAAGATCCAAAAGATGGAGGTAAACATAGTGCAGTCCAGGGCTCAGGCACAGATGAAAGCATTTGGAATCGGTTGCAGAGCACCTTGTCCATGGGTGGGACCTTTTCCAAGGCATTACAGCCCTCAGGAGAAGCTTGACTTCATGATTGCAATGTTGCCTTTGCTTGCAAAGTGGATTGAAGAAATAGAGGTGTATGAGAGGAGTATTCAACAACCTTGTCAACGGGTAAGCACACCTTCTCATGCCTTTTCTTTTCCTCTTTCCCAATCTGTTTCATCTCAGCAGTGTCAAGCTTTAAACTCTCCATCTGCTGTCCCAAATGTCGATCCCATGTCTCCACCTCTCAGTCTTCCACCACACCTCAATTCTTCTTTCCTTTTTCCTTCCAAACAGTCATCCTCTCCACAAGAGCTAAATGAAATACCTCCCACTCCAAAGAAACAAGAGGTTTCACCTCCTCCGCCACCACAAAAAAATGTCAAATCAGTTGAGTTACAACCCATCCCTCCTCTTGCATTCCCAAATCCATGTTGGGAGGATGAAAATCAGAATGCCAGTCAAGGAAAACAACAGCAAAAAGAGAAGCCAAACAAAGATGAAGAAATTCAAAGTCTGAAGAGTTGGGCTCTTAGATTTGGGATGACAAAGATCCCCTTGATGGTTAAACCTACAGAAGAGGCTAAGGTTGAACAAATGGTGGCCAGGGCTGATTTTGTTGCAGCAGAAGAAGAAGATCTTGCAGTCCCAACTTGTCCTCTAGAGCAGCAGATTGAAGAGTTTGACTTGACAAACTTCATGCTGGAGGAAGAGTTCAATCAAGAGCAAGATTGTCTTCAAACATTGGAGGAAGGAGAAGCTGCTCCAAATCCAAAAGAAGAGGAGCACATTCCAGCTGTGGGGGAGAAAATTATAGATCCAAGAGCTCTGAGCACAAAGCAGGCTACAGGAGAACCTTCAGTTCTTCTTTCTACTTCACCTCTCTCAAGTTCCAGTGCTGAAGAGGAGTTTGACCTCTCAAACTCAATGTTGAAGGGAGAAAGAAACCATGGTGGTCAAGTTACAGATCAAGAAGACACCATGGAGGAAGTTGAATATTTGCAGCAGGACAGCAATAAGGCAGTTTATCTGTCAGATTTGGAGAACTGTTTTGATGGAGAAGAGCCGGTTGAGTTTCCACCTTTCTCTCTTTCATCATCCACACTCCAAACACTTGAGTCTGCTGTCATGAAGGAGGGCATTCATTTACAACAGCCAACATCTTATAATAGCTCTTCGGAATCAAGATTGGAAGATTTTAATCTTTCACGTTCTTCATTGGAGGAAGAGAAAGGACAGAGGAATTTCACCATTTCTTCCACACCATCCATTCAAGAAGGTCTACAAGAAGACTCCATTCTTGGGGTTGAAAATCACAGCAATGGGCATACTCAAAGGACCATACCTTGCCCAATCAGGTATTTGGCTTCATTGGAGCCAAAGGAGAAGTCACAACCAGTCATGCTTTCTTCTGAGCATGAGGGTGAGCTACAAAGTACCAAGGATCAGCTGCCATACCTCTTCAATCCAAATGCA
Organism: Taxus wallichiana var. yunnanensis; assembly: GCA_018340775.1. NCBI lineage: Eukaryota > Viridiplantae > Streptophyta > Pinopsida > Cupressales > Taxaceae > Taxus > Taxus wallichiana. Next base: position 150,433,905 of record CM031234.1, on the reverse strand, counting down.
GAGCAACTAAAAGAGGTATTGGATTTGTTTTCAGCTGATACTTTGATGATTTGGATAGAAGACCAGCTTCTTGTTGATTTTCCATCCATCCAAACAGCCATGATCAGTGCCAAATCAATTGCATGGCTGCCACTTTTGAGAAAGGGAAGCTATTTCTCACAACCAATTGCAGGGTTTGTTTAGCTTGCTTTTGCTTCCAGTTAGAGTAGAGTAGGTAGGTTTGCTTTCAGTAGAAGAAGTGCTTGTGCACACTCTGCATGTTCCATTTGGGACATGTATGATTTTCAGTTTTGTACATAGTTTTGGTGTTGTTGGTTCTGCTCTTGCACAGTTCGTTTCAGTGGCATCTTGGTGAGAACACTCCAGGTTCAATGGGTTTCAAGTGGCTCAGAGGGAAGTTTTCAAAGTTTAGATCAGTTGCAGGTTACAACTCAGGACTCCATGCCCAATGGATGCTTCAGGCAACTGGTAACTTCATCTAGCAGGCAGATGACCCCGCTGAGTCACCAAATTGTTATCCAAAATTCACCCCCCAGGGTTAATTTGATAACATGCATCAGAATTCTCAAGTCCCAGGTAGATAATTGATTCAGAGCAAACATCATGTTTCTGGGGTTCCCTCAGATTTTTTCTAACTCCCCTGACCAAAGAAGGAAAGAGCAAGCTCTGAGAAAATGTGAAAAAAGTTGCAGAAGACAGGCTCAGGCCAGAAAAAATCACGAAAAATGGCTAAGTCCTTGTCCTAGGACAATGTGGGACATTTGGGACGCCAAGGCGCGGATCGGCCGAAAAGCCTGCAGGCGGCCCAAGCAGCAAAGGGACAGGTGGGACAAAAAGACGCGAATCGGCCGGATCGGGCGAACCGGAAGAATTTGTCCCACGAAGCACTGGGACATTTGGGACAAATGGACGTGAACCGGCCGGTTCGGCCAAACAGAAAGTTTGTACTAGGACATCCGGGATGAAGGGACGCGCGGGACGTGGATCACCGAAGGATCCGAAGGCCAATCAAACAATGCCATTTTTCATCGACCAAATGAGGGATGAGGAAGCCCATTTCGGGTGGATCGGAAGTTCTTGGCCCAAGCAGTTTGAGACATCCGGGACATAAAGATGCGAAGGGCGCGAAGGTGCCGAAAGGACCGAGAACCAATCTAATTGCGACACGTGTCGCAGGGGAAAGAGTCCAAAGGTCAAAGGGAGAATTTTGAGGGGTCAGTCCGAGCCAATCAAAAGAGGACACGTGTCCTATGGAATAGGGAATGCGGAGCTTGGGAAGGAGTTAGAGAATTTGGCATGAGTTTTGGCCGAAAAGCTAAAACCCAAGGTCTGCCCCACGCCCCTGTCGGCCAATCAATGCATGCCACGTGTCCAAGTTTAAGGGGCCCACAAGGAAATTTCAAAAGAAAGCCCACCGAAAGGTAGAGGAGAGAGAATCACGTGACCAATCAATGCGTGCCACGTGTCATCCAGGTGGCAGAGCGCGGGAAAGATTTCAAAACACGTTTTTGCCTATTTTGTGCCCTAAAACTTCAGACCTCCATAACTTTCGATCCAGAGCTCGGATTTGCACGTTCTTTATATCAATGGAAAGCTTATGAAATTCTCTGCATGATTCTAGGATCAATCTCGAATTTTGGTGTAGTCTAGAGAGAGAAAATTGAGAAATGGATCTGACGCGTGGTAATGCCAGAAGCGATGTTTCAACAACCAGTTTTAATGCACATGGGTCGCATTCTTCTTCAGCATGGCCAGAAGTGATGTCTCAACCACCAATTTTAATGAAGAATGCGTTTTGGTCAATGGTTGGGCTGCTTACACGTTTTCCTATGTTTTCTGTCTCTTGGGCTCGACCCATGTATTGTATAAAGCCAGATTTGGCTCATTTTAAAAGAGAGATAACAAGTTGTTCATCTTTTCTGCTCTGCCCTCCCTTCTTTTCTTCTCTAGGGTTGAAAATGGAGTTCGAACCTCCTCCCTTGCTCTGTAATGGTGTTTTTGCCTTTTACTATTGAAATGATGTTCTATGCAAACTTCTGGAGTAACAGAAATGTGTTTTGTGATGCATCTGTCCATCCTTGCTCGTTTTTGCTTGTTTCTCTTCTTGCCTCTCTTCATTGTAGGTATTTGTGCATGTTTGAATGTTCATTGCAGGTTTGGAGCTGTGTTCATGGAGTTTTGGGACATTTTCTGTGTGAAATCTATCCTTGGGCCTGTGATGCATCTGTCCATCCTTCCCATTGGTCACCTCTCTTTGTCCCATGGTAGTTTTGATAGATGTCCAACATTCTCCTTCTCTGGTGTATCACCGTTTTAGTGTAGGCTTTTGTTCTTTTCCTTTCTCTCTCTCTCTCTCTGTCTCCTTGGCATTGTTAGATTAGGATTAGATTAGCTTGCCTGCACTAGAATAGCTTGTGGCAGGTAGTTTAGGAGCAGGAACTAGCCTTCTCTGGAGATTCCTCTCTCGCCACAAGTCCCATGCTTGGAGAGAGGTTTCCATGTTGTGCAATCACACTGGATGCCTGAGTGATCAACCTAGAAGCCTGATCTGCATCTAGGGGTGCTGTGATTTTGCACTAACAAAACCCACCCAACATCAACCGATATCAGGTAGACATAAACCTAGGTTTTTGGGTAGTAGTCTTTATATAAAGCCCCATACCATCAGAGATCATCAGACAACTTGATTCCGTTAATGACCAAGTAACCATAACAAAACAATATTTTGATAACTAAGCCAATAGGGTTAGACCATAAAACCATTAGATTTATCTCAAAACATCCAATATCATTCTTACATGACCCTATTTGGAGAGGTACATTTAGAGGCAGAAGGGAAATTCTGTCAAATATGTCAACCGAGTGGAGCCACAATCGGTTCCTCTTGATGGCTCACTTTGAGAATCGTAGAAATGTCTCGATACACTTATTATTCAATGTGAGGAGTCAATAAATACAAGAGAGATGCGGTGAGGAGGGTAACCACCCAACTTGTAATTGAAAGGATAAAAAATGTTAAACAACTAAAATAATTCGCTAACATTCCCCCCTTTAATACATTGCTCTTACAAATGTAACCCCTAAACAAATCAAACTTCACTTTGCCGAGAGGATTGGTGAGCTATCTTGTGAGATTTATGCAGGGAGCTAAAGAAATGTCATTGGATAGCAATAAAGCATGTGTTGAGATATGTCTGAGGTACAGGTTGAATTTGAGTGCAGGTATTAGAAGAACACTCGGTTCTTCTTACGAGGATATACATACTTGGACTATGCAGATCCATTGATGATAGGAAATCCACTTTAGAGTGTGTTTTTCATCTCGGATCTTGACCTATCTCATGGATTAGGAAGAAGCAAACTGTTGTTGCTCTCTCATCCACTGAGGCTAAATACCATGCCGCGCGAGGAGCTATGTGCGAAGTGATTTGGTTAAACTCCAAATTCCACGCAGACAGAGGATGGACAGAAGCTCTGATACCAATGATGGCTCAAAGTGAGAATTGTAGAAATGTCTGATACACTTATTATTCAATGTGAGGAGCGAATAAATACAAGAGAGATGCGGTTAGGAGGGTAACCACCCGGCCTATAACTAAAAGTCTAAACAATGTATTAAACAACTTAACTAATGTGCTAACACCTCTAAAATAGGCCGATACTTGTGGAAAAAAATTATTCTCGACCTAAGTATCACTCCTATACAGAGTATGTGGGCATCTTTTACTCTCGATGAGAAAATTCCCAATTTACAAGTTAAGTATCTACGTTTTCTATAATCATAGATCCTAACATTACCATTAATTTTTCCTATCCCATTTAAACCACATTTAACTATTACATTCCCATTTCATATATCATATTTTTGTTGTCTCATTATGACCTTGGGAATTCAAGTTCATATCAAATCACGTGTTGATTTTCTCGGTGTACACACACCAATATTAATATTCCTTAATTGGAATAAGCCATTCCATTTACATGTAGATGGATCAAGAAAATAATAGGGATATAATAAAACAACCAGGATAAGAAAACATGGATCATCTAATCTTTTTTTGAACTAGAAAATTCATACCTACGAACAAAATTATACTACAATAGAAATAGGAATTTCAATGGTTTATACGCTACATAAATTTAGAAAATATCTTTTAGCAATGTCCTTTATTTTCTATACCAAACATATAGTGCTAAAGCATATGGTTAATAAGGTGGTCATATATGGGTGCATATCATTTTGTTTCAAGAGCTTTAGTTCTCACTTGTAGTCAAGCTGGGAAAAAACAATGAGGGACTCGATCATCTCTCACAGAGTGAAGAGACTAAAACTATAGAGAATGGAATGCATGATGCGCAACTACTACAAGTTACATTTGAATAATATGAAGTAACTGATATCACATTGGTCCTTAAACTTGGAATTTGATTAATTAAAATATGAAATTTAGATCTATATTTAAAGTTAATCTAAGTAGGTACAAAAATGCAATAAATGATATGAACTAAAATGTAAATGCTAGATAATTTATTTTGATATTTAAATGAAGTGAAATAATTGAAATGGAAGGGATAATGTACTAACCTGAAAATGAATTACCTCAATGTGTGTTAAGACTAAATAGAATGATGTGCGGATGAAGAACAATTTGAGGGAACAACCCAAAAAATTGTAGGAGGTGGTGATTTTCCCAGACTAGGGTTCCTGGAGGAGGACTAGGGCACTTGTGGGTGGCTTGGTCTAGAGTATGGGAACTCTAGTCTCGCCATATAGCTTAGGGTCTAAATTTTACAATATCGCTAGATCTTTGCAATATTAGTAATTTTGTCACGTGAGTTTCATAATATCCTCATGATGACTCTATAAAACCTACAATGAATATTTACCTACAAAACCCCATACAAAGCATCAAATCCCTAAAAATAAATATTCATATGAAGTGGTCGACCGACCTTAGCTTCCACAATAGTGAACTTACAACTAAGCATCGCACTACATTCTACACCTAATGTAGTTTTGTGTGTTTGTGTGTGTAATTGTGTACCTAAGGTGCACTAGCGCCAATGATGCATAGATAGGGGCAATAGGTAGATTTAAAGTGCAAATGGTAGATGTAATATAATGAATACAACCGTTCCTATATAGTGTGTGTGATGTAGTGATGCCTAAATGCAAGTCCCTTACCTTAGTGGATAGCTATCACTTGATGGTAGATAGTTCACAAATAAGACAATAAGTATGTTATGTTTATATAGGGATAGATTGCTCAAATTTTGACACTAATGACGTAACATGCAAACTAGTACCTAGGGAAATGAGAGGGGAAATCACAAATACTTGACGTTGAAACTCTAAATTAGATGCAAGTGTTGTTGGGATCGGGGTGACTAAAATTAAGGACCGGGTGCCCATGGGCACCCCAAGATTACTTCCTAGGAGCTCTAGTCAAAGACTAGAGATGACAAATGACCAAATAACGATACAAAACTCCCGAGAGAGATGACCAAAATTATGTAAATAACTGATGATTATGCAAGAAAAATGATGAAGATGACCAACTAACTGACAACAGGACTAAGGGATGAGCCATTAGTGAATAATTTTCTTACGTGAGATCCATATATAAAATAACATGTTTGGTGTTATAAAATTAATAAAGAAGTGCATGATTTTTAACTACATTTTCCCCCACTTCATGTTGGTAAGTGGAAATCTTGGTAACATAAATTAGATAGAGATGCATACCTGAGAGAAATTCAAAGAATCCCATGTTGTAGTAGAATGCATAGATGTGGTAGTAAAAGCATGTTGAACCATGGGTCAACTAGTTGATCCATGGAATGTAATGAAAAACGTACTAGTATGAAGAAGTTCACTAAATGAGAGTGATGATTGAGATGTATGATGATTTTAAATGCGTAGAATGATGATAAGATGGGGAAGGGAGAGATCAGTTCCTAACCCAAAAAAATGTATACAAATAAACAATCAAAGGATTTGGGCAACTTGCCACTAAAGGAAGACGGTAGGGAGAAAAGTGTGTCATTCTCCAATATCTAACTACATCCTCAAGTTATAGCCACTGTAGGTGGACTCAAATCAATTTTTTTGGTTTTGGATCCAAATAATTTTGATCAAACAATTGACCCATATAGGAGTGGTATAGGAAAGGAAATATTGCCACCAATTTGTGGGTGTCACCATAATGTGATGGCTTCCAAGTTAGGTCATGTGGAAGAAAACATGAAATGGATGATGGCTTCCAAGTTAGGTCATCTGGAAGTAAGAGTAAAAATGTATGATGGCTTCCAAGTTAGGTCATTTGGAAGAAAGCACAAAATGTAGAATAACTTCCCAAGTTAGGTCATCTGGGAAATTAGTGAATGTAATCAACCAAGCTAGGTCATCTGGGAGATTTACTATGTTGAATTTGTATGGATGATATGATTTCTATTGTTAGAAATTTGAATGCGTTGATTGATTAATTAATTTATTTATTCGATTTGATTTATTACTCGTATAGATATTTTACGATAGTTTCCCCAAGTTAGGTCATTAGGGGGAATCAAGAGAAATTGATGAATGATCACATAGAATGATTTTAAATTATTGTTTCCCCCAAGTTAGGTCATTATGGGGGAGTGAAGAAATGTTACATAGAAAAATTGTATGTTTATTGCCCCCAGATTACGTCATTAGGGGGAATTAATGGTGAAATATCATGCGGTGAATTAGTAAATGTTTCAAATTTTCAAATCACCTGTAATACAAGGGAGATTATAGGATGTTCCCAATGATATTCCCCCTTTTTGAAGAAGGGGAAGTTATGAGAAGAACAAACACTAATCCGAAAGTAAGCACGATATATGTAGAAAGTGGTAATTTTTTTGAAAATGTGGGTAAGTCGAATGGAAAACAACATCAAAGAGATATAACACATGTAGAATGTGTCCAATACAATAGTAAGTAGGATTATAAAAATAATTCCACAAATGGGATGTAAATCAGAGTAGAAATGCTCAAGATATGACAAAAATGGTGTGGTGTGTATTAGTTGTGTTAATAAGCATGAAATAATGACTATAGTAAAGTAGGTGATGAAAAAGTAACTATAAGTAGTGAAGTGAAAGAGTTTTTAATCACTTCATTTATATTTTGTGTGATTGTGAGATTGAGCACTGAGTAAAAATGCCACAAGTGAGAATAACACGTCCTAGTTAGTTTGAGATGGTGGTGACCGTCGTAGCATCATGTATGACCGCAGAGTTGGTATGTGTGTTGTTTTTCAAAAAATGTATGGTGTAGTAGTCATATTTGTTGAATTTTTACAATTTTGATATTTTTGAGTTTCTCGGCATTTTAGACCTGGACAAGAGCATTGAGGGCACTAGTGACCTCTAGGACAAGAGCACCCAGATCTAGGCACTAATGTCTTAGTCATGGATGCCCTAGTCCTGCATCTGGGTGCCCTGGTCCAGAATGTGTGTGTTTGGTCTGGAATGGTATAAATGTGATTTTTAATGTATAGTAATGTGATGAGTGAGTCTGTTTATACTCATAGGATGTTCTAATGCTAGGTTTGTTGTTTATTTTTTGGAAGAGAGACATTCACTCGAGGGAGTTTCATGGTGGGTGTCACATGAGTACTTTTCTTGGATTGGGCATGTCAGATGATGATTGGGATGTGATGGACCATGCCGACATGTGGCATATAACATAGATGGGGGATGTGCCCCATAATATTCCCATGTTTACTGCATTATGCGAGATTTGGTGTGCACATACATGTACATTTTGGTTTCCTATGGGGAGATGACTATTATTTTGAAGGATGTGTATCATATATTGTGGTTTTCGGTTATTACGAGAGAGATTATAGGTGATGCAATGGAGGATATGGAGAGACAGATGCATGTTACGAGACTATATTTTGTGGGGACTTACATACCCGCTGAGGCCTATATCGAGTCTATATGTTATTTTGTAGTCCGGGTTACTGCACTTATGGGAAGTTCATAGCAGATTATGACTGCTTCATCTATAACAGTGGAGGGAGGAGGTGTAGGCATATTGTATAAGATACATGATATATATATGTCCGTGGATCGAGGAGAAGGGTACTAGATACATGTGGGCATGGTGTGTGTTATCTCATCTATACTGATTTCTATACCAATTTACTCATGATGAGCATGGTGGTGGGATAGGAGCCACTACGCTATTGCACATATCGGCTTATGTGTATATAGTTGTGTTGAGACATTTCGAGGTCCACATGGAGAGTGTTATAGGCAATATATATAAGTGAAGAGGTGGATTAATATTCATGGGAATAGGATAGATACAAATACCTACAAGGAACTGATAGATAGGATTCATCCTAAGATGGTTACATGGAGGCCATATCACAACTATAGAGGATGGCCCAAGGATGTTATAGAGTTGTAGTGTATTCATAGGATTATGTGGTTAGAGGATCGATTCTAGGTGTGGCCAAGCTTTTTCATGTGGAGAGAGTATGATAATAGTTCAACATGGCTCAGGATGTTCCTCTAGAGACATATATATGGTTGAGAACCATCAGAGCACCTAGGAGGGCAATAGCTAGACCAATGTCGAAAGTATAGTATCTAGTACTACCAAGGCTAGATGAGGTAGATGTGGTGATAAAGTAGATAGACTCAGATGATGTGGGTTGCGCAGAAGAGTACTATGCATGGTGGTTGACTCATTAGTGGGTGTTGTTGTTCCCATTATTTATAGGTCCAACGGGGTTACCACATGGAGGAGGAGGAGATGGGGAATCTCATGCCCCTGAATATGTAGTACTAGCTGTAGTTGAGCATGAATATCTAAAGATAGATATGTTGTGTGTGTTGTTGCCTTATGTGATAAAAATGTTTTTCTAACACATTATGTTAATTTGTTTTGTAGGTGATGCATATTGGTCCCTAATAGTAAACATGTCCATCTACAAATTTATGCGGGACATGTCAATTGATGTACTTGGTGTAGGTATACTTGAGTGAGTGGATGATATAGCGGTAAGCATTCCCATTTATTTTAGCTAGTGGCCATAACAGAGACAACATGCATTGTATTTCTAGGTGAGAGGGACGATGCATGTGAGGAGACTTGAAAATATCGAGAGGTAGTAGGTGGTGGTCCCTTTGCATAACATATGTTTTCATGATACATGGATGTGTAATTTCATTTTTCTAAGAAGGAAATGAAGATTAACCTATAATAGATGCAAGTTAAGAGGTATCAAGGCCGTAAAAGTTGTGTCACATTAGTGGTGAACTGTTTAGTTATAGACCTCTTGTAGTAATTAAGAGTGATAGTGATGATGATATTTGACTTGTACTATTGTATATGATGTTGGGAATTTACCCCCAATGATGATACATTTTTTTGTAATTATTATTTGTATTTGTTAGATTTATCAAGGGAAATCTAATTCACATATCATAGATCCACCATTAATGCCGAAGATTATAGATTATGGTTTACTGATTGATTAGACAAATAAATAACTTGAAATAGATTACAAATAAAAAAATTTAATGAACTATATTTGAAATAAAATAATAAAAATAACAAGAACACATTACACCAGATTTAAGTAGATAAACTTGAAGGGAAAAACTCCATTGTAAAACCATTATCTTTTGTTATGAATCGATACAATTTTACCCAATACTTACACTTCTCTCCTTAGCTATTATTTACATATTTATAGATCTATATCACTTGCTTGTTCAATATCCTATACTTTTTATTAATCATTTCATCCTACGAGATAGCCCACAGTCTTTAATACAATTTTTCTTATGACATGTTTTCTACACACTACTGCATTCCATCTTTAGAAGAAATATTAGGAAATAACAATAATTATATTGCAAATATATTTCTAAAGAGATGATAAGATAAATTATATATTCTACCTTAAATATGCTATCCATTATTAAAACTACATCTAAATTCACTTCAAAGTTTTATTTTAAGAGAGAGAATAAGAGTGTTATTTAGTGATATAATGAGACATATTTTGGTCTCATTATTTCCCCACACTTAACTTCTTGCATGCCCTCATGCAAGCTACTGATCTTCTTATAGAATATGATTTTGTCAATAATTCAGCATATTTTAAATTGTTTTCTCATTTTTCATGATAGTAGAAAATTGAGATTTTAGAAGTAAAATTTTTACTTCTTTTTTATTCACGCTCTCATGAGGTTTTTCGTAGATAATGTAGAGAGATTTTTTCCCCACACTTAGATTTTCTTTTCTCATGCATTCTTCAAAATATTTGGAAGAGAGTGATTCTTCCCCACACTTAGCTTTGTGCATGACCTCATGCAAACTATTATTTTTTAATTGAGCAACTTATAGATCCCAATTTTTGTAACTAACAAGACATCATCTGCATCATTTGCTTTGTTACTTGACTTGATCAACACTTTTAGATCTTGAAATTTTTTTCTCTTTTTCTCTCTTTTTGAAATGCTTTCGAGAAGTGAATCTATTTGTAATTAAAACAAAAAATAACAAAATTTAAGAATAGAAAAACAAAAGTCGAGGCCTCTTCACTATAGCTGAAAAAACAAATAGAGATGAAGTCAAGGCCTCTACAACATAGAAATTTTCAGTAGAAAATTATTTCATCAACCAAGCGGCATAAGAGAAGTAGTCATATGGATCCAAGAAATACTTTGAAGTGCAATTTTTTTGTTTGGGAAAAGCAGCCATTTGCTGGTTTTCAACTTTCCCCATTGTTTTTTTGTTTTTTTAATAATTGGTTAGCTAGTAAACTAGTTTTCTAACCAATCACTATCCTTTTGAGAAATGTCAACATGATGGAAAATCAGGAAGCAATCTTCCAGAGTGTCTGCAACATCCAACCAGTTTAGAAAGCTAATTTAGAAATTGAGAAACAAGGGTAAACTATTCTGGGAAATGGAATGGTTCAAGGACTTCTTCATTTATTAGGAATGAATGGTTTATTATGAGAGGTTGTGGGTATGATCCTGGAATATAAATGGTATGTTGACATTTCAATTAGCATATACTGGTTGAGCCAATATTTTTCTATAGTCATGAGAAGGATTAACATTGACTACAAAATATCAGAGAAAATTTTAGTAGTTTCAGTAGTTGGGAAAATGAGTTTTAGGAAAAAAATCAACAAAATATGAGATAGATAGGGTAGCATGGAATGAATAATGTACTAAAAATGAGGAGTACTATAAGAATACTTCCATGCATCATGATATATATATAACATAAACAATCTTCGACATGTTTTTTTTTAGCGAAAACATTCAAACTATGATATCTTGGTCATTTCTCAACAAAAATGAGCAATTCAAAATGATATGGAAAGCTTGGATCATCTAGAACAAGACCCAAAATCATTTGAGCAAGTTATTTATGAGATGTGAGTAGTTGGCATAAGAAAACATTGTTATGAAAACAATTGTAACATGTTATTTTCTTTTGAGAAGCGCATTCAAACTGTGATATCTTTGCCGTTTATAAATGAAAATGAGTGATTCAAAATGATCTAGAAATATCATGTTGTGTAGAACCAAACCCATAAATTTTTTGATCTATTTCTTTATGAGCCATGAGTAGTTTGCATCAGAAAATGCTGCTATTTTTCATGCGTGATCTCCGTATCAGATGAATATTTTTCCTTTGACCTCCTCTATAATGCATGATGTATGTTGATTTTTTAATTTCCTACAGTAATTATTTCATCTAAAAAATATATTCTTGTAACATATAATTAGCTCCTTCAAATTTAAATCTCCAATAATTATTGAAAATAATTTAGAACAAGTATCTCTCATTAAATAAATAGAGTCAATTTAGGAACACTCTTTACATGAGACTTAATCAATTAAAAGATATGCAATATGTAGCATTCATTGTATGTAAATTTATTTCCTCTTTGTATGCAAAATTTATTTTGAAATCAATTAATTCGACATGTAAGGAATATCTTAACAAAATTTGACTAATTTATTAAATAAAAGAGATAAAATAGGAATGCATGCTATTTGAATTTTTCTAACAACTACATGATTCATTGCATGCAAAAAGGAATGTCTCACTTCATTAAATGTAAGAGTTAAAAATAGAATTCTCTTCTTGCATGCTTGAACTTTTCAACCAAACAAGTTGTTATATGAGAGAATAATGCATACCTTTTTGCATTTGTCTACCATGTTCTAATAGATTTCATTATTGTTGTAGATTCATTTTTTATTACAGGAATTTGAGTTGCAGAGATGGATTTTTTCCTTCAACATGACGTTTCCTTCCTCCGTGACAGAAGCAACTCAAATTTTCCTTCAACTCCCAATTTGTTTACACAAATATTCCATAGAAATATTTTTGTGGCTAACCCACACAAAGTTAGTTTTTTTGGTATTTAATGCATGCATAAACTATTATGTAATCTTTGGAGAAGTAATAGTACATGTAAATAAAAAATATTTTAGAATAGGAAAACCTCATTGCATTAAAATAATAAACATGAAATGATGTTTCCATTTTGTTTAGGGGGTTTATTTTGGTAATATCCATCAAGTTTCTAAAGGTAATTGCAAAAATACAATTTAATCTATTTACAGAAAATAAATTTGTAGGAAATGAAATTTGCAAGAAAATAAATTTCTAGGAATAAAATTGCAGGAAAAGAAATTGTTGGAAATGAAATAGTAGGAAAATAAATTCTAAAGAAGCTATTGAATAAGAATATCCTATCACAAATATTTCTAAGAGGTATTCTACTATCACTAGAATACTCTTTTAGAAAAATAAGTCTCCTAATAACACCGTAGTCCCCGGAAATGGCACCAAAACTGACGATTCGATGTATTACAAGTCATTTAACCAACTCATAGATAAGTTGGTGTCATTATATCCAAGGCGGTGTCTAAAGTTGTATGAAAAATGAGAAAGGAAAATTTTATTCAACAATACTTCTTCCTAAGAAAACAGATGAAATTAAATATGCATGAAACAAAAACACACAACAACTAAAATACTTTGAAATAAATCTACAATAAATAAACTATGCTAATAAATAACAAAAAAATCCTCCTCCTTGGGGAAGAGCATCTTTTGGCCATTATCTTCCCTTTGGATTTGGAGAAACTACAATTAAATTTTAAAACTATACTTATATTGATTCAAAACTGATTTACAAAATATGCCCCCTTTCCAAATATATGGAAAAGGTATTTATAGAAATTACTCCTAGTTTACTTGGTCCACACTCCAATAACTAACTAATTATTCTTGGGAGGATTTATTCAAAGAAATAAATAATAAAAAAAATTGACTACAACAACCCATTTATTATGGAGAATATTTATACAAGTCATCCCTTTAATCTAAGAGCACAAAGTGGGAGAGTACTTATTTAGCATTCCTAATACTATTTCACTATTTACTCATCCTTGAAACAAGGAGAGAAATCGGAGGAGTTCTAAGTCTATGACTTTTAATTCTTATTGGAATGCCACATGCATGCATGAATTTGGATTGCAACATGTTTGGATCTATATTCTTGGTTGATGATGTGGAAGCAAAGAGTAGGCTGAATAGTTCGGTGCTCCTTTACATTATTTTGGAACAAACCAAAATACTTTCACTAGTTGGGTGTTTCCATAGCTACGTGAAGAATTTCCATAGTTGGGCATTTCGTAGCTAGGTGTTTCCGTAGCTATGTGAAGACTTTCGGTAGCTATAATCTATGAACTTGGAGTAGAGTTGCTTATGACATGTTTTCTACACACTATTGCATTCCAACTTTAGAAGAAATATTAGTAAATAATATAAATTATATAGCAAATAGATTTATAAATAGATGATAAGATAAATCCTATATTCTACCTTAAATATGTTATCCGTTATTAAAAATACATCTAAATTCACTTGAAATCTTTATTTTAAGAGAGAGAATAAGAGTGTTATTTGGTGATATAATGAGACATATTTTGGTCTCATCCATCATGTTGGGGCATGCCCAAGTGGTTAATCCCACTTGACATTATCACCCCAACACTCCCCCTTAATGTTAAGTGGGAGAAGACAATAATACATGTCGAGTTTCAAACCCATGAATCAAAAACAATGATTTAGGATTAGCATGCCAATGAGAAAAATCCGCAGATCTTCATAAGAAAATATTCATAACACCAATGCTTTATTATATGAATACTTACAAAAACTATGGAGCCAAAGGCATACCCATGACTAAATCTTCACTGGGATTTACAAGTAACTTCACAAAATAGTCACACATTTACTTATTACAATTGGAGGAAGTATTGGAAGTTTGAAAAGGACACTAAGAGGTGGCATTGCCATCCATACTCCCCTCAAGGGAAACTCTTACAGCCCAACAAGGCATGAGACTTACAAAAATTGACATAACACAAAGGTGGTTTTGTTAAGATATCTACAACCTAATCTTCAATTAGACAGAAATGGAGATAAATATCACCATGAAGGACTTTTTCTCTCATGAAATGCATATGAACTTCAATATTATTTTTCATTTGATGCGAAACTATATTATTTGCAATAGAAATGCAGCTTTGAATTTCAAATAGAATAGTAGTACTCCCTTTGACATCTATGTGCAACTCATCCAACAACATTTTCAGCCACATAGCTTCTTTAGTAGCTTCCATGACACTCCTATACTCTGCCTCAGTAGAAGAGATAGACATTGTTGGTTGCTTTTTTCTAATCCAAGTGATAGCACTTGCACCAAGCTTGAAAATATATCTATAAGTAGACTTTCTATCTACATCACCAACATGATCAAAATCATAATAACCAAATAATTGTGCATTATTAGAAGAATAATAAACAAGACCAAAATTGATTGTGCCTTTGATATATTTCAAAAAAATTGTTGTCATTTTCCAATGATCCTCATAAGGTTCTTGCATAAATATTGACACTACTCCCACTACATAAGAAATATCAGGTCTAGTAATAGTTAAATAGATCAAACTACTAACTAGCTTCCTATAAAGAGTAGGATCAAATTTAGCACAAGCTGGTTTAGGATCAAACTTAACACCAACTTCAATAGGAATGACAGTAGGCCTACAATCAAACATGTTAAATATCTTAAGAATATTAATAACATACTGAGATTGAGATGCAACAATAATTTTATGATCTTGAATGATAATCATGCCAAGAAAATGATTTAATAAACCCAAATCAATCATTTCAAACCGTTGTTTTAGTCTCTGTTTGATTCTAACAATTAGACTTTTATAACTGCTAGTGATCAAAATATCATCAACATACAAGACAATAATGACAATATGATTGTTTTCAATTTTAATAAATAAATCATTATTAGAGCAACAGTTAGTAAATCCAAGGTCTTGAAAGAAATAGTTAATTTTAGCATATCAAGCTCTAGGAGCTTGTTTAAGACCATACAAAGACTTTTTAAGCTTACAAACATAAAGTTCCTTTCCAAGAGCCTCAAATCCTTTAGGATGAATCATATATATTTCTTCTTTTAAGTCACCATTTAAAAAGGCATTTTTGACATCCATTTGATGAATCTCCCAACCATATTTGGCGGTTAATACAAGAAGAACTCTTACAGTGCTCATCTTAGCAACATGAGGAAAAGTCTAAACATAGTGAATTCCAATTTTTGAGTGAAACCACGAGCTAATAGCCTTGATTTTAAATTTTCAATATCTCGTAGAAATTTGTATTTGATTTTGAACAACCACATAGATCCTACAATTCTTCTCGTAGAATGAGGAGTGACTAGCTCCCAAGTGTCATTTTTTTATTAAAGCATTATATTCTTCCTTCATAGCTTGAATCCATCTATCGTCTTGAGATCATTATTTAAAGTATTTTGGTTCTACCTCATAATGAGTCATCAAGGCATGATATGCATGTTGATTCTATTTAGTTTCCTAAGATTATCAGGTTGAGAGTTTTGAACAAGATTTTTAGCCCATATAGAAATCTTAGGTTGCAATACATGTTGGGATGACTCCCCCTCAATCTCTATCATATCTAGATAATCATAATCAGCCTCTTGAACTTTTATTTCCATAATGTTAGTAGGAGGATTATCATGATCTATCTCTAGAGCAGCAGAGGAGGGTTCATTAGGATTAATAGAGAAATTTCTTTCTAAGACTTGAACATTTCTGTTTTCAACAATGTCATGCTTGAATGGGTCTTAGGTTATCAAACCTTTAGTTTTATAGCCATAGCCTACAAAAATACAAGCAAATGAGGTTGGATCAATATTCTTCCTTTTTCTTTTGGAATGAAGAAGGAATCAGGGTTTGCAAATATTCTTAGGTAAGAGATATCTAGTTTATTATTTGTCCATACTTCATGAGGGGTAACTTTAAGAATAGGTTCTATAGGTAGTCTACTTAAAAGATAGAAAAAAATTTCATAGCTTATGCCCATAAGAACTTAGGCACATTGGAAGCATGTATCATAGTCTATCCATTTATAAGTCAATCCTATTTTTCTTTCTCCAATGCCATTTTTCTTTGAGGGGAATAGGAGTGATCAATTCTCTTTAAATTCCACATGACACACACAAATTAATCAAAGGAATTTCTGACATATTCTCCTCCATTATCAATCCTAATTTTCTAAATTTTCATATTTGAAGCACTCTCAACTAGAGCTTGAAATTCCTAATATTTAGATATGACATCATATTTCTTCGTAATAAAATAAGACCAAGTCATTCTAGAATAATCATCAATAAAGAAAATATCATACAAAACACCACTTAGAGAGGGAGCCTCAAGTGGACCTCTTACATTGCTATGGATTAGTTCTAATAACTCGAGAGGAATTTAGATCATGATGTTTGTGAAATGGTTGAGCATGTTACTTACCACATCGGATACTTTCACAAGTTTCATGTTATAATTTTATCTTAGGTAGAGAAATATCAAGATTTAGTCTAGACATATCATACAAAGTCTTGAAATTTACATGACCAATTCTTTCATGCCATATCTGAATATCATTCTTATAAGAGGAAGTAAAAAAAGATTCAAAGAAAAACCATCGAAGATATACAAGACATTTTTTTGGATCCTAAAGGTAATGATATTTTTAAAATGATCTTGGACATACCATTTTCTTGTAGCAAAACAACTTTATAGTTTTCTTTAGTTAGCTGAGAGCAAGACAATAAATTATTTTTTAGTTTAGGGACATACAGAACATTCCTAATTACACCATTTGATAGCTTAACATTACCACAACCATCATCTCTAATGATAGAGTTATCTCCTAGATAGATATTCTCTTCACATTTGACCATATCTAAAATGATATTAGGAATGCAAGTCATGTGTCTAGAGGCACCACTATCAAGAATCCATTCATTGTAATTTGAAGATGAGAGAGTAGTATACAATGCAATAGATTTCTCTCGCTACATTTTCTTGCTTTTGTTGTTGATTTTCTTTAAATTATTAGGCTTGTTGTTCTCGGTATTCTTGACTAATTTATTAATATTGACTCTACAATCGACTCTGTGTCCAAATTTTCCACATTTATTACGAGTTCCATTAAATTTGAATTTGAAGGGATGATTTATTGTAATAGAGTTAGTCTTAAGATTAGTTTGAAATCTAGATTTAATACTATATTTCTGATTTGGATTGAAATGTATAGTATGAGAGGGCTTATGAAAAGTATTATGATTTTGAGAGAATAGAGCTTCAAAAGAGTCTCTTCGAATCAAATTTATCCATCACTCTCTCTTCTTGAATCCAAAAAGAGGACAAAGTGTCTAGATCGGAAAATCATTCTCATTTTGATACTTAGAATTGAGGATTGAGATGTAATGTCTGAACTTTTCATGAATATTGATTTGAATTATGAAATATAGTAACTTGTCTTGAAACAATTGACAATTGCAGCTATCTAGTTGAGCTTTAATATTTATAATTTTATCTAGAAAGTTTAAAATTTTCTCATCCCCTTTCATGGGTGTTGTAAATAGTTCTAGAACAAGCTTAATGATCTTATAAAACTTACTTCCTTCATGCATGATCTCTAATTTCTTCCATGCAGCTGAAGGTGAGTCTAAATGGCCTACATACATCAAGAACTCATCTCTAATGCTTTGCAACAAAATGGATAGATATTCTTGAGATCTTTGAGAAAAGGAGTTAAGAATTTCAGGAGTAACTTGTCCTCCTGTGGGATAGTTTTCAATACTAGTCACTAGATCCTAAATCTTTCTAGCCATAAAATAGGCTTTCAAACACACTTTCCAGATGTTATAGTTAGTTGAATTTAAGAGCTGAGACTTATCCATTGAAAAAACAATAGAACTAGCCATTTTTGATGCTTAGATGGTAAATGAAGATAGAAATAGCTATAAAATGACTCAAAGAAGCTAAATAAAGAGAAAGGAATAGCTACAAATATTGTAATTTATTATACGAATGCAAACAACTCAAATTTAATTAAAAATTATCTTGAATTGGTCAAGGTCTAGATCAATTTAATAGCGATAGGTATTATTTTAGTTACAAACTATTTTAACAAAAAACAATAGCTAATAAATTAATTAATTAATTAATTATGAGCTTAAGATCATAGCAAAGTTCGTTAAATATAAAAAAATAGCTATATTTGGTCTAAAAATAGCTTAAATTGGTCGATTTAAGATCAAATTTATAGAAACAGTCGGGGTCAAGTTATAGGAGCTCGGTGAGTTCTTTAGTAACTCATCTCGGTGAGCTAAAGGATGAGTTGCATGAGTTAAAAATGAGATGAGTCGTGGTTTAATTTGGAATCAGTGAGATAAAAAATTGGAAGCCACGTTACAAAGACAAATTAGAAAACTCATGAGATAAAGAAAGCTCGACAAATTAACAAATAAAATAAGTTAAATAAAAGCTCATATGGGGGTCGACATGTGGCACAAATCAACAATACAAAGTGAGGCATGTGTTAGCTTCAAAATAGATCCTTAGGCAGATGAAAAACTTTAAAAATTTAAAATTAAAGCCTCTTCGAGTCTGAAATCAATTCAAAACACGTGACAAAAGATAATAGAAATTGTGTCAATATGTGTAGCTTTAAAATAAAGCAACTACACGTGTCACTTTTCAATCAACTTGCATTCTACAAATGCAACTAATAGAAAGAATGATAATTAATTAAAACAAAGAGTCGTATACATGTGTCTTCAATTAATTAGATTTCATTTCACATTCTGAAATAATGTGAAAGAAAATTCAAAGTCAAACAATCCACTTGTCAAAAAATTAATGGCTTTAAAAATTTATAAACCAAACTTGAAATAAATTTCAGGTCCGGAAAAAATTAAGACAAGTCTCACAATTTTATTAGCAGATTCAAAGTAAAGATTGACATCCTGACACAATTAGAATGTGTCAAAAACAAATAAATTATGTTTCAAAGTCTAACAAAGTCCGACAAGTTTGAAACAATAGACTACGTATCGATTTTTAATTAGCTTAGACTTTATAGTTCATAGACTTAACAAAATTCTGCGAAATGAAGAAATTTAGAGATTCTACAAGACAAAATAAATGTAACAAACCCGTGAAAAAAAACTTCACACAAAAAAAATACTAAGACAAGTGTCATTTTTCTATTGGCTCGCATTCTACCAAAAATGACAGATATATACGTGTCCAAATGCTATTGGATCACACTTCGTAATGAAATAAAAAAGAATAAGTCAAACAAGATACATGGAGCCTTTTAAATAACTTGCATTTCTCAAATTTGACAAATGCGACAGAAAAGACACTTGGAGTAATTTTATTGGCTCAAGTTTCACAAATGTCGAGAGATAGTTAGCACAAGTATAATAAAGAGATGACATGCGTAAAGCCCTTATTAGCTAACAGATTTTAACCGACAATCGGATAAACAACATTCTAATTATAAGAAGCAAGATGGAGAAATTTGATTGGCTTGAGCTTCATAAAAACTTATAGATGCGACGCTAGATGGAGAAATTTGATTGGCTCGGGCTTCGCATAAAAAGGAAGTTAACGAGTTTGTTAGGGTGATGCTAGATGGCACAAAATGATTGTCCCAAGCTTAAAAAGGATAGAGAGATATCGATATAGAAGCCACTTAACACTCTAATAATGGGTGCGGCTTTGCAAACATGAAAAAAAAGGAAGCTAAGTGGAGCAATATTATTGGTCCATACTATTAGTGTAGGTTTTTATTTATCCTTTTATTTATTTATCGTGGATAATTCTTACACTTGTGTTATCCCTAAACTTGGTGGGTTATCTTGCTTAGGTGTACTAGTTGTGTGGAGTTAGCTTACTAGTTGTGTTGAGTTAGCTTCTCGGTTATGTTGAGTTAGCTTACTAGTCTTTCGGAGTTAACTTAACTACCAGTATCAGTTAGTGGGAGTTCTTCACAACTAATTTAGGTAGTATTTGCACTTCCCTCCTCCTATATGTACATCTTTCTTATTGAATAATTCAATTCATTTTATTGTAATGTATTGAACATTATGGATTATGATGGATTTCCATATATGGTATTGTAGGTCTTCTGTTTTTGCAAATCTAATGTGGTGTACTATTATCATTTGAGATCACGGCTTAGAAAAATCTTCTTATCATTCTTTTCATGGTATCAGAGCAATAGATGATGTAGACATCCATCTGTAAGTTTTTCTTTACAAACAAGGGTTCATTATTTTCATGTATATGGAATTTGTTAGCAATTTTTTGTAACATGCATTTTTATGCAAAATGGAGTGTGGAGTTGGATTTGGAAGGTTCCAAAACCCTCGAATCGACTGTAAACATGACCATGTTTTGACATAGTCAAATTTGGGTGCATTCTTTTATCCATTGGATATAAGCGTGTACCTTCTGGACACATTCTTTTACCCTCTGGATATTTCAGTTTTGGATGTAGTATTTTATCCACTAGACACAGATTTGTACCCTCTAGGTGTATTCTTTTATCCATTGGATATAAGCGTGTACCTTCCAAATGCATTCTTTTACCCTCTAGATATTTCGGTTTTGGATGCAGTCTTTTATCCATTAGATGCGAATCATGACGCTTTGGGTTCATTCTTTTATCCATTGGATATAAGCGTGTACTTTCTAGATGCATTATTTTACCCTATGGATTTTGGATGTAGTCTTTTATCCACTAGATGCAGATCTGTACCCTCTAGGTGCATTCTTTTATCCATTGGATATTGGCATGTACCCTCTGGATGTAATGATTTACCCTTTGGACATTTTAGGTTTTGGGCGCAGGATTTTATCCTTTGGTCACAAGCATGTATCGTATGGATGCACTCTTTTACCCTTTAGAAATTTGGGTGTCACGTGTACCTTTTAAAAAAAGATCAACATTAAAATATTATTTTAATAACAAAACCTTCTAGAGCTCATAAATTTTGATCTGTAGCTTGGATTAAGGTGATTTTTTTTGAAATTGTGTATTTTTTCGAGATCTACGCATTGGTGAAATTTTTATACACATATTTCAAATGTAAAAGGTACTTTTACTCATTATAATATTTACATGCACTTAATTATAAAGTGTCAAATTTGGGAGGGTGTTGTAATCACTTGTGGACGCAATTTTGGTTGAGCCCGACGTCCTAAACTTTTGGGTATTGCATTCTTGTATCTATGGGTGTATACATTTATATCTCTCTTTTTTGTTGAGATATTTTGGATCTATATTTTCAACACTTTTTTTTGGCATGTTGATAGTCTCTCTTATGGGGGAGCTATTTTGGTGGAGCCCAGTGTTAGTTTGTCAGTGTTCAAGTAGTTGATTTTGACAACTCATACAGATCTGTGGTGTCACTCTACCCATTTTGCAATATGGGAGGGTGTGGTGTTGATACTAATTCTTTGGGTTTCATATCCTTACCTTATTACCTTGGCTTTTCTTAGATTGTGGCACTCCTATTTATTTGGATCTTGTGTCCACCTTGTTTCCTTGGTTGTTCTTGGATCGTGGCACACCTATTTGTAGCAGTTGATCAAATTATGTTTGGTGTTTGTTTTTCACTTTCGACATCACTCTATTGATAGTCTCCTTACATGGAGCTATTCTGGTGAATCCCAGTGTCGAGTTTTTTTAATTTCTATGATCAAGTTGTGGATTCGGACCATAGTGCACACCAAAATTCTTCAAAGAAGTGTAATGAGTTTTTGGATCCAAGCTTCGAGGATATCTTACAACAAGATTTTTCCCTCCCTACTTTGTTATTATTGGTTTTGGGTACCTTGCTGTGTCCAATTTTCCCAGTTGTTGTACATGGGTACCTCATCAGGCCTTGTTGTCGGGACCCACCTTCTTTTTTGCTTACCTAAGCTATGCTTACGGGAGGGTGTTAGTGTAGGTTATTATTTATCCTTTTATTTATTTATCAGGATAATTCTTACACTTGTGTTATCCCTACACTTGTTGGGTTAACTTTCTTAGATGTACTTGTTGTGTGGAGTTAGCTTACTAGTTGTGTTGAGTTAGCTTACTAGTATTTTGGAGTTAACTTAACTACCAAGATCGGTTAGTGGGAGTTCTTAACAACTAATTTAGGTAGGAGTTGCATTTCCCTCCTCCTATATGTACATATTTCTTATTGAATAATTTAATTCATTTTATTGTAATGTATTGAGCATTATGGATTATGATGGATTTTCATATATGGTGTGTTATTATCATTTGAGATCGTGGCTTGGAACAATTTTCTTATCGTTCCTTTCACATACTTCACAAAAATTAAAATATAAAGCCAAATGGCACAAAACGATTGGCCAAATATTCTCAAAGACAAAAATGGAAAAAAATAAATATTTTATAGCCAAGACGGACTTCAAAGTCTCAAATAAACTAAATCTAACTAGATATTTTGGATCCACATTCAAAAAATGACTTTAACACTATTTAAAGTGAGAAAACTAAAAATATATACATATGACATATTTAAGTCATAAATGGCTAAAATAAAATAAGAAGCAAATATTTCATCATACGAAAGAATAAGTATGATCTAAGCAGTCATTTAGCCCATTTTTAATCAATATTTCAAGCAATATTAGGTAGAAATTGGCATTTTAAACCCGGTTAGCTCGAAAATGACTACGGAACATTTGGGTCTCGTTGATCTATCAAAAACTTAAATTTTCTTTTCTCTTTCAATTCAAAAATCTTCTAGATCGATCCTACACATGCACAATCACCAAGCACAATACCATGTTAGATTTAACTAAGGAAATGTAATCCATATATCACAGATCCACCATTAATGTTGAAGATTATAGATTATGTTTTATATTCGATTAGACAAAGAAATAACTTGAAATAGATTACAAATAATATATTTTAATGAACTAGAGCTGAAAGAAAATAATAAACAAGAACAAGAACACATTACACCATATTTAAGTGGAGAATCCCAAAGGAAAAAACTCCACTGTAAAAGTACTATCTTTTATTATGAATCTGATACAATTTTACCTAGTACTTACACTTCACTCTTTAGCTATTTTTTAGATATTTATAGAGCTATATCACTTTCTTGTTCAATAGCCAATAGTTTTTGTTAATAAGCTTGTCCTACGATGACAATTCACAGTCTTTAATACAATTCTACATAGCTATTGTAGGTAGTCAGATAGTCAATCCTAAAAGGGATCACCCGATATATTGGGTGGGTGAATCAGCTGGACCACTTCACTTTGTTTGAGTGTGAAATAATTCACAAATTAAATTTTGATTAGATATACTCTAATCATGTTGGGGTGTGCCCACGTGGCTAATCTAACTTGAAATTATCACCTCAACAAAAGATTCAATATTTATGTATGGATGCATGTTATTGTTATATGATGAGTTCTTATTTGTGTATGTCGGATTTGTATTGTGGTTGATGATGTATGAGTTGATGTTTATTGGCATAGTGTATGTGTTCTGTTTCATTAAGGTAGATTCACACTATAATGTTGGTAATGATAGATAAAATGTGTACAGTGAACGATGAAATTAGATGACGGGTGTAATGTGATTGATTAAATGTTTATCATTAGTGCGTATTTAATGTAAGGATGATAGTAGAATAGATGTAAAAATGGATGATGTATAATCACAAAATAATGTAGTGTGTTGTGATACATGATAATAGGATGTGATCGTACAATTTCAGTATGATGAAATGAAGGGGGGGAGCGTTAGCGATTCCCCCAACATGTATTAATGTGCTCATTTAGTTAAGACCCTTAAATAATCAAGAATGAGATACATAAGCAAGAGCACATCATCGGAAATGATTGAGTGTGCTAGATGAAATAACAAAGTGCGTGATGAGAGGTTCTTAGAAAAAATACCTAAATATTCATGTAATAACCATAATAAAACAAGTTCATCATCAAGGGTTAGGTGAAAAGAATCACCTATAAGAGACCAAGGTGGTGAGTAATGGTCAAAGCATACGGGATGGAAGCAACGTGTGAATATGTGCCAAACTGAATGTCATATGGAGCTGCAATGGAATGATCTAATGTGGAGGGATGTGAAATCAAATGTGTATAAGTAGTTTGATGTGGTGGATAGCATTAATATGATGGATGTGATAGTGGAGTGATATATGGCTATGATGGATTAACTATGGCACGAGAACCCGATGGATAAACTATGGCTTGAGAATGCGATGGAGAAGAGGAATCAAGTGGAGTAGAAATTATCTACTAAGGTAGTGTAACATATTTGACAAACTGTTAAACTTTTTCCTCTTTGTAATTCAGGCATTGATATTTGATTTTTCCTAAGAACATGTATTATTTTGATTGTTGGAAATCATGCTTGCAATGGATAAATTATTTTGTTCTTGGATTCATTTTGTCTGAAATGTTGTTGCTTGTAAGGAATCCTTTCGCTTGAGATAGGTAAGGTTGTAAACTAGTAATGTTGTTTGCAAATTTATCTCTCTATAATAGCAAAACCCTGGATCAATTCCATTGATCCAAGGTATGCTTTAATTCTTCTTATCTGATCTGTATGACAAACTGACATTCAGAAATTAAAGGAAGTAAGGGACTGAGTCCTTAAATGTACACAATTTTATTGATCTTTCTTGGAGGTCCTTGCTCTGCATTCTGCTGTAAATAGTGTGCTCGGATCTTCTTGTTAATCTCTTAGGATGTTGAATGGCGTAAGAAGGATAGAGGTCTACTTTAGGACTATAAAAGGTAAAACCTAAGTCCTATATCTTTAAGATCTACCTTAACTGAAATTCTAATCTAAGTTAAGCTAGACCTACCTTAGATCTATTCCTAACTATGCATGTTGCACCCTAATCTAAGTTGTATACTCTATGGGTGTGGGGTGTGAAGATCGTCTAAGGTAAAGAGAGGTCTATCTCTAACCTATTACCTAATATTGAACTATTATGGGATATGGCTTAATCTATGATGGCTTGTTACCTATGGAAATATTAAAATGACCTAAGGTGAATAATTTCTATCTAACCTAAGGTTGGATCCTAAACTAATGTTTATTTAACCTAAAATAATATAAGGATGGAAGGGGACCTAAGGGGTCACATGGAAAGTGTAAGGTGGTGGCGATGGTTTCTAATTCATTTATGTGATTTGATTTTGAATTTAAAAATTGGTACTTATCAGTTTTGGTAGAGGCATGGAAAGTAGAGGGAATCCTAGTTGGCATCATCACTAGAGTTAAGTGATGCATGCTATCATTGAAATTGGACTCACCAACTTTAGATGGTAGTGGTGTGGAGATATAGGTAGGGAAAGTGGAATTTAATGGATTAATGATCATCGGTTCTGGTGAGTAAACCACCTTGGAAACCATGTGAGCAGATTTCTTGGGGTTGTTTGGTTTTCATGCATTTCAATTTTTGCTCTACATGGAGATATCTGTTCTTCAAACTAGTAGTTCTGTTTTCAATTTGTTTCTATTTTTAGCTCCTTTGGACTATTTTTGATCCAATGGAGGTATAAGAGGCATATGAGAAAGAATTTTTTGGTTGTTGACTTTGTTTGGAGAAGAAGGAATTGTGGAGGCTTAGCTAGAAATCTTCTTCGAATCGACAGAAGCACTATCAGGCATGATAGGCTCTATCCATTAAGTTGTTCTAATTTTCTCTAAACGTCTTCATTAAAACAACTCTACTCTCATGAAATAAATGGGTTTTTATTTTTGTTATGGTTACCATGAAATCTTGCTTGAAAATTATTTGTATTTCTTCTGAAGAATCTCTTCTTGATAAAGTAGGAAATGGGTTGTTTTCCTATTTATTTAATGGTGAATCACACCTTAAATCTGGTTATGACTTGAGTAATGTTGAACATGTGTGAACCCTACTTGTCTGCTCGAAAGGGGTTTATGGAAATGTAATGTTGCTTTAAGTTTCAAACTGGGTTTGTTGTTTTGGTTGTTAGAAGGTAAAAGAATATCCTTCTCTATCACATATTTGTTTTGTTGAAGTTTTGTTACTCCTATTGGAACTGTATTAATATGGATACTTTGATTCAGAGTTGTGTGAACTTGAATTTGTATAGAAAACAATAAATGAGTGACTTCTTCTTGAACTTATTGTATAAACTCTCATTTCTTCAAATCTGGTATTCGATGGAAGCTGGGTTGATAATGGGTGTTTGGATTTTTTATTTTTGTGGATTCAACTTGTATGGAAACAAGAATGAATGTTTTATTAATCCTCTTATCTTTTCAGTTAAAAATGAGTTTCTCAAATTAAGTTCTTTTATGGAAACTATGTGATAATTGTTTCTTGGACACTTAGATTTTGAAGTTATCTTGTTGAGAATATCTGTGTGTGAAGTCTTCTCTTCTGATCTTATATATATTGTGTCTTTCTTTAAGTTTTTGGAAGACTGAACTAAAGGTTAATAGATGAAGTCCTATTTGGTTGAGGACATTTTGAGAGTTGGCTTTGTCTGAGTCGATATTTGGGTTATTCACGTAGCTTTGTTTGAGCTTTCTAGATGTCGATCTTGTTGTCTACTTCACTTTTGAGTTAGATGTTGTTGATTAAACATACCCGTTCTGATCTAGGTTAACCTCTTAAGTAACTTGCTAGAGTAAACTTGTTAAATCCTTCCTGTTGGTATCGTGAAGCTTTAAGGAATGTTTATTCATACTTTTGGTTGACATTTCATGATCTGAACTAACCAAATTGGTTTTGAATAAGGGGTTTTCTAGACTCTTCAATTTCTTTGATCTCTAAGTAAGATTGGAAGGAATAATATACCTTGTCAACTTAGTAGAGGTGTGCAGTTGAACCTATCCATAGAAATGTAATGAAAAGTATTTTTTATCATCTCTGTTGATAGCTTGTGCACATGTAGCTAAGCCATGTCGATCTTGTGTTGCACCTTCTTTGAAATCAAATCACGATGGATCTTTCTCTGTCCATTCATAAGATGTATTTCCCTCACCTCTATGAGGATTCAAATGTGAGTCTTTCTCACCGATTGATTGTTTCACTATCATCTTGAAGGAATGGAAATACTATGGTTCCTTTGACTGAAACTTTGATGATTTTGAATGACTATTGAAGGTTGTTAATTCCTATAAGTTGTTTAGCAATTCTTGTTATTACATCTCTTTCTTGATGAGGATAGTAATATTGTTACTACTTTCTCTTCATGTTTGGGTGAACCTTATTTTGAAACCCGACTTGCATTTTGCGGTCGTATGATTCAGTCTAACAGTTTTTGGTGCATGATTTCTATGTTTAAAAGAGTTAAGGATGTTATGATTGGGTCTGTACCAATCCTTTTATGACCATCTTTTCTTGTGAAGGAATGTTGGAATCCTCCTCTAATCATGTCGATTGACTCCTTTCTCTTTTATTCTCTAAGGTAAAGAGTCATCACTGCCTCCTTTGGAAACTGTAAGAGATTATGTGTTGTATTCTCTTTTCTAGAGTTGTGAAATGATATTCGGATTAACCAAATTAGAAGGAAGTTCTTATTTTTTATCTCAGTTCATCCTTCCCTCTTTTTGTGTAATCTAGTATATATAATTGGATTAGTCTATTGCATTACTCTTTAGAATGCATCGAGTAGTTGTTGATACTTCTCTCTTATTCACTTGATTTGTATTGAAGGGATTAACGTTGTTTTGGATCATTAATGTTATATGCCTTTTATTGAGTGAATATTTTCCTAATTCTAAGGTGTGACCTAACTTGAGAGCTTAGGTTATATCATGGACTATGAATTTGGGTATAACATCTGAAATGGGATTCTCTTATTTTTGTTTTAGATGATTCATCCTAAAACCTTTCAAGAAGCTGGAATTTTCTTGGTTGTAGATGTCTTTTATGGAATTTTGTAATGTTGAGTTTGTTGGTTCCTGCTTCATAAAGTAACTCTATGTTTGGAAAATAGTGAGTTAGTTTTGTATTACTAATTCAGATTGAATTATGTAAGAAATAAGTAGTAAGTACTTTTATTTGATGTAGATAAGTAAATTGGTTGAAATATTACTTATCTAATATAATGTTGTAAAGTGTTGATTATATCATGATCTTTTCTTAATGTTATTTTAGGTTGATCAACTTTTTCTTCTTTTATGGTTGTTATTACTTATGATTTATTTGTTTGCTTGGCTTTACTTGTTTCATAAAAGTAGAGTTGGTTTTATGAAACTAGTTAGTTGAAAGCACATCATTTTAATGCTTAGTGCTTATCATGCTCAGTTCAATGAACTGACCCATGCTAGAAATTTTTGTAGATGGACTTCGTAAGTGATAAAGGAAGGAAATAAATTATATGATGTATTGGTTGCTTAAAGTCTGGATCTTTTATAGAGAAATCTGATTCATTATTGAAATGTACTGAAGGAAGAAAAGTTGTATTCTTTAATGATCTTGATGTTGGTTGACATGAAATATGTCTGAAATTCACGGTCTTGTAAAATATGTATTTTACCATGATGAATTGAAAAAGATTTGGAGTTACTTAAACTTGTTATGTCATTTCTCTTGTGCATTATATGAAGGAAATTTGTAATCTTATCTTCGTGGTTTCCATTCTTACCTGATTTGATCCTTATTTCCAGTTGTCATTAAATGAGTTGGAGGGATGGGATTTAATTACAATATCCCTTAAATTGAATGCAACTTGTTAAGTTGGCATGCATGGAAGTTCTTTTATCTAATTTGTATGGTTCACTAAATGATGTTAATGAAAGTATAACTTAACTATCATGAAGTGTGAAATGAAAAAGGGTATAATAAACCCCAACACTTAAACAAGAAAGAGGAAGGTTCATCACCTCTTGAGAAATACCTCCATAGGTTTTAAACAAATGTATGGTACATAAGATCGTTAATAAATCTGACTTCATCTCTATGAAGTCTACTATAATGGAACCTATTTTGGATCTTAAACACACCATGAATGGTTGGGTTGTAATAAGTAAATCATATGATGGATGTTGTTTCTATTTTCGATTAACTAAACGATAAGAAAAAATTTAATGAACATAAAAGTAATCCTAAGTTTATGAAGTTTTGTATTAACTTAACAACTCAATTAGGATGAAAAACTTAAGGGTTGTTGGAATTAGGGTTAAGCAGGGTTGTTGTAATTTGAATCTTAATTAAGATATAAATGGGTGAAAATGACCTCTTCTTGAGGTGTGTACATCAAGATGGGTAGTTTTGTCAGATGTTGGCACATGCCAACTATAGGATTGTACCTTCGTGAAGGCTAGGGTCTTCACGAGGATACAGTGTTGCAGTTGACATGTTACAACACCCCTCAACATTGGTTCATCTAGATCTACTCAAACTTGACTTGATCTTAGTTTCTCTCTAGGTCAGATTAGGAATGTGATTTAGTATAGAAAGTGATTCACAATGACTTAGGATAACTAGACACACCCAATTGACTTAGGTCGAATGAGTATGTCTATATACCCTTAGTCATCATGAATGAGTTCCTATACTAAATCATGTTGCTAACTAGATCTAGGGTCAAACCTTGAACAAGTGAACTGACAGAAGTTAGTAAAGACCATTCTAGATAACAGATGAGTGGGGTGAAGGATGTATTCCATTAGATGAGTATGTCATCTAGGAATAGTAACATGAATAATATGTTGGAAATATTTGGCCAAAGTATCGCAAGTTGTTGGTTGTGTTGTCCTATGTCACCTAGTTTAAGAAATGAGATTTCAGATGAATATTGGTAACAAACATTCAGATAGGTTTCTTAAACAGAACACTCAATACCTAGAATAGGGTAAGAGAACTAGGTATACTTAGTATACATGTAGTATTCAATACTTTAAGTTAACATGAGAGATCGGTTGGAAACCGAGTCATGAAATGAGAGATCGGTAGTTCACCGAGTCATTTACAATTGCATATGGTTATCTATTATGAGATTGATTGGCATGGAATGTGTGTTCTAAATTATGATTATTTAGAATAGAGAACATTATGTATAAAAAAAAATTCTCTTGTTTCTAAAGTCTTAAAATGGGAATGTTACATCTTGGTATCAGAGTTGAAGGTTGCAGCTCTTAGACCTATTGTGTCCATAATCTGATAAAACTTAAATTTTCTTGTTAACAAAAATGGTTAGAATAAGAGGAAATGTTGCAAACAACCCACCACCTGGTGGAGAAGCAACAACTACCCAAAAACTCAATGAGATCCTTGCTTCCCTATTGGACACAAGAGATCGTTTGGTTGTACTTGAACAAAAGTAATGGGAAATGAGGAGGAAGAAGATGCTAGTAATAACAATCAGCCACCTCCTATGGAAAACACCAATTTGGGGAATTTAGGTGTTGATAATAATAATGTAAACATACCTGATCAACTAGAAAATAAAAAGGCAAGGTGGCAATTGAACTCACTAATGATATCAAAAGGATAAGTCCACCTAAGTTTGATGGCACCACATTAGGAGATGGAGCTGAAAATTGGCTCAGTGAAATGGAGAAGTACTTTATGATAAGGAATTTCTCAGAGGAAACAAAGGAAATATGGGGAGCATATCAGCTTTCCCATGAAGCATCTTCATGGTGGGACATTTATAAGGCTGAGTTGAACATTGATGAAACAAATATTACTTGGGATCAATTTAAAATTTATTTTAGGCAACGATGGCTACCACAACTTTACTATGATAAAAAAATGACTGAATTTCAGAACTTAGCCCAAGGAAAATTAACTGTAACAGAGTACTGGGAATGGTTTACTAAACTCCTTAAGTATGTACCTCAATATCAAAATGATGAGAAGTTTAGGATATGGAAATTTATCATGGGACTGAATCCCATTATAGGGGAGAGGTGGATGTTCATATCCCAACCACTATGGAAGGGGTTGTTGAAAAATCCATAAGCAGAACATAAATTAAAGGTAATTATGCTCATAAGGAGGAATTTAGAAAGAAAGTTCCAAACTCCTCTTCATCATCTCTTGCACCTAAGAAAGGACCATGGAAGAAGTTTGGTATGAAAAATAAGTTTACAATAGATAATAATAAGAAAACAACAAATAAGCTTGTTGCTAATGTATGAAATAACTTTGCCAAGAACAATAATAACATATAGAAGTCCTATGGAGGTCAGAATGATAAATTTAAGACTAGAAATAAATTTTAGCCTAAAAAGGACCTGTAGGAGGCTGTTACAATTGTGGCAAGGATCATTACAAAAATCAATGTCCTTTGAAAAAGGATGACCATAATCAGCAACACAAGATACACATTGCAGTGGCTAACAAACAGGCTGAAAAGCAAGTCACACCCATAGAGGTTCCGGGTAAGTTATTTGGCATACCTATAACTATTATTTTTATATCGAGCTACTGAATGTTTTATTTCTAGTAAATTAGCATCAAAATTAACAAGAAAAGCTGGAAAAATGGATAAAACATGGGTTGTACATTATGGAAATAATGTTGTTCATATAGTTAGTATGTGTCTTTTTGGGGCAGTCCTTGATTTACCTAGTTTTTCCATGGAATTTGATATTTATGTTGCTCCTTTGGGTCTTATGATGTAATCATAGGTGTTAATTGGTTAGCTGAGCATAAAGCAAAAGTTGACTATTTTGAAAAACATATTAGTTGTTTAGATGACTTGTAAAACAATAAACATTCAGGGTGTAAAATGTGAAATTTCTGTTAGGAAGTTGTCAGCTATACAACTTAAAAAGGCCAAAAATAAGGGTTGTACCTTATATGCAGTAAAAATTTCTAAATCTAAGAGAAAAAGTGATTTCTTAGAACGTTATCCATTGTTATGAAAATTTACTGATGTATTTTTGAAAGAACTACCAGGTCTCCCACCCAAACGGAATTTGAATTCACAATTGAAATCAACCTGAACCAAGCCTATTTCTAAGGCACCTTATAAGATGACTACTATTGAATTAGTAGAGCTTAAGGCATAGTTACATGAAATTTTGTCAAATGGTTTGATTAGACTGAGTGTCTCACCTTAGGGAGCACCGCTAATTTTTATGAAAAAGAAAGATGGTACACTTAGATTATGTATTGATTACAGGATGTTAAAGAAGGAAATGATTAAGAATAGATATCCACTTCCTAGAATTGATGATCTATTTGATCATATGAGTGGTACATTGGTATACTATAAGATATATCTTTGATCTAGATATCATCAGTTATGAATTAAGGATGAGGACATTCATAAAACAAATTTTAGAACGAGGTATGGACATTATGAATTCATAGTTTTACCATTTGGATTAACAAATGCACCCACAACTTTTATGAATTTAATGGACAATATTTTTCAATATTGCTTAGACAATTTGTTCTTATATTCTTGGATGATATTCTCATATACTCTAAAAGTATTGAAGAACATCATGAGCATTTGAAGATAGTCTTGGAAATCTTGAGGAAGAGACGATTGTTTGGTAAGTTGTCTAAATGTTCTTTCTATGACACGGAAGTGCACTATTTGGGTCATGTTATAAGAAAATATGGAATAGTTGTAGATCCCTCTAAAATTGTAGTTATAATTGAGTGGCCTGCACCAAAGAATGTACATGAAGATAGAAGCTTCATGGGTCTTCTTGGTTACTATAGAAATTTTTAAAGATTTCTCCAAAGTTGTTGCACCAATAAATTCATTGCAGAAAAAGGATAAGAAATTTGTGTGGAATGAGAAATGTGAATCTACATTTAAAACTTTGAAGGATCAGTTAACATTAGCACCTATTTTGGTTATACCTGACCCTAATGGATACTTTACTATTGTAATGGATGCATCCGGGGAATGTCTTGGAGGTATTTTGTTACAAATCTATCATGTCATAGCTTACGAAAGTAGAAAACTTAAGTTACATGAGATGAATTATGTTCAACACAATCTAGAGCTTGTTATCATTATTCATGCACTTTAATTTTGGAGGCACTATCTGCTTGGTAAACCTTTTGAACTAAAAACTAATCATCTTGGGCTAAAGTATATTTTTAGTCAGCCAAATCTGAATGCAAGACAATGAAGATGGTTAGAGTTTCTATCTCAATATTATTTTAACATAAGTTACATTAAAGGTAAGGAAAATAGGGTAGATGATTCTAAGTCAGTCTTAGGAAGCACATTTCTACTCTTATAATGTTGAGAACTCAGTTTAAGGATGAAGTAAAAAGTGTTATGGAATCTGATTCTTATTTTCAGCAAGTAAAAATAGCACTTGTTGCAGATCTAAATGATGTGAGATATAAGGTTTTCACTTTGATAACGAAGGAATCATACGATTTGAAAACAGGGTATACATATCTTTGTTAAATGATTTAAGAAAGAAATTAATATTTGAATTTCACAATTCACTTTTTCTAGAAACCTTGGTATTATAAAGATGCTTGCTGATATAAAACAACAATATTTCTGGAAAGGGATGAAAAAGGACATGATTGAGTTTGTGACACACTGCTTAGAATGTCAATGAGTTAAAGTTGAGCATATGCATCCAACTAGTTTATTGTATCCTCACAACATACCATAGTACAAATGGCAAGTGATAAGCATGGATTTTGTACAAGGGTTACCTATGTCAAGAAATAAACATGATGTTATTTTAGTTGTTGTTGATAAACTAACAAAGGTAGCACATTTTATTGTTGGTAATCTTAAGGATGATTCACCTGTTTTAGCAAAAAGGTTTGTACATGAGATTTTTAGATTACATGGAGTACCTGAATTAATCATATCTAATAGAGATCCAAGAATGACTTCAATATTTTGGCAAACACTTAACGTAGCTCTAGGAACTAAGCTGAATTTCAGTTCTGCGTATCATCCGGAAATGGATGGACAGACTGAAAGAGTTAATCAAGTTTTAGAGGATATGTTACAAATGTATTGCATGGATCAACAGTATAAATGGGAAGAGTACCTTCCATTAGTTGATTTTGCATACAATAACACATATCACGCCTCTCTGAAGATGGCACCTTTCAAAGCATTATATGGAAGGAAATGTAAAACCCTTGTTAGTTGGGACAACATTGAAGATAGAGAGGTGGTTGGACCTGAAATCCTTACGGAAATGGAACAAGTTAAAATGATTTATGAATGCTTAAAAGAAGCAGTGGATAGGAAGAAGAGTTATGTTGACTTGAAGTGGGTTAGTAAGAAATTTAAACTTGGTGAGAAGGTCTTTCTTGGGTTGAATCAAAAAAGAGTTCTATAACTTTTGGAAAGGCTACCAAGTTATCACCTCATTATGTGGGACCCTTTGAAATTGTTGAAGTAATCAACCCTTTATCTTATCATTTAGCTTTACCTCCTAATTTGTCATGAATGCATGATGTTTTCCATATTTCTTTACTTAAGAAATACGTTTTAGATTTATCACATGTGTTAAATTGGATTTCCTTGCAGGTCTAAGATCTAGGAATAATCATGGTTAAACCTATACAAGTGCTAGAAACTTGCTAGTTGCACTTAAGAAATCATGAAATAAGACAATGTAAGGTCCAGTGGGATCAGTTTAACGAAGAAAGTGCAACCTAGGAAAATATGGAAGATATGAAAACTACTTTCCCATATTTGTTTGAACAAGATTGATTTTATTGACTGATAAGTTTAATTTTTATTCTTTTTATGTCAATAAATCTACCAGTTTTGGGCAGACATTTCATATTTAAAATAAATAGCTACGTAAATGCTAATTTTGGAATTTTAAAATCTAGTTTTGTTTGGAACATATGAAAGGTAATAAAATAATTTGATTTGTCCTTAATGTAAATTGTGTAACTAAGTAAATCATCGGGATGATGATTCTTTTAAGAGGGAAGTATGTAACATCTTTGACAAACTATTAAAATTTTTCCTCTTTGCACTGCAAGCGTTGATATGTGATTTTTCCTAAGAAGGTGTATTCTTTCAACTATTGGAAATCATGCTTGCAATGGATAAATTATTCTATTCTTGGATTCATTTTGCTGAAATGTTATTGCTTGCAAGGAATCCATTCTACTTGAGATAGGTAAGGTTATAAATTGGTAATGTTGTTTGCAAATTTATCTCTCTATAATAGTAAAACCCTAGATCAATTCCATTGATTCAAGGTATGCTTTACTTCTTCATGTCTGATATGTATGACAAACCGACATTCAGAAATTAAAGGAATTAAATTGGACTCGAGTCCTTAAATGTACACAATTTTATTGATCTTTCTTGGAGGTCCTTACTCGCATTCTCTACTAAATAGTGTGCTCGGATCTTCTTGTTAATCTCTTAGGATGCTTTGAATGGAATAAAAATGATAGAGGTCTACTTCGGAATATAAAAGGTAAAACCTAAGTCCTATATCTTTAAGATCTATCCAAATAGGATTCTAATCTAAGTTAAGCTAGACCTACCTTAGATCTATTCCTAACTATGCATGTTGCACCCTAATCTAAGTTGTATACTCTACGAGTGTGGGGTGCAAAGATTGTCTAAGGTAAAGAGAGGTCTATCCCTAACCTATTACCTAATATTGAACTATTATTGGATATGGCTTAATCTATGATGGCTTTTTACCTATGGCAATACTAAAATGACCTAAGTTGAATGCTTTCTATCTAACCTAAGGTTGAATCCTAAAATAATGTTTATTTAACCTAAACTAATATAAGGATGGAAGGGGACCTAAGGGGTTACATGAAAAGTGTAAGGTGGTGGTGACAGTTTCTAGGTCATTTATGTGATTTGATTTTGAATTTAAAAATTGTGGTATTGTAAGTTTTTGGCAGAGGCATGGAAAGTAGAGGGAATCCTACTTGACATCATCACTAGAGTTAAGTGATGCATTCTATCATTGAAATTGGACTCACCAAATTTAGATGGTAGTGGCATGGAGATATAGGCAAGAAAGTGGAATTTAATGGCATTAATGGTCATCGGTTCGGTGAGAAAACTATCTTGGAAACTAAGTGAGCGGATTTCTTGGGGGTTGTTTGGTCTTTCATGCATTGCAATTTTGCTCGCATGGAGATATCTAGTTCTTCTAAGCAGCACTTATGTTTTTAATTTGTTTCTATTTTTAGCTCCTTTGGACTATTTTCAATCCAATAGAGGTATAAGAGGCATATGAGAAATAAGATTTTGGTTGTTGACTTCGTTTAGGGAAGAAGGAATTATGGAGGCTTGGCTTGAAATCTTCTTTGAATCAAGAAAAGAACTATCGGGCATGATAGGATCAATCCATTAAGTTGTTTTTCTTTATCTAAACGTCTTCATTAAAAAAATTCTCTCATGAAATAAATGGGTTTTTTATTTTTCTATGGCTACCATTCAATATTGCTTGAAAATTCTTTGTATTTATTCTGAACAATATCTTCTTGATAAAGTAGGAAATGGGTTTTTTCCTATTTATTTAATGGTTAATCACACCTTAAATCTGGTTGTGACTTGATTAATGTGAAACATGTGTGAACCATGATTCTATGCTCGTAAGGGGGTTTATGGAAATGTATTGTTGCTTTAAGTTTCATATTGGGTTTGTTGTTTTGGTTGTTAAAACGTAAAAGAATATCCTTCTCTGTCACATCTTTTTTTTGTTGAAGTTTTGTTACTCCTATTGGAACTGTATTAATATGGACACTTTGATTCAAAGTTTTGTGAACTCAAATTTGTATAGAAAATAGTAAATGAGTGACTTCTTCTTGAACTTACTGTATAAACTCTCATTTCTTCAATCTGGTATTCAATGGAAGATGGGTTGATAATGGGTGTTTGGATTTTCTATTTTTATGGATTCAACTTGTATGGAAACAAGAATGAATTTTTATTAATCCTCTTATCTTTTCAGTTAAAAAATTGAGTTGCTCGAATTAAGTTCTTTTATGGAAACTATGTGATAATTGTTTCTTGGACACTTAGATTTTGAAGTTATCTTGTTGAGAATATCTATGTGTGAAGTCTTCTCTTTCTAAGCTTATATGTATTGTGTATTTCTTTAAGTCTTTGGAATACTGAACTAAAGGTTAATAGATGAAATCCTATTTGGTTGAGGACATTTTGAGAGTTACCTTTATCCTGAGTTGATATTTGGGTTATCATGTAGCATTGTTTGAGATTTATGGATGTCGATCTTGCTATCCACTTTAGTTTGAGTTATTTTTTGTTGATTAAACATACCCATTTTTTATCCGGGTTAACCTCTTAGGTAACATACTAGAGTAAACTTATTAAATCTTTCCCGTTGTGGTATCATCAAGCTTTAAGGAATGTTTATTCAAACTTTTGGTTGATCTTTTATGATCTGAAATCAACCAAATTGGTTTTGAATAAGGGGTTTTCTAGACTCTTCAATTTCTTTGACCTCTTTTCAGTCCACCAATGATGGGGCCGCGTAAGGCTTGGTGGCATATGTATGGTGTGAGTATATGATTTTCAGTGTGGTTTCCATTTTCTCAGAGTGCTTCAGTTTGCAGTGTTCCTGTTTTGTGTGGTATTTGATGGATGTTGGAAAGAGATTTGTGTTGGAGCGCAGATGACTGTCAGTGATCCTCTGACTGACTTGGTCCTCTGACTGCCGTACTTCGTTGGAAGATGGTCAGCTAGGAGAATACGTTCACTAGCATTAGTGACCATGTGCAACAAGACCTAACTAGCAAGATCCATTCAGGAGTATGTTCTTCGATGCATTTTGTTTCTTAGTATCTATATGAGTGGAATTTCACATTTTGGGGGAATACATACCAATGTTCCATTCCCATTTTACACCCAAAACGGCTTAGTCAAGGAAAGCTTCCAGTGGTAGTGGCAGTTTTCTATGTTGTTCGAGATCGAGTGGCAGTGATCAATGACAGAGACTACAATTAAGAACATTACGATTCTTATAGGAAGTAATGTGAAATTTTTCAAGATATCTTCTATTGTGCGCTTTGTGATATGCAAGTTGTGTTTCCTACATAATTCCTGATGTATAAGCATAGTGGTAAACAATAGCACCGAGTAAGTCATTCATGGATCTTGAAAGGGTTTGTGGGAGAGGATCCGAAAACCACACGAGGTGGACATTAATGAGGTTCCTGTCACTTCAAGGTTTGTGGTAAGCCCGTTTAAAACCACGTAGAAGGAGAGAGCATTTCTTTTGGATCAAGGTCATGAGTCAAAGAGTTGGACATGCCACAAGGGTGAGCATACTACAGAGAAATGAGAGTGTGGATGTTTTTCTACCATGTAAACACTAAGGGGGAATGTTAGGAATTATTATTCACATGGTTTATATGTTTATATTGTTATAACAAATGTATAACAATATATTAGTATGAGTAAGTTATTGTTTTGTATACTTCCTATTTTATAGGAAGTTGTTCAACAACATTCCTGGCTATATAATAGCCATTGTATTAGCCTGTGTAGGTAATTTCAAAATATTCTGAATATATTCGGTGTTTCTGCTGTGCATTCTTCAAGAATTTGATCCTTATTTCTGGTTGTCATTAAATGAGTTGGAGGGATTGAATTTAATTATAATATCCCTTAAATTAAATGCAACTTGTTAAATTGGCATGCATGGAAGTTCTTTTATCGATCTTATTGGTTCACTAAATGATGTTAATGAAAGTATAACTTAACTATCATAAGTTTGAAATGAAAAATGGTATAATAAACCCCAACACTTAAACAAGAAAGTAGAATGTTCATCACCTATTGAGCAATACCTCCATAGGTTTTAAATAAATGTATGGTGTATAAGATTGTTAATAAATATGACTTCATCTCTATGAAGTCTACTATACTGGAGCCTTTTCTTGATCTTAAACACACCATGAATGCTTGGGTTGTTCTAAGAAAATCGTATGATGGATGTTGTTTCTATTTTTGATTTACTAAACGATAAGAAAAAAGTTAATGAACATAAAAGTAATCCTTTAACAAATCAATTAGGTATGATAAACTTAAGGGTTGTTGGAATTAGGGTTAAGCAGGGGTTGTTGTAATTTGAATCTTAATTAAGATGTAAATGGGTTTAAATGGCCTCTTCTTTAGGTGTGTAAAGAAAGATGGGTAGTACTCTCAGATGTTGACACATGCCAACTACAAGACCGTACCTTCATGAAGGCTAGGGTCTTCACGAGGATACAATGTTGTAATTGACATGTTGTAACACCCCTCAACATTGGTTCATCTAGATCTAATCAAAATTAGACTTGATCTTCATTTCTCTCTAGGTAAGATTAGGAATGTGATTTGTTAAAGAAAGTGATTCACGATGACTTAGGATAACTAGATGCACCCAATTAAATTAGGTCGAATGAGTATGTCTATATACCCTTAGTCATGATGAATGAGTTCCTATACTAAATCATGTTGCTAACCCGATCTAAGGTCAAACCTTGAAAAAGTGAACTAACGAAGTCGGTAAATACCATTCTAAATACAAGATCGGTGGGATGAAAGACATATTCTATTAGACAAGTATGCCATCTAGGAATATTAACATGAACAAAGATGTTGGAAATATTTTTCCAAAGTATCGCAAACTACTGGTTGTGTTGTCCTATGTCACCTAGTTTAAGAAATGTGATTTTAGAGAAATTTTTTAACAAACATTCGATAGGTTTCTTAAATAGAACACTTAATACCTAGAATAGGGTAAGATAACCAGGTATATTTAGTATACATGTAGTATTCAATACTTTAATTTAACATGAGAGATTGGTTGTAAAATTGAGTCATAAAATGAGAGATCGTAGTTCACCGAGTCATTTATAGCTGCATATGGTTATCTATTATGAGATTGATTGGCATGGAATGTGTGTTCTAAATTATGATTATTTAGAACAGAGAACATTATGTATATAAAAAAATTCCCTTGTTTCTAAAGTCTTAAAATGGGAATGTTACAGGTAGAGGATAAATAGACCACTCACATGAGTGATATCTAAAGTAGATGATTCCCTTTTACTCTAATTTTTGTAATTTGTCACGAATGGAAAGAAAAAAGTTTTCCATATGTCCATTTATGTGATGATAATTATAGTATGGTTGATCACATCGTATGCTTAACCTATGTTGTGGGTAATGTTGGTTTGATGGTAAGAACATGAGGTGCTTTTTAAGTAATGAAAATACTACATCATAAGGTCAAGCATAATGTGAGAAATGCAATGGCTCACGTGACATAGATAGAGTGGAACGAGAAATGGCTTGTTGTATAGAGGAGGAAAAGTATGTTGTGGTTGTGGAGTAGGTTGAGATTGTTTTCTTTTCTTGTGAGGAAAAGATGGAGACTTGCTCAACCAATTTTGAAAAAGGAGGACTATATGATATTATAGAAGTAGATGTATGTGGAGGGTTGATGAATTTTTTTGAAATAAGATATTTCTCTAGATATAGGGATTTTTAGAAGAGAAGAATGAATGAATCACATGTATAATAGTAAAATATTTCCTTAAGTGAGTGAATCAAACCACGATAAAAAACAAAATTATTTTCAAGATCAATAGGTTGGAATATCAACTTGATGTATACAAGCATTGATCCATAAGATATAATCTCTTATATGTTTAGATGATCCCTGATGTAAAGTAGGAAAGAATTCATAAGTAACATTAGGGACATTTTTGATGATAAACTAACGTAAGAAATCATCCTCCATTTCATAGTAAGTACTAATGGACCTAAAGGGAATATTAGTGTACCATTGGCATGCCTCATCAATAAGACTATATTGAAATTCCTGAAGTAATAATCTATCATCATAACAAGATTCCATAAGAATATGATAGTGTATAAGATGAGAATGAGGGTAACTAGTACCATCAAAACATGTGAATGTAGGCATGATAAAGTCCTTAGGAAATTGAGAATTATGAATCTTCTTAGGGACATGGTTACCATGTAATGAATTGTTGTAAATAGAAGCATAGTAATCCCTACTTTATAAAGTGAGAGACTGAAACTCAGATTGTAATTGACCTACAACATGTATGAGAGAGATCATATCTTGGGAAGGAACAATGGAAGATGGAAATAATGCATTAAGAGGTTGTAACTTATCATTGTGTGTGATCATTGGAATATCAAAAGATGATACATGAGA
This sequence comes from Taxus wallichiana var. yunnanensis, assembly GCA_018340775.1. Lineage (NCBI taxonomy): Eukaryota > Viridiplantae > Streptophyta > Pinopsida > Cupressales > Taxaceae > Taxus > Taxus wallichiana. The sequence continues at coordinate 150,392,276 of CM031234.1, read as the reverse complement.
TTCCAAAGCTAAGGGCACACTAGGAGTAGGTTTCGGAGAAGTTATAGTAGATGAGATAGAAGGAATAGCCAAAGAAGTGGAGGGACTAGCATCACGTATACATCCCTAATATGTGAGGTGACTGATGGAGAGACCTCTATAAGAGAAGATGTCCTAATAGGTGTAGATGATGTGAGAGGAGGAGATGAAATGGTAGGAGATGAAGAAGTGATAGATGGGGGTGACTCATGCATAGTACTAGATGCAACCTCAAGTGAAGGTAGTGATGGAATAGGTGAGTCACACTCGACAGTATGAAAAGAAGGAGAATCATGACTATCAACTACCTGATCATGATCAGATAAAGACTCAGAAATGAGAATATCACTAAGGACACTATCAATAGGATCATCAACATAATGCAAAAGTGAATGAGAACTAGTATGTGATGAATGATGAGAAGTAATATCATATGTTGGAGGATCATGAGATGGGACTATAGTAGTATGTTGATTAGGAGAAGAATTAGAATGCACATGTGGATGATGATCAATACCAAGAAAATAATCAATAAGAGAGTCATCTACAACTTCCTTAGAGTGATCAGAAGGAGGATCAATAATAGTTGTATAGCATGGTGTACAACGAGTGAAGGCTAAAGGATCCTAAATAATGTTAATGTCAATAACTGAGTCTTCAAATCGAGTAGGCACATATTGTTGACCCTCTAAGAGTTATTGTTAACTATGGGCTGGCGTGGGAATAGGATTTCCATAGAAATTCATGAGCTCAGTAATAACAACCTCATCATTTATAGGGTTGGCACTAAAATGAGACACGATGGGAGAAAAATATGAACTATTACTAGCCATTAGGGTTTGAAATGGATCCTAGGGAAAAATATTCTAAAGTATGGGTTCACCAAAATGATTAACTAAAATATGAAATTTAGATCTATATTTAAGTTAATATAATTAGGTACATAAATGAAATAAATGATATGAATTGAAATGTAAATTATACATAATTTATTATGATATTTAAATAAAGTGAAATAATTGAAATGGAAGGGATAATGTACTATCCTGAAAATGACTTACCTCACTATGTGTCAGGACTAAACAAAATCATGTGTAGATGAAAAATAGTGTGAAGGAGCAACCCAAAAAATTGTAGCATGTGGTTATTTTCCCATACTAGGGCGTGTGGAGGAGGACTAGGGTTCCTATGGGCACCATGGTCTATAGTATAGGCACTATAGTCTAAGAAATATCTTAGGATCTCAATTTGACACTATCGATAGATCTTTGCAATGTCTAGACTTTTGTCACGTGAGTTTTTAATATCCTCATTGATGACTTTGTAAAACCTACAATTAATATTTACCTTTGAAACCTCATACAAAACATCAAATCCCTAAAAAGAAAGATTCATATGAAAGTGTAAGATTGAACTTAACTACCACGATGGTGGACTTACAACTAAGCATTGCACTACATTCCATACCCAATGTAGTTCTATGTTCTTGTGTGTGAAATTATGTGGCTAGGGTTCCCTAAAGATAATGACACAAAGATAGGGGGAAATAGTTAGATGTAAAATGAAAATGGTGGATTAAATAGAATGGATACAACCCTTCCGATGCAAAGTGTGTGTGATGTAATTATGCCCAAATATAGTCCCTTGGCTTAGTAGATAGCTAGCCCTTGATGGTAAATAGTTCACCCATAAGATAGTAATTACGTTATGTTTATATAGGGATCTCTTTCTCAAATTTTGACACTAATGACTTGACACGCCGAGTAGTACCTAGGGGAATGAGAGGAAAAATTACAAATACCGACCTCGAAACTCTAAATTAGACGTAAGTGATGCCAGGACTAGGGAACCTACAATTATGGACAGGGGCACCCATGGGCACCCAAGTACTAACCTAGGCGCCCTATTCAAAGACTAGAGATGAAAAATGTCCAAATAACGATACTTGAGACTCCTTAAGAGATGACCAGAACTATGTAAACAAATGACAAACGTGTAAGAAAAATGATGATGATGACCAACTAACTAACGATAGGACTAGGGGATGATCCATTAGTGAATAATTTTCTTACGCGAGATCCATATATAAAATAACATATTTGGCGGTATAAATGTAATATTAAGTGTGTGATTTTGTGACTACAAAATTACATTAGATAACTAGTATACCCAATAAAAGAAACAACTAGTTGTTAAGGTCACCCCTTATCAAATAATCAACAACAAATTATGAAAATTGGAGAGATAAAGCATTAATGCATTATGTAATAGAGAACGAAAAATAAGATTTTACTTGAAGCATGCGAAGGGGTAGTAGGAGGACATTATGATAGAGATATAATTGTAAAAAAATTAGCATCAAGATTATGGTGTACAAAATATTTCATAATGTGAACGAATATAATATCAATTGTAATATTTTCCATCACATTAAAAATCCAAGAAAAAGAGATGAAGGCCTTTACATCCAATTATTTATCAATAACCATTAAAATACTAGACTATAGTTTTTTTGGGGCCAATCAATCTAATTGTGTGACACACTCGGAGTATGCTATATTATCACAACAACATATTATTTAATAATATGGGCCAAAAGCTACGCCAAAAAAGGATTGTACATCAGAAACAACAACTAGATTTGTATGGGAAAATATTATAAGTAGATATGGTTGTGCTTTAAATCTAACATGTTACATAGAAACAAATTTCCTCAATGAAACAATGTGCAGAATTCTCACAATTCATAGTTGTTTACCATAAAAACACCATATATTGAGTAGTAATTTGTGTAAGATATGTGATGCTTTGAGTGCAAGGATTATGAGGATAAATTTTTAGCATACATGACAACCTATAAGTGACTAAACAAAGGAAAAAATTTCCAACCGGTATTCAATAAATAAGCATTAATACCCATTGAATTTATGGTTCCATCACTAAAGATAAAACACATAACAAATTTAGATGGTGACTAAGGATTAATCATGAAGCTCCTAACTAAAATATCAGCAACAAAATAAATTAAGGGTACATACGCAATAGAGCCAAGGTGAATAAAATTATTGAAAATAACATGACACAATCATTAAATAAATTAAAAATTTGAATTTCAATGTTAGAGCACAAATGTAGGAATCAAAATTTGAGTGACACCCAAGAAAATTGAAGACACACTGGTTATGTAATTTTATTAACTCGAGGCATGCAAATTGAAGGATCTAAATGGAGAAAGTTTTCTAGGTCATTTCAATGGGAGTAGGCTAAAATCAATTTCCAATGAAGGTCATGCTTTGTAATTTAATAAGGCGTATGACATTAGAATAGATTTTTTTACTTATGATAGTTTTCTTCCATGTATGTTTTTCTTATTGTAATAAGTTTTCATGTTCTCAAAAAAATATTTGGTTATCTCAAGTACTCTATTAAATCATCTAGAGTAACTAGTATAATTATAAATGAAGGACCACACACCCAATTTCTATGGGAGAAGATGGAGAAAAGTTACCAAAAAGATAAAACATAAAAATTTACATGTATCATAAGACAAAAATTAGGGGATTTTACATATAATTGTGTGACACAAAAATGAAACATCATATTAATTTGGGATACACAAGAAGTTTTCAAATAATGGGCATAAGAAAATAAGGCACCTAGTTGAAATTTCAAAAATATTTTGGCCAAAAATTAATATGAGTGGGACAAAATAATTAGTGGAACACAATAGAACACGGTCTATTAGGAAAAATTGATTGAGGAAGATGCATATAAATCACATGGAAATATGTGAGTGAACAAGGTAAGATTTTTGTAATAAGGATGAAGGGAAAGGAAAAGGTAGTGCATAGGAAATATTAAACATCCTAGGGGTTGGTGCCATATTTGGTCTAGATAAAATCTTGGAATGTTTTGTGAATTTAACTCGAGTATATTTGAGTAACTAAACCATTCAATAATTTTCCTATCAATTTGTGAGGTTGTTTTATGGTTTCCTAAGCCTTAATTCCATAGTTTTATCATTGATCAATCCTACTACGTGATTTTATACTAACATCTTAATGTTCCCTTTTATTTTTGATGTTTTAACGAAGTTGTAGGTTTGATGGTGTGAGTGATATATTTGAATCTCAAAATTCTTATCAAACATTTGAATTGGAGCTGCCCATGTGAACGATTTGGTTTTTTTACAAGATTACAAGTTTACAAACTACATTCCCATCATGAAGTAAGAAAATTAGAATATTCAAGGTATCAAGGAAAGTAGGAATTTAAGAAATTTTACATTTATCTAAAGTTACAAGGTAAAAATATAAATCCAAACCTAACAAAAGGAATATTGTAGGAATATTCCTCCACCTTCTGTTTCTTTAATAGGAGGTCACACTTGTTGCAAACTACAAGTTGCAAGTTCATCCATGAGGCCCAAAATTAAATATTTAGGGAATCTAGATAATATGGAGCAAAAATGTAACTTCACAAATTTACAATTTGTAGCTTTATAGTTGCTTCAATATTACAAACTACACTTTCATCCTAGAAGTATGATAAAGGGGGAAATATGTCATAATATCATAACCATATAGAAAGAATACAAACTTGCAGATTTCAAATTTACAACTTTGAATTTTTGAAATTTTGTAAATTGCAAGTTTATCCTCTAGTCCCAAAATGGAATATTCAATGAATATGAAGACTAAATAAAAAGAATGTAACTATAAAGTTGTTCAGTTTTCAGCTTTACATTTGTTGCAAAATTACAAATTGTGATCTCATCCTTGTATCCCGACATGAGGACACGTTTCATAATATGGCGATAGTAGATACGAAGGAAAATTTTTAGGTTTGTAGTTTATAGCTTTGTAATTGTTACAAGATTTTAATCTGCACTTATGTTCCCATAACCCGATAAAGTGGATAGGTGTCATTATCTCAAGACTTTTGATAAGGAAATCACCTTCACATTTTTTCAAATTTAAAACTTTACATTATAAATTATTTAAGCAACCCCGAAGCTTGAGAAATGTGACTAAGAAAAATTAAATCCAAAGAAAGATGTCATGTAGGTTGATTATGAATCCTAAGCCAATGAGGTAAGTATGAACCATCTAAGTAATAATCAAATGTGGCCAATGGATCCACTTGTAATGGTAAAATTCAAATTTAAGATTAAAACATCAATGACCATGAATGTATAAACCATTGAAGCAGGTCTCGCCATTAATGAAAGCATGCAAAAGGAAATATATGGTTGTAATCCATAAAAATCCCTCACTTTTCCTCTAATTTCCAAGTTTGTGATATTTTTTTATCTATAAGACAACAATAATATCAAATCCATGACTTTACTTGTGCAAAAGTTTTTTTGAGACTTTGAAGGTGTTATTGTTGTTGGTCTTAGATCGAAAGAGAAATTATGACTATGTTTGCATGGGTAAGTATCTTTGTAGTGCTTGGGAATAATTTTTTGTGTTAAGGTCTATTGGTTATTATTGTTTTAGGTATTGGGTGTATTTAAATTATTTTAAATACATGTTTCCAATAGACGTTTTATCCTCCTACCCAAGAATAATGAATATTGAATTTTCTCGTGTCTAAATAACCTCTCACCTTACCTTTGACTTAGACAAAGTCACGATACCAACTTGGGAAATAAGAATCTAGCTGATTTCTAACAAAGATTGCATACAAGAGACGTAAATGAGATAATGAAGAAGATTGAATGGAGTGGTCTTTCCCAAGTCGGTGCTTTTCCCCATCTTCTCAAGATCCGATTTAGTATGGGTGTGTGCATAAAACTACAACCCAGTTGACTAGGAAGTTAGGGATGGAAGCAATGTTTTAGTCCTATCATTAACAACTAAAACCTTTGAGGAATTACTAGGTCTCCCTAATTCTGCAAAAGTGGTGGAAATAACCATTGGAAATGTAGAAGAATATTGGAACGTAAAAAGTGTAAAAGGTTCCATGATATTGAATATAAATTAACTTGAAAATTAAATAATCTCTCCACTAGGATCCCCAAAAAATTGAACAAGGTTGACTTTGTTAAATAAATTAGAGATATTATCAAATTTCTAAATAGGGTTATGGAAAAAGAGTCTTCATATCTCTATCATGACTGGATGTTCAAATTTATCCATATTATCCTTGTTAGAAATATACAAATTCAGTGGGGAGAGATTATCAATGATTGCATTCACCAACAATTTATCAAAATGACAGTGTAAATAGAGGAGGGGTCTATAAATAAATTGGAATTTTATATGACCTCCTATTTGGTTTACAACATTTATCACCATATATCATTTCTTAAACTGGATAGTGTGAAGGAATATGGAAACTTAAAGGTTTATGATGTGTACCCACAATTAAAATTTAACACTTATATTGACAATTTCATAATGTTGCATGATAATTTATTTACTCCCCTCATATGCTTGTTCAATCCTTAATGGGATTATAATAGGATATATTCACAAGAGAAAAAGGAAATCAATGAATATGGATGTTACTTCATCTAATTCATAGCTTTCAATTACATTAGAGTAAGTAGTTTTCATGACACCCCTTAGATGACAAATGAGAACGTTGGACATGTCAAGGTAGTTTGTAAAAATGAAATAGATGATTATAGGGAAACACAAGGCTAATATAAAGTTCCCTATAATTATTGGGAGGAATTCACGTCCTTCCTCGATTAAATATAGGGTCTTGGAAGCATAAATGGGAAATATAACCTTATAAAAATTTACTCATATGCCCAATTAGGATATTAGATGGATAGTTTAGGGAGATTTGGGGACTTCCCCTGAATATGAACCTCATTATGAGGAATATTATATAGATTTAAGGGATGAGGAGGAGGTAAGATTAAAATATTATTCAAGGATGAACTTGACCCAGTTGTGTGCAATCGCAAAATTATAGTTGTACCTCAAGGACATGAAGATGGAAAATATTTAGTAAATAAATATTAAATTGAAAATAATATAGCCTCGTAAAATCTCCCAAGTATTGATTAGAAAAATTTAGAAATTACCTCACATGAAATACCAACTCACATCATTAAGAGGAATTTTGATTTAGTGAATAAAAGGGGAATTGACTCAACTGTACAAAATAAAACAATAATAAGGGAGTACTTGAGTAAGTGGTTTCATCAAAGATGTACTTACCAATTTTAGGAAAGGAAATACAAGTTTGGATCCCCGAAAGGAAAAATCCTCAAAATTTTCAATCAAGGTACCAACTTTAGAGGTTGTGATGAACTCAAGTGTTGCTACAAGTAAGACATCTACTTATGTGTCAAAATTGAAACATGATAGAGGATATTATGATGAAAACCATGTTTGATGCTCCCATTATTCCAACCACACATATTCAAGTAGTTCCACATCAAACATCAAGGTCTAATACATATACATGTAAAAGGAAACCATCCATGTTGATGTGCTTGTTTCTTCCTCGAAGGGGCCATCTAACAGATGAAACATAAAAAGAGAAGTTTTCCAAAGCCAAACAATGATGGGTCCAATATTGGAAACCATCCCAAGAGGGTGAAGATAAGCCTCTAACTATGAATTTTTGATAATAAAGAGGTAAAATGTGGAAATGCCTATAGTAGATAAATCCACATGAACATTAGTTAAGTGGGTAACCAAAAGTTTAGATACCCATTGAAACTAATCAAGATCTAGAGGTAGTGCTTACTAACACACCTCATGTGTAATATAAAATACCTTCAAATATGACTATTCATGAAACTTCTGCCAACCTATCCATTGAAGAATCTCATATGTATGATACCCAAAGAGATAAAGGGTAGGATATATCGTGCCCATCACATAGACAAACATGTATTGAATTGTTTCATGGGATGGATAAAGATGTTGAGCTAACCTTATCTAAGATAATGTATAAAATACACTAGTTGGGGAGAAGGAAGGATGCCTAATATCATAATCTAAGTAATTATTACTTAAAAATTTGTAGGTGGAGAGGTGGAGAATTCCACTAAAGAAGAGGTTATAATATTTAAAATCAAAAAACCACATATAGAAGAGGATCTATCAATTGAAGTTGAGAAATCTAATACCATGGATCCTATTCATTTAGCTTAAGGCACAATTCTAAACGTGATTGAAACTTAGTAAGTGTAGGACAACAGGATAAAAATCAAGAAGAGCCACAAAGTGAGAAATCCAAGGTTCCTTATCCATCGAAAGAAGAAGAAGTTGAGGTCATAAAGTCTATAGATACTAGTTCTCAAACGTATTCAACCATGACGGAGGAAGAAGTGAATGACCAAGGGGTAGAGGGAGAATAAAAACAAGGAAACTCTATCCAGTATTTGGAGAATCCATAAGCAAATGTTGATGAATTTGGTCTCACACTGCTTGCACCTTAGGAACAAATGATTGTTGCAAGTGTGCCTAATAGTAAAAACATGAGGAAGGAAGTGTTAAAACTAGAATTTGGTTGGGAGAAATCCTCCTAAGGAAGAGAAAGGTAAAAGTATAGGTTGAGGAATATGTCCTTCAAAGAATCATCTCTTTGAATCCATCAAGATCCCAAAAGAAAGAAATAAATTTGTCAAGAAAATTAGTTGGGTCCCAAGGAGAAAGATTTCTAGAGGTTACTACCCCTCAAGTTAATGTATTAAGGGATGAAATATCCCATTTTGGCTATAAAATCATCAATATCCCACCGAGGGTTTAAAACATGATTTCACTATGGAATTCAATGATCTCTTCCAAAAGATAGATAAGGACAATGAAACCAAGAAGCGATTGAGAGAGAACGTTTATATCTTATCAACCTATGTGTTAAAATGGATGAAATATCCTCCAGATAGTCAAGAGATAACCCTAACCTTTACCTTAGAAGTTGTTAAGAATGTTGAAGACTTAGAATATAGGGAGAGGGAAAAAAAGTGGGAAAGTGAACTAGTGACAAGAGGTAGAAATGCCATCATAGACATCATTGAATGTCATAATCAGGCCTCGAGAAGATTGAAACAAGAAAGGTCTTAACTGAAAATTATCAAACATAGATAGATTATTATAATGAATTGATATCCAATCTCAAGGCCATAGTAATTTTGGGTGATGAAGTCATTAAAAATAAAGGTATAATATCCTTAGATTATAGAGGAAGACAATATGAATGCAAAGGAGCCATCAAAATGAGAATTAAAACCTTGGAAGGATGCATAAGAAAAATCCAAGACATAAGAGAAAAGATAGGGGCTATGTGGATGATATAGATTTAAAAATTGAAATAATGCCCCACCTAAAAGATATATACACCCAAGATTTTTAGATGTAGAAACGATGATAAAAATCCTTTACCAACATATTACAGAGAGCCGGAGCCTCTTAATGTTTTTGATTTTTCTTTTATAGAAATGTTTATCCATTTAGAAGGGTATATTAATAAATTGGCCATGAGAGTTGAAAGGAATAAAGTTATTTCCGTTGAATTTGATAGTATTCTTTCCAAGAAGGAAATAATATTCCTCTACAATGTAGGGCTAGACAAGGATCTAGTTTTAGGTATGCTTGAAATATTTGATGTATACATGAATAATCTAGAGGAAGAGATGAAGGTAACACAAATATATAATTTATTTTCAAGTTACCAATTTTATTTTTTTGATAGATAAAGTGGGTTGAAGGGACCCATTCCCTATTTACATAAACAGAGGCCCGACCTCAAGATTTCAAAGAAAAACAACAAAATCATAAGAGCAAAAAAGCAGCTGGATATACACAAACATAGGCCAACATTATCTGAGATATACTATAACTATAGTACTAGGAAAGAGAGGGATTACTCTCCAAACCCCAAGGTGACAACAACACTAGCAGCCTAAGACACCCGACCAAGGCTAGTATCATCTTCCATTTCAACTTTCACTTTAGAATTCACCCAGTTTAGCCAAAGAAAGTCATAGGCCCCTACCGCAGACAGCCACAACTTGGTCCATCCAGTGGGATAGGGTCCAACAGAGTGTAGAGGGTCTTCAGATTAGGAAGCACCAGGCGGGCATGGTTGGCAGCCCGGTCCCAGGCATACACCACCAACTACTCAGTGAAGGCTAGGAGAATGCTGAACCATTTTTTGAGTTTGCTAAAGACACCCACAACCACCCTTGATGCACTTGAAAAGACTCATGCACAACCCGAATGCTAGAAAACAATTCACTACTTTGGATTCCAGTTACCACAATATTTCTGGCCGGCCGCAGATCCGCACTAGTGGCATCCACTTTAGAGGGATGGATTATCAGTAGGTTCTCAATGAATACAGAGGTAATGCCACTTTGTTGATGCATGGCCAACCAACAATAGATAGATATTCTTTTCCTAGGAATCCTTTAAGAGCATCCAACTCTTTGACACAGGAGAGATGAAAAATTCTTTTCAGCTGGTTACCTATTATCCTGGAACGAAACACCATTTCATGCAGATCATAGCTCAAGGAAATTTGCGGCAGATGAGGGACAACCATAACTAGCAAAAGGAGGGAGAAAAATATATAAGGAGAATCCCTTGCCTAAAGCATTAAATAGACCCTTCGCATCTCACAATTGTATCATTAGACGTCATGTGCTCTGAAATTCACCTCGCACGACATCAATATCCCCAATCCTTCACATGCTTTGGAATTGAATTCCACTATCTCCTATTGTGCTTACTCGACCGCTGCATTTTTGAGTTTGTCCGCACAATTATTACTTTCCTAAAACACGTGCTTAATGTTCTAGGCACTAGAAATTCCCGAGTTGCCAAAGGACCTTTTTAACTCCTAGGTCTAGTTTCTAAGACAAGGCTTTCTTTTTAATTATGGCATTCACAATTACTAGTGAATCCCCTTTGATTTCTAGATTTTCTATCTTTAAGGAGGCCACTAGATCTAGACCTTTTCTCAGAGCTTGTAGTTCATCCGAATTACAAGTGCCATCCCTGAGCTTGTAGGAGGTGGCACCAACCAATAATCCTTTTTGTTTCTTATAATGCATCTAGCGCCGAAGATGCCTGGGTTACCTCTGCCACTCCATCAAAATTTAGTTTGAGGAAACCCGGGTGGGGGGAGCCAACGGGCTAACCGACAGAGTGAGGCTGAGGAGATCGAAGGGCACTGAGCACCTACTCCGAGATTGACAATTCTAGGCCAGCTACTCAATTTCCCTGTCAATGTTGGAGAAGTGATGAAAGTGGGACCAATTAGCAGAAACCACCTCAGAGATAGCCCATTCCAACCTGAGAATGACCCTGTCCACCGAGTTTTGCTCCTCCCTAAATATTCTTTTGTTATGCTCCCACCAGATGTGCCAGAGAAGTAGCACGATACCACACAGCCAAATCAAGGAGAGAGCACCAGAGTGGAGGTTTACAGGCCAAGCCAAAATGGCTACCAGGAGTGTAGAGGGTTGGACCCATGGGAGATTGAGCCTGACACACAACCAACTCTAGCATTCAGCTATGAATGGGAAATGAAGTAGAATATGATCACGATCTTCCTCATGCTTCTCATAGAAAGCACATTGAGGGACCATGAAAACCAAATCTCTTCCTCCTTTCTTGAGTGATAATTTTTCCTTTGAAATCCATCCAAGCGAAAAGGCTAGCTTTAGGGGGACACGAGGGGGACCAGCATGCCTTCTAGATTAGAGCCTCAGCTTCCTACTCAACATGCAATAATTTATAGCCACAACATGGGGAGTATTTCCTAGAAGAGGCCGTAGTCCAGACAATTTCATCTTTACCCCGGAAAGCACTATTTATCATTCTTGCATAGATGTGCGAAAACTATCCTTAGTTTCTAAAGAGAGATTTAGGTGATCAATACTTTTCCATTCCAATAGAGCAGGAAATTTTTCTAGAATTAGCCCATAGTTGGAAACATATGGTCCCCATTCTTCAACTAAGAGCCTCTTGATTTTCCCAAACTTAGTATTTTCCCCAAGCACGGGAAAACCATTCCAAGGATTGTCCTAGGATAAAACCCTGTCACCTTTTTCGATTTTCCAAACCGTATTGAATAGGAAGAGATCCCAACATTCAACTAAGAAGTTCCATATATGAGAACCACAAGGGGGATTAACAATGTAGAGAATTGATTTTGGAAGATGGGCCCCAAATATTTTTTTCCACCACTTGGCTGCAAAGACACAAAGGTTTTGTGAGGAGATTCCAGACAAGTTTGGCATCTAGGGCCATGTTTTTAATACCCAATTTGATAATGCCAGCCCTACCTACATATTTGGGTTTGGACAAAGTTTCCCAACTGATCAATGGGATTTTCCTTTCCATAGAGGGACCTTGCCATAGGAACTTTCACATAATCCCGATAAGCTTTGATAGAACACTTTTGGGGATTTTCAGTATGGAAAGCATGTATAAGGGGGAGGCACTGAGAACAAATTTGATGAGGACCAGTCTTCCAGCTAGTGATAGCCATTTTCCTTTCCAGGAGTTGAGTTTTGAATTAACCAAAGAGAGGAGATCGTTCCACATCGAGGTCTCGACCTGAGCCACCAAACAAAGGCACACCAAGATATTTGACCGGAAGGGAGCCTTTTTTGAAACTGAAGATGCCAAGAATTCTAGCTTCCAGAGAAGGGGGACATTAAAAAAGAAGATGAAGGATTTGACATGGCTAACCTCTTGTCTAGCAGTGACCACATAAGCATCGAGAAACCCCTTCAGTTCTCTGGCCTCTTGAATGTTGGATTTTCCAAACAAGAAAGTGTCATCCATGAATTACTGGTGAGAAATAGGATCTACCCCCTCTGTAATTCTTAATCCCTGTAATTTTCCTTCCTAAACTTTATTGTTGATGGCCCTACTCAGTGAGTCAACCACTAAAATTTAGAGAAATGAGGAGAGAGAGTTTCCCTGTCTTATACCCTGATTACCTTCAAAGAAACCTTTAGCATTACCATTAATTAACATGGAGAAATAAGGCCCAACTATGCAACTGAACACCCAATTACAAAACTGAACCGAAAAAAAAAAAAACTTTTAAGGATTCTGATTAGAAAACGCTAGTTGATCTTGTCAAAGGCCTTACTAATATCTAGTTTTAGTAACATACTTGGGGATTTATCATAGGAGAGAGAATGAATGAGTTCATGAGAGAGAAAATACCATCAAAAATCGACCTCCCAAGAAGAAACCATATTTCTCCGAAGAGATCATAGGTTCCAGCAGCCCTTTGAGTCTTGAAGCAATGGCTTTTGAGATGATTTTGTAGGAGGTATTGCACAGAGAAACTGGCCTAAAGTCTGTGAATGAAGAGGGTTGAGGGATCTTTGGGAAGAGACTTATAAAGGTACAATTTAGCACCGAATGAGATCAACAATATTCTTCCACAAATTACCCAAACATCATAGCGAATGATGTTCCAAATTTTTTGAAAGAAATCAGCCTAAAAACCATTCGACCCGAGCTTTTTTTTTGGCCATAGAGAAAACCACTTTCTCCACTTCACTCATAGTGAAGGGCTTAAGAAGGGCCACATTTTGAGCATCAGTGAATCAGCGTCGGATATTTTCAAGGAAAGAGGATTTCTCTGAATCAAAGGATGTGATGTCACCTTGAAGGAGGGAAGTAAAGAACTAGACCCCTTCATCATAAAAAAATTTGATCAGAGAGGACAATACCATCATGAATCTTTATCTCGGAGATGAAATACAAGCTTCGCCTTGCTTTTACAAATGAATGAAAAAACTTTTTGTTCCTGTCCCCATCCTTGAGCCATAATTCCCATGATTTTTGTTTCCAGAAGACCTCCTCGCGTAGAAGCAATTCACCAAGTTCGGCTAGTAAAGACTTCTCTAGAAGAAACTCCACCTCCCCCATGTCTAGAGATAAAAATTAACTCATTCAGATCTTTCAACTTGGCTTCCACTCTAGCCTTTTCTTGGAAGATATTCTTAAAACAAGATTTGTTCCAAGATCTTAGATCCTTTTTTAGAAGTTTTAGTTTTTGTGCAAGCACCAACATTTTTGAACCTTCAACCTGATAGGAGTGCCACCATTGCAAAATGTTGTTTTCCAGAGAGGCATCCCTCAGCCACATAAGCTCAAACTTAAAAGGGGATTTGCAAGGGGCAAAGTCGATATTGACTGATAGGGAAACCGGGAAGTGATCAGAGCCAGACCAGGGAAAAATCGAGCATTCTAAGACAACATTATTCAGAGACCACTTAGGGCTAGCTAAGAACCTATTGAGCCTTTCAGCAATATTACTAAAGCCCTTCCTACGATTGCTCCAAGTGAACCAACCTTGCTTGGGCTTGATATCTAAAAGAGAGTTGTTAGAGATAAAGGAACAAAAATCTACCTGGGATTGCCGATTTCTAGAAATACCACCTTTTTTATCTTTCTCAGAGGTGATAGCATTGAAATCACCACCAAGAAGAAATAGTTGATCCTTGAGGGGGAGAAAATACCTAGAGATGTCTTGCCAAACCTCTCTTTTTCCAATTAAGGAGGTGAAGATCGAATGAGAACATTTCGAGTAAACTCCGAACCAACTGCCAACTATGATTCTGGTGGATAAGATCAACCTGAACTTGAAATTCCTTCCACTAGAATCCCAAGCCCCCTGAGGCCCTAGTAGCATCGAGAAGAAGAAATTCCATCCCTTAACTGAATTTTTCCAGAGCACAGCAGCTTTCACCATGGCCATATTTGTTTCTTGAAGCAACACCACACTTTCCTATGAGGAGAAGAGATAACGCTTAAACAAGTGTTGTTTTTCAGGGGTGTTGAGACCCATAATATTCCAAGAAAATATTATCATTTAGGACATAGCTTTGGCAAAGTTCAAAACACTTTGTTTTCCAAAGATCCACTTCTAACAGTGCCAATTCTTGTTTGGATTTTCTACCTTTTTTTTCGGATGAGCCGCATATGGCCTCCTTCAACCCTGCTTGAATTGAAGCCAATTTTAAGGAAGCTAAAGTCGATACCAGCAGATCTAGCTAAAATTATCCTTCCTCCAAGACACCATCACCTAAAAGGGACTAAAGCTTATTTGTCTCAACTTTATCTAGGAGCAAAGATTGTAGTGAGTTCAGGGAATTCGCTTGCCCTTGATCAAAACCTTCCTTAATAAGGGAAATTAATTCCCGAGTTTTTATGCACTTCTTCAGTTTCTTTTAGAAGAGAAAGAGGTGAAATATCACCCACTAAGGGTGATGCCATTTCACTCTCCTCCAGCCCTTTCATCATAGAGCCAACCTTCTGAGAATCCAACTCCTTGGAAGCCTTGGCCAATTTCAAAGAGCAGGCCTTACTCAGATGACCCAACTACCTGCAATAAAAACACTTTACATTTAGACCCTCATACTCAATGGTAAAGCACTTAGGGCCAGAATTTGTTTGGAGAGTCAAAGATGGTGGTAGAGGGGTAGTCAGGTCCATCGCCACACAAAGATGCACCGAGATTTTGTGCCATAAATTTAGGGCAGGATTACGGATGGGCACGAGGGTCCCCAGGGAGTTCACAATTGGCTTCAGAACAGACCATTTGCGGAGATCCAAAGGCAGATCATGAATGCTTAACCAAAGCGGGGCCTTGGAATTTTTTTCCTTCCAGGGGTTGAAATTTGGTGACCAAGGACAAAAGTATAGGTTGGAAGAGTTCATGAACCAGGGTCCTTCTTTAAGCACCAAATTTAGCAAATCAAGGGAGGGGAAACATACCTGGAAAAATTCGTTGGTATGGAAACTAACTTTTGGTTTAGAATTTGAGCCCCAGAAGTGTGTGACCTAGCTTTAAATCCTCCTTCAAGAGAAACAGGTGTCTACAAACTTGCAGAAAATCACCCTTTTCACTGCAAATTAGAAAAATCAGCTTTGGGAGGAGGAGGCACCGAGAGATGTAAACTTTATGCAGCGATTTTGAAATCAATTCCATCAACCTTGAAGTCTTCCAAGTTCTTCAGCCTATCAGACCCAACCAGGGATGGATTGAAAGGGACCTCTTATATTGCCTCAACGGTCAGCTCAGCCTGCACCAAACTTTTTTCTTCAGCCATGTTTTCTAGTACGAACTCCCTGAACAAAGAAACTAGGGTTTTGACAACCAAGCTAGTGTCGAATTGTCCTATCAATTCAAGCACAACATTTTCCACTTCAAGTTCATGGGTTGATCCACAGCACTTCCTCGCCACCATTTTCCACCGGGATATTATTTGCACTAGTGATGACCCCAATAACCAATGAAGGAAACCCATCTCCCGCCATGGCCTTTGTTATTTTTGAAAAAACAAGCTTTTTGCCTTTTTGCATTTTTCACAGATTTCACTATTTTCATGATTTTCACATAATTTGTAGTTTTTGCTAGTGTGAAACTCCATCCGGTAAAGTTGAAACTCATAAAAATCACTTTTCCAAGTTACCAAAATATTACACAAATGAGATATTTGACTAAAAATAAAAAAAATGAATGAAAAAATGATTTAGAGGACGCAAACCCAAGATCTCTCTACCATTAGAGATCTACAAAATATTTTTAGGTAATAGGGAAAAGGGTGATGATAGAGAAGTAGAAAAAGTAACTAGTAGTAGAGGAGTTTGTAGGTTAAGTGGAGAAGAATAACTATTTAGTATTTACAAATATTTCTTGACAGCTTATCAATATGGAGGATGAGATTATTTTATGATATGAGGAAATTTGGGGCACTTAACTACCCTAGAGTAAATCAATATCAAATATGGGCTTGACAATCATTTTTCCTCAAGTGGCTTTCAACCTAGGGTTTTAAAGTCATAACAGAGCAATTTTTCCATTAAAAATGGTTCATAAAAATGTGACGACCAAATGAAATCATTATTTTTTATAAACATTCTTAGTTCCATGTATCAACATCCCCAATAGTTAATCCTCCCATATAAAGCACACTTTCTCTAGTGAGCATCCAAAGTTGACCTACAAATCATAATTTGGATTTATAAGAACTCGATGAAAAAATGACTTTTCAGGAAATTCATTCAACTTCTTCACCAAACTTTGATCAAAGTAATAAAGGGACCTCATACATATTTTAGAAAGCTAATATTTTCTTGCACACCTCTAAATCTCTCTAGACACTAAGACTTATCCATGCAAACTAGCCTTGTATTCATATTCTTTCTTCAAAAGGACCTTAGACATGCCTCATATAACTACTTTTTGACCTTTAACATCTTCAACACATTTCATGACACCTAAAAACACATTCTTCATGCTTTCCTTAACCTTATCTACTTCTTTTCTCATGCTACTATACCATCCTGCATATTGTAGGTCTAGGATTATGCCTAGTTAGGATTGAACTAACACATAATACCTAGTATCCGACCTTGAAAACACCTTACGAGACACACTTACACACTTGACACATCATATTAAATATTCTTGACACACAAAAAAACTTTGGAACTCATACCACAACCATACAAGCTAGAACAATACACCAAGAACATGCAAGCTCACCTAGTCATCATGCCTTTACAACCATGCAACTTGTCATACCATTGATCCATGACACTAGATACCTCAAGTTGAATAAAGAATCCCTTTGAAATCAATGAAAACAAATAAGACACTATGTACAACATATTTTATGCTACAACCATGATGGCCTTAGGTACCTCGGTAGTTTGCGGTTCTCAAGTGACAATATTTGACACACTAGTTCATTCAAACCTATTACTTTCCATGATGTGATTCACATAATTACCATCCTCTTGGAAGGATATGTGAACACAAGGTTGGAGTAAAACATGAAGATCATCACCTTTCTTCAAAATTCACCTCCATGAAAATATGTCACCTTTTTGAATGGTATCTTCTTACAATGTTTGGACTCATTTCTCATCTTTTCCTCACTGAAATAGGTATTATCATTTAGATAGAAGGATTGTTCTCTCGAAAGAAATCATTTTCTTCTGACCTCTTATTAGACTAAAACATTGTAGTCACCGTTGGTCATTCAAATGTGTACCCGTGTCTTAGATCTAGAATAACCAAGTTGTTTGAGACAACAATGGAACCATCTCCAAGTTGTGGGACCTTGTGTGCTTGAGATGGATCTACAGAGAAGGCCATATCCTCTACTTATATTTAACACTACTGCTATTACTAATGAAAGAAAGAAAATACTAGACTAAACGATGCCTAGGGACCAGGAATAGAAGGATTTGTTGAAAGGGGAAATCCTAAGCTAAGGGAATGTGATAGCTCAAGAAAGAGGGTCGACTGCTCTCTACAAGTGGAAAGAAAGGGAGAAATCATGGGAGAGAGACGCATGTGCCATATATCAAAACAAAAAGACTCGTATCTCCGGTGTGTGATAAAAAATGAACGTAGGTATTGTAACTAAAGGGAAATACATAGCATGTCGAAATGCAAACAGAGAGGCAAGATGCAACATAAATGGGAAAATGGAAGACAAAAGTTCCACAAAACTTGAGTTATTTGCTTAAGGAATGCATAATCATTTACATCAATGGTAGGAGGTGAGAATGAATTACGATACCACCGCAAGGTTTTAAACCCATGGGAATTAGAACATCATTTTGGCATGGTGTCATTACAAAAAAGAGGGATCCTTTGTAATGAGAAATGCTCTTACATTTATAGAAGAAGAAGGAGAGAAGAGAAAGAGAAAAGGAGGGAAACTGAAATTCAAATATGAAACCAAAAACAACAAGTGATAAGTTCTTGTAAATATGCCTACAAGGCTATCATATGTGCTTCCCATGTTTGTTTTTCATGTAGAAGAAGGAAGAAGGCCAAATCTGCATAAATCTATGTGGTTGGAGTGATTATATGTGTGCATTAATGATCAGAATGATGTTTCCCTGTTTTTTGCCTACAAAATTTGGCATAAATATGATTTTGAAAATTATAACATTTATCCTATGTCAAAAATTTCAAATGAGACTGGTCATGCGGGAATCTAAGCATTGCAGCAAAAGTTATGGCTATCAGAAGATTGTCAAAGTCATCCAGGCACATAAAACACATGACATGCGCTGATTGATTGAAGGATTCAACCAACTGTTCATTTTTTTTTCTTTTTTGCCACATGTCATGCGTCATTTTTCTACTAGGATTTTGTGCCTTCTTGGCATGCTTTGATAGGTTGCATGTGTCACACTCAAGTCCGATGAGATAATGACATGGCACGAGAATGGAAAAAGGAAGGTGCAAAGGTACGCTCATGGAAGTAAAATGTGTGAAAGGAAATAAAAAGGAAAGCATGAAAAAATGAAATGTGTGCGGGAAAAATGGGACAAACAGGTGAGAGAAAGAGAGTGATGCATGGTCAAGGTTCAAATATTACAAGGTAATGCACGAGACAAGAGGAAAGGGTGCACAACGATGCCAAAGATTTAGTTGATTTTGGGAAGTGGGGCCAAGGTTCTCATGCGGAGGAGATGCATGAAATGATAAGAAAAAGTGGGTACACACAAGGAAGGCACAAAGGGGAAGTGGAAGTAGAGATAAGAAGTAAGAAGGAAGAAAGACAAGAGGGATATGTGAAAGAACTACATTCAAGTGAATTATGCAAAGGAAGCAATCTTGAGTGCACACAATCGAAATGAAACATAAGAGTCAGAATGAAATATAAGTTGTCCAAATAACCTAGGGAGTTATTTGGGACAATATTTTTGTGAATTTTGGGGGCCATGTGCCTACTAGATGAAGAGACTATTAGCCTTAGAATCATCCATTGGGCATGGATTCAAGCCTTGAACTTTAAAGACTTGATGTGTAACTTGAAGAACATTATTGGAGTTACCGAAAACACCATCTCGAACTCGAACTGAATTGTTTCTCTCATGTGAAGATGTTTTGACTTATATTCATGAGAGTTGAAATTTGTGTGCAGATCATTGGAACTACCTCTTCTAAAACTAAAATACCATCCTAGGAAGAAAAAAATAGGTGAGCAAAAGGCACGGAATAGGAAATAAAATAGTAATAGAGGGTGCACACTAAATAAAAGGAAACACAACAACTATGTATAAAAGCTAAAAATTATACATGTCTCAAAAGGGAACATGCAGAGTCTGTGCAAGAACTTGTGCTCCTGAAATCAAACCTACTATACCCTAAAATAACCAAAGGAAAACATCGCTCAATTAATACCTACAACAAAAAGGGAGAAGTATCTACCCTTCCTCACAAATTGCAACCATGTAATTGATTTGGAAATGAACATGGTTGGAAATAAGAGTGAAAAACTCACTTGTAGATGGCATTTCACTCTCCTCAAAGTATCAAAAAATAGAATATATACCTCCTAAAGTTAGTCTAGACTTGGATCTAAGAGGTGTTGTTGTTGACCTTTGGCACGTTGAAGCTCTACCTCATGCTCTGAAGTGAACATGACCGGTGGAAACTCTATCTTTGGCTCTATGCTAGCCAAATATTTGATTAGGAATGGTTTAATCCTTGTGGTTTTCCCATTTTCTTGAATTTCAATCCCATAAATGGAATTTTCTTACAGAATTTCCTCCTAATGTGACTACTTGCAAGCTAGATCGCATATGGTTGTGCCTCTACAAGAAACTTTGTATCCTCCGAATCGAACCCTTTGGAACTAGTTGATTTTCATCTCAAATAGGAACCTAGATGATCTCATCATCCTCATAATAAAATTCATACCATTCTTCAAGTGTTTTTGTAGTTGTCGAACCTAATGACATTGGGCGGAGATGGCGTGCGGTGTAGGTGGTTGTTCGGTTTCATATAGTTAGGAAGAGGGGACTCAGAAGAAGATGGAAGGATGGTCGGGGAAGGTTTGTGCACCAATGGAACTCAAGCATGTGTAAAGGGAGAAAAAAAGGGATATGAAGGTGGGTTGGAAGGGAAGAGGGTGTAGAAGGAATGGAATTATCAACAGGGGAAGCATGTAGGAAGTCGGGAATATGTGAAACGGGCTGAGATGTAGTAAGTTAGCATGGAGGAAAAGGAGGGTCGTAGGATGATAGTGTAGGGTTTCCCCATTGACAGGGTTTCCACATGCTAGATTTTGAGCCCGCATTAGCTCGACGACTTTCTAATTTGAGGCATCATCTCAAAAATAAATTGTAGCTTTTGCTAGGTGTTAAGCTAGCTTGGTATAGGGCCGACCCATGGACAAGGGACCTCAGTAACCAACTTTAGTTACCTTTATTGATAATTTTACTCGAGTTACATCATGTCCATCTCCATATTTTGCACCTTCCTCTCAAAATCAACATCTTCCATGGAGTCACCACCACAATCTATATAAACTTGTTCTTCATGAACATCATGGTCAAAAACTAACCATACATATCGGGGGAGGTGGGTTATATGCATACTCTTGATGGGGATCATAAAACTTATTTGGAGGAGCATGTTTGAAACTATGGTAATGGAGAAAAATAGCTTTACTACTGCAAATGGGAATTCCAATAATGAAAAGAATTCATGATTTCACAACTTTAAAAGGGGAAGGTGAAACGATGGAAAAGGATAAATGAATAGAATAAGAAAGGGCGCAATAATTTGCGAATGAGATAATGGGTGCGTTTGAGCAATTGGAGTCACCGATGTGTTGAAAAATTCCTCCAAATGCCGGATCTCAATAGGAACACATCAACACCTACCGTGATGAAGATGTATAACTCTTCAAAATGGTCCCATTGGGCACGCCAACTTTTATATCCAAAAACAACACCATCTTATCTACTAGCATACACAGATGAGGAAATTGGTTTTTCTAGGTAACATGGGACCGTCTCCAGGTTTTGGGACCCTACGCGAAGAGACAAACCACCAGGCATGCCATAAACTATTGATTTTTCAAAATGTGCACACAAGTCCTAATTGTAGGATAACCGAATCATTTGAGATAATAATGGAATCGCTCCAAGTTGTGGGACCTTATTTGCTTGAGAAGGATCTCTAGAGAAGGCCGCTTTCTCTACATATATCTAATATTATGCTAGTCCTAATACAAGAAATAAAATCCTAGACTAATTGATGCCAAGTGACCATGGATAGAAGGATGTGTAGAAATGGGAAATCCTAAGCTAAGGGAAGGTGATAGCGCCAGAAAGAGGTTCGATCACTCTCCATGAGGGGAAGGAAAGGGGGAAAGTATGGGAGAGAGGGTGGATGCATGTGCCACAGATCAAAACACATAGACTCATCTCTCTAGTGAGTGAAAACGCATGAAATTAGGGACTCTAAGTAAAGGGAAACACACAACATGCTGTAGAAATGCAAAAAAAGAGGCAAGATGTAATATAAATGAGAAAAGGGAAGAAAAAGTTCCACAAAATATGATTTATTTGCTTAAGGAATACACAATCATTTACATTGATGGAAGGAGGTGAGAATACATTGCAGAGACCACTCCAAGGTCTGAAACCCATCGGATGTTGACAACCATTTTGGTATGGTGTCATTACAACAAAGATGGATCCGTTTTAATGAACATTTCTCTTACATTTATAGAAGAAGAAGGAGAGAAGATAAGGAGAAAAGGAGGGAAACTCGGATTCAAATCTACAACCACAAATAAGAAGTGATAAATGCTTGTAAATATGCCTGCAAGACTGCCAAATGCGCTTCCCCATGTCATTTGGCATGTAGAAGAAAGAAGAAGTCCAAATTTACGAAATCTGGATGGTTAAACCGATTAGATGTGTGCATTAATGATTAAAATGACGTTTTTCTATTTTTCACCTACCAAATCTCACCTAAATCTAATTTTGAAAATTCGAACATATAGCCTACGTCAAGAACTTTCAAATGAGACTAGGCACATGGGAATTTGAGAACTACAACAGAGTTTATGGCTGTCAAAAAATTTTCGAGTCGTCTGGGCACGTACGTAAACATGTGCAAAGTGTTGATTTCTTCAAGGATTCGGCCAACTATTTATTTATTTTGTCATTTCTTCCATGTCCCGCACTTTTGAGCTTGGTTTTCAAGATCAAACACCTTGTTGGCACACTTTGATATGTTGTGTGTGGCACACTCAAGTCTGGTAGATAATGACGTGGCACAAAATGACACAAAGGAAGGAAAAAGGTACACACATGGAAACAAAAGGCATGAAAGAGAAGTAAAAGGAAAGGAAATTCAAATGAAACATGCATGGGAAAAATGGGTTAAAAAGGTGATAGAAAGATGCATGGTCAAGGCACAATTATTACAAGGTAATGTGTAGGGCACGAGGATGTCAAAGACTTAGTTTATTTTGGGAAGCGGGGCTAAGTTGCATGCACAAAGAATGCATGCAATGTTGGGAAGAAAATGGGTGTGAAGAGGGAAGGTACAAAGGGAAGTGGCGTAAGAGAGCGAAGTAAGAGGGAAGCAAGGCACTTGCGGCACGCAAAATAATTACGCCCAGAAAATTATGCCAAGGAAGAAAACTTGAGTGCGTGCAACCGTAAATGAAACATCAGAGTAAGAATAAAATATAAGTTGTACAAATTAATTGGGGAGTTATTTGGGACAATATTCACAATATACTTCTCTTGTGATATGTGGACACACTGCATATTATTGAATGAGTGTTTAAAAACACTTCCACGAGTTATTATACCATGTGGACTTGGGATGACTACGTGATCTTGGAAATATGATTTTATTGAGTACCTTTGTATCATTTCTCCTCATGACTCTATTGAACTTGAAAATTCCCTTAATGGCCAAGAAATCTTATTTTTTAATGGAAAAAAATCAAGGGACCTAATTACCTTCTTATTCACTGTTCCTTATTGAAAATATCTTATGTTACAAATGAGGAAAGGAGAAACTCTGCATTCACCATCATACTCATCAATCACAATGATGTGTTATATTATGAAGAGATGATTGAGAATTAGGGATCACCTTTATAGACCCTATTTGATATCACTCTCCTTTTGTGGTCCACATCACATTGAACATAATGACCCCTTTTTGTGACTATCGGGATGGATTGAGGCACATAGTCCTTGAAGTCACCTTGAGACTACGTTTTTGAGAGTCTACATGATATTTAATTCTCATTTGAACCATAATACCATTTTTTAGCCTTGAATTTATGGAAATTAATAATGAGTGGGAATATGATTTAATACACATGATTTGAGCCCAATTGCGAGGCTTACTAGTTTTTGTAGGCTCTATCTAGGATAGCTATAATTAGTAAGTTTTCCCAATTTTCAATTTTTGATGGTTTTTACTTGTTTGGAGTAACAAAGCTACTGAGAATTTACCATTTTTGGAAAATTACTATATTTGGACACATGAAGCCTTACAAAATTACTATTTTTAGATGGGATCTCTTAGGTGCTTGATTGCAATGAAATTTTTTTATAACGATCATGTTTTGTTGCATGACCTTTTGCTCCAGATTTTCAAGGTTTTTCATTCACCATAACTATGTAGATCTAAAAAGGAAACTTCTCGAGATGAAAATTTTAAATGGATACTACATATTACAAATAACATCAATTTTAATTCTCTTATAATCATTTTGACAGTCTTTTTAAATGGAATACATTGATAAAGTTTGATGGAAATCGGGTGCATAATTTGTGAGTTATGAGCAATTCTCAGTTTTAGGAGCTCGATGTTCTAAGACACATTAGTAGCATACCTATGAAACAATTGAGTTTTTGAGGGAGGAACAAAACATTTTGAAAATTTGTAAATCACCAAGTGTTTTTTAGGAGAGAGTTACTCATTTCACTTACAAATTTTAACCCACCACTTAACTCAACATCTTAACTATGACTAGAATATGATTGACATGGAGTTACACCGGTCCAAGAGGTACAAGGGGGACACAAGGGGAAAATTTTTAACTTTTCACCAAATGGTGACAAGTGGCAGCTTTTGGTTTGTTGTGGATGAGATGTACGACATTAAAAGTGGTCACTGAACTAAACATGGCTTTTCACATGACCGGAGATGAATGGAAGGATGGGGGTCACACGTTTGTTCCCAACTTATCCCCTTTAATCCTAGTTCAATACAACGAGACAACATGGGTGAGAAAATTTTCTATGGGGGTTTGTTTAGGAAGATGGGACATGGACATAGGTAGTTTGCAAGTTTGAGGTTCCCCTGGTGAACAAGTTGATCATGATAAGTTTCAAGAAGTTCGACAAGATGAGGGCTCATAGTTTTGTGTCCCCATTTTCTCCTTTAAACCTTGGGTATAAGCCAAGGGGATAACAGGTTCTTTAAAAGGTGCCAAGGGGTCAAACTATCATCAAAAGTAGACTTCATCACTTAACTCATCCATTTTCTCCGCCTAACACCTCAACTCATGTTAAGTGATGAAACACTTGAAATGATGGGGGTCACACTTTACTTCCCTCTCCGATCCCATTTCTATCCCGGGAAAACACACAAGGGTGAAAACGCTTTGACCAAACTATTTTTGAAATGTTGATGTCATCTACCAAGTATAAATTAGGACACTGGGAGTGCTTTTTTTACCCCAGGAGTATGGAAGGATGTTTTGGGGTCAAACCTTATATGATTTTAGATCCAAATCACATGTTAATATCATCCCATCCATTATTAGGATCCAATTATTCCTATGATTTTATTTTTACATCCTCTTGAATTCTTGACTCGAAGGGGCAAATGTAGTGTCTTGGATTATCATAAAAGATTTTTAGATCTTGGAATAAAAGTGATGTATCCATCATCTATAAGTTTCAAATATATTTCTTTGATTATTTTTTTCTTCCGAAATCCTTCTAAAACTCCCAAAATCATCCAAACAATTTATATTTAACCGTTTGAGCCATCATTCTCTATGCTTAAAATGATCCAATCTTTCTCAAATTATTCCCAACTTCAATTTATTCAACATATTTTCCTTAAAATACCTTGGATTAATTATTTTATCTCCTAAAAAATCCCAAATGTCTTGGTTCTTCGCTATTATCATCCGGAGGGTGTTCACCATTGAAAAATAGCCAAAATGACAATTTTTAGATTGTCGAAGATAGTTATTTCTCCTTGAAAATTAGTGACTTGTTAAATCACCTTACAGATACATCCTTGAAAATTAAAAATAATTGAAAATTTTGTTAGCATGTTCCTCTGAGCCAAAATGAGGGTGAAATTGAGGGTGGGCTAGCTAGAGGAAGGGTTCATAGTGACTAGGAGGGGAAATTTTCAAGTAGTGGCTTAGTTTTCATGGCCAAATTTTTCAATTTTGCATTCTAGAAATTTTTCATGAAAAAACCCCTTGAGATAATCAAGTCACTCTCGAATTGCAAAGGAAATAATCCAAACTTTACATATCCAAACCAATATGATTAGAAACCTTTAAAAACCTAGTAATCTAGTTGTTATAAACAATTATTCCAAACCAATAGGATGCAAAAACATTTAGAAAAATGTACAAGGTAGGACCTTCCAAATTTCACTCAATAAGCCCATTCACAGAATGGAGAAATATGAACCTTTTCTTAGAACATTAGATAATTTTTCTAGTAAACAATAACAACAAAGGTTAGTATAACACTCCAAAATCAAGAACATAATGGATCATTTAATTTGGAAGGCCCAAACACAAAATCAAAGCTAAATAATTAAGACCAATTAAAATAATGCTCCTGCTAGAACTAATAAAACTAATATTCCCAATCTCAAATATCTAAAGAAATCTGAAACTCGCATGGATTATTAACATGCATGTTAGAGGGATTAAGGATCACCTTTTCATTAGAATTTGAGCATATGCATTTTGGCTTAAAATTAATTTGACTCGTAAGGATAGTGGGCCTATAAGATTTGAGCATAAGGACATCAATTCACACACAACATAGATAAACACTCAAATTAAAATCAAGCTTACTCCAATTTTATTTTTGGTTTATCCTTGGTTCTCCAAAAGATCAACCTTATCAAAACAAATGGGCTCAATAAGGACAATAGTATAAGAATTAACATGAAAATATTTAATATCATAACCAATTGATAACTTAGTACTTTGAAAGTGAATACCATAATCAAATGCAACATTTGTATTTATATATTTTAAATCAAAAATACTTATTTGTTAGGCATAATATAAAATGATTTGAATCCTAATATGAAACAAATTCATCATATGACTCACCCCATAATATATTTCTAACTCCTCGTGTAAAAAATTAGAAAATGAAAATTCAAAGGGATTTTAATTGAAGTGAATTAATTTCGTGCACACATTAAGAATAAAATAGTGATCTAAACTCCTCGAAGAATGTATCTTTAGGAAACATCACTTCACTATTTATTTCATTAGACTTAGAATTTCCGCCATTATTTTATGTGAAGTTTCTAAATGAATCAAAACGTTGTTCTAAATATTATGTACCAATTAAGCCATGTAAATCTATTTCATCTTCACATAATCTAATCTCAATGTTTTTATCTATAGCATTAGAACAATTTAAACCTTTCCAAATTATCAAATAAACCATTACACTCATCCATGTAATCTATTTTTTATTCTGAATTTTAAAATATAGATTCTACCATCTATATCTCTTATTTCTCGGCCTCATGAGAGTTCATTTAATTCACCTTGGTGTTTGAATATGTTCTTGAAGTTTCAACACATCAACATCTAACGGAGGTAACAATTTATAGACATTCACAACTATTAGAATAACTGCATTTAATTAAATCAAATTTCTGACCTTTATCCTCATCCTCAAAGGATTGAAGTTGAGTTTTAGTAGTATCTAAAAACACATCCTACTTTATTTCAGGCTCTGTCTGATCATCCTCTTCAAGAGACACCTCTCGGCCAATTAAAATTGTGCTCTCATCTAAAAAATAGTAAAATTTTGTACCACAATCTTCATTGAAATGAAAGTTATATGTATAAGGGGCTGATCACTATTTATTTATTTTCTCATGTAGAAATTATTCACATTAAACCTCATTGATATCCAAATCATTCTCCATGATGCGTATTTTCCTTTGAAGATCAAGTGCGTGAAGGAAATTGTATCTAATTTACTCTGACCACAAACGTCCATCGAGGGCATGCTAATTACCATCCATAAATCATTATCCATCCAAATTAAATGAGAGAAGCCCTAATTATCTTCTATATTAACTCATTCAAAACATGAAAGTTTACACAATTCAACACGGTTTTCTCCTAGAAAAAGACTATTAGAATGGAATGATTCTTCCTCTTCTACAATAAATGTAATAGAATCCTTAACTTCAGAACAAATATTGTAAGCACTTGCAACCATAATAGGAGATACTGAGACATCACTTTCAATCTCATCAAGAGGATATCCTTTTATAGATCGATCCATTATTAGACTGTAAAAGAGTTATTATAAGAGTATGGATCAAAATTAACATCACAAGATACCCATTCATCATAAAGAGAGTCGTAAACTTTATCAGAAAAACTAGAGTGCAAATTGGAAGTACGATCATGTGATTCCATATTAGTATAAAATATAGGGTCCTCATAATCAAATAAATCATCATCTACCATCTCTTTATATGCATCAAACTAATTTTCAATAATGGAAGTATCAACACCCAAATCAAAAATATATGCGAGATTCCAAAAATTCAAATCCAAAGTGAAATCATGAGACATTTTGGCTAGATTCTTATACCTCACGTAGTATCTCAAATTACTATCAAATGCATCAATATATAAGGAGGCTATCAACTTAATTTGGTTTTAAATAAGCGGGAAATTTGTTCCATGTTTTCAAAAATATGAGATTAAACTTTTGAATGCTTTAGTTATTATTTTTAACCAAGTAATAAAAATAATTCCTAAGAGAAGAGTAATCAGTTTCATGACCATACTGATCAAAAAGAGAGCTGGAAATGTTTCCCATGAGTGAATAATTCGATCAGGGAGCTCATGAAACTAATCGTAAGTATCACAAATCAAACATTAAATAAAGATCCTTGCCACAATATCTTTATTATAAATATCAAAAAACTCAAAAAAAAATTGATACTGTATTTCAAATGTCTCTCTCCCTTAAGTGTGTGGCTGCATTTAAACTTGGAGCAACATTCTCTAAAAGATCTAGGAAATAAGCCAAGAAATCATAGAAACAATATCTATTAACATGCTAATATATTTGATCAACAAATGAGATTCTATGCATATGTCTATTTGAAGCACAACAAAAACCCACAGATATAAAGCCTCTGCCGCGTTGTATTAGGTCAGAAAACCTGTCCAAAATCCAAGTTTGTTAATGGTATATTTGTTGACGTTGTTGTACAATTGTGTCAATAAAATCATCATAGTGCCTTGGTATCACTACTTGTGTACCACTCCGGCTTGGTGTGTGTCACGAGTTATCATCTAGGAATGATGAATCCTTGCTTCGGTATTTCTTACAAGCGTATAGCCTGCTAAGTATTGAGTTTCAAAATGAGTAACAAATGTTATATAACAAGAAGTAATTTACAAATAATGCTTATAATAATCATAATGTATATTAGATTTAAATGATAAAATGGAATTTTATTAAATAAAATAAATAATAAATAAACTAAAATATTCAAATTTCAACCATGATTGAAATTGTATCATGAATGCAAAATAATAAATTTTCATTGCAAAAATGCCTTATCTCAAAAATTGATAGGGTTGAGTGTGAGACTCGTTACGAGTTATGACCCATGATTAGCCAATGATAATCATATTTTTATAACAACAATAATAAATAAATGGAAACAAAAAAATGAAATAAGGAGAAAACAATGTAAATTAGGGTGGATTAGAGTAAAATAGTGATTTGTTTGTTTTAGGTTTTCTTGTTTTTGGTTGATCCACCATCATGGGAGATACTCCTGGAAACCTTAAAAGAAAATCCATTTTATAGGTCTACAACTGGATTACATGAACTTTTCCAGCTTCCTCCATGCTGTGTTAATGAGAGCTTAGAAACAAGGCAATGGACGTCCATCAACACGTAATAGAGAAAGATTGTTTCCATATGTGGTTGTTTGGAGTGTACCTCGACCTTATAAGCTTAATTTTTTGTTATTTGTTAGAAAACATGCAAGTTCGGTGCTTGAGGGTTGTAACCATTGAGATGGCATGGATGCCTCTTTTATTAGGGTAAAAAAATAAATAAAAATAAAAATTATTTTATGTCTGCGTGATTTACGTACTTAGCCACCCATCTATCTTGAGGAAACTATAATTTTTTTCATCAATGTGTTTATTAAACAAGTGGTGGCTATGTGGATTTGTTTTCTTGGTGCTTGAAGACAACACATGAATGTGTAACACTATATTTACAACAACTCTTCTTTTGGGGATGGATAATTAAAATATAAGCTTTTGAATAGGGTACAAAGGGCCATCAAAATATATTGGAAATGGGTTTTGTGTTATAATATATTTTTTCAAATATCCTAGAAGATTGTATACAAATGTGAGAGCATAAAAATACATAAATATTTGTCAAAATGCATGTTTGGGTGTAGCAATTTTGTACTATGAATGGTTTTAGGAGATGCACAACATTGAAGTTTTGATACAGTTTGGACATTCATCAAAGCATAACAAAACACAAGTTTATCTATTGTTGTAATTGTTTGTACAAATCGATAGGCATGTATGTAAAATATGGAAATATACTGAAGGCACAAGAACTATTTAAAAATTTTCATCAACAAATGCGGTCTCTTAGAGTGTGTGTGAAACCACCTAGAGCACCTCTTGAACCCCACCTCGTTGATTTACAGGAAGGGATTTTCACCCCTTCTTCAAATTTTACTTTTGGGACTTAAAATTATTATTTTAGAAGAGTTAAGTGATATATTTTATTTAAAATCATTCACTTTTCCTTGTATAATTAAATCATCTTGTAAATAAATTTAAATAATAAATTATGCCCGATTAAGAAAGCATTAAAACACCTTGTCTTGGAAGGCATCATAATAAGCTCTATCATGAAACTACCAACGTTGAATCAAAATTGTTTAACATGATCTTTCACATTTGGTAACATATCATGAAGGTAAATGATGAGAAAATGTAATTTTGTAATGTCAAAAACAACCCCTCTAAATATGTTAGTTGCCTCTCAAAATGACATGAGAGAAGCGGCATGTAGACCTCACTTACATGTTTGTACTAATGTAACCTCTCCATTATCATATGGTGACTTCATTCCAACTCCGGAAACATCACCAAAATATTTGATGATTTTGTTTTCAAGGTTGGTTTCACCACTTTGGAAAACTAGCTATTAGGAGCAACCACTTACTACAACCAAACCCTCCCGAATCACCTCCAATTTTCTGCCTATGGATTCCAAAATTGAAATTCAACCCCAGTAAACCTATTCATTTCTATATGTAGAATAGCGTATCATATTGTGTTTTACCGATTACCTTTGAAAAATGCATTCTACGCACTTGTTTTGGAACCCACTTGGTTTAATTTTATAGACAAAAACGGTCAAATACAACCATGTCTCTATAAATTTGTTGCGCTTTCAGCTCTGGAACCGTTAGTTTATTTTGATTCTCTTTATAGTATATAATATGGTATAATAATTCAACATCCCATTTGGGGGTCTCGTGCCCTTTCCGTGGACCCATTCTCAGGGCCACTTGGGCTAGTTTGTGCATTAACGCAACAATGACCTGTAGACCCATATTGAATCTCCAAGAGTTGTTTAATGATTACAAATAGTGTGATGTTTGGAAATACATATGATGAGTATAAACGTTTGGTTTGGCATAGTTAAACAATACTATTAATGAAAATTCATAGTCACATATTTTAGTACTGTACTAGACCCCCAGAGTAGTGACAATGAAAAAAAGGACCATGTTTGAGGTCATAAAACTTGTAATACTCTAAAAATATTTTTGGAATTTGAATGTTATGTAATAAATTTTTTTGTTTCATCTCTCATGCTCTTTGATCATGAAAATGAACTAGTTCACTTATGTAAAATAAAATGTGTGTATTCCCTCTCTAATCTTTCTTTCTCTAAATCCCGATAAGTTATCTTGGTTTAAAAAGTGATTAACTAAAAATGGACTAAAATAGGATAGTGAAAAGTAGTTAATCTAATCTAGGAGGACATATAACACAGTTAAAAAATGAACTAAAGAAACATCTAAAATAGAATAGACAATTAAACTAGATGAAACTAAAACCCTAGTGTGTAATAAAGAAGAAGAAATGACTTAACTCATATCCGAAGAAGCACGCAGAGTGTCATAGGTTTGCACAAAAATCGGGGACCAATAATGACTATGTCGTAGTGTTGAAAATGGAAAATATGGATGATGTGATCGGACTAGGGTGCCCACGAGTGCTGCTTACGCTATCTGGGTGCCTTGGTATGTGTAAAAGCCATGAATCTGGTTTTTATAGGGCCAAAAGTTATTCTGGAACTTTTTTTTTTGTCCCACTATATTCTTTGTGTCACGCCAAATACTTTGAATATGTCAAGATGAATAAAAGACCTGCAAGAACCCAAAAGAAACATCAAACCCTAAAAAATGCATATGAAGGGGTCGATCGTCCTCATTTTCCACAAGGGTGGAATTACTAACGAAAGCGTTGTACTACATCTCAACCCCAATGTAGTTATTTGTACAATTGTGTGTGCAGATGTCCTAGGTTTATCTTATTCCAGTCACACTTTGTGAAGTAGTGAGCAATAACTATGTGTAGAAAATGTAATAAAATGTGTGCATGGAATAGAATAGAATCCCTCCCCCTATGAATTGTGTGTTGATGCAGATCTCCTAGCTTGCGCCTTGATGATGATGGAGCTATGTGGATGCCAATGCAATAGATGGATGCAAATATAGATGGTGTGATAGAAAATAGTGATTCTAGGTCCCTCATTATGGTCTCATAAATTTATATTTATAGGGTTCACTTTGTCCAATTTCGTAATTAACCCCAAAAAGACCAACCTCATAAGAGATAAGGATAAAAATGACTAGAAAAGACCTAAGAAAAGGTGAGAAAATTCAAAAGGGACCAGGGCACCCCTAAATAGGACCAGGGGTTCCCGTGGGTGCCCCAAAGACAAAATATGGGCACCCCAGATTAGGACTACGACAATTTGGGATCATTGGAAATGGTTGGCTGGGTAGATGTAGTTTGTCGCAAAATATGAAATAAAATAATAAAAATGACCAAAAGGATGGGGGTTAATTAGTACTTTCTTTCTTTGAGAACCTTCTAAATAGTAGTATGAGACCAAGATAAATAATTTCCTAAAGTGCATGATTTTGTGACTACATTTTTCCCCCACTTTATGTTGGTGAGTGGAAAGATTGGTAACATAAATTAGATAGAGATGCATACTAGATGTCGTTGCAAAGTGATAAAGAAGGTGTCTTTGAAGGACTAGACAAAGTGTGGAATGACAAAAATATAGAGGAGCGTGGAATCTATAAATGTAAAATGTGTAAAGGAAAAGTGATGAGAGTGAATATAGGGTGGAACATGTGTGTGTAATTACAACAATATGTACTTGCATTGTTTGTAAATCATGTGTGTTGTCACGGAATGTTGTTATTATTGCTTATTGTTGTTGCCCCCACTTGACTGCTTATTTCTCATACGAATGGACTTGCAAGGATAAAACACTCAAGTAGTCAAATATGTATGGATGTAAGTGTAAAAACGCTATGTAAAATACACATGTAAGTGTAAAATACACAAAGTATAAATGGAAATGTAAATGTAAATTGAACATGTGCACCTGATCCATATCGAGGGAGAGTGTAGAAGGATATCATGTACTACGAGTTTTTTGGGTGATCTCATGCCACCCTAGCTAAAGAAGTGTAGGGAGGAAATGCTTTGTGTCCTCCAAGCTCTAACCGCTTCTGCTGAAATGTGTGTAAGAGATCTTTGTACTATCCTATTTTTTTGGGTGATCCAATGCCACTGGCCAAAGAAGTGTAGGGAGGAAATTCTCTATTCCTCTAAGGTCTAAATACTTCCCAAAAATGCTAAGAAACCATGTCCTATAAAATTCATTATGTATGGGGTTCGTAGATTGGTCTGAACCCACTCACTAAATATAACTTAACCAAACGAGTGTATAATCTCTATGTTGGTATGTAGAAACCCCAAATGACACCCCCTCTATGGGGCACATGATATGTCATTAATAGGAGACATGAGGCCCCAAAATAGGGCCAACTTCATGTACGCTAAAAAGTGCTTGGTAGAAACCAAGGCACGTAAAAAAAAAGAAGGTTATCCAAAGAAAGATGTAAACATGCATGTATAAAGAAAACAATGTGTAAGTTATGCGAGATAGTGTATAAGCTACCAAAAAAGGTAATTTAAACACACAAGAAGACAAGTATGCAGCACTAAGTAGGTTACAAACATTAGAAATCACTCATTGATGTCGCAAGACAAGCAAGGCCATCATGGTCACAAAAATAGATAAGTGTGCACACCGGACATAGGGCAAGACTTGCAGACAATAATAAACAATGGAAGACAAGAAAATAAGTAGCCATGGAAACATGTAATCCTATAAAAAAGTGTTGCACATAGAACACTCATGAGCATTTTAGAGTCACAACCAATATGTCAAAAGTGTGTATAATAAAGTAATGTAAGATGTTAAGTACAAAATGAAACAATACCACCTAGATGAGATGAATGTGGATGCCCTCAACAACCAATATAGTTAGGGTAGAAGACGAGCATCCATGCTGTGTGTAGAATTATTATATCTATGATCACACTAAACAAAGACATGAACATGCATGTGTGTATGATATAGATAATGACATATAAGAAATCAATCTAACATGTGTAGTAAATTGATCATGCAAAACACTAGAAAACAAGAGTAAATGACCCCAAGACAATGCAATATGTTGTGGATGGATGAAAGGGAATGCAAGATGGAATGATAGGAGCCACATTCCTCCTTGTGTGGATGGAAATAAATGCAATAAGGTTCATTTGGTTTTCCCCCTCACCAATTAAGAATGAATCGTAAATGAGAGTGGGTCATCGGGAAATGGTCGAGTAGTGTATATTGTGTCTAAAGTGTTGTGAATTTGTATATGTAGTAGTGATAAAAGGAGAAATGTAGAAGAGATGTGCATGCACCTTATAGCCTAAGAATATACCACGATTATATGAGATGAAGTGTGGAGTGATGATTTAGCCCTAAGTTTTTATAATTATAAGATGAATGGGAGAGTGATGATTTAGCACTAAGCCTATATCACTATAAGATTAAAGGAGGGTGTGGCGATGTAACATAAGGTGTATGCCACTTAAAAAAATGGAATATGTGACGATTTATCGTAAGTCGTATGTCACGATGAGATGAATAATAAGGGAGTGGTTATGTAACCTAAGGTGTATACCACTACAAGATAATAGGTGATGATTTAACCTAAGGTGTATGTCACTAACGCTGGAAATGTTGCATGAAAATAGGAAATGTGTAATGAATGTAAGGTCCATTTGATTTGTAAACCCTCGATAGTCAATTATGGACCGATGAACTAAAGTGTGTCATTGGGTAGTGAGTGTAGTGCATGAAAAACAATGTAGTATGTGCAAGGATAAAACATGACCATGTGATGAGTGGGATGTGTAAATATGTTATATGTAGAATGTAACATAACAAGTGTAGGATGTGTAAAGTGTAAAGTGTAAAGTGTAGAATGCAATGTAATAGGTGATAATGTAGAATGTATGGAGGGAATGTAAATATAGGATCATAGATAATGTAGACTAGCATAGTATGTAGAACATAGGTGATGTATAAATGTGCAGTGTGAAATAGCCAAATGGTGTATTTAACATTTAGAATTACTAATATGTGTATGTAGTATAATGTAGAATGCAAAGTGGGTGTAGGATAGACGGTGTATGATGTGTGATGTGTGTGATAAAATGTAAATGTGTAGTTCCTATAGTGCAGTGTGTGGGGTTCGGTGTAGTGTAGAAGTAATAATCCCTCAATAGTCAAGTGTGAACTGAAGCATAAGAGTGTGTCATCAAGTAATGATGATGTTAGGATATGCAACAAGTATGATGAATGTGAGAAAAACAAGTGTATGAGAACATGAATGGTGTGAGTATGTTAAGATGAAGTATCCATAAATGTTTTGATTGTGATGTAAACCTATGTAGGTACACTAGACTAGGGGTAGAATTAGGTGGTATGCCCCCAAGTGTGTGCAAATGAATGAGCTATCGAATGATGGTGAAGAATGGTGGTCCTCCAACTGATGTAGGAGGGGAAAGTGTATGACCATGCTCTAATAGTGGTGATATAGTAGATATATAATGGAATGGTGAATGAATTCTATGTGTATGTTAGGGATTAATATATGAAGAGGATTGTGGTCTCATAAAATACATTGGTGATTGAGAGAGATGCGGCATGGCATGAAGAAGTGAAGGTCGACGTGAAATAAAATGAGGATTTGATCTATGTCGTGATGTCGTAAATATCCATGGAATAGGCTTATACCTATGTGTGGGACTAGTTAAATGATGCGGATGTGTAGATGTTGCTCGAGTAGGAAAACTAGGAGTAGATTGTGTTTTAAGTAACATAGTATGTGATGTGCTAGAAGAAGTAGGGGATGAACTAGCTACCGCGTCAGAAATGATGACCATGGAGTAGATGGAGGGACACCATTGATAGAAATGACATGATTATTGTAAATCAATTTAAGTTGAAAATGATTCATAGAAATGATAGATTGCGAATGATGAATCCAATTCCTACCAAGGATCATATCACATCCCTCAACGGTGTTCCCAATGATGAAAGGAAAAACATAGTGAGAGGACCGTTGTAAATTTTAACTTAACAATGCCAAAGGGTTTTTGAAAGGGTAGTCAATTTGGGATGGGGGTATCTAATAGTGTTAAGAAGTGACATAGATCATGCAATAATATGCCATTATGGGTCCACCTTAGTGTTGTTGATGGGGGCGAAGTTGTGATGATGCTTTAATATGTAAATGATTAATTGTAGATTTAGCATGATAATCATCATTGTAAATGGAAATAATAGGTGGGGAAATATGAGTGTGAGAAACCAAGAAGTGAAGAGTTCCGATTCACGTTGTGAGACCGCATGATACACATGATTAGTAGAAAATTCTTGTTGTCTTCTTATCACGTTGTTGAGAGTCATTGTTAAAAAGCTTGAGTTTACCCTTTTTCATTGTTTTTGGCAGGGCTAGTAGATTCTGGGAAATTGATTTTGTTATTGTCAATTAGATCTTGGATGATGGTACAGAGTTTGAGGCATCTATTTGTAGAATGTTTAATGTAGAGATGATAATCACATTAGAAAATTTAATTTTAGTTCCTACCTTTTGGCGTGATAGATCTAAGTCGAGTGGAGGAGGAAGTGTAAGAAGGTTGTTGTCAAGAAATTTTCTCAATATAATATGCGGAGCCATGGAAAGGGTTCTAAATGTGTGGTGAGAATGCTATTAGTGAACTTCCATAGAAGGATTGATAGTGTTGACAATAATTTTAGCGTCATGTGGTTTTGTCATAGATGGTTTGAATGGTTTCTTGTTGGGAAAATGAGTGGACGAGGAGGTTTGTTCATGATACTTAAGTTTTCCTATGGATAATAGTTTGGTCTCACGAATCTTAAGAGTTTGACAAAGCTGGTCAAATGAGGGAGAGGTTTGAAAGAAAACACTTTGCTACAAAGGTGGTAGTAAACTCTAAATAACTCATTCTTGAAGTTCAAACTGAGCAAGGATGTTTTTCATTTTATCTAGGTTATTCTTATACCTTAAAATGTAGTTGGCTCGATGTTCATTTAGACATTGTTTAAGTTATGCTTGCTTTGAGGATGTAAGAGATATTAGAGCCAATTTTGATGGAAAAATGATTAAGAAATGCATCGATAATTATATGAATGAATTGATCGAATGCATAGGTAAGTTGTAGAACCAACGCATCACATACTCATGGAGACTACGAGGAAAAATCATAGCTACCATAGTATGATCATCAACGAAATCAAGACAAGTGACATGAAATTCTCTGAGGTGTTCTTGCGGGTCACCATGCCCATTGAAAATGGGTAGCTTAGGGGTGATAAAACTAGGAGGGAGTGGATAGGTAGAGATGGCTGGTGCAAATGGTGTATGTAGTAACAAAGTGGAATCTAGGGATGGTGATGCATGGGAAGTAATTTATTGTAACTTGCGAATTTGATCTTATAGGTCATGGTAAAGAGAAGATAGGTATTGATTGCAAAATGGATGAGACATGCCGAATATGAGAAACTAAAGGTGGTGTAAAGTGTCTGTAGTGATTTTTGCACCCCACGAAGAACAAGCAAACTTCGTGTGTGTCAGCCTGTCACCCAATGGCGAGCCGGGCGCTCACCCGAGGTGCGCGAGAGGGAGCCGAGTCTCTCATTTATGTGAGTTCAGTAGAAGACATAATTCATGATTCTAACTTAGTGATTTAATATACATGAGGAAGCTATAGAGCTCAGGATGATTTCTACACCCCTTTAGTAATAATAGTAACAAAGCGCACAATCGAATTAACTTAGAACCAGAAAGTTGTAAATCCATGATTAGACTAACATTCAAGTAAAGTTCATGATTATAAAAGATCAAAGGCATAGTGAAAGCATGTAGACAATACAGGAAGGATATCTTAACATAAACATAGTGGTAACCTTATCACATTCATTCATAGTATTACTCCAAACATCATAAAAAGGCAAACCATAATCATGTGCCATATCTGGATCCATACATGTATGCTCACAAAATAAAATTTACATTCCCCATTTTCCCATTACATCCTTCCTAGAATCATCTACCCGTTCATCCCACAGTCCTTGCAGTAATTCTACGAGCTTCACTACCTTGCTTTTGTCTCTGTTATCTCCAAGGGCGTGCATATAAATAGGCATATGAGCTCTAACAAACTCTTCTACAGCCTCAGATCTAGCCCCAAGTGTCAAGGTGTGGGTTGCCCTAAAAGCATGCCTCTCCATGTCATGATTATCTTTTCGGATCTTCCTATCATAAGGTATATTCCTCCCAGGTACACCCTATCACCAAGCTGGAACCTTGTCCAAATGGAACACGTTCTTCATGTGTCCTACCCAAAAGGTTGAAAATGGCTAAGTCCCGAATTGTTCTTCACGTTATGCACACGTCCTTGGTTCTCCAAGAATCCTATTGAAATCTATCTTGCGTGCCTTCACTTGTGGGCTTCCTCTAGCCATGCTCACCTACGTGCCTTTAAGACTTGGAAGCTATATTTAGTGGCCCAACATTACCCCACACTTCACCTATTCTCCATCCTTAAGAACCTTGCCTTGGAAAAGAATGGAGGGAAAGAATAAAGAATGGGGGAGAGGAAGAGAAAGAATAGAAGGAAAAATTGCCTAAAGAAGTAGAAGGGGAAAATTATTCCGTAGGTTGGCCTCTAGCATATCCCACACACTGACCTCATCCTGCACCCTTTTGCAAAGGTTGCCAACCAATGCGCTCACCTCATCGAAGGTTAACCCTTCCCCCTTTGTGGTGATGGTCTCCACCATGGTTTCTAGTTCCTTCACAAGATCCTCCAAGGCATCCATCTTCCTTGTAATGGTCTTGTAGAGTTCTTTAAGCCGTGTTTTGATTAAGACCTGAAGGGCCTCAATAGCTTCAGATTTTTTTCTAACTCGGTCAAAATATTTTCTCGTTACTGCTCTATTTCCTTTTTTCTCCTCCTGAAATATTTTATCTTGGCCTCGTTGTCTACAAGTAGCATGCTTGTCACCTTGTCCTGATCTACGCAGTGGTCGTAGGTGACCCTTGTGGTTTGTGCAGCTACTCTTACATCATCCAGGACCTTATTGTATTTAGCTATGAGTGTGATTACCTTCAGCTTATCTTCCTTCTCCAAATGCACAGCTATATCCTCTACCAACTCCAAGGCCAAAGGCTACCTTTCCATGGTGAGGATCTTAGTCAAGTCCTCTAGGAATTCTAGGGAGGAACCATACTTTTCCGTGGAAGGGTTAAGGTCTGGGTGCTTCGTGATAATAGCCTGGGAGATGAGATCCACCTTCTTAGAGACTTCGTGCACTTTAGCTGATCACATTTTCAAGGCTAAGTTCCTTTTTCAACTTAACTACTTCTTCCTTCCTCTTGTCCAATAGGTCCTCCAAGGCCTTAATCTTGTCATTTCTACAGAAGAGCCTTACCTCTACCTCCATGGAAACCTTGTTGAGTGCATTAAAGACTCTCATCTAACAAGTGTTTTGAATTTATGAGGGGTTGGCCCCTTTGTCTCACAGAGCTCCATTATTTCCTCTTGGTTAATTTTAAATTTGGGCTCATCAATGTGGGAGTCAAATGCCCACAATATCATTTTCCTCGTGCGTGGGTATCCATCCTCAAGATCGAAAGAATCCATGGTGGTGAGCTCTTTAGTAGGCACGGTACTGCGGAAGCGTGCATGAAAAAAGTTGTTAGGGCCATTAACATACCCCATCACTAATCTTCCTTCCTCTGCGTGTTTACTTCCCATGTGCATGCCCTTTGGAAAAGTCACCGAAAGAGTTGGGTCTTTTGTTCTACTTCTAATCTTCTCCCTTTGTTCTTTCTTGAAATCACAAAGCACGAGCTCCACACTACACCCCAACTCCTCATTGACCAAGGCATCAATCATCTTATCCACCTCCCTTTTCGGTTTTTCATCTATCTCCTCATGGGTGAGCTTGGGCATTTCCTACTCCATGGTGTTTTCCCCTTCACTCCTTTCTTCACTCCACGTGCCTCCCTTCCCTTGGGCACCCATCCTCCTTACAAAGATGAAAGCATCATTTGTATCCTCTGCTCCTTCTTCCTCTGAATCATGGACATCAACCGGTTCCTAATTCACTTGCAACTACTCCCCTTTATCAACATCCTTCTCAGCTACATAGGTGTTCGAGTCATCTGTATCGTCGACTCTTATTCCTCCATTCCTTGTTCTTCTTCATTTGCTGAAAATTCTGGAGTTGGGGATGTTGTCCTTTCTTCATCTGAGGGTTCTTCAGGGGATGGTGGCTTTATAGGCTCCGGGGTCTTCTCCCTAACCACCATTCTCCTCTTCTTCCGGATGTAGGTACTTGGCCCCGCGGTACCTACATTCTCCCTTTCCACCGCCCCTTGTTCTTCCTCTTCTTCCCTCTCCTTATGCTTTGGTGTTGGCTTCTTTCTTCACATGGAGTCATCCAGATGGATCTTTCATTCTCCACATATGTGCCCTCCTCAAACCTTGGCCTTATGCATAGGTATATCTTGGCAAAGATCACTCTCAACAATAGGTAAGCTTAATAGCTTTACAATGTGCACATATTGTGATACATATCTTTCAACATACACACGCTTCCCTAGGTAGACCAACTTCTTTCTCATTTCTCTATGTTCACTGTCAAGGGTGGACAGGTCAAGTTTTAATTTCTTCGACTCCTTATACCTATTCACTCCCGCCTGGAAAAATTGAGCAAGAAATGAGAAGGGAGTTTGCACTGGGGACTCCAACTACCATCCATCAAGATGAATCTACCAATGTAGAAATCTTGGTATCTGTGAACCGTGCTTCTCCTTAAGTTTCCTTGGGGAGTTTTTTGGGATCTGCCATTCACCTGAATGTGATCGAAGGTGTGTATACTGTTTATCCAAGCACACCTTGTGCACCCATGTCATTGATTCACAAGTGTATTTCTAGAATATATCTCGCAAGGGAAGGGTCTTCATCGAGGTATTCCCATACAAACTTATCAAATGCGTCTGGAACCTCTATTTTTGAGAACAAAATGGTTAACAAGGTGTTTCAAAAAGGATATTTCCCCATTCTCCACATTACTTATGATTTCATCTACTATGTCTTGGGAGATGTTGTATGTGGTACCTTCCAGGACCTTCCTAGACATTCGGCCCGAGCTTGCTCACCTAGGTCCACCTTTCTTGCCCATTCAGCTTGGAGATAAGGTGCGCGGCCATCTTCATCACTGGATCTCTGATATCCGTGACATCGTAGTACCTGATCTTGATCCCTTCTTATATTCCTAGGATGTAATGGTTTCTTTAATTACCTCCTCATCATAGAGGTCATCTAGGAGTGCCTCCCCTTATAACTTAGGCCTATAAAGTGTGAAATTAATAGGGGTTATGCACATTTTGCACCCCACGAAGTAGAAGAAGTCTTTGTGCATGTGTGTCATCAGCCATTGGTACAAGCGCTCGGATTCCCAAAATATGGTAGCTCGTAAATTGGAGAATCCCTTCCTTCTCCATTTTTACGTTGACTACGTCACCGTAAATTGGCATCCCATCATGTGTTCGTTTATTTGTTGGGTGCACCAGCTC
This sequence comes from Taxus wallichiana var. yunnanensis, assembly GCA_018340775.1. Lineage (NCBI taxonomy): Eukaryota > Viridiplantae > Streptophyta > Pinopsida > Cupressales > Taxaceae > Taxus > Taxus wallichiana. Next base: position 150,349,880 of record CM031234.1, on the reverse strand, counting down.
CAAAGCAGAGCTCCCTTGTAATTATGCTTGATCGGTGATTGTAGTCAATCATGGGCATCTTCCGATGTGGGACTCCAAGTCTTGCCCTAGTAAAACCCCATCCCCAAGGGGATTTCTTCTTCTTTCTTCTTTCCTTTTCCCTTACCCTTTTTGCTCTTGGATTGTACTACAGGTTTATCAACTAGTTTTGTGGTCGTCATTTGACCCCTTGCTTTCATTCACGAGTTAACTTGCAATTTTTTTTTGAGAATTTTCTTCGCGCGCCCGTGCCCTAGAACACAAACCCTAATTTCGGACTTCTCTCCTTCGATCACGACGCTTCTTCACAATGTTCCTCACACCTTTGAATCACTTCTACTCTGGTTTGTATATCTAATAGACTGATTACGCTTAAGTTTTTGGGATTTTCCTTTGCACGAGTCGAGTCTTCAAAAACTATCTCTTGAAAGAATCGCTCTTCTTGTTTTCGAAAAGTAAAATAATGAAATGCCCACTCTTGTATTTATAGATTTTCCACTTTTACACATTTAAGGCTAGGCTATCTACCACCGTATGATAATATTTAGTGCAGAATTTTCCAAACAAAACCCAACTTCAAAGTTTCTCCTCACATGCCCAATCCTTGCGTAAATTTTTTTTCACCCGCGCCCAATGCTTGTGTGAAAAATTTCCCAACCTTTTGACGTGCAAACAATCCATCTTGACAGAAGAATCTTGCACACATGTTACCAGCACCAATGGTACCTCTTCTATCCTCATGATTCTTGCTTTCACCTACCTCGTGTTTTTGCACTTTTTCTCCTTTGTACGTGGATTTCCAATGTAACCTTATTTTGCCACCCATCTACCTTCTTTTTCTCCTAATGCATCTTTTCAACAAGGCCAATTCAAATGGTCTACCAACCCAATCCTCTTGTAGAATAACTCCATGCCTCTCTTTATCACCTTACCCCACACTAAAATGATGTGCGGTCCTCTGCGCATTCATAAGTCAAAAAGTAATAAGGTTACTTGAGCCTAAGGCACAAAACAAAATAACAATGCGAAAGGGAAATACAAGAAAGGAAAAGCATAAAAGGAAATTCTAAACTAACTAGAAAAACTACCTTATTTACAAACACCAAGAAGCATTATTTATAGTAGGACTTTATCTTACTCCCATTGAAGTGTCCAGTAATTTTTTTCCATCCAACAGCTTAATGGCACGCGCTGCTAATCAAGGATGTATGAAATTACATAAGGACCCAACTAATGCACCTTCAACTTTCTAGGATTGCATAGAAATTTTGAATCATATAGCAATACCATCAAGCCAACCTTAAACTATTTGTTCTTAATGTGGCAAACATGCCATGCCTTTTTGCTTTACCTTCTCAATTTTTGGCTCCATCTTGCTAGTGAGTACCTTTCATTCAACTTCATCAATTCATCAATTATTTCTTCCAGCACTTGCTCATTGTCCAACCCCCCTGCGGGTGCTATACTCAGCGATGGTAGCATGAATTCAACCGGAATAACAGCCTATATGCCAAACACCAATTGAAATGGTGTGGCCTTGTTCAACCTTTTATACGTTGTTCTATATGCCCAAAGAACTACTGATACTTTGTCATCCCAATCCTGCCTACCCACATCACATATCTTAGTCAATGTGTGACTAAGTATTCTTTTGAATGCCTCTGTAGTTCCATTTTCCTAGGGGTGATAAGGGGTAGTCTTATGATGGGCTATCATGAATTCTCGCCAATAGAATCCTCACGATTTCATTTAAGAAGAGAGTGCCCCTATCACTTGTTAAACTTAATGGACACCCATACCCACCGATTATTTTTTCCCACAAAATATATAGTAGTCGTGGCTACGGTACAATCCTTAGTGGCGCAGCCTCTCTGCCCACCTTATCAAATAATCGGTACATGTAATAATATACAATGAGTTATTCCTTAGTGCGCAAATGGTGAGATTGGTCTGAAAAAATCTATTACCCATTTCTCAAAAGGTTCCACGCTAGCGATGGGGTGCAAGGGCATCTCATCCCTTCTTCCAAGTTTTCCAAGGTGTTGGCAGTGGTCACAAGCCTTGCAAAACTCAATTCAATCTTAGTGAATTGTCTCCCACCATAGTCTGGCAACTAGGAACTTGCGGTGGTTTCATTTCCTACATAGTGTCCTCCAAAGAATCCCACCATGGGCTTCTTCTATTATAGCTACATGCTCATGTTCTAATACACACTGGACACAAAGCCTCATCATGGCCCATTTTATACAAATCCCCATTGATCAACATGAAGGGCGTGGCACATATGGCTAACCTTTTCCTCTCCAGAGCATTCATCCCTTTGGGCACCACACCTTCCTTGAAGAAAACAACAATGTCTTCTAATTTTGAGGGTACGCACCGCAACATAAATAGTTTCATGTCCGGCATGGTTTCCTCGATACTTTGCATTTCCTCTCCGAATCAATCCTTGATAAATGATCGCTTGAATTTTTTTTTCCCATTTTTACCACCACTTTGAATTCAAATTCCTGAAATAAAACAACGACATATGTGCCCTTGTACCACCGCTTTGTTTACTAGATACTTCAAGGACATATGGTCGGTGTAGAATATGAAGGAGTCGCCACAGAGATATTTTCTAAATTTGTGGAGTGCGTAGATCATTGAAAATGCCTTACGTTCGGTCATTGTATAATTTTGTTCTCATGGTGTGTCAACTTCCTACTTGTAAAACACGAGGGATGATCAACAATCCCCTCTCCGGTTGAGTAAGGATGGCTCCCATTGTTGTACTGAGGCATCCACGTGGACATGGAATGGTTTATCCTGGATGGGAATCGTAGAATAGGTGCGGTGATAAGCCTTTCTTTTATAGTGTCAAATGCCCTATGTTGCACCTCTCCCCACTGAAAGGCACTCTTGTGTCTGAGAAATATTTCCAAAGGCAAGGTGATCTTGGCATATCCCTTAATGAACTTTCAGATTACCTAGTGTGTCCAAGAAATCTGCACACAACGCTTTGGGTGGTAGGCTTCCCTAACCCCACAATAATCAGTAACTTTAGTGGGATCCACCAAGAAGCCCTCTTTGCGCATATGATATGCCCCAACAATGTTCCAAAAGGAGTTCCAAAGATACATTTATTGATGTTGAGGGAAATCCTCAATTGCGACATCTTTCAAACATCAATCTCAAGTTATCACAATGGTCCCTGACCAACCCATACACTATCCAATCATCTAAATACACCTGAAGGAATTTGTGGATGAAGTCCTGAAATGCTTGTACCACTATGCACGAAAATATAGTAGGTGCATTCCTCAATCCAAAGGGCATGACCATATATGAAAAACTTCCCCACTCGGTGGCGAAAGTTGTCTTATCTTGGACTTCCTTGGCAATCCTTACTTGGTGATATCCCGAGAATCCATCCATAAAGGAATAGACCTCATGCCTAGTAACTCCTTCCAAAATATCTTTAGTGAAGGGGGTGGGAAAAGGATCTATGATACAAACAATGTTCAATTCCCTGTAATCCACACATATCCTAATCCACCCATCCTTCTTTATGCTGATCACCATTGGACTTATCCATTCTGATTCCTCCATAGCCTCAATGATACCAGATGCTATCATTTTGTCTAGCTCTTCTTTAACCCTTACACGCATGTTGGGATTCATCCTGTAAGGCCTCTTCCTGATCGAACGCGCACCATCCTTCAACTTTATCCTCATTTCCCCCAATGAATGGTGGATGCCTTTCAACTCCTCGTATCTGCAGAATAAATCCTCAAATATGTGCAAGATATCAATGATCTTTGATACTTCCTTGTATGACTAGTAGTCCCCAATGATAGCTTCCTTTGGCTCCTTCTCCAAGCCGCTGTTAACTTTCTTGGTTTTGAGTGGTTCATGGTACGCATACGCACATGCATCCACACTGTCAACTACTTCACACACTCTAACCAAATGGTCGACATTCAGGCTCTCCATCTCCTCTCCATCAACAACATATACCATCCTTCCTTCTACTTTTCAGCACACGCGAGCTCAAATTGTATTTCTTCTAGTTCCTCCTCTTCGAACCGCACTTCTAAGATAGGTCCATCAAGTAAGTTTACTAATCTATCTTCTACCACCGCACAATCCCCAAGAGTGAAGTGCTTGATAGTTCACAGCACCTCATCAACTGGTTTCTTGGTACTTTGATACCCAAATGTGTGAACCAAAGTTAGCCGCTAACTCTGCCAATTTCTGTTTGGAAGAAAGTTTTAGAATGGATGTACCAGTGCGCGCACATCCTTGTAGTGTTGAATACATATTGTGCACCCAAAGGGAGGGTGGTAAAGCTTCCTCACCTTCTCCCCATGCCTTCTCACATGCCTGGATGTGGGAAGAGATGGGTCCATTGCCATTGTAATCCTTGATAGTGGTGGGTATATTTCTCTTCAAGAATCAGACAATGAGTGCAATTCTAACTTCACACCACTCCATCAAGTTTTCACTATGTGTGGCCCACCACCTTGCTGTTGTGCCTATCAAAACATAACCTAGCATACTTCATCACTTATCCTCCCTCCAAGAGCTTCCATTTCTCTCAAAAAGACCTCGGGTATGCATCCCTGCAGAATACTTGGTTATTACCTTTCCTCCCGTGCACCTTTGCAGTATGCACCTTTTTACCTTGGTTACTGATCCTTTTAGATGTCACCCAATCAATTCATAAGTCCCATGCACCTAATTATCGCATGCTATACTAGTAGTATCACTGATAAATTGAGCATCATCAAACTAGATGACTCCTTCATAGGGTGGACGGTCTCTGGATCTCTTATGGAGCACACATATATTCTCAAGGATCTCCTCTCCAAGGGGTTCAAGATAGGGGTGGACTTCCCATTAGCAAGTGGTATAGTCACCCTCTCTTTCTTGTTTTCAAATCTTGTGTACCCCTTGTTAAACTAGAGATCTACATTATTATTATAACACCACTTTGTGCCCAAGTAGGGCTAGGAAATTATCTTTCCTCAAAAACGCCAAGACTTCAAAATCCCAGTGAACCTTGTCCCCGAATGTTAAAGGTCACATCCTTCAAGACCCTATGGGCATTGCCTTTGTCTTATTTGCCATATACAACACATTTGAAGATGGTTGTAATGTATTCTTCCTATTTGATTCCAGGACATCCAGAGTGAGAACATTAACCTCCACGCCTATGTCAATGAGGATGTTGCTAAGCAACCATCCATCCACTATTGTATTCAAGGTAATCTCTTTGTCATAATCAAGGTTGTGAGGTGGGAGGTTTGCATGTAAGATCTACCTTTCATGTTCTTCCCCAGTGCGTGGCACCTTTTCTCTCAACCATGCCCCTAGCAGGGAATAATATTCTCCTACCTTAGTAGTTTACACACCTCCTTAACCTCATCTAAGTCATCCTTTGGTGCTTCTACTGGTCTTCTTTTCTCATCTTTTCTAGTTTTCTCTTTTAAGCATTGGATCTCCCCTTGTAAGCTTCAAATTACGTCCATGGTTTCTGGTAGAATTCTTTCTGGTGAGAAGGGTTTAGATACTTTCCGTGTACTACTTATTCTCTCGAAACCAAAGGTCTTTGCCTAGATGCTTCCCTTACATGTGTGGATTTTGTCCTTATTGTTACCATAACATGCTCTAGTTCCGATCAGCCTTCTTAATACTCACCATGGCAATGCCCTTATCCTTTCTGATGTCACTGCTGACTCATATGTTCATATAACTCGGGAACTCTTCGTACTTATGTTTTTTTCCACACTAGGAGAATTGTATAAGATCTAGAAATTCATGCTTATAATGGTCTGTGGCCCCACAATTAAAGCACGTTCCACGTAGGAATTCACTTCTTCCTCTACAGCTTACCATGACCACGAAATCCTCCTTGAAACCCTCTTCCATGTGCATCTCCATCTCTATGCTCTTCATACCAACATTCATCCCCTTTGGAACTGCTGCAATGCTAGTCTGGTACACACCAAGATCAATTGCCTCATGAATCTAGTCAATCAATCTATAATCCTTGGTGTCATGTGTGGTTGAGGTACATATCTTGAAATAACAAGACATGTTTTTGTGGATCACGTGCTATAACAGGGGCACCTACTTGCATCATGGTCCTTGTGACATATTTCATAGTTTACTACTACGGTGCATACCGCCTTCCGAGTACATATCCCACCATTATCCTTTGTGTTCCCTTCTACTTGTACAATCCGTGCTCCACATCCCTCGGTGAATCTTTGGAACTATGTTGGCAGATAATTTCTCCAATTGCTTAGCCATGGTAGCAATCTAAGCCTCCAAAAATGGGCTAACACCAGTGTCAACACTACCAATGGCTTCAACATGCAAAATATCCTCTAATGGTTCATGCGGGTCCATGAATGTTTTATGAGATAAATCCCTCCTAAAGGGTGTGATCAACCCTCTAACAAACCATTGAGCATGTTGTGAAGGGTGGATATCATAAGAAATTTTAGACAATATAGTTTTAAAGCGTGCATCATATTCCCGCATGCTCTCTGTCATGCCTTGCTATATTTCTTTGAGAGAGCTAATGCTCTTCTGTTAAAACTTAGGTATGTGGAATTCTACCAAGAATGCATTTCTCAATGACGATATAATCCACAACAATCTGATGAGGGTCATACTTTCTATACCAACTATGTGCGCGTCCTTGTAAAGTTGTCACAAATTGACTAGCCTTTTGATCCTAGGTTGTGATCCCCTTTACGTGCCATAGCAACTCGCACTTATGCACATGCTTTACGGCGTCTTCTATCCCACTGTAATCTGGTAAGTGTAGAGACATCTTGAAAAAGACTTGAGGAGGTGGCTGAGGTCCTTGTCCTCTTGATCCAGTCCCTTGGTTTCCTCTAGTGTTTCCTCCTCCACCGAATCCACTAGATCCTGAGCCACCAACTCCACCACTTCCACCTCTAGATCCTCCTGTGTTAGGTATAGGGCCCGTGTTTGTCATGCCAAATGCTCCCATCATTCCACTGAATTGTGTGCCGATAGTTTGTGAACTAACGCCACTTCTAGTCTTATTTCCCCACCACTTCTTAACACACTTCCAAAACCAGCTGTATATGTGCCTTGTCTAAACATTCCACCAAATATTGGAATAGTGTGTGAAGCCATAGAAGTCCCAAATGAGGAGTTGTATCTCCTGGGTGCTGATCGGCTGCTTCCACTGATATCAAATGGATCAACTGTACTTTTCCCTCATTCAAACAAACCAAGCGCCAAGGTTTGGTCACTAGGTGGGGTCAGATGCATGCCAACAAATCTTATTTCTCTATGTAATGGACTCTCACCGAAGCTACAAGATTTTCTCTCCCGCACTTACCAAGATGGGGTATCACAGATCGTTTGGGCTCCACATCCTCCGCGTGAACCTTAACTACTTTCCACCATGTTTGGCTCCATAACCCACTTGTAATCCCACGATGTCTATCGATCTCCTTCTCACACGCTTCGTTATACTTGAGTTGTCTCTCATCCCTTTCCTTTTCAATCGTTATATCAGCCATATTTCCCCAACCTAGATTCCTCGCGAAGCACTCAAAGTGGTTTAGCCGGCCATAGGAAATGCCTCTAAAACCATTGTTACCATCAATATTTTGATTGCCAGGGAGATAACATGTAGAAATGATCCTCTGGGATCCCATAAAAACTCAAACTCAGCAACTTCTGGATAGGAATACATGGAAATGGCGTATTCTAGAGTGTAGCTAGTCAATACTCACTTCCACCAATGATCTATAGTATGGGTCCATGTTAGATCAGCATCTTGCAAGTTTTGATATGTTTCTTAGGTCTAAGGGTGTGACTTATGATACCACCCCGATCTAGATGTATAAGTCGAGAGCCATTCAAATAACTCTACTAGGAAACAACAGAAGAAGGTTTCGTATAACTCATGATAAACAGTGTCCTCCACCCATCTTTGTGTGTTAAACCCAGGTCTAGTATTGAATCTTTGAGTGAATTCGTCATCCGTGCTTTTAAACCAATCTTCAACACCTTCAAGTGTTAAGTGCTCTACTATCACTTTTTGCACAAATCATGATGTATGCCATGTTCCACTACAACTTTGAAAAGAGTCCTGAAACGGAACCAAGATGTAATCATTTTTACACCCCACGAAGAAAAAAGGAACCTCATGCTTGTCGCCTTATCACCCAATGGGTGCTGGTGCTCACCTAAGTCACGCGAGAGGGAGCCGAGTCTCTCTTTTATGTGAGTTCAGTGGAAGACATAATTCATTATTTTGACTTAGTGATTTAACAGACATGAGGAAGCTATAGAGCTCAAGACAGGTTCTACACCCCCTCGTCATAATAGTAACAAAGCACGCAACCAAACTAACTTAGAACTAGGAAGTTGTAAATCCATGATTATACTAACATTCAAGTAAAGTTCATTATTATACAAGATCAAAGGTATAGTGAAAGCATGCAGACAATACAGAAGTAGATCTTAACATAAACATAGTGGTAACCTTATCACATTCATTCATAGTATTACTCCAAACATCACGAGAGGTGAACCACATTCATGTGCCATATCTGGATCCATACATGTATGCTCACAAAATAAAATTTTCATTCCCCATTTCCCCATTACATCCTTCCTAGAATCATCTACCCATTTATCCCACAGTCCTCGCAGTAATTCTGTAGAGCTTCACTACCTTGCTTCTGTCTCTATTCTTTGCCAAGGGCACGCATATAAATAGGCATCTGAGCTCTAACAAACTCTTCTACAGCCTCAGATTTGGCCCCAAGTGTCAAGGTGTGGGTTGCCCTAGGCACATGCCTCTCCATGTCATGATTATCTTTTTGGATCTTCCTATCGCAAGGTATATTCCTCCCAGGACACCCTGTCACCAGGCTGGAACCTTATCTAAATAGAACACGTTCTTCATGTGTCCTACCCAAAAGGCCAAAAACAACTAAGTCTTGAATTGTTCTTCACGTGGCACATGCATCCTTGTTTCTCCAAGAATCATTTTGAACTCTGCCTTGCGTACCTTTACTTGTGCTCTTCCTCCGGCCATGCACACCTATGCACCTTTAAGACTTGGAAGCTATATTTAGGGGCCCAAAAATTGGTTTGAAGGACTAGGGATAGAAATGGGAACAAGAGAAATGGGAGGAAGAGTATAATTAGTTGGTTGAATGGAAACGAAGCGGTATGGTTTTAGAAGGATTGAGTTCCGCTAAGTTGGTAGCTTCTTCATGAGAAAAATGTAAAAGTAAATCTATATTTTGGGGGTGCTCGAAAGGTGATCATTGATGGCCTTAAGGTGGGCTTGATAAACTCCTCAAAATGATGAGCCATGGAAAAAAGAGAAAACTTTAGAATGATAAAGGAAGAAGGAAGAACCTAAGAGTGTGAGGGAAATAAGCATCGATTTTACCAAAATGATTAACTACAAATGGATTAAAATAAGATAGTGCAAAGTGGTTAATCTAATGAAGGAGGACATATAACAAAGTAAAAAAATGTACCAAAGGATCATGTAAAATAAAATAGACAATGAAAGTAGATGAAACTAAAACCCTAGTGTGTAATAAAGAGGAAGAAATGACTTAGTTGATATCTGGAGACTGACGCAGAGTGTCATAGGTCTACATAGAAAATTAGGTACTCGGAATGACTATGCGAAATTGTTGAAAATGAAAGATCTAGATTATGTGACTATCTTGGGAACCCGAATCTGGTTAGGGCACCCACGGGTGCTTTGGTCTACTATCTAGGTGCCTTAGTCTCAGAAAAGATCTGAATCTAGTTTTTATATGACCAAGAAATATTATTAAACTCTATCTATCCATGTCGCACTAAATTATGTGTGTTGCATGACCGAATACTCGAATATTTGAAGATAGATAAATGACCTAGGAGACCCCAAAACAAGCATCAAACCCTAAAAAATAAAAATGCATATGAAGGGGTCGACGTCCCAGCCTTCCACAAGGGTGGACTTACTAATTGAGAGTTGAAATACCCGTCATACCCAATGTAGTTCTGTGTGCAAGTGTGTGTGAACATGCCGTAGTTTCCTCTTATGCCGCTTACGCTTTGTGAAGTAACAAACAATAACTATGTGTATAAAATGTGTGTATGGAATAGAATAGAATCCCCCCTATGAAGTGTGTGTTGATGCATATATCCTAGCTTGCACCTTGATGATGATGGAGCTATGTGGATGCCAATGCAATAGATGGATGTAACTCTAGATGGCGTGATAGTAGATAGTGATGTTAGGTCCCTCATTATGGTCTCATAAATTTATATTTATAGGGTTCTCTTGGTCCAATTTCATAATTAACCCCAAAAATACCGACCTCATAAGAGATAAGGATGAAAAATGGCTAGAAAAGACCCAAGAAAAGGCAAGAAAGTGCAAAAGGGACTAGGGCACCCTAGTTAGGGCTAAGACGATGTGGGATCTTCAGAAATGGATGGATAGGTAGATGTAGTTGGTCATAAAATACAAAATAAAATAATAAAAACTACCAAAAAGGATAGGGGTTAATTAATACTTTCTTTCTTTGAGAGCCTTCTAAATAGTAGTATGAGACTGAGATAAATAATTGCTAAAGTGCATGATTTTATGACTAAAAAAGTATGGAAAGTAAATATCTTTTTATATCTATCTAAATCTAAATTGATGTTGCAAGTAAAGTAGAAAGTTATATGGGAGGGGTGAGTCTATGTCAACATTTTTCGGTGACTCATGATTATGTAGTTTTATAGGTTGCAAGTAGCTCAACTTGTATAAAATGTTTGATAAAATCAAGTGTTAAGGATGTATATGGTTTCTAACATTTTTTCTCTTTTAAAATGGGAAATTGTATTGTTTTATTTTCATATTTAGTTATACCTCCTTACATTTTTAAATTAATACATAATTGCATTACGGGATACCGTGTTGATTGAAAGGATTAAGGATATACTAGTGTAGTGATGGTTTGTTGTTTTTGCAAAAACATGTATATTTTGACATATAAGTAGTTGCTTTATGGAAATGTGGATCCTTATATAGGTAGTGATCAATGAAAACATCATTTTTGTATTAATTCAAGTGAGAACTATTTTTCATGTTGTGGGTAAATGGTAATGGGATGGTGTTCATTACTTTACGATATTATTATACTCGCTATAATATGCCCCAAAAATGAATTATAGATAGCCATGGAAAGGAAATTTTTTTATCATGATCGTAGTAGAATATGATGATAATCATGGATAATGGAAGGAAAAATAATGTTGCCACCTATTTGAAATAATAATTTTTTTGATCTAATGGTGTTTATGTGTGTAAAGATGATGATGTGACGTAGAAAAGGAAATTACAATCTTGAAAAAACTTAATATAATATGTATTAGGTCATATAATCTACGCATAAAATTGGAGATTTTATGTAAGGCATAATATCGAGGAATTATTTGTATAATTAATGAAATTTGACCTAAACATCTAGTTAGTGTATGTACCGATAGATAGTCATAGGTATTTTTGTTGTGCATCATCTTGAGGGATTTTTTTGTATATATCGCCCATAGGGAGGATCATGTTTAACATGATGGGTAAACTAAGATTATTTGTAACTTAGAATATAAGAGGAACTAGTTAACCGAAAGAGATGAAAGTAAGTGAGTCACACAAACAATGCTTACCTTGTTGAAGAAATCAAACAATTATCATGATATTCATGCAAAATTCTCCTCTCCTCGTGGATATTTTAGAAGCTAAAAAGTAGATGTTTGTGTATATTTAAGTATATTTAGTGTGATGAATAATAGTATCATTCTCATTTAAAGTGAACTATACAAAGATTGAAAATATGATATTTAATGTGTAACATATGAAAATATATCATAATGTATCATTGCAATACTTTGTAAGGGTTTTGGTATCAAATGGAAATAAAGAGGAACTTTCTTGCTGAAATGTAAATGGTCATCCCATTTAGATCAAGTAAAACCTCGAGACATATGATGTGAAAGGAATTGTTAGGTTATTCTTGTGATTGCATGAAAACTAATGTAATATATCCAAGTAATTTTATACCACTACTAGTAGAAAGGGATCAAATAAGGTAAATCTTATGATGTTGTAACTTATCTTTGAAATGATAACACTAAAATAAATAAGGGAGAGTAATTTCATTATTATAAGTAGGGATTTAGTCTCGTTTATTAGTACCTTTGGTAATAACATCCTTGAAACTTTCATATGAATAGTTTGTCATATCCATTGATCAATAAAACCCTCTTCATATGTTAATTTGAAATCATTGTTTCCCTATTTGTGTCATTGAAAATCTTAGAGCAATGTGTGAAGAGAAAATTGAGCCGAGTTTAGTTGTATCGTGAAAGTACATCCTTAGGAATCCTAGTAGTTTTCAAGTGATCTTATTAACAAACCTTGTTTCGTGATAGACTTGAGGGATGGCCTTATACCATGGTCGTAATATTTTTCATGATAATAGTGATCTAGATAGAGCATCATGTTTATTGGCTGCTTCTTCGACCATCGTATTATGAGGGAAAATTGGGTCATTTCATAGTTTCACACTTGTGTTGAGCTGAGCATCTCATTCTCTTACTAATTAAGATACAAATATAAGTATGATTAATCCTACTTAATGTATCTACAAACCACTTGGTAGGAGGTGCATGGGACCTTGTGAAATGCATTTCAAGTTATAATCTTCTACTTCTATATTATTTGACTACATGTAACCTATATTATGTATAAGAATGGTGGTTAGGAAACCTATTATAGGATAAGAAATTCATTTGTGAACATATCACTTCATGAGGCATAACTTGTGTGTGTTTTGGATAACACGAAGTTGGGCACAATTATACATTACCTTTGTACTTACAATAGAAGTTAAATTATTTTAAAGTAAGTAATGAGAATAGAAATATGGAAACTCACACATGATTAAACCAAATAATAGAATGAACCCATCTAAAATGTGGAATATTATGTAATAAATATATTAACCATTCTTCCACGAATGAAATAATTTTTAAGTAAAAAAATAAAATTCATACAAAAATAAAAATGTAAACCTTGTGTTAATCGTATTATTGTAATTATAAGTGTTAGCTTTTATATTGGCCTAATGTCGTGTGTCTTGTGATCAATGCAACTATAGTAAGTTTTGTGTATTATAAGTATGACAAAAAACAAATTTCTAGTTTTACTTGGTACATTTTACGTTGCCAAATTATGGGGTGTTACATTTGGTGTTAGAGCGGAGGTTCATATACTTTAACCTATGTGATAAATTTGTAATGAGTCTTTTGTACTTGTCAACATGTGTGTAGCATGAGTGTCATCCCATTCTTGTGGAGTTAGTGTGATGTTTCTCTCGGTCCATGTAATGTACTATGCATGTGAATTCTTAAGAGCATATTGTATAGTGGGTCCCTAATTTTGTGTTACGAACTTGTAATGTTTCGACCCCATAAATGATTTTCAAATTTTGGTTTCCTGATTTATTGTTACAAATTTTGGATATCAACACTATTGGTGACACTTAGAGACCGATATCGAAGATATCGGGAGATTGGTTAGTTTCTTTGCATTTCTATTCATCATTGGTTATTGTTAGTGTAAATCAACAGCACCAATGGATGTTGATCATATTTCTAGTTTGACATTTTGGACATCCAGTGTGATTGCACAACATTGAATCTTTTCCCCAAGTGTGGGACTTGTAAAAATGGGAAAAGAATCTCCAGGTTAGAGGCTGGTTCCTCAACTCCTCTTATCAGGTATATGCATGAAATTTGTAGAGGGTTAAATTCCTAATTCCTACTCTAAATTCCAAGGGGACAGAGATAGGGAATGCAAGAAAAATGAGACTAATGCTGATAAGGTGATGCACCAAGGGAGTAGTAGACACCTACTACTGCAAAACATACATAGTCCAGGAGGAAATACAGCACAAAAACATGCAAAAATTTCCAAAATGTGATGAGAGGTTAGGAAAACAATGATAAACATATGAAAGGATTGAGAAAACCTTTAATCACAGAACATATATTATCATTCTAGGTCCAACACAGTGCATTACATTGACCAAGAGGAAAAAGAGGTGCTTTGTATTTGCATGGAAAGGTAAAAATTCCCAAAAAATTTCCAAAGAAGGAAGAAAAGGAGAGTTGCAGAGCTAAAAGAGTGTCTCTCTTTTCTAAAAATGAGCCCATTCTGGCTTTTACAATGCAAGAAACGAGCCTAGGAGAGAGAAATGCATGGGAAAATGTGAGAGGAGCTCCAACCACCGACCAAAATGTAATAAAACAGTATGGGCATCCTTAAAGGTCCATTCCTTGACATTTTTCTCCATGCTGGGAGATAATGCAGACCATTCTTCATTAAAAATGGTGGTTGAAACATCATTTCTGTTGATTTCCATGTGCCAGAGGCATTTTCCAATTTTCTCTCTCTAAACTCCATCAAAATACAAAATTGAGCAAGGAATCATGTAGAGAATTTCACTAGCTTTATGTTGACATAAAGAACATGAAAACCAAGCTCTGAATCAAAAGGTATGCTCGTTTGAAAATTTAGGGCAAAACAAGGCAAAAATGGGATAGCGGGCCAAAAATTTGAAATTTTCCCACTTTTTGCATTTGGGAAAATTTTCCCAAAAATCTCTATGCTCTACCACTCCTGGTGCCACGTGGTGAGTTCTGATTAGACGTGGGCCTTATGTGCTTCATTTTCCACCATTTTGGCCATTGGAAAGTTTTCCAAATATTCTCCGCCGGCTGAATGACCCGAGGACACGTGGTGTGATATTATTCGTTGCGGGTCTCTATGCTCATTTTTCCCCGGGCTTGCCTTGAATTTTTTTCCACCACATGGACACGTGGCACGATGTGATTTACCACGGGATTTTTTCTCTATTTGTTCCATTACTTTTGACAACTTTCCTTGAGATGGACACGTGGCATGATTTTATAGACCGTGGAATTTTCCTTTCAAAATTCTCTGCGGGCCTGCCTTCTCCATTTTGTCGCCACATGGACACGTGGCAAGATCTAACTAGTTGTGGCCTTTGGGAGTGGACTTTTCTTTTGATTTTTTACACTTGGGTGAAAAAGGAAAAATCCTTTCATGCCCCGACCCCTGATGCCAAGGTGACACATGGCATGATCTCGATGGTTGGTGGGCCTTCGGGCCGGAATTTTCCTTTCGCACCTCCTTCAAACACTTTACAAAATTTCCAATCTTTCCTCTACGTTCCGTCATTCCTGGTGCCACATGGTGAGCTCCCATTGGATGCGGGCCTTGGGGGCAAAAATTTCTCTTTGTGCTAACCTTTGGAAAAATTCCCAATTTCTCCCCGGCGGCCGAAGCTCCAACACCCCTTGAGACACGTGGCGTCATCTTATTAGCTCGCGGGCCTGCGGGCCAAAATTTCTCCTTTCCTCTTGCCAAAACACTTCACCAAATTTTCAATTTTATCTCCACCCTCCACCACTCCTTTGGCCTAAGGACACGTGGCACAATGTGATTGGATGCGGGCCTGGCGTCGAAAATTTTGTTTGTGTCAACCCTTAGGAAATTTTCCTAATTTCTTCCCCTTGGACACGTGGCGAGCTCCCATTGGACGGTAGGCCATCGGGCTGAAAAATTCCTTCTGAAATCTTGCCAAACCCTTGGTAAAAATTCCAAGTTTACCTCCGCATCCTCACTTTTGAGGACACATGGCCTCACCTTATTGGCCCGGGCTTTTCCATGGAAAATTTCCCACTAAAACCCCGTCGAGCCATAACTTCAAAAATACATGGAGTTAGGAGGAAAACTTTACCTTTCTGGAAAGCTGAGAAAAAGATCTATCCAATGGTGCCATTTCTAGAAGGTCTTGAGTGCCTAAAAAGTAAAAAATTATGACTGAGGTAAAAGAGAGGGAAGAATGAAGGGAGTTAGCCACAAAATGAGCAAGGGGCTCATTTTGGATAGCAATTTTGGTGACTCAGAGGGGTCATCTGCCTGCTAGATGAAGTTACCATTTTCTTGAAACAATCCATTGGGCATGGAGTCATTAAATTCTCTTCTTGGTACCCCAACTGATTATAACACTGCAAGGAGGAAGATGGAGGGTAGAACACCATCTGATTGGAGCAAGGCCTGTAAAATACATTTCCTGAACAACAAGCTTGTGCCAAAGCACTTAGGGAAAGCAATGCTAAACTACAACAAAACAATGTGCATAAGCACTTGGAGGAATGAAAACCTAAGCTAATATGTACAAGGTGGAGAGTTTCTTTCAGTAGAAATGCTTCAGATGGATTCCATTGACTGGAATCTATAATTCTTCACCATCCCATGTAGACAATTGGAAGGCATTACTATCCTTACACTTTGTGACCACATATGGGCCACTCCAAATGGCATCAAATTTTGATTTCCTCCCCATTTTTTCTTTGTTTGCATCCCATTTTAACACTAGATCTCCAACTTGGAAAGATCTATCCTTGGCCTTTCTATCAAAGGTCTTCTTGATCAAAGCATGATCCTTCTCCATTGCTTGGGACACCTGATTTCTGATTTCTTGGAGCTCCATCAATTCTGCATATCTAACCTCCATGGGTCCAAACTCCAACAACTACAACTGTTTCATGAGTTCCAATGTTGGCAACTCAAGTGACATGGGAAAAATTGCCTCTCTTCCATAAACAAGCTTGAATGGAGAGTTACCTGTAGATATCTTGGGAGTTATCCTATCAGCCCATAAGGCTAATTTCAACTTAGTATGCCAAGACCTCTGATTTTCATCAAGAGTCATCCTAATGATTCTTAGCAAGTTATTTTTGTAGATTTAGCTTGGCCATTACCCCGAGGATCATAATTTTATGAATTGCTTAGGTAGATTCCATTCTTAACAACCCATTTAGATACCTTGGACCCAATGAATGCCAATGCATTATATGATATTATTATAGCAGTATGCCAAATCTAGTTGTTATTCCCTCATAGAAGTCCAGGATGCTAGATTCATTTGCTTCCTTGAGTGCTACTACTTCAGTCCACTTGGTGAAATAATTTTTGATGTTAGAATCCATTTGTGCCCTTGGCTTGAATTTGGATTAATGACTCCAATGAAGTCTAAACCCCATTGTATGAATGGCTGGTCAACTGAAATTGGATGCAATGGAAGGGCAGCTAGTCTCTCCTTACCCATGAAGAATGCACAATTCTTACACCTCTTGATCCATGCATAACAATCACTAAAAATCTTGGGCCAATAATAGCCAGCCCTCATGATATTTAGAGTTTTCACTCTCGGTACAAAATGACCACCAACTAATCCACCGTGGAACTCTTCCAACACCCTATGAATCTGATTTGTACCAACGAATCTCAGCGTCACTCCATTCACATCATTTTTGAACAAAACACCATCAACAAGGGCATATGGGACAGCCTACAATCTGAAGTGTCTTCTTTTGGTCTTTTTCATCTCTGGAGGGCATAGACCTATGTTTAGGAATTGAATTATGTCTTAAGTCATGCAAAGTGAGGACACCATCATTTTCCTCTTGAGTGCTTCCTTGCTCATGGCTGCCTTGCAATGCTAAAACAACCTCCTTCTCATTGCATTCTTCCTTGTGTTTATTCAATACCAACTACTCACACAATCCTTTTCCTCTGACCAACTTGGTGACTTTGATCTCAATGTCATACTCCATGACACGAGTACTCCAACCTGATCTTTTTCATTCGGTATTTTTTGAGGAGGAAGTCTTTAACTCCCACATGAGAAACCATCAATTGAACCTTGTTGTTTGAAACTAGATGCTTGAATTTCTTTAAGCTCCCGATTCTTCTGCAAGAATGTGCTTCTCAATGAAAGAATACCTCACCTCGTATTGCTCCGAGGATTTGGTTGAAGAAAGAAATTGGCTGCTCATCATTGTCTTTGTTCTCGCTGTACTAAAATTGCAGAAATAGTATCATCACCCCCAAATGCATAGAGGATGAAATCCTTGGAGAAATTTGGGTTAATGAGAGTTGGGGCTTGAGAGATGGCTTCTTTGATTGCTCCAAAACTTTCCTTTCCTTCTGCTATCCATTTTAAAGCTATTATTTTCTTTAACATCTTGGTGATAGGCTTGACTAGGGCTGCAAAATTTGGGACAAACCTCCGAACAAAATTTATTCTTCCCAAGAAACTTTGAAGGGCCTTCTTGTGGCATGGCAATGGTAGTGCTATTATGGCTTCAACTCTTTCGGATCAAGTGCTAATCCTTCTTTGGAGAAAATGTGGCCAAGGAGCTTTCCTTCATGGGCTAGAAAAATACACTTTTTAGGATTCAAGGATACTCCAAATCTTCTGCACCTTTGGAAAACTTATCTCAAATGGAAGAGATGGTCTGCTGCATTTTTTGAAAAACAAGGATATCATCAAGATATATCAGCACCATGTCGTTAATCAAACCCTTGAATGCCATGTCCATTGCCCTTTGGAAAGTAGCTCTAGCATTGGACAACCCAAATGACATTTTCCTATATGCATAAGTTCCCCATTTAGTTGTAAAGGATGTCTTGAACTGATCCTCTTCTTTCACCATAATCTGATTGTACCCTTAATAGCCATCAAGTAATGAAAACCTCTCAGAACCGGCAAAAACTTGTAAAATCTGCTCCATAGAAGGAAGTGGATAATGATCCTTGAGAGATGCTCTATTCAAATCTCTGAAGTCAACACACAATCTGATTTCTCTACTCTTCTTCCTAACTGGAACCAAGTTGGCTACCCAACTAGAATGCTTGATAAGGAATATGATACTTGACTCTATCAACTTATTCAATTCTTTTCTCATGAGAGGCTCCATGTGTGGATTGACCGCCTTTGTTTTTGCACGATGGGTTTAGCACTCGAGGTCCAATTCAATGGTGTGTTGAGATAACTTAGGATTGAAACCATTCAAATCTTCATAGCTCCAAGAAAACACATCGGGAATTATTGACAAAGTTTTATGAACTCATACCTTTCTTGTTCATTTGTCATCTTACCAATTTGGAGTGATTTGCCTTCTTCCACCAAGATGGACACTAGAATATTCTCCCTTGACTTGGATGTTTTCTTTCTCCTTCCTAAACTGATCATTAGGATTGAAAATGGACTCCAAAGTGACAAGTCCCTTTGGTAGTTTGTTGGTTCTCAGCTGCATTTCTACTTGGTCACCATACTACTTGTTCAAATTTTCCCGATTTTTAGTTGAGAACTCAGCCTCTTCTTGCAAGAAATGGATGATTTTTTTATCATTTTCAAACACTTGCTAACTTACATTGTTGTCTGGAACCGAAGGCCTTACAATCACATGGATGTTTGGCTGTACCTTGTCTTTTTGGATGCTTTCAACAACATCAAAGGCTGCTCCAACTGCTGCAAGCCTGTCAGCAGCTTGGTTCTCTTTTCTAGGAATGGATTTGATGCCAAAGCCCTCGAAATCTTCAATGAGGTCCCACACCTTGTTTTTGTAGCTCTTGAGTAGATCATTATTGGTAGCATGCTACCCCTTAACTTGGTTGACAATCAACTCACTGTCACCAAAGACTTGCAAGTTCTTTATCCTTCTTTTGATTGACCAATGCAATCCTTGTATCAAAGCTTCATATTCAGCAGTGTTATTAGAGCATGCAAACTGAAATCTAAAAGCTAAATAATACTTAATTCCTTGAGGTGAAACAAGCATAGCTCCCCCTCCAGCACCTTGTCTACTTCTTGATATATCAAAGAACAACTGCCATACCTCATTGTCATCCTTGTGGTTTGGCTTGGTGATGCTAGGAATAGGCTGATTTTCTTTGTGCATGCAATAGACTCCTAGCTCGATTCTTCTATTTCTTGATAATGATCGAAAGCATGCACCTTGCTTGCCCATTCATCAAGAGTCGATCTCCGGGATGCTTCCAACCTTGGTGTCATCTTCATCGTTGCTTGGATGATATTCTTGATCAAATGCTTTGAACAATTGGTATTGATTTGGCTTGGAGTGTGAGGCTCAATGTGAAATTTTGCAATAGGCTCAAATATGATTGTGGATTTAGTTCCGTATATTGTTCTCGAACAACATGTTTGACCAATCAAGTAGATAAGTACCCTCCATCTTGGCTATGAAATCCCTTGACAGACATAGGGAAAATAGTTGTGGAAGGTCTATTACCGAGACATCTTGCAAAACAACAATGTTGGGCATGCATGAAAAGTAAGACTCAAGTTTTTTATCGCTCCAATCAACTGTTATTCACTTTGCTGTCCCATCCAATTGCACTACCCTTTGGATATGACTTCATATTGAAGCCCCAACTGATCAACTATTTGCTTGGGATTTACTGAACTACTTGCCTTGGAATCAATCATGCAATTGTGTACTAATTGGTTTCCAATGATCAATGAAACATAGAATGGAGGGGGCTTCAAAATTTTACCTTGTTGTCCTCCATGATTCCTCTCAGGTTGGGAAGCATTTGTGAGTACCTTCTCTTACATTTGGACCTGCTGATTTGAAGTTGTGAGTCCTTCATGGCAGCTTGTAGCAAATCTCTTTGGCCTGGGATGGATAGTGATTCCCACATTGATATGTTTACATTTATCTTCTTCATCTGATCAATGATGTTGAATGGAGATGAAGCATCTCTCTACTATCCCTTGGCTCAGTACATTCATTACTTACACATGGGAAGAATCAACTCGCATCTAAGTTAGCCTAGAGCTATTTTAGGCGGTCCTTGCATGCTTAGAAGCGCATTTTGTTTGCCAATAATTTTGGAGTGGTAGAAGGTTGTGAATTACTTGGAGCCAATGGCTATTCTTCACCCAAATTTCTCCTTTTGACCTTGAGTTGTGTTATCCCCGTTTTGAGTAAACGACAAAACGATCGGATAACCTCTACAAAATTTTTGAAGTGATTTTGCATTATGACCTCTTTTAGAGCAAATCGGGTTTTCGGAAATTCAACGCATCGGAACGTACTTGTGTTAAAACATGCTTTGTGTTGCTTGATTTCCGATTCCCGAATCCCGCTTTATATTGAGCAATTCCTTTCAAATCGGGTTTTCGGAAGCTTAAAGCATCGGAACATTCGTGTTACAAAACATGTTTTATATGGCATGCTCTCCGATTCCCGAAACCCGCCTTGTATTGAACAAACCTTTGAAATCGGGTTTTCGGAACTCTAAAGCATCGGGACATTCATGTTCCAAAACATGTTTTATGCGCCATGTTCTCCGATTCCCGAAGTCCGCTCAAGCCTTTGTAATCGGGTTTTCGGAAGTCTAATGCATCGGAACATTCGTGATTCAAAACATGTTTTGTGCTCCATGTTTTCCGAAGCCCGAAACCCGAAATGCACTAAATCTCCTCGTGTCGGGTTTTCGGACTCCTCCAACATACTGACCTGGCATTCAAGCCGAATGGTTGGTAAGTTGGCACGTGCCGAGCTGAAGTGTATTTATTGCCATTTTCGTATAAAAATGCGGATTTCCACGTCGTTCTTACTGTTCATATTTTTAACTCGTGGATTTTTCGCATGCTCTGCCGCTCCCAAAACCCGCAAGCTCGCATTACCAGACTGGATCGTTTGTTTCCGATTTTACCTGTCTCGAATTGAAGGTATTTTTCGTTCCTTCTTTATTCTTGATTTTTCTGGATCAACTGCGTGTGTTTTCTTTCCAATCTCTTGCCAGTTGTTGAGGGTTTTTCTTCCTTCTTCCTTCTGTGCTGTTTTGGAAGGGGTTTTGGGTTTTCAGGGTTTATTTCTTTTTTTTTAGATTATCGATTGGTGCTGTTCCTCCCAAATTCCAAATACTTGCATGATGTATGGGATATGAATAACAAAAAAGAAAGGAAGATGTGTATGTAGAAATTCAAAGGAAAGGCTCTGTTTTTGTTTCTCGGTTTTTGGAAGACTGTTTTGCAGATTCAAAAGTCCGAAATACAAAGGAAGCTCGCGGTGACGGGGTTTATCAACTTTCCGACCTCAACACTAAGTGCCGGGCATCTCCGAAGTTCCGTCATCAAAAGTGGGCGCCGGATTTCCTCCCGTGTCCGCCATTAACAGTGAGTGTCGGGTTTTCTCCTGTTTCCGCCATTGAAAGCAAGTGTCGGACTTGGCCAAGGTTCCGACAGATCAAACTTGTCGGGTTCCTCAAAGTTCCGACATCCTCTTCAGCGTGTTGGTTTCATCTCTTCTTCCAGCGCATTCATTCAATCGGGATTTCCAACAAAGATCACTGAGTTCCGAGCCTTTCTCCTCCAACATTCTTCATGTCGGACCCTGTTCCATTTCAGGAGAAGGCCGAGAAGTCAGCAGAGATGAGCTTAAGGAAAAAGTGGAGCAGTTGACAGAGATTTTGATTAAACTTTCAAAACCTCTTGAATCCATAACACCTTCTTCTGTTTCTGCCGGATTCGATTTCTCATCGGTGCCTACGATTGAGAAGATTGCTAATGGATCCAAAAGTTATTCCAACAGGGGAAGGAAGTAGTTCAAGATGATGATTCGGATTAAGTCCAGATGTCACATGCCATTTCTATTTTTAGAATGACATATCTTTTATTTCCGTTTATCATTATTTTTAATTCATACTTTGACTTGATCTCCCGCGTGAGAGTCATGCAAAAGTTGAAGCTCCGGTTAACGAGCTACTCTTTAGGATCTGTTCTGTTTAAACTCTAGCTTCTTTTGTTATAAATAAGGGATGCTTGTGCGTTCCAAAGGGTCGAGAATTTTTGGAAGATCAAGAGGCTATTGGAAAGAAGAAAAACTTTGTGTTTTCTTTCAACCATTGAGAAGAATAGGAGTTGATACTGTTTTACAGACTTTGTGTTGTGAAATATATCTTATTTGAGACAGTGTTCTTATGTTCATGATCTCAAAGCTATTCTTTGCATAGAATCTCAGTATTTCTAATTATCTTGAACACTATATCTGTGATCTAAAACTCGTATGATTATTTCGTGCTCTGTGTTTACTCGAAAGAAAATACGTTTCTCCCATTTCTTTTCTACCGTGCTTCTTTCACTGTAACAGTTTCTAACCTATTTCACTTACGAAAGCAATATCCTTGAATCGTGTGAATGTGGATTTCGGGATTTCATCCCAACCCCCAATGGTTAGATTAGTGTGAATATTGTATATATTATTTACTGTGTTTTAGATTAGCAATAAACAGGCAGCCTCACCTGTCTTTGAGGAGGGATTAAATCTCATGTACTGTGGTTGAACCTCATATTTTGGTTTGACAAAATATCCAACCAACAGTTTTTGGCGACTCCGCTGGGGATCTACAGATCCATAGTATAAAGCTTATCCTCTCGGTGTCTGGCGACTCCATATTTGCCTTATTTTTAATAAGATCTCCTTTCAGTTCAAGCTGGCCAGGAGGATCTTCACTCGGTCTCGCCGAGCTCAAGGTGAAATTGATCCACTCTTCGAGTTGCTGCAACAGCACAATTTCAGCCTTTCTCCCAACAGCGTTGTCTCTAATCGAGCCAGAAGCTCTTCACCTGTTCGGAGAAATCGGATCCCTGAAGAACGTGAAACATCTGCAACTTGCCGTGCACTACTCTTGTCTGATACCCGGATCCCTATACGCACTCTTTTCAGAAGGATGGCGGTTCAACCTGTGCCTTGGGGTGCAGCCATTGGTCCTCTTACTTTGACTCCTCCATTGCATGAGTTACCACGTGGATCACGTAAAAATATTCCCAAGTTTAATGGGGATGGGAAGCAGCATCCTGATGAGCATATTGCGTCTTTCTTTGTTGCATGCGGTGTCCTCGGAGTAGCCCACGAAGATGTCTCTGTTCGGCTCTTCGTTGAAACATTGCAGGGAGTAGCAGCTGAATGGTTTTATCACCTCCCGAATGCATGCATTCCAGATTGGGCTACCATGCGGACCAAGTTTGAGGCACGTTTCAAACCAGCCGAAGATTCTCATGCGTTGTTAGCCCAGCTTACTCATATGAAGAAGGAATCGCATGAACCTATGCGGGAATTCGTGGCTAAGTTCAACAAGCTGATACGGAAAATTCCAGTGGTAGCTGTACCGACTCTGGAAAATCAAAAGTGCTTTTTCATCAATGCTCAACCTCCTGATATAAGCTTTTTATTACGAAGGTCGGTTATCCCAGATTTGGCTACTGCTCAGTCAACGGCTACTGAAATAGAGGATGATCTCATCTTAGCCGGAAGGATCAAGAAGGACATACCCAAAATCAAAAATCAAGGTTCTTATCAAGGTAATACTGACCCTATGTTTCAAAAAATGGCTAATGATTTGATTGCTTTAAAGAAGCAAGTGTCTCAGCAGTTGAGCAATGTTCCATACCGGGATATCCCTAGGCGGAATTTTAATAACAATGGTGTACCTGCCAGAGATAGGCCACGGTTAGCTCCTGCTCAACCAAGATTAGCAATTGAAGCTCCGCCCGTTAATGCAGCAGTGGAACTGATTGAAGAGGATGATGAACCAGAAGAAGAGGATTCCCATGAGGATTTTGAAGCTTCAGGATATGCTGATGAGTCTTATGATGAGTCAGCTGGCGACTCCAGCATTGGGTATTTAGAATATGATGAAGATGAATGTGAGTCCGATGGTCAATCTTTTGCTGTTTTCACTCGGTCTCAATCTCAGAATCCCAGAAGACCTCCAGAAAATACTAAGGAGAAGAATAAGGAACCTCCCATATCCATAGTCAAGAGGGGTACACCTATTTCGGCACAAACTGAGAAAGAGGTTACTAAAAAGGCAGCTGCTCCTTATGCTCCTTCTCCTAAGGCCAGTACCCCAGCACAAGCTCATGTAATTAGAACTGAGCCTACTATCATTCCTTCTTATACTGCTTTTGATATTATTGATCATGCAAAGAGAACTAAAATTCAAATGTCAGAAGCAGAATACCTTCAATCAAATCCTGAACAATTTGAAAAACTAGCCAAGTTCATCAGAAGTAAAGCGGCTATTCCATCACCTTCAAAAGGTCTCCTTCCAAATCCTACTCAACTCACACCTCAGAATAATCTGACCTCTGCTTCTTCCTTAGGAAAGATTGAACCATTTTATTTGTCTCTACTTATAAATGGGTTTAAACTCAGCAATTGTATCATTGACTCAGGGGCCTCTGATAATGTTATGCCCGCAAAAGTGGCTCATGCCCTTGGGCTTACTTTGACTAAATCATATGGACGGTGTTATTCCATGGAAACTAAACAAGTCCCTCTGATTGGTCAAATTAAGGACGCACAGTTTGCATTTGTTGCTTTTCCTGAGAAGAGAGTGAAAATGACTATTCTGGTTGCAGACATTCCTGCAGCTTATGGTATTCTCTTGGGTAGAGGATTTTGTAAAGATGTCGGAGGAGAAATTAATATGGATTGGACCCAAGCTAAGATCCCAGTCAAAGGGGTTCAACAGGTTCTTTATCCTGAATCACAGGCAAAGTATTTGGTGACCAAATCAGATGATCCGAAAGCTCAGATCCTTTTCGAAGATGCTAGCTTTGGGAATTATTTCATGGCTTCAGAGATACCTATTGTAGATGTGGAAGAGGAAGATCCCAATGCAATTTGGACGCTTGAATTTGATGGTAGCTGCTCAACTTCTGGGTCAGGCGCTGGTGTTGTTCTCATATCTCCTAGCTCCGAGATTTTCCCATCAGCTTACAAGTTGCAATTTGATAATACTAATAACACGGCCGAATATGAAGCCCTGTTATTAGGATTAGAATTAGCCAGACAGAAGGGAATCAAGAATCTCAAAGTACAGGGAGATGCGGAGCTGATTGTTAATCAGGTCAGGGGTATATATCAGGTAAAAAACGACCGGTTGAGGCATTACAGGAACAAGGTCTGGGACAGTATAGAATGCTTTGATGCATTTTCTATTAAGGCAGTTTTAAGAGATTATAATGACAAGGCTGATTCTTTGGCTGTGTCTGCATCTCTTCTTCTTCCTCATCCTCAGTTTAATCAAGACACATACTCTATCGAGATTGTGTACCGCCCTAGCATCCCAGATAATGCAACTCACTGGCAGGTGTTCAATGACGATCAACAAGTGTTGGCTTTCCTGGAAAAGGCTGACAATTTCAGTGAGCTGTATTTCGAGGGTTCAGAATCAGCCTTTCGTGAAACTATTTCAGATCCATACCAAGAAGTTGATGGCGAATTTATCCAGCTGAAAGGCAACAAGATACCAAAAGGTCTGGTTTCCCTGGAGGGTTTGTTTGATAAGCATGATCGCTTTATCCAAAACAAAAAGCAGGTTGAAGGAGCTTCTTCCTCTGAAGTGGATCAAATCAATTTAGGTTCATCTGATCAACCTCGGATGGTGAATATCGGTAAATGCTGTTCTCCTGAAGAGAAGGAAAGATTCACTTCGCTTTTAAAGAAATACATCGATGTGTTGGCATGGTCCTATGCAGATTTGAAATCTTTCAAGCCCAAGGATGTTCAGCACAGTATTCCTCTGAAGCCTGATGTGAAGCCGTATAGACAAAAACAGAGGCATTACAATCCAAAGATTTCCGGGACTATCCTGGCAGAAATACAGAAGATGTTGGATGCTCGAATAATTTTTCCGATCCATCACTCCACTTGGATTGCTAATATTGTTCCTGTCAGGAAGAAAAATGGCGAGATTCGGATCTGTGTTGACTTCCGAAACTTGAACCAGTCCTCACTGAAGGATAACTATCCCTTGCCTATTATGGACCAGGTATTGCAAACTGTTACTGGATCACAAATGCTGTCCATGCTCGATGGGTTTTCGGGATATAATCAAGTCGAGGTAACCACAGAAGATCAACACAAAACAGCTTTTACAACCCCCTGGGGTACCTTTGCATATAGGAGGATGCCGTTCGGCTTGATCAACGCCGGAGCTACTTTTCAGAGAGCAATGGACCTAGCATTCAGAGATCTGATGGGTAAGGTCATAGTCGTGTATTTGGATGACTTGACTATCTTTTCTAAAAAACGAAGTGATCATTATGATCATTTAGAACAGGTACTTCAGAGATGCAGACGTCACGGAATTTCGTTGAATCCTAAAAAGTCTATGTTTGGGGTAACAGAAGGAAAGCTGCTGGGCCATATTGTGACCAAAGAAGGAACTAAGATTGACCCAGAAAGGGTAAAGGCTATTCAGAGCCTTACCTTGCCAACAAGCAAAACAGGAGTTCATTCTTTCTTCGGAAAGGTTAATTTCTTGAGAAGATTTGTACCAGATTTCGCTGATAAAACCAAGGATATCCTTGGAATGATGAAAAGCAAAACTCCATTTCGATGGAGTACAGAAGGAAAGTTGGCTTTTGAAGAAATCAAAAAGGCAGTTGCTGATGCTCCTGTCTTAGTGTGTCCAGACTTCAAGAAAGATTTCATAATGTACAGTTATGCTTCTGCTCATACAGTATCAGCCATTCTAATGCAGAAAAATGAAGAAGGCATAGAAGCTCCTATCGCGTTCATGAGTTGTCCGTTGAAGGAACATGAGCTGAAGATGTCACAGATTGAGAAACATGCCTACGCAGTGGTAAGAGCGGTAAAACACTTCAGGTACTATGTGCTGAATTCCCATACGGTCGTTCTTGTTCCTGATACTGCTGTTAAGTCTATTTTGACTCAACAAGAACTGGGAAGTCAACGAGGTACTTGGATAGCAAAGGTTCAGGAGTACGATTTGGACATCAAACCCACCAAGTTGGTACGAGGAAGGGGCCTGTGTCAATTGATTGCAGAAAACCATATCGAAAAAGAGTGTGAAAAGACTCAAGATACTCCTTCCGAGCTGCCTATGGTACTTTTTGTAAGTACGACTGATGAGTGGTACACTGACATTGTTTTTTTTCTAACCTATGGTGAATGCCCTCCGCATTTAAATCAAAAGGAGAAGAGGACTGTTAAGTTGAGAGCTGCAAAATACCTTTTGTGGAATAATGCAGTATATAAGAAAGGTATTGATGGTGTCTTTTTGCGTTGTGTTGATAAGTTACAACAGGAAAAGTTATTGGAATCCTTTCATAGCCTGGCATGCGGGGGACACTTTTCATCTTCCGTAACAGCGTATAAAATCTTACGGGCCAGGTATTATTGGCCTACTCTTTTCCGAGATTCGGCTGAATGGGTATCAAAATGTGAAGCTTGTCAACATTTCGTTGGTCGTCCTAAGCTAGCAGCTCTTCCTCTAAAACCTGTGGTAATTGAAGAACCTTTTCGCCAATGGGGGATTGATTTTATCGGAACATTGAATCCTGCTTCTAGTGCTGGACACAATTATGTGCTGACCGCTACTGATTATTTTACTAAGTGGGTAGAAGCTGTGCCAATCAAGCAAGCAACTTCGGAAGCTGTTTGCACATTCTTAAAGGAAAACATAATCGTCAGATTCGGTGTTCCTCACAAAATTGTAGCAGATAATGCCTCTAATTTCTCGTCACATGAATTGACAGAATTCTGCTATGGATTTGGCATTACTTTGGCTCATTCATCTGACTATTATCCACAGGGCAATGGGCAAGCTGAGTCTAGTAATAAGAATCTGGTTACAATAATCAGGAAATTAGTAGACGAAAATCAGAGGACATGGCACAAAGCATTATATGATGCGTTGTGGGCTGACCGGATCACTCCCAAGCGAGCCATAGGGATGTCTCCTTTTCAATTGCTATATGGAATTGATGCTGAAATCCCTATCTCAGTAGAATTGCCAGCCTTGCAGTTGGCAAAAGCGGTTGAAGATGTAGCTTTTCAGAATTCTATCGAAAAGCGGGTTATGTACCTAACCAAGCTAGAAGAAGAGCGGATTAAGGTGGTTGATCGTATAGCAGATCATCAGAGCAGGGTGAAGAAGATTTTTGATAAAAAATCAAAGCAACGTGACTTCCAGATTGGAGACCTGGTGTTGCTTTGGGATAAAAGAAGAGAACAAAAAGGAATGCATGGAAAGTTTGATTCTTTATGGAAAGGACCTTTCAAGATCCACGAGCTGAATGGCGAAAATAGTTTCCTGCTATCATATCTGGATGGAGGATTACTTCCGTTGCCTTTCAGTGGGCAACATCTAAAGCTGTTCCACCATTAATGCAAGATGCTCTCTTGCATTGTACATATTTTGCTTTTGTTGTGTGTTTGCTTTTGGTTTTCTTTCTTTCTTCGTTTTGTTTTGTTTTGGTTTTCTCCTTGACTCCGTAGCCCAATGGATAAGGCCCTGTCTCGAGACCAGAGATTCTGAGTTCTCTTCCTTTGGTATTGCAAAGAAAGTCCCCAACTGGAGCCAGCTGTTATCCCCGTTTTGAGTAAACGACAAAACGATCGGATAACCCCTACAAAATTTTTGAAGTGATTTTGCATTATGACCTCTTTTAAGAGCAAATCGGGTTTTCGGAAATTCAACGCATCGGAACGTACTTGTGTTAAAACATGCTTTGTGTTGCTTGATTTCCGATTCCCGAATCCCGCTTTATATTGAGCAATTCCTTTCAAATCGGGTTTTCGGAAGCTTAAGGCATCGGAACATTCGTGTTACAAAACATGTTTTATATGGCATGTTCTCCGATTCCCGAAACCCGCCAAGTATTAAGAAAATCCTTTGTAAATCGGGTTTTCGGAAGTTTAACGCATCGGGACATTCATGTTTCAAAACATGTTTTATGCGCCATGTTCCCCGATTCCCGAATTCCGCTCAGTCCTTTGTAATCGGATTTTCGGAAGTTTAATGCATCGGAACATTCGTGTTTCTAGACATGTTTTGTGTTCCATGTTTTCCGAAGCCCAAACCTGAAATGAACTAAATCTCCTCGTGTCGGGTTTCGGACTCCTCCAACATACCGACCGCATTCAAGCCAATGGTTGGTAAGTTGGCACGTGCGGAGCTGAAGTGTATTTATTGCCATTTTCGTATAAAAATGCGGATTTCCACGTCGTTCTTACTGTTCATATTTTTAACTCGTGGATTTTTCGCATGCTCTGCCGCTCCCAAAACCCGCAAGCTCGCATTACCAGACTGGATCGTTTGTTTCCGATTTTACCTGTCTCAAATTGAAGGTATTTTTCGTTCCTTCTTTATTCTTGATTTTTCTGGATCAACTGCGTGTGTTTTCTTTCCAATTTCTTGCCAGTTGTTGAGGGTTTTTCTTCCTTCTTCCTTCTGTGCTGTTTTGGAAGGGGTTTTGGGTTTTCAGGGTTTATTCTCTTTTTGGGATTATCGTTTGGTGCTGTTCCTCCCAAATTCCAAATACTTGCATGATGTATGGGATATGAATAACAAAAAAAGAAAGGAAGATGTGTATGTAGAAATTAAAGGCTCTGTTTTTGTTTCTCGGTTTTTGGAAGACTGTTTCAGATTCAAAGTCCGAATACAAAGGAAGCTCATGTGACGGGGTTTATCAACTTTCCGACCTCAACACTAAGTGCCGGGCATCTCCGAAGTTCCGTCATCAAAAGTGGGCGCCGGATTTCCTCCCGTGTCCGCCATTAACAGTGAGTGTCGGGTTTTCTCCTGTTTCCGCCATTGAAAGCAAGTGTCGGACTTGGCCAAGGTTCCGACAGATCAAACTTGTCGGGTTCCTCAAAGTTCCGACATCCTCTTCAGCGTGTTGGTTTCATCTCTTCTTCCAGCGCATTCATTCAATCGGGATTTCCAGTTTGAACAGCATCACCTGAGTTCCGAGCCTTTCTCCCTCCAACATTCTTCATGTCGGACCCTGTTCCATTTCAGGAGAAGGCCGAGAAGTCAGCAGAGATGAGCTTAAGGAAAAAGTGGAGCAGTTGACAGAGATTTTGATTAAACTTTCAAAACCTCTTGAATCCATAACACCTTCTTCTGTTTCTGCCGGATTCGATTTCTCATCGATGCCTACGATTGAGAAGATTGCTAATGGATCCAAAAGTTATTCCAACAGGGGAAGGAAGTAGTTCAAGATGATGATTCGGATTAAGTCCAGATGTCACATGCCATTTCTATTTTTAGAATGACATATCTTTTATTTCCGTTTTATCATTATTTTTAATTCATACTTTGACTTGATCTCCTGCGTGAGAGTCATGCAAAGTTGAAGCTCCAGTTAACAGGCTACTCTTTAGGATCTGTCCTGTTTGATCTCTAGCTTCTTTTGTTATAAATAAGGGATGCTTGTGCATTCTAAAGGGTCGAGAATTTTGGAAGCATCAAGAGGCTATTGGAAAGAAGAAAAACTTTGTGTTTTCTTTCAACCATTGAGAAGAATAGGAGTTGATCTTGTTTCTGAGACTTTGTGTTGTGAAATATATCTTATTTGAGACAGTGTTCTTATGTTCATGATCTCAAAGCTATTCTTTGCATAGAATCTCATATTTCTAATTATCTTGAACACTATATCTCTGTGATCTAAAACTCGTATGATTATTTAGGTGCTCTGTGTTTACTCGAAAGAAAATACGTTTCTCCCATTTCTTTTCTACCGTGCTTCTTTCACTTTATATGCAGTTTCTAACCTATTTCACTTACGAAAGCAATATCCTTGAATCGTGTGAATGTGGATTTCGGATTTCATCCCAACCCCAATGGTTAGATTAGTGTGAATATTGTATATATTAATTACTTGTGTTTTAGATTAGCAATAAACAGTGCACCTCACCTATCTTTGAGGAGGGATTAAATCTCATGTCATTGTGGTTGAACCTCATATTTTGGTTTGACAAAATATCCAACCAACAAGTTGGCTGCAACACTTTGGGAGATTGTTTAATTCATGCCACAAAAATATTCTTCTGCAAGTTTACAAGTGTGGTATCATTTGGAGCTGATTGTTCTTTGGAATGTTTCTTGTTATTGGTTATTTCCTTGTTTCCCTTCACTCTCCACACCAGTAGTTGTCACCATTAATGCTTGATTTAAGGCACCGTTGAAGCACATAGGTAGTTTTAAGGTTCATTGCATGGGAAACACCAATCATACTCTTGAGCTATGTTGTTTTGCACTAGCACTATTGCTTTAGATGTAGATGTAGGATTGGGATTATAGGGCTGAAATGGTTTGTTGGCAAGAGGTCTTGCTTGATTTTGATTTGAAACTAGATTGGGTGGTCTTTAAGGCTGGTATGACTACCTGTTAGGCTAAGCTTGAGGCTGAAAGGAAGGTTTAAAACCTTGGGCTTGCTGCCTCTTGAGTGTAACCAGAGATCATTACCTAAATTTTGCAATTGCTTCATGAATTCTTGAAGTTCATTTGAGGCACTTGAAGATGAAGTAGAAGCTTAAATTGAATTCTGATTTCTAGGAGTGGGAATAAGAGCTAAAATAGGCACTTGACTAGTACTTGGATTCTCTAAACTTAGATACAATGGTATTGGGGGCCTAAGAGCTAGCTTGCCGGCTTGAATCAAACAATTTTCAGCTCTAATCGAAATGTTATAAGCAATAGGGATAGTTTTGCGCCCCATGGATTGAATTAACATATAAATATAAGAATTTAGAGCTTTAAGGTAATATAGAAAAGAACCTTCCTTTGTTGACCTTACTACCACCGGAATTCTCTCCCAATTCATTTGAAACCTGAAGTTGAAGTCATCAATTTGCTCATTGGGAGCTCTCTTGATGGTTGTCAATTGTTCCAAAAGGGACAAGTTATCTCCCTTTTCTGCAAACTACTCATGGAGGGCTATATATAGCTGGTTCCAATTCTGGATAGAACTGAGGCAAGACTCCTAAACCATTGCAAAGCTTTCCCTTTGAATGAAGATGTTAGTAGTTTGACAACTTGTATCTCATTAATCTCATGGATTACACAAATATTAGCAATATCCTTGACATGATCACCAGGAGTGGTCTGATTCTCTCCAGTAAAGTATGGAATGTTCTTCAATGCTATAACTGGGATTGGATTTTGTGCATTGAGAGCAAGTGGGTTGTTGCTAGTGAAATTGACATAGGGGTTGTGTTGTGCCATTCTGATTGGCCTTAGAACCCTTGTTGATTGAATGAAAGGCCTACCAAGTGGAGGAGTTGATAGAGTTTTGTTTGGTGGAGATGGAGACCTTTGAATTCTCCTCCCTCTTTGCCTTCTTCTTGGAGATAATTGTAGATACTCAAACAACACCTCTTCTTCTCCAACTCTTGACCTTGTGGTGATTCTTCTCATGAGTTTTCAGGTCTACACTACTAAAACCAGCTGATTCTTCTTCCTTGGAGTCGCCAGATGTGTAATTTAGGGCTCTTTTATGAAAGAAACTTGCAAAAATGCACATCAATTTGTTGAAATGAAGATAAAGACCTCTAAGGTCCCACCAGCATGCCAAAACTGTTAGTGAAAATCAGCAACACCCTTGGATGTTGATCAGATTTCTAGTTTGACATTTTGGACATCCAGTGTGATTGCACAACATTGAATATTTTCCCCAAGTGTGGGACTTGTAAAAATGGGAAAAGAATCTCCAAGTTAGAGGTTGGTTCCTCAACTCCTCTTATCAGGTATATGCATGAAATTTGCAGAGGCTTAAATTCCTAATTCCTACTCTAAATTCCAAGGGGACAGAGATAGGGAATGCAAGAAAAATGAGACTAATGCTAATAAGGTGATGCACCAAGGGAGTAGTAGACACCTGCTACTACAAAACATACACATTCTAGGAGGAAATACAGCACAAAACATGCACAAATTGCCAAAATGTGATGAGAGGTTAGGAAAACAATGATAAACACATGAAAGGATTGAGAAAACCTTTAATCACAGAACATATATTATCATTCTAGGTCCAACACAGTGCATTACAATGACCAAGAGGAAAAAGAGGTGCTGTATTTGCATGGAAAGGTAAAAATTCCCAAAAAATTCCAAAGAAGGAAGAAAAGGAGAGTTGCAAAGCTAAAAGAGTGTCTCTCTTTTCTAAAAATGAGCCCATTCTGGCTTTTACAATGCAAGAAACGAGCCCAAGAGAGAGAAATGCATGGGAAAACGTGAGAGGGGCTCCAACCACTGACCAAAATGTAATAAAATAGCATGGGCATCCTTAAAGGTCCATTCCCTAACATTTTTCACCATGCTGGGAGAGAATGCGAGCCATTCTTCATTAAAAATGGTGGTTGAAATGTCATTTCTATTGATTTCCATGTGCCAAAGGTGTTTTCCAATTTTCTCTCTCCAAACTCCATCAAAATAAAAATTGATCCCAAAATCATGTAGAGAATTTCACCAGCTTTCCATTGATATAAATAACGTGAAAAACCAAGCTCTGGATCAAAAGTTATGCTCGTTTGAAAATTTAGGGCAAAATAGGGCCAAAACAGGGATGGCGGGCGAAAATTTGAAATTTTCCCACTTTTTGCATTTGGGAAAATTTTCTGAAAAATCTCTATGCTCTGCCACTCCTGGTGCCATGTGGTGAGTTCTGATTGGACGCGGGCCTTCTGCGCTTCATTTTCCACCATTTTGGCCATTGGAAAATTTTCTAAAAATTCTCCGCCAGCTGGATGACCCAAGGACACGTGGTATGATATTATTCATTGTGGGCCTCTATGCTCATTTTTCCCCGTGGGCTTGCCTTACATTTTTTGCCGCCACATGGAAACGTGGCGTGATGTGATTTTCCATGGGATTTTTTCTTTGTTTGTTCCGTTGCTTTTGACCACTTTCCTTGAGCTGGACACGTGGTATGATTTTATAGGCTACCGGATTTTCCTTTCAAAATTCTCTGCGGGCCTGCCTTCTCCATTTTGTTGCCACATAGACACGTGGCAAGATCTAACTGGTTGTGGCCTTTGGGAGTGGAATTTTATTTTGATTTTTACACTTGGGTGAAAAAGGAAAAAATCCTTTCGCGCCCGACCCCCGACACCGAGGCGACACGTGGCTTGATCTGACTGGTTGGCGGGCCTTCGGGCTGAAATTTTCCTTTCACACCTCCTTCAAACACTTTGCAAAATTTCCAATCTTTCCTCCACATTCCATCATTCCTAGTGCCACATGGTGAGCTCCCATTGGATGCGGGCCTTGGGGGAAAACATTTCTATTTCCACTAACCTTTGGGAAAAATTCCACATTTCTCCCCGACGGCCGATGCTCCGATGCCCCTTGAGACACATGGCATCATATTATTAGCTCGCGGGTCTGCGGGCTAAAATTTCTCCTTTCCTCTCGCCAAAACACTTCCCCATTTTTTCAATTTTATCTCCACCCTCCGCTGCTCCTTTGGCTTAAGGACACATGGCACAATGTGATTGGATGCGGGCCTAGTGTCGAAAATTTTGTTTGTGTCGACCCTTACGAAATTTTCCTAATTCGTTCCCCTTGGACATGTGGCGAGCTCCCATTGGATGGTGGGCCATCGGGCTGAAAAATTCCTTCTAAAATCTTTCCAAAACCTTGGTAAAAATTCCAAGTTTACCTCCGCCTCCGCCCTTCCGAGGACACGTGGCCTCACCTTATTGGCTCGGGCTTTTCCAGGGAAAATTTCCCACAAAAACCCCATCGAGCCATAACTTCAAAAATACATGGAGTTAGGAGGAAAACTTTACCTTTCTGGAAAGTTGAGAAAAATATCTATCCAATGGTTCCATTTCCAGAAGGTCTTGAGTGCCTAAAAAGAAAAAAATTATGACTGAGGAACAAGAGAGGGAAGAATGAAGGGAGTTAGCCACAAAATGAGCAAGGGGCTCATTTTGGATAACAACTATGAAAGTTGAGTATGCTATTTGAAATTATTTAGGAATATGACATTTGACAATATTTAGCACATAAACTACTTATTTCTCTGCTTAGAACACTTGACTTGGTATTGGAACCTTCTCCACCTTACTTCTTATGACATTATTGATGCATTGTAGACCCTACCATGATGATATCAAAATGTAATCCTAAGAGAGATTATTCTTATTCATGGTGTTATCATAGTTGTAATCTCCATAGATCTAATTCTTATTCTTTTGTATTTGATAGTTCATCATACTCATCAAAATTTCATCGATGACCCTATCTCCTCTCTTGACATTCAATGGTAAAATTACTACATTGACATAATTTATCTCCTAAATCATAAAATTATTTTCTACCCAATCCTGTATTTATGCATTGACCAATTCTATTTTTCTCTCGAGATCTCAAAATATCTAAACCTTTTATAACCAAAACAGTCACTCTTGGACTTTTCGATTGACTAATCTTGTGGCTCTCTAATTGATAACACTATTAGATATAATTTCTCTAGTCAAGGTAACATATCTGGTTCAGGGTTAGTAGTAGAAATAAATAATCTTATTCTAGATTACAGATGTTGTTGGAGATTATAATTCAGTTAGATATTATGAAAATTACATTATTTTATTAGTTATTATGTTTATATGTTGAGATGCACACATTATGTTGTAGTACCCCTATAGATGGACACTAAAGGCCACACAATATTTGTGATGTGAATATTTTCATATGTATTTTATTTGTAAACTTGAATTTCTCATAACTAAAATCTTATTTATTTGATTTATTAGGAATCCTTGAGGCCCTTCTTGTTTATTTTTTATTTCTTATGACATTTGTATACTTTTAATGTAGTAAATTGGATATTTTTCTATTTTTTTATAATTCTTGGTTTTTTTATTTTCATAACTCGAAGCTTTATGGTTTTTGAGGCCACTTGGATAATTGTCGTCAAGAATGTTAATGTGGATTTTATTACTTGTTTGATGAGGTGGTTCTATTTTTTTAATGTGTATACATATTGTATAAAGGTAAGCCCAAGGTGTCATGTATGCATGCTTAGTGGTGTAGGACATGCCTTTGGTTTTAAGGTGATGAGGATTTTTGTGTTTAGGACCATGGAGTGACCTGAACTCACTTGGATACATGATACACATTCATCCTATGGTAGAGCGACATGTGTGATACTCAATCCTCCTATAGTGGAGAGAGATATGAGATAACTAACCCTTTATACTTGAGAGACTCATATGATACATAATCCTCTATGGTTGAGTGAATTTTATGATATTTAGTCCTCCTATGGTGGAGTGAAATTTATGATATTGAGATCTTATGGGTAGAGTGGCCTTTATGATATGTAGTATCATTTAGTGTGATTGATTGTGCTTATTTTTCTCCTTTCACCCTAGGATGGTGATGATTTCCATTGAGATGAATATCATATTCAGTTCAAACTACATGCTTATGTTTTGATATTTTTACGAGTCTTTAAAATTATGGATTACATAAAGAAAATGTACTTTAGGGTATATCAAATACATTAACAGACATACAAATGGGATACTTGATACTTTTTCTTATTTCTTTGAGTTCCTTCAAGAATAAGTCGAGATACTAATATATAAATCTGTTATCACAAAATTATAGCACCCCGATTTATTTTGATTTGTGTGTGATGTAATTAGTATAATTTACATAATATGGGATTATCTTGTAGTGTGGGACCTTGCAAGTAGGATAATCCTATGGAAAATATGACTTCTTCTCCTAACCTAGTGTTAAATTCTCCAAAGTGTAGAGAAATGAAAACTAAACTAATGCTACTCTAATGCTTTCCAAGGAGACATGGATAGAGGAATGCATAAATATAAACCGAGTCTAAGGGAAGGTGATGTACCAAGAAAGGCTGAGAAAATATGGGTGATTAAAACATATGGAATAAAAAAGGTGGGAGAGGGTGAATGGAGGCACCACAATCCACAACAAAGTATTCGATTCCTATATTTGTAAAGAAAAAAATCATAGATCCTGCAAAGAGATAGATATATGCACAATACACCTTCAAATATAATGGAAAAAAAAAGATGCAATGTCATACAAGCTAGGGTGAAAATAACCACAAAATATGAATTTAATTGCTAAAAACATGCACCATCCATTAAAATATAGGCACAAGGTAAGAATTCTTTACAAATTTCCCAAATTTGAGGCCTTTATCTCAAAATAGGTCTGGAACTAATTTGATAGAGTTCCTTTGCATTACAAAAAGTCTCTCTTCCAAATGAGGTGGTTTTTTACAATATACAGGAAAATTTGTGCAAACAACTAGTAGGATGGATTAAAGAGGTGTGGGGAGCCATACAATTTGGTACTTTTGTTGCACATGTAGTCATAGGTTCCATTCCTCATTAATTCTATTCATTGAGCTATCATTCACCCACCTACCTTTTCCTGGCATGTGACTCATCTAACGATGTTGGTCGTCCAACCATAAGGAGATTTAGACAAATGTCCAAACTCATGACCTTACAACATCCTTTGAGAAACAATTGGCTAGCACGTTAATCATCCTTCATAACATAGGAAGGTTGGATGACCTTCTAGTTTATAGGTCGTACATTCTTGTGGTCACCGACGAATCCGAGAGTCTTCATCTTCACATCATGGGTCATCCAACCTGTAATTTTGGACAACCTGTCTATCTCTAAATCATATATGTATTAGGAGTTAAATAACATTGAATTTGTATGTTGTAAACATACATACATATATATATTCAAAATTTCAACTCTTCTATACATTGGTGTAATGAATATGAGATGTACCCAGAAGAAGGAATTCATATATTCATGATAATTTGATGTGCCATACTGGGCCAAGTTATTTCAAAGTTACTCTGATTTGTGAAAACATAAATATGAACCTAAGTTGTATTACTTAAGTAATGAGATGATATATAAGATGAACCATATTTAAGAGTTTATTTATCAATTTGTTATCAATCAATTTATATGAACTATATGACATTATATTATGTGATATACTGAATAGGGCTAAATGCATACTTGTATTATTGATGGTTCCTTAAGCATAAAAGGTATGAAAGGTTTTCCTTTGACATGTATATTACTCGAATAAAAGGATGAATATCAATTAATGAAATAAGAGGTTCGAGGGGATAAACATGGTCGAACAGTGATAATAAATCAAGGGATTATTAAGGCACTTGAGCTTGTAAATTTGGAATAAAAATATATTCTTTTATATATAATCTAATAGAGAATTATGTAGCCTTAATAGAGTAGGGATGCAATTAAAAGGAGTTGTATTGAGGGAATATATACTTCATATTTATAAGAAGAGCTTATGTATGGATAAATATAACTTATTGTTGAAAGAATAAGAGAAGCATATTTGATGAAAGTTGTACTTATGAGAAAAGTCTCATGGTGGTATGATGACCCAAAATATTTTAAGAACCATAGTTATGGGAAATTTCATTTCATTTCATTATATATATATATATATATATATATATATATATATATATATATAAGTCAATGATAAATGTGTTTGAGTAGTTGAGTATATTGTTGAAATGTGAAGTATCTCATTTTTAGCACTATCAAGTAAACATGTGGAAATGAACATACATGGGCAAAGTGCTTAAAGGACTATAGTATTCATTTTGATAATATATATTGATTGGTAGAAAGGTGCAAAGGTACATATGGATAACATAACTCATCTTAAAAGGGCTGAATCTGTTATATCTGCTTCCTTTGTTGACAAAAATTTACCTCTCAGGGAATTAAGTTGAGTTTCATAAGAGTAACCATAACAATATGGTTGAGGGTAAAAATTGCAATATAGTTAATAAGGAAACACAAATATTGATGTTTGGAAATATTAGTCCTTTAGTGATACACCTTGACTGTTGGGTTATGAAGGTGACTATGGAAAAGTAAAACTAGTTAGGATTCTTGTAATCACAACTCACATAACTAGTATGGGACATTTATGGGTGTTGTTATTACTTGAATGCTACCTAGCTTGAAATGAATTGTTATTATTCAATGAGATTGATTATATGTTGATTTAATGGGATAATGAAAAATATATAATCTATCATAGATAATAAATAGTATACAAACTATACATATTGTAGAGATGGAAAGGTATAACATTGATAACCGCTTACTCACTTGGTAAAGCGATAGAATAATTTACATAGTTTGGAAAGGAATCATTATTTACGTAACAATAAAGATTGGTTGTATAGTCCTAAGGTAGTGGGCTAAAATTATATTCAAAATTTATAGGTAGAAAGGAATGTAAAGTACTTAAAGGAACTACATTCAACCTATTGGAATACTATGATGTAGGACCCTAGGTATGATTCATTCATGGTGAAAGAGTCATGGAATCTAAGGTAACCTGTCATGAGTAAATTAATTAAGATACAATGTATCAAGTTTATAACACCATTTTTGAATGCTAATCCATATAACTGAATAAGTGATTAGGTGAGATAATAAGTTCCCAATGGCTAGTGTGTCATCATGAAACCAAGCATGGGATACACGTCTACGAACTTTGATCAAAGTAGTGTAACTGATGATTACACTATCATGATTTCACCAAGATCTAAGATGAGATATGCTTGGTGGGATTTTGTGGCAGAACCTAGGTAGACACTTAGAGAGTATCACTTAATTATCATTTCTTGATTAAGGAAAAACCAAAGGATACACTTGTTGTATTGGCTCACAAAGAGCATTGAGGATGATTGAGTAAGATATGTATACTCTCATGCAGCTACACATGGTTTATGAAAATTATCAGAAATGGATTACATTAAGGTTTATGTTGGATTTAAATATATGGGTATTTAAATCGTGAAGCATAAAGTAAATTAAAAATTCCTAGAATTGAAGTGACAAAAGTGGTCATGAAATTTTGGTATCGAGTTAAAGGTTGCAACTCTTGGACTTAATGGGTCCTTATGCTAATTTAAATTCCTTTTTTTTTTTTAGAAGAAAAATGGATATGAGAAGGATGTACCATGAAGAAAGAACTGGGTCATATTTTACTGCGCAAGTTTAACGGTGTGAAATTTAGACAAGATTCTAGCAATCCTTTGATATAACCAAAACTAGATAGTGGACTTGGAGTAGCTGGTGAAAATGACAATTTCGACGAAAGAAAACTTGAATCTTTTAGTAACAAACAACAAGGGAGTTGTTTGAATGTTGAACTAACAAATGGTGACAAGTTTTGGACTTACAAACCCAAAGATGAATTAAACCCAAAATTGGGAGATACATTGGATGAACATGGACCTTTTTCTGATAAGGTGA
This sequence comes from Taxus wallichiana var. yunnanensis, assembly GCA_018340775.1. Classification (NCBI taxonomy): domain Eukaryota; kingdom Viridiplantae; phylum Streptophyta; class Pinopsida; order Cupressales; family Taxaceae; genus Taxus; species Taxus wallichiana. Next base: position 150,308,765 of record CM031234.1, on the reverse strand, counting down.
TATTCGGAAAATCCAGTAGGATAAAACCAAATCTGCGAGACATTCTAACTCATAAGAATGAGAATAATCATAAGAGTGTTAAATTTTCTTCATCACAGAATGCTAAGAAAATATGGTGGAAGAAACATATCAGGAAAATGTGTTCTTCCAGAAATAAAAATGCACAAAATCTTGTTGTAATAACCTACAAGAAAAATTAGAATATTGCTACAAATAGCAAGATTAGACACGCTTAAACGTGACTGTTGGAGGATGTTTCACATGTGGTAATGGGCATTATGTTAACCATTTTCCTTTAAATAAGATGAACAAGCATCGATTGATGATGCATGCTGCAAAGACAGACAACAAAGGAAAGGAACAAGTATCCCTAACAAGATGTTGGGGAAGTTGTGAAGGATTCCCTGAGGTTAGTATAGTACAATACTAAGAAAGATGGTTTTTGTATCTAATGGATAACTGATAACTAATTCAGAAATCTGACTTTTATTTGTAGTGTATAAGAAAAAAATTCTTAATTTTCAGACATATGTTTGTTAACATAGCATATATGGTGCTTACCATCTTCTTGGAATTGAAATTATGATTTGATATAATTGGACTTATGATATATTTCCTTATATACATATTCAATTCCAACATAAATTAGTTATTATTGATGCAAAGGCCAAGAAAATGCCAGTAAATATGAGAAAGAAACAAGCCTTAAAGGAAAGTAAAAGGTAGACCATTGTGTACATTTCAAAGAAAATTAGTAATTACACAAGCCAAAGGTCTAGAAAGACAATCAAGTGACGAAACAAAACAACTTAATAAACTAGTGGGAAGATTGAAATCTAAGTTTTCCTTATTTATTCTGCAATATCTGGGTTGTTTTGACTATCTATATTATATATCAATTGATATTACTGTATATAATTGGTAGTAGTGACAAAAAAATTCATTTTTCTTTGATTAAGTGACAGTTTTATTGAAAAGAAAGCTATTATAGTTGATAAATTATAGTGCATATCTGAAAATTTCAATTTTTTATGAAATGATGAATGTTTTTGCAAGATTCTTGAAAAACATGTGTTTCATTGTTTTGAATTTGACTAATGAGATAAAAATCATCGGGATGATGATTCATTTAAGAGGGGAAGTATGTAAAACCCCAAAAACATAATTCATGGTTGAAATGAGTAAGTCATAAAATGATGATCACAAAGTGTTTGACCGTATATGTGAAACTGATGATCATGGTATTATTTTGTTTACATTTTGGAAAAATATAAATATATATATTTGGTTTAGTATCATATTATGAATGAATACTATGGGATATTACTAAAAATATGTTATATTGATAAGGATTTTATGGATTGAGTTGATAGGTCCAACATTGACCTCATGGTATATCATTACATGATATAGATTACGACTTATGATCTTGATCTAGAAACATTTCTCTGATGATGCTAATTACCTTATAATATAGCTAAATTTATGAACTTAGTTTATGGTTATTCATAAGTAGCATACAACATTATAGTCTTGTACTATGTTGTTTCTTTGGTAATTCAGGGTTTTGAATGGAACTAAAAAGGAAAAGCTACAATATGTTGATTAAATAATAATTGTGTGGCCATTTTCTAAGGTAATGGTTTAGATGGAATAGGTTCCATCATTCACTACTGGCATATAGACCTTACCTAGGTAAAGGTGTTCTATAGGAGATTATTAAATAATTGGAATCATCATATTTGTGGATTGATTGAGTTACTAAACATGTTGATGGCTTCGATATTCAATAGACATGAACATTTGGTCTAGTATTGAGTAAACTATTCAAAGGAGATTATGATCAAGTTAATCGATCATGCAAGGTTACATTTGTTTATTTGTAAATAAGGTGTTATCATTTTGTGATTCTTTTTCTATGATTCAAAAGGTGATATTGACCATTAAAGTCTACACGGTTAATGATTATTATTATTTTAAAAAAACTAAATTCATCCCCAACTAAATTCTTCGAGATAGGGAATGACGGTGGTGAGAATCCTTAGGACACCTACATGGAAACTTGGAATTATTTATTCTTTAATTTATTGTTGAACTTTGTGAAGCTTCTACTTTAAGCTAGTGCATGGGCAATTAGGGTTTCATTCTATTATTCTTGATTTATGGACTAAGAGCTCTGCATGAATTTTGTATGAGATTCTTTGCATGAAAATTTTTGGTGTATATGTTATCCATTGTTGTAGTTTTAAATGTCATTGATGAGTTGTGAACTTCATCGGAATACTATAAATCTGTGGAGTCTTGTTCCCTTTTTATTGTAAATTGTGCCAAGGAAAGTTTTAGACCTTCACTCCTTGAGTTGTAGAAAAATTGGGAAAGCTTGTAAGGAAGAATATGACTTCAATATTAGGTATGATGAGTTCTCTCTCTCTCTCTCTCTCTCTCTCTCTTTCGACTTGTTCCATTTTATATTTGCATATATCAAATGTCTGCATTACTCCTTGATATTTCTATAAAATTGGGGTTTTAGGTAAATTCACCATTCTTGATTATGGTTTTTGGTTCATTATTGTTTTGTTATTATTGGTAAATAGTTTTTTGAAAGGGACTATACCCTTGTACAACAAGGCTCAGAAGCCAGAATAGAAATAATAAGCACAAAGAAAGGGATCAACATCTAGATATAACAATAAGGACCAACTGCAAAACATCGTCTGCAAAGAAGAAACAACAACCATCAACTTTAGCAACAAATAAACAACTGCTGAACAACGAACAACCAACAATGGTACACCGAAAACATGTTGTAATCTGGCCACAAAAATGATAACAATGTACTCCTGAACACAAATAGAGAAAATCATCCAGATGAATAGCCCTCCTTCAGGGTGAATTTTTTTTTTTTTTTTGCTAACCGTAACCCAGCCTGATGGAGTCTCCACTGTTGGAGGAGAAGTCAAAGGAGGGGTATTCTCCTTAGTCGCATTTGTCCCAATTGGGACAGCCACAAACTTATTATTTTCCTTGTTGCCCTCAACAACTTGAGCATTATTCATGCTGCTAACAGTTTGATTTTTGGATAGAGGGGTTTCCAGGGCAGATTTGGATTCAGCCACTATTTCTACTTTTGATTCAAGATCCCTTTTAGCATAAAAATTAGGTGCTCTGGGAGTGCATCTTTCCACCAATTTCACTTTTCATGTTGACATTTTTCCATCCCACAAGTAGTAGAGGTGTGTCCTAAGCCAAAACATCTTCTACATCGGAAAGGTAGACCTTCATAATCAAGAGTTTGTGACCAAGTTCTATTTTGCACTCTAAGATCTATAGTAGCAGGAAGATTTTTATCAGTGTCAAGTTCCACCAGGATCCGGGCATAGGTAGTATGGGTGTAATTAGTGGTTTGAGAATCTATAAAGAGTGTAATTCCCAAGGTGTTGCCAATGGCTGTCAGACAGTCATGACTCCAGAATTGGATAGGTAAGTGGGGTAGCCTGATCCAAATAGGTTTCCATGAGAAAGATTCTATGTGTGGGTTAAAGGATGGGAACCAGGGTTTCATGACCAAATATTTAGATTGACAAGTCCAGAGTTTGGAAGCAATGTTTTCTTTATCAGCTATTGAAGAGAAAGTCACAATGAAAATTCCCTTAGCACACGAGATGTTGTTAATGGGTTGAAAAAATTAATTTACAGGTTTTAGAGAATTGAGTATTTGTTGTTTTTTTCAAATGAGATGTATGCTTGACTAGGATTTGGGTACTCGGGGATGATATAAATATACCGGTAGTGTTGGCTACCCTTTTTTATTCTCAGTAAAACTGTTGGTACATTCATGAGGTCCATGTACATCTAAGGTTATATGTTTCTTAATAAATGAAATGCCCAAAATGTATGATTGTCATGTAATGTTTCTTCTATTGTATTTAGATAAATCGAATCACTAGATTCGGGGTTGAGGCTTCCGCATACCCTAGTAGGGTTGAAAAAAATTAGAATGGTTGTGTGGATACCCTTATGTCCCTACAAGTATGTGATAGTTATAATTTGTGGTTGCAATAGGGATTTCACCATTGGAAATAGTTTGTGACTTCATGATATTCTTGTGTTTAATGCTCCAGCTTGTCTCTGTGGGAGGTGTTAGTCGGTTGCAAAGAATAGAGTTTTATTTTCCTTCAGTTATTTCACTAAGATGTGTTGTTTGAGGTTGAACCTCTATAGGTATGTTTGGATTATGTTGTTCACAATATTGTATTGTTTATACCTTATTTTTGTTAGGATGTCTCGGACATCCACGACACATATGGCATGCATTAATTGAAATATGTAGGAATAGAATGAGTTGTTATCCTAAGTTGTTAAACTATCTCAAACATTACCTATAGAAGATTGATTTGATATGGTAATGGATTAGGAAAACATGGAAGCCAAGAGTGTATCCTATCTTACGCCACACAATCTTGTGCATAATGGAACTATGCTAGTCGTAGATAGGCGAGTTCTCATATATGGAAACTATCTCATGCGTCTTGAATTTTGAGAAAGGCCAATTCAAAGATAACGAAAAGTTATCTCAAAAACTTTGAAATTTATATCTACAACTTCAAATTTTTTTCTAATACTTCTACACACTCGTTGGGTTGAATGTAAGGAGTTTCAATATTGAAAATCCTTACTAGAATGAGGTTATAAATATAAAGAATGAATTATTTGGTATCATATTAAAAGCTAATTTACTTTATATCTATTGATATAAACACTCAAAAAATGAGTGTAATCTTTGATAACAAATGCAGATATGGTAATAAGTGATGATGTACCATAGGTACCTACACTTATTTATTGTGTGTAGGAAATCTAGTTTTTATGTAACTTAAAGATTAAATACGTAAGGTAAATAATTTAATCTATGGGAATTTGTTAATACCGTTAATTACTACACTTAATATGTAAGTTCACAAATAATGAAGGGGATAACCTGATTTGCATGATTCTACATTTATTCACGTAAATTATTTCAAGGAATATTAATATCGTGAAATTGTGCTTTGTAATCATCTTTTGTTCCTCCTTTTGTAATAATGTAATTTTGTGAATCAGATTCGATTACCCAAGGTAATGCAACATTTCATATTTGTAAAGATAGAATGACATAAATATTTATTTGGGAGATGAACTTATCATGCTCATTTCACATTAACTAACCAATACTAACATATTTTGTGGATGGAGAGCTTTAAGTTCGAAAGGAAAATAAAGACAAAAGTATTTACTTGCTAAATCTTATTTATAAAGATGCATTGATAGTGTTTCACCATTTTCTTTATGTTTTTGAATAATGAAACAGAGATAAGGGTAAGGGCTAAGAGGAATACATTAAATGGATTGGTTAATGGTTGTTGCACACGTTTTGAATTCTTGATCTAGTTCCAATTGTGAGATCTTCCTTTTGGTGAGAGGAACTACCTATAATAGAAAACAAGACCACAAAAGAGAAGTTAAATGATATATGATAGTGGATTGCCTAGAGTATGCTAGTTCTGGAAGTGTGATATTTCCTAGATGGTTATCAATCCAATGTTTAAAACAAATTATTGTAAGAAATAAGTAAAGTACTACCGTAGTTGGTATGATTTAGGTATCTCATTCAAGTATAGTAAGAAAATATAATATAACAAAGTTAGGCTATAGTCATATCCGAAGGGTTGGTAGGTGTCAAGGTATTGAAATGGTCGGAGGTCGGAGTTCTAGGTGTCTTAGGTTATTTGGTAAAAGGTGGTTTGGTTTTGTTATTGGCATAGGGTGTGAAACATGGATATCAAAGTCAGTTGTGTATAACCAATGACAGTTTAAGGGAGACCGACGATGGTTATGGGTAACTGGCATTGATAGAGTGGGGTGACAGTAGTTCACTATAATATTTATTATAGAGTCTGGGTGAGGTTCGATGAGGCTAAAGAAGGGGATGGTGAGGTATGTGGGAATGCTAAGAACACTCAGAGAGATAGAAGGGCCAGGATATGTGATCTGATAAATGGGTGGGTGAGATTTTTGGGATTTTTAGAAAGAAGGCTATGGAGGAATGGGAATATTAATAGAAGAATGATGAAAAAATGATAACAACTCTATGAACATAATAGGAATGGAAATGATTAATGATAAAACACTTACCAATGTTACAGGTCCAATGGTTGGGTGGTGGTGATGATCGGTTGATGGAATGGAGCTTGGTGCAATAGTGACACTTCCTGAAATGTTACCATGAGTGCTAATGCTTCTGGATCTTTCCCGGTGTTGGCTATGGATGTTTGGGTGCGTGAAAAGGCTTTGGTTCTACTTGCATGCATCTCTCTTCTCGTCTTATTTCTCTTAGAATGTGCCAACCCAAAAACAAGGTTTCTTAGGTGAATAAATGGTAACCGACGATGGTTCCTAGTTTACCGGCATCGGTTCAGGGGTGACCAGTGTTAGTTAAGGGGGATTCCCTAGGTTTACTAAAATTGGTAGATCTTGCCTCTTTTAACTCAAGTTCATTCCTTGATCCTCTTTTTACAAATGTTACATTTTTAATGAGTGAGAAGATGGTTAGAGGGATTGTAGGCATTGATAGTTAGGGTTAAACCAATTCTTATCTCATTAAGATAAGTGGGACTAAGTCTTAATTGGTTATGGAAACATGCCACGAATAGGTCTAGGGTGAGGACGTTAGGTGAGGTGTCTATGTGAGGTGGAAATTAGCTTAGTTAGAATAATTAAGCAATGTATATTGTGAGGGTGGGGATTAATTTAATTAACTTAATTAAATTAATATTAATTTGGGGTGAAAGGGGCCATGGTTGGGTGAATATGTTTGAGTTGGTTATTGGACGAGAGGGCGAGGGAGTGTGACCCAATTTTAGTGTCTACATTTTTCCCCTTTTTGTTGTGTAGCTTGTATTGGTAAGTGAAGCTTATAAAAATAATATATGGTTTCGCTAAGCATGGGTGAAGGTATACCCCCTCAAACTATGAATTGATGAGGTGAGAAAAGGAAGTGGTGAGTGGTTTGATAAAAAATGTGGGTGTGATAAAGATGAAGATGGGTGAGTAGGTAGAGCATTCGGATGGGTGCACATGTTGTGAAATGCCATGAGATACCCGAGTTTCTCAAATGTTGGCAAGGATATTTGTTGAGTGGGAAAACTTGTGGACTCCTTGCCAATGCTCTGGGAATCTATGTCCCTCTACTTAATCAAGTGCGACTACCGTATATGCATATACGAGAAAACATGGATTTCTGCGGTGGCCTTTTGGCCGGGGATCTAGTAGGGGCACTCCACTGACCCTGTGGAAAAGCTTGCAGATACTTGCAAGAGAGAAACTTTTTCTAAAAGTGGGAAAGGGAGTGAGAAAAGAGGTAGGAGAACTAATGTTATAGGTAGGAAATCAGATTCTGCACACACTAATTAGAAAATTTATCACATGCCAACCATGCAATTGGTAACAAGACGAGATAAGATCGTGAACTCAAAGTTTCTAAAATATCCTCATCAAAGAGGCTATGAAATCCCTCTTCTTGTATTGATGCTTAATCAGAAGCTGTACATAGTGGAAAAATGGAGGAAATTGAAAGAAGAGGGGAGGAATGGAAGAAAAATGGCTAACTCCTTTGCTTTCTCCGAGTACAATGCACTCGTGAGTTTACCAGGTCAATTGTCAGCCCTTACAATGAATTTTAGAGTCCATCATATAGCCTGTAAGAAATGGTTAGAATCTACTCGAGTGAGCAAGAAACAGTTACAACCTATTCTAACTATTTACGCCCCTTCAATTTCTTGATTCACAGAGAAACGCTTATGGCGGAAAGAAACAATTTTTAAAAGATTCGGTTGTTACATTATTTTTCTAGTTAAAACATGGGCTATTTGATTTACTTTTAAAAATTTAAATATGGGCCGCCCACGTGGAAGGAATTGATTGGAATGGGTCTAAAAATTCTTTAAATATTTACCTTTTGTTTAGCGGGGCCGTATATCTGACCTTGGACGCATGGGAGGCCAGTGCTCATTTGGAGCTTGCCCCTAGATTTTTATTTGAATTTGCACCAGTGACACATGGATAGCTCAGTAAGTTATTTAATACTTAGCCAATCTAGGGTGTGTTCCTCTTTGACTCATGTTGACTCTTAGACATGTGGAGAGTGATGCTGATTTGAGAGTCTTCTTTGGAAGCACCTTCTAAAATTGTGCCAAGATGAAATGTTGAGAAATCCATGGGTTCTTTCATACTTAGCCGATCTGGGGTCTATTCCTATTTGACTCATATTGACTCCTAGAGACATGGAGAAATGGCACTCGATTTGAGTTTGTACTGGAAGCACCTCCGAAATTGCACCAAGCTGATGCATGGAGAGCTCTGTGAGTTCTTTCATACTTAGCTGATTCGGGGTCTATTCCTATTTGACTCATGTTGACCCCTAGAAATATGGAGAGCTAGCGCTGATTTGAGTTTCCACTTTGGAAGTTCCTTCTGAAATTGTTTCAAGTTGACATGTGCCTCCTTTCGTCAGGTCAACTTTTTTAGTGGCCAACTCTATCTCCTTAGCTTTTTGGAAAGCCAGGTGCAACTTGGAGACTGAATCTTGGGTTTTACTTTTAAAATGGCACCGTTGCGGCACGTGGAGACCTCCGATGACTTGCCCATACTTCGCCAATTTTTAGCGATCATATTTTTCCCTTTTGGACTTGGGACATGTGGAGGACTGGTGCAAGTTTGAGGACCACCCCCAGATTTGAATCTTGAAACTACGTCAATGAGGCATGTGGATTCTTCCACTGAGCCTTCCATACTTAAACAATTTTAGCCCGTTTTACCTTCATTTTGTACCTGGGACACATGGAAGGCCTATGCCTAATTGAAGATCGCCTTGGGCCCTGCCTTTGGAGTTACATCATTTGGACACATGGAGGCTTCCATTGACCTTGAAATATGACTAAACCACATCCAATCAGAGAGACCCACATATTATCCATGGATGCTTGAGAAAAATTTAACTCGGGAAAATTTGCAGAGAAGAAAGAAAACTCCATCATTTTGCACCCGATTTTCAAATTTATTTTGTGAGCCGAGAAATTGAAAACAATACAAGGTTCGATGATCTAGGGGCATAGAAATATTGACAATTTCATTCAAATGAGGAAAACAATAAAATTTTCACGCGTCCTGACAGGAAAATGGGAAATTTATCAAAACAAGCAAACTGGGGATTTGAAACAACTCTAGGACATGGAATTTTCTGTCTCTTCAGATTTTTAACTTGGCTTAAATACTTTAGGAGGGTGAGAGCTCAAAATCTCAAATTTAACTTGGAAAATAAAAATAGTTTTCAGGATACAACAGTTGGCTCTAGTTTGGGGACATGGGATGGACTGAATGTGGCGAAGATGTGGTATGAAGATCTAGAATCTCAATTTTTAAACCCTGTAATTCATTGACTAGTGCCTTATCCATTGGGCCTTTCAGAGTCATGAACAACCTTGAGAAAGAAATATTAGAAGAAGGAAACACATGACACACAACAGAAAAGGGAAAGAAAACCACACAACGGAAAGGAAAACACACCTATGGTACAAGGTGGGGGACAACCCGCTTTCACTGATGATATAATTTCAAGTATTTCCAGCTTCAAGGAAATTCCAAAGTGGCGTTCCATCCAAGTATGAGAGAAGGAAAACATTTTCACCACAAGCTTCATGAATCAGGAATGGGCCCAGCCATAATGAATCAAACTTTCCATGGCTGCCTCTAGGTTCTCTTCTCTTGTCCCATAGCAGAACGAAGTCTCCAACCTTGAATTCTCTTGCCTTGGTCTTCAGTCAAAGATATTCTTCACTTTCAACTGATGCTCCTTGATTCGATCCACCACTTGGGATCTATTTTCTTCCAGCTTTTCCAGAAATAGGATCCTCTTGTCAATGGAATCCTTGTATTGGCCATCTTCTATTGCCTGTAACAACTTGAGAGCTGGCATCTCAATTGTGAGAGGAATTTCTGCTTCAACTCCATACAATAGTTGGAATGGTGACATACCTATTTACATTTTTGGGAGTGATCCTCTCTGCCCACAATGCATCATACAACATTTTGTGCCAATTCCTTTGATTCTCATTTACCACTTGCAAAAATGGTCATAATTTTCTTGTTACTCGACTCAAACTTGCCCATTTCCTTGGGGATAGTAGTTAGAATAATGGGACAAGGAGATTCCAAAGCCATAACAAAACTCTATGAGCTCCCTTGAAGAGAAATAGGTGGCATTATCTACTACAATATTCTGTGGCACTCCAAAATGGACTATGATATTCTCCTTGATGAAGTTATATACTATTTTAGTGCTAGCCTGTTTGGTTGGAGTTTCTTCCACCCGTTTGGTGAAGAAGTCTGTTGCTGTGAGCACATAGGTATGCCCTAAAATTGAGTGAGGATTCAAAACACCAATGAATTCTAGCCCCCATTGTTGAAATGGTTCTTCAATAACCACATGCCTGAGTGGAAATGTAGCTAGTTGTGGCCTTCCAACAAATTTTGGTATGCTTTGCACTTGGAAACCCAATCCTAGGTGTCCAAAAAGATGGTGGGCCAATAATACCTTCCTTATAGGATCTTGTGTGTAGTGACCATCACTAAAAAATCTCCACCACATGCTTGGTAGTGGTATGCTTTAAGAAAATTTTCATGTTTCTCTTTATCTACGCACCTAAGGAAACAACCATCCAGGCCTCTTTTGTAGAGCGCATGATTCCAGATTACAAATTTAGCTACCTTCAACTTGAGTGTTCTCCTTTTCTTGTAATCAATATGGGGAGGGAATTCTCCATAATTCAAGTAGTAGGCAATATCAGCATACCACTCATCGGTAGTGGTGACAAAGAGAACATGTGGGTTGTCTTCTGAACAAATTGAGCAGGACACAATTTTCTTCACCATGCTGAGTTTTAAGTATTTCATCTTCAGCAATCAACTTGCACAAGTCATTTCCCCTTACCAGATTGGAGGGTCAAATCTCCAAGTCATACTCTTGAGTTTTTGCAATCCAATTTCCTCTCTTAGCTCCAGGATCTTGCTGAGTCAAAATGGATTTGATTACACTGCTAGGGACCAACACAATAGTGTGGGAATTGAGAATGTAAAACCTGAGGTTTTTAATATCCTTGACCACCGCATAGGCATGTTTCTCTAATTGATTGTACTTTATTTCATGATTGTTCAAAGGAAAACTCATGAAAGAAATAGGTGCTTCCACATCTTCATCATTTTTCTGAACAAGAACAACAGAGAGTGTATGTTCTGATGCATAACAATACATGATGAACTCTTTGTTGAAATCTGGAGATACAAGAGTTGGAGATTTGGTAATGGATTTCTTGATCTCTTCAAATGATGCCTTCCCTTCATTGTTCCATTTGAAACTTGCTTGTGGTTTCATCATGGAAGTGATGTGCTTTGTTAATTCAGCAAACTTAGGCACAAAACGATGAAGAAAGTTTACCTTTCTAAAGAAATAATTAACTCCTTTCTTTCTTGTGGGTAAGGATAATGCTTGAATGGATCTAATCCTCTCAAGATCAATGCGCACTCCATGTTTTTTCACAATATGCCCCAACAATTTGCCTTATGTGACTCCAAAATGCACTTCTTTGGATTTAGTGATATGTCATATTTTCTACACCTTACAAGAACTTGCTCCAAGTGATAGATATGATCTCCCTCTTCTTTGACAATATTGTGAGGTCATCGAGATATATGATAATGCAATGTTTCCAATATTTGAAGGCTAAGTAGATTGGCCTTTGGAAAGTAGCTCCTACATTAATTAGGCCAAAAGGCATTTTGGTGTAGGCAAAAGTGCCCCAATGTGTTGTGAAGGTTATCTTGTTGCAATCCTCTTTTGCCACTTTGATTTGGTTATACCATGAGAATCCATCCAACAATGAGAGCATTTCAAATATAGTGACTTCTTGAAAAATGTGGTCCATGATTAGAAGAGGGTAATTGTCCTTTAGGGATGCTTGATTTAGATTTCAAAAATCTACACATATACTTATTTTGTCATTCTTCTTCCTCACTAGCACAATGTTGGCTACCCAGATCGAATGGTGGATGGGAAAGATTATTCTTGCATTGAGCATATTTTTCACCTCCTCCTTGATGGTATCAACAATATTTGGGTTGTAAGGCCTTTGTTTCTGCCTAAAGGGCTTAGTACTTGCTTCAAAGAAATTGAGAGGTGCATTTCTTTTGGCTGGAAGGATTTGAGTTCACCATAAGAGTAGGCCAAGACATTTGATTATTTCTTGAGTAAAGAAAAAAACCTTCTTTTTCTTCGGTGAAAAACATTTTCTATATTGACCATCCTTTTCTCCTTGGGTACCAATGTTTTCTTTATCAAAATAAGTCGGGCACCGAGAAGATTGTTTTCTTTCTCTTGAATGAATCTATCATGTTTGTCAAAGAGGTCTTCTAAAGAGACTAGGCCTTTGAGAATTTTGTTCCCTTTCAATTTGATTACTCCCTCATCATCAATCCCTTCAATTCCTTCTTTCTTTTCTTTGGGGCTACTTCATGGTGTGTATTTTTCCTCCTTCAAGAAAAGACTATTGGAATTATCCATTTGTTCCAAAAATGACATAATTTGGTTATCATCATTGAAGACTTGCCAATGATTTGCATTGTCTAGTACACTAGGCCTAAATACCATTTTGATGGTCACTTTGTCTTTACCAAAAGAAGGATGAGGTGTCACTATGGAATCGTGACACTACAAGAGATTCAGCCTTTTAATTATTTTCCCTTGGAATAGATTCTATGGAAAATGCATCAAAAGATTCAATGCATCCGCACTCTATTTATGTAATGTTGGAGTCTTGGATTCTTTACCCGATATTGTTGGCAGACCTACTTTACTATGACCTTAGCATCACCTTGGAATATTAGTTTCTTAATTCCCATGTCTTCTGCTATGCTCATTCTTAAGAGTAGTGTTTCATACTCTGCGGTGTTATTTGTATTATCAAATTACAGCTTGTAGGAAGAGGGGTACAACTCATTGGTAGGAGAGTACAATACTAAACCATCTCCCGATCCTTCTCTGGAGTGACTACCATCAAATTTGATTGTCCAAATTTTATCTTCCTCTTCCTCCATGAGAAGTGGTAGGTTCTCCTCTTTTTCTGATGTGAGGAAGTAGTTTCCTAGCCCATAATCTTGAAAGAGAATGTTAGCTCTTGGATCATCAGACTTTCGTACTGTGAACTTCATCTTTCTTACTAGCAATAACTTCTTCATATCTCCTTTTACTAGGATAGTTGCAGATGACCAATAATTTTTTATTTCTCGACCTAGGTATGTGTAGAAACTCCTACTCAATAGCATACCAAAGGATGTTGGGATGTCTGCTACTAGTATGGTTAGGAGCACCTTCTTGTCTGGAAAATCAGCTAGTGCTACCTGTGCATCTTTGATTCTTCCTACCAATGGAAATTTTTTGGATTCCATTGAGTAGTAGGTTCCATTTACATGGGTCAAGGTGAGGCCTAGATCATTTTTAACTTTGACTGGCATCACATTATCTAAGACGCTAGAATCTATGATGCAATTATTCAACTGGAAACCTTTCATGAGGATTGATAGGTAGAAAGGTTCAACTCTGTTGGCGTTTTGGAAACTAAGGGCTAGCATGTTTTAGGAAGGTGGTGTGGATGGTGTGGGGAGTAAACCTTCAAAATTTGGGCTTGAAGAGATAGGGTTACCCTTACGAACTGCATTGATGAATCTATCAAATTGGATAGGATGTGTTTGTAGGTATTCTATTTCGGAGAGTTGGAATTTGGTTTTGCTTGCATGTTCTACAAATTCAAATGGGGAAATGGTGGATGAGGAAGAGGCTCCTAAAATGGAGGAGGATTAACATGGTAGAGACTTTGCTACTTTTGGTGTTGGGTTCTCTTTTTTAGATGTAACAATTGGCTTGGAAGGGGGTGAGGGTGTAGCCTTTGATTAAATTTTAGATTTTTTTGTAGGGCCAATATTTAGAAGAGAATTATTCTTAGCAACTTTTGAGCTGGAAGAAGGATCAAATGACTTACTTTTTATAGTAACATGCTCTTTAGAAACTAGTGATTCTATTTTTCTTTGGCTGATTCCATGGAAGGTGGTAATGGTGATCCTCTATTGATGATTTTATTTTGTGTAACCTCTAGAGGACAATCTCCTTTATTCTTCTTCTTATCCTTCACTGCAACTATTGGGGCTGAATTCCCTTTCTTAGATTGAGCATGAGTGAAAATAAAACATGAGATACTTGAAACTTCTTCATCACTTTCATCTTCATCATCAACATACACAATTAGGCCATTGTGCATATCAACTTCCTTAATCTCAAGAAATTTTTGTAATCTTCCATGTTTTATTCTTCGCCATCAATTTCTTCTTCTTCCTTTGGATCTTTGGTGTCACAGATGGAATTGATTGGTGGTTCTTCAAGAGCAATCCGATGAGGATGTGGAGAAATATTTGGCCTATCTTGAGGGTTTAGTCTCCTTGAAGCATTCTACATTGTGATCTGAGACAATTGCTTCTTCAAGGAAACCAAGTCATTTACCATTTTTTAGAACATCAGATCTATGGTGATAGAGTTTGAATTCTGACCCTTTTTCTTTCCATTGGGACCTTTCACCTTTTCGGAAAGGATTAGGTCATCATCAATTTCTATTGCAAAGTCTTGGGCTTGCCTCAATGTTCTTGGTTGGGTTCTTTTGAGGAAGAAACCTACTTCTGATGGCAAAGCACTAATGAAAAACCTCTTCAAATTATTTTTGGGAGGCACCACATCTTCAGGGATCCTTCTTATCACTCTATCGTATCTTGCTACAAAGTCCCTCATTGACTTGGAGGTTTCTTTCTTCATTTGTACCAATTGGACCAAAAGATCTTGACAATATTCCATGGTCTTGAACATGTGTTATAATGCACTTCTCGATATCTTCCCAATAGGTGATAGACCTTGGGGGTAGCTTGTAGAACCATTTGAAAACATTCTCTTGGAGTGAGTCCAAAAGAGTCGAAATGACACATCTTCATCCTCAACACCCAACACACCGTAAGCAGTGATAAATGCTAATACATGCTCTTCATGGAGTTGAGAACCATCCCCTCTAAATTTTTGGAATTTTTTCCTCGAGCCTCTTGATAGCTCATGGAGTGGCTGAGTGAGAGCCGGTGGACCGTGTTTCCTCTTCATGGTACATTAGGCCTTTGGGCCTCATGATCATGTTCACATTCATGATCACAATCACCCATTCTCTGTCTATTTTTATCTTCCAACCTTGCTAAGGTTGCGACTTCTACTACTTCTCTATCATCTACCTTGGCTTGAAGTCTCTCGATTTCTTGGAGTTGAGATATTATTTCCTCTTCCGCTCTTGCTTCTCTTTCTCTAGCTTCTTCTTCGGTCTCTACGTCAATGAAATATTAAAGGTTCTTGTTGATGTATGGAAATTAATTGTCCAAAGTATTCGTAACACTCGGTTCCCAACATGACCAAGGTTGCTTAAGAAAGAATCCTCTAGATTCTGAGTAGCTCTTGTCTCCTTTGAAGTTTCTCAAAAATGGGATCAATTTTTCCTCCTTGTCTTTGTTTCTAGGTGTATCTTTTATCCGCCATCTTGAAAATATATGTTCTTATTCACGGTGCTAGAATTTTTCTTTGCCTCTCCAATTCATTAGCACGTTCCTCTTCAAGGTCCAAAATTATCGTGGAAATGAAGTAGTGATTGGCACTTTTCTTATTATGCCGGATATCTTCCTCAAATTAGAAGTAACGTCTTCTTGGATGCGGAAGAGAAATACATGTCTTTTAATAGGAGTGTTTCTCAAAGTAGCTATGATTTGAATCCATGTGGCTCATATAGCCATTCAAATTCCAGGAATTTTCTATTCTTTTCTTTTTTAAATTTCTTGACCTTGCAGTAACATTCAGCTATAGATGCTTGCTAAATCTGCCCCCATGATGGGTGCCAAAAACTATTTCCAAGGAAATTTTTCGAGTGGGAAAAATTGTGGACTCCTTTCCAATGCTCTGGGAATCTAAGTCCCTCTACTTGAATGATGTAGCTACTGTATATGCATGTGTGAGAAAACATGGATTTTGCGGTGGGCTTTCCACTAGGGATCCAACAAGGGCACTCCACTAACCCTATGGAAAAGCTTGTAGATACTTGCAAGAGAGAAAATTTGTTTTAAAGT
Organism: Taxus wallichiana var. yunnanensis; assembly: GCA_018340775.1. Classification (NCBI taxonomy): domain Eukaryota; kingdom Viridiplantae; phylum Streptophyta; class Pinopsida; order Cupressales; family Taxaceae; genus Taxus; species Taxus wallichiana. The sequence goes on along the minus strand of CM031234.1, from coordinate 150,292,484 downwards.
GGGAAAGGGAGTGAGAAAAGAGGTAGGAGAACTAATGTTGCAGGTAGGAAATCAGATTCCTGCACACACTAATTAGAAAATTCATCACATGCATTCATGGGAAGAAACAACCCTGTAAATGGCAACAAGATGAGATAAGATCGTGAACTCAAAGTTTCTAAAATATCCTCATCAAAGAGGCTACAAAATCCCTCTTCTTGTATTGATGCTTAATTAGAAGTTGTACATAGTGGAGAAATGGAGGAAATTGAAAGAAGGGGGAAAATGGAAGAAAAATGGCTAACTCCTTTGCTTTCTCTCGAGTACAATGCACTCGTGAGTTTACCAGGTCAATTTCCATCCCTTACAATGACTTTTAGAGTCCATCATATAGCCCATAAGAAATGGTTACAATCTACTTGGGTGAGCAAGAAACAGTTTCTAACCTATTCTAACTGTTCGCGCCCCTTCAATTTCTTGATTCATAGAGAAACACTTATGGAGGAAATAAATAGTTTTTAAAAGATTTGGATATTACATTATTTTTCCAGTTAAAAATGGGTTGTTTGATTTGGTTTTACAGATTTTAATCTAGGCTTCCCATGTGGAAGGAATTAATTAGAACGGGCCCATAGATGATTTGACTATTTACCTTTTGTTTGCCGAGGTCATATATCCGACCACTGGATGCGTCGTGGGCGGTGATCATTTGGAACTTGTCCCTAGATTTTATCTTTGAAGTTGTGCCAAGCTAACATGTGGAGAGCTCCGTGGGTTATTTCATACTTAGTTGATTTGGGGTCTTTCATGTTTGACTCATGTTGACCCCTAGACACGTGGAGAGCCGGCTCGATTTTAGTTTCGCTTTGGAAGTGCCTTCTAAAATTATGCCAAGGACACATGGATAGCTCCATGGGTTCTTTCATACTTAGCCGATTTGGGGTCTATTCTTGTTTGACTCATGTTGACCCCTAGACACATGGAGAGCTGACACTAATTTTAATTTCCGCTTTGGAAGCACCTTCTAAAATTGTGCCAAGATGATGCGTGTCTCCTTCCGTTGGGGTCAACTTTTTAGTGGCCAACTCTGTCTCCTTAGCTACGTGGTGAGCTGGCACATCTTGGAGACTGACTCTTGGGTTTTACTTTTGAAATGGCATCGTTGCAACACATGGAGACCTCTGCCAACCTGCCCATACTTAGCTAATTTTTAGTGATTAACTCTATCCCCTTTGGACTGGGACATGTGGTGGACTCTGCGCAGTTTGATGACCGCCCGGATTTGAATCTTGAAATTGTGCCAATGAGGCATGTGGAGCCGTCCGCTGAGCCTTCCATACTTAAACAATTTTATCTTGTTTTACCTTCATTTTGTACCTAGGACACGTGGAAGGCCTGCACCTAATTGAAGACTGCCGCTTGGGCTCTACCTCTAGAGTTACATTGTTTGACGCGTGGAGGTTTCTTCTAGAACTTGAAATATGACCGAACCACATCTAATTAGAGAGACCCATGTATTATCCATGGATGTTGAGGTAAAATTTAATGGGGAAAATTTTCATGTCAATCGTGACTGTGGAAAAGTGCAGAGAAGAAGAAAACTCCATCATTTTGTGCCATATTTTCAAATTTCTTTCGTGAGCTAAGGAATTGAAAAAAATACAAGGTTTGATGATCTAGGGGCGAAGAAATATTGACATTTTCCTTCAAATGAGGAAAACAATAAAATTTTCATGCGTCCCCGACAGAAAACGGGAAATTTATCGAAACAAGCGGACCTGGGATTTGAATCAACTCTACGACATGGAATTTTCTATCTCTTCAGATTTTCAACTTGGCTTAAATACTTTAGGAGGGTAAGGGCTTAAAATCTTGAGTTTAACTTGGAAAACAAAAAAAGGTTTTAGGAGATAACATCAACATAAAAAATGAACGTTAGCTAGGGTCATAAAGGTCATCCAAACAAGGGTTGTTGAGGTCCAGTATCCAGGGTAAAGGATACGGTCTAGGAACTCAATGAGGTAAGATGCAGGAAAGCATAGGTTTGGTTCCATTAAATCAAAAGGGTCAAAAGGTCAAGGTTTTTTTTTTATAAGGGTCGTGACCATAGGCAAGGTAAGGTTATTAGGTTGAGTAAAACATGTTTCATCATCACAAGATGTAACGGGTTAGGACATGGGAATATCCACATATTTGAGGGTTAGGTAGGTAAGTGTGGGTTGGGTAGGTGGAGGTAAAATTGCTAAATGGGTTCAAGATCAAAGCGGAAAAAGGGAAATGGGATAGGGTCAAATGTAGTGTCGGTCGAATGCACACACACGTATGAACTGCAACACGATACCGATTGTAAACTCTACATCATCCAAAGTTTATAGGTCTATCCAAATAGGGTTGAAGTGATTCCAGATCTAAGGTATAATATATGGTGTGGAAACAAAATAGAGGCCATGTGTAGGAACGTTTAGGTATGTTCCAGTACACCAAAGGTCAAGTAAAGATAAACAACACGAAAATAGGTAAGGTAAGGTCGGTAGGAAAAACAAAACGGGTACTAGTGTCACAAGGTATAATGAGCACATTCGTTCAAAGGTTACTAACAGGTGTTCCGAGTCAAGGTAGCTAGGTCTAGGCATAGGTAGGGCTAAGGTAGGGGTAGAATAACAAGTCCCTAAACACAATTAAGGACATAGATACGTAATGTAGGCCTAGAGGTAGGTGGTGATAAGGGTGGGGATAGGATTCGGGATGACGGACCCACGAGATCGAGTGGAGTGAGTGAATTGGTGGAGAGGTTTAAGGTAGAGGTATTACATGGTGAAGGTAGAAGAGGGGTCAGGTGGAAAATTCATAAGTAGGTTGAATAGGGTTGGGGAGGGTGTTGGTGGAATTGGTAAGGGTAGAGAGTGGCCGAGCTAACCTCCAAGGGCCCCATGCCCTCGAGTGTTTCCTACATAGGCCCGGTGAAAAAGGGACCTTAGGATGATATAGTTTTCCCATAAGCTAGGGAATATTGTGATGAAGGAAATGAATGGATCAATAGGTGTTTAGGAATGTGTGAATATAGGTCATAGGCATGATTCAGGTTTAGGTTGTAGGCATGGTTGAGTTTAGGTCGTAGGCATGGTTGAGTGATTTTTTTTAAATACAGAAAGTTGAGGATCTGGTCCTATATAAGATAATCAATGAGTAACGAGGAAGGAAAATGGTAAGATGTGGTAAAGAGAGATTCTTAATTTTATAAGAACCCTAAGCGATCAATCCATAGTTAAGAGGGGATTATGAATGTAATACCCTAAAGGCATTTTATAATGGACCATTCTAAGGGTGAATAAAGTCACATGATCACAAAATGTCATGTTTATGGAAAGTCCCTTGAGTAAAGAGGAAATTAGGCCAAAAAGGCAAGGAGGTGAGAATTGGAGGTTTAGGGTAACTTAATGTATGACAAAGTGTCTTACAAAACAAGAAACCCATGATCAAAAATAGGCAAGTCAATGACAAATTTTTTATCCTTTTCTTCATTTTTTGTTTTTAATAGACTGATCAATGTGGGAAGTCTATATGGGATGAGAATATTATCTAATTAAGTTCTTTGTGAAGCTGATCGATGCATGAAGCTTCTAGATATTCTTATTATATTTCTGAAATAGTTTGATATAGTTTACCTTTAACGAAGAAGTCTATTTATAGTGGCAACATATAAAGAATAGATGTCCCTTTTGAGAGAGTTATCTTTTCTTTGGAAGTCGACTCAAGGAGTTGTATCCCCTTTTATTTTTTGATGTTTAAGTCATGGAAAAACTATAGAGGAATATTAGGTTCTTGTTTAGAAGACAAGACCGTAACACACAGAGATTAACTATGGAAGAGGTGGTTTCAAGTGATGAACGACCGTGGGATTCAATCTTGAAGAAGACAAAAAGTATCCATGAGAATAATGTAATGAGTAGAGTTATGGTAATCATATTAAAGACAAGGCTAAAAGGTGACGGGTAATCACATGATTCTTGTTTAGTCATGGATCCTCAAAATGGGTAATATGGAAGGTGAACAATGCTCAAGGGATGAGTGATCAATTGACAAAAAGTGATAGAGGAATTGATATCAACAATAGAATGGTTAAAGATGCAAGGAATTAAGGGGATCAGGTTTGGGTTTACCTTTGTGTGAAGAAAAATGATAAGCACCTGATCCATAGGCATGGGTAATGATATAGGGTCCAAGCCAATTAGGGGAAAATTTACTCCGTTTAATTTTCTCTTCTTTGGTTACATGTTGATTTTTCTTTAAGACAAAGTCACTGACCTAAAAGTTTAGTTCATGAACACATTTTTCATAGGCACGTTTGATACATTTTTGATGGATTTGGAGATGGTCAAGAGAATTGAGACAACGATCATCTAATAACTCATGTTGTGCCAAACGATCTGGCGAAAGTCATCTTCGTTGAGCATGTCTTGTAGTGAGATGCAAAGAGATGGAATCTAGACTTCGAGATGCAAGAAATACTTATAACCATAGACCATAGAGAAAGGTGTGGCTACAATTGAAGTGTGAATACTAGTGCGGTAAACCCACAAGGAAAAATGAATGTACATATGCCAATCCTTCCCAAGATCATTGACTACTTTCACAAGAATTTTGTTCAAGGTTTGATTGGTTGATTCAGCCTCGACCATTGGTTTGTGGATAATAAGGTGATGAGAAACTGAGTTGGATGCCAAAAACATCACATAGTTTGTGTAGGGTTTTGTTTTTATTTACTTTCCATTATTAGTGATAATGCGGTGAGGAACACCAAAACAAAAGATGATATGATGGTTGATGAATTCACATATTTTCTCAAATTTTGTAGAAATGAGAGGGATGGCCTCTACCCATTTATTGTAATATTTGGTAGCAGCTTATGATCCATTGATGGAGTTGTGAAGAATGGGGTTGATCTCACCGACAAGATCTAAAGCTGTATTGAGAGAAAGGCCAAAGGTCTCATGTGACCTATAAGGCATGACTATGTGTGTGATGAATATTAGCATGTTGTTGGCATTTTACACAACATTTGAGATAATCACAACATTTGTGGTTTAGGGTTGGCCAATAATAGCCTAGGCGAAGAATGTAATTTTGAAGGTTAAACCACTAAAGTGACCTCCACAAATTCCCTCGTGGACTTCCTTAATGGTGTAGGGAATTTCAGAACTCATAAGGAATCGTAAGAGAATTCCATCGAAGCCGTGTGCTTGTAAAGAGGACCACCCATGATGACATAATGGGAGACACTTTTAAGAAAGGCTCGTTGTCTATTATGAGTGAGATCAGTGGGTAAAATGGAAAGGAAAAGACAATTTGCATATTACTTATACTATAGGTCACATGGGTTATAGGAAATGGTTCCAATGGAGTAGACCTCACGAGGTAAATAAGAGGGTGATTGTAACCTTTGTATTGTGACAACTATTTTAGATTCAATGGGTAAAGAAGGTATCGAGAAATCCAAAAGGCCATGGTATCTACAAATTTATTGGTAGAATGTGGGGTTGTTTGAAGCGTATAATGGTCAAAGGTGGTAAAAAGAATGTCTACATGATTCTTATATTTTTTTAATAATCTCATTACAACACTAGTATAGACCATTGACTTGATTTATGACCAACTGAGAATCACCAAAGATATTGATTGTCTTAACATCTAAGGCATATGCAGCTTAGAGACCCAATACCAGTGCTTCGTATTCCGCAATGTTGTTTGTACAATCAAAATCAATCTTGAAAGACAAAGGCATAGGTTCACCCTCAAGGGGAATGAGGATAACCCCAGCCCCACCACGCTGACACTTGGAGCCATCGAAGAAGAGTGTCATTTGGTAGGAAGGTTCGTCTAGGGAAACGGTAGCTATAGATTCATCTAGGAAGTCAAAGTTAGATGGTTGATCCTAGGAAATAAGTGAGTCATCAAGTTGGTCGGTAATGGCCTAGCCCTTGATGGAATTTTTATGAATGAATTCAAGGTCAAGGTTGGAAATAATTATAAGCTATTATGCGGCATGTTGATGTTTATAAGGTTTGGCATACATATAGTGTAATGGGTCAGTATTAGTAATGAAGAAGGTTTTGTGATTGAGTAGGTAATGGCGAGTTTTGTGGCAATGAAAACTAAGGCCAAATAGAGCTTTTTGGTGTGGGTATATCTAGTTTCATAGCCTAGAATGATACATCTTATGTAATAAACCGCTTGCTCTCGGTGTTGGTCATCGCGATGAGCGAGCATGACACCTAGAGAATGGTCAGTGGTGGAAATATATAGGTAAAAGGGCTGGTCATCCTTAGGAGGAATGAGCACTAGTGGTTAAAGGAGGTATTTTTTCAAGTATTTGAAGGCTTTATGACATTCATCATCCCATTTGAAGGACACGTCTTTCTTAAGAAGATGATGAAATGGTTGACAACGGTCGGAAAGCTATGAGATAAAATGACGAATGGATTGTAACTTTCCTTGTAGGCTTCGAAGTTGACAGAGATTAGTGGGTGGAGGAATTTCCAGAATAGCCTTGACTTTAGCAGGATCAACTTCTATGCCACGTAAAGAAACAATGAAACCTAGGAGTTTTTCGAAAAAGTACCGCAAAGACGCACTTCTTTGGTTAAATACATAGACAATACTTTATGAGATGCTCAAAGATGACTTTAAGGATGGACAAGTGTTCAGCTTTGATGTTTAGATTTGGCGAAGATCATCTACGTAATCTTACAGTATGCAATACATGATGTCATGGAAGATATAAGTCATGGCTTGCTTGATATGTAGCACCAAAGCATTCTTGAGGTCAAAAGGCATGACTCGATAGTATAAATTCCCCAAGGGGTGATGAAGGTAGTCTTGTGTTGATGCTATAGAGCTATTAGTACTTGATTATAGCTCAAGAAACCATCCATGAGTGATAAAATTTCAAGGCTAGTGGAGATATCAACTAGTTGGTCAATTCCTGGTAGTGGGAAATCGTCTTTGGGACAGGTGAGATTGAGGTCACGGAAGTCCATGCAAATACGAGTCCCCTATCACTTTTGTGATAGGAACAATGTTAGAAATCCATTGGAGATAGTCACTAAGTAGAATTAAGGAAACCGAGAGAAGGCGTTGAAGCTCTTCTTTGACCATAAGAGAAATCGAGAATCTATTTTCCAAAACTTTTATTTAATGGGTTTGGCATCGGGAATGGTTACAATATTGTGAACCACAATTTTTGGGTCAACACCAAGCATATTGGCATAAGACCCGGAAAATGCATTGCTATGGTCCCAAAGGAAAGAGGCGAAGGAATCTTGTTAAATAATGACTAAAGATTGGCCAATCTTTAGAATGTGCAGTCGTCTTGAGTGTTGATGTTGATTTCGATGGTTAATTCATTCAACATGATTTTTGTTTTAGAAGCTAATGAATAATGAATATAAGAATCTTCCGCACCAAGGTAAGTGAGGATGGATTCATTGTCTTGACATTGAACGACATTAATAGAAGGTGTATCATCATCGATCATGTCAGGATATAGGAATGGGAGAGAAGAGGGAGCCTCGCCATCACGTTGATAGGTCAACAGTCCCAAGGAAATGGTGTTTATGAAAAAAATTTAGGAGGAATAGATTCAGGATCTATGGACTCCGTGGGTGAAGATGGTAATGGGGGTGAATGAGATGGTGAAGATTTCTCATCCTAGATAAGGTCCATGTGAACATTCTTAGAGGGTGAAGCATCAAAACCAATGAATGCCACTATGGTCATTGTATTTACGAGAGGTACAAGAAATGACAATATGGCGTCCTTGTTCATAAAATCTGAAACTAAATCCTTTCCATGCACACCGATAGAGGAAAGTGTGAGCAAAGTGGTGGTTAGTGAGGGAGTGTAGTTCAAACAAAAATGGTTGAGCTTGGGATGGAGGTTCATGTTTATAGGTGGCAATATAAAGTAACCCATATGTTATATTGGTGCGAAGGTGAGGAGGGCTGTAAGGAAAAATGTCACCAATGCAGATGTCATAGCCAAGATGTTGATGCAGATTCCCATCTTTGTTGTGGGGTAATGAAGGTGTCGATATTGTATAGGTGGTATTCTCCCGCAGTGAGGCATTAAAAACCTTCTAAGGGATTGGTATTTGGTATGTGGGTAGTGGGGATATATGGATTGCTAGATGATGGGGAAACAAGTGTGTCGGTAGTAGAGGCTACGAGATGTAGTGGGGATAGCGAGGTTAGATGTAGCAGAGGTAGTGACAGTTTTGGTGGATGAGCTTGTAGGTGAAGGTGAAGTAGTGATAGTGGCAGATGCCTTGATCGGTATAAGCACATCATTGGGGTGATATAGCATGTTATAGGTCTTGAAAGGTGATGGGTCGGTAGGGATGGTGTAATTATGTCCTTCGTGTTCAAATTTGAGGCATTGATGTAAATTTGAAGGGACACAACCCATGGCACAGATCCAAGGTCGGATGAGTAGCAAGTTATACTTTGGAACTCTCCTTTTAGGACATAGAAAAGTTTTGGGATAGTGCGGGGACCCATGCGGACATGGAGAACAATGGTACCCAGGGTAGAGGTCATGGCATCATTGAAGGAACAAACATAATCAAGGTTACCATGCATGTAATTAGCATGTATCGAATTTGGTCATATACATGGGAGAAGATGGTGTTAATGATAGCACCAAAATAGATCATAACACATTGTATGCATATATTATTGATAAAGATGGATATTAAAGAGAAGCATCGGGGTCATGGGACTGGAAGGGAGCAATCTCTTCATTTGAAAAGACGAAGGTGGCTACTTGGTGAGTACGTGGAGGTGTAGAGGAATGCGAAGACCTAGTGAGAGAGGATATGTGGTGAGGGGTAATGATGGAGGATACCGTTGTGGGGTCATTTGGTAAGACTTTAATAGATTAAAGGACCTCCATGAGGGCTTGACGATGTGACTCGAGGTTTAGACAAGGTCATATAAGGACATTTTTAGGGGGATTGGTGGAGTTGTTCTAGCATTTTTCGATGTGTGAACCCATCAGAAATAGGATATGCATGACCTCGAATGGTGACTTTGGGTATGGGTGTGGCTAGTATGTTGGGTACATGGTTGGTTGATGGGCTAGTTGCTTTTTCCTTTCCCTTGTCTTTCTAAGCATGGGTGGAAATGTTGATCATGTTAATATGAGGGGAGGTGGATGAAGAGGATGTGTCATGGAAGGTATAACGGCATGAGGAACAAAACCCGAGTGGGGATATGATCCTTGTGAAATGAGTAGGGTGCATTGGCATTTTGGTGGTGGTTTGGCCAACTCTCTTATACGAACCATGTTGATCTCGAATTTCGGGGTGGATCAAAGATTTGTAGGGGTGGAGATTTTTGTCACTGAGTAGGTAATGGGATAATATCGTGGAAATCGGTGAAGGTGGAATGGGGTCCTCATTAAGAAGATCGTCATCATCAAAATTTTCTTTGGGAGGACACAATTAGACAAGAGTGGTTTTAAAGCCTTATAGTTCTCTACATCGTGTCTGCAGGCACACGATGGTAGGTACAAATTTTGGTTTTGTCAAACCCTTTTGGTTTGGGTTTGAGTGGGTCGTAAGGCCTAAGAGGTGGTAACATAATGATGGAAGTTTTAAGGAGATTGGTTAAGATTTTGGCATAGGATCCCGATAGTGGATCACAATGGGAGGTGAATGTGGGTTTGGGTATAGGTGTGGCTGATTGTGGGGAAGAGGCTTTACAGGAGGGGGAGTAGGTTGGTCTACTAGTTTGGTGTGTGGTGTGGTCTTAGGTGTTGGTCATATGCTTGGGTATGGGCATGGTAGAAGAGTTGGTGATGGAAGGTTTGGTTGGTTTAACTACCTTATTAGAGGGTAGTGGATTTTTAGCTTTAGGTTGCGTCTTTTTGGGAAATGATGACATAGGTTTACGATATGTGGAGGGAAAATCTGATGGTGGAAGAGGATGGGTTACCCACGGGGGTAATCGAGGTGTTGTGGAGGTAGGTGGTGTAGGTTGGGCAGGAGGTGTGAGTGAAAGAGAAGAAAATGTCATAAGTAGTGAAGCAGTTATGGACGGTAGTGGTGGTATGGGTGGTAATAAGGTTATGGGTGAGTGCAGAGGTTATGTGGGTTGCTTGGGTATATTAGAGACATGTGATGAGGAAACGGGTTCTTGGATTCTTGATTTACCTGGGTGGGTGGGGTTGCTTGGCTAGGATCGAGGGGCAAGGTCCTAGGATGGATGGAAGGGGTGAAGGTGATAGTGGTGTGGTAGGCGTGGTTGGTGTATGAGGCCTAGGATATTAGATCTGGTTTCTAGGGGTCGGGGTAAGTTTGGCGTTAGTTTCGGAAGATGTGGCTAAATATAATTTTATGGGTGGGTGAGTAAGGATGGCATGTGGGTATGACCCCCAAGGTAGGGATAGGTTTAGATAAGGGAGATGATATAGGCAATGGTATGTGTTTGGGTTTAGATGTATGTTGGGTTGTGGGTAGAGGCATGAGTTGGGCCATGGGTGATGATGTGGTAAGTTTTGTAATAGTTGTATTTTTGTTTGGTTCAGAGTCACTCAAAACAATTTTGGATAGATAATGGAGGTGTCGACTAGTGACAACTACATTTGTGTCAAAACACAAAGTAGAAGGCATCCCTATAGTAAAGATCTATCAACATAGTCCAAGAAATATTCCAAGCATGAAAATGGTGTTGTTGTAAGTGGGGCTGACATGGATCAAGTGGCAATCCCCATAATATGTGTTTGAGCTATAGGTAAATGGCTAGCCTCGGACTACGTGGGCAAGAGATCTGAAAGTAGATCAACAAGATCTTGAAGGTATGATGGTGAATAATCAACCAAAGGCAATACTATTTCTATAGGATCCTCTATCGGTAGAGGAGAGGATGGGGTAGACAAGGTGGAATCTCTTTGTGATGGTGTAGGCGGTGGACATGCATCTCATATGAGTAGGAGAGGTGTCACCGACAACTAATAAAAAAATTGAGGGGTCAAAATTTGCGTGCTAATTATAAGCTCTTCCATGGATGATGGAGAAAATTAAGGGGGCTCACTTGTGGGTGGAGGAGTGGATGAAATTGGTTCTTATTCATGTAGTGAAGCTCATAATAAGATTTCATCTATGGAAGGAACATGAGGCAATTAGGAAGGAAGCTGGTATGTCATCGAAAATAGCATGGACTTTCGTGGATATTACTATCATTGTTTGAGGTATCACCAGCTTGGTTAGAAGATGGGGCATGATTAGGGAATGGATTCTTGAAAATGCGTAGGTTTTGGTTAGCAGGTGCATTTGGGCTATCCAATACTAGATCTCCATTATCTAAGATTTCTTGGACAATATTCTTAGAGGTGATGTAATTATTATTTCTATGACCTTTGACATGATGATAGTTATAGAAGTCATGTTCCTTATACCATGCGGGCATGGGTCACTTAGGGTCAAAACTAGTATGTGGTTTTATAGGTGGAAGTGTAATGGCACCAACCTTAACAAGATTTTCCAAAACAGAAGAGTAAGATTCTTCTATCGAAGTGTAATTTTAATGTTCTCGTCTGAAATGGAAAGCTTGAATGGGGGAGAGATTAGAAGGAGGTTTGGTTGGGTTTGATTGATGAGGGGGGATAGCCTTGAGAACTATGGCATTGACAAATCCTTTAGGTTTTTAGTAGTTATTTTGGGGTTTTGAAGATGATGAAGCATCATTTGATTTGAATGCGATGTTCTTGTTATGAAGTTGATTTTCCTTCTCTTCGATAACATGAATTTCCAATTTACGTGCCCTAGTGAATGCCTCGTTAAAAGTGTGAAATTTTGCACCTGTAGGGTTGGTGAGATGTGTCTAGCACAAGCCTGAGTAAACAACTCTATGAGTTCATTTTGTGGTAATTGAAATGTGAGCTAGTTAATTGGGTCGCTATGCTAACAAGAGACAAAGTTAGCAATAGACTCATTGTCATGCTTGTCATGTGGAATAAAGATCGAGTCATGATAACATTCTTAAAAATGTTGATGGATAAGTGATCTAATAAGGCTTGGGCTACTTGATTAAATGAGTAGATAGAGTCTTGGTAGCCCACTATACCCGATCACGATGCGAGTCTGTTAGGGACATCGGGAAGGTCTATAGGAGTAAAGTGTCATCATGGGTGATCAAGTAACACCCATGTTTGAAAGACTAAAAATGTTGCTGAGGGTCTTCTTTACTATTGAAATGGTTGAATTTTTGCATTTCCCAATGTACAGGGTATGGGAGAATAGGGATGGAAGAATCAATGGGATCATTACATATTTCATCATATGTGAGGGAATTGCATGAGATGGAAACCAATGCTTCTAGTGTCTACATCCTTTCCATCATCAATTTGATAAGGTCATTGCTAGGTTGTGGTGGAAGGGTTCCTCATGTGGCAAAAGGGGGATAGTATTGAACTGTGACATGGACCAGAATTCCATTTATATGTTGATTCTGAATAGGGAGGTTAAGAATAGGGAGCTGACATAGAGGGTATGTATCCAAAATGAGTAACATATGAGATATGGGGTTGTTGATAGTATGTGTATGTAGGTGGGATGGTCATCATGACTCTATCAGCGATTGGGGGAAGTGTTTGTGGGATGGAGAGGAAAAGATTCTAGAATGGAGTAGTGGTCACCAACACCACGGGTGGTTGTGTTTTAATGGGTTATTGTGAGACAATGCGTGCGAGAGTGTCTATGTCTTGGGTGGTTGGTGAGGGGACAACATATATGATAGGTGTGAGTGATCTGCAAACACAACGGTCATGGTGGGTATGGGACCTAGCCGCGAAAATACTGGGAGTGAAGCGGTGAAGGTAATGTCGCATTATTAGGGGCTGATGCAGAAGTGGGAATAATGGAAGGAGAGATGGATACATGCATGCCATATATCAACTAACCTGAGGAGTCTCGGGTGGAAGAATGTGAAAGGTAAAACCGTAAGGGTGTGGGATTTTGATGAAGGATTCATGTAATTTCCTCATCTCCTACAACAATGGTGGTGGGTAGGGTTGAATCCATGGGTGATAGGACAGAGGGTGGTGAAGGACTAGGTGGGAGTGGTTGACAACTCGCATGAAATATAAGAGTGTTAGCTTGGCTGCGAGTCAACACCATGTGAATGGATGTATATCAGGTGATGTTATATCCTACAGGTGACACAGAAAGTAGCAGGAATGAAGAAAATAGGTTTTTATATGTGGATTTTGGTAATATATAAGTTCATGTTTAGTATGGAGTAACCAACACCGGTTACGGATGACCAATTCCAGTTCAAGGGTAAGCGCGGTTGGTTCTTATGAGATAGGAACAATTTTATCAAATGAGAGAAAGACTATTGATGGCTAGATGAACAAGTTGTATGATGACTGTTTATCAAAGAAGAGAGAGTACAGAGACTCACATGAAATTTGATAACAAAGAAAATGAAATAAGGGTTCTTTAGGAAATTTAACCCAAAATAACATAAAAAGATGTCGGTTAAGGAAAACCTATGTCGGTCAGGGGTAACCAATGTCAGTTACTATGAAAATTAGAAAGATGTAGAAAATGGATTGTTGTGAATTTTAGTAAGATAAATAATCAACCCAAAGTCCGGAGATGATGCAAATGAAATCTTAACACACTTAGAATAATTCATAATACTCTAACTATGATTATGGAGTGTGTAAGGCAACAAGATGGAAAAATGGAGAAGCATATCCTCACACCTCAAAATGCATGTCAATCAAACACTAAAAACACGTGCCTAACAAGTGATTTTTAATGTGTTGAGCTTATGCTATTGATAAGACTGACTCATAAATTTAGAATAGAGTTTTTGGTGATAAATGCATCGTATGAAGAAGGAAATCTAGAAGGAGAGGTTTCGGGTATGTTATGGTGGGGGCGGGCCGTCCTTTGAGATGATGACTCAATAGAGGTAATGAGCTAGGGAGTACTGTCAATCTGATTGTATGATCGCAGATAGGTGTTCATAGGAAAGATGTTGTTTAAGAAAGATGTGTATATTTTAATTTTTTGCAAGTTTAGTAAGACACGAGAGAGAGAGATAGAGAGAGAGAGAGAGAATGTGCTTTTCTACGATTCTTTATGTCAACCAACAGTTAAGCATGACTTCCAGCATATACGTTGACCTCATTTTAGTGTGAGATAAATATAACAACTCAAAATGTAATAAAACGAATTTCAAGCCCAAATCAAAAAGATTACATTCGATGAAACAAATGAGGAATAGGAAAGGGTATGCTCTTTCACTAAATGCAGAAAGCAAGAAAGAAGAATGATTCCTTTTTAAATGCACTAATAGAAATGTTTATTTTAGAGAAATTAGAAAGAAGAGAAGATTACCAAAGAAAAATATTAATGTGTAAGCCTTTTAAAGGGAAACATAAAAACAAGTTTCACCTAGAAATGATGAAAATGTAATAGAACCCACTGATGGGTCCCACCGAGAGTGCAAAAACGTTTCACCATTTTATTGATTTTTTGAATGACCAAGCAGATAAGGTTAAGAGCTAGGAGGAATACCTATTAAATATGTTGGTTGATGGTTGTTGCTTGCGTTCGACTTCTTGATCCAATGTTGATTGTGAGAGATTCCTTTTGGCTAGGAGGAACTGTTGTTGCGAGCTCACAAAGCACCCACGGATGCGAGATCGAGCTTCTAGGTTGATCACTCTAGCATCCAGGTGTGATTACACAACATGGAAACCTCTCTCCAAGCGTGGGACTTGTGAACCGAGAGAGGAATCTCCGTTAGAGGCTGGTTCCTCAAACTCCTCGATTTAGATCTAATGCTTGCACAACTACGAGAGGTTCGAGATCCTAATCCTACTCTAACTTGAAAAGGAGACAGGGGGTAGAAGTGTAAAAATTGAAACTAAGTAAAGATGGTGATGCACCAAAAGGAGTGGTGAAACATATTTGTCATGCAAATAGACATAGACCAAATTTCACAACATAAAACATACACAGACTGATAAGGTATAATTTAGGATCTGAAATGAAGCAAATAATACAAACAGAGGACTGAAACCCATTCACAGAGCTTGCATTATCATTTCAGTGTCAAAAACACGCATTACACCCTCAGAGAGGTAAAAGAAAACTATTACAATCTTTGGAGAGGTCTGATCCTTATATCAATCGCTTGTGGAGGCAAAAGAAGAAGTCTGCTATGCCAAAAAAATGTTCCCCCTTTAGAAATGAGCCAAATCTGGCTTTTACAGTGCAAGGGTCGAGCCTAGGAGACAGAAACGTACAAAAATGTGAGAGCCCATTCCTTCTTGACTGTAGGTGCATTAAAACTACATGGGGGACCTTAAAAACCCATACCTGTCATTTTGATGAATTACGGGAGAATGTGACCCATTTTGCATTAAATCAGTCATTTGAAATGTCACTTCGGCCATAAACACGTGTCAAATCTATTTCTCAATTTTCTCTCTCTAGAATGCACCAAAATTCAAGATTAACCCTAGAATCATGTAGAGAATTTCATAAGATTTCCGTTGATATAAAGAACGTGCAAATCCGAGCTCTGGATCAAAAGATATGGAGATCTGAAGATTTAGGGCACAAAATAGGTGAAACGGATTTTTAAATTTCTTCCCGCACTCTGCCACCTGGACAACACGTGGCATGCATTGATTAGGTCGTCGAAGTGCGGGGCGACCTTTGCTTTTAGCTTTTCGACCAAAAATATTGCTAAACTCTCTAACTCCTTCCTGACTCTCCGAGCTTATTTGTTCCATTGGACACGTGTTCTCTTCTTATTGACTCAGGTGACCCTTCAAAACTTGCCCTTTGACTTTTGGACTTTTTCCTTGTGACACATGTCATGATTTGGTTGGTCAACGGTCTCAGTGCGGGCTGTTTTGCGTCCATTTGTCTTGAATGTCCCGGTGTTGTCTAGGACAAAAATTTTGATCCACACGAAATGGGCTTCCCTGTCCCTTTCCGCGAGAGACACGTGGCGTGATATGATTGGCTCTCGGATTTTTTGGCTATCCACGTCTTCCGTGTCCCTTTGTCCCACTTGTCCCGGACTATTTGGGAAAAATTCTTCTGATTCACCCGATTCGGCCGGTTTGCATCCTCACGGCCCAAATGTCCCAAACTGCTTAGTGCGAAAGTTCTCCTTTTCGGCCGATCCGGCGGTTCGCGTCCTTCGCGTCTTCTTGTCCCAAATGTCCCAGAGTAGTTAGTCAATTTTCTTCTCCTTTGGCCGAACCGGCTTTCCGCGTCCCACGCATCCTGACGGCCCGGATGTTCCTTTGCTCTACAGACTGCCTGGCGGCCTTTCGGCCGATTCGCGCCCCGACGTCCCAAATGTCCCGACTGCTTGCGAGGACTAGGACTTAGCCAATTTTCACAATTCTTCCTGGCCCAAGCTTGTTTTCTGCAACTTTTTCACATTTTCTCAGAGCTTGCTCTTTCCTTCTTCGGCCAGGGGAGTTAGAAAAATCTGAGGGGACCCTAGAAACATGATTTTTTTCGCTGAATCAATCAATTTGCCTGGGGCTTGATAATTCAATGCATGTTATCAAAATTTACTCTGGGGGGGAAATTGGATAATAATTGGCGACTCGGCGGGGGTACTTACACTGCTAGGTGAAAAGACCAGAGCGAAGAAGCGATCCATTTGGCATGGAGTTATCAAACATTCATTTAGAATCCCAACTGACTAAGAATGTGTAAGGAGGAAGATGGAATATCACCTGATGAAAGCAAAAGACTGCAAAACATCTCCATGGACAACAAGTTGTGCCAAATCACTTAGGAAAACAAAACAAAACTAACCTACGAGAAAAACAATGTGCACAAGCACTTGGTGGAAAGAAAATCTAATCTAATATTTACAGAGGTAGCGAACTTCCATCTAGAAGCAACGCTTGAGATAGATTCCATTGATTTGGAATTTGCAGTTATTCACCATCCAATGAGGCCAATTGGAAAGCATTGCTCTTCTTGCACTTTGTGACCATGTATGGGCCACTCCAAATGGCATCAAATTTTGAATGCCTTCCTAGTTTTCTCTATCCACATCCCATTTTAACACTAGATCTCCAACACGAAAAGATCTATCTTTGGCCTTCTGTCAAGGGTCTTCTTGATCAAAGCTTGATCCTTTTCCATTACTTGGGATGCCTAGTTTCTGATCTCTTGCAGCTCCATCAACTCTACATACCTCACCTCCATGGGCTCAAACTCTAGCAACTCCAGCTACTTCATGAGTTCCAACGTTGGCAACTCAAGTGACATGGGAAAGATTGCCTCTCTTCCATAGACAAGCCCAATGGAGAGCTACCTGTGGATCTTTTAGGAGTTATCCTATCAGCCCATAAGGCTGATTTTAGTTTGGTATGCCAAGACCTCTGATTCTCATCAAGAGTCCTCCTAATGATCCTCAACAAGTTCTTGTTTGTAGACTCACCAGCCATTACCCTAAGGGTAATAGTTCGATGAAGTGCTTAGGTAAATCTGTTCTTGGACAGCCCACTCGGTCACCCTAGATCCAATGAATGCCAATGCATTATCAGAGATTATTGTAACAGGTACACCAAATCTGGTCATTATTCCCTCATAAAAGTCTAAGATGCTAGACTCATTTGCCTCTTTGAGTGCTCCGTCGTCCATTTGGTGAAGTAGTCTCGTATCATCAAAATCCATTTGTGCCCTTGGCTTGAAATGGGATTAATGACTTTGATGAAGTCCAAACCCCATTGCATGAATGGTTGGTCAACTGAGATTGGATGCAATGGGAGGGCAGCAAGTCTCTCTTTTCCTGTGAAGAATGCACAATTCTTACACATCTTGATCCATGCATAGCAATCACTGAATATTTTAGGCCAATAATAACCAGCCTTCATGATTTTTAGAGCTGTCACTCTTGGTGCAAAATGGCCACCAGCTGGTCCATCATGGAACTCTTCTAATACCCTTTGAATCTGATTTGTGCTAATGCATCTCAGCAGCACTCCATTCACATCTTTTTTAAACAAAATTCCATCAACAATGGCATACGGAACAGCCTGCAACCTGAAGTGTCTCCTTTGGGTCTTGTTCATCTCTGGGGGCACGGGCACATGCCTAGGAAGTGCATAATACCTTGGGTCCAGCAAGGAGTGGGGAATCATTGTCTTCTTCATGATTGCCACTTGGCTCATGGCTTTCCCGGATCAAAAACAGTTTCTTCTTTGTTGCATACTTCTTTTTGCTTCCCCAAAACCAGCTGCTCACACAATCCTTTCCCTCTTACCAGCTTGGTGATCTTGATCTCAATGTCATATTCCATGACACGGGTGATCCAACCTACCCTTTTCTCATTCAAATCCTTGTTGAGGAGGAATTCCTTAACTCCAGCATGTGAGACCAACAACTGGACCTTGTTGTTTGAGATTAAATGCTTGAATTTCTTCAAGCTTCTGATTACTGCAAGCACATGCTTCTCAATAAAAGAGTACCTCACCTCATAGTCATCTAGGCTCTGGCTGAAGAAGGCAACTAGATGCTCATCATTATCTTTGTTCTGCTGTACTAGAATGGTAGAAATAGTGTCATCAACTCCAAATGCATAGAGGATGAAATCCTTGGAGAATTCTCGGTTGATGAGATTTGGTGCTCGAGAAATCGCTTCTTTGATTGCTTCAAAACTCTCCTTGCCTTCTGCTGTCCACTTAAAAGCCATGCTCTTCTTTAACATTTTGGTGATGGGCTTGACAAGGGCTGCAAAATCTGGGACAAACTTGCGGAAAAAATTGATCCTTCCCAAGAAGCTTTGAAGAGCCTTCTTGTGACTTGGCAATGGTAGTGCTCTTATGGCTTGAACCCTCTTTGGATCAATTGCCAGTCCCTCTTTTGAGACAATATGGCCTAGAAGTTTCCCCTCATGAGCCAGGAATATGAATTTTTTGGGATTCAATGATACCCCAAATCTTCTACACCTCTGAAATACCTGCCTCAGATGAAAAAGGTGATCCACTGCATTTTTGGAGAATACAATGATGTCATCAAGATATATCAAAACTATTTTATTGATCAACCCCTTGAATGCCATATCCATTGCCCTTTGGAAAGTGGCTCCAGCATTTGATAGGCCAAATGGCATCTTCTTGTAGGCATATGTTCCCCATTTGGTTGTGAAGGTCATGTCTTGAACCGATCTTCCTCCTCACCATAATTTGATTGTAGCACAGTATCCATCTAGAAATGAAAACCTTTACAACCAGCTACAACTGTAATATTTGCTCCATGGAAGGGAGTGGATAATGATCCTTGAGAGAGGCTCTATTTAAATCTCTCAAGTCAACACACAACCCGATCTCTCCATTCTTCTTTACGATCGGGACTAAGTTGGCGACCCAACTTGAGTGTTTGATGGGGAAGATGATCACGCCTCAATAAGCTTGCTTAACTCTTTTCTCATGAGAGGTTCAATATGGGGATTCACTGGCCTTTGCTTTTTCTGACGGGCTTGGATTCCGAGATCCACTCAATAGTATGTTGTGCCAACTTTGGGTTCAAACCTCTTAGATCTTTGTAAGTCCAAGCAAAGACATCCGAGAACTCTTGACAAAGTTGAACAAAATCATATTTCTCTTGTGAGGTACTTACTTTTCCAATCTGCAATGTTTTGCCTTCTCCGACTAAAATAGGCTCTAAATCTCCACCCTTTACTTGAATGTTCGCTTTCTCCTTCAGAACCGATCATTCGGGTTGAAGATTGACTCCAAGGTTATGAGGCGTTTTGGTAATTTGTTAGTTCTCAGCTGCATCACTTGGTCACCATACTGCTGATGCGGCTTGTCTTGATTCTGGTGGAGAACTCACTTCTTGTAGGAAATTAACAATTTGTTGATCATTCTCAAAGAGTTGCCAACTTGTATTATTATCCTAAACAGTGGTATCACAACCAATTTGATATGAGGCTGAGATTTCTCACTTTTGATACCTTCTACAACATCAAACGTAGCCCCATTGCTGCTAGCTTTGTCAGTCAATGCTTCATTATTTTTCTTGGGATGGAATTGATGCTAAAAGCTTCAAGATCTTCAATAAGATCCCATACCCGATTTTGTAGTTCTTCACCAGATCATTTTTGGCGATATTTTTCCTTTGACTTGGTTTACAATTAGCTCACTATCACCAAATACTTGTAAATTCCCGATGCCTTTTTCATTGCCCAAACATGCATCCATGAATTAAGGCTTCATACTCAGCCGTGTTGTTTGAACAGGAAAACTGGAAACGGAAGGCTGAGTAATACTTTATACCTTGTGGTGAAATGAGCATAGCTCCTCCTCCTGCACCTTGTCTACTCCTTGACCCATCAAATAACAATTGCCATACTTCATTCTTGTCTTTATGATCCAGCTTGGTGATGTTGGGGAGAGGTTGATTCTCTTCATGTAAACAATAAACTCCTAGCGCAGATTCTTCTACTTCTTGATAGGGATCAAAAGCATGTATCTTGTTTTCCCATTCATCAAGAGTTAGATCCGGGATACTTCCAATTTTGGTGTCAGCCTCATCAGTGCTAGGGTGATCTTCTTGATCAAATGCTGAGAAATTGGCATTAATCTGACTTGGAGTGTAAGGCTCAATATGGAAGTTTGCAATAGGTTCGGATCTGATCGTGGCCTTAGTCCCATATCTTGTTCTGAATAGCATGTGTGACCAATCAGTAGACAAATACCCCCCAATCTTTGCTTTGTGAAGTCCCTTGACAAGCAAAGGGCAAAGAGTGGTGGAAGGTCTATGATTGATACATCTTGTAAAACAACAACATTTGGACATGCGTGCAAGGTAAGACTCAAATTTCTAATCACTCCAACTATTGCTATTGCTGTCCCATCTAGCTGCACTACCCCTTTAGATGTTATTTCATCTTTGGAGTGCTAGTGATCAGCTATTTGTTTAGGCATTACTGAGCTACTTTCCCCGGAGTCTATCATGCAATTATGTACTAGCTGATTTCCAATGATTAATGAAACATAGAAAGGAGGGGGCTTCAACATTTTACCTTGTTGCCCTCCATGACTTCCTTCAGGCTGGGCAGCATTTGTAAGCACTTTGTCTTGCATCTGAACCTGCTGATTTGAAGTTGGCCAATCCTTCATGGTAGCTTGCAGCAGATCTCTTTGGCCTGGGATAGATAGGGATTCCCACATTGATATGTTGACGTTTGTCTTCTTCATCTGATCAATGATACTGAATGGTGATGAAGGATCTCTCTGTTGTCCCTTGGTTTGCACATTTACTCCTTGCACATGGGCAGCAACAGCTGGCATTTGAGTTGGCCTAGGGGCTGTTCTTGGCTGCCCTTGTGCATTTGAAACTGGACTTTTCTTGCCAATCATTTGTGGAGCCGTGGAAGGTTGTGGATTGGCTGGGGCTAATGGCTATTCTTCACCCAAATTTCTCCTCTTTGACCTTGTGTTGGCTGCAACACTTTGAGAAACTGCTTGATTCATGCCACAGAAATCTTCTGCTTGCCAGTTCACCAATGTGGTGTCATTTGGGGCTGATTGTTGTTGGAATGTTTCTTGTTGTTGACTGTTTCCTTGACTGCCCTCGCCCTCCACACCAGTAGTTGTCACCATTAGTGCTTGATTGAGAGCACCATTGAAACACATGGATTGGTTATGAGGCTCGTTGCATGGAAAGCACCAATCATATTCCTAAGCAATGTTGTTCTGTGTTGGCACTAATGCCTTAGAGGCAGATATGGCATTTGGATTATAGGGCTGGAATGGTATATTGGAAGGAGGCCTTTTTGATTCATATTTGCAGCTGGATTAGGTGGTCTTTGTGGTTGGTATGGTACGTCTATTAGGCTAAGCTTGGGGTTGATAAGAAGGTCTGAAACCTTGGGCTTGTTGCCTCTTGAGAGTAACTAGCTCATTGCCTAGGTTTTGCAATTGCTTCATGACCTCTTGAAGCTCATTTGGGGCACTTGGAGATGAAGTGGAAGCTTCATTTGAACTTTGATTTCTAGGAGTGGGAGAAGGAGCCAAATTAGGTGCTTGATGGGTGTTTGGGCTCTCTAAACTTGGAAACAATGGCATGGGAGGTCTAGGGGCAAGTTTGCCAGCTTGGATTAAACAATTTTCAGCCCTAATGGCAATGCTATAAGCCATAGGGATAGTTATGCCTCCCATGGACTGAATCAACATAGAAATATCAGAATTTAAAGCTTTGAGATAGTATAGAAAAGCACCTTCTGTTGTTGGCCTGACTGCCACTGGAATCCTTTCCCAAGTCTTTTGAAATCTGAAGTTGAAATCAGTCAGCTGCTCATTGGGAGCTCTCTTGATGGTTGTTAGCTGCTCCAAAAGAGACAAGTTGTCTCCCTTCTCTCCAAATTGCTCATGAAGTGCAATACACAGCTGATTCCAGTTTGTGATAGAACCAGCTCCAAGGCTCCTAAACCATTGTAATGCTTTACCCTTGAAGGAAGATGCCAGTAACTTGACAGCCACTTGCATTTCATTGATTTCATGAATTGCACAAAGGTTAGCAATATCTTTAACATGATCACCTGGAGTAGTTTGATTTTCTCCAGTGAAGTAGGGAATGTTCTTCAAGGCTGCAATAGGAACTGGATGTTGTGCATTGAGAGCAAGTGGGCTCCGAGAGAGTTACATTTTGGTGGAGATGGAGACCTTTGAATCCTTCTTCCTCTTTTCCTTCTTCTTGGAGATAATTGTAGGTATTCAAATAGCACTTCTTCTTCTCCAACTCTTGACCTTGTGGTGATTCTTCTCATGAGTTTTTAGGCCTGCACTTGGAACCAGCTGGTTCTTCCCCTTGGAGTCACCAGATATGCAAATAATAGCTCTTTTTAAGCAAGAAAAATGCAGCAGATGCACATCAACCCTGCTGCAATAAAAATGAGACCTCTAGCTCCCACCAGCGTGCAAAACTGTTGTTGTAGGCTCACAGCACCCCTGGATGCAGATCAGGCTTCTAGGTTGATCACTCTAGCATCCAGTGTGATTGCACAACATGGAAACCTCTCTCCAAGCGTGGGACTTGTGAAACTGAGAGAGGAATCTCCAGATTAGAGGCTGGTTCCTCAAACTCCTCTGATTTAGATCTAATGCTTGCACAACTACAGAGGTTCAGATCCTAATCCTACTCTAACTTGCAAGGAGACAGGGGTAGAAGTGCAAAAATTGAAACTAACTAAAGATGGTGATGCACCAAAAGGAGTGGTGAAACATATTTGTCATGCAAATAGACACAGACCAAATTTCACAACATAAAACATACACAGACTGATAAGGTATAATTTAGGATCTGAAATGAAGCAAATAATACAAACAGAGGACTGAAACCCATTCACAGAGCTTGCATTATCATTTCAGTGTCAAAAACACGCATTACACCCTCAGAGAGGTAAAAGAAAACTGTTACAATCTTTGGAGAGGTCTGATCCTTGCATCAATCACTTGCTGGAGGTGAAAGAAGAAGTCTACTATGCCAAAAAAATGTTCCCCCTTTAGAAATGAGCCAAATCTGGCTTTTACAGTGCAAGGGTCGAGCCTAGGAGACAGAAACATACAAAAACATGAGAGCCCATTCCTTCTTGACTGCAGGTGCATTAAAATGGCATGGGGGACCTTACAAACCCATACCCTATCATTTTGACTGAATTACAGGAGAATGCGACCCATTCTGCATTAAATGCAGTCATTTGAAATGTCACTTCTGGCCATAAACACGTGTCAAATCTGTTTCTCAATTTTCTCTCTCTAGAATTCACGAAAATTTAGGATTAACCCTAGAATCATGTAGAGAATTTCATAAGCTTTCCGTTGATATAAAGAACGTGCAAATCTGAGCTCTGGATCAAAAGATATGGAGATCTGAAGATTTAGGGCACAAAACAGTGAAACGGATTTTTAAATTTCTTCCCGCGCTCTGCCACCTGGATGACATGTGGCATGCATTGATTGGTCGTCAAGGGCGCGGGCAAACCTTTGCTTTTATATTTTCGACCAAAACTCTTGCTAAACTCTCTAACTCCTTCCCGGGCTCCGAGCTTATCTGTTCCATTGGACACGTGTCCTCTTCTGATTGGCTCAGGCTGACCCTTCAAAACTCGCCCTTTGACTTTTGGAATTTTTCCCTTGTGACATGTGTCATGATTTGATTGGTCAACAGTCTGCCCAGGATCTTTTGCGTCCATCACGTCCATTTGTCCCGAGATGTCCCAGTCTTTATCTGGGGACAAAAACTTCGATCCGCCCGAAATGGGCTTCCCATCCCTTTTGCAGGAGACACGTGGCGTGATATGATTGGCTCTCGGATTTTTCGGCTATCCAAATCTTTCGTCTCCCTTTGTCCCACTTGTCCCAGACTATTTGGGACAAATTATTCCGATTCGGCCGATTCGGCCGGTTCACGTCCTCACGGCCCAAATGTCCCGAACTGCTTAGTGTGAAAGTTCTCCTTTTCGGCTGATCTGCGCGTTCACGTCCTTCGCGTC
Organism: Taxus wallichiana var. yunnanensis; assembly: GCA_018340775.1. Classification (NCBI taxonomy): domain Eukaryota; kingdom Viridiplantae; phylum Streptophyta; class Pinopsida; order Cupressales; family Taxaceae; genus Taxus; species Taxus wallichiana. The sequence goes on along the minus strand of CM031234.1, from coordinate 150,267,951 downwards.
TTCTTGTCCCAAATGTCCTAGAGCAGTTAGTCGATTTTCTTCTCCTTCGGCCGAACCAACTTTCAGCTTCCCACACGTCCCGATGGCCTGAATGTTCCTTTGCTCTGCAGACTACCTAAGGCCTTTCGGCCGATTCGTGCCCCGACATCCCAAATGTCCCGACTGCTTGCGAGGACTAGGACTTAGCCAATTTTCACAGATTCTTCCCGGCTCAAGCTTGTTTTCGCCTCTTTCCTTCTTCGGCTAAGGGAGTTAGAAAAATGAGGGGACCCTAGAAACATGATTTTTGCCCTGAATCAATCAATTTGCCCGGAGCTTGAGAATTCAATGCATGTTATCAAAATTTACTCGGGGGAAATTGGATAACAGGAACTACCTATAATAGAAAACAAGACAACAAAAGAGAAGTTAAATGATATATGACAGTGGACTGCCTAGCATATGCTAGTTTTGGGAAGTGTGATACTTCCTAGATGGTTGCCAATCCACTATTTTAAAAAAATTAATGTGAGAAATAAGTAAATTCCTACTGTAGTTGGTATGATTTAGGTATCTCATTCAAGTACAATAAGAAAATCTAATATAACAAGCTAGGATATCATCAGATCTGAAGGGTTGGTAGGTGTCAAGGTACTAGAACTAGTTAGCGTTAGGTTTTGGGTTGCTTAGGTTATTTGGTAAAAGGAGGTTTTGTTCTATTATTGGCACATGGTGTGAAACATAGAGACCGAGGTCGGTTGGGTATAACTGACGACGGTTCAAGGGAGACCATCAACGGTTATGGGTAATCGGCATCGGTAGAGTGGGGTGACAATAGTTGACTGAAAACTTGATTGCAGAGTTTGGGCGAGGTTAGATGAGGCTAAAGAAGGGGATGGTGAGGTTTGTGGGAATGCTTTGAGAACACTCGGAGAGTTGGAAAGGATAGGATAGGTGATCGAGAAATGGGTGAGTGAGATTATTGAGTTTGTTAGAAATAAGGTTATGAAGGAATGAGAATATTAATAGAAGAATGATGATAGAAATGATAACAACTCTATGAACAAAATGGGATTGGAGATGATTAATAATAAAAAATTACCAATGTTACAGGTCCAATGGTTGGGTGGTGGTAATGATTAGTTGATGGAATGGAGCTTGGTGCAATAGTGACGCTTCTCGGAATGTTACCATGATTTCTAAATGCTTATGGATCTATCTGAGTGCTTGACTATGGATGTCTGGGTACGTGAAAAGGATCTGGTTCTTCTTGCATGCAGCTCTCTTCTCATCTTCTTTCTCTTATAATGTGCCAACCCAAAAACAAGGTTTCTTAGGTGAATAAATAGTAACCAATGATGCGGTTCTGGTTGATGGCATCAATTAAGGTGGGATTCCCTAGGTTTACTAAAATTTTAAGATCTTGCCTCTTTTAACTCGGGTTCTTTCCTATATCGTGGATTTAGAATGGATGTTATATTTTTATGAGTGGGAAGGTGGTTAGAAGGATAGTAGGTAGTGATTTTTAGGGTTACATTAAGTCTTAGTTGGTTATGGAAACATGACAAGAATAGGTTTAGGGTGAGGTGGCTAGGTGAGGTGTCAAGTGAGGTGAAAATTAGGTTAATTAGAATAATTAAGAAATGTATATTGTGAGGGTGGGGATTAATTTAATTAAGTTATTTAAATTAATATTAATGTGGGGTGAAAGGGGCCATGGTTAGGTGAATATGTTTGAGTTGGTTATTTGACGGAGGCCAAGGGAGTGTGACCCAATTTTGGTGTCTACGAGATAGCATAGTGAATTTATGACCAAATGAAATAGAAATGTATTATTTATTGATTAAAGGAAGAAAAGGCCTATTTTTTATCTTTGATCTAAACTTAAAAAGAATAAATGAGAAGTCTTCTTTAATTTGTTAAAGTATTGTTATACATTGTAAAATTTGTTATAAAGGAGTTTTGATTCTTACTTGATTACATAGTTTGTAAGTTTGCAAGGATTAAGAATAATAGTGAATAAGTGTTTACATTTTATTTACTGTTGAATGGAGTAAATTTTAATGATTATTGTTTACACTTTAAGAGTTAATAAGAGGCTTCTCGAACTAAACTGCATTTTATTGGGAACCAAATAAGGAATATGAATATTATTATTGTTAAGTGAACAACTATAATGTATTCTAGTTGTAATCTCTATTAAGGGAGTTAATAAATGGTAAATACACTATTGTGATATGTATTTGAATCATGTTCATACATTGAATGAGGATATATATGTATTAGGGGTTAAATAACATTGAATTTGTATGTTGAATACATACATATATATATTCAAACTTTCAACTTGTCTATACATTGGTGCAATGAATATGAGATGTACCTAGAAGAAGGACTTCATAGATTCATGATAATTTGATGTGCCATATTGGGCCAAGTTATTTCAAAGTTACTTTTATTTTTGAAAACATAAATATGAATCTAAGGTGTATTAATTAGGTATTTAGATGAAATATAAGACGAACCATATTTGATAGTTTATTTATCAATCTGTTATCAATCAATTTATATGAACTATATGACATTATTTTTTTTATTAGAGGTAAAAAATGGTGGAGGGACCCTACCCCATACATAATGTTACCAGTTCCTTACAAAAGGCCAAGGGATATACCATTGAAGCCCTACCACAAAACCAAAGCAACACAAGACCAACAACAAGGAAATACAAACATAAAAGAAAGTATCCAAACAACAAATAAACTATCTAATAGTAGCATAACCAAGAAACTAACAACAAAATAGCTTAGAACAAACAGCCACAAGACAATATCCCATATACGCAGTCACTCTTTTATCGATCCCCACTGAGTTCATGCATCTATTCCATTATTTGATAAGGGAATCAATGGTAGCTTTCCAAAACTTGTAGTTTGGCTCTAGGATCTCCACTTTGGGGCCTTTACCATCTTTTTCCCTTTCCTTAGCAAGTTCCATGGAGTGAATATACTCCATGGAACTTCAATAGGGCTATATGCATACTTGTATTGTTGATGGTTCCTTACGCATAGAAGATCCGAAAGGTTTTGCCTTTGGAAAACACTCGTATATTACTCGAATAAAAGGATGAATATCACTTATTTAAATAAGAGTTTATAAGGGTGATACAAAAGGTCGAACACTGATAATAAATCAATGGATGATTAAGAAACTGATATTGTAACTTGGGAATAAGATATATATTCATGTATATATAATGTAATAGAGAATTATGCAGCCTCAACAGAGTAGGGATGCAATTAACGAGGTGTATTGAGGGAATATACACTTCATATTTATAAGAAGAGATTATTTGTGGCTAAATATAAATTATTGTTAAAAGATTAAGAGAAGCATATTTGATGAAATATGTACTTATGAGAAAATTATCATGGCGGTATGATGACCTAAAATACGTTAAGAACCGTAGTTACGGAAAATTTCATTTCATTGTATATATATAAGTGAATGAGAAATGTGTTTGAGTAGTTGAGTATATTTCTTAAATGTGAAGTATCTCATTTTTTTGGGTTATCAAATAAATATGTGGAAATGAACATACATGGGATAAGTGCTTAAAGTATTATAGTAGTCATTTTGATAATGGATACTAATTGGTAGAAAGGTAAAAAGGTACATTTGAATAGCATAACTCATCTTAAAATGGTCGAATATATTATATCTATTGCCTTTCTTGACAGAAATTTACCTCTCAGGGAATCAAGTTGAGTTTCATAAGAATAACCATAACAATGTAGTTGAGGGTAACAATTGCATTATAGTTAATAATGAAACACAACTAACGATGTTTGGCAAGATTAGTCCTTTAGTGGTACACATTGACTGTGGAGTTAAGAAGGTGAGTATGGAAAAGTAAAACTAGTTAGGATTCTTTTAATCACAACTCACATAGTTGGTATGGGACATTTATGGGTGTTGTTATTACTTGCATGCTACCTAGATTGAAATGAATTATTATTATTCAATGAGATAGGTTATATGCTGATTTAATGGGCTAATGAAAATGATATAATCTATCATATCTAATAAATAGTATGTAAATCCTGCATATTGTAGATATGGAAACCTATAACATTGATAACCTCTTATTCACTTGGTAAAGAGATATAATAAGTTATAGAGTTTGGAAAGGAATCATTATTTGTGTAAAAATAAAGATTGGCAGTATAGTAATAAGGCAATGAGCTAAACTTATATCTAAAATTTATAGGTAGAAAGGAATGTAAATTTATTAAAGGAGCTACATTCGACCTATTGGAATCTTGTGTTATAAGACCCTAGCTATGATTCATTCGTTGTGAAAGAGTTGTTAAATATAAGGTAACCTATCATGAATAAATTAATTACGATTAAATGTAGAAACTTTATAGCACTATTTTTTAATGCTAATCCATATAAATGGATAAGTGATTAGGTGAGATGAAAAGTTCCCAATGATGAGTGTGCCATCATGGAACCGATCATGGCATACATGTCTCTAAAAATTTGATCAAAGTAGTGTAACTCCTTATTACATTTGTCGTTTTTCACCAAGATCTAAGTAGAGAGATGCCCGGTGGGATTCTCGTGGTAGAATCAAAGTTTACACTTGGAGAGTATCACTTCATTATCATTTACGTATTAAAGAAAAACTAAAGGATACAATTGTTGTATTGGATTGCAAATGGAGTTGAGGGGGCAGTAGTAGATCTATATACTCTCATGTAGCTACACATGGTTTATGATAGTTATCGAAATGGATTGCATTAAGGTTTATGTTGGATTTAAATATATGGGTATTTAAATCATGAAGCATAAAGTAAATAAAAAAATTCCCTAGAAGCAAAGTGACAAAAGTGGTTGTTACTTATTGAATATGGAAGAAGAAGATGCAAATGAAGAGACAAAGTATGAATGGGAAAGTGAAGAAGAATAGGAACAAGAAATCAGTGATGAAGAAGTGATCTATTGCTACCCTGAAGAAGGTGAACTACTTGAAGATATGGATGAGTTGGAAGAGGAAAATGAAGATACAAGAAGATGTAGAAACAACAAATCAACAAGATAATGAGGTATGTGAATAAAGTTGTATACCTATTGAAGTTTTCTTGTTTTTAAATACACAAAAGGAAGAGAAAATCAGATTTTATAGTCCTAAATTTGATGAATATAATAGGGAAAAATATATGATTTTAAGCTCAAGGAAGAGATGAAAGTGCTTGATGATTTGTTTTCTCATGTTGAAAGTAATGGAAACTTGATTTAAATGAGTGAGTGCAGGTGAATAAGAGTTGAAACACAAGGTATAAGAAATAATACATGCATTTGAGGAAGGCAAGGTAAATAAAATTGACTCAAAACTCACTTATTTAATAACTGAAATTGATATTTCATTAGGTGAATTATTATAAATTGTGGAAAATGAATCCATTAGTACATTTAGGGAGAAAAAATAGAATGGGATAAACAAGATAGAGTGGAGTGATGAACATAGAAATTCGATGATCGAGTTGTTCATAGGTGAGGTAGATTATTTATTGCAAGATTTGTTGTGTGTGATGGATAAGGAAAGAAAGGGAGAAGGTAGAATTGAGAGAATGATGGATTCTTGAGGAAATGAAGATGAAAATGAGAAAAATGAATGTACAATTATAGGTCTAAAGAAATTATATATGATAGAAAACATGAAGCATAAACACACAAGAAAGAAAATGAAGAAAATGGATAGGAAAACATTGAAAACAAGATGAATGGAAGCTATGTAGGGAAGAATCTTGAATATGAAGAAACATGAGAAATAATATATATGTTGTTATTATGTATATTTGTGTCGTTACAACCGATGAACGGCTAAAGTTGAAGAAGAGAAAAATGGAAGTCAAGAAGAAGAGAAGCAAGTTCAAGCCAAATGCAAAGATGAAAAAAACTATTTGGGATCCAGGAGGTTGTGTTAAGCCAATGTAATAGGAGTGCATGGGAAAGATCTAGCACACCTCAAGAAGATCAAGAACCGTATAAGAAATAAATTTATAGTACATGGATCCTTTTCTCCACTTTGGAAGTATGATGTAGGAGAATTAGGGAATAAGAAGCATCAAGGTGTTAATTCTCATTCTAGTCATTAGTTTGAGTTATTGGAATGCTTTTAAGTCCTTATAGAGTCTAAGTGAGTTATTTCAAGAGGGTGAGCAGGTTTCAAATTAGAATTATCTCCATATATTATTTATCCCTCCAAAATGGGAATTTGAATTTGTAAAAGGTTGAGAAAGGGAAATTGGTTTGTAAAATGATTGAAAAGGAGATTTAAATGATTGTAAGAGTGTATGTTAGTTTCTAAGATTGAATTTATAGGTCCTAGGTTGTGTGAAAGTCAATAAATGTTGAGAAAATATGTAAAAATGTCTTATTACGTTGAGAATGGGTATGCGAAAGGTCATGAGTTAGTTAGGATTATGAAAATGGAGAGAGAATGGGATAAAATGAAAAATAAAAAGAATTTTTAGATATGTTCCTCGAGGTGGAAGGATGTAAGCTTGAGAAATTTTTAATTTTGTAATAAATATATGGTTCAATATGAGAAATACAAGTTGTTTTGTAGGAAGAAAGGATATGATTCTCGTAGAACAATACATTAACGGTGAAATAAGACAAGAATTATCATCTTCCTTGATTACATGGGGTATTATTTTTTTATTAATATATATGCATGTGTATAAGTATACTATTGATGACACAATCTCTGCATGTAAGTGATAGTTGTATGTTTTGGTTCGTTATGGATAAGGAATGCTCTAAATTTTGACTATATTTGCAAAGTTTAAGGTAAAACCATCTTATGATATTGTTGTTAAGTTTACTTTTGATTACATTCTAGGGTATGAAATGATATCAATGAAGGTTTAAGGTTGCATTTGTAGGTTCCTTAAGTGCATGATTGCAATAACTTCAAGAAAACAAGGTTAAGAAAATGGTATATAGTTGAAGTAAGAATTACTCGTTGTTTACAAGCGTGAGTATTTCACTAGATAAAAAGTGTATGGAGATAATTATTATGAGGTATATACCCTATAAATAAATTAAATTATTATTATTTTCTTAAACACCTGTGTTTTGGTATAAGACTGTGTATAGTCTCAGTGAAACCCTAACTTCTCCAAAACTGTGACAATTAATCACGGATGATCCTTAAAATATATTGGAATAATGAAGTACCTTTGGTAGAGTAATACTATAATATAGGCATAAACATACCTTGAGGTTAAATTTCAAGGTCTAAAGGTGATTATAAATCATTTTATAAGAATTTGAAGAGTCACTTTGGCTGGATAAGGTTTGTAACTAGAGTTTTTTTCCAAGAACTAGCATTTGAAGTCATTTAAATTGGAATTAGGACTTGAATCCCTTAACATATCACCTTATTATTGTGAATAGATGTATTTTTGTGTATTTGGATACTGAGAGATATTTGGGAGCTCAAAATTTCTTACGAATAATAAAGGACAACCTATCACAATTAGAGACCTAATTGAAAAGGTAAAGTTATAAAGGAGGAGGTATTTTTGTATTGACTCGAGTCTGAAATATATTAAGGAGATAGAAAATGATAATGGGTGCTCATAAATCCTAAGAAACCATTTAAAATTTTCTTGAAACAAAAGATAGATCTTTGAAACCATTGAGAGAAGACTAGTTAGGTTTAATGGGATAGAAAAAGAAAATAATGATTAGGAGAAAACTATATGGAGTTAGGATCTAAAATTTAACCCAAACCATATCAAGCCTAATGGGTTCTTGGAGATGTTTATATATTTTTAAGGGCATGAATTGTTTACTCAAACCATGAAATAACTAATAGTTATTGTTATTGTGCACCAATGAGGCAAATCTAGCAAAGGAATAACAAAGGGATTTATTTTTCAATCATGATCAACTAAGTGGATTATTTTTGTGTCAAATAAGGTATTAAAATTAATTGAACCTATTATGAGGTTAATTTAAAAATCTTAGGTTTAAAGGTTACTATATTTGTGTGTGATCATTAAAAGACGAGTAAACAATATCATTGACAATGAAAAGTTTAGTTGAATTTCTTAATTTAAATCAAGGTAATGAATGTGATAACATAAAATAGAGTAAAAGGACATGGTACATACATGAAGAGAAGGTAATTTAATTTATGAAAGGGTTAAACTTACATGTAAGAGTCAATTATACCAACAAGACAAGTTCTTGTAATTAGGGTATTTGATGAATGAAGTTGTCCATATTATGATGAATGCTTAAATGTAAATTTAATGTAATTTAGCCTCTACATAAAAAATATTGAAGATGAAAACATTGATCATCCAATTTGTTTTGTAAGTATGAATTCAAAACCTATGAAATAAAACTTTACAACTATGGAGTGCGAGGAATTTTCTATAGTATACACACTTCATAGGTTCAAGTAGTATCTTCTTGAAACTCATTTTATATTTTATATTGACCATATGGAATTGAAGTACCTAGTTAGTAAGCCCATGATACAAGGTCACATTTGTAGATGGATTATCTTGTTATAGGATTTTGAATTTTCAGTAATAGTGAAACATGGTAAGAGAAATATGGGACCTGATCATGTTTCACACATACAATCTTGAGAGGATGCAACAAGTGTTGAAGATACCAAGCCATATGACTACATGTTCAATTTACAATACATGTCGAATGACCTTAACGATATAGTAGTATTTTTCATACAGGTATTACACCTCTAAAGATGAAAACTATGGTGAATAATTTATTAGCTATTTGTGTTACACCATATCAGCTAATTAGGGAGACGTATAAAAATTAGGTTGTGATAAAGTAATGTGCAGATATGTCTTAGAGAATGATTGCCAAGTAATTATGAAAGATGAGCATGGTGGTATTACTAGCGGACACTATGTTAGAGAAGCCACTACATGAAATATATATATATTTGGACTATGGTAGGAAATAATATACAAGGATACAAAAGAGTTTGTCAAGGCTTGTGACCATTGTAAGAGAATTGGAAAAAGCAATCAAAAGGGATGAGAGGACAAAGATGCCCCATGTCATTAGCAAAACCTTTTGAGAGGTTGACCCTAGATTTTATAGGACCAATTGCAGTACTTGCATGATGAACCAATGTGTAGTACATTATTATGTTTATTCATTATTTGAAAATGTGGGCAGATTTTGTGCCTACCAAAGACTATACCACTACTAAACTTGTGTGTTTCTTATGGGAGAACATTATAAGCGGTGCGGATTCCAATTAAGCCTCACTAGTGATATGGGTACTCATTTCCTAACTAATACCATCGGGATATTGTTAAAATAATTTATGGTGGCACACAACAAGAAAATTCCTTATCACCCACAAGATAATGGTACAAAAGAGGCATTTAATAACATCTTGGTTAAGACCTTGACCAATATTTTTATGTTGGATGAAAATAATGGGAGGATAAAGTTTTGGTAGTACTTTGGGTGTACCTATAAGTGGTTAAATAAATAAAAACCATTTCAGTTAGTGTTTGGCAAGGAAATAGTATTACCTATGGAATTCATGTTACCATCACTACGCATTTTGCATGCAAGAGGACTTGTAGATTAACATGCATTGAAAACACACATAGAGAGGTTATTATAATAAGATGAAATATGTGTAATTGCATGATGGATCCAAAATATAGAGAAGGCATGACAAAATTCTTGCCATGATAGGAACATTAAGGAAAATTATTTCATAATTGGTAGATCGGTTCTTTTATATGATTTTAAGTTTGCACACCACCCGAAAAGCTAAAGGTCCACTGGTTGGGACCATACAAAGTAACCAAGATTCTGGAATTAGGTGTATGACAGCTATAGGTTCTTGATGGCACAATGTTGTGTGGTTAATTTAATGGGAGAAGGATGCATCCCTACTATAAATAAAATTCTTTTAAATTTTATTCGTAATAAGGAAGTCTTGTTATTTAGATTAGATTTTTAATTTCAACATTGTTCTCTTATTTTTGTAATAAATGTGTTCACACATATGATATGATCTATTTGTCAAAGTCTTATGTGTAGATGACCATACATAGTTTTAGTGTGGCGTACAAAGTAAAATAAATGCTAGACCCTTTGTTGTGGTGAATGGAACAATGGTTCTAATGATGGATTTTTTTCTCAATGGTGTATAAGAAAACTATGTGGGGATTAAAAATGTGGACTAATGCACATTATAACATGAGGTAAGAAACATAGGAAGAACACTAGTTGGCATGTGGAAAAAAGGAAGGAATGGTATGATGTGGGAAGTTGTGTGTAAGAGGAGTTACAACCTAGGAGGTAGTGGAGCAACAAAAGGTTAAGAATGTTACATACTAAAGAATAAACCTATAAGACCCAGACATGGTGAAAAAAGCATGAAATAGAAAAAAGGTGGGAAAGTGCCATATTTCACCACTTATCACATCACATTCTTGAAAAAATTAAAATCTATAAATAGATACGAGTGATAGTTGTAATTTACATTGTTAATTGAAGCTCTTGCGAACCTGTGTAAATTGGTGAACAAAAGTGACTACCTAGGGAAACCACAACCTAGTATCCAATGAGCAAGAGCTGCTTGAATTTTGAAATATTGGAGTAACAGAGAGACAACTGAAGATGAAATTATAATTTTTAAGGGTGACCATAGAGTTATAGGGTAGGTTGTGAAGTGAATTTGCATAGGTACGGAAAATCGGTTGAAGAAAAAGACCAAGGAAGAGTTGGGCTTACAGTACACTAAGTGATTAAAGGATCTCGGAGGAAAGGCATAAGGAATAAAAATTAGGATAAAAATAATGATTTTCTAATTAGGGCACGCAATTCTCAAATTTCCTAATTTACATAGATTAAGTTAGAAGTTCGAGAAATGAAACCATTGTAGAAAACAACAAAATGGAAGAAGATAAAGGAGGAGTCTTTGGATGACTGGTTTTTAAAGATACATACCCTAAAGAGGTTATCATTTGGAATCAATGGGATTCAAAGGTGTAGAGATGAAAAATTAGTGAGCACACCCATTGTACTCCAGGACTATGAGGGAGACATAAGGAACGACACATTTTCAAAGTGAGCGTCCAAGGCACGGAAGAAGGGTAGATTCTTTGGATGATAAAGTACACAAAAGTTTGGAGGATAGTGGTTTGTTGCAACTATATGATCTTACCTTATTCATAAAAATGTGTGACTCTATTAGTAGCTAGTGCCCCAGTGTACGAGGATTACTTCTATTTTACATGAAGAATAATGCACATCACTACTAGAGTAATAAAAAAATAACAGGGTTGTGAGACGGGGCGAGGATATTTTGATAGATATGTGTGATGATGACGTAGTAGAAGCCACCACCACCAAGTTACACTATCAAATGGATTCACATGTTTAATATAAAAATATAGCAAACCTTGGCATAAGATTAGCCACATGCTTGGTGAGTTATAAATTGGGAGCCTCCAAAAGATGGATAGGGTAAACTAGAAGTTCCTACAGATTACACACAAGATGGTGCATGGCATAAGGTACAATAATTCTCTATACATTGAAAAGAGTATTATGGAAGAGGCCCAACTCTAGTATGTTAAGGGCGAGAAAATTACATGGGGTTTAATTTTGCTACTAATCATGTTTCGTAAGATTGGAGTTTGAGATGGACCACCAAGGAAGGAATGGGAAGACCCTATAGAGAAGTGATCACCGACGAAGAGATTTGTGAAGTATACTTGTGATGGTACAATCATAAATGTGTATAAGGAGTGCTTTTACCTATGGTATAATATTAACCACGACACTTTTGAAAATGAATAAAACATACCTAGAGAGTTACTAACTAATATGGAGGGACAAGCCAAGTTCGTTGTGATGCAAAATTTCTGTCTATTGTAATTTTTTTAATAAGAAGAGATATGGGGAAATGGTACAATGTAGTTATTCCCTTCACGACTAGGTATTTGAGAAGTGCAGTGAATAGGATAAAGGATGTACATCCATTAAAGTTTAATACGAAAAGGTAGATGTAAAGTACCACACTCTCCAAAAGACCTATGGCTACACGACCAAAAAACCATATGTAAAGACCTTAATCAGATGGGATGGAAATAAATCAAATATTAACTTTGGTAGTATGAAAGGAGGCATAAATATTATACATCTATCTACAACTAAAAGTATAGGATGGAAAATTGGTAGAGATGTGTGATATATCCATAACACCAACATCCTCAATAAGGATGGCCATGAAATTAAATAAGTGTGAGCATGAGATGGTCCAATAAGAAGAGGAGCATGATAAAGAAGAATACCATGATTAGGAGGCTGAAAAGGAACAGGGAGAGGACACCATCCATGCACAAGAGGATGTAGCACAAGAATTTCCATGAGAGTAGTGCACGGGAAGTCTAGGACCATGACATGAAGGAAGAATGTTACCTCCTCACACTTTCATGTCCTTCCTCAATGACCCAAAAAAATTCAATAGTGATATATTACAACACAAAATAGATCATGAAGATATTTATTACTGGGATATGCTAGAGAAATCAGAGGCTCATGTTTACACGTGCAAGTTGTTATCGTTTGCAATGCAAACATATATAGATGATATATTTTTGAAATAAACCCGAAATATCTCCTTGAGTGGAATGGATTGAGATACTTAGACACAAAATCTCTCAATTTTGGAATCCACACATTTCACTATTGTTCAATTTGGTAATTCCTTAATAAATTTGTCCACTAAACTAACGTATAGGAATGTGAATACAGGTGCAACATTACACGATACTGGAATTTTTTTATAGATGTCAGTATAAAGAATAGGAAGCTAGTAGATGAATTAAATAAAGAAAAGACGAGGAACACAAAATTCAAAGTAAAAAATGGCCAAGCTTATTTGGAATATTACGTAGTCCTGTCGAGACATAATTTTTAAGGCCGTGCAAGATCAATATAGAGATATTGATAACTTAGGAGAACTTATTAATTTGTTGATAGAGAAATTGAATTCAATACGGGAAGAAACTATGGAAGAGATGAATAAGGGGTAGGAATAAATTTAGTAAATAATAAAGGAGTATGAAGATCTAGGAACCGAGGTAAAGGAAGCTTCATAGAAAGAAGAGAAGATCTTCATCTATTTTGTGAACACCACCATTATAGATGTGCACCTCACAGAAGGGCAGACACAAAGGAGTCACCTATAGGATTTCTTATTTACAGAAGATAAAGAAACATGCACAATTTTTTTCAAGAGATAGAGGAGATAAAGAAGGTTGTAAAATACATGTGTGACTAGAAGAGTTATGTGTCATGGTAATGAAAGGGTTAGGTGTCTTAGAAGGTATGAATTCTGAATGGGACATTATTTTTCCAAAATTACAAGAGAAGGAAGGTAGATTAACCTTATAATTCCTCTAATAAATTTTTGAATACTTACCAAAAATGTCAAAGCTCACGTGTGAATATTAGCAAAAACTAATGGCAGCGTTTAACATGAAATTCCAAGAAATCCTCAGAATTCCTTAGTCTCCTTTTATGGTCACATGGGAGCATATATTATTTATTCAATTTTATTTGCATTCTTTGGGTAATTCCACACTATTATTTCATTTAGAATTCTTCCATGATTCATTATTTTATTCGTCCATTCATTCTTTCGATTTCTAAGGATGAACAATATACCTAGTGTGGGTAATGTTAGATTGATGAAATGAATAAGTATTGGATATTCCTTGAAGGTTGGAGAGTGCACAACACTTGCGCACAAAAGGGTGATAGAGCATGCATGAAGGTTTAAGTGCGAAAAAATTAGGAATGAGAGATAGTGTGATCATCAAGCAAGATAAAATAGGAAAAAACAAAAGACATGATCAACAAGGCAAAGCTAAAAATAGATGAGCATAGACCATATTTAGACTATGATAAGATACTTGGACATGTAGAGATAAGTATATACATGGATAATATATGAGAGGAGAAGAGCTATTAATATAATGACATGTGAATAAATCAATGTTATTTATAGTGAGTGCAAATAAATAGAGTTTCTAGAAGAAAGAAAACCACTTGTTGAGAACCTTGGATATGTGTTTAATTATAGGAAAGTGTTAGTGATGAGAGTATGCAATCTATGTATAGGGCTAATTTATTTTTAGAATGTAGTTTGATTTAGTGGTAAAGGAGAAGTTCCAACCTTATATATATTATTTTAATATTCATGGAAGGTATTATTATCATCACATCTGCAAACGAGTAGTAGTGTGAGTCATATTGTTGTCTTTGTTCATGAGTCTGTGCGAGCATATGATGTATGCTACTATTTATTTTATTATGTAAGACCATCATGATTATAATGGATATTTATATCTCACTTGATTATGGAAATTTTAATTTTCTTATAATATGATTATGTGAACACATATATTCTCCATGTGGTAGGTATGTATGGTATGATAACCATGATTGCAGGAACTACATCTTGGCAGCCAACACAACAAGGAACCCGATAATTTTGCACATGCTTTGGGTGAGCATCTAGACCTCCATCTAGGTGAAGGGATAGCATGCCAAACCATGTTGTGATGAACCTATAATACAACATGACATGTCATGTGTTTGGGAAACATGATGGAAGTTTTAAAATGTATTTGTTAAACAATGAAAATGAACTATTAACTGGTGAAAATGTTTAATCTTATGAGAAATCCATTAATTATGAATACACTTATGAGAAAACACTATCAAAAAAGTTTTGATATGATGATTAGGTTTACATTATTTTAACCATGGTACAAAGAACTATCGATATTCACATAACATTAACAGCTTTTAGAAAATTACCATTTTTGTTGTTTCCTTGTGGTTATGTTGTAGCAACAAGATCCTTTCTCTTAACAATATGAATGGCTACTAGGTCTCTCTGAGCTTGTGAATTTCACTTCTTAACTTGTCATTATTTTTCATCGAGAGCGATGCTCTTTGAGGGGATGAAAATGTAATTTCCTACCCCATTGCATCAAGTCGGTAAGCATGTCCAAAGGACACCACGTTTTTTAATAGTCTCTTTGTGGATGTTGTTGTGTATTTGTGCCAATAAAATCATTGTAGTGCCTTGGAATCACCACTTTTTACCAATCATGCTTGGTGTGTGTCACAAGCTCTCATCTAGAAAGCCTTGCTTAACTATTTCCTACAACCGTATAACATGTCAATTACTCTATTTCAGAATGAGTAAAAATGTTAAATAACAACAATCAATTTACAAATAATGGTTCTAATAATCATAGTTTATTTATTAGGTTTAAATTATAAAATGTAATTTTAATTAATAAATTAAATAAACATTAAAATAATAAATAAAATGAAATAGAAAAATTTAAATCGTGATAGAACTTGTATTGCAACCGTGAAATAATATGAGAATAAAAATAATCATAATAGTTTTTAAATGTGAATGCCTCACATAAAAATTGGATGAGGTTTAGTATGAGACTCATTACGAGCCATGACCCATGATTAGCCAATGATAATGTTGTTATTAAAATAACAATATGAAATTTATAGAAAAATAAAATGAAATAAGGGGAAATTTATGTAAATTAGGGGAAAATAATGATTTTTGTTTTAGGGTTTTTGTTTTCTTGTTTACTAGTTGAGCTACTACAGATGAAATCCTAGGAAACCTTAAAAGTTAATGCATTTGGCAGGTCTACATCCATATTCAATATCCTTTTCTAGCATCCTCCACATATGTGTCAATGGGATCTTAGAAACAAGGTAATGGGCATCCATCAACACATAATGGAGCAGATTTTTACCGAGATGTGGTCGTTTGGAGCATTCCCGACCTCGTAATATTAATTTTTGTGTTATTTTCTAGAAAACATGTGGGTTCAATGTTTGAAGTTTTTAAATATTGCAATGGCAAGGGTGCCTCTATATCGTAAGCAAAAACAAAACAAAACAAAATAAAATAAACAATTGTTTATGTCTATTTGATTTGCATTCTTGGCCTCTAAACTATCTTGAGGAAACTCTAAAAAATTTCATCAACGTGACTATTAAACCAATGGTGGTTGTGTGGATGTATTGTTTTGTGCTTGAAGATAAATCAAGAATGTGCAATCGACATATTTACAACTCTTCTTTTGGGGATGGATAACTAAAATGAAATCTTTTGAACATGGTACAAAGGTCCATCAAAGTATATTAGAAAGGGGTTTTGTGTTATAATATGTTGTTTCAAATATACTGAATATTTTATGGAAATGTGGGATCATAAAAAGGTAAAATTATTCATCTAAATGACTCTTTGGGTGTAGTTATTTTCAAATGTAATGGTTGTAATAGATGCACAAAACTAGAGTTTTGAAACAATTTGGACATTCATCGAAGCATACTAGAAAGAAATTTTATTTATTGTTGTAATGGTTTGTACATTGATAGGTGTGTATGTTAAATGTGGAGATATACTAAATGAAAAATAACTGTTTGAAAATTTACCACAATAAATTTGGTGTCTTGGAGTGCATGTGGAAGCACATATAGCACCTCTTGAACCTTGTCTCATTGATTTACATGAATGAATTTTCACTCCTAATTTTACTTTCGTGGCTTGAAATTATTATTTGAGAAGATTTAAATGATATATTTTATATAGAAAAATCACTTAGCCTTGTATTATTAACTCATCATGTAAATAAATTTAAATCAAATACTATTCCAAGTTAAGAAAGCATAAAAACACCTCATCTTAGAAGGTGTGATAATAAATTCTATATTGAACCTACCAAGAATAATTTGAAAACTTGTTCACCGGATATTTGCAAATATGATAATCAATCATGGAGGATAAATGATGAGAAAAAATACTTTTATAGTATTAATAACATCCCATCTAAATATGTTTTTTTCCTCTCAAAACTAACACGCGGGAAGCATTTATAGACCTCACTTCTGCATTCAAACGCTTGTAACATATCCACTATCATACAATGACTTCATACTAACCTAGAATCAACACCAAAATATTGATGATCATGTTTTGAAGTGGGGTTCAAGCCACTTTAGAAAATTAATTGTTAGGAACAACCACTTACTACGACCAAACCCTCCTGAATCACCTCAAATTTTGTGACTATGGATTCCATAAGTTATATTTGACTTTGCAAACCTATTCATTTTGATATGGATAATAGTGTAAAATATTTATTTTTACCTGTTATCTTCGACAAATGAATTTTGTGCACTCATTTCAGATCCCTCTTGGCTTAGTTTGCTGGAGTACAAATCAAATGGTCAAATATAACCAATTGGCTATAGAAAGTTGTTGCATTTTGAACTCCGGTTATTGGTTTTGGACAACATTGGTTTTTTTTTTTTTGTATAGTATAGAATAGGTTATAATAATTCAGCATCCCATTTGGGGATCCCTCACCCTTTTGTAGGCCCAATTTTTTTGCCACTTGGGCTAGTTTGCATAACAATACAATAAAGACCCATGAACTGTGTTGACTCTCCAAGGTTCATTCAATGTGTAAAATTAGTGTGATGTATTGAAATAAACATGATTATAATAAATACGTTATTTGGTATAATTAAACAATATGATTAATGAAAAATTATAATCACATATTTTTACACACGTACCTAGACCCCTATAACGACAATGAAAGAATGGGACCATGTTTGAGGTTGTAAAGATCAGTAATACAATATAAATATTTTTGGAATTTTAATTTTATGTACCAATTATTTTTGTGTCATATCTCAACATTTTTATCATGAAAATGAAGTGGTTCACTTTTGTAAAAGAAAATGCATGTTTTATCTCTCTAATCTCTCTCCAAATCGTGAAAAGTTGTATTGGTTTGAAAAGTATGCAAAGTAAATATCTTTTTATCTCTATCTAACTCTAAATTGATGTCATAATTTAAGTAGCATGTTAGATGAGAGGGTGAGTCCATGCTAAAATTTTTGCTGACCCATGATTACATGGTCGGGTCAGTAGGTAGATCAACAATATAAAATATTTGATAAAATCAATTATTAAATAGGTATATGGTTTCTAACATGTTTTCTTTATTAAAATGGCAAAGTGTATTGTTTTATTTTCATATTTAGTTGCATCTATGTACATTTTGAAATAAATGTGTATATGTGTTGCAGGATACCAAGCCAGACTGAAAGGATTAAGGATTTAATAGTGATAGTATGTTTTTTTCGCATTAGCATGTATATTTTGAAATATACATACTTATGGAAATTTGAGACCTTATATAGGTAGTAATTGATGAAAAACTAATTTTTGTATTAATTTAATTGAGAACTATTATTCATGTTGTGAGTAAATGGTATTGGGATGGTGTCTACAAAATAGTCGACTAATATTCTTGTATGAAAAGAATATTCCCTCCAAATGAACTATAGATAGCCATGGAAAGGAAAAGGTGTTAGCATGATTATAGCACAATATCATGATAATCTTGAATAATGGAAAGAAAAACAATATCGCTGCATTTATGAAAGAATATTTTTTATTTAATTGTGTGTGTGTGTGTGTGTGTGTGTGTGTGTGCGTGCGTGTGCGTGTGTGCGTGCGTGCGTGTGCGTGCGTGCGTGCGTGCGTGCGTGCGTGCGTGCGTGCGCGCGGCGTGCGCGTGGCGGCGCGCAGCGCGCGCGCGCGCGCGCGCGCGCGCGCGCGCGCGCGTGCGTGCGCGCGCGTGCGTGCGTGCGTGCATGCGCAAGCGTGCGTGCGTGCGTGTGTGTGTGTGTGTGTGCGTGTGTGTGTGTGTGTGTGTGTGTGTGTGTGTGTGTGTGTGTGTGTGTGTGTGTGTGTGTGTGTGTGTGTGTGTGTGTGTGTGTGTGTGTGTGTGTGTGTGTGTGTGTGTGTGTGTAAATTTGATAATGTTATGTAGAATAGGAAATTACAAGATTGAAACTATACTTTAATATAACCATTGTTAGGTCATGTAATAGACGTATAACATTAATGATTTTATGTAATTCATAGTAAAAAGATATTTGTATAATTAATGAAATATAACCTAAGTTTCTAGTTAGTGTACATAATGATATATAATCACATGTATATTTTGTGTGCAATATCTTGAGGGAGTTTGCATATATCACCAATAGGGAGGATCATGCTTAACATGATGGGAAATTTAAGCTTCCCATAAAGTATAATATAAGAGGAAGCAGCTTAACCTAAAGAGATTCAAGTAAGTGGATAACATGAAAAAATGTTTAGCTTGTTGAAATATTTAAACAATTATCATGATAGTCATGCAAACCCCCCTCTCATCGCAGATCTTTTAAAAGCTCGAAAGTAGATGTTTGTGTGCATTTAAGTATATTTAAAAAAATGAATAGTAGTATCATGCTCATTTAAAGTGAACTATGAAGTAATGAAAGGATGAAACTTATGTTTAATATAGGAAAAGATATAATAATTTATAATGGTAATACTTTGTAATGGTTGGTATCAAATGGAATAAAATGGAACTCTCATACCAAAATGTAAATGATCATCCCATTTAGATCAAGTAACACCTCGAGATGTATAACATGAAAGTAATTGTTAGGTTGTGTTTATGATCACACAAAAACTAATGTAAAATTTGCAAGTCCTTTCATGTTACTACCAATAAGAAGGGATCAAACGAGGTAAATATTATGATGATCCAACTTGTCCATGAGATGTTGACACTAAAAGAAATAAGGGAGATTAATTTCATGGTTCTAAGTAGGGAATTAGTATCCCTTGATAGTAGTTTTGGTAATAACTTCCTTGAAACTTTCCATTTGAATATTTTTTCACATCCATAGGTCGATAAATCCCTCTTCCTATGATAATTTGGGAGCATAGTTTCTTTTTTGTGTCATTGAATGATGTAGATAAATATACAAAGGGAAAATCTAGCCAAGAAAATTTGTAGCTAAAAATGATGGCCTTAAGAATCCTAGTAGGTTTGTAAGTGATATTCTTAACAACCCTTGTTTATGGGATAGAATTGAGGGAGGGCCTGATACCATGGCTAGTAATATTTTTCATGAAAACAGTTATCTCGAGAGACCATTATGTTCATTTTATGAGTCTTTGGTCATCGTATCATGGGGAAATATTGGGCCACTTCATATTTATACACTCATGTTGAGCTAAGCATCTGATTCTCTTTCTAATTAAGAGAAGGATTAAATTATGATTGAACATACGTAATTTATCTACAAAAATTTGTAGGAGTTGAATGTGACCTCATGAAAGGTGTTTCAAGTTATAATAGTATCCTCCTATATAATGGGACCGTGCATAACTTAGAGTTTGTATAATAATCACAACCATGAAATCTATTATGGGATAAACAACTCAATTTTGAACATCTCACTTCCTAAGTGATAGATTGTTTGTATTTCAAGTCACACCGAAATTGTGCATACTTAGACCTAACATTTTTATAAGAATTGAAGTTGGATTTTTATTTTAAAATAAATAACGAGAATAAAAATATAGAAACTCACACATGATTGAACTTAATAATATAATGAACCTTATCTGAAATGTGGTATATGGTGTCGTAAATATATTATTTGTACTTCCATTAATGAAATAATTTTTAAGTAAAAATCTAATGCATACAAAAGTAAAACTATAAACCATGTTTTAATTATATTAATTCAACTCGTAAGTTTTAGGGTTTATGTGGGCCAAATGTCGCATGTATCGTGATTGATGTAGTTATGGTAAGTGTTGTGTTGTATACAATAATTTTGGGTTACAAAATTCTAAGGTGTTATAATGGACACAAAAATAATACATTGAATACTATAAAATCACAAATCAAAATACACCATCTTAATAAGCACAAGTGTTACCTAAACCACCAATAAAATGAGCACAAGAATCTAGACCATAGACATACATTCTTTAAATACCCATATGTTTTAACCGATGAGTCTAAATATAACTCGATCTAATCTAGCAAAGTACTCACCACATAATATGAAAGAGTTCTAGTTATGAAATTTCCTAAATTTAGAATATAAAAAAATAGTAATTAAATGTTTGAAAACTAAGTAAATACTAGTGTTGGTGCAAATCAGCAGCACCCCTGGATGTTGATCATATTTCTAGTTTGACATTTTGGACATCCAGTGTGATTGCACAACATTGAATCTTTCCCCCACTTGTGGACTTGTAAAAATGGGAAAAGAATCTCCAGATTAGAGGTTGGTTCCTCAACTCCTCTGATCAGGTATATTACTTGCAAGTTACAGAGGGTTTGAATTCAAGATCCTACTCTAAATTCCAAAGGGGACAGAGATAGAGAATGCAAAAATGAAACTAATGCTAATAAGGTGATGCACCAAAGGAGTGGTGAAAATTTTTACTTCTACAGATTGACAAAAATCATGGAAATGTAAACAAAACTTCATGCACAAACTGATAAACTATAATGGAAGGTTAGAAATGAATCAAACAACACAAACAGAGGATTAAAACTCATTCACAGAGCCTGCATTGTCATTTTAACATCAAAAACACTTGCATTACAACATCTGAGAGGCAAAAATAGTTGCAGTCTTGGAAGAGGTCTGGTTTTTCCACAAAATCACTTTCAAAGTGAAAGAGGGAGCCTGCAATACATGAAAAATGTTCAACCTTTTAAAAATGAGCCAAATCTGGCATTTACAATGCAAAACCTTGCCCAGGAGAGAGAAACGCAAGAAAACATGAGAGAGCTTCAACCATCAACCAAAAATGCAATAAAAAAGCATGGGCATCCTTACATGTCCATCCCCTAACATTTTTCACCATGCTAGGAGAGAATGCCAGCCATTCTTCATTAAAAATGGTGGTTGAAACGTCATTTCTGTTTATTACCACGTGCTCGAGGCGTTTTTCAATTTTATCCCTCCAAAATCCACCAAAATAAAAAATTGACCCTGGAATATTGTTGATAATTTTACCATCTTTTTTTTGATATAAAGAACTGAGCTTTGGATCAAAAGTTATGGCCATTTGAAATTTTAGGACAAAATAGGGCCAAAACGGATTGGTGGGAGAAAAATTTGAAATTTTCCACTTTTTGCATTTGGGAAAATTTCCCAAAAAATCCCCACGCTCCACCATTTCGGTGCCACGTGGCACAATTCCATTGGCCATGGGATTTTCCTTTCCTTTTTCCCATGCGGGCCAACACTTAATCATTTTTTCAATTTTTCCCGCTTGGACAAGTGGTACGATCCAATTCGTCGGCGGGCCTGCGGGGTGAAATATTCCTTTTTTAAATTTGCCAAACACTTGGTAAAAATCAAAGTTTTCCTCCAACCCCGCCACTTCCTTCGACACGTGGCACCATATTATTGGCTGCGGGCCTTCCAGGGGAAAATTTTCCACAAAAACTCCATCGAGCCATAACTTCAAAAATACATGGAGTTAGGAGGAAAACTTTACCTTTCTGGAAAGATGAGAAAAATCTCTATCCAATGGTGCCATTTTCAGAAAGTTTTGAGTTCCTGAAAAGAAAAATTATGACTGAGGCACAAGAGAGGGAAGAATGAAGGGAGTTAGCCACAAAATGAGCAAGGGGCTCATTTTGGATAACAATTTTGGCGACCCGCAGGGGTCATCCGCTTTCTTGGATGAAGTTACCAGCTTCCTAAAGCAATCCATTGGGCATGGAGTCATTAAAATCTCTACTTGGTACCCCAATTGACTAGAACACTACAAGGAGGAAGCCGGAGGGTAGAACGCCATCCGATTAGAGAAAGTCTAGAAAAACACATTGCAGAACAACAAGCTTGTGCCAAAGCACTAAGGGAAAGACAAGCTAATCTACAACAAAACAATGTGCACAAGAACTTGGAGGAATGAAAACCTAAGCTAATATGTACAAGGTGGAGAATTCCCTTCAAGAGTAATTCTTTATATGGATTCCATTGACTGAATCTACGCTATTTGTCATCCAATGAAGACAATTGAAAGCATTGCTTGTCCTTACACTTTGTGACCATGTATGGGCTGCTCCAAATGGCATCAAATTTTGAATGCCTTCCCGGTTTTGCTTTGTTTGCATCCCATTTTAACACTAGATCTCCAACTTGGAAAGATCTATCCTTGGCCTTCCTATCAAAGGTCTTCTTGATCAAAGCTTGATCCTTCTCCATTATATGGGATGCTTGATTTCTAATTTCTTGAGCTCCATCAATTTTGCATATCTAACCTCCATCGGCTCAAACTCCAACAACTCCAACTGCTTCATGAGTTCCAATGTTGGCAACTCAGGTGACATGGGCAAAATTGCCTCTCTTACATAAACAAGCTTAAATGGAGAGTTACTCGTAGATCTCTTGGGAGTTATCCTATTAGCCCATAAGGCTGATTTCAACTTGGTATGCCAAGACCTTTGATTTTCATGAAGAGTCCTCCTAATGATCCTTAACAAGTTCTTTTTTGTAGATTTATCTTGGCCATTACCCTAAGGGTAATAATTTGATGAAGTGCTTAGGTAGATCCCATTCTTAACAGCCCATTCAGTTACCTTGGATCCAATGAATGTCAATGCATTATCTGATATTATTGTAGCAAGTATGCCAAATCTAGTTGATATTCCCTCATAGAAGTCCAGGATGCTAGATTCATTTGCTTCCTTGAGTGCTACTACTTCACTCCATTTGGTGAAGTAATTTTTGCTATTAAAATCCATTTGTGCCCTTGGCTTGAATTGGGATTAATGACTCCAATGAAGTCCAAACCCCATTACATGAATGGTTGGTCAAGTGAAATTGGATGTAATGGAAGGGAAGCTAGCCTCTCTTTACCTGTGAAGAATGCACAATTCTTGCACCTCTTGATCCATGCATAAAAATCACTAAAAATCTTGGGCCAATAATATCCAACCCTTATGATCTTTATAGCTATCACTCTTGGTGCAAAATGACCACCACCTGATCCACCATGGAACTCTTCCAACACCTTATGAATCTAATTTGTACCAATGCATCTCAAAGAGCACTCCATTCACATCCTTTCGAACAAAACACCATCAACAAGGGCATATGGGGCATCCTGTAATATAAAGGGTCTTGTTCATCTCTAGAGGGCATAGACTTGTGCTTAGGAAGTGCATTATGTTTTGGGTCCAGCAAGGAGTGAGGACACCATCATTTTCTTTTTGAGTGCTTCCTTTCTCATGGCTATCTTGCAATGCGAAAACAACCTCCTTCTCATTGCATGCTTCCTTGTGTTTGTTCAAGACCAACTGCTCACACAACCCTTTTCGTCTGACCAACTTGGTGAATTTTCTCTCAATGTCATACTCCCGACATGAGTAATCCAACTTGCTCTCTTTTCATTCGTGTCTTTGTTGAGGAGGAAGTCTTTAACTCCCACATGAGAAACCAGCAATTGAACCTTGTTGTTTGAGACTAGATGCTTTATTTTCTTCAAGCTCCTGATTACTACAAGAACATTCTTATCAATGAAAGAATATCTCACCTCATAGTTCTCCAAGCTTTGGCTGAAGAAAGCAACTGGTTTCTCATCATTGTTTTTGTTCAGTTGTACCAAAATTTTAGAAATAGTATCATCACCCCCAAATGCATAGAGGATGAAATCTTTGGAGAAATCCGGGTTAGTGAGAGTTGGGGCTTGAGAGATGGCTTCTTTGATTGCTTCAAAACTTTCTTTTCCTTCTTTTGTTCATTTGAAAGCCATGCTTTTCTTTAACATCTTGGTGATAGGCTTGACTAGGGCTACAAAATTTGGGACAAACCTCTAAACAAAATTTTTTCTCCCTAAGAAAGTTTGAAGGGCTTTCTTGTGGCTTGGAAATGGTAGTGCTCTTATGGCTTCAACTCTTTCTGGATCAATTGCCAATCCTTCTTTGGAGACAATGTGGCCAAGGAGTTTTCCTTCACGGGCTAGGAAAATACACTTTTTAGGATTACAGGATACTCCAAACTTTCGCATCTTTGGAACACTTGTCTCGGATGAAAGAGATGATCTCACTACATTTTTTGAAAAATAGTGATATCATCAAGATATATCAGCACCACGTTGTTAATCAAATCCTTGAACGCCATGTCCATTGCTCTTTGGAAAGTAGCTCCAGCGTTGGATAGCCCAAATGGCATTTTCCTGTATGCATAAGTTCCCCATTTGGTTGTAAAGGTTGTCTTGAACTGATCCTCTTCTTTCACCATGATCTAATTGTACCCCGAATAGCCATCAAGTAATGAAAATCTCTTAGAGCCGGCAACAACTTGTAAAATCTACTCCATAGAAGGAAGTGGATAATGATCCTTGAGAGATGCTCTATTCAAATCTCTGAAGTCAACACACAATCTGATTTCCCCACTCTTATTTCTAACTAGAACCAAGTTGGCCACCCAACTAGAATGCTTGATAGGGAATATGATTCTTGACTCTATCAACTTATTCAATTCTTTTCTCATGAGAGGCTCCATGTGTGGATTAACTGCCTTTGTTTTTTCCCGATGGGTTTAGTACTGATCCAATTCAATGGTGTGTTAAGCTAACTCGAGATCAAACCTTTGAAATCTTCATAGCTCCAAGAAAACACATCGTGGAATTCTTGACAAAGCCGTATGAGCTCATACCTTTCTTGCTCGGTTGTCACTTTACCAACTTGGAGTGATTTTCCTTCTTCCACCCAGATGGACACCGAATCTTCTCTCTTGACATGGATGTTTGCTTTCTCCTTCCTAAACTGATCATTAGGATTGAAAATGGACTCCAAAGTAATAAGTCCCTTTGGTAGTTTGTTGGTTCTCACTATACCACTTGCTCACCATATTGCTGCTCCAACTTTTCCTAATTTTTAGCTAAGAACTCACCTCTTCTTACAAGAAATGGATGATTTGCTGATCATTTTCAAACACTTGCCACTTACATTGTTTTGTGGCACCAAGGCCTTACAATCACATGGATGTTTGGTCAGTACCTTGTCTCTTTGGATGCTTTCAACAACGCCAAAGGCTGCCCCAACCGCTGCAAGCCCACAAAGAACTTGGTTCTCTTTTCTAGGAATGAATTTGATGCCAAAGCCCTCAAAATATTCAATGAGGTCCCACACCCTATTTTTGTAACACTTGAGTAGATCATTCTTGACAAAGATGCTTCCCCTTAACTTGGTTGAAAATAAACTCACTATCACCAAATACTTTCAAGTTCTTTATTCCTCTCTTGATTGACCAATGCAATCCTTGTATCAAGGCTTCATATTCAGCAAGCAGTTGTTATTAGAGCATGCAAACTAAAATCTAAAAGTTGAATAATACTTAACTCCTTGAGGTGAAACAAGCATAACTCCCCTCCCGCACCTTGTCCGCTCTCCTTGATCTATCAAAAACAAATGCCATACCTCATTTTCATCCTTATGGTCCGGCTTGATGATGCTAGGGATAGGATGATTTTCTTCGTGCATGCACATAGACTCCTAACTCAGATTCTTCTATTTCTTGATAAGAATCAAAAGCATGCACCTTGTTTTCCCATTCATCAAGAGTCGATCTCGGGATACTTCCACCTTGGTGTCAACTTCATCAAGTGCTTGGATAATCCTCTTGATCAAACACCGAACAATTGGTATTGATTCAGCTTGGAGTGTAACGCTCAATGTGAAATTTTGTAATAGGCTCAGATCTGATTGTGGATTTAGTTCCATATCTTGTTCTAAACAACATGTGTGACCAATCAACAGATAAGTAACCTTCAATCTTGGCTATGAAATCCCTTGACAAACATAGGGCAAAGAGTGGTGGAATATCTATTACCGAGACATCTTGCAAAACAACAACGTTGGGGAATGCATGCAAAGTAAGACTCAAGTTTTTTATCACTCCAACTGTTGTTACTGTTGTCCCATCCAATTGCACTACCCCTTTGGATATGACTTCATATTGAAGCCCTAACTGATCAGCTATTTTCTTGGGCATTACTGAACTATTTTCCCCAGAATCAATCATGTAATTATGTACTAATTGGTTTCCAATGATCAATGAAACATAGAATGGAGGGGGCTTCAACATTTTACCTTGTTGTCCTCCATGATTCCCCTCAGGCTAGGCAGCATTTGTGAGTACCTTCTCTTACATTTGGACCTGTGGATTTGAAGTTGGCCAGTCCTTCATGGAAGCTTGTAATAAATCTCTTTGGATTGGGATGGATAATGATTCCCACATTGATATGTTTACATTTGTCTTCTTCATCTAATTAATGATGTTGAACGGAGATGAAGCATCTCTTTGTTGTACCTTGGCCTCGCACATTCATTCCTTGCACATGGGCAGCAACAACTTGCATTTGAGTTGGCCTAGGAATTGTTTTAGGCAGTCCTCATGCGTGTTTGGAACTGCGCATTTTGTTTGTCAATAATTTGTGGAGTGGCGTAAGGTTGTGGGTTACTTGGAGCCAATGGCTATTCTTCACCCAAATTTCTTCTTTTGACCTTGTGTTGGCTGCATCACTTTGGGAAGTTGTTTTATTCATGCAAAAAAATCTTCTACCTACCAGTTTACAAGTGTGGTGTCATTTGGAGCTGATTGTTGCTAGAATGTTTCTTATTGTTGGTTATTTCCTTGACTCCCTTCACCCTCCACACCAGTATTTCTCACCATTAATGCTTGATTTAAGGCACCATTGAAGCACATAGACTGGTTATGAGGTTCATTACATGGGAAACACCAATCATACTCTTGAGCTATGTTGTTTTGCACTGGCACTATTGCTTTAGAGGTAGATGTAGCATTGGGATTATAGGGCTGAAATGGTCTATTGGCAGGAGGTCTTGCTTGATTTTGATTTGCAACTGGATTGGGTGGTCTTTGAGGCTGGTATGGCTGCCTGTTAGGCTAAGCTTGAGGCTGGAAAGAAGGTCTAAAACCTTGGGCTTGCTGCCTCTCGGAGTTTAAGCAGCTCATTGCCTAAATTTTGTAATTGCTTCATGACTTCTTGAAGTTCAGTTAAAGCACTAGAAGATGAAGTAGAAGCTTCACTTGAATTCTGATTTTTAGGAGTGGGATTAGGAGCTAAAATAGGCACTTGACTAGTACTTGGGCTCTCTAAACTTGGATACAATGGCATTGAGGCTTAGGAGCTAGCTTTTCACCTTGAATCAAACAATTTTCAACTCTAATGGCAATGCTATAAGCAACATGGATAGTTGTGCCCCCCATGGATTGAATTAACATAGAAATATCAAAATCTAAAGCTTTAAGGTAATATAGAAAAGCACCTTCTACTGCTGGCCTTATCGCCACCGGGATTCTCTCCCAAGTGATTTGAAACCTGAATTTGAAGTCAATTAGCTACTCATTGGGAGCTCTCTTGATGGTTCTCAACTATTCCAGAAGGGACAAGTTATCTCCCTTCTCTCCAAACTACTCATGGAGGGCTATACATAGCTGATTCCAATTTTGGATAGAACCTGAGGCAAGACTCCTAGAACCATTGCAAAGATTTCCTTTGAATGAAGATGCCATCAGTTTGACAACAACTTGCATCTCATTAATCTCATGGATTGCACAAATATTAGCAATATCCTTAACATGATCACCAGGAGTGGTCTGATTCTCTCTAGTAAAGTATGGAATGTTCTTCAATGCTGCAACTGGGATTGGATTTTGTGCATTGAGAGCAAGTGGGTTGCTACCATTGAAATTGACATAGGGGTTGTTTTGTGCCATTCTGATTGGCCTTAGAACCCTTGTGGATTGAATGAAAGGCCTACCAAGTGGAGGAGTTGACAAAGTTCTATTTGGTGGACATGGAGACCTTTGAATTCTCCTCCTCTTTGTGTTCTTCTTGGGGATAACTACGATACTCAAACAAAACCTCTTCTTCTCCAACTCTTCACCTTTTGGTAATTCTTTTCATGAGTTTTCGTGTCCGCACTACTAAAACCAGCTTGATTCTTCTTCCTTGAGTCGCCGATGTGCAATTTAGGCTCTTTTGAGAAAAAAATTGTAAAAATGCACATCAATTTTGTTGCAATGAATATGAAGACCTATAAGGTCCCACCGGCATGCCAAAAATGTTGGTGCAAATCAGCAAAGACTCCCTAGATGTTGATCGACTTCTAGTTTGACATTTATGTCCCGATTGCACAACATTGAATCTTTCCCCAAGTGTGGGACTTGTAAAAATGGGAAAAGAATCTCTAGATTAGAGGCTAGTTCCTCAACTCCTCTGATCAGGTATATTACTTGCAAGTTACAGAGGGTTTGAATTCAAGATCCTACTCTAAATTCCAAAGGGGACAGAGATAGAGAATGTAAAAACTGAAACTAATGCTAATAAGGTGATGCACCAAAGGAGTGGTGAACATTTTTACTTCTACAGATTGACAAAAATCATGGAAATGCAACAAAACTTCATGCACAAACTGATAAACTATAATGGAAGGTCAAAATGAGTCAAACAACACAAACAAAGGATTAAAACTCATTCACAGAGCCTGCATTGTCATTTCAACATAAAACTTGCATTACAACATATGAGAGGCAAAAACAAGTTACTTGTCTTGGAACATGTCTATTTTTTCCATAAAATCCCTTTCAAAGTGAAAGGGGGAGCCTCGCAATACATGAAAAATGTTCAACCTTTTAAAAATGAGCCAAATCTAGCTTTTACAATGCAAAACCATGCCGATGAGAGAGAAATGCGGGAAAACGTGAGAGAGCTTCAACCACCAACCAAAAATGTAATAAAAAGAATGGGAATCCTTACAGTCCATCCCCTGACATTTTTCACCATCGCCGGGAGAGAATGCGAGCCATTCTTCATTAAAAATGGTGGTTGAAACATAACTTTTGTTTATTACCACATGCCCAAGGAATTTTTCAAAATTTTCCTCCAAAATCCACCAAAAAAAAAAATCACCTTGAATATTATAGATAATTTCACCATCTTTCCGTTGATATAAAGAACGTGAAAACCGAGCTCTGGATCGAAAGTTATGGCCATTTGAAATTTTAGGGCAAAACAGGGCCAAAACGGATTGGCGGGCAAAAATTTGAAATTTTCCACTTTTTTGCATTTGGGAAAATTTCCCAAAAATCCCCACGCTCCACTGTTCTAGGTGCCACGTGGTACAATTCCATTGGCCACGGATTTTCCTTTTCTTTTTCCCATGTGGGCCAACACTTAATCATTTTTTCAATTTTTCCCCCTTGGACACGTGGCACGATCCAATTCGCGGCGGCTCATGCGGGGTGAAATATTCCTTTTTAAATTTTCCAAACACTTGGTAAAAATTAAAGTTTTTCTCCGACCACCGCCACTTCCTTCGACACGTGGCACCATATTACTTGCTGCGGGCCTTCCAGGGAAAATTTTCCACAAAAACCCGTCGAGCCATAACTTCAAAAATACATGGAGTTAAGAGGAAAACTTTACCTTTCTCGGAATGTTGAGAAAATATCTATCCAATGGTGCCATTTCTATAAAAATTTTAGTTCCTAAAAGCAAAAATTTATGACTCGAGGCACAAGAGAGGGAAGAATGAAGGGAGTTAGCCACAAAATGAGCAAGGGGCTCATTTTGGATAACAACTAGATCATACTGGTTTAAATATTCACAAGCAAATCACTTGATAAGGTAGAATAAGATCTAAATTCCTTACAAAATTAATTATACCTTGAATTGAAAATATATGTCAAATCTTAAATAAAATAAAGAACTCAAAATAAAGATTACAAATAAATTTGGCACTCCCCAATAATGTCGGCAATTTTTTGTTCCCAAATTTATCCCACCCTCAAAGTCAATGAAGAGAAGATAAGGGATGAGATATTTGTATCAAGGGGCATCTCTTCAAGGTGGAGATGGATTCAAGACCCAAAAATGTGATAAATAAGGTCACTTCTCTACTTGTAGTTTTTCAAGGCCAAGGGGAGAGATCATATAAATTCTTACCAAAAGACGAGCCTAAACACACACTAGATCTAGCTATATATGCAACCTTCATGAATAGGAACCCAATTAAATGTAACTTTCTACATAGACACACATTTAAAATGAAATGAAATATACTTGAATCATTATATTAGAGATACATGATGATATCCATGACTATTTGGTTTTATAACAAAGATCTAAATCACATCCAAGAAAGCATGAAGCCAAATTTATAACAAAGATACTTCTAAAGATACTCAAGATGAAACTTAAAATTCTCAAAGGGGATAGGAAAATAAAATAAGAAAGGGGGTTTTGATCATTTTAAATTAAAAAGTGTCTTGTTCATTGGGCCAATCCTACAAAACTAAGAAAACCGAGTCAAAATAGCATAATAATCACTTCATTTTACACAAATAATTTAATTCCCCACCGCTAATTATGGCATTAATGTTAATCACATTGTTTGGGATAACAATAACATCCCTAAGCAGCTTCAAAATAGCATTCATGCGGATTTCTATACGCACGCAATTTCTTGAGTTGAGTTATGATTATTGGGCGTGGATCAATATCAATAAAACTCCCACACATGTTGACTTATAAATTTTGATTATGAAAATCTTGTCAAATAATCAAGATAGTGTGAAGTATATGGGGAAGTCCAAGTGGAGTTACATTGATATGAAAATTGTGCATGCGAGAAGTACTGTGCTTGCTAAAATTTGGATACAAGGCTCCATGGATACCGAAGATAGTAATAATGTAATTGATGATAGGCAAATAGCAAAGGCCGTTATTCCCACATATGAACTTCCGCAGCTCAAATCAATAGACACGCGGATGTTTGTGGGAAGAGTAATGGCTCTCATTTTCAAAATTATGTGGATTACAAAAGTAAAAAGCAGACTGGCTTCAGCGCTCTTAAGGATTTTGGAATTTGTTGCAAATAGTTAAGCACAGTGAAGATGGGGGTTCCCCCTTGCCAAATCGAGCCTAGTGCGGACCCGGACTGGAAGGATAATGTAGAGCTATGGAATATACTCAGTAAGGGTGGCATCACCAACTTCATGGAGAAGGTTCAAGAACATGATCAAATCATCTCAAAGTGCGCTTTACAAAGGATTGGAAGGAGCGAACTGTGGAATATGGGGCGCAGAAGATCTTGGTCAACGAGGAGCTTATTGCTGAAGCGACTGGCCTTGGCATAGAGGGCTACCATTTTTTTAACAAAAGGGTCGACAGAGATGCTGAAGAGAGGAGATTTGTGGAGGGATCTGAGAAGCTGATCCATGTTACCGCGGCCCTGCTTGTTAGCTTGATCCCTCCGCCTTATGATGAGGTTACTCGCATGATGATACGATTCATCTCTTTGGAAGGGAGGTTTGTCACCGTACCTGTTAAACACCTTATCTTCCTCAACCAATTCCATAGGAATCACATGGTTTGTTTCCCCATTATTTTTTTTTCACTCTCTTGAGCGCTCCATTTTGGAGTTTCAAAAGCATACCCAGGAGTTCCTTTACACCAGGGGCTTATTTTGCTCCTCCATAAATTTTGTCTTCTTCGGTATCCTAGTCTCCCTTCCTCCCCTATCTTAGTTCCCCCTCTGCCTGGTTCTGTTGCTGCTAGCCCCGCTTCTCCACTCTCTACCCTCGCCACTCGCTACGTCACCCCCTTCCAGTCATGCTAGGATTCATCTTCCATTCCCCTTCTCGCTACTCTCACCCCCCACTTCGCTTCCACCTCAGCTAGACCAGTCACCAGGTCATCTAGAAGGATTAACCTTGATAATCTTGTCATGGGGAAGGTTCCTCATGAAATTGAAATTGCACATGACCTACGAATATTATCGGTGCTAGTCGGGTTGGGATGTGCATATGGAGAGCTCTACAAAAAGGCTGGAAGCCTTAGAAGCTGATATGAAGCTATTGAAGGATGAGGTTAAGAACTTGGCAAAATAGAAAGGTAAGAGGAAGAAGGAGGAAGAGGTGGTTATTGATAACAGCCAGATTGAAGATATCTACAAGAAGCTGAACTCCTTAGACTCCCATTTAGGGAAGGCCAAAACTTGTCATGATTACAATATGGCCATTTTTAGTGCGATTGAGGAGTTCATTGAGCAACATGTCAGAAGTGTCTCCAATCTCAGCGGAGTTCGCAACACTTTGGGGCAATGATAAGGAAAGCAAAAGGACCATTGATCAGCTGGATAAGACTGACGCTGCCCACATGACAACTTTGGGAATGTTCAAATCCTAGAAGAACATCAAAACCAATCGACAAAGCTTCCAAGAAGTAGTTGTAGGTGCTTTAGCTACTCTTGTATGTTTTTTTGTTTTTTTGCAGTCTCTTTGTTGCTTTTTTGTAGAGTTTTTGTTGTTTTGTCTTGATGGGGTAGCTGTTTTTTGGCTACTTTGAGCTTCATTGTCACACTTGGATTCGGATCCTTTTTTTTCTGGTTGTCATTCCTACTCGGCTCCTAGGCCGTTTATTGCACACAAGGGTATAGTCCCTTTCAAAAACAATTTGCCAATAATAATAAAAAAAAATTAATTCCCCCACAATTTAGATGTTTAAGAAACCACATACACTTATATTGGCCAAATTATTTACAATTTTAGCTTAGAATCCAAAGTTTAGCATTAGATAAGACTGCCGAGAGAAAATGAAACTAGAATTTCACAAGCATTTTATAACTAAGTACTTTAATGATTACATACCATACCTCTACACCTAATTACCAAATGATAATTCCAATAATTGAAGCAAATAAAATTTTAACCAAAATGATAGTTTCCATATAAATCAACTATCATATTTATGGCTAAAAAAACATACATGGTTACTCTCTCAAACCTTCATTACAATGTCTTTGAAATGATTACTATTACGATGGAGCGATTGAGCGGAGGAAGAAGAATGACTGGTGAGTGAGAGGAGGATATTTTGACAAAATATGGGTAGTAAAATGATGGGAGGGGGATTCCACCTAGATCCAAGGATTCTAATGCAATAGTAGAAGACATCATGGGCCAAGGACATTATGCCGACAAACAAAAAAGAAAGAAAACAAGGAATCTAATTTCTCGTCGATTTGGTGAAGAATGGTCCCATATCAAAAGGCCAAATTTTTTTCCTATAGGTAACCAGGAGGCTTTGGGATACATCCTAGAGATTATTGATTCTATTTTAAATAGTACCACAAAAACTTGGACAAAGTGCTACCGGGAAAGATGGTTGAGGCAAACCTAATATTGATGCAGTGAGGAAATGATAAAAAATTAAGTGGAACCTGAAAGGTCACTGGAGGTAAGTGCCTTACAAAATGGTTTCTTTCTCTTTAACTTTATCATTCAGGAAGACATGTTAAGGGTTTTGGAGGATGGTCCCTAGTTTTGGGGGAAATCAGGATGGTACCTAAGGAAGTGGGAACCAAATTTCAACCTAGAAAAAGAAAATATGAATCAGCTTTCTTTTCTATGTTTGTTTACCAAAATTTTCTTTAGATTTCTGGCATGAGGACATCATTAAAGGAATAACTAACTCTTTGGGTTCTCTAGTGCTCATAGACAATGTTACTCTTAATATGACTAGATTATCCTTAATGTACACTATCATGGGCACATACATCCCTAGTAGAATCAAGTTGAAGTCTAGATTAGGGATTTGGGACCAAAATATTGAAATGGAAAGTAGCCCATAAAAATGTGCCAAGTGTAATGTATGGAATCATTCGACTCAAAACTGCAAGTCCAAGATATCTCAGGTGTATTTTGCAGTAAATCCAAATGAAGGAAAGGAAGATTAGGGAAAGGAATCATGTAAAGTGTAGCTAACCACCATAAGGTATTTTCAAGAACAACACAAAATGATATAGGCCTCTACGAAACACCTGGAAGAGAGGAAGTCTTGAAAACACCTCCTAAACTACCTTAGGAAAAGGATAAATATGGATTCACGCTAGTGGCTAATAAGATGAGAAACACATCACTCTCAATATCGATTAAAATTTTATGGGAAAATGAGTAGTCGTAAAATGAACCACCGTCTTCTAGGAAATTGGAGCTTTCCTCTTCAAATAGAGGAGTTATCTCTAATAGTAAGGTAGGTGGGGAGCCCTCATGGAGAAAAAAACAAATATGAAAAAGAACTCAAGAGTTAATTTTAAAGGAAACTATTTTGGAGCAGATCCAAATTCTAGTTAGACAAGGACAAAGTTCTACAAAATCTGGAAGCATAAAAGAAAACAAAATTGTTCTAGATATGATAAATCTAATAGTAGAAAAAAATTAAATGTGAAACAAATTTTCCAAAAGGATGCAGAAGAAAAGAAAGAGGAAATGAACATGGTTTCACCATTGACAAAGGGTGAGTATTCCAAAGAGAAATCTGCCAAAGGGAAATACTCAGGAGGTGAGAACCCAAAAAACATCGAGACTCCTAATAGCAAACAAGGTAGACCTAATAAAATTTAATTACGGAAAAATAATACACATAAGGATATAGATTCAATCTTAGAAGACACGAGTTTCCTCCAGCGATAGTCATATTGTTTCCTGCATGTATGCATAAACAGTCTCCAACTCCGATCGGTTTACTTTTGCTAGTGAATCCCACTGTGTCAAACACAATCCTATGAGCTCAAGTGGACATTCATCCAAGCATAAAGATGGAGGGATTTGTAATGAGGCATGGGAAAGGGAAGAGCCTGGATGGCAGTGACACACAGTAGATTCGACATCCTTTGCTAGGAAAATCCATGCCTTTTCCAGTATGCTCCCATTCTGCACAAAGACAAAACTCCAAATCAGGGCATGAACACTACCAAAGCATAAAATGTAAAGGAGTTTTGACAGATGTTGTAGTTGTTACTGCCCTGGTCGACATGTATACACAAATGGATGTGTAGAAGAGGCCTACAAACTGTTTAATAGAATGCCTCAAATAGATGTGGGCTCATGGAATGCCACGATGGTAGGATATGCACAAATGATTTTGTTGAAAAGGCCTTGGAAACTTCCAAGAAAATGCATTTGGTATGTGTAAATCCAGACTCCACAACCTTTTTCCAGCAACCTCCCAGCCACTATCAAAATGGGAGCTTTAGAACAACGCATGGACATCCATCAAAGCATCATGGAAATATAATAGTTTTTTTTTTTAAATGTCTTGTTAGGTGCCCAGATTGGCATGTATGCAAAATGTGAAGGCATACACAACGCATGTGAACTATTCAAAAAAATACTTGAATGATAGCAGGATATGTAAAAAAAATGGGTTTGTTAAAAAGGCGTTTGTACTATTGTGTGAGAACCATTAACTAATGCTTCCTATGAATTGTATTTGAAAGTTGTTCCTCAGAGTATTCGTATGCACAAAAATGGATTTTGTTGAAAAGGTGTGTGATCTGTTTGACATAGAAAATGTGGTCTCTTGGATCGGGATGACTACTTGAAAACACAAAATGGTTCTTTTTGATGAGACATGGGTGCACAATGAATGGCTTGGTTTGCACGTGACTACCTGGCATCATGTGGCAACAATGGTGGTCTCAATGGATTGTGAGTGTAAACTACTTGGAGCCCCTTGTACCATTTCGCTCATCATTTCTAGGCATGGTTCTTCTTCCCTTACCTCTCATAATTCTCATGTTTTAGTTCTCTTTTGCAACTAAATAGAATTTTAAATTTATGGGATTTTTAATACAGTTAAATGTTCCTTCAACTCGTTGCAAAACAATAAATTGTCGTGTCGTAACTCACGAAGTCATTATAACTCACCTACTTTAAACCATGAACTATCACCCTCACTTCGAGATGATTTAGAAAACTCTTACCCTTCTTGATTGCTCCAATATTGTTTTATTGACTTTCGCATTTAATTTGACTCTCCATTGATAAACTTGACCTTCTCCCTGTTTTAAATAGTTAAATTTTACATTTCTGAGACTCGCTAAGTACCCTTCGTAACTCTTGAAATGAGATGTGAAGTTTCATTCATGTACCTTGGTATAGGAGGATTCACCTCGATCTTTGGTTTGACCCGAAACGAACATATGACATCCTTTTGATGCTCTTATAGGAGCCTTGTTACACTGGTTTACAGCAGTAGAAAGCTATTAAATCTAGAAAGTTGGCTTTCGTTTTGAACCACCTTTTGAAACCTGGATGGAGAAATTACTTCCCGTCTTCACAAACCTCTAGTGTTTATACTAGAAAATTGCATGGAACATTCAATATAGGAAATAGAACTTTTTAGGATAGTTTGGTGAAGCCATTTTGTAGAACTCAATCATAGTTTGACAAGGTCAAACTAGACTAATTTCATCTTGTTGCTCCGTAAAAACTGGTCGCCGTTTGAAAATGGTTTTCTAGTTCTTAGTCTCGTCGACTCTGATGAATTCTCCTTATATAGGTGAACTAGTAAGAAGTGTCTCGTTGCATGTGCATCCATCGACCGTCAGTTTTAGATGTGGTTCTCTAAGCCATCAAGCTAACTTTTGTCTTTTTACAACTAGGTCAACTACGATCAGTGGCCCCAGAAAACTAGCCACCAAACACAAACCGTTCATTCTTTTTCAAATCCCTCAGTTAATATGAATTCTTGGTATATCTAGGGACACATAGAAATTTGATCATGATGGGCGTTCTCATCGAAAGATAACTTCCGAAGTCGCTTTCCTAGTCTCTGAGCCCATTTTGTACGTTTGTAGCTAGTAAGAAAATGTAAAAGTAGAAAGCTGCGGACCCTCGTAGGGTTTCCAAATCACCCTTGAAACTTTTAACACACGTAAATAACTGTTTAAAAACTATAATGAATCTTGTTGTGTGTATTATAACTTTTATCAAAACAATGTTTTCTCTCTCTTCCTTTCTCTTTCTCTCTCTGGGTTACAAAGTGAAGTGAAATGAAATGCATTGAATACATGTCTCTAAACTCTTTCTCTCACTGGAAAATTTTTAATTATTATTATATGTAAATGGGAAACTGAAAGATGATAATTATGTTAGATTAGGGTGGATGCCATGCCAATGATTTATCATTGATATCTTGCTCACGTGGTTTTTGCAGGATGAAAGAATGATGATGTAAAGGCGTTGAGTAATTCATTGTTTATTTTTGGTATTATTTTGAAATACTTATTGTTGAAATTGGTAGTATGTAAAATTCATTAGATTATTAAGTGCTTGAGAAATTGGTATTTCTTTCATGGATGTTATTTTGATCCCAAAATTTGTTATGGAAAAAGTGAGATACAAATGTCAAAAGGAATTGAAATTAATACTTTGTAGTGAACTTTCATTGTGCAATTATTGGTTTAATAATTGGTGTTGTGCATCTTCCTTGAAAATGTAATAAAGGAACCTACTCACAATAGTCAACCCTAGTTCAATATTTGTATATAACTAAGTCAGTAGATGTTAATCCCTTAGCGTGAAAACTATGACCTTCAAACGAACCTTTACACTTGATGGAGCATCTTGGTTTAGGCAAATAAGATCCCAAGAAAATGGGTTTATCGTCTTAGTAGGTACATTTAGTGACATCAACATAAACCAGGACATACAGAGCAACATAGTCAAATAAATCTTCGCATCTAATGAATTTCTTATGAGGTCCAAATGACATCATGGAGCTAGTGAAATAGTGGTTCTATCCCTTAAAATTTTGTAAATGAATATATCCTCTTAGCTATATGTACTATCTTTGGCTAGTGACATTATAGTGCTTTGATCTTTTACGGTGGGTTTATAGGGTAAATATGTTTTGAACCTTAGTCTAATATATAATAGAGCGTAAAGCCCTAAGTGAAAATTGGAATTAAACGAGACCCTAGTTGACTAGGATGTAAACTTGTGGTTAGAAAACCATAATCTAACTCCTTGTATACAAAATTGTTTTGAAAGATGTTGATTTTAGAGAACCTTAGAAACTGAATTCTTGTCTCATAATCCCTTGTTATGTCATTCTATGGCATTAAGGAATAAGGAATATTTCTTATGCAGAATCGTGTAATGCAGTGATATGGGATCTTTGTGAACATAGATCACTTGTGTTCATGTGTAGTTTATAATGTTCCTAGCCATCTACTTCCTTAGATGTCAGACAAGTGCTTTCGTAACTCTTTTGTTTTGAGATGATGCTAAGAATGAGACCATAGTATGATGTAAGAGCATGTCATACAAGAGTAAAAATGAGAATTGAGGTTAGGCATACTGCCACTCTTGGAGTCCTTATAACTCAATTAAGTATCATTATGTGTTTCAAAGAATATGTATTGCCTTGGTGTGATCTAACTTCGAGAAAACAAAAGATATATAAATATAAATGGAAGTCAATAAGTTATTAAACTAACCATGGTAGCAAACTATCTATTCCGTGATCGAACGATGTTCTTGGGGAAAAATCTATCTCGAATCTATGTCTTCCTAAATCCCAAGATTTCACCTTGACATCACGTAAATTCACTTGTGTAGCAAGGGTAAATTTTTAAACATTAAATAAATGTTTGAGAAGCATATTCTTAACATAAGAACAAGATAATTAAGTACTATATATGTGATTGGAATTGTGCCAAATAAGCAAGTAAGTTATGGAAATTTCATGATGCATAAAAGAAGCCAACCTAAATGGTCGAACTGCAAAGTAAATGTGGAATGAACTTAAATTTTCTATAGGTGGAAAAACGAGGAATTTATCCTTGTGAAATAATGTTCTTGGAGGGTTAACCATAACTAAAATACAACTAAAGAAATGATGTGTTTTGGGTTCACCATTCTTGAATTCAGGTTCTTGTGGTTGGGTCTCTACTAGCAACCTTCCATTGGGAAAAGTGTAGCGTCAGCATGTATATGGTGTTATCATGTGTCTATGTGATTTGATGAATTTTGTAAGTGTCGTATACGTTGTCAAGTTTTCCTGACTGGGAGTCCTTGTGGCATTTTGTAATGATCAATGTGAGTCAAAAAAATAAATTATCCTGGTATTTTACTGTTTTAATTGTGGGTGTAAATGGAGGGCACTACATATGGTATCAAAGCAGAGGTTCATGCTCTTGAACCTCTGGGATGGATTGGAGTTGTGATGATTCTTCATGATGGTGGTGGATAATGGAAGAGTAATGTGATATATGTTGTTATGTGAACTATTTTGTAATTGTGATAATGTGAACGCACATGATGTGTTTGTCACTTAGTGCACATTTGTTATCATGTTGATGTGCTAGGGATGGGAGTATTCTCTCTCCTTCGTGTGGATTCTATGAAGAATTCATGTGTGAATTACTGCTTGTGATGAGAGTATTGACTCTCCTTTTCATGGATCCAATGAGGAATCCATGTGTGATGTACCGCCTTGTTTTGTGTGAAAGGAATGATATTGTGAGTTGCGGAGTGTTGAAGCATTTTGACCTTATGTGATGTGAAGATGTATTGATGTATTGCATGAAAAAATTGATGTAAAGTGAATTGTAGTTTATCGTGATGTCATCACCGTATTGTGATTAGTTGTGTGCATCGTCGTGTTGTTTTGCAATTGACTATATGTTGTAATGTTAGACATTGTGTTCCTCATATGTATAATTCATGTAATATGTGATGGTTCATGTCGTGATTTAGGGGCATATGGTCAAGTATGATCCCTAGTGTACAACGATTGCACTTTGGGTGCAGGATGTGATAATGTGATGTATCGTAACCCGTGAAAGTAGTGATTGTGTTATACCCTGTATATATATATATATATATATATATACCATGCGTAATACGTTATGGTTGTTGTGTGTGAATTACCATTGTGTTAGTGATGTAGTTATGTGTATGTCGTGGACCCTACACTAGATGACCCTAAGGGGATAAACTGTCAAGAGTGTATGTGTGGAGAGAGGAGGCGTGGACCAGGTTTTCATAATCTTGAGTTGAGTACGAGTGAGAAAGTGGAATCTTATATAGACTGAAAACCCACTTCTATCTGTTTAGTATACTTCGAGCTTTCTCATTATATCAGGGTGTGCACCACCTTAGGCTCAACTTATGTAACCTTGTGCCCCTGCTTTTTCCTATTGGATTATTCATTGAATAATCCTATGTGATTTTGACTATGTTGATCCTTGTGGGAGTTTGGAGTTATGATTTAGGAAGAGATGATGACAGTTACATTATTTGATATACTCATTTCTGGTTACATGTATATTTTTACGAGTTGAGGCTCGATGTCTGAGTGCCAGCAATGTGATGAGTACCCCTTTGGTGGCAGTATGAGGCCACATAGTGATTGTGCTATGCTATTTTCTCATTACATATTTTATTCGTAAATTAATCTTTCTCTTTTAGCTAGAACCAACCATTTCCTTGATTGACATGTTCTTATATTTTTGGCATTTATTTGATTGTTGCATTAACATTTGGATTTTGCATTAACCAAGGCTAATTAGCCATTTGTTTTTCTTGGTTTTAAAACTTTCTTTTCATATTTGATAGTTTTGTAGCCTGGCCCAAGGCTTTTAATTTTGTCACTTGGCATTTGAATGGATTGTTAAGCTGGTTCTTATGTCGTAATGTGTTGGAATAGGGTCATGGGATTCACCATGGAGTGGTGGAACCTATGGACCCACTTCGTTGTATGGGGATACGCCCCGAAGGAGTTACGAGATAACTAGCGGGTTGTTAAACCATGAGTTATTATGTCACGTGGCTTTGGGGGTGATGGGGCTCTATGTGCCTAGGGCCATAGGGTGACCCGACCTCATTTAAAAGGTGAAAGGAGATGGGCCTCTATGGTTGAGTGATATGTTATTCTTTATGGCACTCTATGGTGGATTGACCTAATATTCTTGATGGGGCTCTATGGTTTAGTGAACCGACTTGGTTCTGGTACTATGTTTCTTCCTCTTGGGAGGTATATGGAGATCATCTTGTGATGCTTTGGGGAGGTATATGGAGTCGTATTCTGCTACTTTTGGAGATATATGGATTTTTTTCGTGATGCCTTGTGATGTGTGGAGATTGGTATAGTGAGTTATGTGTACCGCATGAGTCTTTTTGACACCTTGTTATGTATGAGGCTTGACTCTCCTCTTGGTTGGTATGGACTATTGATATTGTCTTAGCACTATGTTGGTGCAGTCATGGATTTTGGGGCTTGTGATACCCGTTGTATATGTATCAACGTGTTGATTCTGTTTGTTAGTCATATGTGTGTACTAGATCTATGTCTAGGGCGTAATTGTTGGAAATTAATTGTTATGTGGTCTACTCGTTGTCATTCCATGGTTTGGTGAAACCCTTGTGATGTGGTACGGTCGTGAAAGTATGTAAAAGTATGCTTGTGAAAATTTGGTGTTGTGTATGACCCTGGTAGGGTGTTGTGACTGTAGTTCATGATGGGAACCCATAGGAATGAATAAACTAAAATTCGATAAAAATGAAATTTTAAAGGACTTGAATTAAGAATAATGTTAATGGAAAGAGATTAATGAAATAACAAATAAGAGAGAATTGCCAATCTTCACAGAACCTTGAAAGTTAAAATTTCTACCAAATGTTCCTAGGGCCACCCCGTAACCATGATTTTGTGTCTGAAATCTTAACCTTAGAGCGTACCTTCACCACATTCATCCCTTGTTGCGTACCTTTTCTCTTTCTTCATTGTATGTCACATCGAGGATGATGCTTTCTTAAGGGGAGGAGAATGTAACGCCTCCTCTTATTATAAAATAATAATAATAATAATAAAATTAAAAAAACTAAAATTAAAAAAAAATCCCGTGATAGTCGGGCGGAATTTAAGTTCAAGTTGGGGACTGCTCCATCTTTTGGTTTTGTGTGGAGAGGGAGATCACACGCACCATAGAAAAAGGAGGTTTTGTGCAGGTTTGATGGCGGCACGAACAAATCCTACCAGCCTCCCAGCTTCCCTTCCCGTGCCATAATTTTCCCAGCCTCCGCTAAACATGATTTTTGACCTACGTGGGCATTTATCGAAAGACTAAAAGGATAGATGGGTTTTGTCAGACATTTTAGTTTCAAATACCTTGGGGGATGGGGTTGTAGGTTTTGACCAGAGAAAAAAATGGGACAGTAGCTCTCTAGAAGGGCGTTCTTTGTTTGCAGCGTCTGACAAAAGACATGGGTTTCCTCTAGCGACAATCATACTATTTCTTGCATGCAAAAATAGGTCTCCAACCCGATCACTTTACTTTTTCCAAATAATCCCACTGCGTCCAAACATGATGAGCCTATGAGCCTACTTGGACATTCATCCAAGCATAAAGATGGAGGGATTTGTAATGAGGCGTGGGAAGGGGAAGAGCCTGGATGGTAGTGGCACACAACAGATATTAGACATCCTTTGCCAGGAAACTCCATGCCTTTTCCAGTATGCTCCCAATCAGCACAAAGACAAAACTCCAAATCAGGGCATGAACACTACCAAAGTGTAAAATGTAAAGGAGTTTTGATAGATGTTGTAGTTTCTACTGCCCTGGTCGACATGTATGCACAAATGGATGTGTAGAAGAGGCCTGCGAACTGTTTGATAGAATGCCTCAAATAGATGCGGGCTCATGGAATGCCACGATGGCAGGATATGCACAAATGAGTTTGTTGAAAAGGCCTTGGAAACTTCCAAGCAAATGCATTTGGTACGTGTAAAGCCGACTCCACAGCCTTTTTCCAGCAACCTCCCAGCCACTGCTGTCAAAATGGGAGCTTTAGAACAGCGCATGGACATCCATCAAAGCATCATGGAAAGATAATAGTTTTTTTAAATGTCTTGTCAGGTGCCCAGATTGGCATGTATGCAAAATGTGAAGGCATACACAACGCATGTGAACTGTTCGACAAAATACCTGAAAGATAGGTGGTCTCTTGGACTACAATGATAGCAGGATATGTAAAAAAATGGGTCTGTTAAAAAGGTGTTTGGACTGTTATGTGAGAACCATTAAGTAATGCTTCCTATGCATTGTATTTGAAAGTTGTTCCTCAGAGTATTCGTATGCACAAAAACAGATTTTTTTGAAAAGGCGTGTGGTCTGTTTGACATAGAAAATGCAGTGTCTTGGATCGGGATGACTACTTGAAAACAAAAATGGTTCTTTTTGATGAGACATGGGTGCACAACGAATGGCTTGGTT
The DNA here is from genome assembly GCA_018340775.1 of Taxus wallichiana var. yunnanensis. Classification (NCBI taxonomy): domain Eukaryota; kingdom Viridiplantae; phylum Streptophyta; class Pinopsida; order Cupressales; family Taxaceae; genus Taxus; species Taxus wallichiana. Next base: position 150,223,831 of record CM031234.1, on the reverse strand, counting down.
TGCACGTGACTACCTGGCATCATGTGGCAACAATGGTGGTCTCGACGGATCGCGAGTGTAAACTACTTGGAGCCCCTTGTACTGCTCGCTCATCATTTCCAGGCATGGTCCTTCTTCCCTTACCTCTCATAATTCTCGTGTTTTAGTTCTCTTTTGCAACTAAATAGAATTTTAAATTTATGGGATTTTTAATATAGTTAAATGTTCCTTCAACTTGTTGCAAAACAATAAATTGTCATGTCGTAACTCACGAAGTCATTATAACTCGCCTACTTTAAACCATGAACTATCACCCTCACTTCAAGATGATTTAGAAAAATCTTACCCTTCTTGATCGCTCCAATATTATTTTATCGACCAAATGAATTTGACTCTCCATTGATAAAGTTGACCTTCTCCCTGTTTTAAATAGTTAAATTTTACATTTTTCGAGAGACTCACTAAGTACCCTTCATAACTTTGGAAACGAGATGTGAAGTTTCATTCGTGTACCTTGGTATACAAGGAGTCATCTCAATCTTTGGTTTGACCCAAAAGGAACATATGACATCCTTTTGACGCTCTTATAGGAGCCCTATTACACTGGTTTACACTAGTAGAACGTTTGTTAAATCTAGAAAGTTGGCTTTCATTTTGAACCACCATTTGAAACCCGAAAGGAGAAATTACTTCCCGTCTTCACAAACCTCTATTGTTTATACTATATAATTGCATGGAACATTCAAGATAGGAAAGAGAACTTTTCAGATAGTTTGGCGAAGCCATTTTTTAAACCTCTGGTCACGGTTTGACGAGGTCAAACTGACCAATTTCATTTTATCGCCTCCGTAAAATTGGTCATTGTTTGAAAATGGTTTTCTAGTTCTCAGTCTCGTCGACTCGATGAATTCTCCTTATATAGGGGAAATAGTAGGAAGTTTCTTGTTGTGTGCGCATCCATCGAACGTCGCTTTGGATGTGGTTTTCTGAGCCCTCAAGATAACTTTTGTCTTTTTATAAATGGGTCAAATACGATCAGTTGCCCCAGAAAACTAGCCGCCAAATGCAAACCGTTCACTCTTTTTAAAATCTGTCAGTTAATATGAATTCTTGGTATATCTAGGGACACGTAGAAAGTTGATCATGGTGGGCATTCTCATTGGAAGATAGCTTTTGGAAGTTGTTTCCTAGCCTCCGAGCCTATTTTGTATGTCTGTAGCTAGTAAGAAAATGTAAAAGAAGAAAGCTGCAGACCCTCGTAGGGTTGTCAAATTACCTTGGAAAATTTTAACACATGTAAATAATCGTTTAAAACACTATAATGAATCTTTTTGTGTGTATTAGAAATTTTTTCAAAATGATATTTTCTCTCTCTTCTTTCTCTTTCTCTCTCTAGGTTACAAAGTGAAGTGAAATGAAATGCATTGAATACATGTCTCTAAACTTTTTCTCTCACTGGCAAAATTTTAATTATTATTATATGTAAATGGGAAACTAAAAGATGATAATTATATTAGATTAGGGGGGATGCCATGCCATCGATTTATCGCTGATATCTTTCTCACGTGGTTTTTACAGGATGAAAGAATGATGAGGTAAAGGCATTGAGTAATTCATCGTTTATTTTTTGGTATTATTTTGAAAGACTTGTTGAAATTGGTAGTATGTAAAAGTCGTTAAATTATTAAGTGCTTGAAAAATTGATATTTCTTTCATGGATGTTATTTTGATCCCAAAATTTTTATGGCAAAAGTGAGATACAAATGTCAAAAGGAATTGAAATTAATACTTTGTAGTGAACTTTCATTGTGCAATTATTGGTTTAATAATTGGTGTTGCGCTTCTTCCTTGAAAATGTAATAAAGGAACCTACTCACAATAGTCAACCCTAGTTCAATATTTGTATATAACTAACCTGTAGATGTTAATCCCTTAGCGTAGAAAACTATGACCTTCAAACGAACCTTTACACTCGATGGAGCATCTTGGTTTAGGAAAATAAGATCCCAAGAAAAGGGGTTTATCATCTTAGTAGGTACGTTTAGTGACATCGACATAAACTAGACATATAGGAGCAACACAGTCAAATAAATCTTCTGCATCGAATGAATTTCTTGTGAGGTCCAGATGACATCATGGAGCTAGTGAAATAGTGGTTCTATCCCTTAAAATTTTGTAACTGGATATATTCTCTTAGCTATATGTACTATCTTTGGCTAGTGACATTATAGTGATTTGATATTTTACGGTGGGTTTATAGGGTAATTATGTTTTGAACCTTAGTCTAATCTATAATAGAGCGTAAAGCCCTAAGTCAAAATTGGAATTAAACGAGACCCTAGTTGACTAGGATGTAAACTTGTGGTTAGAAAACCATAATCTAACTCCTTGTATACAAAATTGTTTTGAAAGATGTTGATTTTAGAGAACCTTAGAAATTGAATTCTTGTCTCATAATCCCTTGTTATGTCATTCTATGACATTAAGGAATAAGGAATATTTCTTAAGCAGAATCGTGCAATGCAGAGATATGGGATCTTCGTGAACATAGATCACTTGTGTTCATGTGTAGTTTATAATGCTCCTAGCAATGTACTTCCTTAGATGTCGAGATAAGTGCTTTCGCAACTCTTTTGTTTTGAGATGATGCTAAGAACGAGACCATTGTGCGATGTAAGAGCATGTCATACAAGAGTAAAAATGAGAATTGAGGTTAGGCATACTGCCACTCTTGGAGTCCTTATAACTCAATTAAGTATCATTATGTGTTTCAAAGAATATGTATTGCCTTGGTGTGATCTAACTTCGAGAAAACAAAATATATATAAATATAAATGGAAGTCAATAAGTTATTAAACTTTATTAACTATGGTAGCAAAATAACTATTCCGTGATCAAAGGATGTTCTTGGGGAAAAAGCTATCTCGAATCTATGTCTTCCTAAATCCCAAGATTTCACCTTGACATCACGTAAATTCACTTGTGTAGCAAGGGTAAATTTTTAAACATTAAATAAACATTTGAGAAGCATATTCTTAATGCATGAACAAGATAATTAAGTAATGTATATGTGATTGGAATTGTGGAAAATAAGTAAGTTAGGGAAATTTCCGTAATGCATAAAAGAAGCCAACCTAAATGGTCGAAATGCAAAGTAAATGTGGAATGAACTTAAAGTTTCTATAGGTGGACAAATGAGGAATTTATCCTTGTGAAATAATGTTCTTGGAGGGTTAACCATAACTAAAATACAACTAAAGAAATGATGTGTTGTGGGTTCGCCATTCTTGAAGTCAAGTTCTTGTGGTTGGGTCTCTACTAGCAACCTTCCGTTGGGAAAAGTGTAGCGTCAGCATGTATATGGTGTTATCATGTGTCTATGTGATTTGATGACTTTTGTAAGTGTCGTATACGTTGTCGAGTTTTCCTGACTGGGAGTCCTTGTGGCATTTTGTAATGATCAATGTGAGTCAAAAAAATTATCCTGGTATTTTACTGTTGTAATTGTGGGTGTAAAATGGAGGGCACTACAAGTTTACTACTGGGATGGAGGATTTCAACGATTTTCTCCTTAATTCAAAATTATTGGATATAGATATAAAGGGTAGAAAATTTACATGGTCAAACAAGAGTTTAGTCCCAACTTATCCAAGTGAAACTTGGTAGGGTCTTGGCTTCGGAGAGTGGTTCAAGATGAATATTTCTCTCTTCTCACTCCCAACAATTAGATCTAATCACAACCCAATTTTTTTTTATGGTAAAGGACCGAACATGAAGTAAGACGCCATTTAGGTTTGAAAAAATGTGGCTCTATAGTGAGGAGATAAAATATCTCATTAAGGAATTGTGGAGATTAAATGTTCAAGGAACTATTATGTTTAGATTGACCAAAAATTTGTAGCATGTAAAAAAGAACCTTAAAAATGGAATAAAAAGAGTTTTGGGAACATTTTCTAGAAGAAATCTGAATTGAAAATGGATATACTTAATATGTAGATGAAGAGAAAAAAGTGATTTAGGAAAAAAATGGAAGATTATGAAAAATAAATAATCCTTCTCTCAGAATACCACAACATCTTAGCTAAGGAAGAAACTTTTGAAGGAAAAAATTGAGAATAACTTGGCTCAAAGAGGGTGAAAAAATATAATATATTTCAATAAAATTGATAAAATCTAAAAAATGGAGGGGTAAATTTTGGAAGAAAAGGAAGAGATAAAAGATGAAGCTATTTATTTCTTCAAAAATATGTTGACTAATCAAAGTAGTCCTAATTTGGGAAAGGAAAATGATTTTCTTAATTTCATTACATCTATGGTGTCGACGAAGATAACTAAATGTTATCTTTGACTCCATCAATGGAAGAGGTAAACTTTATGTTCAAACATATCATCCTCGGATAAGGCCTCTAGACCAGATGGTTTTTGAGCTTTGTTCTTCCAAAGATATTGGGATATAATTAACAAGGATGTCTACAAGGTAGTGGAAGAATTTTTAAACCATAAGAAAATGATAAAGGATATGAACTGCACTTTTCTCGATCTTGTCCCAAACTGTGGAAATGCTATGGAATTCAAAGACTTTCATCCTATAAGTTTGTGCAATACAACTTATAAAATATGCACAAAGATTCTTTCTCTTCGATTACAGTTTTTCCTTCCTTCCATTATTTATGAATAACAAGGGGTTTATTTATGGGAAAACAAATCCAATATGGGATCATCACTATTAAAGAGACTATCCACATGGATAAACTCAACAAAAAGGAAACTATGATCATTAAATTGGATATGGCTAAGGCATATGACAGGGTTTCTTGGAGCTTCCTTGACAAAATCCTAAGAAAGTTTGGCTTTGACAATTCCTTTCAGAGTATGGTCAATGCATGCATTTCAGGTGCTTGGTTTTCTATTCTCCTCAATGGAACCCCCTGTGGTTTCTTCCCAAGTTCACAAGGTTTGAGGAAAGGGGATCCACTTTCCCTTTTATTTTTATTTTAATGGTTGAAGCTCTTAGTAGGAGATTAAATGATGAAGCTAGTAAAGGAATGATCAAAGGCATATCTCTTGCTAAGGGAGTGGAAAATTTATTGCATCCAAAAAAATTTACAACAATATATTGGTGAGTGATATCTCGGTCCTGGAAGCTAAGTCTTTTAAGATGGTGCTAGATGACTACATGGAGGTTTCTAGGCAGCTTGTCAATTATAGAAAAAGCTCCATTTATTTTCTAAATACTATAGATAGTAGGAGCAAGAAGATTGCAAAATTTCTTGGATGTGACATTAAACCTTTTCCCTCCTTCTACTTGGGTATGCCATTAGGAGATAAGAGACCCTCAATTGGGAATGGAACTTCCTAATAGAAAGGTTTAACATGATATTGGCTAGATGGAAAGCTAAGCTTCTATCACAAGCGGGAAAATTTACTCTCCTTAAGAGCTTCCTTAAAATTCTTGGGTGTATGTGATGTCTCTTTATTAGCTCCCTTTGAAATTTGCTAAACACATGAAAGTTTTTGTTAAAAAAATTATGGAGTGGTAAAGAAAGAAAAGACCATATTCCACTAGTCACATGGAAAAGAGTTTGCAAACCAAAGAATATGGGTGGGTTAGGCCTTAGAGATTGGACTAAAATGAACAAATATTTATTATCCAAAATTGGTTGGAGGCTAATTAGAAAAGATGGTGCTTGGACTGATTATAAAAATAAATATTGGGAGGATGCCAATGATGAGAGATGTATTTTTAAACCTGCTTCTTTCAATGGGTCAAGTATTTGGAAGGCAATAAACTAGGCAAAGGAAACAATTGAAAAAGGTGCAGATGGAAAATAGGAGATGACACTAAAATTTTGTTTTAGAAAGACAAATGGGCTGAAAATTTCAAGTTAGAGGATAAATTTCCACTAATATCTAAGCTGCTGGAAGAAAAATATGGGATTATGGTGAAAAACTACATGAGGGAAGAAGGGAGTTTTCAAACTTGGAAACATATAGAGTTGACATGACCTTAAAGGGAAAATGGAAAGTTTAAATGACTTTATTCATAATCAGTTGTCCTACAACAAAAAGGAACAAGACAAAGTTGTTTGGTACAAAGAAGAAAATGGTATTTTCTCAGTCAAATCTGCCTATGCTCAATTTTTTGAAGGAGAAGTTAGTGATGAAGATTTATTAGCTGGAAAAATATGGAATAAAAATATCATCCCAAAGGTTAACATGTTCATCTGGCTCACTATGATCAATAAGATTTTAACTGTTGACAATCTCACTAAAAGAGGCTTTCACATGGTTAACAAATGTGTTTTATGTGAAAATAATATAGAGATGGTCAACCATATGTTTATGGACTACACTTTCTCCCTCCAAATCATATCCTCTATCCTTTCTTTATTTTTAGTTAATTGGGTAAGCCCAAACGAGGTCAAATCTTCCAGGATTAGTGGAGTTTTCCTATAGAAGCTAAGGTTTAAATAACCTATGGATCATGAGTCTTGGACACCTATGGTGGGAGGTTTGGAAAGAAAGGAATAGGAGGATTTTCAAAGGGAAGAGACTTCCTCACAAGATTATTTCCAAAATATGTATACAAGTTGTTAAAAATAATTTCTCAATCCTTAAAAATAAGGAAGTGGAAATAGTGGAAAGAGAAAAACATATCTTTAGTAATTGGAATCTAACATGTGCTAAATAGGTAAGAAAAAGTAACTCGAGAGAAATAATTAGATGAAATATCCCTATGGAAGGTTTTATATAGATAATTTTTTATGGCACAATAAAGGGGAACCCAAGGAAAGTGGGTGGAGGTTGCATTTTTCGTGACTTCAAAGTTAACTTTGTTCTTTCCTACTTCTTTAATTTGGGTATACAAACTAATCATGTGGTTGAGGTTGTGGTGATGTTTCAGGGAGTTAAGCTTGCGAAAGAGAGAGGTTTTAAATCTTTGTTTATTGAAGGTGATTCCTTAAATATAATTTCTAGTATATTGGGTAGAAAATTTGTTTCTTTGACTATAGAAGATTTTATAAAGAGTACCAAAAGTAGAATTACCTCCTTCACTTCTATATATTTTCAACATATATACCGTGAAGGAAATAGTTTGGCAGACAATCTTACTAATAAGGGTGTGGTCACAAAATATTTTAATGTGGTTAAAAATATAGGCATTTTGGATGATCAAACTATTAGAATCATTGAAGGAGACTAAGGTTCCAAATATAAGCTATTATCATGATGAAAACTAAGGTTTGTGATGCTAAAAGATGTTAGATTTAAAAATTATTGATATACGTGTTATGCTCATTCCAAAATTGTCCTCTCATTACTCTAAAGATTGGAAAGACAAAGAAAATCTTCTAAGCATGAAATTCTTGGAAAAATTGACCCCGAAAGGTAAAATTGGTTTGTTGCAAAGCCCGTGGGTGGAGAAAAGAAATTGTGAGAAAAGAAAAAAGGGTTATAGTAGTAAAATGGGGGGGGATTTAGTGAGAATAAAACTTGCTACTATGCCCCCGACATATTGGATGAGGCAGCTGCGCTTTTGAAAAAACAAGTCTGTTAAACTTTTTAAAAACATTTAATGGGTATGATGAAGATCTGAGTTCTCAGATTGCTAGCTCCTAGAATGAAGGCCATGTCTATGTTCAAGGCATCTCTTTCAAAATATTGTTGAGATTTACAACCAAAGTCACCAATATTTCTTTGGAGGGAAGGTGCATTATCGAGCCCAAATCAGATTACAACCTGGAGGTGGACAGTTTTATGTAACGTAAGGGTACTTTAAAGCAACATTTCAATTGTTTCAATAGAGAGGAAATGCCTCCTTATGATGAAATATCCTTACTTCTTATTTCATACGTTACACTTGAAGGTCGCTTTCAAGGTGGTTTATGGTTATCATTTCCCCATGCTCAACCATATCAAAAATGGTAGACTGTATAACTTTCCCAATTTTCTTTACATTTCTTTGGCTAAATCTATGGAGCAGGTTAGGAAAGGTACCTTCACATTTCCCCTGCATCAAGGTCTTCTTAAAGCCTTGGTTAAGATAGGTACACCCATAATTGGGAAAAGTGTGAAACTTAGTGTCAAATTGGAAAACCCTAGCCTGGAAGAGGATGGTAAAGCGGTGAAAAAGGATGAGATCTAGTTTAGCTAAGGAAAATGATAGGAAGAAAATAAAGGAGGAAGAAGCCTCATGAAAATAGGATAACATTGAGGTCATCTCAGATTCAAAGGACTAGATTGAAGGTTATGACTAAGTGGTCGTAGCAGGGTTGGCCAAATGGAGATTAAAGAGGATACTGATAATAAAATGGCTTAGCAGACTAACATCCCTCCCAAAAGGATGGAAAAGGAATAAACCTATAATTTTCTTCTCCCATAATATAGATGAGCCCATGGTGAGCCTTCATGCACTAAAAGTCTATGAGAAAATCTTGTTTACAACTCATGACTCTGCAGTGAACTCCAATGTTTTTCTAAAATATTTTGAGAACTTGAGATTGGAAACTGACATCAATAGGAAAAAAATCATTATGGTGACTATCAATTTGAGGGAACTCCAAGAGAAAGTGGACAAGCTTACCACCATTGTGATCAATGATAACTTATAAAATGCAAATGAAATATGTATCTCTATGGAGCAAGACATTCTGAAAATGAAGGAAATCATCATGCAAATAAAAATGCCCACATTTAGAATGTGAAGAGAACTATTCATCACCTCAAGTTGTTAGCAGAAATGATATAATCTATGCAAAGTGTGAAGTAGTTGGAGAAGGATGGAACATTTACCAAAACGGAAATGATTGAACCAGACTATGAATATTGGAAGACAACCATTACTAGATTGGTTAAAGAGTGGAATGACTATATGCATATTGTGGGTGACCTGATTAAGGAATGATTTGTAGCTTACTGTTTATGTCATGTGAGGAAGAGTTCCATTTTGGTTTTTTGTTAGTTTTAATGTTGTTACTTTTTATGTTGTTAGTTTGGGTAATGTGTACTTTTATTTATCTATGTTTCCGCTTTAGTTTGGCTTCAATGGTTATACCCTTGGCCTTATTTTATTATTTCCTAGATATTTTATTTTTTAGGGGCTAGGGTCCCTCAACAATTTTTTACCTCTAGTAAAAAAATGATTGTTATTATTCATAATTCTAACACCTATAAGAAAGTTGAAAATGAACACCTACAAACTAGACTACCAAAATCTATAAGACATGCATCCAAGAATGGTAGGCTAAAAATGATTAGGTGAGGCACATTCTTCATCTATTTATAAAATGATAGAAAATTCCATAAGTGGAATTAGAGGGAATGCAAAACTAGTGAGAATAGATGAGAGAAGAGAAGAGAGCATGCACATATCACTCAATCGTATCCACCATAGATCAAATGAAAATTGTCACAAATTATAAACTTACCAAATATCCAAGTGCCCTAATTAATTTCTTGAGAAGCATATGATCATCAAAGAGAGGCCCCATGCATTCTAGAGGGAAAAAATGAAAGAATCAACTAACAGATGGGGAAAAAGGTGGGAAATGCTATCAATACTTATGTCACAAAATAAACTACAAATATTTCATCAAATTAGCCAAAACTTTATGTTATTGAGTATATCCATTAATAAAATTTCTAATGGTGCTATATTTTTGTAATTTAGAGCTCCCACTTAAAATTTATGAGGGAAAAACTAAGCCCCTACTCGATTTAATGGAATTTCCAGGTTTTATTTCCATGAGCTCATTTTCTATTTGTATTTTGGCCATAAAATTTAACATAATAAAAACTACTTACATACAACCATGTTATTCCATGTATCCTCCCTTTAACACTGCCTCATCACTTAAACCTCACCAATATTTTCCACATGGTGGAAATTAGTGTGACTTCTCTATGCCAAATCTCATGGCTTTGGATTTAGGATCTTTGTATCTGTTTCTAATGATATCCTTCATGGGGTACATATATGTGCCACATCCCTTTATAACCCTTTGAAATATTTGGAACCCATACCTTAACTTTGCCAATAATCAACATTTGTCAAAATTTGGCGTGTCCTCCCCTCACTTATCTTATCTTGTTGAACTGATGGATGAAACTTTTCGGCTATCGGTTCACTCAATTTTACATGATCCTTCAGTGTCTATAACATTTCTCTAAAGTTATCCAAACATCGATGAGAGGAATATGTCCTCCATTGATGAACTTTCACTTACCACATGGTTCAGTTTCCTAATATAAAATTGATGGTTTTTTCTAATGAAGAAAGATATATGTTTATTCGTTAAATGAACATATAGAGGCTTAAACACTTAAAAACTTTTAATTTTTTGAAGAGGCTGGTAGAGACATAAATAAAGGAAGTAAAATGATTTTTGGTGAGTTAAAAAACATACAAAGCAACAATGATATATTTTTCACTATTCAAGCCTCAAAGTTTAACTCTAAGGCCCCAAAATGTGGTGAATAATTTTGGGTGCCAACATAACCAACCAAAATACTAGAAAATAGAATCTAGCTAGATCCAGGGTGAGAAAAAATAACATTTTCACAAAAAAAAAAGTTTACTAGTTATCTAACACACAAGTACTCATATTTTTATGTGGAAGTTGTATGTTCACCACTAGTAGTGGCATGATTAGCACCAAAACTATGGATTAGACTATGAAAAACATGCAATATTAACGACTTTTTTTAACCCCGTAATTATGGTTGTGCATTCAACACTATCAAACATGTAACCTTTGGTCTATCTAGACTAATAGTTATATGATGGTGAACTCAAAAATTAAAAAGATAGACAAAACCACCCCAAATCCCCTTAAAATTCCATTTTTAACATTTTCCTAATTTATTCATACTACCCAACATTTCTACACTAACATGAAAAATAATGCCTTAAACAAAATATATGAAGAAAACCAATTTTCAACTCCCAAACATAAAACAATCATGTAAATTATATGTCCTCCCACCCCTCCTACTACCACTTGTATCCTTTTCATCGCTTTTGTTGTTACAAATTCGTATCATGTCTCCATTCATAAAACTATAATTCTTTCTCCTGTTCTCAAATATCAATATTCACATTGTGAAAATAAATTCTAAATTTGGTAAATTTTTGAATGTATAGGTTTTATTTTATGTATTATTTTTTTAAAATTTACCATTTTTAATATACTACATTCTTTTAGTCCATTTTTGGATTCTAATTTCCTTTCATGTTTATTGTTGTATAGTTATGTTTTCTTGAGTTTTGCAAGTAATAAGAATGCTAGTGAAAGGTTGTATTTCTCAAACCCTAGTTGAATGGTAAGTCCTCTTTTCTAATTTTCATTACATAATCATTTGTTTACTTTTCTTACTTATAATAAAATTTATTTCCCCTTTTTTATAGGTGAAAGAGTTCCTTAAATGGTTTCACTTTACTAGAAGGTAAGAAAGTTGGGATCTCTTTTTATATTTCTTTGTTTTGTTTTAGTTATTACTTATCAAACTTATCAAGAATCTCGCCTATTTAATTCATGACATGTCTATATCCATGGGTGGTAATTTTTATGCACCACATTTTTCTTGGTAAATATTACAAAAATACCCAATGATGATGATGAGGATCTCCAAAAACATGACAAGATGTTTTGAAATGCTCGGATGAATTGCACAATCCACCCTTGACCATTTCTATCTCTTTTCTCTTTTTCATCCCCTTGCAGATAATTTTGGAAGGAATTACAAGCTTTCCTAATTCTTTTTCCACCCCTTTGCACATTTAACACACTAACATTGTGGTGTTACACTACCATTGTGGTGGTCTCCTCCCATGTCATGGTCCTTTCATTTACAACTATGATGGTTCTATTTCCATCCATTATGTTTCTATTATGTCTATGAGGGTTGTTATTTACCTATCAATGGTTTTATCTCCCACCTGTAATAATTGCATTACCACCACTCGCTAGAATTGGTGGTTTCATCACCGTGAAAACAAAATTTTCCCTCTTATTTACATTTCTTATTTGTTGTCCTATTTTTGGGCCACACATTTTACCTTATTTTTTATTTCCCATTTCACTTCTTCTTCCAAATTGCACTTAAACCGAACACCTAGTGATTTAATCTCCATATTAGATTTTTTTGATCTAGAGGTAGGATTTAGATCTCCTATATGATTTTCTAATTTTGAATTTTTTTCTAGAGAACATTGTTTCTAATACTTTATTTTATTCAGAGAGAAAGGAAAATTCAAAGGGGGTTTACTTCGCACAAAGAAACCCCAAGGACCTTGTTGGTTTTTTCTATCTATGAAGAGAATACATGGGATTCTAGGCCAAGTATTCTTACTCCCTTTAATAAGTCACATATATTCTATCTATTATTTTTCTCTAATACATCCATATTTTTATACCTTCCTACGACATCACTTCCATCATACCGGTCATAATGAACATCAAGTGGAGTATTTTACTAACAATATAAACAAATAAATTCCAAATCCAACTCCATTATGTTTACAAAATGAATTTGGCTTTATATTCATTATTTATTTAAATAAATTATCGTAGTTTACATTTATTTACTTAGATCTAATTATAAAACCATTCAAAAGAGAAAGGGAAAATAGCATAGATTAGATTGCATTTTGAATTTGACATTCGTAGCTTAGAATTTTCAAACTACCCATGTTCTAGGATTTTCCCATCTCTGGAATTATACCTTGGATTTACTTTTGAATTGTAATCCTTCTTATTTATGTTCTATTTTATTTTGATTATAGAAACTACATAAGTAAACCATACAAATGCTAGAAACAAGCTTAACCATTATAATTTTATAAAACTCTTAGTAGATTAGGAAATACACATTTAGATCTTACCTTGCATTAGGTTTATCATAAAATATATAATCTTAGGACTAGTTCATCACAATTTATATTTTACATCTCATCTTGATTATCATTTGTTTGTCAAAAAGAGCATTTAGATCAAGAAACTTACCTCCCATAAGACATAAGGGTTAGATCTGAAAACTACAATTGCATTGAAATGATTTTTGTTTTAATTCTTTCTATTTTTCCTCTAAAATCATTAGGAATATTATCATTTTCTTCTATACATTTAATTTCATCACAACACATTTGATTATAATATAAATCTCTCAAAAATAATAAAAACATAAGCACACTTGCATATTATAAATTAGAGTATTGAAAAGGAGTATTGATTTTTTTATTTATATAACATGAAATTAAGTAATCAACATCTAAAAACGTCACTTTCCATAAAGTAGTCAATTATAATTGTATTTTATCTCATTTTAACATGAATAAATGTTAACAACCAATTTTTCCCAAGTAGAGTTGGACATTTCCCTCACATCCTTGCTCCTCTTAAGCCGCAACATAATCAAAATGATATATTGTTTAAACTAATATGAGAATTATTTTCTCCCACACTCCCCATACCACAACTCATTTTTCTTGACAGAGAGGCACCTCAAGACAAGAATCATATTTTTCATCTCATGAGATAGATACTACCAAAAGATTTGAGTGTTCCCTTTCATAATGACTCCCTTTTATCTTCAAACAAACATTCCGATAAAGGAAAACCATCATCCAACAATCATTTTGTCCATGTTTCACAATCCAATATCCTTCCATTCATTGACCATAATATAGAATAAGAAATTTGCACTACTAATATTTTTCACCATACTATTCACTAAAAGAAGGATAATGAGGTCAAAAATATCCTTGATATTCCTTTCTACATATACCTTTATCCTACCATACTTTTTTATTCATACTATATCATCATCCCATAATCCTCTACATCAACTAACTTGGCCTATACCATAAGGAGTTGAGTACATAAAAATTCCCCTATATTTTTTTGCATGTACAATAACCTACCACATTTTGTGTTGTGGGTATTACCTTTCAAACCTAGAAGTTTTGAATGGACTTATTCAAATTCTTGTGGAAAGTGATTAGACTTGTAAATTTTTATTGTTGCTCATCATTTGTTGATTGTTTCTATTTAAATATGCAAACTATGTGTCTATTTCAAGTCTATATTTATATCTCAACTAAAATAAATATTTATACATATATAACACATATATGTACATATGTACATATATATATATATATATATATATATATATATATATATATATATATATATATATATATATATACATGTACATGTATATATGTGCATATATAGAATTGTGGATGTGCCTCATATTTATCTCTCTATATACATTTTTTTGTGGAATGATCGGGTTAAAATTTATGGATCTATCCTTAAAGAAATTTAATTTTTAATTCTAATTTATGTTTTAGGAACATGCCAAATTATAATGTAAGATTGAGAAAATAATGGTGGTTATATGAAATTTTAATTCTCTTTAATGATTTGCATTTTATTTTGTGGTTTTTTGTATTGATGGGTTTTTAATGCTTTCGATTTAATATAAAATGTGTTATCTATTTGATTAATCATTATTGTTGTATGATCATGTATATATTCCATGTTCTCATTTTAGTAAATATTATTTCTTGTGAAGGCATTGAGTTATTAAGATTTCTTAGATGATATGAATAACATGTACGCTTTTTTAAAGACATGAATAGATTTTGAATTAAATAGTGTAATTCCCTTATATTTTTAAATGCATGTCTTCTTTTTAGCTATACAATTCTTATTTTTCACGTAGATGCAATTATGCATGGGTTGATGTATGATAATTATGGATAAATGGGGTGATTCACGATCACTTTTTCCTAAAAATATAAATATATGAACTTGGAGAGACTTTGAGAGGAACCAAGTCAAAGAATTTTGTGACACTATAAAAGGATAAATTGTGGAACATTGAATTTAGTTAACAAATACGTAATATTTGGAAATATATATAAGGTAAATATATAGAATTTACACATTTCTAACACATACGAGTAAATTTTTGTGAAAACATAACAAAAATGCATGGGTATAAACATGTTTTTTTGGAACAAACGAGTACATTTTAAAATGAAATTGTACACAAGGAATCAAAAAAACTTGAAGATTTTTTGAATATTTTCCTATAATTTTTATATTAATATATTTTTAAAGAATTTAACAAGTAAAAATAGTAGTAGAAATGAATATGTAAGTGTACATACATTTTTAGCTTAATATTATAGATTTTATTTTATTTTTTAAATAATCGTAAACATTTTTGACATATAAATTTTGTAATAAGTTGGTTCGCTATCAAAGAGTTATAAAACTATTAGTAACACAACATGTATAAACATAATTAGTTACATTATGTATAAATTGGTTAGTAATTGAAACTAATAGTTTAATCTTTTTACAATATTTTTGAAAAATAAATAATTTTGTCTACAAACCCACATAATTTTTCTTAAAATACATAAATTTGATGAATTCATCGTGCCTAAAAAGGTGAATAAATCTTCAAAATACATGTTAGTTGATCTTATGCATGTCCCAATCTTAGTTTTGGCTCCCAAAGCAAAAGTTGTTTAGGAGGGAATAAATGTAAAAAATAC
This sequence comes from Taxus wallichiana var. yunnanensis, assembly GCA_018340775.1. Classification (NCBI taxonomy): domain Eukaryota; kingdom Viridiplantae; phylum Streptophyta; class Pinopsida; order Cupressales; family Taxaceae; genus Taxus; species Taxus wallichiana. Next base: position 150,208,278 of record CM031234.1, on the reverse strand, counting down.
ATAGGGCATATTCTCTTTGCAAATGGTAAATATAAATAATTTTTTCTCATTCCATTACCTTCCATGATTATGAAAAGGATTCAATATTTTTTTAAAGGGTGTATTTCACTTTTAAAACTACAATTTTTTTATAAAATTAATATTTCCTCCATCATTTTACTAATTTTTTCATGTTTTTTCAAACTTTAAACTACTATTTCGTTGAAAGTTTATAAATTTTCCATTTAATCTTATCTCAAATATCACAAATTGATCATCATTTGTTTGAAGTTTGATCCTATTTTGATTACGAATCATAAATATAGACCATGACCTTTGATACTCTCTGTAAAAGACCAAATAATGAGAAAATAATTGAAGAACTTGAATTTATGAGAGAAAAATAAAGAAAAAGACAAGAACTTAGGAGAGAATCCAAAAGATCTTATAATCAAGGTCAAGGTACTTCTTCCACATGCAATAGTATTTCTATATTGATAATATTATGCATAATTCAATGGAATTAAATTTATAAACACCTTTAATTGGGATAAGGGATAAACAATTATTTTTATAGATAAAATAGAAAATGTAGGATATGGTAATTAATTGGAATGAAATGAATTACATGGAGAAACACAATCTAATGAAAGACCAATTCATAATGAAAGTTTGGAGCAAGATGATATAATGAATTATATGATGATAATGAATATGACCACATAATGAACCCAATTGAACCCATTTCAAATGAATAGGAATTAAATAGTCCTATATAGTTTGATTTTGAAATAGACATATGTCTCACTTTCTATAGTTGAAGAAATAAAACAACACATATAAGAAATCATGTCTTTCTTAGGATGACACCTTTATTTAAGATAATTAGATGACTTGAAATGTACTTGATTGAAATATATGAGAAGATATTAGAACCCATGGACGGTAAAGATGAAACAATTATAGCTAGGCATCATGTTAAATATTTGAGTTAAGAATTTGAGAATAAAATGATGTCAATTATTTGTTGAAATGAAAAGGGAACAAATTATCCTTGTGATGTATACTTTAGGTTTGATAACAATACAGCTTAAAGGGAATAAATATTACAATATTAAACAATCTAAGTGAAGGGTTTAATGTAATAGGTAATAATAGTCAAAATAAAGATAATAATTTTGCAAGATGATAATTAACTAAGTTTGTTGTGAGCATGCTAACAACTATGCATCAACTTGTAAGTCAACTAAGTACTTCCTTGAAAATGAATAGAATTTTTAAATTAAATTTATAGGAAGAAGAACAAGATTATATGACCCTTCAATAGGAGTGTTGGGAATATATTGGTAGAATACAATAAAAATACAAGCTATTAGTTGAAACAACAAGACTTTTAACTTTTAGAAAATTAGAGTAAGGACACAAGTACCCCACCTAATCTAAAATATGTATTAAGAAGAAGAAAGAGTTAAAAATACATAATCCACATGCAAAATATTTCTTGAAATAACCCTAACAAAAATCTATATAGAGAAATATAATGATCAATTTAAGATTAGAAAAATATTACTTGAGATATATAAGGCATGTTATGTCAGTATAAACAAAAAGCACACAATTTGTTTTAAGGTCCACATCAAAATTTATACGTATTTTAATATTTTAAGCTATATAGGTTATACTTTACACACTAACAATATTATACAATAATGTGGGGTATCATCACCACAAATTTTTCAAGAGAATCAGTCCCAAGTATAAAATTTGAAAGAACCTATGGATACATAGTATTTCCAAAGAAGTTTTAGTTCAAAATTGTAATACAATAACTTGTCACATTTGAATGGTTTTTACATGAGGAAGTGTTGGAGAAATATTTTTTCAAGGACAAAATAAGGATTTCATCAACACTTGTGGGACTAAGTCTCTCTCATTTAGGATGTGGCAACTACCATTTATTGAAAGATGGAAAAATATGTACACTAAACTATCTCCTGGGGTGGTCAAAGATCGGGAATGTGTAGAAACACCCTTGTTGTAATTGCAATTATATTTAAAAGAGAGAGGGAAATATATATATATATATATATATATATATATATATAAGGAGAGAAAATGATGAGGAGAATTGTATTAATGAGATGAACCCATATTTCATTAACTAAAATATGGAGATCTTTCTAGTTCCAATCAGAAGACACAAGCAAACATATGCAAATTATAAAGAGTATGAAACAATAATAGAGATTGACACAAAGTTCAACTACTAATTTTTATTCCATTTCAAAAGGTACAAAGTCCTTATGTCCTTACAAAATTGTCATACATTTAGCTGAGTGAAAAAGGGAGAATGGAGGAAAATTTCTAAGTAGGAAAATATAAGAATTACAACATGTTATAGAGAGATAAAAATTTGATCCTTTGGAATGGAGAGGCCATCCCAATATATAGTATACTTACATGACCTGTCATCTCCCTACACGACTTTTCATATTCCGGATTTAAAATAAGTTGCTTTTCCTTATTTTATGAAAATAAATTTTACAATGATGGAATAAAAAGTCACTTATATGAGATAAGAAAAAAGAGAAAAAGTGTAACATTAATGAAGAAATAGAAACCACTTAATTAAAACAAGCCAATTTTACAAAAGAAGTGATTTCTTCATGAAAGAGGGAAGATACAATCATGTAGGTGGAGATTTGGATGATGTAGACCCCTCGAATACAATGTATTGGAGGAACTTTGACATTATATAAATTCAAATAGAAGTGTGTGAAGAAATATTGGACTTCACCTTCTTGCGAGATCATAGTGTTCTCTAAAACATTGACCCATGAATTTTCCACTTCAAAAATCGTCTTGCCTTGTCCAAATAGATTTGAAAGCTCCTTGGTTCTCGAGATAGTGTTATAGATTCTAGACATTTTATTCATTGATTTCACACAAACATTTTGAGGGCGAAACAATTGATCTCTAATCCTCTTAACAAACTATTCTTTGAATTCCTCTACTTTTTTCATCTTGGGATTGCTATCATGAAGTGGTAAACAACCCATATTTTGCATGTTAGGAACATTGTAGTGCTTCACATTTGTATTAGTGTAATTAATACTTATGTGTGTAATTATTATTATAAGTTTGTAAATTAGTGGGTTAATAAACTGTTATTAGTTATAAACAAAAATAACAATTATATGTGTTTGGTTAGTGAGTTATAAACAACTCACGTATAGGGGAGTTTTGTTGTAAATACCTCCTAAATTATAGGGGAGTTATTTCCTATATATATGAACATAGTCCTGGATGAATTATTGAGAAGAACTAATTAAGTTTCCTATATCAATCTGTTGATGCTCTAGTATTTTGTATCAGAGCTACATTAATCCTCTGCTTCTGATGGAGTGGTAAAACCTGTCAAGCGGAATCGATTTTATTCTATAGCTCCGTTGAATGAGAAGCAAAAATATGATACAAGCTTTTGACCTGAACGTGATTCATTAACATTTGCCATAAGTTTTTGGTCTCCACTTTTCTTATTTGTGCATCAGCGTCTTGAGCATTTGCATTTTTTTATTGTTACACAAGTCGTATCTATTATATGCTTTCATTTAAATTCTCTTCATCAGATTGGATTCAACCTAGCTACAAATACTGCAACGTAGGTGGTTTCAATCACTTTCTCCACTCGTTGTCAAAAGAATCCGTCCATTGGATGAAATATCCACATATCTACAGGCTGTATAACGGTGAGTTATCTCTGATCGCTACAAGTTTAAACTCCACAAGATCGTTTTCATCTTTTAATTGTTTTGGCAGCACCCATTGTCCCATGTTTGACTCCAGATTGGATCAACTGCTTCAGATTCATACCTCTGTAAGTTCAATCTTCAACTTTCCATTTTACCACCTTTGATACCAATTCAATGCGTCCGTCCCATCCTTTGAGTAATTCAAGAAAAAAATTTGTCCACATGCATCATGTGAGTGGTCAATTTAATTTAGTGTTTAAATCATTGTAATTTCCGTATTTTTCTACAAAGTAATATAGTTTGGTTAGATGTTTATAATTGTTAGGTCTTTTGTATTATAAAAGTCAAGGTGAATTTAGGTTTTAATGTTTAGATTGTAATCCCTTAAATAGGTTTAGGTGTTCAATGGTGGCCCATATTTTAATGGTATAGTATTTTATTTTGGTTCACATGTACTTATTTCTATGTTTGTAAAGTATCAAAATAATTAAGTTTTTGTGGGTTTGTATTATCAAATTCTAAATCATATCATCAAAAGTCAAGTATCGTCTAGTCCTTGTTGTTTTGTCAAAATTATATCTATTGTCAAAGTCATGTAATTGTAAGTGTCATTTTATGTCTCTACAAGAGTAAATGAAATGTCAAATGTATTTTTTTCAAGAGTCAGTCATTATAAAAGTTTGAAAAACAAAAATAAAATTGCTTTACGAATACATTTTTGGTGGAATCCGACGTCTATTTAAGGCATTTTTTTGAGCTTCATTGTCACATTCTATTGGGGTAGTGCGTCATTAACTAGAGGATGGAGGAAAATGAAGGTTGAGGTCGATCAATGACCTCCCATCGATTGTCAACAACGGGCTACATTTTTCTATGGTGACATTATTGTGGTGTGAGTATTTGATTTTAATTTTTGTAGTGTGTTTCTTTTCGTATATCCTATTTCGTGTGGTTATGGATACTGGAAAAGATTTTTGTTTGGAGCACGTATGGTTGTCATTTATCCTTTGACCGACATGATCCTTTGACTATTGTACTTTGTTAGAAGATGGTCCATTTTTGAATACATTCACTTGTAATGGTGACCATGTGCAGCAAGATCTAACTAGCAAGATCCTGTTAGTAGTATGTACTTTGATACAATTTTCTTCTCAGTGTTTGTGTGTGGAAATGAAAATTTGTGGGGGAACCTGACACCAATGTTCCATTTCCATTATGAGCCCAAAACGACTAAATTTAAGGGAAGCTTATAATGGCAAAGTGGCGCTTCCTATGTTGTTCGAGATCAAGTGGCAACGATCGATAGTAGTGGCTACAACTAAGAACATTGCGATTCTTAGAGGTGGTAATGTGAAATATTTATGTTATATGTTCTATTTTTCTAGTGTTTTGATAATCATGTTATTTCGTATGTAATATCCTAAAGGAATAATGCAGGGTTCATTTTAAGAGACCTCTTGGAAATTGGAGGTGGAAAATACCTAGTGAATATCCCCGGAACCGGTTTCACTAAAAGGTGAATTTACCAATTTTTCAGAACTGAATTTTCACCCACTTTTTTTGAGTTAGAGAGACTATAGAGTTACGATGTTTGACGTGTGGTTGACACGCATCAACAAGGCTTGTTGATGTGCATCAATGAGGCTTGTTGACGCAAGCGTCAACAAGGCTCATTGATACGCGTCAACTAGCCTCATTGATGCACATCAACAAGGTTCATTGATGCGCGTCAACAAGCCTCATTGAAGCGCCAAAAAGCCTTGTTGACATGCAGCAACGAGCCTCATTCATGCGTCAATGAGGCTTGTCAACGTCGTCAACAAGGCTCATTGATGCTTGTCAACAAGCCTCATTGATGCACGTCAACAAGGCTCATTGACGCGTGTCAACAAGCTTCGTTGACACGTGTCAACAAACCTCATTAACACGCATCAACGAGCCTTCGGGACCTTGATTTTGTCCTATAAATACCCTCCCGTTGGTCATTTTCACGTTTACACTTTTCGGCTCTCAAATTTTCTTGTATACAAGAATCCATTATCCAGGTCAGGTACAATCAAGCTCAAGGACAACTACAATGGTGACTACAAGTGCATCCCAAGCTCAAGACAAAAATCAAGAGGAAAATCTAGTCAACCCACAAGTTCTATTGACGGGAAAGATAGTCTATAGAAACCCTTTGTGCCCTCACATCTAGATTTTTTTATAAAAGAATTCAGAATACAAGGATTTGATCGATGTGTGTGAGTTTAGTGGGCTCATTAAGATGCCCCATTTTGAAACAGACCAAGATATTTTGAACTACCTTCTCTCCTTGTACAATACAGAGGATGGCATGTTTAATGTTACTGTGGATGACGGCTGATTTTTTCAATTTGGTATTGACCCAGCTGATATTCATCGGTTTACAGGCCTCCCATTCAAAACTTTACCCATTGTTATAATGAAGGCAACACTCGTCAAAGATGATAAAAATATCTCGAATCAAATTTTGGTTTCCATGTTGATTGTAAGTGTAAACTGTTTTCATTCGTCATTTTGTATTCAGTTTTTGATTTTGATACAATTTAAATTTATATTAATTCCAACGGTTTTTTGGCATTTACAGCTCATGTCAATAAATCCGACGTGATGTGGATATGTAAGGAATTGAACACCAATTTCATGCTACTATGATTTCCTTCTTTCAATCCAGAATAGTTTTTCATGGTCGGAAAATAGATATACCAAACTAGGCCATTGCATACATTCTTGTAACTATCGCAAAGAAAAAATTTGATTGGTGCACCCTTTTATCAAAAAAATAAGAACCGACATTATGAATGCAAAGCTTTTAGAAAAACCAGTCATTCACACCACAAACTATCTCCTTGGCCTTTATTATGAGGCTCTTTTAAATTTAAAAGACAAACCAATTCCCACTTGCACGGACGAGGCATTGATGAATTTGTCGGTTCCCATTTCAAGAACAACAATGTATAAACTATAAAGTTTGTTTTTGACATTAGACTAACAACATGTATTAACTATTTATTGTTTTCAACTTTGCAAACAATATTTTTGGAGGCCCTTACCCAAAAAAAAAAAAAAGCAACATCAAGAGGAAGAGGCCAACAACACGCTGAGGCATCGGGAGATTCACAATCTGAAATGGAAGCTCACTCATCTATGAACTGCCAACCATTTGAATTCGTTAAATGCTAGAGAAGTAATACCCTTACATGTATTATTTACAAATTCCAAATTTGTATTTTCATTTTCCCATTTAAATTTTACCATATTGAATTGACATGTAATCATATGTTAATGACATTGCAGGGGATTTGGACCATACAAGTGCTTCTCAAAGTTAACCATCTTCCCCAACTCACTCAGTTCAGTCACATGCATGTGTGTCTTCTCAACAACCACCTCAACAATCCTAGCAACAGACAACTCAAAAACCACCAATTACTACTCCAACATGGCCACCTCAAGCACCATGACAAGCTACCCCTCAAAGACAAGGTACAAGTTTTGAATAGTGCTTCGTTTAATTTCGTAGTTTTTACATAGTTTTCTAGATTATCATATGATTTTTCTTGAACTTTTCAGCACATTGTAGTCCTCCACCTTCTGTACAAACAGCAGCACCACCCCCTCCTCAACTAATAATATTCAAAATGCCAACCAGAGGATCAGGAAAAAAGAACATTGGTAAACGCATGCCAATTCCTTCGGCCCCTAGTGGGACACTAAACATTGGCTCCTTGTTTCAAATTCCAACCTCTCTCATTTGGTGGCTTTCCCAACATAATGAGCATATCAGTTTTAAATAATATAAATTTAGATGAAGATTACTTGGGCATTGATAGAAATGACCCAATAGGATTTTTTTAATACAGTGAGATGATTCAAGGCCAAAGCAGGTATACTTCTATTTCAACATAATTTATTCAATTTTCACTACATTTCACTTTAGATTTAGTTTTTTGAATATTGATTTATTTTATCACAAACAAGATTAGGCCACCCAAAGGAAGAAACAAGTAGAATTCAATTAACCTAAAAGCCCCCATAACTCTCCAGTGAGATCATCTTCTTTAGATACAGATGGTGAACAATTGCTACCTTTTCCTTTAGAGAACTTATTTGGTTATGATTGTCAATCCCATTTCGATGAATTTATTCTACCTCATATCATTCAACGCATAAAATTGGAGAGAAGGGCTAAAGTACTTATCAATGAGATAATAAGTTGTTATGAAAATTATTGGCAAAGGGATAGTTTATACGCTGAAGTCCAGAATCAACTTGTGAAGATGGATTCCTTACTTACCCAAGTAAGAAGTGGGATTGTCATGTATAACAAAAACTATAAAGATGACATTTTGGATAAGACATTAAATGAATTGGAAAATATTAGTGCTGAGGCCTAGGTATATTTTAATAAATGGTCTAAGGACAAGGATCGAGTAGTAGTTGAAAATGCTGAGAGAGATAGAGCGGTCGTAAATATTATCACTTTCAAACAATATTTTTTGTTAATTTGAAGTTTTCTTATTTTAGTAATATGTTGAATTGACATCACTTATTTTGTGCAGTTGAAATATGAAAATTTGAAGAGTCAAGAAAAGTTTTTCCAAGTTCACTTGGAAACCGCAAAGAACAATTTATCCACAGCGAATAATTTGAAGGAAAATATTGTTTTGGTTAACAAACAAAACAATACACTGAAGCGGATAATTAAAGAGCATGGCTTTGACCCTGAAATTTTATTCAAAACCAAGGTAGCTGCTGATCCAAATTTTTTATCCCATGGAGATGCAACAAAGTAAGAAGATTTAAAGAATCTAGATAGTGTTGTGGAAGATATCATAAGTTCTAGGATTATTTCTACCATTGGGGAAAGGGGTACATGTGGAGAAGCCATTGGGGAAAGGAGTACAGGAGTGGAAAGGGGTACAGAAAATTGAGGGTTGAAAATTTTCATTATTAAGTGTGGAAACTCGAAAAATAGAATCTATATTTAAAAGTTTGAAACATTGAATGTGATGGTCATGGAATTTGAATTTTATTATTTGTCTTTGAAAGTTGAAACTTTAATTTGATATCCTTTGAAAATTTTAAATACTATATAATCTTTAATTTTATAACTTCATGTATATTATGTATAGAATTTTTAGATTGTAAATGGTGTTTATGTTTCTTCTCTACTTGTAAGTTGTAATGATGATTGCATTAGATGTGGATGATGACATTGCAATAGAATCATAGTCTCATAGATATGGATTATCATGAATTGTATGTGGACATATATTTAGCTTCAAACATGATCATGGAATCTAGATGATGATAATGAATAATTGTTTTAAGAAAAATTGGAATGTAGTATGACAGAGACATTTAAACGTTCTCAAAATCTTCTTCTCTATACTTGTAATGATATGATGACATTAGAATGGATATAGAATTGTATAATGGATCATGGATTATGAATTGTATAATATGGAAAAATATTCCTCTTTGTAAAATTCGATTGTGTGATTTTATCCCACAAAGTTTTAAAAATAAATTAAACATAATTGTAAAAAATCAAGAAATGTCATATGATAGGGTTTAAGTTACCTCTAGTGTTTTAGATGGCTGTGAAATCATCCTTTGTAGTGTGCTAGATCTTTTATTTAAGAAAACTCAACACGAGAAATGGATTAGTAGATAGATGGGTGAGTTGCCTGATATTGTTAGTCCCGAGAAGTGTGAGCTTCCTCGATGGATGTCAACCCACATTTTCAAAAAAAAAAGATGAAATAATTGTATTTAAATAAATGTAAATATATATACATGTAACATCTTTAATGATAACAAGAGCTGAAAAAAATTTAAGGTGACAAACAATAAAATTAAGGTGAAGGAGATACCTATTTAAAGTTGAAACAATCCATTATCAATAGCTTCTTCAAACTCGATGTTCTCTTCTGTAGAGTGTGACGATGCGCCAATTCCACTCTCATCGTTGGGAATAGTTGTACTTGTAGCTGTATTATTCACACCTCTTCTTTTGCAAAGGGAATTCCAATGCATAATTTCTCTGTCGAAAGGAAAGGTTTCCATGGAGTAGCGAGATACATAACACCTCATGCAACTTTCCATATTTTTATCCAACCTGTTTCTCAGTTTTGATTTTATAAATGATAAAGCACTGAAAAACCCTTTCGTCCTCCACAAACCCCAAAATCATTGTTTGACATAACTCATATAATCTGAAATATTCACTGATGTCTTCTTGTAAGATAGACCTTTGATATATTCATTGCCACAACCTCGTAATAGCACCACTTTCGAGGTTCGTCTAAATTTTAATATTGGTTCCTCATTGTTGTTGCAAAATTTTTGATTGAAAATTTTATAAATCAACATTCAATATACCTTTGATTTCTATACCCTTGAACTCAAGAACTTTTGAAATGTTCCATTATTGTACCCATAGATTTATGGAAATGCTTTCTTACAAAATCTGCAGGACCACTTTCAAATTATTCCAAAAATTAGGATTCATCACACCCATTGCTTCAAGAATTTTATCTTTGGATAAAATTTCTCTAATTTCGATGATAAGGATTTTGAATTTGTTTTAAGCTTTGTTCGTGTTTCAAATATAAAATACTCAAAGAGATTACGTGTCACGGGAACATCTTCTCATTTCGATCCTGTAATATCTTGACGTTTTTACAAAATGTGAAGTGGTATGTCCCTCCCATTAACATTGATGTAGAGGTGATCGTGGATATTAAATCTCAAATAGTTACTGGGATTTTTAAGATCTAATAAAGCTTTCCAATTCTTGAAAACAGGTGTATTAAAACTATCTTGGGAACAAGACAAGATATCCGAATTTTACATACCATTTTTCTCATCCTTATAAAATACACAATATATATTAATCTCCCTTATGCATGCTTCATTAGTGTATTGATTTCCTACAACATTGGAATAATACCCACCAATGTAAGAAATGTCTACAAATTAGTTAAACGGAACAAAAAGTCCCTCACCCTATAAACTTCATGATGATTTTTGTGCATGAAACCAACCAACTAAGGATACTCCTCACGAACTCTATATGCAGTTCATACAAAGAGATCCATCTTTTTTCAACATCTTTCAAAAGTTTTTTTCCATATGTAATTCCAATTGAAAATTTCTGGAACTCAAGAAATCACTTTGGGCTACTTTCCATATATTCATGAAGTTCTCTTGTAAGGTTTTCTAATTTAGCAACATTTTCGTAGTTGCTTTACCATTTTACACGCTAAATTCATTCGGTGAGCCATACAAAGAATTGGTAGCATATATGGGGCCACTTTTGTTTGTAATCTAACACACAACATTGTTCAGTGACCCTACATGATAGATGCACCATCTGCTCAGACGCATACCAACTTCGTAGCAATTTCATAATCATTTATTCGAGCAATATCTTTCAAATGAGAAACAACTATTTTATGTATGTTTTTGGCATTATAGTTTTCAACCTTTGTCCTTATATGATTTTATAAAGTATATATGTGGATACATACTCATGTAGTGTTATCGATCATTGTTACTTCGTCAATTGAAAGAGAGATAAACTTTTATTTTTTTACATTATCTTTCAAATATTCCTTCTCTATCATTGAAAGGCATTTTTCCATTTCCCATGCACTACTGTCAGACCAATGAGACCGAGGAACGTTTTGCATTCCATTATATTGATACAAAAATTTTAAATCAAGGAAATATGAAATTGGTCTTCCTTTCTTTAGTATGTGAAATAAAGTAGAGAACTGTATGAGTTTTGCATGTAGATTTGTTTGATTCATCTTACTAATTTGCAATGTGATCGTTCCTCTATTTTCCATGAGATGTCTGTGATTTTTCTCATTGTACTTTATAATCCACTGTGTATTTAACATGCATGCATTCTTTTTCATTTTTCCACGTGTGTGTTTTGATTTTCTCGCCATCTTTCCCCATTACAAAAAATATTGTTTTCCACAATGTTTTTCTATAGTGTCCAGCTTCATTTGCATTTTTGTTGCTTTCCCAATTTCCACATACATATTGTACATGTATATTTAGAGGATCTCTTCTAAACTAAATGATTGTACAACTTTGATAAACAAAAATTTGGCAACCTAATCAAACTTGTATGTCCTGCCAATGGTCCACATATTCTTGTTCATTTTCAATGTTTTACTTTTTTTAGTAGAATTTTGAGCAATATCACAATCAACTGGTTTCCTCTTTCATGAACCAGAATTGGAATTTGATTTTTGTGTTCCATTTTTTTGATTATTTGTCTGTGTGATATATTGATGCACTCCTCGCTGCACCCCAACAGAAGAATATCTTCGAGGATCTGGTATCTCAAGAGTTATATCTTCAAGATCTCGGCATATTATCATAGGTGGCATTTTTTTGATACATGTAGAATGTATGTCTACCTCAATATTACCTTCCACACATCGGTATTCTGATTCATTCTAGTGGTAGCTATATGGTTGTTGGTAGTTACAATATCTGTATTAGCAGAGTTTCCAAAATACTTGAACATGGACTTCGATATTTCTTAGTTAATTTTAGGGTCTTTGCATTCTGAGGACTAACACCTTCAATTATTCAAAACAAATTGATGTGTCATCAAAAGAACCAAGTTGCGCATCATAAACAAAATTTATATCACATTTCTCTAATACCTCCTTGTCATGCATCAACAACTAACCCCTTGTCATGTGTCTAAAATACATCTTTGTCACGCATCAAATATATCCCCGATGCACATCAACTATATCCCCTGCCGCATGTCAAAAGCTAACCCCTTATCATGTGTCAACAGCAGCGTCAACTACCCCCGTCACATGTCAAAATCACGTCAACTATATCCTTGTCACGTGTCAACTATATCCCTATCACGAGTCAACATCTAACCCCCTTGTCATGCATCTCGTAACACCTACTTGTTGCACATCAACAACAAACCCCCTTGTCACACATCAACAACTTACCCTCTTGTCACGCGTCAATAATACCTCCTTGTTGCACATCAACTATATCCCTATCACGCGTCAACATCTAACCCCTAGGTCACGATCAGCAAATATCATCTATCACCCGATCTAAACTACTAACGAAGCTAACAACAATCGCCGGTGCCTAGAGTATGTGATTTCATGGTATTGGTAAGATATTTGTGGTAGTACTTGTAGTATAATACCCGCCGAATCACCTAGGTTTTTGTAGGAGATTTTTTCAAATGGAGGTGAAGCCAACCCCAAAAAAATATATACTGTAAATTTTAGGTGAACAGGACACTGACTCGCTCTGAAAAAATTACATTTTCAAATTTTCCTAAAATGAAAATTTCACCATATTACGAATATTCACCACTAAAATTATCCTTGTAATAATGTTATGAGATTTGATGATACTAATGCAAAGCATCATGATATTTTGTTTTTTAGTAATCCACTGGAAAAACTATCCGAGAGTTTTTTGGTGTTGTCCTACAAACCATCCATTGTGTGATTTTTGGTTAACCACTTAGAAAACCATCTAGATTTTTTTGGTATTTTCCTAAAAACCATCTAGATCAAGAACAGGCTATGAAGTAACACGTTGCGGATAAGGCATGTTTTCCCCATGTTCACACTAAGGGGGGAATGTTAGGAATACTATATTTCTTCACGTTTGTATGTGTGTAATTATTATTATAAGTTTGTAAATTAGTGGGTTTGTAAATTGTTATTATTTGTTATAAACAACAATAACAATTATATGTATTTGGTTAGTGAGTTATAAACAACTCACGTATGTTGGAGTTTTACTATAACTACCTCCTAAATTATAGGGAGATATTTCCTGTGTGTGTGTGTGTGTGTGTGTGTGTGTGTGTGTGTGTGTGTGTGTGTGTGTGTGTGTGTGTAGTCCTAGATGAATTATTCGAATAAATAATCCACAATATTTTTTTATCTCAACTTTTCATTCCTTCGAATAAGGGAGAAAAATAAACCATTACTTCCTTGATGGAATTGATTCTCCATTCGATGGTTCTCACCCATTTATATCAAATACATATTTAGGCTCGTAGGAAGACTTCTTTGGAAAGAAGGATGTTCTTATATGAGTTGAAATGGACATGACATATAGAATTAAATATTCCCAATGAGATATTTTAGTATTGCATGCCTCCATGATGTTCTTAATCTCGAGAGTCATTGTCTCAATGTATTCAAACACCTTAATGATTTCATGTATTATTTTTAACCACTTTGGCCATAATAATTTTTCACATGATTCATTCACTCTCCCTTTCTTGTTAAATATTTGAATATATTCCATAATATTTTGATCTAAGACCTAAATGGGGAGAGGGCTCAAGATCAAAAGGAAGTAAAAAAGGTCTATATTAAATAATGTTGTGATGTAGGAAGAAATAACATGAAAATGATCTTACAGTTGTCCCTGGGTCTACTTTCCCTTTTCCACCCTTTCAATCATCCTTTAAACTGATTATTTCAAACCATGCATATCCCCTTGAGGAGTGGATTCTATGAAAGGTATTATTATAATATCATATTATGCTAGAGTCATTTATACCTTAGGAATTTCAACACATGGTTGTGTTACTTCCAAAAAATGTGCTCTTGAAGTGTTAGTCACCATCATTAAATTAGATTTAGCATCCGTATCCACCTTGCTTACTTTTAATATTTATTCCATTATAAAAAAGTTTGGATTAATAGCTCTTATAATTTTCCACTTGTACTCTTCTAGCGGTGGTGATATCCAAGAGAAAGAAGGATGAGGAGAGGAAGAGGAGGGTTAATTTTTTTCATAGGTACAGGAGAAGGGTGATGAGAAGAAAAAAACTTATGAAGAAACATGAATGATGGGAAAAGGTGAATGGGAATGATAATAAATCCTTCGAGCTGGATTTGTAGGAAGTGAGAAGGATTCGATAATATCTTCCTCAAAAACTATGGAGTTGTCCTCACTAGCGAAAGGTAATTTCTCCGGATCAAGGGAAGTGGTGGAATTCCTTCTAATATGAAACTTAGAGGAAAATGAAAGTTGGGATTTATCAAATGCAAAGGGATATCAGAAGAAATCAAGGTTGTATCATGTGACTTTTAACTTTTCGTATAGATTTTGGTGTCGATTGTTCCCTTCCTAGATCTAAAGTCAATGTTATTTCTTGTAGAAGTGAATTCTAACACTTTTTGAGAAACCAATTCTCAAATATTTTTAGTGCAACAATAGGGTGGTATAGGATGTATCTTGATTCCATTTTACATAAATCAATGGATTTCATATTTTGATTTTGAACATGCTCGATAAAGTATGGTTCAATTAGGTCAGTGTCATCATCTATCAATTCCTTTATGAACCATTCTAACTTGAATGTTATTATTTGTTTAATGATCATCTTCATATAATATCATTGGCGAAACTCGAGATCATAAAAAAATCATCCCAAAAGTGATCAATTTTAGGTTGCTGGGTATTAACAGAAGTAACTCTCATGTTATTCTTGAAAAAAACCTTGCTATCCAAGTTGATCATTTTACAATAGGAGTGTAGATTAAAGGGGAGCATGGTACTCAATATTCTAGGCATCTAGATCATTCTTAAAACATTAAATTCCATTTTTATGGGGAATTTAATAAATTTACCCTTTCTATCCTTTAAATTAGAATGCTTGACACACAATTGTATACAAAATTCAATTAGAACTAACTTATCATTGATATACCTCATAATATTTTATGGGTATCCATAAAATCCACCAACCCAAATGTATGTGAATGTGTGGAATTGGATGAATTAGAATCCATACACATTGATGAGGTCCACATTGTCCATTGAGATTCTCAAAGAAATATTAGCTTTCAATGACCTAATTATAAAAATAGTAAGGGCATCATTGACCCATCTAAAATGTTACAAGATTACCTCATGAGTTATCTTAGGGTGATAATCATATATCATCCTATATTCACTAGGATCTCCCATAATAGAAAATCCCATCCAATTTATGGTTGTAACAATGGAATACACAAGATACGAGGTCATGTAGAATTCACTTGTCAAGGCCACATCACCCAACAAGGAATTATGTAGGTTATCATTGATGATTTTAAACAAACAAATTTGTTGTGATCCATCATAGATAATATTCTTGAAATTATACATCCAAGTATTGAATTCCTTCATTTTGGGGTTTCCCATGACTCAAATCAAGATAAAAATCATATTTGAGAGGTCTTCATTAAATTCTGCTCTTACCGAGTTTTAGGGATCTTACAAAACCATTTATTTTTAGTTTAAACTATGAGGAAGCCAAAATATTTTATATTTGTGAGTCCCATATATTCCATTTATCCATGTCATTCACTTTTTTAAAACCATATAATTATTTCTCCTTTATATCCTAAAATTGGTGTTGAAGTGTACTAGATCTAGCTAAGTCACTAGTGAACTTTTTTTTTTGCATGGATCTCTTGGTTTATGGGGTCATTATGATAAAAAAATGTCAAGAACACATATATAAATTGGATAGATAGAGGGAATCTTGCAACCTAATGTAAGCCACTACAAAAATACTCTATTTACCATCGAAGTTCATTTACCTTTTGTCATTCTCACCTTCAGTCTACATTGTTATATGTGATGTTGGTAATTCCAGAATTAGCATGGAGATAAGATCATAGCCAAAATACTTAAACTTAATATTTTAAAGAGGTAACCTAAAATTTTTATCTATAACAAAATAGTATCTGACATGGTAGAATTTGAGTTTTAGCGGAATATTAATGAATTAGATAGCTATAAAATATATAATTGGCCAAATTGAGAGTAATAGTCAATGGAACTAGGAAGGAATTGATTAATTTGAAAGGCATTAAGGAAACTATGAATTTCTCAAAATTCGATGCAATTATCTCACGGTAATCAATAAGAAATGGAAAAAAGGGTTCTCAGCATGACTTAGCACATATTAATAGGATTTGGACCGAAATCTTGATTGGATCATTCTAGAAAAAAAATCCTACAAATCACATGGGATTTGACTCATTTGAAATATTTTTTTGAGAGGAATGAGTGATTAAATATTTACATCGATATCTCATTGGGATTTGTGGGAAATTGTAAAACAATTTTTGGTTGCAAGGTGACTTTTTTAATAGAGTTTGCAAGCAAAACATGACCAAATCACATGGAATTAATCTCTACACTCTATCATATGAGGAATATATTTTGGGTAGAAATCATGTATAAAATATCATGGGATTGACCTTGGGGCTTGTAAGATATGAACACTTGGATTTTTTGGAAGAACTATGGAAAAGAAGACCTAATATAATATAAAATTTCAAATAGGAAGATAAAAACATTTTTATAGCCCCATTATATTATATAATCTTTAGAATTAGTGAATTTTGGTTCTATTCTGTGGTGGTCTATTGTTAAGCTTTTTTACTTTTCCTCCCTAGATTTTTGTTAAAGTTGGATTCTTTCTATTCACAAGGTTTTTGGCCCCATCAAAATCAAACTTTTTTACCTTATCCAAAAATATTATATAATCTTAAAGGTGTTTTCAGTGACGAAAAGAATCCAAAGTTTCATAGGATCTTTTCTATGAAAGATCAAGATATCTCTATACACTATAATTAGGTCACCCTAACTCATAGCATCATATACACACCTTTAAACACCCTTCTGTAATAGCACATGTCCACTTTACTAATTAAATTATTTACCAACCCATCTACACCCATTTGCACTATTTTACCTCACCAACCACTTAGAACCACATGAAAAAAATTACAATAAATAAAAAATAAACACAACCCCAACCATCTAATAAACTCCCCTTGAGCTCAAAATGACTCTAAAACCAATAAAACTCACATCAACAATGAAAATAATGTGGTTGGAACCATATCAAACTTGAAATCCCTAAAAAGGAAGGAATTGGTACTGATTCCCCTAATCGGTGCCGATAGTTACTGATTTAAAATGATTCGGTTATGGTATTGATTCTTTATAAACAAGAATAGGCCATTTCCTAAGGATCCAATGAAATTTTAGGACGCAAGGTTGTTAGATTGAACCCTTAAAGAGATTGAATTGAAGCCCTCTATTGGCATGAAGAAGTGAAAACACCTTGTTGTACCATTGTCCCCTTGGAGAAACCATTTTCATATTTCGATCAACTAAGTTTCCATCTCCGTAAAGGTATGTTTTTCATTTGAGTTTGTGAGCCATTTTTTCAAGATTAAGTAATAGTAGTGTGTACTCCACCCAAGAATCCAAGCCTAAAATATCCCCATATTATCATCCTCTTTGAAACTTTTCATTGTTAAAGCATTTGTGGTTATATATATATGGGAATCGTAACTAATCACATGGATCGATGTCATTCATCCTAGTCGACATTGATTCCTACCAAAATTACCCAACTTATCATATTTAATAAATTTTGATGCTTTTCCTTTATGATTTGAAACCATGGCTGATGTTATCCTTTTTGCAAGTATGGTTTTATATTAGATGACCATTCTAGGAGATGTTTACAAATCTTCCAACATCTACGGCCTTCCCAATTTTTTCCAACCTTTAATGTGGGTATAATGTGATATCAATCATGAGTTGAGTATATGTGTTATTGTCCTCATGCCCAATCCAAATATTTAGATTTTTACTTGAAGATGATGATGAGGTAAATATTTACTAGGATAATCATTTCAATCCACCTCAACCCATCATCAAAGACATAAATTAAGTCCTAACATATTGTATACATTAGCATTAGGTCACCTTAATTCATACCCACATATACAAACATTGGAACATCCCTTCATAAACACACATGAACACTATACCCATAAAAATATTTACATACATATATCTACACCCATATTAACCATTTTACCTCACCAACAACCCTTAACCACATAAAAAACAAAACAAAACAAACATAACAACCCAAACCTCCTAACAAACACCCCATGAGCTCAAAACAACTATAAACCTACTAAAACTCACGACGACCACCACAAAAAGTATTGATGGAACCATATACAACCCGAAATACCTAAAAGGTATAAATCGATCTGATTCCCACAATCGTGTTGATCATTACTGAGAACAATATTGATTTGGCTAAACAACATCAATTCTATATTAAATAGCATAGGACATTTCCTAAGGATCTTATGAAATTTCCGTATGTAGTGTTGTTATACTAAACCATTCGAGAGATTGAATTAAATCCCTTTGTTGGTGTGAAGATGTGAAAGCACCTTGCGGCCTCCCCTTAGAGAAACCATTTTCATATTTTGATCAACTAAGTTTCCTTCACCATAAAGGTATGTTTTTAATTTGAGTTTTTGATTCAATATTTCTAGATTCAATAATAAAGGGTTCATTTTAATAAGATTCATATTAAAAATTAATTTATAATTTGTGGCGAATCTCAAAATTTGATTGTCGAATTGTTGGCAAATTTTTGAAAAAATGTATCGTGGAAAAGGTAATTTTACTGATGTAAATTTTCCCTGGTTTCGTAAAGTAGGTTGGGTAGGTAAGCATTCAGGTTGGGCAAGAATGTTGGTCGAGTGGGTTGGTGGGTGGCACGGTCCGTGGGTTGGTTTGGTGGTTTAGACAGTGGGTTGGATGGTTGAGGGGTTGAATGGCTAAGGGTTGGACGGGTGGGTTGGATGGCTAAGGGTTGGATGGGTGGGTTGGATGGTTAAGGGTTTGGATGGGTGGGTTAGATGGTTAAGGGGTTGGACAAGTGGGTTGGATGATTAACGGGTTGGATGGGTGGGTTAGATGGTTAAGAAGTTAGATGACGAAGGGTTGGACGGGTAAGGGGTTGGATGGGTAGGTTGGACAGGTTGAGGGTTTGATGACTAAGGGTTCGACGGGTGGGTTAGATGACTAATATTTTGATTGGTGGGTTAGATGGTAAATGGGTTGGATGGCTAAGGGTTGGATGGTGGGTTGGTCAGGTGAGGGGTTAGACAGCGAAGGGTTGGACGGGTGGGTTGAATGGTTAAGGGATTAGATGGCTAAGTGTTGGATGGGTTAATTAATTATGGGTTGGGTGGCCGCCATGGGTAGCCAATAATTTTCTGGAACGTGTGCTTTGACCCATTGAGACCACTATAAATACCCCTACAATGTTCATTTCTTCACTTTTCTACAAAAATTCCAAAGTGCTCTAAGCTCTCCAAATTTAAACGTTCTTACAAAATTCAGCAATGGAAAGCACCACATCTACTCCTACACCCAAATTCCAATACAAAAAGCTCATGTGCACAAAGATTGTATCCCTACTAAAATAAAAATATGCACAAAAGCATCAAAAATCAGAATTTACCAGTCTTGTGGACATGCCCCAATTTGATACTGATACTTCAGTGCTTGATTACCTTCTTGCCTCTTACAATGAGAATGATGGAAAATATTCCGTTCTCCTCGTGCATCTGAGACATCGTCAAATTTCATTCACAATTGAGCCCGCAGACATACATCGGTTAACTGGGTTACCATTCAAAAATAAGTCACCTATTACTAGAAAGGATGTCCTCACAAACGAAGAAAATGTTTTTGGAGTCTCATTACAGTGTGCAGGTTGATGGTAATTTTATTATTTTCAAATTATTTTTCTCTTAACATTTTTCCACCACCCAAGCCTCTAACATTTTTTTTATTATTGCAGCTCCTCTTAATCGTTCATCATGAGGCCTTCTTCTACACGGTATTACAAATCAATTCTTTTTTGCAGCTTACATCACTTTTTCGAGCCACGATTATATTATAAGGCATATCTACGAGACATTCTGTATTGGGAAATTCAATATTTATTGTGGACACTAGCAGGTCAACAATTTGATTGGTGCACATATTTGTCCAATTGAATAAAAATAGATGTCTCTTGTGCCTACAATGCCAATCAATCTGATAAATCTAAGACTGTATTCTCTTGTTGCGATTTTATTCCTTATTTCTATCATGAAGCATTCTATGAATTTCAGAAAGCTAGAATTCGAACTGTAATTAATGATAAAATTATTGGTCTCAGTCTTGAAGAATAATAGGTAGCAGTTACTTTTACAGTTTTCTTGTTATAACGATTTCAAATTCAATATTTTTCAATAAAATAATAATTTTAAGATTTTACTTTATAGAGAAGAATTATAGCTTCAACATCTCCTAAGAAGGCAACTGCCGAGGTAAATCCTCTGTAGAGGTCTCTACTAATTCTGATATGGATTAAGTAAAATCAACACTAGTAAGAGCTCCTCGTCAAAAGTGACCTAGGGGGTTGCTATGTGCATCACGTTTACCATCACATTTAACTACATGTATGAAGTTTTCTTTTTATATAATTAACTAAAACAAACAACTAATATATATTATGTAGGTAGAACTATATTTTAATATTTCTACTATTCTTTTCTACATTTATTGTATTCAGAAACTACTGAAACTGGTGATGATGATCAAAATCATTCTAATGGTCAAGATTGAAATATTATGTTTACGTCTCTGAATGTGTAAGGTAAATTTTAATATTAAATCTTTATCATGTTTTATTTTTTTACTACTTTTTAGAATTTATAAGGCCTAACCGTATAATGGCTTCTAACAATTTTTTGTTTGCTTCTTATAGGTAATATGGCTTCTAAGCACATTCCAATTATAAGGAGGCCACCAATACCACCAACATGTATAGTCCAAATAAAAATATCTTCAGGGAATAATATAAGGTTTCCTACAGAATCAACTGGAACAATTCATCCTATAACCACATAATTTCCTGGACTCTCACTAGGTGGTGTTTTAAGTGTAACGACCTCACAACTTTTCAACAACATCTCCCTTGATGAGGAGTATTTGGGCTTCAATACTGGTGATGTTGACAAGGGTAACTATTTTTACACCCATGATATGATTCAATCTACTCCACCTCAACCACAACCACAACAAAATGTGCATGAATTACATGACAATGACTCTCCTCCTCTAAGAAACGCTCCAAAAATATGATGAAAAGACACATTTTATAGTAGAAAATCTGATATTAGATAGTATGGGAGAAAAAAATCAAGAGTTTGTAATGTTCAATGTGGATTTGGTGCGGTCTTGGGAGAGGAGAGATAAAATTTTGATAAAAGAAATAAATACAAGATACCATAATCACGCTCAAAGGCACTCATTGTTCACTGTCATAGAGAGCCAACCGGCAAGGCAGGAAGTTTTGTTAAATAAAGCTTAGCCAAGGATAATTTCATATACTAATAATTACAATAGTGAAATTATAGACATAATGATAAATAGGTTGGAGAATCTAAATGTTGAAGCACAAGCTTATTGCAAAAATGGGCTAAAAACAAGATAAATGTATTAATAGAAAATGCGTAAAAGAAAACGTTGTGGTGAGTTGAATTTAAGTTTTACATGCAAAATCCTAATATTATAAGCACTGAAATATAATTTTTTATGTATCTAATAGAATAAAAATTATATTTCTTTTTGAGAAAAATATAAAAATTTAAAGAAAGAAGCAATCGTATTTGAAGAACATTTAAAGAATGTCTGTAAAATCATGAATTCATTTGTATAGTTGAAGAAAAAACTCATAGTAATAAAAAAGCAAAATAATACATTGAGAAGGATAATCAAGGAGTATAAGAATGGATCTAAAAGTCTTATTTGAAGGAAAAGATAGATGCAAATGCAACAATTTTTTCAGTAGGAGATGTAGTGAGGGAGGAGTAGAATATTCTGGAAAATATCAATACCACAACATGAGATTTGAAGGCATCAAGAGTTATAATAGATATATCTTCTGAGACATACATTAGATTCCTCCACCTCTTACACAAAAAAAAGATCAATCTTCTCCTGCTACATAAAAACTCAATATGTTAGTGAAGTTCATCATGTGAGTGGTCTGTCATTGTCATGATTCGACACTCGAATTGGAATTAAAAGATAGTGGCAAGCCATTTTTGTTTTTATTCCGTGTGGAAAATGTAAGGACAACTATGATTCAAAATCATAGGAAGAAAAGAGGATGACCTCGTAATGTTTCCTTATATCACGTAACTTGTCCGAAATATTTGAAATGCATTGACAAACCCCTTTTTGGAATTGTATTAGCCGATAATGCTTTATGAATTTGTACTTTTTTCATAAAGTAATCCACCACATGAGAGAACGATTTCAAGAGTACTTTAGAAATTGTAATTGTAACTATATATTGTTATTCGATTTATACATAATACAAATGTTGTTTCTGTTTATTTGTTTACATAAATGTTGCTTAAATTTACTTGATTTTGTTTGTTTAAAATATTTATTTTTCTGATTTCTCGCATATGTAAAATAAATTAGTTAACAGATATAAAAGACAAATATTTCCTATTTCACTTTAAAACCAAATATAAAAAACAAATGGGAGAATTTAAAATTATAGTGACATTGTTCCAATGGCAATTGATCAAATAAAGGCAAATATAAAATGGAATTTATTGAAATTTGTAATCTCTTTATGAAATACATCAATTGTTAGAATTTATTACATCAAGTTATTGTAATGAAATATATGTGAATTTGAAAAATCTTGGATCAACACTTTCATTCGTGTTTTAGAAATCAATCAGTAGCATGATCTCGTGGATGTATCTCCATCCTCAGGTTAGGAAAAATATTACTAAATTCTCTTCTTTCTACTAGTGAATTCCATAATGTGAGTGATCTATCATACGGAAAAGACTCCACCGAGTAACGATATACATACAACCTCATAGATAAATCTAGATTCATATCCAACTGCTTTCAAACTTTTGAATTTAAAATAGATAGTGCACTAAAAACCCTCTCATCTTCCACAAAACCCAAAATCATAGTTTGACAGAGTTCATATAGCTTAATATACTCGCTCAAATATGTAATTAGTATATTATTGGAATAAATATCCTTCCAAATGCTTTTGATGACACCATAATCTTATGGGTTTTATAGAAACATAACTTGTCATATCATAGTATTAGCAAAATCCATTAAATGGGAACTAAGTATTTTTATTTGTAAAATACCTTCTACAGAAACTTCATTTATCTCTTCAGTCTTAGAGAAATGGTCAATTAGATCAATCATGTTTTTGACAAATAAAGCACTGATAGATGTATAAGTTTTCCGCAAGACAAATTCCAAAAATGTGGATTTACAACTCCCATTTCTTCAAGTATTTTATCATTTTTGAATCTTTCTCGGATCTCTTTAGCAAACGATTCAAAGATCTTTCTCAACTTATTCCTATTTTCCATTAATATTGCATAATATAAATTATGTGTCACTCTTACTTCTTTTATTTCTAAGACAACCACATCAACTCTTTTTGGAACGTATGAAGTGGAATCTCGTTTCCATGTGTTGTTATACATATATGATCATGTATATTGTATTTTAAGAAGCACCTAGGATTTTTCAAATCTGTCAATGCATTCCAATTTTTGAAAGCACCACCCGAAAAATCCCATCATAAATATATTAACTTTTGATATTCCAAAGACACACACCTTCGAGTCTTGTGAAGTCGTTAGGTAGAAAGAATGATCTTGTGCATGCTTCATTAAGATATTAATCTCCCTCAACATGGGAAAAATACCACGAGTGTGAGTAAGTATTTTGTCTATTAGACGACACAATAGATATTTAGCTTTATCTACATCCCCGTGGTATTTATACATAAACCACATCGATGAAGGATATTCATCAAGTATTCTATAGGAAAGTTTATACATAGATATCCATCTCGGTATCTAAATCTTTGAGAAGATTTTTCACTCTATCAATCCCATTGCAAATTTTTGAAAATCCAAAAATCTCTTTGGATTTCTAGAATAATAAGCATGCAAATCATGTATCAATTTCTCTACTTTAAATACATTTTCAAATGCACTCACAATTTTGTAAGCTAGATTCATTCTCAGTGAGCCATACAATGGAAAACAACCATATATGAAGCAAAAGTTGTATAAATTCTAATGTAGAGACCATTTCGGCTCCCTACATTACAACCGCACCATCGGTTATGACGTAAACTAATTTTTTTGCTATGGAAAATTCATCCATTATGGCAATATCCTTCAAATTTAGGACCACCAATTTATAAATATTTATAGAATTAAAATTCTAAGTCATTTTATGAATTTCTAAGAGGTGTGGAGTTATTTCATTAGCAAATGTGTAAACATGAATACAAATCCATGAAGTATTATCCACTGCGCAGTAACCTCATATATTGAAAGGAGATATACTTTTCCTTTTGAACACACTTTGTTTCAATCCTCCTTTTCTACCAGAGATAGACATTTTGTGATTTCCTAGCCACTGGTATCTAACCAATGAGATCAAGGAACATTTTGTAGACCAATAACTTCATACAAAATTTTATTTTCTCTAAAATCTGACATCATTCTTCCCCTTTTCAAAATATGGAATATGGTAGCAAATTGAATACTTTTTGCATGCATTTCTACCTCCTTAGACTTTTTAATCTTGCTACTATGGTTCCACCTTTTTCATTCACATATTTCATATTTTTATATTCCTTTTCATATTCTTCTGCGTATTTGACATGTAGAGACTCTTTTGCATCTTTCCATTTATGTGTTCTGACTATGCTACCATCCTTTTGTTTCTGGGAAATGTATATTTTCCCATAATTATTTTCAATTGTGTCTAGTTTGAGCTGCATCGTGTGATCCTTCCCATGTTTCCAACCACATATTTTGCATCGACATTATGTTGGAACACCATTACCATTTTAAGTGTACACAGTTCAATAAATGGATATTTTTCCGCCTGTTCAAACTAGAATTTCCTTCCAATTTTCCAGCTTTCTCCTCTTTCTTCTCGAAATATTTTCTATTTTTTTCTTAGGGCTCAACTTCTCGCATCCGGGATCTCAACAAGAATATCTTAATTCTCATGTCTCCTTTTTTGGAAACAGACCTTGAAGTAGAAGCTTTCTTGATGGTGTATCATGATAATTCGATGAATTTTCTTGTACTTCTATATCATCAAAGGACATAATGTTTTCCTCAACATATAATGGATCATCAATATCTTTAAATTGATTATTTTGTGAAGGAATTTATGAAACACCTGCATATAATTCTATAAAATTATTGCATATATAGTATTAATTTTATCTATAGCTAAAATTTTACATGATAAATAGTTCCAAGAACAATATGAAAAACATAACTATTAAATACTTGTAAGATTAAATAACCAGTAAATAGCACATGCCATATACTGATATTTTCAGTTGATGTAGAAACCCCCTTCATTTTTTTTTATTTTCCAAAATATCCAAGAAAAGTATTTATACCCGTTTTTGAACTCGCTGAATTTGTAACCTTCTTACCTTGATTTCGAGTATCCATGACTGCTTACGGATGTCTCATATGTTCAAAGGATCTGAGATTGGATGGTTTAGGGTTAGACAGTAGAAGCTAGATGGTAAAGGGTTAGATGGAAAAATATTGGACAAATCGTGGTTGGATGGAAAAGGTTTGGATGACTGAGGGGTTAGACGGCTCACGTCTGAGATGTTGGATGAATAAGGGGTTGGATGGTTGAGGGATTAGATGGGTGATGGGATTGATGGATGAGGGGTTAACGACTAACTTCTAAGTGGTTGTATGGCTCAATATTGGACAACTAAGGGGTTGGATAGCTCAGGGTTGGATGGCTCAGGGTTGGATGACTAAGGGGTTGGAAGGCTCATGTTTGGATGGCTAAGTAGTTAGACAGCTCGGGGTTGATGGCTCAGGGGTTGGATGGCTTAGGGTTGGATGAATCAGAGTGGATGGATGAGAGGTTGCTTATGTTTACTTTAGTGAATATGCACATGAAATGATTTGAAATGGTGGTAAATTACATTCATAAGATCTTATATATGTGTAAAATCTAGGTGAAATGAATAGTATAAGGGACATGTCGGTCAATTTTTTTGGCAAATAAGTCAGCTATGAATCACAGAATATTTGCCAATTTGAATTTCCATAATCCTTGATTTTCGCGAGATTACAAAAATTTGCCACTAAAAATTTCCCTACAATAAGAACATTGTGTAATCTATTGGAGCATCAAATCCTGAAATATCCCCATATAATAATCCTCTTTGAAATTTTCATTATTAAAATATTTTTGGTCATATATACAAGAATCGACACCGATCTTATGGATCGATGTCAATCGGCTTGATCGAAACCGATTCCTACAAAAACTACCCAACTTGGTATTTTTAGTACATTTTAGCACTTTTACTTTATGTTTTGACACCATGGCTGATGTTAGCTTATGTGAAACTATGGTTTTCTATTATGTTACCATTTCAAGAGTTGTTTACAAAGCAACCAACATCTATGAATTTCCCATAGTCCGCAAGATTTCGTGTGGGAATAATCTTATATCCATCACAAGTTGAGTATATATACAATCGTCCTTCTACCCAATATAGACGATACTCATAAATAATTATAAATTCTCGTTAAATATAGTTATGGGGCCAATCTTTATTAGGATAATCATTTCAATCCACCTCAACCCATCATCGAAGATGTATATTAAGTCCTAACATATATGAATTCCATATTAGTAATTAGGTATTCATATTATCAAATATTGTCACCTATAATTCCATTATTTATCACATGTAGCTTCATTTCTTAAGATTGAGTTGAAATCCACAAAAGGGAGTCTTTTCCTTCTATAGACTAGCACTCACTATGCCTCTCACCTATCATTTTACTAATATCTTGTTGTCAATTTGACTACAAGTTTTTCTTCCCATCTAATAAAGGAGTTCCTACTCCAATTGGATTTAATGGTGTGCATTATTCATCCCACCTCGTAGCTCTAAACCCTATCATCATTATGAGTTTTAGTGTTTTGTTTCTTAAAGGAATTAACTCAAGCTAAAATTACTAAAATATAGTGGCACAACTGGTGGGACTAACGGGCCTACTTTTTATTAGATTTGCATATAGTAATCTTGTTTATTGTTCTCATCAAAAGAACAAATGAAATTTTTTCCATTTTGGATGAAAATAATTACATTCATTTTTATTTGCTTGATCACATAGATTTAAATAGGAGGTAAAATCTTATCGATCATTATCTCTACCTAACACACAACCAAATCATAAAATTTCAAATAAACATACACATATTTCCTACCGTGCCTACCAACTTAGATTTCATCACCAAGGGGAAGCCAACCTGGTGTTCTCGTTGAGTATAAATAATTAGTGGGAGGTATATTAGCTAAGAACCCTATACCCTTATCATTATGGGACCGTAACGTGAGGGGCAAGGTCCCAACATCATACCTTTCACCGATGCTAACCTATATACAGGCCTCATGTACCTTTTGGTATTTCAAGGAATCTAACCTAAACATACCGAAGACCCAACTTTGTACCTTATATAATATATTTTTTATCATCACACATTTCTAAAAGATAATCAAGATAATCAATACTTTCTCACTAATTGCATGACTTTCATTAAACAACTATTTTCCATTTATTGTTTGTTCATAGTCTCATAGTTCTAACTCGAAGATTGTCCCAAACCTAGAATACCTATCCCTTCAACCTTGTATTTATCCCCCTTTATTCCTTGATACTTTTAAAGAGTATGATCAACCCATTTTATAGTGTTATCGCCTCTATTTTTTTTTATCTTAGTGTTATCCAAAATGAGCCCCTTGTTCATTTTGCGCTAACTCCCTTCATTCTTTCTTCCCTTTGTGCCTCAGGTCAGAATTTTTACTTTTAGTCACTCAAAACCTTCCGGAAATGGCACCATTGGATAGAGTTCTTTCTCAACTTTCCGAGAAGGTAAATTTCTCTTCCTAACTCCATGTATTTTTGAAGTTATGGCTCAGCAGAGTTTTTGTGGGAAATTTTCCCAAGACAACCCCACCGCCAATCAAGTCACCACATCGGCATCGAGAGAAATCAAGAGGCGGGAGAAAAATTTTGGAAAATTTTCTAAGTGTTGGCGCAATGGGAAATTTTCCCATAGAAATCCCGAACCATTAGGAGCTCGCCACGTGTCCTTAGAAGGGTGGAGACGGAGGAAAAATGAGATTTTTACCAAATGTTTGGCAAGGTTTTAGAAGGAATTTTTTGGTCCGATGGCCCACCGAAGAATAGGATCATGCCACGTGTCCTTAGGCCAAAGGAATGTCGGGAGGTGGAGGAAGATAGAAAATTTGGCAAAGTGTTTGGTGAGGGTGCAAAGTTAATTTTTTGCCCCAAGGCCCGCAACCAATGAGGACAGGCCATGTGTCCCGGGGGCGTCGGAGCATCAGAACGATTGGGAGAAGTGGGAAAATTTCCCAAAGGTTAGCGCAAAGAAGAAATTTTTCCCCCAGGGGTCTACAACCAGTAGGAGCTCGCCACGTGTCCCAAGACCAGCGAAGCACGGGGAAAGTTGGGAATATTTTCCCAAAGAAAAATCAAAGGAAATATTGAAAGGGAGAGCTTTCCCCAAAACCTCGAGCCAATCAAATCATGCCACGTGTCCATGTGGCGGCAAAAACACAAGGCAAGCCCGCAGGAAAAATGAGCATAAAGGCCCACATCCAATGGGATCTCGCCACGTGTCCCATTTAGAGAAAATGGTCGGGGTGATGGAAAATTAGGGAGCAGATGCCTGCGATGAACCACATCATGCCACGTGTCCTCGGGTCATCCAGAGGTAGAGAATTTTTTGAAAATCTTCCAAAGGGCCGAAATGGTGGAAAATGAAGTACGAAAAGCCCGTAACCAATCAGAATGTGCCACATGGCACCAGGATGGTAGGGTGCAGATATTTTTGGGGAAATTTTCCTAAATGCAAACAAGTGGGAAAATTTCAAATTTTCGGCCCGCCAACCCATTTTGGCCCTATTTTGCCCTAAATTTTCAAATGAGCATAACTTTCGATCCAGAGCTTGGTTTTGGCGTTCTTTATATCAATGGAAAGATGGTGAAATTATCTACATGATTCTAGGGTAAATTTTGTGTTTTGGTGAGCTTAGAGGGATAAAATTGGAAAACACCTCTGGCATGTGGAAATGAACAGAAATGATGTTTTAACCACCATTTTTAATGAAGAATGGCTCGCATTCTCTCCCAGCATGGTTAAAAATGTCAGGGAATGGAATTTTGAGGGTGCCCATGTTGTTTTAATACCATTTGGTTGGTGGTTGAAGCTCCTCTCATGTTTTCCCATGTTTCTCTCTCCTGAGCTCGTTTTTTACATTGTAAAAGCCAGAATGGGCTCATTTTTTAAAGGAGAGACATTCTTTTAGCTCTGCAACTTCCCTTTTCTTCCTAATCAGGTAGATTTGTGGAATTTTTACCTTTTCATGCAAATACACCCTCTTTGCCTCTTGGTCATTGTAATGCACTGTATTGGACCTGGAATGATAATGTATGCTCTGTGATTAAAATTTTCTCAATCCTTTCATATATTTATCATTGTTTCTTGATATTTCATTACATTTTGGAAATTTGTGCATGATTTTTTCTTGATTTTCTTGTGGATTGTGTATGTTTTGCAAAGTAGCAGTGTCTTCTACTTCTTTGGTGCATCACATTATTAGAATTAACTTTAATTATTTTACATTCTCTATCTCGTCCCCTTGGAAATTATAGTAAGATTTTGAGTTTAAACCTCTGCAATTTTCAAGTAATACACCTAAATAGAGGAGTTGAGGAACCAGCCTCTAACCTGGAGATTCTTTTCCCATTTTACAAGTCCCACACTTAGGGAAAAGATTCAATGTTGTGCAATCACACTGGATGCTGAGATGTCAAACTACAAATCTGATAGAACATCTAGAGGGTGTTGTTGATTTTCACTAACAGTTTTGGCATGCCCGGTGGGACCTTAGAGGTCTTCATATTCATTGCAAAAAAATTGATGTGCATTTTTGCAAGTTTCTTTCTTAAAAGAGCCCTGAATTGCACATCTAGCGACTCCAAGGAAGAAGAATCAGCTGGTTTTAGCAGTATAGACCTGAAAAATCATGAGAAGAATCACCACAAGGTCAAGAGTTGGAGAAGAAGAAGTATTGTTTGAGTATCTGCAATTATCTCCAAGAAGAAGACAAAGAGGGAGAATAATCCAAAGGTCTCCATCTCCACCAAACAGAACTCTATCAACTCCTCCACCTGGTAGACCTTTCATCCAATCAACAAGGGTTCTAAGGCCAATCAAAATGGCACAACACAACCCATATGTCAATTTCACTGGTAGCAGCCCACTTTCTCTCAATGCACAAAATCCAATCCCGCTTGCATAAGATCAAGAACATTCCACACTTGGAGAGAATCAGACCACTCCTGGTGATCATGTCAAGGATATTGCTAATATTTGTGCAATCCATGAGATTGATGAGATGCAAGTTGTTGTCAAACTACTGGCATCTTCATTCAAAGGGAAGGCTTTGCAATGGTTAAGGAGTCTTTCTTTAGGTCCTATCCAAAATTAGAACTAGCTATGTATAGCCCTCCATGAGTAGTTTGGAGAAAAGGGGGATAACTTGTCCCTTTTGGAACAATTGACAACCATCAAGAGAGCTCCCAATGAGCAGCTGAATGACTTCAACTTCAGATTTTAAAGGACCTGGGAGAGAATTCCAATGGCATTAAGGCCAATAGCAGAAGGTTCTTTTCTATATTACCTCAAAGCTTTAAATTCTAATATTTCTATGTTAATTCAATCCATGGGAGGCACAACTATCCTTGCTGCTTATAGCATTACCATTAGAGCTGAAAATTGTCTGATTCAAGATGGTAAGCTAGCTCCTAGGCCTCCAATGCCATTGTATCCAAATTTAGAAAGTCCAAGCACTAATCAAGTGCCTAACCTAGATCTTATTCCCACTCCTAGAAATCAGAATTCAAATGACGCTTCTACTTAATCTTCTAGTGCTCCAAATGAACTTCAAGAAGTCATGAAGCAATTGCAAAACTTAGGTAATGAGCTGGTTACACTCAAGAGGCAGCAAGCCCAAAGTTTCAGACCTTCATATCAGCCTCAAGCTTAGCCTAACAGGTAGCCATATCTACCTCAAAGACCACCCAATTCAGCTACAAATCAAAATCAAGCAAGGCCTCCTGCCAACAGACCATTTCAGTCCTATAATCCCAATGCTACATCTGCCTCTAAAGCAATAGTGCCAGTACAAAACAACATAGCTCAAGAATATGATTGGTGTTTCCCATGCAATGAACCTCACAACTAGTCTATGTGCTTCAATGGTGCCGTAAATCAAGCATTAATGGTAACAACAACTGGTGTGGAGGGTGAAGGGATTCAAGGACATAACCAACAACAAGAAACATCCCAGCAACAATCAGCTCCAAATGATACCACACTTGTAAACTAGCAGGTAGAAGATTTTTGTGGTATGAATCAAACAATCTCTCAAAGTGTTACAACTAACACAAGGTCAAAAAGGAGAAATTTGGGGGAAGGAAAACCATTGTCTCAAATTAATCCAAAACCTTCTACCACTCCACAAACTGTTGGTAAACAAAATGTAGTTCCAAGCATGCAAGGACAACCCAAACCAGCTCCTAAGCCAACCCAGATGTCAGTTGTTGTTGCCCATGTGCAAGGAATGAATGTGTAAGCTAGAGGACAACAGAGAGATGCTTCATCTCCATTCAACATCATTGATTAGATGAAGATGAAAAATGTAAACATATCAATGTGGGAATCACTATCCATCCCAGGCCAAAGAGATTTGCTACAAGCTACCATGAAGGACTGGTCAACTTTAAATCAACAGGTCCAAATGTAAGAGAAGGTACTCACAAATGCTTTGCGTAGCTTCGAGGGGAATCATGGAGGACAACAAGGTAAAATGTTGAAGCCCCCTCCATTATATGTTTCATTGATCATTGGAAATTAATTAGTACACAACTACATGATTGATTCCAGAGCAAGTAGTTCAGTAATGCCCAAGCAAATAGCTGATCAGTTGGGGCTTCAATATGAAGTCATATCCAAAGGGGTAGTGCAATTGGATGGGACAACAGTGACAAATAGTAGGAGTGATTAAAAACTTGATTCTTACTTTGCATGCATGCCCCAACGTTGTTGTTTTGCAAGATGTCTCAGTGATAGATCTTCCACCACTCTTTGCCCTATGTTTGTCAAGGGATTTCACAGCTAAGATTGGAGGTTACTTATCTGTTGATTGGTCACACATGTTGTTCAGGACAAGATATGGAACTAAGGCCATAATCAGATCTGATCCTATTGCAAACTTTCACATTGAGCCTCGCACTCCAAGCCAAATCAGTACCAATTGTCGAGCGTGTAATCAAGAGGATTATCCAAGCACTGATGAAGTTGACACCAAGGTTGGAAGCATCCCAGATTTGACTCTTGATGAATGGGCAAGCAAGGTGCATGTTTTTTATCCTTATCAAGAAATAGAAGAATTTGAGCTAGGAGTCTATTGCATGCATGAAGAAAATCAGCCTATTCCTAACATCACCAAGCCAGACCACAAGGATGACAATGAGGTATGGCATTTGTTCTTTGATGGATCAAGAAGTAGACAAGGTGTAGGAGGGGGAGCTATGCTTGTTTCACCTCAAGGAGTTAGGTATTATTCAGCTTTTAGATTTCAGTTTGCAAGTTCTAATAACACTACTAAATATGAAACTTTGAAACAAGGATTACATTAGCCAATCAAGAGAGGAATAAAGAACTTGAAAGTCCTTGGCGATAGTGAGTTGATTATAAACCAAGTTAAGGGGCAGCATGCTACCAAGAATGATCTACTCAAGTGCTACAAAAATAGGGTGTGGGACCTCATTAAATATTTTGAGGGCTTTAGCATCAAGTCCATCCCTAGGAAAGAGAACCAAGCTGCTGACAGGCTTGCAGCAGTTGGAGCAGCCTTTGATGTTGTTGAAAGCATCAAGAAAGAAAAAGTATAACCAAGAATTCATGTGATTATAAGGCCTTCAGTGCCAGATAACAATGTAAGTTGGAAAGTGTTTGAAAATGATCAACAAATCATCCATTTCTTGTAAGAAGAGGCTGAGTTCTCAGCTAAAAATTAGGAAAAGTTAGAACAACAGTATGGTGATCAAGTGGTACAGCTGAGAACCAACAAACTACCAAAGGGACTTGTCACTTTGGAGTCCATTTTCAATCCTAATGATCAGTTTAGGAAGGAGAAAGAAAACATCCAAGTCAAGGGAGAAGATTCAGTGCCCATCTTGGTGGAAGAAGGAAAATCACTCCAAATTGGTAAAGTGACAACTGAGCAAGAAAGGTATGAGTTCATACAGCTTTGTCAAGAATTCCCTGATGTGTTTGCTTGGAGCTATGAAGATTTGAAAGGTTTCAATCCCAAGTTAGCTCAACACACTATTGAATTGGACCCAAGTGCTAAACCCATCAGGAAAAACAAAGGCCAGTTAATCCACACATGGAGCCTCTCATGAGAAAAGAATTGAATAAGTTGATAGAGGCAAGTATCATATTTCCTATCAAGCATTCTAGTTGGGTAGCCAACTTGGTTTCAGTTAGAAAGAAGAGTGTAGAAATCAAATTGTGTGTTGACTTCAGAGATTTGAATAGAGCATCTCTCAAGGATCATTACCCACTTCCTTCTATGGAGCAGATCTTGCAAGTTGTTGCTGGCTCTGAAAGGTTTTCATTTCTTGATGGCTATTTAGGGTACAATCGATCATGGTGAAGGAGGAGGATTAGTTCAAAACAGCCTTTACAACCAAATGGGGGACTTATGCATATAGGAAAATGCCATTTGGGCTGTCCAATCTGTCAGCTACATTCCAAAGGGCAATGGACATGGTGTTCAAGGATTTGATTAACAACATGGTGCTGATATATGTTGATGATATCACTATTTTTCAAAAATACAGAGACCATCTCTTTCATTTAAGAAAAGTATTCCAAAGGTGCGAAGATTTGGGGTATATTTGAATCCCAAAAAGTACATTTTTCTAGTTCATGAAGGAAAGCTCCTTGGCCACATTGTCTCCAAAGAATGATTAGCAATTGATCTGGAAAGAGTTGAAGCCATAAGAGCACTACCATTTTCAAGTCATAAGAAAGCCCTTCAAAGTTTCTTGGGCAGGATAAATTTTGTTTGGAGGTTTGTCCCAAATTTTGCAGCTCTAGTCAAGTCTATCACCAAGATGTTAAAGAAAAGCATAGCTTTCAAATGGATAGCAGAAGGCAAGGCAAGTTTTGAAGAAATAAAAGAGGCCATCTCACAATCTCCAACTCTCATTAACCCAGATTTCACCAATGATTTCATCAGTGATGATATTATTTCTGCAATTTTGGTACAACAAAACAAAGACAATGATGAGAAACCAATTGCTTTCTTCAGCCAAATCCTGGAGGACTATGAGGTGAGATATTCTTTCATTGAAAAGCATGTTCTTTTAGTAATTAGGAGCTTGAAGAAATTTAATCATCTAGTTTTAAACAACAAGGTTCAACTGTTGGTTTCTCATGTGGGAGTTAAAGACTTCCTCCCGAATAAAGACCTAAATGAAAAGAGAGCAGGGTGGATTACTCATGTCATGGAGTATGACATTGAGATCAAAGTCACCAAGTTGGTCAGAGGACAAGGATTGTTTGAGAAGCTAGTCTTGAACAAACAAAAGGAAGCATGCAATGAGACAGAGGTTATTTTGGTGTTGCAAGACAACCATGAGCAAGGAAGCACTCAATAAAAAAATTATAGTGTCCTCACTCCTTGCTAGACCCAAGACATAATTCACTTCCTACACACATGCCTATTCCCTCCAGAGATGAACAAAACCAAAAGGAGACACTTCAGATTGCAGGATGTCCCATATGCCCTTGTTAATGGTGTGTTATTCAAAAGGGATGTGAATGGAGTGCTGCTGAGATGCATTGGTACAAATCAGATTCACAGAGTGTTGGAAGAGTTCCATGGTGGATCAGCTAGTGGTAATTTTGTACCAAGAGTGACAACTCTCAAGATCATGAGGGCTGGCTATTATTGGCCCAATATTTTTAGTGATTGTTATGCATGGATCAAGAGTTGCAAGAATTGTGCATTCTTCACGGTAAGGAGAGACTCCCTACTGCCTTTCCATTGCATCCAATTTCAGTTGACCAGCCATTCATGCAATGGGGTTTGGACTTCATTGGAGTCATTAATCCAAATTCAAGACAAGGACACAAGTGGATTCTAACAACAATAGATTACTTCACCAAGTGGACTGAGGCAGTGGCACTCAAGGAAGCAAATGAATCTAGCATCCTAGACTTCTATGAAGGGATAACAACCAGATTTGGCATACCTGCTACAATAATATCAGATAATGCATTGGCGTTCATTGGGTCCAAGGTGACTGAATGGGCTGTCAAGAATGGGATCTACCTAAGCACTTCATCAAATTATTATCCTCAGGGTAATGGCCAAGCTGAATCTATAAACAAGAACTTGTTAAGGATCATTAAGAGGACTCTTGATGAAAATCAGAGGTCTTGGCATACTAAATTGAAATCAGCCTTGTGGGCTGATAGGATAACTCCCAAGAGATCTACAGGTAATTCTCCATTCAAGCTTGTTTATGGAAGAGAGGAAATTTTGCCCATGTCACTTGAGTTGCCAACATTACAAATCATGAAGCAGTTGGAGTTGTTGGAGTTTGGACCCATGGAGGTTAGGTATGTAGAATTGATGAAGCTCCAAGAAATCAGAAATTAGGCATCCCAAGCAATGGAGAAGGATCAAGCTGTGATCAAGAAGACCTTTAATAGAAAGGCCAAGGATAGATCTTTCCAAGTTGGAGATCTAGTGTTAAAATGGGATGTAGATAGAGCAAAATAGGGAAGGCATTCAAAATTTGATGCCATTTAGAGTGGCCTCTACATGGTCACAAAGTGTAAGGATAGAAATTCCTTCCAGTTGTCTTCATTGGATGGTGAAGAATTGTAGATTCTAGTCAATGGAATCCATCCAAGCATTGCTATCAAGAAAATTCTCCACCTTGTACATATTATCTTGGTTTTCATTCCTCCAAGTGCTTATGCACATTGTTTTGTTGTAGATTAGCTTTGCTTTCCCTAAGTGCTTTGGCACAAGCTTAATGTTCTAGGAGATGTATTTTGCAGGCCTTGCTCCAATTAGATGGTGGTCTACCCTCCCCCTTCCTCCTTGCATTGTTCTAATGAGTTAGGGTACCAAGTAGATAATTTGATGACTCTATGCCCAATGGATTACTTCAGGCATCTAGTAACTTCATCTAGCAGAAGATGACCCTCTCGAGTTGCCATTGTTATCCAAAATGAGCCCCTTGTTCATTTTGGGCTAACTACCTTCATTCTTTCCTTCCTTGTGCCTCATTCATAATTTTTTACTTTTCAGGCACTCAAAACCTTATGGAAATGGCACCATTCAATAGAGCTCTTTCTCCTCTTTCCAGAAAGGTAAAGTTTTCTTCCTAACTCCATGTATTTTTGAAGTTATGGCTCGGTGGAGTTTTTGTGGGAAATTTTCCCAAGACAACCCCACCGGCCAATTAGAAGTCACCACATCGGCATCGTAGCAATCGAGAGGCGGGAGAAAATTTTTGGAAAATTTTCCCATAGAAAGCTTTGAACTAGTGGGAGCTCACCACGTTTCCTCGGAAGGGCGTAGGCAAAGGAAAACTTGAGATTTTTACCAAGTGTTTAGCAAGGTTTCAGAGGGAATTTATTGGCCCGATGGCCCGCTAATGAATAGGATCATGCCACGTGTCCTTAGGCCAAAGGAATGTCGAGAGGTGGTGGAAGATAGAAAATTTGGCAAAGTGTTTGGCCTGGGTGTAAAGTTAATTTTTTTCCCCAAAGCCCGCAGCCAATGGGATAGATAGGCCACATGTCCCGGAGGGTGTCGAGCATCGAACGACGGGGAGAAGTGGGAAAATTTCCCAAAGGTTAGCGCAAAGGAGAAATGTTTTCCCCCAAGGCCCGCAACTAGTAGGAGCTCGCCACATGTCCCAAGACCAGCAGAGCGTGGGGAAAGTTGGGAATTTTTTCCCAAAGCAAAATCAAAGGAAATATTGAAAGGGAGAGCCCACCCCCAAAACCTGAGCCAATCAAATCATGCCACGTGTCCACGTGGCGGCAAAAAACACAAGGCAAGCCCACAGGGAAAAATGAGCATAAAGGCCCACATCTAATGGGATCTTACCACGTGTCATGTTCAGGGAAAATGGTTAGGGCGATGGAGAATTGGGGAGCAAAGGCCCGCGATGAACCACATCATGCCACGTGTCCTCGGGTCATCGAGCCGGTGGAGAATTTTTGGAAAATCTTCCAAAGGCCGAAATGGTGGAAAATGAAGCAGGAAAAGCTCATGACCAATCAGAATGTGCCACATGGCACTAGGACGGCGAAGCACAAAGATTTTGGGGAAATTTTCCCAAATGCAAAAAAGTGGGAAAATTTCAAATTTTCAACCCGCAACCCATTTTGGCCCTATTTTGCCCTAAATTTTCAAATGAGCATAACTTTCGATCCAGAGCTTGGTTTTGGGCGTTCTTTATATCAATGGAAATATGGTGAAATTATCTACATGATTAAGGAGTCATATTTGTGTTTGGTGGAGTTTGGAGTGGGAAAATTGGAAAACACCTCTCAAGCACATGGAAATGAACAGAAACGACATTTCAACCACCATTTTTAATGAAGAATGGCTCGTATTCTCTCCCAACATGGTTAGAAATGTCAGGGAATCGAATTTTGAGGGTTCTCGTGCTATTTTAATACCATTTGGTTGGTGGTTGAAGCTCCTCTCATGTTTTCCCGTGCTCCTCTCTCCTGAGCTCGTTTTTTGCATTGTAAAAGCCAGAATGGGCTCAATTTTTGAAGGAGAGACATTATTTTAGCTCTGCAACTTCCCTTTTCTTCCTAATTAGGTAGATTTGTTTAATTTTTACCTTTTCATGCAACAACACCCTCTTTTCCTCTTGGTCATTGTAATGCACTGTATTGGACCTGGAATGATAATGTATGTTCTGTGATTAAAATTTTCTCAATCCTTTCATATATTTATCATTGTTTCTTGATATTTCATTACATTTTGGAAATTTTTGCATGCTTTGTGCTATATTTTCTTATGGATTGTGTATTTTTTGCAGTAGCGAGGTTTCTACTACTCCTTTAGTGCATCACCTTATTAGCATTAGCTTTAATTCTTTTGCATTCTCTATCTTTGTCCCCTTGGAAATTATAGTAAGATATTGAGTTTAAACCTCTGCAATTTTCAAGTAATACACCTGATCAGAGGAGTTGAGGAACTAACCTATAACCTGGAGATTCTTTTCCCATTTTACAAGTCCCACACTTGGGGAAAAGATTCAATGTTGTGCAATCACACTAGATGTTGAGATGTCAAACTACAAATCTGATAGAACATCCAGAGGGTGCTGCTTATTTTCACTAACACTTATTTTGTTATGTTCCCTTATCCTTCTCTCTCCCGAGTTACTTGGATGTTTTAGAGTAGGCTTAGATTAGAGATAGATTTAGAGTTAGCATTATAAATAGGTAGAG
Organism: Taxus wallichiana var. yunnanensis; assembly: GCA_018340775.1. Classification (NCBI taxonomy): domain Eukaryota; kingdom Viridiplantae; phylum Streptophyta; class Pinopsida; order Cupressales; family Taxaceae; genus Taxus; species Taxus wallichiana. The sequence goes on along the minus strand of CM031234.1, from coordinate 150,168,865 downwards.
GAGCCAACATTCTATTGATGTTGATCTAAATTTGTAAGTGCCACATTTTTTATATCATTCAAGATTGTCCAAAATTATTTATCTTCTATGATCAAACCCTAATTTGTAATTTTTAGCCACAACACTTTCTATCTACTACTTGGGAAAAAGAACCTCGAGGACTGATTTTTGCAATTCCCATATTACAAAAACCAAAACTTAATACAAAATAAACCAGGATAATTTTTTTGACTTTCATTTACTTGTTACAATACACCACTTGGGCTCACTTATAATATCATGACATTACACTAGATGATTTCACCCACATGGACTTGTACGTACAACAATATAACAAAACATGCACATAAATTCTACACTTCCTAAACGAATGAAGATAAAACTATTACCCAACCACAAAATGAACTAAAACATAGGCATGTTCAACAACATGGTCATCTTTATGTCTTACATATTTATCACAATTAAGTTATTATTGTTTTGCCTTATAGGTTCAAAGAGAATTAAACATGAAATTTCATAAATTCCCTTTTCTCAAAACTTCATATACTTTTTCTCACATAGAATTTATCTAAAAATGAGAATAAACTATTTAGTTCATTCCTAAATGTCCATTAATTATCCATATCTCAATTGTTAGTTAAAACCATTTTAAACACATAAGAGTATCCTAATACTTGTTCTTACGCTAAAGGTTCATTTCTTGGAAAGGATGCTTACTTTACATTTTGTTCAAGTGTGGTAGATTCCCATTTTCCATATTTGTCATAATGTTTAACAACAAGAATATGCTCCATTCATTTAATGTATTATTATGAAAAATATTCATTTATCTATTTAGTTTCATCATTCATGATATGTATGTGAGTCGCAATCCACTTGTTCCCAATTAGGATTCCTAGTTTTCAAAACTATGTTACACATGGAAAAATTTGATTCACTTTTTATCGACATATTGAATTCCCGCATCAAGTAATGGGAAGATCACAATTTAAACTTCATTTTATGCTAAATGGGATAATATAAAGTTTAACCTTATGCTTGTAGTACATCATATAGATAAAATTGATTGAGAATATTTATAAAATAAACATGAGTCATATAAATTTAGTGTATCAAGTGAAGAGCTCATGGTTTAGACATACACGCTCTCTAATGGAGAAATTCATCCCATCATTAATCATAAGAAAAGAGTTAATATTCATTTTAATGGAATAGTTTCCATTTTTTACTCAAAATATCAACATATTAGGGACATAATTTTAATAGAAAATTTTCACTATAGGTTTCGAACAAAATTATCATATTAAAAGACCATGTTGTCGTGCAAATGTGAAACATGTAAATTCACAATTTTCGAGCACGAAAAATTATACCCCTGTTTCGAAATTTATAGTAACCCCCTATTTGATTTCAATTTAATCCCCTAGGTGATTTTAGGAATTTTTGAAAAGATTCTATCTTCTCGACAAGATTGGGAAGGGATATTGTTGGCCTTCCCAGACTCGGATCAACCCCCTAGAATGGAACAAGAGCTAAAATTAAGCATGAAGGTTAATTGAAGACCTTAGAACATCATGGAAGAAATTTTGGAAGGTTTTGGGAAATTTTGAAAGACTTGGAGTAGTCTGAATGAAAAGCAGGTTCACAAGCCTATGTAGTACACAGGCCTAAAACAACTACTAAGCTTCGAAGAAGATTCTGAGAGCTCTGGATGGAATTAGAAGTAAAAAGAAACATCTATGGAAATATAATTTCAAGACCTACATTATGGAGGAATCATATTTTTCAAAACACCTTAGCGTATAGGATTTTTAAGCAATTTTTCTTAGGCACAAGTGGGGTATCAAATCACAAATACAAATTTTAAGTGATCGATGGTTGAATAAAGACATGATACCCCAACCATTGGATTAAAAATTCCATTTCTAGTCAATATAATATAAAATTTCACCAAGACATTTCTATTTAGGATAATATAAATTAAAATATTCTTGATATCCCCCATGTGACCTCTGGGACCCTCATGTGACCTCCAAACTTGATAGTTCAACCCCAGTGCATTTGTGGAGCTTCCATTCCCCGTCGTCGTCGGATCAAGTGCCATGTGTTAGCTCCGAACTACCATAGAAATTTATGTCCTTCCCATCCCCGAGGCCAGGGATATAAATCATGGAAAAATGTTCCCATCCTCTATGGGGAGTCTTTTGGTCACCCATGTGACCGACTTTGAACCTCCAGTGCTTTAAAGTAACTTTTTTCACCTTCATTCACTGTCATCGGATTCTTTGCACATGTAATCCTCTTAACCACCATGGAATTTTATGTCCCTAATGTCCTTGAGGTCAGGGACATCAAGTCATGAAAAATTCACCTAATATTCTCCTTCCATGATTTCAAAAATTCAAAAATCTAACTATCACTTTAGTGCTTCCAACTGCTTCCACTCTCGTGCACATATTTTCTCCATTCTTCCTCTGTAACTTCTCACCACCATTCCTACATTTATAAAAATCTAGACCTACCAAAAAGGTACTTCCCTTCACTCCATTGAATCACAAGGGTCCTAAAGGAAAATTGGAGAAAACAAAGAAGGAGAAGCATAGAAAGAAGAAGAAGAAAATAGAGAAAAATCCATGTCCATGAAACGATAAGTTGAATAAACATCTCAAATGGATGCGTGAAACAACAAGATTTCATTTTCTATTCATCCCTCTACCTAGGACCATCAAAAATACACCTTCATACTCTCCTTCACGTGCAACAAAGAATCCACAATGAAGAAATCCCACTACGGCTCAACGAAGAAAAAATATGATTTCCCGTCCAAACCGTTAGGAAAAAGCGAAGTAGATTTCACGTGAAGCATCAAAACAAAAAACCCGTATAAAACATAGAATTTTATTTACAAATAGAGGATAAAATAAAATCTACAATTTTGGGCTCCATTAATGGCTACCACATCTAGAAGCATTGTTAGGTCTAAAAATTAAAAGTTTAAAATCTCCTAGAGCTTTGAGCGGGTAGAGAAAATTTTTAGAGGGATGATATTGGGAAAAACCCACATCAAATTAAAATTCTCTGCATCAAAATGAATTCTAGAAGACAACTTTCTAAAAAAGCATGTCTACTACTTAGGGACTTCTATTTCAAGAGAGTCATCGACAAAAAGAACACAGGAAGGAGGCAGAGACATTGGAGGTGCACTACAACTTAGAACTCACCAGAACAGACATTCTTGGCACTTAATAAAATTAGTAAATGGGCTCATGAGCAACTTCTAAAATAGAAATTTGATCCATAAGGAACAACGAATATAGGGAGAAATTAGAAAACAGATTCGCAACATCTAGTTAAAGATCGGGGACTTGATTTTTCACACTTACTAAAAATAGTAAGTTGTTCTTTCTGGGCTCAACATGAAGTCAAAGTAGATGGTTCAAAAGATGAAAAATCCCTTCTCCTGCAAGTATGACATGGAAGACAATGATGTCTTGTACATGAACCTGAATTACCTGAAGACTCACATGGCCTACAAGGACCGAAAGAGGAATGAAAGACCACATATTCATAAGTGGCTTGTTCACCACCGCAGAGGACACCTAGTGCCTATGTATAATCTCGAGTTAGTCCTGTCTTAATCTTTCCACTATGAGCCCAAGACATGAAGCATACAATTTGGCAAGGTCATCAAAAAGCTCACAATTCACACTTAATAAAAATAGTACATTACACTCAAAGAACAGCTTTGGCACAATGAGACGTATAAGGATATAATCATTCAGCGGGACATCATTGTTCAGGATCATTCTAGTCATTTTCCACAAGGAATTCGAGATCCATCTTAGTTCATTCAACTTGGAGAGCATTTGTGAGCTAATTGGTAGAAGTTTCACATTGTGCAATAAGTTTAAAGATTCAGAGTTTCACCGTATTTGGAGCTTTCCATTGATGAGGATCAACGAACTTCATCGGGAATGACATCTCCTCTTCTTATTCTCTCTCTCTTCCTCTCTTTTCTTCCCCCAAACTTTCTCTCACTTTAAAATGTTATTATTCTTAGTTGGGGTTTTTACTTTTGATATGCCTTTAAGTCACTTAGAAGTGACTTTAGAAAATAATTCAAATTAAGTCGCCTTGATTTTATAAAAGGGACTTAAATATTTTGTAGGAATATGAATAGTCTAAAGTTAGAAATAAGGCATATGGAAGGTCATGACGAAGATTAGGAGTCGTGTCTATTTTATAAATTTTAAAGCCATTCCCATTTTAAAGGGTTGCTCATTAAGTTTGTAAGCTCAAGAGTGCATTCTACCTTGAGAGAACAAAGGAAATAGCCAACTTTTTCCTTTCTCCCTTTCTCAATTTCCTCCATTTCTCCATTATGTACAACATTTTTTTAAGAAATTAATACAAGAAGGAGTTTCTAGCTTTCTTCTACTGAGGTATTTCTTGATAATTTTTGTTCATCAAATTAAATTCAGTCTTAATGATGCTTAAAAAGTTGTTTCTTCTCATAAATGCATGTGATAATACTTCTAACTAGTGTGTGTGCAAGAATCTAATTTTCTACCTGCAACATTAGTTCTCCTATCTAATTTCTCACTCCCCTTTTCCCACTCTTTAGACAAAGTTCTCTCTTGTAGGTATTTGCAAGCTTTACTTTGCAGGGGAGTCGGTGGAGTGCCCATGTTGGATCCCCAGTCAAAAGGCCACCAAAAAAATCCACATTTTCTCATGCATGCATATACAGAGGCTCCAACATTTAAGTAGAGGGACTTAGATTCCTAGAGCATTGGCATGAAATCCACAAGTTTGTCCGCCCAAATTTTTTTCTCACCTACAATTTTGGCACCCAACATGGGGCAAATTTAGTAGCATTTGCACCCAATATATAATCGCAAGGTCTGAAAATTAAAAAAATCAAATAGTAAAATAATTCCAAAAAAAAGTTCATGAAATTTTGTTTCGAATGATAGACATCAGATTTCTACACGTGACTTTTCACATTCCACAATGTACTTTTATGTTCCCACTACAAAAGTTTCCAAAATCTAGATGAAAGGAAGATACACTAGGTTAAGCAAGTTGAGAGGTGTTGTTGATCCCAGTTTCAGGCTTTGCAAAATCACCATGAACTTATTAGAGATAATCCATACTTCTTCTCTTAAGCCTCCTCTCCATCTAGCTCTTCAAACAGTTCAACTAACAATCTTGTCAAGACTTCTGTTGATACTCCCCCTTCAAATTCTCCCATTTTTCAGCCACCATTGGTCATTGAGTTCCTAGAAGAGGAAGGATTTGTAGAAGTAAGATAAGAAACAAAAATGACAATGGAAAATGAAGAAGAAAGACCTCAACCCATTGTTCCATGGAGAAGGAATACAAGTAGGTTCTCGTAAGAAATTTCCAAAGTTCAAAGGTGAAAATGCACAACATCTTGAAGAATACATCAAGATTTCTTTCACAACATCATGTGGAATTCTTGGTTTCCAACATGAAGACGTTGTTGTGAGACTGTTCGTGGAGTCCCTCTAAGAAAAACAACAGAATAGTTCTACCTCCTACCTTCCCGATCCGTCACCGGTTGGGATGACATCATTACTACCTTCGAAGAGATTTAAATCAATCAAGACTTTTAAGAACTTCGAGTTTAGTTTTCTCAAATAGAGAAAGGAGAAAATGAAACCATGAGAGACTTCATGGCTCATTTCTAATGGTTTCTTTGCTGGATACCTGAAGAGGATTTTCCATCTCAAAACAATGTCAAGAGATTCTTCATCAATTCTCAATCATCAGAAGTAGGATTTTTTCTGTGAAGAGCCCAACCAAGGAACATTGTAGAAGCACAAACGATGGTCATTGAACTTGATGACAATCTCATCCTTTCTAGAAAGATCAAGAATCCATCAAAGGGAAAGAACCAACATTGTGGAGATGAGAGAACCAATCCATCACCGCAAAATTTAGTGAATGATATATCATCTTTGAAGAGGGAATTATTTGAATGAGTTTCTTCCCAAAAAAGCAATGAAAATTAGATTGTAGGAGCACCCTGAAGGCTTACCTTGGAGGTCTCACTTGTCAATGAAATTTTTAGGAGTAAGGAAAATGAAGAGGATTTTGAACAAGAAAGTGAAGGTGGTGGTTCCCTAGAAAGTGATGAGTTTCAGAATGACACACAAATCATATTCTATGATTATTCGGAGGTTATGAATAAGAAAAATAAGATACACCCAGTTTATCACGTACAATATTCACTCATTATTATTCTGAGAAAACATCATCTCCCTCTAATGTTGTAAAATAAAATAAGGTTGATGATCCTCCTGTGGTAACTCCAAAAAATCAGTCCAGGATCTCCACTTCCATCTTCTATGAAGTATGCATTGTTGGAGCCTAATCACGAGGTGAGTAATAAGAGCCCCGTAATCCCAAGTAATTATTCCAATTCCTCTTCCATTTCTAAATCTAAATCTTCTCTTGTAAAATCTAGTACTTTAAAAGCTCTTAGTGTACGTTTCAAAATACCCTCGATTCCCCAAAATCTACTCCTTCTTCCAAACTGGTCCTAAATCAAAAAGCAATCCCTTTACCCCCTTATCCACATATGATCCCTTTGACTTAATAGAATATGCAAACAAATCCAAAGTGTAGATTAGTTAAAATGAATATTTGCGAGACTCATCGTGAACAATTTGAGTGGTCTGCATTTGATATATCGGGAGTGGTAGTCTAACACTCAATATTGTAACTTCTAGTTCTAAACGCATGCTACCAAACTCACCTACACCTCCCTCATAGAACATAATTTCTTTGAGTGCATCAAATACTAATAAATTTGAACCTTTCTATGTCTCCCTTCTTGTTGGATAATATGTACTGAATAATTGCATAATATATTCAGGTGCCTTAGACAACGTGATTCCTTTAAAGGTTGTCAAGGCTCTCGAATTACTATGACTCAACCTAGCATCTCTTGTTACTCTTAGGAATCAAAAGAGGTCTCACTTATAGGGAAGGTCAAAGATGCACATGTGGCTCTTGCAAGATTTCTATACAAGAAAGTTTTAGTGATTATTTTGGTAGTATACGTCCTACCTTCATTCGGAATGTTCTTTGAGTAGAAACTTCTACCGAGAATAACAAGGGAAAATTAAGATGAATTGGTCTTATGAAACCATACCAGTGAAGGGAGACATGGATAAATTTCTTTCAGAGAAGAAGATGAGGTACACACTATGAAAGTCCAAAAGCCCAGAAGCTAACATTTTGTACCAGGGTAGAAGGTGGATGAATCACTTTGTGAAAATTGAGGAAGAGTATATTCCCATCTTGATAGGTCCATACATTCCTTCCTGGAGAGGTTTGGACTTTGAACAAGAATTGAGGAGATTCGAGTTATAAGAGGGAAACTCCTAATTGCAGGATGATGATAACCATGAAGAAGAGGAAATGGTTCTTGATGATTTTCAAACAGAAAAACCAGCTTATGTGTTTATCCATGATGAAGAAATTTTATCATTCCCATTTGAAGATGAGGAATCCCTTGATCATGTTACCCAGGAAGAGACTAAGTCAGTCTACAATGAGTCCTCAAGAAATGGGAAAGAACTATCTATACAAGGACTAATAAGAGCCGTAGAAGAAACAGAAGACCCTAAAATTAGTCTTGAAATTTTAATGCAAGCCATGAATCTTGAAGACAAGCATGAAGCTGACTTGGAAACCTCAACCAGTGTGAAGATGGGCTATGTTGAAATAAATCTAGATGAGAAATATGATGTCCCTCTCGAGCCAATGGTTGGTGGATATGGTGACAGAATGGAGATATTTTATTTCCCATTTGAAGAAGAAGATTCTCTCCATGATGAAGAAATAGAAGCAAGAAGTTTTGAGGCCCATGAAGCTAAAGCCCCTATTGATAAAGGGTGATAAAATGAAGCAATTCTCAAGATGATGAAGTAATCCCTCTAGATAGTTACCTTGAGATGAAAAATAAATATTCTTCAAAGGCATACAAAGAGGAGCTACAAGAAATGACTAAGCATAACTCGTGCAAGAAATATTGGATGAAAAAGAAGTTACGGAAGACCCCAAGCTGATTCTTGATCTCTTCACTCGTGCCATGGACATATAAGACAAGTATGAGGTCACATCCAATCCTTCCATCAATACTCAAGAACTTCATAGTGGAGTAAAGGAAAAGGATAAGTCTAAGGTTTCTCATGGAAAAGAGTTCAATGAGCATAGACCTAGGAAAGAAAAGAATCCAAAATGTTCAAGTAACTTGAATGAAAGTTAGCCTTGGGTAGTGATAGCGTGCTCAAAAAGAATCATATCTGATGATAAACACAAAATTCAACTGGAACTATGAAAAAAAATTCAAAGAGGATGAAGGAAATGGAATTTCCAAGCAAGGTCATAAGAATCAAAAAGCTCACATGGAATCACTCCTACCAATTACACAGGTAATTTTGAAATCCCCTAGATTTCATAATAGCCGAGGAGGGGAGGGTACTTTCAATAACCCATCAACAACTTTGCAGAACATCATCATTTGGTGTATCCTCTTCAAGGGTAAATTTTGATAAATGAAAAGTGCTTCGGTGAAAATGTGTTGTCCCTCGTCTTGTACCATAAGTGATTTCTAAGTGTGTTTCCCTTTGTGTTTCATGTGTTTACTTTCCATCTTTGTGTGTGTGTGTGTGTTTCCTTCTTTTCTCTCTCTCTCTCTTGTTGTAGGTTTTACATGACTCTGTAGGGCCCAATGGATAAAGCATTGGTCAATATGTTGTAAGTTGAGATTCTAGGAGTTCTCATTCCATGTATTCACTACAATGAGTCCATGTCATGTCCCCAAGATAGAACTAGTTGTTCTCGTGCAAATGTGAAATTGGGAAATTGACCATTTCGAGCATGAAAATTATACCTTATGCCAAATTTTTCATGCTTTATCATTCTTAGGCACCCCAGGTCAAATCCATCAGTTTGGTAACCCCTATTTAATGTCAAATCAGTCCCCTAGGTGATTTACTAAATTCAATTTAATCCCCAGTGATTTTAGGAAGTTTTGAAAAGATGTTATCGTTTGAAAGTATTGGGAAGGGCTATCGTTGGTCTTCCCGATTGGATTAACCCCCTAAATTGGAGCGAAAGGGAAAAATTAAACATGAAGGTGAATTGAAGACCTTATAACATCATGAAAATTATTTTTGAAGGTTTGGGGAAGTTTTGAAATACTTGGAGCAGTCTGAATAAAAGTGGGGTTCACAAGCCTAGGCAGTACACAGGCCTATAACAACTACTGAGATTTAGAAGAAGATTCTAGGATCTTCAGATGGAGTTAGAAGTAAAACAAAACATATATGGAAATATAATTCCAACACCTACATGGTGGTGGAATCATATTTTTCACAACACCTTGTTTGTATATGATTTGCACGCAGTTTTTCTCAGGCACAAGTGGAGTCCCAAATCACAATTACTATTTTTCATGGATCATATGGTTGGATAGAAACATGATACCCCCATAATTTGATAAAAATTTACATTTCCAGTTAGGATAATATAAAATTTCACAAATAAATTCCACCGGAGATCAAGTTATTATCATCCCAAGTTGCCCTCTCAAATGTAGTTTAGGAGTTAGTCAATTTTGGGAGGACATGTGTCACACCAGAGCTGACAGATTTCATGTCCTCAATGTCCTTGAGTTCAGGTACAAAATTCTTGTAAAAATTCACCCAACCCCCATGTTACCTTTGTGACACTCACGTGACCTCCAGACTTGACAGTTCAGCCCCCAGGTGCATTTTTCGAGCATCAATTCCCTGTCGTCAGATCAAGTGCCACATGTCAGCTTCAGGACCATCGTGGAATTTTATGTCCCTCACCTCCCTGAGGTCAAGGACATAAATCATGGAAACAATTTCCCAACCCCTATGGGGATTCTTTTGGTCACCCATGTGACCAACTTTCAGCCCTCATTGCTTTAAAGCATCTTTTCTCACCTTCATTCCCTGTCGTTGGATCACCGCCACGTGTTGTCCTCTTGACCACCATGGAATTTTATGTCCCTCAAATTCCAAAGGTTAGGTAAATAAAGTCATAAAAAAATTTCCCAATCTTCTCCTTCCATGATTTCAAAAATTCAAAAATCTAACTACCGCTTTAGTGCTCCCAATGCTTCCACTACTTCCACTCTCGTGCACATATTTTCTCCATTCTTTCTCTCAACTTATCACCACCATAGCTCCATTTCTAAAAATCAAACCATAACTTATACAAAGTTACTTCCCTTCACTCCATGAAATCACACAAATCCTAAAGGACAATTGGCAAACAAAGAAGGAGAAGTTAAGAAAGAAGAAGAAGAAGAAGAAAACAGAGAAAACTCCATGAACGTGAAACATGAATTTGAAGAAATATTTAAAATGCATTCATGAAACAATAGGATTTAGTTTTCTACTCATACCTCTACCAAATTCCATCAATAGTATACCTTCAAACTCTCATTCTATGCAATAGAGCATCCACAACAAAGAAATCCCACTTTTGGCTCAATGAAGAAAAAATCCAATTTCTGTCAAACCATTGGGCAAAACGAAGTAGAATTACACGTGAAGCATCATAACCAAAAAAACATATAAAATATATAATTTTATTTACAAACAGAGGAGAAAACCATACCTACAATTTTGATGTCCATTAATGGCTATTGCGTATAGAAACAATCAGGTCCAAAATTAAAAGTTTAAAATTTCTTAGAATTTTAAGTGGGTAGAGAAAAATTTCAGAAGGATGATATTGGCGAAAACCCATATCAAAAACTTTGTTCCACATCACACTAACTTCTAGAAGCCAAATTTTTAAAAATACCAGTCTATTACATAGGGATTGCTATTTTGGGAAAGTCATCGACAAAAGAACCTGCGAAGGAGGTAGAGACATGGGAGGTGCACTACAACTGAGAACTCACTAGAAAATGCATTCTTGGAACTTAATAAAAATAGTAAGTGGGCCCATGAGCACCTAATAAAAATATAAATTTGATCCAGAAGGAACGAGGAACGCACAGAGAAAGTAGAAAATAGAGTCGCAACATCTAGTTGAAGATCGGGGACTTGATTTTTCACACTTACTAAAAATAGTAAGTTGTTCTTTCTGGGCTAAACATGAAGTCAAAGTAGACGGGTCAAAAGATGACACAACCCTTCACCTATGAGTATGATGTGGAATACAACGATGCCTTGTACATGAAACTAAATGACCAAGACTTACATGGCCTCCAAGGACCGAAAGAGGAATGTAAGTTGAAATATTCAAAAGTTGCTTCTTTGTTGCTGCGGACACCCAAAGTGTCTATGCGAGAGTCTCAAGTTATTCGTTGCCGATCTTTCCACTATGAGCCTGAGACACGAACCATCTGAGCTAGAAAGGTCATCAAAAAGGTCATCACAAAATCATAATTCACACTTACTAAAAATAGTAAGTTACACTCAAAGAGAAGTTTTGGAACAATAGGACGTACAAGGATAATCATTCAGGGGGACATCATTGTTCCACATCATTATATTCATTTTTCATAGGGAATTCAAGATCCATCTTAGTTCATTCAACTTGGAGAGCATTCATGACCTAATTGGAAGGAGTTTCATAGTGTGCAAGGAGTTCAAAGATTCATATTTTCACTTCATTTGGAGATTTCCATCAACGAGGATCAATGGAATTCATCGGGAATGACATCTCATCTCCTTCCTTCTCTCTCTTCCTCTCTCCTCTCCCCCCCAACTTTCTTTCACTTTCAAATGTTTTAATTCTTCGTTGGGGTTTGCACTTTTTGATATGCCTTTAAGTTAGTTACAAGTGACTTTAGAAACATAATGTAAATTAAGTCACTTTGATTTTATAAAAGGGACTTAAATATTTTGTAGGAATATGAATAGTCTAAAGTTAGAAATAAGGCATATGGAAGGTCATGAGGAAGATGAGGAGTCATGTCTATTCTATAAATTGTAAATCCATTCCCATTTTAAAGGGTTGGTCATTAATTTTGTAAGCTCAAGAGTGCATTCTACCTTGAGAGAACAAAGGAGATAGCCAAATTATTCCTTTCCCCTTTCTCAATTTCCTCCATTTCTCCACTATGTACAACTTTTGTTTGAGAAATTAATACAAGAAGAAGAAGTTACTATATTTCTTTGAATAAGGTATTTCTTGATACTTTATGTTCATCAAATTTCAATTTGGTCTTAATGATGCTTACAAAGTTATTTCTTCTCATAAATGCATGTGATGATACTTATAACTAGTGTGCGTACAGGAATCTAATTTTCTATCTGTAACATTAGTTCTCCTATCTATTTTATCACTCCCCTTTCCCGCTCTTCGACAAAGTTCTCTCTTGCGGTATCTCGCAAGATTTTCTCGCAGGGTTAGTGGAGTGCCCTTATTAGATCCCCGGTCGAAAGGTGACCACAAAAATCCACATTTTCTCATGCATGCATATACAGAAGCTGCATCGGTTAAGTAGAGGTACTTAGAATCCTATAGCATTGACAAGAAATGCACAAGTTTGTCTGCCCGAAAAATTTTCTCGCCAACAAATCATATCTTTTAATTTAATTCTACTTTCACTCAAGGAATGTATGTCCAACTAAAAGTCAAATTTAGAGTGTTAAAACATCTTTATCCTTCAAAATCCCAAAGTTTTACTTTCTTTTAAAACAAGAACCTCATAAATATAATTTAAAATATAAATGATATTAATAATTTTATCCACATTTTAACTCTTATTATGGCAATAAACAATGAGATTTCGATAGTTAGATCTAAAAGTAAATCTCATCTACAACTAAACCTTCTTAAGATATTTCATCAAAAACATATCTTTTTGACTCACCTTATAGCCTCAACAACAATAATTTAATATGATTAATAAGTTTTCATTTAATTTTAGTCAAGATTATCTTGAGGTATAGATGTGAAGGAACCACCGCACTTTGCGCTTTAGTAATTTTTTTATCACATTACAATGAATAATGATTACATTCCCTATTTTACCTTATGATCTCATACCACTACATTGTTTAGCCCTTCCATTAAGGCTTACTTTCTAAAACACCTATTTAAAAAATTTGTTAAGAAAATATGTCATTCATGTCAAAAACTGAAATTGTACCATTTAGCCATTGCATTTAACACACTTCCACATATATCAAAACCCTCTACTTGGTTCTCAGGGAAGAATCATTATTACATTAACAATACCATCAAAATATCTACAAATACATGAGTACGTTGGCTACTAGAATGAATATTCCCATTAGCAAGATAAATATAATTTGAACCATTCTTGGATCGTTATTTAGCTTAAATCTCATTGAACTAAAAGAAAAAAGACTAACACATTGCTTGAAGGGTGAATGACCATATCACTTTTAAAGTAACATCCTAATAGTCGTCAATCCATAACCACTATTATAAAATGTAATTTATTTTCATTTTCTGATAAGTATACATGTTCACATGGTAACTGTACGCCGGAAAAGCGACAAGCGAGCGTGGTAATCTACAGGTAACTCTTCTACATACCCGACCTCTCGAGGTCGTGCCGAGATAGCCGGTTGGGATAGAATATGTGTGGGATGCAAATGAACTAGTTAGGAAATCTAATTTCTTCGACACGCACTAATGGAATTTGCAAATCTAAGGCAAAGAAGGCCCTTCTAACTTGGACTAGTGTGATAGATCGATCAGCAAGGATGACTGCTCGAAGGCTCCAATCAATATCGAGTTCTGGCGTGATTCAATCTATGGGTTGTGGAATAGATGGAAAATGACCAGGATAGTTTCGTGTATATCTCATGATAAGGTCATATGGTGGGTAGTGAATACAATTGTCTCTACGGACGATTCTCTGGCCTAGTCCAGAATTCTCTAGCTTTATTAACCACTATATCTAGTAAGGACAATTGTTCGATGATGATGGGTGGAAGTGGAGTGGATTGGAATACTAGTGTGTGTAGGCCAGTGTTTATATCTAATTGACTTATGGATTCGTTAGGCTATGGAATTTGTGGGTCACAACCGTAGACTCTTGGTTGTTGCGGTCCTGTTATGGTCATATACGAAATCAAGTCCTAATTCCTAGTATCCAGTAATCATACGCTTTCTCAGCTTCTATGTTTAGGACCAATAACTGCGCGATCTTCTCAGAATATCTCACAGGCATTCGTGCAACCTGGATCCTTAAACTAGTATCTATGTCTGTGAGAGTGTCTCCTGCACCTAGCTATGGGACCAAAGGATCGCAACCAAAGGTTTGTTCTCTTTCAAATCCTTCTACAGTCATGTGAATGTTTTTCCTAGGGCAATCTGTAGTTCAGTTGATTTGACCAAAACGTGTGTGCTTGGTCGTCTTCTATATTTAACCCTCTCAACTGAGAACTAATTAGTTGTAAATCTGTTGTTGTTTGGAAGACTTGTACTCAAAGGTTCTGGTCTATTTCAATTATTACTATGATGAGGTTGGGTTGAGGTACGATTGGCTCAAATACATATTCCCTGGGCTCCCGAGGTCTCGTGATTGTCATACAAAACAAAATGTAAATCTAACTACAAAGAAAGCAAATTTTAACTATCTAAAGCATATATAACTTCTATTTTTGTATTTAACTTTCTAAGAAGAAAAGCATCTATTTAAAAGTATCTAGAAATAACAACTAAATAACAATTTAAAACAAACAAAGTAACTTGAGTGTAGTTATTTGTCCGTGTAATTTATAGTTTTATTCTAAATAATGAAATAACTTGCTTGATCTATTTTGCAATTTCTTGATCCTACCTCGTAAGTGAGGAGTGAATCATAGTTTCTTAGAAACTATCAATCCCCATGCTTCCCCGGTAATATCGAGAATAGAATTTACTCGAAATGAAGCAATTAACTTCTTTATTTGATATGATTCTAACTAGAACTTTGAAATTTAAAACCTAGATTCTCAGTAGAACAAAGGGCGAATCGATGGTGTGTGTGATCTTGTCCCCTCAGTGTGATCTCCTCGTTCTTTTGTGTTCACATGGATCTAGAAAATCGTGTAATGCTAACATCGACAGAAGTAGATATTGGGACAAGGAAAGCTCGAATGCGAGACGAGAATATTATGTGAGTAGGAGAGGGATAGTGCAAGAGTACAGAGCTTGGCTTATGCAATTCCTAGCGGGATTTACTACGAGTCATGCAACATAAAGCATCCAGAACCTGAAACTATCCTATTTGAAGAGAAAAACCTGCAACTTTAATGGCTTCCTAAGCTATTCTACTCCAATGGATTGGATAAAACAACAACACCGTTTGCACAAGCTGGATATGTGGCTTACCAACAGTTGAACAATGCTAACTAGACATATAATGAACTAAACCAAGCACTCTAAGCAAAATGAAAGCTAAGTCTATTGCAAAGAGAAATTCAGAGACAAACTTTAGGGCCATTTGCTTGAGCACAAGCCATTTATTTATAGCTTTCATTCACCCAAAAAATCAAAACCAAACTGAACTCTAAAACTATAAACAATGGCCAAACAGTATTCCAGGGGACCAAAAACATAAATGCAAGCCCAAGTTGGCAAGGAAAAGCTGGTGAAACATTGATCTTTACGTGAGTCACGTCAAAACAATTTCTGGAAAATGTGTAAAGGACCACCGCTCTGAGCAGGGTGGCGGTTACAGGACCACCGCCCTGATTAGGGCAGCGGTCACGAGACCGCTACCCAGGCAGGGTGGCGGTTTCGTCACTAAAGAGCAAAAGGCCGAAAAAAGAGGGGAAAAAGGAAAAACAAAGGACACGGGGGCTAAGCAGGGCATGCAGGATGTTAACACACACTCGGAGAGCTTTTCCAGATCTGAACACCTTGCGAGGAGACCTGTATCATCATTGGGGAACTTGTTACACTGTTCTGCAAAGATATGAGTACCTTACAATTTTGGGTACGTACATATTGCCCCCTCGGAGAAGCGTTTTAGCCATGAAGAGGTGTAAAACGGTGGGTCCGAGTATGGCAGTCTGAAATGGGAAGTTATAAGTTATACCTGACATGTCTGTGTGTTGAAATGACGCCATGCAAAATTCCCGCTACCTACAAAATGAAAAGAGAACTCAAGTGCAGATAGATACAATAGTTTGAAAAATAAATGCTAAGAATAATAGGGAATGAGAATGTACCATTTGTGCGGGGATAGGAACTTACCTCCATCAGCGCTCCAAACCTATGAAAAGTTATTTTAAAACGAAACAGAGTGCCATATATATGAAAGTGGGCCCATTTTCCTATTCATTTGCATGAGTCGATTTGATTGATTTTGAGCTCTGGGACCCACGGTGATGGTTTCTTGCATGAGTAGAGTCGAAACGTTCGCAGCGAGATCGTGATCATGCCTCCACGTGCGGAACACCGACCTCAGCGATCACAGGTTAGTTTTCTTCAGTTTATTGTTTTCCCCCTTAATTTTGAAATGCTAAATACTCTGTAATGGGGGGGTCATTTTTGAAAATGCTAGGTTCAAAAGGTCCACCTAGGGGGGGCCACTACTGGGTAGGCTTTGTTTTTAGTTAAAAAGGTCTTTTCTGGCACTTTTTAGGCCTTTTTAGGTTAAAAGCCCACGTGGGTTTTCGAGACCACAACTACCACCCCGGCCGGGTGGCGGTTACACGACCACCACCTTTAAGGCGGTGGTTACAAAACCGCCTCCTGCTCAGGGCGGCGGTTTTGCACAGAATGCAAAAAGAACTTGTTTTTGAGATTGTGTTTATATTTTTAGCATTTCTACGTGTTTTTATGACTTTCTCAGCATTTCTTGGATGCTAACTTAGTTTGTTTTGTGTGTTTTTGGATGTATGCAGGCGAGAGAGGAGTGCATCCGATGGAGCAGAGAGAGAGTGTGATTGGCTCTCAGGGGTATTAGATGCCCTTTCATAGGATGAGGAGGACACACTTTAGAGGGCTGGTATATTGTGCATATCGTGCGTGCCCCATGTTGCACCATCTAGTCACATCCTTTGTGACTTATTCTCTTACTGGGATGTAGATTAGAACACCTTCCGATTGCCAGGGGTCCATGGCGAGTGGACCATTACATCGGAGGACATCTACCACATTCCTGGGGTCTTGATCATCGGGAGGCGACTCACTTTGGAGACAACAGCTCACGAGCACAGACACGGTGGGCGATTTATATGGGAGATGCCACCATCTCCATGGGGTCGAAGAAGGGGTGAGAGTTCGATCCATTCCTTCTTTTCCCATCCCCGTATTTCGTCAAAGGCCATCATGGGGATCCTTGCCTCGAGATTGATCGGGACAAGGGAGGGGATGCATTATTATACTACCGGGCCCTCATTATTGCACGAGATAGAGGGCCATGGCCGGATATACACTTGGGGAGTAGATATTCTTGGACCACCTACCACGATCTATACGGGTGGTCCGCTTTACGGCAACGATCGAGCCACCCGACCCCGGTCATGAGTTGGGTTTATGAGCACTTCATCCCTTATGGCGGGGGTGTGGAGGTAGCAGATCCTAGAGTCATTAGGGCATCCGGATGGACAGACATGTCGGTGCTTAGAGCACATCATCAGCCGATTTCCTCCCCGACTACCGCCGATATGGAGCTACACCAAACCGCACCATGGCCGGTATATGGGGCGAGGAGGCCCTTACCTTGATTTCTGCTCCACCACAAGGTAGCTTATTGATAGAGTGGGACGAGTGGAGGTGCGCCCCTTCGCCGAGTTCCTCAAAGCAATTTGGCCTTCCATACGCGGTATGCTTCCCCAAAGTGGCACCGGTTACAGATCAGTTCACGAGGCCAGAGGGGGGCCTAGAGGCCGAGGTTGGACAGTGATTACTCCTGGCATTCCCATTGCAGCCAGGAGGATAGTTCATGCTAGAGGGAGAGCCGGTGCGCCTCAAGCACCTTTGCTTCGATTCTCATGATCCCGCTCATAAAGCAATGACCCTATTGATATTGATTCCGAGTCCGAGGATTTTACGAGAGGAGCGATAGAGGAGGAGACCGAGGATAGTGATCTGAGAGTGGCATGACACTCAGGATATCATGCAGGTAGAGAGGGCTGAGCAGAGCATAGAGAGGGACACTCTAGTTTCAGAGGAGCCACTCTCTCAGGGCCATGGTGGAGAGGATGAGTCAGTTGTAGGGTGACATGTTGCTCCTACCACAGGAGCAGCCCCTCAGTCGGTAGCGGCATCCGCGGTAGGTGCCGGCCCCAGCGACCCATCTTGGAGGCCTAGGGATCCGAGTAAGTTACCCTTTCTCCCTTTTAATGTTTATTTGTAGGCTCTCCTTAGTTGCTATTTTGTATCTTTTAGCCTCTTGCTTAGTTTCTAATTCATTTTCTCCTTTGTTTGCAGAGACTGTTGACGAGTGGCGGGATTTGATCCGCAGGGTATGTACCGATTCCCTGATGATCCCCATGGATAGGACTCAAGCGCAGAGCCGCTCTGTGGACGTTGGGAGCCTTCAAGAAATGCCCGAGAGGCATACCGACATTTTTTCTCCCGCTCGGCACGTGGCCATGATGGTGTCGACCCTCCGCACTGAGTTAGTGGGCTATAGGACGGCTGAGTGCCTTATGAGGAGCTGTTCTCGTGGTGAGACCGCAGCTGCTCCTAGGGATCCTGAGCCCTCCGTACATTCCGAGTGCTGGCGTAGCTAGAGTCCTAGGTGTGGGCGTGCACCTTCGGAGGGGTCGCGTAGGGATTGAGAGGCCACTTGGCTCTCGTGTATTTTGTATTATATATTTATTTGTATATCACGGACTCTTTGAGCGTTTTGACCATGCTTAGTGCATGATGGCATTGTACATAAACATTGATTATTTATATATATTCATTTGTTTTGGATCGAATCAGGCACTCATAGTTTCTTTTCTATTTCAGCTTTCTTTGTGTATACTATGATGTATGTTTATATGCTTTTTAGAATGTGTGCAATGGAGAACAAATGATGCAAATGTTTGTTTCCTTTTGAGTATTTCATGATGCTGATATATGTAGATGTAATGCAATGTGATTTTGAATCTTAGCTTCCATAAGCAATTTTTGATATCTCATGTTTTTTTTTTGCAAAGTGATGAATATAACCAGTATGATGAACAAATAAACTTGCCCCACTCCTAACTCCATGCAACTAGTAAGATGTGAGGGCTCTTCACCGAGAGCTAGAAAGGGCACAAGTTATGAGGTGTAGCTGAAATGATAGCGATGAAAGACAGACAAAGCTTTGGTGGAACCAAATAGGAAACTACAAGCTTACTCCACCCGAGTGACTTCATAGTTTAGAATGCAACTTACTTTGCGGTTTATCTAGACTTAGATCCGTAGATGGCCACATAGTAGACAAAATCTGGGTTTTTAGGATTTTAACTCTCTTGGAATTTTGAACATCTGATTCATTCGTTTTTGACTCAAAGTTTGAATTGTTTGTTTATGACTTTTAACATTTGCTTTGTCAAGAGGACCCCCTATACTTTGCCCCATGCTACTAGTAAGAAGCGTGGGTTTATCACCATGGACAAGGTATAGGCAAGTAAGGGCATTTCCATTCTTTCCCAACCCTACGTCACTAGTAAGAGATGCAAGCTCATCACCGAAGGTTGGTGGGGAAAGGAAATGTGTAAAATTATTATTTTTTGTTTAATCACTTGTTGACTTGTTTTCTTGAGTAAAATGTCAGTATGTGCTTATTTCCAAAGAGATATACATATGGGATAGATGTGACACCATGAAGCTTCTAGAATGCACTATAGGTAAGACACCTTCCCTAAGAAGAAATCAAAGCGAGAATAAACTTGTAGATCTTGGTATGGTTACCGTTAAGACTTCGTCATGTCTGACTTTATTTGATAAAATGATTCTGAGATGATTTGATGATATCACGAAAATGGAGAGGTATGATTAGAAATTTTATGCCAACAACATCATGAGTTTGTAATGAATTACTTTGAGGATAGATTCCTTGATCACCATTTATGTAAGAAACAAGTGGACAAAATGATCTTAATCTATATGAAGATGCAATGTAGATAATTATAAGTAGTGCTAGCCGCTTATGCGTAGAACCGCTTGAGGTGAAGGGAATTGACTGTTTCGCCAAATTCCTCACCTTCTAGCATACATAAGAGGTATGCACCATTTCCGTAGTCCTTCATGACTTGGTATGGGCCCAACCATTTGGGCCGGAATTTCCTTCCTTCGCCGGTCTTCTTGTCGATCCGGCTGTCTAGCCTTAGAACTAGATCACCTTCGTATATGTCACGTTCATAGACCTTCTTGTTATACTGCCGGCACATTCGGTCAGCATAAGCTCTATGCCACTGTTCAGCATCTAACCTAGTTTCATCTAGGCTTTCTAGTTGGGAAAGACGTGCTTCTCTATAAGCGTCTTCATCCAGAATCCCTTGTAGTGAAATGCGGAGACTGGGTATTTCAACCTCAAGTGGGAGAACTGCTTCTGCCCCAAATACTAGCGAGAAAGGAGTTGCTCCCGTTGGTGTTCTTATTGAGGTTCGGTGGGCCCACAAGGATGGATATAATTTCAAATGCCAATCTCATTTGTTTTCTTTTACCGTT
This sequence comes from Taxus wallichiana var. yunnanensis, assembly GCA_018340775.1. Lineage (NCBI taxonomy): Eukaryota > Viridiplantae > Streptophyta > Pinopsida > Cupressales > Taxaceae > Taxus > Taxus wallichiana. The sequence continues at coordinate 150,148,213 of CM031234.1, read as the reverse complement.
TTAAGGAGAATGGCTTTCAGTGTCTTGTTTGTCGCTTCAGCCTGTCTCGTTGGCTTGGGGGTAATATAAGGAAGCCGTATGATGGCTTATCTTAAATTTATTACATAGTTCGTGAACCTCTTCATTCTTAAAAGAAGTTCCATTATCAGAGATAATGATTTGCGGGATACCGTACCTGCAAATGATTTGGTTCAAAATGAACTTGGCGATTACGTAACCAGCATGCAGTAGTAAGATGCATAGCCTCTACCCATTTGGTAAAATATTCAGTGGCCGTGATTATAAAATTATGGCCATCTGTGGATGAGGGAGAGAATTTCCCTATTAAGTCTAGACCCCATGTAGAAAAGGGCCATGGAGTAGCGATTGGTTGCAGAGCTTGTGCCGGCATGTGGATCTCATGGGAGAATTCTTGGCACTTATGACACTGCGTCATAAAACTCTATTGCGTCATGTTTCTAGAGTGGGCTATAAATAGCCCATTCAATGTATTTTTCGAGCGGTGGCATGGCCACCGAAGTGGCCTCCACATATTCCACTGTGAGATTCATGGAGAATCTTCTTGGATTCTTCCGTGTCGACACATCTTAGGAGCATTCCATCGAATGCTTTTTAGTAGAGCACTTGCTCTATAATGACGTATTTAGCTACGATAATGCGTAACCGCCTTCTTTGTTGCCGTGTAACTCCTTCTGGGTACGTACGGTCCATGATATAATTAATGATATCTGTGTACCAAAGGTACTCATAGATAGAGGGTCGGGTTTCGATGTAGTATACGCACTCATCTGGAAAGTCTAAATCTACTAAATCACCTCCGTCTAATGGATTGTCAGCTAACCAATCTGTGATGACTTGTCCTTTAACCGACTTCTGATTTACAAATGTTAATTTGAATTCTCCCATTAAGGTTATAAAACATCCAGCCTTTTTAGACAAGGACCCTTGTGTGAGGAAAGTTCGTAAATGGTCCATTTTTACCATGACCCTCGTTTCTTGGTTAAGCATATAATGTCTTAGGTGTTTAGTAGTAAAGACTATGGCAAGGCATTCTCGTTCTGCCTGTGTATAGCGTGTTTCATAGTCGAGTAGCATTCGGCTGATGAAATAAATCACACGTTCCTTCTTGTCATCATCCTCTTGGGCCAACATACAAGCTAACGAGACATTGGTAGCTCGTGAATATAAAATTAACGGAAATCTAGCTTTGGTGGCATTAGCATAGGTGGCGATAATAGGAAACGCTTAACTACATCAAAGGCTTCATTACAGTCTTTGGTCCAATCAATGCTATAGTCTTTCTTGAGTAAATTGTTGATTGGATGAATGGTGAAGCTTAAGTCTGGGATAAATCTCTGGATTGCACCTAGTTTTCTGAGAAATGATCTGATTCCAAATTCATTCGAAGGTGGGACCATATCGAGGACAACCCAAATTTTGGTTGGATCAACATCTATCCCTCATGATGATATGATGTAACCTAGGAGTTTTCCTCCTGTTACACCAAGGACACATTTCTCTGGATTTAGTGTGACTCTGTATTCTATTAGGCGTGAAAGAATGACGTGGAGTACTTCTAGATGGTCACAACACTTCTTGGCCTTAGCCAATAAGTCATCTACATAGGACTCCACGATTTTATGAATTAAATTGTGGAATATATATGTCATAGCTCGGGTAGGTAGCACCAAAGCGTTCTTGAGACCGAATGGCATAACAAACAGTAGCAATAGGTTCCCAAGGAGTTATAAACGTAGTTTTAGCTTGATCTTGCTCGATATTTTGATTTGATTGTATCCCGAGAATCCATCCATGAGAGACAAAAGCTCAAATCCAGCTGTTGCATCAACAATGACATCTATGGATGGTAATGGGAAGTCGTCCTTAGGACATGCTTTGTTGATGTCTCGAAAATCTATGCAAATGCGTATCTTTCCATTCTTCTTGAGAACGGGAATGATGTTAGATACCCATTAGGAGTAGTCGACTGGCTTGATAAATCCTACTTGGAGGAGTTTTATTACTTCCTCTTTTACCATGAGAGCTACCTTGGGCTTCATGGGTCTTGATTTTTGTTTAACTGGCTTTGCATCTGATTTAGTGACGAGGTTGTGCACCGCAATGTGGGGTGTGACTCCTGTCATCTCCTTATAATTAAATGCAAACACCTTCTGATGTTCTTTGAGGATCTGAGTATGTATTTCTACTTCTTCTGGGGTTAACGAGGATCCTAGTTTCAATATTCTCGGTTCATCTTCTGTCCCGATGTTGACATCGATTGTTTCTTTGATCAAAGAGGCGTTACCTTCTTTGAACTCAGGTGGTGCTGGAGGTAAATCCAAATCATCCCCATTTTCTACTGCGTATATGCTAGGTTCCATTTGTGAGGGAAGATCCATCACAAGATTTCCAAAGTAGGAAGATGAATGTGGAATTAAGGATAAATCTAGCATATGATAGGAGATATGTAGTGCTGCATAGGTGTTTAAGTAATCAAAAGTAACCACATCACTATCAATACGGTCTAGGATGGTAGATTTACTTCTGCTTGAAAGGGGATTTGTCATTTTTTTTATCAATGGTTCATCACGAATGGACACCGTGAACTGGGTATCTTCTAACTCATTGCTTGGAGTAAAACGTGATGCTGAAGTTGCTATTGAATCGGCGAGAAGATTTTTCTCTCGTGGGATCGCTTCAATGGATATGAAGTTAAACGCCTTGCTTAAATCTAATACGGCTTCTTTGTAAAGCTGCAAATGTTCGGCTTTGGTTTCATATACTTCAGAAACCTGGTTTGTCACTAATTGCGAGTCTCCTAAGACTCTGATGTTATCAATACCAATTCTTTTGGCTAAGGTGAGGCCAAGGAGGAGGGCTTCGTACTCAGTGCCATTGTTTGTGCATTCAAAGTGTAGCATAAAGGCAAATGGTGCGACTTTCTCTTTGGGCGAAGTAAGAATTATACCCGCCCCGCTCCATAACTTCATTTAGCTCCATCGAAATGGAGAGTCCAATATTTAGCCGGGAGTATAGATGTTGGGATATCTCGCCGTGTTTGTGCACTCAACTTCTACCATGCAGAGGTCCTCTCTTTGGAAGGGAACCAACACCTAGGGAATATCCTATGCCTACTGAATCAAATGGTAAGAACATTGGTGAATCTTGTTCTATTAACTCAATGATTTTTGCAGTAGTCCCTAATGATACCATTTCTATAGCCTTATCTTTGGGGGTTGGGGTTGTTTTGGCTATGCTGATAGTTTCAAGATCCGTTGTAGGTACCAACTTTTCCTCTGGTTTTGGGTCAGTGGGTTTATTGAGTTGGTTTGTTGGAAGTTCAAATTCTGAGTGCACACCTGGTCTTTTCTTTAAATCAGCTAGGTGCAAATCGAAAGGTTTTGGATCACCTTTGGCTACAAATACCTTTCCTAGATGTAAGAATCTTACTTCTTGAAATAACGTAGAAGGGATTGCCTTCATTCGGTGTATCCATGGTTGGCCGAGTATCATATTATAATTAGTTTCCTGATCTATAATATAAAACTCAGTCAGGATTGTTTTGGGTCCTAAGGTGACCGACAATATTATAGTTCCTATCAAAGTGGCTTTAAGGCTATCATAGCCTCTTAATGTATTTCGAGTGGTGGAACAATTTGTTTCCCCATATCCTAGTTTTTGGAGGAAAGAGAAAGGAACTATGTTAACTGCGGCCCCATCGTCAACCATTGCCTGTTTTACATAGTTATTATAAACCCATACTTGTAAGTGTAAGGATGGATCACCTCGGCGTGCGATCTCAACATCTGTAGGCATTTTACTTATTTCGAATATGAATTCGACATCCTTGTCCGGCTGCCCCGGAGGGTGGATATCAAAATCTACGTGATTTACTTATGTTTCAGGAGGTGGAGTGATGTTAATTAGATGACCTAGACCTAATGCTTCTAAAAGAGTAGCTCTGTGAGTAGGAGAGTTCTTTAGTAAATCCAAAAATGAAATGTGCGAGAAGGTCTTTGTTAGGTCACTAATTAAATCATAGGCACCCACGGGTTTTTCTACTATTTGTTGACTCTTATCCGTTTCTGGCAGATGACTTGGGCTTGGTTGAGAGAAATATTCTTGTGTTCTTGTTATAGCTTCGATAGGTAGTTCAGCGTCTAATTCTACCAAACTGACTATCTTGGGTTTCGTTGACTTCCTAACTGTGGCACAACTGATGGATTTAGTGAAGTCGAGGCTTCATGATCATTGTTTCCCGTCATTGCACTTTTGTTTGTTCCAGTTGGATTCAGCCTGTTGCTATCATGATTTGGGAGTGGATCGTTAAAGATCTTGAGGGGAGCATTCTGAGGGGAAACTGCCCCTGCGAGCGTATTTGGTGGTGGTGACATGGGATCTGCCAAAAACAAATCTGTGAAGAACTTTCTTTGTTCTTCTGGAAAATGTTGCATGAATTTATTGTAGTCACGACATGTTCTAGTATCATGACCCCGAATTTTGTGGAAACCACAATAAGAATTGGGATTGTAATTCTTGTTTTGTTGGTTTGGTGTATATTGTGGCCTAAAATTCTGATCAAACTGTTTCCTATTAGGATTAAAATTTTGCGTTTGTTTTTGGCTTTGGTTTTGATAACCAAATGAGTTTTGGCTTGGCCCTTGTATAGGATTTCACCGTTGTTGTTGTTGTTGTTGTGGATGGTTAAAATCCACTGTATTGATTGTCGGGGTGAAGTTGTTGTTTCGTTGGTTGTTTGTTTGTGATGGAGTATTGACCACATTTACCTTCTTGGGCTGGTCGGTTACTCCATCCGTTGTTACACCACGATTTTTGTTAAGGATTTTAGGTCCTTGATTGATGTTTGTGGTAGTTGTAGTGTTCTGGCTGGAGGTGATTAACCTCCCATTTTCTCCATATGTCTTACGACCACTATCTATCGCTGCTTGATCTATTCGAAGAGTGCTCTCAAGTACTTCATCGTAAGTTCTTAGCGGGAACTTCTGGACTTCTTCCTTCACCTCTCTACTGAGAGAATGAAGGAATAAATCACATAGTTCCATCTGATCCATGTTTGGAGCACTTGCTGAAGAATAAAGAACTATACGCCACCTCTGGATGAAATGGGCATGTTCGTTGTGTTCTTGTTTGATGTGCAAGAATTCCCTGATTCCTGTTCTCAACAGTTTGTTCATGTCGAACACCTTAATGAACTCTGATATGAGTTGTTTAAATGAATGGATGGAGGCTTCAGGTATTCTATAATACCAGTCGAGAGCAATGCCTTCCAAGGTTTTGGGGAATATTTTAGCAACAACCCCATCCCAAGGGAGTAATTCACGTATGGCTGTAGCGTAAGCTTTGATATGCGCATTTGGATCTCCCTCACCTTTGTACTTGGGTAAATCGGGAAGGGGTCTTGGAAGCATGACGCTTCGTATGGTGAAGTCTAAGGGATCTTTCAGATATTCTGAATAAGTCCCTATCGCATAGGTTTCGACCATTGATGGTGGTTGTTGAGGGAGTGATGGTGGGATGGGTTGTTGATATGGCGCAGCGTATGCATTGGCAGGGGCATAGGGAAGTCCCTGCGTTTGAGCCAAAATTCCGGGAGAGGAGAACATATCTCCTTGTGGTGATTTGGAGTACATGTTTAAGTATGACGGGGTATTGTCTAGTAATGGATTGTTTGATACTAGACCGGAGGAATAGTGTTAGAGATGATGGGCCTTGTTGGTGTTTGTTGTGGATACTGAGGACACATGCCTAATGTGCCTACTCCTGTGAGGAGATCTTCTTGGCCAGGGTGGTATGAAGGATTGGAACTTCCTGATTGCATGAACTGAGAATTTTGACTTGCTTGAGCAAGTTCTAACCCTCTCACTTTTTCTACTAACGTTGAAATGACTTCATTTGGTGAAGTCACGGTGCTTTGCCTTAGCGGCGTTTGTTGTATACCCTGGTGTTGTATAGGCATGTGATATCTTGCTATGAACTGATCGCTATCTTGCCAAGTTTCTCTAGATTATTTCCTATATGTAGTGGCATAGAGGTATTTTCTTGAAAAGAGACCTCGGGTTGTATTTGTAAACCTCCTATAGATGGGTACATACCCCAAGAGCGTTGTTCACTTCTAGGATAACGTATTGACTGTTCATTATCTAAGACTAGGTATGGGTCAGATTGTCTACTAATTTTTGGTCTAAGTAGCATCTGAGGAGACGAACCAGATTCTCCGGTAAACGTCATATTGTTTGAGCCTAAAGGCTCTATTTGTTGCGTTCAAGGGGGTTGATCTAACTCCTCAGTTTGAAAAGATGAATTATATCTAATTCTTGGGGTTTGTGTTGACAACTGATTAGTTGAATAGTTGTCACCCCATACTGAGAGCGAGGGTGATGATTGCCTATTTTGTTGGGCGTAGTATGCCTCAAGACCCAAGAGGGGTCTGCCATATGCATCAATCCCGACATATTCGGGGGGTATATGAATACCCGCAGAATAATGGGAAGGAGCGAAGGTGATTGAGATAAGATGAAACTTCTCAAAGAGAAGGTGAAATAGTTGTTAGTTCACGTCAGGTTCACCAATTTTGTATGCCGAAAAGCGACAAGCGAGCATGGTAATCTACAGGTAACTCTTTCGCGTACTCTGACCTCCCGAGGTCGTGCCGAGACAGCCGGTGGGGATAGAATATGCGTGGGATGCAAACAAACTAGTTAGGAAATCTAATGTCTTCGACACGCACTAATGGAATTTACGAATCTAAGGCAAAGAAGGCCCTTCTAACTTGGACTAGTGTGATAGATCGATCGGTAAGGATGACTGCTCGAAGGCTCCAATCAATATCGAGTTCTGGTGTGATTCGATCTATGGGTTGTGGAATACGTGGAAAATGACCTGGGATAGTTTCGTGTATATCTCCAGATAAGGTCATATGGTGGGTAGTGAATACAATTGACTCTACGGATGATTCTCTAGCCTAGTCCAGAATTCTCTAGCTTTGTTAGCCGCTATATCTAGTAAGGACAATTGTTCGATGATGATGGGTGGAAGTGGAGTGGATTGGAATACTAGTGTGCGTAGGCCAGTGTTTATATCTGATTGACTTATGGATTCGTTAGGCTGTGGAATTTGTGGGTCACAACCGTAGACTCTTGGTTGTTGCGGTCCTATTATGGTCATATACGAAATCAAGTCCTAATTCCTAGTATCCAGTAATCATACGCTTTCTCAGCTTCTATGTTTAGGACCAATAACTACGCAATCTTCTCAGAATATCTCACAGCGTCGTGCAACCTGGATCCTTAAACTAGTATCTATGTCTGTGAGAGTGTCTCCTGCACCTGGCTGTGGGACCAAAGGATCGCAACCAAAGGTTTGTTCTCTTTCGAATCCTTCTACAGTCATGTGAATGTTTTGCCTAGGGAAATCTGTAGTTCGGTTGATTTGACCAAAACGTGTGTGCTTGGTCGTCTTCTATATTTAACCCTCTCAACTGAGAACTGATTAGTTGTAAATCTGTTGTTGTTTGGAAGACTTGTATTCTAAGGTTCTGGTCTATGTCAATTATTGCTGTGACGAGGTTGGGTTGAGGTACGATTGGCTCAAATACGTATTCCCTGGGCTCCCGAGGTCCCGTGATTGTCATACAAAACAAAATGTAAATCTAACTGCAACAAAGCAAATTTTGACTATCTAAAACATATATAACTTCTATTTTTGTATTTAACTTTCTAAGAAGAAAAGCAGCTATTTAAACGTATCTAGAAATAACAACTAAATAACAATTTAAAACAAACAAAATAACCGAGTGTAGTTATTTGTCTGCAATTTGTAGATTTATTCTAAATAATGAAATAACTTGCTTGATCTATTTGTGTAATTTCTCGATCCTACCTCAGAAGTGAGGAGTGAATCATAGTTTCTCAGAAACTATCAATCCCCACAGCTTCCCTGGTAATATCGAGAATAGAATTTACTGAAATGAAGCAATTAACTACTTTATTTGATATGATTCTAACTAGAACTTTGAAAGTTAAAACCTGGATTCCGCAGAACAGTGGCAAATCTGATGGTGTGTGTGATCTTGTCCCCTCAGTGTGATCTCCTTGTTCTTTCGTGTTCACGTGGATCCAAAAAAGTGTGTAATGCTAGCATCGACAGAAGTAGATATTGGGACAAGGACAGCTCAGAATGCAGATTGAATATAATGCGAGTAGGAGAGGGATAGCGTAAGAGTACAGAGCTTGGCTTATGCAATTCCTAGTGGGATTTACTACGAGTCATGCAACATAAAGCGTCCAGAACCTGAAACTATCCTGTTTGAAGAGAAAACCTGCAACTTTAATGGCTTCCTAAGCTATTCTACTCCAATGGATTGGATAAAACAACAACACTGTTTGCACAAGCTGGATATGTGGCTTACCAACAGTTGAACAATGCTAACTAGACATATAATGAACTAAACCAAGCACTCTAAGCAAAATGAAAGCTAAGTCTATTGCAAAGAGAAATTCAGAGACAAACTTCAGGGCCATTTGCTTGAGCACAAGCCATTTATTTATAGCTTTCATTCACCCAAAAAATCAAAACCAAACTGAACTCTAAAACTATAAACAATGGCCAAACACTATTCCAGGGGACCAAAAACATAAATGCAAGCCCAAGTCGGCAAGGAAAAGCTGGTGAAATGTTGATCTTTACGTGAGTCACGTCAAAATGCTTTTTAGAAAACGCATAAAGGACCGCTGCTCGAGCTGGCAAGGCGGTAAGGTTACAGGGACCGCCGCCCGATTAGGGTGGCGGTCAGAGACCGCCGCCTGCCAGGGCGGCGGTTTCACATCAAGAGCAAAAGGCCAAGAAAAGAGGGGAAAAAGAAAAAAAAAGAATGCGGGGGCTAAGCGGGGCATGCGGGATGTTAACACACACTCGAGAGATTTTCCGGATTTAAACACCTTGCGAGGAGACCTGTATCATCATTGGGGCACTTGTTACACTGTTCCGGCAATACAGTACCTTACGATTTTTGTACGTACAAGAACCAAAATTTGTGATCTTATATCCTCCAAGGTAAGAGGTGTAAACAAGTATAAAAACTAGGCTCATCCTTTAAATTTCAATTTTCTATGTTAAGAAGGTTATCATACATAAGGAAAATACACCCACTTGTCATTTATTCTAAGGTCATCCTTTTGATTTGGTTCTTTTCTTCTGAGTTTCCCAAGTATTTTGTAAAGCACACAAGAATATATATTCATTACTTTCACATAGGATCACATTATAAAATGGTCATTTCATTTCTAGTTAATAGGTACATCGACACCATTAACAACATATAAATTTTAATTCAAAATCACTCCCAGAATAGAATGCCCATTTTTCTAACATACCAATATGCTAACAATTCTTTCTCATCACAAAAATCAATAAATAGCATTCCTATTTATAACAATAGTGTTGATTTACCCATTTACAATTACATGTGTTTCAAATATAACATGTTATTATAAAACACAAGTAACACTACAATTTCTTCTTTTCCATGAAACCCGTAACCACAACATGGTAAAAAAATGTCGGCATGATACGTTTCCTACAATATAGCATAAATCACAATTTCCAAATTTTCCAATCATAATAATAGCAACACATAACACATATATGAAGAGAGTCAAAAATGAAAATGCAATTTATTTTCATTTTCAAAAGTAAAGACAGAGATAGAGAGAAGAGAGAGAAGACACCATTTTCCCATGATAAATTTTCTCAAAACAATCATTGAAAGGAAGTCCCATATAGCCCTATGTTAGTGTTTTCAATTTTTTGATTGATGTTTTACATGAATAAGGTCCTATGAAAAATTTCCCCATTTTGCCACAAGTTTACAAAAAGTGTCATATTTAGTCAAATGGATCAAAAATGTGCATTCATTAATAAACATTAATACTTAAACACATAAAGAGTCATATTCCCACATACTCCCTTATATATAGGGAAATAATTGAAGATGAGAGAACCCAAAATTGGTGAACTGTGTTTAATTAGAAATCGTATTTCCAGATCTACAAATAAAAATTACACCTGAATTTCTAGATGGTCAACAATTTGCAGTGGCAACCTAATTTCATTATTTTAGTGTTTATTTAAATTTTGTTATAGTTGACATTCCAAGGCTCACCTAGTTTGATCATGTGGCTTTGGGGTGTGCTTCCATACCACTCGATTTTTTTGTGAATTATCTTGTATCATTTTACTTGTTAATATAATATAAGATCCTATTCAAAAACAAAATTGTACTGAATGACCTCGTGCCCCAACAACCGAAGGCCTACAAAACCCACATGTAAAATAATATTACAAAGTTATTTTTATCATAACTAAGGATTGGTCGTGATTTTCATAGATAAATAGTAGAGGTATGTGGAGGCCAAATTCCATTCTATAACCCTAGGCTTAAACATCAAGCCAAACCAAAATTCAAATTTTCACTTTCAAAGAACCATCCCAGCTACAAAATAGTCAATTGTGCTCCTAATTATGTGACAAATAGTGTTCAAACGAACATTCAAATTCATCCTTGGGTTTAGTGTAACCCACCATATGATAGGGAACATGGTTAATGCTTGAATCTGCCATTTCGGGTTTGGAGAGGAATTTACGTGAAATAACAAAATAAGTTTTATTAAATTTTTGTAAGGTTGTCAACAGGTAAGTTAAAACTAAAATTCAAGTTCAACTTGCTAACCACATGGCTTTAGTATTCAGTAATATTATTAGATTTTTTAAAACATCTCAAGAGGTAATTTGGGAGTTTTGTTTATGTTCAAAGTAACTTGTCTAGTTACTTAAAAAGGAAAAAAATCTATTTGGTGTTACGCCTCATTTAATTGATAAAAAAATTAATCTTCCTAAATTTGATTTTCAACAAAAATAAGAATAAGAATACTAGAAATTCTAGATCATGCAAGAAAGAGGAAGATAACCATGCCCCTAGGGGTGAATATGATGGTATGCATGCTCTCCAAACACATAATCTTGAATACTCTAATCCTTTTATAGACCCATTTTCCGTATACCCAACGTCTCCAAAAATTTGAACCCCCACCATTCTGCTTCCTAACATTTTTTTCAAACAAATATCAAGCCCTAGGAAAGCTCTAAATTTAACAAAAAATAATAACTATCCCCATAAACATAAGGATCAATTGTAAGTGAAATGTTATATTGTTGGTGATCTAAGAGAGGGATGGGAGAGGGAGTTGGAGTAGAGTTTTTTAAATCTAGTGATGGGAAGGAAATCTCTATGCACTCTAAAGATGTGGATGGGAAGCTTGATTTAGCATATCAACACATGATTTCATCAAGAAAGGATGTTATGGAGGGTTCCCCCGGCCTCGTATGGCTGAAAGAATGGTTGGGAAAACATTGGACAAGGAGGCATTAGAAGGATTGGATCCAGTCAAGGAAAAGGGTAAAATTTCTCTTTGAGTGCTGGAGATATTGCTAAATAGAGCGAAGGCCTCTATAGAGATGTATATTTTTGCTAAATGTCTAGGGTTTCACCCCAAAATTGATCTGATTTGTAGTTAGGCCAATGTAGTCTTATTTTCTCACCCAAAACACGTAAAGGTACCAAGTCCATCTTTTTACTTCTTTACCATGATGTTAGCATGCATGTTCATAATAACCAAATCAAAATGTACATATCCCATTCTAATAATCAAATTCTTGAGATCAAATTGGAAACACACATAATAAGTAAACATAAAGATCACATAAGGATTAATACCATATTCACCATACAATAGCCATGAGAAGTAACATAGAAAATAATTACTCATCCACAAATATCCATTATATTACTTCATCACAAACCAATAGATGAACACATACAAATAACATTGTCATATGCTATGCATGCTCATAAACCAAGAACATAATTATAACACATACAAATCTGATATAAAAACTATGAATATATATATGGGGGTGGGGAATTGCACTTCATCTCCTATGCACTCTCAAAATAGGTTGCATGCTCAAAATATCCACCTACAAAGGTAATCAAGAATCATGTAAGCTTCGCATCGGAATAAATTACCTATAATTAACTCTACATCCAATCCTATTATTAGCTCCAACTTCACATGATGCTTGATCTTCCACTTCACTCAAAAAATAGCCATTTCTTTGTCCATGAGTCTTCTTGTTCTTACCCAATGTGTTCTCTATAATCAATCCTATTCTTAGCCCGTAACATGTAAAACAGATAAGTCCCAAAATTTTCCTTTCCTAGGAGCACCTTTTCTTGCCAAAATTATGCGTGCACCTACGTACCCCATTTCTGTGTGCCCCCTTCCATTGCACTTTTAATACTTAAGAAATATTTTACCTAATCAACATTACCCCACACTAATATCATTACCACCCCTGATAATGGGTGATCATACATTATCTCTCTATGAAAACAATAAATAATAAAGAAGTAAAGAATTAATTTACACAATAAATGAAAAAATTTATAACACTTCACTTGTCAAAGACATGATACTCTTGCTATAGGAAACAAAATCTCAGGGTACTCATTCTTAATGTCTACTTCCACTCTCTCTTAAGTCACCGAGTCCCTTCTTTTCCCTTTCGTATTTCTCCAAACACATATTGCATTTCATCCAATTTTATGTCTTCCCCCTTATTATTTAAAACTCTAAAAAAATTGAGGGATGAAATCATACTATCCATTACATCCATTCTTCACGCTATCATCTTTCCAAGTTCCTTTATTCACTCCTTGTGAGGATCTCTTTATTCACTCCTTGTGAGGATCTCAAAGGCTACTATGAGTGCATCGCACTTCTTTGCTAATAATGTCAGCCTTTCCTCACGTCCCAAAGTTTCATTCTTCTTTGTAGAAAGGAATTCATTCTCCTCAACCAAATTCCTTGTCTTAATGATTGGCTCTTGGTCTGCATACATGTTTAGTACTATAAAATGCCTTTTCCAATTCTTCCTCAATATTTTGCAATAGGCTGTCATATTGAACAATATTCCACGTAATGTGCTTATTTGTCTTTTCCTTCTCTATTTTATATTATTTCTCTTTCTATGCATATGTCTCCATGGTCTCTCGTGGTGCACCCAAATGCTTCTTTATCAAGAGATAGACACAATCCTGCAAGAAGTGCAAAGAGGACTGATATGTCTACTCCATTTGTTCATCTATATCTGAATGTGCATGGATAACCTACTTTCCCAAATTTTCCACAAAATATAGCATTTATTTCCTCTTATCCTTATCCTTCCTTCGCCCCTCAGCCAACTTCTCTACTTGTTCTTTCAAGCTCTTATTTTCCTCCATCATTTCCCTGAGTGTAGCGGCCTTGTCTACATTCCTTCACGCTACTTTAGTTACCATCTATGTTAAGGCATTACTTTTTTGTTCATTTGTAAAAGTTGTTGGCTTAATTTTCTAGTGCATGGATGGAGCCTTATTCTTTATCTTACTCTTCATGCATACACCCTCCTTGATGTAAACTTTAGGCTCATCCATGTGAGTATGCATGCTCCAAGATAACTATTTACACATGTGCATATTGGATGCCTTTATATCCATTAACTCCTATCCATATAATTTTTCAAGCTCCAAAGTACTCAAAACCTAGCACGAATGATCTTAGAGGGGTCATCAATGTATCCAATCGTAAGTGTCTTATACATTTCTCCATCTCTACTCTTCCTAGATTGACAACCCTTGGTAATGTGTAGTTCTTCATCCAAACTTGGGCCTCCACCTTCTATGCATGAGTGTTCACTTATAGGCTCACCATATGGTTCAACCTTATCCTTTTATTTCTCTTATTTCATGGCACCAACTTCCTTTGTAACATGATTTATTTTATAGTGTTGGGGATCTTCTATATTCATATCAAAAATAGGATTCTCCTTGTTAACATGTGTGCTTTCATTTGATTTCTCCTCCTCACTCTCCTTGGTGGGAAAATATTTTTTCCTCCTCTTTATTAGTTTAGGCTTGATAGGATAGGTCCTAAGTGACCTCCTTGGTGGTTGCAAGGGTTCCATGCTTTCATTTTGTGCTCTTTTTCTCCTTAACACCTTTATAAAGCATGGATATTTGGTTCCTCACCGTCCCTCGGTTAGAACATCCTCCAATTATTTGATTTCCAAATTGGGAGGGGGAGTCCATTCATGTTCTCTCTTTTGACCTACTTTTGTTGGTTGTCTTTAGGCACCATGATCTAGATAGCCACTATCTTCCTCCAATTCTGCTTCTTCATCATCTAAGTGGGGGGATCATGTTGATCATCCTATAATGTGCCAACACTATGTTTCCTTTTTGTAACTTAGGAAGCTTAAACTCAACTTCAACATATCTACCATCAACCAACTTGTGCTCAAGGTAAATGTATACCTTGGTGTGCCCAATTTCCCTACTACCAAAATCATTGAATTAATACTTATGTCATCAAATATTAATTTCTTAATATATGTATATTTACCAGGATAAGTGTACATTTTTCTGAGAGTATGGTACTCACAATCCACTTTATCTACATCAAACCTTAATCTAAATGCATTAGAAGACCTACTCACCGACACATGGAAATATGTGTGGTGAAGTCATATAGGAGCTTGCACCAAGGGGCTCGACTTTCCATCCTTCATTCTAAACGTGCCTCTACGTAGGTGTGGTAATATACAAATGAACTCGGGCCTACTTCTCTAATACCGAAGAATGGTCATTCTGTATTCTCCATTCATATTCAAATTCTTTGTGTAAGTGCTTGTACTGCAGCTCTAGCCTCTACTTATAAATACCACTCATGGATCCATCACATGTGTATTTTGTAAACCTTTCTTCCAAGGAATTTTTCTCTTTAGGGAACTGCTAAATTTTTTTCCTTTGGCCCATGGGGAACCCCGATTTCAAAAACACAATCTAAAAATTATATTATCCCTATGGTGTACTTATTTAATTATTGTTTCATAAATTTATGCGATAAATTATATACGATGCCCTCTAACATATACTTAACAATATGGAGCCATGTTTTGTTTACTTGGCTCCAACACTCCTAGTTATTTAAATTGGTAAAGAGATACACAAGATCCCAAATCATAGGGTGATTTTCCAATTTATTAATGTCCATTAATGCAACCCACTTTCGTATAATCAAAATCTATAGAGGTTACTTCTACTGACCTTATCATCTTTCGGTCACTACTAATCTTAGTCCCCAAATCCTTACGCCTATCAACCTTCCAATCAAGAATGGAGTGAGTTACATCCGCCACTATGCAAAGTAGAAAAATTCCTCATGGACTTGGGACATCAACCATTGATAAAAATTATCTATTTTTCCAAAATATTGTAGTTCATATAGTTGTATGACCCAACCATTTTGCAACAACATTTTTCCAACGTCGTCTGAGACATCTATTTCATTGTTTGTTCTCAACCCCGTCTTCACTACTAGGGCCTTATCTAAGTCCTCTTTGGTATCTTTATTATGATGATTGTAGTCACTTAATTTTTTTCCTCTAGATGTGCAACTCCCAATCCAATCCCATTATGAATCCCTCAAGATATTACATCTCTGAAAAATGTGATTTGAGTGCATCTTCAACCTCTAATTCCACCTCATTTTTACTCCTACCTTAGGTAGCTAATACAAGTGCTCTTCTGGGTGCCATTGTAATAATAAAAATATCTTCTTGCACTTATTTGAATGTTGAAACTCAAACCTGTGTTCCCTAGCTTTTCCTCGAACCCTAGCTCACATATTTACTCCCCGCATGTCTTCTCTTTTCTCAAACACCCTCTTTGATGGAGCTCCAACCAATTTCGTGCACAAATATTTCTGGTTTGATGTCTGTAATAGCTCCCCATGCACTTTCGTACTCAAATCTCTCTTCGTGTCACTTCATACAGACTTCAAACACTTCAACATATAAGGTAAAAAAATGATATCACAACATCTCCTTATATAAATATTACAACTTTTCCCACATTTATTTCTCTTCACCAACCACCATACCCAACATTAATGAAGCTTCCAAGATTTTTCTGCACTAAGTTTCTTGTGCCCATCTTAACCTTCTAGCATGCCACGTAATTCCCGTCCACATATTTCCTTACACGCGCCTCCATATGCCAAAGTACCTATCCAATGTGTCCTATACTAAGTAGTTTCAAATTTTTCTTCATACCTTGCATTACACGGTGTGTCCATCCATCTATGTGTGGTCTTCAACATTAGAAAAATTATTTAAAATCCCTTTAATTTGAGCACCTATAATGCACACCAATCACTTCTTATTTCTGATCTAGCCCACACTAAACGTATGCACAATCCTCTGCACATGAATTCAATATATAGTAATAATTTTTGGTGCACAAACATGCTTATTACAACACAACATGGTACTAAATTGACAAAACATAACAACGTTGAAAGAAAACACATATAAAGGAAATGCATTAAAAGAAATCTAATCTAAATGGAAATATGACCTTATTACAAACACCAAGAAGAATTATTTATAGTAGGTCTTCATCCGACTCCCATTGAAGTAACTAGGAAACAACGTTCCATCCAACATCTTTAAGTAGAAAACTTCGATTCCAATATCTTCATTACAAAAAATGGTCTCAAGTAATTAACTTTCAACTTCCCAAGGTGGCGCACAAAATCTCAATCATATAGAAGAACCATATTTCCCACTTCAAAATCTTTATTCCAAATATGTCTATCATGCTATGCTTTTGTCTGGATTTTTCTATCTTCTTACTCCATCAAACAATAGTGTGTTTCTCATCCAACTACATCATTTTGTCTATGCACTCTTCAACATTATGAATTCTAAAGGTAATACAGATTTACATCAAACACCGATTGAAAAGGTGTGGACTTGTTCAATATTTTGTAAGTATTATTGTATGTCAAAAGTACAACATGATACTTTATCATCCTATTATTTCCTCCCAACATCACAGATCTTTGTCAATGTATGCCCAAAACTTTTATCAAAACCCTCAACAATTCCATTGGCTTGCATGGGCAATAAGGTGTTGTCTTATGGTGTGCCACCATAAAATTAGCCAAAATAATTCTAATGGTCTCATTAAGAAAATGAGTTCCCCTATCACCTTTCAAGCATGATGAACATCCATACATGTTCATAATGTTTTCCCATATAAATCTCATTTTTTTAGATGTCATACAATCAATCCTTTGTAGGCACTCCTTCTACCCACCTTGTAAGATATTCTGTACAAGTTATAATATAGCATGCACCTATGTTATGCGTGGGTGGGGAAATATGACCCATAAATTCAATATCCCATTTATCAAAAGGTTCAGAACTTACAATAGGCCTCCAAGGCATCTCATCTTTGGTTCCAGGCTTCCCAAGGCACTAACTACGATCACATGCCTTAACATATTTCTTTGCATCCTTATACAAAGTTTTCGACCATGATCCATCCATCGAAATATTGTGTGCAATCGTATATCCTGCATAGTGAAATCTTATAATTACACCATGAGATTCTTCCATAATTACCTGATGTTCATGCTCTAGAATACACCGGTACAAAACTTCATCATGGCCTAGCTTGTATAAATCTCCACCTATCAACTGGTAAGATGCCACTCGTATTTCAAGTTACTTTTTCTCTAACTTCCTCATTCCCTCAGGTGCTTGTCGAGTGCATAAAAATTCTTCAATATCTTCTAATTTGGTGGGTGATTGATTTAATTTTAAAAAAATTCATCCAACATTGTGTCCTCAATGCTCTGCACGTCCTCATCAAAATTGATACGTGACAAATGATCAAGCCCTGAGTTATTTTTTCTTGGTTTGGCAATAATAGTAAACTAAAACTTTTGAAATGCTAGTATCCACCTATAAATGTGCCCTTGTAAAATAGGCTTGTTGACAAAATACTTAAGTACCATATGATCTATGAAGAAAATAAATGGTGTAGTCACTAAGTATTGTCTAAACTTGTGCAGTGCATAAGTCATGGAAAAAGATTTGCACTCATAGTTATATAATTCTATTCAAATGATGTCAATTTTCTAATCACAAAACAAATAGGATGGTCTATTATTCATTTATCTTGTTGTGCTAACAGAAGCAAATCACCATCCCAAAATCATCAACATGAACATGAAATGGTTTATCCCACGAAGGAAAGCATAAAATAGGTGCAATAGTCAACCTTTCCTTCAATTTTTCAAATGCCTATTATTGCACCTTTCCCTAATATAATTTTCCCTTAGCCTTGAAAATTTCCTCTAGGGGCACAAATATATTTGCATATCCCTTAATGAATTTTCTATAGTAACCTGTATGACCAAGAAATCCTTACACTTCACTTTTATTTTTAGGTTCTTCCAATCCCAAGATCACAACAACCTTTGATGGATCTACAAACAAGAATTATTTATAAATAATATTCCCAAGCAAAGTGCCAAAATATGTTGCAAAAGATACATTTCTTAATATTCAAGGATATGCTCAATTTCCTGCACCTATCAAACATAATTCTTAGATCGTCACAATAATCCTTAACCAAACCAAAAACGGTCCAATCATCAAGATACACCTCTAAAAACTTATGAATGAAGTCCTTAAATGCCTATACCAAATGTGTGAAAATACTACAAGAAAATTCTTCAGTCTAAAGGGAATTACTATGTATGAAAAACTTCCTTATTCGGTGGTGAAAGTTTTCTTTTCCTAATCTTCCTTTTCTACACATAATTGATTATATCTTGAAAACCCATTAGTAAAATAGTAAATCTTGCGCATTGCAAATTCTTTCAGGATCTCTTTTTTTGAAAGGGGTGGGAAAAGGATCTATAACACATAAAACATTAAACTCTCTGTATTTCATATATATCCTTATTCACCCATCCTTATTAATGCTTATTAGCATTGGGCTAACCCACTTATGATTCCTTAATGGAATTAATGATACCAAACTTCAACATCTTATCAATTTCTTCCTTCACTTTAACACACAGATTAAGATTCATCCTGTAAGGCCTCTTCATAGTCGGGTGTATGCATTATTTAATTTTGATTCACATATCCCCAAAAAAAGGGTGCAATCCTTTTAATTCATGATATCCCCGTAGAAATAAGTCATGAAATTCATGGAGCAACTCAATAATATTTACAATCTCCTTCTCAAATGAATAGTCACTAATAATCACTTCCTTAGGTTTTGCATTTGTCACAATGTTAACCTTATTTGTCTTCATGGGCTCATGATATGCACTCACCTTCTCATCTTCTATGTCCCTCTCCTCACATGTACCTTCTATGTGGTTAAAATATAGGTTATTGTCCTCATCATCCTCATCTATTATGCATACCAGTTTACCCCTTTCTTTTTATTCCCAAGCGCGGACCATTTCTTCTTCTTCAATCTCTTCAAGGTCAAGGTGCACCTCAAATTTCATCTCGGTAAACATATCCAAACAAACCTCCTTAGCCTTCATGTTATCTCCCAAAGTAAGGCACTTCATAATTTTTAGTGTTTCATAGACATGGATTTAGTAGAAAAGTAATCAAAAGTGTGGATCATACCTAAGGTCACCTATTGATAATTAATTATCTCTCATGTTAACTCTACATGGGCATACCACATGTGTGTGCTTAGCCACCAAGGGTTACGTAGAAATTTTGTACCCAAAGTGATGGTGGTAAGGCCTCTTACCCTCTATCCATATTCTCTCACACTTCGAATGTGATACAAAGTAGAATCTTTCTTATGGAATTCACATATTTGTGAAGGTACATTTCTCCTTAGAAACCTATTAGAAAAGGTGATTCTCACCTCACGCCATTCCAAAAGGTTATCTCTATGTGTATCCCACCAATGCATGGTGTTGTCCCATGCAAGGAATAAACCAACATATTTCTTCTTTCACCAACATTTGTCCATTGGGATTCCATAGCACACAAAAAATGCATCGGGTTTCCTTCTCCAATATACCAGGCACCTAGTTATTACTTAAAAGCCTAACCATACACGGCCTAATCATGCAGTAACCATATATTTAACATCATTCCCAACTACTTTATACATCCCATGCACCTGGTTTCATAAGTAATACTTGTAGTATCACTAACTAAATGAGCATCATCCCATTGTATTACTCCTTCCTTAGATGCCTCAATTACATCAGGGTCTCTGAGTGTACATGTGTGTATCGTGTTCAATTCCACATTTCTCAAAGGCTCAACATATGTTACATCCTTTGCATATGTAAATGGTATAATAACGCGCTCTTTTTTATTCTCAAAGCTAATGTATCCCTTGTTGAAGCTCAAATCTGCATTATTTGCATAACACCAAGGACACCCAAGTAATGATGGGAAACTATCTACCTCTGTGAGCTCTAATACTACAAATTCCCCACTAAACTTAGATTTGTAAATCATAATAGTAGTATCTTGTAATACCCCAATAGGATTATACCTAGTTCTATTTTCCGTATACAACACATTCTAATAAGGCTACATTGGTAGTCTACCCATCCGATTCCAAGCATCCAACATGATTACATTAACTTCCACACTTTTATATATCAAAATATTCCTTAGAAGCCATCCATATATGACCACACTCAATGTAATATCCTTGTCATACTCATGATTATGGGGAGGTAGATTTGCATGAATGCTCTACCTCTTATTCTCATTACCTACGTGCAATACCTTTTCTCTCGACCACTCTCCTAACAAAGGAATTATATTCTCCGACGCAACATTCTAAAGACTTCCTTAAAATCATCTATGTCCTTTTATGGAATCTCAAAATTATTATCTTGTTTGAATATGTGCACCATCTCCTTTAAACTCGGAATCTATCTCTGCAAATTCTTGATAATATCCATAGTCTCTAGGTAATCCTCTTTCTAATGTTTAGCATCGGGTTACTTTGTATTAATCAATTTTTGCTTCATTATAGTCAACTTATACTTCTAAGTCTCACGAGCGCACACAACCTTAGCATGTGTAGTAACTAGCATAGGATATAATTCAGAATTAAGCCTAGCCTTCGGTGTTCATTCATCTCCATCCGCATGCTAAAACTTAATCATAGATGATTCCTTATCTTTCTTATGTTGTTTTATCATATGCTCATACAAATTAGGAATTCTTCAAATTTATGTTATTTTCCACACCAAGAGAAAACCAAATTCGAGAGCACTCGCAGTGATAGTGATCAGGAGATCCATAAGTAAAACAAGTTTCTCTAGTAAATCCTCATCATCTACCACTAGGACCTTGGCCTCTATAACCATCTTGGAATCCTTTATTTTTTTTATCCCCATTACTACACCCTTCATTATGTTGTTATCGTTATTCCTTATATCCACTTATTACACTAGTTAGATGCACACCTATTTCAATAGCTTCATGTATATGATCAATCACTTTGCAGTTAATAATGTCACGAGTATAAGTGGTACAAATTAAACAATACATGGATACATTCTTATGGATTGCGATATGTAAAAGAGGACATCTACTCACATCATGGTCTAGATGAAAAATTCACATTCTAGCAACATGGTACACACCGACATGTGAGGGAAACTATCTTTATTATTTCCTTCAACCTAACAATTTGTACACCAAATCCCACTACGCATCTCATGAGTTGAATTAGCAGAGATATTTTCCAATTATTTTTCCATTTCTGCAATATACGCTTCAAGAAACGGGTTCACTCTAGTGTCCACACTCCAAACTTCCTCAAGGCATATAGCTTCTGAAAAGCATCGTGGGGATCTATAAAAGTCTTATGAGATAGTTCCCTTATGAAAGGAGTCAATAACCCACCAAAAAACCACTTGTGCATGTTGAATAGGATGTATGTCATAAGATAACTTAGGAAATAAAGTTTTAATCCATGCGTCATAATCCTGAATTTTTTTTTATAAGCCCTATTTAATGTTCTTAAGAAAACTAATATTCTTCCATTAAAACTCAAGAATATGGAGCTCAACTAGAAATGTAGAGTGCAAAGCATCATAATCTACCGTAGTTTTGTGTGTGTCATACTTTCTATACCAGATATGCATGATCCCTTGTAGAGTAGTAGCAAAGTGAATTTCCTTCCTATTTGGAGTGGTGATTCCTTTAGTGCACCATAGAAAATCAAACTTGTGTACACATTCTCTACAACATCTTTAATACCTTATATTTAGGAAAGTGGAGAGATATCTCATAAAAACTTTTTGTGGTTGATGATGGTAGAAAAATTTTCCACTAGATCTAGAACCAAAACCCCAACCGTATTTCTTCCACCACCTTATCCACTTGATCTCGAGCCTCCCGATCCACCCGAACCACCTCCAAAAGTGAGCTCTAGACCAATGGATGTACTTCCTTGTGTCCCAACATTATTACTAAACTAAACTCCCACATTGTATGAAGTTTTATTACTTCCATATGTGTTTCCAATGTTCTGTGTGCCCACACTCTGTCTGATGAGGAAAAATAAAATATTCCTCCAATCGCTCTTCCAAACAGAAGATGTTATCCCTGTGATGCCATAGATGTACTTTTAACCTGATGTACTTCTACATTCAACAAAAAATGATAACTACATAAGCCACTGAATTACCTACACTCACTTGTTTATCAATAGTTACTTCTAGAACTCAAACACCAAGTGCAAAATATAGGTCATATGGTGGGATCAAATGCACACTAGTGGTCCTCAATATTTCTTCATCGGACACGCTCATAAGAATCTAGAGGAGATTATCTACTGCACTTACCTAAGTGAGGGAGAGATTGATGCTCTGACTCCATGTATTCGACATGAGATTTAAATACTTCATGAGACATCATCCTCCATAGTTCCACATACTCCTCAATATCATGATTCTTCCCCAATTCCCTCTCTTGTGCTTCATTATAATTAAGCCACCTTTCTTCTCTCTACATTTTTGGAACAAGGTCCGCCATCTTTCACCATACCTGCTCCTTCCCCTACATGTGGTGGGGTGTTTAGTTATCTATGGGTAGGTGCTCTAAACTCAACACCACCATTAATATCTGACTTGAAAAAGGAATGACACAAAGGTAATATCCAATAGGTTTATGCAAGAATTCAAACTTAAAAAATTTTAGACAAGCATATGTAGACACAATGTACTCCAAAGCATAATCGTGCACAAAACCATTCCACTAATGATCTACAACATGCATGCAAGGTTCATCTACATCAATCAAATCCTAATAATCTTCCTACGTCCAAATCCTTGGTCTATAGTACCAGATCTTCTTTTATGCATACGCTGAAAACCACTCGTACAAAAATATTGGAAAAAAACAAATAACAACTCATAAAGCTCATGATATATATGTTCTTCAACCCACACACGCACATTGAAATCAGGTACATAACCATATCTTCATGTAAACTGATATTTTTCGTCAATAACCCAATCTTCAATAGCAATAAGAGTTAACCAATACACCATCACCATGCAACATTGTGGTTAACTAGTTTTAAAAAGAGGTCCGGACAACTTAACCAAAATGTATTCTTATTTTCTCACTCAAAATCTTAGACGCACTGACACATCACTCATACGTATCTAATCACTCACCCGAAGTAGGAAAAGGTACCAAGTATCTCTTTGTTACTACCTTACTAAAGTGTTAGCATGCATGTTCATAAATAACCAAATCCCAAAGTGCATATCCCATTCTAAAAATAAAATTCTTAACCTCAAATTATAAACAAACATTATAAGTAAACATACAAAACACATAAGGATTAATAGTAGATTCACCATATAATATCCATGAGAAGTAACACTAACAATAAATATACATCTAAAAATATCCATTATATTACTTCATCACAAACCAATAGATGAATACATGCAAATATCACAGTCATAAGCTATGCTTTCTCATAAACTAACAACATAACTCTAACACATACAGTCGATATGAAAACTATGCAAATCAATACATATTGTGTGCATGTGTACTTTGCTTAATGCTAAATTAAATGAGGCAAGAACTACCACCTAAAAATAGTTCTACAATCTAGCTAAGACAAAGCATAAGCACCATCAAGATAAAGAGCTAAACAAGATCTATTCTAAACATTAATAACTTTGAAACATAAGATCAAAACTATGCATGCTATTCAAAATCTCTACTCTCCTAGATTACCAACAAAATGCATGGACCTATTTAGCTCCAATGGAAATCAAAAATTGCTTTTTGATCCTTAAAGAATGCAAGAATAGGAAGCTTAGCTCTTAACAATGGTGACCTCTCAAGAAGACAAAATATAAGCTCTTAGTCTCTTTGTTATATGCTTTGCATTTGCTCTCTCAAGAAATTTAGGTGTAGGTATAAAGGTAGAAGGAGGGATTCTTATATAGCCCAATCGATAAAGGAAACACTTCGTCCCTTTACATGTGGGATAAAGGTAAAACATGATTAGGGATGGATAAGGTTGCTTTATGAAAGATAACCTTACTTTAGAAGGGTTTAATTTATGCTTAGTAAGTCATGTGAGTTGGGGGATGTTTTAATTAATCAAAGGTGATTAACTAATAGGCGGATGTAAGCTTATAGAAGCTAATGAGAGGAATATTAGTATGATTTAGGCTATTAGAAGGGGATTAAATCAATTAACTATTGAATTATTGGTTAAATGGAAGGAAAACTAATTAATTAATAATAATTAATTAGTCTAGGTAGAAGGGGTGATTTATTAATGCAAGGTCATTAATCGAGTGTTAGTTGGATAGGTGACTTAATCAATTAGCGCATTGTAATTAATTAACAAAAATAAGAGGGAATATGAGCACTTTTGACAATAAGTCGTCGATTTGTGAGAAATGGGATAGTTAGCGCAATTTAAGTATTTAAATTGCTTGGGTGTAATTATAGGTGTCTGCATTTTCCCCTCTTTAGGGTGGCGTAAGTGGCACCACTTCAAAGATACTAGATAGAAGAAAATTTTGAATGGATAGAAGA
Source organism: Taxus wallichiana var. yunnanensis (assembly GCA_018340775.1). Lineage (NCBI taxonomy): Eukaryota > Viridiplantae > Streptophyta > Pinopsida > Cupressales > Taxaceae > Taxus > Taxus wallichiana. The sequence continues at coordinate 150,123,151 of CM031234.1, read as the reverse complement.
AAATTAGTGGGAGGGATAGATTCCCCTCGGCGTCGATGGGGTGATCAAAGAGGATGATCAACGATCGAAAAGGTGAGAGATAGATAAAAGAATGGGAAAGGGTAGGATACCCCAATGAGACAAAAAATTAGGGGTGAGAGAAAGATGATGTAGAAAAAATATGGAGGAAGGGAGAGAGGAGCTTAACCTCTAGCCGCTATGTATTGGAAAAATTTCTTGTCATCATATTACCATGAGAACTACGTCCTCGATCCTTATGAAAAATATAAGCATGTGACAAAGGTAGAATGACATGAAAAGCCATACTATGGGAAATTTTCCATGGCTAAAAAAACCAACTCCATGCAACATACAACAATGCAATGCAATACGAGAAGGAAACAAACTCGTCTAACAGGGAAAAAAGTATGAACACACATACCTAACCCAACAACGGCCAAGACAGGTTGTACAAATGTTATGTTATCGGTGTTGAAGAGATCCATAATTTTGTGATTAACGAAAAGGGTTAAAAATGATGTTTTGAGCAAGGATACATGCAAAGGGAAATGATAATGGACACGAGTCCAAGAAAAGTGTTGTGCACAATGAAACAACACCAGGAAACAAACGTGCCCCAGACTACCGACGAAGCAAGTAGCTAGCTTTATAGATGGTTGTGAATATGTCGATCCGTGAGTCATATTAATCAGGGAAGATGTGAGACAAACCAGCAAGATATGGAGAAAATACCATGCGCAAGACACAAGTTTCAGCCGTAATAAGCAAGTTACCCTTTTTGTAGGGTTTTTTACTTTTTAGGATTTTGTGAAAAAAATTGCCTTGTTTTTGGATTTTTGACATATTTTATTGTTTTTATTTTTCATTTTCTAAAATGTGGTGGACAGTAGAAGAAAAGAGAAGAAATAGAATGAAGGGCCTAGGGGCAACAAAAAGTGCCCTAGGTGGAAGAAAGAAGAAACAAACGACAAAAATGTCCTCATTTAGTGGAAAAATTAATAAAAATAATTATTTTAAAAATAATTATTTACGAGAGTGTGGATTAGAAGAAAAATCACCTAGAACAATAAAATTGTCCGAGGGAGAAGAAAGGGGTATCAGACAAAAAAATGCCCTAATACGGTGAAAAATAAGAGAAAAATAATTATTTAATAAAAATAATTATTCCATGGTGAACAGAGGAGAAAACAGGTGATCGAAACGGGCCTCCGGACCTAACGGTAGTGAAAAATAGGTTAATATACCCCACCCGGGGGTGGTAAAAACATCACGACCAATTCATTTTAACCGAGCCATTTAGAATTTTTTTTGTGAGGCTCTGATAGTGATGAGGAAAATGGTGATCGCACAAGACCGAGTGAGGTGTGCAGATGTAGTCTAAGGGTACCAGCGTCACGTAGATGATGGTCCCTTCATGAGTATCAAACCCTTACACATTAATTGTTGTCATTAATTCTCTAAATTTATCTTTTAGCCCTAGGAAGTCATGTCAGTGCACATGCACGTAGGAGCAAGTGTCGATTCGAGGGCGCAGGCATCACTTTGGGGGCACCGGTGTCCCATTGGGGCGCACGTGCCATAATACACGTGTGTATGCATAGGCATGAGTTGCACACACCCATGCACATGCATACATACCGAAAATGGGGACACACATGCAAAAAGTGGGGTGCACGCACGAAAGGGAGTAATGAATCCCGGGGTGAAAAAGGGTTAATATACCCCACCTAAGTGGGGTAAAAGGATTGTGACCAATTGATTTTAACCGAGTTGTTTAGAATTTTTTTTCTTTATGAGGCTCTGAGATAGTGACGAGGAAAATGGTGATTGCACAAGATCGGGTGAGGCACACAAATGTAGTCGAGGGTACCAAATGCACGCGAGATGACGGTCCCTTTGTGATTATTAAACCCTTACAAATTAATTACTATCATTAATGCTCTAAATTTATCTTTTAGCCCTAGGAAGTCTTATGAGCGCTCATGCACATAGGAACAGTGTTAGTTTGGGGCGCAGGCATCGCTTTGGAGGCGCAGGCATCCCATTGGGGTGCATGCCCCATAATACGCACGCGTGCATGTGCAGGCATGAGTTGCACACACCCACTCACATGCACACACACCACACATGTGCAAGCACGTGAACATACCGAAAAGGGGGTGCACATGTGAAAAACTAGGTGCACGCATAAAAGGGAGGACGCGCACACTTAGGGGGTCACACGTACAAGCGAAGGTATAGAAATGATGGCACAAGTGCCAAATGTGTGGTGCACATGCTAAAAAGGGTGCGTAGGCACCTGAATGAGGGCACAAGCTCATGCATGTGCACATGCCAAAAAGGGGTGCACATGCTAAAAAGGGTGCGTAGGTGCCCTGTGCCAGTGGAGGATAGAAAGAAAAATGTCAAAAAGATGACACTTAGAAGAAATTTTAGGATTTTTGGGTTAACCCTAAAATGATAGATATATTTTTAGAAGAAATGTTAGTAACTGACGAGTGATTTGATATTTTGCAAAGATGATTGCCAATTTTATAGATGCGGGAGTGCCACTCTCAGATAAGCGAGAGCTAGAGGGAGCATGTGCCTGAGACCGATAAGCCATGGATATACAACCTCCACCGATTTTGTAAAGTATTCTCAGTAGCTGTGATGATATGTGTATGAACATCGATGAGGTAGGAGTAATTTTTCCTATCAATTCAAGTCCCCACTTAGAGAATGGCCATCGGGTAGTGATAGGTTGTAATGGTTGTGATGGAGCATGGCTGAAGTTTCCTTGCTTTCACAAAAGTATACATTTCTGACATAATTGCATGACATATCAATTTCCATGGTAGGCCAATAGTAGCCTACTCTCAACAATTTCTTAGCTAAGACCATTCTGTTTGTATGTGCTCCACACACCCCTTCATGTACTTCTTTGATTGCTTGGATTGACTCTGTCACATCTAGACAACGTAACATATTCCCATCATAGCCACGATGATAAAGTGAACCTCTTAAAAGGGTGTAATGGTCTATTTGGCGAATCAGGCTTTGCTTTTCAGAATGGGAGATATCGGGAGGGAATGTGTTGTCCTTGAGATAGGAAAAGATGGGTTCATACCACGGGAATTAGGACCAACAACATCACAAGCCAGACAAGATTCTAGCATATCATATGTGGGCTAGCATAAATTCTCTACAAAGAATGACATGTCATTATTCCCTGGTGGAATACTGAAGCATAGAACCCACCGTTTCCATGGCATCTACCAATCTATTCTACACTCTTGGGATTTGTTCAAATGTAATGTGCATGAAGTACTCCTTTAGAGTTTCTACTAGCTTTTTGTAAGGTATGAGCTTGTCATTCTTAACCTTATATTCATCATTAACCTGTTTGATAATTAACTGAAAATCACCCACAACCTTGACATGATGAATATTCCACTTGATAGCTAGCTTCATCCCTATAATAAGTGCTTCATACTCTGCAATATTGTTTGTGTAAGGGAAGCCCAGGCGAAAATCCTGTGGTATAGGATCGCCAGAAGGAGTAATAAGGACTAACCCTACACCTGAACCATGAAAAGTAAAGGACCCACAAAATGTATCTCATACGAAAAATTATTCAAGTGTAGAGAAAGGAGGCATTCGGAAGCTCTAAATTCGAGGTTACGTGCTGCAAATGTGCTTCGCTAGCTGGTGGGTCGGTAAGTACTTGTCCTTTAACTGACTTTTGATGTACAAATTCTATGTCAAACTCACCGAGTAGAATGATCCAATTAGCCATTCTACCTATGAGGGTGGGTTTAGATAGTAAGTACTTGAGTGGGTCAACCTTGGATATTATTTTGTATTCAATAGATAATGGTGAAGTTATTGAAAAATAAAAACAATAGCTAAACAATCTTTTTCAATTTGAGGATAATTGAGATCATAGGCGATGAGGGTGTGACTAAGATAATACACCACTTTTTCCTTATGACCAAGGTCGTATTGGGAAAGTAGTGCACCAATAGAAAATTGTGTAGTAGATATATAGAGCAAGAGTGGTTCTCCAGAGTTGGAGGCATAAGGACGGGTGGATTAGCCAAGCATTGTTTAAGAAAAGAAAAGGTTTGTTGTTACTCGAGCCTCCAAATAAAAGTGACATCTTTTTTTTTTAAGTAAATGGGTCAATGAGTGGCACTTATCTATAAGTTTGGGAGATGAAGCGATGAATGGCTTGAATTTTCCCCCTAAGCTATGCGGTTGCTTGATATTCTTAGGTGGAGGAATTTCAGTAATAGAAAACACTTTAGTAGGGTCTAACTCAATACCTCTTCTTAATACAATGAAGCCCAATAGTTTTCCTGATAGCACACCAAAGACACACTTCTTTGGATTCACCCGATCTTGTATTCTTGGAGGTGCTCAAATATACTTCTCAAAATGATAGGGTGATCTTCTCTTGTCTTAGACTTCCTGAGGATGTCATCCACATAGTCCTCCATGATATCATGAATCATATCATGAAAAATTACCGTCATCACCTGCTTGATAAGTAGCTCCTACATTTTTGAGACCAAAGGACATCACTTGATAATAGAAGGTACCCCAAGGAGTCATGAAATCCATTTTGTGCTAGTCTTCTTCAGCTATCTTGATTTGGTTGTATCCTGAAAATCCATCCATGAGAGATAGCATCTCGTACCTTGCTATTGAGTCGACAATCATGTCAATATTTGGTAGTGGAAAATCATCTTTAGGGAAAGCCTTATTAATGTCTCTAAAATCTGTGCAGATTTGGATACCGACAGGATTTTTCTGGATAGGAACAATGTTCGATATCCATTCAGAATAATCAATAGGCCGATCAATCCCGCCACACGAAATCTTTCACACTCTTCTTTAACCAATAAGGCCACTCTTGGGTGCATCGGTAGGAGTTTTTATTTGATAGGCTTAGTGTCTATGTGCACAAATAAGTTGTGCATGACTAAAGTCGGATCTAAGCCTAGCATATCTTGTAAGAACCATGAACATGTCTATAAACTCTCACAACACCATCATGAATGTCTTTTGTTCTCTAGCCGAGAGTGATGCTCCTAATTTAACTATCTTGGGATCTTCTTCTGTACCAATATTCACATCAATGGTTTCTTCGACTAGTAATTTTGATAAGTCCTCCATATGCAAAGGATCGGGAGGGAGGTTGAGAACTTTGACCAAGGATGTCTCCATGATATTTTCATCCTTGGCTGGTCACTTTGTTTGTCCTTTGATTTTTTTTTGTTTTTTCGGTCGATGCCTCAAAGAGGTTTCACTGTGTGACTTGGACTTTTATTTTTGCCGAGGCTTTATTTTGGAACTTTTGAACTCATTTTTATTTAAGTTTTGCTGACCACGAAGCTCAGCCTCCTCACCGAAGTAGGTGCAGTATCCAAGTCAATAAAGAAACCCTTCTTGTGATCTCCAATGGGAATTGTATCCCTTATGCCCATGAACTTTGTGATAGCTTCATCATTCTCGAATAAATATAGCGACATGTGACGTTGTTGGTCCCATTCAATAAGAGAAGGGTACACATGGTCAAGGGTTGGTTCCATGGGGATTATGCTTAGGACAGTGTTGTTCTTGAATAGGTTTGTGGAGGCAAGATCCTCATATTGGCTACAATGGGAATCTATATCATTGTCTAGATAGTCAGAGCTATCCTCACATTTAGAACAAGTAGCATCTTGATCATTAGGGTGTGCTCCATAAGGGTGAATCCCAATGTCATATCTTTCTATTTTGAAATGTGAAAGAGGCATTGGTTCTCTCTATCCTTTTTTGTTTCTTCCACATCCTAGGCCCTTGTAGCCCATGGAGTACATCATTTTATTGGATTTCTCATATTCAAGGGTTTGATAATAGGATGGTTGAGTATCCTCTAGGACCCAAGTTGTAGGTGGATCAAGTAATTTTTCCTCAGCTAACAAGCCTCTAGGTAAGAATGATCCAATAGTGTGCTCATTTCTAGGTCTTCTGAAGTGGTAGTTGGGGCGACCTCTAGTCTTGGGTGACAATGAGAGATCTGAAACAAAGAGCGCTTGTTGTACATTGTATTCCCTATAGCCATATTCAAGGATTTTCATCTCCCACGAATCAAAAGGAGATGTTGATGTAGATGCCCCATGGGCACAAGAACTGAGAGAATCTAATTCTATCTGAGATTCCATGGCCTCAGATTGGAGAGGGACTACTATATCAGTGGAGGGACATGCATATGTGCCCTTACGTGAAAAACTGTTGAGAGCTCTACAGTGAACAAAGGGCTATAAATCTCATTGTATGATTATGGTGTGTTCCTCATGCTTCAATTTAATGCATTAGTGAAATGTCGATGGCATGGCCTATAGGGCATGAATCCATGGTCATCCTAGAAGCATATTATATGGAAGTTCCAAGTCCAGGACATGAAACTTTGTCTGATGGCAAGTAGGACCCACCTCCATGGGCAACATGATTATGCCCGTTGATTCCCTTTCTCTGTTGTTGTATGCGGTGATAGTGATGATATTAGATTCAAGATCCATCTCGGTATGTCCTAACTATTTAACCAACTTGAGTGCGCAAATGTTCAACATAGATCCATTATCCACAAGCACCCATTTGATCTTCCCGTGACTAACAACTACCTCAATATATAAAGGAAGATTATGTGTTGAATTCTCATAGGAATCTCCCTATGATTGAAGGAAATATGTTCATTTGGTATGATACTTGCCACCGTAGCTTGAAGGTGTGTAGCATCGACCTCGAAAGACACTCCCAACCCCTGAAGAGTTTGGTACAGAATATCCTTTTGCACATTGGATATCTTAAGAAGATCTAAGATCGAACTATTAGTGAACGTCTTCTCAAGTTACTCTAACAGGTTATATTTACCAGTTTGTTGGGTTTATAGAGAAGGTTTCAGAATCATGAGCCGGGCACACCTAGTTACCGCAGCGTAGTCCTTTCCCTTAATTTTGATGGTGTTGACATGGTCAGTAGAAGAGCGAATACATCTAATAAGTGAATCATAATGATTGTTGTCTTTTTTGGTGTCTAAGTAATTCATTACTTCTCTCCCCGATCCGGCTTTGACTTTTCGATTTATCATGATTGGGGAATGACTCTTTATATATCCCCATTCTCTCATTAGGTGTCTACATTTTTCCTAGATTTTCCACCTCTATCTCTCCATTGTCAATGAGGTCCTGAATATAATGACACAATCACAGACATTTATCTATCTTATGCCTCTTGACACAATGCATTTCATAATATTCATGCTCCTTGTACCATGAATATTTTGGAGAATTTTTGTCAAATGGTTGCGTTGTAGAATATCTCATCATATGGGCCGCATCCAATTGTTTTAGTATAACTAACAAATGTTCATTAAGAGAGGTGAAAATTCTTCATTTTGGTGGTGGTTGAATTTGTTTTTGGTCAATTTAAAAGGTTGACTAGTTTGCACCACTTGTACACGTTTGGAATCAGTGATCCCATCTCCCACCACATTTTTATTTTTGTTAAATACCTTCAACATCTCCATGGATTTGACATTTTGATTATTTGTAGATTGGGTTTTGAGGGTGCCTTTGGCAATGAGAGATTTCTCTATCTGAACCCCTTTTTCAATGACCTCCTCAAAAGTGCAAACACAATGCATTTGGAGGTGGAAAGCTATATCCGGGTTTAGGTTGGGAACAAAAACACTAACCAGCTATTTTTCAGGGAAAGCACAAGTGAAGTGATTAGCTATCCCTCTCCACCATTGGAGGAAGCTGGAAAAAGTCTCATTAGGGCATTGTTTGGCACCACATAAATCTACCATGGTGACATCACTCTCTATGTTGTACAAGAAATGACACATGAACCTTTCTACCAATTCGGGCCAGTGAAAATTGATCGTCGTGGTAAGTGTGTTAACCATTCCAGGGCTTGACCTCTGGCACTCTTGGGGAAAAGTATGATGAGATAATTGTCACTATAAGACACCTCTTGACATGCCATATAGAAATCTTTGACATGATCCCATGGATCTCCCTTCCCTTTATATTTTTCAAATTTTGGCATATCAAATTTCTTAGGAAAGGGTTGAAGGGTCATAGTCTTTTCAAAAGGATAGGGGCATAATTCTTCATATTGATACTTTCTAATGCTCCCTATATTGATCTCTGTGAGTGTCGCTTTCATAGAATGTACCTCTTGTGTGAGCAATTGTTCTCTAGTGGGAGAAGTGGGGATATATACGCGATGATACCCTGTATCTTCTTCTCCTTGGTTTTCTCTATGGAGTTCATTTATCTTAACCTTAGGCTTAGAATTTTGAACATTTTTTTGCTTCCTTTTGTACATGAGAGGTTAGCAAAGCTAATTATCAGCTTAGGTTACTAATTTGTTGTTGAATTTTGGTTTATTCTTCTAAAGGCTCTTCCTCCTTGTATTGTGGAGGTTCTTTACCCATCTAATGTTTTGTCTTATTTCTACATGGCACTTTGATAAAGGGTATTCTATGCCCCACCACTTTATCATTCCCTACTTTATAGGTATAAACATGTCTATGCATCAAAATATCCTCCATGTTGATAAGGGGTCATTCTTCCTCGCAGCGTTATTCGTAGGTGGGTTTGTTTCATTTTCAGGTGGGTAATTTGGCCCCTAATTCTACGACCCATGTTTGCACTCTATCTTTATTTCTGAAAGGAAACTCATCAATAAAGTAGGGTCAAAATCAAATTATACGTGTGGGGATTCTAATTCATTTCCACTATCATTGACCATATCTTATATCTCTTTTTCTGTAGAAAACAAAGGTCCTAGATCATGTCCAATGAAGAGGTTTGACCCTTGTCTGTTAGGGGCTTCCCAAGCTTGCGCTTTTTGTTCCTCGTATGTCTATTTCTTGAGTCCTAATAGTGTTTTAGGAGCCATGTTTTTTTGTGATAGTTTTGACTAGGGTAAGTTGTAAATGTGTTCAAAACTTTGTGACCATGCCTAAGTGAAATGCAAGATGTATTGTCAATAATATGAATGAATAACAATGTGATAATACCAATGTGATAGGGTGATAAATCACCGGTGACAAAAATGTTTGGTATCTAAACCTCATTAAAGGAAGTACCCCTAGACTACATATCAAAAAGTAGTTTCGCATCGCAAGATAATTAACAAGATGTACTTACTTATGCTAAGTTCATGAAAAATGAACAAAACATAAGTAAATACAAAAAGTTAATGTGATCCCCTAACAAGATATACTAGGAGAAAGCTTAAACTCAATTAATATGTATATCACAAAAAGTACCTATTATAATTCATGAGTGACACAAAAATATCACCAAGATATGTTAACCAAACTTTGCGAGAAAGCAAATTATTGATATCAAGATGCTATTGGTATAACACGCACAAATGGTAACACCTAACACTCTTCAAAATCAAGGTAATAATAGAATCAAACTAAAAAGCTCAAAGTATATCTATGAATAGTTAAAAATGTGTGTAGCGTAACCTTACAATATAGATATTTATGTTGAGTTTATAAGAAACAAGACGTAAATATCAAAATTGTAGTGATACGATACAAACAAGCTAACCCTTCTAAGGAAGTTCGAGGTGATGAACCACGCCTAACTATAATGATGATCTTGACATGGGTATCAAGATCACAATGGTCACCAATGATATGAATACGTCTCTACACACTTTAGACATTTAACTTACCCAGCCACAAACATGGATGGGCGTAAATGACAAAAAAAATTGGTAGAAACAATCGATTGGTAACACAAAGGTAGTCACTCTCCTTTTGATCAACAAAGTGTCAAAAGAATGTGAAGTAAATCAAAAAAAGGATGAAAAATGTTGGCTTCACTTCGAAAGAATTTCACCTCACCCTAAGGCAAGTAAAAACTAAGTGAAAGTAACACGTCACATGTTTTGCAATAAAAATATGGTTCACAACTCAACACTGTTTTAGAATGGTCAAAGTGGGCTCTTGGAAAAATTATATTTTCCTAGGTGGTTCTCTCATCCTAGGTGTTACAAAGATTATCCACAAGTGGGATGATTTACCAAAATAGTCCCGACTATCTTGGGAGTATCTCGACTTTTCCCCCTTCAAGCACAATAGGCATTAAATACATCCATCGTGTACTTAAAAGGGTTGCATAGGGACAACTTGTAACTCTATCTCACAAAGGAATCACTAGTCAGATAGGTAGTGCAAAGCACTTCCTGTTTTATCCACAAGGTTCCATCTTGCGTGGGCTACTTTGGGGTACCTAGAACCACCCCCATTGTTGTAGCTTAAGGTGTTATGCTAAAGGGGTTATGTTCCAGTTGAGCAGAGAGGGACGTACCCTTTTTTAAAACCTAAAATACAATGTTTTGAATATGTTGCTCATTTTATCTTTTTTAATTAGGTTTGGTTTGCTCGAATGCCATTTGGTAACCTGTATAACAATTGTATTAGTAGTTTTTGACTTTTGTTTTTATTCCTCTGTTCTTTGACAAATGATGGTGTTTTGGTCCTATATGACGATTTTTATTAGTTTTAAATAAAAAGAGAAGACACCATTTATGATTCTCCGATCGTCCAAGGATGCAAGAGAAGAGAATACGTGATGTCTTCAAAATCCAAAAAAAATATCAAATGAAAAAACACTTTAATTCAAATATGCCAAGTCAACCAATTCTATCTCAAATATTCCTAACAACCTCAAAGCATCAAAAGGACTTTAAGAATTGTTTCTGATTCCCAAGATGACCCTAAGGGATGCGAGGGAAGAGCATACATGATCTTATTCCTATAAGTAAACAATGCAAAAATCCATCTAATCAAGTACAAACATGTAAAAATAGCCTACAAAGACAAGTATATGATTAGATAAAACCTACAAGAATGTTATAACCTCAACACATTAATTTCAAAATACGAAAGGACACTTGTGCCCCTTTTTTATCTACACATGGGTTAGGGCATATGCGCCACTCTATGATTTTCTAAATTACAGTGCACCTACGCCACCCGAGAGGTTTGTGTGCCATGAAAATAATGTATGCACCACTCTGTGTGTGTTTTTCTTACCATGCACTTGCACCACCAAAGAGGCGTGTGCGCCAAAACAACAATGTATGCATCACCTTCGAGAAAAATAGATAGGAAATCGAGACGAGAATGAATGTGCTATCGGGAAAACGTGTGCACCACCAAAAAATCATGTACACTACCGGTAAAACATGTGTGCCACCACTTTATAAAATACTCTCAGATTCCAACACAATGTTTGTGTCACCAAAAATGTGTCTACACCACTAAAATAGTGTGTGCAATCTGGTTAGGGTGTATGCACCGATTTGACAAATTTCGAAATGCAAAGAAGGTACAAAAGATGAAACGACGTCTCGTGCCTAGGTTACTACATCTACCGCTAGTTAGCGTGGGTGTGTCGGGGTTAGCACGCATGTGCCAAGGTCGGTAAATAGAGAACCAGGTTTTGACAAAGGTACTGTATGCCACTTGTAGAGAGGAATGTGTGCCACAAAAATCATGCTTGCGCTCCTAAAAATGTACCTGCGCCAGACCTGCAACCAAAATATGGCAAAAAACACAAGAAAACTCACAATATCTCAAATTTTGACAAGTTAGTTTAAGAATGGAAATAACCCATAAAAATGTGGCTATGAACAAGAAGTTACACATATCAAATTAGCAAAAATTCCAAGAAAATGGACATTAATTACTACTGCATATCAGAAGTTAGCAATAACAATGAAACTTAAACTAAAATGCCATGGGACTATGTGTCCCACCGGGCATGCCAAATGTGTGCATGTGTACTTTGCTTAATGCTAAATTAAATGAGGCAAGAACTACCACCTAAAAATAGTTCTACAATCTAGCTAAGACAAAGCATAAGCACCATCAAGATAAAGAGCTAAACAAGATCTATTCTAAACATCAATAACTTTGAAACATAAGATCAAAACTATGCATGCTATTCAAAATCTCTACTCTCCTATATTACCAGCAAAATGCATGGACCTATTTAGCTCTAATGGGAATAAAAAAATTCTTGTTTGATCCTTAAAGAATGTAATAATAGGAAGCTTAGCTCTTAACAATGGTGAGCTCTCAAGAAGACAAAATACAAGCTCTTAGTCTCTTTGCTATATGCTTTGCATTTTCTCTCTCAAAAATTTTAGGTGTAGGTATAAAGTTAGAAGGAGGGATCCTTATATAGCCCAATGGATAAAGGAAACACTTCATCCCTTTGCATGTGGGATAAAGGTAAACAATGATTAGGAATGGATAAGGTTGCTTTATGAAAGGTAACCTAACTTTAGAAGGGTTTAATTTATGCTTAGCAAGTCATGGGAGTTGGAGGATGTTTTAATTAATCAAAGGTGATTAACTAATAGGTAAATGTAAGCCTATAGAAGCTAATGAGAGGAATATTAATATGATTTAGGCTATTAGAAGGGGATTAAATAAATTAACTATTGAATTATTGGTTAAATGGAAGGGAAAGGTAATTAATTAATAATAATTAATTAGTCTAGGTAGAAGGTATAATTTATTAATGGAAGGTCATTAATCAAGGTGTTAGTTGGATAGGTGACTTAATCAATTAGCACATTGTAATTAATTAACGAAAATAAGAAGGAATATGAGCGTTTTTGATGATAAGTCATCGATTTGCAAGAAAGGGGATAATTAGAGCAATTTAAGAATTTAAATTGCTTGGGCATAATTATAGGTGTCTACATTTTCCCCACTTATGTTTGGCATAAGTGGCACCACTTTAAAGGTAGTAGATGAAGAAAATTTTGAAGGGATAGAAGAAAACTTAGTGGGAGGGAGAGATGCCCACTCGAGCGTCGATGGGGTGATGAAAGAGGATGATCAATGATCAAAAAAGGTGAGAGATAGATAAAAGAATGTGAAGGGGTTGGATGCCCCAGTGAAGTAAAAAATTAGGGGTGAGAGAAAGATGATGTAGAAGAAATATGGAGGAAGGGAGAGAAGAGCTTAGCCTCTAGCTGTTGTGTATTGGAACAATTTCTTGTCATCATATTACCATGAGAGCTACGTCCTCGGTCCTTATGAAAAATATAAGCATACGAAAAAGGTAGAATGACATGAAAATCCATACTACAAACAATTTTCCATGGCTGAAAAAACCAACTCCATGCAACATACAAAAATGTAATGCAATACAAGAAGGAAAAAAGCTCATCTAAAATGGAAAACAAGTATAAACACACATACCTAACCCAACAACGGTCAAGACTATTGTACAAATGTTTTATTATTAGTGCTTTGAAGAGATCCAAAATTTCATGATTGATGACAAGAGTTAAAAATGATTCCCCGAGAAAGGATACACACAAGGGTAAATGATAATGGACATGGGGTCCAAGAAAAGTGTTGTGCGCAATGAAACAACACCAGGCAAAAAATGTGCCCCAGAGTACCAACTAAGCAAGCAGCTAGCTTTGTAGATGGTTGTGAATCTAGTGATCCACGAGTCGTATTAATTGGGGAATATGTAAGACAAACCAGCAGGATATGGAGAAAATACCATGCGCAAGACACAAGTTTCAGCCGTAATAAGCAAGTTACCATTTTTGTAGGTTTTTTTACTTTTTTTTAGGATTTTGTGAAAAAAATTGCCCTATTTTTGGATTTTTGACATATTTTATTGTTTTTATTTTTCATTTTCTAAAATGCGGTGGACAAAGAGAAGAAATAGAACGAAGGGCCTAGGGGCAACAAAAAGTTCCCTAGGTGGAAGAAAGAAGAAACAAGCGACAAAAATGTCCTTGTTTAGTGGAAAAATTAATAAAAAATAATTATTTACGAGAGTGTGGATTAGAAGAAAAATCACCTAGGAACAATAAAATTGTCTAAGGGAGAAGAAAGGGGTATCAAACAACAAAAATGCCCTAATACGGTGAAAAATAAGAGAAAAATAATTATTTAATAAAAATAATTATTCCATGGTGAACAGAGGAGACAATGGTGATCAAAATGGGCCTCCAGGCCCTAACAACAGCGAAAAACGGTTTAATATACCCCACCTGGGGGGGGTAAAAAAATCACGACCAATTCATTTTAACCAAGCCATTTAGAATTTTTTTACTGTGAGGCTCTAATAGTGATGATGAAAATGGTGATCGTACGAGACCGAGTGAGGTGTGTAGATGCAGTTCGAGGATACCAACGACACGTAGACGACGGTCCCTTCATGAGTATCAAACCCTTGCACATTAGTTGTTGTCATGAATGCTCTAAATTTATCTTTTAGCCTAGGAAGTCACATCAGCACACATGCGTGTAGGTGCAGTGTCGATTCGGGGAACAGACATCGCTTTAGGGGCACAGCGCCTAATCGGGGGCACACGCACCATAATACACACGCACCATAATACACACGCACACATGCGCAGGCATGAGTTACACATACCCACATGCACGTGCACATACCAAAAAGGGGGCACACACATGAAATGGAGTAACGGCTCTCCGGTGGTGAAAAAGGGTTAATATACCCCACTTGGGGGTAAAAACATCGTGACCAATTCATTTTAACTGATTTGTTTAGAATTTCTTTACTTGTGAGGCTCGATAGTGACGAGAAAATGGTGATCACATGAAACCGAGTGAGGCACATAGATGCAGCCCGAGGGTACCAACAAGACGCAGATGACTGTCCCTTCGTGAGGATCAAAACCTTGTATATTAATTGTTGTCATTAATGCTCTAAATTTAGCTTTTATCCCTATGAAGTCGCATCGACACTCATGCGCGCAGGTAGGTGTCAGTTTGGGGGCGTAGGCATCTCTTTGGGGGTGCAGGCATCCCATTAGGGGTGGATGGACCATAATACATATATGTGCATGCATATGCATGAGTTGTAAACACCCATGCGCATGCGCACACACCACACATGTGCGCGCATGCACACATACCGAAAAGGGGATGCACACATGAAAGGGAGTGCATGCACACTTGGTGGGTCACGCACACAAGCGCAGGTATAGAAATGATGGCACAAGTGCCAAATGTTTGGCACACATGCCAAAAAGGGCATGCAGGAACCTGAATGAGGTCACAACCACCCGAAGATAAGCATGCGTATGCCCAAAAATGGGGCTTACATGCCAAATAAGGGTGCACAAGCACCTTGGGCTGGTGGAGGATAGAAAGAAAAATTTCAGAAAGATGACACTTAGAAGAAATTTTAGGAATTTTGGGTTAACCCTAAAATGATAGATAGATTTTTAGAAGAAATGTTAGTAACTGACAAGTGATTTGATATTTTACAGAGATGATTGCCAATTTTACAGACATGGGAGTGCCACTCCTAGATAGCAGAGCTAGAGGGGGAGCATGTGCCGTGGGACATCGAGCCATGGCTATGCTACTTGAGGTAGTGAGGCTAGGCCTCGTGTCTCATATGCCTTCCATTACATTGGACCATGACCTCTTCGATCCGCTCTAGCCAAGCGATGGCATAATGAGAGTCATTGTTTTAGATTTCCCATAGGGGAGATGATGGTGACCCTCGAGGATGTATGGTGGATCCTACACATGCCGATTATAGGCACCTTGATTGAGTATAGCTCAGATGCAAGGCTGATTAGAGTAGCATGTAGTGATCTTTTTGATGTGGATGACATACCGCATGACAAGATGACTATTGCCCTACAAGAGTGCATCTCTAACCCCACATTGCATTAGGGGCCACTCTACATTATGTCTCTTATCAGTGGGTTTTTACTCACTAATAAGATAGGGATTTTGTTCTCGAGAGGATTATTACCCTTGGTTCATGACATTTTCAGTGGCAAGAGATATTGTGGGGACAATGCATACTGGCACACTTAAACTAGAATTTGCATTTAATCACATACCACAATCAAAAGACCATGTGTCCAGCCTCTTTACTACATATATGGTCATGGGACCACATTATGATCGGATGCCCTATGGGAACTTTACGTGTCCGAGACCCAGAGGAGCCATCTTACATGGCATGGGTAGCAGTAGGTGGTGATGTACACAGCCACCTCGGTAGCCTATTCAAATATAGGTGAGAGTTCGACGAGTTTCAAAGGATAGACATTATCTAGCAGCCTCTTACGACATTTCCAGTGGCCAAAGGATGCCACAGAGCTCAAGTGTGTCATCTATAGGTGGTCCCATAGGCATGGGACCTAACACGATAGGTGTGGGACTCACAGGGACTATAGCAGACTATGCAGCTTGGTATGCCACGGTGTTACCCGAAGATCTCACTATTTTGGAGGAGGCTTGGGCAAGAGGTACTCGCCACTTGATATAGATCTCGCATGGGTATGAGTGGAGGGATAGAGCGGGGGGGATAGATCCAAAGGATCCTTTCAATGATATTCCTCATGATGGTTAGGGTACCACACAGTGTACAGGGATCGAGGCCACAGTCCCAATATAGGTACCGCTTCACCCTCCCAAAGTGAGGGTCCTAAAGCAAGGCCAGTCATCCAGAGCACCCCAAGGACCAATCTCGTGGCATAGATAACCACACGCCCGGGGCATATAGATAGCCACAGTTCAACAACAAAGCATTACAACGTGTTTTAGCCGAGAGAGATACAACTAGAACAGAGAGGGATGAGGCCCGAGTATGATGTGTGACCGCTACAGTAGAGTGTGATGAGGCCCGAACCCACATTGTTACACTACTTTCAGAGTGAGATCAGGCTCGATCTTAGGCTGGTCCAAGAGACAATAGAGCAGCATGGTAGAGGCAGATTCAAGAGATGGAAACATAGGGGCCTAGATATCGAGCCTCCTACACCGAGTCCCATACTTAGGTGTGGATGTTCATTTCCCAGAGAGATCATGTATATACACGGTCACAGGGCCTTCTTACATAGAGGATCAGGAATGATCCGAGGTGTAGACTATTAATGCCGAGAGAGATCGAGAGGCTACCTCGTCGAGACAGGTTGGGGCCAACCTAGGTAGAGTGATAGGTGAGCGTGATGTTTCCCTTTAGGTAGCCCTCACCTCTAGAGATGCAAACTTGATCCGTGATGCTACGAGGCTCAGTGGCGAGGCATTATTTTACAAGACTACCTACTTCAAGGTAGTTCCTCCAAAGTAGAGAGTGTGTCCCTCGATAGTCGAGATGAGCAAGATAGGCTCGCTCAGTGAAATCAGAGCCACCATGAGATCAGTTAGGCATCCTATGCCAGAGTAGCCAGCTAGACAGGGGCCATCTATTCAGTTTGGTGGCCCACCTAGTGCAGTCCTTTTTAGGCACCATTGTTCCATCGACCAAGTGACAAACCTAGGAGCCCTGATGAGGGTGAGAGCTGTGGTTGAGCTCTACATTCTTTTGGTTGTATAGATATGTTGTATACATGCCTCTTATGAAGGCTGATTTTTTATGTATAGCTTTGTATAGCACTATTTTTTATGATGCCTCGTGATGAAGGCTTGATTCTTTCGATGCATGCCCCTTTTTGATGGCACATTGTATCGATGATGTATTTCTCTTTGAGTACAGATCCGGATAGTTTATACATGTATATGGACATGTTGATGTATCATTTTTATACGCCTCAGCTGAAGGATTTTGTTGATATAGATCAGTTTTTGGATACATGCCTCTGATGAAGGCTTTTATTCTCGTAAGTGTGCCTTAGATGAAGGCCTTTCATGATGTATACCATTTTTGATACAAACTTACCACACATATATGATTTGTACCTTTGTGACATGGCATATGCATATATATGAGATGGACATTTGTTTATTTATTTCTCATGGATAGATAGATAGATGTGTTTATGATGCATTCTGATTTGATTGGACACGTATATGTATCATGATCTTGTTGATCTATCACATGCTTTTTATTTCCAGATTATGTGATCTTGTAGGATATATCAAATGTGCCTTGTTTATGAGATGTTCCATCCTTAATGGATGGGATGATATGATTATAAGGGTGTGGGGGTAGATTTTGATATTTGTGATCCCTCTTGCCCTCATTTGATGATACGATATGTGATGATTAGCTTAGCATTCATGTATGATGTATACTTAGATTTTTCTTGATATATAATGTATAGATGATGTTAGATGTGATGATAATTATGGTAATGTGATGTTATGATAAAAAAACAATGCACATGTAATAAACACAATCAAATGCTAACAAAGAACAAAATGAATTAATCATAATAATGCACCAGGATTCACTAGCATGCAAAAACACACCTCAATATACACAAACAAGAATAAATCTAATCTAAGCAAGAAAAGAGGAATCCTAACAAAGTACAACCAAAAAACAAACAAAATTACAAATACGAAACACTATACAAGCAACAAGAAAAGTGAGAAACAAGACAATGCGAGTAAATGTAAGTAAATGTTTTTGTAAGATTTGTTTTCATGTAACAATTCTCTATCGTTTAGGTTTATGTGAAATAATTTTCTATTGTTTTTGTGTTTATGTGAAACAATTTTCTATTGTTTTTGTGTTTGTTTTCTAACAGCTTTCCAAAGTTATGTGTAGGAAACCAAGAAAGTGTGGATGCCTCATCCGTTAGATGGGGAATATATAAGGGTAGAAGCCACGCGCTTATGAACAAGAAGGTGAAGTTTTTGAATTGTCCCCAGTGTAAGATGAGAAATAGTGAAAGACCATACCCCTCATAAACGAATAAAAGAAGACAAGGTTGGATCAAGGCTTGACAGGATGGGGCTCACAAGGAATCTCAAAGGTAGAATTAGGGCTAGGCCAAGGAAAACTACCCTCCATATGCAAGATGCTTGTGAACAATGAATCCTCCCAAGGTATTAGAAACCATTTTTCACCAAAGGACTTGTCCAAAGTGCCATAATTGCATGGTTTTCACATGTGGATGACCTGTTTTCTCTTTTTCTTTTTCTCTTTTTGATTTTTTTGTATTTTTATCATTTTACCATGTTTTTAAGTTTTTAATTTTTTGACCTTATTATGCCCTGTTTAAGCATAGAACCACTTAAGATGCATGGCGTTCATGGGCTCACGAGCTCATCACCATTGGGGTGAGCAATTTTGTATGCCCCTATGTTGTACTTGGTGACTATAACATAGGGTCCCAACCAATGTGGTTTGAACTTCCCTTTCTTTTCTCGTTCCGCTCTGGTGTTGAACTGGTTCTCCTTCATGACTAAATCACCAACCTCAAACTAATGAGGGATGATTCTATTATTGTAGTTTCTAGAGACTCTATTCTAATACACTTTCAGGTGATTAAGAGTATGAATGCACCTCTCATCTAGGAGCTCTAATTCAGCCAGTCTTGCTACCCAATAATCCTCATCCTTATCCAGATAGTCCCTAAGAGAAATTCTCAGGGAAGGAAGTTCGATCTCTAAGGGGATGATAGATTATGTCCCAAACACTAGAGAATAAGGTGTCACACCCGTAGGAGTGCGAATGGAGGTTCTATAAGCCCAAAGGGCTGGGTGAATTTGCAAGTGCCAATTATGACTTGTTTTGCTGACCATCTTCTCCATTATCCTCACCAAAGTCTTGTTTGTGGCTTCAGCCTATCCATTACCTTGAGGGTAATATGGTGTGGACCATTTTAACCTGATTTGGAATCGTTGACAAAGACCTTTTACAATTTTGTTCTTAAATGACTTCCCATTATCTATAACGATAGATTGAAGAATGCCATATCGACAAATGATATGATTCATGATAAATTTAGAAATCTGGGCTCCTATTACATAGGTTAAAGGGACAACCTCCACCCATTTTGTAAAGTATTCCGTAGCTGTGATGATGTGTGTATGACCATCAGATGAGGTAGGAGTAAGTTTTCCTATCAAATCAAGTCCTCACTTAGATAATGGCCATGGGGTAGTGATAGGTTGTAATGGTTATGATAGAACATGGATGAAGTTTCCATACTTTTCAAAAAGTACACATTTCCTGACATAATTGCAACAATCGGTTTCCATGGTAGGCCAATAGTAGCCTACTCTCAAAAATTTCTTAGCTAAGACCATTTCTTTTGTATGTGCTCCACACACCCCTTCATGTACTTATTTGATTTCTTGGATTGACTCCGTCACATCCAGACAACGTAACATATTCCCATCATAGCCACGACGATAAAGTGTACCTCCTAAAAGGGTATAATGACCTATTTGGTGAATCAGGCTTTGGTTTTTAGAATGGGAGATATCGGGAGGGAATGTGTTGTCCTTGAGATAGGAAAAGATGGGTTCGTACCACGGGGAATTGGGACTAAAAGAATCACAAGCCAGAAAATATTCTAGCATATCATATGTGGGCTGGCATAAATTCTCTACAAAGAACGGCATGTCATTATTCCCTAGTGGAATACAAAGCATAGAACCCACCATTTCCATGGCATCTGCCGATCTATTCTGCACTCTTGGGATTTGTTCAAATGTAATGTGCACAAATTACACCTTTAGATTTTCTACTAGATTTTTGTAAGGTATGAGCTTGTCATCCTTAACCTTATATTCATCATTAACCTGTTTGATAATTAACTGAGAATCACCCACAACCTTGACATGATGAATATTCCACTTGATAGCTAGCTTCATCCCTGTAATAAGTGCTTCATACTCTGTAATATTGTTTGTGTAAGGGAAGCCCAGGTGAAAATCCTGTGGTATAGGATCGCCAAAAGGAGTAATAAGGACTACCCCTGCACCTAAACCATGAAAAGTAAAGGACCCATCAAAATGTATCTACCATACGATAGATTCTTCAATGTAGAGAAAGGAGGCATCCGGCAGCTCCAGATTCAAAGGTTTTGTGCCTTGTAAAGGTGCTTATGCTTGCTGGTCAGAAAGTACTTGTCCTTTAACCGAATTTTGATGTAAAAATTCTATGTCAAACTCACTAAGTAGAATGATCCAATTAGCCATTCTACCAATAAGGGTGGGTTTAGAAAGTAAGTACTTGAGTGGGTCAACCTTGGATATTATCATGGTTTTGGTATTCAATAGATAATGGTGAAGTTTTGAAAAGTAAAAACAACGATGCCAAGCAATATTTTTCAATTTGACGATAATTGAGCTCACAGGTGATGAGGGTACGACTGAGATAATACACCACTTTTTCCTTATTACCAAGGCCATATTGGGTGAGTAGCACACCAATAGCAAATTGTGTAGTAGATATATAGAGCAAGAGTGGTTCTCTAGGAGTTAGAGGCATAAGGACAGGTGGATTAGCCAAGTATTGTTTAAGCAAAGCAAAGGATTGCTATTACTCAGGCCCCCAGATAAAAGTGACATCCTTTTTAAGTAAATGGGTGAATGAGTGGAACTTATCTACAAGCTGGGAGATGAAGCAGCGAATGACATGAATTTTCCCCTGTAAGTTACACAGTTACTTGATATTCTTAGGTGGTGGCATTTCAGTAATAGTAGACACTTTAGCAGGGTCCACTTAAATACCTCATCTTGATACAATGAAGCCCAATAGTTTTCTTGATAGCACATCAAAGACACACTTCTTTGGATTCAACCTGACCTTGTATTCTCGTAGGTGGTCAAGGATACACCTCAAAATGACAAGGTGATCTTCTCTTGTCAAATACTTCTCGAGGATGTCATCCACATAGTCCTCCATGATATCATGAATCATATCATGAAAAATTACTATCATTTACTTTTGATAATTAGCTCCTACATTTTTGAGATGAAAGGGCATCACCTGATAACAGAAGGTACCCCAAGGAGCCGTGAAATCCATTTTGTGTTGGTCTTCTTCAACTATCTTGATTTGGTTGTATCCTAGAAATCCATCCATGAGAGATAGCATCTCGTACCCTACTGTTGAGTCAACAATCATGTCAATATTTGATAGTGGAAAATCATCTTTAGGGAAAGCCTTATTAACATCTCTAAAATCTATGAAGATTCGTATATGGACATGTTTTTTCTGGATAGGAATAATGTTTGATATCCATTCAAAATAATCAATAGGCCGGATGAATCCTGCCATAAAAATCTTTCCAACTCTTCTTTAACTAGTAAGGCCACTTTTAGGTGCATCTGTGGAGTTTCTACTAAATAGACTTAGCGTCTGCACTGCACAACTAAGTTGTGCACGACCAAAGTTGGATCTAATCTGGCATGTCTTTGTAAGACCATGCAAACATGTTTATAAAATCTCGCAACACCATCATGAATGTCTTCTATTCTCTAGCCTAGAGTGATGCTCCCAATTTAACTATCTTGGGATCTTCTTCTATGCCAATATTCACATCAATGGTTTCTTCAACTCATAATTTTGATAATTCCTCCATATGCATAGGATTAGGAGGGAGTTTGAGATCTTTGTCTAAGGATTTCTCCATGAGATTTTCATCCTTGATGTGGTCACTTTGTTTGTCCTTTGATTTTTTTATTTATTTTTCAGCCAGTGCCTCAAAGAGGTTTTCACTGTGCGACTTAGAATTTGATTTTTTCCGAGGCTTTACGTTGGAACTTTTGCCCTCAATTTTCTTTAAGTTTTGCTGACCACGAAGCTCAGCCTCCTTGCTGAAGTAGATGTAGGTATCCAAGTCAATAAAGAAACCTTTCTTGCGATCTCCAATGGGAATTGTATCCCTTATGCCCATGAAATTTGTGATCGCTTCATAATTCTCGAATAAATCTAGTGACATGTGACATTTTTGGTCCCATTCAACAAGGGAAGGGTACACATGGTCAAGGGTTGGTTCCATGGGGATTATGGTTAGGAAAACATTGTTCATGAATAGGTTTGTGGAGGTAAGATCCTCATATTGGCTACAATGGGAATCTGTATCGTTGTCTAGATAATCAGAGCTATCCTCACGTTCAGAACAAGTAACATCTTTATCGTTGGGGTGTGCTCCATAAGGGTGAATCCCAATTTCGTATCTTTCTATTTTGAAATGTAGAAGATGCACCGGTTCTCTCTGTCCTTGTTCATTTCTTCCACATACTAGGCCCTTGTAGCCCATAGAGTACATCATTTTACTAGATTTATCGTATTACGGGGTTTGATAACATGATGGTGAGTATCCTCTGGGACCCAAGTTGTAGGTGGATCAAGTAATTTTTCCTCAGTTATCAAGCCTCCAGGTAAAAATAATCCAATAGTGTGCTCATTTCTAGGTCTTCTGAAGCAGTAGTTGGGGTAACCTCTAGTCTTGGGTGATAATGAGAGATCTGAAACCAAGATTGCTTGTTGTACATTGTATTTCCTAGAGCCATATTCAAGGATTTTCATCTCCCATGAATCAAAAGGAGATGTTGATGTAGATGCCCCATAGGCACGAGAATTGAGAGAATCTAAGTCTATCCGAGATTCCATGGCCTCAGATTAGAGAGGGACCACTATATCATCGGAGGGACATGCATATGTGCCCTTACATGTAAAACTATTGAGAGCTCTGCAGTGAGAAAGGGCTCTGAATCTCCTTGTATGGTCATGGTGTATCCCTTATGCTTCAATTTAATGCACTGGTGAAATGTCGATGGCACAGCCTGTAGGGCATGAATCCATGGTTGGCCTAGAAGCATATTATATGGAAGTTCCAAGTCCAAGACATGAAACTTTTTCTGATGGCAAGTAGGACCCACCTCCACGGGCAACCTGATTATGCCCACTAATTCCCTTTCCGCGTTTCCGTATGTGGTGATAGTGATGATATTGGACTCAAGATCCATCTCAGTATGTCCTAACTATTTAACCAACTTGAGTGTGCAAATGTTCAACCTAGATCCATTATCCACAAACACCCGTTTGATCTTCCTGCGAGTGACAACTACCTCAATATATTAAGGAATATTATGTGTTGGATTTTCAGTAGGGATCTCCATAGTATTGAAGGAAATATGTTCATTTGGTACGATGCTTTCCACTACACTTGAAGGTGTGTAGCATCAACATCTAAAGGCACTCCCGACCCTCAAAGAGTTTGGTACAAAATGTCTTTTGCACATTGGATATCTTAAGAAGATCTAAGATCGAAATCTTAGCGGACATCTTCTCAAGTTTCTCTAAAAGGTTAAATTTACCAATTTTTGGGGTTGATGGAGAAGTTTCCAGAATCACGAGGCGGGCATGCCTTATTATCGCGCAATAGTCCTTTCCCTTAATTGGATGGTGTTGACATGGTCAGTAGAAGATCAAATACATCCAATAATTGAATCATAATGATTGTTGTCTTTTTTGGTGTACAAGTAATTCACTTCTCTATAACCTTGGGATGAATCCCCGATCCGGATTTGACTTTTCTGATTTATCATGATTGGGGATCGACTCTTTATATATCCCCATTCTCTCGATTAGGTGTCTGGATTTTTCGTAGATTTTCCACCTCTATCTCTCCATTGTTAATGAGGTCCTGAATATAAGGACGGAGTTGCAGACATTTGTCTTTCTTATGCCCCTTGACATGATGCATTTCACAATATTCATGCTCCTTATACCATGAAGGTTTTGGAGAATTTTCATCAAATGGTTGTGTCGTAGAATATGTCATCATGTGGGCCGCATCCAATTGTTTTAGTATAACTAACAAAGGTTCATTAAGAGAGGTGAACATTCTTCATTTTGGTGGTAGTTGAATTGGTCCTTTTTCAATTTAAAAGGTTGACCAGTTTGGACCTCTTGTACACGTTTGGAATCAATGATCCCATCTCCCACCACATTTTTATTTTTGTTAAAGACCTTTAGCTTCTCCGTGGATTTAACATTTTGATTATCTCTAGATTGGGTTTTGAGGGTGCCTTTGGCAATGAGATATTTCTCTATCTAAACCCCTTTTTTGATGACCTCCTCAAAAGTGTGAACACAATGCATTTGGAGGTGGAAAGCTATATCCGGGTTTAGGTTGGGAACGAAAATACTAACCAGCTATTTTTTAGGAAAGCATAAGGCAAGCGACTTGCTATCCCTCTCTATTGTTGGAGGAAGCCGGATAAAGTCTCATTAGGGTGTTGTTTGGCACCACATAAATCTACCATGGTGACATCACTCTCTATGTTGTACGAGAAATGATGCACAAACCTTTCTACCAATTCTGGCCAGGTGAAAATTGATCCTCGTGGTAAACGTGTAAACCATTCCAGGGCTTGACCTCCGACACTCTTGGGGAAAAGTATAATGAGATAATTGTCACTATAAGACACCTCTTGACATGCCATATAGAAATATTTGACATGATCCCGTGGATCTCCCTTCCCTTTATATTTTTTGAATTTTGGCATATCAAATTTCTTAGGAAAGGGTTGAAGGTTCATAGTCTTGTCAAAAGGATATGGCCATAATTCTTCATATTGATACTTTCTAATGCTCCCTATATTGATCTCTTATAGGCTCATGAGTTTCACTTTCATAGATTGTACCTCTTGTGTGAGCAATTGTTCTCTAGTGGGAGAAGTGGGGATATATACGCGATGATACCCTGTATCTTCTTCTCCTTGGTTTTCTCTATGGAGTTCATTGATCTTAACCTTAGGCTTCGACTTTTGAACATTTTTGTTTTCTTCCTTCTATACATGGGAGGTTAGCAAAGCTAATTATCAGCTTAGGTTACTAATCTATTGTTGAATTGTGGTTTCTTCTTCTAAAGGTTCTTCCTCCTCATATTGTGGAGGTTCTTCACCCATCTCATGTTTTGTCTTGTTTCTACGTGGCACTTTGATAAAGGGTATTCTATGCCCCACCACTTTATCATTCCCTACATTAGAGGTAGAAGCATGTCCATGTGTCAAAATATCCTCCATATTGATAAGGGGTCATTCTTCCTCAGTAGCGTTATTCGCAGGTGGGATTGTTTCATTTTCAGTGGGTAATTTGGCCCCTAATTCTACGACCCATGCTAGCACTCTATCTTTATTTCTAAAAATAAACTCATCTAATAAAGTAGGGTCAAAATCAAATTCTACGTGTGGGGATTCTAATTCATTTCCACTATGATCAACCATATCTTCTATCTCTTTTTCCACGAAAACAGAGGTCCTAGATCATGTCCAATGAAGGGGTTCGACCCTTTTCTGTTAGAGGCTTCCCAAGCTTGTGCTTGTTGTTCCTCGTATGTATGTTTCTTGAGTCCTAATCATGTTTTAGGAGCCATGACTTTTTTATGGTATTTTTCACTAGAGTAAGTTGTAAATGTGTTCAAAATTTTTACCACGACTAAGTGAAATGCAAGATGTATTTTCAAGAATATGAAGGAATAACAATGTGATAATACCAATGTGATAGAGTGATAAATCACCAAAGTGACACAAATGTTTGGTATCTAAACCTATCAAAGAAAGTACCTCGTAAACTATGTATCAAAAAGTAGTGTCAAGTCACAAGATAATTAACAAGATGTACTTACTTATGCTAAGTTCATGAAAAATGAACAATACATAAGTAAATACAAAAAGTCAATGTGACCCCTAAAAGATATACTAGGAGAAAGCTCAAACTTAATTAATACCTATATCTCAAAAAGTTCCAATTACAATTTGTGAGTGACACAACAATATCACCAAGATATGTTAACCAAAATTTGCGAGAAAGTAAGGCATTGATATCAAGATGTTATTGGTATAACACACACAAATGGTAACACCCAAACACTCTTCAAAATCAAGGTAATAATAGAATCAAACTAAAGAGCTCAAAGTATAGCTAGGAATAGTAAAAATGTGTGCATCATAACCTTACAATATAGATATTTATGTCGAGTTTACAAGAAACAAGACGTAAATATCAAAATTGTAGTGATACGATACAAAAAAGCTAACCCTTCTAAGGAAGTTCGAGGTTATGAACCATGCCTAACTACAATGATGATCTTGACATGGGTATCAAGATCACAATGGTCACCAATGATATGAATATGTCTCTACACACTTTAGATGTTTAACTTACCCAGCTGCAAACATGGATGGGCATAAATGGACAAAAAAGTGGTAAAAACAATCGATTGGTAACACAAAGGTGGTCACTCTCCTTTTGATCAACAAAGTGTCAAAAGAATGTGAAGGAAGTAAATTGAAAAAAGGAAGAAAAATGTTGGCTTCACTTCGGTAGAATTTCACCTCACCCTAAGGCAAGTAAAAACGAAGCAAAAGTAACGCGTCACATGTTTCGCAATAATAATATGGTTCACAACTCAACACTATTTTAGAGTGGTCAAAGTGGGCTCCTGCCCAAAGTATATTTTCCTAGGTGGTTCTCTCATCCCGGTGTTACAAATATTATCCACGAGAGGGACGATTTACCCAAATAGTCTCGACTATCTTGGGAGTATCTCGACTTTGCCCCCTTTAAGCATTGTGGGCATTAAATGCATCCATTGTGTACTTAAAAGGGTTGCATAGGGACAACTTGTAACTCTATCTTACAAAGGAATCACTAGTCAGATAGGTAGTGTGGAGCACTTCCTGTTTTATCCACAAGGTTCCATCTTGCGTGGGCTACTTTGGGGTTCCTAGAACCACCCCCATTGTTGTAGCTTAACACGTTATGCCAAAGGGGTTATGTTCCAGCTTGAGTGGAAAGGGATGCACCCTTTTCCGAAACCTACAATACATGTTTTGAATATGTTGTTCATTTTATCTTTTTTAATTAGGTGTGTTTTGCTCGAACACCGTTTGGAAACCTGTATAACAATTGTATTAGTAGTTTTTGACTTTTTTTTATTCCTCTCTTCTTTGACAAGTGATGGTGTTTTGGTCCTGTATGACGATTTTTAGTAGTTTTCCATCAAAAGAGAAGGCACCATTTCTGATTCTCCAGATCGTCCAAGGACACAAGAGAAGAGCATACGTGATGTCTTCAAAATCTAAAAAGGTATCAAATGGAAAAACACTTTAATTCAACTATGCCAAGTCAACCAATTCTAACTCAAATATTTCTAACAACATCAAAGCATCAAAAGGAATTTAAGAATCATTTCGATTCCCATGATCGCCCCAAGGGATGCAAGGGAAGAGCATACGCAATCTTATTCCTATAAGTAAACAATGCAAAAATCCATCTAACCAAGTATAAACATGTAAAAACAGCCTACAAAGACAAGTATATGATTAGATAAAACCTGCAAGAATGTTAGAACCTCAACACATTAATTTCAAAAATACGAAAGGACACCTATGCCCATTTTTTAGTGTTTGCACATGGGTTAGGGCGTATGCGCCACTCTATGCTTTTCTGAATTACAAGTGCACCTGCACCACCCGAGAGGTGTGTGTGCCATAAAAATAATATATTTTCCACTCTGTGTGTTTTTTATCTTACCATGCACCTGCACCACCAAAGAGGCATGTGTGCCACAAAGTAATGTATGCACCACCTTCGAGAAAAATAGATGGGAAATGAGACAGAACACCTACGCTACAGGGAAAACGTGTGCACCACCGAAAAAGCATGTACACTACCGGTAAAACATGTGTGCAACCGCTTTATAAAATAGTCTCAAATTCAGATAGAATGTTTATGTCACCAAAAATGTTTCTGCGCCACTAAAATAGTGTGTGTGTTCTAGTTAGGCTGTATGCACTGATCTGAAAGGTTTCAAAATGCAGTGAAGGTACAGTACAAAAAGACGTCTGCACCTAGGTTAGTGCATCTATGCACCGGATAGGGTGTGTGTGTCATAGTTAGCATGCATGCGCTACGGTTAGTAAATAGAGAACTAGGTTTTGATAGTAAGCTTGCACCACCAGAGAGGCGTGTGCACCACAAAAACCGTGCCTGCGCTCCTAAAATGTGCCTGCACCAGACCTGCAAACCAAAATATAGGAAAAAACACAAGAAAACTCACAATATCTCAAATTTTGACAAGTTAGTTTAAGAATGGAAATAATCCATTAAAAATATGGCTCTGAACAATAAGTTACACATATTAAATTAGCAAAAATTCCAAGAAAATATACATTAATTACTACATGTGCATATCAAAAGTTAGCCATAACAATGAAACTAAAACTAAAATGCCATGGGACTAATTGTCCCACCGGGCGTGCCAAATGTGTGCATGTGTACTTTGCTTAATGCTAAATTAAATGAGGTAAGAACTACCACCTAAAAATAGTTCTACAATCTAGCTAAGACAAAGCATAAGCACCATCAAGATAAAGAGCTAAATAAGATCTATTCTAAACATCAATAACTTTGAAACATAAGATCAAAACTATGCATGCTATTCAAAATATCTACTCTCCTAGATTACCAACAAAATGCATGGACCTATTTAACTCCAATGAAAATCAAAAATTGATTGTTTGATCCTTAAAGAATGCAAGAATAGGAAGCTTAGTTCTTAACAATGGTGACCTCTCAAGAAGACAAAATACAAGCTCTTAGTCTCTTTGCTATATGCTTTACATTTTCTCTCTCAAGAATTTTAGGTGTAGGTATAAAGGTAGAAGGAGGGCTCCTTATATAGCCCAATGGATAAAGGAAACACTTCATCCCTTTGCATGTGGGATAAAAGTAAAACATGATTAGGAATGGATAAGGTTGCTTTATGAAAGGTAACCTTACTTTAGAAGGGTTTAATTTATTCTTAGCAAGTCATGGGAGTTGGGGGATGTTTTAATTAATCAAAGGTGATTAACTAATAGGTAGATGTAAGCTTATAGAAGCTAATGAGAGGAATATTAGTACGATTTAGGCTATTAGAAGGGGATTAAATCAATTAAATATTGAATTATTGGTTAAATGGAAGGGAAAGCTAATTAATTAATAATAATTAATTAGTCTAGGTAGAAGGGGTGATTTATTAATGAAAGGTCGTTAATCAGGGTGTTAGTTGGATAGGCAACTTAATCAATTAGTGCATTGTAATTAATTAACGATAATAAGAGGGAATATGAGCACTTTTGACGATAAGTCATCGATTTGTGAGAAAGTGGATAATTAGCACAATTTAAGTATTTAAATTGCTTGGGTGTAATTATAGGTGTCTACACATATATATAGGGGTGTGGAATTTCCCTTCACTTCCTATGTACTCTCAAAGTAGAATGCATGCTCAAAATATCCATGCCCACTTACAAAGGTAATCAAGAAGCATGCAAACTTTTCCTAACAATAGATTACCTATAATTAACTCTAGATCCAATCCTATTATTAGCTATAACATCTCATTACGCTTGATCTTCCACTTTTCTCCAAAAATAGCCATTTCTTCATCCACAACTATTCTTTTTCTTACGATGCATGTTTTGCATGCAATCCTATTCTTAGCGCATAACATGCAAAATGTCTAAGTCTCTAACTCGAATTTCTCCTGCACCCTTTCTTTCCAAACTTATGCATGTACCTACATTTCCCCTTTCTATGTGCCCTCTTCACATGCACCTCGATACTTAAGCAATATTTTACTCGGTCAAAAACTAAGAGGAGGTGGGTGACCAATGGTGCTATTGAGGTAACAACTTATGTTAATGGGTATTTTTTGGTCACTCTACCTAATAAACGAAATATGATGTAAATACTTTCTAAAGTTCCATGATTTATAGGAAAATATCATGTGGTTATTCGAAATGGTAGCCAATATTTAATCCTTTTGAAAAAATAGTATCCGAGTTCCCTATATAGGTTTGTATGCCCGAGCTACCTCTGGAAATTTGGGAACCTGAAGTGCTGGTGGGGATTACAAAAATCCTCAGTTCACCGGTTGCAATTAATCTTGTGACTAATGCAAAGACCAAGGAAACCAACGTGATAGTATGTGTCAATGGGAAACAAAGGGAAACCCTTAAACAAAATATAAATCTATTTTCCAAGTTTGTAAATTAGCCACGAGAGGTTAGAATATGGACAATATTCATTTACTTGTAACAAATGAAAATCGATAGATCATGATTTTAGGGGCTTCCCCTATTGAAGAATAAATAAGAAATGGGCCCCAAACTTCCACCTCATTCTCAAACTAAAGATAATCAAAAGTGACAGAGAATACCATTAAGGAGGATCCACTTTCTTTGAAATTTTTAGAAACAAAAAGGATCCATCTGTTTAGGTAGACATAAAGAATGAAATAGAAGGAAACACGATGAAGGGGATGTCTCATCTCGTAATGTGGAAAAGGAGGAAATAGAGGTCATCTATATGTTTTTGTTGAGTATGTTGAGAAGGTTGCTCTGAGCCCTCTCTAGAGGAGGTTTCATCCATAGGGAAGAGATTGTTTAGATAAATGCGTGATGATATTATGGTTACATTGAATTCCTTTGAAGCATTGTTGTGTGAGGTGGTACCTGATACCCAAGATTTTATGACCTCACCAATGACTCTAGTTAATAGATATAAACCCAACACAAGGAGAAACACTAGAGAAGATGTAGGTAAGGAAACCTTTCCTAAAGGAAGACAGAAAAATAAGGAGAAGAGGGAAAGATCTATGATGAAGAAAATAGAAAAAGCTATGCAAAGATCCTTGAGGGAGGCTATACCCAACCTTCATAAGTCTAAATGATCATCATATCATGGAATTTCGAGAGGGTTAAATAACCCCAAAATCATAGGATTCTTAAGGATTTTAGTAGTAGACATAATATATGTATTTTATTGATTCAAGAAACTAAGACGCGTCTAGATGGATTTAATGAAGTAAACAAGGTTGTTTGGAAAGAAGGTCATTTGTTGGGAGGGAGCTAATACTGCTTTGAGCCTTAGGTGCAATAGTTCATCTATGGAATCCTAATTTTGTTAAGGGGAACATCTTCTATACTACCCTAATCATGTGGCTATTTATTTCACTGAGATTGAATATAAGAAGAATTGGATTACGTCTTATGTTTATGCTCTGAATTTGGTGTGAGGAAGGAGGAGTTTGTGGGAGGATCTCTCCAATTTTAGAATCTTTTTAAGGACATAGATTGGCTTATTGGAGTCTACTTCAACATTCCTCTCTCTCTCTCTCTATTGATAAGAAAGGGATAAGTATTATGTACTCTGATAGTATGGAGGATTTGGATAATTTTATGGTGAGGAATGATCTCTTTGATTTGGAGCTCGATGGTCAAAAATACACGTGGGCTAATAGAATAACTAGGAAAGACCTTATCCAAATTATACTTGATTAGTTTGTGATTAGAAACAGGTGTATGATAATCCAACCCTACTCTCTCAACTCTCTCCCAAGGATAAATCCGATCATAATCTGATTTTTCTTAAATTTAGAGAGGGAATACCAAAAAATCCAAACCATTTCAGTTTGAAAATATGTGGATGACTCATAAAGATATCTATAACAAGATTCAAGAATGGTGGGGAGTTCAATTGCATGGTTTCCCAATGTATAAATTGACCTTTAAACTTAAGCATGTTAAAAAACTGATCAAATTATGGAACAAGGAGAATTTTTGTGACATATTCCAATATAAAAGAAAATTTGTACAAGATTTAAGAATTGTGCAAGAAATGATGGAGGATGGCCTCAATTTGGCCCTTAAGGAACATGAACAAAATCTACTCATTAAATATCATGATATCTTAGCAAGGGAAGAGGTATACTGGAGGAAAAAATCAAGGATCAAATGGTTGAAGGAGGGAGACAAGAACACAAGCTTTTTCCATTTCACAACTACTACCAAAACCAACCATCTCAGAGTTAAGGAAATTAGGAAATCTAATGGGGAACTCACCTCAAATGAAGATGAAATTAATGAGATGATTAATTATTTTAAGGATTTATTTAGCCAAGGACCTGCTCCAGAAGCATCTATTTTGGACAAAACTCTTTTTGTTTTCTATAAGGTCATTTCAGATCAAGATAACACAACACTGTCTCTCATATCCGGAGAATAATAAATAAGATTTTCCTTTTTTGATGTGGGACTAAACAAATCTCTACGACCATGTGGTTTTCACACTTTTTTCTTTCAACAGTTCTTGGATATTATTAAACATGATGTGGTGCATGTGGTCTAGGATTTCTTTAAATTCATACTCTTTCTCTAGAAGATTAATAACAAATTTTGGTTCTCATCCCTAAAATGAAAATGGCTAAGGAACTTAATTATTTTTATCCCATCATCTTGTGCAATACTAGCTATAAATTGATCACCAAAATCCTCTCTTTTACGACTAGGAAAGTTATTACAAAGTTTATCTCTCCTAATCAAGGGCGTTTGTTCCTCGAAGGCAAGTTTTTATAGCATTATATGTATCCAAGAGGCCATACATTTGGTTGAAACTTCAGGACATACATTTGATCAACCATGTTTAGGAAATTGGATATACACAAATCATGTGATAGCGTTTCATGCTCTTTCCTTAGAGATTTTATGGTCAATCTAGGATTCAAGGTATAACTTTATCAATATGATAATGGCATGTATATTTAGTAAAAATTTATCTGCTATTGTCAATGGTAAAAATGAAGCTTTCTTAAAGGAAGGTAGGGGTCTCAGAAAAGGTGATAATATCTCCCCTTGCTCTATATTATTTTTTTGAAACCCTTATTAGATTATGTAATCAAACTCTATCTCAAAATCTCATTCAAGGGATCGGTTATCTCCAAATCACTGCACCCCCCGAATGGCCTAAAAGTGAACAAAAGATTTGGTATGATTTGGTAAAATGGGATCACCTATCAAGCTATGGGACTTGGGCTTGATCTAAACATCTGAGAAGGTTGGTTTCCTCTTCCTAAACTAAGCACTACACTACTCCTAATGTAATAAAATTGGCTAACTAGACCTATGCTAACATTTCAAGGGATTAGAGAGAGATATTTGCAAGGAAATAAAACCTATAGTAGAAGTGGTTATGCACCATGAAAGGGTTTTGCTAGACTTAGGAAGTGTTAATTTGAAGAGGGTGTGTGCACCACATGTCAACTTCACCGTTGTAACTTAGATAAGATACATAATATCAAAAACTAGAAGTAGACGTTCCTTTTATTAAACTGCATAAACAAGTTATCATTCTTCTAGTGAAGCATGATGAACTTGAGAAGGGTGAACAAGCACCACAACTTAGTTGCATGTAATACTCCACCCCTTGATAGGCACAATGACTTACAAAACTTACAAAAGAAACCCTGGTTCCATAGTTCACCCGTGAATATGAGAGAGGCAAATAGAAGAAAAAAAATCATGAAAGTACATGTAACTAATCACAAAAAATAATTTTAATTACTTCAAGCACTTGTACAAAGTGCATCATTACATCAGGAAAAAGGCATAGGCTGCCAATACAATTTGAGAAGAAAGGATTGAGAGCATACAAATTCATAACATCTCACTTTCGAAGAGAGGGAAGCTTTGAAACTATCTAAATCTTTTGAATAATCATCCCTTCACAATTTATAACACTTTTTGAGTGGTTTGAGAAATAAGGGAGAAACCCTAGAATCTAGGCTAGAATGTAGCAGATAATTGATCACCATTGTTGGCCATGTTTTCCCATTTATTGCACGTCCACCTTTTGAGGCACTAATCAAAGAATGAGGAAAACATAAAATTTTGGAATGAATAACTTCCAACAAAATCATATTTTGGTGATTCCATCATGTAGTTCTCATTCTTCCAGTTCCAATGACTATAATTTTATTAAAAATGGGCAACCGGGGAGGCAGTTGTGGTCTTCTGAGAAAAAGATGATTTTAGTGTATACTGAGGATTGTCCTCCATTAGCTCACTGAGTTAGAAAATGTGTCAGCGAGTAACCTTCTTACATGGAAAGTTTATATGTTATGCCACCAAACCACCAATTTTATATTGCATTGTTCACTTCATATTTTGGTTAGTGGCTTGATCCACATTCCATTGGCTTCAACATCCTCGCCATCCACATAACAACTCCCGATGCTTCTTATTATCTTCACCACATCATTTTCATTTTATTTTAACCATTTCATTAATTGTTTGGCCACCTCATACTTTGCATTGATGGTTATTGGTTGGCGAGTACTTGTTTTACATGGTAGGTTCATGTTTGTATTGCATATCTTTTGGTCATTAAACCAACATGGCTCACCTCGAGATATACATGGTGCACCTTCGATCGCTTCCTTAACAACTCCTTACGTAAACCGAGGATGACTCATAATATATTATCACTTAGTTTTTATTTTTCTACACGTGGCACTAAACTCAGTATTGAACCCCACACATTGTGTCTCTCATGACACGGTCAATTTTTCCACCTCTTTACATTTAATTATCGAGTAACTCGGCATCAAACCCAATAATTGTCTTTGAAAATATGTTTACCGAGATAATTCTAGCTTAAACTATTTTCTGACCCTAAAAACGTGATATTCCCTCATGTTTAACTCTCTGAACCCCAAAAATCCAAAACTTTGAATTTCAAAGTTTCAAGATTCTGACTTATAAGCTTATTTTTGTGAAATTGGTGGGATGAGTTCCGAACCCAAAACATCTGAAATCCCAAAATATTCATCTCTCTGAAACATATCTACCTATTCTTCTAACTATAGATCTTTGATTCTCGACCAAACATTCTCGGTCTCTTTGGCCCAATCCATCGTGCTCTATCATGCCATTTTTTCATTCATCTTTTTTCTCACTTGGTAGGTATTTGAATTTCACCTTGATGTAACTATGGCTTGACCAAACCAAATCTCTATGAGTTAACTTAATGATGTTAAGCTCAGTTCCCTGACTCATTCTTTCTTTCCACTATGCAACTATACTCACCTCTCCTAACTGAAATGACCCAAGGTAGCCATGAGCTTTATTTTGAATCTAGATCTCACCGGTTATCTCTTTCTTCTTGGTGAGATCTTATTTTTCCTATGAATAGCTTGAGAAATGCTATAAAATTCTTGCCAAATGATGTTTGAATTCTAAAACAAGCCATGCCAAGGCTCACCTGATGCGACAATGAACATGGCCTTACCTATCTTTACACATAGTCCCGAAATGAAGTAAAATAGCTTGCTTGAGATCCATTTCTCATTTCTCTACCAAATGCGTTGAGACTCAATCATTCCTTTCACGTTTTGGCTCCAACCAACTTTTCTCCATACTCAAGTACTAGATTCCTCAACCGAAAACACATGTTTTTCAATAAACTCACCTCCACTTGGCCCCCTCCTAGTCATCTCTTTTTTTTTCTCGTATGGCTCATCATTCTTGAGCTGAGTTTGAACTTAACATTAAGCTCATTATTTCAAACATGAGTAATCAATTTCCTCAGTGTGTCATACATTCCCGACTGGATCGCTCACCCCGACTAAGCAACCTATTTGTGTTCCAACAAACATAACTCGGTATGTTTGGCTCCATTATTATCCCTGCGTGTTGAGATCATGTTTTTGACCACTTCAAGGAATAGATAACAACCAAAATATGGAATTAAACCCGAAACCATTTACCCATCGCTCCTACGCTTAGTGATCTCACTCGACCATCAACCTCTTGAGCCACTCAAATATCTTAGTCTACATTCATGAGCCCATGATGCTTGTTCTTATGGTCACAAATGACTTATAACATGACCTCATCCTTCATTTTTGTTGATCTTTCTATATGAGCTCGTTTCAATGAGCTCGTTGTGTTCTCCATTAGCGAATTTTTACCATTCCACTATTTTATCGACTCAATGGATGATCGACCTTCACCGTAGTCTCGGTATTCTCAGTATATCCCTCATCTCGTTGTCCAAGCCATATGATTTGAGCCATGAGATGCCCCAAACGAGCTCCTCTCTGACTCTACAAGTTGAAATCAAGTTGTATATGCTCCATCCAATACATGTGATCAACAATGAATCCCTCACATGGAGTCACTATGACCATAGAAAAATTCTTCCACCCGAGTCATCAATTTAGCCACTAGACTAACTCCCCGAACCACTTACTAGCTCGGTTTATACTAGAGTTACCTCATCTCACCACAACCAAAACCAAAAGGTAATTGAAACACAATAACATCCATGACACATGATTTATCTATTGAAGGAAATTATTATGTTCCATAAAAGAATTTTTGGTATCGGGGCAATTTTACCTCGTTTTCCAATTTTTTCCAAGTGGAAAAATTAACAACATTTTGGCAACCTCTCGGGATGCTTGCCTGCTAAGCATGGTTCCAGTAGCCTTGTCTATCCATTGGGCATGGATTCATAAATGTCAATCTGAGACTAATCTTTGAACCATGAAACTCCTGAATTGTGAGTTTCATGTTCCCAAGTTACCTGAACACTATTGCATCCTACATCCCAAACTTGGAATGACTGCTATAGAATGAAGGATAATAAATGAAATCCTAAATCCCCTTGAACATTGCCAATCTTGGACCTCCTTGGAATGCTAAGCATGAAGTATACTGAATCTGATGAACACTTGGTGTCTAGAGCATACTACAGAACTTTGAATGAAGTAGCCGAGGAATTGGGGATATCTTGAAACTTTCTCTGAAACCTTGAAATTTTCTCTTCCTTGAAAACCTCCAATGATGAAATAGTGTGTAGAACAACACAAGAGTGACAATGGAAAACAAAACACACTGAAGATGAAAACCATACATGCCCCAATTGAAACATGTAGGGTGTGCAATGCACTTATTCTACTGAAAGCAAACCTATTACTACCCTACACTAACTCGGAAGCACATGTGAGCTAAACAAACCCTACAACTGGTTATGCAAAATAACTTCATGTCCTTACAATGGGAATCCATGAAGATGATGTGGTAATATAAATAGCTGGAACTGATAGTGAAAAACTAAAGCAAGCCCAATTCTTCACCTGGTCCACTAAGGCATCAACTAGAAAGAGGAAATATGCCTCTTTTAGTTGCTCTGTATTTGTCTTGTAGAGGCATAACAATTGATTCTTGGGGCTGTGAAATTCATCCTCACATTTTGAAATGAATGTGACCAACTGCGACTTCTATTTTGTCTCCAAAGAATCCAAATACCTTATAGGACATGGTCTGACCCTATGAATTTTCCTTCTACCCTGAACTTCAATTTTGACAAGAAATTCTATCTAAGACTTTCTTGAAAAGAATGATTGTCTATGATCTGATTTTCCTCATGTTCCCCATTTACAAACAACTCTCCTCCATTTCCTTTTCCTTCCTTAACAACGAGGATTTATTCCAAAACATGAAACTCTTTTGGATTTCTTGTAGCCTCAAATGAATTTACTAGAAATTCACTGCAAGTGTTCAAGCATACAGATCATATAGAGTTCCACTTTCATCTAAAAACAAAGTTTTTCTCGCATATTTAACCTCCTCATCCCACATGAGACCCGTAAGGTTAGGTTCATCCACCGTTAATTTTGAGGATCATTAGGAACAATAGCATCTTCAAGAATATTTACCTCCAAAATTGGTTCATTAACCAAAACAGGTTCCATAATCAAAAGCAAGAAAGTCTTAATGATGTCAACTTCACTTAAAGATTCTAAATTTGGACCAATTTCTCTTGTATGCTCGTTTACTTCTTTGTTCAATGAGATATGTGGAAGATTCAATTCCTCCAGTTCAGATTCTAAAA
Organism: Taxus wallichiana var. yunnanensis; assembly: GCA_018340775.1. Taxonomy (NCBI): domain Eukaryota; kingdom Viridiplantae; phylum Streptophyta; class Pinopsida; order Cupressales; family Taxaceae; genus Taxus; species Taxus wallichiana. The sequence goes on along the minus strand of CM031234.1, from coordinate 150,084,641 downwards.
TATTACTTATAGTGATGGGTTGTTCTTGAGTGCCTCCTTCCACAACAATAGGTGCAAAGGTGCTGAACTCCAAATTTGATAAACAACTTACCTCTTCACTCTCTCGACCATGTAAAGGATCTAACCTCCCTTATGATGTTCTCTGAATTAGCATATGATCCATCGTAACCTTATTCATCTTCAAACATAAAATTTACAAGATCAAAATCATCTAAGAATTCAGATTTTTGAAATAATGAAGAGGGGGAAGAATTTGAAACCTCTCGTGCTTCATGTTCCATACATAAAACCATTGATTCTATAGTGAATTTATTTACAACAAAAATCCTTGTGTGGTTGATTTCAACATCCAATGAAGCTCTTATAAAACTATTGCAATGTACCATAAATGTTGTCATTTATTGACATGCAAGACAACTAATATTGTTGCACTCACTTGAGGTATTTTTCACATTTGAGAGTTTTTCTTCATTTGTTTGCACATGTTTTTTCTCTTCTTGTGGATTTGAGAAAAAATCCTATTCTACTACAATGGACCTTATAATCTATTGTGAATCAGCTTCCTCTCGATGATATGGAACCCATATGGATGTTTCATTCTTAATGTAGATTGATTCTCATTATCCTCTTGTATTTTTCTTGTGAAAATCGGTCTCCACCATCTCGTGCTTTCAATCTCAACCTTGGATAGAGGCTGGGTTAGGAAGGGAACCGTACGCCGGAAAAGTGACAGAGCGTGGGAATCAACACGTGACTCTTCCGCGCACCCGACCTCCCGAGGTCGTGCCGAGACAAATGGGGGGGTAGAATGCGCAGACAAAACTAGTCGTGCAAAATAATGTCTTGACACGCACTAATGGTATTTGTGAATCTAAGGCAAAGAAGGCCCTTCTAACTTGGATCGGTGTGATAGATCGATCGCGAGGATGATCTGCTTTCAAGGCTCCAATCAATATCGAGCTCGGCGTGATTCGATCTATGGGTCAGGGATGCGTGGAAAATGACCCGGATGGTTTCGTGTATTTCTCCGATAGGGTCATATGGTAAATATGGTCGATTCTATGGACGATTCTCCTCGCCTAGTCCAAAATTCTCTAGCTTTGTTAGGTCTGTTGTGTCTAGTAGGGATAATCATTGAATGATGAGAGGTGGAATCGGAGTAGATCGAAATACTAATGTACGAAGGCCGTTGTTTATATCTAATCGACTCGTGGGTTCGTTGGGTCAGGATCTGGGATCACAACCATAGACTCTTGGTTGTTGCGGTCCCATTATGGTCATACGGGAGATCAAGTTCTGATCCCTAAGATCCAAGAGAATCGTAAGCCTTTTCAAATTTCTACATTTAGAATCAAAGAATTGTGTGATTTTCTCGTAATACCTCACAGTGTGTTTAAATGACTTGGATTCTTAAGTGGTATCTATATCTACTAGGGTGTCTCCAGCTGGCCCTGGATGTGGAACTAAAGGATCGCACCCGAATATTTGTTCTCTTCAAATCCTTCTACAACATGGATGTTTTCTAGGATAACCTCAGTAGTTTGGCTGATTTGACCAAAACAGATGTGCTTGGTCGCTTCGATATTTAACCCTCTCAACCGTGACTCCGATCTCTTGGAAGTCCGCTTGTTGTTTGGAAGACTTGATCCTAAGGTTTTGGTCAATATCGCTTATCGCCACTACGGTATTGGGTCAGGGCACAATTGGCTCGAAAATGTATTCCCCGGCTCCTGGGTCCCGTAATTGTCATGCAAAAGCGGAAATGAGACAAACTATAATAAAGTAAAAACTAAGTGTACTTCTAACATATATAATTTCTTTTTTGTATTTTCTCGGCAATTTATAAGAAAGCAAATTTAAAATATTTAGAATTGATAACTAAACTAACAACGTAAAACAAACAAAATAGCCGAAAGTGTAGCTATTTGTCCGTGTAATTTCGTATATCTATTCTAAACAACGAAATAACTAATCTATCTCATAAGATTCTTCGATCCTACCTCGGTATGAGGAATGAATCATAGTTTCTAAACTATCAATCCCCACAACTTCCCCGGCAATATCGAGAATGGAAATAACTTAAATAAAGCGATTAACTACTTTATTTGATAAGTTCTAACTAAAACTTTGAAAGATGGAACCCGGATTTCGCATAACAAAGGGCGAATCCGACGGTGTGTGTGTTCTTGTCCCCTCAAGCATGATCTCCACGCTCTTTGTGCTCACGTGAATCCGTAAAAGCGTGGAATGCTTCGCATCAACAGAATAAGTATTTGGATCAATGGACAAATTGAATGCGTGCATGTAATAGAGTGCGGATAGGGAGGGATGGCGCAAGAGTACAGAGCTTGGCCTATACAATTCCTAGCGGGTCATCATGAATCGTGCAACAAAAGTATCCAACTCGAAACTAGTCTGTATGAAGAGCAAAACCTGCAACTTCAATGGCTGCCTTAGACTATTCTACTCCAAAACAGTAATACTGCTTGCACAAGTTGGATCTGTGGCTTACCAACAGTAACACAAAGCTAAAACAAACTCAGAATAACCTATGCTACCAATCTTGAGCAAGCTAAAAGACCATAGACTCAAACATGAAAATTGAGTTAAAATGGTGGCTCAAATAATGTTCAGACTTGCACAAGTTGGATATGTGGCTTACCAGCTGCAACACAATACTAGCCAAAGCACTCAATGAGAAATCTAAGAATTCTAAGCAAAAGAAAACTAAATCTACTGCAACAAGAAATTCAAAACAAACTTTGGAGCAAAATTCGCAGCTAAATTCAAAAGGCCATTTGCATGTGCACAAACCATGCATTTATAGGAATCCAAACATGCAGAGATCAAATCCAAACCGAACTCCTAAACATTAAACAAAAGAAAAACACTATTCCAGGGGACCAAAACATAAATGCGTGCTCAAGTCGGCAAGAAAAGCTGGTAAAGCGTTGATATTTCACGCGGTCGCGGCCAAAAGAACGCCTGAAAACGCGCATAGACCGCCGCCCCTTATGGCGCAGCATAGACCGCCTCCCGATCGTGGGCGGCGGCCACGAGACCGCCGCAGGCAGGCGGCGGTTTCACATCAAGGTCAAAAGGCCAAGGAAAGAGGAAAGAAAGGGAAAAACAAAGGGCGCTGGGGCAAAGCGAGGCACGCGGGATGTTAACGCATACTCCGAGGGCTTTTCCGGATCCCGAACACCTCATGAGGAGACTCAGTATCATCATCGGGGCACTTATTACACTGCTCGCAAAGATAAAGATCTTACAATTTTGGGTACGTATATATTGCTCCTTCTGAGAAGCGCTTTAGCCATGAAGAGGCATAAAACGGTGGGTCCGAGCATGGCCGTCCCAAATAGGAAGTGAGAAATTATACCTTACACGCCCGTGTGTTGAAATGACGCCGCTCCAAAATTCCCGCTACCCGCAAAATGAAAAGAGAACTCAAATGCAGATAGATACAATAATTTGAAAAATAAACGTTAAAATAATAGAGAAAGAGGACGACTGCTTGGCGAGGATGTAAACTTACCTCCGCTCGCGCTCCGAACTCGTGAAAAGTTATTTTTAAAACGAAACAGACGATATATATATGAAAGTGGGCCCATTTTCCTATTCATTTCACAAGGCGAGTCGATTTGATTGATTTTGAGCTCTGGGACCCACTTGACGGTTTCTTACACGAGTAGAGTCAAAACATCCGTAGTGAGATAGAGATCATGCCTCCACGAGCGGAACACCGACCTCAGCCATCACAAAGTCGGTTTTCTTCCATTTTATATGTTTCCCTCTTCAAATTTGAAATGGCAAATTCTTTGCAAATGGGGATTAGTTTTGAAATCATTAGGTTCAAAAGGTCCATCTAGAGGGGCGCCACTGGGTAGGCTTTGTTTTTAGTTAAAATGGTTATTTTTCACTTTTTTTTGGGACTTTTTAGGTTTAAAACCCGCGCGGTTTTCGACCGCGACCGCCGCCCCTGGACAGGCGGCGGTTACACGACCGCCTCCCGCACAGTGGCGGGCGGTCACGAGACCGCGCCTCTATATGGCGGTGGTTATAAAACCGCCCCGTCAGTATGGCGGTTTTGCACATGTAATGCAAAAGAACCTTACTTAAAAGCTTTTGCTTGTATTTTTAGCATTTGTACGTGTTTTTATGCTTCTCTTGATGTTGTTTAGATACTAACTTACTCTTCCTTGTGTGTTTTTGGGTGTATGCAGCAAAAGAGGAGTACATTAGATGGATCCGGAGCGAGAGTGTGACTGGCCGCCTGGGAGCTTTGATGCCTCTCAAAGATGAGGAGGACACATCAGCAGAGGGCCGCAGATATTACGTTTGTCGCGTGTGCCCCACGTTGCTCCATCCAAATGATTCTTTGTGACCTATTTTCATATTGGGACGCAGATCGAACACCTTCCGACCGCCAGGGTTCGTGGTGAGTGGACCATCACTTTGGAGGATGTTTATCGCATCCCTGGGGTCCCGATCATCGGGAGGAGACTCACACCGAGACACTGGGTCCAGAGTACGATTGCATGACAAAGGGCAGGTTATATGGGGGATGCAAGCCGATTTCCCACTGGGGCCAAAGAAGGGAGTGAGAGTTAGATCCATTCCTTCTTTGCCCATCCCCGTATTTCGACAAAGACATCATGGGGATCCTCGCCTCGAGACCGATCGGGACAAGGGAGGGGATACATTGTTATACTACGTGGGCCCCATCATCGCACGAGCATAGAGGGACATGGCTTCGGAAATACGCCCGGGGCGCAGACATTTTGGGACCACCTACCATGACTTATACAGGTGGTGGTCCGATCACAGGACAGCTTTCGAGCCACCCCACTCTAGTCATGAGTCAAAGGTGTATGAGCGCTTTCATTCCGTATGGCAGAGGCGTGGCGGTGGCAGATCCCGGCGGTGAGGGCAGCCCGATGGTCGTGCATGTCGCTGCTCGCAGCACCTCACCAGCCCAAGAGCCACCCTTACCACTGGCAGACATGGAGGCTACACCATACCACCTATGGCCGGTATATGGGGAGAGGAGACTACGACATTGATCTCCCCGCCCATCACAGGCAAGGTTATCGATCGTGGGGCCGGGTAGAGGTACATCCCTTCAAAGCAGGTTCCTCGCCAGCTTGGCCTCCCTACGCGGCTATGCTTCCTCCAAAGACACCCGCTTATAGATCACCCGAGAGGCTAGAGGGGGCCTAGAGGCCGTGGTCGACAGCTGATTACCCCCGGCATTCCTATTGCAGCCGAGGCAGGGATAGTTCGGGCCGTAGGGAGAGCCGGTGCGCCTGGCACCATTACTTCGGATTTGCAGCAGTCCCGCTCATAAGCAGTTGACGACTCCTATAGATATTGACTCCGATTCCGAGGAGCACACAGAGGGGGAGGGTCGAGGAGCAGACAGACGAGAGCGATCCCGAGTGGTACGATACTCGGATATTTTGCGGGCAGAGAGAGAGGAGGAGAGTGCAGAGAGAGAGACCGTGGCCTCTCGAGGAGCCACTCTCCCGAGGTCATGGTGGAGACGATGAGTCCGTTGCGGGCGCCATGCCGCCTCAACTACAGAGTAGCTCCGCCAATCGGCAGCGGCATCAAGCAAAGCAGGCCGGCCCTAGCGACCCATCTGAGGCCTCGCGATCCGAGTAAGTTATCTTCTCCTCCTTTCAATGCTTGTTTTGTTTTAGGATTTAACTCTCCTTATATTTGCATTGTGTATACTTTAATCTTTTCGCCTAGTTTCTAATTTGTTTTTTTCTTTGCTTTGCAGAGACTCACAGTGATGAGTGGCGGATCTAATCCGTAGGGCTCAAGGCCGATTCTTTGATGATCCCTATGGATAAGACCCGTACGGAGTTATCCGTGGATGCCGGAGAGCCCTCAAGAGCCTGGCAGCATACCGACGCTCTTCGCTCCCGCTTGGCATGTGGCCAAGATGGTGTCAACTCTCCGTACAGAGTCGGCGTGCTGCCATAGACAGCCGAGCGCCTTATGAGGAGCCGCTCTCATGGCGAGACCACGATCGCCTTGTGGACCTCGAGCCCTCCGTCTCATCTCGAGCGCCAGCCGCAGCCCGAGTCCTAAAGCGAGGGCGCGCACCTTCAAAAGCCGGGATCGCAGGGGCCGAGAGGCCACTGCCTCTATATTTGTAGTTACATTCTTTTGTGTATTATGGGCTCTTTGAGCGCTTTGACCATGCTCATTAGCATGATGGCATTGTATATAAACTTGATTTATTTATATATATGCTGCGTCGGTTTTGGATCAAAACTTGTCATTTGTATTCTACTTTCTTTCTTCCCAACTGCTTTGTGTATACTACGATGTATGTTTTATGTGCTTTCTAGAATGTATGCAATGGAAAATGATGATGCAAATGTTTGCTTTCTTTTGTGTTTCATGATGTCGATACATGATATCAGAGATATATTGTGATCTTAAATCTTAGTTTTCGTGGGCAATTTGGATACCTCATGATTTGTTTTGGCAAAATGATGAAAATAACCAAGATGATGAATGATTAACTTGCCCCACTCCTAACTCCATGCAACTAGTAAGATGCGAGGGCTCATCACCAAGAGCCAAGCATGGGCGCAAGTTATGAAATATGGTGAAATGATAGTGATAAAAGACAAAGCGAAGCTTTGTGGAACCAAGTTAAGAACTACAAGCTTACTCTACCCGAATGACTTCATAGTTTCTGGGTGCGACTTGCTTTGCGGTTTATCCGCACTTAGACCCGTAGATGGCCACATAGTAGACAAAATCTGGGTTTTTAGGATTTTCAACTCTCTTGGAATTTTGAACATCCTGATTTATTCGTTTATTGACTCAAAGTTTGAATTGATTGTTTATGACTTTTTAACATTCACTTTGTTTAGAGGACCCCTACACTTTGCCCCATGCTACTTGTAAGAAGCATGGGTTTATCACCGTGGGAAAGGCATAAAGTAGTAAGGGCATTTCCATCCTTTCCCAACCCTACGCACTAGTAAGAGATGCAAGCTCATCACCGAAGGTTGGTGGGGCAAGGAAATGTGTAAAATAAAATTTTCTGTTTCAATCACTTCTGACTTGTTTATCTCGAGTAAACTGTCAATATATGCTTATTTCCAAAGAGATGCGTATATGGGATAGATGTGACACCATGAAGCTTCTAGAATGCACTACAGGCAAGACACCTATCCTAAGAAGAAATCAAAGCGAGAACAAACTTGCAGATCTTGGTATGGTTACCATTAGACTTCGTCATGTCCGAACAATCGCTTGATAAAAGATTCTCAAGTGATTTGATAATGTTAAAGATGGAGAGATATGATTAAAGAACTTTATGCCGTAAACATCACGAGCTTGAACTAAATTGCTTTTGAGAATAGATTCCTTGATCATAATTTGTGTAAGAACAAGTGGACAAAATGATCCTAATTTGTATGAAAATGCAATGTAGATAGTTATATAGGTAGCGTTAGGCGCTTACGCGTAGAAACGCTTCGAGGTGGAGAGAATTGACTGCTTTGCCAAACTCCTCACTTTCTAGCGTACATAAGAGGTATGCACCATTTCCGTAGTCTTTGTGATTCTGTATGGGCCCAACCATTCGGGGCCGAACTTCCTTCCTTCGCCGGTCTTCTTGTCGATCCGGCTATCTAACCTGTAGAACTAGATCACCTTCGTATATGTCACGCTTCATAGACCTTCTTGTTGTATTGCACGGCACATCCTGGTCAAGCATAGACTCCTATGTCATTGTTCAAAGATCTATCCCGCTTCATCCAGGCTTTCTAATTGAGAAAGACGTGCTTCTCTCAGTAGCGGCCTCATCCGTAATCCCTTGTAGCGAAATGCGAAGACTGGGATTTCAACTTCGAGTGAGAACCGCTTCACCCAAATACCGGCGAAAGGAGTTGCCCCGTTGGAGTTCTTATTGAAGTTCGATGGGCCCACAAGGCCGGATATAACTTTAAGTGCCAATCCCGCTTGTTTTCTTTTCACTGTTTTAAGGAGAATGGCTTTCGTTGTTTTATTTGTTTTCACCGCCCATTGGCTTTGGGGATAGTACAAGGAGGCCGTATGATGGCTGATTTTAAATCATTGTATAGCTCACGAACTTCTTCGTTTTGAAAGAGGTTCCATTATCCGAGATAATGATTTGTGGGATACTGTACTGCAAAATGATTTGGTTCAAAATGAACTTAGCGATTACATGGTAACTGTGTACAAGTTGTAAGAGGCATGGCTTCTACCCATTTAGTGAAATATTCAAAGGGGCAATACGTGATTATAAAATTGTGGCTGTCATGGAGGAGGGAGAGAATTTCCCTATCAAGTCCAGCCCCATGTAGAAAAGGGCCATGGAGTAACGATCGGTCAGTAAAGTTTGTGCCGGCATGTGGATCTCATGAGAGAACTCCCGACACTTATGGCACTCCGCATGACAACTCTATTGTGTCATGTTCTAGAGTGGGCCGAAATAACCCATTCGATGTATTTTTCGAGCATTGGCATGGCCACCGAAGTGGCCTCCACATATACCGCTATGGGATTCATGGAGAATCCTCTCGACTCTTCTTTGTGTCAACGCACCTTAAGAGCATTCCATCGAATGCTTTCCGATAGAGCACCCGCTCTATAATTACGTATTTAGCTACGATAATGCGTAACCTCCTTTTTTGTTGAGGTGTAGCTCCTTCCCGGTACCTATGGTCTATGATATAACTAATGATATCAGCGTACCAAGGGCACTCGACATATAAGCAGTCGGGTTTAGACGTAGTGCACACGATTCATCCGGGAAAGTCTAAATCCACTAAGTCTCCTCCGTCTAGGCCGGGTTATCACCTAACCAATCTGCAATGATTTGTCCTTTAACCGACTTCCGATTTACAAAAGTTAATTCGAACTCTCCCATTAAGGTTATAAACGTCCAACTTTTTTCGGACAAGGACCCTTGTGTGAGAAAAGTCCGTAAATGGTCCGTCTTTACTATGACCCTTGTCTCTTGATTTAGCATGTAGTGTCTTAGGCGTTTAGTGAGCAAAGACTATGGCAAGACATTCTCGCTCCGCTTGTGTATAGCGTGGTTTCGTAGTCGAGCAATGTTCGCTAATGAAATAAATTGCACGCCTCTCTTGTCATCGCTTCTTGGGCTAGCATGCAAGCTAACGAAACATCGGTGGCCCGTGAGTATAAAATTAAAGGGCGATCTAGCTTAAAGTGCATTAGCGTAGGCGGTGATAATAAGAAACGCTTGACATAAAGATCAAAAGCTTCACTGCAATCTTCACCCAATTAATGCTATAGTCCTTCTTGAGTAAATTGTTGATTGGGTGAATGGCAAGCTTAGATCCGGGATAAATTCCTGGATTGCACCGAGCTTCCCAAGAAATGATCCGATTCCTGCATTCACTCGAGGGTGGGACCATTTCGAGGACAGCCCAATTTTGGCCGGATCAACATCGATCCTCGTGATGATATGATGTAACCTAGGGAGCTTTCCTCCCCGTTACACCAAAGACACATTTCTCCGGATTTAGCGTAACTCCGTATTCTATTAAACGTGAAAGAATGACGCGAGTACTTCAGATGGTCACAACGCTTCTCGCCTTAGCCAACAAGTCATCTACGAGGATTCCACGATTTTATGAATTAAATCGTGAAATATATAAGTCAGCAAATTTCACTGTATGCACCACTGGTTTTGAGACCGAAAGGCATGACAAAGATAGCAATAGGTTCCCAAGGAGTTATAAACGTGGTTTTAGCTTTTTGATCTTGCTCTTGATATTTTGATTTGATTGTATCCCGAGAATCCATCCATGAGAGACAAGAGTTCAAAACCTCCGGGCTGTTGCATCAACAATAACGCCTATGGATGGTAATGGGAAGTCATCCTTAGGGCAAGCTTTGTTGATATCTCGAAAATCTATGCAGATGCGTATCTTTCCATTCTTCTTGAGAACGGAATGATGTTGATACCCATTGGGAGTAGTCAACTCGGCTTGATGAATCCTACTCAAGGAGTTTCATCACCTCCTCTTTTACCATGAGAGCTACTTTGGGTTTCATGGGTCTTGATTGCTTAATAGGCTTTGCATCCGATCTAGTGACGAGGCTGTGCACCGCAATGTGGGGGTGCGACTCCGGTCATCTCTTTGTAATTAAATGCAAATGCCTTCTCGATGTTCTTCGAGAACCCGAGTATGTATTCTACTTCCTCTCGGGCAATGAAGAACCTAACTTTTAAAACTCCTTGGTTCATCTTCCGCTCCGATGTTGACATCGATTGTTTCTTCAATTAAAGAGGCATTACCCTCTTCGAACTCGGTGTGGTGCCGAGGTAGATCTATATCATCCCCGCTTTTCCACCATGTATATATTAGGTTCTTTTTTTGTAGGGAAGATTTGTTACGGGATTTCCAAGTAGGAAGATGAATGCGGATCGTGGATAAATCCAGCTGCAAGTGATAGAGAGAGATGTAATGCCGCAAGGGCATTTAAGTAATCCAAAGTAGCCGCATCATTTCCAACATGGTCTAGGATGGTAGATTCACTTCCGCTTTTGAAAGAGGATCCTTCATCGCTTTTATTAATGGTTCGTTACGAATGGATACCGTGAAATGAGTATCTTCTAGCTCATTGCTTGGAGTGAAGCGTGATGCTCGAAGTTGTTATCGAATCGGCGAGAAGATTCTTCTCTCGTGGAATTGCTTCAATGGATATGAAGTTGAACGCTTTGCTTAAATCTAATACAACGCTTTGCCAGAAGTTGCAAGTGTTCGGCTTTAGTTTCATATACCTCAAACTTGGTCGCAACCAATTTGCTGAGTCTCCTAAAACTCGATATTATCGATACCACCTTTTTGGCTAAGGTAAGGCCAAGGAGGAGGGCTTCGTATTCAGCCGTTGTTTGTACATTCAAAGTTTAATTTAAAAGAGAATGGGAGGACCTTCTCTTCTAAGCGAGGTAAGAATTATACCTCGCCTCCCGCCCATAACGGCATTTAGCTCCATCGAAATGGAGAGTCCAATACTTAGCCGGGAGTATGGATGTAGGTGTATCCATTGTGTTTGCACACTCTACTTCTACCATACATGTAGATCTTCTCACGGCAAGGAACCAACACCTAAGGAAAATCCTATGCCTCACTTGAATCGAATGGTAAGAATATTGGTGAATCTTGTTCTATTAATTCAACGATCTTCGCAGTAGTCTCTAATGATACCGTCTCTTTAGTTTTACCTTTTGGAATTGTTTGGACTATGTTGGTAGTTTCAAGATCCGTCGTAGGTATCAACTTTTCCTCCGGCTTTAGGTCGAGGGTTTGTTAAGTTGGTTTGTTGGCAGCCTCAATTCCCGAGTGTACACCGGTCTCTTCTTTAAATCAGCTAGGTGTACGTCAAATGGCTTGATCACCTTTGGCTACAAATACCTTTCCCGATGCGTGTGAATCTTACTTCTTGAAATAGCGTGGAAGGGATTGCCTTCATGCGGTGTATCCATGGTCAACCGAGGATCATATTATAGTTAGTTTCCGATCTATAATATAAAACTCATTAGGATTGTTTTAGGTCCTAAGGTGACCTGGTAGTATTATAGTTCCTATCGATGTGGCTTTAAGGCTGCGTAGCCTCTCAAGGTATTTCGTAGTAGAACAAATTGTTTCTCCATATCCCAATTTTTGGAGAAAAGAGAAAGGAACTATGTTAACCGCAGCTCCGTCATCAACCATCGCCTGCTTTTACATAGTTATTATAAACTTGTACTTGCAAGTGTAGGGTCGATCACCTCGGCGTGCGATCTCAAAGATTCGTAGGCATTTTACTTATTTCGAATATGAATTCGACATCCCTATCTGCTTGTCCTGGAGGATAAACATCAAAGTCTATATGATTTACTTGTGCTTCTGGTGGTGGAGTGATGCTAATTAAATGGCCCAAACCTAATGCCTCTAAAAGAGCAGCCCTGTGAGCAGGGGAATTCTTTAGTAAATCAAGGAATGAAATATGCGAGAAGGTTTTTGTTAGATCATTAATTAGATCGTAAGCACCCATAGGTTTTGTTACGGTTTGTTGGATGTTATCAGCTTCCGGAAGATGGCTTGGACTTGGTTGAGAGAAATACTCTCGTGTCCTCGTAATTGCTTCAACGGGTAAATCGGAATCTAACTCTACTAATCCAACTACCTTAGGTCGTGGTTGACTTCCTAGTTGTGGCGCAACTAACGGATTTAGCGAGGCTGAGGCCTCGTGATCGCTGTTTCCTCGTTATTGCACCTTGTTTGTTCCAGCTGGTTTCAACCTATCATTATCATGGTTTGGGAGTGATCATTAAAGATCTCGAGAGGGGCGTTTCGAGGGAAACCGCCCCGCGAAGGTAGTCGCTGTCAGGTGACGTGAGGATCTCGCTAAGAACATATCCATAAAAATTGTTTTTGCTCATTTGGCAAGCGTTGCATGAATTTGTTGTAATCACGACACGCTCTAAAGGTCATGCCCTTGAATTTTATGGAAACCACAATAAGAATTGGGATTATAATTCCGCTTTTGTTGGTTTGGTGTGTATCAGTGGCCTAAAATTCTTGGCCAAACTTGTTGCCTATTAGACCAAAGTTTTGGAATTGTTGTTTTTGGTTTTGACTTTGGTTTTGGTAACCAAAATGAGTTTTGGCTTGGTCCTCGTATGGGATTTCGCCGTTGTTGTTGTTGTGGATTGTTAAAATCCACCGTATTAATCGTCATGGACAAAATTGTTGTTTCTTTGGTCAGTTTGTTCGTGACGAGTATTAACGATATATTTACCCTCTTGGGTTGGTCAGCTACCCCGCCTCATTAACGTTACCCCCGATTTTTGTTAAGGATTTTGGGTCCTTGATCGACGCTGTGGTGGTCAGGAAGTGTTTTGAGAAGAGGTGATTAACCTCCCGCTTGCTCCGCACGCCTCACGGGCCGCTATCTACGCTTGATCAATTCGCAGAGCACTTTCAAGCACCTCGTCATAAGTCCTCACTGGGAATTTTTGGACTTCTTCCTTCACTTCTCCGCTAAGAGAATGAAGGAATAAATCGCATAGCTCCATCTCGATCCATGTCTGAGCGTCACAGGAATAAAGGACTGCACGCCACCTTTGGATGAAATGGGCGACGCACTGCTATGTTCTTGTGCTTGATGCGCAAGAACTCCCCGATCTCCTGCCTTTAATAGTTTGTTCATGTCAAGGCTTTTGATGAATTCGTGACACGCAGTCAGTTTCAACGAATGTAATGGAAGCCTCGTATTCTCGTAATACCAATCGAG